>CP106733.1:31091263-34053763 GCA_025506655.1 Gossypium rotundifolium | reverse complement strand
TAATGATTTGGTCAAACAGAAACCGAAACCTAACACGTTAGGGCACGATTCCTTGAATTTCCAAACATAAAACACTGCCTTATTTAAAAAACACGGTCAAAAAATCCCTAAAGGATATTCGGTCGTTCGGACAAACGAAAGAATCGTAACCCAGCACGTTAGGGCATGATTTTTCGAATTTTCACCACCAAATATTACCTTTATTTTTAAGAAAATATTTTTTTGAGTTTAGAAAGATGTGGTAAAAGAAAATAAGATAAACAATAAAATTGATAACAAAGAAGATGATAAATAATAATGTAAGTAATAGGAATAATAACACACTAGCCATAATAATACAAGAAACCATGATAATAATAATACTAATAATCGTAGTAAGACATATAAAAATAATAATAATGGAAATGGTAATAACAACCTTGTTAACAAAAGTAAAGATAACAATAATAAGACATATAAGGATAAAAATAATAATACGTATAAAAAATAGTGGTAATAATAAAATAATCATGATAACATAAACAAATAAAATAATAGTAATAGTGGTAATAGTAATAATAAAATATAAAATAATAATAATAAAAGTAATAAAGTAGGGGTAGAAAAATTAGTAATAGAATGATATCATAATAAATGTAATACTATTAATAAATATAATTATAGTAAAGATAAAAAAAGTTAATAATAATAAAGGGCAACAATAATGTATAAAAAACAATAATATAGAATGTAAAAATTAGAGAAAACAATAATATATAATAATAAGAACTGAAATAATATGATTATGATAATAATAATAGATATAAAATAAAGTAATAAAAAATAATTAATTTAATGGTAAAATAGACAAAATAAACGAAAAGGGTTTAAATCAGATAAAAAACAGAAGCGTGGGGCCGAATTTAAAACAAAAAAAAGTGAAATGAGACGCGATTAAATCCATGGTGCAAATAGGAGGGACCTATTGCGCAATTTTCCATTTAAAGGAAATTGGCGCAGATTCCCTTGTACCAAACAAAAAGCGCCGTTTCATTTTAGGGTTTAAAACCCTTAAAACATTTTGCCCTTCCTGATTCCGCAAATTAGAAAAACAGAACACCCCCTCTCCTTTTCTTTGCTCTTTAGGGTTAGTGCCCTTCAACTCCTCGTCCACCGCCGTATCTCCACCAATCCGGCACCCGATCATGCTCCAGTACGGAGGCCTGGTAAGCTCCTTACCCTCCTCTTCGCTTTCGGATCTTTTAGATAATGAAAAAAACTATATAAAACAAACAAGATATGCAAAAATTACCTTTAAAAACTATTTCCTATTCGAACGTCTGTCTACTTTTTACTAAAAATTTACTTTAGTCAACTGATTTCGTATTGGTTTCTGGAAATTGTGGGTATATTGCCTCTATATTTTTCGGTCTAAATCGTGTACCAAAAAAAAAAGGTCCCTTTTTACATGATGTATTTCGGCTTTTATAGCCTAAAAACCCTGTAGAAATAGAACAAAATCAAATCCCGAATCCCCACTACCATCCTACTGTTTTACTGCTTCCTGTTTTGTAGGTGCACCACCGGAGGCGTGAAGGCGCTGAACTCGGGGACGCAAGACGTGCAGCCTTGAAATACTGCTGATGGAGCAAAGACAATTGCTAGGGCTCCTGCTTTTTTATTTTAGGCTTTTCGGGCTTAGATTTGTATTGGGCCAATTATCTTAGGTATGTTTGATTTTGTTTATTCCCTATTTGCTGGTCATTTTTTGTATTGGGCTCCGTGTTTTAAATTGGACCTTATATATATATTTTGTCATTTTTTTGTGATTGCCTTAATATGTTTTTTTAATGGTTATTTTATATTTTTAGTGTCTGCATTAATATGATATTTTTGTAGGATCATCATTTTAAAATAAAAATGCATTTTGTAAAATTACTATACTTTATATAAGTGTTTTAAAATAAGGTAATATTTTTTTATTTAGAAATTCGAGAAATAGTGCCCTAACGTGCTGGGTTGCGATTTTCTGTTTAGCTAAATAACTAATTACTCTTTTAATAAATTTCGTAAATCATGATATGACTTTAATTACGAGGGTTTAAAAAATATCGTGTCCTAACGTGCTGGATGTGATATTTATATTCTTTCAGAACAAAGAAATCTCAAATTTTAAAACTTATTTTTGGGAATTCAAAACGTTGTATCTTAACTTATTGGGTGTATGTTTTGTATCTCGAGGTAAGAATTTTTAAAAGATGTATCTAGTTTCGAAGTTATGAGATACTGTATCCTAATTTACTGGGTGTGTTATTGTTATTTCTTTGAAATATGTAAGTCTTGTTTCTCCTTCCAATAACGGATCTTATTTTAAAACTTTTAAATTTCAAACATTTGGACATGATTTTATCAATTAGGTAGCAATTTTTGGGCGTTATGAGGGTGCTAATCCTTCCTCGTACGTAACCGACTCTCGAACCCATTTTCTTGTCTTTTCGTAAACCAAAATCAAATGTTTTTAAATAAAACGTTTTACAAGGTGATCCAATCACACCTAAGTAAAAAGGGATTGGTGGCGACTCCTATTTTTGTTTTTAAAGTCGATCCTTATTTTTTAAATAGATTTTAAAAATGGTTTCGACACGGGTCATTTTCAAGTCATTTCGGTTAGTATTAATTTTGAGTTTGCTTCATATTGGATCTGTGTCAATTTTGGGTTTGAATTACTCGAGTTCGCTTTTTTAATATTCAAATAATTTGAGTTTGACACTCTGAATCTTTTAATCGATTCATTACAAATTTAAATTATTTAAGGTTTTGATTAGTTTTAATTTTTTATCGTTAATTAAATTTAATTAAATTTTGATGTGCAATAAAAAAAAAAGTTCTATGCATGTAAGGGCCTTAGAATGGTTTGAGAATTGACAGCTAATGAAACACCACATGTAAAGAGACACAAGACAAGAGAAATGGTTGTATGAAATAAGCATATTATCTATTTTCTACTATTTTATCTTACCTCAGTAATTTTATCCTAAATTTTAAAATTTTAATTTGAATTTAATTTTTTAAGATAAAAATATTGATGTGACATAAAATTATTAAAAAAAGAATACGTAACATCATTGTTTCATATGATCTTCCCGATAAGACAAATATAAGTATGAAAGCAAAATGATTTGAAGGTATCCATTTTCATGAATTTAGATTCAAACAATATAGTTGTCTTAGCTACTAAATTATTACTAATTCAAGTAAAATTTGAGCATTCTACTAATATCTCTTATCTCAATCAAATTTATTTATATGGCCGAAAAAGATTTATATATTTATTTATTTTATTCTATTTTGAGTTAATATAATTTTTAGTCCCTAAATTTAGTAATTATGTCCATTATGGTATATGTACCTTTTTTTATCCTTTTAATACTTGAACTTGGCAACTAAGTCTATTTTGGTTAATGCACTTGACAAATATAAAAGTTTGATAACATGATATTCTAAAATTATACCATGTCATCAAATTTTAATAAAATCCAAGTTTAAGTACCAAAATGAACATAACTACCAAGTTCATGTACTAAAATGAACCCCAAAAAAAATACAAGTACCAACGTTAACCTAATTGTCAAGTTCAAGGACTAAAAGTGACATTAAACATTTTATTTTTATAAAGAATAGAGATAAAGAAGTTGTTTAGGGATTGAGCTCGGAATGTGTCAACAAACACAAATTCTTTACCACTCCACTTATGATTCAACCAATATAATATATATATCTTGATACATATGTTGGTGGATATTTATACACTTTTTCGTTTTGGAGTTTATAATTACATATAACAAATAAAGTAGTAGTCTGACAATAACTTGATAAAAGTTCACATATAACATTTACACGTTATGAAATTTAAACTTAAACTATCAAAATTCCAAAACATAAATTTTATGGCTCAATATGTTTAGTATTGTCTTAGGTTGGGATTTTATCTCTCGACTTTAGTAAGAGCCTGAGTACATAAATTTGTTTAAAGATACAGTGAATTCAATAGAATGAAATCTAGTTAGATCGAAAAAAAAAATTGAGGTGAAGCTAAAAAGAATTTCTTTCTATCTGTATACTTAAACTTTTACAGCTATAAATAAGCAAAAGATGTTTGATTTATTTCAATGTTGATGGACAAATTCATGGTTAGCTTTGAGTCTAATGATTTAGATAGGGTATCCCCACAGCCATAAAAACAAAAAGAACAATAATTGAAAAGTAACATAAGACCAGAATTAATGTGAGATTAAAAGAGGAAAATGATAATTATTGTGGCCCAAATTTGTTAGGTAGATTGTTGGTTTGGTCTTTGGACATACAGTGGAGGGCCCTGCCTGTTTTGCTCTAAGTATGAATTGCTTCATTATTGCCGTCACTATAACTTATTGCTTACGATGCTGATTTTTGGAATGTTGTCATTGTTGTTTGACTCGAACAGGATCGTAGGATCGGGCATTAGTGTGGATAAGTTGAAGTGAACAAAAAATTAGTTGAAACGGGTAATTAAACCAATTGAATTAAATTTTTAATATTTTTGTATTTTTTTAATAATTTATTGAATCGAATCGGACGGTCTGGTTGAATATTACCTGTTCAGTTCTGAAAGCTTTGATTATGGCTAAAAGTTGGGATCTTGAATTATGTAGTATTTAAGTTTGAGTTTTACTAGGTGTAATTATCATATGTGAGTCTTAAGTCTTACTATGTATAGTTGCTATGGATGAATTATATTTTGAGTTTTACTAGGTCTAATTCTATTTTATAATTGTTTAAATATACATTTGTAATTGTTGAGGCATTTTTTACTCCTTTAAGAGAAGTCTTTAAAATGTTATCCTTCCAGAGCCGATAGACCCCTTAACAAGTTCAGTATTATCTTCGGTTGAGATTTTGTCTCTCGACTCTAATAAGAGCCTGAATGCCTAAAGTTATTGGAAGAGGCACTGGGTCAATAGAGTGGGAGTGCCTTGTTAGGTCGAAAAAAAATTTGGGGTGAAGCAAAAAAAAAAAATTCTAGAAGGTCAGAATTAAATTGTATATTTTTATGAGGACTAAAATACAAATTTGTCATTTTAATAGCTAATATCTTTTTAGTTTTTTAAAGGAGTAAATCAAAATTTTTATCATTTTGGATGGTCAAAGACAATTTTACCATATACTAACTTAAAATTTCATTAACTTTAAAGGGACATATAATATTTTCAATTTTAGGGGACTCGGGCCCCTACCAGCTCTCCCTAGCATCTTCCTTGCACCTTATGCACTCGGACTTTTCATAGAGTTAGGAAACAAAAATCTCGATCGAAGAAAATATCAAACATGTTGAAGGGTCCGTCAGCTTAAGACAAACGATACTTCAAAGACTTCTTTCAAAAGAGTCTGAAATCCCTCAATAAGAATGTATTGCCTAAGATGTTAAACTTTTGGGTAAACTATATCATAGGTTACTCAACTATCAATTTTTTAGTTTGGATGACTATTGTTCCTTTTCTTTTTTGGTCTCCCAACTATTACTTTTTTTTAAATTTGGTCAACCAACTAATTGATGATATTGTTTTTTTGGTCCATTTTCGTTAAATGCTGTTAAAAATTCTGATTCTGATGGGGAGTGACATGACAATTAAAAAATCGTTATAAAAACAAATTTAGTCCTCAAGTACTTTTACATATTATATAAATTTAGTCATAATTTTAAAAAATTAAGTCTCAAACTTTATAAATAGTCTCATTTTAATCCTCAAAATTTACCTTCCTCTTTCGCTTCCCCCACCGCGACTAGCCTCCAAAAATGAAAAACTCCAACTTTTCTTTGAAGCACCTTGTGATTTTAATATTCATTTATCTTTTCTGTTTGATAACAGCAAGTTCTGAGCTTTACGCGCATCACCCAAAGAAAAAGAAAAGGTATTGGAGTGAATCAATAAGAACAGATCGTATTCCTTTGTCACAACTCTATTTTGACTTTCTTCTTAAAAAAATTACAATTATTTAGTTTGATTTAAATGGATTGATGGAAGGCTGGTAGTCGCGGTGTCGAAGCGGAATAGGAAGGTAAATTTTAATGATTAAATTTAGATTATTTATAAATTTTGAGGATTATTTTTTAAAATTATGATCAAATCGATATAATATATAAAAGTTGAAGACTAATTTGTTATAATATTGATTCTTTAACTGCCACGTCATCCTCCCGTAAGAACCAAAAAAAATTGATAGTTGAGCGACCAAAAAAGAAAAGAAGCAATTGTTGGGTAATTAAATTTAAAAAATTGATAGTTAAGTAATCAAAAAAGAAAAGAGACAATAATTGAGTGACTTATAATATAATTTACCCTAAATTTTTATCGCTTTAGGAGAAGTAAATATATATTTGAAAAAAAAAAAAGTCTAGGCGTTTAACAGGATAAGACCAAGCTACAAGTCAGCAATTGGAAAATGTGGGAGCGAAAGTTAAAACACTGTTAAAATATTATAAATTGAATAAATAATTCTTTAAAGAGGACTAAAATGCAATTTTTTCATTTGACAAAAAATAAGAAAGATTAAATTGAACACTTAAATTTTAAGAGGGACTAAAAGGAAAATTATATCATTTAATCAAGGGCAACCTTGACCTTGACAAACAACTTGATGCATCTTAAGTAAGGCTTTAAATTCAAATATCGTGGATAAGAGAAAAAGACACATTAAAATTTAAAAATGTCTTACCTGTGATTCGAAAAATCTTGCCTTTGAATCTTGGATTCAGGGTCTAGCTTAATTCGACTAACTTTTATAGTTGAGATTCAATGTAATTATCCGATACCCAAAACTTGAAAAAATAAAAGATGATATTGACTGGTTTTTGGTGCTAGAAATTTCGCAGCCGTGCACGGCAGAGAGGAGCCTGGAAATAACCCGACTTTAATGCATACATAAGATAAGGTTGAATTTCCATAGATATGTATAGAAGGATTAATATAATATTTATTATCCTTTGACAATTTCTTTTAATATGGCATTTACATTTTTTATTTAATGTGATATTTTTATTTGATAAAAAATATATATTTTGGTATCTAAGGTAACAATGTTAATGGTAAAAGTATCATGGAGATCCTTATATCAGAAATTATATTATATTTTATCCTTTCTACTTAAAAATGAGTAAATTAGTCATTGTACGTTAATCAAATATCAAATGGTCATTCTATTAAAAAAATTATCCATTGCTGTTGCTAAAAATTGGTCATTGTATGTTGCATGATGTACACGTAGTATGCCACGTATCATTGCTTGATTATTAGCCATGACAGTTTTTAACAGTACAAATAGATAAAAATTTTAAAAGAAATGATCAATGTGCTCTTCAAACTAATGAATATGGACTAATTTGCCCATTTTTTAAGTAGAGGAAGCAAAATGCAATCTGACTCCTAATGTAGAGGCCTCTATAGTACTTTTACCCGATGTTAACTTTTTTTATGTGTTCATTTCAAATTTTATAGTTAATTTAACGAAAGTTAATTGCTAATATTTTTAGTTTTGAATTTTTTATGATTTATTAATAGATAAATTTATTGTTAATTGTGAATTTTTAAATACAATTTAAGGGCTATGATTTTTTCTCTCCAAATCCTATGGTGATTTAATGAAAATTAATTGCTAGTATTATTACTTAATTATTAATTTTCATAAAATTAAATCTTAAAACTCAATTAAACATTAAAAATTAACACCGTTGCCTTCATGTATCAACATATATAACTTTTGCCAAATATATCTATATGTATCACGTTGGACAAAAAAAATACAAATGCTATATTAAAAAAGGTTAAACTCGAGTATTATTAAACATTTTAAAAATATCGAACTTATATCAACAATTTATTGAATAAAGAGTGAAAATTTAACATAAATATTTTCAAATCTTTCATTGAATTTCACACAATAATATATTTAATAAAGAGTTAAATGTCTCCAAACTATGATTCACATTCTAATCACATCTTCAAACTTTGAAATAAATTTTATCAATTAAGTCCTTTCATTATTAAAACCGTTAATTTCACCATTAAGTGACACATCGATCTTATGTGAAATAATGTGAAATAAGTTTGGTTAATTTTTTATTTTTATTTTAAATTATTTCACATATGATTTGATATGTCACTTAATGGTGAAATTAACAGTTTTAGTAATGAAAGGACTTGATTGATATAATTTCCAAAGTTTGAAGATGTGATTAGAACGCTTTAAAGTTTAAGGACCAATTTAAAATGTGAAACATAACGTAGGGAGGTTTGGTGCAATTTACTCCTATAATTGTGGAACGTGTGGATTTGCAAATGCGACCAAAGCGGCTGAAATGTGACAAGGAAACATAGTTTTAGTCGAGACGATGAAGACAACAACCTTAAAACGACAGTATTGGAAGTCGTACCATTTCTCTGTCTCTGTCTCCTGGGCCTGGGCATTTAAACCACCCCAAATCTCAAGCCAATAAACGGTCACACGATCGCCACGTTGCTCCTCTAGATTTTTGCAACGTGTAACTTCATTAAGTCCCACCATTGCTAGTCGCCAGTTTTTCGAATCTGTTTTAAGGTACCTGCACAAACTTGAAGATTCTGTTCGGAGGTTTGAGAAAATATTAACTTGAAAAGAAGGGTTTAAAGATTTAAAATATTAGTAGGATTTGGGTTTAAATATTTAAGGTATGAGCTTCTCTTTACCGAACCTGTTTTTTAATTTTATAATAAATATATTATATTATTTTATATAGACTTAATATATTATTTGATATTTAAATTTAATATATATTTTTTAATTTAGTATTTGTATTATTTTTGGCTTAATGTAGTACACGTATTTGATTAAAGCTATATATTTTATATTTGAAGGTAATGATATTAACTTTTTAGTGTTTAATTTGAGTTTTAGTGTTGATTTGATGAAATAAATTGTTAATATTATTAAGTTTGAAATTTTCATAATTTTTAATAAATTAAATTTAGTGCTAATTGTGAATTTGTTTAGTTCTATGTTTAAATTGTCAAATAAAGTTCGATAGATGTGATTTCTTTTGGGTTTTAAGGCTGATTTAATGAAAATTTAATTAATTTAATCAAATCAATTCTAAAATTCAATTAAACATAAAAAACTAATATCGTTAGCTTCAAATATCAAAATGTATAACTTTTTTCAAATACATTGGACCAAAAAGAAACACACGTACCACATTAGAAAAAAAGTGTCAAACTTATATACCAAATAATGTATTAAGCCTTTTATATATTGTGTAATTTATAATATTTAAAATTAATTCTATAGTAATATGCAAAATATAATATTATAGTGTATGTAAGGCCCAATTTAGAGCTTGGGGCACAATCCATAAAAATAAAAGTCCCAATTACAAAAACAATCCAAAAATCAAAGCCCGAAAGGCCCAAAATCAAAAAAATACAAGTCAAAAACCCTAAATCAGGGGCTAAGAGCCCTCACACATACGTCGTTCATGAAGAACTCCAATGACATCGATCGTGCTCCACCAAGACACCAAGCCACCACGCCACGTCCGCATCATACTCTAGCACGTCTCTGTAAAATGGAAAAGCAGTGGTAGATTAAAAAAGGCTATAAAAGCCACGAAAATCCTTGTAAAGAGGACCTTTTTTTTTTTGGTACACAAGTTACACAAAGAAATACAAAGGCAAAATACACAAAAGCAAAGAGTCAAAGCAAACAGAAAGGTTTATTTTTGTTATTTTCTTTTCTTTTTTCTTTTTGTGTTTTCGAAACTGTGTCCCTATCATTTTTTTTTCCCTTTTTTTCCCTTTCCTTTCGACAGTACTTTGGATTCTAATACATATACATAGATTTAAAAAAAAAAAACTAACCTTTTGAATTTCCAGCCACCGCGTCGGCACCTGGGCTTGGCTGGAGGGCGTCGAAAATCGCCTGGGGGGAAAGGAGATAGAGTTCCTCTCTGTTTATTTTTTTTTAAATGAAGGAGAATGAAGTTTTTTTTTTTTATGAAATTTAGTTTTTATACACCCCACTAAACGACGTCGTTTAGGGCTAAGCTCAATAGCCCTAAAGCGGCGCCGTTTCGCCTATCTGACCCGTGACCCGACCCAATGGGTTCATAGGATCCGCGCGTTTCTCAAATAAAATGGGGTATTTGCTGCGCTGGTCCTCACGCTTTTTTGGTCCAGTTCAATTAGGTTTTTCTGGTTTTAATTTGGGCCCGAAATTTTTACAATTGGTTCAATTCGACTCCTCACTGAACGCACAGTTTCAGGGGAGGGGTTTATTTTCTGTTTTGGACCCTCCAGGTTACGCACGCATGGCAATTTAGTCCTCCTATCTTTGTTTTGTTCTAAATTCAGCCCCATACTTCTGTTTTTGATCCAATTTAGTCCCTTTTTGTTTATTTTGGTTATTTTACCATTAAACTAATTATTTTTAATATTTTTATTATATTTTCTATTTATTACTATTATTATATTTATTATTATATCATGATTATTATTACATATTATCATATCTCATTATTTTTATATTATTATCAATATACCTTAATTTTTGTTACTATGTTTAATATTATTATTACTATAGCCTTTTTATCATTTTTAAACTTACTATTATTATTATTATATTTCTTTATATTATTATCGTTTTGCTATTAACATTATTATTTTTATTATAACCATATTCTTTATATTTATTATTTTTTTCAATTACTCTTTGAATATTTCTATTAATATTTTCTTTACCTATTTTGTTTGAAATTAACCTTGTATATATTATTACACTATCCTACGACTAATACTTTTTGTCACTATTTTTCACTATCACTACTATATTATATATTATTATTCTTATAATTGCATTTCTTATTTTTACTTATTTTTTGTTATCGGCATTGTTATTGTCATTTTCGTTACCATTATTTTTTATATATTCTTTATTATTGATATTAGTATTATTATTATTTGTCATTTTCGTTAATTTGTTTCTTCTTTTACCATGTCTTTCCAAACTCATAAAGATGTTTTCTTAACAATAAAGGCAATATTTGGTGGTTGGAAATTAGAGGAATCGTGCCCTAACGTATTGGGTTGTGGTTTCTGTTTGGCCAAATCATTAAATATCCTTTAAAATTGTGTCCAATTTTAAAAACAAGGCAATGTTTCATGTTTTAGAAATTTAAGGAATCGTGCCCTAACATGCTGGGTTGTGGTTTCTGTTTGGCCGAATCATTAAATATCCTTTAAAATTGTGTCTGTTTTTTTAGAATTAAAAGCAAGGCAATATTTCATGTTTAGAAATCTGAAGGAGCGTGCCCTAACGTGCTGGGTGTCGATTCTTTCATTTGGCCAAGTGATGAAATACCCTTTTTAAAATAACAATGCATGAATCTTGGAAATCAGGAAATGATCTTGGTTTCGAAGGTCTGAAACATCGTATCCTAACGTGCTAGACGTAATATTTCATTCTTCCAGAACATGAGAATTTCGATATCCAAATTTGAATTACCCGAACATTTTTCAAATGATATATATTTTAAAATCTTTTCTAATTCTCGATATTAAAGACATTAATCAATCAATACGGTACCAATTTTGGGCGTTGCGAGGGTGCTAATCCTTCCTCGTGCGTAACTGACTCCCGAACCCATTTTTTTTAAATTCGTAGACCAAAACGTTTTCAAAAGTGGCCCAATCGCACTTCAAAAAAGATTGGTGGCGACTCCGTTTTCCTTTCTAAAGTCGGCTTGTTTTCCAAACAAAAAATAGTTTCGACAGCTTGGCGACTCCACTGGGGACCCAATAGGAGGGTCAAGCCGTGGAATTGATTGATTAATGTCCTTCTATTGAAAATTGAAATCTGATTTTAACTTTTTGTCCCACTACATATGTTTTTTACATTTTAAATGTCTAGGACACATTTGCATCATATTGCATGACCGTAAGTGGTCACACCTTTAAGTGAGAGTGAGAAGCTACTCCTTCGTGAGGTTTTCACCTCCGTGCAGGATAGTGGATTGCTTTCAGGATACATCCGTACCTATGTCTTCATGAGGTTTTCACCTCTGTGTAGCCATAGGGAAATGTATTCCCCTGAACTGAACTCGATCCGTATGAGCCTATAATGGGTGAGGATCGAGGAATCTACTGGTTCAGGTACCCTTGCTTTAGAGCCAAACCGTATATAGAGAACCCTAGGAACTTACCCTAGGTAGATCCACGCCAAACCCTAGCAATCACCCAGATAGGTGCTGTATTATTTTTCGCATGCCTTGAGTTTTATTGTTGCTGCATGATACTAATTTGTTGCATTGTAATTGCATGACATTTCATTTTTAAAGAGGTGTCGACTTATGTTCGGTTTCTAATTTAGGAAGGCTTATTATGGAGAACAGATTACTTGATAAAGTAGAGGATAATGCGGCAGTTCGAATATGGTCAGAGCAGACTCAATTAGAAAAAGGGGACGGTCTAACCGAGGGATATACGTCAGAGTTATGTAATTACACCCGCATCTGTGTGACGCAAAATGATCTTCGGGAATTAAAAAAATATGGGACCAGTGGGACGAAGAGACTAAGCAATCGTTTTATGGGAATTATGGGGATTTGCCTCACCTACTCGGCATCAATATAGATGAGCATTTGTTCGGGCCCTCACCCAGTATTAGAATCCTGCCTATAGCTATTTTACCTTCGGGGAGGTAGATTTGGTACCCACTTTAAAAGAATATACGGCTTTACTCCGTTGACCAAAGGTCCAAGTTGACAAGGTTTATATTAAAGCTGCCTGTGGCCCAACCTTTTTGAAGAGGATGATGAATATCACAGGGATGAGTGAACAATGGGTTGCAGCAAAGATCAAGCAAAAAGGTAAGTGTAAGTGCATCCCATGAGGGTTTTGAAGGACTTGATTGTAGTACATCCTGATGCAAAGAACAGAATTGACGTTTTTGCTTTGAGCATCTATGGTTTAATGGTTTTCCCTAGGCCTTTGGAATATATAGACGAATCAGTTTCGGATCTCTTCGACCGACTTGATAGAGGGGTCACACTTATTCCAGCGATCTTGGTCGAGACATTTGGGTCCCTGAATGCATGCAGGAGAGCCGATGAGGGCAGATTTATAGGGTGTGCACAATTATGTTAGCTTGGTTCCATAGCCATTTTTGAAGAATGGATAAAATCTCTTGTCGGGTTTTTTTCAAGAATTACTCACCGCTAAGGAGTTAGTAGTCACGCCCAGAAAGGACGACGTATCGAAGAGAATTGGGTTGTGCTTCTTCAAAATCTCAAGGAAGAGGATGTTGAGCGGAGAGCGTCTTGGTTGGTTCCTGATGAAATTCTCTATCGGTGTGGAAGTTACGATTGGGTCCCTTTACTGGGAATTTGGGGAGCCGTGGGGTATGCCCCTTTGCTTGTGTTGAGGCAGTATAGATCAAGACAGTTCATCCCAGCAATGTTTAGGCTAGCTCAGTTTGAATTTTTGTACAGGGATGATCACTATAAGAGGAAGGTTCGAGAGATTTTTGAGGCTTGGAAGCAGACTCACCGAATGAAGAGAGTTACCATGGGCCCGATGACAACCCTCGAGTATAATGCTTGGTAAAGTAGGAGAATCAATGACAATATCCCTACGCCAGCACAAGATGGTGCTCGACCAATGGAGGAATACCTGCGAGTAGTCCCTTCAGAGTTGGAAATATTAAAACAAGACTTCGAAAGTAAAAGTTTGGAGTTGGGAAAAAAGATAGAACAACTTGAGGAAGAAAAAATGCACTTAAGGTTAGATATTGATGTCCAGAAATCAGAGTTAGAGAAACTAAGAAAAGGGAAGAGGAAGGCCAAAGAAGATTTGGACAGCTTGAAGACTGACTACAAAAAATTACACTCATCGATAAGGATTGCTGGGTTGGGTAAAACCTCAGAACAGTGGCGTCAATAAATTCAAGAAGAAAAGGCCAAGGTCGATCAGTGGAAGAGGAGGTTCCATGAGGCTCAAGCACAAAAGGATATCGCTGAGAGAGACTGTGGATGTGAGACAAAGCGAAAATGAGATGTTAAGAGCTCGAGTAGCAGAACTAGAGAGGGCATTGTGTCGAAGCCGCAACTATACGGTGAAGTTGGAATCAAGCTTAAACCAGATTGAAGAGTTGAAAGTAAAGGTGGTAGAGCTCGAAATGACGCTGCAAAATAGTGAGCTCTGGATCCAATTATTGGAGGCAGATAACCAGCAGTGGAAATAACAGCTTCAAAGATCTCAAAACCAGGTCAGGGATAGAGACTATGTTATGGGTGAAGCCATGGTTCAGATACAAGAGGTGGCCGACCATCTACAAACCTTAGTGGTTCAGGCTGATGTGTTAAGTATATTTTATGAGTCAAAGTCAGACCGGGGTCTAGAGTTAGCTTCACTTCTTGAGAAAGTTAAAACTTTGGGCATAAGGGCTAGGTCGTATATGCGACTCTGTTTTATATAAAGGATCTTGTTTTTTAAATAAGTTTTTATAAAAAATTGAACCAGAATCGATGCTTCTTATTTTTACATTCATATCATGCATTTGCATTGTATCATATCATATGTATTTAATATCGCAAAATAACCCTATTAACTAGAGGTCATATTATAGTTATCCTGGAACATCGCTACTATACTCGAAAAAAATGAAAGCTATGGATCAAAGAATAGAAAAGCTAGAGCAGATGCAGAAAGAGATGCAAGACCAACTGCAGGCTCAGATGCAAGAACAGTTGGCTAAGATCCAACAGGACATGAGGGATCAAATGTTGGAATCCAAGAGAAGTATGATGAGCCAGTTGACACATTTGTTGACTGGAGGACATGATAAGGGAAAGGGCCCAATGGTCGACACCGGAGATGATAATGAAGACTCTACTCATTATTCATGCCTGGCCCCGTTAAATCCTCAGATTCAACCACCAAGAGTGTCTGTCAATATCAGACCTCAATACCAAATCGGTACCTCAGCACCGGTAAATTTCCGATAGGCTCGAGCTCTAACCCTAGAGATAATTTGGCAAAGTCGATGGTCCCTGATTTTGATGATGTAGCTGAAGAGGAAAAAACAAAGGCAGAACTCCCAAAGGAGTTCGAGGATCGATGCAAATGGTTAGAGGAGAAGTTCAGAGCATTGGAAAGTGCTGATTACCAATGCGAGGTAAATGCTAAGAAACTGAGTCTAGTCCTAGGTTTGGTACTTCCTCCGAAGTTTAAGATGCCAGAGTTTGAAAAGTACGACGGGGCCAGCTACCCTGAGGCCCACATTACGATGTTCTGTCGAAGAATAATGGGATATGTCAACAATGACCAGTTGTTGATCCACTGTTTTCATGATAGTCTGACTGGAGCTGCAGCCAAATGGTACAATCAGCTGAGTTGTACCCAAATCAAATCGTGGAAAGATTTGGCGCAGGCCTTCATGAAGCATTACGGCCATGTGACTGATATAGCACCTGATAGGATCACGTTGCAAAATATGGAGAAAAAGTCAGGCGAGAGTTTTAGGAAGTATGCACAAAAGTGGAGGGAGATCGCTACATAGGTCCAGCCACCATTACTAGAAAAAGAAATGACCATGCTTTTTATCCATACCCTGAAAGTACCTTTCATCAATCATATATTGGGGAGCGCATCCAAGAGTTTTGCAGACATAGTGATGTCCGCGAAATGATACAGAACGCGATAAGATGCGGAAAAATAGAAGCTAGAGAGAGCATGAAAAGATCAGCTCCAAAGAAAAGAGAGAATGAAGTAGGTAATGTAAGCTCGGGTTATCCCAAACCCATTACTATTAGCCAACCAAGAGTGGTAGCTGCGTGCCAACAGACCCCACTAAGACAGGAGCCCAACACGAGGTAGAGGTTCGAGAAAGTCCAATTCACTCCCATACCTATGACATATAGGGAATTGTATAAAACACTGTTCGATGAGCACGTCGTATCCCTTTTCTACTTGAAGCCATTGCAACCTCCATATCCTAAGTGGTATGACACAAACGCTCAGTATGAATACCATGCGGATGTAGTAGGTCATTCGATAGAAAATTGTACTTCATTCAAAAGGCTAGTCGAGAGGTTTATTAAGGCAGGTGTGGTAAAGTTCAACGATGCAACTGGTGGGGAAATCCGTTACCCAATCATACAGATAGTGGGGTGAACACGATAGTTGAGAATAGGGGGAGGAGAATCAATCAGAAAGTTGCTGAGGTCAGAACCCCATTAAGGGAGGTTTGGAAAGAACTACAGAAAAAAGGGGTTAATTCTGCGAGAGAGTATGAACAGATCTCGAGATGCAAGGAACTACTGTGAGTTCCATGACAAGGAAGGCCATCAGATATAGTAATGCACCGAATTTAGAACCCTAGTACAAGGGTTAATGGATAATAAAGAGCTGGAGTTCTTTGATTTTTCAAGAAGAGGATGTATACGCCACAGAGAGTGGGTCTGCAGAGAGGATCCCTAGGGTCAATCACCCAGTAGTGATTATCACACGACCAAGGGTCGACGAAGCAGGAATGAAAGTGGCACCGAGGGTTGAAGTTCAAAAACCCGTGACTTTTCCTTATAAGGATACGCCGAGGGTTGTAATTCAACAACCCGTGACTTTTCCTTATAAAGATACGCCGAGGGTTGTAATCCATAAGCCCACGACTTTTCTTCTAAGGACCCGTAACTTTTCCTTATAAGGATAACAAGAGGGTACTTTGGAATTACAATTGCACTGTGACAGTTTTCAGAAAAGAGAGTTCGATTAGCTCGCTAACCCAGAAGTCGAATCCTCTATAATCAGAGGGGGAGAAGAGAAAACAAGGTCAATGGTTAATGAACCAGTGACAGAGAATGAGGCCAAAGAGTTTTTGAAGTTCTTAAAGCACAGTGAGTATAGTGT
Source organism: Gossypium rotundifolium (assembly GCA_025506655.1). NCBI lineage: Eukaryota > Viridiplantae > Streptophyta > Magnoliopsida > Malvales > Malvaceae > Gossypium > Gossypium rotundifolium. Next base: position 34,036,817 of record CP106733.1, on the reverse strand, counting down.
TGTGGAACAGTTACACAAGCAGTCAGCACGTACATCAGTACTGGCTTTACTTCTAAACTCAGAAGGACACCGTAATGCGCTAATGAAAGCGCTGAACCAGATTTATGTTGCTGATGACATTTCGGTAAACAAACTAGATCACCTCGTTAGCAACATAAGTGCAGACAATTTCATTTCATTCAGTGATGATGAAATACCACTAGGGGGCATGGGATCCACCAAGGCTTTACACATCACTACTCGATGCAAAGGGTATACATTACCGGGGGTATTAATTGACAACAGATCGGCATTAAACGTCTTGCCCCTATCCACACTGAACAGATTGCCCGTAGAAAACTCTCATATGAAATCATGCTAAAATGTAGTGAGAGCATTCGACGACACCGAGAGAAAAGTGATGGGAAAAATTGAGATACCTCTCCTGATTGGGCCAAACACATACGAGGTAAACTTCCTCGTAATGAACATCAAGCCCTCGTATAACTGTCTGTTGGGAAGGCCCTGGATCTACTCAGCAGAAGCCGTACCATCGTCGTTGCACCAAAAGTTAAAGTTGGTAACAAAGGGGCGGCTGATAACCATAAATGCGGAGGAGGACATCATCGCATCCGTTACCAACAATGCGCCATACATAGAGAATGATACAGAGGCTATAGAGTCTTCCTTCAGGTCGTTGGAGTTCGTAAATATGACTTTTATTATTGAAGAAGGCAAGATCCCGGTGCCCAAAATCTCTGAAGCAACAAGGATGAGCCTATAGCTGATAGTAGGAAAAGGAGCATTACCTGGGAGGGGACTCGAAAGTACCTTCAGAGTCCAGTCCACGTGCCTGGGTTGGTTGACAAGCGTGATCGTTTTGGTCTGGGGCATAGGCCAGATGCCCAGTAAAGAAAGGAGGAATTAGAAAGGAAACGTGAGAGACAGATGGCACGATTGAATGGTGCTGAGATCGAGTGGGGTTCAATGACTTTCCCCATATATCTAATACATTCGTGTCAGAAGGAATTATCCATTCAGGACAGAAGAATATGAATAAGGAAACAGCTGAGGATATGATGAGAACTTTGAGCATCAACGCCGTATCTGAAGAAGATCTGAAAGAGGAGAACTTGACGGGTATTCGCCCTATGAGCCTGAAAGTGTTCTAGACAAATGGACTGCGGAAGAAATTCCTGTAGTTTTTAGGACTAAAACAGAGTAATGTTCAAAACACACTTGTTTTTTCAAGCCTAGGAACAATAAGAATCTTTTGTGAAATTGGCTCATGTTCAAGCATCATTACTTTCAATAAAAGTGCATTATTCTTTCATACCATGCAGTTATTCTTGTTGCTTCTTTTCCGTTTTATTCATAATCATAACGCATAAATAAACCATTCTTAAATTCATTTTCATTGAATATTCTTTCATACCTACCATAGGTCCCCAGATATCGATGTCATGAACAACGCTGTTATGGACCTAGAATTTTCTGATGAGCAAGATATGTGCCTAGAGGGACCTCAGGACTTTACAGATGACGGAGATTGTAGTGTATCTCCAGATTTGTTAAGAATGGTTGAGCGGAAGAGAAGCTAATTCTAGCTTACGAAGAGACAATTGAGAATGTGCTTCTAGAAGATGGGAAAGAAGTGAAAATCGGCACCTGCATAACTAAGGAAACAAGGCAGGACCTCATTAGACTTCTGCTAGAGTTCAAAGATGTCTTCGCGTGGTCATATCAAGACATGCCAGGGTTGAGCGATGATATTACGGTACACCGTATCCCCATAAAAGGGGAATGTAAGTCGGTCCAGCAGAAGCTTAGAAGGATGAGACCCGATGTCGTGGTAAAGATAAGGGAAAAAGTCAAGAAGCAGTTTGATGTTGGGTTTTTACGAGTGGTGAATTACTCATAATGGGTAGCCAATGTTGTCCCTGTCCCTAAAATGGATGGGAAAGTATGAATATGTGTCGATTATAGGGACTTAAACAAGGCCAGCCCAAAAGACAACTTCACATTGCCTCACATCGACACCTTGGTGGATAACACGGTGGGGTTTTCATTTTTCTCTTTCATGGACGGTTTCTTGGGATACAATCAAATAAAGATGCATCTTGAAGACATGGTAAAGACTACATTCATAACATTATGGGGAACTTTTTGTTACCAAGTGATGCCATTTGGGTTAAAGAATGCGGAAGCAACATACCAAAGGGCTATGGTAACCTTGTTTCACGATATGATACACAAGGAGATCGAGGTCTATGTCGACAACATGATCACAAAGTCTCGAACGGAAGGGAAGCATGCGCAATTTTTGAATAAACTATTCATGAGGTTGAGGAAATTTTAACTAAAACTCAATCCAGCCAAGTGTACTTTTAGGGCTCGATCAGGGAAGCTACTTGGTTTCGTGGTAAGTGAAAAAAGAATTGAAGTAGATCCAGATAAAGTCAAGGCCGTACAAAAACTGCCTCCACCGCACACTCAAAAGGAAGTCTGAGGCTTTCTTGAAAGATTGAATTACATTGCTCGGTTCATTTCGCAATTGACTGAGAAGTGTGATCCCATATTTCGTCTTCTTAAGAAACACAATCCAGGTATTTGGGATGAGGAATGCCAGAAGGCATTTGACAAGATCAAACAATATTTGTCCAGTACTCTAGTGTTAATGCCACCCAGTCTTGATAGACTATTGATTCTATATCTGACGATATTTGACAATTCAATGGGATGTGTACTCGGCCAACACGATGAGACAGGGAAGAAAGAAAGGGCGATATACTATCTCAGCAAGAAATTTACTGAGTGTGAAATGAGGTACTCGCCGATTGAGAAGCTATGTTGCGCCTTGGTCTGGACAACTCGAAGGTTGAGGCAGTATATGTTATACCACACGAATTGGCTAATCTCGAAATTAGACTCCTTAAATACATGATGGAGTCCACAGCTCTGAATGGAAGAATGGCCCGATGGCAAATTTTGCTCTCCAAATTTGACATAGTCTATGTGAGTCAGAAGGCTGTAAAGGGGAGTGCAATAGTTGATTTTCTTACTAGTAGAGCGCTAGACGACTACGATCCCTTGAACTTTGATTTTCCCAATAAGGACTTGATGTTTGTAGTGGCAACTGAGGAAGATACCCTAGAAGATCGTCCTTGGAAAATGAACCTCGATGGAGTGTCAAATGCCGTTGGTAATGGAATTGGGGCAGTCCTAGTATCCCCAAATGGATATCATTATCCATTCACCAAATTGGATTTCGACTGCACGAACAATATGGTAGAATATGAAGCATGTATAATGGGAATTCGAGCAGCTATAGATCATAAAGTCAAGATGCTAGAGGTATATGGAGATTCTGCGTTGGTAATATATCAGCTCAAAGGAGAATGGGAAACAAGAGATCCCAAGTTGATCAGTTACCGAAAGTTAGTTTTGGAGCTAATTAAAGAGTTTGATAATATCACATTCTTTTACCTCCCGCGTGATGAAAACCAGATGGCTGATGCCTTAGCCACTTTAGCTTCTATGATCAAGTAAATGAGCAGGAAGGTATGAAGCCCATCCAAATGAGTATCTGTGAGACTCCGGCTTACTGCTGCATTATTGAAAGAGAGGATGAGAGAGATGATCACTATTGGTATCATAATATTCTACGATATGTGAAGATCCGTGAATATCCCGATCAAGCGACTGAAAATGATAAGAGAAAATTGAGAAGACTTGCCACTGACTACGTCTTAGATGGAAAGATCCTGTACAAAAAGAGGAGGGATCAAGTATTGCTAAGATGCGTCGATGCTATGGAGGCTAAGAAAATCTTGGAGGAAGTCCTTGAAGGGGTTTGCGGAACGTACGCCAATGGATTTACAATGGCCAGGCAGATAATAAGATTCGGGTATTACTAGTCCACGATGGAAGGAGACTGCATCCGTTATGCCAAGAAGTTCCATAGGTGTCAAATTTATGGAGACAAGATCCATGTGCCTCCTTCACGTCTTCATGTTATGACTTCTCTATGGCCTTTCTCAATGTGGGGCATGGACGTCATTGGGCCGATCTCACCGAAGGCTTCTAATGAACATCGATTCATCTTCGTGGTTATTGATTACTTCACCAAATGGGTAGAGGCAGCTTCATATGCCAATGTCACGAAGACGGCAGTTAGCAAGTTTTTGAAGAAAGAAATCATATGTCGCTACGGTATGTCGAAAAAGATTATATCGGACAACGCTTTGAACTTGAACAACAGCGCGATAGTGGAGGTTTGCAGTCATTCAACATTAAGCACCATAACTCGTCGCCATATCGCCCGAAAAATGAACGGCGCAGTTGAGGCAGCTAACAAGAATATCAAGAAAATTGTAAGGAAGATGACTGAGACCTATAATGATTGGCATAAAAAGTTATCGCTTGCCTTATACGGCTATCGAACATCGGTTAGAACCTCTACTGGGGCAACGCCGTTCTCCTTAGTTTATGGGATGGAGGCAGTCTTACCTATTGAAGTTAAAATTCCTTCTCTCCGGATCTTATTAGAGCTGAAGTTGGACGAAGCAGAATGGGTTCAGTCCCGATATGATCAACTGAATCTAATTGAGGAAAAGAGGCTAAGAGCCATCCGCCATGTCAAATGTACCAGAAGCGGATGATGCGGGCTTACAATAAGAAAGTCCGCCCTAGAGCATTCCATGAGAGACTTGGTATTGAAACAGATCCTCCCTATGCAAAAAGACTTCAGGGGGAAGTGGATGCCTAATTGGGAAGGACCTTATGTTGTAAAGAAGGCTTTCTCTGGGGGAGCGTTGATACTCGTTGAAATAGACGGCAAAAGTCTGTCAAATCCAATTAATGTAGACTCAGTCAAGAAGTACTTCGTTTGAAAATGAGCCAAGGTGAAAACCCGCAAAGGGCATCTTGAGTTCAAAAAAAAAGGAGAGGCCAAGGCGAAAACCCGTAAAGGGCGCTTCGAGACCAAAGGGGCTTTGAGTCGAAAACATAAAAAGGGAGGCTCAAATTTTGACCAAAAGTGAGGCATACAGTAGTTTTCGCTACGCTTGAATTAACAATGATGAGGTGTGTTACATCTTGGGGCATCAATAAAGTACCGCGGGTCTCCTAGACACATGTTGAACTCAGAATGGTCTTCAAAAAGTGCGTACAGAAAAGCTCAGGCTGTGATATCTAAGGCACCAATTCTACCCTTACTTGTTTTTGTACTTTAGCAAGCTTTGCTGCCTTTGTTCAATTCATTCTTCACGGGTTTTGTCCCGAATAAATTCTAGTTTTATTAATCTTTTTCCAAGCATTTCATATTGAAGTAATGATTAATGAACTAATAACACTTTCGTAAGATAAGTTTTGCTTATTACTCTGAAAGTCTCTAAATAATACAAGAATCCAGAATAAGACAATTATTTAAAACTCACCAGGCTTAAACGGCTTGAAATACTTGAGATAAGGGTCTAAGTAGTGGCGACATCTTCAAATTCTCTGTTAGAAGTACCAGCTGAACAAAAAAGACATACGTCAGGAATCACCTTACTAGACATCAATCAATGACAGCCCAAGTGTTAAAACTGGATTATTTTCATGACATTTTGCATCCATTCATAACATTCATAATACATAGGGTTAGGAGCATTTTTCATGACATCCTAATCATTTGACATAGCATAGACTCTATGAAATCAATTCTATATGTAGGTTCCTCAAGGGACAATGTAGCAAAATTGATGGGAGTTACGAAAGAGTGCAGATCTTATCCCACTGAGCAGGAGTGGAACAGATCGAAGACGACGAGCCATAATTCCCTAAGCAGTAGGGTAACAGGCTAAAAATTGTAGATCTTATCTCCACTGAGCAGGAGTGGAGCAGATCGAAGATAATAGATCTTATCTCTACTGAGCAGAAATAGAGTAGATCGAAAGACTGAAGTCTTATATCCACTAAGTAGGAGTAGAGCAGGCTAAAAACAACAGATCTTATCTCCACTGAGCAGGAGTGGAGCCGATCGAAGACAACAGATCCTATCTCTACTGAGTAGGAGTGGAGCGGATCGAAGATAACAGATCTTATCTCTCTGGAAAGGAGTAAGCGGATGGAAAGCGAAGCCTTATCTCTACCGAGTAGGAGTGGAAGCGGGCTAAAATAGTAGATCTTATCTCCATCGGCGGGAGTGGAGCGAGTTAAAACAAGAGATCTTATCTCCACTTGGCGAGTGGAGCCGATCTAAGACAATAGATCCTATCTCCTTGGCGAGAGTGGGCGGATCGAAGATAACAGATCTTATCTCTCTTGAAGCGGGAGTAGAGCGGATCGAAGATCGAAGCCTTATCTCCACCGGCAGGAGTGGGCGAGCTAAAACAACAAATCTTATCACCACCTGGCGAGTGGAGCCGATTGAAGACAACAAATCCTATCTCCACTGAGCAGGAGTGGAGCGGATTGAAGACAACAGATCTTATCTCTATTGAGCATGAGTAGAGCAGATCGAATGACTGAAGCCTTATCTCCACTGAGCAGGAGTGGGGTAGATCAAAGATAGCAGATTCAATCTCCACTGAGCCGTAGTAAGAGTAGATCAAAACAAAATTCCTATACACCTGAAGATGCAATGGGTCAAAGCAAGGCTACATCAAGTCAGGACTCAGCAATACAGGGCAAAATTGGCCCTTTTAAAATCTTTGCACTATTCTCGTTACACGACAATGAGCAAAGAGGGGCAGCTGTAAGGCCCAATTTTAGAGCTCGGGGCCCAATCCAAAAAAATAAAAGTCCCAATTACAAAACAGTCCAAAAATTAAAGCCCGAAAGGCCCAAAATCAAGAAATACAAGTCAAAAACCCTAAATCAGGGGCTAAGAGCCCTCGCGCTGCACGTCGTTCGCCAGTAAACTCTAGCGCCGCATCGTGCTCCACTAGGACACCAAGCCACCACGCCACGTCGGCATCATACTCTAACACGTCTCTGTAAAATAGAAAAGCAGTGGTAGATTAAAAAGGCTATCAAAGCCACGAAAATCCTTGTAAAGAGGACTTTTTTTTTTTTGGTACACAAGTTACACAAAGAAATACAAAGGCAAAATACACAAAAGCAGAGAGTCAAAGCAAGCAGAAAGGTTTATTTTTGTTGTTTTCTTTTCTTTTTTCTTTTTGTGTTTTCAAAACTGTGTCCCTATCGTTTTTTTTCCGTTTTTTCCCTTTCGTTTCGACAGTACTTTGGATTCTAATACATATACATAGATTTAAAAAAAAAAAAACTAACCTTTTGAATTTCCACCATAGCGTTAAGGCCTAGGGCTTACTTGGGGCGTCGAAAATCGCCTGGGGAAAGGAGATAGAGTTCTCTCTTTATTTTTTTAAATGAAGGAGAATGAAGTTTTTTTTTATGAAATTCGGTTTTATACACCCACTAAACACGTCGTTTAGAGCTAAGCTCAATAGCCCTAAAGCGGCGCCGTTTCACCTATCTGACCCGTGACTCGACCCAATGGGTTCATAGGATCCGCGCGTTTCTCAAATAAAATGGGGTATTTGCTGCGCTGGTCCTCACGCTTTTCTGGTCCAGTTCAATTAGGTTTTTCTGGTTTTAATTTGGGCCCGAAATTTTTACAATTGGTTCAATTCGGCTCCTCACTGAACGCACCGTTTTAGGGGAGGGGTTATTTTTTGTTTTGGACCCTCCAGGTTGCGCGCGCATGGCAATTTAGTCCTCCTATCTTTGTTTTGTTCTAAATTCGATCCCATACTTCTGTTTTTGATCCAATTTAGTCCCTTTTTTGTTTATTTTGGTTATTTTACCATTAAACTAATTATTTTTAATATTTTTATTATATTTTATATTTATTACTATTATTATATTTATTATTTTATCATGATTATTATTACATATTATCATATATGTTATTTTTATATTATTATCAATATACCTTAATTTTTTGTTACTATGTTTAATATTATTACTATAGTCTTTTATCATTTTAAACTTACTATTATTATTATATTTCTTTATATTATTATCGTTTTGCTATTAACATTATTTTTTTATTATAACCATATTCTTTATATTTATTATTTTTTTCAATTACTCTTTGAATATTTCTATTAATATTTTTCTTTACCTATTTTGTTTGAAATTAACCTTGTATATATTATTATTACACTATCCTCGACTAATACTTTTTGTCACTATTTTTCACTATCACTACTATATTATATATTATTATTCTTATAATTACATTTCTTATTTTTACTTATTTTTGTTATCGGCATTGTTATTGTCATTTTCGTTACCATTATTTTTTTATATATTCTTTATTATTGATATTAGTATTATTATTATTTGTCATTTTCGTTAATTTGTTTCTTCTTTTACCATGTCTTTCCAAACTCATAAAGATGTTTTCTTAACAATAAAGCTAATATTTGGTGGTTAGAAATTCGAGAAATCGTGCCCTAACGTGCTGGGTTGTGGTTTCTGTTTGGCCAAATCATTAAATATCCTTTAAAATTGTGTCCGTTTTTAAAAACAAGGCAATGTTTCATGTTTTGGAAATTCAAGGAATCGTGCCCTAACGTGCTGGGTTGTGGTTTCTGTTTGGCCGAATCATTAAATATCCTTTAAAATTGTGTCCCTTTTTTTAGAATTAAAAGCAAGGCAATATTTCATGTTTGGAAATCTGAAGAAGCGTGCCCTAACGTGCTGGGTGTCGATTCTTTCATTTGGCCAAGTGATGAAATACCCTTTTTAAAATAACAATGCATGAATCTTGGAAATCAGGAAATGATCTTGGTTTCGAAGGTCTGAAACATCGTATCTTAACGTGCTGGATGTGATATTTCATTCTTTCGGAACATGAGAATTTCGATATCCAAATTCGAATTACCCGAATGTTTTTCAAATGATATATATTTTAAAATCTTTTCTAATTCTCGATATTAAGGACATTAATCAATCAATACGGTATCAATTTTGGGCGTTGCGAGGGTGCTAATCCTTCCTCGTGCGTAATTGACTCCCGAACCCTTTTTTTAAAATTCGTAGACCAAAACGTTTTCAAAAGTGGCCCAATCGCACTTCAAAAAAGATTGGTGGCGACTCCGTTTTCCTTTCTAAAGTCGGCCTGTTTTCCAAACAAAAAATGGTTTCGACAGTGTAAATATTAAACCAATTGTTAAGTTGCCTATATATAAAATTTTAAAAATTTAAAAAACAAAACTATAATGTGGACTAGAGGTGTGCATGGGTCGGGCCGAGCTCAACTAAAAATTTAAGCCCATTTGCTAGGCCCGGGCCTGGCCCAAAAAATATGCCTAAAATTTTACCCAAGCCCGACCCGGATAAAAATGTTAAAACTAGGGCCCGACCTAGCACGCCCATATTATTTTTTATATTATTTTTTATTTAAAATATATATAATACATCAAAAATACTAAACACATCAAAATAAATATTTCCCAACAAATTGAAATTAAATTTTTAAAATATGTATACTTAAATAACACTAAGATAGATACAACTTAACAAGCAAATGCCTCTAAAATAATAACAAAATTAATAAATGTCTTTAAAATAATAACAAAATTAACAATAAAATAAGTTTTATACAATATCCAAAAAAAAAACAAAATAGTAGCAACATAATAGTAAAATGGTAGCAAATTATGGAGAAAACAATAAGAAAATAATATTAAAAACAAAAAAAAAAGATTTTTTTTTTTGTCCTTTGGTGATTTCGGGACGGGCCCGGGCCAAAATTACCTTACTCGAGGCCCAGCCCGTTTTTAAATGGGTATTTTTTTGTTCAAGCCCATTTTTCGGGCCTATATTTTTTCTGAAACCCTCACTCATTTTGGGCGAGCCTTCGGGCCGGGCCACATGAACAGGTCTAATATGAACAGATCTAAAATGAACTTGGGTTAGCCATCACGAATATTAGCGAGCTTGGTAAAATTTTAGGCTTATATTTTGGGTTGAGCTGGGCTTAAGCAAGCATAGCTAATTTTACGACCCAACCCTATTATACATTACATTTAAATTTGATTCAATTTTCACAACTAACATGATTAAGAAAATAGAGCTGAAAAAATGATCGAAAAATATACTGGAAAGAAACAAGTGAGCTATGAGAGAAAAGATAGGTTGTTGTTGTGTATCATTCTGTATAAAAAGGAGAATATCCTAGCAATATATAGGATATTCAGAAGGGACAATACAGTAATTTCCAAGGTCAATCCAACGGCCAAAAACGAACTTTTTCAAATTTGTAATGACTTAAAAACTAAAAACTATTAAAAGAAAAAATATATTTTTTAAAAAAGTAAAAAATTTATCTAAAAAGAAACACGTGCACAAACCAAACCAAGCGAGCAGCAACGACAACGCACGTGTATTGGGCATTTAGCCCCAATTACTCAATAAAAGTAAGAGTGTAATATTATATTTAAACTCTCTTATAAGCTTTTCCTCAATATTGGAACTGATTTATACTGACTAGTCGGATTGGGAATCAATCGGGATATGGATCAAGAGATGGCATTGAATTAGTACTAATCGCTTGAACTAAAATTTTAAATTTTTTTTTATCAAATTTATGATTTAATCGATTCAATCACCGATTCGATTTTTGTAAATATTGCAATCATTTATTTTTTAATATTTTCCTAAAAAGAATGAAAAAAAGTTTTATAATATGATAAAAATATCATAAAACTTTGGGTGTGGTCCTATTTTGTAGTGTGATGGAGGCTCCTAGCCAATTGAAGAGGCAAAATAATATCTAGGACTAGGAGATTTCATTCATAAATCAAGGATCCACTTGATGGGAACTCAAAGATTTTCGAAGGGACCACATTGTTAAAATCAAATAGACTCCCTTAGTACTATAAATTCGAAAAGTGATTAAATCGGTAAAAAATCAATTAAAAAATTGTTCAAACCAAAATTAAACTAATTTGCATATTTAATTTTATTATTTATTTGCGTTTGATATTTTCATCTAGATTTCTTTTAATTAATTTTTAAAATAAAATATTTATTTTTAATGATTGAATTAAAATTAATGGTTTGACTGATTTAACTATCACTCTATCTATAGTCATCAAGTAATGTTTGAGGTTTGAATTTTATAAATAAAAAAAACAAAGTTTAAATAAATTTTCCTTTATTTAAAGATATTGACCTAATTTAAGGTAAACTCCACGTAAATTTATTAAATTATTAAGTAAATTTACATATTGGTCATTCAATTTAAAAAATTAAGAAATAATTATTAAATTATTCAAAAGTTTTTATTTAAATCATTTGGTTGTTAAGGTTTTTTTTTTAAAAAAAAAGTTTGGCTAGCGAGCACTAAATAACGATTTGACAATTGATTCAATGGATCAATATCTATTTACTAGTAGAAGAACATAACTTAGATCAAAGTCGATCTGATGATCTATGTCAGAGATCAGAAAAAAAAACTGTTTGGATTATAGTTCGCAGATTCGTGACATTCAAAGCTATTTCATAAAAAAAAACCCTAAACTGTAGAAGAGAAAAGGAAAAAGTTTTTGATTTGTGCGGGCGATACAAATAGAGAAGGCCATAGACAACAATTTTAATAAATTAATAACTTAAATGAAAACTTTTGAATAATTTAGTGATCATTCTATAACTTATTAAAATTAAATAACTAAAACATAAATTTATTAATAATTTAGTGACCTTAAATATAATTTACACTTAAATTTTATTATCGGGAAAATGTCAAACCGAACAAAAAGGTATGCAATTATGAAGACCAGCATGTTACGTATGACAGGGAAATATCCGTAAAACAACAATTGACAACTTGAAATTTTCATTATGTCTTTTTTTGTCATTTTTTTTCTTAGGTCTCCCTTAATTGGAAATATGAAGGCCACAGGTCTCCCCATACCGTCTCATTTTTTATTGGAATAAATTAATATTTAGTCCTTGAAATTGACAATTCTTTTCAATTCGATCCTTAAAATTTTTGGTCCATATTAGTTCCAAAACTTGGAAGCTTTCCCTAATTTGGCTCCTAAACTTCGATTTTGTTATAGTGTAAAGAGATAGTATTCTAAGATTATGTCACATCATTATTTTTTAAGAAATTTAAAAAATATATAAAATACTCTTTAAAAATAAAAACTCTAAAACTTTTCAAGTAATGACATAATATAATCTCAAAATGAAACATCGTTATACCTTACGAAATCCACATTCAGGGATCAAATTAAAAAAAAGCTTCAAATTTCGAGAGTAACGTGAACAAAATAAGTTCAATGATTAATGTGGAGAAAGTTACTAAATTTAGAGACTAAATGTTTCTTTATCCCTTATTTATTTATTCAAATGCCCATGACTTCTCAGGGGGAAGATTTATCTTAATCGAAAATTTATACAATTTTGGCTCAATAGTAAGGTTGAAGTCTTGAAAATTTTGAGATCTCAAGTTCGAGTCCCACCCTACACATGTAGGGGTTCTCCTTTAGATTTGTTTATGTTATAATTAGTTTGAGTTTAATTAATTATTTAAATTTAAACTTGTTTTAATTAAAACTATTAATATATTAAAAAACTAATGTTAATTAAAACATTATTCATTATTCATTAAAAATTGACTCTTAGTATATGATAAACTATTAAACTATTATTTGTTTCTTATTCATTTTTTATCAAAAGTCATCATTCGATAATCAAATATTATTACCTAATATCTAATTTAACAAAAGTCTTTTGACATTTGTTGAGCTCTGAGTCTAACAAGGTGGAGATGGAAGTTAAGTTGGGTGGTTCATCTCGCTCAATGCAAGGTAAAGAGTCACACTAGACAGTGTTTTGAGGGAGGGATTAGAATTGAGAGAGAGAGAGAGAGAGAGAGAGAGAGAGAGAGTCGAGGAAGGAATGAGAGAATCTCCCTCTATGCGGGAGCAATGGACTTTTTATACCATTATTTACAGTTCTTAAATGACACTTGTTGAGTTTCTATTAGTGGATTAGGATAAGTAGTCAAGAGGATTGCCACTAAAAGTCCTAAATAGGGTAGCGATTGGATTTTTTTAATTGTTTTCGGATGAGACGTGATAATTGAAGTTAAAGATGACGGTTAGTGAGTGAGATACGCACAAGAGCTAAGTCGAATAGTATTTTTCTAAGGGATGTCCTAAAGGGATAAGTGAGGCCCTCATGAGTGTTGTATTTAGGAGTGTTTCCAAGGTGCAAGGGTATAACAAAGTTCTTTTCAAATGTACATTTGTTAAATTAAAAAGGTAAATGGATTAAACCCTTGAAAATTAAAGTAATAGAATTAAAATTTAAACATTTAAAAATACAGGGACTAAGAATAAAATAGACCTTTTTTTATTGTCTAACGTCATTGTTTCTCCCCCAATTTGGCGCTTTTTAATTTTCTTTTAATTACCAGAAAAATCAGAAGTATAAAATGCGGCCATAGCAAAAACTCGCATACAGAACTTCGGCGAGTAATATATATTTTCCCCCAATTTTCATTTTTTCTCCTTTTTTTTTAATAATTTTCCAATTTGCTCCTCTTAGTTCACTTTAAATATCTTCAAATCCTAAGCACTTGCACGTCAGCTTCAATCGAGAAACTTCATTTTTTGGTAATCTTTGAAACTATACGGTTTTAAGTGACTCTTCTGGATTTCTAGTTGTTTCTTGCAGTGAAAAATTCGAAGCATTTTTTTCTGTATATTGACTTTCTCTGTTTTTGCGCGTTTTCAAGAGTCGGCAACTCTGGTTGTAAGGTAAATTCAACTAGATCTTTGCTTAATTTAATTTTTATTTTTTTAGTTCCGCTAAATTGAAGTTCGTGGTTCTTGTTTGTAGTATCTTAATGTCCTAAATGTTTTTCCATGATTTTCGGTAATGTTTGAGAATTTGGAATTTAGAATTTGGAATTTATAAGTAGGAAAATTGAGTAGTAAATTATTTTAAAATGTCAAATCTACGAATTTGTTAGATGCTCATATAGCAATGAATTTGAATTTCTTAAAATACTTTTAGATTTGATAAATACATGTTTTTATACCTTTTAAATATATTATATTGAATTCTAACTAAATTGTTTATAATATATGTATATCGTTCTTACGATTTACTATTATGAAATTTAAATCCAAGTTTTCGAACGGAGCATAATTGAAATTGACTGTAATTTGCTTGCTGTTTTTAGCTAAAGGGGGGAAGTCTGCTATGAAAAAAGCTATGGACTTGTTTCCTTTTTGTTTCATAATTTGTAAATGAAAACAACTAGAAGAATCAGGAGAAACTAAAGGATTTTAGTTGTTTATAATTATTTCTAAGTAATGAAACACGGATTCGTTCTCTCTGTTGGTTTTTTGCGACATGAATTTGAAGAAGGTTGTACTCAGTAGGGTCTTTTTGGAATTAATGTTACCTAATCTAATTATTGATTTGGTCGACGTGTTTGCTTGCACTTAAAATGACTAAACTTGTTTAAATTTGGGACATCACTTGGAGTTCTAAAAATGTGTATATTCCTTTGTTTTGGTAAAAGATTCTAATCTCAATAAGTGCTATTTCAAGTAGATTATTGTTTCATTGTGAACATATGTTTTGGTTTTCATCTACCACAAATTCATATTACTTAATCAGGAGCTGTTCTTTTCACAGTGCATTTTGGCTCACGGCCTTGTGAATTATTTTGGTAAATTTTTTTTCAGGTTGGCATTTTGATGTTTATGAGCTATGTGACCTTAGGCGAGGAGTATCAGAGCTGAGCAAAGAGATGCTGGCAATTGGCTTTCAGTTGGAATGAAGAACTTACAGGTGTTTTTCTCTTTTAATAAGTAATTCTATATTTAAATAATAGGTCTATTGGTGTGAGCTAAACAGTCATTGCGTTGAGTTGTAGTTCTTTTCTCCCAAAGTAACATAGAAAATAACAGTTTATACTTTACGGCCTTTTTGTTTGATGCATGAATCTGCTTACCGTTTTGTCCTTGATGCTAATTTGAAGATAAATTTTATTTGTTGCAGAGTACACAAGACATAAAACCCTCAACTCATGCTTTGCATGAACCTAAAACAGAACAGCAAAACAATCAAGCAGCAGATGGCCCCTTAGCAGATTCTGGTTCTTTATCGGCTTCAAGCAATGATGGCAGAAAAGTTTCACGCCAAGATATTGAACTTGTAAGAAACTGATTCCTTTTTTATATTTCATTTATTTATATCCTTTCATTTTTCACGGTGAAGGGATTTTTATATTATTATTTTTAATTACTGATTCTTAAATTACATAAACTGATTGTTCCAGGTCCAGAATTTAATTGAAAGATGCTTACAACTGTACATGACTAGAGATGAGGTTGTCAAAACCCTCCTAACACGAGCAAGGATAGACCCTGGATTTACAACTTTAGGTATGCTTTACTGAAATCTCTCTCTTAGTCTGTATATGCATTTCTGTTATTTGGAATTTTCAATAAAATGTACTGCATGTGCATGTGATAAACTAGAACATGTTATAAAAGAAAAATAAAAACCAATCTACAATTATGATTTCTTTTAATTAGTGAAATCTAAGCCGCTTGTTGAATATGTTTCTTGTTCAGCAGTGTTAAGAGTGTCGAAACTCATTCAGTTGGTCTCTTCACTATTATTGTTTATTCAGTATGGCAGAAGCTGGAAGAGGAAAATGCTGATTTTTTCAGTGCCTATTATGTAAGGCTGAAGTTAAAGAAGCAAATAATTTTATTCAACCATTTGCTTGAGCATCAATATCATCTGATGAAATATCCTGTGCCTCCAAAGGTTCCTCTGGTCCCAATACCAAATGGGATTCATCCCATGCCTGGTAAGTTCTGACTTTATACAAATGATGGACACAAGCTTCTATTATTTTAGTTATATTGCAAAGTTATCATGATTTTAAGTTAGAAATGTTGATGCTGACCCTACTTGAACCATCAAGTCAAATTGCATGACAACGGTTAAGAAATATTAAGGGGATTACCATTGCTATTTCATTTTGAAACACAATAAATATCTAGGATTGTACTGTGATTCACTTTATACTAATAATTTCAAAATTAGATGTTCATAATCTTCTCTTGATATGGTGTCTATTTAGTTGTTTATAAAACTTGAATACTTTAATTTAGCCAGTTTACAATTCTTTTCTCAAATGGAATGAGAGAAAAACCGTTGAGAGGGATAGGAAAATTAAACCATATCACAACTCTTCTTTGGGATCTGTACTGAAATATACTTTCGAGCAGAAAGTTTGTTGTAGGAGTTACGACTATTGTAGGAGTTACGACTATTTGGTCCGCACGTTTTTGTTACAATCATGGTTATTCAACAACTACTTTGCAGTGCAGTTAACAACTTACCAATGGGATACCCTGTACTACAACAACCTCCAATTCCTGCTTCAGGGCAACCTCATATTGACTCCATGGGCATATCAAGCTGTCACGTGGTCAATGGAGTCCCTGCTCCAGGCAATTTTCAACCTATGCGGATGAATTCTGGGAATGAGTGAGAACTTGACCATCTTCATATCAATCTGCTATTAATTGGTTATTATATTCACAAATATTTGCTGTTCAATAATTGTGAAGGTGCTTTTCTTCTTTATTTTTCATTATCTTCATCCTATAAATTATGCTACTGCTTTGAAGTGAGCTTGCCCAATTAATGATTTTACTGCTTGATCAGATTTGTAACAAATACATGATCGTGTTATGTTTATATCACACCATTTTAACATCAATTATATTCATCTAAACTGTAATCCTAAGATGTTTTAGGTTAACTAGATGAATAACTTTTACTCCTACATTATTAAAGAATGTTTAGGTATTAAGGCCTTCACATTATCTCTATCTTACCCCTCTTTGTCGTGCATTGGATCTTGCGTCAAATTTTTTTTTAGTTCTGGTCAAGTATTTTGCTCTGATTAAGTTAAGGTAATGGTAACTGATTCTCTTTATTCTAGCATGGTGATGGACAACAATGCTGGTGATGCAATAGCTGCAGTTCCTCCAACAACTCCCATGCCATCTATGTCAGAGATGCCTGTGAGCCCTACATCAGTGGCATCCAGTGGGAATTTCCCCTTCACTGCATCAGACATGTCAGGGATGGGAGTCGACACATCAGTACTTGATTCAGCCTTCACAACAGATGTTGCAAGTTCAGGAGGATTGCAGCTGGGACCTGATAATGGAGCTGGGAATTCTAGAGATTCCTTTAGAACCCTTGATCAGATTCAGTGGAATTTCAGTCTCACGGATTTGACAGCAGACTTATCCAACTTGGGAGGTAAGTTGTGGCAATGAGACCCACACTAAGATATTCAACTAAAATTTTGTTGTTTGCTTTTCGACTTTTTGTTGTTAATAATTTGTGAAATTCTTCAGCGTTGACCCTTGAAATCATCATTTCAGGAACCTAGCATGTTTTGTTACTTTATTCTTCTTTTTCTTTATGAAGCTTGTTCTCATAAAATTTTGGCCCTTGGAGTTGTTACAGATTTAGGAGCCCTCGGAAACTATCCCGGTTCTCCTTTTCTTCCCTCTGATTCAGAAATTTTGCTTGATTCTTCGGAGCAAGAGGATATAGGTAATGACATTTCATGATAATGTTTACCTCAATATCTATTTTGAATCATTAGAGGATGTTGAATCTTGCTTAGGTAGTTACAAACATTGTCATATTATTTCTATCAATTAACATATTAGACAATTTAACTAGCATCAAATATGATTTTACCTTAAGTTGCCTATGTGCATTTAAAATGGGTGAAACTGCCTATCAAGTCCCTCTATTATATGGACTGGATAATAGTCCCTCTACTATTAAATGCATCAATTTAATCTTTGTACTATTAAAAGAATCAAATAAAGCCAAATCGTAACAAAGTTAACATTTACTATTAAAAAAATTACATGAAAAATATTTTTTCATTTGCAGTTTAACTCCAAACAAAAGATTTCATTTGCAGAACTATAAAAAGCTTTCAAAATTTTAACTATTCTAACAGTAAATGAAATTTTTCAGTAAATGTTTAACTTTTTTGAAATTTGGACTAATTTCACCATTTAAAATGTCTTTGGGTTGTTAACATTTACCTATTCAGGTATACTCTATTTATGTGTGTTTGACCAGCACTGATGGATCTACTTTGTTTCAGTGGAAGAATTTTTCGTCGATTCCATCCCTGGACAGCCGTGCTCTCCATCCGAAGAAGAAAAATCCTAGACCAGGGTGAGTGTTTTTCCTTATGATCTTAAAATCGTTAGGTTAGGATAGAGTTAGATTGATAAGAACAATATTCGACATCTATTCGGTAGGCATTTTGAATCGTTAGCAATTTCGAGCATTTCAGCAGTGTAATATTTTAGTTTGATCAATCAAATAGCAATCAGCAATGAGGAAAGTAGCCTAGTTCTCTCCTTAGTTATAGTTTTAAACAGATGGTGGGTATGAGACTTTTATCTGTTATTTGGAGAAATTTGAGGGACCATTTGTTTGTATTTATTTTATCTTGCATACAATGATGAAATCGTTGTTATATTTTCCTATCATACCCGACTTCTCGATGAGGTAATCGATTGAGCTTTCCATTCTGAAATCTTTTGAGTTAAAATGTAAACTTATGATGCTTTAATGGATGCTATCAAAGTGGTTTTTTTCTAGTAACTCTCTCCTCTCCTCTTTAAATCTTTCGGCATCCATATTCCGATCATCTTTACCTTTTTACGGCTCTCCACCTTCCAAAAGAATGGTCATAAACTGTCACAACCTCCTCTTTGTATCAACAAAAACGAAACTGGGCTTTTGACTACTAAGCTTTTGACACGATGATTAGTAGCTTCAAATTAATAAAAGTAGTAGCATTATCGTAACAAAATTATTTGGGCTACCATCAACAAAAGTTCTATGTTAATTTTTCAGTAACAGTAGAGGTGTTCGTGGGGTAAATTTAGGAATAGTATTAATACACTTTATTCTCGTTTAAGTCTAGTTCAAGTCAAAATTTTGTTTAAGTCTGTCCATATTTATAAATAGTAAACTCAAATTCATTTTAGACTCGTATGTATTTTTAAAATTAAATTATAATTTATATTATTTTAATTTTATATATTTTATTTATTAAAATTTTATATATAATCATTTTAGCAATTTTTATGTTTACTTTATAATATAAATTTAATTTTATTTATATATTTCATAATATATAAAAATTACATAATATAAAACATTACAAATATAAAAAAGAAGTTAAATTGTGCTCGAACATTGAATATTCAAAGTTCGAGCTTGACCTATAATTTAAATAAACTTAATTTGTCAATCAAGTTTATTTTTTCAGCGAACTTTAAAGTTTGAGCAAGTAATCGGACTTGAGAACAAATCTAGTTAATAGTGCTGATAGATATTTGTATTTAGCAAAATACTAAAAATTGGTGTATTCTCTTCAAATCATTGGGAAAAGAAAAAGGCTGGAATGTTCTAAAAGATGAATTTTCAATGAACCACATGTTATCCGTTAATTCTGAAAGTACTATTTGACGGGGTCAAAAGGAAATTTTTCCAATTCTTTTAAAAGGAAATAAACAAAATTAACACACTTTACAGGATACAACAAAAGGACACACAATGTACGTATAGTTTAAAAGTATTATTAGATATACTATTTTGACTACAAAATCCAATCAAAACAATAATATAGGAGAATATTTTTATTTTAGGAATTATATTTTGTTCAATGTTTAAATTATTTTTAATTCACTTAAAATAAATGTTACGCATTTAAACATGTTTAGATTCATATTTTTTATCGACTTAAGATTTAGTTGATTTTTTTTTAGGTAGGAACGACATCAATAAAACTAACAAACATGAATTTTTTCATTTATTTTAATTGATTTGATAAATAATACAAATTTAAGAGTTAAAAAATAAAAATTAAACAGACAACTAAAATTATTATTTTAACTGGAGGACCGAGTAAGTTATTATGTCTCTTTTAATTATTCAAACCTAAAACTATCATCCTGCCTAAAAATTCAAATACGTTTATCATCTATAAATTATACGAATATTATTATCTAAATCCTAATTAAATACTACATTTTCATGGAGTATTCGTATCCGCAAAGAAAATCAATCTCAAAATTTTCAATTATTTTTCAGATATAAAAATCTGTAAAATTCCAAATTCAAGTACGTTATAATTCTTTATAAATAATAAAATTAAAATATTTTATAACTATTAATTCATAAATTGAAATTTATTATTCAAATATTCGAATAATCTATTTTAAGACGTAAAGTATTACATCGAAGGGTTACTTTCAAAGGGTAATGCATTTCCATTTCAATTATTCAGAACGTTGTCGTTTTATTCCGGTCATAGAAAAGGGCTCTGGAAGAGAAAAAAATGACTCGACTTTTCAATTTCATGCTCATCCACTCGTTTCAATTACTGTTTGCTAATAAAATAATAAAATAAAATATTAATAATGCATTGACTTGGTTATTCTATGAGCTTACGTGTGGAAAAAAATTGCAATCTATAGTCTTTAATTATTTTTTTTTAAATCGGGAGTGTGGTTAAATTGATTAAATCATTATTTTCGGTTTGCTTAATATATTCGGTTTAAATTAGATAAAAAATTATAAAATTTAATTAAATCATCAATTCAATCGGTTCGTATTAATTTATAATTAATTAATCTTTTAACTTATTCTAGACCAACGTACTATTTGGTCCAATTCCGTTTTGAAAGCACTATCTTTAGCTTGCTGGTAGGTTCCAAGGTAGAAGGCAGAGACTTTTTTTTTGGAGGGGTTGAGTTTTTATCATTTTAATAATTTATATATTTATAATTTTAAATGATTAAAACAAAATTTTATCATTTTGGGAGGGATAAAGTGTAATTTTATTATGTATTAATTTAAAATTTTATAAATTTTAAAAAGAAAAACTAAAATTTTAATTTTATAGGTTCTGAAATAATAAATATAACTTAGTGAGTTTTTTAAAGTTTAATACATCATTTGCTTTAGGTCCATAACATTAGGTCTTTTTACTCAAATAAATATAACTTGGCCTTCGTTTGATTCATTGAAAATGATTTCCGAAAATGCCTTGCTTTTCTATAAAATTTAATATTTTTTGGTGTTTGGATGAATATGTGTAAAATATTTTCTATTGTTTGGCAAATTTCTTAAAATATTTCATATAAAAATTGTTTTCAATGAAACAAACATGCAGTTGAGATTTATGATAAATAGTTTAAATAAAATAGTGAATTGATTACAAAGTAATGTTAAAGTAAAATTATAGTAAATAATGAATCTTCATTATGTTAAAGATTAAATTGTAAAATTTGTGATGAAACAAGAGAAGTGATATGCATGAAAATTGTTTTGTGAAATAAGTTATTATAATAAATTATTTTATTAAAGTGCTTATACGGTGAAAAATAAATTACATGGCAATAGGAACTAAATTGAAAAATGCACAAAATTTAAGTCTGAAACAATTTAATATGTGAATAATGAAATAATGATAAAAGTTTAATGTATGTGTTATAAGATGACGAAATATGCATAAATTATTCTAAAGTGAAAATTGTGGAAAGATATGAAATATTTATGATGACAATGACTAAATTGTTAAGCTTGAGAAAATATGTGGATGAAATAATAGAAATGAAATACATAGAAATTTGATATGTGAAATAAGGTATTGAGATGAATTATGTGATTAAAGTGTAACAAGAAAAAAAATTGATTTAATATGATTAATTATTGAATATTGAACTTTTATGACAAAAGGGACTAAATTGAAAAGTTATGAAAGTTTAAAGAAAATATTTGATAAATGAAGAATGTAGTAGAGAATGTAACATCCCATTACTTTGACTAGATATTTGGGTTGTGTATGAGGGTGTTATAATAAATAGAGCTTTATTGATTTAGAAAATGTCTGACGAAAAAAATTTCGATAAAACATATTACAAAAATAAGAAGACAATTTTAAGTTGAGTATCTTATTTTATATGAAACAAACATCGAAAAACGTTAAAAATATTTTTCATAAAAACTTTTACTTTGAAACAAACATTGCATTAGTGAATTTTTAAAGTCTCTTTACTCGAATAAAGACTTCACCCAATGTGATGACTATTCCATTACGACACTGTTCAAAACTCTACAGGAAAACAGTCGTTTGGTTGGTTGAATGCTCAAAACGTCGAATGGCGATTCCGGGCTGATTCTAAAAATCGTTGAATAGCCATTCAGGGGAGGAGGTGCCGAATTGGCTATTCCAACCTCTCCATCGAATGACCCTTATTTTCCCCTCCGAAAATACCCTTTCTTAGACTGAAATTTCTCAACGGTTTCAACTTTTTTTCTTTGGTCATTCGACAATCTTAAGCTCAAATCAACCTAAAAGGAAGCAAATCAACTTGAAGGCCAAATCAACTGGATTTTGTTGTAAGTTCAATTCAACTAGGGTTTGTTTTGCATTTTGATTGATTTTTTTTTTTGTTTCTAATGATTTGTCCAAGGGAATTGAAATGGATTTTGCAATTGTTCACAAGGAGATCGATTCATTCTTCGAGTCAACTCCTCCTCTCAAAGATTCCGCTAAAATCACAGACAAATTGAATTAGTTTATCCAATTTGGTTCTCCTTCAGGTACAGTACCTGAAGCTAATCAATTCTGCATACGTTTTCCCCTACCGGATATTTGTTTGTATATGTATACCGTTTCGTATTTTTCAGGAGAAGAAAAAGGGAGGAGGGTTGAGGAGCTGCTAAAACGATGCCCAAATCTTAAGAAAATTATTATTTTTAGGGTTATTTCAAAAGCCAAGTCACATAAGGAATGTCAGGTATTGGCCAAATTCACTTCATCTATTATTCGACTCATGAGGAAATACATGCATGTAGATGCAATTTGAATGAGTAAAGTTCTCTCAATTGAATTTCTAAACTCAAGTCTTGTATCAGTTGTGAATTATATGAGCAGATATGCAGGTAGATTTTACAGAATGTAAATCCCAAACATCTTCACTTGTTCCATTTTTTATATAAAGTAAAATCCCCAATGTTCTTTTGGGTCCAAACTAACTGTTTCTTTTATTAATTGTGCTCTGCTTGGTTCTTCACTTGTGTTTTCATCTTCTTTAACCAACTTTTAACACACTACTCATTTAGCTTGAATTCTTGTGGAGCAGCTTAAATTGATCAATTAGAAATTTGAAGTTGGTTTTTAGGGACATCTTATGTTTATTGTTACTGCAGATTTTGTGAGAATTGAAGCTATCATCATTAAGAAAATTAAAATAGAGCATAAATATGTTTTGATGCAATGGGTTGATATTTAGTTAGTTTTATTGCAGTAAAAGCCTTAAATGAGATAAAAGCATCACTTGGATAGAGAGTTGTATATGCATGGATCGGGGACGATCCTTGTGGTGATGGTGATTTACCGCCTTGGTTAGGTGTAACATGTTTGACTCAAGGAGACTATAGAGTTGTTATTGAACTGTATGTATTATATCTGCTATGCATTCTGTTTTTGCTTAATATGCTTATTAGTGAAAGGGATGTCTTTGCTTCACAAATGCCATCTAATGAACAATGCAAATGCCTTTTGCTATTGATTCTTGTTCTATATTTCATTCCAACTTGTATCTATATCTTATGTTACGGTTTGGGGGGAAAATGCCGAAAGGAATACCACTCTGCCATGATTGAATTCTAATGCCTTTGTTTATCTAATGAACAATGCAAATGTATTTCACCATTGATTCAACATTCTATGTTTCATTCACATTTATGTTATATCTTACATTACGAATTGGGGCAAAGATGCCAAGGTGAATACTATTCTGCCATGATTGAATTCAAACACTTTTTGGTTTCTCATTTTATGTGTTCTTTTTTTTTTCCCGATTTGCATCATATCTCATTTTAGAGGCTACTTGAAAGATATTCAAGTGACTACTTTTCTTCCTTGATTCACTATTGTATGTTATTTTGTTGGCTTGTATTGACCCTGACCTTGAATTGTTATTATAACTATTTTCTTTTACAAGGAAGTGTATGCAGTATCCATCGTTGGTCCTTTTCCTATTGCTGTAACTAATTTATTAGATTTAACAAGATTGTCAGTTCACTCTTTCTCATGTAGTAAGCTAAAATATTTGTTTCTCAGATGTGAAAAGAAACATGTTCTTTTTTTTTTTCTTGACTGTGCTCCGAAATGGTAATCAGATCCCTTATTAACACGAACTTGTAGATTACAAGATCAAGTCTGATGCCCATAAATTCATTTTGGAGATTTTAGCATGACTGTTGGAACTAGGCCGGACCTATTGGTTGGACCAGAAACCGGCCAATATACCAGTCTGACAAAGGGGTTGAACTGGATTTTAAGCGAACCACTCGGGACTGATTGAACAAAGATAAAGAACTGGTTAAATCAGTGCTTGAACCGATTTTATATTTTTTTAAAATAATTTTGTTAAAAATTTTATGAATTTTTAATAATTCATTTAATTAAAACCGGACAGGCGGTCGAACCGAGAGCCAGTGGTCTGATTAGTTCAACCACTAGTCCTATTTTTAAATCCATTGTTTTTAGGAGTTAGAATATTGCATGTATTTGAGTGTTATTTTGTGCTATTGATCCATAGAACATGCAGATGAGATTGGCATAAAAATTGGGGAAAAAAACCCTCAATAACTCAAAAGCTTGATGCAAGCATGGAGTCTTTTTTATAATATCCCCATAATCTTCTCACCTGCATCTATCACCTTGCTATGCTTGATGCATATTTGCATGTCTGTATAAGTTTATGTCTTGGAAAATTTATAGAGCATTCTTTATATTGGGTATAGTTTTTAGTTATAGTATGTATTTAGTATTTAAAGATAAAGATATACACTGATTCTATATGTAAAAGTAGGTTTCTCAACTTCCCAATGAAAACGTGATAAACCTTAATTTATACATATTTTAACCCCATGCTTGCCTTATTTTGGATAAATTTTCATTAGATTTGATGAACCTAATCCCTTAATTTCATGTTTTACACTTAAGAGAGTTTAGGGAGTCGAAAAGAACGAGAAACGGGCCAAAACGTGACAAAATAGGCCTACCTAGGAAATAAACACGGCCTGGGCTATCAAACACGGTCGTGTATTACAAGCAGAATCAAACACGGCCCTTGAATCAACGTACACGGGCAGACCACACGGCCGTGTATGGCGAGCAGAAGCGAGCACGATTTAAGGAATCAAACACGGGTGTGTCCCTGCCGTATCAAAGTTTAATTCTATTCGAAAATAGGCCACTTGTGGGCCAAGAAAGGTGTTCCAAAGCCTATATAAACACCCTAGGGGGCAACCTAAACGAGGACACCTAGTAGAAGGTAGAAAATACTCGAAGATAGCCATCGAAAGCAGCTTAGGAGAAGGATCTCCATCAAAACTGAAGATCTCCCATCAAGACTGAAGATCTCCCATCAAGTTCTTTAGAAGTTTTTTGGGTTTTCTTATGTTTTGTTTTCCTAATTTTAAGATATTTCTTTCTATCATTGTGAACTAAATCCCTTAGATACTTAAAGGGATAGAACCTAAGACGGATCTTATTATTATTTGATTTGTAAGATAAATACTTATTCTTATTCTTAATTGTGAGTTCTTATTCTTGTTTTGATACTTCAGGTTATTGATTCAAGTCGAATGTGCTTATTTAGAGGAGCAAAAGTTGCTGTTTAAGAGTAGATCAACACAATTAAGCGGAGTTGATTTCAACCCTAAAAATAAGGCGACAAAAATCTGTCGGATTAGAGTCAAATCTAATAAGGGAATTCATAGATCGAGTTAATGCGACAATAGGGGTTTTAATTAGAAAGAAATTTCAATTAATCAACCTATAGTTAATTGTTTTTAGTCTTGAAAGAGATATTAACATAAATCAATGATTTCTACGGATTAAGTCAAGTGAATAAATCATATGAATCAAAAGTAATAAGTGTAGTCTAGGTGAATTCTTCCTTAAGTATTGCCTGTCAAAACCATTTTTAAAATCAGGTTTTAAAAAAACGGGGATCGACTTTAAAAATATGGAAATGGAGTCGCAACGATATTTTTTGTCGAGGTGTGATCGGATCACCTTGAGATGGATTATTTTAATAAAACAGTTTGATTTATTAAAATAATTTTGGTCTACGAAATCCAGAAAACGGGCTCGGGAGTCGGTTACGCAAGAGGAAGGGTTAGCACCCTCGATACGCCCAAAATTGATACCTAATTGATTAATTAATGTCCTGATGTTGAAAATTTGAAAAGATTCTAGATTACGATCCATTTACGGATAGAATCATATTGGATGCCAAAGCTTCTTGTTTCGAAGAAATAAAATGCCGTACTCAGAAAGTTAGGGCACCACATCTTATATTCTCGAAATTAGGTTTATCCTTTGACATTCAATATTCGTACATTTAAAAAAGAAGGATATTCAATTATTTGGGTCAAATGAAAAATCGCAATCCAGTAAGTTAGGGCACTATTTCTCAAAATTCCCGAATACGGAATATTGCCTTTGTTCTTTTGAAATTCTTATCTCGGGATGATGAAATATCACACCCAGTAAGTTAGGGCGCAATGTCTCAAATTCTCGGGCGCAATGTCTCAAATTCTCGAGAATAAGTTTTTTTCTTATTATTTGAAATATCGTGCATTTTGATTTAAAAGAGAAAGGACACTCGGTTGCTAGGTTTTAAACGAGGAGAATCGAACTCAGTAAGTTAGAGCATGATTTTCTCAAAACCTCTAAACACGAGCACTGCCTTATGATTTTAAAACCAAAATGTCATTCAAATGCTACATTTTTCGTGAGATACAATGTAATACTAATATACAAAGCAATGTAGCAATACGTATATTAAACGTTGTACTAATGCATCACAATAACCAACCAATAATTAAGAAATACAAATCATATAATAACAATAATTATAATATACGTTTCTTTATTAATTATTGAAGAAAATGGAGCGAGAATAATATATAATCAATCATAGGAAAGGTACCTAAATCCAATAATAAATAAGTTTAAAACAGTGATGTAAAATAGGATAGATTTAAAATAGATAAATAAAGTCTAAAATAAGGCATATAAAATAATTTAATATAAAAGATATAAAAAGTTTAAAACAGTATATAAAAGAGAAAATTATAATATACAACAATTTTAAAGGAATAATAATAAACTATATAATATGAGAACAAATCTAAAATAAATAATATATGTGAGAGTTTAGAATAGATAATATATATACATATATAATTATTTTAAATAACTGCTAAAACTAACTTAATAACTATTATATTAAAATAAGTTAAAATAAATAATACATATAAATGAAAAATAAAAACAAAGTAAAATATTATGGAATCAATTATAAAACAATTTTATTAAGAGCTTGAATAATG
This sequence comes from Gossypium rotundifolium, assembly GCA_025506655.1. NCBI lineage: Eukaryota > Viridiplantae > Streptophyta > Magnoliopsida > Malvales > Malvaceae > Gossypium > Gossypium rotundifolium. The sequence goes on along the minus strand of CP106733.1, from coordinate 34,009,298 downwards.
AATAAAATTAAAAAAAGGCACTAAAATAGAGTATGCAAAAATGATCGGGGATTAAACCACAAAATATTCTCAAAGTCTAAAACGCAGTGTTCAAGTTGGGTTAAATTGAAAACGCATTTAAATTACAGAGACTAATTTAAGAAAGCAAATGTACATGGGACCTAATCAAATCGCGATTAAACAGGGAAGGACCATTCACATAAATATCCCAACTTTTAGAAATGCGCGGATCCTGAAGGCGGATTCGGGTCGACGCGCGGGTTGAGGCTAAAACGACGCAGTTTTGAGGCCACTCGAACAGGCCTAAAACGACGTCGTTCCAATGGCAGTATAAAAGGTAAAAATTACCCAGAAAAATCATTATTCCTTGTTTCAAAAAAAAAAAGGGTTGAAAACCTCTCAAAATGCTCTCTTTTAGTCCCTAGGCCGGCAGGACGCCGACGGGCTCGCGCGGTGGCTCCGCTGTAGATCCGCCGTAGCTCTGCAGTGCCGGAAAGATTTTTAAACCCCTTTTCAAATCCTCGTTTTTTAAAACAAAAAAAACTTTTCAGATCCTATGTTTCTTTTAGAAAATAAAGGTAGGTTCCATAAAATCAAAAGGGGTTTCAACACCCTTCGATCCCTCGACCAAACCACCACATTTTCGAAGGGTTTAGGCTCTCATCGGCGATCATCACACCCCTCAGGTGATTTCTCTTTTACTTTCTTATTTTTCACATGCAAAACCAAAAAAAAATGAATCAAAAACTCAAAAAGGAATCAATCAAAAAATGGAATCACCTTTGAAATTATTTCTGTTTGTATTGATCTTTCTGTGTCAAAAAATCTCCCTTTTTACAATTGTTCGCTTATGCTTATATAACCGAAAATAAACAAAATACAAAAATTCCTAATTTCTGCTATTCTTTGCTGTCATTTGCTGTGCTTTTCGTTTGTTTTTGTAGGTACAAGGTTGTATGCTTGCTGGTGCACTGGAGGCGGTATGGAGATGCGCGTGGCTACTGAAGTGTCCACGCGCGAGGGAGTCAAAACGTTAGGCTTGGGTTCGCGACACATGGTCTTGCTGGCTAGGGTTTGTGTCTAGGTTAGGGTTTGGGTAGTGATTTTGGGCTTGCATTTGGGCCATTGTGTTGGGTCTAGAATTGGGTCGTTGGACTGTTGGATTTTTTAATTATTTTTGTTTTTGTAAATTTAGACTGTTGATGGACTTTATTATTATTGTCTTGGTTTTAATGGGTCGGGCAAATTGGGCCTGCTACAGCTGCCCCTCTTTGCTCATTGTCGTGTAACGAGAATAGAGTAAAGACTTCAAAATGGGCCAATTTTGTCCGGTCATTTCTCTTTCAGTGCTTTTCTCCTTCAAGTAGCTTCGTTTCATCTGGCTGCATCGTCAAGAGCATGAAAGCTAGCGCTTTGTTCCAATTCGATGTAATTTTTTGGAGAAAAGGTTTGTAGCTTCAATCTGCTCTGTCAGAACTTCAAAGAAATACTGCCTGATCCTCATTGTAAACTCAGGGAGGAGGAATTTGTAGCCCCCACCTACTCCACTGGAGCTTCGAGGAGCTAGAAATTCAGGGAGAAGAGATTTGTAACTCCATCTTCTCTGCTGAAGAAAAACTGACTGGTCCTCATTGTAAACTCAGGGAGGAGGGATTTGTAACCTTCACTTACTCCACTGGATCTTCGAGGAGCTAGAAATTCAGGGAGAAGAGATTTGTAACCTCCATCTTCTCTGCTGAAGAAAAACTAATTGATCCTCATTGTAAACTCAAGGAAGAGAGATTTGTAGCCTTAGCCTACTCCACAGGAACCTTGAAGTGATAGGAATTCAGGGAGAAGAGATTCGTAACTTTAAACTTTAAAGAAATACTGACTGATCCTCATTGTAAACTTAGGGAGGAGGGGTTTGTAGCCTCCACCTACTCCACTGGAACTTTGAGGTGATAGAAATTCAGGGAGAAGAGATTCGTAACTTCAATCTTCTCTGCTGAAACTTCAAAGAAATACTGACTGATCCTCATTGTAAACTCGGGGAGGAGGGATTTGTAGCCTCCACTAATCCACTGAAACTTTGAGGTGATAGAAATTTAGGGAGAAAAGATTCGTAACTTCAACCTTCTCTGCTGAAACTTCAAAGAAATACTGACTGATCCTCATCGTAAACTCAGGGAGGAGGGATTTGTAGCCTCCACCTACTCCACTGGAACTTTGAGGTGATAGAAATTCAGGGAGAAGAGATTCGTAACTTCAATCTTCTCTGCTAAAACTTTAAAGAAATACTGACTGATCCTCATCGTAAACTCAGAGAGGAGGGATTTGTAGCCTCCACCTACTCCACTAGAACTTTGAGAAGATAAAAAAATTGTTTGGCTTTGATCTGTTCCTGTAACTTCAGGATTGCCAGATCTGCTGTCTTCGATCCACTTCGCTGAGGAAGGCAAGATCTTTGAATTTACTGATGCTGCGACAATGTCCTTTAGTGGACCTGTGCTGTAAAACCAGTTTTGTGTTTATGCTTATGCAAAATGGTTAGGATGCAATAATCAAAATGCATCTAATGCTCTAATATATTATGGACGACATTTGTATGAATGCAGAATGTCATGAGAATGGTCTTTTTACAATGATTAGGATGCATTGATCGGGATGAATCAAATGCCCCTAAACAGATGTGTCTTATGGATGACAATTGTATGAATATAGAATGTCATGAGAATGATTTCTTACAATGATTAGGATACAATGATCAAATGCTCCTAACTAAGTGTGTTGAATGCAAAATTTCATGAGAATAATCCCTTTTGAAAAGTTTAAGGTGTCATCGTTCATTGTTTAGTAAGGCTTTATCACTAATGTATTATGCTGCCATCTTGTTCGGCTGGTATTCTCAACAGAAAACCTGAGAAAACAAATATTTTGTTCAACAGATTTGCCCCACTGTAACCTCAGGGTCCATCTCATTATGGCTTAGGGGTATAGGATCTGAATCTTTTCCCATCTATCCCACTGCGACTTTGAAATGTAGGATTTGCTTCTTCTTCAGTCCATCCCATTTCTATTCAAAGGTATAAGATCCATATCAGCTTCCCTCTATGCCACCACAACCAAATGTGTATGCATGATATTTGCATAGATGCAGGATATCATTTTTTCGCGAATGAGTCCCCTTTTACACTTAGGTTAACATTGCCCATGTCTCGTCAAGATTGTATTACTGATGCAATATCTTGTCACTTGGTTCAACCACTATTTTTGCCAAAAATTCGGAGAGATAGTCTCAGTTTAGACTCTTTCTTAAACTTGGTGAGTTTTAAACAATAGTCCCGTTTCAAATTCTTGTATTATTCAGAAGCTTCCAGAGTAATATGCGAAACTCATTTTATGAAAATATTATTAGTCCACTAATAATTATTTCAATGCAAAATGCCTGAAAAAGATCATAACTATGAACAATAAGGAAATTAATTAGGAGCATAGCTCGAAATGAATATGCTAAGCAAAGATAGCAATCGCAATTAAGAAGGAAGTTTACTGTGAACATATTTTGAAAAGAATAATATAATCACAAATAACAAATTTAAAATGGTAAAATGGAAACTAGGTGCCCCCGATATCGCAGTCTGAGCTTCTCTGTTCCTACTTCTTGAGGGCCATTTTAAGCTCAATATGTGCTTAGGAGATCTGAAGTACTGTGTCGATGCCCGTAGCATACTTCTTCATTGTTAATTCAGGCATAGCAAGACTGCTGTATGCCCCCCTTTGATCAAAATTTGAGCCGCCCTTTCCGGGTTTTCAACTCAAATTCCCTTTGGTCTTAAAGCGCCCTTTGCGGGTTTTCACCTTGGCCTCTCATCTTCTTTCTTATTTTTGCTAAAAATTTCTATATATTTTTTTTCTTTTTTTTTGAATTCTTTTTTTTTGGAATCTGAATTCGCCGGATTGGGTAGGTCCTTGTCATCTATCTCAGATAATATCCATGCTTCCCTAGAATAGGCCTTCTTTTTTGCCTAAGGTCCTTCTCGGTTTGACATCCTCTTTCTTCTAAAGTCTCTTTTACATGGGAAAGAATCTTCTTCAAAGCCCTATCATGAAATTTTCTAGGACGAATCATTTTTATTGTGAGCTCGCATCATCTGACCGTGATAGATAGCTTTTAACATTTTCTCTTCAAATTCAATTGATCACATTGAGATTAAACGCGTTCTGCCTCATCCAACTTCAGTTCTAATAAGACTCGAAAAAAGGAAACTTGACTTCAATGGGCGAAACCAATGAGAAATATGCTACTCCGGCGACCGTCCTGGCCAACGTTTGATAAGCCTAGAAGGTACATAGTAACTTCTGTATGCCAATCTTTACAAGTTTCGGTCTTTTTTTTTTGGCTGCCTTTACTGTGATGTGGCACCTGATCCTTGAACAGACTGCAAACTTTTGACATTGTGCGGTTAAATATGATATTTTCAACTTTTTTTTGGTCAATATTCTTTCTTTCTTTCTTTTTTTGATTTGATGACTATCGACTTTGTAATATTGGCATATGAAGTGACTTTTACCATCTTAGTGAAGAAATCGACGGCCATGAAAATGAATAATGTTGACCAGAAGCTTTTGAGAAGATTAGCTTGATAACGTCCATGCCCTACATGTAGGCAATCTTATTTCTGCATTGAGCTAGGTTTTGATCTTCATCTCCTTTCTTGGCTCACGACGTAGGATTTGTTTTTCTTCCAGTATTAACAAATCAGAAGATAGGTGACAAATTCTTGTCATCTTCAAAGTCCTGAGATTCCTTAGACGCATATCTCATTAAAAAAAGGGAGTCAGTAACAACATCGCTCCTGTCATTGATATCTGGGTACCTAGTTACAAAGGTAATCCCAAAGAATAAATGATTCTAAGGATGATTATTTTTATGGTATGGTCATGAATAAAGAATGAAAGAATATTCCAAGACATGAAAGAATGTACTGTATGAAATGTAAATAATGAGAAATATTTACTAAAAAAGATGCACATTGAAATAAAGATTCTGGATACAAGCCCATTTCACAAAAAGATTCTTGTTGCTCCTAGGCTTAAAGCAACAAGCATGTTTTGGATATTACTCTAGATTAGCTCTAAAAATACAAGGATTTTTTCCACAGTTCTATTGTTCAAAACATCCCAAGTAAAGGCAGAAGCTTGGAAAAGTCTACTCCCTAGCTCACTCTTTAGATACGTCATTAATGTTCAAGTTCGCGATATCAGGTTTTGCACTAGAGCCCTGCACTTGATGTACTCCTAATCTCATGCTCCCATTTATCATGGGACTCACGATGTTTACCCATTTAACAAAAATTTTGGGATAAGAATTTTCTATACCAGAAAGATTGTCGAATTTTACGATGCCCAACTTAATGAGTCTTTCGACTAATTTTTTGAAAGCGGTACAATTTTCTGTCGAGTGCCCCATAATTCCTGCATGATATTCATATTGGGCGTTCTTATCGAACCATTTAGGATATGGAGGCCGTATTGGTTCTATATGAAAAGGGGATACAACATGTCCATCGAACAAAATTCGGTACAACTCTCTATACGAGATTGGAATTGACGCACACTGGAGTTTTTTGAATTTGACTTTAGATTGGTCTCTTGTCTTGGGGAAACCTCATAGCTGGTAGCAGTTGTCTTTGGCTGAGCTATCGTAATAGGCTTCGAATTACCCCTGTTACACTTACTCATATTATTCACTTCCTTTTCCTTCTCCCGGGGCTTTTAAAATTCCCATCCCCCTTTTCTTTTTCTCTGCCAGAACAATTGGTTTGGTTCGATCATCCTTCGGGTTAAAACTTGAGCCCATCGGGAGATTTAATAGTGTCGAGGTATTAATCTGACGTTGGGGTCCAATCATGACGGGTACCCCCTGCGAATGCGTGTTTGGTTGAGTCTAGATACTTATCGGGGAATAAACGATGTCTTCGTCACCATCCACACTGCTGACCACTGGGTCACTCCTTTTTTCAAGCCCTCTAACTAGTAATTGGGTTATCTGGTGCATCATATTCATTTGATCTCGCATGTCCCGTTGAATTTTGGCCAACTGTTCTTGCATCAGTATTTGCCTCTGCTCTAATCTCTCCAACCTTTGCTCCATGTCTTTTAGGTCAACTGAAAATATTTCACCTAATCAGGGTCATCTCATGAAATCTAATGCATGTGATATAATGCTATGTGAATGCATGCAATGCGAAAGGAGCCGATTCTGATTCAATTCTATTTAGGAAACTTATTTGAAAACAAAGCTCTTTACATAAAGCGGATTACCAATATACGGATATCCGTATTGTCTTCCATTTTATCAAGAAAGTCATTTTCTATGTCGAGCTCCCTAATTTAGCAACCGAACCTGAATCGACACCTTTTCTAATATGAAAATGCATGCAAAGCAATAAAACAAACAGTTAGTACGATATAAAGGAAGCTCAAAACATGTAAAAAAACATTCAAGCACCTATTGGGTGACCACTAGGGTTCATCACAACTCCATCTTAGGTACGCTCTTAGGGCTTTTACATGCGGTTTGAGTTCTAAAGTGAAGGGTACCTGAGCCAGCAGATTTCTCAATCCTCACCCATTATAGGCTCATATGGATCAAGTTCGGTTCAGGGGAATACATTTCCCTATGGCTACACGGAGATGAAAATCTCACGAAGACATAGGTACGGATATATTCCGGAAGCGATTCACTATCCTGCACGGAGGTGAAAACCTTATGAAGGAGTAGTTTCTCACTCCCACTCAAAGGTGTGACCCAGCGGTCATGCAATATGATGCAGAAGTATTCTACCAGACTTGAACCATAACAATCAAATGAGATGAATGCAATAAAAGGATCGTAATCTTCAAATCAAATTTTTAATTTTCGACAACATGACAAAAATTAATAAATTTTACGGCTTGACTCTGTTTCAGTCCCCAGTGGAGTCGCCAAGCTGTCGAAACCTTTTTAAAATCAGGTTTTAGAAAAATGGGGATCGACTTTAAAAATATGGAAATGGAGTAACCACTGATATTTTTTGTCGAGGTGTGATCGGATCACCTTGAGATGGATTATTTTAATAAAACATTTTGATTTATTAAAATAATTTTGGTCTACGAAATCCAGAAAATAGGCTCGGGAGTCGGTTACGCACAAGGAAGGGTTAACACCCTCGATACGCCCAAAATTGGTACCTAATTGATTAATTAATGTCCTGATGTCGAAAATTTGAAAAGATTCTAGATTATGATCTATTTATGGACAGAATCATATTGGATGCCAAAGCTTCTTATTTCGAAGAAATAAAATGCCGTATTTAGTAAGTTAGGGCACCACATCTTATATTCTCGAAATTAGGTTTGTCCTTCGACATTCAATATTCATACATTTAAAAAAGAAGGATATTCAATTATTTGGGTCAAATGAAAACTCGCAACCCAGTAAGTTAGGGCACTATTTCTCAAAATTCCCGAATACGGAATATTACCTTTGTTCTTTTGAAATTCTTATCTCGGGATGATGAAATATCACACCCAGTAAGTTAGGGCATAATGTTTCAAATTCCCGAGAATAAGTTTTTTTTATTATTTGAAATATCGTGCATTTTGATTTAAAAGAGAAAGGACACTCGGTTGCTAGGTTTTAAACGAGGAGAATCGGAACTCGAGTAAGTTAGAGCACGGTTTTCTCAAAACCTCTAAACACGAGCACTGCCTTATGATTTTAAAACCAAAATGTCATTCAAACGCTACATTTTCCGTGAGATACAATGTAATACTAATATACAAAGCAATGTAGCAATACGTATATTAAACGTTGTACTAATGCATCACAATAACCAACCAATAATTAAGAAATACAAATCATATAATAACAATAATTATAATATACAGTTTTCTATTAATTATTGAAGAAAATGGAGCAGAATAATATATAATCAATCATAGGAAAGGTACCTAAATCCAATAATAAATAAGTTTAAAAGCAAGTGATGTAAAAGCAGGATAGATTTAAAATAGATAAATAAAATCTAAAATAAGGCATATAAAATAATTTAATATAAAAGATATAAAAAGTTTAAAACAGTATATAAAAGAGAAAATTATAATATACAACAATTTTAAAGGAATAATAATAAACTATATAATATGAGAACAAATCTAAAATAAATAATATATGTGAGAGTTTAGAATAGATAATATATATACATATATAATTATTTTAAATAAGCTGCTAAAACTAACTTAATAACTATTATATTAAAATAAGTTAAAATAAATAATACATATAAATGAAAAATAAAAACAAAGTAAAATATTATGGAATCAATTATAAAACAATTTTATTAAGAGCTTGAATAATAAATAAAATTAAAAAGGGCACTAAAATAGAGTATGCAAAAATGATGGGATTAAACCACAAAATATTCCCAAAGTCTAAAACGCAGTGTTCAAGTTGGGTTAAATTGAAAACGCATTTAAATTACAGAGACTAATTTAAGAAAGCAAATGTACATGGGACCTAATCAAATCTCGACTAAACAGGAAAGGACCATTCACATAAATATTCCAACTTTCAGAAATGCGCGGATCCTGAAGGCGGATTCGGGTCGACGCTGAGTTGAGGCTAAACGGCCCGTTTGAGGCCACTCGAGCAGCCTAAAACGACGTCGTTCAATGGCGATATAAAAGGTAAAATTACCCAAAAATCATTCTTCCTTGTTTCAAAAAAAAGGGTTGAAAACCTCTCAAAATGCTCTCTCTTAGTCCCTAGGCGGCGGGGCCGCCAGGCTCATGGCAGTGGCTCCGTAGAGATCTCTGATAACTCGCCATGCCGAAAAGATTTTAAACCCTTTACAAATCCTCGTTTTAAAACAAAAAAACTTTTAGATCTTATGTTTCTTTTAGAAAATAAAGGTAGGTTCCATAAAATCAAAAGGGGTTTCAACACCCTTCGATCCCTCGACCAAACCACCACATTTCCGAAGGGTTTAGGCTCTCATTGGCGATCGTCACACCCCTCAGGTGATTTCTCTTTTACTTTCTTATTTTTCACATGCAAAACCAAAAAATGAATCAAAAACCCAAAAAGGAATCAATCAAAAAATGGAATCACCTTTGAAATTATTTCTGTTTGTATTGATCTTTCTGTGTCAAAAAACCTCCCTTTTTACAATTGTTCGCTTATGCTTATATAACCGAAAATAAACAAAATACAAAAATTCCTAATTTTTACTATTTTTTGCTGTCATTTGCTGTGCTTTTCGTTTGTTTTTGTAGGTATAAAGTCGTATGCTTGTTGGTGCGCTGGAGGCGGTACGGAGATGCTGGTGATGGCTCGCGCGTGACATGCGCGTGGTGGAGCGCGTGGCTACTGAAGCGTCGCACGTGGAAGCACACGCGAGGGAGTCAAAACGTTAGGCTGGGGTTGCGGCGCATGGTCTTGCTGGCTAGGGTTTCTGTCTAGGTTAGGGTTTGGGTAGTGATTTTGGGCTTGCATTTGGGCCATTGTGTTGGGTCTAGAATTGGGTCGTTGGACTGTTGGCTTTTTTAATTATTTTTGTTTTTGCAAATTTAGACTGTTGATGGACTTTATTATTATTGTCTTGGTTTTAATGGGCCGGGCAAATTGGGCCTGCTACATTGCCTATCTCATAAAGTTGTCTAAAGTATTTTCTAAATTCGTTCTCTATCATGTTTTTAATTAAGTTTTAGTTTGAAAGAAATCACTCCAATTCTTAGGCTAGATAATAAAAGATAGTAATTACTAGTACTCTTGGTCCTTGTGGATACGATATTACAGGTTACAGGTCTTACAATAACTATACTATAGAACGATAGGTGCGATTGTCTTTATTGTGGTCGTAGTTAGTTAGAGACACATCAAGTTTTTGGCGCCGTTGCCGAAGACTAAGATATTAGGAACGCTAAATTTTTATTACTTTAGCCATTCTTATTTTATTGCAATTTAATTTTACTTTTTATTTGTTTTTACTTCTCTAATTTTTCTTTCTTTGCTTCTGACAGGAACTTTTAGTTTATGACTAGAAAGAACCCGTCAGGACCATTACTTTTTTACAGTGATATAGAAGGTACCGCTTGCAGAAACCAAAGAGAAATAAGGCGTTGTCTACAATACATAGAAAAAGAGCAAGAAGACGAAACTAATACTACCGAAGAGATGGTCGACAATAATCCGCTACCTCCTGTGGTTGCCGCAAACCCGATGAATCAAAATCTTGCTCTTCGTACTATGTATGATTACGCTAAATCTAATTTAACAGGAACTGAATCAAGTATTGTTAGACTTGCTATTGATGCAAATAATTTTGAACTGAAACCTAACACTATTCAGATGATTTAGCAATTTGTTCAGATTGATGGTTTGCAGGATGAAAATCCAAACAATCGCTTGGCAAATTTTCTGGAATTCTGCAACACTTTCAAAATAAATGGCATTTCTGACGATGCCATTCGCCTTCGGTTGTTTCCCTTCTCGTTGAGGAATAAAGCCAAACAGTGGTTGAACTCGTTACCATGAGGATCAATCACTACATGGAAACAAATGACCAAAAATTTTTTACTTAAATATTTTTTGCCTGCTAAAATGGCTAAGTTGAGGAACGATATCTCTTTTTTTGTGCGGATAGATTTAGAAACACTTTACGATTCATGGGAGGGATACAAGGATCTACTGAGAAGGTGCCCTTACTATGGGCTACCATTATGGCTACAGGTTCAAACATTTTACAATGGTGTGAACCCCTCAACCAGGCAGTTGATTCATGCAACCTCCGGCGGTACACTAAACAACAAAACACCTGAGGCTGCCTACGAATTCATTGAAGAGATGTCACTGAATAACTATTAGTGTCAAGTGATGAGGACTAAGCCAAAGAAGACAGCCAATGCTTTCAACCTCGACACAGTGACCATGCTATCAAACCAGGTAGAACTTTTAAGTAAAAAGATTGATGGCTTGTGTGGTTTTTCGCAGGTACATCCAGTTATGCAATGCGATACGAATGGAAGAGGAATGAGTAATATAGAATATCCATCCTACAATCCTGGCATAGAAAGCGAACAGATGAACTATATTGGTAATAATTCTAGACCTCAAAATAACCCTTATAGTACTACTTACAATCCAGGTAGGAGGAACCATCCCAATTTTCATGGGGCGGTCAAGGAAACCAAAGACAACAATCCCCTCCAAGCTTCGAACAACAACCTTACCCACAAGAGAAGAAGCCGAACCTTGAGGAGATGCTAACAAAATTCATCGCGGTGTTAGAAACTCGTTTCCTTAGAAACTTGTTTCCAAAACTCTGAAATAGTACCTAAAAATCAGCAAGCATCGATTCAAGGGCTTGAGAACCAAATAGGACAGCTTGCTAAGCAGAACGACCACAAGGTAACTTGCCAAACAATACCGAACCTAACCCAAGAGAGCAACTCCATGCCATTACTGTGTGCGACGAAGAAAGGTTAGTAGAATTTGAATCAGAACCGAGGCAAGAACCTATGGTAAGTAAAGGTAAGGATAAGGTAAGCAACAAAATACAGAAATCGATAAGTAAAGAGTATATACCTCGTGTGCCATATCCTAACGCGACAAAGAAAGACTACACAGATAAACAATTCGGTAAATTTCTTAAACTCTTGAAAAAGCTACATATTAACTTACCATTTATTGAAGCTCTTTTGTAGATGCCCAACTCAGTTAAATTTTTAAAGGAGCTTCTAGCAAACAAGCAGAAGTTAGATGACGCGTCGCATGTGGAGCTAAACGAAGTCTACTCAGCCATTTTACAGAATAAACTACCTGATAAATTAAAGGATCCAGGGAGTTTTACTATTCCTTTTTTAATTGGCAGTTTAGATATTAATAATGCTTTGGATGATTTAGGGGCAAGTATTAACGTCATGCCCTATAAAATTTTTAAACAACTAGCTCTTGGGAAACCTAAACAAACTAGGATAAGTATTCAACTCGCAGATAAAACCATTAGAGTTCCTAAGGGAATCGTTGAGGATGTACTTGTAAAAATTGATAAATTTATTTTTCCAGTTGACTTTGTTGTTCTAGACATAGATGAGGACAGTAACGCACCTTTAATCTTAGGGCGACCCTTTTTAGCAACTGCTAAAACTAGAATTGATGTTGGTACAGATGAGCTCACACTTCGTGTAGGTGACGAAATGATCACTCTTCAGGCTCGTGACTCGATTAAGACGTCGAGTAATAAAGGTGAGTACATAAATTTTGTTAATAATCATTCGATTCAACCTTATTTTCAGGAAGCACCACGAAATTACTCAATTGAGCCACATCCTAGTTCCCGTGCCAACATTGAAATAACTCTTAAGGAGCGAAGGCTTCAGATCGATGAACTAGATAAGTGGATGACACATGCCAATGAGAAACCAAGAAAACATGATGAGCCAAAAGCAACTCCATTACGAGCTTAAGGGTGGAACAAATGGCTTCAAAGTTGGAGACCAGGTACGATTAGATGAAACAGATCCCCGAATAACCACGTCAGAGCTAAATACGAACGGAGCAACCCCTTTTACGGTACTCAAGGTTTTTCCATACGGAACGGTCGAGGTAACTCACCCTAATATAGGTACTTTTAAAGTAAATATTGCTCGACTTAAACCCTACTTTGATGTTCGAATTGATAGCAGGAGAGAGGAGTGCCAACTCCTCGAACCACCATGAAATATGCGAATAAGAGGTAAGTCTAGCTTAAAACTTTAAACGAGCGCTTCTCGGGAGGCAACCCGAGCACTGACCTCACTAATATAATTATTTTCGATTTTAGCATCTAACTAAACTAACCAAATTAATAAAGCGCTGGTTTCCCTACCACACTGGCGTGGCCGTGGCCGTGTGGACACCACGAATACGCATATCGGCATGGCAGAGACCATACGAACCAAGGATGACAATTTTCCCTAAAACACGGCTTGCGATAAAATGCCACGGCTGTGCGATACGGCCGTGGTCAGCACTGAGAAAGTAACATAGGTGTGCGACACGTCCATGTCCCTAGGCCGTGGTCGATACTGATTAAGCAACATGGGCGTGGAAACCTCTAAACGGGCGTGAGAGAAATGAACGAGGCACTACACGGCCGTGGGATACGGCCGTGTAACCTAACACGCCCAAGGCACATGGGCGTGGGCAGCAACCAGGTGCCCTGATTTCTATTTAAACCTCCTTCTTCTCACTTTCTTCCCTAATTATTCTTCTCCCAAACCCTAGCCACCATACCCTTTTTTTTCCATTATCTTTATCCCTTCATTTTTCTTTCCCCATTTCCCTCATTCTTTCGTTACACCACCACCACACCAACCACCATCCTTGCCATCCTACAAAATGACTAATACTAGAGGCAAGACCAAGACCACCATCCCTATGTCAAAAAAGCAAAAGGAACTCAACACGGTCTCCTCGTGCACGACCACTCTACATAAGTTTATGCTAGCCGCTTCATTCACTCAACAAGACAAGGACCTTTGAGTCCATTTATTTTTTCTTTTTCTTTTATTTTCATTTTTAAATTATTTTTCTTTATCTTTCTTGTCTTTAATTTATATTAGTATATTTTAATTTCTTTTTATCTCTGGCTGTTTTTTATTAAGGAATGACCACACCACCACCGGAGTATTCACCACCTCTGCCCAAATTTACCAGATTTCTTTTCTTCGACTCTATCCAAAATTTAAGAAGTTTCACCTCTTTCCCTCTCTCATGATTTTCTTACTATATTATCATTATTTATCTTTGTACATTGAGGACAATGTACATCTTAAGTGTGGGGAGGTTATTGATTTCATTACCAGAAAAATCCCTGAATTTTGTCTTATTCTTAAGAAAATTTTCTCATATCACTAATTAGAATGAAACTTCTATTGACTTATAATTTTTATTGACATGTTTTGGATTAAGTCATAGGTAATTGTGCATTGATGATTTAAACTTTAAGACATTTGAGAATCAAGCATGATAAGTCTATTTTCACGATTAAAAATTTCTAGGTTATTTCCCTAAATTTAAATATTACTTTGAAGTTTGAAATTTGCAAGGTTGACATCAAAAACCAAAAATTTTGTGAGTCTTTGATCCTTTTAGAGCATATACTTTTCTTACTCACTTTATTGATTATGAGTGTCAACATTGATTTGTTATTCTAGAACTTGCTTCGATTATGCATATCGAGACCACACATTTGATTTGATATACTAAGATGATAAAAGCACTAGGATTTAACCTACTTACTCCATAAAAAGCCTACATTCATAATTAACCCCTAGTAAACCCATTTGATCCAAATAAATCGTTTCTTGATTCACCCTTAATATTAACCCATTCTTTTTTATTCATTGAGAATTTCCCCTCTTATTTTAACCCATTTTGTCGAGATTTGATTTGAACAGCTTCCTAACTATGTTCTCTATTTCAGTTGTTAAGTTCTTTCTTATTATTGTATGTTCTTATTCTAATAAAAAAATTGAAAATTCATTCATTATTAGTCCTATGTTATTTGAGCTTAAAAAGGTTAAATTCACATCTTTAGAAGAAGCTCGTGTTATTATGATAAGTTTTCAATTGATGTAATTATTCAGTATTAGTTTATTTTTTCTAGTTAGGTAATTTGACAATTCAATCTCGATTTTAACTCTTTAGTTTAGTCTGTATCCACACCTTTAACCCAAGTCCCATTACAACCCTTTTAAGACCTTTTGATTTGTGTATCATCTCATTTTATAGTGGTAGAGATTTGATTTTCATGCAAGCCTATCGTAATAACTTTTCATGTTTGAATTTTGAGTGCTTTAGCTTGAACCTTAAACACTTTGAGTGATTTGAGTGAATCATTTGTGAGGATGTCAATTCTTGTCGATTTTAGATCAAAGATAATTATTTAGATAAGGGGAAACACATATGCTTTCGTGCTACAAAAAAAATTGTGACTTAGATTGTTTGAATCTTTAGGACTCTTTAAGTTAAATTTTCCATGTATGAATTATTTATGAATTATGATGAGACATTATTGATGAGAATTATGATTTGATGAAGTTTAATTTTAATTGTAAGTTGAGGATTTTGCTTGAGGACAAACAAAAGCTTAAGTGTGGGGATATTTGATAAACATCAATTTATACATATTTTAACCTCGTGCTTGGCTTATTTTGGATAAATTTTCATTAGATTTGATGAATTCAATGCTCCTAATCCCTTAATTTCATGTTTTACACTTAGAAGAGCTTAGAGAGTCGAAAAGAACGAGAAACGGGCCAAAACGTAACAAAATAGGCTTACCTAGGAAATCAACACGGCCTGGGCTATCAAACACGGTCGTGTGTTATGAGTAGAATTGAACACGGCCTGAATCAACGTACACGGACAGACCACATGGCCGTGTGTGGCGAGCAGAAGCGAGCACGGCCTAAGGAATCAAACACGGGCGTGTCACACGGGCGTGTCCCTGCCGTATCAAAGTTTAATTCTATTCGGAATAGGCCACTTGTGGGCTAAGAGAGGTGTTTCAAAGCCTATATAAACACCCTAGGGGGCAACCTAGATGAGGACGCCGAGTAGAAGGCAAAAAATACTCGAAGACAACCATCGAAAGTAGCTTAGAAGAAGGATCTCCATCAAGACTGAAGATCTCCCATCAAGTTCTTTAGAAGTTTTTGGGTTTTCTTATGTTTTGTTGTTTTCCTAACTTTAAGATGTTTCCTTCTATCAGTATGAACTAAATCCCTTAGATACTTAATGGGATGAAACCTAAGACGGATCTTATTATTATTTGATTTATAAGATAAATACTTGTTCTTATTTTTAATTGTGAGTTCTTATTCTTGTTTTGATAATTCAGGTTATTGATTCAAGTCAAATGTGCTTATTCAGAGGAGCAAAAGTTCCAGTTTAAGAGTAAATCAACACAATTAAGCGGAGTTGATTGCAACCCTAGAAATAGGGAGACAAAAATATGTCAGATTAGAGTCAAATCTAATAAAGGAATCCATAGATCGAGTTAATGTGACAATAAGAGTTTTAATTAGAAAGAAATTTCAATTAATCAACCTAGAGTTAGTTGTTTTTAGTTTTGAAAGAGATATTAACATAAATCAGGGATTTCTACGGATTAAGTCAAGTGAATAAATCATATGAATCAAAAGTAATAAGTGAAGTCTAGGTGGATTCTTCCTTAGGTATTGCTTATCTCATAAAGTTGTCTAAAGTATTTTCCAAATTTGTTCTCTATCGTGTTTTTAATTAAGTTTTGGTTTAAAAGAAATCACTCCAATTCTTAGGCTAGATAATAAAAAGATAGTAATTACTAGTACTCTTGGTCTTTGTGGACACGATATTACCGGTCTTACCATAACTATACTATTGAACGATAAGTGCGCTTGCCTTTATTGTGATCAGTAGTTAGTTAAAGACACATCAAAAAGAGACAATTTATGGAGCATTGGACAAATGGGTAGCTTGGGAGACTGAGTTTCCATTGATTGCAACTGCAAAAGCTTTACAAATTTTCAATAAGAGGAGCCAATGGTTTGCATGTTATTCAAGTATATTCAATCTATTGGTATTCTTGCTTTGTATTTTCCAGCTTCTAAAATACATTCATTGTTGCAGGGAAGCTTTATATGTTCAATAATTTTCCATTAATATATATTATATTAAAATAGCATTGTATTATCATATTTGATTCTATAGAATACTCTCAATTCAATATTTTAAAGGAACCTGATTGCTATTCTTGGTGAATAGATACTTTCAATAAATATTCTTTAAGAAGTTTGGCATATGTAAAAATGAAGTTGCATGAGAGTTTGTGATTACAAATATTAAATCTATATTATTCATTTTACTTTTACATGAGATTCTTATATTATACATGTCTAGCAAACACAAATAAATAAATGAAAATACGTTAAAAATATATATACAACATAACAATTTTATTAGTTCTTTTGTTGTATTTCAACATCTATTTGTGAGTGATAAACCATAAAAGTAACATATTTTAATCCCATATTTAGTACGATTTTGGATGAATTATCCTTGATTTATGTAAAAAGGTGCTCTTAATCCTTTCTTTTCATGCCTTATACTCAGGAAAGCACCTAAGGATAAAAAGAACGTAAAACGGCCTTAAAACGGACTAAATTGGGCCAACCTAAGAATTCGACACGGCCTGGCCCAAAACTCACACGATCGTGCCTCGTCGATTACCTAGAGCACGGCCTCAACTCCGTCACACATGGTCGTACATCATCCATTTACCACACACGAACGTGCCTGGTGATCTACACGGCCGTGCCCAAAACGACAGAACCGAGACACGGCCCAACCACGATTTACACGGGCGTGTGCCATGGCCGTGCCCCTACAGCGGGAGAGAGCAATTTCACTCGGAATTGGATGCTTGAAGCCAAAGAAACATACTCCTAAGTCTACTTAAACACCCTAATAGTAATTCTACTTGAAAAAGGTACTTAGGAGCCAAGTAAAGCATCCTATATAAACAACCCAACGCAGGTATTGAGGGGACGGTTTTTGGCAGAGGCTTTTGCCGAAGCTTTCATCTTTTAGGGAATCATTTGAAGATAGCCAGTTGATCCATCTCAAGAACCCAGAGCTCCATTCAAGACGGAGGATCTCTCCTTCAATTCCTTCAGGGAGTTTTAGGGATTTATTATGTTTTGTTTTATCTTTTCTCTTGAGATATTTTCTTATTTAGTTATGAACTAAACCCTTCAGATACCTGAAGGGGATGAAACCTAAGATGGATTTTGTTATTTGATTTTTAAATTATATGAGAAGTACTTAGTTTGTTCTTAATTATGCTGCTTAATTTAATCTGATATGCTTAGGTGGAGGAGGAATAGACCCTACCTAAGAGTAGATCTAGCATAATTGAGCGGAGTTGATCGGCGCCTAAAGATAGGGTTACGAGATTTTACTGGATTAGGGTGAAACCTAATATGGGAATCCATTGATCGATTTACTACTTCCTTAGGGGGTTATTATAAGAGAACGAGAGTTCCACTAACTTATTCACCTCGAGAGAGGGTTTAATATAGGTTAGGGAGTCTCACGGATCAAGCTAAGTAAAGAAATCATATGGTTTGGGGAATAAATAATAAGTGAAGTCATAGGTGGATTCTTCTTGAGGGTATCGTCTTCATCAACTGAGTTTTCCTAAAGTTTTTCTTCAATTCATTCTTTTGTCTTTACATTTAGTTTAGTTTTTCATTAGATTAATAAACCAATCACTCCATATTTTAGGCTAAATAATAGAAAGAAAGTGAGTAGTAGTACTTTTAGGTTCCCTTGGGTTCGATAAGATATTCTTGCCTAAACTATACTACTGTTCAATAGGTGCACTTGCCTCTATCGTTGTCATAGTTAGTCTACAGGTTCGATCATTCTTTGTATAAATATTAAAACTCAACTGCTTGACACGATCAAGTTTTTGGCGTCGTTGCTGGGGAACACTAAAATATTAAGAAAGCTCTATTTCTATTACTTTAGCCATTATTTTTATTTTTAATTTTTTCTTATTTTTCTACATATATATTTGTTTTTCTAAATTTCTTTCTTTCTTTTCCTAGCATGAACCTCTAGTTTATGACTAGAAGAAACCCGAGAGGACCTCTAGAATACGAAAGTGACATTGAAGCTACCGCTCGTAGGAATCGCAGAGAAACTAGACGAGCTCTAGACTACCAAAGAGAAGAACAACAAGAAAGATCCAATCCTACTGAAGGGATGACGAAAACAATCCACCGCCAAATGTGCGAGAACAGAATGTTCCGCGTACTATGTATCATTATGCTAAACCTAACTTGACAGGGGCAGAATCTAGTATTGTCAAGCCTGCTATAGCTGCTAATAATTTTGAATTAAAGCTTAACACAATACAAATGATTCAACAGTTTGTTCAATTTGATGGTTTGCAGGATGAAGATCCAAATACTTATATATCTAATTTTTTAAAATTCTGTGATACCTTCAAAATAAATGGCGTTTCTGACGATGCCATACATCTTCGGTTATTTTCCTTTTCATTAAGGAATAAAGCAAAGCAGTGGTTGAACTCGTTACCACGAGGGTTAATCACCACATGGGATCAAATGACCGAAAAATTTCTTTTAAAATATTTTTCACCAGCCAAAACGGCCAAATTTAGGAATGACATATTTTCTTTTGTGCAGAATGACGCAGAAACATTATATGATGCATGGGAGAGATACAAGAATCTCCTAAGAAGATGTCCACACCACGGATTACCGTTGTGGCTTCAAGTCCAAACTTTTTACAACGGTGTGAATTCTTCAACGAGGCAAATGATTGACTCATCAGCCGGTGGAACATTGAATAACAAAACTCCTAAAGCAGCTTACGATTTTATTGAAGAGATGTCGTTGAACACCTATCAATGGCAAATTACAAGAGCCAAACCGACAAAATCAGCCAGAGTTTTCAACATAGACGCAGTAACAATGCTGTCAACACAGGTGGAGATGATGAATAAAAAGCTTGATAACTTATGTTCTTCGCAGGTATACCCAGTCATGCAATGCGAAGCGAGTGGAAATGTGGCGAATTCTGAGTACCCACCCTACCAACCGGGCGCAGACAACGAGCAAACAAACTATATAGGTAACAATTTTAGATCTAATAATAATCCTTATAGTAACACTTACAATGCAGGTTGGAGGAACCACCCAAATTTTTCGTGGGAAGGACAAGGAAATCAAAGGCATCAACCTCCTCCAAATTACCAAAATCAACCCTATCCATAGGAAAAGAAATCAAACCTTGAAGAGATGTTGACAAAATTCATGGCAGCTACAGATTCTCGTCTCCAAAAAACTGAAGCAACACTTGATGAACAACAAAAATTGATTAAGGGGATTGAGAATCAAGTTGGAGAACTTACTAGGTCAGTGGGACATCTCACAAAGCTGATTTCTGAACGTCAACAAGGACGTCTACCAAGCAACACAGAAATAAACACAAAAGAGCAGATCCAAGCCATCACAGCTCAAGAGGGTGCAAAGGTAGACAAGCCCACCTCAGTACAAAAAACCAAAGAAGAAAAGGGTAAAATAGAGGTAGCAGAAGAGAGGCCAAAATCAGTAATCAAAGAATACCAACCTCACATACCTTATCCCGAAGCAATGAAAAAAGATGATTCAGAGGAACAATTCGGTAAGTTTCTAAACCTTTTAAAGAAATTACATATTAACTTACCTCTTCTTGAAGCTCTTTTTGGATGCCCGACTCAAGGAGATTTTAAGACGACTCTTGACGAACAAACATAAAATAGATGAAGAGCACCATGTGGAACTTAACGCAACAAGCTCAAAGAATGCTACTGAGCAGACTACCACGAAACTAAAAGATCCGTGGAGTTATGCGATTCCATGTTTAATTGGTAGTTTAACTATTAATAATCGTTAGGCGATTTAGGGCAAGTATAAATGTCATGCCTTATGCACTGTTTAAACGACTAGGTCTAGGGAAGCCCAAATAAACTAGGATGAGTATTCAACTAGCTGATAAAACCATTAGAACTCTTAGGGGCATTATTGAACACGTTTTAGTAAAAATCGATAAATTTGTTTTCCCAGTAGATTTTGTTGTTTTAGACACGGATGAGGAAAATTCAACCCCTTTAATTTTAGGAAGACCTTTTCCTGCAACTGCCAAGACTAAAATTGATGTTGCCATAGGAGAACTCATACTTCGTGTAGGAGAAGAATCGGTCAATCTTCAAGCTCTCGACTCAACCAAACAACATAAAATGAAGGTAAGAAAGTCATTTCAATAGATAACCAAATTGTTCAACCTTCATCTCAGGAAACATCACAATGTATCAAACCTGAGCCAACTCATAGCCCCCAAGCCGTCACAGAAGAATCACACCAGAAACAAAACCGTAAGATCGACAATTTAGAAGAGCAGAAGATACACACCAAAGAAAAACCGGATCCACACGAAGTAAAACCAAAGGAACCACCAGAAGAGCTCATAGGGACATCACTTTAAAATAGGAGACCAGGTACTGTTAGACAAAGCCGATCCTCACATCACTTCAACAGACCTGAAGAAAAAGGAAGAAATACTCCTTCAGGTACACGATATTTTCCCACACGAAATAGTCGAGGTAAGCAATCCAATATTCGGCAATTTCAAGGTAAACGCTTCTCGATCTAAACTTTGTCATGAAAATAAAACTGTCAGCAAGAGGGAATGTAAGCACTAAATTTTGCCCGACTTAATTATGAGTTTATTTTTCAATTTTCAAAAAAATAATTAAAATAAAAATAAAAAAATTAATTAAAAAATTTTACATTTTAACCCTTAACTTTCTTGAAATTACATTTTGGCCCCAAAAATTTTCAAAATTACATTTTTACCCTGATATTTTCTTGAAATTATATTTTAGACCCAAAAGTTTTGCTACATTTTCGATTTAGTCCTTCTGGCAGATTTGGTGATTTGGGACACCTAATTGCTAGATTTTTCGGCCACCAAAGCATGGGTGGCCACTCCCTCCTCAACTGCTACACTGCAAAAGCATGGGAAAAAGGTAAAAAACACACTATAAAGGGACTTTTCCCAAAAATCGGAACCCCAACATTCAAAAAAAACCACGAAAAGAAAGAAAAGAAGAGAAAAGGGAGAAAGAGAAGAGAAGAAGAAGAAGAAAAGAGAGAAGGCTCACCACCGACGGGGAGTCTGAGTCGACCATCATGGCAAGCAATGGGCTAGGAGGAGGAGAAGAAGAAGAAGAGGGAAGAAGAAGAAGAAAGAAGAAGAAAGAAAGAAAGAAAAAAAAGAAAAAGAAAAAGAGAGAAAAAAGAAAAAAGAAAGAAAAAGAAAGCAAAAAAAAAAAAAAAAAAAAAAAGACAGCGGGTCGACCCGACCCGCGTGACCCGACCCGACCCGGGGAGTTCCAACAGCAAGCCCAATCTGGGCCCAATTCAGAAGCCCATCAGAAAAGAGAAAAAAGAAGAAGGAGATTAGGCCCAATTCTTCAAAAAAAAAAAAAAGAAAGAGGAGCAAGCCCATTCTCAAGCCCAAATTTTTGGTAACTTTTTTTAACCTATTTTAAATTTATATACATGTATTTCGACGAACGATATCTCGTATTTAATTTTATTGGTATTTTTTAAAATGTCTTTTCTTTCTTGATTTTTAGAAAAATTAGCATATTCATTCTAGTTGTAATTTTAATAATTTTAATAAATAAGGCAACGCATCGATTTAACATTAAATCGTTGATTTCATCGCTATGTTGGGTGAATATCATCGGTTTGTGTTAAATCGATCACGCCTTTTTGAAAATAAAAAACTAAAAAATCGAGTTTTAAAATAAAATGATTATTTTTGTGGTTATTTTTTAAATTATCAAAATTTTGTTTTAAGATGTATATAATACGATAATATGTAATTTATCAAAATTTGTGTTTTAAAAATTTCGTGTTTTCAAAAATTCCGTGTTTTCAAAAAAATTCAGTATTTCAAAAATTCTCGTGTTTTCAAAGTTTTCGTATTTCTAAAATTTCGTGTTTTTAAAATTTTGGGTTTTCAAAATTTCATGTTTTTTAAAAAAATTCTTGTGTTTTAAAATTTCCGTGTTTTCAAAATTTCGTATTTTCAAAAAAATTCTTGTTTCAAAAAAATTTTCGTGTTTTCATATTTCTAAAATTTTGTTTTCAAAATTTTGGGTTTAAAAAAATTTTCGTGTTTTCAAAATTCTCGGGTTTTAAAAATTCTCGAGTCTTAAAATTCTCTTGTTTTTTAAAAAATTTCTAGTGTCTCAATCAGATCACGATTAAATATTAAATTGAACTTGTATTTTGAAAATTAAGACAACACGCGTTTAACGAGATACCAATTTTGGGCGTCGCGAGGGTGTTAATACCTTCCTTGCGCGTAACCGACTCCCGAACCCTATTTTTTCTCTGGAATTTTGACGCAGACTTAAACCCGGCCCTTTTTTAAGAAAATTCAAAAAAATGATTTTTCTTTAAAAAGAGGATTTATTAGGTGTCCGATCACACCTAGAAAAAAGATCGGTGGCGACTTCCTTTTTAAATAAAATTGAAACTCTGTTTTCAAATTTTTAATAATTTCCTCAATTAGCGCCCAAGCAAATTTTAGGTCGCTACAGCTGGCGACTCCACTGGGGACATTTTTTGAGAGTCGAGTCTGAAATTAAACGCGTGTTGTCAAAATTTTCGAAACTCCTTGTTCAAATTAATATTTAGTCGTGATCCTTAAATTTTGAAAAGTCATGCATTTGCATCATGTTGTAAATATTTTTCTAACTTGTTTTATCTTTTTGTTTTTCAGCTCTAAGTTTTTACGGTTTTAGTTTTTTTCTAGTTTTAAAATAAAAACGAAAAGGTTTGTGAGTTTCTCCCCACACACCGTGCACTTGCATTTTTGCATAACATGAGCTCTCTACCCGGGCTCCGTCCGCTTAAGTGGAAGTAAACGCTATGCCTTCGTGAGTTAACTCGTCCCTCCGCACAGGCTAGTGAATACTTCCGGATTACATATGACTTATGCTTTCGTGAGTTAACTCGTCCCTCCGCATAGGCGTAAGTAAATGTAATCCCTCGAATTGAGCTCGCGAGCCTATGATGGGCGATAACCGAGGCTCTGTACTAGCCTTAGTAGGCGACAGTGCGGACAATCCGAGTACCTTTTTTAGAACCGAAACTACATATAGTGAACCGTATGAGCCACCCGACTAGAGCTATGCCGAACCTTCGTCTCGTTAATAGTCACCAAAATAATTACATGGGAGAAACACATCTTACCTTTTATTTCTTTAACATTTACACTTTTTTTTGCAAGAGAATTAGGTCGGTTTAATAGAATTGGATCGGGTAGATTATTTGATGAGCATGTGGGGTAAGTTTATTTTGTAAAGTATGATGGGGTAAAAAAAAAAGCGGGCAATAAAAGTAGGTTGGTTTCATTACAATGCACGATTAATTTGCTTAGTTTGTTAGATTTGCCATAGTTTTTCTCTGTTTATATTTGTTGTAATTACTAACCAAGGTTATTTGTCTTTATTTTTATTTTTATTTTATCATGCATGATAGGCATCTTATTAGGAATGTGTTGATTAGAGATTGGTTGCCAAAAACGGGTTTCTGATGGAGGAGTCAATTACACAAGTAACCGAGAAAAATGTCGTGGTTCGAGACTGGTCTTTGAAAACCCAGAAAGCAAAAGGAAACAGTTTAAAAGAAGGATGTATCTCCAATCTTCCGGAGCATGTGACTATGAATGTTCATCGGAATAACCTCAAGACTTGACTAGGATCCGGAAGCAGTGGGACTTAGACACTAGGGGCATCTTCACTTGAAAAAGTACGGGATATAGCTCACTTAATCGCCGTCAACGAGACGAACAATTGATTCAAGCCATGGTTCAATTCGGGACCCGACTTATCAATGTTTTACTTTCAACCAGGAAGATATGACTCCGACCATAGAAGAGTATGCCGCCTTGCTTCGCGTTGACAATGCACAATTCAACAAGATATATGTGAAAGAGCCCAAACCAATGACCTTCAAGAAAAAGCTAATGAAGTTGTCGGGAATGGTGATACATGGGTGAAAAGCAGATAAAGAAAAGAACGAAGTCGGTTGTATTCCATGGTTTTCTCTGCGAGACTTAGTTCAAAACCATCCAGATATTGTGAAGAGAGTGGATCATTTGCTTTAGCCATTTACGGATTAATTGTCTTCCCAAAAGTTCTTGGGCATATAGAAGTTGCGGTAGTGGATTTCTTTGAAAAGTTGAGGCTAGGAATCAACCCGTCCTAACTATCTTAATGAGACTTTTAGATCTCTAAATTGTTGTAGGAGAAAAAGGAAGGGCGTTTTATCGGATGTGCACATCTATTTAATGTTTGGATTCTGAGCCGCTTCTGGAAAGTGGAGCGCACACCTTTCCACATGTTTTGAAAACATTCGCTCCATTGGAAGCTTACCTTGAGAAAGATTGGCCGAAGGATGTCACCAACAAAGACTGGTTTGATTTTTAGAACCTCCGCGCCGAAGATATAACTTGAAGAGCACCATGGATCCGTCCTTCAGTTTTGCTATACAAATGTGGAAGCCAAGATTGGGTACCTTTATTCGAATTATAGGGAGGAGTTGGATATGCACCGTTAATGGTTCAAAGGCAGTTTGCTTCACGATAGTTCATACCAACTACCGGAGGATTAGCACAGTCTGAGTTTGCTTTTACAGGTGAAGGCTACATGAAAAAAGTCCGAGATACTGCAAAGTCTTGGAATGAAATCTACCTAATGGAGTTAGCTCTGTATACTGATACTATCACTCAAGATTATGAAATATGGAGACAAAGACGAGTGAATAGTCAACAAACCTCACCAACGGATTATATGTTCCAGAATCCTTTCTCAGAAGAAATGCCGTCCAGACTGGAAATAGCAAGACATGAATTTGAACGTGAAAAGGCCAGTCTGTTATGGGATATTAGTTCTCTTCAAGAGGAAAATTACCAGCTGAAGATAGATGTTCAAATTGAAAAATCCAGAAATGAGAAAGTCTAGAAAGAAGCTGAGATCATGAGAAATGACTTAAAGGATCTTCATTTGGAAAATAAGAAATTAAGAGGCACCATAAAGAATAGCGGGCTGGGAAAATCATCGACGGAATGGAAGGAAGAATTAAGCAACATCAAATGTGGGATGGAATTCTGGAGAGGGAAAGCGAAGAAGGAAGAGGAAAAAGCTGCTTGTGATATGATAGAATTAAGGAAGAAGAATGTTGAATACGAAACTGCGTCTGCAGAATTAATGACTAGTAAATCTGAACGTCAAGAGTTAAGAAGGAAAATACGAATTTAGAAAGTATGCTACAAGCTCATCAGCAACATTTGGATACTCTCCTAAAAGCCTTAGAAGAAAAGAATGGCCAGCATGACAGAGATATTCGCGCTTATGAAAGAGCTCTCCAAGAAAAAGATGTGTATCTCAGCAGTTTGATTAATGAAATTCGCAAGGCAGCTGTGCAAATCGTGCAATTATCAGATGAAGCCAAAGCTCTCAGTTACCAATTCCCTCCGAGACAAGGATCAAACATGTCAGAATTCTTAGAACGAGTGAAAAAACAAGGCGATATGGCTAGGAAATTTGTGTAACTGTTAAATCAGAGACGGCAAAATGTTTTGTAATAGACTCTTTTGATTAATGAAATGCCTAAGTATGGGGCTATCTTGAAATCAACACCAAATTCTTGTATATTTATTCATGACTAACATGCATTTTTCATTTATTCATTCATCCATTCATTGCATGTGCATATCACCCTAATCATTCACTGAGGCTAAAACCAAAGAATCCACAGTTGCAGAAAGATCAAGAAATGAGGTTTGTAGGAGCCTCAGGTCGGGAATTAGAATGGAAGCCCATAGCGTATCCTCTTTTGTCAAAAACATTTACATCTGTAGGAATGATGTACCCAGGGCGAGATAATCCACAAAGCACGATGTTATGGATTGAAAGGGGCCTTCAGAACGTCAGTATAAATGTTGTTGACAAAGGAGATGATGCAATTGAAGATGTTTCAATGATACGCCTTATCCTCCGGATTCGTTTTGAACAATTGATTGCTTGTGGATCTTCTTGTAGTTTCTAAGTCCTCTCGAGTAATGCTCAATGTTAACTCTCTTTTGTGTGCCCCTAAGTAATAGTGGGATTCTTTTGTAAGAGCTTATGTTTGCTCTTTATCATTTAAATGAACATTAATGGAGATGCATTTTGTCATAGCCTTTTCATTCTTGTTAACTTCATAATTTTTCCTTCTTCTCACAGCCTATCCTTACATGTATATCATATCATGCCATAACATTATGTTTGTTTGGTTCTAATACTTTGATGCTCCTCTATAGTTTTCTTTTCCATTCACCTTTCAGGTGCTCAGATACCAACGACATGAACAATCCCGTTACAAGTCCTGAAATTGATTTTGAGAAAGCTATTTGTTTAGGAGAATTCGAAGCTAAGAAAAATGCTCAAGATTATGTCTCGTCTCCTGACTTACAAAGAATGATAGAACAAGAAGATAAACAGATCCTACCCCATCAAGAATTTGTTGAGACAATGAACTTGGGAAATGAAGAAAAGAGGCAAGAAGTGAAGATTGGGACCTTCATTTCAGATAACACCAAACATGATTTGATCGTCTTGCTTCGTGAGTATAAAGATGTATTTGCATGGTCGTATTAAGACATGCCAGGGTTGAACGAGGATGTAGTGGTTCATAGACTCCCACTGAAACCAGAATACAAACCTATTCAATGAAGTGAGATGAATGAGACACGAAATCTTGTTAAAGATAAAAGAAGAAGTCAAGAAACAATTTGATGTTTGGCTTCTCGCAAGTCTCCAAATACCCGAATGGGTAGCTAACATAGTCCGATCTCAAGAAAGACGGCAAGGTATTTAATGTGCGCGGATTATCGCGATCCGAATCGAGCAAGTCCTAAAGATAATTTTCTCTTGCCACACATCGATCGTTGGTGGATAGCACAAGAAAACATTCATTGTTTTCTTTCATGGATGGATTTTGGGTTATAATCGGATAAAGATGGCTCCCAGGATATGGAAAACTTCCTTCGTAATGATGTGGGGAACATTTTGCTACAAGGTGATCTTTGTTGGATTAAAGAATGCAGGGGCAACATATCAGAGGGCAATGGTGATGCTATTTCATGACATGATGCACAAAGAGATAGAAGTTTATGTTGATGATATGATTGCCAAATCTCGGGGGAAAGAGAGCATATTGGGAACCTCAAGAAATTGTTCGAAAGAGAGCATATCGGCCCTTCCGCTTTTTTATTATTTTTAATTAAATTTTTTTATTGTTTAAAATATGGCCCGAACATTTGGTTCGGCTTCCAATTTGGTCCCCCTTGTTGCTGTAAGTCTCGGCCTGAAGGATTATTTGTGCGCATGGTCCCTCTGTTCCTCGGTAGCGTTCAAATCGATCCTTTTGTGATTTTATTTGATTGGCCCTGAAATTTCATTTTATTTTCAATCTAATCCTTACTTAGTTTGAATCACATTTTTTCATATAATATTACTATTATTACTATATTATCATATTAGTATCATTATTATTATTATTATTATTATTATTATTATTATTATTTTTATTCCTCTATTATTAATTATTATTATTATTTACTATTACTATTACTTTATTACTAGTATTATTATTATTTTATTTTATTATTATTACTCTTATTTATTTTATTATTGTTCATTTATTAATATGTTATTATTTTTCATTATTAATGTACTCTTATTATTATCATTGTTTAATCTGCACCATTTATGAATTTTGTTTTATATTATTTTATTCATTATTTATTTATTTGTTATCTTATTCATTTATTTGTCGTTTCATTTACTTATTATTTATTAGTTTATTGCTCTTTACATTTTTAATACTTTAAAGCACTTTAATTATTTATCATATTTTTTAAATTTTATTTATTTATTGTTATTATTATTATCATCCTATTTGTTTCTATGATTTTATTATTGTTATTCTTATTTCATTATTTATTTGCTCATTCGTTTATAAGAATTAGATTTATTCATATATTCACTTAATTTGTTAGTATCATTACTTTGTCTAATATTACTTAATCAAATTTTCAAAATAAAGATAATGTTCGGTATTTGAAAATTCGGGAAGATCGAGCCCTAACTTACTGGGTTCCGATTTTACTCGTTTATGTTAAGAAACGGGATATCTCTTTTAGAATAGCAATTTAAAACAAAAATACTTAATCTCGAAAACTCGAAATGTCGCGCCCTAACTTACTGGACTCGACACTTAGATACTTCGAGATAAGTTTCTTTTCTAAAATAGAGGCAATCTTAGTATTTGAAATCTCGGAAATCGAGCCCTAACTTCGGGTTCCGATTTCTCATTTGATTTGATAAATGGAAGATCCTCTTCAAATAAAACCAAGTTTCAAAAGCGAGCTTAGTTTGGGAGTTTAAAGTATTGTGCCCTAACTTATCGGACATGATGCTTTACCTCTTCAAAATAAGAAAGCCTTAACGTCCTTCCAATTTTAAAAATAAAAAGTATTGTATTTTGAATCCCTTTAAGTTTTCAACAAATAGGACATCAATCAATCGGTTTGGTACCAATTTTGGGCGTGTCGAGGTGCTAATCCTTCCTCGCACGTAATCGACCTCGAACCCATTTTCTCAAAGTTCGTGGACCAAAAAGCTTTGCTTTAGTAAATTAAATGTTTTATTAAAACAAAGGTGATCCAATCACACCAAATAAAGATCGGTGGCGACTCATTTCCTTTTCTTTTTCAAAATTGAGTCGATAGCGTCGTTCACTGCTTAAATCAAAAAAATGGTTACGACAATTTGGCGACTCCACTGGGGAAACGAGGGTCAAGCCATAGATTGATTGATTTTTGTCCTTTTAATTAAAATGGTTTTGAAAAAATCATGCTTCTTTTAACGCACCTTTAATACTAGCCTCGTAAATACTTTGGCATTGCATTGCATGACCGTTGTGGTCACACCTTTAAGTGGGAACGAGAAGCTATGCCTTCGTGAGGTTTTCACCTCCGCATGGGCTAGTGGACTGCTTTCGGAATACATCCGTACCTATGTCTCCGTGAAGTTTTCACTTCGCATGGCCATAGGAAATGTATTCCCCGAACCAACTTCGATCCGCATGAGCCTATAATGGGTGAGGATCGAGGAATCTCTTGGTTCGGGAACCTCGAACTTTAGAACTAAGCATATAGCAAACCCTAAGAGCCCACCTTAGGTAGAGCCATGGCAAACCTTAGTGGTCACCAGATAGGCGTTTGCTTATTTTACTTACTTTATATTCCGTGGTACTAACTTTTTGTGTTTCTTTCTTTTTGTGCATATCATTTCATATTTTAAAGAGACATCGATTCACGGTCCGTTTCTGAGTTGGGAAGCTGGTTATGGAAAGCGAATTCCTTGATAAAGTAGAAGACAATGCGGTAGTCGCATATGGTCAGAGTAATGCCAAATAGAAAAAAGAGATAGCTTAGTCGAAGGGTATGTGTCAGAACTACGGAACTTCACCAATATCAGTGTCACAGAACGAGCTTTAGGAGTTGAAAGAAATTTGGACTCAGTGGGATGATGAAGCGAAACAGCTATTCTATGGTACTTACGGCGACCTGCCTTACTTGCTCGAGGTCAAAGTAGACAAGCACATTAGAGCAATGACCCGATTCGAATTTCGCTTATATAATTGTTTCTCCTTCGGAAAAGTGGATCTGGTTCCCACAGTAGAAGAGTATACGACCTTGCTACACTGCCCAAGAATTCAAGTTAACAAATCTTATTCCAAGGCGGTTAACGGCCCAACCTTCGCAAAGAAGTTGATAAATATCACCGGAATGAGCGAACAGTGGGTCTTAGCTAGAATGCGAAGAAGGCGAGGTAAATGCATACCGGATATGTTTGAGAGACACGATCTGGCGTATCCGTCTGAAGAAAAGATAGACATCTTGGCCTTATGTATTTACGGCCTGGTAATCTTCCCCAAAGCTTTGAGGCACATTGATGAAGCGGTCATCGATCTATTCAGCTGGTTGGACAAAGGGGTCACACCCGTTCCTGCCATCTTAGCCGAAACATTCAGATCCTTAACCGCATGTCGGAGAAGAGGTGAAAGCGTGTTTATTCAAAAAAGAATCTGTTATTGGCTTGGTTCCATAGTCACTTTTGGAAAATAGAAAGTGTCTTGCGGTTCATGTCGAAAAGTACTCCCCGCTAAAAGAGATAGTAACTACGCCTAGAAGAGAGGATGTGTCCAGAAGAAAATTGGATTGCGCTCTTTCAAAACCTTCAAGAGGGCGACATTGAGTGGAAGGCTCCTGGATGATTCAAGCGGGATCCTTTATCATTCGGAAGCTTTGGTGGGTTCCCCTATTGGGAATTTGGGGTGCCACCGCCACGCCCTTTCTTTGGTCCTAAGACAAGATAGTTCAAGACAGTTTGTGCCAACGACATACGGGCTAGCTCAATGTGAGTTTTTATATGAAGGGGGAAGCTATAAGAAAAGGGTTAAAGAGATTTCTAGTGCCTAAAATCAGATTCACAGAATGAGAAGATTGTCTACAGGCCCGAGGACGACCACAGAATATATTGAATAGAGGCTAGGAGGTCAATGATAACATTCTGAGCCAAACCTGCAGAAGGCGCCCGATCAAGAGAAGAATGCATGCCAGTGGTCCCATCAGAATTAGAGATTGTGAAGCAAGATTTTGAACGGATAAGCTCGGAACTCGAAAAAAGGATAGAAAGGTTGGAGGAAGAAAAGATGCTCCTCCAGTTAGAAGTGGACGGTCAAAAATCAGAGGCTGAAAAATTCAGAAAGGAAAAGCGGAAAGTAGAGGAAGACCGAGATAACTTAAAGATGGAGTACAAAAGGATGCACTTAACGATAAAAAATACGGGATTAGGGAAAACTACGGAGCAGTGGCAGCAAGAGATCCGAGAGGAAAGAGCCAAAGTTAGCAGTTGGGAGAAAAAGTTTCACGAAATACGAGCGCAGAAGGAAGACTTAGAGAAGGGCAAGATGAAGATCAAAAGAGAAAAAGGATTAGAAGCTAAAATAGCCGAGCTTGGCGATCTCTACACCATTATTGAGTCGAGACTGGAAAGCCAACTAAAGACAAGCTGAACAAAATAGAGGAAATGAAAGGTAGGGTTGAAGAGTTGGAATCGGCATTACATAGTAGCGAGCTCCGGATTGAGCTTCTAGAAACGAGAGAAAGACGTTGGGAGGAAGAGCTTCACCATTCTTGCGAGCAAGTTCAAGCCGAGACTACCTCATGGGAGAAACAATAATCCAGATTCGAGAAGTAGCTGATCACCTCATGACTTTGGTGAGGAGGTGACATATTGGGCATGAGATATTGGCTACCACCGGTCGTGATGAAGAGCTAATCTCTCTGCTTGGAAAAATCAAAACCTTAGGTCTTAGGGCTAGAATGTATTTGTAATCTACTTTATGTAAAGGGTTTTGCCTTCTAATAAAGTTTTCTAAAATAAAGTTGATCAGAATCGATGTCTTCTTCCTGCATTCATGCATTTGCATTACATCATATTACATGCATTAAAGTTTATAAAAAGAAGCCTAATTGGTTAAGATTAACAGAGAAATAAAAGAGAAACAAGAGAGAAGAAAAAGAAATCTGGGAACTGGACATCACTATGGGACTCGTGCTAAGACAAAGAAAATGGATCAAAGATTTGAACAATTTCAGAAGGAGATGCAAGAACAGATGTAGGAGCAAATGATGAAACTCCAGCAAGATATGATAGAACGGATGCAAGAGTCCCAAAACAACATGATGAGCCAGCTGGCGCAACTATTAGCCAATGAACGAGGAAAAGGCGCTGCTAGTTCGAGTAAAATAATGACGACCACAACACCTCGGATTTACCCGCCAAATACCCAAGCACCACCAAAATAGGTCCCCAAAGGACGCTTTTGTTATCGAGCCACGATGCGAGTTGAGACCACAACGCCAATAAGACTTCCCGATGGTTCGAGGCACTAATCCGGGAGAAGGTCCGCTAACCCTATAGTCCCCGACTTTGATGAAATGGCTGAAATGGATAAGGCAAAAGCGAACCTTCCCAGACAACTCGAGGATCGTTGCAAATGGTTAGAAGAAAAGTTTAAGGAAATAGAGACTGCTGACCATTGCTACGGGGTGGACGCTAAAGATTTGAGCCTAGTCCCAGACCTCATACTTTCGCCAAAGTTCAAGACCCCAGATTTTGAAAAGTACAATGGGACCAGTTGTCCCGAGGCGCACATCACAATGTTCTATCGACGGATGGCGGGATATGTTAACAATGATCAACTGCTTATTCATTATTTTTAGGATAGTTTGGACGGGGCCGCGGCCAAATGGTACAATCATTTCGGTAGTACCGGATCAAGTCGTGAAAGGACCTACGAGCCTTTCCGAAATAATACGGCACGAGCCGATATAGCTCTGATCGAATCACGCTCCAAAATATGGAGAAAAGCCAAACGAAAGTTTGGGCAATATGCAATGATGGAGGAAGTAGCCACACAAGTTCACCACCGCTCTAGAAAAAGAGACAACCATCTTTGTTTGTCAATACGTTGAAGGCTCCTTCATTAATCACATGCTTGGAAGTG
This sequence comes from Gossypium rotundifolium, assembly GCA_025506655.1. NCBI lineage: Eukaryota > Viridiplantae > Streptophyta > Magnoliopsida > Malvales > Malvaceae > Gossypium > Gossypium rotundifolium. The sequence continues at coordinate 33,975,974 of CP106733.1, read as the reverse complement.
CCACAAAAGTTTTTACGATATTGTCTTTGTGGGAAATGATCGAGAATGCAATCGAAGCGGTAAAATAGAGGCTGGAGAAAGTACTAGAAAAGCGGTCCAAGAAGAGAGAGAGTGATATAAACAACATAGGTAAAGGTTATTCAAAACCTATTCTTGTGAGCCGACCAAGGACTATGACCCCGATCCGTGAGCCCCTTTAGGTGAGTCCAACACAAGGCAAAATACGGAGAAAATCCAATTTACGCTTATCCCGATCCGCATAAGGAAATGTACGAAATTATTTGACGCACACGTTGTCTCCCCCATTACTTAAAACCCTTGCAACCCCTGTACCTAAGTGGTATGATGCGAACGCATACGGTCACGAATACCATGCAGAATCGTGGGACATTCTATAAACCGCCTCGCTTTTAAGAAACTAGTAGAAAGATCGATCCGGATGGGAGTTATAGAAGTCGATGACACCTCTTGCAAGGACACCCGCTACCTAATCACGGGTCAACATGATAGGCGAAGATGCGAGAAGAAGAGTTAAAAGATATTTAGATGTGAAAACCCAATGAAACAGTGCGGAAGGAAATGATAAAAGGGGATTGGTTGTGACATGTCAAGGGAAGAACATGAAGAAACACGAAAGGGTTGTGAATTTCATGACTCGGAAGGGCACGAAATCCAAAGTTGCACTGAGTTCAGAATGCTGGTACAGGTGATGGACAATAAAGAGCTAGAATTCTTTGAAAGCAATGAAGGCCGGAAAGAGGGTAACATCTGCACGTTGGAGGATAAGTCAGCAGCAAAAGCCTCGGAGGCGAGCTATCCTTTAGTCACCATCTCCCGATCAAAAGGCGACGGAGTAAAAATTGTGATTCAAAGCCTACTACTTTTCATCGAAGACAACCAAAAGGCTCTGGGGGTTATAATTGCAGCGTGATGGCTCACGAAAAGGGGTCCGATCCACAAAAGAGAGCCAGAATATCCTAAGATCGTGATTCGAAAACTGCGACCTTTCCATATAAGGATGACAAGAAGGTCCTGGAACTATAAGCGCAATGTGACGATTCACGAGAATGGAGGTTCGCCCAACACTACTGAGAAGAAAACCAAGAGGAAGGCTCCTGCAGAAGTGGAAAGCGCTATGACCGTCAAAGCGAAGAACGGAGCACCCAAAAGGAAAAACTTGATGGGCGAGCAAGAAGAAAGAAAAAGGGACCAAGCAAGAGACACATATAAATGAGCCGGTGAAGGAGGAAGAAGCTAGGAAATTCTTAAAGTTTTGAAGCATAGTGAATACGAAGGTCGTAGAAGCGACTACATAAGCAATGGCTCGTATATCGATTGCTAGATTTACTATTAAGTTTTGAAGTACACCATAACGCTACCGATGAAGGTATTGAATGAAACTTATGTTGCAAATGATATAACGATTAACAAAATGTGGATCGCTGGTTAGTAACATAAGTGCCGATAACTTCATTTTTTTAACGATGATGAGATTCCTCCGGAGGAATGCGGGTTCTATCAAGGCTCTCCACATTACCACGCGATGCAAAGGATACACATTACCGGGGTACTAGTCGACAATGGATCGGCGCTCAATGTTCTACCACTATCGACCTTGAATCGATTACCGTTGATAGTTCTCATATGAAGGCACGCCACAACGTAGTAAGGGCATTCGATGGAGCAAGAGGAAAGTCATGGGAAGGATCGAAGTACCTCTTTTAATCGGACCGGCACATATGAGGTGGATTTTATTGTGATGGATATCCCGCCATCTTATAAGCGCTTCTTTGGGGAGACCTTGGATACACTCGGCGGGGCGGTGCCTCATCGTTGGACCAAAAGTTGAAATTAATCTCGAGGGCCGTCTAGTGACCATAAATCTTTGAAGATGACATCATCGCGATTGTAACAAACAATGCACCCTATTTAGAAGCCAGCGATGAAGCGGTAAGTGTTCCTTCCGTTCTTTGGAATTTGTCAACGCAACATTAAATCATTTGAGGGAATAAGGTCGATACCTCAATTATCCAAAACCACGAAAATGGGTCTACAATCGATGGTGGGAATGGGTCATGCGGAAAAAGGACTTGGAAGGTACCTCAGGAGAAATCGAGGTCCCAAGACTAAAAGAAAAGCGAGACTTCTTGGTCTAGGATTCAAGCCAAGCATAAAGCAAAAAAAAAGAAGAAGCGAAAAAGAAACAAGAAAGAAGGAAGGCACATTTGAGGGAGATGAGATGAAATGGAAATCGATGATAATTCCTCATATTCGTGAGACCTTTATATCAGGAGGGGTTATCCATCCGGGACGAGAAACACAAAATGAAGAAATCGTGCATGTCAACGCTATATCTGAGGGGGAAATTGAGGAAGAAAATCGGAATGGCATCCGCCCCTATGAGCCAGGTAGCATTCTAAACAATTGGACTGCGGAGGAGATTCCTATAGCCTTTAGAACTCATTCAGAGTAATACTCGGAACACACTTATTGCTTTAAGTCTAGAAGCAATAAAAACCCTTTTGTGAAACATGATTTTGTATAAGACGTCGTTATTTTCAATGAAATACATCTCCGCTATCTTTTGAGCAAATTTTCTTTTATGTTCATTTCATTCATTCATTATTCTTTCTTTAAATATTCTTCTAAACATTTCTATTCTTCATTTATCATACCAATAAACATGCCAAGATTCTATGATTCTATGAGCCTTTATTCATTTCCATAATGTGTCTCCAGGATATCAATGATTTGAGTAACGCCACCGATGACTCGTAATGTCCTTTTGAGCAAGATATGGGTGCGAAAGATTTTCGTGGTTTTGGAGATGACCAAAGGCGTGACTTAGCTCTGAGCTGTTAAGGATGGTAGAACAAGAGGAGAAACAAATCATACCTCACGAAGAATCAGTGGAAATAGTGAACCTAGGAAATGGGCAAGAAAAGAAAGAAGTGAAGATTGGAGCTAGTATCACCGCAGAGACAAAGCAAGACCTTATTGAGTTACTCCAAGGATTCAAGGATGTCTTCGCATGGTCATATCAAGACATGCCCGGGTTAAGCACTGATATCACGGTACACCGTTTGCCCATAAAAGAAGAATACAAGCCAGTCCAATAGAAACTTCGGAGGATGAGGCCAGACATTTTTCTAAAAATAAAAGAAGATGTCAAGAAGCGGTTTGCAGAGTTCTTGCAAGTGGTTAAGTACTCGAATGGGTAGCCAATATCGTCCCGTCCCTAAGAAAGATGAGAAAATACGAATGTGTATGGACTACGAGAGATCTAAACAAGGCTAGCAGAAAGACAACTTTCCATTACATCATATCGACACCTTAGTGGATAATCTGGCGGGTTATTCATTGTTCTCGTTCATGGATGGTTTCTCGGGATACAACCAGATAAAGATGCTTCACGAAGACATGAATAAAACCACATTCATAACCATGTGGGAACCTTTTGCTATAAGGTAATGCCATTTGGGTTGAAGAATGCGGGAGCAACATATCGAGAGCCATGGTGACCCTATTCCATGACATGATGCACAAGGAAATTGAGGTTTCGTCGACGATATGATTGCCAAGTCTCGGACCGAAAAGGAGCATATCCAAGTCTTAAAGAAATTATTTTGAGGTTGAGGAAAGTCAATCTGAAGCTTAACCCGTGAAGTGTACCTTTGGAGCAGTCGAGAAGCTGCTAGGATTTATAGTCGATGAAAAGGGATTAAGGTTGACCAGCACAAAGTCAAGGCTATACAAGAATTGCCTCCTATAAATGCATAAAAAGAAGTTTGAGGTTTCTTAGAAAGATTAAATTACATTGCTCGGTTCATTTCACAACCGACCGAGAAATGTGATCCCATATTCGTCTTCTTAAAAACACAACCAGTGTGTGGGATGAGAAATGTCGAAGACCTTCGACAAAGTAAAGCGATACTGTCCAATCCTCCAAAGATTGACACCGCTAATCCGGAGAAGCCTTTAATCTTCTATTTGGCGGTGCTTGATAATTCAATGGGATGTGTGCTCGGCCCGGCATGATGAGTCGGAAAGAAAGAAAAAGTAATATACTACCTTAGCAAAAGTTCACGAGTGTGAAACAAGGTACTCACCGATTGAGAAAATATGTTGTGCCTTGGTCTGGACAACTCGGAGACTGAGGTAGTACATGTTGTATCATACGACCTGGCTCATCTCGAAGCTAGACCCACTGAAATACCTAATGGAGTCAACTACTCTTAATGGACGGATGGCCCGATGGCAAATTTTACTTTCTGAGTTTAACATAGTTTATGTAAACCAGAAAGCGATAAAAGGGAGTGCAATAGCGGATTTTCCGGCTAGTAGAGCTGGCAGATTCTGAGCCTCTAGACTTGATTTCCTAACGAAGACCTAATGTACGTAGCAACCATGAAGAAGATACCACGGAAAGTCGTCCTTAGGCCCGAACTCGACGGGGCATCGAGCGCTATGGGCAATGGAATTGGGGCGATTTGGTGTCCCCAAACGGAGATCATTACCCATTTACTTGTAAGCTGGATTTTGATTGTACAAACAATATGGCGAGTATGAAGCTTGCATCATGGGCATCCGTCTTTGCTATTGAGCATAAAATTAAGGTCTTTGGAAGTATACGGAGACTCGCATTGGTAATTTATCAACTTAAAGGAGAATGGGAGACGAGAGATCCCAAATTGGTTGAATACAAAAGATTGGTCCAAAACTAATCAAAGAGTTCGATGACATCACTTTGCTTATTTACCAAGGATTTAAAATCGGATGGTCGACGCCTAGCCACATTGGCTTCTATGGTACAAGCAAACAACAAGGAGGATATGAGGCCTATCTGAATGAGCATTTATGAGGCCCCACCCATTGCTACAATGTCGAGGAAGAAGGAAAATTGGCCCACCATGGTACCATGATATATTGCGGTATGTGAAGAATCGTGAGTACCACGATCAAGCCCAGAGAATGAAAAAAAGGCGTGAAGAGATTAGCATGTGATTACGTCTTGGATGGAGAAGTCTTAAACAAGAAAAGGAAAGATCAAGTCTTGATAAGGTGTGTGGGCCGCCAGAAGCTAAGTTAATCCTAGAAGAAGTCCACGAAGGTGTCTGTGGAACTCACGCTAATGGTTTCACAATGGCGGACAAATAATGAGGTTCGGATATTATTGGTCCACCATGGAGGAGATATCAACTATGCCAAAAATGTCATAAATGCGAGTTATGGAGACAAGATTCATGTACCCGTCACCTTTGCATGTTATGACTTCTCCATGGCCATTTTCCATGTGGGGCATGGGCGTCATTGGGCCAATATCTCCGAAGGCATCGAATGGGCATCGATTCATCTTTGTGGTCATCGACTACTTCACGAAATGGGTAGAGGCGCCTCATATGCCAACGTCACTAAATCGGTGATTATGGTTTTGAAGAAGGAAATCATTTGTCGATATGGAATGCCGGAGGATCATATCGGACAACGACTGAATTTAAACAATAGCACGATAGCGGGGTTTGTAGCCAATTCAACATCAAACACCACAATTCATCACCGTATCACCCAAAAATGAATGGGGCGGAAGCGACCAACAAAACATCAAAAGATAGTGGGGAAGATGGTGAGACTTACAAGGATTGGCATGAAAAAATACCGTTCGCTTATGCTTATCGAGCGTCCGTCAGAACCTCTCTTTGGGCAACACCTTTCTCATTGGTCTATGGGATGGAGGCGGTTCTACCTATCGAAGTGGAAATACCTTCTCTTGAGTATTGTCGAAGTGAAGTGGATGAAGTGAATGGATCCGAGCTCGATATGATCAGTTGAACTTAATTGAAGAAAAGAGATTGAGGGCTATCCGTCATGGTCGGATGTACCAAAAGCGAATGATGCGAGCTTACAACAAAAAGTTCGCTAAGGAATTCCACGAAGGGACCTCGTCTTTGAAAAAGATCCTTCCCATACAAAAGGATTTGAGAGGAAATGGATGCGAATTGGGAAGGACCATATGTGGTGAAAAGGCTTTCCGGAGGGCACTAATCTTGTTTGAGATGGATGGGAAAAATCTACCCAATCCCATAAATTGATTCGAGTTAAGAAGTATTATGCTTGAAGAAGGGAAAGGCTAAAGTGAAAACCCGCAAAGGGCGCAAAAAAAAAACGGAGAGGCCAAAGTGAAAACCCGTAAGGGGCACTTTGAGACCAAAAGGGCTTTGAGTCGAAAACCCGATAAGGGCGGCTTGAATTTGCACAAAGGAGTGGGTATGTGATGATTTTTATTCCCCCAGAATTAGCAAAAGGATGAATGTTACACCTCGGAACATCTACAAAGCACTGCAGATCTTCCAACGTCTATTCAGCTTAAATGATCTTCGGAAGCATCCGGTGGTGAAGCCCAGGCTACGATATCTGGGGCACCTACTTTTTCTTTTTACCCATTTTTTGTACCCCAATAATGTTTACTTTTGTCAATTTAATCCAATTCCATTCTTCATAAATTTCATTGTTATTTTAAATCTTTGAGTTGTTTGCCATTGAAATAACGACCCATTGACCCATAATGCTTCCATAAAAGGGGTTCCACCTATTACTCTGGAAGCCTCTAAACAGCGTAGGAACCTAAAACAAGACTGTTGTTTAAGAATCACCACATTTAGGGGTTGGAAACGTTCAAGGAAGAGGAGCCTAAAATCATGGTGTCTCCCCAGATTCTTTGACATAGGTATCAGACGAAAAATTGCGCGTCTGTGGTGACCTCGACAATGAACGAGCAATTACAGTCCTAATCTTAAAACAAAAAATAATAATAATAAATTGTTCTCATAACATCCTGCATTCATACAAATGTCCTCCGTAATATCATTGAGTTAAGAGCATTCGATTTATTACAATCATTGCATCTTAACGAAAAATCATCATTCTCATGACATTCTGCATCCATGTAAGTGTCATCCATATCACACGAAGTTAGGAGCATTTGAGTCATTCTGACCATAGCATCCTCACCATTTGGCATAAACACAAAATCGAGTCTACAGGATATGTCCCTAAAGGACGATGTAGCAACACTATTGAAGATTGTCCTATTACCATCAACCAGTGGTGGAATAGGTTGAAGACTGCCCTATTACCATCAACCAGTGGTGGAATAGGTTGAAGATTGTCCTATTACCATCAACCAATGATGGAATAGGTTGAATTGAAGATTGTCCTATTACCATCAACCAGCGATGGAATAGGTTGAAGATTGTCCTATTACCATCAACCAGTGATGGAATAGGTTGAAGATTGTCCTATTACCATCAACGGTGATGGAATAGGTTGAAGATTGTCTATTGCCATCAACCGGTGATGGAATAGGTTGAAGATTAATCCTATTGCCACCGACAAAGCAGTGGAATAGGCCAAAATTGTAGATCTTGTCACCATAACCATAGTGGGGCAAGATCGAAGGCAAATCATGGCTCCCAACCGGTAGGGAACACGATTTAGGCCACCCTCCTATTGCCACCGACCGGCAGTGGAATAGGCCAAAATTGTAGATCTTGTCGCCTAACCGGAGAGTGGGGCAAGATCGAAGGCGAATCTTGGCTCCCTAAACCAAGAGGGAACATGATTTAGGCCAACATCCTATGTCACGACCAGTGAGAGAATAGGTCAAAAATTTGTAATTCCTGTCCCTAACCAGTAGGGAGCATGGTTAAGCTTTAGTCCTATTGCCTTAACTAGAGGTGGGATAGGCTAAAGACCAAAGACCTCATCTCTCTGGAGATGCAGCGGAGCAATCTAAAATAAAACAAGTCACATCCCATTGGAGTCGCAGCAAGAGCAAATTGAGGCCACATAGCGGTGGAGTGGATTGAAGTAACAAGATGCGGTAGACTGGAATGAGGCTACATGAAGAAGAAAAGCACCAAAGAAGACAGGACTCAGCAAAACCGGGCAAATTTGGTCCCTCTTTATGTCTTTGCTCCATTCCCGTTGCACGACAATGAGCAAAGAGGGGCAGCTGTAGATGGCCCAAAATTGTCCGGGCCCAATTACAAAAAAATAAAATCACAAGCCCAATCAAAAAAAAAAACGGGGCCCATTAACAAAACAAAAATAGGCCCAAATGGCCCAAACCCGACCCAACTTAGAAAACAAGAAAAACAAAAAAACAAAAAACCCTAGCCACACTGACTCGACCTCGACTTGACCCCCCACCGCCTCTCTGCCGCTCCGTCCGTCGCCTGCTTCACGACGCTCCCATGGCCTGCAAAACACGCGAAAAAGATAGGGACAACAATATTAGCAGAGAAGGGCACTGTTTCTTTTGTTTTTTTTCTTCTCCCTTCGGTTATAAAAATCGAAGGAAATAATGTAAAAGGAGGCTTTTTTTTTCGAAAAAAACAGAGAGAATACGATAGCAAAAAGGTTTTTTTTTTGTAATAGAAAAGGAGAGATTTCAAAAAAAAACACAAACAGATTCAAAATATATATAAAAAAACGAGTACATCTCCGAACGTGGAAACAAAAAGCTAAAGAGGTGATATTTTATTTTCGAAGTTTTATTTTTTTATTTTTATTTTTTTACGCAAATATAATAAGGATATTCATAAAATGGTAACAAAATAAAAAATAAAAAATACCTTTTCCTACCATCAGTGATCGGTGGTTTAACGCCTGGCAGCGCCAAGAACGATCTGCATGCCCTCGCCGAATCCCGGAGACCCTCCCTCTCGGATCTGCAGAGGGAGAAAGGAGAGAACCCTCTCCTCTTTTTTTTTTTTAAGACCGCAGCAAATGAAAAAAAAAAGAATAAAAGGGGTTTTATAGAGGTAGGAAAACGACGTCGTTTCGTGAGGAGGAATTTGTGCCAAAACGACGCCTGCTTTATGGCGAGACCCAATGTGACCCGACCTGCCGGGGATCCGCGTGTTTCATTAAATGGGCTATTTTCGCGATCGGCCCTTCCGCTTTTTTATTATTTTCAATTAAATTTTTTTATTGTTTAAAAAATGGCCCGAACATTTGGTTCGGCTTCCAATTTGGTCCCCCTTGTTGCTGTAAGTCTCGGCCTGAAGGATTATTTGCGTGCATGGTCCCTCTATTCCCTCGGCGCGTTCAAATCGATCCCTTTTTGTGATTTTTATTTCAGATTGGCCCCTGAAATTTCATTTTATTTTCAATCTAATCCTTACTTAGTTTGAATCACATTTTTTTCATATAATATTACTATTGTTACTATATTATCATATTAGTATCATTATTAGCATTATTATTATTATTATTATTATTATTATTATTATTATTATTATTATTATTATTATTTTATTCCTCTATTATTAATTATTATTATTATTTACTATTACTATTACTTTATTACTAGTATTATTATTATTTTATTTTATTATTATTACTCTTATTTATTTTATTATTGTTCATTTATTAATATGTTATTATTTTTCATTATTAATGTACTCTTATTATTATCATTGTTTAACTGCACCATTTATGAATTTTGTTTTATATTATTTTATTCATTATTTATTTATTTGTTATCTTATTCATTTATTTGTCGTTTCATTTACTTATTATTTATTCGTTTATTGCTCTTTACATTTTTAATACTTTAAAGCACTTTAATTATTTATCATATTTTTTAAATTTTTATTTATTTATTGTTATTATTATTATTATCATCCTATTTGTTTCTATGATTTTATTATTGTTATTCTTATTTCATTATTTATTTGCTCATTCGCTTATAAGAATTAGATTTATTCATATATTCACTTAATTTGTTAGTATCATTACTTTGTCTAATATTACTTAATCAAATTTTCAAAATAAAGATAATGTTCGGTATTTGAAAATTCGGAAGATCGAGCCCTAACTTCATCGGGTTCCGTTTTACTCGTTTATGTTAAGAAACGGATATCTCTTTTAGAATAGCAATTTAAAACAAAATACTTAATCTCGAAAACTCGAAATGTCGCGCCTAACTTCTTTGGACTCGACACTTAGATACTTCGAGATAAGTTTTTTTCTAAAATAGAGGCAATCTTCCAGATTTGAAATCTCGTGAAATCGAGCCTAACTTCATCGGGTTCGATTTTCATTTGATTCGATAAATGGAAGATCCTCTTCAAATAAAACCAAGTTTCAAAAGGCGAGCTTAGTTTGGAGTTTAAAGTATTGTGCCCTAACTTATCGGACGTGATGCTTTACCTCTTCAAAAAAGAAAGCCTTAACGTCCCTTCCAATTTTAAAATAAAAGCATTGTATTTTCAATCCCTTTAAGTTTTCAACAAATAGGACATCAATCAATCGGTTTGGTACCAATTTTGGGCGTGTCGAGGGTGCTAATCCTTCCTCGCACGTAATCGATCTCCGAACCTGCTTTCTCAAAGGTCGTGGACCAAAAAGTACTGTTTTAGTAAATTAAATGTTTTATTAAAACAAAGGTGATCCGATCACACCAAATAAAGATCGTGGTGACTCCTTTCCTTTTCTTTTTCAAAATCGAAGTCGACCGCGTCTGCCACTGTTTAAATCAAAAAAATGGTTACGATAATCGCCAACTCCCATAAGACCGTTAATATTGTATCTAACTGTGTTCGAAAATTCAATGGGTTGTGTACTGGGGCAACATGATGAGTCAGGGAAAAGAGAAAGGGCGATCTACTATCTCAGTAAGAAGTTCACAGAGTATGAAGCAAAGTACCCGTCAATTGAAAAATTCTGTTGTGCTTTGGTCTGGGCAGTTCGAAGGCTCAGACAATATATGTTGTATCATACGACGTGGTTAATTTCAAAGCTGGACCCAATAAAATACATGATGGAATCACCTGCACTTTCAAGAAGAATGGCACGATGGCAGATCCTACATCAGAGTACGACATTGTATATGTAAGTCAAAAGTTGATAAAGGGGAGCGCGATAGCTGACTTCTTAGCAACTCGAACCACAGAGGAATATGAGCCTTTGAGATTTGATTTCCCAGACGAGGACTTGATGTGCATTACAGAAAAAGAGTGTGAGTCGTCAAAAGAGAAATCATGGAAGATGAGCTTTGATGGTGCATCGAATGCATTGGGGCATGGATTGGAGCGATCTTAGTGTCACCGTAAGGAACCATTATTCACTCATCGCCAGATTAAATTTCTTACACCAATAATGTAGCGAATATGAGGCTTGCATCATGGGCCTTCGTGCGACTATTGAACGAAACATCAAAATCTTAAAAGTGTACGGGACTCAAAGATTGGTGATTTACCAAACCGTGGAGATTGGGAAGTAAGAGATTCAAATTGGTCAAATATCGCAATCTCGTATGAAGCTGGTCAAAGAATTCAAAGAAGTGACTTTTAACTACTTCCCACGAGAAGAAAACTAATTGGCTGATGCCTTGGCCACCCTGGCTTCAATGTTCAAAGCAAACAGAGAAACGGAAATAATGCCTCTCCAAATGAGCATGTATGAGGTCCCTGCACATTGTTGTAGCATTGAAAAGAGACAGATGGATTGCCATGGTTCCATGATATCTTAGAATATGTCAAGAATCAAAGGTATCCCGAGCAAGCAAATGAAAACGACAAAAGAACAATCAGAAGAATGGCGGCAGAATTTGTTCTTGATGGGGACATCCTGTACAAAAGAGGAAAAGATCAAGTGCTCCTGAGATACGTGGATGCTGTTGAAGCTAGGAAAATACTTGAAGATGTCCATGAAGGAATTTGTGGGACGCATGCCAATGGTTTCACTATGGCCAGGCAGATTATGAGACTCGGTTATTACTAGCTGACGATGGAAAGTGACTACATTAGTTACGCACGAAAGTGCCACAAATGTCAAATTACTACGATAAAATTCATGCGATTTTTGCCCTTCATGTCATGACTTCTCCGTGGCCTTTTTCTATGTGGGGCATGGATGTTATAGGCCAATTTTCCCAAAAGCTTGAATGGACACCGATTCATTTTTGTGGTTATAGATTACTTCACAAAATGGGTAAGCCGCTTCATTTGCTAATGTGACGAAGACTGTAGCTTGCGTGTTCTTAAAAAGAAATCATATGTCGATACGGTTTGCCTAAGAGAATTATTTCAGATAATGCTTTAAATCTGAATAACAAGACTATGAAAAATGTGTGCGAGCAATTTCAAATAAAGCATCATAATTCATCACCCTATCGCCTAAAGATGAATGGAGCAGTAGAAGCGGCTAACAAAAACATTAAGAGGATTATTGGGAAAATGATCGAGACATATAAAGACTGGCACGAGAAGCTACCATTCGCTTTGTATGCATATCGCACATCCTGACGGACATCTACGGAGCAACTCCTTTCTCTCGGTCTATGGAATGGAAGTCGTCTTGCCCATTAAAGTTGAGATCCCTCTCTACGAGTCTTAATGGAGTCGAAACTAGAAGAATTAGAATGGGTTCAAGCTCGATATGACCAGCTAAATCTTATCGAAGAAAAATGCTTGAAGGCAATCATCATGGACAGATGTACTGTAAGAGAATGATCACTACTCATGACAAGAAGGTGCGCCAAGAGAATTCGCGAGGGGAACTCGATCTTGAGAAAGATTCTCCCAATACAAAAAGACTTTCGAGGAAAATGGGCACCAAATTGGGAAGGGCCGTACGTCGTAAAGAAGGCTTTCTCTGGTGGAGCTTGATTCTCACTGAGATGGATGGGAAGGAGTTACCTAATCCAGTGAACTCAGATGCCGTGAAAAAGTACTATGCCTAAAAAAAAGAGAGATCAAGATGAAAACCCGAAAAGGGCGTCTTGATAAAAAAAGAAAAAAAAGAAAAAAGAGATCAAGATGAAAACCCGAGGAGGGCGTCTTGATAAAAAAAAGAGAAGAAAGAAGATCAAGATGAAAACTCGAAAGGGCGTCTTGATAAACAAAAAAGATTAGGATGAAAACCTGAAAGGGCATCCTAATGAAGGAGGTTTGGACAAAAGGAGCAAGACGATTTGAACGGGGAGTCATGTGGCAAGATTATAATATTTAAAGTTAGCCCAGAAGCTCAAATCTTCTACACAAGAAGCCGTGCTCAAGAGATCCGGGATGAAGAAATGTGGAGAAGTTCATGCGTTGAATATCTAGAGCATTTGTGACAATTGAATGCTTTCCTTTCTTTATAATGTTTTCTTTATTGAGCTCTTCCTTGTCAATTTTCCTTGCTTATTACTTTTGAAATAAATATGAATGTGAAGTATTTCTTTCGTACCTACTTTCCTATTTTCATGCATCTCATGTGGTTTGTCTAAATGATAAATAGTGAAATGACATACTCTAAACAAAAGGAATGTTGAGTATTACCGGGATGAGAACTTGGTAAGTACAAGAGCCTCAAAGCAAGGACAAAGTTCAACAAGGCGTAAGGGTGATACACGAGAAACACAGATTATTCAAGGATGGGTACAAAACCCGAAAGGAAGTCAAGAATCAAGCAATGAATGGTCATCATGAGAGTCGAATGAAAAGAGATATATGGCAAACAAGCCCAAGGTGTATGGCATAATCATGTAGGCATAAAAGCATTTAAGACCAAACATGTGCATATCATGATAACATCATGCATGACATATACAGGTATTCCAGTAAAGCAAAAGGTTTTGATGATAGCTGTACCGAACCAAGGACAAGGAAGACATTCGAGTTCCACCAGATGATATGTTTTGAAATTCGATACTTTTAAAATTATTTCATTTCTTTTTCAAAAAATCAACTCATATTGCGAAGGTGAGTTGAGCCTCGTGTCACACCGAGGTATTTTTCAATTTTGTTTTTCAAAAATCAACTCATATTGCGAGAGGTGAGTTGAGCCTCAGGTCACACGCCGAGGTATTTTTCAATTTCCTTTTTCAAAAAAAATCAACTCATATTGCGAGAGGTGAGTTGAGCCTCGTGTCACACGCCGAGGTATTTTCAATTTCGCTTTTCAAAATCAACTCATAATGCGAGAGGTGAGTTGAGCCTCAGTCACACGCCGAGGTATTTTCAATTTCGCTTTCCAAAATCAACTCATATTGCGAGAGGTGAGTTGAGCCTCAGTCACACGAGGAGTTGAGCCTTCATAAGTATTTTTCAAAAATCAACTCATATTACGAGAGGTGATTTGAGCCTCGAGGTCAAAAAATCAACTCATATTATGAGAGGTATTTTTCAATTTTCGCTTTTCAAAAATCAACTCATAATGCGAGAGGTGAGTTGAGCCTCGGGTCACACGCCGAGATATTTTTCAATCTCTGTTTTTCAAAAATCAACTCATAATGCGAGAGGTGAGTCGAGCCTCAAGTCACGCCGAGGTATTTTTCAATTTACTTTTTCAAAATCAACTCATAATGCGAGAGGTGAGTTGAGCGGGTCTCGAGGTATTTTTCAATTTTTTTTTTTTTTAAAATCAACTCATAATGCGAGAGGTGAGTTGAGCCTCGGGTTTCGAGGTATTTTTCAATTTTTTTTTTAAAATCAACTCATAATGCGAGAGGTGAGTTGAGCCTCGGGTCACACGCCGAGGTATTTTTAATTTCTGTTTTTCAAAATCAACTCATAATGCGAGAGGTGAGTTGAGCCTCGGGTCACACGCCGAGGTATTTTTCAATTTCTATTTTTCAAAATCAACTCATAATGTGAGAGGTGAGTTGAGCCTCAGTCACACGCCGAGGTATTTTTCAATTTTGCTTTTCAAAATCAACTCATAATGCGAGAGGTGAGTTGAGCCTCGGGTCACACACCGAGGTATTTTTCAATTCTCGCTTTTTCAAAAATCAACTCATAATGCGAGAGGTGAGTTGAGCCTCGGGTCATCGCCGAGGTATATTTTCAATTTTGCATTTTTCAAAAAATCAACTCATATTGCGAGAGGTGAGTTGAGCCTCGAGGCCACACGCCGAGGTATTTTCAATTTCGCTTTTCAAAATCAACTCATAATGCGAGAGGTGAGTTGAGCCTCAGGTCATCGCCGAGGTATTTTTCAATTTCATTTTCAAAAATCAACTCATATTGCGAGAGGTGAATTGAGCCTCGTGTCACACGCCGAGGTATTTTTCAATTTTCGCTTTTCAAAATCAACTCATATTGCGAGAGGTGAGTTGAGCCTCAGTCACTGTTGAGGTATTTTTCAATTTTTTTTTTTCAAAATCAACTCATATTGCGAGAGGTGAGTTGAGTCTCAGGTCACACGCTGATGTATTTTTCAATTTTCGTTTTTCAAAATCAACTCATATTGCGAGAGGTAAGTTGAGCCTCAAGCCACACGCTGAGGTATTTTCAATTTCTGCTTTTTTAAAGATCAACTTATAATCCGAGAGGTGAGTTAAGCTTCGGGTCGCATGCCAAGCAATTTTCGATTTCTATTTTTCATTAAAGAATAAGGATTGGACAATCGAACAAAATTTAGTGCTTTTAAGTCTTTGCTTTATATCCTGCTTCACAAATGATGAGCAAAGAGGGCATTGTAAGCACTAAATTTTGCACAACTTAATTATTAGTTTATTTTTCAATTTTAAAAAAATAATTAAAATAAAAATAAAAATTAATTAAAAATTTTACATTTTAACCACTAAACTTTCTTGAAATTACATTTTGGCCCCAAAACTTTTCAAAATTACATTTTACCTTGATACTTTTTGAAATTATATTTTAGCCTCAAAAGTTTTTCTTTGATTTTCGATTCATCCTTCCGCGATTTGGTGATTTGGGACACCTAATTGCTTGGATTTTAAACCACCAAAGATGGGTGGTCACTCCTCCTCAATCTGCTACACTGCAAAAGCATGGGAAAAAGGTAAAGAAACACACTATAAAGGGACTTTTCCCAAAAATCGGAACCCCAACATTCAAAAAAAACCATGAAAAGAAAGAAAAGAAGAGAAAATGGGAGAAAAAGAAGAGAGAAGAAGAAGAAAGAAGAGAGAAGGCTCACCACCAAGGGGAGTCTGAGTCGACCATGGGCGGCAATGAGCTAGGAGGAGAAGAAGAAGAAGAAGAGGAAGAAGAAGAAAGAAAGAAAGAAAAAAAAAAAAAAAAAAGAGAAAAAAAAAAAGAAAGAAAAGAAAGCAAAAAAAGAAAAATAAAAATAAAAAAAAAAAAAAAGACAGCTGGTCGACCCGACTCGCGTTACCCGACCCGACCCGGGAGTTCCAAGAAGAAGCCCAACTGGGCCCAATTCGAAGCCCATCGAAAAGAGAAAAAAGAAGAAGGAGATTAGGCCCAATTCTTCAAAAAAAAAAAAAGAAAGAGAAGCAAGCCCATTCTCAAGCCCAAATTTTTGGTAACTTTTTTAACCTATTTTAAATTTATATACATGTATTTCGATGAACGATATCTCATATTTAATTTTATTGGTATTTTTTAAAATGTCTTTTCTTTCTTGATTTTTAGAAAAATTAGCATATTCATTCTAGTTGTAATTTTAATTATTTTAATAAATAAGGCAACGCATCGATTTAACATTAAATCGTTGATTTCATCGCTATGTTGAGTGAATATCATCGGTTTGTGTTAAATACGATACGTCCTTTTTGAAAATAAAAAAATCTAAAAAAATCGAGTTTTAAAATAAAATGATTATTTTTTGTGGTTATTTTTTTAAATTATCAAAATTTTGTTTTAAGATGTATATAATACGATAATATGTAATTTATCAAAATTTGTGTTTTTAAAAAATTTCGTGTTTTCAAAAATTCCGTGTTTTCAAAAAAAATTCGTATTTCAAAAAATTCTCGTGTTTTCAAAGTTTTCATATTTCTAAAATTTCGTGTTTTCAAAATTTTCGGGTTTTCAAAAATTTCATGTTTTTTAAAAAAAAATTCTTGTGTTTTAAAATTTCCGTGTTTTCAAAAATTTCGTGTTTTCAAAAAAAAAATTTCGTGTTTCAAAAAAAATTTTCGTGTTTTCAAAATTTTTGGGTTTAAAAAAATTTTCGTGTTTTCAAAAATTCTCGGTTTTAAAAAAAATTCTCGAGTCTTAAAATTCTCTTGTTTTTTTAAAAAAAAATTCTCGTGTCTCAATCGGATCACGATTAAATATTAAATTGAACTTGTATTTTTGAAAATTAAGACAACACACATTTAACGAGATACCAATTTTGGGCGTCACGAGGGTGCTAATACCTTCCTTGCGTGTAACCGACTCCCGAACCCTATTTTTTTTCTCTGGAATTTTGACGCAGACTTAAACCCGGCCCTTTTTTAAGAAAATTCAAAAAAAATGATTTTTCTTTAAAAAGAGGATTTATTAGGTGTCCGATCACACCTAGAAAAAAGATCGGTGGCGACTCCCTTTTTTAAATAAAATTGAAACTCTGTTTTCAAATTTTTAATAATTTCCTCAATTAGCGCCCAAGCAAATTTTAGGTCGCTACAGGGAAAATATTCAAACCTTTAAACCTCCCTAAAATTTTCAGAGTCAAGGACAGTCTAGCTTAAGACTATAAACGAGCACTTCTCGGGAGGCAACCAGAGCACTAATACTATTTACTTTCAAATTTATTTTCTTTTCTTTCCTTCTTTCTTTTCTCAAAATTTAAACTAACACAAAAATGTAGATTTCCAGGCCACACGGCCTTACACACGACCATGCCCGTGGCCGTGTGGACCACCTAAACCACCACACTGACCGAGCAGAGCCGTGCAAGTCAGTCCACCCACCCCCAACGTCACGGATCCAACCACCCACACCATGGGCACCGACAAAATAGCACGGTCATGCCTCATGATCGTGCTAAGATACTGACTTATTGAGCACGGGAAAACCACGCCCGTGCATTCCATCCATGCTAACATGCTGGCCTTTTAGGAACGGACGTGCCAATCGACAAACGGGCGTGTAAGAACAACACACTCCACAACACGGCCGTGCGATGTGGCCGTGTGAATTGACACACCCTCGGTACACGGGCATGGGAACGTGCTAGATTTGAAATTTTATTTAAATCCCTACAGCCCTTCCCCTTTTTCCCATCTTCTTTCTTCCCTCTCTTTCTTTCAAATTTTTCTCTCTGTTCAAAGAAAATGTCCAAGACTCTTGAGCAACACAAAAATCATGCCAAAGAAACGTAAGAAGGTAAGCATCGTCTCCTCAGAGGAGACCTTAACATGAGTTCATGCCGGCAGCTTCAGCTAATTGACACGCCGAGGATCTCCGAAACCTTTTTCGGTTCTATTTTTCTTTTCTCTTCTCCTTTATTTTCCTTATCTGTACTTCTTTTCTACTTAATTTAATTTATTTCATATTAGTTTCTTGGTTTTAGGTTCTAAAAGTGCGCTAGGAATCACGCCACTTCCACCATCACCAACACTCCATGACCTTAGAAATCATACCCACCTCACGAACCATCTACTAATAAGGACTCCTTAGTCCATTAGTCTTTTCTTTAAATTTTAGTTTTCTTCTTAGTCTCCTTCTTTTTATTTTCTTAATCTTTAATTATTTTATTAGTATATTATTATTATTTCTCTAGATCTCTTGGCTATATCTTCGCAGGCTTCCCAATTTCTTCATCTAGCAAATTGCTTTTCGGTAGCCACACCACCAGGCCCATAGAAAACACCATCACCGCCACCAAAGACGCCAAGAATCATCCAAAATTTAGGAAGTGTCACTCTACCCCTTCTCTTTTGATTTATCCCATAATTATCTTTTGCTATCTTTGTACATTGAGGGCAATGTACATCTTAAGTGTGGGGGTAAAAGTGCCTAACTTTTTGCATTATTCTCAAAACCTTGAATTTAGTATTGTTTTTAAGTAATTTTCTCATATTATTAATTAGGATGAAATTTCTAATGATTTATGATTTTTATTGATATGTCTTTGAATAAGTCATAGTTAATTGTGCGTTGATGATTAAATTTGAAGAATACTAGAGAATCGAGCATGATAAGTCTACTTTCTAAAAATTAAATTTGATAGGTTGTTGAACCGAATTTGAGTATCACCTTAAAGTTCAAAATTTATAGGGATTGATGTCAAAAGCACCCATAATTTATTTGAGAATTTGAGCTTTATAGAGCATATACCCTTTTTCATGCTCACTTTATTAATTATGAGCGTGCCAACTTTGAATTGTTATTCTAGATCTTGCCTCGTTTATGCATGTCAAGACCACATTAATGATTTGATATACTGAGATGATAAAGGCACCTAGGTTTTAACCTATTCACTCAACTAAAAAGCCTACCTACATAAATAACCCCTAGTAAACCCATTTGATCCTAACAACCCTTTTTATTGAATTACCAGTTTGATATTAACCCAAAACCCTTTGTATTTGTTATCAACATTCTTTTGACTACCCCTCTATCTAGAATTGATTTGATTAGTTGCCGAATTAGGTTATTTCAATTATCAAAGTTCCTTCTATTATGTTTTTTTTTTTAGTTTGTTCTTAAAAAAAATCCAAGTTTATTCAATATTAGTAGTATATAAAAGAGCTTAGAGCATTTAAACTCCAATTATTGAAGAAAAAGCTCATATTCAAGTATTATCAAATTTCAAGTGATGAAAATACTCTTTATTATAAAATAATTATCAAGAGTGGTATTATTAGTTTTCATTCGAAGTAAATATTCATATTTAGTTCAGTGTTTCTAGTTAGGTAATTTGTCAAGTCAGTCTCCATTCTAACCTTCTAATTCAGCCTTTATCCACACCTTTTAACCCTAACCCCGTTACAACCCTGATTTAAGACCTTTTGATTTGTGTATCATCTCATATACAGTGGTGGAGATTTGATTTTCAGGCAAGCCTATGGGATTAACTTTTCAGGTTCGACTTAGAGTGCTTATTCTTGAACCTTAAACACTTCGAGTGATTTGAGTGAATCTTTTGTAAGGATGTTAATCCTTGTCGGTTTTGAATTAAAAGTAATTACTTAGATAAGGGGAGACACCTATGTTTTCGTACTACTACAAAGGTATGACTTATCTTGATTCAATCTTTAGGGTTCTTTGAGTTGAATTATCCATGTATAAATTATCTATGAATTATGATGAGACATTGTCGATAGGAATTATGAATTATGGAAAGTTCGTTTTAATTATAAGTTGAGAATTTTGCTTAAGGACAAGCAAAAGCTTAAGTGTGGGGGTATTTGATAAACCATAAAAGTAACATATTTTAATCCCACATTTAGTACACTTTTGGATGAATTATCATTGATTTATGTAAAAAGGTGCTCTTAATCCTTTCTTTTCATGTCTTATACTCAGGAAAGCACCTAAGGATAAAAAGAATGTAAAACGGGCTTAAAATGGACTAAATTGGGCCAACCTAAGAATTCGACAGGCCTGGCCCAAAACCCGCACGACCGTGCCTCGCCGATTACCTAGAGCACGGCCTCAACTCCGTCACACACGGCCGTGCATCATCCATTTACCACACACGGATGTGCCTGGTGATCTACATGGCCATGCCCAAAACGACAGAATCGAGACACGGTGGAGGAGGAATAGACCTACTAAGAGTAGATCGGAGTTGATCCCTAAAGATAGTGTAACATCCCGAAATAGGGCCTAAACGGAATAGTGGTTACGAAACCATGAATCCAAGCTATAAAAGTTTATTATGATTAATTATTATGATTTATCGAGTGATTAAATACATGTGTTAGAGTATTGATAAGAAATTTTATTAATTTCATGCTTAAATTGCCTATTAGGACTTGTTTGCAAAAGTTGCTAAATAGGGTTCTAATTTATAGAGTACTTGATTGAAATGGGGTTTGAAGTAGGAGTCCTTAAATGGTAATTAGACCATTATATTTTCATGGACAAAAATGGACATATATAGGTGGAAAGAACCAAAGTTTTTAATGAAGGGTAATTTAGTCATTTGGTAATAAAAATGAATTAAAAAGGGAAAAATATGAGAAAATATGCTCATCTTCTTCATTAGAACGAAATTACAAGGGTTCTCCATAGCTAGGGTTTGTTTCAAGCTTCCAAGCTCCATAGTAAGTGATTCCAAGCCCTGTTTTTAATGTTCTTTACATTTTGAAGCCCCGGTAGCTCGATTTAGCTTATTCTATCAATAATTCATGCTAGGGTTCATATTTGGAAAAATACCCATAGGTGAAATGTGTTTATTTTGATGTTTTATGATAGAATATGAAGTCTGAAATTATGTTAAACAACTTTTGTTAAGTGATTTTAAGTGAAAACGAGTAAAAACTACTTAATCAGAAAAATACCTAATGTTCATAAGTACAAGTTAGAGTGAGAATTTGATGTTGCCATAGAAGGAAAAATGATCAGCATGTCATAAAACATAAGAATAAGGGATAAAGTTTAATTTCCGAGCTTTGGGGCAAATGTGTAAATATGTAAAGTTTAGGGCAAAATTGTAATTTTGCCAAAGTTAAGAGTTAAGGACTGTTTTGATGAATGTGAGTATTAAATAAGCTAAATTTGCTATTATAGATCAAGAAGAACGAAATCCGAGTTAGATCGAGGAAAGAAAAGATAGAGGACTAAATCGATATAGTTGATCGTATTTTGTTTCGAGGTAAGTTTATGTAAATAAATGCAATATTCTATTATTTTATATTTAATACTGTTAAATTCCAGCATTTACATATTTATTCTGTAAATTTATTATTTAAAGACTCAAGTATGAATTGACGGAAAAACTATCTCAGAAAGTTCCGGTTGAACCTTAGGAATGTGTAGGATACAAATGTCATGACATTAGGGTTTAAGGAAATCATGTAAGACCATGTCAAGACATGGCATTGATATGTTACTATAAGGCAAAGGTCCCATGTAAGACCATGCCAAGGCATGGCATTGGTGAGTTCATAAGGCAAGGATACCACGTAAGACCATGTCAAGACATGGCAATGGTTAAGTTTCATAAGGAAAGGTACCCGCGTATCCTTAGTATTCCAAGTGGTTCAACGGGAAAATTCAAGGAGTATTCCAAAGTAAAGGTAAGACAAGTTCAAGCTAAAAAGGTAAGGTAAGATAAATTCATGTTAAAAGGTAAGGCAAGTATACAAGTTTTAAGTATATTGAGTTAAAAGTTTAAGTGATCTTGATAAGAAAAACATAAGATAATTCATTAAGAATGTTGCTATTTATTTACATGTAAACTTACTAAGCTTTATGCTTACTCCCATTCTTTAATTTTTTTTATAGTATTACAAGCCAACTCGGGAATCACAAAGACGTCGGAGATCGTTACGCACTATCAAAGGATTATACTGGTATTTTGTAACTCGACGTTTTAAGCTATGGCATGTATAGGAACTTAGTCATCTTGTGTGTATAACCTTATGATATGGCTTAAGATTGGCTTGTAAATGTTTGGTAATGATTAGCTATTAAAATGGCTAATTAAGAGCATGTTTTGGACATTATGAAATGCCTAGTTGGTAATTATTAGAAAGAAATTATGTAAGTATATGCAGGGGAACAGTTTGTACAGCAGCAGTGATGTGATTTTGAAAAATCACCAAAAATAGTATAAATGGAATTAGGTTGTGCATGAGATATATAATTAAATCTTATTGAGTCTATTTTTATATGAAAGAAACGGTGTAGGAAAAGAGTTGTATATTATGAGATAATTGATTTTTAGTGAAGAGAGGTCAGAACTGTCAAACTGTGTAACAGGGAGACTTTAACTAATAAACTGTACTAATTGGCCACACCAAAATTCTGGAAAAATTATAGTAAGAATATATATGAGTCTAGTTTCAGGAAAATTTACGGATCTAGATTTTGAGTTTCGTAACTCGAGTTATAATTGATTTAGTGAACATGACGCAGATGGACAGTTTTAAACTTTTATGCCCCGAACTAGTAAGTTAAGTCTAGTAATGCCTCGACTCGACTCCGCAACGGTCTCGGTAAGGGTGTTACATTTATTGGTATCAGAGCAAGGTTTAGTCGATTCTCGAAATATTTAGTATGAGTAAGAGTCTATCTATACATGCCATACTTATATTTTGATAGTGTGACGACTCTTGACGATTTAAAAAAATGTTTTTCTTTTATAGTTATGGATCCCGAACGAGCTGGTGCAGATGATGTAGAGAGTAGTGCACCCACTCCCGCTGAGGGGACGGTGGCACAAGATAGTAATGAAAGGCCCACATGCTTAGTCGGGAGGAGGGCTCGAGAAGCCTTCTTCCAAGCTATGAATGAATGGTTTGCTGAGTTCGTTCGTACGAACCCGGCCGTTAGACCTCCACCCCCTCATGATCCACAGACCACCCATGTAGCTTCCCACAGTCACAGATACAGTAAGAAGAGAGAAGCCACCTGTTGACAAGATCAGAAAACAAGGGGCTGAAGAGTTTCGCTACCAAAGATGATGATACTGAGAAAGCTGAATTTTGGCTCGAAAATACTATCGAGTTTTTGACGAGTTATCCCGCACACGGAAGAGTGTATTAAATGTGTAGTGTCACTTAGAGATTCACTTACCGGTGGTGGAAGACACTTGTATCAAGAGTACCGAAAGAAAAAGTTACATGGGATTTCTTTCAGGAGGAGTTTCGTAAGAAGTATATCAGTCAGAGGTTTATTGACCAGAAAAGAAAAGAGTTCCTAGAATTAAAACAGGGTAAGATGACTGTGACCGACTATGAACGTGAATTTGTTCGACTCAACAATTATGCTCGAGAGTGTGTGTCTACAGAGGCTATCATGTGCCAAAGATTTGAAGATGGGCTCAATGATGATATCCGACTGTCAGTTGGTGTTCTAGAGATAAAAGAGTTTGTTGCTTTAGTTGAACGAGCTTGTAAGGCGTAAGAATTATTAAAAAGAAAGGGTAAACTGAAATTGAGATGCAAGACTCGAAGAAAAGACAGATGAGCAAGTCATTTCAGTCTACATCCAAGAGGCCTAGAGAGTTTTCTACGAGATCTAATTTTTCAGCTGGGTATTCTAGCCGAAACAGAGGTGGAAGATTTATGGATTCAAAAGCTCAAACCACTTCGATTGCGAGTGTTGGTAGTATTCAGCCTAATAGACCTGAGTGTCCTCAATGTGGTCGACGTCATCCAGGTCAATGTCGAGCGACTGAGGTTGGTTGTTTCCGATGTGGTGCACCGGATCATTTCATTCGGGAGTGTCCTGAGATGGCAAAAAAAGAAGTAATACCGAGTGCAAGATCAGGTAATGCCGCCGTTAGAGGCAGACCTCAGAGAAATCCAGGAGTAGGGGCAGGTAGAGGTACATTTAGAGATACAGCAACGAGATCAGATGTTAGAGCACCTGCAAGGACTTATGCTATCCGTACTCGTGAAGAGGCATCCTCCCCCGATGTAATTACGGGTACATTTTCTCTTCATGATGTTAATGTTATTGCTTTGATTGATCCGGGTTCAACCCATTCCTATGTTTGCATGAAATTAATGCCTAGTATGAACATGCCCATAGAGTTTACGAAATTTGTGATTAAAGTATCAAATCCATTTGGTCAGCATGTGTTAGTAAACAAAGTATGTAAAAAATGCCCTTTGATGATTAGAGGTTACTGTTTTCCGGCTGATCTCATGCTATTGCCATTTGATGAGTTTGATGTGATTCTTGGTATGGATTGGTTAACTGCACATGATGTGATAGTGAATTGTGGAAAGAAATTCATTGAGTTGAAATGTGAAAATGGTGAGATCCTTCAGGTTAATTCAGATGAGTCAGGTAGTTCAATTTCCATGATTTCTATTATGTCCGCCGTAAATGTTTAAGGAAAGGATGTGAAGCTTATCTTGCTTTTGTGTTGAATACTAAAGACCCGAGTTGAAAATTGAATCAATGCATGTGGTAAATGAGTTTCGATGTGTTTCCTAAGAACTACCGTGTTTGCCTCCTATTAGAGAAGTTGAGTTTGGTATTGAATTGATTCCGTGTACCACACCTATTTCTATTGCTCCTTATAGAATGGCTTCAATAGAATTAAAAGAATTGAAAGCTCACCATGTGAATTAACCGATAAAGGCTTTGTAAGACCTAGTTATTCACCATGGGTGCGCCAGTTGTTATTTGTGAAAAGAAGGACGGTTCCATGAGATTGTGCATAGACTATCGGCAGCTTAACAAGGTAACCATAAAGAACAAATATCCATTGCCTAGAATAGATGACTTGTTCGATCAACTGAAAGGAGCCACTGTGTTTTCTAAGATAGATTTGAGATCTGGATACTATCGCCATGAGTTAAAGAGTCAGATGTTCCGAAAACGCTTTTCAAACTAGGTATGGTCATTATGAGTTTCTTGTGATGCCATTTGGTTTAACCAATGCTCCTGCCATCTTCATGGATTTAATGAACCGAATTTTCAGACCTTACTTGGACAAGTTTGTAGTTGTGTTTATTGATGACATCTTGATTTATTCTCGTGATGAGACTGAGCATGCAGAGCATTTGAGAACAGTTTTACAGATTTTGAGAGATAATCAGCTTTATGCCAAGTTTAGCAAAAGTGAGTTCGTTACGGAAGTTTGTTTTCTTGGACACATTGTTTCAGGTGAAGGTATTAAAGTTGATCCGAATAAGATTTCAGCCATTGTCGATTGGAAGCCTCCCAAGAATGTATCAGAGGTCAGAAGTTTTCTTGGTCTTGCCGACTATTATAGACGATTTGTAGAGGGATTTTCCATGATAGCTACTCCATTGACAAGATTGCTACTGTAAAGATGTCAAGTTTGAATGGACCGAGAAGTGTCGCAGAGTTTCGACAAGTTAAAGGTATTGTTGACTAAAGCTCCTGCCTTAGTACAACCGTAACGGTAAAGAGTTTGTGATTTACAATGATGCATCCTTGAATGGACTAGGTCGTGTACTTATGCAGGAAGGAAGGGTAATTGCTTATGCCTCTAGACGCTTAAAACCACATGAGAAAAATTATCCGACACATGATTTAGAGTTAATGCTATTGTATTTGCATTGAAAATCTGGAGACATCATTTGTATGGTGAGAAATGCCGAATATTCACCGATCATAAAAGTTTGAAATACTTGATGACTCGAAAGATCTAAACTTGAGGCAAAGAAGATGGCTAGAGTTGATTAAAGATTATGAACTAGTGATCGATTATCACCGGTAAGGCAAACGTTGTTGCCGATGCTTTGAGTAGAAAATCGTTATTTGCATTGAGAGCTTTGCACACTAGTTTGGCCTTGTCGATGATGGTTCTATTTTAGCTGAGTTGAGAGCTAAACCGATGTTTCTTGAAGAAATTTGTGAAGCTCGGAAGGATGATGATGAGTTGCAAGCCAAAAGGGTTCAAGTGAGTCGTGTAGAGTCCGATTTTCGGATCGATCCGACGGTTGTTTGATGTTTAGAGAGTGGTATGTGTACCAAAGAATGATGATCTTATTCGAAGGTTTTACAGAAGCACATAGTAGTTCTTGGTCTATTCACCGTGTAGTACAAAGATGTATAATGATTTGAAGAAAATGTATTGGTGGACAGGAATGAAAAGAGATATATCGAGTTTGTTTCTAGATGTTTGATCTGTCGCCAGTAAAGGCCGAACATCGTACCTTCGTGTTTATTGCACTGTATTAGTTCCCGAGTGGAAATGGGACCGAGTTACTATGGATTTTGTGACAGATTGCCTTCGACACCGAGAAAGAAAGATGCAGATGGGTTGTGATTGATAAGTTAACGAAGTCACTCATTTTATTCCATTCAGATGGATTATTCACTTGACAAGTTGGCCGAGTTGTATATTTCGTAGATTGTGAGACTACATGGAGTATCGTTATCGATTATCTCGATAGAGATCCGAGATTTACTTCACGGTTTTGGAAGAAATTGCAGGAAGCTTTAGGTACAAAGTTGAGTTTCAAGATGTTTTTCCATCCTCGATCGATGGTCACCGAAAGAATTATTCAGTACTTGAAGATATGCTTAGATGTGTGTATTGGAATTTCAAGGTAGTTGGGAGAAATATTTGCCTTTAATAGAGTTTGCTTACAATAATAGTTATCAATCGAGTCTAAAGATGGCACCTTATGAAGCTTTGTATGGACGTAAATGTCGCACGCCTTTGTATTGGATAGAGCTTAAGGAAAATCGATTTACGGGTTGATCTAGTCAAAAAAAGAAGAGAAAGTAAAAGTCATCAGAGATTGCTTGAAAGCAGCTTCAGATAGACAGAAATCTTATGCAGATTTGAAAAGAAAAGAAATTGAATTTCAAGTTGGTGACAGGGTATTCTTGAAAGTATCCCCTTGGAAGAAAGTTCTCAGATTTGGTAAAAAGGGCAAATTAAGTCCCCGTTTTATTGGACCGTTTGAGGTGATCGAGAGAGTTGGGCCATTGGCATATCGGTTAGCATTGCCGACTGAGTTAGAGAAGATTCATAATGTCTTTCATGTGTCTATGCTACGTCGTTATCGTTCAGATCCATCGCATGTAATTTCGCAGACAGAGGTTGAGATTCAGCCAGATATGACTTACGGTGAGGAACCGGTAAAAATTCTAGCTCGGGAGGTTAAGCAATTAAGGAACAAAAGTATTGCACTTGTGAAAGTATTATGGAATAGGCATGGGATAGAAGAGGCTACATGGGAGCCCGAAGAGATTATGCGAAAACAGTACCCAAACCTCTTTACAGGTAAGATTTTCGGGGACGAAAATCCCTAAAGGGGGGAGAAATGTAACATCCCGAAATAGGGCCTAAACGGAATAGTGGTTGCGAAACCATGAATCCAAGCTATAAAAGTTTATTATGATTAATTATTATGATTTATCGAGTGATTAAATACATGTGTTAGAGTATTGATAAGAAATTTTATTAATTTCATGCTTAAATTGCCTATTAGGACTTGTTTGCAAAAGTTGCTAAATAGGGGTTCTAATTTATAGAGTACTTGATTGAAATGGGGGTTTGAAGTAGGAGTCCTTAAATGGTAATTAGACCATTATATTTTCATGGACAAAATGGACATATATAGGTGGAAAGAACCAAAGTTTTTAATGAAGGGTAATTTAGTCATTTGGTAATAAAATGAATTAAAAGGGAAAAATATGAGAAAATATGCTCATCTTCTTCATTAGAACGAAATTACAAGGGTTCTCCATAGCTAGGGTTTGTTTCAAGCTTCCAAGCTCCATAGTAAGTGATTCCAAGCCCGCTTTTAATGTTCTTTACATTTTGAAGCCCTAGTAGCTCGATTTAGCTTATTCTATCAATAATTCATGCTAGGGTTCATATTTGGAAAAATACCCATAGGTGAAATGTGTTTATTTTGATGTTTTATGATAGAATATGAAGTCTGAAATTATGTTAAACAACTTTTGCTAAGTGATTTTAAGTGAAAACGAGTAAAACTACTTAATCCAGAAAAATACCTAATGTTCATAAGTACAAGTTAGAGTGAGAATTTGATGTTGCCATAGAAGGGAAAATGATCAGCATGTCATAAAACATAAGAATAAGGGATAAAGTTTAATTTCCGAGCTTTGGGGCAAATGTGTAAATATGTAAAGTTTAGGGCAAAATTGTAATTTTGCCAAAGTTAAGAGTTAAGGACTGTTTTGATGAATGTGAGTATTAAATAAGCTAAATTTGCTATTATAGATCAAGAAGAACGAAATCCAGAGTTAGATCGAGGAAAGAAAAAGATAGAGGACTAAATCGATATAGTTGATCGTTTTTTTGTTTCGAGGTAAGTTTATGGTAAATAAATGCAATATTCTATTATTTTATATTTAATACTGTTAAATTCCAGCATTTACATATTTATTCTGTAAATTTATTATTTAAAGACTCAAGTATGAATTGACGGAAAAACTATCTCAGAAAGTTCCGGTTGAACCTTAGGAATGTGTAGGATACAAATGTCATGACATTAGGGTTTAAGGAAATCATGTAAGACCATGTCAAGACATGGCATTGATATGTTACTATAAGGCAAAGGTCCCATGTAAGACCATGCCAAGGCATGGCATTGGTGAGTTCATAAGGCAAGGATACCACGTAAGACCATGTCAAGACATGGCAATGGTTAAGTTTCATAAGGAAAGGTACCGCGTATCCTTAGTATTCCAAGTGGTTCAACGGAAAATTCAAGGAGTATTCCAAAGTAAAGGTAAGACAAGTTCAAGCTAAAAAGGTAAGGTAAGATAAATTCATGTTAAAAGGTAAGGCAAGTATACAAGTTTTAAGTATATTGAGTTAAAAGTTTAAGTGATCTTGATAAGAAAAACATAAGATAATTCATTAAGAATGTTGCTATTTATTTACATGTAAACTTACTAAGCTTTATGCTTACTCCCATTCTTTAATTTTTTTATAGTATTACAAGCCAACTCGGGAATCACAAAGACGTCGGAGATCGTTACGCACTATCAAAGGATTATCTTGGTATTTTGTAACTCGACGCTTTAAGCTATGGCATGTATAGGAACTTAGTCATCTTGTGTGTATAACCTTATGATATGGCTTAAGATTGGCTTGTAAATGTTTGGTAATGATTAGCTATTAAAATGGCTAATTAAGAGCATGTTTTGGACATTATGAAATGCCTAGTTGGTAATTATTAGAAAGAAATTATGTAAGTATATGCAGGGGAACAGTTTGTACAGCAGCAGTGATGTGATTTTGAAAAATCACCAAAAATAGTATAAATGGAATTAGGTTGTGCATGAGATATATAATTAAATCTTATTGAGTCTATTTTTATATGAAAGAAACGGTGTAGGAAAAAGAGTTGTATATTATGAGATAATTGATTTTTAGTGAAGAGAGGTCAGAACTGTCAAACTGTGTAACAGGGGAGACTTTAACTAATAAACTGTACTAATTGGCCATACCAAAAATTCTGGAAAAATTATAGTAAGAAGATATATGAGTCTAGTTTCAGGAAAATTTACGGATCTAGATTTTGAGTTTCGTAACTCGAGTTATAATTGATTTAGTGAACATGACGCAGATGGACAGTTTTAAACTTTTATGCCCGAACTAGTAAGTTAAGTCTAGTAATGCCTCGTACTCGACTCCGCAACGGTCTCGGTAAGGCGCAACGGTCTCCATTGATCGTAAGGGGTGTTACTAATTATCAAATTAAATAAACCAAAAATTAAATAAATAAGTCCAAAACTTACAAGCCCAAAATACAAAGGACTAGCCCAACAAAATTACATGGCCCGACAGGCCCAAAAGTTTTAAAAAAAAAATTTAGAAAGCCAGACAGGCCCAAAAGTTTTAAAAAAAATTCAAAAAGCCAGAAACCTGTCGTTGCCCTCATGCTATGTCAGCGCCTCGTCTCGAGGCCTGACATCCTTTGCCGCCTTTTCACCAAAGAAGCAAGAGTAGAATAAACAGTGTATAATCGGCTATAAAAGCCATCAACAACATGTAATGAGATTTTTACACACAATATTAATCGAAAACAGAATTCAAAGTTGAAAAAGGTGATTTTTTTTTTATTTTGTTCTTTACGAATTTATTTTATAAGTAAAATAAAAAAAAGGGGGAAAAAGGGTTGAGGCTTACCCGCTTCTTCGTATCTCGCCACCATCGGGGGTTTCCTCCGTTCGTGAAAGCCACGAAAACCCTTTGGGGTTTCACTCGAGCTTCAAGAGAAAGGCATACGAGAGGCCATAAAGTAGAAAGGGGCGTCGGCCGAATTTTTTCTTATTTTTTAGGGTTTTCCCCCTTAGATCTAAACCTAGGTTGTAAAAAGGGATTAAAAAGGGGCATTTTCGACATTTTTCGGCCATCGGGAGCGGCAGGGCCCGTCATCCGGCTACCGGTGGCCATCGTGGGACTCACCGGAACCCTAGGCAGGATGTGGGGGAGCTTTGAGAGAGGAGTGGAGTTTTTTTTTTTTTTTTAAAGAAGATGAAAAATGAATTTTTTTTTGAATTTTTTTTTGCTTAAATAGCCTAGTGAAACGGCACCGTTTCACTCAACCCCCCAAACGTCCAAAACAGCGTCGTTTTGGGGGGCCGACCCTAGATCCGATCAAGAACCCTCAGGATTCGCGTGTTTTGGACTAAGGGTCTATTTGCCCTTTTAGTCCTTTCGCTTCTTCGGTTTGTTTCAATTTGATATCTTTCTGTTTTTTTTTAATTTTATCACCTGATTTTACTTTATTTCCATTTTGGTCCTTGGACCATTTTAAAAGAGGATGCCTAAAACAGTGCCGTTTTCGATGACCCGATGACCCAAATTCGGCCGGACCCGATTCAAGGATCCGCGCGTTTTGGTTGGGGTAGGGTCTATTGTTTTTTTTAGTCCCTCTATTTTAAAATCATTTTAAAATCAATTTCTATTTCTATTTCTATTTGTTTTTTAATTTTTACCTTGTAATTTTACCTTTATTTCATTTCGGTCTCTCGACTTACCAAGGGAAATGGCACTGGTTTTGGGATATTTCCCCAATTAATCCCTCGTATTTTTTGAGCATTTTGAATTGGTCTTTTGCATTGTTTTACTATTCAATTAATTTTATTTTATTATGTTTTATACTTGCAATTTTGTCTAAATATCAATCCAGTCCCTTATTTATTTAAACTTAGTCTTTATGAAATTTTTATTATCATTATTATTTATTTACTTATCCATTTATTATTGCAAATTCAACATTTCATGCAAGCTTTTTTTTATTATCATCTACTCATTTATTATTGTCTTGTTTATTTTATTATTGTAGTAATCTACTCATTTATTATTGTCTTGTTTATTTTATTATTGTAGTAATTTGCTTGTTAATATTATTATGACTATCATAGTACATTAGTATTATTATAACATTCATTTATTTATTATATATTCTACTCGTATAGTCACTTTATATTTTTGGATTATTACTGTCCCATACATTATGTTTAAATATAATTTGTTGTCTTTATATTATACTTCAAATAAACCCACTTCTTTTTAAATATCACATTTGCTATTATTCAAAAAGAAAATGAAATTTTTTAAAAATATATACATAATAAATAAGGCAATGTTCCGTATTTAGAAATTCGAGAAGTCGTACCCTAACTTACGGAGTTTCGATTTTTCTCATCGGACCAAAATAACCGAATATCCTTTCAAGATTACGACACATGAGATTTCAAAAATTAAAAAAAACGGACAAACTTACTCTTAAGGATTCGAAGTGTCGCGTCCTAACTTACGGGATATGACATTTTGTTGCCTCGAGATAAGGAGGTCTTAAACATACTTTTCGATTCATTCAAGCAATTTTTAAGTAAAATTAACATTAATGCAAAGATGGATCGTATTTTTAAACTATTTTCAAGTTTTTAACTTTCGACTCTAAGACATGAATTAATCAGTTAGGTACCAATTTTGAGTGTTACGAGGGTGCTAATCCTTCCTTGTACGTAACCGACTCCCGAACCCATTTTTGGATTTTTGTAGACCGAAAAACATTGTTTTAATTAATTAAATCTCTTGTTAAAACGATTAAATTACGAGGTGACCTGATCACACCTGATAAAAAAGATTGGTGGCGACTTCCACTTTTTCGCTTTTCAAAATAAAAAGTCGATTTCAAAAAAAGGTTTCGACAATATATATATGCTAAATTATTTGTTTTGCTAATAATATTCTAACACATAAAATATGCATTATATTTTTAAAATAATAAAGTAGGTTGTATATTATTTTTTGTAATATTATATATTATTTTTATTAATTCATATTTTAATAATTGTTATATTAAGAATATTATTAAATTATATATTATTGTTTTTAAATTTTATTTAATAATAAATTTATTAAAATAGGATTAAATTATGTATTATTGTTTTTATTAAATTATATTTAATAATAATCCTATTAAAATTTAATAACAATAATCATCCTTTGAACAAAATTTCTGCTAAGGGTACTCTGGTCATTTCAGCTTCTTTTCTTATGCTATTACAACTTTATTCCATTCAACCAAACACAAGAATACTATTACAGTTCTATTCCATCCTATTCAACCAAACAATTGAATTGTTATTACAGTTCTATTCTATTACAACTCTATTCCATTACAGTTCTATTTCATTACAACTTTATTCCATTACATTGAACCAAACGTGGAGTTAATGTTTTCGGTCGTTTTTTGGTTCAGTCTTTTGGACCAGAAAACACATTAGGTCCTTAATACATCATTTAGTGCCAAAAGGATTGAACCGAAGAATGGTTGAAAGCATTAGGTCCTTATTTGGTACCTCGACGTTTACATGTATCCTACTATATATAAAAGGAAGGCCCTAAGGTCTTCTTTCTTTGACACCTGTCTTTATTTTTTTTTTACATTATTAACAATAATGACTAAATATTTCAATTGTGGTCCGTCTCCTTTTAATTATAAAATTGGTCAAATTTCAATTTCAATGATTATACTATGATTAAATTTAATATTTGATATTTATACTTTAATTTTTTACATAATTTAGTGCCTCCACATTTATAATGCTATTAATTAGGTTTTGTTTGATAGACGATTGAAAAATTAAATCAATTAAAATTAATATTTTCAATGACTTAATTTTCTATGCATGTTTGATAATTCAAAATTAAAACAATTTTATAGAATTTTTCTATAAAAAGTGTAGAAAATAATAAGTAGATAAGAGCTACTTATCACTTAATGGAAAATATTTTCAATTAATTCTATTTTAGCTTATTTATTTTAATATTATATTATACTATAAAAAATTTACGTTTAAAATATGATTTTTATTTAGAATAAGGTGAAATGTTTAAAATTAAAGATAAAATGTAGAATTTTATTTTTATAATCTAAAATCTATATTTGTCAAACAATCTAAATATATTCCATAATTAATTTTATAATTTAAATCCGGACTTAAATTTTCAATACTTAATTTTTCAATATTTATTTTTAGCACTTAATTTTTAGTTTATCAAATAGCACCTCAGTCTAAATATTTTATTCTAAATTAAAATATTGATATAAATTTAAAGAATTGTTAACATTGTTAAAATTTTTTGTTAAAATCAAGTCCATTACAATGATATTTTTGTGACATGATTATCGAATATTTTTAAAATTTTAGAATGTGATACCAATAAATTTAATAAAAGAATTTTAATAGTGTTAACAATTAAATCTAAATTATTAAACTTAAAAATAGAGGACTAAATTCTTAAAAGTAAAAATATAAAGACTAAACTCTAAAAATATAAAAATACAGAAACTTAGAGCATATTATAATATTTAAATTTTAATTATTTAATTTAAAATAATTATCCCAATTCGAAATAATAATAGGAGGAGCTTAATTTAGTGATTGTGAGAGAGACAATACCGTAAACAACCCAAAAAATATAAATTAAACTTGTGTCTCTGTCATTCTGTAACCAATTTTAGTAAAAAAAATAATTTTTAGGGCAAATTCTACTTAAGGTCATTAAATTATTAGTAAGTTTATATTTTAGTTATTTAACTTCAAAAAGTAACAAAATAGTCATTGAACTATTCGAAAGTTTTATTTAAGTTACTAGGCTAATAAAATCGTTGTTATATAATTTTCTCTGTTTGCACTGCCTACACCAATCTAAAGCTCTCCTTCTCATTTTCTTCTACAGTTCAGTTTTATTTTCGTAAAATAGCTTTGAATGCCAAATCTTCAAACTAAAATCCAAATAGCTTTTTTCTCCAATGTCTGATATTGACTGTCAGGTCGACTTGGATCTAAAGTATGTTCATCTACTCGTTAATGGGTACTAATCTATCATATCAATTATCGAATCATCGCTTGAAGCTCGCTAGTTGGACTTTTTTTAAAAGAAAAAAAAACTTAATAGCCTAGTGACTTAAATAAAAACTTTCAAATAGTCCAATAACTTAAATGAATACTTTCAAATAGTTTAATGATAATTTTGTAACCTCTTAAAGTTGAGTGATGAAAATGTAAATTTACTAATAACATAATGACCTTGGTTGTATTTTATTTTTTTTTATAAAAGATAAAAGTTTTTAAATATAAAATTTGAAATTGGTGTCATCATAAAATTTAAACATAAATCTTTTGCCCCAATTCTATATTGAAAATTTGATTTGAATTAAATGAGGATTTGGCAAAGTTAACAAAGACAGAAGGAATTGGGTATAGAATATACAGGTTCAAGACTCATCATGTGCAAGTATGTGTGTGGGTCTCCAAATCTCACAATTTGTTGTTGCCATTTGTACGTTTTAGTCAAATATAAATACAATGGAAGAAAAATAACTAAAATTATATTATGGCACACTTGTGAGTAACAAATACATTTATAAAAATTTTATATATAAAAAATAAATGAGGTTTTAATTGAAATGTTAAAGTTGAGATATTGAAAATCACAATGTTTTAGGTTCAAACCTCATCGTGTGTTTATATTTTTATATTTTATATAAAACATAAAAAGGCAAAATGTCTTTATAGTAGTATTTGTTACATTGTAAAATAAATGGTTTTTTTAATAATCTTTTAACTAAGTTAGGACTCGGTTAATAAGTGATACTAACTCAACCAAACAATTAAAAGAATAGTATAGGAAAGATATAAGATAAGATCAAATATAATTGTATTATACTTCATTTGAGGCATACTTCACCAACTTGTCAATCACAACTACCTTGCCAAACCAACTCTATATCGCTAAGGAGTCATGCCTCATTTTACATTATTGATATACTTTGCCACTCTTATTTAATGTAGATTTCGTTATTAAGAGTTTTATAAAAGTTTTTGTATTAGGAATCGAATTACATTTTGTTTCATGTACTAAAAATGGAAAATTAGTCCTTGTACGTCAAATCAAAGAGCAAACTGGTCTTTTTGTTAAAAATTATATTTATTTATACTATTAAAAACTATCCATATACATCAACATGAAGTACATATGGCAAGCCAATTGTAATTATTTAGTTATTTTGCTAGTCATGCTAGCTTTTAACAGAAGAAATGGATGAAATTTTTAACAACAAATATCGTTTACTCTTTTATCTAACATACAGTGACTAATTTACTCATTTTTTAGTAGAGAAAGCAAAATGTAATTTAACTCCTATACAAGGCCCTCCACAATACTTTTGGACCAAATTTTGCCTTCATTTTGTTACAATTTATTCAAGTTGACTTATATGGTACTCGTGTACGGCACAAACAACCTCACATTCTTCCTCATACTTCATTAGCTATTCTCTCTCTTTTTAATATCTCCGAGCTCTTTTCACTCTTATAATGTGAACCACCACCAATCATCACCTCCTCGATACCTAAAATAAATTCACAATTTAAAAAATATTTGAATCTCTCCTCATAAGACAATCCAATGTCTCATTTTGTTTAGTCAAATTTACCAAATCCTTTTTTAATCTCAATTTTATATTATATACAATCATATATATTTCTTTTCTCTTATAATTTCTTTTTCAAAATATAAATTTCCACCTAATAAGACAAGCCAAATTCCTCATTTTGATTAGTCAAAGACTTAAATCGTTTAATAAGAAAAAGTCATTTGATAAATTATATAATAATAATAATAAAGTAAAAGTTACCGACCCTATATTTTACTTTATTTATTTAAAAAATAATTAAATTAGTCTTTATATATTAGATAAAAGAGTAAATTGGTCATTCTGTTAAATTTTTTATCCATTTCTATTGTTTAAAACTAGTCGATATACCTTAGCATGGCATACATGTGACACGCTATGTATCATTGTCCATTTATTTATTCAGCCACGCTAATTTTTAACAGTACAACTTTAATAGAAAAATAATTTGCTCTTTGAACTAATATACAGAGACTTATTATTCATGTTTTAAGTAGAGGGGACAAAATATAATTTGACTCCTACTGCAAGGGCCTCCATAGTACTTTTATCTATAGAAAACAATTTTTAAAAAAAGGTATATTACTCATATTAGGCCATAAATATTATATTTTTTCAACTTTTTTTTCCATAATTGATATTAAATAATTTGTACTCTTTTTTAACCAAATTGATTATACTCTTTGTCTGCTCAATTTTTTTTTTCATTTAAAAACCTGCAATTGGACTAGATAAAAAAAGAGGCTATATATGTATCCATATTTGGTAATGAATCATTTTCTTTATGGTAAGTATCTTTTAAAAACTTTAAATATATAATACCTATATATTTTATAATAATTTTACTTATTTTTAATAAATATTTATAACCATAATTTTTAATTGTACAAAATGTATTAAAATTTATTTTATATATCATACTTTTCTTTATGTATATATATATTTGTCAAGTAAAATTTGATATGTTATTTCAAATAAAATTAAAATTAAATTTAAGCGGGTTTGATGACCAATTTCAATGTTATCTATTTAAATTTATTTTTGATTATAATATATTTATGATGTAGGTGAAAAATTTTATGTAACAAATATAATTATAAAAATTAATTTAAAGATTGAATGAAATTTTAATTGAAATGGTAATGACTTTGAAAATTACGATGTTTTAATTTTAAATTCCATCAACCGTATTTTTTATATTTTACATTAATAGAAATGATAAAAATATCACTACAATAATATTTATTATTTTATAAAAGAAGAGTTTACTATAATTACTTGCTGCTTCGCTTTAAAATTAAATATATATTTACATATAATATTTTTTCATAGTAGGTGTTTCATATCTATTTAAATTTATATTAGTATTTCCTAAAACTACCTAAACTAGTATAATTTGTCCTATGAGTTTGGTTCAGCTAGGTAAGTAACACCAACTTAGTTGGAAGAAACACAGCAAAACTAATCAAATTTTTTTAAAATTAAATAAAGTTAATTAAATTATTAGTAAATATTCATTTTAGTCATACAACTTCAAAAAATTACAAAATGTCGCTGAATCATTTAAGTCTTTGAATTATTTGAAAGTTTTTATTTAAGTTATTAGGCTGTTAAGTTTTTTTTAAAAAAAAAATTGGACTAGCAAGCCCTAAGTGACGATTTAACAGTCAATACCCATCAACAAGTTGAAGAGCATATCTTAAATGGTAAGTCAATCTAACAGTTAGTGATGGAGAATGGGGAAATTGTTTCATCAAAACAACTAAATTGTAGAAGAGAAGTGGAAGAAGAGATTTTGATTGGTGTAGGCGATGCGAACAGAGAAGATCATATAGCAGTGATTTTAATAGCCTAATGACTTAAATGAAAACTTTCAAATAGCTCAATAATCATTTTGTAACATTTTGAAGTTTAATGACCAAAACGTAAACTTATTAAATTTTAATGGCTTTGAGTGTAATTTACTCTTTTTTTATCTAAACTCAATTCGAACTGAATTGAGCCAAATGAACCCCCCAAACTGAACCGAGCCAACCGAATCACCCAACTATAAAAGTAGTGGTAAGCGTTTGATTGAATCGAATAAAAATTCGGGATAATCAAGTTGACGAGTCATATTTTATCATTCTAACTTGATTTGAAATTTTTTCGAATCAAGTGAAATTATTCGAGTTAAATTAAAAAATTAAACATGTCAAATTAAAATATCGTGTATAACTAAATTCTTGTTAGAGCACATAACTTTGAAATCATATATTTTGAAAACTTTTTCAAAGTAAAATAATAATAATAAAAATACCTTAGTATGATAAACTTGAATTATTAATTAATTTATTTAGGTGTCAAAATTATTATTCTAGAAATTTTTATTTTTTAACTTTTTTGTATATTTTTAGAATTTTTTGAAAAATTTTATAATTTTTTAAAAATATAAAATTTAGATTTTTTTGTAATTTTATTGAGAGATCAATTTTCTCATTTTTAAACTTGACAGGACTAAAAAATATTTACACCCAATCAGCTCGATTTAAACTTTTATGATTGAATGCTATCCATTGCACAAGTAAAATTTAGATAACTTTATTATCTTGATTTAAACTTTAGTTTTAGAAAAACTTCATTTCAAGTTAATTTTCAAATAATTTGAATAACTTAATATTTTAATAAAGGCTGCTGATATTATTTTCAAAAAAATTCAAATTAAATCGAGATTTTCTCACTGATAGAACATGTTTATCCAAATAAGTACCTTATTTCTTAGTTTTTACTTATCATGGGCCCCAAAATGTAATTTTTCCCTCCAAAACCAAAGAGGGGAAGTTTTAGGCCTTTGGGTTGACTCTTCTCCCTGTGGACTTCGTCTTCCTTTTAGGTCTCCTCTCCTTCAGTAATCTATTATCTATATATATATATATATATATATTATTTTTTCCATCTTCATTTTTGGTATGTCCTTCCTTTTTGAAAAAGTAAATAAAAAAATCGCAGACAATAACTGCCATTATCGACCGTCACCCCGAACTTTCTTTCTTTTTTCTTTTTCCAAAAGGGCTGCCCTTTAACGAAATTTCTCTTCCATTTTCCATTGTTTTTTTTTTAGACAACGTTTTCATTTTTAAATGTCTTGTAAGAATCTTTAAGGCTTAAAACAACTGTTTCTTCTTCCTCTGTTTTCATGTTTGGTTGCTCTGAAAATTTCTTTCAAAAAAAAACACAGTTTTCATCGACAATTCAAGTTATTGACTTTGCTAAGGTAAAGTCTTCTTCTTTCTTTCTTTCTTTTTTAGTTTCTTTATGAGAAAGCAACATCTCAACTCCCCTCTAAAGGTTTATCTTTCTTTCATTAAATAATGAATAGTTTTTTATTTCCTTTTTTTTCCCTACATAAACCAATCCTTATTCAATTTGTAGGAAAGTAGAGTTTTCAGGCAAAATTTGTTTTTTTTTTTCTTAAATCATATCAAGTTTTTGGTTTGTCTTATCAGGGTTAGATAATTCTCAAAGTTGAAGTTTTTTGGCTTTTGAAACTATCTCAGATCATGACTTTCCGGCGAGACAAATTTGTAAGGTTAGTCTTTATTACAGTTGCTGTTTTTCTAAAGTCACCGGTGAGGGTTGAAAGTGATACTTACAAACTGTATGTAAGTATATGTTTATGAACCAACTCGTGTTTGTGTTGTTTTTATTTCACTGATCAGTTCAACTTTAGAATTATTTAAGTACCATAAGTATATAGTACAACTACAATCCCAACATGAAACCATGAATGGTGTTTACTTAATTTTCGTATCTTAAATTAAACAACAAATTAGTTCTTTTGTGTATATCTTTATTGTTTTAGAATTTTAAAGTGTATCTTTACTATTAAACTAATTTATAATTTTAAATACTTTAAGAGACTAAAATAATAATTTGCCATTTTGGGGAGACAAGGCCGCTTCCTGCCTTTTGGTGTCTTTAATCAGTTTGTTGTTTTGTTCTAACATACAATGACCAACTAATTTATCATTTTTTAAGTAGGAGTAAAATATAATTTTGCTCTCAATTTATGGGACTTTTACTGGTGTTTTGGACATTGGACTTTTGATGATATTTTTTCATTGGATTTAATCAGGTTCAAAGATTGGAGCTCAGATGATGGATCATTTACATCAAAAGTTAGACCATCATTCTGTGCTGTTATAGAGGGTGCCCGGAAACTGTTCGAGAATGGTTCCGAACGTGCCCGGGATCTGTTCGAGAATGGTTCCGAACGAGTTAAAGGCTTAAAGAAACCAGTGAATTTCGGGTTTTTGAGTAAAAAGCAACCCAAGAAAGACAAGGCAGTGAGTTCAAAGAAGAGGACTCTTAATCCACAAGGAGAGTTTCTTCAACACTGGAACAAAATGTTCCTTCTTTCATGTGCCATTGCTCTAGCTATTGATCCTTTGTTCTTTTACATCCCTGTGGTTAAGGGAAATTTGAAATGCCTCGACTTGGACAACAAACTCGGGTTCGTTGCTAGTGTCATTCGTACTTTAATCGACGCTTTTTACGCCATTCATATCGTGTTTCAATTCCGTACCGCATTCATTGCTCCGTCGTCGCGTGTATTCGGTAGAGGCGAGTTGATTGAAGATCCTTGGGCTATCGCGAAACGGTATTTGTTCAAGAACTTCTTCATCGATATTCTCGCTATCTTACCACTTCCACAGGTACTGACTTACAACAATTATTGCAGTCCATGCAATAAAAGTATTATGAAGGTCACTTTATTAAGAATCAGATTAGATTTTGTTCATGTTATTAGCTTATTTTTTGAGTAGAGAAAACAAATCATTGACCAACTCGGTCTTTTTAACATCACTTGTTTGCTTTTTTTCAATTAGATGGTGGTCATAATCATAAAATCATCATTGAAAGGCTCGGTTTCGGAGATCACGAAAGATTTGTTGAAAACCTTTATTTTCATCCAATACGTGCCGAGAATCCTTCGAATCGTTCCTCTTTTCAAAGAAGTTACAACCACTTCCGGCATATTAACCAAATCGGCATGGACCGGTGCTGCTTTGAATCTCTTCCTATACATGTTAGCTAGTCATGTAGGTTTGATTTCGTATATTTTCTTTCAAACCATTTAAACAAAAACATTAACCATTACAACCAAGTCATTGATGTCTCCAACATGAACATAACAGGCAGTTGGAGCCTTTTGGTACTTGTTTTCGATCGAACGACAGGACAGGTGTTGGCGTAATGCTGTAAACGGCGACGTAGCCGCGTTATACTGTCATAAAGGCATAACAAGAAACGAGACGTTAGTGAATATGCTGAATACTACCTGCTCGTTAATCAATCCCGACGACTTGAAAGATCCGAAACACTTCAACTTCGGGATATTTTTCGATGCACTCGAGTCCGGTGTGGTGGAAACCATGGATTTTCCTATGAAGTTCTTGTACTGCTTTTGGTGGGCTTTGCGTAATCTAAGGTTTGTAAAAGCAATAAATAAACTGTTTACATTTATTTTTTTTCATAAAACAGTTGGTTGATTTCCTTTTCTTTTTTGGTTTTAGTTCTTTAGGCCAAAATCTCAAAACAAGTACCTATGTGTGGGAGATATTGTTTGCCATTGCCATTGCCATTGGTGGCTTGATTCTGTTTTCACTGCTCATTGGGAACATGCAGGTATTTCTGCAATTTCAATGCTCTCAACTTCACAATTACCTCTATTTTAGTAGTTGTTTTAACAGGATCGGACCGATCAGCCAGGGTATTAGTCCAGAAAAAGACACTAGACCGGTTGATTTAGGCTAAAAATCTATTGGACCGGATGGTTTAATCGAACTTTTAATAATTTATCTAATCGAACTAGCAAATAAATGGTCTGAGGGGTAAGCAGGGTCTTGACCCTAAAATGAAAATTGTGTTTTTAGTCCATCTAAAATTTGGAAAGTTATAAGTTAAATTATGATATACTTACATTTTTTAACCTCCTAAAATGTTTCAATTGTGATTTAATAATTTAAGCTTGCAATGAAAAATTTTCTATTTTGGGTCTCATCAAAATTTTTAATTTAATTTCGGCTCCTTCAACAAAAATTCTGGTTTTGCCCCTAAATACTTGTAAAATTTTCAAACAATGACATGGTACTATCTCGGACTATTAGGTAATTACATTTTTTAATTTTCTAGTTCAAAGATCAAATGCACTTAATTGTAAAGTTCATATACCAAATTGACAAAAAAAATATATGTACTAAAGTGGTCCTAGCTGACAACTTCAGGGACTAAAAATTATATTAATCCAAAATTCTTTCATAGTTTGCTCAACATTTACATTTTCTTTGTTGTTATTTTCCCAGAAATATCTAGAATCAACAGGGGTGAGAGTGGAGGAAATGAGGGTGAAAAGGCAAGATGCAGAGCAATGGATGTCACACCGGATGCTACCGGAGAACCTTAGGGAACGTATAAGGCGATATGAACAGTACAAATGGCAAGAAACCAGAGGTGTTGAAGAAGAAGCCCTCATTGCTAACCTTCCTAGGGATCTCAGAAGAGATATAAAGAGACATCTTTGCTTGGATCTTCTCAAAAGAGTGAGTCCTTTTCTTATAAAAAAAACCATAATTATAAAATTAGCCCCTCAATTAAAACAATTTTCTCACTTAAGTACTTAAAAGATTTTTTTTTGTCAAAATGGTAATTAAAATTTTAATTTCTGTCTCATTTACTAAATAATGTATGATATTTAGTAAAAATGTAACGTTCTTAATGGTTGATATTGTGTTTCAGGATAAAATGAGATGAATTAATAGTTTAGTTGCCATTTTTGACAAAAAAAAAAACCTTTAAATACGTAAGCGGGAAAATGGCTTATTCTACATTTAAGCCAAACAAAACCAACCTGCTAGCAAAATTGGGTTATAATCGACTTAATTGATCCATTTGAATAAATCATTATGATTTTGTCAACCTTATTGGATTATTCAATTGTGATTGTGGTTGACTTGATCAATTATTAAAATTTACAACTAAAACAATAGACTTAACTTATGATTTTATAAACTTAAGGGTTTTGTATTAATAAGTGTTGATTTAGTGATAAGACACGTTAAATTTTCAAGAGGAGAACGGAGTTTAAGTCTTGAAGAGAATATTGTTAAAAAAAGTAATCACAAATTCTGAACTTAAAAATTATCAATTAAATAAATCAAATTAAAAAAAATCAATCAAACGGACGGAAAAAATCGAATGCTTACTTTATTCATATGAACATGCAATTAAAGCTTTAACATTGAACTAATCTTTTTCTTTTAGGTGCCAATGTTCGACAAAATGGATGAACAACTATTAGATGCAATGTGTGATCGTCTCAAACCAGTGCTTTACACCGACAAGAGCTATATTCTCAGAGAAGGTGATCCGGTGGAGGAGATGCTGTTTATTATCCGAGGGAATCTGACAAGTACGACCACAAACGGCGGAAGAACCGGTTTCTTCAACTCTGCTCATCTCAAAGCTGGTGACTTTTGCGGCGACGATCTGCTCACATGGGCATTGGATCCCCAATCATCGTCGAACCTACCGATCTCGACGAGAACAGTGCAGGCCTTGAAAGAAGTTGAAGCTTTTGCTTTAATGGCGGATGATTTGAAATTCGTGGCTTCTCAGTTTCGACGTCTTAGCAGCAAGCAATTCATGCATACTTTCAAGTAATTAATATTTCCTTTTAAATTCCAATGCTTTTTTCTACTTATTTGCTGTTTGAATTCCGTTTTGGTTTGGGTTAATTTCGGGTTTAGGTCGGATTAAGTTTCAAGTATGAGTTTTCATGGATTCTGGTTAATTTTAAGTTTAACCCGTTTTGGATTAAGTTGTTTTATATTGAGTTTATTTCAAATTTAGATCAATATCGGGTTAAATTATTCAATTTTGAGTCATTTTGAATTTGAA
Organism: Gossypium rotundifolium; assembly: GCA_025506655.1. Lineage (NCBI taxonomy): Eukaryota > Viridiplantae > Streptophyta > Magnoliopsida > Malvales > Malvaceae > Gossypium > Gossypium rotundifolium. The sequence continues at coordinate 33,931,759 of CP106733.1, read as the reverse complement.
TTATTTTTGTGTTTTGTTGTTTTAGGTTTAGGTTTTTTCATATAGAATTATTATGAGTTGAGGTCATTTTTGGTTCAAATTACTTTAGGTAAGTTTTCAAGAAACTTGTTTTGGGTTGTTTTGAGTTTAAGTAATTTTAAGTTTGAATTATTGTGAGTTTAGATTGTTTGAAGCTCGATTTAATTAAATTTTAGACTTAATTTTTTTAATAATGTTTAAATTTAACCAATCAATTAGACTAATTGAATTAAAAATCAGCTAAAAATTAGTTTAAAAAATAGTATCAAATTAGTTCAACCGCGATTAGCATGAACTGATTCAACCCATAAGTTGCATTGGGTTTTTTAAAATATTTTTTATTTTATGAAAATTGATAAGTTTTCTTTATCAAATGGAATGCTTCCACGCAATGATTTTGTTGATGCAGGTTCTACTCGGTGAGATGGCAGACATGGGCGGCGTCATTTATACAAGCAGCTTGGCGCCGACACTGCAGGAGGAAGCAGGTAAAGTCACTACGTGAAGCCGAGGGAGAGCCGCTCGTAGCTCTGGCAAACGGGAACGAAACCTCACCAAGCCTCGGCGCCACGCTTTACGCTTCAAAATTTGCCGTCAATGCGTTACGAACGTTGCGGAGCCATGGCTCGCAAAGCAGCCCTAGATTGCCTCAAAGATTGTCGCCGTTGCTTCCTCAAAAGCCAGCCGAGCCTGATTTTACAGCTGATTAGTAAATGGGAAAATAGCTAATTAAGGAGCTTTGCGTTTCTCTATTCGATTAGAGTAAACTTGGGGAAAACCTGTTTATAAATGTATAAATCTAAACAGATGCATATATAGGTTTTTTTTTTTCTTAAATGCAAATCAATTTATGTGATCAATTATGAGTAAGGGTGTTCAAACAGTTGGTTTAGTTATTAGTTGAATTAAATTAATATTAATTGAATTATTCAAATATAAAAATCTTTAATCGTTAATTAAATTGATTTTTTCAAATACATCAACTGAACTTAAATATTTCTATTAATTCGGTCAGTTAACCGAATTTTATATGTTTTGTCTTTTGGTTAAAATAAATATAAAACATATAAAAATTAAATTACTAATGTTCATTATCTTTTTTTTTAAATAGCTCAAAAATATATTATTTATTTCGTTAATTATTCGATTTCAAACTAAATTAATTGATAATTAAATTTTAAAAATCATTAACCAACCTCCAATTGAACTAAATTCGGCCACCAACTAATTAATCGACTTAGATCGATTCGATCGATTAATTTAATTTTAATCGAAATATGAACACTTATGAGCTTAAAAATGTACAACTTCTTCAAGCAATATCACTTATATTGCAACTCGCTTGAAAGAACTAAGGTTAAATTCTGCTAGTAGTCCCTATATTTTGTAAATTTGGATTGGTAAATTTTAGTAATTGTATTTTTGATTTTGAAATTTTTAGTCCGACTCAAATAGTAGTTGTTAAATCCGTTTAGTTACTTTTAATTACTAGTATTGTACTATGTATACAATTGTAGATTTAATCCATATTTTTAAATAGATCATTCTAAGTTCTTGTCCTTTTGAATTTAAAATTTTAATCTTAACACAAATGATAGTTATTAATCTATTAACTAAAAATTTAGTGAGTAACATGTTAAAATAATAAGTGATAAGATATTACACATATTGTCGATACTAAGTAGTAGAAAAAATTTTGTATATATTTTTCATGATATTATGCATAAATCAGATATATCATGGTGAATTCTTCAGAAAAAATTGTCTTCCACAATGAAATTTGATAAGTGAGATTTCGAGTCAGTGTTTACATAATTTTTTTTGGTCCGAAGAAATGATTCATCGAAATAATGAGTCACCATTAATACTGAAACATAATTTGTTTGTTGAATCAAAATTTGAAATAGCAGAATTAACTTAATGAATTCAATAGTTTTCCTTTGACGAGGACTGAAATTTTAAAATAAAAAATGTACAGAGACTATCAATGACAAAAAAAATAAAGATTAAATCTACAACTTTGTAAAGTACAGGGACTAATAGCAAAATTTAACCTAAATTTTAACTTATAACCATAATTAGACCTAACTGTATAAATCGGGACTCACAAATGGTAATTGACCGCTACCCCACTTCTCAAAATAAGAAGAATATTGAATATTTTACAATTGAGGATACCTTAAAATCAGAACCTAACCCTAATTTCCTCAAATTTGCCCCGATCCCAAATTCCCTTCAGACGAAACCCAGAAAATATCCAATTTCAGATCAAAATCAACAGTTATGGAAGATCATCGAATCAGCAAAGACGACATTAGCAACAACAACAACAACGTTAATCCGAGGCAATTACAGCTATTTGTTAAACTTGTAAATGGCCAAACGTTATCGCTTCAATTCTCCTCCCCACAAGTCCAAGTCGGTTCCGTCAAGCGTCAAATTCAGGAAATCACGAAAATCCCAATCAATTTCCAGCGCCTGATCCGCGGCCATCAGCTCAAGGACGATTCTGTAATTTCTCACCCCAATGCCATCCTCAACCTTTCTTTCAGCCTTCTCGGTGGCAAAGGAGGTTTCGGATCGCTGCTACGTGGCGCAGCCACAAAGGCCGGACAGAAAAAGACGAGCAATTTCGAGGCTTGCCGTGATATGAGCGGAAGGAGGCTGAGGCACGTGAATGCGGAGAAGAGGCTGGAGGAGTGGAAGGCGGAGGAGGAAGAGAGGAAATTGGAGAAGATGGCGGAGGATTTTATAAAGAAAAAGGCGAAAAATGGGAAAAAAGGGGTTGGAGATGGAGAAGCCGAGAAATATGTGGCGAAGTACAGGGAGCAATCAGCAAGGTGTGTGGCGGTGGTTGAAGAATCCGTTAAGGCGGCTTGCCTGGGAAAGCGGAAGGCGGTTCCAGGCGGAGCTGACCCTAAAAGGTTAAAGATTTGGTAAGTCTTATCAAGATCATTTAAGATTAAATTCTGCTATTAGTCCCTGTACTTTTTAGATTTTAAAATGTCAGCACCAACGATTATTGCTATTTTCAAAATTTGAGTTAATGGATTACTTATTGTCATTTGATTTCGAAAAATATAGAGAATATGGATCAAATCTACTGGATTACTTATTGTCATTTGGTTTCGAAAAATATAGAGAATATGGATCAAATCTACGCATAGTACAAGACTAGTAATTGAGTTTAACCAAACAAATTAACTGCTACTATTTGGTTTGGGACTAAAATTTCAAAATTTGAAAAGTAGAAAAACTAAAATTGATCAAATTAAAGTATAGGGACTAAATCCACAACTTTTGCACTAATAGCAGAATTTAACCATCATTTAATTTGTTTGTAAGATTAGGTTATGGATTTCTTTTTAATATTTGGGATATTTATTAGTTTTTTGTTTGCTTCTCTTGTTTTGAATAGGATGGGAAAGAGGAAATTAAATGAGAGTGATAGTGATAATATCAGTGATGATGAATATAGTGAAGATGACGAGGAAGATGAAAAATATGTAGTTTTGAACAACAGGAATAATTCGGATTCTAGTAAGGGAACCGAGGGGAGTTCCGGTTCGGTTTCTAGGAGAAGACGTGATGGGGAATTCTCAGTTGGAGTGTTGAGTGAGAGTGGTTCCGAGGAAGAGAAAGACATTGTTCCACTGCAAAGCTCGAAATCCGGTGGGGAAGATGTGCTTGATGTAGAAAATGATAAGGTTGAAGTTGAAGCAATTCAACCCGAGATACTGGAAAATAATGGAACTAAAACCGACGATCAGAAGGAAATAATTAGTCAGGGTGCCGATGTTCCAGTTCAAGAAAATGAAGGAGTCGGGAACAAACTGATAGATAGAGTCGATGGTTGTTCTGATGTGAAATTAGAATTTCATGGAGAAACGGTAGTTTCAAACACTAATGTGGCCATACCTGAAAAGCCGTTGAACTTTGATGACTTCAATTCGCCGCAAGAGATGGAGGTATGCACTGGAAGTTCTTTTCCTGTTCCTGCTTTCCATGTAGGCTTAGGTTGTTTGAGGGAATGTGTTTAGACTTTGGAGAGCAAGAATTGCGAAGAAAGGATTTGTGAACTAATGCGGCCTTCTTTGCACTATTGTTCTCATCGGTTTATATACATACTAGACGGAAGTTAAACAATAAAAATAGAAAAGCTTTCAACGTACTCTTCGATCATGTACCTAAATGAGTAGGGTATTAGCTTGTTGCAAGTTTATCAAATGCTTTCCTTTGGTCCAAGCTTAAATCGGGTCATAGGGATAGTTATATATGATGTAATTTAGCGTACTCTTCGATCACCCGTTTTATAATGCTTAGTGTGATTTGGGTGCTAACTTTTTTCGTCGTATTATAGGTTCTTGGGTTGGAGAGGTTGAAATCAGAACTGCAGGCTCGTGGTCTAAAATGCGGCGGTACTTTGCAAGAACGAGCTGCTCGGCTTTTCCTGCTAAAGTCTATCCCTTTGGATAAGCTTCCAAAGAAGTTGCTTGCAAAGAAATGAAAACCAATGTTGTAAGGCTTCATTTAACCTCATAGTAGTATTAAGGAGTTTCTTTTTGTCAAAATATGAAATGTGTGCGTGTTTATATATATCGTGTTCTGTTTAACTTTTATGACATGGTACTTGTAAGCTGAAACCTCATTATGTATGGAAATTGCTTCGATAAAATTGAATATTGCCGGGGACAGGTTGCACGTTAACATATTCTACTCTCTTGAATGCATGAAAGAATAAGAACTATTATGCCTACTGTGATTGCATACATACAATACAAGAAGTGTTCATTCGTAATATATCAAACAGGGTTGGTATGTGGAGTTGCATCCTCTGCCGGTGGAGATTTACGGCACACAGGGCACGTAGAGTTCATTCGTAGCCATTCATCGATACATTCTGCATGGAAGCAGTGTTTGCATTCTGGTATGCACCTGATAGTGTCTTTGCTAATGTATTCAGATAAGCATATAGGGCAGGTGCTGTCGTTGGGGCCAGGTATTCTCCGGCTCTCACCGAGCACCAGCTTTTCGTATGACTTGATTGTGGATTCATCCAACCCTGTTACGACAACCGCAGGTTGTGGCAACACGGCCGCAGGTCTGTTGTTCTGTTGCATGGGGCTTTCCCCAGCATCATTGCGACTGCTGAAGCAGCATGCGAAGAGGGCGATCCCGGTTGCACACACAAGTGCCGGTCCAGTAATTGACAAGCAGATGATCCCGAAAACTGTAAGACCATTACCTGTTTGGCCTGAAATATGATACCAAAAGGAAAATTTGACATTGTATTAGATCAAATGCTAATTGGAAGATGGAAATACAAGATTAACATTTGGCTAACTTTATTATTGCGGATCTTTTAATAATTGGATTGATGGTTGAACAACTAAAAATTTTATAAAAATTATAAATTGGTTCAATCAATTTTTTCTGGTTTTTTTATTGATTCCAAATAATTTGCTCAAAAATCGGTTCAACTCCTATATTTGGGTTGGTATATCTGTCAGTTTTTGACCGATCCAACTAGACAATTTGGTTCGGTTCAAGTAACATTGGTTATTACCATAGCAGATCAATGATTTTCTTTGCGGAGTAAAAGCAGCTATTGTTAAATCTTTCACTATTTTACTATTAGTATATTCTCTCTACTTTCATCTCGCTTAAAATTTTATGGTTATTTTCATAAATATTGGGTTTATTCATATTCATTTTGTTTTAAGAATAATTTATGAATATTTCACTTAAATATATAGAAGTAAAATGATAATTTTAAATATTATGAGGGATAGGGCAGGGTAAGTAAATAAGCCATTTGAATTTTGTCATCCAAGCTTGGAACCTAGTAAGCTTTCTTCTATTAGTGAAAATGGTTAAGTAACATGGATATTTGAATCGGACCGAATTGATCAAGGCATTGGTTTGAATAGATCATTAGATCAATTGACTCATAAAATTATATAAATCAGCTAAATCAAACTAAAAACTTAAATAAATTAATTAATTAATTTTATTGATTTTTAATTATTTTTATTCAAAACATACGAACCGACAACCCATCCAACTCGTAGATAATTTCTGACCTTTCATTGCATTACTAATTTAATATACAATACATTATCTTGTTTTAGCCGTACTATATTAGAGAAATGACGTCATACTTATATATAAATATAAAATTAAGCCCTTCGTTGTAGTTGACATTAGAATAAATGGGTCAATCTCTATAGTCTTAACAACGATAACATAAAATAATGCAATTACATCATCTTATAATAAAGTTAAATAAACTCCAAAAAATAAAAAACTCTAAAGTCAAACCTCAAAAACAAAAATACTAAAGTCAAACTTCAAAAATGAAAAATCTGAAGTCAAATTACACTAGAAATCTACTCCTTTCGTAAAAGCCACTCATTTATTTATTTATTTTAATTAAGTCCAAAATAAAATCCATAATGGGTTGAAGTAATTCCAAATATCTTCATCCTCACGGCTTTCTCAATTTTATTATTAAATGAGTTGATTGAAACATTAATTCTAGCCTAAGGATGTTGAGTTAATCACGAAAAGAGATATGTGATGTTAGTGGAAATGTAAAAATGTCTAATTCAGATTTTAGTCCTCCTACTATATCGAAATATGGGATTTAATCTCTAATAAGGTTCTTAGTTGTTGTTAAAGTGATAACTAGATGTTAACCATATTCAACCAATGATAAATTTACATGTCGGACTATTAGTTGTTAGTAAAGTGGTGATGTAGGTTTTATTACTGTCATTCAATCGCAGAGTCAGGCTCGCATGAAAATATAATCAACCGTATTCAAGTAAATTTACATGTCCATCGAATGCTTAAGGCTAACTAAAAAATATCAACAACTAATAGTGTTATCAATTTGGAAATGCTAATAACATTATAAAAATAAGGAGAAAATCTCAAAATTATACATGAGTTTTGATTTAATGTGTAATTATATACATGAGTTTTAATTTAGTGTAATTATACATGTGAAACTCTAATTATGATTCAAATGTATTTTAAAACTTTAATTTTGATTTAATCATATACATTTAAAGAAATAAATACATCAATTTATTTTATATTAGATAAATAGAATTTATGTATGCAATATATAAACATAAAATGATATTATATCAATAATTGTGTTAATAATTTATAAGAATCGATCAAATCAAAATTTCATGTATACAATTGTACATCGAACCATAGTTCATTTATAATTTTAATATTTATCCTTAAAATTGAATTACTAAATTATGTTAAAGTAAAGTAAAGGGATTAAATGTCAACTGAGCTTACTGTAATGACAAATGACTTCATTTTAAATGAAGTTTTTTTCTAGAAATTAGATCTCGGTTTTAATCTCATGGAAGACATGGCATTAAGTTTTGGGGTTTAATTAAAATTTTAAAAAATTTTGAAAAAAAAATTAATGAAAATTTTCAAAAGTTTTAAGTGTTTTAGTAAATTTAGAAAAAAAAAAAAATTTGAAGCGCCCAATTTTTTTATGGGGCGAGGGCCTTCTTTAGCTCCTCTTATGTTTCGATCCTATTTTAATCTTTAAACAATCTAACCTGATCCGACAATAATATTAACACGTTGAGGGTATACCAACTCCAAAAGAACAATACTTCATAAACATTTTCCAAAAAGAATCAATTTCCCTTCAACCTTTGTTATTAACATTGAATCCTAAAATCCATCAACCCCTGCCTTCCACCCTTTTATTAAAAAAAATAGAACATAACGGAGGGAATAAAAAATCTACCTTGTATTAAAAAAAGAATAGAAGGATGAAAAACTAAATTCCAACATAACAGAGGGACTAAAAATAAAATTAGACCAAATGCAAAACTGATATGATCATTGATCAAAGCTCGAAATAAAGATACTTACTTGATTCAGGAAGACGACGAAAACAATCAATTTCGTCACTATTATTGCTTTTAAACCCACAAATCCCACCTTGTGCTTCACAATCCCCACATTGAGGTACATGCCAAGTCAATTGAATATCACCACCAAGTTCAGCCGTGAACTCTTCATCCTCCTTACCCGGCCACGAAACTGGAACCGGCAATGCCTTCACGACAACACGGCACGAATACGAGGACACCAACGAACTCACAAGTCTCATCGAAGAAGTAGCCAACACCGAATGCGTCGAATTACTCATACATTCAATAATATCAAACCGAGACTCGATGACTTCACTAGGACAAGTAAGGAACGTATAGTTTTCATGGAAAGGAATAACAAAAGGAGTTCCTGATATACTGAATGTAAGAAGCCGATTGGGAAGGCAATTGTTGGGGTCGTAAAGTGTTATTAGTTGATCGAGATAGTTGATATCGCGTATATAGAAGTCGCCGGAATATGGGAGGCTGAGGTAAGTTTTGCTCTGGGTTTTGCAACTGAGGTTAAAGCCGGGGTAGCCGCAGTTTTGGGGGTGTTTCGTGGCTTGTTGGTAGAAAGGGAAACGTATGGGGACTTGGTTTTGGGCACATCTGGTGATGGGACATGGCTGTGCTGTTGTTGATGTATGTAAGAGAGGGAAGAGAAAAGTGAAGAAGATGATGAAGGTATTCATGATTAATGAGGAATGTTCATAAGGGTGGATAAATTTAAGGGAGGAATTCATTGCAAGACTTTATATTAAAATAGTTTTATTACATTAGAAAGTCAACTGCTTAAAAATTAAATAAAGGGATTTTTTTTTATTTTAGGTTAAAATATTTAAGAGGTCCCTGTATTATAGGAATTGAATTAAATTAATCCCTTTTAAATGGATCAATTTTAAAATTTTACATAATCATCAGGCTGCTTGTTTATGATCGGTAATTAGTATGAATTCTATAAGACTAATGGAAACGGCACATGTAAATGTTGCCTTGGGACCAAACATAAAAAAATTGCACTCTCACAAGTAAAATTTAAGTTAATATTTTAGAGATGAAATTGTTAAAAAGGTAATCACAAATCACAAAAGAATTAATCATTATAAACCGTAAAATGAATATGAATGGTATGTTGATCGTAATAAAAAAAATGTGGTCCAAATATTTATGCTTTATATTACATCATAATTTCATTACGTCAAATTCTACTATTTATCTTTGTATAATAAGTAAGACGTGAATTTAATCTTTATACTTTTTAAATTTTAAAATTTTAATTATGACCGGATGATTAAGGTTAAATGCATTAGTATATTTTTAGAAGCATACTTAACATTTATGCCTTTTTGTGACGATGTATTGCACTTTTACAAGCATATGTGGGGCATGTCATTTGGATAGCAAGGCCTCATATAGAGAATAGGTAACTCCATATAAAACTTTATATGTGTACCTTTTGACATTTAAGTAAAAGTGAGTGTTCCATCGAATTGAATGAAATTTTTTTGAATTAATCGAGTTGACGAATTATATTTTATCATCTTAACTTTATTTGGAATTTTTTTCGATTTGAGTCGAGTGAGATGAAATTCGAATCGAATATATTTGTTCAAGTTAAATTTAAAAAAATAACTCTGGGTCATTGTAACCATTGTCACCCATCGTAATCAAATTTGTTATTAACTTTCATCCCCTCATAATTTATTTATTAATTTTTTGTATACACGGGTTAGCTCCTTTGCTTGTTCGGTTGCTTCAATTATCTTTTGATTCTTATCACTGTATATTTTAAAATTAAAAAATATATTAAATGTAAAAATGTAATTTTTAAATAAAAGTTATCTTAAAGATAAAATGTGAAAATGATACCAACATAAAATTTTAACATAAATATTTATTGCATCATCAATAATTCAATTTTAACATAAATTTATAAAGATTTAATATAATTAAACAATTAAACAATATAAATAGTATAAAATGTGAAATTTAATTTAATAATATAAAAATAGATATAAATAAAATTGTTGCTATTTAAGTTTAGGGATTTTTTTGAATGATTTTTTATTTAGGGTAAAAGGAGAGAAGTAAAATTTAAGGAAAAATAAAAATTTTAAAAATTGGGATAGGAAAATTTTAGGAGAAAAATAAGTGGGAAGAGTAAAATTTTGAAAAGAAAATGGATTTGGAGTAGAGAAAGGTGGGATGGAAAAGTAGTAAAAGTTTTGAAGAAAAGTAAAAAGATTTCAAATTTTTAAGTTAAAATAGTATTCGGTTTATTTAAGTTATTCAAATTATTTGAATTCAAAACTAAACTTAAAATTTTTAAAAAATTAAGTTAACTCGAATAACTCAATTCATTTAACTCATAATTTAAAAAAAAAAATTAATTATTTCGAGTCAAAATCAAATTTTACTCACCGAACTCGCTCTCCAAAATTCCAATCAATTAAATTTAAGGGTTTCTGCTATAATCAACATTTTGCTTACGTGTATATACATTTGTGTTCTTTTCCTTCTAAGTCAAATCCATCAAAAGTCAGCTTATATTCATGATTTGATTTTAAATTTAATTTTTATTCTATATGATTTTGAAACCAAATTGATGTCTCATTTAGACAATTCAAAAAAAAAATTAAAAATCAAATCAACTAAGTCGACCAAGTTATCATTTTCATCTTAATTTATCTAAAAAGATAAAAATTAGCTATAGAAATGTAACAAATCACATTCTTATTCGACATTTACTTTTTGAGACAAAAATGATAAATTAAACATCATAATGAGATCAAAAAAGGTTTCTACGTTAAACAGAAAAAAAGACTAACTCAAACCAAATTGCTTTGTTCAAAAAAAAAAAAAAAAGAAGAAAAAAACCAAAATCTGATAAAATCGCGTAGGCCTCACGTTGCAAGAAAATATATGAACAATTGAAAAGAGTATTGTAAGTGTGCCAATATTTTATACTACTGTAAGAGGCACCAGCTAAGTAGCTGATAAAATTTACAAATTATTGAAAAAGAATTACAAACAAAAAAAGAATTACAAGCTCACTGGGTAAATGGGGACAAAAAATAATGAGGTTCCTCATTTGTTTCAGTTCTGAATTATATCAAATGTAAAAATATCCCATCGATTAGAAGCTCTTTAATGCCTTTATACCAGAGAAAAAAGAATGTTAAGTATAGCCAACCTTAATTCATATATTTTCGACAATTAGGAGCTTTACATAGGCAAGGAACTTTAAGCTCATCGTGCTCGTCCGGATCGAACAAATAATCATATCTGTCAAACAAATCATATATATTGTAATGAATGGCTACAAGGATACCAACAAGGATGAATAAACACGGATGGAAATGGAAATAGTGAGAAAAAAGGAATCTAGAGATCTTACGTTAGCTCATCACCAGCAGAGACTTCGGTCTTAGCAATAAGAACAATCCGGCTCTCTTCATCGCCAACACTCATGATCCTTGCGTAGCAATTAGGTGTGCACTGCAAAATGGGTGGTATTTTCAGATTACAAAAAAGAATTCATGATGCTAAACAATCAACACTAGCACTACTCAAGTAATTATAGGGGCATCCTTTTCTTTTTTTTTTTTTAATGGGAAGGGGCATCAACCCGATTATAAGCCCGTACCGAATGATTGATTAAGCGTGCAATATTCCCCTTATTGGTGGCATCAATCACCACTTCCTCGCTGATTTTGAACAGCTGCATTACATTTTGAATAATCAAGAATCAGTATTTAACACCATAAGGAGGTCAGCAACAATGAAAATGGACCTAACCAGAGAATGTTTCAAGCCTGACTAATTACAGACAATTAAGAAGGCACCAAGTCAAGTCAATACGGTAAACAGAAAAACCTCAAATGTTTAACATATAGGGACATTTCACTTAACCAACACACAACCATTGGCCTGGAATCTTTTTCCGAGAATTCTAGAGGTTTATCCAAACTACAGTAAGTACATCAAGAAGGTCAAACTACTTAGTCAAGTGGAATCGGAGATAGATAGATAGTCAAATCTAAACCCTTTTAATACCAGATGCAACACATTCATAAATTAAGGACGGGGATTATAAGAACCTTACATAGCAATCTTTTCCTTCAGAACGGTACTGTGCCTCCCTAAGATCTGCAACACTACGCCTAACCTGCTCACCACGATACTCAACAACCTGGAATACACATGCTGAGTATCAACACACCAAAAATAATAATGCTTTACTTGAGGAAATACAACTTAAAACCAATTTGATGTTAATGCTATGAAAATGGACAGAAATAGGTATTGCAGGACAAAGTATTACCATTTCTCCTTCCTGAATGTTTCTACGTGCAAAGAGGCCCCATCCATGAATACCAGATTTGCCAAAACAAACTCGGTGGTTCTCAGTCCTCTAAAGACATGTACAAAGATTGAATTAGAAAACTACATCAAACTAAGAAATAACCAATAGGACATAATCAAGGATCATAGCTTACCTGCAACTGGTACAGTCGATCCTTGAATGACGAGAAAACAGTAGAATCATCTACTTCCTGTTACAAGACAATGGTATTATGAACTCATTGACAAATCCAAAAGGATCAGAAGGCAAAATTAATTGATAGCTATTCTCTAATTAAAAAGTATATGTTCAAAAGATAAGATATTTACTACAACAAAGAGAAGAATGGTACTTTATATGTGCTTAATGCTCTTAATGCATATATATGATGATGACTTGGCCCACTCGGACTGTGGAATATTGGCTCCCTTTCAGCTCCCTGGCAAATAACAAGAATAGTATAAGCAAAGATAAAACCGACACAAATAATTGCATCATGCTAGCAGTTTACAACATACAAAGTTAGTGGCACCAGCAGACAGCTTTAACTTCAATAGAAAGTAGGGGTGAGAGTTTAATTGAATCAAGTCAAATCAAATGAAAAAATTTCAAGTTAATTAAGTTAACGAATCCTATTTTATAATCCTAACTCAATTTGAAATTTTTTGAATCGAGTCGAGTAAAATGAAATTAGAGTCAAATCGAATCAAGTTAAATTAAAAATTAAACATTCTTATTACAGTATAATCAATTCCATGTTGGAACATATAAATTTGAAACTTTTTCAAAACAAAATAATAATAAGAGACTTTAGTATGATAATCTTATCATTAATTAACTTATTTAGGTCTCCAAAATTATTATTTTAGAAATTTTAAAATTTTTAACTTGCTTTTATATATTCTTTAGAATTTTTAAAAATTATTATAATTTTCTTTTAAATATAAATTTTGGAATTTTTATAATTATTTTGTAATTTTGTTGAAAGACTAACTCATTTTCAAAATTGACAAGGTCCAAAAAATATTTACACCAATCTGGTATTCGAATTATTCGAGTTATTCAAATTATAAAATTCAACTCAATTTGAACTTGAAACTCAAATTACTTATTCAAGTCAACTTGAATAACTCGATTAAATTATCTCGAAATTCGAAATTTTTTTCGATTTTTTAGAATCGAATAGAGTTTTGCTCACCCCTAATAAAAAGTACATGCTTAATTGGAAAATAAATAATGGCTTCACTTTTGTCAAGCAGAATAAGAAAAGGTTTCAGGAAGTATATAAATATATGCAGAGAAAATTGGAAATTGTTACTGATATAAAAAAATAAAATGACAGCAAATCACAAGACTCCTGGAAACCTACCTTAAATTTTGACCTTGTAAAAACGCGGCATCTAGCAGCAGAGCATGCATCAAAGTCATTGGTATCCAGAGCTGGGGATTCAGGGAGCTCAGCATTCTTGGATGAAATTAGCCTCGAACCTCTAGGACAATCGTTTACATTCTGAAGAACATTTCTGGCAGCAAAAACCCCTGAAGGAGTATGCATGACAACAACTGCATCTGGATTTGGGCTCCTGCAACAAAAACCAAAATATGAGGATACCATCAAAAAAATATGGGTGACACATATAGAAGCATAACCAAAAGTATCTTCTGTCTTCTGTATTAAAAAGATATGTAGCAAATGGAAAAAGAAAAGGGACAATATAAAACCTGTGATCAGTGCAGTACACGAACTTTTTTGTCATTTGCATCCCATTCTTCTCCGAGCAGTGTAGCTGTAAATTAATAAGAAAGACTCAAATATGAGTTAACCATGAAGGAACATGTTTTGTAAAGTTCAGTCAGAGCATTTCGGCAGCAATTGGAGTTCATACACACTCTTCAACTGAGAAATCTGGGATCACCATATGCCTTTAAGATAAACATAAAAGGATTAAACACTTACTTCCATGATGTACCCTGCTCTTGATGCACACATCACATGAAAATAAGTGGAACACTTGCAACATTGAGTGCAGGAACCATGAGTTTGCTTACAAATCACGCAACTCTGTCATGCACACAATTAAAACATACTTAGATGAAATCTATTGAAACAATGTGATGAAACCATAAATAACTGCAAAACAAACTGCAGAAAACGATGATATTTCAGGTCCTCACATTTAGCAAAAAAATATCTTAAAACAGAATTCTTGAAACATGATGGTTTACAAAGATAATTTGATTAGGAAGGCACCTTCAAGAAAGAAGTGGGTGGAATTCTGAGGACCCCAACAGCAGGTTCCATCTTCTCATGATCCAAGAAACCAACTTCAGGCCGAAACCAGGCACATGTGACATGAACCCATAGTGACTCCACATCAGTTGGCTTCAGAGCACCCCCTAGAAAATCATATTTACATATTTAAGAACAAACTTAAAAAGAAATGATTAAACTCCACAAAGAGCTATTCAAGTGACAAAAGTAAATCACAAAAATGACTTGATGCAAGAAGTCAAATGAGTTAACAACTGAAGTGCCATCCATATTTGCAACTAAGTAAATGTCTGGATATATTCTTATGCAGATATCCATGCCCCTGCCACCTATTATTTCCCGGATATATTCTGTAAAGATCTTCACAATCTACATAACTACACATGTAGGATGATGAACCTTAACAAAGAAGGAGAGCAAAAACTAATTTTACATAACATGCCTTTCACAGGGCAAAGGCAACACTCCCTCTCAATATCAGGTGTTTCGCAAGCCCTACAAACCCAAGATGTCAAATCTTGAACATTACTTGCCCCATAGCATTCTTGATGAACAGCTATTTGACACCTGAAAAAGAAAATTCTCTTTCTATAAGTCTGGGAGCCATAAAATGATATGCAAGTCAATATCAAGAACTGGTGCGTGATTAAAATACCTGTTGCAGATTATAATTTTGTTATAATCCCAGTCTTCAACCCATCTACATACAGCACATCTTTCTGTTGTCCACTTTGCATCAACAGGCTCATATTTTTCTGAAAAAGATGGTTAATTAAGTTTCACACTTTTGAAAGTGATTAACTTCACCAACTAAGGACAAAAAAAGGATTAAAAAGGAACTTGAAGAAAAATGGTCCTTAAGAAATGGGATTTACCTTGCAAAAAACCAATTAGCTTCTGCTTATCTAGCTTTAGAGTATGAACACCATGGGCATTGTAATCAACAATCTGCACACATATACCAAATGTATATAATGCATGTTAGCATAGATTATAGGAATGAATAATAACAAAAAGAATGAAGAATTCAAGAATGGCCATGAATGATAACCATTCAGCAGGAAAAGAAGCAAAATAATAAAAAGAAATAAACCTTGTTTCTTTGGGGCAAAATCAAAGAAGGTATTAAAGCAACATAAATAAATAAATGAATGAATAAACAAAGCCATGCTTCCAAAATAAAAAACACCAGAACAGACCCATTTTTCCAGAGTTGTCATTGTGTCCTTGACTTTCACACTATACTTCCATTTTTTCGCTCTACAGCCTGTATGCCGCTCCCATTCACTTAGCGTATACTTCTTTGACCCGCATGCACCACACTCACATACAACTCTAGAACATGAAAGGAAAAGTTCCCATTAGAACAAATGGTAGATGGAAGTACAATAGCTTACAACCTACTTTAACACACGCCAAATAACTCAAAGCTTTTCAGGACTTACAAATGAAGATTTGGAATATATGATCCTTCCATGCCATTGCAGACTACAGTCAACTTGTCAGGAGGAACACTTTCCCCACTTTTTTCTCTAGATCTGTTTCAGTTTTTCATCACATTATTAGGTAGAAACGAAATAGAGGGTTCCTTTAATGCACATAAGTAAAATTCAAAGGAAAGACACATTAGACCAACATACTTGATTTTTGGCTCTCTTTTTGCTAAGCATGATTCTAACTTGGACTTTGCTTTACATTCGGGGCAGTAATAATCAATGTTCTCCATATCCTTCAAACAATGACCAAGGCAGTTCTAATGACTTCAAGCACAAAGTAACATAAGAGAGAAACATAAACATAAAAAGGGGCAAGTTGGGCATGATAAGCAAACCTTGAAAACTTTACTGCTAATGTTGTCACATTCAGCATGAACCCACACATTACACCCATCACAACATACCTAATCCACAGGGTTAAACCAATCTTAAAATACACAAATGATTTATCAAAGAAAATACTCAAACTAGTTACAGCAGCTGCAAATATCTTACCCAATTGCCACCATCTGAATGGTGCCAAATCTTCTTGCATATGCCACAATACTGCTTTGATTTCCGCAGCTGCAAAGAAATGTAAACATTTTAAGAACTAAACTTGTATTGAAGCTCAAATTCAAACACAACATCCTCAAAAGGAAGAGTCTTCTCATTAACCTTATAACAATGTTTGCACAAAAGCTCAGCAGATTTCTTCATTTTCTTCATAGTTTTTAATGGAACAACCGAGCCACAGCTGTCACAAGGTCTTGCATCCTGCACAAATCAACATGCATTCTTACAAGTGAGCTACTTTGCTAGTCTATAAAACAAACTGGGAGAAACCTGAGAGCTTAAACCAAAATTTATAGAAAAAGAAAAATATATATCCAACTGAACTAATCCATAGTAGAACTATAACACGTCTCACATCACTTAGATCATTGAAATTATCAGATACCCCATAAAACCATTGGTGCTGTGAAGCTTAACTCATAAATACAAGAAAACTTGTTCTGAAGGAACTTGCCTGGTTGTGGATGTATAAACAATCCAGATCCTGACTTGAACAACTGGTTTGAGCATCTGTGTATCCTATTTGTTGGGTCTTATGTTCCGAGTCTAGGAAACCATTTTCTGCCAAAACTGCCTCCTCCAGAGCCATCTGAAAATCACTTTGCTTCCACTTGAACAACTGGGTCTGCCCCTGATATCTGAACTAGGAAAAAGTCAAGAGCATTAGAAACACCTTATTACCATTTAGTAAAGTCAGCCAAGAACAGTCATCTACAGAGTACACACCTATCCATAAATTCTGCAAATGGGAATATCATTCCTTGTTTCACCCAGGCATAATCCTGCTTGCAGTTCTGAAAAAAATGAGTATACTACCATACACTAAACAACAAGAACATAAGAGATGAGATTACCCTCTGAGTTCCATTCTTTGAGTACCCAAAAAACATAACGCAAATAGCACCAGGAACACAACAACTTAGGACCGATTCAGGAGCTTGCAATATAGGATCAATGACAATAGCTGGCCAGGTAGGGTATCTCTTCCCGCATTTAGCCCAAACTAAATCACCCAAAGCAAAATCCTCCGGCTTATACACATCTTTCCTTTTTACACCTCTCTCTATTTTCAACCTCTCTATACCCTTAAAGCTATCATAAGGCACAGTCTCTTCAGTTTCTAGCAATGTCGAAGAAGAAGAATCCAAATAACTTCCGTATTCATAACTACTATTAATCCCTACACAACTCATTCCTCGTTCCTCTCTTCTTTTACTAATTAGATACAAATCCGAGCTTCCATATCCATACTTATCTTTCAGATATCTCGACCCATCAAACTCATCATCCTCCAAGCTCGAATCCGCATAATCGACTCTCAGTTTTCTACTTTTCCATGAATCAATAACAGCGTCCTTAAATCTAGAAGGAAGCGTTTGAGTTCTTCCTTTAGATGATTTCAACAACGGAGGCTTAAAATTCCTCTTGGATCTCTTCTTATTTTGTTTCGCTTTATTCATATTCATCGAATTCGACTCGAATTCACCAGCCCAGTACGACTCCTCGCTACTCCAATAACCTGAACCGCTACTGAAATCATCGAACTCGCCGTATGAATAATAACCGTTCGATTTCAATCTCTTCGGATTACCCTCGTAATCGTAAAATATCTCTTCTTCCCCACAATCATCGTAGCCCTCTCTTTCCATCTTACACCGTTTCATACACCGCATTTCAAGATTCCCCGTCCGTTTGATTATCATCTTCCTGCCCCCCTTCTCTGTACCCAGACCCTGATTTTCACATCGAGACAAAGCCCCCAGCTAGATTAAAAACCCAATCACTTACCCTAAATTCAAAAACAATTATCGCACACAATCGCACCTGAATCCAATATTGAAAACCCTAAAAATACGATCCATACAATGAAGATATAAAATTCGCACGTTCTTCCCGTGAATCTTGAATGAAACACTGAAAGGAAAATTCGAATTTTAGAATTAGAAAAATTAAACAAAAAAGGCAAAGGGTTAATTAACGTGAATTGTTGCTGTTGCTTTTATATATGAATGGAATAGGGAAAGGTATTGTAATTTGTGTGGGTTCAGTGACTTGAAAATTATAGGGCGAGAGATGAGAAGAGGTTGTTTATAAATTTAAAGAAAGTAATTAATGCGGGTTTAAACTATAATTAAAGGCTTAAGTGGGCCAATTAGGGTAATATAATATTGGTTTAAAGTGTGGGCCTTGGCGGGGTGGCGCCAACGGCGACGTATTTGCCTCCAAATCATGAGGAAAAAGTATGGAGGGAAGATTGGAAAAAGGAGCGAAATTTTTGGCTCCTGCATAGCGCGAAACCAAATTAAAAGGTGCGGGGATTGGTTTTTTTATTTTGTATTTTGAAATTTTTTACAAGGTTTGGGTAGAATTTTTACATGCTTATGGGCTGAATTAAGCTCGAAGGTATGTTTAAAATTTAAAAGGATTTGAGTTTAAATATTAAACTTAGATAAATTTATATAAAAATATTAGGTTTATTTTTTAAATTTGTAATATTTTATATTATGTTATTTTTATGTATTGTGTAATTTAGAATATATTAAAAATAAATATATATTAAATATATAATACTACTCTAATATAAACATTTAAAATAATGTTAAGATGATTATATAAAAATTTAATAAATAAAAATGTATAATTTTATTAAATATTAATATAATATAATATAAATATTTTAATAAAAAATAATATGGACAGTGCCTAAAATAGATTTGGGTTAATTTTTACAAATATGAATGGTTTTGAGCAAAATTTCAAATTCATATTTTGGGTAAATTAGACTTGAGTAAACATAAAGTATGTTAATATCATATTTAGACCCGACCCGACTTGATTATGAACACATCTAGTTAAATTCAAAAATATTTTAATGTTTAGTTAGCCTTCAATGGGAATGGAGCAATGGGGTGGGCTTTTGCCCGTCTCCACCCTAACCCATATATTTTTAACATGGATGTTTAAATCAAGTTGTATTCATATTTTGAATTAATTAGAATGAAAATCGATCATAGTATTGGTGCGGAGAAAGATGTTAAATTCAAAGTTATTTCAATTAGATTAGAGAATCAGTTTAGAGAAAGGCATTGAACCAGCTGACTTGATAATTGCAAAAAAATAATTGAACCGAAATTTTTTATGAATTTTTTAATAATTTATGTAATCGAAATGGATAGATTAATTAGACTAACGAACCAATGACCTAATCTGCGAGACCATCGGTCCAATTATAAAAATATTGATTAGACAAAGCTACTCAGGAATTGATACGAACCGATTGAACAAGCTAAAAAACAGTTAAATTAGCCGAATTGGATTTTTTTTTCTTTTATCAAAATTTTAACAATTTATTTATTCAATTAAATAAACATTAATCTATTTTTTTTCAAATTTGATTTGAGAAGTTAACACCTGATTTGATATTTCACAATTTTTATTTTTTTTATCAAGATAGAATAATAAAATTCAAGTATAATTATTGTAGAGCAACTACTAATATAAATTTTATTGTTATATATTTTAAACTTTGATATTTTGAAAATTATCCCGAGGTGGGTTTTTCCTAAATTTGATCTCGACCGGCCACAAATTGAAACCCATCTTGTTCAAGGTGTTTCGTTTTTTTGCCACCCCTAGTTATGTTTGTAAGTTGAGGTATTAGGATCTTCACAATTATGGTGCAACTCTCATCATGTGTAAATATTATGTGAGAGCTTTGTTTAGATTTATCATAATCTAAGTTCGAATGTATTTTAGTTTTCAATCAACTTTGTTTATCCTGATTCTAATTAACCGAATATATATTATTTATGATTTATATTTATGATTGTAATTGTATTATTTATTATATGTGTTTGAGATTGTACTAAAAAGATTAGCGTAAATTTATTTTAGTCATCCAATTAAAAAATATGTTGGATGCTATTGCTATCCTTAAACATAAGTATAAAGAATTATTTTATATTAAATAGATTCATTAATTATAATTTATATCTATAATATATATAAGCATGAGTTGAAAAAAATAACAAGAACACCTTTCGTTTCATTATATTAATTTGAAAATTAAATTGATGCAATATATAAATGTTGAGGTTAAAATTTGTTATTATACTTATCTTAAAATTTACCAAATTATCTTTCCTTTACCAACAACGTCTTAGTCCATAACAAGAGTGATAACTTATAGGCATCATAGCTTGGCTCAATCCCATTCCCTCCTCAAATTAAAAGAAAAAAATGGTGAAATAAAGAGTTAAAAATTAGATGATCATTTTATAAATTTTCATAACTAAATGATGTAAAAAGTACTAATAATAAGGTGACTATCTATGTAGTTTACTCCAAAACAATTTTAAATTCAACCTTAAGTATGATTCACACAAAAACTCATATTATTATTTAAAGATAATAAAATAGAAAATGTAAAATAGACCAAAAATACTTATATAAGTTCTGATCATATCTATTTTTTTACACAATGTTTAGAACTATTCATAATTCCTCCTCAACCTATAAATATGAGTATATTGCGTTTTATCGTACTCGAAACCACATCCTCCTTTATTGACAATAATTCATATGTCTTTTATAAATATATTTCTTATTTAAGGATTTAAAAATTAAAATTTTGTCCGCCCTATATCCTAATTTCACTTTTTTTTGTCAAATATTTTTAAAAAAAATTATTGTGTATGAGATTTCATTTTAAGAAAAAAGTAGAGCAAAAAGTCACGCAACTTCACCTGTCAAGCAATCCAAGTTTATTTTTGTCTATTTTGTCTCTTATCCAATCAACATGCATTTTATTTTTGTTCTCTTTTGTTTTCTTATGAGAGAGACGTATTTAAATTTAAATATATATATATATATATATATATATATATATAATTATAGACTAAATTACCTAAAAAAGCTCATTTCCAAGTAAATTTACGGAAATGGGCCGATTACATCATTATTTACTAGAAATGATCGATTTTTGCAAAACACGTCTATGTGGCCGCGTTGAAGGGGGAAAGTGCCAGCAAAGCGTGCCCCCAAGAGAGCGTTTTTTGACACATCAGCAAAACGAGCGCGCTTTGCTCCGTGTTTTTATATGTTAGGGATATTTGCATGTTTAATCCCTATGGTTTTTAAGGTTAGGGTTTTGGTAAAATAAGTTATGGTTTATAATCTTAGTAGTTTTTTAAATTAAATTAGGATTTAGTGTTATCTTATAAAAAATACTTAAATTAAGGTTTACGATTTTTAAATAGATTAAATAAATTAGGGTTTTAGGGTTTAAAATAAATTAAACTAATATTTAAAATAAATTAAATTAGGGTTTTGGGTTTTGAGTAAAAATTAATTAAATTAGGGTTCTAGGGTTTAAAATAAATTAAATAAAGGTTTAAAATAAATTAAATTAGGGTTTATGATTTTTAAATAGATTAAATAAATTAGGGTTCTAGAGTTTTAGATAAATTAAATTAGGGTTTGGGTTAAAAATACTTGAATTAGGTTATAAGGTTTAAAATAAATTAAATTAGGGTTTATAATTTTTAAATAGATTAAGTAAATTAGGGTTTTATGGTTTTAGATAAATTAAATTAGGGTTTTGGGTTAAAAATAATTAAATTAAGGTTTAGTTTTTTAAATATAACATTGTGTTAAATTTTTTTAACAAAATTTTACTATTTTTACCCTGAAAAAATATTTTTGAGAAGACGTTTCTAAACAAATAGTGTCAAAAATGCTTCAAGCAAGATGCACTGTCAGTAAAAATACAGAAAAAAAGCTACCACGTGGACGCTCTTTTTCTACAGTAGTTCCTGCAAAATAATTTTGAAAAGACATTTCTGAACAAATAGTGTCAAAAACGCGTCAAGCATGATGTAATGTCATCAAAATTTCTGAAAAAAGCTCCCACGTGGATTCTCTTTTGCTACAGTAGTTCCTGAAAAAATAATTTTGAAAAGACGTTTCTAAACAAATGATGTAAAAAACGCTTCAAGCAGGATGCAATGTCATCAAAATTTCTGAAAAAAGCTCCTACGTGGACGCTCTTTTTCTATAGTAGTTCATGCTTGGCTAGAGTGAGCATAAATTTGACCACCGGCAATACTTACCTACCAAGGCCCGCCTTAGAAAAATGGGAGGTTCGGGTAAAAATATAGGCCGAAAAATGGGCTTAAGGAAAATGAGGCCGATTTAAAAATGGGTGGGCCTCGTAAGAATTTCTTGGCATTCTACCCTTCTCAAATCATTAAAGGCAAAAAAAAATTTTAAATATTATTTTCTTATTGTTTTTCTCTTTATTTTGCTACCATTTTACTATTATGTTTCTATTATTTTGTTGTTAGTGTTTAGATATTATATAAAACTTATTTTATTGTTAATTTTGTTATTATTTTAAAGACATTTGTTAATTTTTTATTATTTTAGAGGCATTTCCTTGTTAAGTTGCATCTATTTTAGTGTTATTTAAGTCTACATATTTTTAAAATTTATTTTCAATTTGTTGAAAAATATTTATTTTGATTTTTAAATATTTTGATGTATTATATATATTTAAAATTATATAAAATAATATAAAAAATTAATCTGGGTGGGCAGGCCCGGTTTTAGTATTTTATATGGTAGGGCTTGGGCAAAATTTTAGGCCCATTTTCAGGGCCTGGCCGCCCGAGCCCAATGAATGGGCCTAAATTTTTCGTTGGGCCCGACCCGAACCCGGCTCGGCCCGGCCCATGCTCACCTCTATGCTTGGCCTTAAGCTATAAACAAGATAAATATCATTCTTAGTTTGCATAAGTTACAGCAAGAAAAATTAGAGAGGCTAAGCAGAATAGAAATTGAAGATGAGTGAACGTATTAGTGCTGTTATTTACTATGATGGTGAGGTCCGTGACACCGAGAACGGCGTTTGTAACACCCCAAACCCGGACCAAACACTACAACCGGATCTGGTATGTCACTAAGGAGATTTTAATAAAACATGTCGCATTTTTGGAAATATTTTCCTAAAGTTTAACCTTTTATTCGGGAAAAATTTAATAGATTGATAATTTAGATAAACTATAAATTCTATGAGATGTTTCTATGAATTAAAAACCAAAACTTAAATACATGCCTTAGAAAAAAAATGTAAACTTAAAATGTCTGATAATAATAATAAAAGCCCAAAATTAAAACTGAAATGAAATATAAAGCTAACGGCCCGTGGCCTTATTACAATGAAATTTAAAACTCATTAAATAAAAATATAAAATAATAAACTAAAGTCTTTTTTTGCTGAATCCAAATGTTCTTTTGCATGGCCACCTTACGCTCCTCTCCAGCCCGGTCCGATGCACTAGGTGCTACCTGAAAAATGTTAAATAATAGGTTGAGTCATGAGACTCGGTCATGCAACCTCGTGCACCATCAAATTGGGCCTTAGCCCCACAGAACAGAATAACATATTATCATGCAACAGAAATTATGCAAAGCCCAACCCAATCCTAGGTTTCCATTCGCTACACACCACCCTTACCTGCCAATCACACCATTGGGGATTTCTACAATCAACCCACACCGCTACACACCATCGATAGCAGTCATGCTGCTCATCGTCAGATCATGGCAAAAAGCCACTATAACAGATCATGGAAAAAGCCACTACAACAGATCATGGCATAAGCCACTACAACGGATCATGGCATAAGCCACTACAACGGATCATGGCATAAGCCACTACAATAGATCATGGCATAAGCCACTACAACAAAACACTTCCCCTTTCATCAAACCCAACCCCGTGCAATCACAGCAATCGGTATACTTATAAAACATATCATCTTAACAGAAACATTCACTGAAGAATGACAGAGATCACTAACCTGGTGATTCGCTTTTACCCTCATCGGGTTTCCAACGTTATGCCGGGATTTTGGCATTTAACAGAATATTACAGATTTATATACATGCATACTAACAGACAATCTAATGGTGTGAGAAGTTACACACCTGATAAATGCGTAGGACTACTCTCTATGTCGATACCCTTGCTAACCGAATCTACAATCTTGCTCAAAAGCCGGAAAAAAATACGAAGATAAAGCCTATCCTATATTCGGTCAAAGTTAGTGTTTTACCCGATTTATACATTAAAATAAAACAAATCCTCTTACCTAAATCGATTAGATCCCGGAAGTAGAATGATTCGTGTGCTACCGATTTGAAAACCTAAGCGACTGAATTTCCTTCAAATTTTGGAATACCGCAAATGACAGAAAACACGAGATTAGCCAGCTATTTAGCCATTCGACTACTGCCTCCAAAAGCTAAAAAAGGATTGAAAGAAAACCCAAATCGATACTTACCTCTGTAGAAGATTTCGACTATCCCTTGTAGAATGATTCAGCAATCATAGAAGAAGATCGAAGCGTAGAAGAGTAGAGATCTAAAAGTTTCGGCTCTTTAAGAAAATCTCGAAAAGATGAACTAGATGTGTTTTTCGGCTTTTTAAAAGAATTGAATGGGGTTTTGGCTTTGGCTTAGGAAAAGTAAACAAAAGAGAGCCTTAGAAATTTTGGCTAGGAAGTAATTTCGACAAAAGAAGAAAAAGAAAAGAAGTTTCGACAATAGAGAAAACTGAAAGAAAGTTCTCAGAGAAACTAATGAAATTTCGACACAGAGAATGAGAGAAAAGAGTAGGGTTCAAATGCCGGAATTAAAGAGATTCCACCCCTATTTATAGTGAATTTCAGCACCCCCTAGAGTTGAAAATTCAGCCACCACTGTGACCAGTAGATCAGATCCTAAATTTTCTCCCCTTATCATCATCTGACTATTCATCCACAGTGTCATGAATGACACTACCTCTTCCTTTCTTAATTAGCACATTATCTCCCTCATTATCACATTAAATAAATCCCTAAATTTCCTTACTTATCTCACCTTGCAAGTGACCTAAATAACACCACCTCTTCCACCCTTTATCTGTCACATTATCCATATTATCCAAGTCAGTAAATCTCTCCTAATTTTAAGCCTTATTGCTATCCAACCTTACCCACCTAAATGTTGAAAATTAATTAAATTAAAATTAAAGAATTGGGCTCCATGAGACTCGAATTTGGGCCTCCTACTCACTGGTGTGGCGTCACCTCCCTGTTCCCTAAGTGGCGCTACTTACTACTGGGCCACAAGCCCATTTTGATATTTTAAACACAGGTACTACCTTTTAAGTCCTATAATGCCCAAACAGATAATTTTAACCAAGGCCTCTGCTTAAGCCTGAGCCCAATTTAGACCCCTAACACTTAAATTAACTCATTACACATATTCACCCATTAAACACATAGGCCCAAAAATTTAGGATGTTACAGCGTTACTTTTTTATCAGAGAACACAGATCGAATAGCTTTTAATCAGAGTATAGATTTTACAGAATTTCATAAAAGAATTAGGTGCAAAATCTTTGGAATGACGCCAAGTAGGGTTTCTTCTATTAAGTATCGATTTTGTGCTTCGATTGATCCCATGACACATGACTCTTTTGATATTAAAGGTGTTCGTAGCTTTGAGGCGATAGTGCAAACTCATTTTGCTAGTGGATCACCCTATCTCGAGTTATATGTTCAATTTTCATCTTCAAATGAAACATTTACGACTTCAACATCAACAGCTGTTCGAGAGGAACACATGATTCCTAGCCGACACTTTGTTAGTGGAAGACAGAACACGGAAGTGCCAGTGTTTGGTGGTAGTATGGACAACACAACTCTTGCACAACACTCAGTTAGTGGATGGGACATGTACATCGATGGGTCGATGTTCGATGCTAGAAATATGTATTGGGGAACGACATCAACTTCTAGTAGTTGACAATCCACATCTAATTGGGGATGTTATTAAACATCCACAATAAGGGATGATGTACTCCCTACGACGTCCACTGGCGAAAGGATCTCGTACGTTGCATGTGATGGTGGGTTGGATGATGAGTCCAATGTGGATCCACCTTAAGAGCCCGACCCCGATAGTGCAGAAGTTGCATTATTTTTTGAACCAGAGCCTGCTCCATCCAAACTTGGAGACGTTGAAGGGGGTTCAGATGAAAAAGAAGACTCGCGATTTAGGGCGTACTCGCCTCCAACCCATATGCATAATGTTGATATATCGGCAGATGATAAATTGGAGTTTCCAGATTTACCACACAGAACATATGACCGTACAGATTCGACATTGGATTCGGGTGATTTGGAAGTTGGTAAGGTGTTTTCTAATAAGGATAGTTTTTCTTAGTGCTTCGAAACAACATAGCATCAATCACAGGGTTAACTACAGCGTGGTTAAATCTAAATCTGAAAAGTTCGAGGCCAAGTGTGCAGTGCAAGACGGTACATATTCATGAAAAATCATGGCTTCTTTTAGGAAAAAGACAGGGGTTGTGGTTGCTCCGGTAGGTGTTGAGAAGGATGACTTACCTTGGTAGAATAAAGAATGTGGATGTGTTTGCATCACCCACGGCGGAGGTGTTTGAATCCCATAAGGCGATGGGGAATGGTAATGAGATGAGCTCCCCGACGGTGCCTCGTGCGATCCCTCCGGTGACGATGACCTATATATCATCAGTTGAGTCGGAGCCATCGGGAAAGGAGATGCACCGAGCTATGCATTCCAACCTGGCATAGGACTGGGAAAAGGAAACGTATATGGGTTAGGATACATATAAGGGCTAGGATACACACCTGGCATAATCTGAGGGGCTGTGATATGGGTGTTGTCAGTTGAGGCATTGGGCCTGGTGATTGTGTAGGCACTGTTGATGGGCCAAGTGATTGTGTGGGCGCTGTTGATGGGCCCATGCCGTCATCTCTTCTCCTTGAATTTAAAAGGCCCATTCGTTCCCTTTCCATACGGATTTATCGACGCCTCTGCTCTTCCGACAGCAAATATGGCTTGCTATGGATCCTAAACCATGACATGTAATCCGGGGTGCATGCTAACTCTGGGACGATGATTGGTTCGCGATCAGGTATATGATCATACCGATTTTCCCAAATTTTGATATATTCCTACTAGAATAACGACCAAGTCATATTTGTTTGCTGTAAGTCAATTCTGTACTGGTCATCGAGCACCTCAGGAGTTAGTTGTTGGAATCCAAATTGTCGCAACATTCTATCCATCTGGTGTATCTCGACAATAGCATAGTTGACCAATAGGATGACCTTAACATGTCAAATGTTTGGATTTTGAAAAAATTCATCCGAAATTACTGACAGTATTGCCGGATCTTCATATGGTGTCCATTGAAACTATACGAACGAGATAAAATATTAGTCATTTACATAATACTAAATACTAAATACTAAATATGAAATGAATATTTTATGTATATATATTTTATTTAATACTTATTTGAGCTTCCGACCGTTGGTCTAATAGAAGTCGTATATCTTCAAGAGCGATAGGTATTCCAACATAACTCTTCAGATGGTTCCACCTAATTAAATAAATTTTCATCATACAATTTTATTTTAAATCTATAGAATAATTGTAAAATCAAATAGAAATTTTACATTGTTATGAGTGGGAATGTATATGGGTGGTTCACTCGAGGACGTAAAAATGGAAAGAAAAAACGAGCCCATGATTAGTAGTGATAGGCAACCTCTAATTTTTACTTTATTTGGTGGCTTCGCCCTGCTCATCTCCTGATACAATATTGCCAACACGGTAGACCCCTAACTAAGTTCACCAGCTACTCTAAAATTAATGAGTTTCAACAGGCACCTCAGATGTACGAGGTTTCGTAACAAGTCCGGTATCAGATAACCTCCAATCATCTCAAGGATGTATGCCCGAGCATATTGTATTCTTTCTAATTCAGTCGAATCATTCCCCGACTTCGGGAATGTGTCTCTTAACTAGCCCATCTCGATCCGACATCCTTAAATATTATCCGGAATCACACCCAAAAGATTGTAGGATATGGGTCCCCAATCAGCAAATTGAACAGACTCGATGAGTGCGGCCCCATCCACCGGCAATCCTAATTGTAACTGGACGTCCTCCAAAGTGATAGTACACTCTCCACATGGAAGATGGAATGTGTGCGTCTCCGGTTTACACCTCTCTATTAACGCGCTGATGAGTTTCAGGTCCAACTTGCACCCCGGCCTATAGTGGCCGTGTGCCAAAAACTCATTTTCCTTAAATAATTTTCTATTAACGGTGATGGCGGACCAGACATGTTACGAATATAATATTGTAACACCTGATCTATAGACTGTTATAAAAAATTATAAAATACAAATGAATTAAAATTACATAAATGAAAAAAATATTAAATAATATTTAAAAATTAAAATTAATTAAAATTACATAAATGATGCGTCGTTGAATGCACCAAATATATCATATTCCCTGCAAAATAATGAAAATAACAGTAAAGGGGAGGTAGGGTCGAGTCCTCAGGGATCGGATTATACAAATGCTTGTTTCTCAAAATCCTAGGCAGAATCGTGCCCAAGAAAACCTGCGTTCCTGAAAAAAATAAAAATAAAAATAACAGAATTAAAAGCTTGGATCTGGAATAAAAATAGAATATAAAGTGAATTGAAATCGTAAAAGTAAATTGCAAAAATTAAAAGGAAAATAAAAGAGTTTAGAGAAGAGTGAGTTTCTTATTTGGCGAGATTCTAGCTTCCGGTTGTCTTCCGCCTTGGGTTCAATCTTCGGCTTTTAGATGACCTTCCTCTACCCAAGTAAGCCAGTTATAGTGGAAGAGGACGCCTACGATCGCCAACTCTGAGAATTTAGGCTTAGAAATTTAGGGAACCTGACTCTAGCCTGCAATCGCTTTTGTGGAGTCATCTATGCTAAATCAACGCTTCTCAATGGCGAATCCCACGCCATTTTGTCTCTTGGGTTCGCCAACCTCTGACGCAGTAAGTTAACGAACCGACTGTGCAACCTCATCAAAATATACAAAGTGGCCATTCCTTGCACACTTGAAAAGATCACTTTTAAAGGGACATGGACGGAAGCGCCAGCCCCGTAATGCGGAGAAGCGATGAATACTTGGTGAGAAGTTAAGTGCGGATTCTAAGCCTCAAGAACCTCTTTGGGGTATTCGACAACCTTCATCTAGATGGATTTTAGTGGCTCATGGATGGGATGTAAAAGAAAATAAATATATAAGAATCGAGAAGAGAATTTTTATTGAAAGAAAATATGGAAAGCACAAAAGACTTATAGGGAGGGAATTTATAGAAAAAGATGAACCCCCATTTGAGTCACTTCATCCCCTAGTGCTAAGATAGGTGGACTAGTCCTAGTCAAACTCCTAAAGATAATTACAATTAATCAAAGATGAATAGAGATAAATAAAGAAAATAAATAATCCTTAATAAATATCCTAATATTAATTATCCTAATATAATTAAAATAGAGTTTGATAAAATAAAAATCTCTTTTTTTTGCAATTCAACCATTCTGTCCTCCATGCTAGCACTTTTGGCACCAATCTTTTCCTTATATCGCACATTGGCCCATTTTGTCTTTAATTTCACACTTTTGGTCTTTAATTTCTCTTCTGCTTCCAATTTAGTCCCTATAAAATAAAATACCATAAAAAGCCCAAATTAGTGGAATCATACTCAAAATAAATATGCAATTAGCACATAAAAAAATTACGTTCTAGAGTATTATCAAATTCCCCCTACATGCCAATGCTTGCCCTCAAGTATGGTTCCTATCCACTGTGAAAATTAGGTCCTGAAAGAAATTCTACTCCAAAGTTTTATAAAGATCAGTAAAAAAATGCATATGAAAAATAAAGAGAACTTCTAAGCTTACTTTAAGTAAAACAGAAAAAGTATTCCAATTAACACACACACAAATTAAAATCGTCTTGAATTATTTAATGCTATTTAGGCAAATTACCAAACCTACCAAAACGCTCTATTTTTTTCCTCCTTTAGTCCCAAACTGTAATTTTATTAGTACTATTTTTTTCTTTTTCTTTTTTCTTTTATTATTATTATTATTATTTATTTACTTAGGAATATATTGAACCTTTTGATGCTAAGAGAGATGACAACCCAAGCATCCCACCCTGGTTACTCAGCCCAACATACTCCTAAAAATTATTTCTTTCCAGTTAGCGGAGTTTTACCCATCACGTCACACAACCTTTTGACGCGAAGTAGAATACAACCCAAGCACCCTACCTCGGTTACTCAATTAGTCACGTTCTGAGCTGCACTCATAACCTTGGTTAGCAGAGTTTTACCTATCATGTCACACAACCTTTTGACGCGAAGTAGAATGACAACCCAAGCACCCTACCGGTTACATTTCACCGATCACGTTCTAAGTCGCACTCATAACCTTGGAAACATTTATTAAACAAAATTTACACGGAATTTTAATTTTGGAGGTCCTAAGAGAAATAATCAAGTGTCGAAAATAAGTTTTACTAACCACCTAATAGACATGAACATAATTTAGGCATGTAAATGTATTAAGTGTTCACTTGATATTAAACTTGATCAATTTTACAAAAAGCAAGATAGAGCTAACTTATTAATCATAATTATTTTTAGCCTAATAAAAATAAAACAGTGGAGATAAAATTAAATAGACTGAATCATAACTAACTCAGTAGCCAATAATCATGCATGTAGGTCAAACAATGGCAAGTCGTGGTCAAATTCTTGGGCATGAAAAGCGACAGAATATTCTTTAAAAAAAAGGACAAAATAGAGCCTCAAGCAGAAAACACAAATGACATCAAAAGAAAACAGTAATACGAAGAGTACCTCTCCTACTTAAAACACATTGTCTTCAATGTGGACGCAAAAGAAATAAATAGGTAGAAAAGTTTAGAAAAACTCTCCGTGTAGCTATTGTCGATTGTGGAAGATAGCAATGAGTTCGGCGAGTTGCTGGCCAAAAGTGTCGAGTCGAGCCTCAATACGCTCTAAGCGTTGCTCAACAGTCGAGGGAGGTTGGGCTTGAGTGGGTACTGGTTCATCGTTTTGATTTCACTGTCGAAAGACTCGCTCGGATGGTGTAGAACGAACACCAGGAGGGGCAAAGTGGAAGGATGACGGAGTGCCAAGAAGTAGCCCCATTAAGTCGAGGCATCGAGCATCTAAAGGATCGGTCGGACAAGCAACATGTAAGTCTGAAATAGGAACATTAGAACCATGCAGAGAAAACAACAATTGTGTAATAAGAGAACCTAAAATTAGAGGGCGCTTAGCGTTGATAACATGCTCAAATTGAAGTGCAAACCAATAACCCAAATTAACCGGATGACCGGTATACATACACCATAAAAAGAATAATTTCGTCTTTGAGACGGTGGCCAAAGCATCTCGACGGTAGAGAAATTGTACGCTAAATATCGGTGTATGTAACATAAGGCGGGGTCACGAAACCATAGATCATTGGATGTTTTGGGCTATACATAGATTCGACATTATTAGTTAGTAAAGAAAAGGCCTCACAAGCCTTAAAATCAGTAGAAAATGTACACAAACTGTTCTAAAAATCCTGAGACATAGCATACTCGTTAGTTATGAAAGATAAAACAATATTAAATTCAAGAAGAGACAAGTTATGCATGGTACCTAATAACCTGAATTTAACAACACTTGGTGTGTCCATCGAAATAGGATTGTGCCGATGAAATTGAAAAGTAGAATAGAACTCGAAATCAAGTTCATAATAGGCACAATGAGGCACATCAAAATTTCCAACCTAGCCAATATTCTTGAAATAATCTATAACAGCAGGTTCAATATGCAAGGCAGCCAAAACAGGTATCGACAGACATTTACAAGGTATTATCGATTTATGACGAAGGAAATCATACCTATTTCGAGCAGTAGCGGAAGTAAAAGTAAGGTTACCTTGTAAATGGCCCTTCGGGGGTAAGACATTGACGCGAGAATAGTATGTTCGGCCACGAGAGGGCATAGGCCGATTCTCGTCAGGTGGTGTCGAGGAGTCAACAGAGTCATTCGAGGAGAAGCCTGATATGGCGTTGATTGTTCGGGCCGCACGTCGGGGCAGACGACGTCGAGGCCCAAACTGTGATTCAGGTGTTGCATCACGTTGTGATGTTGGGCTAGGTTCTGTTGGAGGCGATGGAGGGCCAAGTTGGAGGCTGTTGACACGGGACGGAGCGGAGGTTGACGGTTCGGGGCTGGCGTGTAGAGAAAAGGATAGCAAGGGTGCTGATGACACGTTCGTTAGCGCGGTGGTCGGACTGCTTGCGTGTGAGGGCGATGATGGTGAGGGCACGGCGGCTTGGGCGCCATCATGGAGGAAGGAGATGAAGGGGAGAAAGAGGAAGAGTTGGTCGAGGTTGAGGCGTCGATTTACGGCGATGAGGAAGAAGAAGAAGAAAGAACGTCGATTAAATCGAAAGCTTCGGGCGCAAATAGGCGACGGCGGCGCGAGTTGATGGTAAACGCAGGTTCGACAGTGGTGCGGCTCCGTGTTCGCACCATCGCGAATGGTCGGCGACGAGCGTTGGAGGGCAAACGGCAAACGGCGATTGGAAGGGAAAGAGGGGTGAGGTTCGGTGACTAAGGAAAAGAAATGAGAAAATTTTTAAGTTTTGGGGGTTTTAATTGGCTGAAAAGGTGTGTTTGGTTGCACGTTTAGGGGATTCTAGTGCTGGAATAGGACTAATTGGCTGCAGGGACATGGTATTCTGGCCTGGAATAGAACATGAAATAGAGGCTATTTGGTACCGTGGATAGGGCTGTTTGGCTCTATTTTTCTGACTTTTCTCATTTTCTTTCGATTTTCGCTCTGTTTTACCCAGATGGAAGAAGAGAAATTTATTACTATTTAAACAAAAATAACTAATAAAAGAAATAAATAAATAAATAAATAAATAAATCAAAAGAAAAAGAAAAGAAAATAATAAACAGTAAATAATAGCAAAGATGAAAATAAATAAAGGAAAAACAAATATTGGGTTACCTCCCAACAAGCGCTTTTTTAAAGTCATTAGCTCGACGATTTAAACGGTTCTATTGAGGCTCCAAATAAATCTTTTCAATCGAGTGAGCCTAAAAATTCTCGTAAAATGGCTTCAACCACTGGCCATTGACTATGAACCGCTTCCCTGATTCTTCACCTTCTATTTCAACTGCACCATGAGAGAATACTTTGGTAACAACGAAAGATCATTGCTATCGTGATCGAAGCCTACCTGGAAATAATTTCAACACAGAGTTATAAAGTAAAAAGCGACTTTCTTATCATAAAACAATTTGGTCTTGTCTTTATAAATACAAGCGTTCTCATAAGCATTGTTGTAGATTTCTTCCAACTCTTGGATATCTAACTTTCTCGCCTTTCCCGTAGGGTCTAACTCCATATTACACTGTCGAACCGCCCAATAGGCTTTATGCTCTAATTCTACCGGAAGATGGCAAGCCTTGCCAAAAACAAGTTTGTATGGGGTCATTCCAATCGGTCCTTTATATGCCGTCCGATAAGCCCACAGCGCGTCATTATGCCAAAGACTCCAATCTTTTCGGTTGGACCAAACTGTCTTCTCCAAAATAGTTTTTATCTCCCTATTTGAGACTTCGGCTTGTCTATTCGTTTGGGGATGGTATGCCGTAGCTATACGGTGATGAACTCCATATTTCGACAATAGTGCTTCCATGATTTTATTGCAAAAATGGGTGCCACGATCACTAATTAGGGCTCGAGGTGTGCCAAACCTGGAAAAAATAGTTTACTTTAGAAATTCCACAACAGTCTTGGCATTGTTATTGCGAGTAGGCTTTGCTTCTATCCATTTAAAAACATAATCCACTGCTAGAATTATATAAACATTGCTAAATGAAGAAATAAATGGGCCTATGAAATCGATGCCTCAAACATCAAAGATTTCGCATACATCAAAGATTCCGTTTAGTGATGTTACCTGTACGTTGGCATCTATCGCAAGACTTACAGAAGTTATATGCGCCTTGAAAAATTGTGGGCCAATATAGCCCACATTCTAACACCTTATGAGCAGTTCTTTTAGGGCTAAAATGTCATCCGCAAGCTTCAGCATGACAAAAATTAAGGATAGAAGTTACCTCAGTTTCTGGAACACATCGTCGTATTATCTGGTCAGAATAGTGTTTCCACAAGTATGGGTTGTCCCAAATATAGTATCAAGCTTCTCGTCTAAGCTTGCCCCTTACGGAACGTGTTCAATCAGTGGGTAACGAGCCTGTGGCTAGAAAGTTTACCATATCTGCGTACCATGAGAGACGTGCTTTGGTCGAGAATAGGCTTTCATCAGGGAATTATTCCTTAATTGGGACGTCATCAAAAGGTACTTTTATTCTGCTTAAGTGGTCAGCCACTAAATTCTAGTATCCCCTTTTGTCTCGAATTTCGACGTCAAACTCTTGGAGCAACAAAATCCACCTAATGAGCCTCGGTTTTACATCCCTCTTTGAAATCAATTACCTGAGTGCTGCATGATCAGAAAAAATAATTACTTTAGATCCCAATAAATAAGGTCGAAATTTATCTAAAGCAAATACAACGACTAAAAGTTTTTTCTGTAGTGGTGTAGTTGCTCTGTACTGCATCTAGGGTTTTCAAAGCATAGCAAATGACATGTGGTTCTTTGTCTATCCTTTGCCCTAATACAGCCCCTACACTACGTTCGCTTGCATCGCACATAATTTCAAATGGGTACTTCCAATTTGGCGGCTGCACTATAGGAGCGGAGACCAATTTCTGCTTGAGTGTATCAAAAGCCTCCTTACACTTTTGGCCAAACTCAAAATTCTTGTCTTTTTGTAACAACTCACAAAGTGGTTCTGCTACTTTTGAGAAATTCTTTATAAAACGCCTGTAGAACCCTGCATGGCCAAGAAAAGAACGAATTTCCCTAACAGTAGAGGGATAAGGCAAAGAATTTATAACATCAATTTTGGCCTTATCGACCTGAATTCCCCTAGAAGAAACTATGTGGCCTAGAATAAAACCCTTGTCTACCATAAAATGACATTTTTCATAATTTAAGACAAGATTGAATTCTATGCACCTGCTCAAAATTATCGTTAGGTTTTTAAGGCATTCATCAAAACAATTTCCATAAACAGTAAAATCATCCATAAAAACTTTGATAATTTTTTTCACATATTCAGAAAATATACTCATCGTGCATCTCTGGAAAGTAGTCGGCGCATTGCAAAGACCAAACGGCATCCTCCTATACGCAAATGTACCAAATGGGCACGTAAAAGTAGTCTTCTCTTGGTCCTCTGGTACGACCGGTATTTGGAAAAATCCTGGGTATCCATCAAGACAGCAAAAGTAAGTTTTCACAACTAACCTTTCAAGCATTTGATCAATAAAGGGAAGAGGGAAATGATCTTTTCTAGTGTAGGAGTTCAACTTCCTGTAATCAATGCAGACACGCCACCCATTTTGTACTCGGATTGGCACCAAGTCGCCTTCAGCATTTTTCTTTACTGTCATGCCTGTTTTCTTGGGCATGACTTGCACCGGACTTACCCATCTACTATCCGAAATGGGATAGATTACGTCAGTATCTAAAAGCTTGATAATTTCCTTTTTTTACTACTTACATCACATTCAGATTTAGTCGTCTTTGTGCCTCTTGCCTCGATTTCGTGTCCTCCTCCAAGTAGATCCTGTGTGTGCAAGTTAAAGGCTTATTCCTTTTAAATCTGCAATGCTCCAGCCAATTGCCTCCTTATGACTTTTTAGTACACGAACCAAACTTTCCTCTTCATGGGGGAGAGTCTATTGGAGACTATGACTGGTAGGGTATCATTCTTTCCCAAAAAAGCATACTCCAGATGCTTAGGAAGCGATTTCAACTCCAACTCTGGTGCCTGTATAACAGAATGTACAAGTTTAGTACTTGGAGATAACAACTTATTAACAATTTCAAAGTCATTAAGCTC
Source organism: Gossypium rotundifolium (assembly GCA_025506655.1). NCBI lineage: Eukaryota > Viridiplantae > Streptophyta > Magnoliopsida > Malvales > Malvaceae > Gossypium > Gossypium rotundifolium. The sequence continues at coordinate 33,895,202 of CP106733.1, read as the reverse complement.
AGATTTAAAATCATAAATAGACTCAAAATTTTCCTCCAATAATGAGTCAATTATTTCGACACAATTTATGCTTAAGATTTCACTGGGATGGCTAATGGCGTCGTAGACATTAAACTTCACGATCTCCCCATCAAACTCCATCGTGAGAGTTCCACTTTGAACGTCAATTTTAGTACTAGCTGTACTAAGGAATGGTCGTCCCAACAAGAGATCTGAAGATCCGGGAGCACTATCCTCCTCCATTTTTATCACATAAAAGTCTACAGGAAAAATAAGTTCGTTAACTTTTACCAACACGTCTTCGAGGACTCCTTCGGGATGCACAACGGACCTGTCTGCCAGTTGAATAATAACACCTGTTTTTGTTAAAAACATGCGTTAAGTGATTCATAAATAGAATATGGCATTACATTTATGGAGGCTCCTAGATCACACAGCCTTTTTAATTCTCAAACGACCTATTTTGCACGGTATTACAAACATGCCCCTATCTTTACATTTTGCCGGCATCTTTCACTGTACCACTGCGGACACATTTGCACCAACATTCACTCTTTCATTACCTGTTAATTTTCGCTTGTTGGTGCAAAGCTCTTTAAGAAATTTAGCATACCTCGGTATTTTCTTGATGGCGTCCAACAACGAAATGTTGATCTCGACGTTCCTAAATATTTCGAGGATTTCCTTGTCCTCTTTACCTCTTCGACACTGGTTAAATCGTTCTAGAAATGGAGGTTGAATTTTAGGCAATAAAGGTTTCGGTCGGACCTGTTCGTCTTTCTCGGGTTTTTTCTGGGCGATTTCTTGGCCAAGATTCCTGTCGGGAATCAATTCCAGTACCTTTCCTCTTTGCAGCGTCACTGTATTCGCATTTTGTCTAGGGTTTGGTTCTGTTTGTGACGACAGCTTCCCTTGAGAGCTTAATTTCTCTATTGACGTGGTCAATTCTATTATAGATGCTTCGATTTTCTGTTGGAATTCTTTTGTCTTTTTTTGAAAATTAAGAGTTTGCTGTTGAAAATCAAGAACATTAGCTGCTAATTTATTGACCATGGTTTATAGAGAATTACCTAAACCTTGTGGCTATTGTGGAACTTGGTTCTGGTATGGCTGGTTATATCGTGTGTTGGCCCCATAACTTAAGTTAGGGTGATCCCTCCATCCTGGGTTGTAGGTATTAGCGTAAGGGTCGTATCACCTTTGTGGTGGGCCAGGAAAATTTCCCACAGCATCTAGATGGGCCATGGTATCATCATACAAACTGGGACATGTGTCAATTGTATGTTCAGGGGTAGCACATATTCCGCATACTTGGGATGGTCTGGCTTTTTCTGCAATAAGAGCATGCATTATATTAGTGAGTCTATCAACTTTATCCTCTAAGGTTGGATTACTTAGCTGGTGAACCCTTCTAGGGGGTTCAGTATTGGCTCGGAATTGCTGAGAATTCGCAGCCATTGTGGAGATTAAGTCCCTTGCTTGTTGGGGAGTCATATTTACCAACGCTCCTCCACTAGCGGCGTCTACCATATTCATCTCCATTGGTTTCAAACCTTCATAAAAGTATTGGAGGAGAGATTGCTCTGTTATACCGTGTTGTGGGTAGCTAGCACACAACTTTTTAAACTGCTCCCAATAATCATAAAGAGTCTCTGGTTCTTTCTGCCTTATTCCCACGATTTCTCTTCTTAGCTTAGTTGCTCTGGATGCTGGAAAAAACCTGTTGAGAAATAAACGAGATAAATCAGCCCAACTAGTAAAAGATCCAGGAGGTAAATGAAATAGCCATTCCCTAGCTGAATCTGCTAGGGAAAAAGGGAAAGCGCGCAATTTAATTTGATTCTCAGTTACGCCTTGAGGTTTCATACTCAGACAAACCATATGAAACTCCTTCAAATGTTTACGGGGGTTTTCATTTTGTAACCCTCAAAAATTTGGCAGCAACTGAATTAACCCTGATTTTAGTTCAAAATCGGTATCCATAGTAGGATATGCGATGCACAATGGCAGTTGTTCTGTCGGAGCTTCGGCTAGTTGCCGAATTATTTAAGCCACTGGTTGAGGTGCCAAATTTCAGAGTTAAACACAGGAGTGCTTGGAGCAAATCTGGTCATAGTAAACAAAAAAACAAGATTAGTACGTTACCGCTCCCCGACAACGGCGCCAAAATTTGATGCGTCGTTGAATGCACCAAATATATCCTATTCCCTGCAAAATAATGAAAATAACAGTAAAGGGGAAGTAGGGTCGAGTCCTCAGGGATCGGATTATACAAATGCTTGTTTCTCGAAATCCTGGGCAGAATTGTGCCCAAGAAAACCAGCGTTGTAATACCCCGAAAATTACTACAATAAGAAAGTAAGATATTATCCTTGATATAGTTAAGTAAGGAAATAAAGTGACAAAAAGGAAAATTTTGGATTATGTCAACATTGGGAAGTATATTATGATATATTACATTATTAATTCAAGAAAGGACTAAATTGTAAAAGTGAGAAAAGTTTTGTTGCCAAAGAGTAAATACTCAAAATTTAAGGGTTAAAGTGCAAATATGTAAAAGTTGAAGGACCAACAGTGTAAATATTTTAGGGGTGGAATAATATAGAAACTAAGGAAAATGGATGGATTAGGACCAAATTGAATAGGTGAAGAATTATGAGGGACTAAATTGTAATTTTTTCAAATTAAGTGATGATTCAATGATAGAATTTTTAAAGATCATGAAGGGTAGAATGGTCAATTAGTAAGAGAGATAATTCTAGAATGTAATGATTATGTTGATGATATTTTAAATTAATTAATTAGATAAATATTACTTTATTAATATTTTAACAATATATTTATTATTATTTTATTATTTTATTTAGTATAAATATGTGTGTGGGGGGACAACAACACACCATCCATCTTTCCCATGCACCAACGTGAGAAGAAGAGAGAAAATAAAGAAGTTTTGTTTTCTTTACAATTTGGTCCTTTTACCAAAAATCCACCATTTTCACTTAAAATTCAAAAGAATTTCTATAGCCATCAAGAGAGAAAGATGACAAGGAGACTATGGGGAGCAATAATATCAAGTTAGATTCAAGAAATAGAAGCTGGAGGAGAGAGAAAATCAAGTTAAAGATTGAAATTAATAAAACAAGGTAAGAATATCAAGTTTTCAATATATTTTAAGTTTGATATTGTGGAAAAAGCATGGAAATGATGTTAATGTAGAGTTTTCTTATATAAGGTTTTATGTTCTTGATATGTTAGTGAAGGAAAATAAGAGAAAGTGATGAAAAATATTGTAGAGAAAGGAAATAAAGGTGTTATAAACTTGGTAATTAACATTTTGCACTAAAACAGTTTTGGACAACAACAAGAGTCTAACTTTATAAAATCACCAAAAATTTTATAAATTGAATTAGAGGATGAATAAAATATAGAATTAAATATTATTGAGTCTAGTTTATTATAGAATAAACGGTGTAAGTAATGAAATTTTAAATCATGAGATATAATAAGTTTTGTTAGACAAGGTTAGAATGATTTTGGGTTCCCTTGTTCGACTTTGTAAAATCATAAAATTGGATAGAAATAATTATGGGCTTAAATTTATACTTTTAAAATCCCAAATAAGTCTATTTTCAATATAAACAAACAGAAACATCATACGAATCCCGTATGAGGAGATAATTAATTTTTAGTGAAGAAGGGTCAGAATTGTCAGACTGCAGAATAGGGGTGAATTTAAAGAATAAAATGTACTTATTGTATAAACAAAAAATTCTGAAAATTTTATGGTAAGAAGATATGTGAGTCTAGTTTTATGGAAAATTATTGGATCTTAAATTGAAATTCTGTATCTCAAGATATAAATAATTTAGTGACTATGGCGCAAATAGGCAGCTTTGAATAAATTTATGAGTAAATAGTGAAATCATAGATAATGTTACTTGTAAGCATGTTATATAAATTAAGGATGTGGAATAGAGAGGAGAAGGATGAAAATATATATGAATATTCAACTAGCATGGCTAATTTGCATGTTCTAAGCTCGGGGACTAAATTGAATAAAAGTAAAATTTTATGGGTAATTTTGTAAAAATGTCAAGAAATGACCAAAGTGCATGAAATGAATTATTTTATTACTTAAATTATAAAATTAAATGAAATTATTAATTTAGATCAAGATCGGGTGAAAATATGTTTTGTGGATTAAATTGAAAAGTGTTGAAATTATGGAAAATTTTGATATTTCATAGAATTCATGGGCTGTTATCAATATATATGAGAATAATTAGGCTTGAAACAAGGATTAAATTACAAGAATTTTATTTTTCTGAACTTAAGGATGAAATCGTCATTAATTAAAAGCTTAGGGGCAAAATGGTAATTTTTCCTAAAGCATTAATTAAATGTATCAGAATCTGAAATGAATAAAAATGATGATCAAATTTATTTATAAATATCCAGATAACTCAAATACGAGACTTGAACATGGAAAAGAAAAGTCATCGGATTAATGAAACTATAAACATGAACAAGCAACGAGATAAGTTCGTGTAACTTGAATTATATTCTTAAATACTTGAAATATATTCTTATTTATATGAATATAATTTGGATATTCATTGTATGATAATTGATGAAACATTGATATTCTTGATGAAAATGGAAAATAAATCTCGTTGAATGAAAGGAAAATTCGATGGATCTCGAAAATGAATTGACGGTAAAAAGGATCTAGCAGGAGGGTGATCCTATCTGATATAGCCCTCGAAGAATATGTGTGAAAAGGATCTAGCCGGACGGGTGATCCCGATATAGCTCTCCAGAAGAATATGTGGAAAAGGATTTTGCTGGACGGTAATCCGAATTAGGATCTGAATTTAGCTTTGGTGGTAATTGGATCCAAGCTCATTAGAGTAATTGTCGTTGCAGGGGATTTAGCATGGACTGGTAATCCCGCTGTAAAAAATGAGGTCCGCGGGAGTGTGCTTTCTTGCAGGGGATTTAGCCTGGAATGGTAATCCCGCTGTAAGGATGAGGTTCGCAGGAGTGTGCTCTCTGGAAAAGAGTATACCCATATGTGTACGAATTGACGGACCCGGAATTGTACACTATAAGTGTACTACTGGAAAATCCATCGAAATTTCGAGAAATTCAACAGGATAAATATAGAAAATGGCAAGTACTTAAAATCATGAAATTAAACTTGAAATACATAGAAATGATAATTATTTGATATATTGAAATATGACATGGAAAATACATGTATGGGAAATTTTCCAGATAATTATGCATATTCAAGATTATGAACTACTACTAGAACAAATATATACTAAACTCATGAAAATGATGGTACATGAAATATTGTTATAATAAATTGAATAATTTATATTTATGAAGAAATAGCAAGAAAACGATATGTATCATGACATGTAAATATAAGACTATCTTTGATACGTTTTATAAGGAAAATTATATATATTAGGATAAGTAATAAATTCAAGTGAGACATGTCGAAAAATAATAATAGTAATTAGTTTGTTAATATTAAAGTACGCTAACCAATGTAGGAAAATTTTAGGATTTTTCGAAGAATTCTCTATAATCCCGATTTAATCCCGGTTGGATCCTAATGTATGTTTTGGGCTCTGAGGACCCAATAGAGGGACGTCATGATTATTTTCAGAATATGAATAATAAATGACTCGGAATTATTCAAAAATGTTCAGTAAAATCCGGTAATGCCTCGTACCATATTCCGGCAACGGATAGGGTAGGAGGTGTTACATGCGTTCCTGAAAAAAAAAATAGAATTAAAAGGTTGGATCTGGAATAAAAACAGAATATAAAGTGAATTAAAATCGTGAAAGTAAATTGTGAAAATTAAAAGGAAAATAAAAGAGTTTAGAGAAGAGTAAGTTTCTTATTTGGCGAGATTCTAGCCTCCGGTTATCTCGTTCCGCCTTGGGTTCAATCTTCGGCTTTTAGATGACCTTCCTCTACCCAAGTAAGCCAGTTATAGTAGAAGAGGACGCCTACGACTACCAGCTCCAAGAATTTAGACTTACAAATTTAGGGAACCTGACTCTAGCCTGCAATCACTTTTGTGGAGTCATCTATGCTAGATCAACGCTTCTCAATGGCAAATCCCACGCCATTTTGTCTCTTGGGTTCGCCAACCTCTGACGCAGTAAGTTAACGAACCGACTGTGCAACCTCCTCAAAATATACAAAGCGGCCGTTCCTTGCACATGTTGAAAAGATCACTTTTAAAGGGACATGGACGGAAGCGTCAGCCCCGTAATGCGGAGAAGCGATGAATACTTGGTGAGAAGTTAAGTGCGGATTCTAAGCCTCAAGAACCTCTTTGGGGTATTCGACAACCTTCAGCTAGATGGATTTTAGTGGCTTATGGATGGGATGTAAAAGAAAATAAATATATAAGAATGGAGAAGAAAATTTTTATTGAAAGAAAATATGGAAAGCACAAAAGACTTATGGGGAGAGAATTTACAGAAAAAGATGAACCCCCATTTAAGTCACTTCATCCCCTATTTATAGTGCTAAGATAGATGGACTAGTCCTACTCAAACTCCTAAAGATAATTACAATTAATCAAAGATAAATAGAGATAAATAAAGAAAATAAATAATCCTCAATAAATATCCTAATATAATTAAAATAGAGTTTGATAAAATAAAAATCTCTTCTTTTTGCAATTCAACCCTTCTGTCCTTCATGCTAGCACTTTTGGCACCAATCTTTTCCTTAGATCGCACATTGACCCATTTTGTCTTTAATTTCACACTTTTGGCCTTTAATTTCTCTTCTGCTTCCAATTTAGTCCCTATAAAATAAAATACCATAAAAAGCCCAAATTAGTAGAGTCATACTCAAAATAAATATGCAATTAGCACATAAAAACATGACGTTCTAGAGTATTATCAATAAATAAAAAATATTAAATAATATTCAAAAATTAAAATTAATTAAAATTACATAAATGAAAAATATTAAATAATATTCAAAATTTAAAATAAATCGTTACTATTTTTATTTATTCGACGGAGATATGTTTATGATTGAGACGAATTAATTTCCGCCATTGCTAACACGATCAAATATTTTTGAAATTATAAAAAAATAATACTAATTTAGGAAAAAATTAAAGTAATTAACTAATTATAAAGAGCTTTGAGAAATTTAATGAGAAATTTGAGAGCTTTAGGGAGAAATTGTAGAGTTTTTTTGCTAAATTGTTAAGAAATTTTGTGTGAAAATAATAGGAGGGGAGGGGGTTTTATACTTTTTTTTACCGTTGGACCCCCCAACGGTAAAAAAAATTTAGCCTTTGGGTTTGAAAAAGTGCCAGCAAAGCACGCCCCCAAGAGAGCGTTTTTTGCCACGTCAGTAAAATGCTTCCGCGTAAGCGCGTTTTGCTGATGTGGCAAAAAACGATCTCAATTGGTGGCACGCTTTGCTGGCACTTTCCCCCTTAAACGCGGCCAAGTAGGCGCGTTTTGCAAAAAAATAGCCCTTTCCGATAAATAATGGTGTAATTGGCCCATTTCCGTAAATTTACTTGAAAATGGGCCTTTTTAGGTAATTTAGTCATAATTATATATATTAAAAGATAAATAAAACCAATGAATTGTGTATTAATTTAATTTATCAATTAAATTAACATATTAATCTTATTTCTTCCTTAAATTATATCAATTTATTATAAAGTTTTTTAAAATAAACATAGGGTTTAATTTTTAATATCAATGTAAATGATTTATTGTGTTAAACAATTCAAAATAAAGTTTGGGAAAAAAGTATACGTTAAAAAAATAGGCTTAGGCAAAAAAAAAAGGTTTTTTTAAAAACGGATCAGGCTTCGGGTAAATTTTTTTGGTCCTGGGTTGGCCCGAATTTGCAAAAAGAAATTATTGTTTTGCTGCTGTTGACTCCCTGTTTTACTATCATTTCACTATTATGTTGCTATTATTTTGTTGTTATTGTTTGAATATTATATAACTATTATTTTATTATTAATTTTACTACTATTTTAGATGCATTTACTTGTTAAGTTGCACATATCTTAGTGTTATTCAGGTATAAAGACTTTTTAATTTATTTTCAATTTGTTAGGAAGCATTTATTTTAATGTTTTTAGTGTTTTTGGTGGATTATAATTTTTATTTTTATATAAAAATAAAATAAAAAAATTAATACAAGTAGACCCTGGGTTTAGCATCTATAATCCAGGCCGAGCTTATGCAAAAATTTAGATTTGTTTTTCGGGCCGGATAAACCGTACTTTACACATATTTTAACCCCATGCTTGGCTTAATTTTGGATGAATATTCATTAGATTTGATGAATTCGATGCTCCTAATCCATTAATTTCATGTTTTATATTTAGGAGAGCTTAGGAAGTCGAAAAGAACGAGAAACGGGCCAAAAAGAGACAAAACGGGCCTATATTATAAATCACACGACCTGGACTATCGACCAAAGGAAGACCGCACGGCCGTGTGTGGCGAGCAAAATGGACCACGGCTGAAGGAGTACACCACGGGCGTGTCCGTGCTGCAGCAAAAAAGAGTTCTATTCGGAATAAGCTACTTGTGGGCCAATAGAGGTGTTCCAAAGCCTATATAAACACCCTAAGAGGCAACTTTAAGAGGGAGTTTAAGAGGGAGTTAGACAGGACGTCGAATAGGCGCCGAGTAGAAGGAGAAAATACTCCAAGACAGCCGTTAGGAACAGCTTAGGAGAAGGATTTCCATCAAGACTAAGTATCTCCCATCAAGTTCTTTAGAAGTTTTTGGGTTTTCTTATGTTTTGTTGTTTTTCCTCTTTTATGATGTCTTTCTCTTTTAGTATGAACTAAATCCCTTAGATACCTAAAGGGATGAAACCTATGATAGATCTTATTATTATTTGATTTATGAGATAAATACTTGTGCTTATTCATAATTGTGAGTTTTGTTCTTGTTTTGATAATTTAGGTTATTAATCCAAGTCGAATGTGCTTATTCAATGGAGCAAAAGTCTCTATTTAAGAGAAGATCAACATAATTAAGCGGAGTTGATTGCAACAATAGAAATAGGGCGACGAAAATCTACCGGATTAGGGTCAAACCTAATATGGGAATCCATAGATCGAATTAATACGACAATAGGGGTTTTAATTAGAAAGTGATTTCAATTAATCAACCTAGAGTCAGTTGTTAGTAGCCTCGAAAGAGGTATTAATATAATTTAGGGATTTCTACGGATTAAGTTAAGTGAATAAATCATATGAATCAAAAGTAATAAGTGAAGTCTAGGTGGATTCTTCCTTAGGTGTCGTCCATCTCATATAAGTTGTCCAAAGTATTTTCCCAGTTTACTCTCTGTCAAGTTCATAAGTTAGTTAGATTAGTTAGTTAAATTAAAAGCAAATCACCTTAATTACTAGGCTAGATAATAAAAAGATAGTTATTACGAAGTACTCTTAGTCCTTGAGGATACGATATTCCGGACTCATTACAGCTATACTACTGTTCGATAGGTGCGCTTGCCTTTGTCGAAATAATAGTTGTTTCGAGCTCCATCAGGGCCAGATCGAGTGGGGCTTATAATTTTGTTAGGGCCCGGGCCATGGACAAGTCTAGAAAGTGGGGACTTCCCTGAAATGGGAAAGTTATATTTTAGTCCCTTAAAATCTATAAAATTTATGTTAATACATAATAAAATTATAGTTTGTCTGTCCAATGATAAAATTTTGATTTAATCATTCTACAACTATAAAGATATATTTCAATACAACGGTGAAATTACATTTTAACTTAGATAAAATATATAACTTAATCTCAACCACCCCAAATTATTTTTAATTTCATTCCTACACACGATAAAACTCGAACTTAAAATCTTCAAAGGTTTTGAGACATCAACCCTATCATTAAATCAATATCTTGTTAGCATTACTATATTGTTTATTAATTATATTACAATCAAACAAATCTCAATCTAAATTTATGTGAAAAATCTTACTCATAAATGCAATTTCTACTTTAATAATTACATTATTGCATTAAAAAATATATAAGTAAAACAGGGGCGAAACTAGGGGCTAACAGGCGAGGCCCCCTTAAAATGGAAAATTTTCCATTTAGACTCTTTAAAATTTTTAAATTAGTAAAGATAAAATTACACTTTGACCCATCTAAAAATGATAAAATTTTGAATTAATCCTTTAAAAATTATAAAAATAGAGGCTATTAAAATGGTGAAATTGTATTTTTACTATTATAAAATTACAATTTAATTTTGACCCCTAAAAAATTTCTAACTTCGTCTCAAGTAAAATATTATCCATTTGTCGAATAACAAATAATTTTGATTCTCCATATACGTTACAACATAATTAATTAATTGCCTAATATGAATATAAATTTTAAACAACAAAATAATAAAAATTCATCGTATAATAGTATTAAAAATAAATGAGGTATTAATAGGTATAATGATTAATTTGACTTTCGAATGTTACAAAAAAAAGTTTTTTTATTTTTATTTTTTAGCCATTAAATTTACGATTTTTAATCAAATCACTCAAAATTAATGAAAAATTAATATTTTTTTAATTTTATTAGTGTGATATACACATATATTTTTAAAATTGGAGGTTATAAACATCATTCTACCAGAAAAATTAAAAGGTTAACATCAAAGTTAAACCGGTGAATATCAATTTCAAAGAGAATGGTGGGTTATCCATCCACCCACGTTATAGACGACCAAACGTACGTAAAATTGTTTCAACAATTATTTATTTATTTAAAATATTAAATTTGAATTTATACTAATTAATTATAGCTTATATAGACTACATTCACCCGAACTGGCCTAATGATAGGAGTATTTACTGCCTCATATGTGGCTTGAGTTTGAGTAGCCCTAATCACATTATTATTAGGACTTTGTCCTCCTCTTATAATTCATAGAAGAAAAAAAATCTGTTTTAAGTAGTATTATATTAGTAGGTGTTTTATTTTTGTTTTGTTATTAATATTGATATTGGTGTGTATATAAAAAATAATTAAGATGAAAATATTAAATATTATATAAAAATAATTAAGATAAAAATATTAAAATTAGTTTTAAAATATTTAAAACATTATAAAGAATACCCTCGCTTATATTGACTTGCTAAAACATTTTATCTTTTATTTCTCTTTTAGGTTTTGAATAAAATTACAATGTGGATAATTTAATGGGTAAATTACACCATTAATCATTAAATTACGAGTAAATCTTTTTTATGGTCACTTAATTAGAAAAGTTACAATTTAGTCACTGAACTATTAAGAAGTTTCATTTAAGTTATTAGACTGTCAATTTTTATGCTATATGGCTTTCTCTATTCGCACTATCTGCACCTATGGAAAGCTCTCTTTCCCTTTCTCTTCTACATCTCGTTTTTTTTCTTCATGAAATAATTTTGAATGTCACGAATTTGTAAACCAAATTTCAAACATATTTTTTCTTTGATCTTTGACATTGATCGTTAGATCAACTTAGATCTAAGGTATGTTCTTCTTCTTGTTGATCGGTATTGATCTACCGTATCGGTCGTTGAATCGTTGCTTGGAGCTTGCTAGCGGAACTTTAAAAAAAAAAAAAACTTAACAATATAGTGACTCAAATAAATTTTTTTGGATAGTTCAGTGACTTAAATGAAAACTTTCAAATAATTTAATGACCAAAATGAAAACTTATCCATAGTTTAATGACTAATGGTGTAGTTATCCTAAATTAATTTGAAACATATAGATAAAACTCAACAGTTTTGATCATGAAGAATATATAAATTAAGTGTAAGCTAACTATGGCCATTTAACTATGTATAACTTTTCGTTTTGATCACTAAATTATGAAATGCTACAATTTGGTTACTTAACTATTCAAGCTTATGATTTTGATCACTCAATTGTTAAATAGCTAATGGAGGGATGACATGACTTCTTTTTTTTAAATTTACTTATTAAGGAATTTAGTTGTCGATATTTACATATTATGTCAAATTGGTCTTAATTCAAAAATTAGCCTCCGATATTTATACATTGTGTCAATTTCATTGTAATTCATAAAAATCAATAAAAAATATTCTTAAAAACCATACAAGTTTAATCCAATATTATACTTTCATCAATTCCAAATATTCATATATTTATTTTTAAAAAATACATAAAATATTTCAATGTCCACCGTGCATGCAATAAAACTCAACAATCCAACAATCTCATTTCATAAAAACATTTAAAATTTTGAGAAAACAATCAATCAACACGTAGTTTCCCAAAAAAGAATTAGGACTAAATTGATGTAATGTGAAAATATCAAGGACTATCCTTTTAGAACTAGGACTAAATTGACATAATATGTAAACCTTGAGAGCTAAACTTGCCACATCATCCTTCTATTAGTCATTTAACAACTGTGTGATGAATGAACATATCCTCAAATAATTAAATGATTAAATTGTAACATTTTATGGTTGAGTAACCAAAATGAAAACTTATGCACAATGGAGTGACCAATAATAGAATTTACCCTTTTCTAAATGGAACACTTCACCCATAATTCAGTACCCCTACTATCCCCTAGATACGCTACTCATCTCAAAGGTAAAACAAGTAAAGCCCTTGCTTTAGGCCCCTGAAAAATGTAGGCCCCTGTTTTTAAATATAAACATATATGTTATATATATAAGTCATGAATAGTTGTTAAATAGAAGTAAAACGTTTAAATGTTTCTTATTGAAAGTTGAACCAAACTTATATATATATATATATATATATATATTCATATATACAAAAGCAAAAATAAACATTTATTACTTTCCAGTTTCCACTAAATATGCCTATCAAAATACTCATTTGTATTTTTCATGTCATTAAATTATGACAGATCTAGTCCGCAAAGGTATCAATGATTGGAGAAATCCTAGTATAAAACTTAAAAAAAACATGAAATAAATAACGAGCATATGAGATTGGATTTAGAAATAAGATTATTAAAAAGTAAAATAATTAGTAAATATGTTCAAGATCGAATAAATAGAGAAAAGGAACATTGGCGAAATGTATTAGTAAGAACAATTATTGTAGTAAAACTCCTAGTAAAAATAATTTGACCTTTCGTTAAAAAAAAAAAAAGATACATGAAGAAGGTAATGGAAATTTTTAAGTCTTAACAGAAATGATTGCTAAATTTGATGTAGTATTGCAAGAACGTAATGGACGCATAAAAGATGATGAGATACATAATCATTAATCATTACTTTGGTCATAATATACAAAATGAATTATTGAAGTTAAACTAAAAATTATTGTACTCCAGATGTAAGTCACCTAGAGCAGATGTCTATCATATTATGATGCGTAAATGTTTCATCAATTCGAATACAAGTCTCAGACTATTTTTAGAATTTTTAAAAGTTCTTTTTGATTCAATTGTGGATGAATTAAAAAATGTTGGGACTTAATTTACATATATGATAATGTAACTAATATAAAAGCAAAATATCACAGAGTGTAATATTAACCCAACATTATTTTACACTCTATGTGATTATTATAGTCTAAATTTAAATATTTTCAGATATTAATCCAAGATCATTTTACACTCGATGTGGTTGTCATAGTTTAAATTTAACGGAGCGTAAAAAATATTTTCAAATATTAGTCCAAGATCATTTTATACTTTATGTGGTTGTCGTAGTCTAAATTTACTACTTTCTGATATGGTTTATTCTCGTTCTAAAGCTGTATCCTCTTTTGGAGTACTACAACAAATATACCAATTATTTTCTTCTTCAACGAAAAGATGGAAAATTATACAATATCATATACCTAGCCTAACTTTGAAATCATTGTCACAAACACATTGGGAAAATCGTATTGAAAGTGTTAAAGTTATAAGATTTCAAACTCCACAAATAAGAAATGTTTTATTAAAATTGGTTGAAGTTAGCGATGATCCTAAAGTCAAAACTGAAGCTTAATGTTTAGCAACATATGAGCTTGAAAATTTTGAGTTTTTGTTGGAGCAAAAATTTACAATCGAAACATATATGCAAATTGATGTAGGGATAGAACAATTAAAATGTCTTCTTTCATTTTTTGAAAAATATAAGGAAGATGTTTTCCAAAATGCTATAATGAAGCAATAAGTCTCCTCAATAATTTTTAGAATCGTTTATTTTTATACATAATAGATCAAACAATTTTTTCTTTAAAATAGATACGAAGATATTTTTGGTTTTTATTCAATTTAGAAAAAATTAAATTTGAAAGTTTATTGTCTTAATCTTGAAAATCTTTAAAACATGGAAATCATACAGATATTAATGGATTAAATTTATTTTAAAACAGAAGATTTTAAAAGAAATTACCTAATTGGAAAATAACACTACTTCAAAATAATGGATTCTATATAATATTTTCATGAATCTCATTTAATTTATGGTTATAATTTAACATTATAATTGCAAGTAAAATGTCAGTAAATTTTTTAAAGGTTGTTTGCGATGTAATTTTGAAATACTTATTTTACAATTTAAAATTGATTAAAATATTAAAAAATATTTTTTTACGAAAAATGTGACTAAAATATTAAAATCTTAATAAGAATCACGTGATTGTTCACATAACAGTTTGTGTGTATTTCATAAAATTATAAAAATAATTATCTCCATAAGCAATTAAGTATACATGAATTGCTATGTGAGCTACTACTTGGTCAATTTTTTATTCTAATAAAAAGCAAATTAACTAAATTATGAATGTTAAGGATTGACATTGTCCCGAAAAAAAAAAGAATTGGCACCAAAGTGAAAATTTTATTATCGTATTATTAAATTATAAGGTAAACTACACTATTAGTCATTAAACTATGGGTAAGTTTTCGTTTTGGTCACTTAATTAAAAAAGTTAAAAATTGGTCATTGAACTATTTAAAAATTTTCATTTGAGTCAATGGGCTATTAAAATCAATGTTGTATTGCTTTCTTTATTTACACTTGTAACACCCCTAACCCTTATCCGTCGCCGAAACAGGGTTACAGAGCATTATCGAAATTTACATATCAAATACAAACAATTTTTTATCATTTCACATTCATATCATAAACATGTAATAATCAATCATATCGTCCCTTATGTGAGCCCTCGAGACTCAAAACACGCATCAAAGTCAAGTCAGGACTAAACCGGGTACTCAAAGAATTTTTCGCGAAACTTTAAAAATTTTCCTAGGTGCAGGGGACATACGCCCATGTGGTCAGGCCGTGTGTGTGGCTCACACGGCCAATGGACACGCCCGTGTGGGCATTTGAAATAGGGCACATGGCCGTGTCCCAGCCAGTGTTAGTACCTATGTAACTCTCTGACTTAGGTCACAAGGCCAAGTCACACGACTGTGTGCTAGGCCGTGTGAACATAAAAATTTGCATTAAATAGGTACAAGGGTTACACGGCCAACCCACACGCCCATGTGCCAGCCCGTATGATAAATTCTAAGCATTCTGTTTTGAAATTTTAAAGATGCAGGGGACACACGGCCAGATCACACGCCCATGTGCTAGGCCGTGTGTGACACACGGTTGAGACACACGCCCATGTGGATGAAAATAGACTATTTCCAAGGTCACATTTCTCACCCAATTTGTCCTCCACCTACATTAACACTTTAACATATTTACAAACTGATACAAGACATTCAAATAAGCCAATATCAAGTCTTAAACATAACATATTACCACACTCAACCAGTGTGCTCTTAGGCACCTCAATTGACAATTTATTATCATGTCTTCTTAGTGTTCATATTTACCTAAATATCCAAATGCATATATGCATAATCAAGATCAATACTTCTAACATGATAAATCCACTTAAATATACATCAAAACATATCAAACACAAGCCATTCAAATGGCTATTATCAATCAAACATTTACATGCTAACATTTTGGCTAATTAATCTATACATGCCATTATAACCAAAATGAGTTTACTATTTATACCGAAATGAGCCGAGGGATAGTGTGATGATGCTCCGACCAACCTCCAACCTTTATGAGCTTTCGAGTACTATAAAACAGGGAAAATAAAACAGAGTAAGCATATAATGCTTAGTAAGTTCCTATAACATGGAATTTAACTTACTATTATTTCACATATAAGGTAAGCATACAAAACATATTCCAAACAACTTGACCAAAAGCCTAAACACATATCCTCGTCAATATGTTAGCCATGTATTTCATAGAAATATCAAGGAACATATATGAGCTCATAACAATAGAATTTCCATATACATATACTTTCCATATCATGGATTCATATAACATGTACAAACCATTTCTATGGATTTCAGATTTATTCAGTAATAATCCATTCTGAATCCATATTATCTCATATCAGAACTTTTCCCGTTGAACTATTTAAAATCTTGAAGGATACAAGGGTAGTACACACAAAGTGTACAAAACTATAATCCATCAATTCATATTCAGGAATGCTCATACAAGTACATAAACTGGAAGCTCTCTCTCGAGCCATATAACAGGAAGCTCATGTGAGCCATGCAATGGGAAGCTTATCCGGGCTGTGTAACGGGAAGCTTATGAGAGCAAATAACGGGTAGCTTCGAAGAGCTATTAATCAGGAAGCTCTAGATAGCCACATATCGGGAAGTTCAAGCGAGCCAATATCGAGAAGCTCCGGAGAGCCATTAACCAGGAAGCTCACAAAGAGCCTTTAATCGAAAAGCTCACAAAGAGCCATATATCGGGGTGCTCATAAGAGTTGTGGTGTGTCTAAAACACATGCAGAATCACAACCAATCGGGATGCTTCGAAGAGATATTAACGGGAAGCTCGTAAGAACCATATAACGAGAAGCTTGAGAGGGCCAAATATTGGGATGCTCATGAGAGCTAATAACCGGACGCTCTTTCGAGCTATGGTGTGTCCTCAACATATGCAGGACCACAACCAATTCGGGAACCCTGTATCCATCGAATCTCATTTATCAAAATGGGACTTATTATTTATCAGATATTATCAGATATGTGATCAATTTCGTACATACGACATTTATACAATTTACATATACAACATCCAATTCAAACATATAAATATACACAATTTAATTACATTAACTTACGTTGACAAGAGTTCGTGAATTGTAATCTACTAATCTGATATTCTTTCTTTTCCTCGATTCAATTTCGTATTTTGTCTATCCGGATTTATACGAGTAAATTTAGCTCAATTTAATACAATTCATACTCAATTTAATCCAATTTACATCTTAGGCAAAATTATCATTTTGCCCCTATCCTTTTAATTAATTCTAATTTCGTCCCTAAGCTCGAAAAATGAAATTCATGCAATTTAATCCTTATTCCAACCTAGCCGATTTTCACATATAACATTTGCAGCCAATATATTTTATAAAATTTAGAATTTTTCTTGAATTTTACATCTTTTCAATATAGTCCCTAATCATAATTTCATCAAAATTCTCTTTACAAAAGTTGTTTATCTACCAACAACCTTTCATTTTCTACCATAAAACTTCATAATTCATCCATACTCATTTATGGAAAAACCCTAGTACTTTGATAACTTTGCAAATTAATCCCCGAGATAGCTAGATTAGCTATTACGATATCAAAAATATAAAAATTACTAAAAATGAGACAAGAATACTCACCCAATCGAGCCAAGTAAGCTTGTCTATTCTTCAAGCTTCAAACTAGGGTTTCCATGTATTTTTATTTGGGAAAGATGATGAAAAAGATGATATTTTTGTTATTTAATCATTTATCATCTTTTATTATTTCCACATTCCAATTTAGTCCTTTTCTTTATTTCATTTTCCATGGATGAATCATCATACTTATCTACTAACTCCTCTTAATGGCCTATTTTCCATATAAGGACCTCTAATTTTGAATTCCATAGCTATTTGATACTTTTAGCTACTGTAACTCAAATTTTACATTTTATGCAATTTGGTCATTTCCATCTAAATAGACATGTAACCAATAAAATTTATCTACGAAATTTTCATACGAAATTTCAATTATAATGCAGATCATAAAATAATATTAAAATAATTTTTCTTCCGGACTTGAATTTGTGGCCCCGAAACCACTGTTTTGATTTCACTGAAAACCGACAATTACAACAGTGGCTGCACCAACCGAAAGCTCTTTCCCCCCCTTTTTTTTACAATTCAGTTTTTTTCATGAAACAACTTTGAGTGTCACGAATTTACGAACTAAAATTCAAACAACTTTTTTCTCCGATCTTCAAGATTGACTGCCAGATCGATTTGAATCTAAGGTATGTTCTTCTACGTGGATGGATATTGATCCATTGTATTGATCGTTGACTTGTCGCACTACACCAAAACAGACTTTTAGCGGCGTTTTTAGTGGCATTTTGATGAAAAACGCCGCAAAAATTATACAATAGCGGCAAACGCCGCAAAAAGTTGAGCAATAGCGGCGTTTTTATCCCAAACGCCGCTAAAAAGAGAAATAGAGGTTTTTTTCCCCGGACGCCGCTAAAGGTCTGGGCATTAGCGGATTCTTTAAAAATGCCGCTAAAGGTCTGAGCATTAGCGGCGCTTCTTTTAAAAACGCCGCTAAAAGTCTGAACATTAACGGCGCTTCTTTTAAAAACGCCGCTAAAGGTCTGGGCATTAGCGGCGCTTCTTTAAAAACGCCGCTAAAGGTCTTAGCATTAGCGACGCTTTTTTAAAAACGCAGCTAAAGGTCTGGGCATTAGCGGCGCTTCTTTAAAAACGCCGCTAAAGGTCTTAGCATTAGCGGCACTTTTTTAAAAACGCCGCTAAAGGTCTGGGCATTAGCGTCGCTTGTTTAAAAACGCCGCTAAAAGGTCTGGGCATTAGCGGCGCTTCTTTAAAAACGCCGCTAAAGGTTTGGGCATTAGCGGCGCTTCTTTAAAAACGCCGCTAAAGGTCTGGGCATTAGCTGCGCTTCTTTAAAAACACCGCAAAAATATTAATCAATATGACGTCGTTTTGTAGTTGAGCTATAGTTGGTAGATCGAGAATTAGTGGCGTTTGTTGTTAAATGCGCAAAAATAATTAATTTAAGGGTTATGATTTTAAGGGTTGGCTATTAGGCTTTAGGGGTTAGGATTATTAATAAAAAAATTAATTTATTTTAGGGTATATGTAAGCATTAACATTCTATTTCAATTACTTTTGTTCCTTATAAAATTTATATTTAGGGTTTAACCATTACAAGAAAACAAACTTTATATATATATGTTATAGTTAAATTATTTAATTTCTTATATATATATTATAATTATAATTATAGTTTACATTATTTAAAAGATAATAGATAAGCTTTATATATATATTAAAATTTAAAAAAATTATAACCTATGCATCGTAGAGAAACAAAATTAATTAGTAAATTGAAAATGTTATTTAAATTTCTTAAAATAACCTAAGAAATATTATATAATATTTAAAACTTATCTAAATAATTTAGGGTTTAAGGTTATAACTAAGGATACTTTAGTGGTTTGTATGGGCTGACTAGGGTTTCGAGTTCAGTATTTTAAGATTTAGGGTTTATAGTTTATGATTTAGGGGTTAAGGTTTAGGATTTATGGTTTAGGGTTAGTTATGACTTGGGTTTATGGGTTCATGGGTTTGTGGGTGTATGGTTTAAGGTTCACGGGTTTAGGGTTTATCGAATGAACACAGGATATTAAATTTAATTTAATCATTAAAAAATTATAAAAATATATGCTATAAAAATCTGATTGTGCATTTGTTTATCCCTAAACCTAAATCCTAAACCTTACAGTCTAAACACTGAACTCTAAACATTGGATCTAGATTCTAAACCCTAAATCATAACTCTTAATACTCAACCATAAACCCTTAAACTACAAACACTAAACCATTAACCATTAAACCACAAAATATTAAACCCTAAAAACTCTAAACCTTGAAACTTTATTTCATAGGGATATATATTGATGTGTATACATGTAGATATTAATGTAAAGTCTTATGTTTATAATAATTAGTGGAAGCACTTAATATTGATTAAAAAGTTTATTAAAATTTAGAAATTATAATAAATCATAAAATTTAGTTTTTTTGTAATAAATAAATTATAATAGATCAAAAATTATAAAAATAATTACCTAACTATTCTCTATTTTACACACAAACACGATCGAAATTTAATTAAAGTTAATGTTTGCGATTCTATCAATTTAATCTTAATTTTAAAAATTCAACAAATTTAACCCATAACTTTACACATTACATTAATTTAATCTTTATTCTTAAAAACACAAAATTTAAAAACCTAAAAACTTTGAAAATATATATATATTTGAATGTTTAATTTCTATAAAATATATACAAAACTAAAAATATTTATAAGTAAATGAATATCTATTTTTCAATTTTCTAACATGAAATTTATTTATTAAAGAATAAATCTAATAAATAAAAACAATACTAACAAGTTAGCATTAGTGGCGTTTTTTTGAAAAACGCCGGTAATATATGAAAATTACAGAACGACGTCATTTTTTGCTGAAAGTTTAGTGGCGTTTTAGTCAAAACACCGCAAAAGTTGTGTTTTACCGACGTTTTAGCCAGAAAACACCGCTAATATATATCAAGTGTTTACAAAACGGCGTCGTTTTGGTTGTTTTTATTAGTGGCATTTTTGCCCAAAACGCCGCAAATTTGAGAAAAAAAAGGCTGCGTTTTTGTAACTTATTTTGTGGCGTTTATTTAAAAGCGCCACAATAGGGATTAATTTTACATAAATGGCGTCGTTCTTTTTACAGCCATTTTAAGTACTCAAAAACCTTAAGTCATTTCGTCTGTTCCCCATTTTTTCTAACTCCTGAAATTCCAAATTTGTTCATCCCCCTTTAGAATTCCCTCGAATCCCTAATTTTTTATTCGACTTTGGTGCGAATTTCTTCCCCAATTTGATTACTTTCCCCATCAGGTATTTATTTATTGTTTTTTAGAATTCTGTATGTCGTCCCCCAAATTTTATTTGTTTGATTCTCGGCATGGATATTATGCTTAGCTGAATATTTTTGGGCGACTTTCTTGTCAAACATTCCTTCAAATTTGTAGGTTCGCTTGGTTTGTCATTGTTTGATAATTTCAGTTTCAGTATGAATCTTTTTCTGCATCCTAGAGCTTCATCTTAAAAAGATAGATACAGTTCCCTATCTGTAACATCCCAAAATTGGGCCTAGTAGGATTGGGCCCATTGGGCCTTGAGCACGGAAGTGTTTAAAATTTTGAGAACAAGAGAATGGCATTATTACAAATTGGACTTGTTAGTTAAGTGAATTTGGAATTTACGGGGTTTCTATGAAGTCTCGAGTTTAATTGGGCCTTAGGAAAATTTTGGTATTTTAGCACTTTAAGGAGAGATGGTAAGTAGCTTCAATGGTTATTGAAATAAATGAATAAATAGTTAGCACAAGTGAGCAATTAGTAAAGAGGTTATGGCATTAAGTGAAGTACCTTAAGGGAAGAGGTTCAAATCCCTTTGTGTGCAATGTTTGGCTAACATTTTTGCACTATTTCCTTAAGTGTCGGCCAATGACTATTTATGGCAAGGGTGGACTTCATTATTTTGGTAAGGTGGCTAAAAGAATAAGGCAAGGTTGAAGGGCATTTGGTAAGGTCTTGGTTTTGTTTTGGCCAAAAATCCTATTGCAACCTTTGTGTCATCTTCTCTCTTTTTGCTACTTTCTTTGCCGAAATTTTCTAGCACAATAGTGCATTATCTCTTCTCTTGAATTGGCCACATATTCATCTTTTGTCTAATTTCCTTGATAGCTGAATATCATTGTTCATTCTCCTCCATAACCGAAACCTTTCCATCGTTCTTTCTTTCTCATTCCTAAAGCAATCGGTAAGTATTCTTTCCAAAGTTTTATTTTCTTCTCTTATGACTGAATCCATACTTTGGTTTTTGGATGGTCATTTTGACCAAGACCATCACCTTACTTTCTCTCATACGAGATCGTTTTCTTTTTTGTAGTGATATAGAGGGAGGCCGAATACCACAACATCGCCTAATTATCTTTAGTCATAGGACGATCGTGAGAAACGGGATTATAATCAATTAAGGTAAGGAAGATCTTTCATAGTCCATTCGATATCTCCATTTGGTTTTTGAGTTAATCGGATTGAAGGTTGGCTAATTGATATTGTTGGTAGGATAGATTCTTGGTGCATCGAGGGAGATCACCATCGTGGTGTTGAAATCGGTAGAAAGCACAACTCATAATCAAGGTGTGTAATCCCGTACCCTTCTGAATATATGTTTGAAATGGTGAGTAAGTCTCACATCTCTTTGAAAGTTTACATGAAATATTCTGTGATTCGGTAGAAATCTGAAGAAAACCGATAACCGCATCCGTGATCACTTTCGGACGTCGTATGCTCGTAGTGGTAATCATGTTTTGTAATAAAATAGTTTGATCGAAAAATGATGGCGTGTATTTGAAAAATCATGAAAAATTGGATAAAGGGAATTAGAAAGTGAAAGAGATATCGAATAAAATCTTCTGTGTCTATTTTGATAAGGAAGAAACAAAGAAGGAAAAGGAAATTTATATTCGAGATATGTTAATTTTAGTGAGACTAGTTCGAATGACTTGAGTATTCATTGCTATTTTGGAAAATTATATAAAATTGTACAAAGTGAATTATGAGACATAATTTATATGTATGGATTCCTTAGTGAACCTACTTTCAATGGAAACAAGTGGGAGCGATAGATGAAAAGCGTACAAGAAGATATTTGTGATTAAGGAAAGAGAGGTCGAGAATCATTGGACGGTGAAACAAGGAAACTTTATGGAATAAAGCTGTACTAAATGGTTAAGCTAAAAATTCGGAAAAATTATAGGAGAAATATACAAGTCTAGTTTCAAAGAAAATTTACAGATTTAGATTTCGAGTTTCCTAACTCGAGTTATAGTCAATTTAGCCGGTATGATGCAGTTGGACAGTTTCAAACTTTTATGCCCCAAATTAGTAGTTAAGCCTTGGTTATGAAATTACCGAAATACCCTTAGAGGGTAAATTATCGAAATACCCTTAGCGAGTACGATTGCCAAATTACGAAAATGCCCTTATGGGCTGAATTATGGAGATGCTCCTATTGGGCCGATTTGTAAAGTGTTAATGGGCTGAAATACGAAATTGCTTAGTAGGCTAAATTGACATATTGCCTTATGGGCCGAATGGACATATTGATTAATAGGAAAATGTGATATTTGTCATATGGGCCAAATGTGACATTTGCTATATGGGCCAAATGTGGTAAGTGATATATGGGCCTCATGTGTTAATGGGCCATATTGATAGATTGCTTAATGGGTCGATTTGATAGATTGCCCTAATGGGCCAATTTGTAAAGTGTTATAATGGGCCGAATTTTTGTAAAGAATATCTGAATTAATGATTGTTGTTTGTATCTGTAAATATCATTATTTATTATGTATGTTGCATTTACATAATTTTGCATTGGATGAGAAAATGTTGAAGAGAAGAGTATACCGGTGGCATTGCCACAAATTCTGATAATGGCTATGTGCCAATTTAAATATGGCTTTGTGCCATCGTGATTAAGGTGAGTCCGATTATATTCTCAGTATATGATTTCGGTGGCTCGCCACAATCTAGTTCGGTGGCTCGCCACAATCTAGTTCGGTGGCTCGACCACAAATATTATAAATGGCGACTTGACGCAAATTGGAGAGACTGGATTGGTGGGTTGACTTGATCCCAGGGAGAGATTGGTTGGTACGGTGGAGAGATTGGTGGATGGGATGGGTTGCGTTCATATCATTTATTTATTACATGAAAGTGGGCTTAGGCCCAAGATTATGTAAATGGGTTCAAGCCAAGATATTGCTAAATGGGCTCGAGCCCAGTGGATGATGATGAGGGTTATATCTTGAGTTCTTGTAACTCACCCCTTCTTTCTTAATCCTTGTAGGTAAATCTCAGTGACGAGGACTTGGGCCCATGGATGACTCGGTGGAGGCCATACTTCGGAAATAAATATTTCAAACTTTAGTAAATTACTTTTTCTTCTCTATTTCGTTATTTTTACTATCCGGGTTTTATGTTGTAATAAGGCCTCGGATTATTTTATTTTGTTTTATGTTTGACGTATTTATTATTTTGTTGGTTTATTTTAAATGGGAATTTTCTAAAAGCGTAATCAATGATTTTCCAAATTGATTAATAAGTGGATTTTATAAATAAACTTTTACAAATGATTTAACTTCGGACTTTCTTTCAAATTATCAACGGCATTTTCAAAAGTTACGGTTTTAAAAGATCACTAGTTCAAATATCAATTCTTCAATCAGCTTTTCTAAGATTAGTAGTATTTTTATCAAATATTTCTAAACAAACTTGTTTTCTTCAATTACACCTATTTTAGTAAGAATCACAAGATCCTTTATACGTTTTCTTCATTGTGACATACCAGATTCAGGCCTATCTTCTAGGCCGAGTTTGGGGTGTTACACTATCTTTATTGGAGAAAAGAGTTTTCTTAGAGCATTAATGGCTAAGGTAGTTGCCATTGTTTTTTTTCTTTTGCTTTGGAAGTTACGTTTCCTATATTAGCTTTGTAGAAACTGGTGAAAGAATAGCTTAAATTTGTTTCTCAGCCTTGAGCGATGTCAGATACTTGTGCATTATGTTGAAGTTTTGCTTTGGTAGAATACAGTTACACTTCCATTCGTGCGTTCAACTAACCTATGCTATCAAACAATAATTTGCCCAC
Source organism: Gossypium rotundifolium (assembly GCA_025506655.1). NCBI lineage: Eukaryota > Viridiplantae > Streptophyta > Magnoliopsida > Malvales > Malvaceae > Gossypium > Gossypium rotundifolium. The sequence continues at coordinate 33,870,305 of CP106733.1, read as the reverse complement.
TACTACCCTCTCATAAAATAATTATGGCATCTGAATTATACAATACATTTTTTTTCGAGACAATATTACCCGGTTGCTGAGACTTTAATATAATTGAGTTTCCAAATTTTTTGAGCTGCTAGTTGTATGGTGTTTTTCTTAACGTCAGTTTTGATGGAGAAAATGTAATCAGGTTCCATGTCTTTTTGAGTCTGCATTTGGTTCATTTGCTGAGGTCTGCTATGCTTCTAACAAGTTATTGTATGTCCCAACTTTATTTGATAATGTTGCATGCTCCTTTGGTTCATTCATTCACCTAAATGCCTTTAGTTGCAACTTTTGATAATGTTCTATACCGTGTTTAGGTTCCTATCCAAATTGAAGTCTACTACCGCAATAAACTTTATCCGGAAGAATCAATTGCCAAAGGCTACTTGGCAGAGGAATGTATGACTTTCTGCTCAAGGTATTTGGAAGATGTTGAAACAAGAATAAACAGACCAAGTAGAAATGCTGGGCTCACAAATCATAACTTGGCCGAAACTTATTTATTTCAAAGTTTCGGAGAACCAATCGGCAAAGTCGAAATTGCAGAATTAGATGATAGATCGTGGGTCCAAGCACATCGATATGTTCTTTTTCATCATGAGTTAATGGAACCATTATGCAAGTAAGTTCTAGAATTTGATAAATATTCATCAATTATAATTTGTCTGTCTCCTAACAAAGTAAACATTTTTTTAACGTAGTGAGTACAAACAAATATTGAGAGCTCGTTCACAGTCCCGAAGATTACAACAACGAGAAATTAATAAGTTGTTCACAGAATCATTTCATGATTGGTTAAGCCAAACGGTATGCAATTGAAGTTTTCATTGTCAAGTAATAATGTTTTCTCATAACATTTATAATTACTCAATTTACTTTCGATTTAATAGGTTTGGAGTCGGAATGAAGTAAATGACAAAGTTAAATGGCTATCACAAGGTCCAAATAGAATAGTGAAAAGATATAGTGCCTTCCTCATCATGATTTGATTTCATACAAAGTATCGCGAGAGATTGAGGAGAACCCAAAATTGTGGAATTGTTGTTAATTCTTCAATTACAAGTTATGCTAGTGCTAGGGACAATAATCCTGTCGAAGAGAATGTGGAGTATTACGAACTTCTTACTGACATAATTGAGTTGGATTGTTATGGAAGATGGAAAGTTGTCTTATTTTGAGGAGATTGGGCTGATGTGAATACGGCTCGCGGAATTAAAAACGATCAATATGGTTTTACAATGGTGAATTTTTCTATATTAATTCACACTGGAGAACAATTGATGGACAAGTCGTATGTATTTTCTTCTAAAGTGAAACAAGTTTTTTACTCAAAAGATCCAATTGATGAGGGTTGGTACGTTGTACTCCGGAACACCCCTAGAGACTTGTTTGACATGGGCAATGGAAGTAGAGATGACATAGTCGAAAGATCAGAAACTTTGCCTTTTCCAGAACAAAACTTAAATGAAGATATCCCTAGTACTAGTCAACAATTTCAATGGGTTCGTCAGGATGTGGACGAAGATATTTATGAAATATGATGTAGTAAGATTTTACGATTTATTATTTATATGTAATATTATAATTTTAATGTTGGTCATGTTATATAATTTAACTATTTTAAATGTACTATTATTGTTGTTATTTGTTACTAAAATTTTGAATTATTTTATGTGTATTGCAGGAAAAATGCCTAGAAGACGATTACGAGATTTAAGTATTGTCCACAATACTCCAAATTCAGAAGAAGCAAAAAGTGAACAGCAAACAGTTGTTGGATCTTCTAGTGTGCTGGACATAGATGATGAGCCTGCAGAATTTCAAAGTAATGTTAAGTTTTATTTTACATGCATGTTGAATTTTATTATTGATTCATTTTTCAATTTTAATATAATAATAATATATCAATTTTCAGCTGAAGGTGGTGGGACGCGAAGAGGTCGGGGACTACACTGTTTAAAGATTTATACGACCTAGATCCTGTCGAGCGTATTAAAATAAGGAGAAACAATCATGGCCAGCCTGTTGGATCTGAAGCTCGACTGTTAGCAGGCTATGTGGGCATTATAGCATGAAATGCCAATATGTTGCCCATTAACTACGAATCATTGCATCACATGCCTGATGCCAACAAAAATCAGGCTCTCAATAATATTAAGGTAACAAAACATGAATGTAATTTATAATACTTTGGTTTAACTTTCATTTATATTAACTTTTTAAACTTATGTTTTTTCAGGAGAGATTTGCTTTAAAAGTCTCCGATGACTACATCAAGAAGACATTGGGTAAAAATTGGAGAGACAATAAAAGCACGTTGAAAAAACAATATTTTAAGAAAGACATAAGCCTCATCGAAAAATTAGAAATGTCCCGCCGGGGATGTTGAGGTACCAATGTGAAGATCAAGTTAGATTCTAGAATTCAAAGAAAGGAGAGGTATTACGTACTTCTAAAAAAGTCTTATAAATTTTTCTGTTTATAGTATTTACTATATACGTAATACAAATTTCATTATGTAGGACCGTGAGCGAGATGGAACAAGTAGCAGACATAAACAAAAATTCACGCACACTGCAGGTTCCAAAAGTTTTGCTTGTGTAGCTGAGGCCGATGTATTATAATTTATTAATTTTGTCAAATATTAATGACTTTATACTATTAAATTATATTTTTACTGCTACAATGTAGGAAGTCTCGTCTGGTCAAAAAGTTGGACGCCTTCAGCTTTTTGACATTACGCATAAGAAGAAGGATGGATCTCCGATGACATCCGAAGCTGTAGAAATTATGGTATATTTACTTAATAAAATTTGATTTATTATAAATATTTATAATGTTTAATTATAATAGTTTAATTCATCGTTTGTAGTTTTAAATTTATAATGTTAAGTTATGTTGCATTCCTTCTTATTATATATTTCGTTTCTAACTCTTTCATTGATTTATTAGGATAAACTAAAGGAGAAGAAGGCGGAGTATAAAGCGGCTGCTTCGATTGATAGCTCTGTTAATCTCGACGATATTGATAATGAATTATTACCGATGTTTTGGGTCCTGAAGGTACAATCGCTTGATTGATAGTTCTGTTAATCTTGAGTATATTTATAATGTAATTATCACCGATGTTTTGGGTCTTGAAAGGTATGGTCGGGTTCGACTTCAAGGATCAGTGTTACCAGGCCAATATTTTGGATCCGGCTCCCAGCAATACATGCCTTCCGAGAGTCAATCTCGTGCTGAAGTTCAGAGGCTAAAAGACCGGATAGCTCAGATGTAAGCGAGCATGGTTGAGCAAATTTCTCAACTTAGAGCGGAGGCAGCAGCGAGGGAGGCAGAGCAGAACAAAAAGTATGAAGAACTCCAGCTACAACTTCAGACTATGATGAAGATGTTCCAGCAGTCGCAAAGGCCGCCATCTTAGACATTTATTTTCTTGTTGTAAGATGATTTTTAACATTATTACATTTAACATTATTGTAAGAATATTTTCAGTTATAATTCATTCATTAATTTATATTATATATCTTTTATTCATTTTCAAATATCATTCAGAATTAATGCATTTGGTGTGAGTTTTATGGTACATTTGCTGTTTTGGGTTGAAATTATATACTATATTTGTTGTTATTGGTTGGTTTTAGTGCAGGAGGGGTATGATATTGGACAAATTGTACATTGTAAATCTACACAAGTTAGCGGCGTTTGTGGAAAAAGCGCCGCTAAGCCACTAAAAGTCATGGATTTTAGCGGCGTTTGTAAGAAAAGTGCCACTAAAGTTTGCGGCGTTTGATTTAGCGACGTTTTTTGTGGCGTTTCTAAAAGCGCCGCGAAGACTATTAGTGGCGCTTATAAACGCCGCTAAAGGCCTAAAAAAACGCCGCTAAAAGTTTTTTCTTTGTAATGTCGCTTGGAGCTCGCTGACGGATTTTTTTATTTATAAAAATTTAATAGCCTAGTGATTTAAAAAAAACTTTTGAATAATTAATGACTTAAATAAAAACTTTCAAATAATTTAGTGACCAAAACAAAAACTTACCATAATTTCGTCACTAATAATAGAATTTAACCCTAAATTATATTCATATCAAATCCCATACTCAATTTTTTAACTCAAATCACATCCCAACGTGTAAACCTAATATGTGAACAAATTTATGTAATTAGAATTAATGATCCACAACTGTAACATAAAGGTTGTTTTCTTTTTCCTTTCTTGAAAGAATGTCATAAAGGTTGTTGAACGCATGTAGTTGGGAATGAATACAGAATCTCAAACCAATTTTTTTGGTTAAACTTTGGTATTAGTTCTTTTGCTTTTCAAAAGTTTTGAATTTAGTCTCTACACTTTAATTTGATCAGATTTAGTCCTCATAATTTTCAAATTGGGCAAGTTTAGTATTTGCACTTTTTGAAATTTGAAATTTTAATTTTGACCCAAACAATAGTAGTTAAATCCATTTGGTTAAATTCAATTATTAGTTTTGTACTATGCGTACAAATTTAGTCCGTATTTTCCAATTGGATCATTCATTTAAACTTCATGTATTAGAAAATAAAATAAAATATTAACTTAAAATAAAAAGGTAAAACAACATCCATTAATTATAATAACGATTCATGATAAGTACGAATATATTTATATTAAATTGATTAAATATGTAAAAATATGTTAAATTAAAAACTTATTTAATATCGATGATTAAAAATAATTATTGAAATCTTATATGATAAATCTCCGGTGCTTTCCAATGTCATTTTCATTCAAATATTTCTTTTTGAGATATTTTACCTTATTAATACTAATAATTTTCATTCTTTTACAGACTATTTTTCTTAGATGCTACTAATGGAAGCTATTTATAGATCCAAACTTAAATCTTAATTGATATGTAACTCTAAAACTAATTAAGTGATCATTAAAAGATAAAAGTAATCTCTATTTATATTCTTAGACTTCTATTCAAGTTAATAAATATGAAAATAAAAAAAAGTTTACTTGTAAAAAAAAATCAGATTTTTAAAAATAATATTTTAACCTTAATTATTACTTATTTTGACTTATTAGTGAGTATGCTTTGAATTTTATTCAAGTTATAGCTCTATTTTAGAGTCAATAAAATTATAGAACTTATTTTTAAATAGAGTTATAAAAATAAATCTAAATTAAATTATAAATATTTTTAAATGCCAATTTAGTAATATAATAGAAAACAAAAGGTATTTTTGTTGCTTTAAAGGTTTTTCCTAAACTCTTACTTTTATATATATTATAGATATATGTATATGCCTTTATAAAATATGTATATATACATTTATGTGTATGCTTATATATGTATGTATATATATTTCCATATATCAACAATGTATCAATCATGTCGTTCTATTAATCTAACTATAGATTTAGGCATTAATTGTTAGTTCGATATGTTGTGGATAGTATTTAAAATACGTGGATAAACATGTGCGTATTTACTGTATGAATAATTTAGTTATAACATGTTTAAAAGACAAATATGTTTATAAAATTTAAGAGAGTTGTTTTTTTTTTTTCAATACGTTGATCCAAGTTATCCAAGTAGTAGATATATACGTGTTAACAATTTGATCCATGTACTTTAATTACATTTTATGCCAGACTCAAGTTGATATTTAAAAGCAAATGGATAGGTTGACGACAATGACCTGATTGATATGATACTACACCATATCCCCAAGGTCATGAAATTGATGCACAAGTTGTGCTTGTATGGTAATTTAAATGAGTGAGTGTGTGGGTATGCATGTGACCAAAACATAAACGTATTAATAGTTTAAATAGGGATATTCAAATTTCAGTTAAAACCAAATTAATCGACTAAACGATCTAATTCGATTAATCGGTTGGTTAACTGATCTAATTCGAACAAAGGTCGATTAATGATTTTTCTAAAGTTTGATTATCAGTTAATTTGGTTCGAAATCAGGTAATTAACCAAATTAATCGAACTTAATTATGTAGTGTTTCAAGACTTAAAATTTCAGTTAATTCTGTTAATTTGGTTAACTTTTAAGACAAATGAGCATTATCAATATAATTTTTATATGTTTTATATTTGTTTTAACAAAAAATTAAAAATAAAAACATATAAATTTAGGTTCGGTTAACTTTTTCTTGAAAAAATCAGTTTAGTTAACTGTTTGAACATCCCTGAGTTTAATGACCTTGGGTGAAATTTACCTATAGAAAAATAACCCACCATCTCGTATATTTTTTTTTGAGATAATGCCTAGAACTACCCGTAGCTTATTCAATGTATGTGAACCCACATCATTTTATATTGACAATAATACCATGTCAATCGAATTAAAACTCATTCAACTAAAATTATATTTTAAATATATTATATGTTGTATCTAAATTGATATTTAACCTATAAGCAATGCTTAGGATAATAAAATGATATGAATGATACGATAGTATCATTTTGAGTGCTAGTTTAAGAAGGACCAATGTAATTAACCTAAGGATGAAAAATGAACTGTGGGGATTTGGATATTTATGGATTAGATTATTTGTATACACTTTTAGTTGTATGAAAAATTGAACCTATTTTAGTTTTTAAAATTTTATTTTAAAAATATTTTTTATATTATAACTAAAGGATAAATCCTTAACAGCAGCATATAATTAGCATAACTTAAATTCAGACTACACTTAAGTTTGTCAACACCTTACCTATTAGGTCAACACAAAATTTTATTTTAAAAATATTTTATGGTGAATTTGTATTCAAAATTATAAATATCCGACTATTATATATCATATGTACCATAGAGTAGTTAATAGAAAATTACAAAGAAGGAGAAACCTCCCACAAAATGCTATCACCGTCCAAGTCTAGAAACAGCCATAAAATGCCAATATACTCATCAGACTGCTAAATCTCCGCCCTTCCTTCCTTATCACACCCAACACACTCTCTTTTTCCTTTTTATTTCCCTCTTATATTAATCATCATATATTCATCGTCCCTACCATTTCTCTTCTATCGGATTACAGACCTTCACTTCTTATTTTTTTCTCAATGATTAATACGCTTTCTTCATTATCCTTTCTCTAAAACCACCTTCGTTTTTCATTTCTTTGTCAGCTTCGCCGGCTCTATATATCTCCGCCACTTCGTTCTTTTTTCCTTTATTCAGTTCATTAAAGATCCATTTTCTTTTTTATCTTTTACCTCAAAAGCTTGAAAAAAATGGCTCCAAGGAACAGCCGTGGAAAAGCCAAAGGAGAGAAGAAGAAGAAAGAAGATAAGCGTAATAAATTTTCTATTTCTTGTTTCTTGTTTCTTTTTTCTTTTCTACTAATCAGCTCATTTTAAGTTTAAAATCCGCCATTATTATTCGTTTTTCACTGAAAATTAACCTCATTTTTGCAGTTCTTCCATTAGCGATGGATATTACCGTACACCTTCCCGATGAAACCCATGTTATTCTCAAGGTTTGTTTTAAAAATGTATTTCATGTTCTTTTTGCAGCTTCCATAATTTATTAACAATAATTAGCAATTAATTACGAGCTTTTGCTTCTAATTTTTGTTTGGCACCATGCGTGTGTGGTGCTTACGAGTTTCTTTAAAATTTAGAGGCGACTTTTCATTGCACACGCTTTTCGAGCTTTGTTAAGGTTTAATTCTGTTAACAGTACTTGTACTCTTTAAACTTTTGTACTTTAGTCCTTTTGCTTTAAATTTCAGTAAACTAAAATTAAAGTAGGAGCGAATTTGGAAAATTTTTTAGGTGGAGTTGGAATTGAATTATAAATTTTAATAGATTAAAATATAATTTTATCTTGTATTTCAATTTTTAGGAATTAAATAGATTTTTTTATTTTTGGGGTTAAGGTGTAATTTTATCATATATTAGCTTATAATCTCATCATTTATGAGGGGATTATATTACAATTTTCCATTAAATTTTAAATTTTAAATCAAAATCTTTGAACATATTCATATTTAAGATAAGTTCACAATTTAAATTAGCCTTAATAAAAATAAAAGGATTAAATTTTAAAATTTCAAAAAGTAAAGGGATTGGGCGTAGAACTAGAACATATTTTAATCCTTGTTACTAAAAATGCTTATTTATTTTTGTGGCTCCCTTATAATTTATGAAAAAATTAAAATGAATTAAAATTCAGCTGTTGCGTGATTAAGTTAGGTTACGGTTGCGTAATTTGACTGTTGTAATATTTTGGTTTTTTGTGGACAAATTGGCAAGAAATTAAAATTTTTCCTTTTCATTTCCTTTTCTATTTTTTGTCTGAATTTTTCATAATTGGTCTAAATTTATTAATTTAATTTTGAAAAAAAATGTGCAGGGAATATCAACGGACAAAATCCTAGACGTTCGTCGTCTTTTATCGGAAAAAACCGAGACCTGCCACGTCACAAATTTTTCGTTATCTCATGAGGTGAGGATAAAAAGGTGCATGCAATTTTTTGTACTATTATTTTGTTAAAATAAATTTTTTATTTTGTTCTTTTTTTTTAATTCAAAAACCTTATTTTTTATTTTTTAATTTTATAATTCATAATATTTCGACCAAAAAATATATATATTTTAAAAGTCCATGGAAGGACACATGCGTATAGGTTCAAATTGACAAGTTGAAATATTGCTGTAAGTCATTGAATTAATCACGCTGTGGCAATCGTTTTCTATCTGTGGATAATCTATGGATAAGTCCTTAAAATCGTATCACTTTATTTAAATGAGTATTTATACTTTTGTTACACTTAACTAAGCCCTTAATCTATAATTTGTATCCAATTAAGATCCTAACATTTAATTTATACCTAATAAAATATTTCATTTGAAATAAGGGTTTGGTTTGGATATAAAAAAAGTATAGGGCTTGTTTAACAAAATTAAACTAGTTCAAAGACAAGCTAAATTGGGAGGCAAGTCTAAAAAAAATGGAGGGCCAAAGCAAAAAATTTTGTGTTAAAATAACTCTAATTGAATTATTAATTTTTAAGTACCAAAGTGATTTTTTAATAAAAGGATTAAAAGAAATTAAATTGAATTATTAAAAGTGTGCATGTACATTTCATTTTTGCTCAATTGGTCAATATAAATATAATTTCTTTTAAATATAACGAAAATATTTATCAAAGATAATGTTTAATCTAATTTTCAATTGTCAAAACTTCCGTTATCTATAAAAGAAAATTCCAAAATTTTTGTATTGAAATGAGAATTGAGAGAAAGTTAGGTGACTTTTTCGCAATTTAGGCTTAGTTAAAGGGCGAGATTTAATCCCAACTGAAACTAATTTTTGTTCATTTACTTCTGTTTTTACACTTTTACAGATTAGAGGGCAGCGGTTAAAAGATGCGGTCGACGTTTCAGCGCTTAAGCCGTGCGTTTTAACTTTGACGGAAGGTAAAATTTTAAACGAGGAAAAAATGAATAATATGGCCATCGCATTTGCATGCTTAAGTACGTAATTAATATTAACACACACAAAAAACCCCTAAAAAATACTAAAATTTTGATTGCAAAAACGAACAGAGGACTACGATGAAGAAGGCGCGGTGGCGCACGTTAGACGGGTGCTGGATATCATGGCCTGTACTACGTGCTTTGGTCCGTCGGCCACTGCCAAAGATCAGATCAAGCCTGACTCTAGCAAGAATGCGCCGTCTACGGGGGAGAAGGGCGGTGTCGCCGCCAAGAAAACCGCCGCCAGTACGAATAAAGAATCTTTGTCAAAATCTCCAGCGAAGGACGTACCAGTCGATATAGACGGCGAGATGAGCCATTCTCGTCCTAAGCTTGGCTCCTTCTATGAATTCTTTTCCCTTTCTCATCTCACTCCTCCTCTTCAGTGTACTTTCTCTCTCTCTCGATCTCTCGAGCGAACTTTGAATTTTTTCTTGTTTCCCGCGCGTACAGTTTGAACTTAGCGAGAGAAACTTTCGTTTTTTTTTTTCATGGCATTTTCAGTTATAAGGAGGACGGCGAAGCGCCATGTTGAGGAGATCGCCACTGACGATCATCTCTTCTCTCTAGAAGTGAGATTTTCCGTTTTCGTTTTTTAACCGCTTGTAGTGATGCGTCTTTTTCTTTGCGAATGCTATATCTCTCTTCCACTTGTATTTGTAATATAATTTTCTGATAATGATCAGGTTAAGCTTTGCAATGGAAAGCTGGTTCACGTGGAAGCTTGCCGGAAAGGATTCTATAGCGTTGGGAAGCAGCAGATCCTTTGTCACAATCTTGTTGATTTGTTGCGCCAACTGAGTAGAGCTTTTGATAATGTCAGTTTTTTTTCCCCCCTCATTTTACGATATTACTTCTGTTTGTTTATTTTCCGTTTATCGAAACTACTAAAATGCTTCGAAATGAGATTCGCATCAACTTTTGATCATCTTCATTTTTTGCAGATTATGACATTATGTTGTCTTGAATGCGTTATTTAATGGTTTTCCCTTGATAAGCATGATAATATTTGGTCGTGTAGTTTGTTTATCAGTGAACCTTAAGAGTTGAGGTACTTATATGGTGGAATCGTTGATAATATTTGTGTTTTTAAGCTGAATGGGTTAGTTTGGAGATTCATTTTGATCATTGGGAAATTTATGAATTCGAGCTTAGGTTTTTGATCTATTATTCTGGAGATGTGATGGATGTTTAGTTAATCTTTGATCATGGATGTGGTTTCTGCTTCGTTGGGATTAAAAGAGATAATAACGCAGTTGTGTGGCAACATTTTGAGAATTTGAGGTACTATTGGTGCTAACGTTTGTGACTTGTCTTGGGGAAATGTATATTATTTTAAAAGATGAATGAGTATTGTGGAGAATGATATTAGAGATATTATGGATTTTGATTTTGGTTTGGAATTTTGATGGATGTTTGGTGAATCTTTGATCATGGATATGAGTTGTGCTTGTTTGAATTGGAGTATGATTGGTTGAAATTTTTGAGAACCCTGGTAGATTTTGTTTTTAACGTTGCACTATGGTAAGGTAGTTGTTGATGATGCATAAAGAACAATTGCTTATTTTGGTTTTGGTGAAACCATGATGATAACCACTGATGTTTTGTACATTCGTTGAAGTAAATTTGTTATTAATTTTGGAAGCCCAATTTCCTGAAATATAATGGTAAACATGATTAATTTTTCTTATAATTTTTATTTAGGTTAATATGGTTATTAAGTGATGCATTTCATTGGTTAGTAATTTATATGATTTCAATTATTTGGAATTATATAGCTTAGAATTTTTATATATGGATTTGTCATCGATTTGGACGTTGACTTGGGGAAAATAATATTGGATTTGTTTGGTTAAAAGAAACTTTTCGAATATGATGATGTTTAAGCTTTGTCCTGCAACTATTATGTCTTTGAAACTGAAAGTAATAATATTTGAATAGGAAGTTGAATCGAGTACTGTAAGATTTACGTAAGAATTGTATCATGCTAAACTTGTGGATATAATCTATTGTTTGGCTTGACCTTTACATAGTTTTGTAATGGTTAAATTGATGAGAAATTTTTCGATAGTTTGTGTAAAATAAAAAATTGTAGTTAGTATGTGATGCTTGAGGTAACTAGATAAGTTGTTGACTTCTTCAATCGGTTGAAAGTTTTCTTCAAAGAGATTTTAAGGACATATTAAGAATCTGCTGCGCTTCTTTTCTGTGTTCCTTTGACTTGTTTTTGTCAAGTAAATTTTGTCTGAACCAAAGTTGTATTTTTCAGTTCATGTTCCCTCTTCTGATTTATCTAAACAGCATCCTCATGTTAATATCTTGATATGCATATTACAGGCATACGCTGATCTCATGAAAGCATTTTTGGAACGCAACAAGGTATGCTCATTGCATCACCGCTTGTCATTTAATTTAATTGCTCTGATGGACTCAGTTCAAGATATTGGTTATCAAGATAAACTACTATCGTATTGTTTCACAACTTTGCTTTTCTTTTTGAATTTCTTTTTTCCAGTTTGCGAATCTTCCTTATGGCCTTAGAGCCAATACATGGCTTGTAACTCCAAACGCAGCACAATCACCTTCAAATTTCCCACCTCTCCCTACAGAGGATGAAACATGGGGGGGCAATGGAGGCGGTTTAGGAAGAGATGGCAAAAGTGATTTGATACCTTGGGCCAATGAGTTTTCATTTATTGCATCTATGCCTTGCAAGACAGCAGAGGAGAGGCAGATAAGGGACAGGAAAGCATTCCTTCTTCATAGTCTATTTGTTGACGTGGCCATTTTCAGAGCCATTAAGGCTGTGACGCATGTAATGGAAAAGCTGAATCCAAGTTCAAAAAATAATGATGAACCTCTTTACTCCAAAAGAGTGGGGGACTTGAATATTATGGTAATGAAAGATGCTTCGAATGCAAGCTGTAAGGTGGACACTAAAATTGATGGTGTCCAAGCAATTGGAGATCAAAAGAATTTGCTGGAAAGAAACTTATTGAAAGGGATTACAGCTGATGAAAATACAGCTGCACACGTAAGACATTTTAAGAAAAACCTTAATCATGAACAAACTTCTCTTCACAAATTGGGATTCTACGTTCTGAATTGGTGAGATTGAAACAACTTTTACATGTCGACTGCAGGACATTTCCACTTTAGGTGTGCTAAATGTGAGATACTGTGGCTATATTGCCACTGTGAAAGTTGAGAGGAGAGAGAATCAGCAAAGCAGTCATCCATCTCAAAGCATTGAACTTGAACAGCCTGAAGGCGGGGCCAATGCCCTCAATATTAACAGGTTATACTAATTCCCACTATATGTTAAGCATCTGTATGTATGAGTTGTATAATATATTTTTTCTCAAACTATTGATTTGACATATTTTAATATGCTTGATAATGGATCTCTTCTTGAGTGTATACAGTATGATTCAAAAATATTATACTGTTTCAAGCTTGAATAAATCTTTTCTAATGTTCAACCTCAAAGATGTAAACTAGTGAATTGGAGGTCGCTTGACCTGCATTTAGATGCTTCTGCTTACATATTTCAAGTTTCAACAAAATTTTCTTTATGTTTGATAGATGGATCTCTTCTTGAGTGTATTTACACAATGATTTAAATATACTGTTTCAAGTTTGAATTAAATGTTTTCCAATCTTTAATAATCTTTCTTGGAGGGATAACTTAAATATCAAAGATGCAAATCAGTAGATTGGTGGTCACTTGACTTGCATCTAGATGGTGCAGCTCTACTAAATCTTTCCCTTTCTCCAGTATTTATTTTAGGGTTTTGCTAACAAGTATCCATTAAGCAATCTTTTAACATAGACTATTTATTTTAATAACATTGTATTAAATGCATTGGTTGACAACTTCATTTATTGTTTCCAATGCAGAAGATATTATTATGTATATTAACCTTTAGGAGTGTCCTTAGAGCACTTGTTAGCAAAATCTTTTGTTTTATCCTGGAGCTCAAACCTAAATGATGGAAATCACATGATTGGTGCTTGCTTGAATTGCATCTAGATGGTGCGCCTTGTATATAAATTCAAGTTTCAACTAATCTTTCCAAGGTTATTTTTCCTGTAGGAAAGACATTAGCCTCAAAGATGGAAGTCATTTATAGGTGGCCGCTTGAGTTATATCTAAATGCTGTAGCTTACAGATCTTTCCAAAAATCCGCTAAATATTTTCTAGTATCTTATTATCCTGAAGGGAAAGCTCAAACCTCAAATATGTAAATCATTATGTTGGTGTTTTTGCTTGAGTTGCATCTAGATTGTCTGGCTTACATGTAGGTTTTTAAGGAGTTTTAACATTTTCTCCATCTTGTATAATGGAAAAACATAGTAATTTATTTAGTACCATGCATTTATTGCTCCATAGTTTTGGTATGATTTTTGGTTCCTTTGGCTTCATGAGCAGAAATCTTAACAGTTCCATTTTTTTCCTCTCAGTTTGAGATTACTTCTTCACAAAACAAAACCTTCAGAACCCAATAAGCCAGCTTCACCTTCAAAAATTCTGGAACATGAAGAGCCTAGTTCTTCCCAAATTTCTGTAGAGGGTTTGCTGGAAGAAAGTATTGCTAAACTTGAGGAAGAGGAACTCAAACAGGAACCTTTTGTGAGATGGGAACTCGGAGCCTGCTGGATACAACATTTGCAGGACCAAAAAAACACAGAAAAAGATAAAAAACCTTCCAGGGAGAAGCCCAAGAACGAGATGAAGGTTGAGGGACTTGGGACACCTCTTAGGTCCCTCAAGAACAGGAAAAAAACAGATGGGAATGTAGGGTCTGTAAACTCGAATTCTCATCCAGGCGCTGTTGAAAAAGTAACTGGTGCTCCTATGGAATCTACTTTTCAAACCAATTCAAGAGATGGTGAACTTGTGTTGAAGAGCAAGTTATCTGAAGAGGCCTTTGCTCGACTTAAAGAATCAGATACTGGACTTCATTGCAAGGTAGATATTCTTGGATACTGATATCATAGAGTTTGTTATATGACGAAGCATTTGTCTAATGTGCCCATTTTATGTGACAGTCTTTGCAGGAACTTATTGACTTGTCACAGAAATATTACACTGAAGTTGCTCTTCCGAAATTGGTAACCCTGACTGTTACTTCCTCATTTTCTTCATTGTGTCTGTAGGTAATGCTATAGAAATTCCTGGTTCTAGTACTTATTAAGCTATTGCAGGTTGCAGATTTCGGGTCTTTGGAACTCTCACCAGTTGATGGGCGGACCCTTACTGATTTCATGCATACTAGAGGTCTTCAGATGCGTTCTCTGGGACATGTTGTAAGTGCCATAGTCTGATATCTTTTGATTCTTAAATGCTTTCTTTATACATCTTTATCCAGATTGGAAAGGAATTCTTAACTCTATTCTTTTTTCTTCCCAAAGCTTTATGCAGATCTGCCAAGTCTATTAGTAGTTTCATAAATTTATTAGTTTTCTGAGCAGATTTAATGTGTATGTTTTAGAAACATCATTCACATATATTGCATCATAGTTTGTGAAAATTCACTACAGTCTATCATCTTTTGCTGCCTATCCCATTGTCATAAAATTGCTTCTGGTGTTTTGAGCCTGTGAGATATGGCAATATGTAACACTGACTTCATTATTTTCCTTAATAAGTTATTAGTTGATATTTCTATTCATAATAAGTTATTGGCTGATGTTTCTTTTTTACTCAGGTCAAGCTTTCCGAAAAGCTATCGCATGTGCAGTCACTTTGTATTCATGAGATGATTGTTCGGGCTTTCAAGCATGTTGTGCAGGCAGTGATAGCCACTGTTGTTAACACTGATAAAATGGCTGAATCAATAGCTTCTGCACTAAACCTGCTGCTTGGAGTCCCTGATAATGGAGAACTACACAAGTCTTGCAGAATCCATTCCCTGGTGTGGAAATGGTTGCAGCTCTTCTTGATGAAGCGATATGAATGGGATATTAGCAACTTAGATGTCAATGAAATCAGGAAATTTGCAATTCTACGTGGATTATGCCATAAGGTATTAAAGGCTATGATTTTTTGTTCAAGCTTTTAAGGATTTGTACATGAATTACATTCCACTGTGTTGACTAATTAGTTGTAAGAAGGCTATATTGCCCTTTGCCACTGTTTTTGAAATTACAATGAGATGATGCATGGGACTGCATCCTGGATAGTTTATAACTTTATAACCTAGTTTCATTAGTGCTTTTGTCATGGAAAGAGCATATAAATTATGTAGGTAACAATGCTTCTCCCTGCCCCCCCCCCCCCTTGCTGGCTCAGTAGATGTAGATGATAGATTCCGCTATTAAATTGGCTAAAAAACACATTTCTACTGTTAAGAATTGAGAATAAGGGAATTTTCTATGGCTATATAGGATACTTTGTATGCCTAGGGAATGGTTATAAACATAAAAAACTGGATGTGTTGCTGGTAAAATATTGATTTCCTTTCTCTCCTTTGTTTCTTTTAGGTAGGAATTGAGTTGGTTCCACGGGATTTTGACATGGATTCTCCTACCCCGTTCCGACCATCAGATGTTGTAAGCCTGGTTCCAGTCCATAAGGTGATAAACTCAAATCATGGAACATTTTCTTTCTTCCTCCTGAACTTTGTTTCAGAATTTGTTGATTTTATCATTGATTTGTATTTTATTTCTTTTCAGCAAGCAGCATGCTCATCTGCTGATGGAAGGCAACTTTTAGAATCATCAAAAACAGCCTTAGATAAGGGAAAACTCGAAGATGCAGTGACTTATGGAACCAAGGTATATGTCTTGTATCCTCTTTCCAAGATTATATGCCTTGTTCCCACCTTGTGCTTCATCAATCTCTTGTATCTAACCAGTTGTATTTTTCCGGTTTTGGCAGGCTCTGTCAAAGCTGGTAGCAGTTTGTGGTCCATATCATCGAATGACAGCTGGGGCTTACAGCCTTCTTGCTGTAGTTTTATATCACACTGGAGACTTCAATCAGGTCTTGTTGTGAACCATTTCTATCCTTCAATTTGGGCAAATCCATGTTATACTAGAACAATATTACCCTAAACAATTTTATAGAAGTATTCTTATTCAAATGTTGTCTAATTTTATTTACTGAGGGTTTCAATTTGAATTTAAATTAGTAATCTTTTCCAATTTCAGGCCACTATATATCAGCAAAAAGCCTTGGATATTAATGAGAGAGAACTAGGACTAGACCATCCAGACACAATGAAGAGCTATGGAGATCTTGCTGTATTCTATTACAGGCTTCAGCATACAGAACTTGCTCTTCAGTACGTTTGTTTTCATTTTATGCATTTCAAATCATGGTTTAAAATCTTGTTGCGCGTTGTGAGTTTTTGAAGAAAATCTTGCAATATGGTTTAAAATCATTTTTCTTTTCTTTCTGGCTAACCTTTTAATCTAAACATTTATAAATTATTATTGATCAGATATGTAAAGCGTACTTTGTACCTTTTACATCTTACTTGTGGCATATCTCATCCAAATACTGCCGCAACATATATAAATGTAGCCATGATGGAAGAAGGCCTGGGCAATGTTCATGTTGCCCTCAGATATCTACACAAAGCTCTGAAGTGTAACCAAAGGTTACTTGGTCCAGACCATATTCAGGTGTGCATTTTTTTTTATCTTTTCCCAGTTAATATTCTTCGATCTTTGTTATTTTAATTTTCTTTTTCTTTTATATGAATCTATGATGCTATTTTGTTAAATTATCACAAAAATCTTCTTATATGGCTAAAACTAAAGGCATTGAAGAGTTTTTTTTTTAATTTTTCTTGGGTTTTCTTTTAAAGCTTAAGTGCTTGCTTTTATAATCTTAACTGACGAAGTGCATTCATAACTACAGAGAATTAATGGTCTTCATGAGCATGATAAGTTAGATCATACTGTGGTTAGTAAGACAATACTGTATCAGATGTTGTTGTTGCTGAAATGCAGGTTCTCTAAAAACATGTAAATGACTATATAAAATTTTATTTTCGGGATATACATCCTCCCAAATCAGCTGTTAGGAAGTATCACTAATATTTTATGAAGTTGTGTACTTTTGGTTTCCTTTTCCCCTAACCAGAATAACACTTTTTATGTTAACGTCTCCAGACAGCAGCAAGTTATCATGCTATAGCAATAGCGCTCTCATTGATGGAGGCTTACCCTTTGAGTGTACAACATGAACAAACAACCTTGCAAATTCTCCGAGCAAAGCTGGGCCCTGATGATTTGCGTACCCAGGTATCTTATTCAGTTCATAGATTGAACATGTACTCTATTCATATCCCTAATAAAAGTAACCTGTGGCCTGTAAACAGTGCAGCTAGTGGTTCAAACACTTAGTTGGCAGAACAAATTATAATGAAGTGAAAGTTGGCAGAAACAGCAGCTTGCTAATTTTTGACATATGCACATCAAGTGCATGAATTAAATCAATAATTTCTGACAGCATGTGTTAGATATGATTATTTTTACATGTATTTCATTTTATTTGATTCATTTCACCAATGCATTATTGCAACTTCTTATTCCTGCAGGACGCTGCTGCATGGCTTGAGTACTTTGAGTCCAAGGCATTTGAACAACAAGAAGCTGCTCGAAATGGTACTAAGAAGCCAGATGCATCCATAGCTAGCAAGGGCCATCTAAGGTATTATCTTAGCATATTCACCTCATAAGTGACTAGGAAATAGTTTATCGTTGTGAATGCCATGTAGTTTCCTTTCTGCTACTTCATGTGCTATTCACATAATTGCTCCTTATGTTATGTCTGTTTCTTGTATATCTCCGAGTTAACATGTGGAAAAAGTAATCAATGCCTTCTCTTGGGGATTCTAAAAATGTCATTTGTCTATTTTGGACTGAGCTCTAACTTGCTTATGGACTAATATTTCTCTCTGCTTAAGAAAATTAGAAGTGTCTTGAGCTCATTACCAAAATAAGAGATCAGTTTTTAATATGATCTATGGTACCATAAACACCTCCCTCAGCCTCTGCTTGTCATGGCTGGTGGATTATAATTTTATTTGTACCAAATTCAGTAAAATGTAAACAAAACTTTAGCTTCTTGTTTCAAATGTGCTGTAGCTGGCCACAATACTTTTGAGCTATATAGCATCTAAAAGGCTTCTGTAGTGATTTAAAAGTTTAATATTGCAGTAATTAGTTGAGACAAGAAATTTTTGGTGCTTGGCCAAATTGTTAGCATTTGTATGCATATTTCCTACCCTTGTGTCTGCTACAGGATAGAATGTTAGACCCTCTTTTTACCATTTGGGGAATTTTAGACATTCTTTTACTTGTATTGATTTTTTATGCTATTTTGCAGTGTATCTGATTTGCTTGACTACATTAATCCAAATCATGATGCCAAAGGGAAGGGTATTGTGGCAGGAAAGAGAAGAAGCTTCGTTATGAAGGTAGGGTGGAGTTTTATTTATGGTTTCTCAAACTTTTTATTGATTGTTGATGATTAAAGCAAGACTCAAAATCTTATTCTCTTTACTAAGGGCAAAGGCTATAGCTTGATATTAGTTAGTATTTAGCTGCTATCGGTAGGGCATTATCTAGATTTTGTTGGTGACCAAGTTTATGCAGATTGTCTAAAGCCTTTACTGCTTAAGTAACCTTAAAGAAATGATTGCACATTCTTCTCCTAGGAAGGGGGGAATTTTCCTTTATACTTTTGTTTAACAACTTTAAATTAAAAAGGAAAGTATCTAGGCATCCTGGTAAAGGCATAATCATGGAAAGACTCAGCAGACAAGCCTGGATAATAGCAAGTCCGCAGGCTAGGAAAAGGGCAACATGACTTTTGGCATGCACCATCTGATGCGTGTAACATATTTCTTCCTTTTATTTTACCTAAAATTCACCTCGGATGCTATCTTAATTCTATTCTGCAGGTGAAGGGAAAAGTCCATCCAGAAAGCTCTGAGGATTCTCCTAAAGAAGCTGCAAAAGAGGATTCAGATGAAGAGAAACAATTCCCTGAACAGGAAGATAAACCAGATGCTAACCAGCGGACTAGCACTGTACCTTTGCAGCCCCATGCTCCTGTTGCAGAAGAGACAACAGAGGCAAAAATAAACGTTGATAATCACATTCATTCTGAATTACATGCTGAAGGGGATGATGGGTGGCAACCTGTCCAAAGGCCAAGAGCATCTGCCTCACATGGTGGACGGCGATTAAAGCAGAGGCGAGCAACTATTGGGAAGGTTTTTAGTTATCAGAAAAAGAATGTTGATCCTGATGTGGAATTCCCTCTTGTCAAGGCCACTAATCAGAATAGTAGGTTTTACCTTTTAAAGAAACGAACAATATCTCATGGAGCTTATACAGAGCAGCACACCATGAGCCCCTCCCAAGGTTCAAAATTTGGACGGGGAATAATCAGAACTGTTGCATACAGGGTTAAGTCCACTCCATCTAGTAAAAGTTCAGCTAAAGTCTCTGGAAATGGAGGTGAGGTGCTTAATTCTTCAGGGGCATCTGCTTCTACCTTTGCACCAAATGATCTCCGACCAACAAAAAATTCTCTAGTCAGTCTTGGGAAATCTCCTTCTTACAAGGAAGTAGCTTTGGCTCCTCCAGGAAGTATCTCCAAACTGCATATCAGGCCTGAAACTGATTGCCATGATAGCCAAGAGGCCCCAGACCGCAACGCTGAACATCATCAAGATGAAGTTAATGAGGCAAAAGACAGTTTTGATCAGGTGACTACAGGGACTGAAAACATATCTAAAGAGAAGAATGAAAATGCTTTGTTGGATTCAACAGATAGTTCAAAAGAGGAAATTGATGCTGTTGAAACCAAAGAAACTAGGTCACCTTCTGTGATGGAAGATAACTCTTCCTTGGTGGTGACTGAGAGAGAGGAAGGACAAGAACTTGAAGTTGGTGGTGATGAGGCTCGTGAAGTTGTACAGGATGGCATATACATAAATTGCATACCAAGTTCAATTGATTCTCCTGAAAAGGAATTCTCTGAGAAGGATTTGTCTCCAAGTTTTGAACCCCATAGTATTTCAAGTTCCGCATTACAAGGGGTAGAAGAATTGAAGGAGAAACCCTTGGTCCTAACTTCCGGTAACGGTCAGGGACTAACCAATAGGAAGTTGTCTGCCTCTGCAGCTCCTTTCAACCCATCAACACCCATTCCTCGTGCTGCACCATGCCCCGTGAACATTGTCCTTCCTGCTGGACCTGGACCTGTTCCAGCCATTGCACCTTGGCCAGTGAACATGCCTATTCATCCTGCATCTCCTCCTGTCTTACCAAATCCAGCATGCTCTTCCCCTCACCATCCATTTCCTTCACCTCCTCCAACTCCAAACATGATGCAGCATCTACCCTTTATGTATCCACCCTATTCTCAACCCCAACCTGTACCAACAAGCACCTTTCCTCTAACTAGCAGCCCTTTTCACCCCAGTCAGTTTTCATGGCAGTGCAATGTGGGCCCCAGTGTACCAGAGTTCATTCCGGGGACAGTTTGGCCTGGTCATCCAATGGAGTTTCCCATACCATCACGGATTGTTGAGCCAATTACTGATCAGATATTGGAACCGAAAATCCAAGGTGATGATTCTAACCCTACTTCAGCTTCAATGCTGCCGGTAGATATTGAGACTATTGGAGAAGCTAAGGAAGAAGTCAACATTTCAGCATCTGAAGCAATAAATAGTGCTAATGAAGTATCTGGAGCTGGGTTGGAAAGCCTGCAGGAAAATGGTCACTTGAACCATTGTCTAGACAACTCTGGAAATAAACCGAGCCAATACAACAGCCCAAACAAAAATGCTGGAGGCAGTGCTGAAAGGAAGAGTGATGATGAGAAAACCTTCAGCATTTTAATAAGAGGTAGAAGGAACCGAAAGCAGACGTTGAGAATGCCAATCAGTTTACTTAGTCGACCATATGGCTCACAGTCTTTTAAACTTATATACAACAGAGTTATCAGAGGGAGTGAAGTTCCAAAAACTACTGGCCTTTATTTGAGTGATAATTGTACAGCTAGTGCCACAGCCACATAGCTAAAAGCCTTTTTTTTTTCTTGCTGATTTTACCGTAGCAAGATTGTCAGAACAGGGTAGAGAACACAAATTTTGATCAGTCCTACGAGAGGCGAAGAGAATTCTTTTTGGCTTTATGGTAACAGACTGCTTTATCCATTGGATTTGTGATCTAAAATGCAGGTTGGTTTTATTTAACTGAGGCCAATTATGCATTCTGCTTTCCATTCACAAAGAGGTGTATATGCATCACATACCCTGTTTCACTATCTTCATTTTTTTGGTTCTTCCATTTCACAAATAATAGTTAGGTCATCATAGCCCTTTTAAGCTCTTTAGAAACTAGGAACACTCTTAAAATCATATAGATGCAGAAAAATTTTCTCCTTCCCTTTGAACTATCATATTAATTATCACAAAACATTTTTCAGGTATTTTATTTGCTTCGTACTAGATTCAGCTATAAGTATGAACAAGGACTAGTGCGGCTTTTCAAATCAGGTAATCATGACTTAACAGTTTTTATGTGTTTTTATCTTTGATGTGGTTTCCATTGGTAATTTTTAATCATTCATTAATTCAGAGAATGACCCTTTGTGGCTGTAACATATAAAAATGAACCGCTAATGAGTTGGCTTGTTGGTTAAGGCAGAGATCTTGGGTCCTTGAGTACCTAGATTTGAGTTCCACCATCCGTAATTGTGATGTGTGGGTCTCAATCCCACTAGATGTGTATGCCATGTGTGGGTTTTGTCTGTTTTTTTTCAAATTGGTCCGGTTCTGTTTGATTCTTTGTCTGCTATGATTTTGTATTGGTTGGATTCTATATTATAGTTGGTCGGACATAAATTTGTACCTGTATTTATTTTTGAATTTGCTGTTATTATCTCTTATTTTGAATTTTATTGTTTGTTAGTGTTTTTAAATAATTCCCCTAGGATTATCCCTTGGCTTCCTCCGTGTATAAATAGGCTTTTTGCCATGTATAACTGGTATGTTTTTTATGTGCTCATATGACATTTTGGTTTCCTTCTGCAGGTTCAAATGGTAATAACTATTATTGGGGATTTAAAGCAGTTGTTAAGGTGACAATTTTGGTCTATACTTTAGTTAGAACAATTTTTTAAATCATAGAATTTTAAACGCTGATTTCACCTTTTCGATCTTCAATTGAAATGACATTGATAGGTGGTTTTATTCAATTGTATATGACTTGAGTTTTGCCTTTTGCTTTATCCGCATCGTTGTATTGCTCAAATTAGCTTAGTTGCTCCGGTTTATAATGATTGCAAATGAGAAAACAGCTTTTGCATCCCCTGTTGTCCCAACTGGCAAGATACTCTCATTTTTTTGTGGTCACATCGCCCCAGTGTCGTGCTTATAAGTTAGTATTGTCTTCTTTAGATATCCACTGGCTCCTCAAAGCTTTGTAACCAGAAGATATGCCTCCCCAGATTGAAACTCAGGACCTTGTTGCAACCATGGAAGGCTCACCTTCAGCTGATTTTTTGAGGAGTTGGTAGGAATCCAAAAGGGACTATACCGGCTTATAGGCACGACGCCAGTGCAATGCAGCACAAGAAAATGAGAGCATCTTGCAGGTCAGCGGCCTTGACACCTGCAGTTCCATATCCATTTGTTATGGAATGTTGAGGGGAGGTTGGTCTCGGATCCTCAAATAGTGGAGGTATTGTGCCCGGGATGTCTATGCTCGGTTTTTGCCTTTAGTTGTCTCCCAACTCCGAAGAGAGCCCCATGGGTTCACAGAATTTGAGGAGCGCCTCGCCACCAAGGATATGTGAGCATTTGGCCTTGGTGGGGTTTGAATCCATGCCTTATATGGCATTAGTGGGTAAGAACACTACCACTTGGCTAGGCGCTCCCCAAACTCCATAAACTCGTTGAGCCCTCCTCGGAGTCGGGAGCCAAAATTTTGGGGTTAAAGCTGAATTAGACACCCGGAGCACAATACCTCCACTCTTGAGGGTCCAAGACCAACTTCCCTTTAACATGGATAAAAATCAAAACCAAAACGCTTCGAGTTTTGAAATAGTAATAGTATACTACCAAGTGATAAACAATGGACATAAAAAAATAGTCATTCTTTGAAAAAGTAGGTATGCTTACAATTACGCTTTGACAGAGAAAAAAACTGAGTCATTCTGTCTCAGGAAAAAAAAAAACTGAAATTGGAATTCTTCAACTTTGACAAACAAATATGAAGCTAATTTAATCACTTTTTGACACGAACAAAACTCACACATGAAAATAGGTTTCAGGTCAGGGGTTAAATTCAAACCATGTAGGATTGTGGGGTCCCTTTTGAACAACGGTGTTTAGCCATGGATTGACTTCCTTTAATGCTGAGCACACACCAATCTGATGCAAAATACACGATCCATCATTACCAAAACCCCCCTTTGATCCATCGAAAAATATCAACAAATTTTCTCTTTTTTTTGAACATGAGTTACTAAATTGTATTCATTTGGAAGTTTGAAGGCAGATTGGACTTGTCTCTTCTCCTCCTCAGACAGGAGAATGTTTCTAAAACAATAACTACAAGTAGAGTTATGGCAAGAAGGAACCCATAGCCAATCTTCCAGTCATCCCCTGCGCCAGCGTATTGAATTCCCAGTACGATGTTTAAAGATCCGAAGAAAAGGGCCATCCGTCCGAACCAAAGGTGGTACCAGTTCCAATATCGACGGTACTTTGAATCTTTATTCGGCCGTAGGAAAAACGCCATTACCTGGAATCATATTTGTCACATTTCATCAGTATAAAAGAAGTATATCAGAGGTGATTAATTGATAACGTGCATCGCAAACCTGAAGAATGCTAAGCACAAGAGCAAAGATTCCTATGCCTCTATGTGCCGGGATATCGGCATTCATGCTTTGGTAAAGTTGTATACCGAGGAGTACGGATGCAAGTCCTAGGATGAACCCCAGGAATTGGATCACAGCATGAAGGTAATACCAGAGTGGATCTTTGTGCTTTAAGTATCTCGGGACGATTGCACCCGCTGGGAGAATTAAACCCCATGCCATTAAACCCAATATGCCATGGTTTTTCCTCTGGCTTGTGTCAATGTTTAAAACAGATGCTGCAAATAGGGTTGATCCATGGTTATATCATGCTGCTTTTGAAAGAATGATGAGAACTAATAAGAGTTAGTATATGTACCTCGAGAGAAGTCGAACCAAACAGCGGTCTTATCGTCGTGTTTAGTTAAGTGGTGAAAACCAGTAGGGTACCTTGTTCCAAAAGCTAATAGAATTGGTTGTCGGCCAAGACGATGTTCGAACTTGGCTTGAAATGCCAAGTAAATCATGGCCCCATGAAGGGCAACAACCGGTGGAATACTGTTAAGTGGCAATTCACCTTTATCTGGTATGACTTGTGATACATGGGCACCCTGCAAGTAATACTGCTTGATCCTTGCATGACCTTTTCTATTAAACCATCCCACCATGGC
This sequence comes from Gossypium rotundifolium, assembly GCA_025506655.1. NCBI lineage: Eukaryota > Viridiplantae > Streptophyta > Magnoliopsida > Malvales > Malvaceae > Gossypium > Gossypium rotundifolium. The sequence goes on along the minus strand of CP106733.1, from coordinate 33,845,277 downwards.
ACTAGATCCAAGCATCATCCCGTTCCTCGAAAAACCGATCCCAACCCATCCTGTCGTGTAGACCGCCGATAATATGATTGTCATTACATTATCTTCCCTCTGATGGTACTGCATACATAGTCAGCAATGATATAAGCTTAGTAAATGATTGGCTAATGGCTAATAAGTTGAAAGAAAAACAACTTACCCTCAAAACAAAGGTATTCCATATAGGTGAACACACCATTTTGGCAGTGGACATATTACCATAAGGTGGTCCAAGGAAACTTAGATCAGTACCACAAAGCTCAGATCTCCCATCTTCACTAGTACCGGCCGTAGTAATTGAACCATTGGTGAGAGGTTCATTCGTATCATGTTCAACCTGAACCTCCTCAAAACCGGCAATCACAAAATCTTTATGTACCATACAAAGAAGGCAAAACCCAACAAGGATCTTGGTAAAGGAAACAAAAAAACTTGGAATTGCCATTGAGATACAAGTGATCAAAGTGGTCTCAATTGACAATGTGAAGAACAAGAAGAAAAAGTGTGAAGGTGAAGTTGTGCATAGTGGTTAAGATGTTTTTTTAAGTTTCTTTGAACTTAAGGTTGCAATTATATGGTTGTTGCTGGTGATGGTTGTTGTTGGTAATCATCATTCCCACCAGCAAACTCATAAACAAATAAGTTTTTTTTTTTTGTCTTTGTCTTGAAATATTTTTTTGTATGCAAATGTGTTGAGGTATTTAGGTGGATTTAGATGGGTGTAATTTTAGCAACAAAGGGTTGGATGAAATGAAGTTGTTTTAAGGTAAACTGGGAAAATCTTAATAGTACTGTTGTTCTAAAGCCAATTTGCCTTCTAAAGTAAGCACTACCTTCCTAAACATTGATATGCTAACTAATAATAAATATATTAATATATTAAAAGAAAACCCATAAAGTGGAAGTCTAATTCAATTTTCTTAATTTTGTAAAATTAAACTATCATAACCCTCACGATTTAAGTAAAAGAACTTATGTAATAAATTTGTAATATATATATATATATATATTGATACAAGATTTAGTTGGTAGCTGAGTTGATTAGTTATCTTTTTCTGATATAAGTGATTAGAGTATGGAGAAAAAAGATTTTCTCGTGAAGAAAGAGATGTGAAAAAAGAGTAAAGAGTCTTGAGAGAGCAAACCCACTTTAAGGAGGGTCCTTAGAAAGATATATAATTTTTTTTTTTGAGTGAATTGATCTAAATCATCAGAATAGTTCAAATTTTAGATTAGGTTATGATATATTCTATAATAATTCTATAACTATATATATATATATATATATATAATATAGCTTTAGTTCAAATTTTGACAAAATTATAGTGTTGTAGCTCTAATAGAGTTTTGAAGACAAGCTTTTATTTAATTTGCTTTACTTCACGAGATAATATATATATCATTCGATAACTCAACCCTTACAAAATAATAATAATGAAGGAGGAATTGAATCTTTTCAAAACCTAATTTTAGTTGCTATGTTGGTTTTTTTTTAATCTGCTTTCTTACAACTAAATAATTAAATAAAGAAGATATTTTTTATTAAAAACAAAAAAAAAGTTTTATGATTATTTATATTTTATAAGAACAACAATCATTTCACAATCAGCTATATTGCCATTGAAACTAAAATACTTGAAAACCATGAAAATAAATTTTCACTTATTTAATGCCCCATTGGTTGAGATTTTTATGGCATTACTGGAGGAAAAAAGAAGAAGCTAAAGAGACAGCCTGATTATTTGCAGCTTAACCCTTGAACCATAATTTAATTTCTGAATAGGTCCTTCAATTTTTTTGTACAAAATAGTCCTAAACTATTTATTTTGTCCTATTTTGCTAAAAAAGTATACGATTCTAATAAGAGAGTGTCATTGTTCTTATTGGTTGATATCATTTTTTTAGGTTAAACCATGGTTTTTGAAATTGGGTCAATGATCGAACCAATTAAGTCACTAGTTCTCAATTCAATCATTTGCTCGATTTTAATTAAATAAATTATTAAATATAAAAAATTAAAAAGTTATTTAAAATTATAAAATCTAGTTCAATTAGTTTTTTATCTCAATTCATGGGTCAATTGATTCTCTCCCTTACTCCAAACCAATGTATTGGTCGGTTTCTAGTTTGGTTTTAACAACTATGGGTCAAACTGAGCTAAAAATTGATAGTTAGAATCACTTCTAACCCCCAAAAAACTTTTAAGGACAAAAAATGTAAATTTTAGTACAATTTAGGGACCAATTTGCTAATAAAACCAAAAAATTCCACTACCAATGCCAACTATCATAAGTGATAAAATATACATCAATGAAGCTATATGAAACAAATTCAAGCCTCACAGTTTCCACAAAATGTAATTAAATTAAAACTCTTTTCATCTTTGCAACTTGAATATATGTTCTTCACCACTTGCTTCATCAACTTCAACAATCAATTTGCTCTTACCAATACCACTCTTCTTCATGGCACATCATGTTCTTCCATCACTACCACCACTGCCGTGATCTCGCCCTTCACTTGTAGTAGCAATTTCCATTCCTTTCCCAATGTGATATTGCTTTATTGACCTTACTAGAATTTTATCCTTCATTCCTATAACATAACCTCCCACACCTTTACCGCTCCGCAAGTTGTTTGCCACCACCACCGCCGAAGATCGACTTCAACAACTCGGGATGATTGGGGTTCTTGCAATCTAGCAAGGCGAAATCGATGTTGTCTTAGCTTTGTAGGACATTGATAGGGTCTCCGGTTTCGAATTCTATGATGTCTATGAGGCCTGAAGCTTTGGCTTCTCTTTCCGCTCCGGCAAGTGCAGCCTTTGGGAGGATGGATACGAACTTCGACCCAGTGGCAGTGTGTTTGGTGGCCGTGGCTAATGCGATTGTGGATGGTGATGCGCCGGATGTGATCTCTACTACAAGTTTGGATTTGGTGCCAGCTGCTAAGGCTGATATGAACTCGTTGCTTCCAGGCTCTCGTACGGTTTTTTATGAGCCATTTTTCTTCTTGTGGTACATGTCACTGTAACAACAACGAAACGCAGATATTTGCAAGGACGAATAGAGATGGCAATGACACGTGACGGGTCGATTTTTTTCACCTCAACCTTTACTCACTATACTCGATTTGATTTGATTTAAAATTAAATATTAATTTATTTGTATTAAATTTGACTTGAAAAATCAAAATTATATTCAACTCCAACTTGATATATTGTAACTTTTTGTTTTTATATTTTTATCAAAATAGAATAATAATTTTTAATAATACTATTAATTTTTGCCTAGGCTTTAAGATATAATCTTAGGTTAAATGCTGCTAATAGTTACAATAATTATAAAAAAAATGGAGTTACAATTTGTCTATAATTATTATTATTCAATAAATCTTTTAATTATAAGATTTTATAATTATTTTTGTATATTTTATTTACTTTTCAGGTTTACAAGCCTGAGTTGAAGTATTATTTATGACTGACCAAAAACATCTTTAATTAATTCATTATAAGCTACAATTTGGCATTAAGGCATCCGCATTTAATTAGTTATTAAATGAAAAGCAAGAACCAAGCAAATGAACCTACAGATTAAAAACACTAATTATCTAATTATGCTAGATACCGACTCTAATAGAAAGAAAATTCTAAAGAAATTTAAAGGTAAGCAAATAATAGAATGAAAATCCGAGTTAGAATTCAATTACATGAAAGTTAAAAATAATTCCGATAATATATTTGTAAATCAAAATTAAATTAATTGGTTTAACTGGTTAAATAAAAAAGTAATGAGTTTAATTTTGTGGTTCATCCGTTAAACTGGAAACTAACTTATCTAATTCTTGTTAACTTTTGAAGGTACACGAATTCAACTAAATCGTAGATTCAATGTAGCGTAGCTTATTTTCTCTTGTGTACGAGGCATGAAGATGTAATTTCTCAATTAGGCAAATAAAAATAATTAAAATTTTCTAACATAAAATTTCTTGAAAATAAAACTGAAATATATAAAGTATAATAAATATGAAATAAAAACAAAAAAAATAATTAAAACAATTGTAAAATAAAAAAAAATTCAATTAGCCATTTAAGACACCTACATATAACTTCAAAACAGATCCTATATATAATTTCCTCCTATATTCTTTAACTTCACTTATCGAGTTAAAAGTGGGTGTGCCCTTTCCATCTAAGATTTTTAAAATCTTGCCTTCTTCATTAAATTTCATTCCGATTGGATCTGGATTACCGTTTTCAATTGTTCCTAATCTTCTGCTGTTTAAGGCTACCCAAAATTCACCATTTTAATTCCGCTTTATATTATTTGGAATCCTAGGCAAATCAGTGAATATTTTGGGAGCTACTTTCGGGTCGTGTATATTAAACTTCAAAATCAGTTTTTTATTGATTCATTCACTAGAATAAATAAATTGTTTGCAACAAAGCAACCCATTTAGAAAAGCTAAACCGTTGTATAAAATAAACACGTCTCCTGTATAAGGATTATATTTTAACAGCCGTCCAGTTCTATCACTAGAACTTACAAAAAAGTCAGCATCCTTGCACAATTAAAAACCAATTTATTCTTTCGATATGAAAAATCTCTATGAATTATTTATATATAAATTCTTCTATTAATTATTTATATGTAAATCCTCCTAAATAAAATTAATGATTAATGATAATTTAGATGTGAAAAAAGATGTACCTTCTTTGAAAAAAAATGCTACTATCAATAAAATAAACCATTATGGTGTTTATATCGATGTCTAAACCATTCGTAAATTTGAATGGAATTCTTTCTATCGAAATATTCAATCTTATAGACGTGTCACCATTTGGTCCAACAACTAAAAGGCCAAAATAGGCATCTACTATATACACAAGACATGTTTGAGTATCAAACTCAAGCCCAATAGTCTTCCACATATCAGTTCAATGTTTAAATCTCTTATGCCATCACACAATTTCCTTTCCCTGATCCAAAGGAAAAACCAAAAATTAAAAATTTTTCAATGAAAAATCAATTTATGACACTATAAAATAAAACGACAAAAACAAATAAAAAAAATGAATAAGATGTGAATATACCTAAACGGTAAAGGGATAGCAAATTTTTGCCAGCCAAATTTCGGCTTCTATTTTAATATTCTTCAGTCGGATATACCCACATATGATCCTTCACCTTTACAATCAAAGGCAATACTTTCCGGTCCGGTAAGGCGGTTAAGATTGATTTGACTATAGTTTTTGAAAAGAATACCGCCATCACCATCGATAACTTTTGTAAGATTGATATTAATATAATTTTCAAACACTAAATCCCATCACCATTAGATGATGAGATGGAAACAAAGAAAAATAGAACAAAAAAGTAAAAAGGAAACAATTTTTTTCATCATGGTTGGTTATGAAACTAACAGTATGGTCTAATGATAGTAGAATTGTATGTATTTATAATTTTGATTTGAGAGAAATAGAATCTAATTTCATTTCAAACCATATTTTTGTGGGAAAATACAAATACAAATACAATTATTATTATTATTATTATTATCGATTATTATTATTTTTTTTCAAAAAGTTTACAAAGCAAATGAAGGAGAAATTCGCCACCGATCTTTATTTGGTGTGATCGGATCACCTTTGTTTTAATAAAACATTTAATTTACTAAAACCCCAAAAGTGTATTTTTGGTCCACGAACTTTGACAAAATGCGCCGGGTTAAGAAATGAGGTCGATTACGTGCGAGGAAGGATTAGCACCTCGACACGATATACCCAAAATTGGTACCAAATTGATTGATTGATGCCCTATTTGTTGAAAACTTTATAAGGGGTTCAAATTTTATTTTATTATTAAAATAGAAAATACAACGCTTTTATTTTTAAAATCGGAAGGACGTTAAGGCTTTCTTATTTTGAATAGATAAAGCATTACGTCCGATTGAAGTTAGGGCATAATACTTTAAACTCTCAAAACTAAGCTCGCCTTTTGAAGCTTGGTTTTGTTCTTGAAGAGAATCTTCTAGTTATTTGTCAAACGATTAAAACTAGAACCCGTATAAGTTAGGGCTCGATTTCCGAGATTTCAAATACGGAAGATGGCCTCTATTTTTAGGAAAAGAAACTCATCTCAGAGTATCTAGATGTCGAGTCCAAGTAAGTTCAAGTCTTAGCGATATTTGAATTTTCGAGATCAAGTATTTAGTTTTAAAATTTAAATTATAATTTCAAAGAGACATCCGTCGTTTAGCTTTAATCCGAGAAGAAACGGAACCCAATAAGTTAGGGCTCGATTCACTCGAATGGCTAACACGAAATGTCAATTTAAAACCGAATTTGTGACTTTTGAAAGGGATATTCCGTTGTTTAACTTAAGCGAGAAAAATTTAAACCCAAGAAGTTAGGGCTCGATTCTCTTGAATGTTATTATATTAGAATATTGATTGTTTGAAAACTTGACAAATCGGGTAAAGGTGAACGATACGGTTTGGTAAAAGATAAATTTATAACTAGGTTGCGTAATAAAATAAGAGTGAGGTAAAATAGTGAATAAAGAATTAATTTGCTTAATAATAAAACGATGATAATAATAATGCAATGATAATCGTATTAAAAATGGCGATGATACATTTAAAGTAATGGGAGTAATAATAAAGAAATAATAAAAATGACAATACTAATAATAAAATGCTAATAATAAAATAGTGATATGAAATGTAAAAAAATGAGAATGATATAATAATAATGATATTGGTATAAAACAACAATAATAATAATAGTAACAATAACAATGTTTGTAATTAAAAAATATATATATATAAATAATATAATAATAGTCATAATAATAAATATAGGAATAATAAGATGTTATATATAATACATAATAGTAATATGATAAATATAATACTAATAGGGTAATATAGATCAAGATTATCAATTTTTATTCAATTAATTGATAAAATAAAAAGAAAAATTAATTCAATTAATAATTTGATTAATTCATTTGATTCACAAGTCAACTGATCTACTTTATTATTCGAATCGATATCTTAACTAGTCTAATTTAATTCACAAAAAGTGTGTTCCGTTCAGTATTTTTCCTTCACTTTATTATAATGCTTTTGACTTGATTAATAAAAAAAAATAATCCAAAAACGATTAATAATATAATAATAGTCATAATAATAATAGTAATACTAATATAATATAATAGTAATATGATAATAATATTTTAAATAATAATACTCATGAACATGTCTAAACGATTAATGAATTTCATTAAAAAAAGAAAAAATTAATTAGACTCTTAAATTTGAAAATATACCAAAAAAATCAAAATTAAAAAGTTTCAAAATATTGACCGGAAAGGCAATTTCCCAAAAATCACGCCCACGTCAGTAGCGTTTTTGGGGAAATTAAAAGCGCGTCCAAAGCTTTAGGTTACCTCAAAGAAAACGCAACCCACACGGGCGCTAATGAGGCTAAGCATTCCCCCATGGGCGCTTTAGTCAAGAAATCAAAAAATTTGACCGTTGGAAACGATCAAAAAGCAACGGTAAAAAAAAAACTATAAATACCCTCAACCCTTCATTTTTTCACACTTCAATCATTTCTCATTTTCTCTCAATTTTCTCTGAATTTGCTCTCAATTTTCTCTCAAGTTTCTCTCAAAGCCCTTGAAATTTACGCTTAAATTTCAAAATAGTCTTCTACCATTTACGAAAAAGCCCTTTATAATTTTTTAATATATTTATTTTTTGGAAAATTTAAAATTTTTATCTGAGTACAATGGTAGGGATTTACATCGCCTAGACAAAGAATCACATTGGCGTCCAAAGAATTGAAAATGGTAAGTTTGAATTTTAATTTTTCAATATTATTAAAATTTTAATTATGCAATTTTAATTAATTTTGAATTTTATTATTTTTTAAAAATCGTAGATCGGTGTTGCAATGTTATATTCGCAACATGCCCGGTCCCCATCGCCATTGATCGAGAATTACCTGCAGAAGCGGGTTTTTGCACGTGGCCACGATAGGCCGGGGTTCAAGTTGGACCGATTTTGATCGGTAGCGTTGATAGAGAGGTGGAGACCGAGACGCACACTTTCCATCTCATGCGAGAGTGTACCATCACCTTAGAAGATGTGCGAGCATAGTTGGGATTATCGGTGGATTCTCAGTAGTCACCGGTCCATAGCATCTCGAGTGGATGGTCAGATGCTACTGAGCTCTCGGGTGCCATTCCGGATAAATTGTAAGGAGGTCGGTTCGATATGGTTTGGTTATTGAGACACATTCCCGCAAATGAATGAAGATTCAATCAAGATGAAAGAATACGGTATACACGGGGCACATACTTGAGATAATTGGAGGCTATCGATCTCGGACCTCTCTAGAAACCTCATCCACCGAGATGGCTCCAAACTTGTTGATTTCAGAGCAATTGGTGAATTGAGTTATGGGTCCGCTGTGCTATCGAGGTTGTACAGGAGATGTGTGGGCGGCGGTGCGAGTAAAGCAAAAATCTGATATAGTATAATTGCATGCTAAAAGTTTATTTAATTAGGTGGAACCATCCGACGAGTCATGTTGGAATACGACACGCTGAGGATATACTGGCTCCTATTGGAACAACGGTCGGAATCACAAGTAAGTGTCAATTTCGTTATTATAATTTAGTATTTATGTATATAACTAATATTTGGTAATGTTAATATAGTTTCAATGGACACCAGACGAGGATCCCGAAATTGAGGCAAGAATTAGGGAGTTCTCCAAAATCCGAACAGTTAGCACGTTAAGGTCCCGCTAATCACCTACGATCGTGGAGATGCACCGTCGATTGAGTTATGCGCAATTTGATTCCGATAACCGATTTCCGTGGCTCTGAGGTGCGCGATGATGAGCACGATGTGGACTTACGGCGGCAAAGACACGGATTGACCAATATTTTGGTCGAACATATCGAGACGATGGGAGAACCGGTATGACTTTTTACCTAATCGGAACCGATCGTAGTTCCCGAGTTAGCGTGCGTGTTGGAGTACATGCCATGGTTTAGAATCCATGGCAAGCCAGATCTGTTGTCGGTGAAGAGGCGACGCAAATTCGCGCGAAAAGGAACGTCGGGCCCTTTACATTCAAGGAGAAGGGTGATGAGGACCAAACAGCGCCTTACACGATCCCGGCCCATCAACAGCGCCTATACAATCACCGGCCCATCAGATTCGGTGACAACACCGACAACACAGCAATCCACTGTTTATGCCAAAAGGCATACCACCTTACATGTATCCTCCTAACCCATATATGTTTCCTTTTCTAGTCCCCCAAGGTTGGAATGCATGGTCGGGTTCGAGTCCATTCCCGACAACTCCTTTTAGCCACCGATCGTGAGGCCGACATCGGTGTGGGATTAGAGGAGGTGCCGCGGGAGCGATTCTTTCTACTGTGCTCCTTCACCACGGAATCAGCACCACCCCCGCCGTGGTTTATGTAAACACCTCCGGTCATTATTTTATCAAGGTGGGTCATCGCAACACCTGTAACTGCACCTCCTTTGGGAGGATGGATTCTCACCGAGGTTCCACGACCCGGAAGCTAGAAGAAGGAGGAATCCACAGAATCGCTCACCGCCCTGTGGCACTAGTTCCCAAATTTAAACCCTAAACCCCTAATTTGAGTAATTGTAAATTAATTTATAATTTGAGTTTAATTTTTTTGTAATTAAGGTTTAATTTTTATAATTAAGTTGTAATATATTTAATAAAATTTGAGTTTGTTTTTTTTGTAATATAATTTTTTAATTTATTTAATTTTAATAACTTTGACAAAATAGGTTTGGTTTATTTTTTTTTGTAATTAAGTTGTAATATATTTAATACAATTTGAGTTTATTTTTTTGTAATTTAATTTTTTAAATTATTTAATTTTAATAACTTTGACAAAATAGGTTTGGTTTATTTTTTTTTTGTAATTAAGTTGTAATATATTTAATACAATTTGAGTTTGTTTTTTTTGTAATTTAATTTTTTAAATTATTTAATTTTAATAACTTTGACAAAATAGGTTTGGTTTATTTTTTTGTAAGTAAGTTGTAATATATTTAATACAATTTGAGTTTTTTTGTAATTTAATTTTTTTAATTTATTTAATTTTAATAACTTTGACAAAATAGGTTTGGTTTATTTTTTTGTAATTAAGTTGTAATATATTTAATACAATTTGAGTTTTTTTTGTAATTTAATTTTTTAATTTATTTAATTTTTTAAATTTAATTTCCTAGGTCAGATCCTAGGTCGGATTAGGGTCTGATATGGCCAAACGACGTCGTTTTGGGGCTTATGGGCGCCGACCAAAACGGCGTCGTTTTGGTTTGGCTATATAAGCCAAATTTCTGCCCAAAAAATCATTTCTCACCTTTCTTTTAAAAAAAAATTCCTATCCCCTCTCTTTTCTCTCTGCAGGTAGGGGGGCACCGGAGGAATTCCGGCCAGAATCCGGTCGTCGCCCGTCGCCGGCGCCGGCGCTCCGGCCACCGTGGACGGTGGCCGGAAAGGTAAAAATGCTTTTTTTTTTTTTTTTTATGCCTTTTTCTTTTTTATGCGTGTTTGTTTCTTTTTTCCTTTTTAAGGTTTCATATTTTATACATCCATGAGAAAAGAAACAGACTCGTAAAATAAGTAAAAAAAAAATAAAAATGAAGATGAAAAAAAATACCTCAGGCCTCTGTTTCTTTTCGGTTCCGATGAACCCTTTTTGTATTGTTGTGTTTTTGTTTTTTTTTTTGCTTAGATCTGCTGTGTCTTAATGTTTCTTTTTTGTTTTCTATTTGTGTAAAAAAAAAAAGGTCCTTACATTCTGTTTTTCTTGGCCTTTTATAGCCATTACAAGATGTTTCTTTTTTATTGTTTCAATCACTGCTATTGCCTTTGTTTGTGTGGTCTTTTCACTCTTTCTATTTTGCAGGCGCAAGTGGAAGGCGGTGGGGTTTGAGCCTACTGTCGATGTGCATGGGCGGTGGAGCAGTGGAGGGCGTGGTGCAGGAGGCGGTGCCCTAGGCTTGCAGGCTAGGTTTTCGAAACCCTAGCTGCACGCAAAAAAATTTGGCTTTTGGGCCTTCTGTAAAATGGGTCTGTTGTTGGGTTTGGGTTTTGGTTGGGTTAATCTGGGTTGTAAAAGAATGGGCTTCGGGTTTGTAATTTTAATTTTTTCTCTGTAATTGGGCCGGGCAAATGGGCTCATACAATTTCATTTCAAATAAAATTTGAAATTCGTGTTGTTATTCAAATACAAATACAAATACAATTATTATTATTATTATTATTATTATTATTCAATACATCATGTTTACAAAGCAAATGCAAAGGGAACGTGTGCTTGAAATTCGACCCCTCTTTATAACAACCATTACATCCTCAAATCAATGGCTTAAAGAGGTGGTGCCTGCAATGGCGGAAACTGTTACGGTTCCCCAAGTTCCCTAATGTTTATTTTTAGCGAAAACCCCAAAATTGTGTATTTGAAATACGGCACACGAGGACCAGGTGCATATGCCTGTAACCTGTTCGACAAAATGCGCCCTTGAATGGATATATAAGAAATGAGGTCTAACTTTGAAATTCATCTCTACAAATAGAGATGGCCTCGACTTGGACAAGATATACCTCAATATAATTTGGTTTCGAAATCAAATATTAATTTATCTGTCTTCAATCTATTTAGAAATTTTAAAGTTAAACTTGACTCTGATATGAGCTGACCCGATATGTTATAAATTTTATTTTATTTTATTATTAAAATAGAATAATGATTTTTAATAATATTATTAATTGTTTTTAAGGTATAATTATACTAGAGAAAATGTTAATATAGATTTTATTATCATATATTTAAAACTAATATTATATATATAAGAGCATTTTGGTAATTATCTTGAGGTAGGGCGGGTTTTTCCTAAGCCTGACCATACCTGATTAATTGAAAAATTAAACCCAACCCAACCCAATTCATCCCAAAATTTAATTTTAAGAAAATGACCCAATCAGTTTGAGCTGGGATCATTTCTAAATTTTTTTTTGCCATCCCTACTTGAGAAAACTAAGAAATTTGTCTAGTTGTTTGTAAACATATTAATTTCAACTACTGGTTTTTGCTAATTTGTTGTATATAGATTGATGAACTGCTAATTCTATGCATGTAAATTATTAAGACATTGATTTCTATATGGGTGATTTATTTAATAAGTACCGAATACTATAAACTTATTCTTCCTCTATCATATTACTTCCTTTTCGACTAATGGGACCAAGTAATCGGTTCAAGTCTTAGATGAAAAGTGAAACTTTAAATACGAAGATAAGTATTTAATAAATTCAAGTAATTGGAGTAATTTCACTATTTTCACTGTAGTGAGATAAATTTCATAATTAAATTTAAGAAAGGAACTAAAGCGACTGAAATTTCAAGTTAAATTTAATCCGATTTAATTATAAAAATTAATTATGCAATAACATTAAACTCAAATTTAAATTCACATAAATTTAAAAATAATTTAAACCCGAATCAATAATAATTCGATTATTCAAATAAAAAAACTCAAAACTAGGAAATGAAAAAACTAGGAAAATGGTCATCTTGTCAAATAGGGGGAAAATATTTTCGGTAAAGGTTTGGCCGACAGCTTCCTTGAAGCTCAACTTTAATTTTCAATCATTTGACTTGGGTTGGCGGTTGCCACCTTTGATTAATGGTTTATTATTATTATTATTATTATAATTATATATGTAGGATGAAATACTTACCAACAGACTACAAAAACTAATTATGTTATATTAAATGGAAAAAATAATTATATAATAAATATTTTATAAAAATTGATAAAAATAATTTGGTTAAAATAGTGAAGTTAAAGATATTGAAAATTATGGTGCCAAAAGCTCAAATTCCATCAGGTATATTTTATAATTTTTACATAAAGTATATAGTAAATTACATTTAAAGTTATTAAATTATTAATAAGTTTACATTTTAATCATTCAATCTCAAAAATTATAAAATGGTTATTAAACTATTCTAAAGTTATTATTTAAGAGTCTAATGACTTAAATAAAATTTTCTAAATAGTTTAGTACTTAAATGAAATTTTTGAATAATTTAATGACAATTTTGTAAATTTTTAAAGTTAAACGAAAACTCATTAATAAGTTAATGACATTAGGTATAATTTACTCTAAAATATAAAAGATAAAAAATAAATAAAATCCTCCAAGCAATGTTTGCTACTTTATAAAATGTGTTTTATTTTTATTTTTAATTTCTTAACTGAACTAAGATTGGATTAATAATTTTTGTTAAATATTTAATTAAATAATAATTGTGTATTAAGATGTTAGTCGTTAATCATCAATGAATTCAGTCATCATAGTACAAAGTTAGTCGAGAATGTCGGGATACATGAAAACCGGGAATAAATAAGAAACTACTTTGGACCAAAGTGACAAGCCTCAAAGGAGACCTCCCTCATTCCTCTAAAGTTTTTAGAATCAAGTTTATTGAACCGATCAAGATTATCAATTTTTTATTCAATTAATTAGATTAAATAAATTATTAAAAATAGAAAAAATTAATTCAATTAATAATTTGATTAATTCATTTGATTCACAAGTCAATTGATCTACTTTATTATTCTGAACTGATATCTTAACTAGTCTAATTTAATTCGCAAAAAAAGTGTGTTCCATTCGTATTTTTCCTTCACTTTCTTTATTATAATGCTTTTGACTTGACTTAAACATAAAATAAAATAAAAAAATCTCAAAACACAAGCTTTAGTGCCCTAGCTTACCTTCGCCTTAGTGGCAGAATATACTCGATAAAGGTGGTTATAGATCGGGTTGAATTTGGGTCTGGTTTAAGTATGATATTAATATAGTTTATGTTTGTCCAAACTCAACTTGACCCTAAATATGATTTAAAATTTTGTTTAAACTAATCCATATTTATAAAAGATTAACCCAATCCCATTTTAGGCTAGCTCAAATTATTTTTATTTTTTAAAAAATAATTATGTTATATTATTTTAATATTTAATAATTTATACATTTTATTTATTGAAAATTTTTATATAGTCATCTTAACATTATTTTAATATTTACATTAGAGTAATATTATATATTTAGTATATGTTTATTTTTTTAATGTGTTTTAAATTACATAATATATAAAAAATAACATAATATTAAGTATTATAAAATTAAAAATGGGTTGGGTTGGGCTCGGGCTTTGAATGTTCAAGTCCAAACTTAACCCATATTTTAAATGAGCCTATTTTTTTATCCAAATTTATTTTTTAGGTTTAATATTTTTATTTAAACCTCTCAAATTTTGAGTGAGCCTCTCCTTGGCAAGGCAGATAAATTTGGGTTCATGAACATGTCTAATACTTGAAGATAGAGGGGGCTTACAAATTTAAAAAGAATTTCATTAAACCTTTCAAAATTTTGAAAAAAATTAATTAGACTCTTAAATTTTTTAGAATTTTAATTAAACCTGCAAAAGTTTTTAAAATTTTAATTAAAGCTCTATAAGTTTTAGAAAGTTTCATTAATTCTCTCAATTTTTTTGAAAATTTTAATTAAACCTAAAAATTTAAAATTCTAAAATTTTAATTAGATGCTTACAATTTTTATTAAGTTTTCAAAACTTAATGACACATGCGGCCCCTGCTTTATCTTACAAGAACTCAAAAATATTAAAATCCATCGCCTAACAAGAATAACTCAATTTTCATCTTAAATTGAAATCCATTAAAAAAAACCAACTAAATTAAATCGAAAATAAAATAAAATGTCAAATGTTCATTATTTTGACATTTACAAATTCAAATCAGATTAATTGCTACAATTAGTTAGGCTAAGAATCGGTTAAGTATGTCAACAACTTCGGCCTAATGTCACAGGTCGCAAATTAAAAGCCGTGATCATTGCGCACAAAATGTCTCATGGAAGTCAATTTATGAAATATGGAGCTCATTTGACTTGCTTAAATTGACTTGACTCATAGAACCAATGAAGAAATCTATTTACTTGAATTCTTGGTCGCCTAAAAAAATATTTTAGTAAAACTAAAGTTACTAAGGTAAATAATATAAATCCTAAAAAAATAAAATTACATAGAGTTTAAATATCTTAGAATTCTCAATTGTAAATAAGTTTTAATCTCATTGTGTATGTAATTTAATTTGTATTATTAATTTTAATAAGAACTCAACTATAAATAGAAAATTTACCCTCATCTGTATTTGTTGGTGTGATGTATAAAAAAATAGTAACACGTCAGCAAAAACATCAATATTATTAAAATATTAATGTTTTATTTAATATTTTATTGAACAAGTGACAAATGGATAAAAAATATAAATATTAAAAACTAAATTTATTATTATCTCAAAATAAAAATTAGTGAAAAGTCAATTCAACTATAACATATTTGCGCGTTACCTATAAAGGTAAAACAAATTCCACCATAATCATCGGCTCCTAAAATAAGAAATTTTGACTGTTGATTTTAAAAGCTTCACTTCGTTGCTTCCTCCTCTCTTCGGTTCTTCCTTACACTGGTAAGAATCCATCTTTCGTTATATAATTTTCTGTTTTTCTTTTTCATTTTTCCCCTTTTTCTACATTTTCATAGTTTCCGTACATTCAATCTCTAAACCCTAACTCACACAAGAAGATGAATTGAGCTTGGTGATTCGAAATTTTCGTTTTTGGCACTTCGGATTTCGTTTTCTCGGGCTTGGGGTTTATTTCCTTGAGCCTGGATTGGGGAATTTTCTCTTTTTTGGGGGGTAATTATAGTATTTTAGATTGCTAAACGAAATGGGGAATTATTGTGAATATGTACATTAGTTTAAGCATTTGTCTTTAGTATTCTCGTTTTAGAGTGTTGAGAACTCTATCGTTCTTCGACAGTTCACTGTCAAAAATGTCGTCGGCTGGTCTTGCTGTCGTTCCAGTTCGAAATGAACCTTTGACTGCTCCCAGTCATATAAGTCCTGGATCGGGTCATTGCGAAAGTGAATCGATTTGTGTGTATTTGGCTTTTTCTGGATCGATGATTCCGATGCGGATTCTGGAATCTGATTCTATTGAATCCTTGAAACTTCGGATTCAAACCTGTAAAGGTTTTGTTGTAAAGAATCAAAAGTTGGTTTGTGGAGGCCGGGAATTGGCAAGGAGTAATTCCCTTGTTCGTGACTATGGAGTCAACGACGGGAATGTTCTACACTTGGTTCTTAAGCTTTCCGATCTTCAGGTCATTAATGTTAAGACTTCGTCCGGGAAAGAATTTACATTTCATGTTCGACGAGGACGAGGATGTGATGTTGGTTATGTGAAACGGCAGATTGCTAAGAGAGAGAAAGGGTTTACTGATCTCGATGAGCAGGAAGTTGTTTTTGATGGGGAGAGATTAGAGGATCAAAGGCTTATTGATGATATATGTAAGCATAATGATGCTGTATTGCATTTGTTGGTCCGGAAATCTGCCAAAGTTAGGGCTAAGCCTGTTGCCAAGAATTTCGAGTTGTCTATCATGGCACCAAAATCGAAAGGTAAGCGAGATAATGATGTTGGTGGGACGAACGGTGGAGTACAATATGAAGCTGATAGAAAGTTTGTACCAAGAAAACCTCCCGAGAGGGATTTTATATTGGAGCCTGTTATTGTTAATCCCAAAGTTCAATTGTCTTCAGTGATTGTCAAAATGATTAAGTCCACATTTGATGGATTATGTAGCAAGAAAAATCCAATCAGGTCTATGGAAGGTACTGGGGGAGCTTATTTCATGCAGGATTCATCGGGTCAAAAGTTTGTTTCTGTTTTTAAGCCTATTGATGAGGAGCCTTTAGCTATTAACAACCCTAGAAAACTACCAATGTCATCAGATGGTGAAGGGTTGAAAAAAGGTACAAGAGTTGGAGAAGGAGCATTTAGGGAAGTTGCAGCTTATATTTTGGATCATCCACGATGCACGATATATGGTGATCAGAAGGGTTTTGCTGGGGTCCCTCCTACTACTTTGGTCAAGTGTTTGCATAATGGGTTTAACAATCCTGATGGTTCACCAAAAGCCAAGATCGGGTCATTGCAGATGTTTGTGGAGAACCGTGGAAGTTGTGAGGATATGGGTCCTGGGTCTTTCCCAGTCGAGCAAGTACATAAAATCTCGGTGTTGGATATAAGATTGGCTAATGCAGATAGACATGCTGGAAACATTTTATTGAGCAAAGATAAAGATGGGCAAACATTGCTGATTCCAATTGATCATGGCTATTGCTTGCCTGAAAGTGTAAGTTACCGTATACTAATATGTCTTAATTCAACTTCATGGATTTAAACTTGAGCCGCATAATAGATTTACAGTTAGATGGTTATTGAACTTGTATTAGTTAAAGTTGTCTTGATTCACTAATTATGCTAATTTTATATTTTGTTGCCTAACAAGCTGAGTGCTGCTGCTGCATGTCTAATTCGTTCTCAGTTTTTGGAGTCCTTACGAGTGTCTTTACAAGTTATTTTTCTTTCACAACATTGAAAAGTTCAAGTTCTATATATTTTGTGGTTTTTGCAATGTACTAATAACTATTTGTTTATTCTGTTTCTATAGTTTGAAGATTGCACTTTTGACTGGCTGTATTGGCCTCAAGCTCGTCAATTGTACTCGTCTGAGACACTCAACTACATAAAATCCCTCGATGCTGAAAAAGATATTGCACTTTTGAAATACCTTGGGTGGGACATACCATCTAAGTGTGCGCGTACCCTCCGCATCTCCACCATGCTTCTCAAAAAGGGTGCAGCGAGAGGGCTCACTCCTTATGCTATTGGAAGTATAATGTGCAGAGAGAACTTGAACGAGGAATCGGTGATTGAGGAAATCGTACTAGAGGCGGAGGAAAGTGTGCTTCCCAATACAAGTGAAGCTGCATTTCTCAAAAAAATATCCCAAATCATGGATTGTCGTCTTGATGAGATTGCTGGGTCACACATACGATAAGTACAGGGTATCTAATAGTGAATGGTGGTTCATAGTTGTTTGTTATGTTGTACATGCCTCCACATTCTTCTGCATCCATACGATGGGACCTCAAATGGCCTAGCAAGGTGGTTATGAAAGCACACAATGGTTTATTCTTCTCTACTTTCATGTAATTCTCTATATCTTATGGCACTTCTACAAAAAAGGCTTCTTAATTTTAGGCCATGATTCTTGTTTTGAATTGATTTTTTCAAGAATTTTTTTATTGTTTATTTTACCAAAAGACAATTCTGGCTTCTTAAAAAAAATTGCCAGCATATGTACGGCACATGCCAAAAAATAAAAAGTAAAGTTCGGGTTTTACTTTATGTCGAAGCACAAATAAGAGAAACAAAACAATTTTTCTTCATGAAAACAAATTTTCATCAAGTTAAACCCGATTTTGGAACAAATATAAACGTAGCATTTTTCATCAAGTAAGTTGAATCTGGTATATGATATTTCGCAATTTCTTTTAGAAGCCACAATGGTGTTTCTATTATGTATAATTCCTCCGTTTTAGATTGATGGTAAGGTACTAATCCACAAGTTTCGCATAGTACAGGTGTTAAATGTAGAATTTGACCTTTTTTTTTCTCATGTTACATTTTCTGGATCAACCAAAACTTCAAGAATCGAAGGTAATCGGATGATCATTTCCTCAAGTGGCCGCTGACCAAATTACAAATATAGTAAGATACAAAGGAAAAAAACCCTATTGGCTACTACACACAATTTAGCTGATATATCAGCAGCTTAGTTTTCAAGAAAACCAAACATGGGAATGCATCATTTACAGCATAATGCTGACTATATATATACAACTTCGTTTTTCAACAATAAGCAAAGCTAAACAGCCTTAAATTATGATGGAAATTTCTGTAGTAAAGGTTATATTGCATTTCATCTCTTTTATTTAAAAAAATGAACAAATTAATCTATATACGTTAGATCAAAGAACACATTGACCCTTCTTCTAAAAATTTCAGGTCTGATAGTGCTACATAACATGTCAAGTGTATCTCTCCTAGTACGTACAAAGACCAATTTTAATAGTAAAAATGAATTAATTTTTTAATAAAAAACTCGTTTGTTCTTTGATCTAACATATATGGATTAATTTATCTATTTTTTTAGTATAAGGACTAAATTACAATCTGACTTCTAGTATAGGAATTTCTATGATACTTTTACAGCTAAATAGCTTATTGTTAATAATGGAGAAAAGGCTTAAGGCTTCAATGTGCATGCAGAGTTCAAAAATCCTCAACATCAATGGCAGGTTGCTATTAGTATTACAGGAATACGCAGCAAACAATATTATGGGGGTGACATTTTTAACTACAAAGGTTGGGTATACAGGCACCACCTTCGGGGTTTTGTTGTTCTTTCCATATCCGCCCCGTTACTCGCAGTTTCAATTCTTTTCTGTCCCCTCCAGAGAAGAAAAGCGCCATGTTTCGCTGTATAATAAGGCCATCGTGGCTATCCCGAACCTTTCGGTGGCTATCTCTTATGCTTCTCGGGGTGCCTTCCCAAATGAGTTTCCTACCATTCCCTCCAACTTCTAGGCTATAACTGTAGTTGCGAGCTTCAATCTC
The DNA here is from genome assembly GCA_025506655.1 of Gossypium rotundifolium. Classification (NCBI taxonomy): domain Eukaryota; kingdom Viridiplantae; phylum Streptophyta; class Magnoliopsida; order Malvales; family Malvaceae; genus Gossypium; species Gossypium rotundifolium. Next base: position 33,825,558 of record CP106733.1, on the reverse strand, counting down.
ATCGCCCATGAAACGAAGGAATGCCATGTAAACAGGAGCCACTCCGAGCTGAAAGGCTTCAAAATGGAGACAGAAGTATTGACCAAAACAATGAAATACCTAAACATATATGACAAAAGATTCGAACCATTTAGCATTAAAGAAAATCTACGAAGATTGAACTAAACTGTGGCAAGTCAGGGCTGAAAGTTCAAATAACCGGCAATGAAAGTATCATAGAGGCTCCTGTATTAAGAGTCAAATTGCATTTTGTTCCCTTTACATAAAAAATAAATAAATTAGTCCCTATACATTAAATCAATGAATAAACTAGTCATTTTAGTTGAAAATTTCATCCATTTCTTCTGATAAAAACTGACGTGGTTGACGGACTAATTGGACAATTCCACATAGCGTGTCATGTGCATTTCATGATGACATAAAGAGACTAGTTTTTAATAGTAGAAATGCATAAAAAATTTAACAAAAGCACTAGTTTGCTTTTTAATTTAACGTACAAAGACTGCTCTTTTTTTAGTATAGGGGCAAAATGCAATCCTATTATTAGTACAAGGACCTCCATGATACTTTTACCAGCAGCTATCAAACATCAACAGCTTATTAATCATCATCTACATTAAAGCAGATTAGCAAGGGTTACTTTGTCGCATATCTATATATCTAACACATTTTATTAAGGGACTAGAACAACAAGCTGATCCAATGAAAGGTATGGCTACCACGTATAAAACCGGTAACTTTTTCAAGTACACAATATAGACAGCTCAACTCAGTCACATAAGTCAAGACAATGTTCATATATGGGAAAGTATTAAATTATCGAAAAGACCTTTTTTATTAGGTACCAACATTAAAACTTTACACGAACTTTGATCCAATGTGTAATGTCATACATGAACTTTGATATTTGTCCGATTTTATACATGATAATTTGATTTGATTCAATTTTCACAAAATCATTGATAACATTATCGAATTAGCACTATTTTGCCTTGATATATTGCATATACAAACAATTATATTAATCCAATATGAAAATAAATGTATGTATTCATTCCTTTAAATGTGTATAACTGAATCAAAATCAAAATTTTACGTATATATCGAACCACAATTCAAGTTTTATATGTATAATTGCTCCAAATTAAAATTCAGTATATCAAATTGCACATCGATCAAAATTCATATATAAATTTGATATATTATCCTTTTATTATCATCAATCATCCAATAAGTTCAATTCTTAATCGAATAAAGATGCCTACTAATGGTAAAAATATCATAGAAGGCTCTATACTAAAATAAAGATGCCTACTAAATGGTAAAAGTATCATAGAAGGCTCTATACTAAAAGTTGGATTGCATTTCAGTCTCTTTACTCAAAAAATGGACAAATTAGTCTTTGTATATTAGATCAAAGAGCAAGATGGTTATTCTCTTAAAATTTCATCCATTTTTACTGTTAGAAATTGGTATCAGCATAAGGTATACATGGCACACCATGTGTCTTTGTTGAGTTATTTTGTTAGCCACACCATTTTTTAACAGTACAAAGGGATAAAATTTTTAACAGAAAAGGCCAAATTGCTTTTTTATTTAACTTATAGGAACTAATTTGCCCATATTTTACTAGAGAGGGCAAAATGCAATCTCATTCCTAATACAAGAGCCTCCATGGTACTTTTACCCCCTAAGATTGAGTGTACTTACAGTTAGCATCCATGTTGCATTTTCTACTTCTTGAGGATTAGACTTCACATATCGATGGTTAAACGTGCATCCAGAATGCATGTCCACCTTGTGGTCATCCCTTAGATGTGTAACAAGGAATGGAATATCACCAACAACAGCACATTCCGATCCAGCATATGGGCAGCTATACGGCCTGAAGTTGCATAGAGCCTCATGCTTGAGTTTACTATAGTAGGGAAAGATCTCAGGGCATCCAAGTGACATATATTTGCAAGGCAATTCAAGTGATTCAGCCACCTTCTCTAGTGCTAGACACCTAATATCACCAAGCTCTTGTCTACAAGTGGGGCATCGATTGTGTACCCTCGTTTTACAAGTTGAACAGAGAGTATGCCCATTGTGGCACTGTGAAAGCAAATTATAGAACACTTATCATAAGACTAGCATTCAAAGGCATTGAAAAACTCTAATGTGCCAAAAAACCAATGGTTCAGAAAACAGGATACGGCGTTTGACATTTGAAATTAGAGAAACCGGAACAACTTTTGGGCCACTTTCAGAGTGAAGCATACAAATATGGTTTATCAGCATACACAACAGAGAAATGTACTTGGGCATAAACATAATCTACACATGCCAAAGTTCCTGCACCCAACCCGTAAAAGGGGGAAAAAGAAAAGGCTGTCGTGATCCTTAAGCATCATTGGTATACTCAGCTGCTTATTTAACCAACTACCTATCCCATGCAGGCTAATGATATGTAAATGCACCCATAAGAAGGAAAAAGAAGAAATAAATATTCATAGATTTCACTTAAACTCAAATGATACTCCATCTCACCAACAACTGAGTTGTTGGGTGTAGTGATAAGGCACATTGTACTCCCAAGCAGGGGCAGAGGGAGGAGAGTGCAGGTAGGAGCCTTGGCCCCCCTAAAATGGAAAATTGCTGCTTTAATCCCCCAAAATTTATAAAATCCTAAGTTAATAATATGGTAAAATTATAGTTTGGCCCCCTCAAGTGCTAGAATTTCAATTTAGTCCTTTTGAAAACCATCCAATACAAGAGTGAAATTGCATTTTATCTCTCATAAAAATATATAACTTAATTTCCCCCCTAAAATTTTTTTTTGGTTTTCTCCAAGCTCCCAATAAGAGAACTTAGGTTCAAATATTAAAAACAACATTGTTAGGAGGGGCAGCCAAGAACCCTAAAAGGGTTAGTCTTCACGAACAGTAAAACCGACATGAAGGATACTTTGGTCATACCATAAAAAATGATACAACATCTCAGTTAAGTCTTTTACGGTAGTAAATACATTCATCCGAGGAGAATGAAAAGAAATAATAGGCCCCCAAGGCAATCTTCAATTGCTATGGCTATAAACACAATCTTACCAGCATTGTTTTATACTATAGATGAAGCCACCATTCTATGCTTTTATTGTGAAATCATGCAAATTTATAAACATATCCAAGTAAACTCTCAGGGATTGTTACATATGAATGAGAAGATAATAGTTTCCTTTCAATTTGCCATCTTAGCCACACTTTTCCTAAAATCTTTCCCAGCACAAACAGCTACAACATATCACCTTTGTTTACAAATACCCTGAGCCTGAGCTGAAAGGCTGAATCAGCATTGGAAACCTTTGTCAAATATAATAAAAAGACATTCTAATGAGTATAGGTTAATGCTATCGGCAATACCAACAGGACTAAACTGAAAAAAAGAAAGAAAAGGTTTCATTTTCGACATTTACAATAATTAGACCATCTTCTTCTTCTTTGATACGTTAAAACAAACACAGAATTCAACCAGGCATATGTGTTTTGGTCTTCACATAACAGCCCCAAAAAAAGTCAATTATATAAAGGCAACCAATCCCATCTGTAGTCCTAATTCTAACCCTAAAAGAGCACAAATCCAACACATAAGAATAAGCCAATAAAATTGACTGACAAAAATCCAAGAAAAAGAAACAGATTTGAACCATCCAAGCACTCCAAAAGCATTCAAAAATATGTTCTCAATTTAGATAAAGAAGAACCCATCAAGGGAAATGGAATTAAAAAGACTAACCTGATGAATAGGAGGGTACATGGAATTGGTACAAACAGGGCATTCAAGGAGTTCATGGACACTAGTAGTGCTTGGATGAACAGCTGATGACAAAGTACTGTTGTTGCTGTTCCCATTGTTGCTGTGGGTCTTTGACAATGAAGAAGATAACTGATGATGATGGATCTCATCATCATCCATCACATCCGATGATGCCATACAATCAATACTATCTGATTCCATAAAAAAAGGGTATAACAAAGTTATCAAATTTGATCAGCTATGGGTACAAATTCCTTTTGGGAAAGATGGAAACTTTGGGTGATCGGTATAAAAATAAAGTACTAATCTTTGGGGACTAAGTTAGTTTATGAGTAAATCGAAGAAGAAACAAGGAATGAAAATGGGGTATCAATTGGAAAACCAGATGAGTTGAATCAATACAGAGAAATTAATAAACTACTGTTTTTTAATTTATCTTCTTTCTGTATTCTTTTTTCATAGGCTGCAAAGAAATTTTACGGGACAGTTGATCAACATCACGCGGCTTAAGGTCAAAGAGAGAACCATGGTTACTTACAATAATTTATATACATACGTGTATGTATATATAAGATTTGTAACGTGATGAGGTGGGAATTATTAGAGCAAACATACAGACAGTGACCATGTTTCAATTAATTAAAATTATTTCTTTTATCTTCAAAAATAAATAAAATTCTTACATTTAAAAAAAATAGTGATAATATGATTTTAGCCCCTGAACTTGGTAATTAGATTCACTTTGGCATATGTACCTTCTTTTTTTTTTGTTAACTTTGATATTTGAACTTGGAGTCTAAATTCATTTTGAGCCCTAAACTTAGATTTCATTAAGATTCGATGATGTGACCAGTATTTTTGGAATATAACTAGATTGATTTGTCAGACCGATTGGACCAAAAACCATCTATATACTGTCCTAAATAAAGGGGTTGAGTCGATTAAATTGGAAATTGCTCGAAACTAGTAAAATTTGAAAACTCAAACCAAAAACCAGTAGTTAAACAAGTTTATGAATTTTAATTATTTATTTACTTATTGTAGGTTTAGCAATTGAACCGATCAAATCGATTAAATTAGGAACAAGTGGTCTAACAAGTTCAACTACTGTTCCGGTCATTAGAACACTATATGTGACACTCTAAGATTGTTTTAAATTTCAAGTGATAATGTGACATAATTTCAAAGTGTCGTATCATCAAACTTTTATATTTTTCAAGTTTAGGGATAAAAAATAATCTAATTGCCTAGTTTAGTTTAGGTACCAAACTGGACCTAGTTACTGAGTTCAGGGGTCAAAATTTATATTATCTCAAATTTTATATAAAGAACCAATCAAACATGTCTTAAGTTCAATTTTCATCATTTGAAGTTTTTTTTTTTTACATTTATTAGTGATTTATTTATAGAAAAAATAAAAGTACCCTCGTAATAATATTTATTAATTTTATTAAGAATATTTTAATATCTTTTTTCTAATTTAATTGGTATTTATTAGTTCGTAATTAGAGTTGTTCATGGATCAGGTCGGGTCAAATAAAAAATTTAGGCTTGTTTTTTAAACTCGATCCAAAAAAGGGCCTAAAATTTTATCCAAGCCAGACCTAGATAAAAAGCTAAAAACTAAATCTGGCCCAGCCCGACCCACTCGTATTAAAATTTTTATATTATTTTTTATATAAAAATAAATTTAAAAAGTATTGTAATAGGCTAATTTAGCCCGGGCCTATACAAAAAATAATAAACCCAAAATAATAAAACAAAGTCCAAGTCCAGTCCAAAATATATCATTTGGCCCGATCGGAATGACCCATTAAAAGATTGAAGGTCCATCTACAAGCTTGACGTATATGGGAACACATGGGAACACAATCTTCAAGGATATGCAATCTTAGATATCATATGCAATCCTAGAATATATGGTATGCAATCTTAGATATAATATGCAAATCTTAGATATGATATGCAATCGTAGAAGATATGGTATACAATCTTAAATATGATATGCAAATCTTAGATATGATATGCAATCTTAGAAGATATGGTATGCAATATTAGAAGATATGATTTTGTAATCTTAGAGATTTAATTTGTAGATACCTTTTAATCTTAGCCATTGATGTAATTGATCTGTACCGTTAGATTTGGGGAGGCTCAACTATAAATAGATGCCTCTCCCTTCATTGTAAAACACATTTGAATTTTTAGTAATAAAAATTCTTGAGAGCATTCACTCAAATTTCTCTCTCTTTTGCGTTCTTATTTTTTGTGGCTTGTTCATATTTTGTTCTTCGCTCATCTTCGTTTCTTTTTGAGTTGCTTCCGTTCGAGTTAGATTTTGGTGGAGGAATTTCGTTGAATCCTCATATTGCAGGAGTTAGGTTGACTTATGCGTTTTTTAACTTTTTTTATTTATCCATTTAATTGCTTAATCATTATTTATTCGTTTACTTTAATTATTTTAAACTTGTTTTTCTTTTTTTGCTTTTCCCTATTTATGTTAAATTGTTTTATTACATATATTATTATTTTTATTTGTTATATATTATCTATATATTATATATTATTTAACTTTAATCATATTATGTATTATTTGAAAATTTGTATGTTGTACATCATCTAAATTGTTTTATTATTAAGGCAAAATTTTCTATATATTATTTATTTAAAATTTATATGTACAAAGCCCAATTATTACCCGCCCAATTACTAAAATAAACCCAATTACAAAAAAATAAATATATAAATTACAAAACCAACCCATACCCAAACCCAAAATAAATAAACCAAGCCCAAACCTACGGGGCCCAACAGGCCCACTTTCCTCTTTTCAGCAGGCTAGGGTTTCTGAGAACCCTAGCGCCGCAACCCTAGCCACCAACCCCCACTGACCCTTCAGCTTCTGACATCACCCACCGCCGAACCTACCCTCTGACACCGTCGCCTCCGCCACCTGCTCCATCCGCTCCCCACGCCCTGCAAAGAAAAGACAACACAATGAGGCAAGAAGCAAGAGAAACACATGTTTCATTTTATAAAGAGGCCGATGAAACTTTGTAATGGGATGGTTTTTTTTCCGAAATCAATAAGAAAAAGAATGAAGATTCAAGCAAAAGTTTTTTTTCTATCATTTCTTTTCAAATATACCAAAAAGGGGAAACTTCAAGGCATAAAAAAAAAAAGAAAGCAGATCCAAACAAAAAAAAATGCAAAGATTCGTCCGAAAAAAAAAAAACAGAAAAGGTGATTTCTATTTTTCGAAAGATCGTTTTTTTTTTATGCACGATCTTGTTATTAAACTATATATAGTTTTTTTAAAAAATAAAATAAAAAAAAACAAGTTTTACCTTTTCCTACCACAGTGGGTGGTGGTTGAGCTCGCCACTAAGACGGACGACGGCCGAAACCCGAAATCGACTCCTCCCTCTCCGCAGAGAAAAATGGAGAGAAAAGAATTTTTTTTTTAAATGAGCCTCGAATGTTTTTTTTTTCAGATTTTGGCCTTTAATAGGCCTCCAAACGACGCTCGCTTTTGGGCAGGCCTCTTAAGCCCCAAAACGACGCTGCTTTGACGTGACCCGATCCGACCGACCGACCCGCCTAGGATCCGCGTGTTTTGCCGAAAAAATGGTCTATTTTGCGATTGGTCCTTCCGCTTTTAGTATTTTAAAATTAAACTCTTCGTTATTTCAAAATTAGCCCAATAATTTTTACGGTTATGCATTAAGTCCCCATTTAAATGTCAGGTTTTGTTTATGGGAAAATTGCTTCTCCGTCCCTTCACTTTCACGCGCGCGTGCTTACAACCCTCAACCACTTTTTATTCACAATTTAGCCCCAAAATTTTCAATTTTAATGCAACTCAATCCCTTTTCATTTATTTCACAATTTTATTATAATCACTAACATTTAATATTTTATTCATCATTATTATCGATTTATTATTAATATTATCATTTATTATTATTTCTATTATTGTTCTCACTATTATCATTACTATATCATTATTCAGATATTATTTATTATCGTTATCATTTTATTATTAATACTATTATTTTTATGTATATATATTTGTTTATTTATGTTGTATGTATTATTTTTGTTAGTATCCATCATTTTTTATTATCATTATTATTATTTTCATTCCAAGTATCGCCTTTACTATCTTGCCATCGTTATTTTATTTATTTATTTATTCATTTTATTACTATTTTGTATTATCATAATATTATTATTATTTGTATTTTTATTCTTTACATTTACATCCATATTTGTCATCTTTGTTTTGTACAATATTTTGAACAAAGCATCATTTGTAAAATTATCGTATTTCGCCTAAAAAATTTTCAAAATGAGGCAATGTTTCGGTATTTAGAAACTCGAGAAATAGTGCCCTAACGTGCTGGGTTGCGATTTTTCGCTTGACTAAATAACTTAACATCCCTTTTTAAGTTTTATGAATCACGAAATGACTTTGATCACGAGAGATTAAAACATCGTGTCCTAACGCATGGATGTGATGTTTATGTCTTTTCGGGACAAAGAAATTTCAAATTTTGACTCAAACCTTTTCTTAAATTCAACCCCATACGATGCATTTTGAAAAGTCACTACACTGCTCAAAGATTTTTAAAATAAAGGCAATGTTTTGCATTTAGGAATTGGAAATAGTGCCCTAACGTGTCGGGTTGCGATTTTCCGCTTGACTAAATAACTAAACATCCTTTTGATAAATTTCGTGAAACCACGAGATAGCTTTGATTACGAAGGTTTAGAGCATCATGTCCTAACGCTTTGGATGTGATGTTCGATCCTCTGAGCAAAGAAATCTCAAAATTTTGGCCCTAATTATCCAAACATTTTTAGAGGATCTCAGATCTTAAAACCTTTTAAAACTTCCGACATTAAGACACTAATTAATCATTTTGGTACCAATTTTGGGCGACGAGGGTGCTAACCTTCCTCGTATGTGAATCGACTTTTGACCGATTTTTAAAACTTCGTGGACCAAAAACACTATTTTAGTAAAACAAAATGTTTTATTAAAATAAAGGTGATCCGATCACACCAAATAATGGTCTGTGGCGACTCTGCTTTATTCCTATTTTCAAAACCCAACGTCGAACCCGCTTTGTCACAAAAAAAATGGTTACGATACTTGGCGACTCCAATCGGGACCGATTTGAGAGTCAAGCCATAAATTGATTATTTTCGCCTTTTGTCGGAAGTTTGAAAGCTTGATTTGAAAATTACAATCTTTTATTGCGTGTTGTTTCAATTTTTGCATTGCATTGCATGACCGTTGTGGTCACACCTTTAGGTGAGAGTGAGAAACTACTCCTTCGTGAGGTTTTCACCTCCGCGTGATAGTGGATCGCCGGATACATCCGCATCTATGTCTTCGTGAGATTTTCATCTCCGTGCGTACCATAGGGAAATGTATCCTCGAATCGAACTTGGTCTATATGAGCCTATAATGGGTGAAGATCGAGGAATCACCGTTCGTGTACCCTCCTTAGAACCAAACCTCATATAGTAAGCCCTAAAGAACCCACCCTAGGTAGAGCCATGCCAAACCCTAGTGGTTAACAAATTAGGTACTTTTTATTCTTTGCCTATTATGTATGAAATAATCGATTTGTTCTATTTTTATTTTTTGCATGGCATATTCATCAAAAGGTGTTGATTCACGCTCAATTGCCCAAATAGATAGCTTTGTCATGGAAAGGGGTTTTCGATAGAGTGGAAGACAATGCGGCCGTCCTGGATATGGGCCGAGATCTGCAAAGAAGAAAAGGTGATAGCCTTGCGTAAGGGCACGGTCGGAATTATGGGACTTCACGCGACGTTGTCACCCAAAACAATCTTCAAGAGATGAAAGAGATATGGGGTCATGGGATCATGAGATCAAGCAATTATTCTATCATCATTACGGAGATCCGCCATATCCGCCGACGTCAAGGTAGACCAAAGACCTATTTCGAGCTATGGCCCAATTTTGGAATCCCGCTTATAGTGTTTTACTTTCGGAAAGTGGATTTAGTGCCTACTATAGAAGAATACACGCTTTACTTCGCTGTTCGAAAATTCAAGCCGACAAAGTTTATACGAGACCGTTAACGCTCCCACCTTCTTGAAAAAGTCGATGAATATTACGGAATGAGTGAGCAAGGTGGGTTGCGTACCTGATAAAACAAAAAGGAGATTGTAAGTGTATCCCTTGGAGAAATTTAAGGACTTGATCATAGCACACCGGATGTGAAGAAAAGGGTTGACATCTTTGCCTTGAGCATTTATGGATTGATCATCTTCCCTAAAGCTCTAGGGCATGTAGATGAGGCGGTCTCGGATCTATTCGACAAAGTTGGATAGAAGAGTCACGCCTGCTCCTCGCACTCGGCCAAACTTTCGTGTCTCTAAACGCTGCGTCAAGAGCGGGCGAAGGAAGATTCACCGGTTGTGCATGCTCTTGCTAGTATGGTTCAACAATCATTTTTGGAAAGTGGAAAAGGCACTGTGTCGAATCTTCTCCGAGGACTATTCTCCGCTAAAGGAATTAGCACCACACCAAGGCGAGATGATCTTACTAAGAAAAATGGATGACAATTTTGCAAAACCCGCAAGAGGAAGACGTGGAATGGAAAGCTCCTTTGATGATCCCCGATGAGATCCTATATCGATGTGGAGATTTTGACTGGTTCCTCTATTGGGGTATGGGGAGCCGTTGATATGCTCCTCTCCTTGTGTTGAGACAATACCGATCGAGACAGCTTTATACCCGCAACACAAGGTCTAATCCAAAGGTGAATTTGAATACAAAGGGATCATTGTAAGAAAAGAGTCCGTGAAATAGCAAGCGCTTGGAGTCGACTCATAGAATGAAAAGGTTTGCCACAAACCCGATGACAACTCCGAATACGACCGATGGAGAACCAGAGAATCAACGACAACATTCCCACACGTGCCGGAAGACGCCGATCAATGGAGGAACACCCTGTGTAATCCCATCGAGCTCAAATCATTAAACAAGATTTTGAGAAAAGGAATGCGAATTGGGGAAAAGGATAGAACGTTAGAAGAAGAGAAGATGCAAACTGGGTTTGGACGTTGACATTCGTAAGCTAGAGGTCAAAAATTGAGAAAAGGGAAAATAAAGTCGAGGAAGACTTGGACAGCTTGAAACATGACTATAAGAAGTCGCCAAGGTCAATGAAGCTTGCCGGATTAGGAAAACATCGAGCAATGGAGTCAAGAACTCGAGAGGAAAAAATAGAGCTAGCCAATGGGAACGAGAACTCCGAGATACTCAAGCTCGAGAAGATACTCAAAAGAAGTCCGCAAAACCCAAAGCGAGAAAGAGGAATTAAAGGCTCGGGTGGCGTAATTGGAAAGAACCTTGTATCAAGATCGTAGCCGCAACTCGCAGCAGAGAATTAAAAGCTAGCCCGAGTAAAATTGAAGAAATGAAAGCGAGAATCAAGAGCTAGAGTCTGCTTACATGGTTGTGAGCTACGGTGGAGCTGCTGGAAGTCAATGAGGAGCGTTGAAGCAACAACTTCATCACTCCCAAAATCAAGTCAAGGATCGGATTACATCATGGGGAAGCCGTGGCTCAAGCAAGTAGAGGTCGCGAGCATTTGCAAACCTTAGGAGTCCAAGCCGATGTACTAAGTTTATTTTATGAATCAAAGTCAGAACAAGGACAAGAGTTAGCTAGGCTTCTTGAGGAAGTCAAGGCCTTAAGCATTAGGGCGAGGCCTTATATGTAATCCATTCTATGTAAAGAAACTTGTTTTCTAGAGAAGTTATTCTAATGGAAATTGAATCAGAATTAATGCCTTTTTTGCATACATTTCATGCATTAGCATTACATTGCATCATGTGCATTAAATCTTACAAAAGAACCTTAAATTGTGACAGTTACCCTGGAACATCGCTACAATACGCGAGGTAAAACTAAAATTATGGATCAAAGGATAGAAAGACTAGAGCAAATGCAAAGGGAAATACAAGATCAGATGCAAGAACGATTAACCAAAATGCAAAGAAGATATGATAGAACGGATGCAAGAATCCCAAAACAACATGATAAGTCACCGCGCAACTATTGGCCAATGAACGAGGAAAGGCGCCGCTAGCTCGTGGAATAATGATGACCTCGCTACCCTCCCGGATTTACCCCGCCAAATACCCAAGCACCACCGTAAATATGCCCCAAAGGACGCTCGTTGTTATCAGCCACAAAGCTGTGTTGAGACAGAATGCCGCCAAGACTTCCCGATCGGTTCAGCACCAATCCCGAGAAGGTCCGCCAACCCTATAGTCCCCGATTTTGATGAAATGGTGAAATGGATAAGGCAAAAGCAAACCTTCCCAAACAACTTGAGGATCGTTGCAAATGGTTAGAAGAAAAGTTTAGGAAATAGAGATCACGACCATCGCTACGGGTGGACGCTAAAGACTTGAGCCTAGTCCCTGATCTCGATTTCCTCCAAAATTCAAGACCCTGGACTTTGAAAAATACAACGGACCGCTTGTTCTCAAACGCACATCACAATGTTCTCGTCGACGGATGGCGGGACATGTTAACAACGATCAATCACCGATTCACTGCTTTCAAGATACCGGCTGGTCCGCGCCAAATGGTACAATCACCAAATTGCACTCAGATCAAGTCATGGAAGGACCTAGCACAGCCTTCTCGAAACAATACGGCACATAGTCGATATAGCTACCGATCGAATCACGCCCAAAACATGGAGAAGAAGCCAAACGAAAGTTTCGTGCAATATGCCCAAGAATGGAGGAAGTAGCCACACAAGTTCCACCGCTTTTGGAAAAGAGATCGCCATGCTTTTTATTAATACTCAAGGCCCTTTCATAACCCATATGATAGGAGTACAACCAAGAGCTTTATTGATATAGTAATGGCAGGGAAATGATCGAGCATGCTATAAGGGTGGCAAAATCGAGACAGAGAAAGCACCGGAGAGTCGCCCTAAAAAGAAAGACAAGTGAGGTAAATAATGTGAGTACATATAATAGAGGATACCAAGGCGATCGCAGCTTAATCACCAAAGGCAAGCATACAACCGCAAACTGTGTACAACAAGACAGAATCGAACTAGACCAAATAATCGAAAGGATCCAATTTACGCCGATTCCGATAACGCATAAAAGAGTTATACCGATTTTATTCAATGAGCACATCGTGTCCCCGCTTTACTTACAACCATTGCAGCCCCCATACCCTAAGTGGTACGACCTAAACGCCAATGCGATTACCACGCAGGATAGAGGGCATTCGATAGAGAATTGCCTCGCCTTCAAAAAGGTAGTCGAGAGGCTAATCAAAATGGGTGTTATAGCGCTTGATGACTTGGTAAGAAAGGGGAACCCATTGCCTAATCATGAGGAAAAGGGTGAACGAATCGGTGAAGAGATTGTGAGAAAGATCAAGAGAGACGCCACCAAGTGAAGACCCCATCATAATAGTCCGGAAGGAAATGGTAAAAGAGGATTGATAGAGTCGATTCTACAGAAGCAAAATACATATGAAGAATTGTTGCTAATTCCATAAGACGAGGGGCACGAGATCCAAGAATGTGCCGATTTTAAAATTTTGGTGCAAGGCCTCATGGACAACAAAGAGTGGAGTTTTATGAAGAAGGAGTGGAGGAAGAGGAAATATGCGCGATCGAGGAAGAATTGACAAAGCCCGAGTTAATTACCCGAGAATCATCATTTCATGAACACGTGGGGGTGAGTATGTGGAAGACCAAAATCACAATTCGAAACCTGCTTCCTTTCCCTACCAAGATAGTAAAAGGGTACCTTGGAATTATAATTGCAATGTGACAATACCAGGAGCGCAAGGTTCCACTAGTATTTCGGAGGAAGTCAAGAACGAAGGTTCCTATACGCGAAGTGGAAAGCGTTATGATCCTGAAAATAGGAGAACGGAGCGCAAAATCAAGATCGTGGTCGATTCAAGGTGAAAAGAACCCAAGCCGTTGTCAATGAGCCCGTAAAAGAGGAAGAGGCTAAAGAGTTCTTAAAATTTTGAAACACAAATAATACAAGTGGTGGAACAACCGCACGCACAACCAGCCCAGATCTCGTGTTAGCACTACTTAAGCTCAAGTGCATCGCAAGCATTAATGAAAGTATCGAATGAGACCTATGTTACTAAAGATATATCCGCCAACAAGTTGGATCGTCTGTTAGTAACATAAGTTACCGATAATTTCATCTACTTCAACGATGACGAAATCCCACCGGAGGTATGGGGTCAAGAAAGGCATTACACATAACTACCCGCTGTAAAGGATACACCTTGCCAAGTGTGCTAATAGATAATGGGTCAAGATTAAATGTCTTACCACTAGCCACACTCAAGAGGTTGCCGATAGATAGTTCTCATATGAAATCTCGCCAAAACATAGTGAGAGCATTCGATGGCACCGAAAGAAGAGTGATGGGAAGAATAGACATACCATTATTGATCGGGCCTAATACCTATGAAGTAGACTTTTCGGTCATGGATATCAAGCCTTCTTACAATCGCCATCGGGAGGCCTCGATTCATTCAATGGGTGACCTTCATCATCGCACTGTAAATTGAAATTGGTAATGTAAAATCTACCGGTAACTATAAACGTCAAGATGATATCATAGCAATCGTTACCAATGAAGCGCCATACCTAGAGACGAATGAGGAAGCCATTGAATGTTCATTTCGATCCTTAGAGTTCGTGAATGCAACTTTCATTTCGTAAGGAAATAAAGTCCCGCCACCTAAACTATCCAAGACTACCAGATGGGATTGCAAATGACAGTGGGAAAAGGAGCCCTCACCGAAAAGGATTGGGTAAATATCTCCAAGGAAAGTCCAGCCCGGCGTCAAGGAAAAAGGGATCGCTTTGGTTTAGGTTTCAAACCGATGCTAAACAAATGAAGAAGGAGATAGAGAAGAGACAAGAAAGGAGAAATGCCAGTGAATGGAGAAGACGTTAGGTGGGAACCGATGACATTTCCCCACATATCTCGTGACCTTCAGACGTGAGGAATGATTTACCCGGAAAAGAGTCTCCTAGAGGGAATGTCCTCACATCAATGCCATACACGAGGAGGAGATTGATCAAAGAAGCTTGTCTGCATCCGCCCATATGAACCCGGAAGCACATTAGACAATTGACCTGCAGAGGAATTTCAGTAGTGTTTAGAGATTTTGCAGAGTAATATTCTAACACTCTTGTTGTTTTTAAGCCTAGAAACAATGAGATTTCTTTTGTGAAATAGGCTTATGTTCTGGACATTTTGTTTTAATAAAATGCATCTTCAATTCTACTAAATATTCTCTTATTTTACATTTTTACCATTTATTCTTTGTTCTCATTCATATCATGTGAATAATTGTCCTCAAATTCATTTATTCTTTATACACCCTTCGATACCCATTATGTGTCTCTAGACATCAATGATATGAGTAATGATACTACAGATTCAGAGGTCTGCTTTGAGCAAGACATGTGTTCAGAGGAATCTCGGGACTTTGAAATGACATGTATCGCGACTTGCCTCCGGATTTGTTGAGAATGGTAGAGCAAGAAGAGAAACAGATCCTACCCCATAAAGAGTCGAGAGAAACGGTGAGCCTAGGAGAGGGCAAGAGGTGAAAATTGAGCTTGTATTATCACAGTAAACCAAAGTGGGCCTCATCGAACTACTCCATGAATTCAAGGATGTGTTCGCATGGTCGTACTCAAGATATGCCCGGACTAAGTATCGATATTGCAAAGACAATCGATCGCCCATAAAGGAAGAATGCAAGCCACCCAATGTAAGCTCGTAAGAATGCGACTGACGCCTTGTTAAAGATAAAAGAAGAAGTCGAGAAACAATTTAATGCCGGTTCTTACAAGTGGTCAAGTACTCGGATTGGTGGCTAACGTTGTCCCCGTCCCCAAGAAAGACGGAAGGTACGAATGTGCGTGGACTACAGAGACCGAACAAGGCCACCAAGGATAATTTTTCACGCCTCACATCGACACTTTAGTAGACAATACAAGCAGGTATTCGTTATTCTCCTTCATGGATGGTTTTTCGGTACAACCAAATAAAATGCATCCTAAGGACATGGACAAGACAACGCTTATAACCATGTGGGAACATTTTGCTACAAGGTAATGCCATTTGGGCTAAAAATGCAAAGCGACATATCGTAGAGCTATGGTAACCTTATTCCATGACATGATGCACAAGGAAATTGAGGTTTACGCCGACGATATGATCGCCAAATCCCGAATCAAGAAGAGCATGCGTGTCTTGAGAAAATTGCTCTTGAGGTCGAGAAAATTCCAGTTGAAGCTTAACCCGACAAAGTGTACCTTCTGAGCTCTCATCCCGAAAGTTGCTTGGGTTCATAGTCAAGAAAAGGGATTGAGGTTGACCCAGATAAAGTCGAGCCATACAAGAGTTACCTCCACCACGCACTCAAAAAGAAGTTAGAGGTTTTTAGGAAGGTCGAATTACATCGCTTTGTTCATTTCACAACCGACCGAGAGATGTGACCCCATATTCCGCCTCCTCAAGAAACACAACCTGCACGGGATGAAGAGTGCCAAAAGACCTTTGAAAAGATGAAACAATACTTGTCTCAGCCCCAGATATCGTCACCAACCGACAAGCCCTCATCCTTTATCTAACAAGACTTGATAATTCGATGGGATGTGTCTTTGGGTCAACATGATGAATCGGGAAGAAAGAAAAGCCATATACTACCTTAGTAAGAAATTCACCGCATGTGAAATGAGGTACCCGCCAATCGAGAAATTATGTTGTGCCTTGATTTGGACAACTCAAGGTTGAGGCAATACATGTCAGATCACACGACATGGCTCATCTCAAAGCTAGATCCCTTAAGTATATGATGGAATCTACCGCCTTGAATGGAAGGATGGCCAAGTGGCGATCATCGCTTCGAATTTGACATCGCTTATGTAAACCAAAAGGCGGTAAAAGGGAGCGATAGCAGACTTTCTAGCCAAGAGAGCCCTTGAAGACTATGAGCCCTTAGATTTTGATTTCCTAATGAAGACTTGATGTACGTGGCGTATATTGAAGAAGGTACCTCCAAGACCATCCTTGAAATTAAATTTTGACGGGCATCAAATGTCAGGCAATGGAATTGGGGCAATCCCCGATATCCCCAAAAGGAGACCATTATCCATTCACTTGTAAACCGGATTTCGATTGCACTAATAATATGGCCGAGTATGAAGCTTGCATCATGGGGCTCGCTACCGCTATCGAATACAAAATCGTGGTATTAGAAGTCTATGGAGACTCCGCCCGTAATCTATCAACTCAAAGGAGAATGGGAAACCAGGATCCAAAATTGGTTATCTATAAAAGATTGGCCCAAGAACTTATCAAAGAGTTCGATGACATCACTTTCAATTACCGCCAGGATGAGAATCGATGGCCGATGCCTCGCCACCCCGGCTTCCATGGTCCGAATAAATGAAAGCGAAGATATGAAGCCAATACAAATGAGCATTCATCAAGACCCCACCCATTGCTACAATGTCGAGGAAGAAGGAAAATCGCCCACCGTGGTACCATGATATATTGCGGTATTTAAAGAATCGTGAGTACCCGATCAAGCCACCGAGAATGAAAAAAGACACCGAGGAGATTAGCCTCGTGATTACGCCTTGGATGGAGAAGTCTTATACAAGAAAAGGAAGGATCAAGTGTCATTGAGGTGTGTGGACGCCACCAAGCTAAGCTAATCCTAGAAGAAGTCCATGAAGGTGTGTGGAACTCATGCTAATGGTTTCACAATGGCCGACAAATAATGAGGTTCGGATATTATTGGTCCACCATGGAGGAGATCAGATCAACTATGCCAAAAATGTCATAAATGCCGATTTATGGAGACAAGATTCACGTACTCGCCACCTTTACATGTTATGACTTCGCCATGGCCATTTTCCATGTGGGCATGGACGCTATGGGCCAATATCTCCAAGGCATCGAATGGGCATCGATTCATCTTTGTGGTCATCGACTACTTCACGAAATGGGTAGAGGTCGCCTCATATGCTAACGCCACTAAATCAAGCTAGCTAGTCGGTTTTTGAAGAAAGAAATCATTTGTCGGTATGGAATGCCCGAAAGGATCATATCGCATAACGCTACCGAACTTAAACAATAGCACGATAGCGTGGGTTTGTAGCCAATTCAACATCAAACACCACAATTCATCACCAGACGCCTAAAATGAATGGGGCAAAGGAAGCACCAACAAAAACATCAAAAGATAGTGGGAAAGATGATCGAGACTTACAGAGATCGGCATGAGAAGTTACCGTCAGACTTATGCTTATCGAACGTCCGTCCAATCTCTACCGGGCAACGCCTTTCTCATTGGTCTATGGGATGGAGGCGGCCCTACCTATTGAAGTGGAAATACCTTCTCCGAGTATTATCAAGTGAAACTAGATGAAGTGAATGGATCCAGCTCGATATGACCAGCTTGAACTTAATTGAAGAAAAGAGATTGAGGCTATCCGTCACTACGATGTACCAAAAGCGAATGATGCGAGCCTACAACAAAAAGGTTCGCCAAGGGAGTTCCACGAAGGGACCTCGTGGTTGAAAAAGATCCTCCCATACAAAAGGACCACAGAGGAAATGGATGCCGAATGGAAGGACCGTATGTGGTAAAGAAAGCTTTCTGAGGAGCAATCGATTCGACAGAGATGGACGGAAAAGCTTGCCCAATCCCGTGAACTCGATTCGCTTAAAAATACTTTGCTTAAGATAGAAGAAGCCAAGGTGAAAACCCGCAGGGCACTTTGAGACTTCAAAAAAAAACGGAGAGGCCAAGGTGAAAACCCGCAAAAGGGCACCTTGAGACCAAAGGGCTTTTTGAGTTGAAAACCCAAAAGGGCGGCTCAAATTTTGAATGGACACGCCGTGATCTCGTGGCACCATAATCAATGTAAGAGGAAGTACGTTGATATCGGGCATCGACAAAATACTTTGAGTCTTCTAAACACATGATGTGCTCGAGCAGCCTTCTTGAAGCTTGTATATGAAGCCCAATTGGCGATGTCAGGCGCCCGATCCATGTTGTTATTTTACCATTTTTGAGTCCTTTCCCCAAAAAAAAGAGGAATATGTCCCCAATCAATTTTCTTTGTTTCATAGATAAATTCATTTTGATTCTCTTTGAAATCGGTTCATCATATCCATCATTAACATGATGCATTAAAAACAAATTGATGAACTAATGATTTCACAAAAGAAAGTTCCACGATCACTTTGGAAATCTCTAGATAAAAGAGAAGCCAAAATGTAACAGCTTGTTTAGAACTTCCATGAACACAAGATGATCATTGGAGAAAAGGGTCTCAATAAAGACCATTTCTATGAAGTTTCTCACCGATTCATTAATTGTGGCAAGGGTAAATAATGTTGCTTGGTCACTTTTTTAAAAAAAAAAAAGAGTAAGACAGCCAATTTTCGATAAGGAAAACCCTAAATGGTTGAGAGTCGAACAAACCAAGTCAAACATTCTTCAAGAAGGAGTTGTGACTCCCGGGGAAGACGGCTAGAAGTCAAGGCAGACCTGTGTTCTAAGGCCTAAAATAGGCTTCGAAAGTTCCACAGGGCAAGCCATTCATGCGAAAACGGTCACCGAGAGGAAACGAAGATAAAACCTTGATGCATAAAATGAGTGATAACACCTTAAATAGGAATCATACTCATAACATTCTGACTCATCATACTCATGGCATCCTAATCATTAGGCATAAGTATGTATTCATTCTACAGGTTACGTCCTCAAGAAGGACAGTACGGTTGAGCAGATCTCGTCTCCCTGAGTATGCAGTGGAGCAGATCAAAGAGATCGATCCGACGCCCCGGTTGCGTGAAAAAGATCGAGACTCACCGTAATCCTTGAGTTTGCAGGATCGATTGAAGATAGCGATTTGACCTTCTTGAAGTTGCAAGAAGTAGATCTAAGATAACAGATTTGACATTCCCGGTTGCGAAGAAGCGATCAAAGATTCACCGTGATCCTTGAGTTTGCAAGGATCGATTGAAAGATAGCAATTTGACCGTTCTTGAGTTTGCAAGGAGCGATCTAAGATAACTGATTTGACATTCCTGAAGTTGCGGAAGCAGATCAAAGATTCAGTCTGGTGATCCTTGAGTTTGCAAGGATCAGATTGAAAGAAGCAGATTTGACGTTCCTGAAGTTGCAGGAAGCAGATCAAAGATTCAGTCTGGTGACCCTTGAGTTTGCAGGGATCAGATCAAAGATAGCAGATTTGACCTTCTTGAAGTTGCAAGAAGCAGATCGAAAAAAGCAGATTTGACGTTCTTGAAGTTGCAGGAAGCAGATCAAAGATTCAGTCTGGTAACCCTTGAGTTTGTAAGGATCAGATTGAAGATAGCAGTTTAGACATTCCTAAATTTGCAAGAGCAGATCGAAAAATAAACAAGTTGAAGTCGCAAGAAGAGTAGATTGAAGCCACATAGTGGTGAAGTAGATCAAAGCAACGAGATGCGGTAGGCGTATAAACGAACTTGAAGAAAAGCACTTGAGAGGCCAAGACTTGGTGAGGCCGGCAACATTGCTTTTTAAGTCTTTGCTCTATTCTCGCATATACGAAAATGAGCAAAGAGGGCAACAGACAAAGCCCAATTATTACCCTACCAATTACTAAAATAAACCCAATTACAAAAAAATAAATATATAAATTACAAACCGTAACCCATACCCAAACCCAAAATAAATAAACCAAGCCCAAAACCCAAACTCACGGGCCCAAAGCCCACTTTCTCTTTTTTTCAAGAAGTTAGGGTTTCGAGAACCCTAGCGCAAGCAACCCTAGCCACCAACCCCATCGACCCTTCACTTCGACATCACCCACCGCCGAACCTACCACCGACACCGCCGCCTCCGCCACCGCTCCATCCGCCCCCACGCCTGCAAAGAAAAGACAACACACATGAGGAAAAGAAGCAAGAGAAACACATGTTTCCTTATAAAGAGGCTAAAAACAACTTTGTAATGGGATGGTTTTTTTCCGAAATCAATAAGAAAAAGAATGTAAGATTCAAGCAAAAAGTTTTTTTTTCTATCATTTCTCTTTTCGAAATATACCAAAAAAGAGGAAACTTCAAGGCATAAAAAAAAAAAAGAAAGCAGATCCGAAGCAAAAAGAAACGCAAAGATTCGTCCGAAATAAAAAAAAAGTAAAAGGTGATTTCTATTTTTCGAAAGATTTTTTTTTATGCACGATCTTGTTATTAAACTATATATAGTTTTTTTTTAAAATAAAATAAAAAACAAGTTTTACCTTTTTCCTACCACTGGGTGGTGGTTGAGTTCAAGGCCACGGCTACGGGCGACTACCGGAATCCCCGAATCGTGACCTCCCTCTCCCGCAGAGAAAATGGAGAGAAAAGAAATTTTTTTTTAAATGAGCCTCGTAATGTTTTTTTTTCAGATTTTGGCCTTTTAATAGGCCTCCAAACGACGCCGCTTTTGGGTGCTCTTAAGCCCCAAAACGACGCTGCTTTGACGTGACCCGATCCGACCGATTCCGACCCGCCTAGGATCCGCGTGTTTTGTCGAAAAAATGGTCTATTTATGCGATTGGTCCTTCCGCTTTTTAGTATTTTAAAATTAAACTCTTCGTTATTTCAAAATTAGCCCAATAATTTTTTACTTTATGATTAAGTCCCCATTTAAATGTCAGTGTTTTCGTTTATGGGAAAATTGCTTCTCTCGTCCCTTCACTTTCACGTGCGCGTGCTTACAACCCCTCAACCACTGTTTTATTCACAATTTAGCCCCAAAATTTTCAATTTTTAATGCAACTCAATCCCCTTTTCATTTATTTCACAATTTTTATTATAATCACTAACATTTAATATTTTATTCTGTCATTATTATCAGATTTATTATTAATATTATCATTTATTATTATTTCTATTATTGTTCTCACTATTATCATTACTATATCATTATTCAGATATTATTTATTATCGTTATCATTTTATTATTAATACTATTATTTTTATGTATATATATATTTGTTTATTTATGTTGTATGTATTATTTTGTTAGTATCCATCATTTTTTTATTATCATTATTATTATTTTCATTCCAAGTATCGCCTTTACTATCTTGCCATCGTTATTTTATTTATTTATTTATTCATTTTATTACTATTTTGTATTATCATAATATTATTATTATCTTGTATTTTATTCTTTACATTTACATCCATATTTGTCATCTTTGTTTTGTACAATATTTTGAACAAAGCATCATTTGTAAAATTATCGATTTCATCTAAAAATTTTCAAAATGAGGCAATGTTTCGGTATTTAGAAACTCGAGAAATAGTGCCCTAACGTGCTGGGTTGCGATTTTTCGTTTGACTAAATAACTTAACATCCCTTTTACTAAGTTTTATGAATCACGAAATGACTTTGATCACGAGAGATTAAAACATCGTGTCCTAACGCATCGGATGTGATGTTTATGTCTTTTCGGACAAAGAAATTTCAAATTTTGACTCAAACCTTTCTTAAATTCAACCCCATACGATGCATTTTGAAAAGTCACTACACTGCTCAAAGATTTTTAAAATAAAGGCAATGTTTTGCATTTAGGAATTCGGAAATAGTGCCCTAACGCATCGGGTTGCGATTTTCCGCTTGACTAAATAACTAAACATCCTTTTGATAAATTTCGTGAAACCACGAGATAGCTTTGACTACGAAGGTTTAGAGCATCATGTCCTAACGTGTCGGATGTGATGTTCAGATCCTCCTGAGCAAAGAAATCTCAAAATTTTGGCCCTAATTATCCAAACATTTTAGAGGATCTCAGATCTTAAAACCTTTAAAACTTCCGACATTAAGACACTAATTAATCATTTTGGTACCAATTTTGGGCGACGAGGGTGCTAACCTTCCTCGTATGTGAATCGACTCCCGGACCCGATTTTTAAAACTTCATGGACCAAAAACACTATTTTAGTAAAACAAAATGTTTTATTAAAATAAAGGTGATCCGATCACACCAAATAATGGTCTGCATGACTCCCTCTGCTTTATTCCTATTTACAAAACCCAACGTCGAACCCTGCTTTTGTCACCAAAAAAAATGGTTACGACAATATATATTTTGTATATATGTATATATTAACTATTTTAGATTTCGCCATATTTTTTTATTTTTAACGATTTTTAATATCCTTTTATTGTTTTATGATATCATTTATCTTATATTTTACTTTTATACTTGGTCTTGTATGTAAAAATTTGTATTCATTTATTGTTTTTTATTTTGTATAGATTGTTTTTTGAATAATTATTGTTACTTTATATCTTTTATTCATGTTTTTTATTATTATTCTTATGTTTGCTTTAGTATAGTCATTTTATTATTTGTACCATTTGTTATTTTACATTATTCTTTCTTTAATTATCTACATTAGTATTAATTGTTAATATGACCCGTAATTTTAGTAAAATGCACTTTTTTTTGTAATAATTTAATGTTACATTTTTTTAAATCTTTGTTTAAAAAATGTCTATCTCCTTTAATTACCACATTTTATCCAAAAGTTTTTCTTAAATAAGGCAATGTTTTGTGTTTAGAAATTTGGGAAATAGTGTCCTAACGTGCTGGGTTTCGATTTTCCGTTTGACTAAATAACTAAATATCTTTTTAATGAATTTTGTAAATCATGAGATGATTTTGGTCACGAGAGTTTAAAACATCATGTCTTAACGTGCTGGATGTGATGTTTGTATTCTTTCAGAACAAAGGAATCTCAAGTTCTAACTCAAATTGTTCAAGTTTTAAGAAATCATGTTTTAGGATCTTTTCAAATTTTCGACATTTGGACAATAACTAATCAATTCAGTATCAATTTTGGGCATTACGAGAGTGCTAATCCTTCCTCGTACGTAACCGACTCCCGAACCCATTTTCTTGAATTTCATAGGCCAAAATCAATGTTTTGAAATAAAACGTTTTATAAGGTGACCCGATCACACCTAAGCAAAAAAAGATTGGTGACGACTACCATTTTCGTTTTTAAAAAAGGTCGACCCCATTTTTTTTCAAAAAAAAAAGGTTTTGACAAGTATAATACATCAAAAACATTAAAATAAATGTTTTTCAACAAATGGAAAAAGATTAAAAATATACTTAAATAACATTAAGATAAGTATAACTTAGCAAGCAAATACCTCTAAAATAGTAGCAAAAATAATAACAAAATAAGAGTTATACAATATTCAAATAATAACAACAAAAATAGTAACAATATAATACCGAAATGATAGCAAAATAATGAAAGACAGTAGCAAAACAGTAAGAACCAGTAGCAATTTTTTGCATATTCGAGCTGGGTTAGGCTGGGTCCAGGCCAAAAAAATCTTATCTGAGGCTTGGCTCGTTTATAAAGCAGGCCTGATTTTTTTCCAAGACCATTTTTTGGGCTTATATTTTTGCCCAAATCCTCTCACTTTTCGGGCAGGCCTTTGGGCTGGATGGCCCGGCCAATGGATAAGTCTATTCGTGACATCAACTTAATCAATGGCTTGATAATAATAGTATAGATAAAAATTAAACCTATTTTTTAAAAAATTATATAAGTAAAAATTTGCTATTAAATATTGTACTATGTGTATATTGTGGATTTAATCCTTGTAATGAATTCAAGTGTTTTTATTCTTTTGTACTTTTAAATGAAATTATGTGCTCAAATGATAGTAGTTGAATATATTATTTCAAATTCGCTATTAGTCACGTAGAACGCTTAAATTGTGGATTTAATCATTATTATAAATTTTGATATTTTTAATTTTATGCTTTTCGAGTTTTGAAATTGTTGAGAGTATGCTCAAAGACCAATCATATGATGATTGTAATAACATATTTTACCTAATTTATTAATAAAGACATTGTCATTATTGTTTTCAGATTTATTTCGTGTTTAAATAAACTCTATAATGATAATGTCCAAAGAATGATATGATTATTCTTAAATGTCTTTAGTCACGTACTATTATGGATTTGTACAACAATAATACATCGAGGCTAATATGTGATTGATTAATGACAAGTGCTATAGATATGTGATATCAAATCAATACATAAGTATATGTTAGAGAATAATATACTGGACTGACCCGACATGAGAATTTTTCTTAGATTATTATGTAATAGTCATAACATTTCTCATAGTGGTAATTGCATGTTGATTCTTAGACTTGAGATCATCATTATTACAACATTGTGAGTCGTATGTTTAGACACAGTCAAACGTCTTCTTTAAATGGTTATACTATAAAGACTGATGTTGGGTGTGCCGCAATCTATGTATTGGGATTTGAGTGATAAAAATAGAATTTGTTCCTCCTATGTAATAGGATAAATATCTCGGACCTCTAGATCAAGTAAGACTAGAGATGCATGGCCATACTCAAATGAGTTGATATGAGATATCATACTTATTTGTTTATCTTAGTCTATTTGAGAATTAAGAAATAAGAGATCTGACTATATAAGTGTGACTATTATATGACTTGTGTTCAATCTAGACATGAAGGACAAAATCACGACTTCTTGCAGCTTGAGTAGCAGTGATGCATTGTTATATGTCACACATTACTTGTAACATTAGAATTGTTTTAATTTTATTGCCAACGTTACAGAATCCTGTAGGATCACATCATTTAGTTAGGACGATCGAATGTAATGAAAGTTATGATTATATTTAACATATCATAAAAGTTAAATTAATTGTAGAATGATCTAATAATTAATTTAATTTGACAATGTTAAAATTAATTATTATATATGTACATACTTGATTCATTTATATATATATATAGATGATTAAATTAAAATAATGTGAAAATATGCTTCACTTATTTTAATTTGTAAATTTACTTTACGATTTATTAAATGTTGTATTTAATAAAATTCGATTAAGGGATTAGGCTAGGATTGAAGTTAAGTTGATATCCAAGGAGAAAATCACGTTTTAAAGATACTATCATAATATTCCTCTTAGTGGTTAATAGCTATCCAAAACAGTTCTGAATTTATAACAAGAAAAAAAATCTCAATTTCATGCTTTTACCCAAAATACTATCTTTTATCTAGCAGCAGCAAAAAAAAAAAACTCTTTTCGCTTTTTATGATTGTTTATCAACCCGGTGAATTACATAGAGGCCGGGATTTTTGCGCTGTGACTGTGGTTTGCGACACGGGCTGAGGAATCAACATCATAAGTCATAACAATGTTGCTTTCAAATCATTAAAGCTATATTTTTCATCTTTTCTCAACCTGAATTTGTTCCTCATACATAGATCTCTGGCTCGTGGTCATTGAAATATTTTTTTGTTGCACGAAGGGGCGTATCAACGATCTAATATAAATTATAGTCTTAACTTAAAGGAGTAATTGTAAAATTCATTACTTAGAATGACATTATTTTTCTATGACTCTTGAATATTGAAGAATGAGCCCGACTCATATTTTAGACTAGTTTAATTTTTTGTTCAAGTTTATTTTTTAAGTCTAATATTTTGTCTAAATCTTCCTAAATTTTGGGTGAACCTTTAAACTTGCCAAAGTAACTTGACCTTTGAAAAGATCTACTGGCATAATATTACCTATGTGATAAAAAGTTTATTATGTAAAATTTTAAAAATAGAAAAATAACCTAATGAATTTACTATCTATTATTTGGTCAAAAGTGAAATTTCAAATTTAAAAAAAATACAGAGACAAAATGAAAGTTCAAAATAAAATTTGCAACCTAATCATAATACAAAATTAATAACACAACTTGACCAATTATATAGGTTTAATTCACAATTTAACCTCTAAAATATACTTATTTTTCATTTTGATATTTAATTATTTTTGTCTCAATTTGGTACCTAAAATATGATTCCGTTGTAATTTTTAGTCTATTTTTCTAACAGATATGTTAAAAATTTTGAGTCCAATCAGATCATGCCATTTGTCTTTCTTCTATAAAATATAAATTTTTTATTAAGGATGTATAAACTTCAAAAAAAAAAGTAAAATAAAAAATACATATATATAAATCCCAAAAGTCAAAAATAAAAATAAATATTATTAACCCAGAATAAATCAAGATTCATTAGATAATTCTTTGATCTTCATCTTCGTCATCTTCATCATCAAAATTCATCTGGGTTGTGATATATATTTTTTACTCAGCAACTTTTGCCTACGAAAAATTTAATCTTTTTTTTCTCACTCTTGGTTTAGTGGTTTAAAAATTTGTCGTATGACTATTGCAATTTTTGAAACATTGTGTTTGTCATGGAAACACCCAGACGCCGCATGGGGGGCCTTTGAATGATACTCGAAGCTACCACCCCCACATTCTGTCCATTAATCTTATTATAAATTTTTATTGTCGAAACCATTTTTTTTATTTAAGTTTTGAAAAATGGGGTCAACTTTAAAACAAAAAAGGATTCGCCACCAATTCCTTTTTACTTAGGTGTGATTAGATTACCTTATAAAATATTTTATTTTAAAATGTTGATTTTGGTCCACGAAGTACAAGAAAACGGGTTCGGGAGTCGGTTATAAACGAGGAATGATTAGCACCCTCGTAACGCCCAAAAATTGGTACCTAATTAATTAATTAATGTTCTTATGTCGAGAATTTGAAAAGATTTTAAAATATAATTTTTTAAAGAATGTTTATATAACCCGTTTTAGAATACTAAGACTTTTTTGTCCCAAAAGGATAAAATATCACATCCAGTACGTTAGGGTGTGACATTTTAACCCTCAAAACTAAAATCGTCCCTTAATTTCCCAAAACACAAAATTAAAAGGATATTTAATTATTTGGACGTACGGAAAATTGAAACCCAGCACGTTAGGGCACAATTTCTCGAATTTCCAAACACGAAATATTACCTTATTTTTTGAAATCCTTATCCCGAGATAACGAAACGTCATATCCAGTGAGTTAGGACATGAAAATTTTGAATTTCTAGAATAAGTTTTTATTTAAAATTTATAAGTTTTTTAAAAAAGGATAATTGATATTTTAAGTTCTACGAGAAAAAATTAAAACCCAAGAAGTTAGGGTATAATTTCTCTAGAAGTCCCCAAATATCATATATCGCTATGTTTAAATTATTTGAATAAAAATATATTAATTCAAATGTGTTTTGTATATAAAAAATAATTTGAATAAAGTATTGTATCAATGCGTTATAAAACATAAATTCCAGAAAACAATTCACTATAATTGCAAGTCATATTAACAAATAATGTACACAATTAGTAAAAAGAATGTTATGACATAGCAAGTGATGCACATAATAAAAGTATAATGCTAAATTAATATTAAGTAAATAAGGAACATTAATAGACAAATACAAGTTAGAACATGCAATAACAATCAAAAAAAAAAATGGAATATAAATGTTAAGAAAAAACATGAAATGCTACAAACAAAATCAAAATAATATATATATATATATATTTATTTATTAACATTAAATAAAGAATAAAAGAAAAACTCTAAAAAGGATTTATATGTATATACAATATATTTTAAATAATAAATAAAACTTAGTATATATATAAAAAAATAAGGATACTTATAGTTTAATACATAAAATATAAATAATAATATATGATAAAATGATAGTATATGACTAAAAATAAAAATATATTTATAATGTTATATAAAAAACTATGTATTTAATAATATAAGCAATATATATTATATGATATACAAAATTTATAAAACATAAGACAATTTAAATTATACATAAAATATAGTAATATATAATATATAAAATTTTGAAAATGTATAATGCAATAATTAATATACAAATTATAAAATAATATAGAATCGATGTGGTTGAGCTAAGGATAGTTTTACAAGTTTCCGGTAAGGTGCGTAACCGATCCTTTCAAAGACAACATTTTATTGATAGTTTAATAGCCGTTTATAAAATAGGAATAAATAAGAAGGCGGTACCACTTAGATATATGCCGTCGGTCCTTGGTAAAAGGGATACTTGTAGCGCATAGTATATGACTCAATAAAATCTCTAAAACTGCGCAAGCGCAAGGAAAAAACGCTTCCTCCAAACCTCTCTCTGGAGGCTTAAAGAAGGTACGTTACCCCTCGATTGCTCGGGAAAATATATTTAGCCTCCCCTAACTTTTGTTATATACAAAAAACTAGTAACATGCCTCTTATTTTAATACATTTATATAATCGTGTCAAACAAATATAGTATTATATAGCAAGATGCGTAAGCACCTTACAATAGATTGCTTTGAGCGACTCAGAGCTATAGTGGGCTAGGCCGAACATAAGACACGCCATACTTGAAAATGGCTCCATACATAAGTGTATGGGGATTCTCAATGATGCTTAATGCCTTTTTGATATAATATACGGATAAGTGAGAGCGGCCTTCGCCCCTCATTTGAATGTAATGTATAATGCACATAATTGAGGCAACATCAACGCAGAGCTCAAAAAACGAAAATTAAACCTTCTTGCGTGTCTTCACCCAAAATATCCATATATAATATATATCCATAGAACCAACCTCTATATAACTCAAGAACCAACATCGATTATATCCAAATAATTAAATATATAGGGAGAAAGTGGAAAAGCCTTTTCGCTGCCAAGCTTTTATCTTATTTGGTCGGGCAAGAATCCATCTCGGTTTAAGAATTCACCCAATTGGGACATCCATTCAAAACTTGAAACCATTACCAACGAAAAAAGAAGGTGTTAGAAAGGGGCTTCGAAAGAACTCTTTCAAGAGGAAGGATGCAGCGAGCGAGCCTGTTAAGCTGCGATTGAGCCTAAGTCTTTCCAAAAAAAAATAATACATATGATTTTTATACTATTAATGATTTTAATATATAAATAATAAAACCAATATGAAATTTTAATATGATAAAATGATTGGATATAGTATTTAGGATAATTTCATAATGAAATAAAATAAAAGGGTTAAAAAAAAAAAAACAATGAAATAAGGATTAAATTGCCATTAAAAAAATATAAAGGGGTTAAATTGAAGCGCGCATCAAACTATAGGGGCTAATATGGAAATTATGCCAAAATTTCAAAAGACGTTGTTCGATTTTGGCCCTTAAGCAGCCCGAGGGACTAAATTGGAACAAAAACAGATTTCTAAGGCTAATTAAAAAATAAAATAAAAGTTAAATTGGATGAAATTAAAATTAATAAAATTACGGAAGGACCAAAATGGTAAATATCCCTTTTTATAAAAATACGTTGATCCTACCCGAGTTTTCGGGTCAACGCGCGGATCCTTACCCTGAACGACGTCGTTTTATGCTTATCAGCTTAAGCAAAAACGACGCCGTTTCCTTTTTATTATAAAAGTTAAAAATTTGCCTAAAAAAATCATTTTAACATTTCTTTAAAAAAAAAAAAACTGAATGAGAGCTCTGAAATGTTCTCCCCTCTCGCTCGGGTCTAGCTCGGCTTTGGCTCGATGATGCTTGTCGACGCAAAGCACCTCAAAGCGGTGGTCGGAGGCCAATAACTCCGTTTTCAGACGCGATTTGAAAGGTAAAACTTCTTTTTTATTTTATTTTATTGCTCGTATGTTTTCTGTTTGCAGAAATCGAAAAAGAAAAAAAGAAAATAAAAATAAAAGAATAATACAAAAAAACGAAAATCACCTCTGTTTGATGGGTTCTTTCTTATATATTTCAGTATATTTTTTGTATCTATCTCTCTGTTTTTGTATCTCGTGTCCTTTACAGGTTTGTTCTAGGGTTTTTATAACTCAAAAAAATGAAAGAAAAAGGAAACACAATATTGTCCATATTTGTTTCTTTCCTTTTGTTGTGTTTTCCTTGTTTTGTAGGTTAGGAGCGACGGAGAATCTGGCGACGATGGCGTGATTCAGGCGCGGATCGTGGCACGTCCGAAGGCTTGGCGTGGGTGCGAGGGCTGCGGCGCGAAAGCTGGGCTCTTGTTGGGGAGCGAGGGTTTGCGGCGCGAGGTTGGGATGAAGCTTGCGGCCCCTGGGAAACCCTAGGCCACTGAAAATGTTTAAGTTTTTGGGCCATTTGGGCCGTGTGCGAGTTTTGGGTCAGGGTCTGTTTAGGTGTTGGGTTTAGTCTATTTGGGCCATTAAATTTGGGCTCTGTAAAAGAACTGTGATGGATATTTTATTATTTTTGTTTTTTATTTTTTGGTTTGTTTTATTTAAGCCCGGGCCAAAATTGGGTTCGTACACTTATAATATCAACTCTTTTTTATACAATGCCTAGAATTGTTCATAATCCCTCTCCAACCCTTAAATAGGAGGATAATGCGCTTCAGCACACTTGAATCTGTATCCTCTTACACTGGCAATAATGTCAATACCAATCAAGTTAAGACTCGATCGGTAAATTCTTTATAGATTTAAGATTAAATAACATCGATAAAAAGCTACCAAGAATCTCTATATTACTATGTAAAGTTTATTTTAGTTCTTTTAAAAAAGGTTTATCTAGTCTCAGGGGCGAAGCTAGAAAATTTTTTAGGGGGAGAAATTAATTGTATATTTTTACGATAGTAAAAATGCAAATTTATCATTTTAATAGCCTATATCTTTATAATTTTTAAAGTATTAAATCAAATTTTTATCATTTTGGGGGGCAAAGTGTAATTTTTAATTTACTAATTTAAAATTTTATAAATTTTAAAGGGACCTAAATGAAAAGTTTTTCATTTTAGGGATGACCTGGGGCTGCCCCTGTCTAGTCCCTCTATTAAAAATTACTCCAGATTAGTCCTTGTTTATTAAAAAAATATTCAAATCATAATACCATTACAATTTGTTGTTAAGTTATTAATAATATGGACAAAATATATCATACTTAATTGATGAGAAAAGATTATATGAAACTGTGATTTCACATCATTCTTATCTCTTTCCAATATGAGAATGACAAATCATATTTTTCCTCCTGATTTTTAGCATTTTTAGTTGGATTTAAATTTTTGTTCAGAAGGAAAAATTTGATTTGTCATTCTCCTATTGGAAAGTGATAAGATGACATGAAATCACAGTTTCATACAATCCATTCTCCCTAACTGATTTAGCCATGACCCAACTCATAAAAAAAAAAAACCTAACTATCCCCTTATTTTTTGGGGATGGTTTATTTTTTATCAGTCGAGTTAAGTTATGGGTAAATATAGATGAATTTTTTTAGATCCATCCTCCGAAAGAATCAGATATGATAATTTTTCATCATCCAACTCAAGAAAAAGTCAATCAAATCAAATGGATAAAAATGGATACCTATAAAATAAATCCATATGTTTAAAATAAATCTATATGTTATCCCTACATATATGAATGTTTCCATATGTAAAAAAAAAAAGTTACCTGATTCCATTTTTAAGAGTTGCAATTATACATTCTAAGGAAATCCATTTTTTACATGTAAATGCTCAATGCTTAAGTAGGTGTACAAAGTTGATTGTGATCAAATGCTTTATGAGTCGTCTTATGTCTTGTAATTTGGTATGATACACTTTGTCTAAATTATTAATAATTTAACGAAAATTTATAATAGTGTTATAATTTGAATTATTTTATAATGTACAAAGACTAAGGTAAATAATTTTCAGTAGAAAGACTAAAATGAATTTTCAATAATAGTATAGGGGCTCTTGGTAAACTTTCACCAACAACCCAAAGCCACGCTGAGAAAGGGCCGTCTCTTCATTTTCAACAATCCTAGCACCATATTAGACCGTCACTCTCTTTCTCCTTACATATTTCGACTTTCCGCTTAGTTTAGATGAACCGACTTCTTAGCCATCACCACCATCGACTCTTCCCTTATCAGTACTATCTTGTATCAACAATATTAATTCTTATATTTCAAAAATATTAAATATTTATATAAAATTTGATAAAATTATTTTTTATACGAAGAAATTAAAGATTCCAACAATATAAGGTGAGATATTTATATCGTATCTTAATAACTTCCAAAAGAAAAGATCCAAAAATGAATCAGCTTTCGCTGGAACATGGTCCAACCCTAACTTGTTTCGCCAAATGGCTCATATTCATGCAAGGAAACTGGTAGAAGCTTCTTCATGAATTATGTTCTTTCAAATGGGGAAATTTTAGTCTAATCCTTAATTCCTAATGGAAGTTTTGCTTTTCTTTTAATAATGAAATTCACTTCATACAAAATCAAACACGAAGCCAACTGGCGAAATCGCTTGATCCAAATTAATATTGTGAATATCACATTGGTGGACGTATTGTTTTTTTATTACTGAAATTGCGTATTGGTTCGTGTCAATATATTATTTTGAATTTATCGATATTTTGAATATATGTTTAATATATATTTATAGTTATCAAATAAATGATATTAAATAAATTTTAAATATAAAATATTCATGCATCGGCGGATACAAAATAGTCTACCCTATTTGATTTGTATCAACTGAAATTTTAACTAGAACAAAAAATGAATTTGATTACAACGATGTATCACTGGAACCAATACGGAACCGACTCCACTGATGCAAACCCACAACTATAAAAGAAAAATAATAACACCAACGTCATAGAAACAAAGCTACAACAATGTCTTGTTCTTTCCCACCATAAGATTTTTGTTTAAAAATTGTCTTAGTACTTTTTTAGGTTGACTACTGCAGAGAAGAAAAAATTTCGGACCAGTTATTACTAAGCAACACATGTCAAGTTAAAATTATCTTAGTTTAAAATGATGATATCACAAGTCATTGCATTAGAACTAATAATATAAAAGGGATCACTTTCAAGTCATTCAATACAACTTTACAAGCTTAGAAGTCCAAAAGTTTAAAAATCACTGAAGAATTCGAATAACTAGAAATTTCTAAAGAACACTGCATTAGTTTTGAAGAAAGCTGCTTTTTGATATTGTTTAACGGATTTATAGGTTAAACCCGTTTTCAAGAAAAAGTCTACAAGTGTAAAAAACTCTTGGATCAAACCTCTTATCAATCCGGTTTTATGAACAAAAGGAGAAAGAACTTGTTCTTTAAGATTAAGTCTCAAAGATTTTTGAACCCAAACTCATTTTCAAGATCAACTCTTAAAGAGACTTCATTGATTCAACATCTAGTCTCGAAGGCTTTTGACTCCGAATCAAACCAAATTTTCAAGCAATTAACTCTCCAAGCTCACTTTCAATATCAAATTTTGACAACCCTTAAAGCGAATTGTATCCATCCAAAATCAAGTTTAAATAACTCTCAGATCGAAGCACCATAAAAAGAATGATTTATCTAAAAATAATAACTTATAATTTCATGAATGAATTTCTTTGATTTGTCTTCTTATTTTTCCATATCATTATTCCACTAGAAATTTGTACATATAAAATTCTATTATAAATTTGGATGTATCATTTTGATATTATTGAAACCTTTTTTGAAATCGACCTTTTGTTTAAAAAAATGAAAATGGGAGTCGCCACCAATCCCTTTTTTTGTGAGGTGTGATCGGATTACCTTGTAATTTGATCATTTTAATAAAATGTTTGATTTACTAAAACAACGATTTTTGGTCTACAAAATTTAGAAAATGGGTTCGGGATTCGGCTACACACGAGGAAGGATTAGCACCTCATGACGCCCAAAATTGGTACCTAGTTGATTACTTGATGTTTTAGTGTCAAAAGTTGAAAACTCGAAAAGAATTTAAAATATGATCCCTCTTTATTAATGTATATATTTTTTAGTAAAATCTCTTAAATAGATCAAAACGTATGTTAAAAGGTTTTCTTATCTCAAGGTAACAAAAGGGCCATATCCCGTAAGTTAGGACACACCATTTCGAGTCCTCTAAAATAAGCTTACTGTTTATTTAACTGTTATTTAAAACTCATGCGATTTAATTTTAAAAGGGACGTTTGGCTATCTAGGTTCAATGAGAAAATCGAACCCCGTAAGTTAGGACACGACTTTTCGAATCACCAAATATAGAACCTTGTCTTATTTCTTTCTTTTTTTAAAAATTTTCTTTTCTAAACAATAACAAATGTCATATTTAAAACAATGCGTATTTTTTTATTTGGATACAATACATCAATGGACGGACATATCTAAACTTAATGTATAGTAGTGACAAATCACTACAGGAAAATAGGACATTAGCGACGTTTGGACAAAAAACACGCAAAAGTTATACATTAGTGGCGCTAGAAGGAAAATGCCACAATAAATCAAGCAATAGGGGTGTTTATAAGAAAAACGCCGCAAAAAGTTGAGCAATAGTGGTGTTTCTTGTCCAAACGCCGTAAAATGTTGAGCAATAGTGGCGTTTTTGGTCCAAACGTTGCGAATATGATTCTAATGGAAGATTCATAAGCTTTGGTTTGGGATTCATTTTGTAAGATAAATATATATATATATATATATATATATGGTTTTAATAAACAAGTAGAAAAAATATTATTGGTGTAATGCAATTGCTATTAGCCAACAGGTCGGAGGTCACAATGACTTGTAAGACGAGAACATCGAGATTGAATATTTGTTTCGTGTAAGGTAACCGGCACTCGTTGCTATTTAATTCGATTTAATTTTTATATTTTTATCTTATTTTTATTTTGAATTCGATTTTATTTTGATATTTGAAACCGATTTTATAGAAATATAAACTACACCATTCACTTAGCTATGGGAAAGTTTCATTTTAGTTACTTAACTATGAAAAGTTACAATTTAATAACTAAACTATTTAGAAGTTTTCATTTAAGTTACCAAGCTGTTAAAATCAATGCTATATGACTTTCTTTAAACCCTAAACTCTAAACCCCAAATCCTAAATCCCAAACCTCAAATTTTAAACCCTAAACAATACATTAATAAACCATAAACCCTAAACACTATACCCAAAACCATAAACCCTAAAAATATATAGATATTAATGTAAAAGCTTATGTTTATAATAAATTGTGGAAGCAATACTTAATATTGATTAAAAAGTTAAAAAGCAAAACACAAACAATAAATGAAACACCCCAAACCCGGCCCATGAGCCTTGGCCGAATCTGGTATGTTCCCGGTGAAAACCGCTTCAAATTCTTTTTGTACTTAGGAAAAACTTGAGCGTTTTGAAGGAAAGTTTGTTTTGGGTTGGGCTTGAGTTGAAAACAAGTTTATTCCATTAGTAACAGTTCTTTTGATTTAGGTGACAAAATGTTTGGGCTTTATTTTAAAAAAAAATTTACTTTTAACCGGTTCAATTAATAATTATGAAATTCCATTTGTATGAGTAAAATAAAGCAATAAAATAAACATCCAACAATAATAATAGCGGCCTTATTACAATCCCAAAATAAAAACTTAAAAAATAAATAACCAAAACTGAATTAAACAAGTTCCAAATATGAAAAACAAGCATGGCCGCCTCGAGTCCTCTCCGGCTCCATCTCCGCGATCTACTCATCTGCAAAATGTTAAGGGAAAGGGGGTGAGTCACCAAGACTCAGTGTGTAAATCCCCCACCCGGAAAATACATCTCATACACAATTTATTAATAAACATGCACATGCAACCCAACCTAACCATCCATACTCCTTAACTACCGTGTGGTGGTCAAAACCATCGATGACTTAGAGTCACAAATCAAATGATGGGGCCAACCCATCGTGTGGTCAAAACCACCGATGACCATAGGTCACAATTTATCAAGTGTGGTCAAAACCATCGGTGGTACCAAACCACCGGGACTTAGTCGCATTTATCAATCGATGTGGTCAAAACCACCGATGACCATAGGTCACAAATAATCTGATGGGGCCAACCCATCTTGTGGTCAAAACCATCGCGACGATCCATAAAATCATCCCCTCCTCTCATCAATCCCACTATCATCATGCTCAATATCAATTATCATATATCATGTATAGGCATGGCATAACGGCATGTGATGGCATACAAAATCATATATCAAAGATTATGGGGACTTACCCGAGTCCATAAGCCCACAAGCATATATCATATTTATTAACAAGGCAACAAAATAGTCTTATGAATTTTACACACTTGATACTACCACGAATCCTAGATCCCGAAGATCCGATCTACGACACTAGATCTCTTGACCTTAAACGAATTTGATTTCCAAACAAATCCCAAAATCGTTACTTGATTAAGACTCATTAAATTCCTTTAACCATATGTTAGATTTAGTCTAACATTAAAACATAAACATGGCCTTTGGCGAATATACATATATCTTACCTTAAATCTTTTAAACCAAACTCTCTTCTTGATTAATGGAGATGCCAAAATACCTTAGATCTGAAATCCTCAAATTCACCTTCCATATTTCGATCAATAAAATATATGAGGATTAGACTAACTTTCGGCTTAAAAGAAAGGAATACAATTATAACTATAGATCCTTACCTTTATATTGAAATCGATGATCCCTCCCGACACCACTTCGTAGATTCGACTTAGAGACTTGATGAACAATCGGCTATGATCCCTTATGTATTCGGTTTCAAAGATGAAAGAAGAGAGGAATAATAGGCTTAGAAGGAATCGGCTAGGATGCTATAAAGAGAAGAAAAAAAAGAATGGATGCTCAAGAAGAATTTTGCGGAGGAGAGGAGAAAGAATATTTGGCAAAAGAAAAGAGAGGAGAATGAATAATGAATAGCCTTAGTCTCACCCTAAATTAGGCCAAGAATCCTTTGCTTGGCCACTACTCTTCCTTATGTGATAACTTTATCTCTTTAATTTTAAAACAAATAAAGTATAATCCTTATTATCTTCTAATTAGCCGAATTAAAGAGAGTGAAACTCCTCTTTGAAAGCCTTGTGCCATCCACCTCTTGGGCTTCTAGAAGTAAAATAAACCTTATTTTATTTGCCAATGTGACTTGAACTTAGGCCCAACACCCTTGTATGTGGCGCCATTTTAGTGGCATCTTCAGCCACTTTTCCAAGCCCGCTTGTGTGTCAAATTTAAAGGCCTCCTTGCCTTAATTACCTCTTTTAAACTTTAAAACTGACATTTCTAAGTCATTTCTAGGTCAGTAAACTTGACATTTCTTAGGTTTCCTAAAATGTTTACTTTCCTTTTTTAGCTTAGTTTCCAAAATGTTCACTTTCCTAATTTAGATTAGTTTCCAAAATGTTCACTTTCCTCTTTTAGCTTAGTTTCCAAAATGTTTACTTTCCTCTTTTAGCTTAGGTTTCCAAAATGTTCACTTTCCTAATTTACTTAGGTTTCAAAATGGTCACTTTCCTATTTTTAATGTAACATTTCCATACATTCTCGTGCTTCCAAAATGTTCAAAATTTATTCAAAACTCATAAAACATGTCATTTTGTACATTTAAGCCGAAATGCATTTGAAATGGCAAAATGATGCATTTGGCAAATGGAAGACTAATATATCAAAATATTATTTTAGTGGGGATTGTATTAAAAGATTGCAAAATTTTGCCATTTGTAGATGTGTTTTTAGTTAATATGTTTTAAGAGTTTGCAAAACGTTGCCATTTTTATATGCGTTTTTAGTGGCGTTTTCACAAAAAATGCCGCGAATATGTTTTAAGAGTTTGCAAAACGTTACCGTTTTTATATGCGTTTTTAGTGGTGTTTTTACTAAAATGCCACAAAAGGATATGCGTTAGTGGCATTTTCATAAAAAACACCGCAAATATGTTTTAAGAGTTTGCAAAATGTTGTCGTTTTTATCTGCGTTTTTAGTGGCATTTTTACTAAAATGCCACAAAAGGATATGCGTTAGTGGCGTTTTCATGAAAAATGCCGCGAATATGTTTTAAGAGTTGCAAAATGTTCCTTTTTTATCTGCGTTTTTAGTGGCATTTTTACTAAAACGACGCAAAAGGATATGCTTTAGTGGCGTTTTCACAAAAAGCCGCAAATATGTTTTAAAGTTTACAAAACGTTGCCGTTTTAAGCTACATTTTAGCTGTATTAGTGGCACTTTTGATAAACGCCACAAAGTTTAATTAAACTAACTTAAACGTCGTCATTTTATTAGCCTTGAATTTCCTTTAGTTTTCCCCAAGTCAGATTTCCCCAATTTCATTTCCCCAATATACCAACTTATTTTCCTCCAATTTCCCTCAAGTTATTCTTCCCCAAATTATTTTCCCCAATTTCCCAACTTTCCAACCCCTTTCTGATTGAAATCCCCAATTTTCCAAATCCCTTTATTTCTTGTTTGAGCCTAATTTTTGGTTGGAAATTCTTTGCCTCTTCTCTCACTGTTGCTTCAAAATGAAAATCTTCACCTCTTCTCTCTGTCGTCATAGCTGGAAATTCGAGTCCTATAGTTATTAATGTTACTGCTTGTTTTTCTCTAGCGTTGTCACTGTCAGCTATTGTGTTCTTACTTTTACCGAATCTTTATTTTTTGTCACCTGATTACGTTTTCGTTTCTCCTCTTTGGAACAACCTATCAATTTTTGATAATGGTTGGCATTGGAGGAAGCATCTAATACCATACAAGAATTGCTTGACAAGATTAAGTTGCTGGAGAAGATGAAATCTCCTGTACTTCAATAGTCAAACAACATTATTTTTTGGTAACGACGGACTTCCCCTTTCCCATATTTTTTTGTACGTTTTGGGTTTGGATAATTGGCAATTCATTTTTGTTACATTGGCTTAGGGGAGAGCTCAATAGATTCGCTTTCACTATCCCTTTACATGTTTTGGTTTTGGTTAGTCTTAGTGACCTATTTGCCATATATGTTATTCGAGTTAAATGAGATGAGTGTTGGGTATGAATATATGTATATTTTGAAAATTTAAATTTATGTCCGAATGTTTTCTCATAAAAAATTATATGCATATTGTATATTTTAAATTGCTACTTTCTCTTTATATATGTTATTTCCCTTACTGTTGCTTGGCTCATATCTGTATAGATAACCCCGTATAATGTTTTAGCAGTCAACTGCAGTAGAAAGTAGACTTTTTCGATCAATTGATAAACTGTTGGGAATTCAATCCTGAAGCAGTCCCAGGAACTTGCAGCCTCTACTTCCTTGCGGACTTTAAGAGGTATGTATATTTAATTTGCTAAATTTTTTAGTTAAAGCAAATGTTCATCACTTTCTTAGTACAATGACATGATTTAAAACAATTGAGAACATTTAAGTAACTGTAATTTATCGTCAACTTTAGACTTCAAGAACTACGAAATGGATAAGAGTTGAATGAATTTGTCAAGGGTAAGCAACGACTATCGAAATGGTGTACAAAATTTTCTAAATTTTGCATTTCAAAATGCAAGCCAAGAGAATATGATTCTTTGCCCGTGTAAGAAGTGTGGCAACATCAATTGGGATTTTCGTGAAGTTGTCTACGAACATCTAATTGTTGATGGCTTTATTCGGGGGTATAAAAAATGGATTTTCCATGGAAAGTGTACACCTCATAGAACCTCTTCAACGATTAATCTGGCTTATGCTCATAATGCTTACCATTAGTTTGTTAGAGAAGATGACATGGAAGGTATGTTGTAGGATGCATTTAATATGAGCAATCATGGTTTGCAATCATTTCCACTTGACTTTATTATATCCTATGATTGTAATATAGGTGGAAATGCTTTTACAGAAACAGGAAGAAGTGTACCTAATGAAGATCCAAATGGAAAAGCGGCGAAGTTCTACAAGTTACTTAATGAAATGAATGAAGAACTTTATGAGGGATCAAAATTTTCAAAAATGTCATTCTGCATTCGTCTTTTTCACTTAAAATGTTTGGGAGGGTCGACCGAAAACTCTTTTACAATGCTGTTAGAGTTTTTGAGAAATATGTTTCGTTTGCAAAAAATCCCTCATTCATGTAAAGATATGAAGAAACTGATAAAATATTTTGGCCTTAGGTATGACAAAATTCATAGTTGCCCAAATGACTGCATGTTGTATTGAGGTGATCGAAAAACCAATAGTCTTGTCATGTTTGCTGCAAATCTCGTTGGATGAATAGGAATACATAGGATGTGAATGAGGATGAAGGTGAGGCACAATCAAGAAAGAAGCCAATAAATATTTTACGATATTTTACATTAATACCAATGCTTCAAAGGCTTTTCATTCATAAAAAATAATCGAGTCTATGAGGTGGCATTATGATTAATGAACCGATGATGGATTATTAAGGCATCTTGTGGATTCTTTAGCTTGAAAATCATTTGGCAGTAAATTTCCAAGCTTTGCAAGCGATCCTCGGAATGTGAGGCTTGGGCTAGCATCTGATGGATTTAATCCTTTTAAAATCATGAGTACTTCGTTCAGTACTTGGCCTGTAGTGCTTGTTCGTTACAATTTACCTCCGTGGATTTGCATGAAGCAATATTCTTTTATCTTGTCTATGATTATCCCTAGAGTGAAAGGTTCGGAAATGATATTGACATTTATATGTAGCCACTTATTAAAGAGTTGAAATAGTTATGGTCGGGTGTTGAAACATATGATGTCTTGAGAAAGGAGAACTTTTATTTACGTGCAGCTTTGTTGTGGACTATTAATGATTTCTCGGCTTATGCCAATTTATCCGGTTGGAGTACCAAAGGACGTTATGTTTGTCCTTGTTTTGCGGTGCAAACATGTTCAAAGTGGTTATATAATAGGAAAAAGTTCTTGTATATGGGGCATCGTCGGTGGTTAGATGGAAATCATAGATTTAGATTTAGAGGACTCTATTTCATGGTACTGAAGAGTTCAGAGAAGCTTCTGAGCAGACGATTGGATCTAAAATCTTGATCATGTTAAAAGATATCAATTTCAATTATGGGAAGATGAATCAACCACCCAACATGCAAACAAGGAGAAGACCGAGGGTAGCATATGTTGGCGATGTTGACCAGCAGATTGATGATGAATCTAATGAAGAGGATGATCCTAATGAGGCAGACTTGTGGAAAAAAAGAAGTATTTTTCTGAGTTGCCTTATTGGGAGCATCAAATTTTGCGACACAATCTTGATGTCATGTATATTGAAAAGAATGTTTGCAAGAACACCATTGGGACAATATTGAATGTCGATAGAAAATCAAAAGAAAATCTTTAGAGTCGACTTGATCTAGTTGACATAGGAATTCGACGTGATCTTCATCCCTAAGTACTTCCGAATGGGAAATATCTGTTGCCGCTTTCTATTTTTGCAATGTCGAAGAAAGAAAAAGAAGTGTTCTACACTATGTTGAAGGATATAAAGGTCCCGATACGTATGCATAAAATATATCTCGATGTGTGAGTCTTAAAGATCAAAGACTATATTCTCTAAAGTCACATGATTATCATATCTTGATGCAAGATTTACTACTGGTTGCTTTACAGTGTTGTATGTCAAAAAGGTGACGTCTTGTATAATTAAACTATCCAATATAATGAAAGCTATTTGTGGCAAATTTTTGAATGTTGAAGAATTTAAGAAAGTACAAGATCGAGCTGCCTTGACTTTATGCAATTTGGAGAAGATCTTTCCACCTTCCTTCTTCGCTATTATGGTGCACTTGCTAATCCATCTCCCTCATGAAGCAAAACTTGGTGGATCGATTTTCTATCGGTGGATGTATCCTATAAAGAGGTGCTAATTTATTTGTAAAGTTTTTCATTCATTCATTAATATAACTTTAGTTACAAATTTTGATAATGTTGTATATCGTGTTTAGGTTCCTATGCAAATTGAAGTTTTATTGT
Organism: Gossypium rotundifolium; assembly: GCA_025506655.1. Taxonomy (NCBI): domain Eukaryota; kingdom Viridiplantae; phylum Streptophyta; class Magnoliopsida; order Malvales; family Malvaceae; genus Gossypium; species Gossypium rotundifolium. The sequence continues at coordinate 33,782,919 of CP106733.1, read as the reverse complement.
TGTAATAAGCGTTATCTAGAAGGATCAATTGCTGAAGGTTACTTGGCAGAGGAGTGTATGACTTTCTGTTCTAGATATTTTGAAGATGTTGAAACAAGACTGAATAGGCTAAGTAGAAATGCTGGGCTCACTGATCATAACTTATCCGAAACTTATTTATTTCGAAGTTATGGAGAACCAATTGGTAAAGTTGAAATTGCACACTTAGATGATAGATCTTGGGTACAAGCACATTAATATGTTCTTTTTCACCATGATCCAATTGAACCATTCCGCAAGTAAGTTTTAGAAATTAAAAAATATTCATCTTTTTAATTTGTTTATCTTCTAACCAAGTAGTTTACTTTTTAATATAGCAAGTACAAACAAGTATTGAGATCTTGTTCATGCTTTCGAAGATTACAACATCGAGAGATTCATAAGTTATTCACAGAATCTTTTCATGAATGGTTAGGGAAAACGGTATGCAACTGAAGCTTTCATTGAAAAATAATAATGTTTTCTCATAACACTTATAATTAATCAATTTACTTTCGATTCAATAGGTTTGGAGTGGAAAGGACATCAATGACGAAGTTAAATGGCTTTCCTAAGGTCTGAATAGAGTAGTAAAAAGATATAGTGCCTTCCTAATAAATGGATTCAGGTTTCATACAAAATCTCACGAAAGATTGAGGAGGACTCAAAATTATGGAATAGTTGTTAATTCTTCAATTACAAGTTATGCTAGTGCTAGGGACAGTAATCCTATTGAGGGAAATGTGAAGTATTACGGACTTCTTATTGACATTATTGAGTTGGATTACTATGGAAAATGGAAGGTTGTCTTATTTCTATGTGATAGGGCTGATGTTAATACTACTAGCGGAATTAAAAAAGATCAATTTGGTTTTACAATGGTGGACTTCTCTCGATTAATTCACATTGGACAACAATTGATAGACAAGCCGTATACATTTTTTCTCAAGTGAAACAAGTTTTTTACTCAAAAGAGCCAATTGATGAGAGTTGGTACATTGTACTAACACCCCTAGTATAACACCCCTAGAGACTTGTTTGACATGGACAATGGAAGTAGAGATGACATCGATGAAAAATCAGAAACTTTGTCTTTTCCAGAACAAAACTTAAATAAAAATATCCCTAGTACTAGTATACAATTTCAATGGGTTCGCCAGGATGTGGATGAAGATATTTACGAATTATGATGTAGTAAGATTTTACGATTTTTAAGTATACGTCATATTATTATTTAAATTTTGATCTTGTTTAATATTTCAACTATTTTAAGAATATATGTACTATTATTGTTGTAATTAGTTACTAAAATTTCAACTATTTTATGTGTATTATAGATAAAATGCCTAGAAGAAGATTGCGAGATCTAAGTATTGTTCAAAATCGTCCAGATTTGGAAGAAACAAATAGTGAACAACAGACTGCTATTAGATCTTTGAATGTTCCGAATATAGCTGATGAACCTGCAGAAATTCAAAGTAATGGTAACATTAATTTACATGCGCGTTGACTTTTATTATTGATTTCTATTTCAAATTCTTATATTATAATGTAACATTTTTCAACTGAAAGTGGTGGGACGCACAAAACTTGAGGACTACGCTACTAAATGATTTATACGAGTTAAATTCTGTCGAGCATGTCAAAGTAGCTAAATAGTCTTGGTCAACTGTTGGATCAGAAGCTCGGCTTTTAGCAGGGTACTTGGGCATCATAGCATGAAATGCAAATTTGTTGGCTATCAACTATGAGTCATGGCATCATATGATAGCAACAAAATCAAGCTCCTGATAATATTAAGGTAATAATGTGAATGTAATTTATAATACTTTGGTTTAAGTTTCATTTATATTTACTTTCTAAACTTGTGTTTTTTGCAGGAGAGATTTGCTTTAGAGGTCTTGGATAATTATGTCAATAAGGCATTAAGAAAAAAATGGAGAGACCATAAAAGTGCTTTAAAGAAGGAATATTTTAAGAAAAATATAAGCCTCGAAGAGAAATTGTGAAATGCCCCGCCGGGAATGCTGAGGTACTAATGGGAAGATGTAGTTAGATTTTGGAATTTAAATAAAGGAGAGGTATTACGTACTTCCAAACTCTTATAATTATTTCGGTTTATAGTATTTACTATATATGTAATAATAACTTCATAATGTAAGATCGTGAGCGAGTTGGAACAACAAGTAGACAAAAATAAAATTTCTCGCACACAAGCTGGGTCGAAAAGTTTTGCTTGTGTAGCTAAGGCTGAGATATTTTGAATTTATTAATTGTGTCAAATATTAATTACTTTATATTAAATTATATTTTTACTACTATCTTGTAGGAACTATTGTCTGGTCAAAAAGTTGGACGCCTTCAGCTTTTTGACATTACACATAGAAAGAAAGATGGATCTCCTCGACTTCTGAAGTTGCAAAAATTATGGTATATTTACTTAATAAAATTTGAATTATTTTAAATATTTATAATGTTTAATTATAATGGTTTAATTTGTCGTTTGCAATGCAAATAATGTTAAGTTATGTTGCATTTGTTTTATTATATATTTCATTTCTAACTCTTTAATTGATTTATTAGGAGAAACTAAAGGATAAAAAGGCAGAGTATGAAGCGATTGCTTCGAGTGATAGTTTTGTTAATCTTGACGACATTGATAACAAAATTATTATTGAAGTTTTGGGTCCTAAAATGTATGGTCGGGTTCGATTTCAAGGATCTTTTGTTAACCTAACCCAATATTTTGGATCCAACTCGTAGCAATACATGCCTTCGGGAAGTCAGGCTCAAGCTGAATTTCAGAGGTTAAGAGACCAAATGGCAGCAAGCGAGCACAGTTGAGCAAATTGTTCAACTTAAAGTGGAGGCAACATTGAGAGAAGTTGAGGTTCAAAGAAAATATGAAGAACTCCAACTACAACTTAAAGCGGAGGTAGCAACGAGGAAAGTAAAGGCAACAATGAGGAAGCGAGTAAAGCAAAAGGAAGCGACGACTCAAAGCAAAAAATATGATAATATGATGAAGATGTTTTAGCAGCCGCAGAATCCACCATCTTAGACGTTTGTTTTCTTATTGTAAGAATATTTTAACATTATAACTTTTAACATTACTATAAGAATATTTTGTTATTTCATTTATTAATTTAGATCATATATCTTTCGTTGGATTTGAAGTATCATTTTGCTATATGAATGAAAATGGATGGATTTCATGTTATAGGAAGGGTTGTATATGAATGAAAATGGATGTTAGAAATTTGCTAAAGTTAGTGGCTTTTTTTCACAAATGCCGCTAAAGAAGACGACTTTTAGCGACGTTTGTAGGAAAAGCGCCGCTAAAGATCCTGTTCTTTAGCGGCTTTTGTGGATAAAGCACCGCTAAAGATCGTGTTCTTTAGCGGCGTTTGTGCGTAAAGCGCCGCTAAATGTCGTGTTCTTTAGCGGCATTTGTGGAAAAGCGCGCTAAAGGTCATTTTCTGTAGTGGCATATGTGAGAAAAGTGCCACTAAAGGTCATGTTCTATAGCGGCGTTTTCCCACATAAACGCCGCAAAATTTAGCGGCGTTGTCTATAACAACGGTTTTTACGGCACTTGTAAAAATGCTGCAAATAGTTTTAGTGGCGCTCCCAAAAAAATACCGCTGAAAACCTATTTTGCTGTAGTGAATGAAATAATATAAAATGACTATATTGATAGAATATTGGAATGATAGGTAAATAAATGAATACTATAACAATAATAGTATAACCTTAATAATAATAATATTAACAATCATATCATAGTAATAATAAATAAAGTAACTTAAAATAAATAAGAACATGGAAGATGCATGTTAAAAAAAATGATATGAAAATGCCAAAATAATAAAAGAAATAGTAAAGTAATAAGAGCACACAAAAAGTACAAATAAAATAACAATGACGATAATAATAAAAATATGCCAATAAAAGCATGTGTACAATCCAATTCACGAGTAGGTGTAAAATATATATATATATATATATATGATAAATATATAGATACTAATAAAACAATAATAATAAATAAAATAATGATCATGATAACAAAGGCACAAAAAGAAAATAAAAATAAAAGAATAAAAGTAAAAAGGCACGATAGGAAAATAAAATAAAAAATAGTTTTAAATATTAAAAATGGTTAAAAACTAATAAATAAGTAAATAAATAAATAAATAAAGAACTCAATTGCAACTTAAATGGAATTAAAAGGATAAATCGGGAAAAATAAATAAATAAAAGACCAAAATGAAAAGCGCGAAAACAAACGAGGATCAAATGAGCAATTATCCCAATCCTCAGGACACGCGTCCCTTCTCCAGGAGGTCAGCGAACCGATGACCTAATTGAAAGCAGGGTAAAATTGAATGGAAAAATTTCTAAAAAGAAGAAATAATTAAATTAGGACTAAATTAAAACAACTCAAAAGGCGGAAGGACTAAAGGCGTAAATATTTCTTCTAAAGAAAAAACATGCGGATCCTAGAAGTGGATCGGGTCAGCCACAAGTCGTGTCAAAACAACATCGTTTTAACGTCTAGAAATCGGCCCAAAACGGCGCAGTTTAGACCGCCTATTTAATCCAAAAAATTTCAAAAAAAAAATCATTTCTTCCTTCATTAAAAAAAAAATTGAAAGTCCCCCACTTTTTCTCTCAAAGCCTTCTTTGACCGGCCTTGGGTCTCATCGAGCTCCGTCGCGTCTATTGCCTATCATTGGCAACAGCTCTGCCGTCCACGGTGGCTGGCAAAATAAAAAGGGCCTTTTTGATCACTTTACTACCCTCAACCCTAATCTGAGACCAAAATGCCCAAAAGCCTACCAAAATTAAAAAAATAAAAAACAAAGGAACCTTTCTTTTCTATCTTCTTCCTTCGCGACCGTTCAGCGAATCCATGAGGATCCGTCGATCTTTCAAAATGGAGGGAGAAGACGACAGTGATGATATATGTAAAAAGGTTTCATTTTCATTTTTATTTATATATAAAAAAAGATTAAAAAAAGATTTTAAAAAAAAAGATCTATCTATTCTCTTCTATTTTAAAACTTGCTGTTTTTTTTATTATTTTTCTTCCCTCCTTGAATCTTACAAGAAATCGGCCTTTATAGCCATTTGAAATTACAACATTTTCTTTTCTTTTCTGTTTCTTCATTGGTACTGTTTCTTTGCTACCGTTTTTGCAGTTGTTGTCCTTTTTTCATTCTTTTTGTAGGTACCCTTGAAGAGTTAACGACGGGGCAAAAAGGATGCCCTTGCCATTTTGGTGAAATGGCAGCAAAGGCACGTCAGGCCTCGGGCGGCGTGCCTGTTCATGTGGAGGGTAGCAGTGCTGGAGGCTAGGGTTTTTTTTTTTTATTTTACTAAAATTTAGTTTAGGGTATCAGGCTTGGGCCATTAGGTTTTTTTTTTGGGCTTGTAATCTTGTAATTTGACTATTTTGCAATTTGGACTTTAAAATTTTTATTTTATTTGGTTTGGTTTGGGCCCGGGCAAAAATGGCCTATTACAACTGCCCCTCTTTGCTCGTTGACGTGTAACAGGAATGGAGAAAAGACTTCAAAAAGAGCCAATTTTGCCCGATCTTGCTGAATCTTGGCTTATTTGGTGTTTCTCTTTTCCGAGTAGTCTCATTCTAACCCACTGCAACTTCAGAGGTATAGGATTTGTTGCTTCAATCTATTTCACTGCAACTTCAGGGAAATAAGATTCGCATCTTCAATTTGCTCCACTGCAACTCTAGGGAGATAAGATTTGTAACTTGTGGCTTTAATTTGTTCCATTGTAACTTCGGGAACTAAGGTCCATTATCTTCAATCTCTCCACTGCAACTTCAGGGAGATACAATTTGTTATCTTTAATCTGCTCCACTGCAGCTTCAGGGAGATAAGATTTGTAACTTCAATCTGCTCTACTGCAACTTTAGAGAGATAAGATTTGATATCTTCAATCTATTCTACTGCAACTTCAGAGAGATAAGATTTGCTATCTTGAATCTTCTCCACCGCAATTTTAAGGAGATAATATTTGTAACTTCAATCTGCTCTACTGCAACTTCAGAGAGATAAGATTTGATATCTTCAATATGCTCTACTGCAACTTCAGAGAGATAAGATTTTCTATCTTCAATTTTCTCTACTGTAACTTCAAGGAGATAAGATTTGTAACTTCAATCTACTCTACTGCAACTTCAGAGAGATAAGATTTGCTGTCTTCAATCTGCTCCACTGCAATTTTAGAGATAAGATTTGCTATGGTAGATTTAATTCGACCTGCTACATCTTCAGAGGTATAGGATTTGCGACTTGTAGTTTTAACCTATTCCACTGCAACTTCAAGGAAATAAGATTAACATCTTTAATCTGCTCCACTACAACTTCAGGGAGATAAGATTTGCTATTGTAGATTTAATCTGACCTACTGCATCTTCAGAGGTATAAGATTTGTGACTTGTAGTTTTAATCCATTCCACTGCAACTTCAGGGAAATAAGATTAACATCTTCAATCTGCTCCACTGCAACTTTAGGGAGATAAGATTTGCTATGGTAGATTTAATCTGACCTATTGCATGTACAGATGTATAGGATTTGAGACTTGTAGTTTTAATCTATTTGTAACACCCCTTACCCGGGATTCCCGCCGGAATAGGGCACAAGGCATTACCGTACAAAAGTACTTAATTTCCACTTAGGTTCAACGCGACTACTCTTCTTGAGTCACTTTAACAACCTCATATTCGACCTACGAGACCTCACTCGTACCCATGAGGGCTCTCGAGACTATATCAAAAACTTTACGATCCATAACATTTCTTTTTATTTAAACAGGGAGTACACTCCGTGTTAGATGACACACATGCCCTTGTGCTCACACCGTACCCAAAAACCCCACCATTCTTCCAAAACTCCCATGGCTAGGGCACACGCCTATGTTAGTCTAGGGGCACGCCCGTGTATCCCTAAGACACCCCTGTATCTCCCACCCGTGGTCGACAATGACTAATCTCACACGGCCTGGACTTGCCCATGGCCCTAGACCTTGTGCCACACCATGATATGCTGACTTATTCAACACGGCCTGGGCACACGCCCATGTTCTAACCTTGTCTCACACACGGTCCACACAAACGGCAGTGGATTTTGCCCGTGGTCTATCCTAATTTAAAACACCAAGGTGTAGGGTTTGCACGGTCTAGACACACGCCCGTGTATCCAACCGTGTGGGCACTTAGAGGCTATCTTCCAAGCCTTTTTGCCACTCTCATTTGCATACATACATACATACATACATACATACATACATACATACATACATACATACATACATACATACAATCATCATCACATAACTCCATATTGCATCAATTTAACTCTTAAATTATAGACACTTAATCATAAGAGAAATAAAGTCTTCGTCCCATACACTAGGGAGAACTACTTCCAATACAATTACAACAACTTAAGCCATCATCTATGGCTATACTCAACCAAAACTCTAAGTTCTTTTAGGCCAACACAATTTGGCTACATCAATTAGACCTTAGTCAATTCTAAAAGAATCCCTATACATGCCATGACTCATAAGGACTTGGAACACCATACTAAGCATTTATTCGATAGTGTGAAAACATCTCCTGTGGCCTCCAACCCGAGCTAGCCAAAATAACCTATAAGAGATGGGAAAAGAAAAGGAGTAAGCAATAATGCTTAGTAAGTTCGTCTGCATACAACTGATAAACACTAACATTCATTGAATATACATGATTTCAAGTTATTATGATGAGCTTTTCTCATGAACTCATGGTTACTTACTCAATCATCCTTAAAGCTTACTCATTCTATCTCTTACCATGCCACAAGCCAAATGCTCGTTTAATTAGCATACATTCCTGCACTGATTGTCACAAGATCATATAAAACAACACGTCAAGCATTTTCAATAAGCCACTCATATTACTAATCTCCCGGTGGTTACGCACTTAGCCCACCATTGAATCTCTTATAGGGTGGTATCGCACACAGCCCACCAATCAATTATACTTAGGGTGATTTTGCACTTAGCTCACCAATCAATTATAAGCGATGGTATCGCACACAGCCCATCGATTTCTAATTAATCAGGTGGTAATGCACACAGCCCACCGATAGTAATATAATTGATGGTATCGCACGCAGCCCATCAATTTCTAATTAATCAGGTGGTAATGCACACAGCCCATCGATAGTAATATAATTGATGGTATCACACATAGTCCATCAATTAATAATATATTAGGTGGTATCGCACACAACCCACCGATATTATACATTCTTGAATAGTTATCCACATGCATTTATCTATTTCAAATGTTTACACAAAAACTTCTTCGCACACTACCATTCTTACTTAGCTTTCTACTATAATTGTTCGCATTCACACAATGCAACAATAATTATAACTTATGCAACTAAAGTGCATCCTTTACATATCACCCACTATGGGTTCATCAAATACCGAATCCACTTCAATTCAGTTCTAACACATTCCTGCACCTCTCATGTACAATACATTCATTCTCAATTCTAAAATACTTATTGAGTCACTAAAATCGTTAAGTAACTCCCTTAAGTCTCGTACACATAACATTACATTGACATCATACACGAGTTAACCTATCGATGCCATGTTCCCAACATGGTCCTATTCAAAATCTCTCACCGAGGCCATATTTCAATATGGTCTTACACGGAACCTTAACTATCATCTTTTCATAATATTTGCATTTCTTACTATTCTTAGATTCCAAATCTCTTAACAACTCATCAACACTTATTTAATACATTCATTGCATAATTATACATTCCATACAACATTGGAATATTAAATAACCCGACGCATTTTGCAAGGTTTGCATACGAACTTACCTCGATGATTTAAAAGGCCAAAAATGACTTTTTGCCCACATTTCTTTTTTCTTCCGTTCTAGGTTCGAATCTCGTTTTCTTCGATCTAGAACAATAAAATTTACTCGTTTAGTCACTTAATGATCATATTACAACTTAATATCCACTTAGGCAAAAATGACCATTTTGCCCTATACTTTGGCAAAATTACGATTTTGGCCCTAGGCTCGTAAATAAATTTTCATCATATTTTCTTGTTAAACAAGCCTATCTGATCATTTAATCCTCTTACAACTATCCAAAATTCCAACTATTTCATGCCTTAATGAACAAATTACAACTTTTACATTTTAGTCCCAATTAGGTGTTTTCATGACAACACCTTTCACAAAAGTTGTTTCTCATCATTCTATCATTCATTTTCTTCCATAAAAATTCAGCAACCAGCATAAACTTTCTCATGGCAAGTCCTTAGACTCTCAACCATGTTACAAATTAGTCCCCTCATTAGCTAGCTTAAGCTTTGGGGACTCCAAAAGTACAATTTTTATCAAGAAAAGTCATCAAAATCACTTACTTGAGAGGAGGAAAGTTTGCTGAAATTTTGAGCTTCAAAAACCCTCATTTTGCTGCTCATTTTTGGTGGAGAGAAGATGGAGAGAAAGGTGATATTTTCTTTTCTTTATTTTATTATAAAACATCCATCTTATCCCACCAACTTTGACCAAAATTAAAAACCCTTGTCCCCTATGTCACATGGCTGACCAACCCACTTAAAACAAGGCCAAATTGCACACTTGGGACCTCCAATTTATAAACCATAGCTATTAGGCACCTTTAGCAATTAAAATAGAACTTTTGCACTTTATGCGATTTAGTCCTTTTTCACAATTTAGCTAGAAATTGCTAAAATTAAGGCACCAAAATTTCAATACATCCTTATAAACATGTTATAACACATAGAATAACATGAAAATAATTTTCTCTAACCTTGAATTAGTGATTTTGAGATCACTATTTCAACTAGCCCCTAAATCGGGCATTACAATTCTCTCCCCTTAGGGATTTTCATCCCCGAAAATCTTATCAGGAGGATTTACTACCAACATTCTTAAAATGTTTCCATCTACTCTTCAAAATTGCAAATTCCACTTATCCTCAAATTTCTCCTGCCAATAACTCTTAAGCTGTGAGACATAAGGTCGAAACGCAACTTGAGACCTAGGTTATTCTTCCTCTGGGGCATATACTATATCCAATAATCCACTAATGTGGAACTCCGTACATGTCCAAACGTTCATTTAGATCTTTACTGGTTGATTCACTACAATTCGAATGACATTCCCCCTCCTTGGGAATTTTGTCAACCCAAATTTGAAATCTTTAAGGTTTTACCTCTCTTTCTCATTAAAGCATTCACCAACTGTAAAAGTCTTGACTTGTACGCTTTGAAAACTCAGCTTTTAGTGGTCAACTACTTCTGACCATAACTCAATCTTATCGTGAAATGTACTCTACTGTCAAAACATTTATGCACATAAATGTACTTCTTTATTCTTGCTTTATCAGATATGCCACTACTAAATCTCATGTCAAAACTTCTGTATAAGTTCTGGATTCATCATCATTCACTTTCTATCTCGAGGAAGCATCAACAACGGAAATCTCATCCAGCATGGATAGCTTGTTTAAAATACCATTTATTATAATGCTTCTGAACTCTTCTATTCTGAAAGGAAGGCTCACTATAGTCATTAACCTTGCTGAAACTAGGATATTATCAACTAGAGTCAACCGAGTAACTAACTCGCATTGCTCAACATGGATCTTCCATTCAGTCACCTGTACTATGTCCGCTATCTGAGAAGTATTACAATGACTATACCCACCATTGTAATAGCTCAAGCAGTTTCCACTAATTCGTCTTCAAAATCTTCTGTAGTATAAGATACCCTCAATCATTAAAATTTAGAAATACACATCGATTTTCCCATGGATCATTACATAACATCTAATTCACAACACAGACACAAAAGTGATCGCCTCTGGATCACCAACTTGTTAACTCTTTTTCTCGATTCAGACTGAACTCAGTACTAGAACTTTCAATTGATAGTTCCCTCTATAGCTTTCAACTCAACCATCATGGGTTGAACATTTCGATGAGCATATCTTTATAATATGTTCTCTACTCACGTATACACATAATTTTATTCTCCTTATTGAATCAGGTGTGAATATACATAAAACTCAAATCATATCTCAATACTTTAATCTACTCTTTTCTCCATATTGAGAACATACCTTAAGCACACTCTCATCTGAGTTTCTCTTTCTATGCTAATCTAAAACTTTTACCATCGTCATCTCTCACGTTAATAGGGACATCTCTATTAAATTCATTAACTCTATTCAATTTACTCGAAATCCCATCACACAACGTGAAACTTGTAATTTCACTTCTTGTACGAGAATCATCACCAACTTCCTCCTCAAGGTACCCGAATAAGGCTACGAGGAGGTAAAGGAATGTCAATTTCAATTAACTAAATCGACAACCGTTTTATCTGATTTTTACTAATGGCTAACATTTTCACATAATCACAGTTTATATAAAAAAAACAACTACATCAGCCCTGAAAGGCAACAGACGTTTATACATAATGCTTAAGGAGATTATTATAATCCATTCATGGCATCAAATAACCACACACAAACAACAAGCTTAGAGCCAACTTACTCATTTTTTGCCATTTATTTAGCACACACCGTGCTACCTATCATACTCATTTCTTTTGACTCGCTCACGAGTGCTTGTATTCACCCATTCACATGGCTTTAATACAATTCTCATTTCTACCTCTAGACTCGTCCATCTGTCCCTTTAATCACTAGGGATAATCATAGGTGCATATTCATCGTCATTCATATAGGTACGAAACCAATGCCACATCCTCGAGGTGGTCTTATATGGAGTCAACTCTAAATGCCAATGCCATATCCTGGATATGGTCTTATATGGGCTTCATGTCGTGTACGATGCCATATTCTAAATATAGTCTTATACGATTTTCATATTCATTACCGAAGCCATATCCTGAATATGGTTTTAAACAGGATCATAGCTTGGTGCCGAGGCCATGTCCCGAACATGGTCTTATATGGGACTTTATCTATTTCATATCTTATTGATAGTCTCCCAAGGACTTCAACCTCATGTTCAACAACAATTACTCTATTTAGTAGAGTATCGTGTATCAACGTGATACAAAGCATTCTCAATTATGCTAACATACATATTGTATTACTCACATACAAACTTACTCAACTTAACTCTCATAACATCTCATCATAATTCAAAAGTGGTAAGGGGGCGAGGTTGCAGAGTCCCTTAGCCTAACTCTCGCGACTACTTACATATGATTTAATATTCATCATCAATGAAATAGTATTATAGTCACACAACTCACTCCAAGTGAGTTTCCACGTTTATCACACTACAATCGTCTCTATCACTCATACTTTCGAATTGTGACTTTAATAATTCAAGTTCCATATTAATATTTGCTCGAGTACTCAACATTTAACTCTACTTTCTCTTACAATCACTCATCAACTAAAGAATGTCTTACGGGTTTGAGTACGTTGTTTATCTGATTGCCATAGTCTAACTATGGTCTTACTCGTATCACAACATCATGGTCCAGCTATTTCTTTACATGTCATCACGATGCCATAGCCTCGCTATGGTCTTACACGAAATCTCATACCAATACCAGGTCTCAGACGTGGTCTTACACGGAATCACGTATCGTCACCAATGCCATGTCCCAGACATGGTCTTACATGGGATCACATGTATTGCCATGGTCTAACCATGGTCTTATTAATCATTTTATCATTAAACAACTGTACTCATCCCTACATTCTATTTAATCAAACTTCCCAGTTTAACTCTCACTCCATATTACTCGTAGTTTCATACTCGTAGAGTCACAAAATAAAACGTTATACAATCATCTACTTTAATAATCACACATGAGATTCAACTATGTGGACATATTGATCATACATCATTCAAATAATCATACATACACGTATACCCCATTCTCTGGGTAAATTTACTCACTATATACACCTAACCTAGTAGGTTGAGTATATAACACCTTATGCACATCCAGCCAATACAAATAAGCTTATCACTTTATAACTCTCATCTCATGCATTATCACACACATGTCATATACTTCTATTCATACCTCTTTGAATCTCATCAATGCATAGGAGTATTTCAATTACCTCATTATCACTTACAACATTATTGGGCTTAGCTTGGTTGGGAACCATCCCTGTCTTAACAAAACAATTTCATTAGAGCCGAGAGATATCACACTATCATAGTCCACCTATGGCATGTATAGCTAGACACTTACTCAAGCTAGGTTAGTCTGACAACTGACTAAACCATGCTCTGATACCACTAAATGTAACCCCCTTACCCGGGATTCCTGCTAGAATAGGGCACAAGGCGTTACCATACAAAAGTACTTAATTTCCACTTAGGTTCAATGTGACTACTCTTCTTGAGTCACTTTAACAACCTCATATTCGACCTACGAGACCTCACTCGTACCCACGAGGGCTCTCGAGACTATATTAGAAACTTTACGATCCATAAGATTTCTTTTCATTTAAACAGGGAGTACACGCCCGTTTTAGATGACACACACGCCCGTGTGTAGTCACACATGCCCTTGTGCTCACATCGTGCCCAAAACCCCACCATTCTACCAAAACTCCCATGGCTAGGGCATACGCCCATGTTAGTCTAGGGGCACGCCCGTGTATCCCTAAGACACCCCCGTATCTCCCACTCGTGGTCAACACTGACTAATCTCACACGGCCGGGACAAGCCCGTGGCCCTAGACCGTGTGTCACACCTTGATATACTGACTTATTCAACACGGCCTGGGCACACGCCTATGTTCTAACTGTGTCTCACCCACGGTCCACACAAACGACTGTGGATTTTGCCCGTGGTCTATCCTAATTTAAAACACTAAGGTGCAGGGTTCGCACGGTCTAGACACACGCCCGTGTATCCAACCGTGTGGGCACTTAGAGGCTATCTTCCAAGCCTTTTTGCCACTCTCATTTGCATACATACATACATACAATCATCATCACATAACTCCATATTGCATCAATTTAACTCTTAAATTATAGACACTTAATCATAAGAGAAATAAAGTCTTCATCCCATACACTAGGGAGAACTACTTCCAATACAATTACAACAACTTAAGCCATCATCTATGGCTATACTCAACCAAAACTCTAAGTTCTTTTAGGCCAATGCAATTTGGCTACATCAATTAGAACTTAGTCAATTCTAAAAGAATCCCTATACATGCCATGACTCATAAGGACTTTGAACACCATACCAAGCATTTATTCGATAGTGTAAAAACATCTCCTGCGGCCTCCAACCCGAGCTAGCCAAAATAACCTATAAGAGATGGGAAAAGAAAAGGAGTAAGTAATAATGCTTAGTAAGTTCGTCTACATACAACTGATAAACACTGACATTCATTGAATATACATGATTTCAAGTTATTATGATGAGCTTTTCTCATGAACTCATGGTTACTTACTCAATCATCCTTAAAGCTTACTCATTCTATCTCTTACCATATTTTTACCATGCCACAAGCCAAATGCTCGTTTAATTAGCATACATTCCTGCATTGATCATCACAAGATCATATAAAACAACACGTCAAGCATTTTCAATAAGCCACTCATATTACTAATCTCTCGGTGGTTACGCACTTAGCCCACCATTGAATCTCTTATAGGGTGGTATCGCACACAGCCCACCAATTTAGCTTACCAAACAATTATAAGCGATGGTATCGTACACAGCCCATCGATTTCTAATTAATCAGGTGGTAATGCACAGAGCCCACCTATAGTAATATAATTGATGGTATCGCACGCAGCCCATCAATTTCTAATTAATCAGGTGGTAACGTACACAGCCCATCGATAGTAATATAATTGATAGTATCGCACACAGTCCATCAATTAATAATATATTAGGTGGTATCATACACAGCCCACCGATATTATACATTCTTGAATAGTTATCCATATGCATTTATCTATTTCAAATGTTTACCCGAAAACTTCTTCACACACTACCATTCTTACTTAGCTCTCTACTATAATTGTTCGCATTCACACAATGCAACAATAATTATAACTTATGCAACTAAAGTGCATCCTTTACATATCACCCACTATGGGTTCATCAAATACCGAATCCACTTCAATTCAGTTCTAACACATTCCTGCACCTCTCATGTACAATACATTCATTCTCAATTCTCAAATACTTATTGAGTCACTAAAATCGTTAAGTAACTCCCTTAAGTCTCGTACACATAACATTACATTGACATCATACACGAGTTAACCTATCGATGCCATGTTCCCAACATGGTCCTATTCAAAATCTCTCACCGAGGCCATATTTCAATATGGTCTTACACGGAACCTTAACTATCATCTTTTCATAATATTTGCATTTCTTACTATTCTTAGATTCCAAATCTCTTAACAACTCATCAACACCTATTTAATACATTCATTGCATAATTATACATTCCATACAACATTGGAATATTAAATAACCCATACGTACTTGCAAGGTTTGCATACGAACTTACCTCGATGACGAAAAGGCCAAAAAGGACTTTTTGCCCACATTTCTCTTTTCTTCCATTCTAGGTTCGAATCTCATTTTCTTCGATCTAGAACAATGAAATTTACTTGTTTAGTCACTTAATGATCATATTACAACTTAATATCCACTTAGGCAAAATGACCATTTTACCCCTATACTTTGGCAAAATTATGATTTTGCCCCTAGGCTCGTAAATAAATTTTCATCACATTTTCTTGTTAAACAAGCCTAGCTAATCATTTAGTCCTCTTACAACTATCCACAATTCAAACTATTTCATGCCTTATTGAACAAATTACAACTTTTGCATTTTAGTCCCAATTAGGTGTTTTCATGACAACACCTTTCACAAAAATTGTTTCTCATCATCCTATCATTCATTTTCTTCCATAAAAATTCTACAACCAGAATAAACTTTCTCATGGCAAGTCCTTAGATGCTCAACCATGTTACAAATTAGTCCCCTCATTAGCTAGCTTAAGCTTTGGGGACTCCAAAAGTATAATTTTTATCAAGAAAAGTCATCAAAATCACTTACTTGAGAGGAGGAAAGTTTGCTGAAATTTTGAGCTTCAAAACCCCCATTTTGTTGCTCATTTTTGGTGGAGAGAAGATGGAGAGAAAGGTTATATTTTCTTTTCTTTATTTTATTATAAAACATCCATCTTATCCCACCAACTTTGACGAAAATTGAAAACACTTGTCCCCTATGTCACATGGCTGACCAACCCACTTAAAACAAGGCCAAATTGCACACTTGGGACCTCCAATTTATAAACCATAGCTATTAGGCACCTTTAGCAATTAAAATAGAACTTTTGCACTTTATGCGATTTAGTCCTTTTTCACAATTTAGCTAGAAATTGCTAAAATTAAGGCACCAAAATTTCCATACATCCTTATAAACATGTTATAACACATAGAATAACATGAAAATAATTTTTATAACCTCAAATTAGTGATTTTGAGATCACTATTTCAACTAGCCCCTAAATCAAGTACATTACAGAGATTAGATTTGTAACTTGTAGCTTTAATCATTTCCACTCCAAATTCAGGGAAATAAGATTCGCTAACTTCAATCCGCTCCACTGCAACTTTAATGAGATAAGATTAGTGGCTTCACTCTATTCCACTGCAACTTCAGGGAAATAAGATCAGTGGCTTCAATCTGTTCCATTGCAACTTTAGGGAGATAAGATTACCGTAATGACTTCAATCCACCCCACTTTAACTTCAGGGGTATAGGATTTGTGGCTTCAATCTACTCTACTGTAACTTCAAGGAGATTAGACTTGTAGATTTAATCTGTTCCACTACAACTTTAGGGAAATAAGATTCACCATCTTCAATCTGCTCCACTGTAACTTCAGGGAGATAAGATTCACTATCTTCAACCTACTCCACTGCATCTTTAGGGAGGTAAGATTAGTGGCTTCAATCTGCTCCACTGCAACTTCAAGGAGATAAGATTCACCATAATGATTTTAATCCATCCCACTGCAACTTCAAGGGTATAGGATTTGTGGCTTCTTTGATCTTGTTACACCATTCTCTAGGGAACACGACCTGTAGAATCCATTTTGTGGGCCGATATTTATGCCAAGTGATTAGGATGTCATGATCGGAATGAATCAAATGCTCCTAACTAGATGTGTATGAATGATGTTTGCATGAATGAAGAATGTCATTTTTTTTTCGGGAATGATCCCCTTTTAATGCTTAGGTTGACACTGCTCATTGTTCACCAAGGATTTATCACTGACGTATTACCCTGCCGTCTTGTTCAGTTGGAATCTTTGACAGAGAACCCGAAGAAATAATCACAATTTAGATTATTCTTACCCAAATATTTCCAACTCTTAATTTGGTCCATTAATCGTTATTTCAATGTAAAAATGCTTGTACTATTTAGAAAACCTTTCAGAGCAATATGCAGAACTCCTTTTACTTAAATATTATTAGTCCATTAATCGTTATTTTAATGTAAAAATGCTTGAAAAAGATTGTAACAATGGACAAGATTGAAATTTATTGGGAGCAAGACTCAAAATGAATGGATTAATCAAAGATAGCAAACGCTGCTAAAATACAAGATGAGTAAGATGAAAATAGGTGCCCCAAATATCGCAGCATAAACTTCTCTGCACAAACTAATTGAAGACTTATTTTGAGCTTGATATGTGTTTAGGAGATCTAGAGCACTTTGTTGATGCCCCAAGATGTAAAGTTTCTCCTCATTGTTGCCTCTGCGGGGAAATGACTATTTCATGTCCATTCTTTGGTCAAAATTTGAGTCGCCCTTTTTAGGTTTTCAATTCAAAACTCCTTTGGTCTCAAGACGCCCTTTGCGGGTTTTCGCCTTGGCCTCTCCTTGTTTTTAGGTGAAATACCTCTTGGTTGAATCTAAATTCACAGGGTTGGGCAACTCTCTGTCATCCATCTCGGTCAATGTAATAGCCCTATACCCGATTTGACCCAAGGAACCTGATATAGGAATATTACATTTGGTGCCAAAGTGATTTTGGCTAATCACTAAAATATTTGAACATAAAAAAAATTGATATAATTTGTATTTTAATCCCTACTACGTGGAACATACTTGATTTTCCTAAGTACATGCCATTCTATTCAAAATATCTGAAACATATGGCACTTGGAGATGTGATGAGATCAATGCTCACATCTTCAATTACAACTCTTCAAAATCACTGTACCTAATCTGCGCACAGAAAACAAACCGTACGGTGAGTAAAAACTCAGTGGTATTTCTATGATCCGCATATTTAAAAAAAATATATATAATAAGGACAATTAAATTTATAAGGACATATTAATGTCTAGTATTTTATCATAACTATCATTTTCAAATTTTCTCAATAGGATACACAGCTCAATTTTTAGAAATTACAAAATGTTTTGATTTATTAAAGTTTTCAAATTTCTTGATTTATTACGAAAATACCCTTGTAGGAAAAATGACGAAAATACCTGGGTTAGAAAGCAGATGAAATGCCCAAAGAGTGAATAAGTATGAAAGGTATTAGGGAATGGATGTACTTTTCTGTGTAAACTAGGATAGAAGACTTAAAACTTTAATTGATTGAAAGAATCTCTATTAAATTCTTCATAAAATTTCTTCGCGGATAACCAAGTGAAACATGTACTAATCCATAAAAATCTCCTAATCTGATTAAAGCGCGATAGTTAGAATGAGCTCTCAAGATCGTGGTCGTCATGGACATGGTAAAGGCCAATTGTGCTAGGGCTAGATCTTCGGCACCGAGGCATATTTTCAAAATGGAGGCGTTAGCATCTCTAGTGCTTAAGACGGGGTCTCATGATCGAACTTTTTGGCTTGCGATTACTGTGGAAGGTGTCATCCGGGAGAATATTGGAGGAGGGTTGGAGCATGTTTGAGATGCAGGTCTTAGGAGCATAAGGCTCGGGATTGTTTCCTCACTCTCAAGTCAGGTATGTTTTGGTTGGAAGTGATGATTGAACGTAGGAAAATTTTTGGTATAAGTGGTAGATAATGGTTTACGATGGTGGATTAGATGTCTGGTTATGGGAAAAAGGATTCAAGATTTTGTTAAAAGTACATTGTGGTTTTATTAAGATCAGAGTGCGCAGCAAGAGCTTAGTATGGCGAGATAGGATGTACGACGGTTAGTTAGTTGGAAATTTCGAGGACGAAATTTCTTTAAGGAGGGTAGAATTGTAACATCCCAAAATTGGGCCTAGTAGGATTGGGCCGATTGGGCCATGGGCTTTAGGAAAAATTTGTGTGTCATTTAGTCACTTGTGTTAGCTCGGGTAGTATATTTTTGTGAAGGCTTGGAAATATTTGGAAGCTAGAATAATTTTTAGTATGGTTCATTTATGAAGTAGGATTAAGTGAGCTTGACACTTAAGTTAAATTAAGTATTTATTAAAGCATGAGAGGAGTTAGTGGCAAGTTGGTTAAAAAGCTTGAAAGGTTGCATGAGGTTAATGGTTCGAGTAGTAGGTATAGCATTTTTAAAGTTTATTTTGTATGATAGCTTTAATGGACGGTCAAACATAATTATGATAGGTGGACTAATAATTTTTGGTAAGTTGAATGGTTATTTAAGGAAAGCATGGAATAAGGGATAAGATTCCTAAGGTTATGGAAAGATATCTTGAAGTTATGGTAAATTGAGGGGACAAAGGCTTGGTTTGTGGGAAATGTTTTGGAAACAAATTCATGGCCTTTATGCCATGAACTTGGAAGGCAATGTGGCTAAGGGGGGGATTTGGCCGAATATGCTAGTTGTTGGGAAAGGCTTAGGAATTGTTTTGGTCATTTCTTTCATTTGGTGCAAAAGTTGCAAAACATTTTCTCAAACACTTTTCTTTTTGGCGAATTCTACATTGTGGTAAGCCTAAACTCTTTTGACCATTTGGTCATTTTTGATCATTGCTATTTTCTCCTTTTCATTCTCTCAAAACCCAAACTTGCATTAACCTTTTGTTCTCCCATTCGTTTTGCTTAAACATAAAAAAAACCTCCTATACACTCTTCTTTCAAATTATATTTCTTCCTATTATTTTCTTTTTGTCCCATAGTGAATATACCTCTTTGTTGTGCCGAAAATCTTCTTCTCCTATCTTGATCAACTTTGGCGAATATTGAAGGTAGCAGAGATTTCCTCGGTACTTCTCTAGCAATCGGTTTTGGTAAAGTGGTAAGGGTTTTTTCAAAGGATTATTCTTTTAAGTTTTCGTTTAGCAAGGCTAATAACCTTGATGATGATGGTTAATTGTAGGAAAGTGAGGTCGATTCATTTAGGAGTGTGTTGGCTAGTGTTCAAGGCTTTTGGGTAAGATTTTAGGTTCACAAGGAACCCTTCTCAATTATTTTGGTTTGGCCGATTAGGCCATGGTTCTAATGATCATTTTGGCGAATATAGGGACAAGAATACTTGTGTGACCAATTTGTCTATTCGGATTTAGGACTCTTGTTAATATCGGTGTGTACATACACACCTTATAACTTTAATATGCTAAGTGTTATTTTATGCCTAATCGATTTGTGTAGACATGGATGTAATACCTTCATGGTATTAACAAGGACTCAGTAAGTCTTTATTGCTATGAGATTATTATTTGATGCTTTTGGGAAGCATGACACATTTGGTATGTGTATTATTTGATTTATGGCTTATGATAATCGATTGGATGTTGTTAAATCAATCTATCAACATGATTTTTGTATATGCATATGAATGATTGGTATGGGTTGATGAGAGGAGGGGCAATGATATTCGTGGTCGACGGACACGGTGTTTTGGTAACACATCGTGACTATGGTCACCAGAGGTTTGGTACCTCCAGAGGTTTGGCACCTCATGGCGACTTGTCCCCGTGGTTGAAACCACCGTGGGTTGGCCCCACTTTGAGATATGGGATCGCTCGCCGTGATTTGGTATCACACGATGGGTTGGCCCCATCATTCGATTTGTGTCTTCGGACACCGAGATTTGGTATCTCCGGTGATTTGGCATCACATTTGTGACTATATGTCACCGGTGGTTTGGCACCACCGGTGGTTTGGTACCACGGGGTAGAGAAAGCGTTTGGATGGTTAGGATGGGTGCATCTTAAACTTATGCATATTAATTTGTTATGATTTGTGTATGTTGTTACACTAAATCGGGAAGGGTTACACATTGAGTCTTGTCGACTCACCTTCTCCTTTAATTTTTCGGTGATTCAGTAGATCACGGGTGAGGCCGGATGGACTCGAGGTGGCCATGCAGTAGAGATTTTTAATAAATGAATTTTTGGATTTTATTTATCTTACTTTTGGGTTTATGTTGCTTAATTGTAATAAGGCCTCCTAAGATGATTTTATTATTGCTGCATGATTGAATGTTTTACTTTAAACTATATGATGACGTTAAAACGGATGCACATGTTTTTCTCAAATTAAACGTAAAAATGTTTTAAAGTACCATCGGGTACATTTGAAATTTATAAACAACTCGACTCAACAAAAATACTTAAATGAATTAAGTATGTTTTTTTTACAAAGAAAATTTAAAATGAAAGGCATTTCGACTAATTTAAAAATCGGTTTTAGAATTTGTTTTCAAAATGTTTTCTCTGTAGCAAACCAAATTCGGTCATATTGTTTGGGCCAGGTTTGGGGTGTTACACCATGACTCATAAGGACTTGGAACACCATACCAAGCATTTATTCGATAGTGTGAAAACATCTCCTGTGGCCTCCAACCCGAGCTAGCCAAAATAACCTATAAGAGATGGGAAAAGAAAAGGAGTAAGCAATAATGCTTAGTAAGTTCGTCTGCATACAACTGATAAACACTGACATTCATTGAATATACATGATTTCAAGTTATTATGATGAGCTTTTCTCATGAACTTATGGTTACTTACTCAATCATCCTTAAAGCTTACTCATTCTATCTCTTACCATGCCACAAGCCAAATGCTCGTTTAATTAGCATACATTCCTGCACTGATTGTCACAAGATTATATAATACAACACGTCAAGCATTTTCAATAAGCCACTCATATTACTAATCTCCCTGTGGTTATGCACTTAGCCCACCATTGGATCTCTTATAGGGTGGTATCGCACACAGCCCACCAATCAATTATACTTAGGGTGATTTTGCACTTAGCTCACCAATCAATTATAAGCGACGGTATCACACACAGCCTATCGATTTCTAATTAATCAGGTGGTAACGCACACAGCCCACCGATAGTAATATAATTGATGGTATCGCATGCAGCCCATCAATTTCTAATTAATCAGGTGGTAACACACACAGCCCACCGATAGTAATATAATTGGTTGTATCGCATACGATCCATCAATTAATAATATATCGTGGTATCGCATACATTAATCGATATTATACATTCTTGAATAGTTATCCACATGCATTTATCTATTTCAAATGTTTACCCTAAACTTCTTTGCACACTACCATTCTTACTTAGCTTTCTACTATAATTGTTCGATTCACACAATGCAACAATAATTATAACTTATGCAACTAAAGTGCATCCTTTACATATCACCCACTATGGGTTCATCAAATACCGAATCCACTTCAATTTAGTTCTAACGCATTCCTGCACCTCTCATGTACAATACATTCATTCTCAATTCTCAAATACTTATTGAGTCACTAAAATCATTAAGTAACTCCCTTATGTCTCGTACACATAACATTACATTGACATCATACAAGAGTTAACCTATCGATGCCATGTTCCCAACATGGTCCTATTCAAAATCTCTCACCGAGGCCATATTTCAATATGGTCTTACACGGAACCTTAACTATCATCTTTTTATAATATTTGCATTTCTTACTATTCTAAGATTCCAAATCTCTTAACAACTCATCAACACTTATTTAATATATTCATTGCATAATTATACATTCCATACAACATTGGAATATTAAATAACCCGTACATACTTGCAAGGTTTGCATACGAACTTACCTCGATGACGAAAAGGCCAAAAAGGACTTTTTGCCCACATTTCTCTTTTCTTCCGTTCTAGGTTTGAATCTCATTTTCTTTGATCTAGAACAATGAAATTTACTCGTTTAGTCACTTAATGATCATATTACAACTTAATATCTACTTAGGCAAAAATGACCATTTTGCCCCTATACTTTGGCAAAATTATGATTTTGCCCCTAGGCTCGTAAATAAATTTTCATCACATTTTCTTGTTAAACAAGCCTAGATGATCATTTAATCCTCTTACAACTATCCACAATTCCAACTATTTCATTCCTTAATGAACAAATTACAACTTTTGCATTTTAGTCCCAATTAGGTGTTTTCATGACAACACCTTTCACAAAAGTTGTTTCTCATCATCCTATCATTCATTTTCTTCCATAAAAATTCAGCAACCAGCATAAAATTTCTCGTGGCAAGTCCTTAGACTCTCAACCATGTTACAAATTAGTCCCCTCATTAGCTAGCTTAAGCTTTGGGGACTCCAAAAGTACAATTTTTATCAAGAAAAGTCATCAAAATCACTTACTTGAGAGGAAGAAAGTTTGCTGAAATTTTGAGCTTCAAAAACCCCGATTTTGCTGCTCATTTTTGGTGGAGAGAAGATGGAGAGAAAGGTGATATTTTCTTTTCTTTATTTTATTATAAAACATCCATCTTATCCCACCAACTTTGACCAAAATTAAAAACCCTTGTCCCCTATGTCACATGGCCGACCAACCCACTTAAAACAAGGCCAAATTTCACACTTGGGACCTCAAATTTATAAACCATAGCTATTAGGCACCTTTAGCAATTAAAATAAAACTTTCGCACTTTATGCGATTTAGTCATTTTTCACAATTTAGCTGGAAATTGCTAAAATTAAGGCACCAAAATTTCCATACATCCTTATAAACATGTTATAACACATAGAATAACATGAAAATAATTTTCTCTAACCTCAAATTAGTGATTCTGAGATCACTGTTCCAACTAGCCCCTAAATCGGGCTGTTACACTATTCCATTGCAACTTCAGAGAAATAAGATTCACATATTCAATCTGCTTCATTGTATCCTCAGGGAGATTAGATTTGTAACTCGTAGCTTTAATCTGTTCTACTCCAACTTCAGGGAAATAAGATTCGCTATCTTCAATCCGCTCCACTGTAACTTCAGGGAAATAAGATTAGTGGCTTCACTCTATTCTACTGCAACTTCAGGGAAATAAGATCAGTGGCTTCAATCTACTCCATTGCAACTTTAGGGAGATAAGATTTGCCGTAATGACTTCAATCCATCCCACTTTAACTTCAGGGGTATAGGATTTGTGGCTTCAATCTACTCTACTATAACTTCAAGGAGATTAGACTTATAGATTTAATCTGTTCCACTACAACTTTAGGGAAATAAGATTCGCCATCTTCAATCTGCTCCACTGTAACTTCAGGGAGATAAGATTCACTATCTTCAATCTACTCCACTGCATCTTTAGGGAGGTAAGATTAGTGGCTTCAATCTGCTCCACTGCAACTTAAAGGAGATAAGATTCACCATAATGATTTTAATCCATCCCACTGCAACTTCAAGGGTATAGGATTTGTGGCTTCTTTGATCTTGTTACACCATTCTCTAGGGAACACGACCTGTAGAATCCATTTTGTGGGCCGACATTTATGCCAAGTGATTAGGATGTCATGATTGGAATGGATCAAATGCTCCTAACTAGATGTGTATGAATGATGTTTGCATGAATGAAGAATGTCATTTTTTTCAGGAATGATCCCCTTTTAATGCTTAGGTTGACACTGCTCGTTGTTCACCAAGGATTTATCACTGATGTATTACCCTGCCATCTTGTTCAGCTGGAATCTTTGACAGAGAACCCGAAGAAATAATCACAATTTAGATTATTCTTATCCAAATATTTCCAACTCTTAAATTTGGTCCATTAATCGTTATTTCAATGTAAAAATGCTTGTACTATTTAGAAAACCTTTCAGAGTAATATGCAAAACTCCTTTTACTTGAATATTATTAGTCCATTAATCGTTATTTCAATGTAAAAATGCTTGAAAAAGATTGTAACAATGGACAAGATTGAAATTTATTGGGAGCAAGATTCGAAATGAATGGATTAATCAAAGATAGCAAACGCTGCTAAAATACAAGATGAGTAAGATGAAAATAGGTGCCCCAAATATCGCAGCATAAACTTCTCTGCACAAACTAATTAAAGACTTATTTTGAGCTTGATATGTGTTTAGAAGATCTAGAGTACTTTGTTGATGCCCCAAGATGTAAAGTTTCTCCTCATTGTTGCCTCTGTGGGGAAATGACTATTTCATGTCCATTCTTTGGTCAAAATTTGAGTCACCCTTTTCGGGTTTTCAATTCAAAACTCCTTTGGTCTCAAGACGCCCTTTGAGGGTTTTCGCCTTGGCCTCTCCTTTTTTTTAGGTGAAATACCTCTTGGTTGAATCTGAATTCACAGGGTTGGGCAACTCTCTGTCATCCATCTCGGTCAATGTAATAGCCCTATACCCGGTTCGACCCAAGGAACCTGATATAGGAATATTACATTTGGTGCCAAGTGATTTTGGCTAATAACTAAAATATTTGAACATAAAAAAATTGATATAATTTGTATTTTAATCCCTACTACATGGAACATACTTGATTTTCCTAAGTACATGCCATTCTGTTCAAAATATCTGAAACATATGGCACTTGGAGATGTGATGAGATGAATGCTCACAACCTCAATTACAACTCTTCAAAATCACTGTACCTAATCTGTGCACAGAAAACAAACCGTACGGTGAGTAAAAACTCAGTGGTAATTCTATAATCGCATATTTAAAAATATATATATATATAATAATAAGGACAATTAAATTTATAAGGACATATTAATGTCTAGTATTTTATCATAACTATCATTTTCATTTATTAAACAATATCCTAATTTACACAATTGCTATATAAATTATTGTTCACATATCAACCATATTTATTTGTGCAATGGCATCACTCATGCAAGACTCAATTCATGAATACATTATTTTATACCATACTCAATTCATGAGTATATAACTCACATATTCCATATATTGTTAACATATTTCACATTTTATTTTTAATTCACTATATCACTTCCAATTCTCATCTCTTTCTATTTCAATCTCATAATTGCTATTCAAAAATTTTCTCAATAGGATACACAGTTCAATTTCAATATATCATTAACCATATCGTGAACCCATTGGATCATACATTTGAATTTCATAACTCAATTCAATATCATAATCCAATTCATGTTCAAAATCATTCAATATTATTCATATTACCAATTCATTTATATACACCTATTAATAGGACTCGGACTTTGGCAGATACATGGATCCAACCAAAACACACCAATATGGCACCCAGTGCCTCATCGGATAATTTGAAGCAATAAGTTGACACCCAGTGTCTCATCGGCCATGCCGAAGTAAGTTTGTAACACCCTAAACTCGGCCTAGATGTTATGGTCGATTCTGGCGATGTCACATGGAATGGAATTTTTAAAACTAGTTTATTATGATAAAATCGTGTTTGTTGTATTCCTCTTGTTGATTCCAAAATTCCTTACTCATCTAGTTGATTTTTAAAATATAATTCATTGTGGAAGCTTTAAAAATAGTTTAAGTAATCGTGTGTTAAGAGAAATTGTTTGTTATTTTGAAAACCGAGCTTTCCTATGACTACCAGTTGTAAACCCATTGATAAACCATAAAAGTAACATATTTTAGGCCCACATTTAATATGCTTTTGGATGATTTAGCCCTTGATTTATGTAAAAAGGTGCTCTTAATCCTTTCTTTTCATGTTTTTGCTCAGGAAAGCACCCGAGGACGAACATAACAAGAAACAGGCTTAAAACGGGCCAATTTGAGCCAAAGTGGAAATCAACATGGCTTGAAAATGATTTACACAAGTGTGTGCCATTGGCGTGTCCCTGCCGCGGCCAAGAGGAATTTCACTCTGATTTGGATACTTGAAGGCAGAGAAACACATTCCAAAGCCTATTCAAACACCCGGGTAGGAATTATACTTGAATTAGGATACTTAGAAGCCAAGTAAGGCATCTCAAAGCCTATATAAAGACCCTAGAGGCCAAACTTTAAGGGACGTTAGGAGTTCGGCAGAAGCCTTCTGCCAGGGCTTTTGTTGGGGGAGGTTAGCTAGGCCAAGGAGCCGAGCCAGAAGGTCAGAATTGTGGGAATTACTTGAAGATAGCCAGTTGATCCATCTCAAGGAGCCAGAATTCTACTCAAGACGGTGAATTTCTCCTTTAATTCCTTGTGGGGTTTTAGGATTTCTTATGTTTTGTTTTATCTTTTCTCTTGAGATGTTTTCTTTATTCATTATGAACTAAACCCTTGAGATACACCAAGGGATAAAACCTAGATGAATCTTGTTATTGTTTCTGAATTATATGATAAATACTTAGTTTGTTCTTAATTATGCATGCTTAATCCAAATCTGATGTGCTTAGTTGGAGGAGGAATAGACCCTGCTTAAGAGTAGATCTAGCATAATTAAGCGGAGTTGATCGCAAGCCTAAAGATAGGGTGACGAGATTTTGTCGGATTAGGGTGAAACCTAATATGGGAGTCCATAGATCGATTTACTGCTATTCTAGGGGGTTGTTATTCGAGAAATTGATTTTCTTTAATATACGTTAGGGAGTCTTACGGATCAAACTAAGTGAGTAAATCGTATAGTTCAGTGTTAAATAACAAGTGAAGTTTAGGTGGATTATTCCTGAGGGTATCGTCGTGATCAACTGAGTTTCTCTTCAAGTTATTTTCCAATTCATTCTTTCTGTCTTTGTGTCTTTAGTTTAGTAGTCGTTAATTTAGGTTAAAGCAACTTCACTTATTTTAGGCTAAATAATAGAAAGAAAGTTAGTATTAGTACTTTTAGTTCATTTAGGTTCGACAATCCGTTCTTGCCTAAGCTATACTACTGTTCGATAGGTACACTTGCCTTGATTCGTTGTCAGAGTTAGTTTTCTAGGTTTGATCATTCTCTTTATAAATTTTAAAACTCGACAAAACAACGATCACCCATAAAGTAAAGAAAACTAAGAACCAAATCAAAACAAAAGTCTGTAAGTCCCAATTACAACCAAAAACTTAACCAATAGAAATGAACCCATGAATCATAAATTAAAAATCATAGAAGTCCAAAATCGTGGTCACCGTCGAGTCCTCCGTCATACTGGTCCATCTAAGTTTGGGGATTACCTGTGCACATTAAACAAAAGGAGTGAGTTTTCGTAAACTTAGTGTGCAACCCCATAAAAACAAATAACAGTAATCACAGTGCACAGTCAAAATTAGTTTTGGGCCTAAGCCCTTTCAATATCAGTAGTAGTTAGGAAAAACTGGGGATCTCAGACACGTACCTAGGCTGCTTCCACTCCAACACAGCCTCAATCTTTTGAGGATCTACTTGAATCCCCTCAGCAAAAACTACATGTCCAAGAAATTTTACCTCACGTAACCAGAACTCGCACTTGCTAAACTTAGCATAGAGCTGCTTCTCCCTCAAAGTCTATAGAACAACTCTAAGGTGTTCGTTATGCTCATCCTCAATCCTCGAGTAAACCAGTATATCATCTATGAACACCACCACAAACTAATCCGAATAAGGCTGAAATACTCGATTCATCAAATCCATGAAAGTCGCCGGTGCATTTGTCAGTTCAAATGGAATCACTAGGAACTCGTAGTGTCCATAATGAGTCCTAAATGATGTATTAAATACATCAGCTTCCTTAACCCTTAGCTAATGATATCCAGAATGTAGATCAATCTTGGAAAACATAGACGCCCCTCGAAACTGGTCAAACAAATCATCTATCCTCGAAAGTGGATACTTGTTCTTAATGGTCAATTTGTTCAGCTGACGATAGTCGATGTACATCCTTATGGATCCATCATTCTTCTTACTAAACAGTACCGGTGCTTACCACGGAGACACACTAGGGCGGATGAACCCACGATCCAATAACTCTTGAATATGAGGGGAGCTCCTTTGGTGCCATTCGATAGGGAGCGATGAACATTGGAGATGTACCAGGTAGGAGCTCAATACCAAACTGCACTTCACAATCCGGAGGTAAACCAAGTAGCTCCTCAGGAAGGATGTCCGAAAAATTATTTACCATTCTGATGTCCTTAAAAGAGGAATCCTCAGAATCTGAAACACTTATGTAAGCCAAGAGTGCCTCACATCCCTTATGTACCAACTTTTCTGCCACCAGTGCAGATATCACATTAGTTAAATAATTTCTATGCTCTCCAATCATGACTACCTCATCATCCTCTTCAGTCCTCAATACGACCCTCTTAAACGCGCAGTCTAAGCTAACACGATGCTTGACCAACCAGTCCATCCCCAGAATTAAATCTAACTCCTCAAAGGAAAGCTCCATCAGATTAGCCAGAAAGATTTCTCTTTGAACCTCTAAACAACGTTTCTAAATAGCTTGTTAACCCTTATAGATTGCCCCAACGGACTCAGTACAATAACCCCACTTGTAGTGCTCTTAACCAAGATCCCCAAATTTTCAGACACAGTACAAGCTATATAGGAGTGAGTGGATCCTATATCTATCAATGCAGTATATGGTACATCAAAAATAAGAAACGTACCCGTGATGACGTTGAAGCATCTCCATCTTCTCGGTGACGAGTAGCATAAACTGGAGCCGTCTGCCTCGCCTTAATCTGTCTGGCACCTCTGCCCGGTGCTCTCTTCCCACGGCCCATACTATTACCATCTCTGGCCATACCACGGCCCCTCGTTGAACTACCTCGATGGTCAGACAAGATCAAGACCAAGCTTGCCTCTAATCAGCCCTCAGTGGACACTCTCTAATGCGATGTTCCAACGACCCACATCTCAAGCATGCCCCAATCCTTTTCTAACACTTGCTCTGATGGCGTCTACCACAATCAGTACATGACTACATTCTAGCCGTAGCAACAGAGGCTTCAGCTCTAACCGCCCATCAGATCTGGCATTTTTCTTAGGCTTTTATATAGAACTCGAGGGCTCCGAATCCTTCTTATTCCTACCCCTCTTTCTATCTCTATTTTGGCACTCAGTGCGCTTAACATCCTCGGTGATCTTCGCCTTCTCAACCAGAACAGAAAATCCTGCTCCCTCTGTGGAGCTATCAGAACTCTCAAATTATCTTTGAGGCCATCCTCAAAATGGACACACCTTTCATACTCCGATGCCACCATACCTCACGCATAGCGGCTCAATCTCAAGAACTCGACCTCATACTCGGCCACATATCGATCTCCTAAGCAAGGTTCAGGAACTCCCTCCTACAAGCATCCACGTAGCTCTCCCCCATATATTTTCCCTGAAAGGCAGTCTTAAAGAACTCCTAGGTCAGGCGTTCGGGCTGAATGCCCTCCTTAATAGTAAGCCACCACTGATTGCCTCATCACACAACAACAAGATTGCACCATTTAATTTCTACTTTGGGGTTCAATCTAGATCGTCAATGATCCTCTCCGTGGCCTCAATCCAATACTCGACCACATAGGGGTAACTCCAGTGACACCCTTGAATAATTTAGCCTTATTGGACCGGAGTCATTCCGTAATCGACCTTCGGCCCCTAGATCCAATATTGTGCCCAACGAACCTCTCCAAAATCCTGAGCATAGCCTAGGACAATGCGTCGTCCCCAACTATGCGATCCTGAGACCCAGTCTCAGTCGCAAGTGAAACCGGCGTCTCACTAGTATCCAAGTTAGGCAGGTTGCCAGAAGATGAGGACCCAGTTCGAGCCCCTCTACGGCCTCTACCACGGCCTCTAGTACCCCATCTGCGAATACCTCGTGTGCTCATATCTAATTGTATTATCTGTGTTTAGAAATTTTATGAATCAGTTATAGTTCAATATTTATTAATAGTTGTTTTATGTAGAATATTATCGGTAATTCAGAGTTTGTTTTCGGATATCACAGTTTCACTATAGTTTTCAGTACAGTATACTACCTATATTAGTTTTAGAATATACTATCAATAAAAGTTTGAGAATATACTATCAATAACAGTTTCAGTTTAAAACAATTTACAGTTCAGAATACTTACAAGATCGGCGCCGAAGACTCGGTGTACCACTTACTCAATCAAACGTTTCAAATAATTTTGTAATCAATTCTTTAAAACCAAATTTTAAAACCCATAATCCACAGTTGAGTTTTGTAACTTGGCTCTAATACCACTAAATGTAACATCCCAAACCTAGTCCAGACATTATGGTCGATTCTGGCTATGTCACATGGAATGGAATTTTGAAAACTAGTTTATTATGATAAAACCGTGTTTTTTGTATTACCCTTATTGATTCCAGAAATCGCTTACTCATCTAGTCGATTATTTAAAGCAAAATTTGTTGCGAAAGCTTTAAAAGTAATTTAAGTAATCGTGTGTTTAGAGAAATCGTTTGTTATTTTGAAAACCGAGGTTTCCTACAACTAGTAGTTGTAAACCCATAAAGTAAAGAAAACTAATAACCAAATTAAAACAAAAGTCCGTAAGTCCCAATTACAACAAAAAATTAAACCAATAGAAATGAACCCATGTATCATAAATTAAAAATCATAGAAGTCCAAAATCATGGTCACCCTCGAGTCCTCCGCCGCACCAATCCATCTAAGTCTAGGGATTACCTGTGTACATTAAACAAAATGAGTGAGTTTTTGTAAACTCAGTGTGTAACCCCACAGAAAACAAATAACAGTAATCACAGTGCACAGTCAAAATCAATCTTGGGCCTAAGCCCCTTTCAGTATCGGTAGCAGTTGTGCCTTAGCCTATTTTAGTACAGTATCAAATATGCATTAGAGACTTAGCCCATCACAGTAAAAGTAGTAGTCATGTAGTATTCAGTATCAAAGTCCTACCCAAATAGTCTCTATACACCATCTCCGTCTAACCCTACACCCATGTGGGGATTAAATCAACCCACCCATCCTTACACTCTAGGTAGTACCGAATACGGCACAAAATAGTAATTTGCAGCTGAGCTGCCAGTATATTAGGCTTAAGAGCCTTTCAGTACACTTCTTCCAAATATAATTAACCCAACCCCATGCAATGCAACATACAAATCAGGGCATGCTATCCCATGATATCAGTAAAAAATAATCAGATCAGTATACATGCATACTATCATCATGCTCAATATATATAAATCAAACAGTCAGTTTACATAATTAGGGGTCTAAGTGATGCTTACCGACCCTACAGTAGGTTCACAGTCGACTTGGGTGACCTGTGCAACCTTAGCAATCAATTCAGTGAAAATGGGCTCACACGCCCATGTAGCCTGCCTGTGTGGGCCCACATGTCCGTGTGGCCCAAATGGCCCAAATTATTTTAGCTCGTGTGTCGCATACGGCCCATCTGGCAATTCCACGGCCATGTCTTGTACGCACGGCCTGGCCTCGTTGATCACACGCCCGTGTTGTGTCACACGGCCTACCACACTGGTGACCACACCGTGTGGCATCGATAGTGAGGTTTTGACTTTCGTCAAAATCTTATTTTCTATACAATCGACTACACACCTGTTTTTGATTGAAGCTAAGACAAACCCCAAGCCTTCCAGAACCTACCAAACGACATATCAACACCCAAATCTCGATCAATTTCGATTATAGAAGCCATTTTTAACAAAACCCCAAATGAATAATTTGAAAACTACGTCAAACGATGATTTGAAGTCTTACCAATATGGATACAATAACCATCAGTCACCATACACTGGAAAACTCGTTTAAAACCTTCGTGCAGCACTTAAATATTAGTAAAATGAACCTTTTATTAATCGCTTAACCAAAACAACGAAAAACTAAGGAAAATACCACTTACCGAACAAGGGAAAACAACCGTAGTACGTCGAAGAAGTTTGAACAAAGGAATAAAATAAGAAAAGAGAAATCAAATAGAAAATCGGTAGCAAGTGGGGAAAAGAAACTGCAGAGAGAAAGGGAGAAGGAAGAGGGAAAAATTCGTCAGAAAACTTGGGAGAATGAGGAGGGAGAGCTGAATGCAACAACCAATAACAACAGGATAACTTGATGACTCTCCAATCCCTTATTTTTCTCCCCACATCCCCACTACTCACAACCACTAAAGAATTTCGGCTAAACTGAAACTCCTTCAGTTCACAGAGTAAAAAATATACACTCATGCACACGCAGGGATTCGAACACAATATCTTCAGCAAACTAACACTCAACTTAACCACCAGACTAGCAGGTCCATTCTGTTATAAGCTTATCAACAATTAAATAAAAGCCTATTGACCAAAGATAGGGCTTTATTTATTAAAATACCAAAACTTGCCTAAGTCATGGCTTGAACTTGAGACCTCCCACACATACCCAGAACACATAACCACTGAAGCAGTTACACAATTGTATCACACTTTCGCAAAAACAAAAATTGAAATTTTGGGGCGTTACAAACTTGGTACCCAGTACCTCATCGAATTTATCCGAAGTAATAATATGACATCCAGTGTCTCATCGACTCGTGGTCGAAGTATCCTGAACACTTCCAATCCTATGGCATGCCAACTATATTCGACTCAGCCCGATACAGCTAATAGGATTTTCAAATCACTTTCAATGCCACAATTTTCCAATATTCAACTATCATATCAATCACGAATTCACATATATTCAATTTAATATCGACAATCACATATACTCATGAACTTAATTCAATTCAATTCAATTTAATACCACAATACCAATACTCACCTCAATTTTTCTTACCATGCATATTAAATAATAAATACAACAAATAATTATTAGATTCAGATTATAGAAATATAAACCGTAATTCTCGAGCTACTCCTCGTTAATCTTGAATTTTCCTTTCTTAGCCGAGGTCTCCGACACAACATTAGCTACGAAAATTAAAACAACTTAAAATCATTAATACACACAATTTCACATTGAATATTTAATTTTTTATTCAACTTTTGCTCACATTTCAAATTAATCCTTAATCAAAACTAACTTTATTTTATTTAAAACTAATTTCATATTGTCATTCAACTTCCACTTTAGACTAATTTTAACCTTCAAATTTCACCATAAACCCTAATTTTGAAATTCTCTTAATTTAGTCCCTATTACTCAAAACTTTTGATTTGTTTTACAATTCAACCCCTTTTTCACTTCTAACTTGAAATTCTATCAATTTAACCCCTAACACTTCAATTTATTCAACATAAACAACTTCTAAAAATTCACTAACTTCTAAAATTTCAATATAAATCAAGTAGTATTTTGTTCTAGGATTCTAAAAACATCAAAATTACAAGAAAAATGATTAAATTGACTTACCAATTTGAGTTTGAACCTTAAAACCCTAAGCTTTTCTCCTTTTTCTTTCTTTCCTTTTCTCCCCTGTTTCTATTCTATTCTATTCTTGTTTCTTTCTTTTCTTTTGTTTCATTTATTATTAAATTATAATATAATATATATTTTACTTATACAAGAAGAAATACTTGTATTATTATATACATATGATTATTATTTTTACACATGTATTTCACCATTACCATACATTTGTCATAATTTGGTTTAATTAATTAATTAATTATTTATTTTATACTTTAATTATAATATAATGTAATATAATACAATAATATTTTCTTAAATAATTAGTAAGTATATATAATTATTACAAGTATATGTATAATATTGTTACACATGTAATTTACTATTACCATACAATTGTAAATTTTATGGTTTATTTGCTTAATTAATCCCTTTATTTTTTCTATTCTATTATTAAGCTTTCACCCTTTATTCAATTTAATCCTTATACCTAATTAACCTTAATTTAAACAAATTCACCTAACCAAAACCTAATTAACTACACTACTAATCGTCGTAAATATTTTTAATAAATATTTTTGAATTTGTTTTTCAAAAACAGAGACCCGAAAATATACTTTTCAATACCCGTGATTATCGGGTC
Source organism: Gossypium rotundifolium (assembly GCA_025506655.1). NCBI lineage: Eukaryota > Viridiplantae > Streptophyta > Magnoliopsida > Malvales > Malvaceae > Gossypium > Gossypium rotundifolium. The sequence goes on along the minus strand of CP106733.1, from coordinate 33,747,650 downwards.
GTTACATTTCTCCCCCTTAATAAATTTCATCCTTGAAATTTACCTGAAAAGAGGTGGGGGTATTGCGATCTCATTGTTTCTTCGGTTCCCAAGTTGCTTCCTCTATGCTATGACTTGGCCATAGTACTTTTACTAACGGTACTCGTTTATTACGCAATTCTTTTACCTCTCGATCTAATATTTCAACTGGTCCTTCTTTATATGAGAAATTGGGTCAGATTTCAATATCCTCTGTCGAAATAACATGAGAGGGGTTTGATTGGTACTTTCGGAGCATTGATACATGAAATACATCATGAATTTTCTGTAATTTTGGAGGCAATGCTAAATGATAAGCAACTATCCCGACTCTTTCCAAAATCTCATACGGCCCAATAAAACAAGGACTCAATTTTCCTTTTTGACCAAATCTCAAAATTTTCTTCCAAGGTGAAACTTTAAGAAACACCTTATCACTAATAGAATACTCAATATCCCGATGTTTCAAATCTGCATATGATTTCTATATGTATAAAGTTGCCTTGAATCTATCTCGAATCTTCTTAACAATATCCTCTGTTTCTTGAATCAAATCTAGCCCAATCATTTTTTTAATTCAATTTCATCCAACAAACAAATGATCGACATCTCCAACCATATAAAGCTTTATACGGATCCATCTAAATACTTGATTGAAAACTATTATTATATACAAATTCAGCCAACGCTAAATAACGTTCCCAACCTGATTCAAAATCAATGACACAAGCTCGAAACATGTCTTCCAAAATTTGAATAACACTTTTAATTGTCCGTTAGTGTGCGGATGAAAAACTATGCTAAAAATTAAGTGTAACGCCCCAAATGTGGGCCTAGAAGGAATGGGCCTTGAGCTTGGGATCAGCTAGGAGATTGCACATAAATATTTATGTATGCAAGAAAATGACACAAATTGCTTATTTGCTTTAATGTCTAAGTGATTTGGGTGTGTATGGGAGTGTTTGAGAAGCCTAGGTTCAAGTCCTGACTTTGACAAAATTTTTAGTTTTTGCCTTAAATGAATCTGGGCACTGGCACATAGGCTTTATAAATATTTGTGCATGTGTTAAGTCACAAAAATCCTTATGGTTAGGTAGCAAGGTGGCGTGGAAGGGAACCCTCAGGTCTAACGTTCGAGCGTGGCCCAGCACAAATGAGGTATTTATTTTGCAATTGGGTTTGGCTAGTGGTTGAGTTGTATTGAAATTCTGATGGGTGAGGTTGTTGAGGAGAGAATGGAGGAGTGATCTTGGGAGTGGATGTGGAGAGATAAGGGGAGAAATTTGTGGAGGATTTCAAGGAGTTTGATTGTGGGCAGAGTAGTGCCGAATTTGGATGTCTAACTACTCAGAATTTCGGTAGAGTTTTTCTTTAGGTAGTCTTGACTTCGGTTATACCTTTGCTTTTTGACGACGTAATTTGTACTTTTTGTCAATTTCTGGTAAGTCAAGTGCCTTTTGTACCCTTCGGGTCTTTTTCTCTTCTATTCTCTTTTTCCTGAAAGGTGTCAATTGTGGAAACCTCTCATTTTCTTTTCTCATTTCCATATTCCCCTTTTTCCAAAATTAATCTCCTCCTCTTAATTCTCCTTCATTTTCCCATTTTAGCCGAATATAGTTTCCTTTTTCCCTAATTATTTCAATCTTTCTTTCGGTCTTTTCTGAGCCGACCTTTCCCTCTTCTTCTCTTTTGGTTTCTTGTCTACCATTCGGTGTTCGGTGGATCGTTTCGGTGCACTGGGGTGTGGTGGTTTTGGTCTCATAAGAATCTTAACAATCGATAAGTACCGTAAGATCCCCCTTTTGCTATTTGGTCATTTCAATATGTGTTCAACCTGTTGTTGAAACTTTTTATTGGAGAAGCTGGATGTTGTGTTTTCCTCTTATATTTGCTAATTTTGATTCTTATTCTTTCTTTGTGGTACAATATACGATGGTTTTGGGGATCTCAGTGGAGTAAGATGATCTTGTAGCCACAAAAATCTTTCTGTCTCTCATCTTTCATTAAGTTAATCGCTAGGTGCAAGGGATTGATTTTGGCCGATGATTTTGGAGGGATTAAATCTAGATCATCTAATCGTGGTATGTGGTGATCGTTACATTGTGGTTTAGTTCTTGAGAATGTTAAAAGTTGAAGGACTAACTAATTACTTGGGATTATTGTAGGTTGGTGCTCAAAGGGTGTTTCTTAGGCTTTCGAAAAAAGGTGTGTAACTATTTTCCATAAAAGATAGTCGGCTTAAAAGCCGAAAAGGGTGTGTAATCGTATACCCTATTTCTGGTGATCGGCTTAAAGCTGAAAGTGTGTGTACACACACACCACTCCAATTGTAGATCGACAAATACTGAAATCTCAAAATGTCAAAATCTTGGATTGCCAAAATGCTGAAATGTCGAAATGCCGAAAAGCCAAAAATATGGCAACGATTACCATACGAGTGCACGAACGCTCTTGTGGGGAAGTTGATACAATGACAAAGGCCACAATGAGCGACCTCATGGTCTTGGGCCGCTTTTGGGTCAAATGGGCTAAAATGGGTCGTATGGGCCTAATGGGCTCGTGGGTCCCACATGGGCCAACTTCATGAACTTATGTGAAATAATGAGCTCGACCATGTCGTTTAAATGGCTAAGGGTAGTTTTGGGCTTACCAAGCCACACGAGTGTTTGGGCCCCACTTGGGCCATACTTTGGGCTTTAGGCCCAACTATACCTTTTGATTGCTAAAGGTTGCACAAGTCGTGTGGATCAAATGTTGACCTATTGATGAGTTGAAACACATACTTGGACCCTAGTGTGAGAAATGATCGTTAAGCCCTAAAGGGAAAATGCCTAAAATAACCTTGTAGGGTAGAATTATCGAAATACCCTTGAAGGGTAAAATGACTATTTTGTCCCTCGAGGGTAAATGACTGACTTGTGCTATAATTTGACTGATTTGACTGTGATTGTATGACTATGATTTGATTGACTTAACTGTGAATGATATGATGATTTGTAGGCCAGACATTTTGCATACATGACATACTGTATGGGGTTGGGATATTGGTTATGGAGGAAATACTGTTTTGATAGGGTCAAACGAGACGACTGTGGACCAAGTAATGATCTATTAAGGTCACATGGGTCGCACAAGACGACCGTGGACCTATCGATAGCTTTAAGCTAGTTAACCTAATTATGGCTCTATGCCGTCTTGATTATGACTTTGTGTCGATCATATTTATCCATGGTTGTGTGCCGATCGTAATTATTGATGACTTTGTGTTTATCATACTTTCCCATGGCTGTGTACCGGTTATAATACCGTAGCTGATGGTTATGTGCCAATCTTATTACAGTTACCAATGGCTATGTGCCAATTATGAGACCATCACTGAAGGCTTAAAGCTACATATATCTAGTAACTTTGCTGCGATTTCGGTTAGTGCTGTAACTAGTGCTAACACAGTAAGTGTAGGGCTGGCGTGGTTGATTTATTCCCCACAGGTAGTGTAGGGTTGGACGAAGGCAAGTACAGGGTTAGATAGGTTTGCATGCATCATGCATCATTTAGACTGAGACTGGTACTATGATGGGTTAGGCCCAATTGATTCTGTTATGGGTTGTAACCCAAATGATATTACTTTGGGCTTTGGCCTACATATGCTTTGAATCGAATCTGCATCTTATCTTGTTAAAGGGCTCCAATTGCATCGATTTTGTTTCTATATACTGACTATTTCTTTAATAAGGGGATTACACACTGAGTTTTCATAAACTCACCCCGTTTTTAACCTTTCAGGTAATCCCCAACGTTAAACGGTTCAGAGCTGCGAGGAACTCGGAGAGGGCTACACAACTGCACATGTTTTATTCTATTTTGCTTATTTACTTAAGCACTTTGATTTTAATTTGACTTGTAATAAGGCCTCTATAATATCTGGATTTTAAATTTGGGATTTTATTGATTGTGATTTATATCTGCTAGAAGTAGAACACGATTTTCCAAAATAATAACTATTTTCAAACGCTATGTTTCGCAATTCTATTTTTAAATATCACGTTTTCGTAAATCATTCGTAAATCATTTTCTAATTTACCATTCTAAACCATTTCTTTTTTCTTCACCAATTTGTCATCTCCTACCCGCGCTAACTTAATCTGATCAAACATCACTGGTTTGATTTTTAGTTCAGCCAATAAGCTTCCATCATCATTGATACTAAGCTGAGCAAACATTATTCGTAATTCAATCACTGTTTTTCTACTCAATGCATTAGCTAGAACATTAGCTTTACTAAGGTGATAATCAAAAACACAATAAAAAATTTTCAAAAGCTCCATCCAACAACGTTGTCTTAAATTTAACTCCTTTTGAGATAGAAGATATTTGAGACTCTTATGATCAATATAAATATAACACTTTTCACTATACAGATAGTGTATCCAAATCTTTAGAGCAAAAAACACAACAGTTAGTTGTAAATCGTGTGTCGAATAATTACGTTCATGCAATTTTTAGCTGACAAGATGCATTAACAATCACTTCCCGTCTTACATCAAAACACAACTAAGACCGCTCAAGGAGCATCACTATAAAAGACAAAATTCTTTCCATAAGAATCGAAAACCTTTAGTAGATTACCTTTAGAGTTATTCTTATAATCCTATATTTCCTTTTTATTTAATTGGTCTCTTATTTCTTTTCTTTCCATTTAACCAGAACTCTTTTCTTCATTTAGTTTTCCTAAAATCATCTCTATAATTCTATAGTTCCTTTTGCACATATTTACATAGCTTATCATTTATATTTATTCTCTATCCTTTCTTTTCATTTCTTTTCATTATTATTCTTATCACAACTATCTCATACAAATCACGACATTATTTTTTTTAATAGTTTTTTAAGCTCTACTTTGTTATACTTTTATATTCTCATTTTCATTTCATTTCTTTTCTTTCTCTTTTCAAGGCAAACAATGATTATTCCAGTTATGGATTAGAGTTATTACTCTTAATCCAAGCCCTTAGAAATCTATTGGCCCGGTCGTTGCCAACAGTCTCCTCGAGGTAACTGTTCTTTCCAAGGTTTGCCTCTTTTATTACACAATTTATAGCTTTGCTATTTCTTTTTCTTCTTCTTCTTTTCACACTTTAGATGACTCTTTATTCACTAATTCTTAAAATCATTTTGCTACATTTTTATATTCTCTAAAGTACTTATATTATTTTTCATGGTCAATTATATTCTTATCTTCTATAATCTATTTTGATTTTTTTATATTCAATTTATCCTCTTATTAATTCCCATTACAGACTATTTCTTGGTTTTCTCAACAAATCTGAACAATCCTTTATTCCATGTCTTTTAGAGCCATACTTAAAAGCATCTTTTAGAAAATAACCAATATTCACCTAAATCACCTAAATGAGAATTTCTTTTTCACATTTATCACAAGGTCGAATAGTTCTTTTCCTTAAACCTTTAATACTTGCCTTGGTGATAACCTGAGACCCTATTTTATCTTGCTTTTCATATTTGTATACGAGTACAAATTCTCAAGCTTCTTTACCTTTCCTAATTGATTGTGATAGAATTGAACTTGTCATCACTCTTTTACCTAATTCTTTTCTCCTTTCTTCTTTTCATACCTTTTCAAGAAAATCTCCAATTCATCTTCTCACTAGAATTTATACCTTAAAAATATACCATTGATAATTTTCACATTTTTTAACAAAATACTATGCTTCTTAACTATAACTTATCTCTATCAATACATTATAATATTTTATACCATCAATCTCTTAAACTTATTATATTCTTTTCATTTCAAAACCTCTATTTGCTCTTATTCTCTTATCAATATTGATTATTTACTTAACTAATGTCTTTATTTCTTTCTATACTTCTTTCTTAAAAAATTCATTTTCTGATCTTCATAATTGGAAAGTATTACTATTCTATTCTACTTCTCATATTTCTATTATCTCTTCTATTTCCAAAATACTAACCTTATTTTAATATACCAAACTTTTCATTTAAAAGCTTTGACTTTCTAAGTTCTCATTCTGTGTAACCGCTTTTAGTCAAATCGAAACAGTGGTTTCAGAACGAAAAATCCAAAGTCAAAATATTTATTTTATTATTTTAATAAGGTCCACAGCATGATAAAATTATTGTGTGAAAGTTTCGTAAAGAAATTTTACTGTTTGAATACTTAATTCGGTAAAAAAGACAAATCACGTAAAATGTAAAATGCATGTTCTATTAGGTAAGGTGTCAAATAGCTTTGGCTTTTAATTATGGTGGCCTTAAATGATAATTAGACCATTTTAATTGTGAGTGGACAAAGATGGACAAGCATTGAGTGATTTTTAAGTTATATTAATAAGGTTAATTTGGTAATATGTTTAATAACGTTATATTAAATAAAACAAGGTCATTTTATTCATCTTTGTTGCTGAAAATTGAAGAGAAAATAAAGCTATTCTTTAGGTTTTTCCATTCGATCACTTTGGAGCTTAATTGTAAGTTCATCTTAGCTCGTTTTTAATGATTTTTATGTTTTTGAGATCGTTGCTTCGTATTCTAGCTAGCTCGTACCTTAGATTTTGAAATTGTTAAAGATTTATCATGTTTCCATTGTTGAGTGCTTGAGTAATTTGATGAATTATGATATATTTGGAAGGTTTAATGTTAGATTAATAATTTTTGTAAAGTGATTTTTGAAAAAATGTCAAAAAGGGGTTGATTTGTGAAATTCTAAAATCATGTGGGTAAAAAAGTGTGAATAAATAAAAGATATGGGCTGCTAGGGACTCCATTAAAATTTGGCTAAGTATGGGTTTGTACTAAATTGCATGAATTTTCAATTTTATGTGATAAAGACTAAATTGTAAAAATGTAAAAGTTTAGGGGAAAATATGTAAAATAGCCCTAATGTGTGTTTTGGACTAAATTGAATAAATAGTTGATTAAATAAGCTGATTTTAATAATATATAGATCAAGATAAGATGATATCGAGATTAGATCAGGGAAAAGAAAAGATTGACGATTAGCGATATTTCTATTCGAGCAACTCGAGGTAAGTTCGTATAATTAGAATCAAACTTTTAAATACTTGTAATTATTTGAAATGAATGTATATAATTGAGTAATTGATCTACCTGAAATAAGAATGCCTTATTGATAAATTCTAATGGTTACCGAGCCTCGTTTGAACTGTAAGAATTGGTAAGATACAAGTGACATGTCACTAGGGTTACCGTTTAGGTTGAGATCCTACATGTGTTGTGGACCCATCGCAGCTCGTATGAGCTTACCGATATATCAGCTCATAAGAGCTTACTGTTCTCAGCTAGTCAGAGCTTACTGTTCTTAGCTTAATAGAGCTTACTGTCCATCAACTCAGGAGGAGCTTACTGATCATAGCTCGAAAGAGCGAAAATGATAATGAATTGACGGATTACTGATTTATATGTTATGTATATATCACCTGAGTATCCCTCGATATTCTAATAGGTCCAACGGGCATAAATTATGTTATTGGTTATGTGAAAAATATATGTGTTATATGGATGAGTTACTACAAATGAATTACCGTTTATATTGTCGAAACCATTTTTTTTAAAAAAGAGGGTCGATTTTGTGATTTTGAAAAAAAAAAGGAGTCGCCACCAATCCTTTTTGATGAGGTGTGATCGGGTCACCTCGTAATTCAATCATTTTTAATAAAAGTTTAAATTTATCAAAACGATGATTTTTGGTCTACAAAATCTAGAAAATGGGTTCAGGAGTCGGTTACGCACGAGGAAAGATTAGCACCCTCGATACGCCCAAAATTTGTAGTTTGTTGATTAATTGATGTCTTTAGTGTCGAAAATTGAAAATTTGAAGAAATTTTAAAATACGATCCTTTATTATAAAATTTAAAATTTTTGAGAACAAGGAATCGAGAAAAAGAATTACGTCCCGTAAGTTAGGACACAATGTCTTAAATTCTCGATACGAGAATAAATGCCAAAAAATTTATTTATTTTGAAAAGTATTCGATTATCTCAGTTTTAGGAAGAAATCATATCCCGTAAGTTAGAATACGATTTTTTGCAACTCCCGAGATTATTGAAAATGTTTTAAAAATGTTCTTTATTCGAATTTATCGAGAAAATCGAAACTCAATAAGTTAGGGTAAGACTTGTTGAATCTCGAAATACGAAAATTTGCTGATTTAAAAAATTTTATGTAACGGGTAAAGATTAATGTGGCACGATTTTGTAGTAAAATGTAAAAAATGAATTACGGTACTAATATGCATAACGAAAGAATAATAAATGTGTTAGTGAGAATAACAATAATAAGGGCTTAAACTAAAATAAAATAAAATAAAATAATGAAGCCAAAAAATAATAATAATAAAAAGTAAATGAAAAAATGAAAAAAAGTAAATAAACACAAAAAGAAAATATAATTATAATGGTAATGAAAATAATAAATAATAATAGTAATAATAATAATAATAATAATAATAATAATAATAATAATAATAATAATAATAATAATAGTAAAAGATAAATAGATAAAGTAATAATAATAACAATAATAATGAAAATAAAATGAAAATAATAATACTAGTAATAATAATAGTAATAGTAAAAAAATAATAATAATAATAATAATAATAATGCTAACAATAATAGTGATAATTAATTAATTTAAAAATAGCAAAAATAACAAAATGGACTAATTTGAACTTAAAATAGAAATTTGGGGCCAAATCTAAAATAAATAAAAAGAAAGGGACTAAACTGAACGCGTGAATAACAAGGAGGGACTAAATGGGAAATTCTCCCTTTTCCTCCAAAACGGCGTTGTACGCATCGGGACCAAATTGAAAGTCAAAATAGATTATAAGGCAAAATTAAAAAATAAAATAAACTGAATTGCACATAAAAAAGCGGAAGGGCTAAAAGCGCAATTAGCCCTTACATTAAAAAACGCGTGGATTCATTCGACCGAGTGTGTCTCCTTGGGGAGCACCAGTGTTGTTCGTGAAGAAAAAGGATGGATCCATGCGCATGTGCATCGACTATTGGCAGTTAAACAAACTGACTATCAAGAATAAGTATCCCTTACCGAGAATCGACGATCTTTTTGATCAGCTACGAGGAGCCTTGGTTTTCTCCAAGATTGATCTTCGCTCTGGGTACCATAAGCATAGATTTAAGGAAGCTGATGTGTATAAGACTGCGTTTAGGACTCAGTATGGTCAATTCGAGTTTCTAGTGATGCCGTTTGGGCGGACGAATGCACCAGTTGCTTTCATGGACCTGATGAACTGAGTATTCCAGCCTTACCTGGATCAATTCGTGGTGGTGTTTATAGATGATATCTTGGTGTATTCAAGAACTGAGGACGAATATGATGCACATCTCTAAATTGTCGTGTAAATTTTAAGGGAAAAGCAACTGTACACTAAGTTCAGTAAGTGTGAGCTCTAGCTGCAATAAGTGACATTTCTTGGTCACATGGTGTCTGCCGAGGGGATTAGGGTGGATCCTCAAAAAATTGAAGCTGTACTAGACTAGAAACCACCTAAGATCGTATCAAAAATTTGAAGCTTTCTGGGTTTGTCAGGGTATTACAGACGTTTTGTTGAGGGGTTCTCCTTAATCGCTATACCTCTGACTAAGTTCTTCGCATAAAGGGTACCGCTCAATTGACCGATAAGCGAAGAAATTTTGAGAAATCAAGAAGGTTACATTGAAGCCCTATTTTGATACAACTAGAGTTGGGAAAGAATTTACTATCTACAGTGATGCATCACACATTGGATTGGGTTGTGTGCTGATGCAGGAGGGTAAGGTAGTTGCTTATGCATCCTGTTAGCTTAAGCCTCACGACGTGAATTACCCAATTCATGACTTGAAGTTAGCCGTGGTGATATTCACACTAAAAATTTGGAGGCATTATTTATACGGCAAAAAGTGTATTATCTACACAGATCACAAGAGCCTCAAGTACCTCCTTACTCAGAAGGAGTTGAATCTTAGGCAGCGAAGATGGGTAAAGCTGCTTAAGGATTACGACTGCTCAATTGAGTATCACCCTGGTAAGGCTAACATGGTAGCTGACGCACCCTGAGTGGTAGAGCTGTATCTGACTTGAGAGCAATGTTTGCTTGTCTTAGCTTATATGATAATGGTAGCTTGTTAGCCGAGCTTCAAGTAAGACCGACGTGGACTGAGCAAATTAAGGGGAAATAGTTGTTGGATGATCACTGGTTCCTTGTTTCTGACAAGTTGATAATGGAGAGATTGCAGATTTTGGGTTGAATGGTGAGGAAGTATTGTGTTTTCGCGGGAGAGTCTGCGTACCGAGAGATTCTAATTTAAGGTAGTTTATACTGCGAGAGGCACATAGCAGTCCTTATACTATGCATCCTAGTGGAAACAAGTTTTACAGAGATATTTGTGAGCTATACTGTTGGCCAGGACTGAAACGCGAAGTTACTAATCTTGTAGGTAAGTGCTTGATGTGCCAGCAAGTTAAAGCTGAGCATCAACTGCCTTCCAGGTTACTGCAACTAGTTAAAATTCCACTTTGGAAGTAAGAGAGAGTAACCATGGATTTTATGAGTGGGCTACCCTTAACGCCTACTAAGAAGGATTCGGTATGGGTCATTATAGACCAGTTGACTAAATCTGGCCATACCACACTAGTTCGCACTGACTTTTCGTTGCAGAAGCAAGCAAAATTGTATGTAGATGAGATTGTGAGACTGCATGGGGTATCGGTTTCCATCATATCTAATAGAGACCCTCGATTCACGTTTCAGTTCTGGAAGAAGTTACACGAGGCTTTGGGTGCTAGGTTGGACTTCAGTACTGCGTTCCATCCTTAGACAGATGGTCAGTTAGAGAGGTGATTCAGATACTAGAGGACATGCTAAAAAGTTGTGTTATTGATTTCCGAGGCCGCTGGGAGGATTATTTGCCACTAGCAGAGTTCGCATATAATAACAGCAATCAGTTCTGTATTCAAATAGCACCGTACGAGGCGTTGTATGGTCGTAGGTGTCGTACCCTTACCTGTTGGACTGAGTTAGGTGAGAGGCAAGTTTTGGGGGCCAGAGTTAGTTTCTGATACCGAAGAAAAGGTAAAATTGATTCGAGACCGAGTTGAAGGAAGCGTCTGATAGGAAAAAGTCTTATGTAGATCTTAAACGACGAGAGATTGAGTATTCTATGGGATGGGAGACTTGATATTTCTTAATGTCTCACCATGGAAAAAGATACTGAGGTTTGGGCGAAAGGGTAAGCTAAGCCCTAGGTTCATTAGGCCTTACTGTATACTTAAGCGAGTGGAACCAGTCGCCTATCAACTTGAGTTGCCTCCAGATTTAGACCAGATTCACGATGTGGTCTATGTCTCCATACTGAGGCGTTATTGCTCTGATCCCACACATATTTTACGAGTTGTGGAGATCGAGGTTAGGCCAGATCTGACTTTCGAGGAAGAGTAAATGCAAATATTGGATCGTGAAGTTAAGATACTAAGAAAGAAATCGATCCCACTGGTTAAAGTGCTTTGGCAAAATCACGGTACCGAGGAAGCCACGTGGGAATCTGAGAAGGCAATACCCTCACCTATTCTATCAAATTAAATTTTGAGGACGAAATTTTTTTAGGGGTAGAGTTGTAATGCCCTAAAATTATAGGGTCTTTAATTTTGCATGTGCTGACACAAATTGCTTTTTTGCTTTAATGGCTAAGTGATTTGAGTGTGTATGGGAGTATTTGAGAAGTCTAGGTTCAAGTCTTAGCTCTTGAAAAAAATTTTATTTTTCCCCTTAAATGAACTTGGACACTGGAACTTAGGCTTTATTAATAATAATGTTTGTTTAATGACACAAGAAGAGCTTGTGGCCTAGTGGCAAGTGGTGTGTTGTGTAACTATGAGGTTTGAGGTTCAAATGCTAAGATAAGTAATGGAGTGTTTATTTTGCAGTTAGGATGGCTAGAGTTTGTGTTGTAGTGAAAGTCTGATGGATGGGAGGTTTGAATTGGTCATGGAGAGATTGTAGGAGCAAATCGGGGAGAATATTAAGGGAGACTTTGGTGGAAGGAATCAAGGAAGTGGACATGTGTGGGAGTGTTGTGGCGAATGGGTATTAGAAGCATAGGAAATTTGACTGAGGGGTGTTTTCCCTCATTTTGGTCAGTTTCTGTAACCAATTTTGGACTCCTAATTCTGGCTCTCTTTTATTTCTCTCTAAATGCCGAAAGCAACTTACCACTCGTGCACCTTTGTTGCCTCAGTTTGCACTTTTTCTTCAAGCATTGTTGGCCGAATCTTTGCTTCCCTCTCTCTCTCCCAATCTAGCTAAATACACTTCCTCTCTCTCCCTCTTCGTTCATTTATTTTCTCTTTTTTTTCTTTCCTTCTTCTATTTTCTCCCTTTCTTCTCCTAGGCCGAATACAATCCATCTTCTTCTTGTTTTGGTTTCCTATTAGCTTGTGAACCGAATCTTTTCTTGATTAGTTCTGTGGTGGCCAAATTCTCCATTTTTTTCCCTCTCTGTTGTAGTTCTACAAGTGTTCTTAAAATCAGTAGGTGTTCATATTTTTCTCTTTTTGTTTAAAATTGTTCTCTCATATTCCCCTTTTCTCTAAAAGCTGAATATTTTTCCTTCATGCTTTGTAATGGCGAATGGTGATCCCTTCCTCTTGGTGTGGTGATCATTGGGTTTAGGTATTCCCGAGGAGTGGAGAAGTGTGGAAGTTATTCAAGTCATCAAACTCTGTCTCTCGTTAAGGGTAAGATCAATTCCATACTTTTCCATTAAGCCAAATATTCTGATGGTTGGTAAGTGAGCATTTGTGGATTAAGGCAACATATTTGATCACTGTTTTGCTTAATAAGATTTGTTTTGATACAGATATTCTGCATAGGCATGTGATCAATCCTGATCGGTGGTCTTAAGAGATTAAAGTCAGTTGTCAAGCAAGGTAAGAGAGATATTTCGGATAAAGTGCTATTAAGAGGGCGTTACCCTAACGATTAAGGACTAACATCGAATTTCAATGATGCTAGGTTGGGTGCTCGTAGATCTCGAAATGACTCAGAATAAAAGGTGTGTAATCACACTATCTCCTTTGCAAGTCAGCAAAAGTCGAAAAGTCGAAACCTCGGCATATGAGGCCTCACGAGCGTGCGATCGCTCGTAGAGCAAATCGAGCCCACAATCATGGGCGATAGGTGAAAGAGGCCACTACGAGTGTTCTCGTGCACTTGGGCAATTATGGGCCTCTTTGGGCCAAAATGGGTCGTATGGGCCCAATGGGCTCATAGGCCCCACACGGATAAAATTTACGAAAAGTAGTAGAAACTGTATTGAGCTAGATAGATCGTATAACTGTGATTAAATTTGGGCCAAATGGGCCACACGAGCATGTGGGCCCATCTGGGCCGAATATTGGGCTTTGAGCCTATTTACACTAATTCAACCAAATGGATTATCTGTGTCGCTCGAGGCGACTGTTGGCCTTAGGAAAGGTCGTTAAATGACTAAAATACTCTTAAGGAGTAAAATGACTGAAACACCTTTAATGAGTAAAATGAATGGGCAAAATTATCATTTTACCCCTAATACATGAAAATGACTATTTTACCCCTAGAGGTAGATTGACAGATAAAAGTTTGTACTGTATGACTGTACTGAGTAGGACATGTTGTATACATGAAATATTGATGACATGGCATATTGCTTGGGGTTGGGATTCTGTTATGGAGGAAGTACTGTTACTGGTGGCTCTGCCACACATACTGATACTAGTGGCTCTGCCACAATTACTGTTATTTTTGGCTTTGCCACATATACTGTACTAGCAGCTCTGTTGTGATATTATTACTGGTAGCTATGCTGCAATATTGGTGTGAGGGCTGGGTGGGTCGACTTTGTCCCCACATGGTTTGTTGGGTTGGTACGGGTGGGGTGCTGAATGGATTGGGGTGGGTTTGCATACTTACACCATACTGATATCGTACCAGGCTTAGGCCCACACTGTCATCAGCATCGAATAGGGCTCGTGCCTGCATCACATGTATGATAGGGATTACACTTTGAGTTCTCGTAACTCACCCTTTTCTTTTAATCTGCACAAGTAATCCCCATTTTAAATGATTTGGAGTCATGAGGGACTCGGAGGTGGCCACACATTCGTTATTATTTAATCTTTGACTTAGTTATTTTATTTTTATATTAGGGTAATAATTATGTAATAAGGCCTCTGGTGATTTTATTTTCTCTTATTTGGGTTTTAAGTTCTTAATTCGAAATTGCCAAATCGATACAAATAAGTTTTCAAAAATAATAATGGTTTTAAAAAGATAAACACCTATTTTCAACTTTAAGATAACCATAAATGGAGTAGCTTTCGTAAATTTAAACCAACAGTAACAAACATGGTAACCATTTTACTAAGTGGTGGTTTTTATAACTTACCGCTTGTTTTCTAAGAAACAAGAAGTAAATGGATTTTAACTTAAACGATTTGTCTCATTAGACTTTGATTTCGAAAAACACTTCGATGTGACACGCTAGATTCGGCCGTAATGTCTAGGCCAGTTTGGGTATTACATTTAGTGGTATCAGAGCCAAATTACAAAACTCGATTGTGGAATGGGTTTGATAAGTTTTTCTGAAAATAGATTTTAAAGATTTGAAATGTTTTCAAAAAATGTACAAGTGTGGCACACCAAATCTCCTGGCGCAAAATCTGTAAGTTCTCTAATTCTAACTACTGTTATACTGTGAAATTCTAGATAGAGGAAACTGAGACTATAGGAGACTGTAAATTGTAGTGAGACCTCGATCTGCAAAAACAAACCCCTAATAACTGCTTTTCATAATACATTTGTTAATAATTACTAAAATTATTAGCGATACATAAGACTTTTTAATTAGATAAAGTGCGTATCAAAATGAGCACAAGAGGTACTCGCGGAAGGGGTACATGGGGCCGAGGTAGAGGCGGAGGAGGCGCTTGGGTTGGATCGTCGGCATTGGGTCATATGCTGCTGTGGAGGCACCAGCCTTACTAGTAACAGAGACGGGGTCTAATGACTAAGCAACTAGGGATGATGCTCTATCCCAAGCAATGCTCTGCGCATTCTAGAGAGGGTCGTTGGAGCTAGTATTGAAATCGTGGGCCTAAGGTCAATTTTAGAACGACTTCGGTCTAATGGAGCAAAAATTTTAGAGGTATTTTTGGAGTAGCCCCGAATATGGCAGAGTACTAGTTAGAGGCAACTGAATGAATAATGGACAACCTTGATTGTACCACGAAGCAAAAATTAAAAGGAGCAATGTCCCTACTGCGAGATGAGGCCTACCAATGGTGGCTCACGGTGTTAGAGGGTTACTCAAGTCGATCGTGTGACGTGGGATTTCTTTAAGGTGGCATTTCAAGGAAAGTACGTGGGTGCAAGTTATGTGGACGCCCGACGAAAGGAATTTCTAAGCCTAACTTAGGGGAGTAAGACAGTGGCAGAATATGAGGCAAAATTCTTGTGATTGAGTTTGTATGCTCGAGGGATAGTAGTGACTGAGTATGAATGCAGTGTGCGGTTTGAGGATGGCCTCCGAGACGAGTTAAGACTATTGATAGCTCCGCAGAGGGAGCGAGATTTTGCTGCTCTAGTTGAAAAGGAAAAGATTGCTGAAGAGGTGAAGCGCTCGGAGAGCCGGAACGTGAAAAAGATAAGGGAAGAAATAAGAGGGATTTTGGGCCCTCAAGTTCTTCTGAGAGGCCTATTAAGAAGGCCAAGTTTGATGGGCTGGCTCAAATTAGAGCCCCTATTGCTATAATATATCGCAGCTTTGCGCCGATTATGGGAGATCTCACCAAGGTGAGTGTTGAAGAGGACCAGGGCATGCTTTAGATGTGGGTCCATGGATTACTAGGTTAAAGATTTTCCTTAGAGGCCTGTTCAGATGCAAGCATCAGGATTGGGTCATGTGTAGCCAGTGAGAGGTGGTCAGCAGCCACTAAGAGGCCGTGGGTAGGCTCGAGGTGGAAACGGTATGGGATGAGGTCGTGCAGCCCCGGGTAGAGGTAATTGGTAACATCAGTAGCAAGGCGTACCAACTTTGGTATATGCCGCCGTTTCGTCGAGAGGATGGTGACGCCCCTGACGTCATAATTGGTATGTTCCTAATTTACAATGTACCTTACAATGCTTTAATTGATATTGGGTCCACACATTCATACGTTGCATGCACTGTTTTGGGAATTTTGGGTATTCAGTTCAAAAATACTGTTAGTGAGATGACTGTGATAAGTCCACTAGGTCATTGGTTAGGGTAAATAAGTTATTCAGAGATGTGCTCATTGAGGTCTAAGGAATAATTTTTCCAGCGGAGTTAATGGAACTGCTATTTGGTGAATTTGACCTTATTTTGGGTATGAATTGGCTGGTGAAACATCGAGCTAGTTTGGATTTTGCTGCTAAGCGTATAGTGTTGAAGACAATTGAGGATGAGGAGGTGGCTGTGATTGTGGAGTGAAGGAATTATTTGTCGAACATGATCTCAGCATTAAGGGTCGAGAAATTGATTCGTAAGGGTAGCGAGGCATTTTAGCCTACGTTAGTATTTTTGATTCGAAAGGTCCTTCCGTCGAAGATATTAGAACTGTTAAGGATTTTTGGATATATTTCTTGAGGAGCTCCCTGGGTTGCCTCTGAATCGCGAGGTCAAATTTGGTATTGAGCTCTTATCCGAATAACTTCGGTGTCCATCGCCTCATATAGGATGGCACCGAATGAGCTAGTAAAGTTAAATGTTTAAATTCAAGAGCTTTTAGACCGAGGATTCATTCGACCGAGTGTGTCTCCGTGCAGAGCACTAGTGTTGTTCGTGAAGAAAAATGATGGATCCATGCGCATGTGCATCGACTATTGGAAGTTAAACAAACTATCTACAATAAGTATCCCTTGTCGAGAATCGACGATCTTTTTGATCAGCTACAAGGAGCCTCGATTTTCTCCAAGATTGATCTTTGCTCTGGGTACCATCAGCTTAGACTTAAGGAAGTTGATGTGTATAAGACTGTGTTTAGGACTCGGTATGGTCATTTTGAGTTCCTAGTGATACCATTTGGGCTGACGAATACACCAACTGCTTTCATGGAACTAATGAATCGAGTATTCTAGCCCTACCTGGATCGATTCGTGGTGGTGTTTATAGATAATATCTTGGTGTATTCGAGAATCAAAGATGAACATGATGCACTTCTTCGAATTGTTCTGCAAATTTTAAGGGAAAAGCAACTGTACGCTAAGTTCAGCAAGTGTGAGTTTTGGATACAAGAAGTGACATTTCTTAGTCACGTGGTGTCTGCCGAGGGGATTAGGGTGGATCCTCAAAAAATTGAAGCTATACTGGACTGGAAACCACTTAAGATCGTATCGAAAATTCGAAGCTTTCTGGGTTTGGTAGGGTATTACAGGCGTTTTATTGAGGGTTCTCCTTAATTGCTACACCTTTGACTAAGTTGCTGCGTAAAGGGGTACCGTTCAATTGGACTAATAAGTAGCAAGAAAGTTTTGAGAAACTGAAGATGGTTCTGACTGAAGCCCCTATTTTGATACAACCAGATTTGGGGAAGGAATATACTGTCTGCAGTGATCCATCACACATTGGATTGGATTGTGTGCTGATGCAGGAGGGTAAGGTGGTTGCTTATGCGTCCCGTCAGCTTAAGCCTCACGAGGCAAATTACCCAACTTATGACTTGGAGTTAGCCGCAGTGATATTCACACTGAAAATTTAGAGGCATTATTTACACGACGGAAAGTGATTATCTACATGATCACAAGAGCTTCAAGAAAATTTAGAGGCATTATTTAGGAAGTGAAGAAGTGTAACCTTGGTAAGGCTCAATTGGTATCACCGTAAGGCTAACGGTAGCCGACGACCGAGTCATGATTTTACTTGAGAGCAATGTTTGCTCGTTTCAGCTTGTATGATGATGGTAGCTTGTTAGCTAAGCTTTAAGTGAGTCCGACTTGGACTGAGCAAATTAAGGGGAAACAATTGTTGGATCAGTCACTGGTTCCTCGTTTCTAACAAGTTGAGAATGGAGAGACTACAGATTTTGGGTTGAATGGTGAGGGAGTACTGTATTTCCGTGGGAGAGTGTGTACCGAGAGATTCTGATTTAAGGCAGTCCATACTACAAGAGGCACATAGTAGTCCTTACGCTATGCATCCTGGTGGAAATAAGTTATACCGAGATTTTCGTAAGCTATACTGGTGGCCAGGACTAAAACGCGAAGTTACTGATTTTGTAGGTAAGTGCTTGACGTGCCAGCAAGTTAAAGCTGAGCATCAACTGCCTTCTGGGTGATTACAACCAGTTAAAATTCCACTTTGAAAGTGGGAGAGAGTAACCATGGATTTTGTGAGTGGGCTACCCTTAACGCCTACTAAGAAGGATTCGGTATGGGTCATTATAGACCGATTAACTAAATCTACCCATTTCATACCAGTTCGCACTGACTACCCATTGTGAAGCTAAAAAATATTATGTAGCTGAGATTGTGAGACTGCATGGGGTAGCAGTTTTATCATATCTGACAGAGACCCTCGATTCATGTCTTAGTTCTAGAAGAAGTTACACGAGGCTTTGGGTACTAGGTTGGACTTCAGTATTGCATTCCATCTTCAGACAGATGGTCAGTTAGAGAGGGTGATTTATATACTGGAGGACATGCTAAGAAGTTGTGTTATTGATTTTCAAGGTAGCTGGAAAGATTATTTTCCACTAGTAGAGTTCGCATATAATAACAACTATTAGTCCAGTATTCAAATGGCACCGTACGAGGTGTTGTATGATCATAGGTGTCGTACCCTTACCTTTTGGACTGAGTTAGGCGAGCGGCAAGTTTTGGGGGCCAGAGTTAGTTTCTGATACTGAAGAAAAGGTAAAATTGATTCGAGACCGGTTGAAAGAAGCGTCTGATAGGTGGAAGTCTTACGCAGATCTTAAATTTTGAGAGTTTGAGTATTTTTTGGAAGACTTGGTATTTTTAAGGTCTCACCTTTGAAAAAGATACTGAGGTTTGGGAGAAAGGGTAAACTTAGCCCTAGGTTTATTGGCCTTATCGTATACTGAAGCGAGTGGGACCAGTCGCCTATCAACTTGAGTTGCCTCCAGAGTTACACCGGATTCACGATGTGTTCCATGTCTCCATGCTGAGGCATTATCGCTCTGATCCCACACATATAGTATCAGTTGAGGAGATCGAGGTTAGGCCAGATCTGACTTTCGAGGAAGAGCCAGTGCAGATATTGGATCGTGAGGTTAAGGCCAGATCTGACTTTCGAGGAAGAGCCAGTACAGATATTGGATCGTGAGGTTAAGATACTAAGAAAGAAATTGATCCCACTGGTTAAAGTGCTTTGGAGAAATCACAGTACTGAGGAAGCCACGTGGAAACCTGAGGAGACGATGCGACAACAATACCCTCTCCTATTCTGACCAGGTAAATTTCAAGGCCAAAATTTTTTATTTTGGGTAGAGTTGTAACGCCCTAAAATTATAGGGTCTTTAATTTTGCTTGTGCTAACACAAATTGCTTGTTTGCTTTAATGGCTAAGTGATTTGAGTGTATATGAGAATATTTGAGAAGCCTGGGTTCAAGTCTTGACTCTTGAAAAAAAAATTTATTTTTCCCTTAAATGAATTTGGACACTGGCACTTAGGCTTTATTAATAATAATGCTTGTTTAATGACACAAGAAGAGCTTATGGCCTAGTGGCAAGTGGCGTGTTGTGTAACCATGAGGTTTGAGGTTCAAATCCTGGGATAAGCAATGAAGTGTTTATTTTGCAGCTAGGATGACTAGAGTTTGTGTTGCAGTGAATGTTTGATGGATGGGAGGTTTGAATTGGTCATGGAGAGATTGTAGGAGCAAATCGGGGAGAAGATTAAGAGAGAGTTTGGTGGAGAGAACCAAGAACTGGATGTGTGTGGGAATGTTGTACCGAATGGGTATTGGATGCATAAGAAATTTGGCTGAGGGCTATTTTCCTTCATTTTGGTCAGTTTTTGTCATTGATTTTGGACTCCTAATTCGGTTCTCTTTCATTTCTCTCTAAGTGCCGAATAGTAACTTACCACTCGTGCACCTTTGTTGCCTCAGTTTGCACTTTTTATTCAAGCATTGTTGGTCGAATCTTTGCTTTCCTCTTCCTCCCCCAATCTAGCTGAATGCACTTCCTCTCCTTTCCTCTTTGTTCATTTATTTTCTCTTTTTCTTTCTTTCCTTCTTCCCTCTTCTCCCTTTCTTCTCCTAGGTCGAATACAATCCATCTTCTTCTTGTTTCAGTTTCCTATTAGCTTGTGAACCGAATCTTTTCTTGATTAGTTCTATGGTGACCAAATTCTCTGTTTTCTTTCCCTCTTTGTTGTAGCTCTTCAAGTGTTCCTAAAATCGGTAGGTGATCATATTTTTCACTTTTTCTTTAAAATTGTTCTCTCCTATTCCCTTTTCTCTAAAAGCTGAATATTTTTTCCTTCATGCTCGTGATGGCCGAATGGTGATCCCTTCCTCTTGGTGTGGTGATCATTGGGTTTAGGTATTCCCGAGGGTGGAGAAGTGAGGAAGTATTCAAGTCATCAAACTTTGTCTCTCGTTAAGGGTAAGATCAATACCATACTTTTCGATTAGGCCGAATATTTCAGTGGTTGGTAAGTGAGCATTTGTGGATTAAGGCCACATATTTGATCACTGTTTTGTTTAATAAGATCTGTTTTGATACAGATATTCGGCATAGGCATGTGATCAATCTTGATCGGTGGCCTTAAGAGATTAAAGTCAGTCGTCAAGCAAGGTAAGAGAGATATTTCAGATTAAGTGCTATTAAAAGGGCGTTACCCTAACGATTAAGGACTAACATCGAATTTCAATGATGCTAGGTTGGGTGCTCGTAGATCTCAGAGCGACTCGGAAAAAAGTTGTGTAATCACACTATCTTCTTTGCGAGTCGACAAAAGCCGAAAAGCCAAAACCTCGGCCTATGAGGCCTCACGAGCGTGCGATCGGTCGTGGGAAAAATCGAGCCTACGATCATAGGCAATAGGTAGAAGAGGGCACTATGAGTGTTCTCGTGCACTTGGGTCGTTATGGGCTTCGTTGGGTCGAAATGGGCCTTGTGGGCCTAATGGGCTCGTGGGCCCCACACGGATAAAATTTACAAAAAGTAGAAGAAACTGTATTAGGCTACATAGATCGCATAACTGTGATTGAATTTAGGACAAATGGGCCACACGAGCATGTGGGCCCATTTACTGAATATTGGGCTTTGAGCCCATTACACTAATTCGACAAAATGGGATATCTGTATCGCTCAAGGCGACTGTAGGCCTTAGGAAAGGTCGTTAAATGACTAAAATACCCCTAAGGAGTAAAATGACTGAAATACCTTTAATGAGTAAAATAACTGAAATGCCCCTAATGAGTAAAATGACCAAAATACTCTTAAAAGACAAAATTACTGTTTTATCCCTAATACATGAAAATGACTATTTTACCCCTAGAGGTAGATTGACAGATAAAAGTATGTATTGTATGACTTTAATGAGTAGGACATGTTGCATACACGAAATATTGATGACATGGCATATTGCTTGGGGTTAGGATTCTGTTATGGAGGAAGTACTGTTACTGGTGGCTCTGCCACACATACTGATACTGGTGGCTCTGCCACAATTATTTTTTCTGGTGGTTTTGCTACATATATTGTACTGGTAGCTCTGCTGCGTTATTTTTACTAGCATCTATGCTGCAATATTGGTGTGAGGGCTGGGTGGGTCGACTTTGTCCCCACATGGTGTGTTGGGTTGGCACGGGTGGTGTGCTGGCTGGATTGGGGTGGGTTTGCATACTTGCACCATAATGATATCATACCGAGGCTTAGGCACACATCGTTACTATATTGGGCTAAGGCCCACACTGTCATCGTTATTAAATAGGCCCAGCCCGCATATTCTCGCATGATGAGGATTACACACTGAGTTCTCGTAACTCACCCTTTTCTTTAAACTGTATAGGTAATCCCCAACCTTAGATGATTTGGTGTAACACCCAAACCAGGTCTATGCGTTAAGACGAGATTTGATTTGTCACACAGAAAATGAACATCCATTTAATTATCTAATGATTTAGGTAAAACAGTTCTACAAAACCTTTTGAAAATGAAGTTTAGTAAAAACCAAGAATTTGATTTAAAATCGATGAATAAAGTAGTACTAGTTTGAAATATTATTATTTAATATTTAATTGTTAAAGACTTTAAAGTAATTTTAAAGAGTTCAAAAGAATCAAAACAAGAATATTTAAAGAATCTCATATGTTTAAAAACAAAATATTTAAGGAAATATTATTAAAATAGTATTAGTCCAAATTAAGTGTCTAAAGCATAATTAAATCCATCCACACATAAAAATCCATAAAATAATAATAATAGAGGCCTTATTACATCATACCCAAAATAGTAATTAAATAAATATACTTAATTGAAGTTCATAGTTTATAAAACCCTTGTTCGAAGTATGGCCTCCACGAAGTCATCCCCTACCAAGCCTCCATCAATTGCCATTACCGAGAAGGATAATAAAGCGAGTGAGTTACTCGAACTCAAAGTGTATAACCCACTTACCATATCCATCGGGCCAAATCATCAAGACATTATATTGGGCTTGAGCCCATTTACGGATTTAACAATATAATAATAATGCATGTAGAATGAAATTCCCAACCAAACCTAAATTTTCCATCCGCTACACACCACCCGTACCAACCAACACACCTGTGGGGATCAAGTCAACCCACCCCGCCAACACACCAATCGCAGGCATAAAGCCATTTTAAATAATATTGTGGTGCACCACTGAACTAGATTGTGGCAAAGCCACCCGAACTAGATTTTTGGCAACATGCCTTTCTTCTCTTCGTCAATTTTTTTCCAACCCATGCAATCATGTTTATATATAAAACATAACAATACATTCACATGATAAATTTAACAAAAGGCCCATAATACAAGTGGGTCCATATCTCAAATTTTCATTTTGGCCCATAAGGCAAAATAACATTTTAGCCCATTTAACGATCTAGCAAACTTTGGCCCATATATCGATCTAGCGCTTTTGGCCCATATATCGATCTAGCAGCTTGTTGGCCCATATATCACATGAGGCATAAAATTTTACTATTTATCAATTAACCCATTGAGGCATTTTGTAATTTCCACGACTTTAACTGCTTTCATGCATTTACACAAAAGTGTTAATTATTTTGTATTTCTCGATTTTGCCATCTTTACGATTTTATCCCAATACTTACTAGATAGTATCTAACCCGAGAGATAAGTGTGAAGTTACACACCTGGTTACAGTGAGAACTAGACTTTCCCGCTCGTCGATACCTAAACACGCATCACGATAATTTAGAACACTAATACTATTTATAAATCTATTCTTATAAATAACGATCTAGACTTTACCCTTGGAATTTCAAACAACTTCTATATGCGGTTTCTCCCCGATTGTTGGTTCGTTACCCGTTGAATATCCACGAACAAACAAAGGCTCAAGAGTACGAACGACTTCAAATAATAGATTCTCCTCGGATGAGGGTCCACAACCCGGTGGAAAATCTCGATTTGAAAAAATAGCCCTTCGCTTAAATTTTGGGGAATAGCGGAACCACCCCTCTTCGAACACTATTCACAACCTTTTTCGTCCCTATCTTGATTGTCTCCATTGACAAAAGATCGTTAGTCCAACTAAAAAGTATATCGGAAATTATGACTAACGGTTTGAAGGGTGAGATTGGCTTACCACAAAATATC
The DNA here is from genome assembly GCA_025506655.1 of Gossypium rotundifolium. NCBI lineage: Eukaryota > Viridiplantae > Streptophyta > Magnoliopsida > Malvales > Malvaceae > Gossypium > Gossypium rotundifolium. The sequence goes on along the minus strand of CP106733.1, from coordinate 33,723,728 downwards.
CTTGTCCCACAAGATGAAAATCGAGCGATAACGTCCCCTAAAACAAAATCGATTAATAGTTCATCTATAACAATATGTCGAGTAGTATATAGCTCCTTGATAAGAACCCTTACCTTAACACTTCGACTCGATTTCTAACGAATCACGATGATAACGAATACTCCAAGTTTGACCTTCTTTATAACACTATAAAAATGAAAGATTGTCTAAGGAAAAAGAACGTTATTATCGGTCATAAGACCCTCCTAAACTTATATATATTAGGCTAAGAAAAGAAGGAAAAGAAAAGATTCGAAAAGAGTTCTTACCGATTGCTTAAACAAAGGTTGAAGGAATAATCAACAAAACAATATAGATGAAGAGAAGATTCAGCTTTGAAGGAAAATTGAAGAAAATGGTATTAGTGCCATTCGGCCATGGGGAGAAAAGGATGGAGAAAGTGTTTGAATGATAAATAAAATGGAGAGGAAAAGAGAATGGGGAGTAGGTGTTTATGATTCGATTTTCAAAGAGAAGAAAAGAGAAAGAGAAAAGTGATGAGTTTAGGAACAAAATGCATTCTAAGAATGGGGAGGGAAGGAAAAGAAGAATGGTCTTTAGCTTTGGTATTTCGCATAAGGAGAAGAGTGTATTGAGATGCTAGGCAAAATGTGCCCAAATGGTAACATGAAAAAGAAATGGTCAAAAGAACTAAGCTTACCAAATGCTCAATTTTGGCTAGGAGAAAAGTTTTGAAGAGAATTGAAAATTTTGCACAAATATGCTAAGAATGACCAAAACTAACTCCTAATCCTAGCCAAGCTACAACCACATTTGGCCAACCCCTTTAGTCCACAATGCCATCCAAATACATGGTCAAAATGGCCATGCAAAAGTTTCCAAATCATCATTCTTGTATCATGCCTTGTATTCCTCCACTTTCCAAATGCTTAAAAAAACAATCCCTAAAATCAAGCAAATTCAACCCCTTAATTCATGTTTACCATAACCTTTAGCCATCTTTCCATAAAAAATTTAGTCCATCTTATCCATGAATGAAGCTTGGCCGACACTTGCTAGGAAAGAGCAAAAATAAATGCTCACAATTTGCATGCTAGGAGATTCGAACCTCTCCCCTCAAGACCATACATGTAGCGCATATCCCCTTCACCAATAGCTCAACTCATGCTATCCTTTATCACTTTAATTAACTTAAACTTCAAAGTCACCGATTCCTCTCTAAAGTACTCTTTACTAAAATTTATTCTAACTCGAATAAACCCGAGCCTTCTCAAGACTATATTAAACACACAAATAAAATCATTCACAAGCTAAACACCAAAAACATGCAACATATCGATACTCACATTTTTAGGATGTTACAATTCTACCCCCTTAAAGAAAATTTCGTCCTCGAAATTTTACCTGATTAAAAGAGGTGAGGATATTGTTGTCGAATTGCATCCTCAAGCTCCCACGTAGCTTCCTCCGCTCCGTGATTACGCCATAAAACCTTGACCAACAGCACGGTCTTCTTTCTTAGCACCTTAACATCTCGGTCTAAGATTTCCACTTGTTCCTCCTCAAAAGATAAGTCTGATCTCAACTCCACTTCTTCTACCGGTACTATGTGAGACGGATCCGATCTATAGCGCCTTAGCATAGAAACATGGAAAACATTATGAATCTGACTCAACTCCGGAGGTAATTCAAGCTGATAGGCCACTGGACCAACACGCTTCATCACACGATATGGTCCAATGAACCTAGGGCTCAACTTGCCCTTCCTTCCAAATCTGAAAATCTTCTTCCAAGGTGAGACTTTCAGAAAGACCTGATCTCCCACCGCAAACTCAATATCCTTACGCTTCAGATCTGCATACGATTTTTGTCGATCCGAAGCTTCCTTTAACCGCGCTCGAATCACCTTTACCTTTTCTTCCGTCTCAGATATCAACTCAGGACCCAACAACTGTCGTTCCCCCAATTCAGTCCAACAAGTAGGGGTACGACACCTACGACCGTATAAAGCTTCATAAGGCGCCATTTGGATACTGGATTGGTAACTGTTATTATACGCGAACTCTGCCAACGGTAGGAAATCCTCCCAACTACCTCTGAAGTCGATTATACAACCACGTAACATGTCTTCCAAAATCTGAATTACTCTTTCGATCGACCATCCGATCGAGGATGAAAAGTCGATTAAAGTTTAACTTTGTTCCCAAAGCCTCATGTAAAGCTTTCCAAAATCGTGATGTAAACCTGCGATCCCTGTCCGATATGATAGACACTGGTACCCCATGCAACCTCACGATCTCAGATACATACAGCTTAGCCAACTTCGCAATGAGTAATCCATACGAATCGGAAGAAAATGGGCGTCTTCACAAACGATCAACTACTACCCAAACGAAATTTTTCTTAGTAGGTGTTAAAGGTAACCCACTAACAAAATCCATTGATATCCGCTCCCATTTCCATAGGGAATCTTTACCGGTTGTAATAAGTTCGACGGCAGCTTGATGCTCGCCTTCACTTGTTGACAAGTCAAACATTTACCTACAAACTCAAAATCTCACGCTTCAACCCCTCGCCACCAATACCATTCACGGAGATCTCGATACATCTTATTTCCTCCGGTGCATAGCATAAGGGCTACTACCCGCCCCCAGTAATCATTTGTCTCAAATCGAGTCCTTGGGCATACAAATTCTTCCACACAAGTGAAATTGTTGTTTAATCGCTAAGTTTTAATATGTTCATCACGGAAAAACACAACACTCCATCATTATTCATACCAAAATCCCTATTTCACCACTTTCAACTTGTCAATTAAGGATCCCAACTTTTCATCCGATATCCGCTTTTCCCGATCCGATCTAACCACGAGGCTTCACCAAGTTTCGCTAATAGACTACCATCCTCATACAAACTCGATGAGCAAACATTGCTTTTAAATCAGATACCACCTTACGACTTAACGCGTCTGCTACCACGTTAGCCTTTCCAGAGTGATACTCGATTGAGAAATCATAATCCTTTAACAACTCCACCCACCTTCTTTGTCTCAAGTTTAACTCCTTCTGGGTAAGAAGATACTTAAGACTCTTATGATCCGTCTAGATGATAGACTTTTCACCGTAGAGATGGTGCTTCTAAATCTTTAAAGCAAACACTACCGCAGCCAACTCCAAGTCATGAGTAGGGTAGTTTACTTCGTGTGGTCTCAATTGACGAGAAGCATAGACCACCACTTTTCCATTTTACATCAGGACACAACCTAAACCCATGTGTGACGCATCACAGTAGACGATAAATTCTTTTCCAAATTTCAAAGTTGAATCAAGATCGGTGCTTCCGTCAAAATCTTCTTCAATTTCTCGAAACTTTCTTGTTGTTTATCAGTCCATACATACGGTACTCCCTTTCGCAATAGCTTAGTTAGGTGCAAAGAATCAACGAAAACCCCTCAACAAAGCGTCTATAATATCCAGCCAAACCTAAGAAACTCCGAATCTCAGCTACTGACTTCGGTGGTTTCCAATCCAATACAACCTCAATCTTCCGAGGATCCACCCTTATTCCTTAAGCTGACACCACATGACCGAAGCAAGTCACTTTCCTTAACCAAAATTCACATTTACTGAATTTGGCATAAAGTTGCTTATCACGAAGTAACAGCAATACTATACGCAAATGTGAGTCATGCTCCTCTTCATTCCTCGAATATACCAAAATGTCATCTATGAACACTACCACAAACCGGTCTAAATAAGGTTGAAAGACCCGATTCATCATGTCCATAAATGCAGATGGTGCATTGGTCAACCCAAACGGCATCACCAAGAACTCATAATGTCCATAACGAGTTCGAAATGCCGTCTTATGAATATCTACCTCTTTCACTTTGAGTTGATGATAACCCGATCTCAAATCAATTTTGGAGAAAACTGATGCTCCTTTCAATTGATCAAACAGGTCATCAATTCTCGGCAAGGGATACCTATTCTTGATCGTCAATTTATTCAACTGCTTGTAATCAATGCACATACGCATCGACCCATCCTTCTTCTTAATGAACAAAACCGGTGCTCCCCACGGAGACACACTAGGTCGAATAAATCCTCGATCCAACAATTCTTGAATTTGAGCTTTAAGCTCCGCCAACTCCTTCGGTGCCATCCTATAAGGTGCAATAGACACTGGAGCCGTTCCGGGCAAAAGCTCAATACCAAATTCTACTTCCCGATCTGGAGGTATACCAGGAAGTTCTTTGGGAAAAACATCTGAAAATTCCTTCACCGTTCTCACATCTTCCACTGATAACTCCTTGGCATCCAAAGCACTAATAAAAGCTAGGAATGCTCCATACCCTTTCCGCACCAACTTTTCTGCCTTTAACGCAGATACCACATTTGCCAAGTAATTTCTTCATTCACCTATCATTACTACTTCCTTATCATCCGAAGTCCTTATTGACATCCGCTTTTCAGCACAATCCAAATGCGCCCGGTGCTTCACCAACCAATCCATGCCCAGAATGAGATCGAATTCACCGAAAGGCAATTCCATCAAATCCGCCAAAAATATTTCTCTTTGGATTTCTAAGGGCACGTCTCTAAACAGTTTATTCACAATTACCGACTGTCCTAAAGGACTAATTACCATCATCTCACTATCGATAATCTCAGATTCTATATTCAGGTTTCCAGATATGGCACTAGCAACATACGAGTGGGTAGAACCGATATCTATCAAAGTAAGAAACAGCACATCAAAGATGAAGAACGTACCAGTTATCACATCAGTTGCATTGCCATCCTCGCAACGTCTAACCGCATAGACCAACCCTGGCTGTCTTACCTCCGCATTACCTCTCGAACCATTGCCTCGACCGGTGCACCTTGTCGCGTCCAACCCCATTACCACCACGACCGGTCCACGGCCTCTCGGTGGTCATTGAGTGCCTCCGCCGATCGAGCATCGTGGTTACGAGCTTTCGAGTCGATCCATCCGTCGAGGGCAATTCTTATATTGATGATCCTTGGAACCACATTTATAACAAGCACCGTTTTCCTCCAAAGACTCTCGGGTGTCATTTTCCACATTTGGCATAGCCTCGACTCGATTAGTAGCCACAGTGCTCTACCTTGAGTGGCTCATCATTTCGAGGCCTCTTTCAAACCTTTTGAAGAACCCACATATCGTAAATCTCTCTTGCCTCTAACTCTTTCCCGATTTCGACGTTTCGAGCACTTAGCCTCTTCGACTATCTTGACTTTCTCCACAAGCGTGGCAAAATTCTTACTTGTTGTGGGGCTATCAAGACCAACAACTCATCATTCACCCATCCTCAAGTGTACATATACCATGATCCGTTGGTACTATAGTTCGAGCATAACGACTCAAGCGTAAAAATTTTGCCTCATAAGTCGCCACCGCCTTATTTCCTTGAACCGATTCAAGAATTCCTTCCTCCGAGCATCCACATAACTTGTCCCTACATATTTCCCTTGAAAGGCGCTTTGAAGAATTCCCAAGTAACTAATGCACTTCAATGCCTTTCTAACAAGAAGCCACCATTGATATGCCTCATCCCTTAACAAGGACACGCGCCTCTTAGTTTCGCTCTACAAAGGCACTCTAGATCGTCCATAATTCGCTCTACAACCTCAAGCCAATATTCAAGAACATTCGAGCTACACATGAAACACCTCTAAAAACTTCAAGACCACTTGATTTCAATCGTTCGATATCGACCCACGAGTCAGCCGCCCAACTCTAGTTCCAATGATTCTTTCAAGGACTCGCAACATTGCTCGTGTCAAAGCATTATCTTTCTTCTATGGTCCTGTGATTCATTTTTCGACGCAGTGATACCGGTGCATCCATTTTCGGATATGTCCCGATTCCTCGATACGCCTCTAGCACCTCGGCCTCTACCACTACCACGCCTACCACGTCCGCGCCCTCTCCGCGCCATAATCGACTAACTCGTTTTAATCTGATTACGAATTTTATGAATTAGAAAACTATTTCAGTGTTTATTAACGATATTTTATGAGATTCATGAGATAAAGTTGTTTTTCGCAAACACATCCTATAGTCTCGATCTCTACAATTTTCAACACTTAAAACTAGAAGTTCTAGAGTGTTCCTATGATCATATCATCATAATAATCATTCAGTAATGAATACTTACTTGACTTGGTGTCAGATGCTTGTGGTGCCATACAACCTTTAAAACATAATTAAAATAATTTCAAACGAAAGTTATTTGTTGAACCCTACCACAATGAAGTTTTGAAACGGCTCGATACCATTAAATGTAACACCCCAAACCAGTGTCTATGCGTTAAGACGAGATTTGATTTGTCACACGTAATCTAACATCCATTTAATTATCTAATGATTTAGGTAAAACAGTTCTACAAAACCTTTTGAAAATGAAGTTTAGTAAAACCAAGAATTTGATTTAAAATCGATGAATAAAGTAGTACTAGTTTGAAATCTTATTATTTAATATTTAATTGTTAAAGACTTTAAAGTAATTTTAAAGAGTTCAAAAGAATCAAAACAAGAATATTTAAAGAATCTCATATGTTTAAAAACAAAATATTTAAGGAAATATTATTAAAATAGTATTAGTCCAAATTAAGTGTCTAAAGCATAATTAAATCCATCCACACATAAAAATCCATAAAATAATAATAATAGAGGCCTTATTACATCATACCCAAAATAGTAATTAAATAAATATACTTAATTGAAGTTCATAGTTTATAAAACCCTTGTTCAAGTATGGCCTCCACGAAGTCATCCCCACCCAAGCCTCCATCAATTGCCATTACCGAGAAGGATAATAAAGCAGTGAGTTACTCGTAACTCAAAGTATAACCCACTTACCATATCCATCGGGCCAAATCATCAAGACATTATATTGGGCTTGAGCCCATTTACGATTTAACAATATAATAATAATGCATGTAGAATGAAATTCCCAACCAAACCTAAATTTTCCATCCGCTACACACCACCCATACCAACCAACACACCTGTGGGGATCAAGTCAACCCACCCCGCCAACACACCAATCGCAGGCATAAAGCCATTTTAAATAATATTGTGGTGCACCACCGAACTAGATTGTGGCAAAGCCACCGAACTAGATTTTTGGCAATGTGCCTTTCTTCTCTTCGTCAATTTTTTCCAACCCATGCAATCATGTTTATATATAAAACATAACAATACATTCACATGATAAATTTAACAAAAGGCCCATAATACAAGTGGGTCCATATCTCAAATTTTCATTTTGGCCCATAAGGCAAAATAACATTTTAGCCCATTTAACGATCTAGCAAACTTTGGCCCATATATCGATCTAGTAGTTTTTGGCCCATATATCGATCTAGCAGTTGTTGGCCCATATATCACATGAGGCATAAAATTTTACTATTTATCAATTAACCCATTGAGGGCATTTTCGTAATTTCCACGACTTTAACCATTTTCATGCATTTACACAAAAGTGTTAATTATTTTGTATTTCTTCGATTTTGCCATCTTTACGATTTTATCCCAATACTTACGGTATAGTATCTAACCCGAGAGATAAGTGTGAAGTTACACACCTGGTTACAGTGAGAACTAGACTTTCCCGCTCGTCGATACCTAAACACGCATCACGATAATTTAGAACACTAATACTATTTATAAATCTATTCTTATAAATAACGATCTAGACTTTACCCTTGGAATTTTGAACAACTTCTATATGCGATTTCTCCTCGATTGTTGGTTCGTTACCCATTGAATATCCACGAACAAACAAAGGCTCAGGAGTACGAACGACTTCAAATAATAGATTCTCCTCGGATGAGGGTCCACAACCCGTGGAAAATCTCGGATTCTAAATAGCCCTTCGCTTAAATTTCGGGGAATAGCGGAACCACCCCTCTTCCGAACACTATTCACAACCTTTTTCGTCCCTATCTTGATTGTCTCCATTGACAAAAGATCGTTAGTCCAACTAAAAAGTATATCGAAAATTATGACTAACGGTTTGAAGGGTGAGATTGGCTTACCACAAAATATCCTTGTCCCACAAGATGAAAATCGAGCGATAACGTCCCCTAAAACAAAATCGATTAATAGTTCATCTATAACAATATGTCGAGTAGTATATAGCTCCTTGATAAGAACCCTTACCTTAACACTTCGACTCGATTTCTAACGAATCACGATGATAACGAATACTCCAAGTTTGGCCTTCTTTATAACACTATAAAATGAAAGATTGTCTAAGGAAAAGAACGTTATTATCGGTCATAAGACCCTCCTAAACTTATATATATTCGCTAAGAAAAGAAGGAAAAGAAAAGATTCAAAAGAGTTCTTACCGATTGCTTAAACGAAGGTTGAAGGAATAATCAACAAAACAATATAGATGAAGAGAAGATTCACTTTGAAGGAAAATTGAAGAAAATGGTATTAGTACCATTCGCCATGGGGAGAAAAGGATGGAGAAAGTGTTTGAATGATAAATAAAATGGAGAGGAAAAGAGAATGGGAGTAGGTGTTTATGATTCGGTTTTCAAAGAGAAGAAAAGAGAAAGAGAAAAGTGATGAGTTTAGGAACAAAATGCATTCTAAGAATGGGGAGGGAAGGAAAAGAAGAATGGTCTTTAGCTTTGGTATTTCGGCATAAGGAGAAGAGTGTATTGAGATGCTAGGCAAAAATGTGCCCAAATGGTAACATGAAAAAGAAATGGTCAAAAGAACTAAGCTTACCAAATGCTCAATTTTGGCTAGGAGAAAAGTTTTGAAGAGAATTGAAAATTTTGCACAAATATGCTAAGAATGACCAAAACTAACTCCTAATCCTAGCCAAGCTACAACCACATTCGGCCAACCCCTTTAGTCCACAATGCCGTCCAAATACATGGTCAAAATGGCCATGCAAAAGTTTCCAAATCATCATTCTTGTATCATGCCTTGTATTCCTCCACTTTCCAAATGCTTAAAAAACAATCCCTAAAATCAAGCAAATTCAACCCCTTAATTCATGTTTACCATAACCTTTAGCCATCTTTCCATAAAAAATTTAGTCCATCTTATCCATGAATGAAGCTTGGCCGACACTTGCTAGGAAAGAGCAAAAATAAATGCTCACAATTTGCATGCTAGGAGATTCGAACCTCTCCCCTCAAGACCATACATGTAGCGCATATCCCCTTCACCAATAGCTCAACTCATGCTATCCTTTATCACTTTAATTAACTTAAACTTCAAAGTCACCTGATTCCTCTACAGTAAAGTACTCTTTACTAAAATTTATTCTAACTCTGAATAAACCCGAGCCTTCTCAAGACTATATTAAACACACAAATAAAATCATTCACAAGCTAAACACCAAAAACATGCAACATATCGATACTCACATTTTTAGGATGTTACATTTTCTCTGCCTAGGTCGGGTTTGAGGTGTTATAACCGCCTGCACTGCAAATTAGAGCACAAAAACACCCCTTTTTTTAGCGAAATTAGAAAAAATAGTTAACCTTTTTAAGTCTTTTAATATATATATGTATAGTTTCGGAAAAAAGAAACAAAAATAAAAAGATAAAAGGAGTCCCAATAACACCTCTGATCTTTGAATCAAACTCCTCTGCTTTGTATATTATTTGTTGTATCGGATGTTAGTGCTTGAATATATGCTTTCGGTGTTTTAAAATCTGTTTTTGTTTTATTTTATTCCAAGAAGAATCCAGAGAAATTACATTGGCTTTGCTTGGCTTTATATAGCCATTTTTAAACGATTATATTTATATCCTATGCTGTCTTTTTTTGCTTTTTGATCCTTGCAGGTGCAAGTGGTGGTGGCGATAGTGGCGATGGCAGCAGGCGGTGTAGAGGGCAGGTGCGTCGAAGGCTAGCTAGGGTTTCAGCTTTTCTGAAACCCTAGTTTGACTATTAGGTAATTGGGCCCGGGTTTATTATTGGGCTTAATTTCGGTTGGTTTGTTTGGGTTTTGTTTTGGGTCTGATATTGGGCCATTCGGGCTTGGACTGGTGATTTGGGTGTTTAGGTTTTTGGATTGGGTTGGGATTTAATTTGTTTGGGTCTGATGTAATGGGTTTGGGGTCTGTTTGAACTGTTTGATTATTTTGGATTTTGGTTTTTATATTTTGGTTTCTAGTTTGGGTCTTATTGGGCCCCCAAGCTAAATTGGCCCACTACATATATAATTAAGAATGAAATGTTATAAATGATGTACATGATATATGTGAATTTGATATGATACAATGTTTAAGTATTAAATTGAGATAATGGATGATTACATGCACTTATATAATGGATGATTACATGCACTTATATAACTAACCTGTTGATGAATTTTTGTGTATAGGCATTTGGCAAGTGAATTTGATATACTTTGTTTAATTGTTTGATTATGTGTAAATGGTAAGTTAAATTTTGAATTATACGGGCTTACTAAGCTTTAAAGCTTACTCTTTTTCTTTTCCATGTTTTATAGAGGTTCGATACCTCGCTCGATCCGGATAAAGTTAAAGTTACGCATCACACTATCCAGTTGCTGTTTGGTACTTTTGAACTCTAGGATATTTGTATATATGGCATGTATAGGCTAGTTATAAAGATGATAGTTAAGGTTACTTGAGATAGTGATTTTGGTACATGTTGTGTTATAAGTTAAAGCCATGTGATTTGGCTTAACTTGGTCTAATGTTTTGGTTGTGTATAATTGTTCAAATATGGTATGTTTTGGCAAGTAGTAGATGGAATGGAAATATGCAAATGTTGTCTTGATAAGTAGTAGGCATATGAATGGAAAATGCATGTTATATATTAGGTATTTGAATATTATGTTGAATTGGTATAAAATGTGTATGAAATGTTGTGGATTGGCTACCTATTGGGTTATAAAATGTTGCAATTTATGCTTGTGTATGCATGTATAAATAGAGTGGCAAGATGGCTTTGCAAATAGCCTATTTTTGTCCACACGGGCAGGACACGGGCGTGTGTCTCAGTCGTGTGCGACACACGATCATGTTACATGGCCGTGTGTCCCCTAGTGTTGATATTAAAAGCAAGTCAGTATTCTCCACATGGTTTCACACACGGACGTGTGACTGGCCATGTGGTACAAGTCAGTATACCCTCTAATTGGCACACGGCCTAGCACACGAGATGTAATGACCCAAAATTCACGGGCATCGGAAAAGTACATTATCGAGCCTCCATTTTAGCGAAATGGGTTTGTAAAAATTTATTAGAAATATTTACGAGACTAGTTGTGTGTTTAATTAGGTTTTAGATAGGTGAATTTGACTTAATTAGGAGTAATTAATAAAAAGGACTAAATTAAATAAAAGGTAAAAGTTGAATTATAGATTAAAAGAAAATAAAAAAGACTAAAAGTAAATTATACCAAAAGTATAAATTGAGGCGGTTTATCATGAGGAAAATCTAAGATTTTTATGTTTAATATATTATTATATTATTATAAAATAAAGATGTTTTATGTTTTAATTAAAATTATATATATATATATATATATATATATATATATATATATAAACTAAAGAAACAAAAGAAAGGAAATAGAATAGGGACTAAACAGAAAGAAAAGGAAAAAGAAAAGAAAAGAAGAAATTTAGGGTTTTCAATGTTCAATTTTAAATTGGTAAGTCAAATTAAGTCTTTTTTATATATAATTTTGAGTTTTTATGAAACTAGAACAAAATACTATTAAGTATGTGCTGAAATTTTGGAAGATATTAGATTTTTAAACATTAAATTTTATTGAGTAAAAGTGTGAATTGGGGATTGAATTAATATAATTTCTAACTAGAAATGGGAGATAGAATAAATTGTAGAATAAGTTATAAATTTTGTATAATAGGGACTAAATTGAAAGAAATTTGAAATTATGATTTTTATGCTGAAAATCATTGTTAAGTTTAAGTTTAGTTATAATTTGAGTAGAAATAAGGTATTAATTGAAGTAGAAAAATGGATGAATTTAGTTAGGACTAAATTGAAATTAAGGTAGAAATTGAATAGAAATTCAAGTATTTAATGTGAATTAATGTTGTATTAATCATTGTAAATTTATTTTAATTTTCGTAGCTAACAAAGAACCAGAGGTATCGGCTCAAAAGGGAAAGGAGAAGAGTACCGAGAGTAAATCAAGAATTTCGGGTTTGTATTACTATAATTCGAATTTATTATTATTAATTGTTGAATTTTAATTAAAATACTTGGTAAGTGAAAATTGAGGTGAATATGAATATTGCATTGAATAAAAGCGAATGAAATTATGAATATGTGTGAATATATGAATTGTATATTGATTGGAAAAGTGAATCAAATTGAACTAAATCAAAGTGAAATTATCTGAAATGCGTATTTATTAGATATTGGAAAGTGATATAAATACCCTAATAACTAGTTGGGCTAAGTCGGATATAGTTGGCATGCCATAGGATTGGAAGTGTTCAGGGATACTTCGACCTCGAGTCGATGAGACATTGGGCGTCACTATATTACTTCGGATAGATTCGATGAGGTACTGGGTACCAACTTTCTTCGGCTTTCCCGATGAGACACTGGGTGTCAATTATATTACTTCGAACTATCCGATGAGGCACTGGTGCCATTCTGGTGTGTTTGGTTGGATCCGTGTATCCGCCAAGGTTCGAGTCTTGTTAATAGGGGTGAATAAATGAAATAAAGAATCGAATGAATTTGATTGATTGAATTATTGAAAGAAATGAGAAAATTGAATTGTGAAATGAAATTGAGATTGGAAATGGAAGGCATGAACTAAATGTTCATGAAGTGAATGGAATTGAAGCTTATGATATGTGATTGTAAGTGTTTAATAGCTAAAATTTGAGTTGCTATTGTTGATGAATGAAAGTTTAAGAGTGAATTAGTACTTGATAAATTCAATTGTTACATGTTTGATATTATATTCCACTAATTGTTATTATAATTTGAATTATGGTAATACCACTGAGTATAGACATACTCAGTGTACGGTTGTTTCCGTGCGCAGGTCAGTAGAAGTCAAAGGTCTCGGTTCAACATCCAGATCAATCCCGACTTTAGCACAACTTTGGTGATGTACTTTTCCTTTTGGTAAATGTGACATGTACCTAGGTTATAGACATGGGTCATACGATTTTGGTTATAAAGTATGGATGGTTTGTAATGTTTTGAACTTAGTCTAAGTGAAATGGTAAAAAAGTATACTATAAAATTTGGTATTAAGTTTGAATGGAAAATGAACGAAGTTATTAGTAAACTTTGAATGATATTATGAATGTTTAATTATTAAATTATTGTGTTAATGAATTGGTTATGATTTAGGTGTATTTGAGTATAAATTGTTTTGGTTGTGCCATTGGTTTTGGATTGGTTGTGGTTTGAAATTGTAGGGAAGGTTAGATGTTTATAAAGGGGTTATGTTGAGTTCACACAAAAAAAATAAAAAAAATTACGAACAATTTCCGGAGCACGCGATCAAGTCTCGATTCACTTCTAATTCGTATTTTGGGCTTCGAGGGTCCATGAAAGGGACTTAATGAATATATTATATTATAAATGTTAATTAATTGTACAATATTCGTAAGTTGTACGTAATGTATCGTAATGCTCCGTAACCTTATTCTGGTGACAATTTATGGTTAGGGGGTGTTACACAGGCGTGTGACTTGTACGTGTTGCATAAGTCAGTATACCCTATAGTTTTAGCATGGCCTAGCATACTACCTAGCACACGGGCGGGTGTGGCCACTTCGAAGGGCAAACAGGCTAGACACACGGGCGTGTGGTTGGCCGCGTGACCCAAGTCAGTATCTACCCCTTGTTTTCACACGGCTTGAGACACGGGCGTGTATGGTGGCCATGTGAGACACACGGCCTGGTACAAGGGCGTGTGTCCTCTGTATTGAGAAAAAATTTCAAAGTTTCATGGAAGTTTTATAAGTTATCAGTTTAGTTCGAACCGTTCCAAAGCATGTTTAAGGCCTCGTAGGCTATTGTAAGGGACAAATTAAATGATGATTGTATGAAATGATTGAATGTATGAGAAAAGTATGGTTATATGTGTTATAAGTCTGGTAATGCTCCGTAACCCTATTCCGGCATTAAATACGAGTGAGGGGTGTTATATTCTGTACATGTACAACTGTATATACATATATACTCATTTTCCTTCACATTCACTACTCCCTAACTTTTATTTTTAACCACTTAAATCCATTTCTGCGTCTTCTTTCATCTCTGATTCTATATCTTCCCCCAAAAAATTCTCTATATTAAGTTCTAAATTCTCTTCAACTTCATCTTCTACGATCCAATTTGGAAATTCCTCAGGATCTTCTTCCTCTTCCATCTTTATAACGGGTGTTGAATCTATAAATTCTCTTGTTAATTTCCTAACAACTAATTTTTCCATCCATGGCATGTCAAAGACATTTTGCTTTCCAGTCAATTTTAGCGAACCTACACTTTGTCTCACTATTTTCCTTGCTTCATGAGAGATTATAAACTTCACGTAGTATATAACTATATTCCAATATGTTCGTGGTACCAATGTCTTCCAAAGTTGGTCTAAAATCATTTGATGCTCTCTATCTATTAATGTCCCTTTAAGGGTCAAGTATTGCACCTTATTCTTTCTAATCAGTTTATGACCCTTCCATAACACTTTTTACATCTTTCACTTTACAGTAATAGGGTGTTGAATAATGTCTTCTTCTGGTTTCATTCTATAATCTTGCACTTCTCTGATCATCCTATCAACTTTCTCCTTCTGTGCTGAAGTTGTTATCTCATCAGGTAATATCAGATTTACTGCCATTTCTTCCAATATCTATGACAGAAAATAAGTTTTTATCAAACTTCAAAATTTATCTATTTCCCTCTTGAGTCATTAATTACTAATTCAGAATCATTTTCTTATCAGTAACAATTCATATTTTAGAACTTATCAATACTTCTAATATTGATATATCATCTTATCACATCGATATATCCTATATGGCATGTACTTCTAGACTCGTTCTTTACCTAGAAATCAGAAAACTTAAGCTCTAATACCACTAAATATAACACCCCTATACCCAGTTCGACCCAAGGAACTTAATATAGAAATATTACATTTGGTGCCAAAGTGATTTTGGCTAATCACTAATATATTTGAACATTAAAAAAAATTATAATTTGTATTTTAATCCCTACTACATAGAACATACTTGATTTTCCTAATTCCATGTCATTCTATTCAAAATTTTTGAAACATACTCTCTTGGCACTTGGAGATGTGATGATATGAATGCTCACAACCTCAATTACAACTCTTCAAAATCACTATACCTAATCTGCACAAGGAAAACAAACCGTACACTGAGTAAAAACTTAGTGGTATTTCTATATTCCACATATTTAAAAAACAATATAATATAATATAATATAATAATAAGCACAATTAAATTTATAAGGACATATTAATGTCTAGTATTTTATCATAACTATCATTTTCATTTATTAAACAATATCCTAATTCACACAATTGCTATATAAATGATTGTTCACAGATCAACCATATTTATTCGTACAATGGCATCGGTCATACGCAATACTCAATTCATGAATACATTATTTTATACCATACTCAATTTATGAGTATATAACTCATATATTCCATATATTGTCAACATATTTCACATTTTATTTTTAATTCACTATATCACTTCCAATTCTCATATATTTCTATTTCAATCTCATAATTTCTATTCAAAAACTTTTCTCAATATGATACGCAGTTCAATTTCAATATATCAATAACCATATCATGAACCCATTGGTTCATAAATTTCAATTTCATAACTCAATTCAATATCATAATCCAATTCATGTTCAAAATCATTCAATATTATTCATATTACCAATTCATTTATATACCCCTATTAACAGGACTCGGACTTTGGCGGATACACAGATCCAACCAAAACACACCAATATGACACCCATTGCCTCATCGGATAATTCGAAGCAATAAGTTGACACCTAGTGTCTCATCGGCCATGCCGAAGTAAGTTGGTACCCAGTACCTCATCGAATTTATCCGAAGCAATAATATGACACCCTGCAGGTTGTGTGTTGATGCAAAATGGAAGGTGGTGGCCTATGCTTCTCGTCAATTGAGACCACAAGTAAACTACCCTACCCATGATTTGGAGTTAGCCGTTGTCTTTGCTCTAAAGATTTGGAGGCACTATCTCTATGGTGAGAAATCAGAATCACACGGATCACAAGAGTCTTAAATACCTCCTTACCCGTAAGGAGTTAAATTTGAGACAAAGAAGATGGGTAGAATTGTTAAAGGATTACGATTTTCGATCGAATACCATCCCGAAAGGCTAACGTGGTAGCCGGCGCTAAGTCGTAAGGCGATTCGATTTAAGAGCATTGTTTGCCCATTTGAGTGCAGACGAGGATGGCGCTTGTTAGCAAAACTTGGTGAAACCTCCGTGGTGGAACAAATCAAGGAAAAGCAGACATCGATGAGAAGTTGGGACCTTTAATTGACAAGTTGAAAATGGTGAAATTGAAGATTTTGGAATAAACACGAGGGATGTTGTGCTTCGAGGAAGAGTATGCATGCCTAAGGACTCGATCTAAGGCAACCGATTTTACGGAGGCGATAGTAGCCCTTATGCTATGCATCCTGGAGGAAATAAGATGTATCGAGATCTCCGTGAGCGATGACAGGCGTGGTTAAAGCGTGAGATTTCAGAATTTGTGGGCAAATGTTTGACTTGTCAGCAAGTGAAGGCAGAACATCAATTACCGTCTGGATTGTTACAACCGATAAAGATTCCTCTTTGGAAATGGGAGAGAATAACTATGGATTTTGTTAGTGGGTTACCGTTAACCCCTACTAAGAAAAATTCCGTTTGGGTAATTGTTGATCGGTTGACGAAGACCGCCATTTCTCGCCAATTAAATACGGATTATTCATTGCGAAGTTGGCGTAAACTATACGTATCCGAAATTGTGAGGTTGCATGGGGTACCAAGATATCATTATATCGGATAGGGACCCTAGGTTTACATCACGATTCGAAAGCTCGCATGAAGCCTTGGGGACAAAGTTGAATTTCAAGACGGCTTTTCATCCTCGGTCGATGGGTAGTCTGGAGAGTAATTCAGATATTGGAAGATATGTTAAGGGATGTGTAATTGACTTCAGAGGTAGTTGGGAGGATTATCTACCTTGGCGCGAATTGCGATGATAACAACAGCCTATCATCTAGCATTCGATGGCACCTTACGAGGCATTGTATGGTCGTAAGTGTCGTTCACCTATTTGTTGGACTGAATTGGGCGAAAAGATGATGTTAGGTCCCGAGATGATATCCGAGACGAGGATAAGGTAAAAGTTATTCGAAAGCATCGTTGAAAGAAGCCTCGGACAGATGTAAGTCGACGCAGATCCGAAGCAAAGGGACATCGAGTATAGTGTGGGAGATCGGGTTTTCTTGAGGTCTCTCCTGGAAAAGATCTTCGTGTTTGGAAGGAAAGGCATGCTAAGTCCTAGATACATTGGACCTTATCGTGTGATGAAGCGTGTTGGTCCGAGCGTGGCATATCGATTGAGTTACCTCCGGAGTTGGATCAAATTCATAATGTTCTTCATGTTTCCATGTTGAGACATTATAGATCGGATCCTTCGCACATTATACCCAGGTAGAAGAATTGGAGCTGAATTGATTTGTCTTTTGAAGAAGAACGGTGGAAATCCTAGACCGAGATGTCAAGGTACTAAGGAAGAAAACCGTGCCGTTGGTCAAAGTTCTATGGCGTAACCACGAGTGGAAGAAGCTACGTGGGAGCCAGAGGATGCAATTCACAACAATACCCTCACCTTTTTCAACTGTGTAAATTTCGAGGACTAAATTTTCTTTAAGGAGAGGTAGAGTTGTAACACCTAAAAATCCTAGTATTTAAATTGCATGAATTGGTGTTTAGATTTTTAAAGGAAAATCTTTTATTTTTTTATTTTAGTGCTTATTGAAGTCCTAGAGGGTAAAGCATAATTTGGAGAAGGAATAAAATTTATTAATTGAGAATTTATTGAAGTGAAACAAAGGTGATTAAGACTTAAGCTAAATTATGTGTTAAAGAGTGTCATAAGTGAGTACATGGTAAGGTGGAGTTGGCGCATGGGTTCTAGCAAGAGGGAAGAGGTTCGAATCCCTTGTATAGCACCTAAATGAATTATTGTTTTTAATTTTCTGCTCATGGATAGGAAGTGTCGGCAAAGAACATATAAGGAAGGTGTTGACCATGTTATTTTTGGTTAGTGTATCAATGGATTAAGGAAACAACTAACTTATGGCATGGAATCAAAGACTTAAGGAAAGATAGGGGGACATAAGGCACATATCAAGGGAGAATTTTGGGAAACAAAATCATGGCAATGGACCATGCTTATGGACGGCATTATGGCTAGGGGGGAAGCCGAATTTTGGTGATAGTTTGCTAGGAAATTTAGTCTTTTGTTTTGGTCATTTTCTTTAGTTTTGTGCATAATTTTGCAAATTCTCTCAACCTATCTCTCCTTGGCCTAATTGTGCTTTGGTAAGCCTTAATTCACTATGTCACTTCCAATTCTCATATCTTTCTATTTCAATCTCATAATTTCTATTCAAAACTTTTCTCAATATGATACGCAGTTCAATTTCAATATATCAATTACCATATCATGAACCCATTGGTTCTTAAATTTCAATTTCATAACTCAATTCAATATCATAATCCAATTCATGTTCAAAATCATTCAATATTATTCATATTACCAATTCATTTATATACCCCTATTCGGACTTTGGTAGATACAGATCCAACAAAACACACCAATATGACACCCAGCGCCTCATCGGATAATTCGAAGCAATAAGTTGACACCTAGTGTCTCATCGGCCATGCCGAAGTAAGTTGGTACCCAGTACCTCATCGAATTTATCCGAAGCAATAATATGACACCCAGTATCTCATCGACTCGCGGTCGAAGTATCCCTGAACACTTCCAATCCTATGGCATGCCAACTATATCCGACTCAGCCCGACACAGTTAATAGGGTTTTCAAATCACTTTCAATGCCACAATTTTCTAATATTCAAATATCATATCAATCAAGAATTCACATATATTCAATTTAATATCGACAATCACATATACTCATGAACTTAATTCAATTCAATTTAATACCACAATACCAATACTCACCTCAATTTTACTTACTATGCATATTAAATAATAAATACAATAAATAATTATTAGATTCGGATTATAGAAATACAAACTGTAATTCTCGAGCTACTCCTCGTTAATCTTGTATTTTCCTTTCTTAGCTGAGGTCTCCAACACAATGTTAGCTACGGAAATTAAAACAATTTAAAATCATTAATACACAAATTTCACATTGAATATTTAATTTTTTATTCAACTTTTGCTCACATTTCAATTTAATCCTTAATCAAAACTAACTTTATTTTATTTAAAACTAATTTCATATTTTCATTCAACTTCCACTTTAAACTAATTTCAACCTTCAAATTTCACCATAAACCCTAATTTCAAAATTCTCTCAATTTAGTCCCTATTACTCAAAACT
The DNA here is from genome assembly GCA_025506655.1 of Gossypium rotundifolium. Lineage (NCBI taxonomy): Eukaryota > Viridiplantae > Streptophyta > Magnoliopsida > Malvales > Malvaceae > Gossypium > Gossypium rotundifolium. Next base: position 33,704,026 of record CP106733.1, on the reverse strand, counting down.
TATGATTTATTTTATAATTCAATCCCTTTTTCACTTCTAACTTGAAATTCTATCAATTTAACCCCTAACACTTCAATTTATTCAACATAAACAACTTCTAAAAATTCACTAACTTTTAAATTTTCAATATAAATCAAGTAGCATTTTGTTCTAGGATTCTAAAAACATCAAAATTACAAGAAAAAGGATTAAATTGACATACCAATTTGAGTTTGAACCTTAAAACCCTATGCTTTTCTCCTTTTTCTTTCTTTCTGTTTTCTCCCCTGTTTTGTTTTCTAATCTGTTCTTGTTTCTTTCTTTTTCTTTGTTTCATTTATTATTATATTATAATATAATATATATATATATATATATTTTACTTATACAAATAAGAAATACATGTATTATTATATACATATGATTATTAGTTTTACACATGTATTTCACCATTAACATACATTTGTCATAATTTGGTTTAATTAATTAATTATTTTATACTTTATTATTATAATATAATATAATATAATATAATATAATATAATATAATATAATATAATATAATATAATAAATATAATATAATATATAATATTTTCTTAAATAATAAGTAAGTATATATAATTATTACAAGTATATGTATAATATTACACATGTAATTTACTATTACCATACAATTGTAAATTTTATGGTTTATTTGCTTAATTAGTCCCTTTATTTTTTCTATTCTATTATTAAGCTTTCACACTTTATTCAATTTAATCTTTATACCTAATTAACCTTAATTTAAACAAATTCACCTAACCAAAACCTAATTAACTACACTACTAATCGTCAGTAAATATTTTTAATAAATATTTACGAATTCTTTTTTCAAAAACGGAGACTCGAAAATACTTTACCACATAAGGTCCTTCCCAGTTTGGCATCCACTTTCCTCTGAAGTCCTTTTGTATAGGAATGATCTTTTTCAATACTAGGTCCCCTCATGGAATTCTCTGGGACGAACCTTTTTGTTGTAAGCTCGCATCATTCGCTTTTGGTACATCTAACCATGATGGATGGCTTTCAACCTTTTCTCTTCAATCAAGTTTAGCTGATCATATCGGGACTGGATCCATTCTGCTTCATCTAACTTCAATTCTGCCAAAACTCGGAAAGAATGAATCTCGACTTCAATGGGTGAAACCGCCTCCATTCCATAAACTAAAGAGAAAGGCGTTGCCGGTGGAGGTCCTGACAGACGTTTGATAAGCATATAGAGCAAATGGTAACTTCTCATGCCAATCTTTATAAGTCTCAGTCATTTTCCCCACGATCTTCTTGATATTCTTATTGGCTGCCTCCACCGCACCATTCATTTTTGGGCGATATGGTGATGAGTTGTGGTGTTTAATCTTGAATTGACTGCAGACTTCTAATATCGTGCTTTTGTTCAAATTCAGTGCATTGTCAGATATAATCCTTTCTGGCATTCCATACCAACATATGATCTCTTTCTTCAAGAATTTGCTTATTGTCGATTTTGTGACGTTGGTATATGAAGCGGCCTCTACCCACTTGGTGAAGTAATCGATGACCATGAAAATGAATCGATGCCCATTGGAAGCTTTTGGCGAGATCGGCCCAATGACTTCTATGCCCCACATAGAGAAAGGTCATGGAGAAGTCATAACATGAAGAGATGAATGAGGCACATGAATTTTGTCTCCATAAATTTGGCACTTATGACATCTCTTTGCATAACTGATACAGTCCCCTTCCATGGTGGACCAATATTATTCGAATCTCATGATTTGTCTGGCTATTGTAAAACCATTAGCATGTGTTTCACAAACACCTTCATGGACTTCTTCCAAGATTTTCTTAGCTTCAACAGCGTCCACACATTTTAGTAGCACTTGATCTTTTTTTTCTTTTGTACAAGATCTCCCCATCTAAGACATAGTCACTGGCCAGTCTTCTCAACGTCCTTTTATCATTTTATCATTCTCAGTTGCTTGGTTAAGGTATTCAGATTCTTCATATATTGCAGTATATCATGGTACCAAGGGTGATCATCATTTTCTTCTTCTTTGATGTTTTAACAATGAGCCAGAGTCTCATAAATACTCATCTGGATAGGTTTTACATACTCTTGTTTGTTCACTTTGATCATGGAAGCTAAGGTAGCCAGAGCATCAGCCATTTAATTTTCAATCTTGCGGAGGTAGTAGAAGGTGATGTCATCAAACTCTTCAATTAGCTCCAGAACCAGCCTTCATAATTGATCAATTTGGGGTCTCTCGTCTCCCATTTGCCTTTGAGTTGATAGATCACTAGTGTAGAATCCTCATATACCTCCCGCACTTTGATCTTATGTTCTACGGCTACGGATTCCCATAATGCATGCTTCGTATTCTGCCATATTGTTCGTGCAATCAAAATCCAATTTACTAGTAAAGGGATAATGATCTCTACTTGGGGATACCAAGATTGCCTCGATTCCATTACCCACAGCGTTTCAAGCTCCATCAAAATTTAGTTTCTAGGATGTTCTTCTCAAGTACTTTCTTCAATAGTCTCAACATACATTAGATCTTCATTCGGGAAATTAAAGTTCAAAAGCTCGTAATCTTCTAGAATTCTACTAGCTAGAAAATCTACTATTGCGCTCCATTTTACTACATTCTAGTTTATATAGACTATATCAAACTTAGAAAGTAGAATTTACCATTGGGCCATCCTTCTATTTAGAGCAGTCGACTCTATCATGTACTTTAGAGGGTCCATTTTTGAGATTAGCCAAGTTGTATGGTACAACATGTATTGTCTCAGTCTTCGGGTCATCCAGATTAAAGCACAACACAACTTTTCAATCGACGGGTATCTTGTTTCATATTCAGTGAACTTCTTGCTAAGGTAGTATATCGCTCTTTCTTTTCTCCCTGACTCATCATGTTGGCCAAGCACGCATCCCATGGAATTTTCAAATACCGCCAAGTATAGTATCAGCGACTTATCTAAGCTAGGTGGCATCAGTACTGGGGCATTGGACAAGTAATGTTTGACCTTGTCGAAAGTCTTCTGGCACTCTTCATCCCAAACGCCTGGATTGTGTTTCTTAAGGAGACGGAATATGAGGTCGCATTTCTCAGTTAGTTGTGAAATAAACCAAACGATGTAATTTAGTCTTCCTAGGAAACCTCGAACTTCTTTTTGAGTATGCGGTAGAGGCAACTCTTCTATAGCCTTAACTTTATCTGGGTCGATCTCGATCCCCTTTTCACTGACTACAAATCCTAGTAATTTTCCCGACCTAACCCCGAAGGTACATTTTGCTGGATTGAGCTGCAGTTGGAATTTTCTTAATCTCAAGAATAATTTCCTTAAGACTTATACATGCTCCTTATCTGTTTGGGACTTTGCGATCATATCATCGACATAAATTTTGATTTCTTTATGCATCATGTCATGAAACAAGGTTAACATGGCTCTTTGGCACGTTGTTCCCGAGTTTTTAGGTCAAATGGCAAAACTTTATAGCAAAATGTTCCCCACATGATTACAAATGTCGTCTTTTCCAAATCTTCAAGATGCATCTTAACTGGTCATATCTAGAAAATCCATCCATGAAGGAGAACAGTGAATAACCTGCAGTCTTGTCCACTAAGGTGTCAATGTGATGCAACGAGAAATTATCTTTCGGGCTAGCTTTGTTTAAATCTTTGTAGTGCACACACATTTGTACTTTCCCAGCTTTTTTAGGGATGGGGACAATATTGACTACCCATTCTGAGTATTTAACCACTTGTAAGAAACCAGCAACGAATTACTTCTTAACCTTTTTTTTATTTTCAGCAAAACGTAGGGCCTCATCCTTCGGAGCTTCTGTTGAACTGGCTTACATTCTTCATTTTTGGGAAGCTGGTGTACCATGATATCAATACTTAGACCAGGCATGTCTTGATATGACCATGCGAAGACATCTTTGAATTCTTGGAGTACTCAACGAGGTCTTGCCTTGTATCTGCAGTGATGCAAGTTCTGATTTTCACCTCTTTCTTTTCCTGTTCATCTCCTAAGCTCACAATTTCCATTGACTCTTTGTGAGGTAGGATCTGTTTCTCCTCTTGTTCTATCATCCTTAACAAATCAGGAGATTGGTTACAATCTCGATCACCTTCAAAGTCCTGAGGTTCCTCTAAACATATATCTTGCTCAAAATGAGATTTTGAGTCAGTAGCAACGTCACTCATATCATTGATATCTGGAGACCTGTTATAGGAACGAAGGAAGACCCAAAGAACCAATGAATCAAAGAATAATTATCTGTGTCGTATGAGTACAAATGAAATGAAAAAATAAAAAAATAATTGCCAAAATGAGACACAAAGATGCATTTTATTGAAATAAAAATAATGGACATATGCCTTTTTCACAAGGATTCTTATTTCTCCCAAGCTTAGAGCAATAGGTGTGTTCTGAATATTACTCTGAAATTTTCCTAAAATCTACATGGATCTCCTCCACAATCTAGTTGTTCAGAACACTTCTGGGGATATAGGAACAAATTCATAATATGTAACATCCTGAATTAATGGGCCTATGTGTTTAAGGTGTGGTTATGTGTAATGTGTTAATTAGAGTGTTAGAGGTCCAGTTTGGGCTCAGGATAGGGCCGAGGCCTTGGTTAAATTTTTTGTCTAGACAGTATAGGGTTTAAAAGGTGGTATTTGTGGTTTAAATTACAAAATGGGCTTGTGGCCAAGTAGCAAGGGGCACTGCAAAGGAACTATAAGGTGGCGTCATTAGCAGGTGAAGAGGCCCAAGTTATGGCCGCTTGGAGCCCATGTATTTGGGCCATTTTTGGCACTTAAAGGAGGAGCAAGTGGGACGGCAATAAGGCTTAAAATTAGGAGGGATTAAATGACTTGGATAATGTGGTGTTATTTAGGCCTCTTTTGGAGGTGTGAATGGATAAAGATAAGGGAGAAAGAATAGAAGTTATCTATTTGAGAATGACCCGGTGGTGGCAATTTCCATCTCTTGGAGGGGGAAGAAATAGGTTTCAATATGCCAGAGGGGTGCCGAAATTTCCCTTGATTAATAGCTTAGTTTGATATTTTAAAAAGGGGCATTTTTGGGTTTTAAGTAGTAGGTTAGAAATTACGTGTTTAGGTGGGGGGAATATTTTTTTATTTTCAGCATTAGGGTTTTATTTCCCATTCTCTTCTCTCATTATTCAAAAGTCAAAACCCCTAATCTTATTCTCTCATCTCCACTTTTATGCAAAAGCCAAAATTCTATTATTTTCTCTACTTTCATCTCCATAGCCGAATACCCTTGTCTATTCTTTTCTCTTTGCCGATTTCTTCATCAAAGCCGAATCTTCATAGATCTCTTGAGATCATCTTTTCTTTCTGATCTTCTCAAAAGCCAAAATTCCCTAGGAGTTGCCGAATTCTCTGTGTTAAGGTAAGTGCCAATTTCTTCTGTTCTTTTTTCTTCTCTTTCGATTTTTGAGACCATAGTCGAATGGCTAATTGGTTGTTAGGCCATCGGTAGTTTGAGGTTTTCACTGATCTCGTGTTCTTTTTGGGCGACATTCCGGGATTTGAAGGAGATCTAATCGCCTAGGTTTCTAAGCCAAAAATCGTTAACGTTCGAACCATATTATTATTTTCGGGATTTTAAGGTAAGGGTTCAATTCTCCCTATGATGTTTAATCGGTTTCTTTTCGATTAATTGTGCCTTAACCGAATGCCTCGTTAAGCAATCATTATATTATCCTCTGACTAAGGTCTTTCATGGACTCGAATGTCAGCAAATCAAAGGAAGGGGTTGGATCTGTAGTCCCAGCCCCAAAGTTCAAGAAACGCGCGGTGTCGCAGTTTGGGATTGGCCGCCGGGTTGTGGACCAACTTCGGAGCAAAACTTTATGCAGTTAGCAGTCGTATCGACTTCTGATAGTGTCGACATAAAAAGTATTGTCCTGTCGGTAATTAGGTGTGTAGATCTCTATCACACTAGTTAAACTGTACTATGTATATGTTATGGGCTAAAAGCCAGAAATAGGCTGTATGAACAGTCGTGTTACCCAAAAAGGGTAGGCAAGGGATGCCAGGTACGTGATCATAGAAACTTCTCTATGTGTATCAAAGTATGTGAAAGTATGTGATCTTTTTAGATAGTATAATGATTTGATTCTTGTATGTATGCATGCATGGGATGGGATTGATATGATGAAGGGGAAGAAGGTCACATAGCGATCGGTGGCTTTGCCACATAGGTCACATGGTGATCGGTCGTATGCAGTGACTGATGATCGATATATTATTAAGGTCACATGGTGATCGGTCTTTATAACAGGTAGCACAGCTGTCGATATATTATTAAGGTCGCATAGCGATCGGTGGCTTTGCCACATAGGTCACATAGTGATCGGTCTTTATGATAGGCAGCACAGCTGTCGATATGGTGTGTAGCGGATGGAGGGTTGATTGTAGAAATCTCTACGGTGTGATGGTTGGTACGGGATCTGTTGCCATTGTGTATGGGCCGAGGACCATAATGTGTTTGTGGGCCTCAAGGCTTTTATGTGTTTTCAGGATTTGCACACTGAGTCTTGGTGACTCACCCTTTTTTTTTCCCAACTTTTCAGATGAGCAGTAGATCGTGGACATAGGAGCCGAGGCAGACTCGAGGGGCCATCAAGTCTTTTACTTTCATAGACTGTTTTCAATTTTTCATTGAGTTTTAATTTTGGGATTGTTTTTGTAATAAGGCCTCCATAACTTAGGTTATCGATCTATATTTTTTTTATGTTACAATTTATAAGCTTATGTTTTCAAAGTCTTAATTATAAGTAAAATGAAAACGGGCTTTTCAAGCACATTCAATGCTAATGTTAAGGTTTCTTTCAAAAATGTGACAATTAATGATTAGTCGGTTAAAATAAACTAAGATTTTCAAAACCCCTTTAAAGCAAATTTTCAACATTCAACCCGTAGCATACCAGATCCAGTCATGACGTAGGGGCCGGGTTTAGGGTGTTACATAATAGTTCTTTCTTAATTCCTTCTTCAAAGGCACAAACATCTTTCCCTTCCGAATCTTCAATATCTTCAAAGAATTTCAACTCTTTATTATCCATCAGGCTCCGTACTAGAATTCTAAACTTGACGCCCTTTTGGATTTTATGAAATTTATTGCATGCAATGAAATGTAATGTTGATGAATAGAAAAGATGTATGTAAAAAAGGTGTTGATTCTAGTTCAATTTCATTAGAACAACTTTACTAGAAAATAAGTTTCTTTACATAAAGTGGATACATATACGACTTTGCCTTCACACTCAAAACCTTAACTTTCCCAAGAAACAAAGCTAATTCTCGGCCTCGATCCTACTCGATTCATATTTTAGGTTTTGAACGGCTAGGGTCTACAATTGGTCAGCCACTTCTCGTACTCGGACCAAAGCTACGCTCATAACGTGGTCCATATCTCTGACCTGCCCCTTTCACAGGCTGTCACCTTTCTCTTATTGCCTTTTCTCGGACCACATTTGTGCGGCCATGTTGTTTTCACTTTATCAAGAAACAGTTTTTCATGACAAGCTCTCTATTTAGCAATCGAACACGAATCAACGACCTTTTTAGATGAAAATGCAATACAATGCAGTCACAGCTAAAACAAAACGAAACAAGTCAGTACATTTTATATAAAGCTAGAATTTAAAGCAAGAATGAAATAATACATAGAGCACCTATTCGGGTGACCACTAGAGGTTCGGTATGGTTCTATCTAAGGTAGGCTCTTAAGGCTTATTATATGCGGTTCGGTTCTAAAGTCAGGGTGCCTGGACCAACAAATTTCTCGATCCTCACCCATTATAGGCTCATACGGACCGAGTTCAGTTCAGGGGAATACATTTCCCTATAGCTATACGGAGATGAAAATCTCACGAAGACATAGGTACGAATGTATCTTGAAAGTAATCCGCTATCCTATACGGAGGTGAAGACCTCACGAAGGAATAGTTTCTCACTCCCACTTAAAAAGGGCAAAATCGAACGGTTATGCAAATGCAATATGCGAAAATATACCAAGAGACTTGAACCAATAAATCAAATATATCATTATGTAACACCGCAAAAATGAAGGATGAAATGCAATGAAGGGATCGTAAATTTAAATCAAATCATCAATTTTTGACAAAAAGACCAAAAGTAATCAACTCACGGCTTAACTCTCTTATTTTTTCCCTAGTGGAGTCGCCAAGTTGTCGAAACCTTTTTTGAAATCAACTTTTTGTTTAAAAAAATGAAAATGGAAGTCGCCACCAATTTTTTTTTTTTGTGAGGTGTGATTGGATCACCTCGTAATTTGATCGTTTTAATAAAAGGTTTGATTTACTAAAACAACGATTTTTGGTCTACAAAATTTAGAAAATGGGTTCGGGAGTTAGTTACGCATGAGAAAGGATTAGCACCCTCATGACGCCTAAAATTGGTACCTAGTTGATTACTTGATGTCTTAGTGTCGAAAGTTGAAAACTCGAAAAGAATTTAAAATACGATCCATATTTATTAATATATATATTTTTTAGTAAAATCCCTTAAATAGATCAAAACGTATGTTAAAAGGTCTTCTTATCTCAAGGTAACAAAAGGGCCATATCTCGTAAGTTAGGACACTCCATTTTGAGTCCTCTAAAATAAGCTTACTCTTTATTTAAATGTTATTTAAAACTCTTGCAATTTAATTTTAAAAGAGATGTTCGGCTATCTAGGTTCAATGAGAAAATCAAACCCCATAAGTTAGGGCACGACTTCTCGAATCACCAAATACGGAACCTTGTCTTATTTCTTTTTTTAAAAAAAAATTCTTTTCTAAGCAATAACAAATGTCATATTTAAAACGATGCGTATTTTTTATTTGGATACAATACTTCAATGGACGGACATATCTAAACTTAGTATATAGTAGTGATAAATGAAATAATATAAAATAATTATATTGATAGAATATTGGAATTATAAATAATAGGTAAATAAATGAATACTATAACAATAATAGTACAACCTTAATGATAATATTAACTATCATATCATAGTAATAATAAGTAAAGTAACTTAAAATAAATAAGAACATGGAAGATGCATGTTCAAAATAAATGACATGAAAATGCCAAAATAATAAAAGTAATAGTAAAGTAATAAAAATACACCAAAAAGTAAAAATAAAATAACAATGGCGATAATAATAAAATGTGACAATAAAAGTATGTACAATCCAATTCATGAGTATATATATATATATATATATATATATATGGATACTAATAAAACAATAATAATAAATAAAATAATGATCATGATAACAAAGGCACAAAAAAAGAAAAAAAAGAATAAAAGTAAAAAAGGCATGATAAAGGAAAATAAAATAAAAATAGTTTTAAATATTAAAAAATGGTAAAAAAAAAACTAATAAATAAGTAAATAAATAAATAAATGACTCAATTGCAACTTAAATGGAATTAAAGGGATAAATCGGAAAAATAAATAAATAAAAGACTAAAATGAAAAGTGCGAAAACAAACGAGGACCAAATGAGCAATTATCCTAATTCTCAGGACACGCATCCCTTCTCAGGAGGTCAGCTAACTGAGGACCTAATTGAAAGCAAGGTAAAATTGAATGGCAAAATTTATAAAAAGAAGAAATAATGAAATTAGGACTAAATTAAAACAACTCAAATGGCAGAAGGATTAAAGGCGCAAATATTCCTTTAAAGAAAAAAACACGCGGATCTTAGAAGTGGATCGGGTCGGGCCACGGGTCGCATCAAAACGACGTCGTTTTGACGTCTAGAAATCGGCCCAAAATGGCATCGTTTAGACTGCCTATTTAAACCAAAAAAATTTCAAAAAAAAAATCATTTCTTCCTTCATTAAAAAAAATAAAAGTCCCCCTTTTTCTCTCAAAGCCTTCTTGGCCGACCTTGGGAGTCACCGAGCTCCGTCGCGTCGACTGTCGGTCGTCGGCGATGACTCCACCGTCCACGGTGGTCGGTAAAATAAAAAGGGCCTTTTGATCGCTTTACGACCCTCAACCCCGATCTGAGACCAAAATGCCAAAAGCCTACCAAAATTCGAAAAAAATCAAAGGAACCTTTCGGTTCTGTCTTCTTCCGTCGCGACCGTTCGACGAATCCCGAGGATGTAACACCCCAAACCCGGCCTAGAAGTTAGGCCCGAATCTGGCGTGTCACATGGAAGTGTTTTTCAAAACCATATTTCTTGTTGTTAAAACTTGTTTGAGAGTTAAAGTCTCTTTGTTAAAACTCAAAACACTTAAACAATTGCTATTCACTTGAAAACATAATTACCTTTAAAACCTTATCTATTGCGGAAGCATATTTAAAATAAACAATTTACAAAAAAGATTAAATTGTGAACCCATTTCGAAAATGTGATGTTTAAAAATTGAGTTGCAGAAGCATTTTGAAAACGTTACGGAAACGTAGTGTTTTGAAGGCAGTTATCATTTTGGAAATCGTATTCCACTTTTAGCAGTTAGAAAACATCATAAATAAATATCACAAATAATAAGTTCAATATAGAGAGCCCTTATTACAACCCAAATCAAAATATTTAAAAGTAAATAATCAAAATGGCAAGCATAAGCAGTGTGTTGTCTTCTCCAAGTCCTCATGACTCAGATCCATCAAAGTTGGGGATTTCTACGGTTAAAAAGCGGGTGAGTTTATGAAAACTCGATGTGCAATCCCTTACTAGAGTGATAGTCGATTATCTGAATGTAAACCGAAACGATGCAGGCCAAAGCCATTTAACAATAACGATGCAGATCCGATTCAGAGCATCGTGGGCCAAAACCCACTACCATATCATTTGGGTCACACCATACAGAATCAAATGGGCTAGCCCAAACCAATAACAAGAACAAGTAGGCCTAATCGGTATAGTGATAGATCTCATAAACAAGTATGCAACGATGATGAGGATGCATCCCACCCGATCTAGGCAACACACCAACAACACACACCGATAAAATTGACCCAACCAACACACCAAGCTTAGCATCGGTTGGGCATAAAATCGACCCACCTAGTCAAAACACTAAAAGCTAAATATCACAACAAAGGTTGCGGCACTAAGTCAATAAATAGCGCTAGTTTTGGCCATAAATATCGCATCAGAACGCCGATTAATAGCGGCTAAAACATACTTTCCAATTAATGTAATGACTAAAAGCCATAAAAAGCTAACAAAACGGCTAAGAGTCATAAATGTCGCAGAAAGGCTGAAAGCCTTGTACAGAACAGCAATGGGCCGTACACTTCCTTCGTAACTTTGTCCCAACCCCATGCAACATGTCGTGTATGTCATGCTCAATCATTACACATGTATGCAAAATGGCCATGCTCAGTAACAATTATTTAAACATGTAATAAAATCATATCAGTCATACAACCACAGTCAAATTAGTCAACTCATAGTCTAAGTCAGTCATTTACCCACAAGGGCAAAATAGTTATCTTACCCTATAAGGGTATTTCGGTAATCCTACCCTTCAGGGGTATTTTAATAATTTTGCAAATCGGAGGTATTTCGGTAATTTTACAAATCGGGGGTATTTTGGTAATTTTGCAACCCAGGGGAATTTTGATGATTTTAAAAATTAGGGGTATTTCGGTAATTTTGTAAACTGGGGGTGTAACAGCCCGATTTAGGGCCTAGTCGGGATAGTGGTGCGAGGCCACGAACCCGAGGTGAAATTATGAGTTTTTCAAGTTTATGCCATGTTTGCACGTTAGTATGAAAGTTTTGTAAAGCAATTTTATTAAGTTGAGGTCAATTGGTCCAAAAGACTAAATTGCAAAAGTTGCAATATATGAGTTTCTAGAAGCTTTTTGCATGAAATAGCTTTAGAATAATAATTATGAGTCCTTAAATAGCAATTTGCCCAAAATTTAATTTTTGGACAAAATTGGCCTTAAGAGACTATTATGGAAATTTTTAAGAGGAAGGGCATTTTGGTCATTTGGCCTCATTAGTGATTAAAATAGGATAAAGATGAGAAAATTCACTCATCTTCTTCCTTGTTGCTGCCGAAAATTGGGAGACACCATAGCTAGGGTTCTTCATTTTTTTCAAGCTCATAGTAAGTTCATCTTAGCCCCGTTTTTAATATTCTTCGTATTTTTAAAGTTTCCGTATTATGAATTAGCTAATTTTAGCTATAAAATGAGCTAAGATGCATGTTCAAAAATCTACCCTTGAATGACATGCTTGTTAAATGATGTTTTATGGAAGTTTAAGAGAGTTTGATGTTAGATAAACATCTTTTCCTTAATGAATTTCATGAAAAATGGTAGTAGGGACCATTTTGTACAGATTATAAAATTGGTCATACCTACTAGAAATAGTGAGAATTGATGATTGTTATAGAAGAGAAAATGATTCAGTTGAGCATGAATTTTAAGAAAGTTGCATGAAAATCATTTTACGAGAATTGGGGCAAAAGTGTAAATATTAAAAAGTATAAGGGCAAAATAATAATTTTTCCAAAGTATGAGTTATGAGTCAATTTAGTCAATATGGATATTAAATGATCTATTTATGATTATTGATGAAGAAAAATGAAGCCCGGATCGAAACCGAGGCAAGAACAAATTCGAGGACTAAAATTGCACATCTACATACATTTTGTATATTGAGGTAAGTTTGTATGATTTCTAATTTTTATGATTTTTATCATTAATTTGCTTAGTATAATGTACAATAATTGTATGAAATGATCATGTAAGTCCAAGGCAAGCTTGGCATTGATCAAGTTAGCAAGCAAGTTATCATGTAAGTCCAAGGCAAGCTTGGCATTGATCAAGATATCATGTAAGTCCAAGGCAAGCTTGGCATTGATCAAGTTAGAAAGCAAGTTATCATGTAAGTCCAAGGAAAGCTTGGCATTGATCAAGTTAGCAAGCAAGTTATCATGTAAGTCCAAGGCAAGCTTGGCATTGATCAAGATATCATGTAAGTCCAAGGCAAGTTTGGCATTGATCAAGTTAGCAAGCAAGTTATCATGTAAGTCCAACGACTCAAGCTTGGGATTGAGTATGTTATCAAGAGCAAGACTTCATATAAGTCCATGTCAAGACATGGCCTTGAAACCAAGATGAGATAACCCATGTAAGACCATGTCAGGACATGGCTTTGGCATCATATTATGTGGGAAGAGATTTAGTATCCTCGGTTATTCACAGAAATTCATCGGGCAAATGAGTAAGCTAAAAGAAGATAGCAAGAAAGCTAAGAAAGTAAAGTTAGTATCAAGATGAAGCTAGATGAAATTGAGTATTATTCATATTGTGAATGAGAAAGTAGATAACATGATTATTATTATAGTATACTGATCAATGTGATCAAGTGATATAGGTATCATGGTTACCTTACAAGTATGATAATAGTAAGTGTCATGGGACATGTAAGAATCTATATGAGTAAGTAAGCTCTTTAGCTGAAATTCATGATACCATTGTTTATGTGAAATGGTTTATATTAAGCAATGATGATGCTATGAGTTGTTACATGCAAACTTACTAAGCTAATTCTTACGTTATGATTCTTTCTTTTTATGCAATCCCGCCAAGCTAACTCGTGGATCATTAAAGTCGGAGCTCGCAACACACTATCAACTCTTATTTTGGTATAGCCAAGTTACTTTACTAAGTATGGCATGTATAGGAAACATTCATTTTGTGGACATGTTTTAAGAAGGGCCTTTGTAAAGGCTATCAAGTTTATTATTCTTTTGTATATGGCTAAGTGATTGGCCAAATTGGACTAAGCATGTATGTTTATTGAGATCAATGAAGCATGTAGTATTATTCATAAAATTGGGTTGTTATTGCATCGTTGAATTGTGTATGGATATGATCTTCATTTCAGGGTGGCTAACGGCTTGGTAAATAGCACATGTAAGTGCCACACGGTTGGACACACGGGCATGTGTCAAGACCGTGTTAACCCTGAACCTTAGTATTATTAATCAAAATAAGCCACGGGCAAATCCCATGGCCGTGTGTGTATGCCATGTAAGACACACGGTTTGGACATGGGCGTGTGCCCAGACCATGTTAATTTAGTCAATATATCAAAGATTAGCACACGGTCTAAGCCAACGGGCGTGTCATGGCCGTGTGAAATTAGTCGATAACCTCCACGGTTGGTAGACATGGGCGTGTCTCTCGGTGTGTGGAAATAGTCGAAGAGTTCTACGGTTTGAGGGCATGGGCGTGCTTAAGGGTACATGTATTCCAAGTCGTGTGAACCACGCTTCAAAAATGAGTTATTTGATTATAATTCGAAAGTTTTCGACATGAGTTAAAGGCCTCGTAGGCCCTTGTTATATGTGTTGACTAAGAAAGTGAAGTTTTTAAGTTGGAACAAAATTTTATAGCCAGTAAGTACATGTTTGATGAAGTTCAAGCATAGTAATGTCTCATATCGCACTCAAGATGTCGATCTTGCGGGTGTTACGGGGTGTTACATTTACGGTTTAGTCGGTTCTAGGATAACGTAGCACGAGCATGAGTCTAGCTATACATGCCATATGTAAGAATGTTTTTATAATGATAATGTGACGACTCCTGACGACTTAAATTATGTTTATACATATAGTAAATGGATCCCGAAAGAGCTGAGGCGGATGATGTAGAAAGTAACGCACCAGCTCCCGTAGAAGGGATGGTGCCGTATGAGAATGAGAATAGACCCACTATGGTGAGTCAAGAAGAAGGAGGAGAAGAGGCTAGAGAGCCTTCCTCCATATGATGGATGCCTGGTACACGGAGTTCGTTCAAGCGAACCCGAATGCACAACCCCCTCCACCCCCTCCTGTTCCACAACCTACTCCAGTAGCCCCTCAAGTAGTAGAGGTGGTAAGAAGAGGTAAACCTCCAATTGATAGGATCAGGAAGCATGGGGTAGAAGAATTCCGAGCTAGAAAAGACGATGATCCAGAAAGAGCTGAGTTCTGGTTAGAAAATACCATCAGAGTATTTAACCAACTGTCCTGCACTCCTGATGAATGCATGAAGTGTGTAGTCTCTCTCTTAAGAGATTTTGCTTACCAATGGTGGAACACCCTTGTGTCGGTGGTACCAAGGGAAAAGATCTCATGAGAATTCTTCCAAGAAGAGTTTAAGAAAAAGTATATCAGCCAGAGGTTTGTAAACCAGAAGAGGAAAGAATTTTTAGAGCAAAAGCAAGGCAAGATGTCAATAATGGCGATTATGAGCGTGAGTTAAATACGACTCAGCAAAAGCACGCTTCATGAATGTGTGTCCACTGAGGCCATTATGAGTAAAAGGTTTGAAGATGGTTTAAATGAGGACATTTGTTGGTTGTTCTTGTCCTCGAATTAAAAGAATTTATTGTACTAGTGAAAAGAGCTTGTAAAGCTGAAGAATTGGTAAAAGAGAAGAAGAAATCTAAAATAGAGTCTCGTGATTCTAAAAAGAGACAGTGGAACAAGTCGTTCCAATCGTCATCCAAGAAGTTAAGAGATTTTTCTACTCGAATAGCTACTTCCACTGGATTTTCAAGAAAAGACAAGAGTAAGCAATATTTGGGAAATAAAGCACAGATGACTTCAATTGCAAGTGTTGGGAATTTTAGACCTGACAGACCTGAATGTCCACAATTTGGCGAGATGCCATTTGGGAGAATGTCGAGCACATGAAAATGCATGTTTTAGATGTGGTTCCTAAGAACATTTCATAAAGGATTGTCTAGAGATGACTAAAGAGAGAACTCGAACCCGAGATGCAGGAGTGTGGTCGAGAGGAGACCATGCAGAAGAACCCGAAAAGTGGGGCAAGTGGAAGAGGTAACCCAGGAGAGCGGGCCATGAGACCCGAGGGTAGAGCACTGCAAGGACTTATGCCATTCGCTTTTCCAAGAGGCATCTTCCCCGATGTTATTACTGGTACCTTTTCTCTTTACAATACCAAAGTTATTGCTTTAATAGACCCCGGATCCACACACTCTTACATTTGCATGAAATTAGTACCCAATTTGGGTGTGCCTATAAATACCACAAAATTTGTGATTAAGGTGTCTAATCCTTTAGGCAAGAGTATGTTAGTTGATAAAGTTTGTAAAGATTGTCCATTAATGATTAGAGGACATTGCTTTAAAGCAAATCTTATGTTGTTACCATTTGATGAATTCAACCTCATTCTTAGTATGGACTGGTTGACTACTCATAATGTAATTGTAAATTGTGGGAAGAAATACATTGAGATGAGATGTGAATATGGGGATACTCTTCATGTAGAATCAGATGAGCAAGGTAGATCATTGGTAATAATTTCTCATATGATGGCACAAAGATATCTAAGAAAAGGTTATGAGGCATTTTTGGCCTTTGTATTGAATGATAAAGAGACAGAGGAGTTAAAGCTTGAATCGTCTTGCCGATAGTATGTGAGTATGTGGATGTTTTCCCGAGGAATTACCAAGATTACCACCGGTTAGAAGTTGAGTTGAGATTGAGCTAACTCCGATCTTTGTACCAATATCCATTACTCCTTATAGAATGGCTCCAATCGAGTTGAAAGAGTTGAAGTTACAGTTGCAAGAGTTGACAGACAAAGGCTTTGCAAGATCAAGTTGTTCACCATGGGGCACTCCGATTTTGTTTGTGAAAAAAGAAAGATGGCACCATGAGATTGTGCATTGATTACCGTCAGCTTAATAAAGTGACAGTAAAGAACAAGTACCCATTACCTAGGATCGACGATTTGTTTGATCAATTGAAAGGAGCGGTGTGTTCTCCAAAATAGACTTGAGATCGTGGTACTACCGGTGAGAGTGAAAGATTCGGATGTATCCAAGGCGCCTTTCGAACTAGGTATAGGCATTATGAATTTTTAGTCATGCCCTTTGGGCTGACCAATGCTCCTGCGGTATTCATGGACTTAATGAACCGCATTTTCAGACCATACATTGACAAGTTTGTAGTCATTTTTATTGATGACATCTTGATTTATTCAGAGACGAGAATGAACATGCTGATCATCTACGGATAGTTTTATAGACTCTTCGAGAAAATAGGTTGTATGCCAAATTCAATAAAAGTGAGTTTTGGCTCAAGGAAGTGGGATTCCTAGGACATATTGTCTCGAGAGATGGAGTACGAGTAGATTCAAGTAAGATTTCAGCTATAATAAACTGGAAACCACCGAAGAACATCACTGAGATTAGAAGTTTTCTGGGCCTAGCCGGCTACTACAGACAATTTGTCAAGGGGTTTTCTATGATTGCAACCCCGATGACTAAATTGTTCTGAGAAGAACGTGAAGTTTGAGTGGTCGAAAAGATGCCAACAAAGTTTTGAGAAGTTGAAAGCAATCTTGTGAAGCTCCATCTTAGTACAACTCGAATCGGGGAAAGAATTTGTAGTCTCTGATGATGCATCCTTAAATGGATTGGGCTGTGTACTCATGCAAGAAGGCAAAATGATTGCTTATGCCTCAAGACAGTTAAAACCTTATGAGAAGAATTATCCGACGCATGACCTAGAATTGGCCTCCATAGTCTTCGCATTGAAGATCTAGAGACACCATTTATACGGTGAACGATGTTGAATTTTCACCGATCACAAAAGTTTAAAGTACTTGATGACGCAGAAAGAGTTGAACTTAAGACAAAGAAGATGGCTAGAGTTGATAAAAAACTATGAGTTGGTCATCGACTACCATCCAGGAAAGGCGAATATAGTCGCCGATGCTTTGAGCAGGAAGTCTCCGTTTATTTTAAGAGCATTGAACTCAATGATATCCTTATCCGACAATGGCTCCATTTTAACTGAGTTAAGATCTAGACTAATGTTTCTTCAAGAGATCTTTGAAGCACAGAAAGAAGATAGTGAGTTGCAAGTTAAGAGAGCTCAGTGCGAGTCAGGTGCTGAATCCGACTTTTGGATTAATTCTGATGGATATTTAATGTTTAGAGATAGAGTTTGTGTGCCAAGAAAAGATGAGCTTATACAGAGAATTTTGTATGAAGCACATAACGGGTGTTTATCTGTACATCCGGGTAGCACCAAGATGTATAATGATCCAAAGCAACAGTATTGGTGGCTGAAAATGAAGAAAGACATTTCAGAATTTGTTACCAAGTGCATGATTTGTCAGCAAGTAAAGGTTGAACACCAAGTACCTTCGAGTTTACTTCAACCTATCTTGATTCTCGAATGGAAATGGGACCGTATCACCATGGATTTTGTAATGGGTTTACCATTGTCTCCGAGCAAGAAAGATGCTATTTGGGTTGTGGTTGATAGACTCACAAAGTTAGCCCACTTTATACCTGTACGAGTGGATTACTCACTAGACAAGTTGGCAAACTTGTATGTTTCAGAAATAGTAAGACTTCACAGAGTTCCCTTATCGATCATATCAGATAGAGATCCAAGATTTACATCCAGGTTTTGGAAGAAGTTGCAAGAAGCTTTGGGTACAAAATTGAGTTTTAGTACAACTTTTCACCCTCAGACTGACGGCCAGTCAGAAAGGTTAATTCAAGTACTCGATGACATGCTCAGATGTTATGTTTTGGAATTTTAAGGCAGTTGGGAAAAGTTTCTCCCATTGGTAGAATTCCCCTATAATAATAGCTTTCAGTCGAGCTTAAAGATGGTGCCTTATGAGGCCCTATATGGGCGTAAGTGCATAACTCCTTTGTTTTGGACTGAACTTAAAGAAAACCAAATTCACGGGGTTGATTTTGTTAAAGAAGCTGAAGAGAAAGTGAAAGTGATTTGAGAATGTTTAAAGGCCGCATCATGATGTAAATCCTATTCGGATTTAAAGAGAAAAGAGATCGAGTACTAAGTTGGGGATAAAGTATTTTGAAAGTATCACCATGGAGAAAAGTTCTCGATTTGGTAGTAAAGGCAAGTTAAGTCCACGCTTCATTGGACCTTACGAGGTTCTGGAGAGAATTGGGCGGTAGCTTACTGGTTTGGCTTTGCCATCGAATTAGAGAAGATACATATGCGATGCTATGCGGATCGGACCCTTCGCATGTAATTACCCCTTCGGAAATAGAGATTCGTCTCGACATAACTTATGGTGAAGAACCAGTTAAGATTTTGGCTCGGAAAGTTAATCAACTAAGAAACAAGAGTATTGCCTTAGTAAAGGTATTGTAGCAAAAGCACGGAATCGAAGAAGCTACATGGGAATCAGAAGAGAGTATGAGAAATCAGTATCAAAACCTTTTTGCTGGTAAGATTTTCGAGGACGAAATTCACAAGGGAGAATTATAATGACCAATTTAGGGCCTAGTCGGGATAGTGGTGCGAGGCCACGAACCTGAGGTGAAATTATGAGTTTTTCAACTTTATGCCATGTTTGCACGTTAGTATGAAAGTTTTGTAAAGCAATTTTATTAAGTTGAGGTCAATTGGTCCAAAAAGGACTAAATTGCAAAAGTTACAATATATGAGTTTCTAGAAGCTTTTTGCATGAAATAGCTTTAGAATAATAATTATGAGCCCTTAAATAGCAATTTGCCTAAAATTTAATTTTTGGACAAAATTGGCCTTAAGAGACTATTATGGAAATTTTTAAGAAGAAGGGCATTTTGGTCATTTGGCCTCATTAGTGATTAAAATAGGATAAAGATGAGAAAAATTCACTCATCTTCTTCCTTGTTACTGTCTAAAATTGGGAGACACCATAGCTAAGGTTCTTCATTTTTTTTCAAGCTCATAGTAAGTTCATCTTAGCCCCGTTTTTAATATTCTTCGTATTTTTAAAGTTCCCGTATTATGAATTAGCTAATTTTAGCTGTAAAATGAGCTAAAATGCATGTTCAAAAATCTACCCTTGAATGACATGTTTATTAAATGATGTTTTATGGAAGTTTAAGAGAGTTTGATGTTAGATAAACATCTTTTCCTTAATTAATTTCATGAAAAATGGTAGTAGGGACCATTTTGTAACAGTTATAAAATTGGTCATACCTACTAGAAATAGTGAGAATTGATGATTGTTATAGAAGTGAAAATGATTCAGTTGAGCATGAATTTTAAGAAAGTTGCATGAAAATCATTTTACGAGAATTAGGGCAAAAGTGTAAATATTAGAAAGTATAGGGGCAAAATAATAATTTTTCCAAAGTATGAGTTATGAGTCAATTTAGTCAATGTGGTTATTAAATGATCTATTTATGATTATAGATCAAGAAAAACGAAGCCCGGATCGAAACCGAGGCAAGAACAAAGTCGAGGACTAAAATTGCACATCTACATACATTTTGTATATTGAGGTAAGTTTGTATGATTTCTAATTTTTATGATTTTTATCATTAATTTGCTTAGTATAATGTACAATAATTGTATGAAATGATCATGTAATTCCAAGGCAAGCTTGGCATTGATCAAGTTAGCAAGCAAGTTATCATGTAAGTCCAAGGCAAGCTTGGCATTGATCAAGATATCATGTAAGTCCAAGGCAAGCCTGGCATTGATCAAGTTAGCAAGCAAGTTATCATGTAAGTCCAAGGGAAGCTTGGCATTGATCAAGATATCATGTAAGTCCAAGGCAAGCTTGGCATTGATCAAGTTAGCAAGCAAGTTATCATGTAAGTCCAAGGCAAGCTTGGCATTGATCAAGATATCATGTAAGTTCAAGGCAAGCTTGGCATTGATCAAGTTGGCAAGCAAGTTATCATGTAAGTCCAAGGACTCAAGCTTGGTATTGAGTATGTTATCAAGAGCAAGTCTTCATATAAGTCCATGTCAAGACATGGCCTTGAAACCAAGATGAGATAACCCATGTAAGACCATGTCTAGGACATGGCTTGGGCATCATATTATGTGGGAAGAGATTTAGTATCCTCGGTTATTTACAGAAATTCATCGGGCAAATGAGTAAGCTAAAAGAAGATAGCAAGAAAGCTAAGAAAGTAAAGTTAGTATCAAGATGAAGTTGAGTATTATTCATGTTGTGAATGAGAAAGTAGATATCATGATTATTATTAATATAGTATACTGATCAATGTGATCAAGTGATACAGGTATCATGGTTACCTTACAAGTATGATAATAGTAAGTGTCATGGGACATGTAAGAATCTATATGAGTAAGTAAGCTCTTTAGCTGAAATTCATGATACCATTGTTTATGTGAAATGGTTTATATTAAGCAATGATGATGCTATGAGTTGTTACATGCAAACTTACTAAGCTATATGCTTACGTTATGATTCTTTCTTTCTATGCGTCCGCCAAGCTAACTCGTGGATCATTAAAGTCTGAGACTCGCAACACACTATCAACTCTTATTTTGGTATAGCCAAGTTACTTTACTAAGTATGGCATGTATAGGAAATATTCATTTTGTGGACATGTTTTAAGAAGGGCCTTTGTAAAGGCTATCAAGTTTATTATTCTTTTGTATATGGCTAAATGATTGGTCAAATTGGACTAAGCATGTATGTTTATTGAGATCAATGAAGTATGTAGTATTATTCATTAAATTGGGTTGTTGTTGCATCGTTGAATTGTGTATGGATATGATCTTCATTTGGGGTGGCTAACGGCTTGGTAAATAGCACATAAGTGCCCACACGGTTGGACACAGGCGTGTGTCAAGACCATGTTAACCTCGCACCTTAGTATTATTAATCGAGAATAGGCCACGGCAAATCCCACGGCCGTGTGTGTATCTTAGTGTAAGACACACGGTTTGGACATGGGTGTGCCCGGACCATGTTAATTTAGTCAATATATCAAGGATTAGCACACAGTGCCTAAGCCCACGGCATGTCATGGCCGTGTGAAATTAGTAAGTAACCTCCCACGGTTGGTAGACATGGGCGTGTCTAAGCCGTGTGGAAATAGTCAATAGTTCTACACGTTTTGAGGGCATGGGCGTGCTTAAGGGTACACGGGCGTGTGAACCCCGCTTCAAAAATAAGTTATTTGATTTTAATTCAAAGTTTTCTAACATGAGTTAAAGGCCTCGTGAGGCCTTGTTATATGTGTTGACTAAGAAAGTGAAGTTTTAAGTTGGAGCGAAATTTTATAGCCTGTAAGTACATGTTTGATGAGTTCAAGCATAGTAATGTCTCGTATATAGACCCGATGTCGGTCTTTAAGTGCGGGGTGTTATAGGGGGTATTTCGGTAATTTCACAAACCAGGGTATTTCGATAATTTTATAAATTGGGGATATTTTGCGATAATTTTACAAACCGATGGTATTTCGATAATTTTGTAATCAAGGGTATTTCATTAATTTCACAAATCAGGGGTATTTCAGTAATTTTACAAACCAGGGTGTTTCGGTAATTTTGTAAACTGGGGTATTTCTGTAAATTTACAAATCAAGGGTATTTCAGTAATTTTGTAAACTAAGGGTATTTCAGTAATTTTGTAAACCAAGGTATTTTAAATAGATATAACGATGCGAATGGGCTTAGGGCCCATTCTCGGCCCGAATGGGCCCACACGCTCGTGTGGCCCATTTAGTCCAAATCTAGCCACAAATATGAGATTCACATAGTTCAGTCTAATATATACTACACAATAATACAACTTATCTGATTGGGCCCATGGGCCTATTGGCCCCATATAGCCCCTTTCAGCCCATCGTGGCCCAAATAGCCTAAACCCACAAGAACACTCATGATGGCCTCAACTATCGCGTCGAAGCTCCCACACGTGCGCTCGCATGCTCGTGTGGCTACCATCGCCGTGTGACCGACATTTCGGCATTTGTCGCTCTACAGCTAGGGTAGTACGAAATACACACCTGAT
Organism: Gossypium rotundifolium; assembly: GCA_025506655.1. NCBI lineage: Eukaryota > Viridiplantae > Streptophyta > Magnoliopsida > Malvales > Malvaceae > Gossypium > Gossypium rotundifolium. Next base: position 33,681,210 of record CP106733.1, on the reverse strand, counting down.
AGGAATCTAGAGTTAATCCGCGCTCCGAACACTCCTATGCCCAAACGCCAACCAAGGTTGCTTACTCTTCTCATAGATCATTCTATTTAAAGCCAGCTTCTCGCCTACTCTCATGCTAGCTTCCCGATGTGGGATCCCTCCATCAATCCTCTAAAATTGTCCCAAATTAGCAAAACAGCCACCTTTCGCATGCAAAGGGTTTCGAACTCAGGCTCCCCTTTAACTTAATCCACGCCGCTAGCCACCTTACCAACTAGTTCCTTGTGTAACAAAACAAGCTCAACTAAATATAAGCCTATGGGCCAAAGTCTAAGTTCATTTAAAAGGAAATCAAAATGAATTCCAAGCGCCAAGACTTGAACCCATGCTCCCTTGGAACCTTAATGACGCCTTGCCACTAGACCACTCACTTTCTTGTGTCACATTTTATCCTCAAATATTCTTAAAGCCTACTCATTACCAGGGTTTTATTCACCTAAACCAAAATTTTTCCTGAAGCCCAGGTTTGAACCCAAGACTTCATGGAAGCCCCCTAACCTTCCAAAATCACTCACCTAATAAGTCCAACTTGTATTAATGTCATTCTCTTGTTCTCAAAAAATTTTACACACTTTCATACCCAAGGCCCAATAGGCCCAATTCTACTAGGCCCAAAAATTCGGGGCGTTACAATTCTACCCTCCTTAAAGAAATTTCGTCCTCAAAATTTCTGACTTTCAGAACAGACGCACAACCCAAACTACACCAGCGCACTTCGTTGCACACTCTAATATCAAAATATTACCTCTTACGCACACCCAAAATACCTATCCTCTAGAGCAGATAGATATCATACAAATACAATTTCCATATCCACAACATCACACAGAATAAATACAAAATCTAAATTTAAGCATCACAGTACAGTCTAATATCTAAAGAAACCACCTTATTCTAACTCATTGTATTTAAATTTCTAAACAGACAAAAGAATACAGAAAACTTACGGATTCGACGCCGGAGACTCGGTGTACCACACTTTCAAAAAACAGTCAATACAATTTTAGAACTTTAAATCTTTTCAAGCCTTTTTGATACAATACTTTCAGAAATTCAATTTTGAATACCCAATCCACAACTGAGTTTTACAACTTGGCTCTGACACCATGAAATATAAAATCTCAAACCCGCCTAGAAGTTAAGCCCGAATCTAGCGTGTCACATGGAAGTGTTTTTCAAAACCATATTTCTTGTTGTTAAAACTTGTATGAGAGTTAAAGCCTCTTTGTTAAAACTCAAAACACTTAAGCAATTGCTATTCACTTGAAAATGTAATTACTTTTAAAATATTATCTGTTGAAGCATATTTAAAATAAATAATTTACGAAAAAGATTAAATCGCGAACCCATTTCGAAAATGTGATGTTTAAAAATTGAGTTGCGGAAGCATTTTGAAAATGTTGCGAAAACATAGTGTTTTGAAGACAGTTATCGTTTTGGAAATCGTATTCCACTTTTAGCAGTTAGAAAACATCATAAATAAATATCACAAATAATAAGTTAAAGATAGAGAGGCCTTATTACAACCCAAATCAAAATATTTAAAAGTAAATAATCAAAACGGTAAGCATAAGCAGTGTGTGGTCTTCTCCGAGTCCTCGCACTCGATCCAATCAAAGTGGGATTTCTGCACAATTAAAAATGGGGTGAGTTTACGAAAACTCAGTGTGCAATCCCCTTACTAGAGTAATGATCATTATCTGAAGCAGAACCCGAAAGCGATCGGGCCAAAGCCCTTTAACAAGATAAAGATGCATCGATTCAGAGCATACGTGGGCCAAAACCCACTACCATATCATTTGGGTCACAGCCCATAAAGAATCAATTGGGTCTAGCCCAAACCAATAACAAAACAAGTAGGCCTAATACAGTGACGAATCTCATAAACAAGTATGCAACAGTATGAGGATGCATCCCACCCCAATTCAGCCAACGCACCACCCGTACCAACCAACACACCTTGTGGGGATAAAATCGACCCACCCAGCCAACACACCAAGCTTAGCACCGGTTGCGGCACTAAGTCAATAGAACGGCTTAGCACCGTGAACAGAATGGCTAAAAGCCATAAATATCGCAACAACGTTGCCAGTTAACAGAACGGTTAAGAGCCATAAATATCGCAGCCTCGCTGTCAGTTAATGAACTGCTAAAAGCCATAAATATCGTAGCATCGCTTGCCGTTTAATGAACGGCTAAAAGCCATAAATATTGCAACATCGCTGTCGATTAACAAAACGGCTAAAATCCATCATTATCGCAACAACGCTGCCAGTTAACAGAAAAGCTAAAAGCCATAAATACCGCAGCAACGCTGCCAGTTAACAGAACGGCTAAGAGCCATAAATTTTGCAAAAAGGCTGAAAGCCTTGTACAGAACGGCAATAGGTCGTACACTTCCTCCGTAACTTTGTCCCAACCCCATGCAATATGCCGTGTATGTCATGCTCAATCATTACACATGTATGCAAAATGGTCATGCTCAGTAACAATTATTTAAACATGTAATAAAAACATATCAGTCATATACAACCACAGTCAAATTAGTCAACTCATAGTCTAAGTCAGTCATTTACCCACAAGGGCAAAATAGTCATCTTACCCTATAAGGGTATTTCAGTAATCCTACCCTTCAGGGGTATTGCGATAATTTCGTAAACCGAGGGTATTTCGGTAATTTTGTAAACCAAAGGTATTTCAGTAATCTTGTAAACCAAGGTATTCTAAACAGAGATAATGATGCGAATGGGCCTAGGGCCCATTCTTAGCCCAAATAGGCCCACACGTTCGTATGGCCCATTTATCCCAAATCTAGCCACAGATATGAGATTCACATAGTCCATTCCAATATTTACTACACAATCATACAACTTATCCCATCGGGCCCACGGGCTCATTGGCCCCACATGGCCCCTTTCAACCCATTATGGCCCAAACATCGTGGCCCCTTTCGTCACCTTTCACATGCAAGGGGTTTCGAACTCAGGCTCCCCTTTAACTTAATCCACGCCGCTAGCCACCTTACCAACTAGCTCCTTGTGTAACAAAACAAGCTCAACTAAATATAAGCATATGGGCCAAAGTCTAAGTTCAATTAAAAGAAAATCAAAATGAATTGCAAGTGCCAAGACTTGAACCCATGCTCCCTTGGAACCTTAATGGCGCCTTGCCACTAGACCACTCACTTCCTTGTATCACATTTTATCCTCAAATATTCTTAAAGCCTACTCACTTACAAACAGGGTTTTATTCACCTAGACCAATTTTTTTCCTAAAGCCTAAGTTTGAACCCAAGACTTCATGGAAGCCCCCTAACCTCCCAAAATCACTCACCTAATAGGTCTAACTTGTATTAGTGTCGTTCTCTTGTTCTCAAAAAATTTTACACACTCTCATGCCCAAGGCCCAATAGGCCTAATTCTACTAGGCCCAAAAATTCAGGGCGTTACAAAGGATTCGCCGGCCTTTCAAAACGGAGGGAGAAGATGGCAGCGGCGATATAGGTAAAAAGGTTTCATTTTTATTTTTTATATAAAAAAAGATAGAATAGAAAAAATTTAAAAAAAAGATCTATCTATTCTCTTCTCTTTTAAAACTTGCTGTTTTTTTTTTCTTCCCCTCTTGAATCTTACAAGAAATCGCCCTTCATAGCCGTTTGAAATTACAACATTTTCTTTTCTTTTTTGTTTCTGCGTTGGTATTGTTTCTTTGCTACTGTTTTTGCTGTTGTTGTCCTTTTTTCTTTCTTTTTGCAGGTACCCTTGGAGAGTCAATGACAAGGCAAAAAGCATGCCCTTGCCATTTTGATGAAACAGCGACAAAGGCACGTTAGGCCTCGGCGTGTGTCTGCTCACGTCAGTAGATGTAGCGAAGGCTGAAGCTAGGGTTTTTATTTTCTTTGAAACTTAGTTTAGGCTATCGGGCCTGGGCCATTAGGGTTTTTTTTTTTTTGGCTTGTAATCTGTAATTTGACTGTTTTTAATTTGGACTTTAAATTTTTTGAATAGTGAATGAGCCTTCTTAAGCTGAGCGAATATTAAAGAAATTAAACCCAAACTTAGGCGAAGTTAGAATTTTTATTTTGTTGGTATTAATTTATATATTTTTATGAGAGTTAAAATACAATTTCATCATTTTAATAATTTACATATTTATATTTTTAAAGGACTAAATCAAAATTTATCATTTTGGATAAACTAATTGTGATGTCATTTTTTCTTCTAGATAAGAGATGTATCTATAATTGTGCATAAGATAGATCTATTGAAAATATTAGATCCATCAATACTCCAATTTTATCTCTAATCTTGTACTAATACAAATAAGAGTTAATTGTATCGTACATCTTTAGACTATAATTTTATTCTAAATTGATCCCTAAATTTTAAAATATTCTAATTTCATTTTTAATTTCTAGAGGTTTTATCAATAAGGTCTTTCGATTTCTAAAATTATTACTTTAACCGTTAAATAATATGTCAAATCATTTGTGGCATAGTTTAAAATGGGAAGTTTAAAGAAAAATGAATATTGTAAAAATCTTGATTTTGAAGCCTTCGAAGATTTTACAAAAGTTTTATTGCTCACTTTTTTTTTTTTTGGTTTTTCTTTATTTTTAGTTTTTATTTAGAAAAGTTATGCGGCATCATTTTATTTTTCTTTAAAATTTTCATTTTAAATTATACCACTTAAGATTTAACAAGTCATTTAATGGTTAAATTAACGATTTTAATAATTGAAGGACTTGATTGATATAATATCAATAGTTGGAGAATGTAATTAAAATATTTTAAAGTTTAAGGGTCAATTTAAATTGACTGTCATAGTTTGAGAATATCTAATGCAATTAACTCATGCAAATAATAATGTTTTTCCATTTTAGAAAATGACGCTCCATATTCTATCACGCTAAAAACCAAAAGGCAATAAAGGTTTAATTCTAGATTTAGCCCTTTTACTATGCTAAAAAATATAATTTAACCCCTACTTTATTTAGCATAATTTGGTTTCTCAAGTGTTCTTTTTCTGTTATTTGATCACATAGTTATTGCCACATGGAATTCTAGTTGATCAAGTTCAACTAATAACAAATTTATATGTCTTTCGATGTCAAATGCTTATGGGTTGTTTTTTTTTTTCCTTTAAAAGTCACTTCATCAATTTAACAACAACAATTAATGTTGTTATTAATTGAGTCTACTAATAACATTACAAAATTAAAAGGACCAAATGATGTCAAATTAAAGTAGAACGGTTAGATTCCAAATATGAGGAAGGGACTAAAACCATAATTAGACCAACAATAAATGAATAAATTAAGGAATACTCTTTCATTAGGTCCCTACATAATAGTTACTTATTCTTTAGTAGCTAGATCCAACATGTAATATGATATAATTGCATTGCTCTTGTTGTTTGCCCACTTGCTTCACATCAAATGTTCTTTTCTTGGTTTTCAGTTAATAACATAAAATTATGGCTTAAGTCAATATATATATATATATATTCACTTTGATACTTAAATTATTATTTTGTCTTTATTTAGCTTAGAAGAAAGAAGATCGCCAAAAAAAGAACATGACATGTAACATATTATTATAGGACAATATTAATTTTGAATTCAAGTACCAAAACAAAACAAAAAAATGTTTGGTAAAGAGACCTCTCTAATGCCTCTTAATTTTGAAATTGACTCTTCTCAAAAAATAGAAATAATTTAATCCTTATCAATTTCGAAAGTAAATAACTAAGAACAAATTTTTATTTGTAATGTTATTTTCATAATAAAATTTGCATTGAAAGTAATTTTTTTCCGAGTTTCGTTAAATTTAGAATCAAATAAAATAAAATTTCTAATCAAAAATATTTTTATTAACAATATTTTATCCGTTCATAAAATTAAAATTCGAAATTTTACTCAATTAAATTTCTTATAAAGAAAAAGAAAAGTGGAGGGAGCCACCATTATCATGCCAACATTCTAAATGAAACTTCTTGCTTCTTCTTTTTTTCCACTTTAACTTTGATAATGTGCTCAACAGCTAATTACCAAATTTATAGATAAGGGTCTTGGCTATTGATGAATTTTATTTTAATCCCTTAAAAACATTGTGAGATTATAAGTAATATCATAGTAAAAGTATATTTTAGTCCCTTAAAAATAATAAATTTTAATTTAATCACTTTAAAAATTATAAAAAAAGTTTATGATGATAGAATTATACTTTCACCTCCTTTAAAATAAAATTTCGACTTTGTCACTAGATAACAAATTGATTAATTGAACTGAAAAATATAATATAATCTCTATTTTACTGTTCACGAAAATTAATTATTTTGAAATTCGTAATTATTTCTCTCAACAGTGTTATCTAAAGGCAAATAAAAAAGGGAAGCAGTAGGAGCGTTGCCTCCCAAATGAAATATCACTTTTAGTTCTTTTACAATTGATGAAATTAGAAGTTTATATGTGGTAAAATTATACTTTGATCTCTGAATATGAAAATATTTCTATTTAGTCTTTAAAATAATAAAATTATAAGTTAATAAATGACAAAATTAGGCTTTGATCTTTTAAAAATTTATAATTCAATTTTGATCTCTAAAATAATTATATATTCAACTGATGTTATCTTTAGAGTTTAAACATAATTTTCTCTTTAAAGTAAAATATATCTTACCGTTACATTTTATTTTTTTTTTTATAGTTTTCACATATTAGCCATAACAATTTTCGATAATTATATTTTGGGTAAACTACAGCATTGCTCACTTAATTATATATAAATTTTTGTTTTGGTCATTAAACTATGAAAAGTTACAATTTAGTCATTAAAGATTTTAAGATTGTTTTTGTTAGTGGTTCATCCCTTAACTTTTAATAGAATGGTGATGTGGTGCTAACTAAGATAAATTTAATCCACCTAAATATGCAATGTGTATTTTATAATTTCCACATAATTTCCTTGTTAAATGAAAGGATGCGTGACCAATAAAAGCCATCTCTTCAGCTTCTTTCTCCTTTACCGCTCTCTTCAAAATTAATTGAAAAATTAAACTAAACCCAGAATTTGACATCACAAGTTGATCTAAAACTTTGACCCATAATAATTTTCACCTAAACTCTTCAAATCCAAACTTTGTTTCAAAGTTATTTTGTGCCTAAGTACTCGAGAACACAAGAAGGAAAATGTAAGTTGTGATATAACAATTATTATTGTAAGAGTGCGTGCATTTATTTCTAAATTCGAAAATCCTGCATAAAATAGTGAAAGATTGATAGAAGAACAAGAAAGTCTAAGAAAAGAAAAAAAGAGAACTTGAATGAAAATTTATAATATAAGTCTAAAAAATGATTTGGTGTTTTTTTTTAGCTTCACTGTAAATGGATTTCTTTTTCGATAACTTTACAAATTTTCTATTTATGAGCATTAATGGAGTTAAATGATACTCTCTCTCTCTCTTAGAGTCAAAAGCAAAGAACTTGAAGATGAAGATTACTTACTACATTCAATATTAAAGTAACTGATATCTCCCGGTTAGCTTAGCAATGAAATTTTTGAAGGTCAAGTCAAATGGTTTAAGAGTTATAATTCGATGTAGCTGTGAATAATATAGAGGTTGGACTTGAAGAGTTTACTAGGGGTCAAAGTTTCAGATTGACTTATGGTAGGGGTATGGTGGCCTGAAATTCGTGAATGTCAGATCGTGGGCTTAGTTTAACTTTCTAATCAGCTTTAAAGAGAAGAGATAGAGGGTGAAGGAGAAAGAAGCCGAAGAGATGATTCTTTTTTCCATGCAAAACGCACTGTTTCATTTAACAAGGAAATTATGTGAAAATTATAAAATCCACATGGTATAATTATGTATTAGTCAATGCCACATCACCATTAAGAATCAACAGATGAGTGACTAAAAAAACAATCTTAAAAACTCTGGTGACTAAATTTGAACTTTTTATAAGTTAGTGATGAAATAAAAAAACTTGAATATATTTGAGTGACTAATACTATAGTTTACCCTAATATATTTAAAATCCAAACATCAACACGTGGAAAACAGCCAAACGACAATGATTCCCCTACATTTTTTTTCTTACACTCAAATTCAACAAAGATATTTTTGTTCTTCCTTTTTTACCCTCTAAAAAAACCAGCATAATAAATAAAAAACAGGCGGGGAAAGAGCTTTTTCCCTTACCAATTACCATAGGGGTAAAAACAGGCAAAAAAAAACGACCGCCATTTTTTAAGCGCATCCATTGGGCTTAAATCCGATCCGAGAACCCGCTAAATCATAAGCAACCAGAAAACCTTGTTGCTGGATATTTCCAATTATGGATAAACCACTCATAGTACCGGCGAAAGCAAAGCAAAATGTCCCACTGCTATCGACCGGAATCAAATAATTCGTCGCCGGTAATGACACGTCAGCTCCTCTGAAATGTAACACCACTGTCGGTACTTTAACTGAAGTCTTACCGGAAAAGTCGTAGCATGTGTCGAATAGTGAGAAAGCGGGCGCCCGTTTCAGGTTCGATGACCCGAGACGGAAAGCATTCCTTAATGCGATGTAAGCGGGTCGGGTCAAACGGGTAACGGAGGTTCCTGAATCGATGATGACACCACCGTTACCGTCCCGGTCCATTTTGAACAATGACGGTCTGATTTTGGGGACACGTGTCCCACCGACACTGATACCCAACAGTTGGACGTAGTAAAAAGTGTCGAGCTTTGGGTTCGTTAACAATGGAGTAAACACGGCGGTTCGAGGAATCGCGGTGTCGCCGAAAAGCAGGGACGACGGTTTAGAAGAAGCGGACCGGTCGACTAAACAGTAAGAGAACTTCCGGTTGAGTCGGCGTACGGTTTGGGTAGTAAACGATAATCTTCCACGACCGAGACCTAATAAACCGGCGGCACCGACGAACAAGCCTTGGTTGTTGTGACCACAGCCGAGCGCCACGCGTCCAATTCGGTTTCTTCTAAACGTCAACGTTTCGGTCGAGAAATCACCGAACGTAACCGAGCCGTCGCCGTAGGATACTTGGTAAAGACACATTCGACGGTGGTTACAACCCGAAGAATCTAAACTACGGCAAAGTGGGGATCCACAGGAAATACCGGAAAATGACCGTGATTTAGTCGGGTCAAATATCGGGTCGGATTGAGAGTAACATTTCTTACAAGGAGAACATTGTACCCAAATGACGTCACTACCGGTGTCAAGCACCATGTAAAGATACCTCGGCGGAGTACCGACGCCGAGGCGAGTGAAATACTCTCCACTACCTTGAGCGAGTCCTGAAATAACAGAGCTACTAAACCCAGGACGCCTTCTGGGGGCGCGTGGATGTTTACGAGCAACGGCTTTTGAAACGAGGGACTTGATTGTTTCTGCACGGAGCGCGTCGCGTTGGAGGCGGAGGTCGAAGTGTCTCTCCGGTGTTTCTTCCGATGAGAAAGCGTCTACATGGTGCAATTCTAACTGCAACCCCAGTGAAGTGTTGGACTTAACTGTGTCCAAATCGGAAGTTTCAACGAGAGAGTTGAAAGGAAGGTCGGAATCTTGCCATGAGAGAACTGGCGCCGACGGGAGAGGGCGGAGAAGTAGGGAATGGAGCTGGACAGGGGAGGAAAGAGCAGCGGAAAGAGAAAAGAAGAGGAAAATAACGGAGGAGGAAAAGAGAAGGGTGGTTTTTGATTTTTCACCCATTGATTCGAGTGACAGGGAACGAAGAGGAAAGAGAAGAATCAATGGCGAAACACAGTGATTTTTACACTTCGCAGATGGAATTTAAATAATTTCATTATGACCCAGATTTTGCGAATTAACATCATTATTACAGTAGTTGTGGCTTTATCACGTTCTGCTTCAACTGTGTTTTCTTGAGTAACAGTTTAATTTGGGATAATGACCAAAAAAAACCCCTGTATCTGTAGTTTCAATTTGTCCAATGTGGTACCTATACTTTTATTCCCTTTATCAATTTGGTACCTCAGAGAAATAGGGACTTGAATTAAATTTTCTCTTATATTTTTTTAAGCTCAATTTTATTAAATAAAGCAGAATAAAATAAATATGTTGTAATAAAATGACATGTTTCCTTCTAGTTTAGTTCCCTATATTTTTATATTTAATTAATTAATTTTACATTTTAAATTTTCAATTCAAACAATCTTCTCTCTCAAATAAAATACATTAAGAGATGTCCCCTCCGGTCATTGGCACTGTCGCCGCTGCCTTTTACGGTGATCGAAGGTTTTCTTCACCCATTCGCTTCTCCTGATTCAGATATTCCAAAACCAAACCAAAGGGAAAATTGAAAACTTTTCAGCTTCTTTTGACCCAATCTTCACGCTACTTTGGCCATCGCCGGTCAACCATCAACCGAGGAAATCAAAGTTGATCCAACATGTTTAACCTAGAAATCAATAGAAACGCAAATTCACAAACCTTGAAGAGGAGGAGTTTCGGTGGTTCAGTGGCCAATCCCAACAGTGCAGAGGCAAAGGAGGAGATGGACAACATAAGGCAAACCAAAGTTGATCCAACGGTGGAGATTGGGGATCGGATGAGAGAAAAACCGAATTTCAAGATTCGATTTGAGCATTTGGACTTGATTTTCGGGGAATTCAAACACACAAAGGTAAAGAGAGGCTTTGGGTTGTTATTTGGAGGTGCCCGTATCGGAAACGATGCCAGAGACGACGCCGGAGTGGTAGTGGCGGCTAGGGTTCCAAAGGAATGTTTGAGGGAAAAAATCTCAGGATTTAGGGTTAAGTAATTAAATGAAAAGAAAAATAAATTAAATGGGTATAATTACTTCATAATTAAATGAAAAGAAAAGGAATAAATTTAAAAATTTGTATAATTGCTTGTAGGTCCCTTGTTTTGACCATTTAACTTTTTTCCTGACAATTAGTGTCAATTTGTGTCGGGAATTATCATCGTTTGAGCGAGGTACTAAATAGATAGACAAAATGAAAGTATAGGTACCACATTGGACAAATTGAAATTATAGATACCACATTGGAAATTTTGTTAAAGTACAAGTAGATTTGTTGCATTACCCCTTTTAATTTTTGGTGAATATATTTTTTTTATTCTCGTCTCTTTATTATCTATATTCACAGCTCGTAATTATCCCTCTCAATAATATCATATATAATACTTCGTTTTGGATAAATTATAGTGGTAGCCACCCAACTATTAGTAGGTTTCTTTATTGTCATTCAACTATGAAAAATTACAAAATTCTCATCCAACTATTCTACTAATTATTTTAGTCACCAACATTTAAATGTTAACGAAAAGATAATATGATAATTTTTAAAATTGGCATAATAACAAATTTAATTTTCAACATTTATGTATTACCTAATTTAGTCCTCAAGTGTGAATCTTATAAAACTAGTGAAGAGTGAGTCATCTCAACCATTGATTTGAAATCCAATGGTGGAGAATCAAAGTATCAAGAGAAGAATAAGAAAAGGTGAAAATTATGGTCTAGGCATTTGGGTGTTTCAATTTTTTGTATACATATATTTTTATGAAATTTAGCTAATAATTTTGTTTTTTTTTAAAACCTTTTGAGGTGAAATAATCACAATGAAAAATAAAACTACAAAAAGGATCAAATTACATAACGTGTAAAACATTGATAGTTAACTTTCTTTTAGAACCAAAACTAAATTGACAAATGTATGAATATTTAAGGGTTAAAGTTATTATCATACCAAATTTAAAAATTGTCATGTCATTTTTTTGCTAACCATTTAACGTCTAGTGACTAAACAAATTATTGAATAGTTGAGTGATCATTTTGTAACTTTTCATAGTTGAACGATCAAAAAATTTTATTGATAATTAGGTGACTACTAGTGTAATTTATCTTTTCGTTTTATAGTAAGTATTTGATATCTCTTAAAGTTATGAGTTAAAATTTTATAAATGAGAAAACAATGATAAAAAAATACTTTTATTAAAAATTAAACTTGACTCGATTTCTATTTTAATCAAAATCTAATATAGAAATGCTTTATACCCAAAATAAAAATATTGGACTAGTAGTAATGCAATTATTGCATATGAAATCTATTAAATAAAAGCACTACTAAAGATGGCAGTTCCATAGTGGAAATTACCCTCTCTCTTTTATCTTCAACAAATCAGTTGTAATTTAATTTGAATGTAATTATAATACATATATTTAATATATTTAGTAATAATTGTAATTAATAGATTTTATTTATATTAGAAATGGAAAAACTAGGTAGGTAAATTATCAATAATGGGTTTCAAAATTATTTTGAAGATTTTAATTAAAATATGCTTTTAAGTTTATGTATTCTTTGTATATTTTAGATTTAATCCTTCTTAATTTTATTTATAAAAATTTAGTCCTTTTATATTTTAAATTTTAAAATTCATATCTAATTATTAACACTAAAAAATTCATCAACGTAAAATTTTGAAATTAAAAAAAATGAATTGGTGGCCATGAAAAACGATACTAAATTTCTTATAATTGTTATACAAATAATTATACATTCTAACAGTTAACTTATAATATCTAAACACATCTTAAGTTTTCTCTTATAAAACATGTTCATTAAGAATGACCAAAAAAAATCCGAATCCAACTGGTTCTAACTCGATCTGAAATATTTACAAAAATTCCTTTATATTCTTTAAATAAATATATAGAATATGTAATTGAGACTGCATGTTTTCAGCGTCATATATTCTCGTGACTCACGTAGATTCTTATCTTCAGCTACACATCCCAATCTTTGTTTCTCCTTTACAACCTTACAAGATTCCTTAAGCTGGAGCTCAAACTTTTTGACTCTATAATTTCTTTAATTTATTTACATTTTCAAAACTTATATACTGATTTTAATTAGATTTAAATTAAAACTTTTGAAATTTAAATTTTATAATTTTTTGGTTAAATTTAAATTTAATACAGCATTATTTTTAATTACATGATCGTTAAGTGAATTTTTTATTATATTTTAAAATGTCAGATCAAAATTTAACAAAAATAATAATAGTGTTAATATTCAAAAATAAAATACAATGATTAAATTTTAACTTATTAAAAAGTATATAAATTAATGTCATATTTTAACATTTACTTTAATGTTTTAATATACGATGTGTTTTTTATTATTTCCAAATTAAATTTTGAACCCAAAATGAAAATAATGCATATAGCGTGTATGTAATGTTATACTTAGTTAAAAATATTAACTTGCGAGTTAAGAAGACACCCTATAAGTTAGGGTGTCAGCGAGTTCGAATCGATGAGACTACATGTTTGACTTAGAAAAGATATTTATCCTTACACATTATACATATCTAGGGACGAAGTCAAAAAATTACTTTAAGAGAAGTAAAAAATGAATAATAAATTATTGGAAGGCTCAAAGCAGGGGTGGAGCCAAGGGTCGTTGGCAGGGGCCTCGCCACCTAAAATGGAATTGTTCATCTTTAAATCTTTTATAATTTTAAAAATTTTAAACTAGTTTATGATAAAATTACATTTTGGCCCACTCAAAAATAAGAAAACTTTGATATAATCTTTTAAAATTATAAAGATATGAAATTTTACTTTTGCTATCGTAAAAATATACAACTTAATTCCGCCTTAGGCAAAAGCCAAAAAAAAATTTTAGGGGGCAAAATTAAATTGTAATTTTTACAATAGTAAAAATACAATTTTAAAAGAATTAAATAAAAAATTTATTATTTTTATGGGGCCAAAGTGCAATTTTATATTTATTAATTTAAAATTTTAGTGGAATCGAGGCCTCTACCAACCCTCTTAGATTCGCCCCTTATTCTGACTCCTTTCAAAAAATTTCTAACTCCACCCCTGAGTCAAAGTGCAGCTTTATCACTATATTAATATATAATTTCATTAAAATTTAAGAAACTAAATGAAAAATCTACCATTTTTCAAAGTCCAAAACGTCTACTTACCCCCTTGTCTTCATATCTGTACATATTCATTTTCTAAACATGATAAAATATACTTACGATGATGAGACACTCATTCTTTAAAGGCCTTACCAAAAAAAGGTCAAGACACTCTCAACTCTCTTCTCTCTCTCTCCAATCCTTTTTCGATGAATTTACAGTAAATGAATGAACCATCACAAACTTCCATAACCTTCTCATTATATCAAAAAAGTATATACATGTTTTGTAATATAACAAGACACTCCATTATTCACGAATAAATACTCCACTCACAAGCTTTACACATATTTGTAAGAACATGACACATCCTTCTGATGTTGATTCTTTGTGAGTTTAGAGGCACATGCAGCTTGGCCCCATTATGTTCAGAGCTTTTTGATATGCGATACCAACAACACATAGATGCAACATTTTCTTTAAGATATTTAATTGATAGGTTCATTATACTAAACATTTCTAAAAATCTAAAGTTCATCTTAATCGTTAATTTAAACATTAAATGTAACTTAAATATGATTATATGAATTAAATTGTAAATACGTTTGTGTTTATTGTATGAACAACTTAAATATAATGTGTTAAAAATATAGATCGTGTCAATAGAATTTAAAACACTTTTACCTTTTTTTTTCTTTTACATACCAAATTAATTCAAGTTGTATATGTAATAAATATACATAGTTTACAGTTTGATTCATGTGTTTAAAGATGTTGTATACCATATTTAAGCTAAGGCTAAAAAGAGAGAAATTGAAAACCAATTCAAACTGATGTATTTAGTATTTAGTTGAATTTTGAAAAAAAAATTTAAAAACCATGGTTGCCCAAAACAAATAGAATTCTATTTTTAAAATTTTATTTTTATGATGAAAAATAAATATTTTATATTTAAAATTATGAAATGTATTTAATTTTTATATAATTTATTTACTTGAAAACTATATCTTTTATAAATATTTATAAAAAATACTTTGAAACTTCCGAATAATGTTTAAAACCCATAAAATAAAGCTTATTTTGTTAAAACAAGTCCAAAAACTTAAAACCCAAAATAAAATGAAAAATTGGAGGCTGCGATTTTAAATTAGCTAGCTTTAGTAAAATCAACTGTGAATGGGCGTCAGCGAGCTGTTAGGAGTTGCAATATTAAATCAGCTAACTCAAATTATCGGAGGTTGCGATCTTAAATTAGCTAGCCTTAGTAAAATCAGCTGTGAACGTAGTTCAACAAGCTGTTAGGAGTTGCGATCTTAAATCAGCTAACTCAAATAATCGAAGGCTACGATATTAAATTAGCTAGCCTTAGTAAAATTAGCTGTGAACGTAGTTCAGCGAGCTGTTAGGAGTTTTGATCTTAAATCAGCTAACTCAAATAATCAGAAGCTGCGATCTTGAATCAGCTAGCCTTAGTAAAATCAACTATAAACGTAGTTCAGCGAGCTGTTAGGAGTTGTGATATTAAATTAGCTAACTCAAATAATCGGAAGCTACGATCTTGAATCAGCTAGCCTTAGTAAAATTAGTTGTGAATGTAGGTCAGTAAGCTGTTAGGAGTTGCAATCTTAAATCAACTAACTCACATAATGGGAGGCTGCGATCTTAAATTAACTAGTCTTAATAAAATCAGTTGTGAGAATCGAATGGAATTAAATCAAATTATCATGGACGATTTCAATCACATTAAACTAAATTCATTTCAAATTTGAACCGATATTTAATATCTGATTATTGAAAAAGAAACCAATTTATTTTATATTAATAATTTAAAACTCAATTAAAATGTTATTAATTTACATGGTAAATAACTCTTAATGAAAAGAAAGAAATAAAAATATGTCATGTACATTTAATGATGGATTCATAGAATTAGTCAAAAAGTTTCTTGGTGGGTTCTATGATTGAGGGTACTATATATGATCCAATCCATCAATCATTTATTGCTATTTCTTTTCATATGATTATTTGAACATATATATTAAAAATATCAGCATGCCCTTAATTGATATAGATAAAGATTAAAATATTTTGGTCTCACTTCCAACAGACATGTTCTTGTTGCATTACTAAAGAAAATGGTAATGTTTACACAAACTCATATTCTCCATTTCCTAGTTTTCATCTTTTGATTCCACAACCCCATAATTAATGGATTCTCCAATTACCATTGATGAGTGCAGATAATTAGCAACAGTTATAAACATCCATGATTGCTATCAAGAAAGAGTGCTCTAATTAATAATAAGCAAAAGGGGGTTCAAGTTAGATATTTTATTTTGGAATGGTTATGTTAAAATAACTTAGATTTAAGGGGAGAAATTAGTTATTTTTATGAAACAACTTTAAATGTTACGAATTTACGAATTAAATTTTAAGTAATTTTATTTTTTGATTTGCAATGTTGACCTTCAGATCGACTTGGACCTAAAATATGTTCTTCTACTTGTCGATGGATACTTATCCACTGTACTAATCATCGGACCGTCACTTAAAGGTTGTTAATTAGACTTTTAAAAAAAACACTTAACATAACAAAGACTTGAATAGAACTTTTGTATGTAAAAGACTTAAATGAAAGCTTTCAAATAATTCAGTGACCATTTTATAATTTTTTGAAATTAAATGACCAAAACATAAATTATTAATAATTTAGTGACCTTGAGTATAAATTATCTTTAATAATAAGAAAAGGTCAAGTTAGATATTTTGGTTTAGAATGGTTGAGATAAAATTAAAAATATTATAAGATTGGGAGTAGAGTTAATCTTTTATGTTAAAATAACTTAAATTTAATTATTAACTTTTAGGAGGTTCCAAAATATTTATATATATATATATATATAATAAAAGGCTAAAAGTGATTAAATTAGATAATTAAATTTTAAAATAATTAAAATATATTATACCATTTAGTAAAGGGTTAAGGGTTTTGTCTACCCCATTTACATCCCTAAATGAAAGAGAAATACAACAACAATAACAATATTATTAGTGTTTTTAAAATGTATCGTGGAAAACTATTTTGAGAAATCTTTTGAAAAGTTTGGTTTAAATTTTAGGTGTTTAGCATTGTTGTCAAAAATATTTTAAGAAATAAAATATCTATTTTAGACATGATATTATCAAGTAACAAATATGTATTTAAATAATGTTTAAATTAGTTAATATTATTATATTTTAGTAAGAATATAAAAATAATTTAGTTGTTGTTAATATTTTAATATATGGAATATAAATTTTAAATATTATTAAGCAATAAATATTAATTATTTATAAAATTTAATTAGAATATATAAACTATATTTTAAATAATTAAATATAATCATTAAATATTTTAATTAGATATTAATCCATTTGTATTATTTTAAAAATATTTTTTATTTTTAATTAATGATTTTAATACATTTACATAATTAAGCAAAAAAAAAAAGGAAAGTACCATGTTGTTGGAGAGGTGAAAAAGTAATTAAGCACCAAAATTTTTTTGGTTTTAGTAGATGAAAAACTAAAATTTTAACTTTTCATTTTTAAAATACATTTCAAAAGTATTTTGAAAAGCTAAAATTTTAACAAAAAAATTGTTTAGCATAGTTTTTTTTCCAAAAGTATTTTTTAAACAATACTAAACAAGTCATTCGTGTGTAAGATTAAAACATTTTGTGAGTGAAATATATTTAAATTTTAAAATTAATTTATGATTCATGAAGCAGTTGATACTTGACCGAGTCCTTAAACTTTAAAATTTCTAATTGAACCTTCAAAGTAAAAATTCATTTCAATTAAGTATTATTAGTTTACCTGTTAGATTTAGCGTTAAATGCAATGATGTCGAAAATTAAATTGCACCGACTGGCTGAAATGATGGCATAAAAACCACTTTATAGATCAAATTGTTTGTGAATCAATAATAAAAATAAAAGGAAACCGAGGCAAAATCAGCAATTTTATAATTTTTTAATTTTTTATATTTTTATAATTTTTAATGGTTTATTTAATTATTATTGAATAGACAATCAGAATCAGATTAAGAATCGTGGTCTGACAATTCAATTACTAATTCAATTTTTAAAACATTGGTTAAATGTTAGTCTAGGTCATTGTTAGAATAAGAAAATAACCTAAATGGAATAACACTTCACATTAATAATTGGTCTGTAGCGAACTAAAATTTGCTTGGGCATTAATTGAGAAAATTATTAAAAATTTGAAAACAGAGTTTCAATTTTATTTAAAAAAGGGAGTCGCCACCGATCTTTTTTCTAGGTGTGATCGGACACCTAATAAATCTTCTTTATAAAGAAAAATCGTTTTTTTTTAATTTTCTTAAAAAAGGGCCGGGTTTAAGTCTGCGTCAAAATTCTAGAGAAAAATAGGGTTTGGGAGTCGGTTACGTGCGAGGAAGGTATTAGCACCCTCGCGACGCCCAAATTTGGTATCTCGTTAAACGCACGTTGTCTTAATTTTCAAAAATACAAGTTCAATTTAATATTTAATCGTGATCTGATTGGAACACAAGAATTTTTTTAAAAAAGAGAATTTTAAGACTAGAAATTTTTTAAAACCGAGAATTTTAGAAACATGAAAATTTTTAAAACCGAAAATTTTGAATACGAAATTTTGGAAATCTGAAAAATTTGAAAACACGAGAATTTTTTTTGAAACACGAATTTTTTGAAAACACGAAATTTTTGAAAATACGGAAATTTTAAAACACAAGAAATTTTTTTAAAACATGAAATTTTGAAAACCGAAAATTTTGAAAAGCGAAAATTATTTTTTTTAAAAGCGAATTTTTGAAAATACGAGAATTTTGAAAATCGAGAATTTTTGAAACACGAAATTTTGAAAATATGAAAATTTTGAAATCTGAAAATTTTAAAAACACGAAAACTTTTAAAACACGAGAATTTTTGAAATACGAGAATTTTTGAAACACAATTTTTTAAAACACGAAAATTTTGAAAATCGATAATTTTCTGAAAACACAAAAGTTTAGAAACTCGAAATTTTATTTTATTTTTTGATTGTTTTGATTTTTTAAAGGGCATATCGTATTTAACACTTAACCGATGATATTCACCCAACATAGCGATGAAATCAACGACAAGTGTTAAACCGATTCGTTGCCTTATTTATTAAAATTATTAAAATTAAAAGTAAAATAAAACACAATTAAAAAATAAAAATGCTAAAAATATTAATAATATTAAAACGAGATGTCATTAAAATACACGATTTAAATTAAAAGTAGGTAAAAAGGAAATTACCGAAAAGTTTAAAATTACGAGTTTGAAGAGTGGGATAGACGACCCGGGCTCTTTTTCCTTTTTTTTTTTTTTTTCTCTTTTTTCTTCTTTTTTTTTTCTTTTCTTTCTTTTTTCTCTTTTTCTTCTTCTTTTTTCTTCTTCCTTTTCTCTTTGGCCTCTGCCTTTGGGCACAGGGCTTTCTTCTTTGGTTGGGCTTCTTCTTTGGAACTCCCGGGTCGGGTCAGTCACTTGGTCGGTCGACCCATTGTCTATTTTTTTTTGCTTTCTTTTTCCTTTTTTCTTTTTTTCCTTTTCTTTTTTTTTTTTTTCTTTTTCTTTCTTTTCTTTTCTTTTTTTTTTTCTTTCTTTCTTTCTTTCTTCTTCTTTCTTCTTCTTCCCTCTTCTTCTTCTTCTCCTCCTAGCCCGCCGCCACCGCCATGGTCGACTCAGGCTCCCGTCGGTGGTGAGCCTTCTCTCCTTCTTCTTCTTCTTCTTCTTCTTCTTTCTTCTTTCCTCTTTTTTTTGTGGGTTTTTTGAATGTTGATGGGGTTTAATTTTTGGGGAAAAATCCCCTTTTATAGTGTGTTTCTTCACCTTTTTCCCATGCTTTTGCAGGTAGCAGTTGAGGAGGGAGTGACCACCCATGCTGGTGGCCGGAAAATCCGGGAATTAGGTGTCCCAAATCTGCCAGAAGGACCAGATTGCAATCACAGCAAAACTTTGTGGGGTCAAAATGTAATTTCAAGAAAGATAAGGGGTCAAAACATAATTTTAAAAATTTTAGGGGTTAAAAGGTAATTTTGGAAAATATGAGGGGTTAAAATATAATTTTGAAAAGTTGAAGGGTTAAAATGTAATTTTGATTTTTTTTGTATTTTTCAATTTTTTTAAATTATTTTTTTAATTAAACACGAAATTAAGCCGGACAAAATTTAGTGCTTACAGCTGCCCCTCTTTGCTCATCGCTGTGAAACAGGGATAGAGCAAAGACTTAAAAACACTAAATTTTGTTCGATTGTCCAATCTTTATTCTTTATTGAAAAACAGAAGTCGAAAATAGCTTGGCAGGTGACACGAAGCTCAACTCACTTCTCGGATTATAAGTTGATCTTTGAAAAACAAAAATTGAAAATACCTCAGCGTGTGACCTAAGGCTCAACTCACCTCTCGGATTATGAGTTGATTTTTTTTTTTTTGAAAAATGGAAATTGAAAAATACCTCAGCATGTGACCTGAGGCTCAACTCACCTCTCGGATTATGAGTTGATTTTTTTTGAAAAACAGAAATTGAAAAATACCTCAGCGTGTGACTCGAGGCTCAACTCACCTCTCGCAATATGAGTTGATTTTGAAAAGCGAAAATTGAAAAATACCTCCGCGTGTGACTGAGGTGAACTCACCTCTCATAATATGAGTTGATTTTTGAAAAATAGAAATTTTAAAATACCTCGGCGTGTGACACGAGGCTCAACTCACCTCTCATAATATGAGTTGATTTTTGAAAAACGAAAATTGAAAAATACCTCGGCGTGTGACGAGGCTCAACTCACCTCTCGCATTATGAGTTGATTTTGAAAAACAGAATTGAAAAATACCTCGGCGTGTGGCGAGGCTCAACTCACCTCTCGCATTATGAGTTGATTTTTGAAAAGCGAAATTGAAAAATACCTTAGCGTGTGACTGAGGCTCAACTCACCTCTCGCATTATGAGTTGATTTTGAAAATGAAAATTGAAAAATACCTCGGTGTGACTGAGGCTCAACTCACCTCTCATAATATGAGTTGATTTTGAAAAGCGAAATGAAATAATTTTAAAAAGTATCGAATTTCAAAACATATTATCTGGTGGAACTCGAATGTCTTCCTTGTCCTTGGTTCGGTACAGCTATCATCAAAACCTTTTGCTTTATTGGAATGCCTGTATATGTCATGCATGATGTTATCATGATATGCACATGTTTGGTCTTAAATGCTTTTATGCCTACATGGTTATGCCATACGCCTTGGGCTTGTTTGCCATATATCTCTTTTCATTACGACTCTCATGATGACTGCATTCATTGCTTCGATTCTTGACTTCCCTTTCAGGTTTTGTACCCATCCTCGAGTAGTCTGCGTTTCTCGTGTATCACCCTTTTGCCCCTTGTTGAACTTTGTCCTTGCTTTGAGGCTCTTGTACTTACCAAATTCTCATCCGGGTAATACTCAACATTCCTTTTGTTTAGAGTATGTCATTTCACTATTTACCATTTAGGCGAACCACATGAGATGCATGAAAATAAGAAAGTAGGTCTGAAAGAAATACCTCACATTCATATTTATTTCAAAAGCAATAAGCAAAGAAATTTGTGGGGAAAAGCTCAATAAAGAAAACATTATAAAGAAAGGAAAGCGATTCAATTGTCACAAATGCTCTAGATATTCAACGCATGAACTTCTCCACATTTCTTCATCCTGGATCTCTTGAGCACGGCTTCTTGTGTAAAAGATTTCGAGCTTCCAGGACTGGTTCAAATATTGTAATCTCCCACATGACTCCTCGTTCAAATCGTCCCGCTCCTTATGTCCGAACCCCTTCATTAGGACGCCTTTCGTGTTTTCATCCTAATCTTTTTTGTTTATCAAGGCGCCTTTCGGTTTTCATCTTGATCTTTTTTCTTTTTTTCCTTTTTATCTCTTTTTTTAATCAAGATGCCCTTTTCGGTTTTCATCTTGATCTTTTTTTTAGGCATAGTACTTTTCACGGCATCGAGTTCTTTGGATTAGGTAACTCCTTCCCATCCATCTCGGTGAGAATCAAAGCTCCACCGAGAAAGCCTTCTTTCTGACGTCGGCCCTTCCCAATTTGGTGCCCATTTTCCTCGAAAGTCTTTTTGTATTGGGAGGATCTTTCTCAGTACGAGTTCCCCCTCGTGGAATTCTCTTGGCCGCACCTTCTTGTCATGAGCCGTGATCATTCTCTTTTGGTACATCTGTCCATGGCAGATTGCCTTCAAGCGTTTTTCTTCGATAAGATTTAGCTGGTCATATCGAGCTCGAACCCATTCTGATTCTTCTAGTTTCGACTCTATTAAGACTCGTAGAGAGGGATCTCAACTTCGATGGGCAAGATGACTTCCATTCCATAGACTAGAGAGAAAGGAGTTGCTCCATAGATGTCCATACGGATGTGCGATATGCATACAAAGCGAATGGTAGCTTCTCGTGCCATTCTTTATAAGTCTCGGTCATTTTTCCAATAATCTTCTTAATGTTTTTGTTAGCCGCTTCTACTGCTCCATTCATCTTTGGGCGATAGGGTGAGGAATTATGATGCTTTATTTGAAATTGCTCGCACACTTCTTTCATCATCTTGTTATTCAGATTTAAAGCATTATCTGAAATAATTCTCTCAGGCCAACCGTATCGACATATGATTTCTTTTTCTAATATCCTGCAAATTGCAGTCTTCGTCACATTAGCAAATGAAGCGGCTTCTATCCATTTTGTGAAGTAATCTATAACCACAAAAATGAACCGGTGGCCATTAGAAGCTTTTAGAGAAATTGGCCTATAACATCCATGCCCCACATAGAAAAAGGCCACGGAGAAGTCATGACATGAAGGGCGAAGAGAATGCATGAATTTTATCACCAGTAAATTTAACATTTGTGGCACTTTAAATGCGTAACTAATGCGATCGTTTTCCATCGTCACCAAGAATAACCGAGTCTCATAATCTGCCTAGCCATAGTGAAACCATTGGCATGCGTCCCAAAAATTCTTTCATGGACATCTTCAAGTATTTTCCTAGCTTCAACAGCATCCACGCATCTTAGGAGCACTTGATCTTTTCCTCTTTTGTACAGGATATCCCCATCAAGGACAAATCCCATCGCCATTCTTCTGATTGTTCTTTTGTCGTTCTCATTTGCTTGCTCGGGATACCTTTGATTCTTGACATATTCTAAGATATCATGGAACCATGACAATTCATCTGTCTCTTTTTCAATGCTACAACAATGTGCAGGGACCTCATATATGCTCATTTGGAGAGGCATTATTTCCGTTTCTCTGTTTGCTTTGAACATTGAAGCCAGGGTGGCCAAGGCATCAGCCAATTGGTTTTCTTCTCATGGGAAGTAGTTAAAAGTCACTTCTTTGAATTCTTTGACCGATTCATACGAGATCGCGATATTTGACCAATTTCAAATCTCTCACTTCCCAATCTCCACGGATTTGGTAAATCACCAATGCTGAGTCCCCGTCCACTTCTAAGATTTTGATGTTTTGTTCAATAGCTGCACGAAGGCCCATGATGCAAGCCTCATATTCTGCTACATTATTGGTATAGAAGAAATTAAATCTGGCAGTGTGTGGATAATGGTTCCCTTCTGGTGACACTAAGACTGCTCCAATCCCATGCCCCAATGCATTCGATGCACCATCAAAGCTCATCTTCCATGATTTCTCTTTTGACGACTCACACTCTTTTTCTGCAATGCACATCAAATCCTCGTCTGGAAAATCAAATCTCAAAGGCTCATATTCCTCCGTGGCTCGAGTTGCTAAGAAGTCAGCTATCGCGCTCCCCTTTATCGACTTTTGACTCACATATACAAGGTCGTACTCTGATAGTAGGATCTGCCATCGTGCCATTCTTCCTGAAAGTGCAGGTGATTCCATCATGTATTTTATTGGGTTCAGCTTTGAAATTAACCACGTCGTATGATATAACATATATTGTCTGAGCCTTCGAACTGCCCAGACCAAAGCGCAACAGAATTTTTCAATTGACGGGTACTTTGCTTCATACTCTGTGAACTTCTTACTGAGATAGTAGATCGCCCTTTCTCTTTTCCCCAACTCATCATGTTGCCCCAGTACGCAACCCATTGAATTTTTGAACATAGTTAGATACAATATTAACGGTCTTCCGGGAGTTGGCGGTACTAGCACCGGAGGGTTAGACAAATACTATTTTATTTTGTCAAAAGCCACTTGGCACTCATCACTCCACTCTCCGGATCATGTTTTGAAGGAGTCAAAATTGGGTCACCTTTGGTTGGTAAGTTGAGCAATGAATCGGCGATGTAGTTCAACCTCCTAAAATCCTCGACTTCTTTTTGTGTGCGGAGGTGGTAGTTCTTGTATGGCTTTTATCTTATCTGGATCAACCTCAATACCTCTCTCACTAACAATGAAGCCGAGTAATTTTCTGAGGTAGCCCGAATGTACACTTGGTGGATTAAGCTTCAATTTGGAACTTTTTAGTCTTTCGAACAATTTCTTGAGGTTCCCAATATGCTCTCTTTCCCCCTGAGATTTGGCAATCATATCATCAACATAAACTTCTATCTCTTTGTGCATCATATCATGGAATAGCATCACCATTGCCCTCTGATATGTTGCCTCGGTATTCTTTAATCCGAGCGGCATCACCTTGTAACAAAATATTCCCCACATCGTTACGAAGGTAGTTTTCTGCATATCCTCGGGAGCCATCTTTATCTAATTATAACCCGAAAATCCATCCATGAAAGAAAACAATGAATGTTTTGCTGTGTTATCCACCAACGTATCGATGTGTGGCAAGGGAAAATTATCTTTAAGACTTGCTCGATTCAGATCGCGATAATCTACGCACATTCGTACCTTACCGTCTTTCTTCGGTACTAGGACTATGTTAGCTACCCATTCTGGGTATTTGGAGACTTGTAGGAAGCCAGCATCAAATTGTTTCTTGACTTCTTCTTTTATCTTTAATGACATTTCGGTCTCATTCATCTAAACACATTGAATAGGTTTGCATTACGGTTTCGGTGGAGTCTATGGACCACTACATCCTCGTTCAACCACGGCATGTCTTGATACGACCATGCAAATACATCTTTATACTCATGAAGCAAGGCGATCAAATCATGTTTGGTGTTATCTGAAATGGAGGTCCCAATCTTCACTTCTTGCCTATTTTCTTCATTTCCCAAGTTCACTGTCTCAACAGATTTTTGATGGGGTAGGATCTATTTATCTTCTTATTCTATCATTCTTTGTAAGTCAGGAGACGATACATAATCTTTAGCATTTTCCTCAGCTTCAAATTCTCCTAAACAAATAGCTTTCTCAAAATCGATTTCAGGACTTGTAACGGGATTGCTCATGTCGTTGATATCTGGGCACCTGAAAGGTGAATGGAAAAGAAAACTATAGAGGAGTATCAAAGTATTAGAACCAACAAGCATAATGTTATGGCATGATATGAGGTATATGTAAGGACAGGCTGTGAGAAGAAGGAATAATTATGAAGTTAACAAGAATGAAAAGGCTATGACAAAATGCATCTCCATTAATGTTCATTTAAATGATAAAGAGCAAACATAAGCTCTTACAAAAGAATCCCACTATTACTTAGGGGCATACAAAAAAGAGAGTTAACATTGAGCATTACTCTGGAGAGGACTTAGAAACTACAAGAAGATCCACAGCAGTCCAATTGTTCAAAATGAATCCAGGAAGACAAGGGCGTATCATTGAAACATCTTCAATTGCATCATCTCCTTTGTCAACAACATTTATACTAACGTTCTGAAGACCCCTTTTAATCCATAACATCGTGCTTTGTGGATTATCTCGCCCTGGGTACATCATTCCTGCAGATGTAAATGTTTTTGACAAAGGAGGATATGCTATGGGCTCCCATTCCAATTCTCGACCTGAGGCTCCTACAATCCTCCTTTCTTGATCTTTCTACAACTGTGGATTGTATGGTTTTAACCATAGTGAATGATTAGGGTGATATGCACATGTAACGAATGGATGAATGAATAAATGACAAATAAATGTTAATCATGAATAAATATGCAAGAATTTGGTGTTGATTTCAAGATAGCCCCATACTTAGGCATTTCATTAATCAGAGTCTATTACAAAACGTTTTGCCATCTCTGATCTAACAGTTACACAAATTTCCTAGCCACATCGCCTTGTTTCTTTACTCCTTCTATGAATTCTGACATGCTTGATCCTTGTCTCGGAGGGAATTGGTAACTGAGATCTTCTGCTTCATCTGATAATTGCACAATTTGTACAGCCGCCTTGAGAATTTCATTAATCAAACCGCAAATATACATATCTTTTTCTTGGAGAGCTCTTTCGTAGGCACAAATGTCTCTATCATGCTGGCCATTCTTTTCTTCTAGGGCTTTTAGGAGAGTATCCAAGTGTTGTTGATGAGCTTGCAGTGTATTTTCTAAATCTTGTATTTTCCTTCTTAGCTCTTGACGCTCAGAGTGACTAGTCATTAATTCTGCAGACACGATTTCGTATTCGACATTCTTCTTCCTTAACTCTATCATAGCACGCGCAACTTTTTCCTCTTCCTTCTTTGCTTTCCCTCTCCAGAATTCCATCCCACCTTTGATGTTGCTTAGTTCTTCCTTCCATTCTGTCGATGATTTGCCCAGCCCACTATTCTTTATGGTACCTCTTAATTTCTTATTTTCCAAATGAATATCCTTTAAGTCATTTCTCATGATCTCCGCTTCTTTCTGGACTTTCTCGTTTCTGGATTTTTCAATTTGAACATCTATTTTCAGCTGGTAATTTTCCTCTTGAAGAGAACTAATATCCGTAATAGAGTGGCCTTTTCACGTTCAAATTCATGTCTTGCTATTTCAGTTCGGACGGCATTTCTTACGAGAAAGGATTCGGAAAATATAATCCGTTGGTGAGGTTTGTTGACTATTTACTCGTCTTTGTCTCCATATTTCATAATCTTGAGTGATAGTATCAGCATCTGAGCTAACTCCATTAGGTAGATTTCCTTCCAAGACTTTGCGATATCTCGGACTTTTTCATGTAACCTTCACTGTAAAAGCAAACTCGGTATGCTAATCCTCCGGTAGTTGGTATGAACTATCGTGAAGTAAACTGCCTTTGAACCATTAACTGTGCATATCCAACTCCTCCCCATAATCCGAGTAAAGGTACCCAATCTTGGCTTCCGCATTTATATAGCAGAATTGAAGGACGGATCCATGGTGCTCTCCAAGTTATATCTTGGTGCGGAGGTTACGAAAAAGCTGAAACCAGTCTTTGTTCAGTGACATCCTTCGGCCAATTTTTCCCAAGGTAAGCTTCCAATGGAGCGAATGTTTTCGAAAACATGTGGAAAGGTGTGCGCTCCACTTTCTAGAAGTGGCTCAGAATCCAAACATTGAGTAGCTGTGCACTTCCGATAAAATGTCCTTCCCCTTTTCTCCTACAACAATTTAGAGATCTAAAAGTCTCAGCTAAGATAGTTGGGATGGGGTTGATTCCTTGCCTCAACTTTTCAAATAAATCCACTACCGCAACTTCTATATGCCCAAGAACTTTTGGGAAGACAATTAATCCGTAAATGGCTAAAGCAAACAGATCCACTCTCTTCATAATATCTGGATGGTTTTGAACTAAGTCTCGTAGAAAACCATGGAATACAACCGACTTCGTTCTTTTCTTTATCTTTTTCAGCCCATGTATCGACCATTCACCATCAACTTCATTAGCTTTTTCTTGAAGGTAATTGGTTTGGGCTCTTTCACATATATCTTCTTTGAGTTGTGCATTGTCAACGCGAAGCAAGCGGCATATTCTTCTATGGTGAGTCATATCTTCTGGTTGAAAGTAAAACATTGATAAGCTAGGTCCCGAATTGAACCATGGCTTAAATCAATTGTTAAATCTCGTTAATGGCGATTAAGTGAGCTATATCCCCGTACTTTTCAGTGAAGATGCCCTTAGTGTCTAAGTCCCACTGTTTCTAGATCTGAGTCAAGTCTTCGAGGTTATTCTGACGAGCATTCGAAGTTACATGTTCGGGAAGATTGGAGATACATCCTTCTTTTAAACTGTCTCCTTTTGCTTTCTGGTTTTCAAAGACCAGTCTCGAACCACAGCGTTTTTCTCGGTTACTTGTATAATTGACTCCTCCATCAAAAACCCGTTTTTGGCAACCAATCTCTAATCAACACCTTCCTAATAAGATGCCTATCATGCATGATAAAATAAAAATAAAGACAAATAACCTTGGTTAGTAATTACAACAAATATAAACAGAGAAAAACTATAGCAAATCTAACAAACTAAGCAATTTAATCGTGCATTTTACTGAAACCGACCTACTTTTATTGCCATTTTTTTACCCCATCATACTTTACAAAATAACTTACCCCACATGCTCATCAAATAATCTACCCGATCCAATTCTATTAAACAGGCCTAATTCTCTTGAAAAAAAATGTAAATGTTAAAAGAATAAAAATGTAAGAGGCGTTTCTCCCATGTACTTATTTTGGTGACTATTCGACGGACGAAGTTTCGGCACGACTCTAATCGGGTGGCTCATACGGTTCACTATATGCTGTTTCGGTTCTAAAAAGGTACTCGAATTGTTCGTACTATCGCCTACTAAGGCTAGTACGGAGCCTCGGTTATCGCCCATCATAGGCTCGCGAGCTCAATTCGAGGGATTACATTTACTTATGCCTATGCGGAGGGACGAGTTAACTCACGAAAGCATAAGTCATATGTAACCCGGAAGTATTCACTAGCCTGTGCGGAGGGACGAGTTAACTCACGAAGGCATAGCGTTTACTTCCACTTAAGCGGACGAAGCCCGGGTAGAGAGCTCATGTTATGCAAAAATGCAAGTGCACGGTGTGTGGGGAGAAACTCACAAACCTTTTCGTTTTTATTTTAAAACTAAAAACTAAAACCGTAAAAACTTAGCGCTGAAAAACAAAAAGATAAAACAAGTTAGAAAAATATTTACAACGTGATGCAAATGCATGACTTTTCAAAAAACAAAATTTAAGGATCACGACTAAGTATTAATTTAAACAAGAGTTTTAAAAAATTTTGACAACACGCGTTTAATTCTAGACTCGACTCTCAAAAAATGTCCCCAGTGGAGTCGCCAGCTGTAACGACCTAAAATTTGCTTGGGCGCTAATTGAGGAAATTATTAAAAATTTGAAAACAGAGTTTCAATTTTATTTAAAAAAGGGAGTCGCCACCGATCTTTTTTCTAGGTGTGATCGGACACCTAATAAATCTTCTTTAAAGAAAAATTATTTTTTAATTTTCTTAAAAAAAATTTGGGTTTAAGTCTGCGTCAAAAATCCAGAGAAAAATAGGGTTCGGGAGTCGGTTACGTGCGAGGAAGGTATTAGCACCCTCGCGACGCCCAAATTTGGTATCTCGTTAAACGCGCGTTGTCTTAATTTTCAAAAATACAAGTTCAATTTAATATTTAACCGTGATCTGATTGGAACACAAGAATTTTTTTTAAAAAAAAGAGAATTTTAAGACTAGAAATTTTTTTAAAACCGAGAATTTTGGAAACACGAAAAATTTTTAAAACCGAAAATTTTGAATACGAAATTTTGGAAATCTGAAAACTTTGAAAACACTAAATTTTTTTGAAACACGAATTTTTTTGAAAACACGGAAATTTTAAAACACAAGAAATATTTTTAAAAAACATGAAATTTTGAAAACCGAAAATTTTGAAAAGCGAAAATTATTTTTTTTAAAGCGTGAATTTTTTGAAAATCGAGAATTTTGAAAATCGAGAATTTTTGAAACACGAAATTTTGAAAATATGAAAATTTTGAAATCTGAAAATTTTGAAAACACGAAAACTTTTAAAACACGAGAATTTTTGAAATCGAGAATTTTGAAAACACGATTTTTTAAAACACGAAAATTTTGAAAATCGACAATTTTCTAAAAACACAAAAGTTTGGAAACTCGAAATTTTATTTTATTTTTTGATTGTTTTGATTTTTTAAAAGGCGTATTGTATTTAATACTTAAGCGATGATATTCACCCAACATAGCGATGAAATCGTGAGTAAGTGTTAAACCGATTCGTTGCCTTATTTATTAAAATTATTAAAATTAAAAGTAAAATAAAACACAATTAAAAATAAAAATACTAAAAATATTAATAATATTAAAGCGAGATGTCATTAAAATACGATTTAAATTAAAAGTAGGTAAAAAAATTACGAAAAGTTTAAAATTACGAGTTTGAAGAATGGGATAGACGACCGGGCTCTTTTTCCTTTTTTCTTTTTTCTCTTTTTCTTCTTTTTTTCTATTTTTTTTTTTTTTTCTTCTTCTTTTTCTCTTTGGCCCTCGCCTTTGGGCACAGGGCTCTTTCTTGGTTGGGCTTCTTCTTTGGAACTCCCGGGTCGGGTCAGATCCTGTGGTCGGGTCGACCCGCTGTCTATTATTTATTTTTTTTTTGCTTTCTTTTTTCCGTTTTTCTTTTTTCCCTTTTTTTTCTTTCTTTTTCTTTTTCTTTTTCTTTCTTTCTTTCTTTCTTCTTCTTTCTTCTTCTCCTTCCCTCTTCTTCTTCTTCTTCTTCTCCTCCTAGCCCGCCGCTGCCGCCATGGTCGACTCCGACTCCCCCGTCGGTGGTGAGCCTTCTCTCCTTCTTCTCTTCTTCTTCTTCCTTCTTCTTTCCTCTTCTTTCCTCTCTTTTTTTGTGGGTTTTTTTTGAATGTTGATGGGGGTTTGTTTTTTGGGGAAAAATCCCCTTTTATAGTGTGTTTCTTTACCTTTTTCCCATGCTTTTGCAGGTAGCAGTTGAGAAGGGAGTGACCACCCATGCTGGTGGCCGAAAAATCCGGGAATTAGGCGTCCTAAATCTGCCAGAAGGACCAGATTGCAATCACAGCAAAACTTTGTGGGGTCAAAATGTAATTTCAAGAAAGATAAGGGGTCAAAACATAATTTCAAAAATTTTAAAGGTCAAAAGGTAATTTTGGAAAATATGAGGGGTTAAAATGTAATTTTGAAAAGTTGAAAGGTTAAAATGTAATTTTGATTTTTTTGTAATTTTCAATTTTTTAAATTATTTTTTTAATTAAACATGAAATTAATTGGACAAAATTTAATGCTTACATGGTCAAAAGATGCTTTAAGTCTATATACTCTTTATACATTTAAAATTTAGCTCACATACTTTTATCTCTAAGAATTCAACTCTCTCTACTTTTGAATTTAAAATTCTAACCCAATTGTTAAATACAATTAAAATTCTTTTATTAAATTCACTTATGTGACATTTTAACATAAAAATACTTATTTTTAATATAAAAGTAAATAGGTTAAGTTCCAAATATATGAAGACTGCAAAAACTTAGAGCAAAAATTAACCTTAATAATTCAATCGAAATGTTTTGAAGCTTAGAAATCAATTTAGAATTAAGCTATAATTTAGTAACATCCAAATAATTAACCCAATAAAGACTATATAAATATTAAAAATAAAATTATTGATTATGTTAATTTTTAATAATTATGGACAAGTTGTAATTTTATCAATTACCTAAGTAAAGCTTATATAATTAACATATAATAACAACTAAAATTTATTATTCTTTGAATATTACCAAATTTATTTAATTTTTTCTAAAACATTACGTGGCCCGCCAAGCGCGGCTTAGCCATAGCCATTAACGGCTCGGCTTTGGGCATAGTCATCCCATAAACTTCCATCGTATTTATATCTTCGGGCCACATACCATTCGGGGGAGCCCAATCAAAGCAATGAAAGAGCCGAGCCAAAGCCATGAGCACCAGCGTCACTCCAAGTGGCGGCGGGACATTCCTTTTCCATTGTTGAAGGCGAGATTTTAAAATCGGCTCCGTGGCTGATTTCGACTCGAGCGCCGTCAGCCAACCAATGTCTCTCGGGCTTGAACGATTCAACGTCGTCCCATAATTTAGTGTTTCGGCCCAGCCCATGGGTGTTGATGAAGACACGTGTCTTAGCCGGGATGTAAAAGTCGTTGATGGTGGTGGCCCGAAGGGACTCGTGTGGGATTAAAAACGGTCCGGCTGGGTGCATGCGGAATGTTTCACGTACTACGCAGCGTAGGTAGTTAAGGTGAGGTAGATCAGATTCGTTGACCATTCGGTTGGGACCCACGACTGAATCGAGCTCATCTTGGATTTTGCGGAGGACACGTGGATGCTTTATTACTTCTGCCATTGCCCATTCGTTGGTCACAGCCGATGTATCTGTTGCCGCAGCTATCATATCCTAAAAGAAACAAAATCGTAAAATTAGACCTAAAATAAAAGGTCTAATTTAGTATTAGTCCCTCAATAATGATGAAATTTGTGATTTAATTCTAAACTTTTATTTTGCTTAATTTGATCTTATATTTTTATACTATTATTAGTAGGTTTAAATTGATATTGAAAATAGTTGCTTGGAATATGTATTTGTATTTCAATTTGATTTACGTATTTTAAATATAGTTTGTGTTAGATTTGAGTTATCATTTAATTTGGATACAATATAAACCTTGTCATAACTCAATTCAAGCGTTTTGAAGTTAAAAAGATTAATTTAGTACTTGAATTATAGTTTAAGGATGTCTGATGCAATTAATCCTAAATTCTAATTCTTTTAATTTAGAATATATAATTATAAAAGAATAAATGAAAGAGGATGATGGAACCTGAATTAGAGCTTTGATATCAGTATCATCCATATGAGGCTTTCCATCTTCACCAGGTAATGACAATAAAACATCAACAAAATCCATTTCTTCACCATAATCATCATCCTTTCCATATTCTTTGTTTTTCAATTCCCTTGCCCTCCTATGTTCTTCAATGATCCTTTTATGGAAATCATCCACTCTTTTCTCCACTTCCCTCATCCTTTTCTCACATCCATAAGGATCCACCCACCTCCAAATGGGCAAATAATCCCCCAAATAGATCACACCTAAGAGCCAAAACAATTCATGTGTTATGTGCATGAACTCCATGGCTTCACTTGGGCCGGCGGATACGGCCCCAAAATATTGCCTCCCTAGTAACATCCTAGTCACGTTGTTCATTGAAAATGCACCCAATACTTCCCTTAGGTTCACGAGCTGCCCGTTCTCGGCTCGGGCTGATACATCTCGTACCAAATGTTGAGCTTCATCGGCTCGGTGTTTCGCGAATGATTCAAGCCTTTTTGTTGTTAGTAAATGCTCCATACATATTCTTCTCATACGTTTCCAATGTGGGCCTAAGGGAGCCAAGGCAACATCGCCACACCCATAGGCAAGGTGGACGGCAGCTAGGGTTCGTGGCCTAGAAGCAAAGACTTCGTCTTGGCGAAGAAGTATTTCACGTATGATATCTGGGTCATTCGTGGTGATGGCATCTACCTTACCTAGCCGGAGGTAAACTAGTGGACCGTATTTGTCACATAAGGAAGCTAAGTCCCTATGTGGGAGTGAGCTTAATTGAAGAAGATTGCCAACTATAGGCCACCTTGGTGGACCTGGAGGAAGTTTTCTAGTCCTAAACAACGATTTCCGGTCGAGCCGCCATCGCCATAAGGCGTTGACAACAAGAGCTCCGACCAGAAGGGCCAAAGCAAAGGTGAATAATTCCATGATATCAAGGGGAAAATATGGGTTTCTATGGTATCATATAAATAACAAAATATATGCACCAAAAAAAAATATAATTTAATGTTGAGTTCCACATTCTTTACATGTTGAAGCTTGTGATAGCAAGGCCCTGCTAGGTTGGTGAAGGGTGATATATGTCATGATCCGTTGTGTTCTCTTACCACAAAGAAAATGGTATTTGCATGTAGTTAATAATGCATTTGATTTTCAATTTTTATTTATAGTTTACCATTTAATTTTATAAATTGTTGATACGAAATTCTGGTAAAAAAAAAGTTCATATATTAGTGTGAAGAATTTAAGAGCAAGATACTTGATGGTGCTAAAGATATTTTATTCGATTTTTTTTTTGAAAAATAGAAAAAAATGTATTAATAGTGATGAAGACCAGTACATGGATACACATTGTTGTAGCATTAACAGGCCAAGAAACACTAAGCAGTCAAAATCATGACAACATCAAGACAAAACTGAATAACATTACAAAACATTAGCACCATGTAACATGCCATTTTTGTCTGGGCCATAAAAAAAACCAAGAAATAAAATAAAAATAATAAATAAGTCTAGAAAAATTACAAGCCCAAAAGAAAAAAAATATTACAAGCCCAAAGTAAAAACCTAAGCCCAATTAATAGGCCCACAGCCTAAACTATTTCAGTAGAAGTAAAAAAAAAAAAAAAAAACCTAGAGCCTTTCGCCGCTCCTCCTCGATCATGACCGTCAGGTGCCTCTAATCACGAGGCAGACACCCCTTCTATTGTTTCACCAAAGAAGTAAAAAGACCACCTTCTCCCCTCCGTTGACCAAGCGCCAGACCTGCAAAAGAAGACCAAAAGAGCACAGAAACAGTAGCAAAAACGAAAGCATAAGCAGTAGCAAATATAAAATCAAATGTACTATTCGGCTATAAAAGCCACCACAATCCATGTAATTTACACATAAAAAAAGGCAATCGAAAAAACATCAGAATAAAAATTTAAAAAGGTGAAATTTTTATTTTTTTTCCTTCTCGAATCTGTTATTACGCATATAAATAATAATAAAGCCAAAGATCTTACCGGAGATACATCGACGTCGCCGTGTTGGTCCTTTTCGCCAATTCGAGGAACCTGGGAACCCTTTAGGGTTCCGGCGAAGGCCTCATCAACGAAAGGTGAAACCTTTAGGTTTCTATTCTTCGGGGCGAATATCAGTTGGATTTATGGGGCTTTAAACCCCAAATCTGGGTTTTATTCAAAGCAGGGTAAAAAAAGGCTTTTTGCATCTCCACCAAGTGGATGGCGTGGCGTCATGTCATGTGTATTTGGCGGAATGTGTGATAGTTTGTCAGACCATGATCGACTGAGATAGTTTTGAGAGAGAAAAAAAAGAGAGTTAGTTTTTTTTTAATGAAGGCAGAAATAAGGGTTTTGAATTTTTTTGATTTAAATAGGTGCACGAAACGACACCGTTTTGGACCATTGCTCATAGAAGCCAAAACGGCGTTATTTTGAGCAAGATCCGCCGACCCTACCCAAGGCTCCCTAGGATCCGCGTGTTTTCAACAAAGGGTCTATTTGCGCGATCAGTCCTTCCGCTTTTACAGCACGTTTCAATTAAGTCCTATCTCATTTTTTTGTTTTTAAAATTTTACTACAAACTTTTAGTTTTGTTTCAATTTGGTCCTTAAACCGTTTTAATGGGTAAGCACCTGAAACGGTGCCGTTTTGGTCCGACCCGACCCATTCCAGGATCCGCGTGTTTTCTTTAAGCATGGGTTATTTGCGCATTAGGCCCTTCAGCTTTTATGGCTCGTTGCAATTTAGTTTTTTTTCTTTTTAATTTTGCCCAATAATTTTATTTTATTTCATTTAAATCCTTAAAAAAATGACGCCATTTTGGGGACAGGGAATAATTTCCCAACTGGTCTTCCTCCCTTTGCGCTCGTTTCATTTTGACCCTTCATTCTCCCCTTTCTTTTATTTATTCACAATTTACCCTCTTATTTCATTTTAATGTTGATTTAACCCTTACTTATTTAGTTCAAACTCTTCCTAAAATATTTATTTACATTAATTATATTTTTTACTTTTCATATTTTATTTTATTTATTTTCTATTATTTATTTTTGGTGCATTCTTGTATTTATTGCACATTTTATTTATTTGTTTTGGATTTTTATATATATTATTGTTTTATCATTATTATTATTCTTGTTTTTTTCGATCGCATTATTATTGTTATTATCACTATTATCATTTATTATTATTATTATTGTTGTTGTTGTTGTTGTTGTTGTTGTTGTTGTTGTTGTTGTTCTATTATGCATGTACAAGCCCAATTTTACCCGAGCTTACAAGCCCAACTTAAGCCCAAACCCGAAGCCCACTAAATAAACCAGAAAACAGAAAAAACAAAAAACCTAGTCACCCCTTTTGCCTCTACACCGAACCAACCCTTCACCTGCCTCTGACGCCTACCCGCCGCCGCCACTGACAGGGTCGGCCACCTACTCCACCGCTCGCCCATGCCCTGCAAAATAAGGCAAAAGCAGCACAACACGCAAGGAAAAAAGCAGAGAAACACTCATATATTGTAACGTTTCAGGGGCATAAGAAGAGGGTTTTTTTTTGTTTTGAAAAAATGGAGAGAGCAGAGTAGGGTTTACATTTTCAAAAGCAGAGAGGAGGAAGATCATTTAGAATCAAAAAGAAAATTTTGTTTGAAAAAAAAGAGATTAATGAAAAAGCAAGAAGTATCAGAATCAATAAAGAGGTTGATTTTTTTTTTTTATATTGATCCATCGTTTATTTTTATTTTTATTTTTTTTATTTTCTTCATGTATATATTTGTAAAAAAGGAAAGATAAAAAAGAAAAAGAGGAAAATCTAAGGAAGAACGAAACCATACCTGAATCGTCGGGGCGCGTCGTCGGAGCCTCGTCTCCACCGTTGAAGTCAGATCGGAGGTAACAAAAGGGGGGTTTCTCCTCGGTTTTTTGAGGCTTCAAAGGGTTCCAACGAAAGGCCAAAGGGCCTTATTTTGGCATCACCGCCACCGACACGGTGGTGGCGCGGTGATCTTGACGATGAGGAGGAAGGCCTATCGTCGGTCGAGAAAGAAGAGATGAGGAGGAGAGATTTTTTGAAATTTCATTGTTTTGATTTTTGATTTTAGGTTTAGAATAGTGTTTCTGCAGAAGGCTTAGGAGGGGCTTAAATGCCCTTGAATAAAAGCAGCGCCGTTTAGCATAAAGGGGATGCGCATATCCTTCAAAGGGATATTTATGCAATGATCCCTCCCTCTTGGCGTCGCTCAATTGAATCCCTCTCACTTCCTTTTTTTAATTGTGCCCCATCATTTCTTTGCGATTTTCAATTTAGTCCATACGATCATTTGAAGCATACATAATCAAAGGTGGGTTATTCACCCATTTAGCCCCCCAAGTTTTCGCGCGTGGCGATGTGGTCCCTATTTTTTATCTATTTACAATTTTAGCCCTTATATATTTATTCTGACTTCAATCTAGTCCTCAACTTTGTTTAAGGATATATTTATTTTCTTTAAAAATGTATTCTTGTTATCATTTTTTTTATTTTAAGTTTTATGTACATTTCCTTAAAACTTATATATTTATATATATATTTATTTATTTTAAGATCATATATATATACATATATACACACATTATTTACTTCAAAATCTTTAGTATATTATTTATTTTGATAGATTTATTATTTATATCAAGTTTTTTTACATTATAATTTCATACTTTTACGTATAGATATATATTAGTACTATTTTATTTAAAGTCTTCATACATCATCTCTTAAAATTATTATTTTTATATCGATTTTAAATTTTGTTTTACATCATCCATTTTGAACTAATTTATTAGGGTTTCAAATTTTATGCTAGTACATTTTAACTATTTTAACTTGTTTTTCTAAAAGTTATATATGATGCTTGTATTGTTAAGTCTTTGATCATTGATGTTGATATTTAAATAGTATAAGATGTGCGATTATCGTTCTTGTATGTATTATAATTTGTTTATTTGTATTTTCATATTATTGATATTATCATCATCATCATTATTGTTTATATTATTGTTCCATTATCGTTATTATTATTCATGCATATTAATGTTTTAGATTAGTGATGCCAATATTATGAATTACAGTATTATGTTATCATGGCACCAAATTAGTGTTACATTACCATTATTCATTTTATCTCTTTTATTTTATTATTATTTAATTATTGTCACTTCTATTATTTTGTTTTCATTATTATTATTATCAATATTATTTGATGTTATTATTATTACTATTGTTTTTCATTATTTTTATACATCTATATATTTTTATTACTATTTATTAGTATTATTATTCTTATTCCACACCATTACCGTAATTATTTACTAGTGTTATTTTAAATTTTGCTTTTTATAATCGTTTTGCTTAATGATGTCTTCATTATTTTTATTATATTTATTATCATCATCATTTCCACTATTGTCTTCATAACTATACTATTATTATTATCATCGTTCGATATCATTGTTATTAGTTTAATACTACATCGTTAAACAAGAACCATCATATTCCATTTAAAAGATTTTCAATAAAGGCAATGTTTCGTATTTAGAAATTAGGAGAATAGTGCCCTAACGTCTTTGGGTTGCTATTTTCCGTTTGACTAAGGAACCTAACATCCTTTTTTAAAAAACTTTGTAAATCACGAGATAACTTTGATTACGAGATATTAAAACATCGTGTCCTAACGTGCTGGATGTGATGTTTATATCTTTTCGAACAAAGAAATCTCAAATTTTAACCCAGTCTTTTCTCTAAATTAATACGATACGGTGTATTTTATAAAATTGCTACACTCCATTTAAAGGTTTTGAAATAAAGGCAATGTCTTGCATTTAGGAATTGGGAATAGTGCCCTAACGTCTTTGGGTTACAATTTTCCGTTGGACCAAATAGCTAAACACCCTTTTGGTAAATTTCAGTAACATCATGAGATAGCTTTGATTACGAAGGCTTGAATATCGTGTCCTAACGTCTTTGGATGTGATGTTTGTATCCTCTCGAAACAAAGAAATCTCAAATATCCTAATACATTTTTAAAGATCCGAGTTTAAAACCTTCTCAAACTTGACATTAAGACACTAATTAATCATTTTGGTACCAATTTTGGGCGTGTCGAGGGTGCTAATCCTTCCTCGTGCGTGTAAACTCCGGACCGATTTTCAAAACTACGAGACCAAAACACTGTTTTACGTAAAACAAAGCGTTTTATTAAAATAAAGGTGATCCGATCACACCAAATAAAGGTCGGTGGCGACTCCCGTTTTATTCCTATTTTCAAAACCAAAGTCGAACCCCTTTGTCGTCTTCAAAAAAATGGTTACGACAGCTTGGCGACTCCACTGGGGACATCCTTAAAGAGAGTCAAGCCATAAATTGATTATTTTAGTCTTTTGTCAGAAGTTTGAAAGATTATTTTGAAAAAAATCACGATCTTTTATTGTATGTGGTTTCAATTCCGGCATTGCATTGCATGACCGTTGTGGTCACACCTTTAAGTGAGAGTGAGAAACTACTCCTTCGTGAGGTTTTCACCTCCGTGTAGGATAGTGGATCGCTTTCGGGATACATCCGTACCTATGTCTTCGTGAGATTTTCATCTCCGTGTAGCCATAGGGAAATGTATTCCCCTGAACTGAACTCGATCCATATGAGCCTATAATGGGTGAGGATTGAGGAATCTGCTGGTTCAGGTACTCCTCTTTAGAACCAAACCACACGTAGTGAACCCTAAGAGCCCACCTTAGGTAGAACTATGTTAAACCCCTAGCGATCACCTGGATAGGTACTCTATTTTGTTTATTTCTCTTGTGCTAACGTGTTTTGTTTTGTTTGTGATTGCATTGCATTGCATCACACCGCATCATCTTAGAAAGAAGGTGTTGATTCATATTCGATTGCTAAATAGAAGAGTTTATCATAAGGAAATGTGTTACTTGATAAAGTGGATTATAGTGCAGTCGTTCGAACATAGTCCGTAAACGACGAGAGAGGGTGATAACCCAGAAGAATACAAGACTTTGCCCGAGGATTCAAGCCGACAAAGATTATTCGAGAGTCATCATTTTCTAAAAAAGCCCATAAATATCGCGAAAGATAAGTGAGCGAAGAGGCACTGACTGGACCAAACAACAAGAAGCTAGAAGAGGTATCCATTGAGAAAGTTCACGGGGCACGACCATAACATCCGGATCTGAAGAAGAGGATTGGTGTTTTCACCGGACTATGAGGATAAGGTAGTATATGCAATCCATTTTATGTAAAGAAATGTATTTTCTAGAAAAGTTCTTCTAATGAAATTGAATTCATAACCAACGCCTCTCTTTCTTTTTGCATTTCATGTATTTGCATTGCATTTCATGCATTTACATTGCCTCATATCACGTGCATTAAAATTTGTGGAAAAACCTAATAAGATGAAGTTATTTGAGTTAACACGGAAAACATGGAACAAAGGTTGGTGAGGATAGAGCAAAGGCAAATCTGGATGCAAGAACAATTGATCCAAATTCAACAAGAAATGCGAGAGCAAATGCTAGACTTTCAAAAGAACACGATGGGCTAGCTAACTCAGTTACTAGCCGGAGGACTTGAAAAAAGGAGTGACCCAGTGACCGACAATGTGGATAATGATGAAGACATCATTTATTCCCCAATAAATGTCCCAACTCAACCTGATACACATTCTCGCGTGGTACCTATCATTATTGGATCTCAATATAGGGTGATACTTGGTCTTCTTGAATTCTCAATGGGCCCGGTAATGAGCAAGCCAATCGCGTTGTTTTGGCCTACAGAGACAAAGAAAAGGGAGAAGGGGCTTCAAAAGCCCGAAGAGGAAGGATAAAGATAAATTTGCACAGTGTGTATACTAAGGGTTATTGAAGCCGTTCTGACAAACCGACCAAAGAAGGCGATTACGATCACCGGTCCCCCAAAGCAAAAACCCAATCCGAGGCGTATTGGAAAAACCTCGGTTCACTCCTATTCCCATGACGTATAGGGAGTTATACGAACTTATTTGATATGCATGTTGTAGCTCCTTATTTTATAAAACCACGCAACCTCCATACCCAAAGATGGTATAACCTAAATGTCGATGTGAGTATCATGCGGGAGTTCAGGACATTCGATAGAGAATTGCCTGACTTTCAAGAAGTTGGTGGAAAAATTCGTCAAAATGGGTGTTGTGGAGATAGGCGACGCACCAAAAGCGAGAGGCATGAACACAGGAGCATTTTGAGCAATGAGCTGTGGAAGAAATTCGATAGTATTTAGAAGCTTACCTAGAGTAATGTATGAAGTATACTTGTTGCTTTAAGCCTAGAGGCAATAAAATCTCTTTTGTGAAATAGGCTCGTGTTACAATTACTACTTCAATAAAATGCATCATTTGGACCAGTATTTTTATTTTCCATGCTATACATTCTATTGAATATCCTTTTATTCTTCCTTCATAAATAATCATTCATTCTCAAAATTACCTTCATCTGGGATATGGGTCCCAGATATCAATGACACGAGCGGCGTTATTACGAACTCCCTTTCTAGTGAGATATGTGTCTAGAAGAACCTAAGGACTTAGAAGATGACAGAGATTGCAACTTACTTCTTAAATTGTTAAAAATGGCAGATCCTACCTCGCGAGATATCAGCCAACACTGCAAGCTGACGAAGGAGATGAAGATGGAAGCTTAGCTCACCGCAAGAATAAGGCAAGAAATTATCACATGATCACAGTTAGACACATTAAGGCCACTGAAACGTGGATTCCTATATGTGAGGCATGGACGCTATCATGCCAGTCTCCTCAAGAGCTTTGAACCAACATCAATTCATATTCATAGCCTTTGGTTACCTTACCAAGAGAGTAAAGGACGCTTCACATGTCAAAATTACAAAGTCAGCGGTCGTCGACCTCAACTTCAAATTCAAATTCAAAAAAAATCATCAAACAAAAAAAAATAAAAAAATAAAAAAAAAGAGAAAAAAAAGAAGAAGAAGCAGAAGAATAAAGAGAATAGCGATAAAGAATGCGAGAAAAGAAAGCGCGTTGTACGAATTTATAGTCTGTCCAAAGATTAGACACCACATCGGTCTGACAAGATAGCCAAAACCATTCAAAATTTTTGAAAATGGTGAGACTTGTAGCGTTGGCATAGAAGTTACCATTTACCCTCTAGGTTTTTAAAAGTTGGCCAGGACTTTCACCGGGGCATCTTTACCATTGGTTTATGACAAAAATGTTCGCTCAAAAGAATTTCAGGAGAAAGACCCAGCATTAAGAAGGGTTCTTCGTATTCAAGAGGACTCCGAAAGGAAAAGTAAATGCAGTAAAAAGGCTTGTTCTGGGGAAACATGGATGGATGGCAGGGACCAGTCCAATCCGGTGAGTTCAAATTCAAAAAAAAGGCAAAAAAAGAGTTGCAAACAAAAAGAGTTTTGCAAAAAAAAAAAAAAAAGGCGAAAAGAACAAAAGCGAAAAACACGCAAAAAGAGAAAAAGGAAAAAGAGAGGTCGGCGAAAACCCGCAAAGGCGCCTTGGTATCAAAGGATTTGAGTTGAAAACCAGAAGGCGACTTAAATTTTGCTCAAAAGGAAGGCATCGGTAGCTTTACCACGCTTGAGTTAACAATGAAGAAGTATGTTGTGTCTTGGAGCATCGACAAAGTACTCCGGATCCCCTAAACACATATTGAGCCTATAATGGTCCTCAAGAAGTTTGAACAGAGAAGCTCAGGCTACGATATCTGGGGCACCTAGTCTCTATTTTTACCTTGCAAGATACACTGCCAATAAATTTCTTTCCTGATTACACTCACTGCTTTTGCTTAACCCATTGGTTTCGAGCTATGCTCCTAACTAACTTCATTCTTATCCGTAGTTATAACCTCTTTCAGACATTTTGCATTGAAATAACAATTAATGGACTAACGACATTTTCACAAAAAAAAAAAAGAGTTTCACATATTACTCTAGGAAACTTCTAAGTAGTGTCGGAACCTGAAACAGGACCATTGCTTAAAACTCCTCGAGTTTAGGGGACAAGAATAATGGTGGAGGAAAATTCTGAACAGAGACTATCTCTTCGGATCAAAAACGGTGATTGAACAAATGATGAGGTATTATGTAAATAGTATCATTTTGATAAAAAAAAAAAAGGACGATGTGTGAATAGAGAATCATCTACGCAAAGAATGATTTTGTATCTATGCAACTATCATGTGAGCACACCTGGTCACGATCCGCAGGAATGGAAAGGTGCAACAGACCAAATCAACAAATTCTATACCCCTGAGTATGTAGTGGGATTGACTGAAGATGACATAGATTCTACACTCCTGAGTCGTAGTGGGATGGATTGAAGATGACACAATTTTTATACCCTTAAGGCACAATGGGTTGATCTGAAGACGGTATAGGCCTTAAAGTCCTGTATGTGCCATGGAGTGGGCCTTGAAGTCACATTGGGGCAAATTGAGCAAAATATAATTGTTTCTTTGAGTTTCTGGCAAATGTACCAATAATAGCGAGATATCAGGGTTGTACGACTCTGGTGAACGACGAGCAGTGACAACCCTAAGCATTTAAAAAGGGATCATTTCATTTTACATTCATACATCATTTCAAAGCACGTTTAGTTAGGAGCATTCGACTCATTGCATCCTAATCATTGTAAAAAGACCATTCTCATGACATTTTGCATTCATGAAAGTGTCATTCATAACACATGTAGTTAGGAGGCTTTGAGTCATTCTGATCAGAGCGTCCTCACCATTTGCATAAGCATAAGCACATAAAATTAATTCTACAGGACAGGTTCCTCAAAGAACAGTGTAGCAATATCAAAGTTCAGATTTCGTTCCCTCAAGATGTTAGTGGGGCAGACTGAAGATTGAAGTCTTCCTGAAGATAGTAAGGAAGCACATTGAAAAGTTCAGATTTCGTTCCCTCAAGATGTTAGTGGGGCAGACTGAAGATTGAAGTCTTCCTGAAGATAGTAAGGAAGCACATTGAAAAGTTCAGATTTCATTCCCTCAAGATGATAGTGGGGCAGACTGAAGATTGAAGTCTTCCTGAAAATAAGCAAATTGAAAAGTTCT
Source organism: Gossypium rotundifolium (assembly GCA_025506655.1). Classification (NCBI taxonomy): domain Eukaryota; kingdom Viridiplantae; phylum Streptophyta; class Magnoliopsida; order Malvales; family Malvaceae; genus Gossypium; species Gossypium rotundifolium. Next base: position 33,637,303 of record CP106733.1, on the reverse strand, counting down.
GAATTCTTATTTCCTCGACGTTCCAGTGGAGTAGGTTGAGATTACAAATCCCGTCTCCCTGAGTTAACAATGAGGATAAGTTCTTAATTCTTTGAAGTTTCAGTAAGAGAAGATGGAGATTACAAATCTCTTCTCCCTGAATTCTTATTTCCTCGAAGTTCCCGTGGAGTAGGTTGAGATTACAAATCCCGTCTCCCGGAGTTAACAATGAGGTTACATCCTTAATTCTTTGAAGTTTCGGTAGAGAAGATGGAGACTACGAATCTCTTCTCCCTGAATTCTTATTTCCTCGAAGTTCTCGTGGAGTAAGAAGTAAATCAAAAAAAATCAGTCTGGTGATCCCCGAGTTTGCTGGGATCAGATTGATGAAAGCAAATTTGACCTTCCTGAAGTTGCAGGAAGAAGGTCGAAGATTCAGTCTGGTGATCCTTGAGTTTGCAAGGATCAGATTGAAGAAAGCATATTTGACCTTCCTAAAGTTATAGGAAGCAGGTCGAAGATTCAGTCTGGTGATCCCAGAGTTCTTTGGGATCAGTTGAAGAAAGCAAATTTGACCTTCCGAAGTTGCAAGAAGCGGTCGAAGATTGATCTGGTGATCCTTGAGTTTGCAAGGATCAGTTGAAGAAAGCATATTTGACCTTCCTAAAGTTATAGGAAGCGGTCGAAGATTGATCTGGTGATCCCCGAGTTTCTTTGGGATCAGATTGAAGAAAGTAAATTTGACCTTCCTAAAGTCGCAAGAAGCAGGTCGAAGATTCAGTCTGGTGATCCTTGAGTTTGCAAGGATCAGATTGAAGAAAGCATATTTGACCTTCCTAAAGTTATAAGAAGCAGGTCGAAGATTCAGTCTGGTGATCCCCGAGTTTGCTGGGATCAGATTGAAGAAAGCAAATTTGACCTTCCTAAAGTCGCAAGAAGCAGGTCGAAGATTCAGTCTGGTGATCCTTGAGTTTGCAAGGATCAGATTGAAGAAAGCAGATTTAGACATTCCTAAAGTTGCAAAAGCAGATCGAAAATAAACAAGTCACATCCCATTGAAGTCGCAGCAAGAGCAGATTGAAGCAAGCAACAAGATGCGGTGGACAGGAATGATACTACCAGAAGAAGAGTACCAAAGAAGTCAAGACTTGGCGAGACCGGGCAAAATTGGTCTTTTGAAAGTCTTTGCTCCATTCCCGTTGCACGACAATGAGCAAAGAGGGGCAGCTGTACAAGCCCAATTTTACCCGGGCTTACAAGCCCAACTTAAGCCCAAACCCGAAGCCCACTAAATAAACCAGAAAACAGAAAAAACAAAAAACCTAGTCACCCCTTTTGCCTCTACACCGAACCAACCCTTCACCTGCCTCTGACGCCTACCCGCCGCCGCCACTGACAGGGTCGGCCACCTACTCCACCGCTCGCCCATGCCCTGCAAAATAAGGCAAAAGCAGCACAACACGCAAGGAAAAAAGCAGAGAAACACTCATATATTGTAACGTTTCAGGGGCATAAGAAGAGGGTTTTTTTTTGTTTTCGAAAAAATGGAGAGGGGGGAACGGAGTAGGGTTTTCTGTTTTCAAAAACAGAGAGAGGAGGAAGATCATTTTAGAATCAAAAAAAGAAAATTTTTGTTTGAAAAAAAAAGAGATTCGGCGAAAAAGCAAGAAGTATCAGAATCAATAAAGAGGTTGATTTTTTTTTATATTGATCCATCGTTTATTTTTATTTTATTTTTTTATTTTCTTCATGTATATATTTGTAAAAAAGGAAAGATAAAAAAGAAAAATGAGGAAAATCTAAGGAAGAACGAAACCATACCTGAATCGTCGGGGCGCGTCGTCGGAGCCTCGTCTCCACCGTTGAAGTCAGATCGGAGGTAACAAAAGGGGGGTTTCTCCTCGGTTTTTTTTGAGGCTTCAAAAGGGGTTCCAACGAAAGGCCAAAGGGCCTTATTTTGGGCATCACCGGCCACCGATACGGTGGTGGCGCGGTGATGCGACGGTGAGGGAGGAAGGCCTATCGTCGGGTCAGAAAGAAGAGATGAGGGAGGAGAGATTTTTTTGGGGGCTGCTGTTTTGATTTTTGATTTTAGGTTTAGAATAGTGTTTCTGCAGAAGGCTTAGGAGGGGGGGCTTAAATGCCCTTGAATAAAACGGCGCCGTTTAACGCAAAAGGGGACTGCGCATATCCCTTCAAAGGGATATTTGCATATGATCCCTCCCTCTTGGCGTCGCTCAATTGAATCCCTCTCACTTCCTTTTTTTAATTGTGCCCCATCATTTTGTTGCGATTTTCAATTTAGTCCATACGATCATTTGAAGCGCCACATAATCAAAGGCTGGGTTATTCACCCATTTAGCCCCCCCAAGTTTTCGCGCGTGGCGATGTGGTCCCTATTTTTTATCTATTTACAATTTTAGCCCTTATATATTTATTCTGACTTCAATCTAGTCCTCAACCTGTTTAAGGATATATTTATTTTCTTTAAAAAATGTATTCTTGTTATCATTTTTTTTTTATTTTAAGTTTTTATGTACATTTCCTTAAAACTTATATATTTATATATATATATTGTTTATTTTAAGATCATATATATATACATATATACACATTATTTACTTCAAAATCTTTCAGATATTATTTATTTTGATAGATTTATTATTTATATCAAGTTTTTTTACATTATAATTTCATACTTTTACGTATAGATATATATTAGTACTATTTTATTTAAAGTCTTCATACATCATCTCTTAAAATTATTATTTTATATCGATTTTAAATTTTGTTTTTACATCATCCATTTTGAACTAATTTATTAGGGTTTCAAATTTTATGCTAGTACATTTTAACTATTTTAACTTGTTTTTCTAAAAGTTATATATGATGCTTGTATTGTTCGTCTTTGATCATTGATGTTGATATTTAAATAGTATAAGATGTGCGATTATCGTTCTTGTATGTATTATAATTTGTTTATTTGTATTTTCATATTATTGATATTATCATCATCATCATTATTGTTTATATTATTGTTCCATTATCGTTATTATTATTCATGCATATTAATGTTTTAGATTAGTGATGCCAATATTATGAATTACGAGTATTATGTTATCATGGCACCAAATTAGTGTTACATTACCATTATTCATTTTATCTCTTTTATTTTTATTATTATGTAATTATTGTCACTTCTATTATTTTGTTTTCATTATTATTATTATCAATATTATTTGATGTTATTATTATTACTATTGTTTTCATTATTTTTATACATCTATATATTTTTATTACTATTTATTAGTATTATTATTCTTATTCCACACCATTACCGTAATTATTTACTAGTGTTATTTTAAATTTTGCTTTTTATAATCGTTTTGCTTAATGATGTCTTCATTATTTTTATTATATTTATTATCATCATCATTTCCACTATTGTCTTCATAACTATACTATTATTATTATCATCGTTCGATATCATTGTTATTAGTTTAATACTACATCGTTAAACAAGAACCATCATATTCCATTTAAAAAGATTTTCAATAAAGGCAATGTTTCGTATTTAGAAATTCAGAGAATAGTGCCCTAACGTACTGGGTTGCTATTTTCCGTTTGACTAAGGAACCTAACATCCTTTTTTAAAAAACTTTGTAAATCACGAGATAACTTTGTTTACGAGATATTAAAACATCGTGTCCTAACGTGCTGGATGTGATGTTTATATCTTTTCAGAACAAAGAAATCTCAAATTTTAACCCGAGTCTTTTCTCTAAATTAATACGATACGGTGTATTTTATAAAATTGCTACACTCCATTTAAAGGTTTTGAAATAAAGGCAATGTCTTGCATTTAGGAATTCGGGGAATAGTGCCCTAACGTGCTGGGTTACAATTTTCCGTTGGACCAAATAGCTAAACACCCTTTTGGTAAATTTCGTAACATCATGAGATAGCGTTGATTACGAAGGCTTCGAATATCGTGTCCTAACGTGCTGGATGTGATGTTTGTATCCTCTCGAAACAAAGAAATCTCAAATATCCTAATACATTTTTTAAAGATCCGAGTTTAAAAACCTTCTCAAACTTCCGACATTAAGACACTAATTAATCATTTTGGTACCAATTTTGGGCGATCGAGGTGCTAATCCTTCCTCGTATGCGTCGAACCAACTCCGGACCCGATTTTCAAAACTACGCAGACCAAAACACTGTTTTCGTAAAACAAAACGTTTTATTAAAATAAAGGTGATCCGATCACACCAAATAAAGGTCGGTGGCGACTCCCGTTTTATTCCTATTTTCAAAACCAAAGTCGAACCCCTTTGTCGTCTTCAAAAAAATGGTTACGACAATGCATATTATCGTCATGATTTTTTTATTATCATCATATTTTTATGCTTTATTAGTTTATGTCGCATCACCATTCGTTAAACATGAGATTTTTCATGTTTTAGCCATTTTTTCATATATACCATACTCGAATAAACTAAATACATGTCGTTTTAAATTTTACGCTTGTTATTTTCAAAGAGGAAAATCTAAAAATAGGCAATGTTTCGTATTTGAAGATTCGAGAAGTCGTACCCTAACTTATGGGGTTTCGATTTTCTTGTTGAACCTAAATGATCGAATATCCTTTTAAAATTAAAATATATGAGATTTAAATAAAAAAATAAAAGGCAAGCTCATTCTCAAGTATTTGAGGTGTTGTGTCCTAGCTTATGGGATGTGACATTTCGTTACTCGAGATGAGAGGGTCTTTAACATACGTTTCGATTTATTCAAGCAAATTTTAAGTAAAAATAACATTAATATAAAGAAGGATCGTATTTTAAATTCTTTTCGAGTTTTCAACTTTAGATGTAACACCCCCTACCCGTATTCGCTGTCGGAATAGGATACGAGGTATTACCGGAGTTTACAAATTTTTTTTTCTCAATATAGCCCCTTCATAAATATTTAGCCTTCCTGCAATTTTAAACCGATACCAATCCACATCAACCAATCCAATTCAACATATTTTCATAATAGATTCCTGCATTTTTATAAGATAACATCATCAGAATTTGTTAGTCATACCAATGGCTGACCTTACATTCATATCATATTAACATTTACTTTATTAGCTTATACATGCCATTTATTTCCAAAATAAAGTTTCTTTAAATACCGAAATCTTGGTGTTGATAGTGTGATGTGTCTCCTACCGAATCCGACCTCCGAGCTCCTAACACTACAAAACAGGGAAAAAGGAAATAGGGTAAGCACTTTGTGCTTAGTAAGCTCATGTAACAAGAATTATACTTACCTAATATTTTCAATACAAACAATAAACATTCATATACCCATTCAATGCATTATTACCCTAACATTCACAAACTCAACATTCAAGTCAGTCCAATAATTTCCATATATCAATAATATAAATACTATGATTGATGAGCTTATCAATATCATGATTTCCATTTTCTTGTTATTTTTCCATATTTATCCCGTTGAATTACTCAGAATTTCGATGGATTTTCAGAGGTACACTTTAGTGTACAAATCCGGGTCCATCAATTCATGTTCATGTGCGCACATTTCCATTTAGAGAGCACACTCCATGGACCTCTTCCTTACAGAGGATTACAGTCGAGGCTAAATCCACATAATATAAACTCATAAATCTTGTCGGGATTACCGGTCGAGGCTAAATCCTCGCAGCGACAATTACTCTAATGAGCTTGGATCTGAATTACCGATCCGAGCTAAATTGAGACCCTAATTGGATTACCCGTCGGGCTAAATCCATTTTACACATATTCTTTGGAGGGCTATATCAAGATAGGATCACCCGTCCGGCTAGATCCTTTTACCGTCAATTCCTTTTCAGTGATCCATCGAATTTTCCTTTCATTCAACCGGGATTTCTTCCCCTTTTTATCAAATATATCAATGTTTCATCAATTTTCATACAATGAACATTCAAATTATATTCATATCAATAACATACATTTCAAGCATTTAAGAAGATAATTCAAGTTACACGAACTTACCTCGATACTTGTTCGTACACAAAATCTACTAATCCGGGACTTTTTCTTTTCCTCGATCTAGCTTAGTATTTGAGTTTTCCGAATCTAAATAAATAAATTCAATCATCAATTCAATACATTTCATGTTCACATGTAGCATTTTCTATAATTCTATTATTATTTTTAGTTCATTCAAAACTGTCTACTTGAGTCATAGTCACTAAATTATTTTTATCTTGAGCTACAGAACTCTAAATTAGGATCCGTTAATTTTCTCTGAAACTACACTCACATATATTCTTTCCATAAAATTTTCAGAATTTTTTATTTAGCCAATAAGTACAGTTTATTCTTTAAATTTACCCCTGTTCTGCTGTTTGACAGTTCTGACCCTTCTTCACTAAAAATTAATTATCTCTTCATACAAGATTCGGATGATGTTCCCATTTATTTCTATTGAAAATAGACTCATTAAGAATTCTAAAAATATAAATTTAAACCCCTAATTATTTTTATCCAATTTTTGATGATTTTCTAATTTTAAAACAGGGGAACCCGAATTCATTCTGAACCAGTCTTACACAAATCTAAATATCTCAAAATGCAGAATTTCTTTTCTTTCCCTGTTTCTTTCATATGAAAATAGACTCAATAAGATTTAATTTCATATGTCACTCAACTTCTAATTCCACTTCTACAATTTCTGGTGAATTTTCAAACTTACTCTACTGCTGCTGTCCCAAAACTGTTTTCTTATAGCTTGTTTTGCAATTAAGTCCTTTATCCAATTCTAACTTCGAATTCTTTCAATTAAACCACTAATTCATCATTTTATTCATCATATGCTATATTAAACAACTTTAAAACTTCAAAAACTTCAACTTAAATTCATCAAAACTTTGTTCTAAAACTTATAAAGCATCAAAATTAAAAGAAAATGACTAAATTAACTTACCAAATTAAACTCCAAGCTTTAAAACTCTATTCTCCCTTTTTTTTTTTTTCTCCCTATTTCTTCTCTGTTTCGTCTTTACTCTCTGTTTTTTTCTGTTCTTTCTTTTACTTTCTCTTTATAATATATATAATAACAATATAATATAATATATTAAAATATCTTTATTATATAATAATATAATAATATATATTAAACATAAAAATCTTAGATTTTCTTCACAATAAACCGCCTCAACTAAACAAAATGGCTTAATTGCCATTTTGGTCCTTTCTACTTTCTTTTAATCTATAATTAAACTTTTACACCTTTTTCAATTTAGTCTTTTCATTTAATTACTTACCCAACCGTTAAAATTTTCTAACGAAATTTTAATACCACATTACTAACATTTTATAAATATTTATAAAAATATTTCCTATCATATAAACTCATGCAAATATTTTGAAATAAATTTCTATTTAAATCGGATTTATGGTTGCGAAACTATTATTCCGATAACCTTGAATTTAGGCCATTACATTAGACACCAAGACATTAAGTAATCAATTAGGTACCAATTTTGGGCATAACGAGGGTGCTAACCCTTCCTCGTGCGTAACCGACTTCCGAACCCATTTTCTAAACTTTGTAGACCAAAAATCGTTGTTTTAATAAATAAAACATTTTATTAAAATGGTCAAATTATGAGGTGATCCGATCACACCTTATCAAAATAAGGACTAGTGGCGACTCCCATTTTCATTTTCAAAATATAAGTCGATTTAAAAAAAGGGTATCGACAGCTTGGCGACTCCACTAGAGACACAATAAGAGAGTCAACCCGCGAGTTGATTACTTTTGGCCTTTTTGTCGAAAATTTATAATTTGGTTTAAATTTACTATCCTTTCATTACATTTCATTTTTAGGGTCTACATCATTTTGATATATTTGCTTTATTGGTTTGAGCCTTTGGATATATTTTCACATATTGTATAACCGATCGGTTATACCCTTTTAAGTGGGATTGAGAAACTATTCATTCGTAAGGTCTTCACCTCCGTATAGGATAGTGGATCGTTTTCGGGATATATCCGTACCTATGTCTTCGTGAGATTTTTCATCTCCATATAGCCATAGGAACATGTATTCCCCTAAACTAAACTCGGTCCGTATGAGCCTATAATGGGTAAGGATCGAGGAATCTGCCGGTTCAGGTACCTTACTTTAGAACCAAACTGCATATAATGAGCCATAACAGCCTACCTTAGGTAGAACCGCACCGAACTCCTAGTGGTCACCCAAATAGGTGCTTTATTTATTATTTCTTGCTTGCTTTAAATTTTAGCTTTGTATAAGATGTACCGACTTGTTTTATTTTGCTTTGACTATGATTGCATGACATTTTCATCATAAAAAAGGTGTTGATCACGTTCAATTACTAAATAGAGAGCTTGCCATGGAGAATAGATTTCTTGATAAAGTGGAAGATAATGCATCCGTCCTAATATGGTCTAAGAAAATGCAACTAGAAAAGGGTGATAGTCTAATGGAGGAGCACGTGTCAGAATTCTGGGATTTCACTCGCATTAGTGTGACTCTGAACAATCTCTAAGAGTTGAAAGAGATATGGGACCAATGGGACGACGAAATCAAATAGCTATTCTACTGTAATTATGGTGACTTGCCTTATCTACTAGATATCAAAGTGGACAAGCACTTGTTTCGAGCTCTGGCTCAATTTTTGAATCCCGTCTACAACTGCTTTACCTTTGGGAAGGTAGATTTGGTACCTACTGTGAAGGAGTATACAACTTTGCTTCGATGCCCGAGGATTCAAGCCAACAAAGCTTACTCTAGAGCCGCCAATGTCCCAACTTTCTTAAAGAAACTAATGAACATCACGGGGATGAGTGAGCATCGGGTCGCGGCCTGGATCAAGCAAAAAGAAGATAGCAAATGTATCCCTTGGAAAAGTTTGCGAGATTTGATTTTGGCGTATCCGGACACAAAGAAAATGGTCGATATCTTTGCCTTGAGTATCTACGGGTTAATAATCTTCCCCAAAGCACTAGGGCACGTAGATGGGGCAGTTTTAGATTTGTTTGACCGGCTTGATAAAAGGGTCACACCTGTCCCAAAAATCTTGGCCGAAACTTTCAGATCTTTGAATGCATGCCAGAGAGCGGGTGAAGGTAGGTTCGTCGGGTGTGCGCAACTCTTGTTAGCATGGTTTTATAGCCATTTTTGGAAGGTAGAAAAAGTTTCTTATCGAGTATTCTCCGAGAACTACTCTCCATTGAAAGAATTAGTGGCTACACCGAGGCGAGATGATATTTTAGAAGAAAAATGGATGGCGATTCTCCAAAATCTCTAAGACGAAGTGTAATGGCCTTAATTTTTAGTAGTGTCGGAACGGTGATTCGAGGTCTAAATCTGACAAGTGAGTAGAAAATATTATTAATTTAGTGAGTGTAATTTAAATGTGAAGTTAGGAAAATTTTTAAATAGTGAATAGTGTACTAGAAAAAAATATTAAAATAATTAGAATCGGAAACGAGGTATCAAGACCTCAGAGATTTTTAATCTAGCCATAAATATTTTATAAATATTTATGGAGTGTTAATAAATTAGTATTAAAGTTTCGTCAAGAAATTTTAAAGTTTCGATAGTTAATTGAACAAAAAGGACTAAATTGTAATAAATGTAAAATTATGGGAAATGATTAAATAACTTAAATGATAAAAGAAAAAGGGTCCATTTGGGCTGGACAGCAAGGGCATGAAATCAGCAAGAAAATAAGGAGAATTAAGGGCAAAATTGGAATCTTATAAAATTTACTTAATAAAGCTAGGATTAAAGTGGAATTATCTAGATTTCTCTTTATTTTTCTACATTCTCATCAGCAAAAACACCATAGAAGGGTATCCTTAAGCTTTTTTTTTTTTTCATATTTTTACTTCAATTAAGTTCAATTCTTGATTATTTCTTGAAATTTTTGTGTTTTTGTGACTTTTACAACTAGGTCCACTTGTTGAATTCATTAGTTTTAGATTTTATGAATGAAGTTGGAGGTTGCTATGAATATGTGCTGGAAGTATATGATGATTTAGCATGGAATTAGAGCTTTAAATTGTTTATATGCCGATTTTATTGAAAGAATTGAATAGAAAGTGAATGTTTGGGACCTAATTTTAAAAGAATTTGAAGTTAGGATTTTATGTGGAAATTCTGAATTTCAATAGTTGTGAAATAACTTATAATGTCTAGGTAAAGTATTAATTTAGAAAAATTATCTTAATTGAGGGGTTAATTGAGCAAGGACTGAATTGTATGAACTGTGAAATTTGGGGCAAAATGGAAATCAACACTTTGCACTAAAACAGTTTTGGACCGCAGAAATGGTGTAAGCAATGGAATTGTAAATTATGAGATATAATAGGTTTTGTGAGACAATGTCAGAATAATTTCGGGTTCCCCTGTTCTAAATTTAGAAAATCATAAAAAATTTTATTAAAATATATAGGGGCTTAAATTTATATTTTTAAAATCCTGAATGAGTCTATTTTCAAGAGAAATAAACGGTAATATCATCCAAATCCCGTACAAGGAGATAATTAATTTTTAGTGAAGAAGGAATTGAATCGTCGACAATGAGAATAGGGTGACTTTAAAGAATAAAGCTGTACTTATTGGCTAAACCAAAAATTCTGAAAATTTTATGGTAAGAAGATATATGAGTCTAGTTTCAGGTAAAGTTAGTGGATCTTAATTTGAAGTTCTTTAGCTCAAGATAAAAATAATTTAGTGACTATGACACGGATGGACAGCTTGAATATCCATATAAGTGAATAGTGAAATTATAGATAATGTTACTTATATTTTTGGGTTATAAACATTAAGAATGTGAAATAGAGTAAAGGTGAAGTCAATACTGATAAGTGAATGATTTTACAATGATAGATCGAGAACCCGAAGCAAGTCAAGGAAAATAAAAAGTAGCTGATTAGTCCCTAAATTTTCACAAATTCTGCAAATCGACCCAGGTAAGTTCATATGGCTGAAATTTAATGATTAAATGTTAATTTCATGAATTATATAATGTATGATGAGAAATATTTATTGATGAATTGAGAATAAAACAACAATGCGAAAACCGAATAAATGATCAAATTGAGCGGAACATCGGATTTGAGTACTTCTGATATGTGACAAGTGATAAGTGGTAGCTTTAGCAACACTTATCTGATCAGTGACAAGTGATAAGTGGTAGCTTTAGCTACATCTGATCAGTGATAAGTGACAAGTGATAAATGTGATTCGTGTAAGACCATGGCAGGGCTATGGCTTCGGAAAGTGATAAGTGATTATACGTAAGACCATAGTTATACTATGACAAAGTGGAAGTGAAGTACTCAATTTTCCGTAACCGTTCCCTAATTTGATTAAGGATGGTAAGTGACAAAAGGGCCCAAAAGAGTTAAAGTAAATGGATAAGTGGTAGTGAGTTTATACAAGAGGACTCACCAAATTATGGTTGAAAGGTGAACTTAGTAATTGTGTATAATGCATAATTGTATAAATGTTTTGAAAGATTTATATTTTATGCCTATGAACTTACTAAGTTTCTATAAACTTACTTGAGTGTATTTAATGTCTCATGTAGATTGACGTAAAAATATACGGAGGATGAGATCAACACTGAGGATCACACTATCAAGATTATCTCCGGTAGCTTTTGTAAATTTCCTTTTTGATTTATATGGCATGTACATGGTTTGATGATTATATAAATACCAAAACTTGTTTTAATGAATATGTATTAAAGTAAAGAGTGATGAATATGTTAAATAGTATAATTATAATAGAAGTATGATTTGGTATCAAATTGATTGAATTGAATTGGATTGGATTGGTTGGTTTTAAAATTGCAAGGAAGATTGGATATTTATATGTAACATCCTAAATTTTTGGGCCTATGCGTTTAATGGGTGAATATGTGGAATGAGTTACCAAATTGGGCTCAGGCTTAGGCAGAGGCCTTGATTAAAATTATTTGCTTGGGCATTATAGGGTTTAAAAGGTAGTATCTATGTTTAAAATACCAAAGTGGGCTTGTGGCCCAATCTTAGGAGGTGACGCCACACACAAGGAGTAAGGGGCCCAAATTTAAGTTTCATGGAGCCCAATTCTTTTAATTTAAGTTAGGTAAATTTTGGGCATTAGGATTAGGTGGAGTGGATGGCAACAAGGCTAAAATTTAGGGTTTTAATGTTTAAAATATGTGGATAATAAGAAGATAAAGGCTATTATTTAGGAATTTATTTTATGTGGATAATAAGAGATAAAGGCTAAGATCTAGGGATTTTATGATTAAAATATGTGGATAATATCTTTGATAAAGGAGGACGAGTTAGAGATAATTAAGTCTCTTTTAGATGAGCTAGTAGATTAAGATAAAGGAGAAAAGTTAGAATTTATCTACAAGGAGAGTGATGGCCAAGAATCCATCAACGAGAGGAGTAAAGAAACCGGCTACTACATGGCAAAGGGTTGTCAATTTCCTATAAATAGGGGGGCTAGCTCCTTGTTTCTGACATTAAATCCTCTCCCTTTTGTGCCGAAATTCCTTAGCTTCTTTTCTCCAAATTTTTTTCTCCAATTTCTCTAAAAGCCAAAAACTCCAGTATTCTCTTCTTTCTTCTAAAAGCCAAAAACTCCATTATTCTCTTCTTTCTCCTAAAAGCCAAAAACTCCATTATTCTCTTCTTTCTTCTAAAAGCTGAAAACTCCATTATTCTCTTCCTTCTCTAAAAATCCGAAATCTCTATAGTTTTTATTTTATTCATCCTATTTGAGAAATTGTTCTATACTTCCGGCATTTAAATCCTCCATTGACATTGTCGAATTCTCTCTCTAGTACTAGTCGAATCTCCTAAGTTAAGGTAAGAGTAGATTTTTGATTAGTTCTCATAATCTATTCCCGATTTTTGAAAAGGCAAAAGCCGAAAGCTAATAGTTTAATGGTTTATGATGGGCGGCAAGTCGGGATTTGAAGGAAGCCTAGTCGACTAGATCTAAAAGCCGAAATTCATAAGTCTCCAATTTCGGGATTTTTAAGGTAAGAAGATTTTCCTAGATTTCTATTAGATTTCATCATTATATACAAGATTTTAACTTTACAAGGAGGATTAACGATTAAATATTATTATAGTAACTCTGATAAGGATTTATGATGGAATTAAATATGGATCAGGCAAAGGAAAGAATCCCTAAGTTTAAGAAACGGGCAGTATCTGCTGCTCGAGATTGACCAATTAGTTGTGGACCGGTTTCTGAACAACACCTTAGGCAGATAGCAGTTGTGTCGACTAAGGATAGCGTCGATATAGAAAGCCTCGTTTTATCGGTAATCAGGTGTGTAGATTCTTGACACATAAGCTTTGTTATATTATATGTATGTTATGGGCTAAAAGCGGAAAAGGTGTGTAGATCTTTATCACACTAGTTAATCTGAATTATATGTATGTTATGGGCTAAAAGCGGAAAATGAAGGTTGTATGAACAGTCGTATTACCCGAAAGGGTAGGCAAGGGATGCAGTGCGTAATCATAGAAACTTCTATGTGTATCAAGTATGTAAAAATATGTGATCTATTTAGATAGTTTAATGTTCGATTCTTGCATGTATGCATGGGATGGGATTGATTGATTTCTTGAAGGGGAGCGGTCGCGAGGCGATCGGTGGCTTTGCCACATAGGTCACATAGTGATCGGTCTTTATAATGACGACACAAATTGTCGATATATTATTAAGGTCGACAATGATCGTTGGCTTTGCCATATAGGTCACATAGTGATCGGTCTTTATGACAAGCAGCACAGCTGTCGATATGGTGTGTAGCGGATGTAGGGTTGATTGTAGAAATCCTCACGATGTGATGGTTGGTACGGGGGTGTGTAGAGGATGGACTCATAGGTTTGGGATGGGCCATGTTGCATATTTTGTTACCCTTGTATATGGGCCAAGGCTCATAATGTGTTTGTGGGCCTCAAGCCTTTTTATGTGTTCTCGGATTTGCACTGCGAGTCTTGGTGACTCAACCTTTTATTTTTCCCAACATTTCGGTGAGCGAGAGATTGTGAACATGGGAGCCGAAGCGGACTCGAGGGCCATCAAGTTTTATTTCTACAAATTATTTGGGATTTCTTTAAGTTTATTTTATTTTTATTTGGGATTATTTTAAGGCCCTAGTTTTTATTCAACTAAGAAGTTTTCAATGTTATGCAACTTATAAATTTTATGTCAAGGTTTATTTATACTTAATAATACTAATATAAGATTTTATTTTTAAAATGTCACTTATTTACTCTAATAATGTCTAATTAACTTACGACTTCCAAAACCAACAAGGCAAAAGTTTTAAATGTACAAGCCGTGACACGCCAGATCCAGTCGAAACGCATGGGCTGGGTTTGGGGTGTTACATTATAAAGGGACTATATTGAGTTTATAATAATAATAATTCATTAAACTTTTGTAATGCCTCATACCCTATTCCGACAACGAATACGGGTAGGGGATGTTACACGAAGACATTGAATGGAGGGCTCCTTGGATGATTCTTGATGAGATTTTGTACCAATGTGGAGACTTTGACTGGGTCCCTCTACTTGGGGTATGGGGAGCTCTTGGATATGCTCGTCTATTTGTGTTGAGGCAGTATAGTTTGAGGCAGTTCATACCAGCAACCAAGGGTTGGCTCTGTGTGAGTTTTAGTATAAGGGCGATAATTACAAGAAAAATGTTCGAATAATATCTAACGATTGAAACCAAACCCGTAGAGTAAAAATATTTACTGCAAGTCCCTTGACAACCCCCGAATATGGTTGGTGGTAGGGGTAAAAGAATCAATGACAACATCCCTGTGCCAAGTCAAGGAGACACTCGACCCATATAAGAACACTTGCAAGTGATCCCATCTGAGCTAGAGATTATATAGCAGGATTTTGAAAAAAAAAAGAATTCAGATCTAGGAAAGAAGATAGAACAATTGGAGGAGCAAAAGATGTAGTTAGGGTTAGATGTTGACGTCCAGAAGTTAGAAGCCGAGAAATTGAAAAAAGGAAAGAACAAGGCTGAGGAAGACTTGGACAATCTAAAAACAGATTATAAGAAGTTGCGATTGTCGATGAAGACTGTCGGGCTAGGAAAAACATCAGAACAATGGTGGCAAGAAATTAAAGAAGAAAAGAGTAGAGTCGATCAATAGGAAAGGAAATTCCGAGATGCCTGAGTTCGAGAAAATGCTCTAGAAAGAGACATATTGGAAAGCAAAATGAAAAGGTTGAATTTAAAGTTCGAGTAGCAGAACCAGAAAAGTCACTTCATCAGTATCGTAGTCGCAACTCCACAATTGAGCTAAAAGCGAGCCTAAACAAGATTGAAGAGCTAAAAAGAAAAATAGAAGAGCTCGAGACTGCATTACAAAATTGTGAACTCTGGATTGAACTCCTTGAAGCAAACAATGAACATTGGAAAGAGCAACTCCACCACTCTCAAGGTTAGGTCAGGGATAGAAATCATATCACGGGTGAAGCTATGGCTCAAATACGAGAGGTGCCCAATTATTTGCAAACCTAGCAGTTCAGGCTAACGTGTTTAGCTTGAAATATGAATCAGAATCTGTTCGGGGTCAAGAGTTAGCTTGGCTTCTTAGGAAAGTCAAGGCTATGAGTATTAGAGCAAAGCCGTATATGTAATCCGTTTTATATAAAGAAATTTGTTTTTTAGTAAAGTTGTTCTAATAGAATTGAATCAGAGTCAATTCCTCTTTTTGTATTCATTCCATGCATTTGCATTACATTGCATCATATGCATTAAATTTCACTAAAAGGCCCTAATTAATCGAAACTATGATAACTAACTTGAAAACCAACAAGAGTCTACCAACGAAATATCGTTACAGTACTCGCGCCAAAACCAAAGTAATGGACCAAAGATTAGAAAGGCCAGAACAGATTCAAAAGGACATGCAAGATCAGTTGCAAGCACAAATGAAAGAACAATTAGCCAATATTCAACAAAATATGAGGGATCAAATACAAGAATCCAAAAAAAGTATGATAAGCCAATTGACGCAGTTGCTGGCTAGAGGACTCAAAAAAAAGAAGAGTATTGCGGTTAACTCAGGGGATGATAATGAGGACCTTACCTATCCCCAGGTTTTACCCCGATAAATGTTCAGACCCAACTAGAGACGTACCCACAAGGGTACCCATTACTATCAGACCCCAACAATATCAGGCCGGTACCTCAGCACTAATGAGCTACCCAACGGGTTCAGGCTCCAATCCGGGGAATAATCCAACCAATCCCGTTGTTTCTGATCTAGATGATATAGCAGAAATGGAAAAAACAAGAGTGGAACTGCCGAAACAACTTGAAGATTAGTGCATATGGTTAGAAGAAAAATTCAGAGCAGTGGAAAACACTGATTATCATTGCAGAATTGATGCTAAGGACTTGAGTTTGGTCTCATATCTAGTGCTCTTTCTAAAGTTCAAAACTCCAGTGTTTGAAAAGTATAACGGGACTAACTGTCTTGAAGCCCACATCACGATGTTCTGTCGAAGGATGACAGGATACGTTAATAATGACCAATTAATAATTCATTGCTTCTAAGATAGTCTGATAGGGTTAGCAGCCAAATGGTACAACCAACTGAGCCATGCCAAAATTAATTCATGGAAAGACTTGGCACAAGCTTTTATGAAGCAATATAGTCACGTTGCAGAATATGGACAAGAAGCAAAATGAGAGCTTCAGACAATATGCCCAAAGATGGAGAGAGGTGGCAACGCAAGTCCAGCCACCTCTTCTGGATAAAGAAACCACAATACTTTTCATCAATACTTTAAAAGCCCCGTTCATCAACCATATGTTGGGAAGCGCTACTAAGAGCTTCTCAGATATAGTAATGTCTAGTGAAATAATCGAAAAAGTAGTAAGAAGTGGTAAGATAGACGCGGAGGAAAGCGCCAAAAGATCAGCCCAGAGGAAGAAGGAAAATGAGGTGAATAATATAAGCAAATATAACAAAGGTTATTCAAAACCAATCACTGTAGACCCATCAAAGACAATAACTACTAGCCATTAGGGCCCCCAAGGCAAGAATCCAACCCAAGGCCAAATACAGAAAGGCTCAAGTTCACACCCATCCCGATGATATATAGGGAGCTGTATCAGAGTCTGTTTGATGCACATGTGGTATCCCCTTTCTACTTGAAACCTATGCAACCTCCATTCCTCAAATGGTACGACGCGAATCCTCAATGCGAGTATCGCGCGGGAATCATGGGACACTCAATCGAGAACTGTAACGCTTTTAAAAAGTTAATTGAAAGGTTCATCAAGATGGGCATTGTGAGGTTTGATGGTCCATCGGGACCTAATGTGGCAAGAAATTCGTTACCCAATCATTCTAATAAAAGGGTAAACACGATAATTGAGAGTGGAGGGAAGAGAACTAAGATAAATGTAGTGAAACTAAAAACCCCACTGAAATGGGTTTGGAAGAAAATGGTAGAGGAAAGATTAATCAAACAGGATTCAAAGGAGAGACCTGAAAAGATGAGGAACTACTGTGAGTTCCATGCTGAAGAAGGTCATAAGATCCAGAAGTGCGTTGAATTCAGGGCCTTAATGCAAAATCTGATGGAAGGAAAAGATGTGTGTGCCTCAGAAGAAGGGTCAACAGAGAAGGTCTATAAAGTCAACCACCTGGTGGTTATTATTTCGTGACCAAGAATCAATGAAGTCAAAGTAAAAATTGCACCAGGGGTCATAATCTAAAAACCTATAGCCTTTCCCTACAAGTATAACAAGAGGGTTCCCTGGAATTATGACTGCAATGTGACAATCCCGGGAGAAGAGAACCTGGCTAGCACTTCAGAATTGGGCCAAGATGTGGGTTTCTACACACGTAGTGGGAGGCATTATGACCCTGCAAGTACAAGAATCGAGCCCATTAAAGGAAAGACCCCAGCAATTGAGTATAAGAAGGAAAAGACGACTAGTTTGAATCACCAGTTAACGAGCCAATAACTGAGAACGAGGCTAGGGAATTCCTGAAATTTTTAAAGCATAGCGAGTACAGCATTGTAGAACAACTACACAAACAACCGGGTCACATATTAATATTAGCCTTGCTCTTGAGCTCAGACACTCATTATAGAGCGTTGATGAAGGTGCTGAATGAAACTTATGTCGCTAATGATATCTCTATAAACAAGCTGGATCGCCTAGTTAACAATATAAGTGCCGACAACTTCATATTCTTTAACGATGATGAAATACAGCCAGGGGGCATATGATCTATAAAGGCTCTGCACATCACCATCCATTGCAAAAGATATACACTGCCAGGGGTGCTAATAGACAATGGCTCTGCATTGAACGTCTTGCTTCTATCCATGTTGAGCAGATTACCAGTGGATAGCTCTCACATTAAGACATCCCAAAACATAGTGAGAGCATTCAATGGTACGGAAAGGAGGGTGATGGGAAGGATTAGATACCCCTTTTGATTGGTCCAAACATGTATGAGGTAGATTTCTTGATGATGAACATCAAGCCTTCTTATAATTTCTTCTTGGGGAGGCATTGGATTCACTCAACTGGGGTAGTCCGTTCATCACTACACCAAAAGCTAAAATTGGTAACAGAGGGTCGACTGATAACAATAAACGTGGAAGAAGATATTATTGCATCCGTAACCAGTGATGCGCAATACATAAAGTTAGATGATGAAGTGATAGAATGTTCCTTTCGATCTTTGGAATTTGTGAATGCAACTTTTATCGTTGAAGGAAACAATGTCCCGATGCCTAAAATATCCAAAACTACAAAGTTAGGCCTATAGCTGACAGTTAGAAAATGAGCCTTACCTGAAAGAGGACTCGAGAAATACCTCCAAAGGAGGGTCGAGGCACCCATGCTAATGGACAAATAAGGCAACTTTGGCTTAAGATACAAACCAGATTTGAGGCAAAAGAAGAGAAAGCTAGAGAAGATATAAGAAATGAGAATAGCACGACTGAGTGGGGAAGAGGTCAAGTGGAAACCAATGACCTTTCCCCATATATCTAGAACTTTCATATCGGGAGGAACTATTTACCCTGAATGGAGAATGTCAAGAAAAGAAACTGCAGAAGAAATGTTGGAAAATCTGAACATCAACGCCATATTCGAAGAAGAAATTGGGGTGGAAAATTTATCAGGCATTTGCCCTTATGTACCTAGAAGTATTCTAAACAATTGGACTGCGGAAGAGATTCTTGTAGTTTTTAGACCTAATTCAGATTAATGTTCAAAACACGCTTATTGCTCTAAGGCTAGGAGTAATAAGAATCTTTTTGTGAAATAGGCTTATTTCCAACGTCTTTATTTCAATAAAATGCATCTTTGCGTATCATCTTGAGCAAATATTTTTTTATTCTTTCTATTTCATTCATAATCATACCATACAGATAATTATTCTTAGATTATTTTTTTCTTTGGATCTTCCTTCATCCCTATAACAGGTCTCTAGATATCAATGATATGAGTGACGCTGCTATTGACTCAGAGACTCCTTAAGAGTAAGATATGTGAGTGGAGGATTCTCAAGATTTTAAAGATGATCGAGACTATAACCTATCTCCTAATTTGTTGAGGATGGTGGAACAAGATAAGAAACAAATCCTACCTCACAAAGAGTTAGTGGAAATTGTGAGCTTAGAAGAGAAAAAAGAGGTGAATATTAGAGTTTGCATTGCCGTAGAGACAAAGCGATACCCCATTGAATTACTCCAAGAATTCAAGGATGTCTTTGCATGGTCATACCAAGACATGCCCGAGTTAAGTACTGATATCGTGGTACACCAACTGCCCATAAAGGAAGTGTGTAAGCCAGTTCAATGGAAGCTCTGGAGGATGAGGCCCGACGTCTTACTGAAAATAAAAAAAAGAGGTCGAAAAACAATTCGATGCTGGTTTCTTACAAGTTGTTAAATACTCAGAATGGGCAGCTAATATCATCCCCGTCCCTAAAAAATAAGGGAAAGTACGAATGTGCGTCGACTAGGGATTTGAACAAAGCCAACCCGAAAGAAAATTTTTCATTGCCTTATATCGAAACCTTAGTAGACAATACGGCAGGTTACTCACTGTTCTCCTTCATAGATGGTTTCTCTAGATACAACCAGATTAAGATACATCCTGAAGATATGGAGAAGATGACATTCGTAACCATGTGGGGAACATTTTGCTATAAAGTTATGCCATTTGGACTGAAAAATACGGGAGTAACATACCAAATAGCCATGGTAACCTTGTTTCATGACATGATACACAAAGAAATCGAAGTTTATGTTGATGATATGATCGCAAAGTCCCAAACAGAGAAGGAGCATATACAAGTCTTACGGAAATTGTTCTTAAGGTTGAGAAAATTCCAGCTAAAGCTTAATCCAGCAAAATATACCTTTAGGGCTAGGTCAGGTAAATTGCTAGAATTTGTAGCCAGTGAAAAGGGGATCGGGATTGACCCTAAAAAAGTCAAGGCCATAGAGGAGCTGCCTCCGTCACGCAATCTAAAAATAGTCTGGGGTTTCTTAGGGAGATTAAATTACATCGCCCAGTTTATTTCACAACTGACCGAGAAATGCGACCCCATATTCCGTTTCCTTAAGAAACACAATCCAAGTGTATGGGATGAAGAGTGTCAGAAAACTTTTGATAAGGTCAAACATTACTTATGTAACGCCGTTGTGCTAATGCCACCCAGTCCAGATAAGCCACTAATACTGTACTTGGCAATATTTGGAAATTTCATGGGATGCATACTGTGCCAACATGATGAGTCAGGAAGAAAAGAAATAGCGATATATTACCTCAGTAAGAAGTTTACTGAATGTGAGACAAGATATTCGTCAATTGAAAAGTTGTTTTGCACCTTAATCTGGACAACCCGAAGACTGAGACAGTACATGTTGTACCACAACTTGGCTCATCTCAAAACTGGACCCTCTAAAGTACATGATAGAGTCGACTGCTTTGAATGGAAGAATGGCTCGGTGGCAAATTTTGCTTTCTGAATTTGATATAGTCTAAGTGAATCAGAAGGCTATAAAAGGGAGTGCAATAGCAGATTTTCTAGCCAGTAGAGCTCTAGAAGATTACGAGGCTTTAAACTTTGATTTCCCAAATAAAGATCTAATGTATGTTGCAACCATTAAAGAAGACTCTCAAAAAGGTCATTCTTAGAAGCTAAACTTCGACGGAGCCTCAAACACTGTGGGTAATAGAATTGGGGCAGTCCTGGTATCACTAAACAGTGATTATTATTCCTTCACTAGTAAATTGGATTTTGATTACATGAACAATATGACAGAATATGAAGCATGCATCATGGGTATCCGTGCAGCCATAGAACGTAAGATCAAAGTGTTAGAAGTATATGGGGATTCTGCACTAGTGATCTATCAAGTCAAAGGTGAATGGGAGACGAGGGACCCCAAATTGATCAATTATCGAAGGCTGGTTCTAGAGCTAATTGAAGAGTTTGATGACATCACCTTCTGCTATCTCTCACGAAATGAGAATTAAATGGCTGATTGTAACAGCCCAATTTCAATAGTGTTGGAACAAGTGATTTGAGATCACTAAATCTGACGAAAAAGTTAGGAAACTTTGTTAATCGATAATTATAAGTTAAGTGTGATTCTAGAAATATTTTAAAATTAGTAAATTTTGTGAACTAAAAGAATTAATTAGAAAAATTGGGCCAAAAATGAGGTATTGAGATCTCGAATTCATAAAATGAGCCATAAATATTTTAGAAATATTTATGGAGTGTCATTAAGTTATTATTAAAGTTTAGTTGAGAAATTTTAACGTTTGGATATGTAATTAAATGAAAAGACTAAATTGAAAAAGGTGTAAAAGTTTCATTATAGATTAAAGAAAGTATAAAGGACCAAAATGGCAATTAAGCCATTTTGTTTAATTGAGGAGTTATTGTGAAAAAATCTGAGATTTTTTATGTTTAATATTATTATTATATTATTATATTATTATTTTATATTATTATATTATTATATTATTGTATATAAAACAAACAAAAGAGAATAGAGAACAGAAACCCAAACGAAGAAGCAGAGAGCAGGAAAGAAAGAAGAAGAGAAGAGAAAGAAGAAAAAAAGGAGAAAATTGGAAAATTTTCAAAATTAGCTAAATAAAAAGGGGATCAAATTGAAATATATGGAGAATTCTCTTCATTTCTCTTCATTTTCGTCAGCTGAAAAATAGCCATGGAAGAGAGTTCAAGCTGGTTTTCATACTCAAGCTTCATGTAAGTTTAATTCTTGCTTTCTCCTTGAAATTTCTATGTTTTTGGACTTTTACAATTGGGTCCAATTTATTAATTCATTAGTTTTTGATTCTATGGCTAATTTTTAAAGTTTATGTGGATTAGTGCTGAAAGAATATGATGAATAAATATTGAATTGAAGCTTTAACTTTGTTATATGATGATTTAATCAAGTGAAATTGATGGAAATTGGTTTTAGAACCTAATTGTGAAATAGCTGAAATTAAGGCCTAGTGTTAAAATTCTGATTTCAAAGGTTATGAAGTAGTTTAAAATGATAGATAAAAGTATTAAATGAGAAAATTAACTCAATTGAGGGGTTAATCCAGCAAGGATTGAATTGTATGAATTGTGGAATTAGGGACAAAATAGAAATCAACATGTTACACTAAAGCAGTTTTGGACAGCAGCAGTTGTCTAACTTTGAAAAATCACGAATAATTGTATAAATCGAATTATAAGTTGAGTGAGATATGGAATTAAAGCTTATTGAGTTTATTTTCATATAAAAGAAACATAGAAAGCAAAGGAAGTCTAAATTTTGAGATATTTGGATTTTTGTAAGACTGGTTCAGAATGAATTCGGGTTCCCCTGTTTTGACTTTAGAAAATCATCAAAAATTGAAGAAAAATAATTAGGGGCTTAAATTTATATGTTTAGAATCCTGAACGAGTATATTTTCTATAAAAATAAACAGGAACATCATCCGAATTCTATATGAAAAGATAATTAATTTTTAGTGAAGAAGGGTCGGAACTGCCAGACAGCAGAACGGGGGTGACTTTAAAGAATAAACTGTACTAATTGGATAAATCAAAAATTATGAAAATTTTATGGCAAGAATATATGTGAGTCTAGTTTCAGGAAAAATTAACGGTTCTTCATTTGGAGTTCTGTAGCTCTGGAAATAAATAATTTAGTGACTATAACTCAAATGGACAGTTTTGAATATACTTATGAGTAATTAATGAAATTATTGATAATGTTACTTATAGCATGTTATATACATTAAGGATGTGGAATGGAGAGGAGGAGGAGGAAAATATGTATGAATATTTAGGTTGTATGGCTAATTTGAAATGTTTTAGGCTCAGGGACTAAATTGAATAAAAGTAAAACTTTGAGATTAATTTTGTAAAAATGTAGAAATGACCAATTTGCATGAAATAGATTATTTTATTATTTAGAATTGCAAAATTGAATGAAATTATTAATTTAGATTAAGATCGATTGAAAAATCGATGAAAATAGAAAATTTTTAAAATGACCACGAATCTTGATTTTCTACAAATTTAGCCAAGTAAGTTCGTAACTTAATTATATGATATTGAAAATATGAGTTGATGGTACGTAAAATATTGATATGATAAATTAGCTGATTTATGTTTATGAAGGAGATAATTGAATGATATTTTTTATGATATGTAAATATGTGATTATCTTTAATATGTTAATACAAGATGATTAAGTATGTTGAGATGAGTAATAAATTTATGTAAGACATGACGAGAAAAATAAATATGTTTAAGGGACAATATGTTTGATTTTGATTGGTTTTAAATATAAATGCTAAATGAAATAAAATGTCTGATAAATAAATTTGTAATTTCGGTAATACCTCGTACCCTATTCCAGCGTTGAATACGGGTAAGGGGTGTTACACTGATGCCCTGGCTACCTTAGTTTCCATGGTCAAAGTGAACAAACAAGAGGATGTAAAACCTATCCAGATGAATATTTATGAGACTCCAACTCATTGTTACAACATCAAAAAAAAAGAAAAGGATGATCACCCTTGGTACCACGATATACTACGATATGTGAAGAATCGTGAATACCCTGATCAAGCAACTGAGAATGATAAAAGGACACTAAGAAGACTGGCCAATGACTATATCTTAGATGGGGAGATCCTATATAAAAGAAGAAAGGATCAGGTGCTACTAAGATGTGTGGGCGCTGTTCAGGCTAAGAAAATCTTGGAAGAAGTCCATGAAG
Source organism: Gossypium rotundifolium (assembly GCA_025506655.1). Taxonomy (NCBI): domain Eukaryota; kingdom Viridiplantae; phylum Streptophyta; class Magnoliopsida; order Malvales; family Malvaceae; genus Gossypium; species Gossypium rotundifolium. The sequence continues at coordinate 33,612,952 of CP106733.1, read as the reverse complement.
GTGTCTACGGAACACATGCCAATGGTTTTACAATGGCCAGGCAGATCATGAGATTCGGGTATTATTGGTCCACCATGGAAAGGGATTGTATTAATTACACTAAGAGATGTCATAAGTGCCAAATTTATGGAGACAAAATTCATGTGCCTCCTTCACCTCTTCAAGTCATAACTTTTCCATGGCCTTTCTCTATGTGGGGCATGGATGTCATTGGGCCGATATTGCCAAAAGCTTCTAATGGACATCAATTCATATTTGTGGTCATCGATTACTTCACCAAATGGGTAGATGTCACGAAGTCAGCAATTAGTAAATTCTTGAAGAAAGAGATCATATGTTGGTATGGAATGCCAGAAATGATTATATCTGACAATATACTGAATTTGAACAACAGCACAATATCAGAAGTCTACCGTCAGTTCAAGATGAAACACCACAACTCATCACAATATCGCCCGAAAATGAATGGTGTAGTGGAGGCAACTAATAAGAACATTAAGAAAATCATTAGGAAAATGACTGAGACTTATAAAGATTGGCATAAGAAGTTACCATTTGCCCTTTATGCTTATCGAACATCTGTCAAGACCTCAACCGGGGAAACGCATTTCTCTTTCGTTTATGGAATAGAGGCGATTTTACCCATTGAAATCGATATTCCTTCTCTCTAAATTTTGACAGAATTGAAGTTGGATGAAGCAGAATGGATCCAATCCCGATATGATCAGCTAAACTTGATTGAAGAGAAAAGGTTGAAAGCCATTCGTCATGGTCAGATGTACCAAAAGCGAATGATGCGAGCTTACAACAAAAAAGGTTCGTCCCAGAGAATTCCATGAGGGGAACTTGGTATTGAAAAAGATCATTCCTATACAAAATGATTTTAGAGAAAAGTGGATACCAAACTGGGAGGGACCTTATGTGGTAAATAATGTCTTTTCTAGAGGAGCATTGATTTTGACCTAGATGGATGGCAAGAACCTGCCTAATCTTGTGAATTGGATTCCTCCTAAAAAAAAAGGAGAGGCCAAGGTGAAAACTCGCAAAGGGCGCCTTGAGACCAAAGAAGTTTTAAATTGAAAACCCAGGAAAAGGGCGATTCAAATTTTGATCAAAGATAGGACATGTGTTAATCTTATCCTATCAGAATTAACAAGGAGGAAGAACGTTACATCTTAGGGCATCAACAAAGTACTCTAGATCTCTTAAAACACATATCCAATTCAAAATGGTCCTCGAGAAGTTTGTGCAAAGAAGCTCATACTACGATATTTGGGGCACCTGTTGTCATCTTATTCTTTTTGTATTTTAGCTAATTTGTTATGTCGATTAATATATTTTGAGCTTTGCTCCCAATAAATTTCAATATTATCCATTGTTACAATATTTTTCAAACACTTTTACATTGAAATAACGATTAATGGACTAATAATACTCAAGTAAAAGGAGTTCTGCATATTGTTCTGAAAAGTTGCTAAATAGTACAAGGACCTGAAGCAGGACCATTAGTTAGAACTAACCAAATTTAAGAGTTGGAAACATTTGAGAAAGAATAGTTTAAATTGTGATTATTTCGTCGAGTTTCCTATCAAAATACCAGTTGAACAAGAACACAAGGTCGTATGTTAGTGATAAAACCTCGATGAACAATGAGCAATGCCAACCTAGGCATTAAAAAGGATTATTCTGAAAAAGACATTTTTGCATTCACGCAAACATCATTCATACACATTCAGTTAAGAGCATTTGATTCATTCTGATCATAACATACTAATCACTTGGCATAAATAGAAGCCCATGAAATGGATTCTACAGGTCATGTTCCATAAAGAATGGTGTAACAATATCAGAGAAACCATAAATCCCACACCCCTGAAGTTGTAGTGGGATAAATTGAAATCATTATGGAAAATCTTATTTCCTTGAAGTTGCAGTGGAGCAAGTTGAAGTCACTAATCTTATCTCCCTGAAGTTGCAGTGAAGCAAATTGAAGATAGAAAATCTTATCCCTCTAAAATTGCAGTAGAGCAGATTAAAGCTATAAACCTTATCTCCCTGAAGTTGTAGTGGAACAGGTTGAAGTTACAAATCTTATCTCCCTAAAGATGCAGTGGAGTAGATTGAAGATAGCAAATCTTATCTCTCTAAAATTGCAGTAGAGCAGATTAAAGCTATAGACCTTATCTCTCTGAAGTTGCAGTGGAACAGGTTGAAGTTACAAGCCTTATCTCCCTGAAGCTACAGTGGAGCAGATTGAAGATAGCAGATCTTATCTCCCTGAAGTTGCAGTGGAGCAAATTGAAGATGCAAATCTTATTTCCCTGAAGTTGCAGTGGAATGGATTAATGCTACAAGTTACAAATCTTATCTCCTAGAGTTGCAGTGGAGCAGATTGAAGCTAATAATCTTATCTCCCTAAAGTTGCAGTGGAGGAGATTGAAGCGATAATTCCTATACCCTTGAATTTGCAGTGGGTTGGAATGAGGCTACTTGAAGAAGAGAAGTACCAATAAAGTCGAGATCTGGCAAGACCAGACAAAATTGGCCCTTTTTAAAGTTTTTGCTCCATCCCCGTTACACGACAATGAGCAAAGAGGGGCAGCTGTAACAGGCCATTTTTTGCCTGGGCCCATCAAAAATATAAACCAAGAAATAAAATAAAAATAATAAACAAGTCCAGAAAAATTACAAGCCCAAAAGAAAAATATTATTACAACCCAAAGTAAAAACCTAAGCCCAATTTATAGGCCCACAGCCTAAACAGTTTCAGCAGAAGCAAAAAAATAAAATCCCTAGAGCTGTACACCACTCCTCCTCAATTGCACTGCCCGTGCCTCATTCTGAGGCCTGACACCCTTGCTACCGCTGTTTCACCAAAGAAGCAAAAATACCACCTTCTCCCCCTCCGTTGACCGAACGCCGGACCTGCAAAAGAAGACCAAAAGAGCACAGAAACAGAGCACAGAAACAGTAGTAAAAATGAAAGCATAAACAGTAGCAAATATAAAATCAAATGTACTATTCAACTATAAAAGCTACCACAATCCATGTAATTTACACATAAAAAAATCAATCGAAAAAACAACAGAGTATAAATTTAAAAAGGTGAAATTTTTATTTTTTTCCTTCTCGAATCTGTTATTTCGCATTTATAAAATAATAATAAAGCCAAAAATCTTACCGGAGAAATGTTGCCATCGACGTGTTGGTCTTTTCCGCCGATTCGAGGAACCTAGGAACCCTTAGGGTTCCGGCGAAGGCCTCATCGGCGAAAGGTGAAACCTTTATGTTTCTTTTCTTCGGGGCGAATATCGGTTGGATTTATGGGGCTTTAAACCCCAAATATGGGTTTTATTCAAAAATAGGGTTTAAAAAACAAAAAAGACTTTTTTTTGCATCTCCGGCCTCCGTGGACCGCGGTGCTGTCGCCGGTGACCGGCGGCCGGTGCGATGGCAGTTCGTCGGATCCATGACCGGCCTGAGATAGTTTTGAGAGAGAAAAAAAAGAGAGTTTTAGTTTTTTTTAAATGAAGGCAGAAATGAGGGTTTTTGAATTTTTTTTTTGATTTAAATAGGTGTACGAAATGACACCATTTTGGACCATTGTTCATAGACGCCAAAACGACGTCGTTTTGAGTAAGATCCGCCAACTCAACCCAAGGCTCCCCAGGATCCCCGTATTTTCAACAAAGAGTCTATTTGCGCGATCAATCCTTCAGCTTTTACAGTGCATTTCAATTTAGTCCTATCTCATTTTTCTATTTTTTAAATTTTACCACAAACTTTTAGTTTTGTTTCAATTTGGTCCTTGAACCATTTTAATGGGTAAGCACCTGAAACGGTGCTGTTTTGGGCCGACCCATGGTCTGACCCGACCTATTCCAGGATCTGCGTGTTTTCTTAGTGCATGGGTTATTTGCGCATTAGGCCCTTCTACTTTTATGGCTAGTTGCAATTTAGTTTTTTTTTTAATTTTGCCCGAAAATTTTATTTTATTTCATTTAAATCCCTAAAAAGAATGACGCAGTTTTGGGGACAAGGAATAATCTCCCAATTGGTCCTCGTCCCTTTGCGCTCGTTTCATTTTGACCCATCATTCTCCCCTTTCTTTTATTTATTCGCAATTTACCCTCGTATTTCATTTTAATGTCGATTTAACCCTTATTTTTTTAGTTCAGACTCTTCTCAAATTATTTATTTTTGTGAATTATTTTTTTTACTTTTCATATTTTATTTATTTATTTTCTATTATTTATTTATTGGTCATTCTTGTATTTATTGTGCATTTTGTTTATTTGTTTTGCCTTATATATATATATATATATATATATATATATATATATTATTATTGTTATCATTATTATTGCTATTTTTTATTGTAATATTATTGTTATTATCATTGTTATCATATTATTATTATTATTATTATTATTATTATTATTATTATTATTATTATTGTTCTTTTATGCATATTTTCGTCATGATTTTTTATTATCATCATATTTTTATACTTTATTAGTTTATGTCGCGTCACCATTCGTTAAATATGAGATTTTCACGTTTTAGTCATTTTTTCATATATACCATACTCAAATAAACTAAATACATGTCGTTTTAAATTTTACGCTTGTTATTTTTCAAAGAGAAAAATTTAAAAATAGGCAATGTTTTGTATTTGGAGATTCGAGAAGTAGTACCCTAACTTACGGGGTTTCTATTTTCTCGTTGAACCTAAATGACTGAATATCTTTTTAAAATTAAAATACATGAGATTTAAATAAAAAAATAAAAGGAAAGCTCATTCTCAAAGATTTGAGGTGTCGTGTCCTAACTTACGGGATGTGATATTTCGTTATCTCGAGACGAGAGGGGCTTTACATACGTTTCGATTTATGCAAGCAAATTTTAAGTAAAATAACATTAATATAAAGAGGGATAGTATTTTTATATTTTAAATTCTTTTCGAGTTTTTAACTTTCGACACCATGACATTAAGTAATCAATTAGGTACCAATTTTGGGCGTAACGAGGATGCTAACCCTTCCTCGTGCGTAATTAACTCCCGAGCCCATTTTCTAAACTTTGTAAACCAAAAATCGTTGTTTTAATAAATCAAACATTTTAGTAAAATTGTCAAATTACAACGTGATCTAATCACACCTTATAAAAAAAAAGTATTGGTGGCGACTCCCATTTTCGTTTTCAAAATATAAGTCGATTTCAAAAAAAGAAGGGTTTCGACACACCATATGATAACATTCACATTTGTTCTCAGTAATGGAATGGCTGATGCTATTACTACTGAGAGGTCAGGAGTCCTACGTTATTTAAAGCTCGGTGATGAAATGATTTTCGTTTGGCGATGGGTGTTTTTCTATCTTGTTTCACTCTTACTCTTATGTATTTACTGTTTTGAGGGGTGATGATTGAGTTCTATTTTTCAACAATTTGTTTGTTTGTGTAGGAGTTGGATGTTTCAGGTCGGGAGTGCTTCAGTTTGAATGGTTATTCTGGAGTTTTTGTAATATTTTTGTTTATGGAAGAGGTTGGCATTTGTCAACGTCTTTCTCTTATTAATAATTTCCTATTGACTGAGCGAAAAAAAAATTTATCACCTTAGTGGTGCTCTAATTTATAATATTATTAACTTTATTGAAATAATTGCAAAACATTTTTTTGAACTAATGTTTAACATTCGTTTAAATAAATTACATGAAAGTTAAAAATAATTCTGATAATATTTTTGAAAGTTAATATTTATATCCATTCCATAAATTGATATTTATATTTATTCCATAAATTGTAAATCAAAATCAAATGAATTGGTTCAACTGGTTAAATAAAAGCTTAATAAATCAAATTTTGTGATTGAACAATTAAATCGAAAATTAATTTTTTAAATTTTTATTGACTTTGGAAGCTGTTTTCAGATTGTGAATACTTAAACTTTAAAATTCATTTTCTTTATTGATTTAGTTACTAGAATAAACAAATTGCTTGCACTCAAAACAAAACAACCCCATTTGGAAAAGGTAAACTGTCATACAATACTTATACACCTACATGAGTATTATATTTCAATAAGGGTCCAATTCTATCGTTAGAGTTTACTAGAAAATCACCATCCCCAGGGCGAAGCTAGAGGGGTTGGCATAGGTTCCGGCCTTCCGTAAAAGGTAAAATTATTATTTAGGCCTTTAAAATTTTTTAAAAATTTTAAATTAGTAAAAGTAAAATTATATTTTGGCTCCCTTAAAATTATAAAAATTTGATTTAATTCTTTACAAATTATAAAAATATAAATTATAAAAAATTAAAATTTCATATGGCCCCTCCTAAAAATTGTTCTAGCTTAGCCTCGACCATCCCCTGCACAATTAAAATATAATTTATTCTTTTGATATCAAAAATTAAAAACACTAATTATCTAATTATGCTAAATATCAAATTTAATAGAAAGAAAATTCTAAAGAAATCAAAGGTAAGCAAATAATAGAATGGAAATCCGAGTTGAAATCAATTATATGAAAGTTAAAAATAATTCGATAATATATTGAAAGTTAATATTTATATCCATTCCATAAATTGTAAATCAAAATTAAATCAATTGGTTCAACTGGTTAAATAAAAAAGTAATGAGTTTGATTTTGTGGTTCAACCGTTAAATCGGAAACTAAAATTTCATCTAATTCCTGTTAACTTTTGAAGGTAGGCCAAATTCGACTAAATCACAAATCCAATGTAGCGTAGCTTATTTTCTCTTGCGTACGAGGCACGAAGATGTAATTTCTCAATTAGGCAAATAAAAATAATAAAAAATTTCTAACATAAAATTTCTCAAAAATAAAATTGGAATAATATATTTATCAAGTATAATAAATATGAAATAAAAATAAACAAAAATTATTTAAAAGTTGTAAAATAAAAAAAAAAATCAATTAGGCATTTAAGATGCCTACATATGACTTCACAACAGATCCTATATATAATTTCCCCCCATATTCATTAACTTCATTTATTGAGTTAAAAGTGGGTGCGCCCTTTCCATCCAAGATTTTCAAAACCTTGCCTTCTTTATTAAACTTCATTCCAATTGTATCAGGAGCACCATTTTCAATTGTTCCTAATCTTCTGTTGTTTAAGGCTACCCAAAATTTACCATTTTTATTCCTCTTTATATTATCCGCGAATATGTTGGGAGCTACTTTCGGGTCATGCATATTAAACTTCAAATTTTATTTTTTATTGATTCATTCACTACAATAAATGAATTGTTTGGACTCAAAGGAAAAGCTAAACCGCCGTACAAAACATATATGTCTCTTGTATAATGATTATATTTCAACAGCCGTCCATTTCTATCACTAGAACTTCTAAGAAAGTCAACATCCTTGCACAATTAAATAATTCGATATGAAAAATCTCTATATAAATTATTTATATACAAATTCCCCTATTAATTATTTATATGTAAATGTCCCTAAATAGAATCAATGATTAATGATAATTAATTAGAAGCAAAAAAAAAGATGTACATTCTTTGGAAAAGAATGCTACTATCAGTAAATTAAATCATTCCAGTGCTTGTATCGATGTCTAAGCCATTTGTAAATTTGAATGGAACTCCTACAGAAATAGCCAATCTTATAGCCGTCCAACCATTTGGTCTAATAACTAAAAGACACAAAATAGGCGTCTACTACATACAAAAGACATGTTTGAGTATCGAACTTCAAGCCAATGGTCTTCACCATATCAGTTTAATGTCTGAATCTCTTATGCCATCACACAATTTCCTTTCCCTATTCCGAAGGAAAAACCAAAAGTTAAAAACCTTTAGATAAAAAACTAATTTATAACTATAAAATAAAACAACAAAAACGAGTAAGATAAAAAAAAATGAGTAAGATGTGAATGTACCTAAACGGTGAAGGGATGGAAAATTCTTGCCAACCAAATTTTGGCTTCCATTTTAATCTTCTTTCGTCGGATAAACTAACATATGGTCTTTCACATTTACAATCAAAGGCAATACTTTCCGATCTAGTAACGCGATTAACATCGATTTGACTACAATTTTTTTAAAAGAATACCGCCATCACCATCGATAACTTTTGTAAGATTGATATTAATATGATTTTCAAACGCTAAATCACTGTCACCGGTGGATGATGAGATGGAAATAGAGAAAAATAAAACAAAAATGTTCAAGGAAACCTTTTTTTTCATCATGGTTGATTGTGACAGCAAATTCTATGAAAATAATGTATGATCTAATGATTGTGGAGTTATATGTATTTATAATATTGATTTGGGAGAAATAAAATTGAATTTCAATTCAAGTCAATTTCGAAATTCGCATTGTTATTCAAATTCCATGAAACCTATTGTCGAAACCCTTTTTTGAGATCGACTTTTTATTTTAAAAACGAAAATGGATTCGCCACCAATCCTTTTTATTAGGTGTGATCGGATCACCTCGTAATTTGATCATTTTAATAAAATTTTAGAGATAATAAAACAATGATTTCTAGTCTACAAAATCCAAGGAATGGGTTCGAGAGTCAGTTACATACGAGGAAGGATTAGCACTATCGTAACGCCCAAAATTGGTACCTAGTTGATTAATTGATGTCTTAATGTCAAGAATTGAAAATTTAAAGAGAATTTAAAACATGATCCCTCTTTGCATAATGTTATTTGACTAAGATATCACTCAACTAATTTAAATTTTATGGAAAAGGGCCTTATTTCAAGTTAATCAAGAAGGAAAGATCATACACCGTAAGTTAGGACACGATCCCTCAAATTCTCGAAAACTAAAATAATCGCCATTTGATTGTTACCTAAATATTTTTTTTGTTATTTTAAATAGGTTATTCGATTACTTCGATACTAGGAAGATGCCATACTCCGTATGTAACAACCCAATTTCAGTGAAACCGAAAAAGTGGTTTCGTGACCACAAATCCGAGCTAAAAAGATAATTTTTTTAAAATTATTGCATGATTAGTGGTATGATAGGAAGGTTATATGAAAATACTGATAGAAAATTTTATCGATTATGTGTTTAATTGTGAAAAGGACCAAATTGCATAAAATGTAAAACTTGAATTTCAGTAGCCATAAGGATTAAATAACTACGGAATTCAAAATTTAAGGTCCTTATATGGTTAAACCATTAAAGAAAAGTATGTAGATATTTTTGGTGAATCATTCATGGAAAAAGTGAAAAAGAGCAAGGACTAAATTGGAAAACAAAATAATTAAAAGATGATAATTAATTAAATAAAATATCATCTTATTTTCATATCATATCCCCAAATATTTCTATGGAAACCCTAGGAGAGAGGAAGGAAACTAATTAAGTTTAATTGGGTAAGTAATTAAGTCTCGCTTTTTAGTAATTTTTATATTTTTGGAATTAAGATAGCTTAAACTATCTATTTAGGGGATTAATTTGAAAAGTTAACAAGGTATGGAAATTGTGCCATGGATGATTATGTTGAAATTATGAAATTTATGGTAGAAAATGAAAGGTTGTTGATAGATAAACAACTTTTACAAAGTAAATTTTTGATGAAAATTTATTTAAACACTAAATTGAAAAATGGTAAAACCCATGGTAAAATTCTAATTTTTATGAAATTTATGAGCTATTATTCTGACATATGAAATTCAGCTAGGCTGAAAATAAGGATTAAATTGCATGAATTTCATTTCCCGAGCTTAGGGACTAAATTGTCAATTATGAAAAATATGGGGGTAAAATGGTAATTTTTCCTAGAATGTAAACTGAGTTCAATAGAATATGGAATGTGATAAATTGATGCTAAATTCATTTATATAGATCCGGAAAGATCAAATAAAGAGTTAGATCGAGGAAAAGAAAAGATTTCAGATTAGTAGGTTTTCAAGTACAAACTGTCGTCGAGGTAAGTTCGTGTAACTTAATTGTACATCATGTAAATATGTTGAATAGAATGTTGTATTAGATTGAATGTGAAACAATAATACATGTATACATTATGAATGATATGAATGTAAGAAAATGACATATGCTCAGAAACATATGAAAAGGATTAAATTCCATGTAAATATTGGATTATGATGGATAAAGATGATTTCCCATGTGAAATGAGGTCCTGTATTTGTTGCAGAATGGATTTAGCTCGGACGAGTAGTCCTGTTGACCTCATTATTGAAAGGATTTAGCTTGGACGGGTAATCCTGATATAAGTTTTCTCGAGCATATGGAATAGACTGGATTTAGCTTGGACTGGTAATCCAGATTAAGCTCTATAGAGTATTTGTCATAGAAAGGATTTAGCCTGGACTGGTAATCCTAACAAAACTCTTAGAGCATATGTTACAGACAAGATTTAGCCTGAACTGGTAATCCTGCTGTATGATATATGGCTCGAAAGTGTGCTATCTAAATAAGCGCCCTAAGGTGGTACCTCAGAATAAGAATTGACGGGTTAATGATTTGTATACTTCGTGCGTACTAATGGAATATCCATTGATAATTCAATAATTTAACGGATAAACTTGTTGATATGGAAAATTAATGGATCAAAGGATTAATATTTATGAAATGTTATGGAAATGTGGCATGATGAGCTCATCTATGCTTATTTGGTATATATGTGAATTATATGACTAACTTGTTTGGTTGAATGCATGTAAATAGGTATTTAGCTATATTTATGGAAAATATCTTAATGTATGAAAAATATAAATAAGCGGAATTGGTAAGTTTAATTATTGTTATATGAACTTACTAAGCATAAGCATGCTTACTAGATTTTATTTTCCCTGTTTTATAGTGCTCAGAAGCTCGCGGAGGTTGGAGATTGGTCAGATAATCGTCACACTATCCACTTGTTAATTATGGTATATATGGTAGACTTATTTTGGTATAATGGCATGTATAGGCTAACTTGGTCATATGATGGATTGTAAGTGGATGTTTGTAATTTAGCCATTGGGATGGCTAGTATTGATCATTTTTTGGTATTTGTCTAATGAGGTTATATCATGTTAATAATAGAGGTATTTATATAGTTTGTTTGAGATATATTAAATAGGTATGTTTACAAATGGTATGATTATAGGTATGATTATATGTAATGTTATATCATGTTAGATGATAGAATTGTCTTGATATTATAATGCTTGAATTGGTTGGTATATGAATTGCCAACTTTGGTGTAGGTCATTGGTAAATTGGGTGAGAAAATGAAGCTAGGAAATGACTTTATTTTGTCCACACGGGTAGACACACGGGCGTGTGTCCAGACACACGGCCTGGTACATGGGCATGTGATTTGGCGGTGTGTCCCCTGCATCTTAAAATTTAGAAACAGAATGCTCAGAATTGAGCACACGGGCGTGTGTCTTAGCCATGTGAGAGACACGGCCTTGAACACGGGCGTGTATCTTGGCCGTGTGAAAATTACACTTATTTTATGAAAAATAAATTAAGCACTCGACCTAGCACACGGGCGTGTAGCAGGCCGTGCCCGTGTGCTAGGCCGTGTGACATAAGTCAGAGAGTTACATGGGGTAAGACATGGCCTGTAGCACGGGCATGTTTAAGAGTCACACGGGTGCTCCCTAGACCACACAGGCATGTGACCCCTGCACTTAAAAAAAAATTAAAAATTTCGCAAAAAATTCTCAGTGACTCCGAATTAGTCTTGATTTGTTTTTACTATTCATATTGGGCTTTGAGGGTCCATTCAAGGGACATTACAGTTGTTTTCGGATATGAATAATATTTTGACTCTATTTACCTGTAATTATTCTGTAAACTTCTGTAATGCTCTGAAACCCTATTTCGATGACGGGTACGGTTAGGGGTGATACACCGTAAGTTAGGAGCACGACTTCCTCAAATCTCAAAAATAACGAACATTGCCTCGGTTCTAAATGTTTTCTATACGTTAGATAAAATGAGTGTAACTTTTAAAATTATATTCAATTAGTTTATTTGAGCATAGTGTAAAATGGATAAATATATTTTAACAAGATGGCATGTCGATTGGCAAAATGAAGTAACATAGTGGCGAGTAAAAAATAATGATATTAACATGATAGATGAATAAATAAATGAATAAATAAAATAAAATAAAAAAGAAAAATATTATGGTAGTGAGTAATAACAATGCAAATATAATGAAAGTAAAAACACCAAATTATGGTAATAACAGCAATATTGTGTCATGATTACTACCATAATATTAATATGAATGATAGAAATAATAATAAAAGGGATAAAATAAAATGCATAATAATAATAATGAAATAACAAGGATTTTGAATGTTAAAATAAATGATATAGTAAATAAACAGGCAACATTAAATAAATGAGGATTAAATTAAAATTTAAATGACATTTAAGGTATGTATTGCAAAAAAAAGAAATAAATAAGTGGGTAAATAAAGAAAAAAGGAAATAAAAGGCTCAATTGAAAATATAACAAAATTTAAAGTCTAAATCATAAAGAAAAGGACATAAAATGATTAAATTAAAATAGGATAAAATATACAGGGGCTCAAAAGGCAATAATTCTACCCAAATTTACACATGTCCTTCACTTAATGGGTCCACAGTGGTCGAGGGACTAAATTGCACAAAAACAAAATAAAAGCAAAAATAATAAGCAGTAGGACGAAATTGAAAAATAGCAAAAAATCGGAAGGCCCAAAGAAAAAATTAGACCCTCCCCTTTAAAAAGGCGCGGATCCTAAGGGAGTCCGGGTCGTATCATTGGGTCACGCTTCAAGACGACGCCGTTTTGGGGCTTCTGAAGCCAGGCCAAAACGACATCGTACCGAGGCTCTATATAAGTCAAAAATTTCAAAAAAAAAAATCATTTCCCCTGCCTTTTTTAAAAAAATCCTCTCTTTTCTCTTTTTTTTTTCTCTGGACGCAACCCAGGGTCCGGCCATAGGGCCGTCGGAGCCTGCCGTGGCCACCGGTCATCGGCTACGACGATCGTCGCCTCCGTTACAAAAATGTGCCCTTTCAGCCCCTCTCCGGCCCAAATCTGAAGGCAAAGCCTTCTGTTCGCAAAAAGAAAATAAAAAAAGAAGCCTTCAGCCCCTCCACCTAGCCGATGCACGCCTTTCACGCCCTATTCTATCGAAGCCCAGGCCAAACCCTAAAGGGTTCTAGGGTTTTCGATGTCAGAAAAGACCTCCGACGACGGAGGGAGGTGAAGCGACTCAGGTAAAAAACCAATTTTATCTTTTTATTTATTATTTTTTTCGAAATAAAATACAAAAAATAAAAGAATCACCTTTGTTTTTTTCCTTTTAACGCTTTTTTGTTCTTTGTATTTTCTGTGTTCATTACAAACTGTTTATTCGGCTTTTATAGTCGATTGGTTACAAATATTGTATTTGTTTTTTTTTTTTTTTTTTGCTTTTCTACTTCTGTCTTGTTTCTTTTTTCTTTGCAAGTGGTGGTGGAGGGTCAACAGCGACGATGGGAGTCGCACTTTAGCCATTTCAGTGAAACGATGGTAGAGCGGCAAACCTCGGGGCGCAGGTGTCTTCGGGAGAAGTGCCCCCTGACATGGTAAAGAGCGGCTGCTCATAGGGTTTAGGGTTTTTAATTTTTTCTAAAAAAGTTTAAGTTTTGGGCCTTGGGTTATTGAGTATTAGGGTTTTGGGTTAGGTTATATATTTTGGGCTTGTAATATTTGTTTATTTTTAATTTATCTTTTTTTTGGTTTTTTTGGGCGGATAAAATTGACCCGTTACACCCATGTCATGATATTATTTATTAGTATTTTTAATGTTTAATTAATTAATTAAAATAAATAGTTTTAAATAAAATAAAATAAAATAAAATATTTATTTATATTTTATATTTTATATTTTATATGAGCGTATAAATCTTATTGTTTAAGATATATTCTTATTTATAAAAGTACAAATAAAAAATAAAAATATTTTTACCCATATGTTGTCGCAAGTTTTCTTTTTATAAATATATATTAAGAACTAATTTGAGTATAAATATATAAATTTAAATAATCTTGATATTTTTGAATTTAAAAATTGAATTGAGAATAAATTTAGAATAGTCTTATCTAAAATAACATTTATATTATTGTTAGATATTGAGTGATCCGAATCCCGTCACTTGTTGAAGAAATAAATATAGTGGCTAAATAAGGACCATATAGCAATCCTTATAGAATTATTATTCTTTTATTTGACTTTGATTATAATAAGGTTTTTCAACTCTTAAATAGATGTAGTTGAAATTCTTCTTGTATCATTTGTTTTTTAACATTAGTGAATTTCTCCTATTCTGCTCGTGATTTTTCCCAAAAGAATTTTTCACGTAAAATCTATGTGTTCTTGTTTTTCTTTTCTTATTACTTTGCGGTTATTCTACCGCCATTATCTATGTTTATTATATCAATTATAAAAACAAAACAATGAAACTTAGAAAAGAACAATATCTTAAAGTTGAGGTATCAATTTATGTTAAAACTTAAAGCATATAGATTAAATTTCAAAATGACCAAAACTAAAATTTCTCCATTTTTATATGATCTTTAAAAAGAGGTAAAGGTATTAGAATTGAAATTTAGTCATTATATTATAATTTCAAAAAAAAAAATTAGACATAAAAAATTTAGACGCGTGCCACTAAAAAATGCCTTATATTATAAAAGTTGAAGTACCAAAATATAAAAAAAATAAAGTAAAAGATTAAATTTTAAGCATTGTATAGAGACCAAAATTAAAAACTATTGTTATATAATCTTATAAAAAATAGAAGTATCAAAACTAAAATTAACCCTTTTAAGATGTAAAAATAAAAAAGGGTTAAATACTTTTTGGGGTTTGAAATTGGCAACATTTTTTATTTTGGGACTTGAATTTTTTTTGACCTAATTTAGGCCTTAAACTTAACAATTGTTCTCACATAGGGACTTGAACTTTTTTTTTTGTTGTTGTCAAAGTTAGGCCTTGAACTTGGTAATTATTCCCACATTAGAGCTTGAACTTTTTTTCTAAGTTAATTTTTGAAAATCCTAAAATTTAAATCCCAATATAGGAACAATTGTCTATTTCAAACCTCAATGTGGGAACATGATCAAGTTCAAGACTTAACTTGAAACCCCAATGTAAAAGACCTTGCCAAATTTAGGCCTTAAATAGTTATTTAACCCAAGGAAAAACCTGAACTTAAATGCGTGTCATGTAAGAAAGGTGTCAAAACCTTTTTTTTTGAAATGTCGACTTTTATTTAAAAACGAAAATGGAGTCGCCACCAATCTTTTTTATGAGGTGTGATCGGATCACCTCGTAATTTGATCGTTTTAATAAAATGTTTTGATTTACTAAAACAACGATTTTGATCTACGAAATTTAAGAAAACGGGTTCACGAATTGGTTACGTTCGATGAATGATTAACACTCTCGTAACGCCCAAAATTGGCACCTAATTAATTAATTAATTAATTAATTAATGTCTTAATGTCGAAAGTTGAAAACTCGAAAAAAATTTAAAATACGATCCCTTTTTTATTAATGTTGATTTAAAAAAAATGTTTGAATAAATTGAAACGAGCATTAAAGGCTCTATCGTCTCGAGATAATAAAATGTCACATCCCGTAAGTTAGGACACGACATTTGAACCCTCGAAAATAAGCTTGCCTTTTAATTTTTTATATTTTAAAACTTGTATGTTTTAATTCTAAATGATATTCGGCCATTTAGGTCCAACGAGAAAATCGAAACCCCGTAAGTTAGGATACAACTTTTCGAAGTTCCAAATACGAAATATTGCCTTTATTTTTAAAATTTCCCTTTTTTACGAATTTGGGTGAAAATTAATATAATATTTAAAATGATATATGAATAAAATATTATGCTAATGAATGACAACAATATAAATGTACTAATAAGTAATTTATAGTACATATAATGACAACAATCACATAATAGGTATCACTTTAATACCAATATTAACAATCAAAGAAAAAAAATAAATAACAACAATGATAACAATAATAATGACAAAACAATGCATACAAAAAGAAAATGCCAATTTTTCTTAAACGTAATAAGGACAAAGAAATAAATACATACATAAATAAATATTGAGAAAAATAATTTATAAAATATTGAAAATAAAAGACCAAATTAAAATATAAATGAGAGTTGGGGTGCAATTTGTAATAAAGTACATAAATATAATAATAATAATGGTAATAATAATAATGATGATGATGATGATGATGATGATAATAATAATAATAATAATAATAATAATAATAATAAAATGAAATAAATGGACAAATGCCCAAAAGAAAAAAAACAAAATAAAAATATAAACAAAAATAAAGAAATAATAAATAAGCAACTAAATGAATAAATAAATTAATTAAATTAAATGAGGGACTAAATTGATGTTTAGACTAAACTACAAGTACAAAATATAATAAAAATAGATTGATTGAATGATAAAACAAATAAGAGGACCAGTTTGAAACGCGCGGAAAAGGCAAGGGATTAACAGGGAAAATATCCCAAGACCCCATTAAGTGCGCCATTCCATTTTTGCGAATCAAAGGACCCCAATTAAAAGTGAAATAAAATTAAAGAGTTAAATTTTAAAAAAAAATAAAAAAAGAAAATAGGACTAGATTAAAATAACCTAAAATGCGGAAGGACCAGGGGTGTAAATAACCCAAAAATGACCAACGGGTTGGGTCGCGAGGCAGTTGGCCCTAAAAGGCGCCGTTTTGGCATTAAAGGGCCAAAGCAAAACGTTGCCGTTTTACTTCCATTATTTAAATCAATTTTTTTTAAAAACTTCATTTTCTCCCTTCTTCCTCAAAAAACAAAAGAAACTCTCTCAACTGCTCCCCTGTCTTTCCGATCTCCGATATTATCTGAACATCGGGCCACCATGGCAGCCGCCAATCGCCGGTGACGGCGCCGCCGTACACGGTGGCCGGAGAACACCAAAAGACACCCTTTTGAAGCCCGTCACATGTAAGACGCCGATCCGAGGCCAAAACCCCCTAAAACCCGGCCTAACTCGGTGGAGAAATAAAGAAACATTTCGTTTCTTCTCCTTTTCCGGCGTAGCCTTCGATGGCGAGGAGACTAACCAATTTAGGTGAGTTTCCTTTTCTTTTTATTCCTATATCTTATATCTTTAAAAAAATAAAAATAAAAATAAAATGAGAGATACATCAAAAAAAAGTTTACCTTTTGTTTCGAAATTTTTGTTTTTGTATTTGATTTCTATTTCTTCATGCGTATGTTATAATCTGATTTTTATTGTGGCTTTATAGCCAAATACAAAAAGTTAGCATTGTTTTTACTGTATATTTGCTTTGTTTCTGCTTTCCTTTTTTTGCTTGTTTGCAGGCGTTGACGGAGGCGGAGAAGGGATTTTTCCATTTCGGTGCAAGCTTGCAGACGGACCCCGGGACGAGGAGGAACGGCGCAAAGGGGAGACTCTAGGGTTTTGTTTTACTGAAAATGTTTAATCACTTTAGGCCATTGGGCTTGTATTTGAGTTAGGGTTAATTTTGGATTTTTTTTTTTGGGCTTCTAACAAAAGCTTAAACTTTAAAATTTTTTATTTTCTAGCAAGCGGGGCAAATACAAAAGGATTTGGAGTCTGTATTAATTAAGTGGAGCCAAAGGACACCGAGTTAAAGTTAAGGTGTTGGATGGCAACGCAAAACAGAAATTATTGCAACTTTAGACATTGACAATACAATTGAAATTAATTAAGATTAGGTGGTGTCACACTTGGATTGGTTTCTCTAGGTCTAGCTCCCAAGTCCTCAACATATCATTTGGGACATTGATTTCACTAAAACAAAGGGTAGATTTTATCCCACCATTTCCATTAGCATGCTTTGGCAAATTGGCAAGTTCAAACAAGCACATGGCAGCTACTCCACTTAACTTGCATAATTTTATTTTTATTTTTTGAAATCTGGGTTAATTACGTCTTCAAATTATAATACGGCTTATTTATTGGTTCTTAAACTTGGTTAGATCCTTTCATTGGTTTAATTATTTTTTAGACCTTACATGTAGTTCAAACCTAATTTAGAGCATGTTTAATATACCATGGATGAAATTATAACCATGTGTGCTCCTAATATCTATATAAGAAAAATATGATGTGTTAAAAATAGTCATGTTAAACTTTATTCAGATTACCTACATTTTATACACTAAATTTAAAATATTTATGAGGCAAATGCATGTGTATTTACAATTTAATCAATGTATTTTAGAAATACTTCACGTCAAAATCTAACTGAAATTTGATGAATATGTTTATAGAAGAAGTTGATTGATGGAATACCGGCACTTTAAAATATTTGAATGATAACGAGGGATTTCCATGCTTCTCCTTTCTCAAATGTTGGCCAATCAAGCTTTGCCACATGTTCACATTCTCGACCATCCACTTCCATAACTAGGGTTCCAGGACATGTGTTTTAATTATGCCTAATGGCATATTTGAAATGAAAAATTCATACCTAAATTGGTGACTGTCCTATTAGAATGACTTAATGAATACAAAACTGATCCTTTAAAGATTAGGATTAATTTATAATCTAAACTATAGTTTGGGAACATTTGGAAACTTGATGGATGATGAAAAGGGGATTTTCATGGCTTCTCCTTCTCCAGCCACGTGGCAATGTTCTTGACCGTTTTACTTTAAAAAGGGCACGGGATTGAAGGAACTTGCAAGTTGATAGAGTGACGTGCAGATCCTTGTCTTCCACGTGTCCCAGACAACAAACGTGACAGATAAAGCCATAGCAACGTGTCCTCCATAATAACTCCACCCTCTAGTTTCAAATTCCACATGTTTTGGACTGAATAAATTAAGATTTATTTTGAATTAAATAGACGGATTTTCAAATTTTCAAGTTCAGATCAAGACAATAGAATAGATTTATATTTATTTTAATCTCGATCAAATTTTATTTATACACGTTATTTGATAATTTCATACATAATTTTGATTTAAACTCATAAATAACTTTCCCATTTTATTTTAACTCTTCTTAAAATAATGCATCATAATTAAATAAATTTTACAAAACTAAACCAAATGTACATTATAAATCTTATAAAATTAAAAATTTTGTAATAAAATATGTTCTAAATATTCATAAAATTAAAATATGTGTTGTAACTTATTATAAAATTAACAAATTATAATTAAAAGTAGTTATATAATTGAAAGAGAGTATATACATTAATAAAAATATAGAGTGAAGATAATGAAATTCACTTAAAGTCAACTCGTTTAACTAAAAGTATCATAGAGGCTTTTTATTAGAAGTTATATTGTATTTTGTCATTTTATTTAACAAATAATAAAATTAGTCATTATATGTTAGCTCAAAGAGTAAATTAATCTTTTTTGTTAAAAATTTCATCAAGTTGTATGGTTAAAAATTGGCGTGACTGATGAAATAATCAAACAGTGATTCGAGGTGTGCTACATGTATCTCATGCTGATGTACATAGATTAATTTTTAACAATAAAAATGGACGAAATTTGATGTTGAGAAAATTGGTCCCTCTAAAAAAATTAGGGGTGAACATTCAATCGAGTCGAGTAAATTTTTTTGAGTTAATTAAGTTTACGAGTCCTATTTTATCATCCTAACTCAATTTGAATTTTTTTTAAATTGATTTGAGTTAAACGAAATTCGAGTCGAGTCGAATCGATTGAAATTATTTGAGTTAAATTAAAAAATTAAACATATCAAATAAAAATATTGTTACAAGATAACTAATTCTATATTAAAACACATAAATTTCAAATCATATATATTTGAAAAATTTTTCAAAGCAAAATAATAATAAAAATAAGATACTTTAGTATGATAAATTTGAATCATTAATTAAGTCCCAAAATTATTATTTTAGAAATTTTTAAAAATTTTAACTTTTTTATATATATAGTAAATTTTTATAATCTTTTAAAATATAAAATATAAAATTTTATAAATATTTTGAATCTTAAAAATTATTTTAATTTTTGAAAATTATTTTGAATTATTTTGTAATTTTTGTTGTGAGAGAGATCAATTTGCTTATTTTTAAAGTTGATAGGGACGAAAATGATATTTACACCAATCTATTATTCGAATTGTGAAATTAAACTCGACTCGAACTTGAAAGTTGAATCGAGTTATTCGAGTTGACTCGAATAACTCGATTCAACTAACTCGAAATTCGGAAAAAAATTCGATTCAAATCGAGTTTTGCTCACCCTAAAAAAATCGAAACAATTTAATTCCTTTCAATTTTGAAAATGAACAATTAAGGAAAATTAGTCTCGACGTTAATATTTTCTATCAATTGTACGCAATTTTCAATGGTATGATAATAAATTTAGCTCTAATTTTAGATATTCTGTCAATGTGGTCTTGATTTAACAAATTTAGCCTATAACATTTGTGTAAATGTGTAAATGTTGAGATTAAGTTTGTTGAAGTTTTCAAAATCAAAACCAAAATGACAAAACATGTAAATATTAAGGGCTAAATTTGTTATTATACCAATCAAAATTGCGTACAATTGATGGAAAACATTAACATGGAGACTAATTGTCTTTAATTGCTCACTTCAAAATTAATAAGTATTAAATTGCTCTGATTTTTTAAGAGGGACCAGTTGCTAAATTTTAAAAAAATGATAGGGATTGGAGAGGTCTTTTTACCAAGAAAATTTTAATAGAAGGACTAGTTTGCTCTTTGATCTAACATAAAATGACTAATTTACTCTCTTTTTAACTAGAGAGAAAAAAAATGCAATCTAACTCCTAATACAGGGACCTCCTTAATACTTTTACCAAAAAAATTAAACTTTTTTGTAGAGTCGAGACGGATCAAAACCCGGTAAATTATTTTTTTAATCACCCCTAAAGAAAGCCAAAGTATAGGATACCTTTGCTCCTTAGATATGTATAATTTTACAAATGCCATCAATTTGAGATAAATAATAATTAAATATGTTCCCATTTGAATAGTATCTTACAAAATAATTTTTAAAAAAATTAACATACGAAGAAGTTCTGAATTTGTACCTATTTGGTATTTAAAATTTTTTTGGATTTAACTAGTTTTTAAATTTCTTTTTTCTGCTAAATAATTGGTTCATAAATTAGGAAATCATAAGCCAATTTGGTACTTTTTTTAGGTACTTTTTTTTTTTGATGAAAACGACCTAACTGGTCACAATCAATTTATTGTATCTTTCAAAATTAACTCATGGATCTCCATAGGATAATCCACATTAAAAACCATATTATAATTTTTATCCTTAGCCGGTTTACAAAGCTGGTCCGCAATTCTATTACAGCATCTAGAAGCCCAGTTAAAAATAAAAGTTTGAAGGAAATCGGTCTGCTTATACAAAAGCCGCATACAATGGCCCATAGCAGTCAAGTCCACATCCCTTTTATTGAAACAGTTGACCAAACAGGCACAGTCAGTCTCCATGTCCAATCTATCCCATCCGTTCATCCGGGCAAATTTAATGCTTTCATCCATAGCCTACATCTCCGCCCACTCAACACTCATATCTTTGTTCAGAATCCCCGTCCTGCCCCCAAGCACAAAACCATCGGCATCCCTAGCCACTAAGCCGTAACACATTTGTTTTCTAAAGACAATGGCGTCGAAGTTGATTTTAACCACCCTCGAAGCTGGTTACTTCCAGACTTTTCCTACTCTCATTCTCGGCAGCATTGGTACCTCCACCAGGTTATATATTCGAAAGTCATGGCTTAAGGACGCTGCTCTTTCCCAGAGGACTTTGGCATCTTCCTCAACCCTCTGGAAGATGTGGTTGTTCCTGCTATTCCACATATTCCAAAGGACTGTGATAAAGTCAGAGACAGCAGTTTTGTCCAGGACACGACTACTTCTTCAATCCAGTCGATGCAGCAAAAAAAGTTTTCATTAAGGAGTCTGTTGTTGAACCCCCCGAACTCCAACACTGCCCTTGCCTTTGGACAATCTTTCATCGTATGGATAAGGGTTTCCTTCTCATTCCCAAATCTCGGGCAAGTATTGTTGTAACCACTACGGATGCTAGCAATTTTGTCATACGTGGGGAGAATCTCGTGACCCAGTCTCCAGCAGAAAATACGAATTTTAGGTAGAGTTTTTAATTTCCATATAAATCTCCAGAATATCCTGTGTGGACCATACCTAACCTGCTTGAGGATCAGCCAGGAATAGGCAAACATAGAGGAGAAAAAACCGTGTGGATTGTGGAACCAGATACGTTGGTCGTCAAGGCCATTATGGAGAATGGGAAATTTGCAAATTTGATCCCTCATACTTTCACCGTAGAGCTCCAAAATCCTTTTCTCGTTCCATCCATCTTTGCGCTCGTTAAAAAGCTCAGCCACCTTGTTTTCGTTTACTAGCCTTCTCTCAATATTAATAGACAAACCTGATAGCCCTTCAAAGCCCCAATTTTCAGTCCATATATTAATGCATCTTCCATTACCCACATTCCATCCAAAGCCCTCATGCAGGATGCTGGCAGCCTTGGCTATACTTTGCCACGTGTATGACGCCCTAACAATATTTTTGGGGTGAAAAACATCCCCATCTGGAAAGTATTTCGAGCAAAGCACCCTGTAACACAGGGTATCCCTATAGTTGATGAGGTGCCAAACTTGCCTACCCAAGAGAGCCACATTAAAAAGCTGGAGATCCCTAAATCCGAGACCCCCTACGCCTTTAGGGTGACAAATCTGATTCCAAGCCAACATATGCCAGCCCCTTTTATTTTCTCCACCCTCCACTAGCATCGATTCATCATAGATTGAATCTCCTCAAACACTCCTTTTGGAGCCAAAAACACCGAAAAAACATAAGTAGGGATCGATTGGAGAATCGATTTCAAGAAAATCTCCTTTCCCCCGTTAGACAAAAGCTGCTTTAACCAGACATTAATTCTACAAGCAATGCGATCCAGAATATTCTTAAAAGCGCTGGATTTCTTCTTGCCAACAGGAATAGGGAGCCCAAGATAGCCGTCCAGGTTATCAACCACCTTTATATTAAGAAGACCACTAGTAGTTGCCCGTTGGGATATAGGGGTGTTAGGGCTGAAGCACACCATCGATTTTTCCAGATTAATGCTTTGGCCAGGCATCTTTTCGAATTTATCCAAGATCTGTGTGAAAGCTTCCACCTCACTCTATTTGTTCCTAACAAACAAAAGAGCATCATCAGCAAAAAAAAGATGGTTAATTCTAGGACCACTCCTACTTGCACGAATACCCTTAATCTTATTATTCTGTTGGGCATTTATCAATATTCAAGAGAAGACATCCATGCAAAAGATAAAAAAGTAAGGGGATAAGGGGTCCCCTTGGCAGAGACCCCTCTTCGGGGTAATGACTTCAGTAAGGCGCATGTTACATTTGACTCTGTATCTGACTGTACGCGCACAGTTCATAATTTTCTTAACCCAATCACTAGATAAACCAATCTTTAATAGAACTTTCTCCAGGAAACACCACTCCACCCAATCATAAGCTTTGCTCATATCGAGCTTGATCACATATCCTTTGTTTGGACCATTTTGAGATCTGCGGAGATAATGCATGAGCGCATGTTCAATTAACACGTTATCGTGAATCATCCTGCCAGGCACAAAGGCGCTTTGGTTCTGGCTGATGCATATGTTCAATTAACATGTTCAATTAACACGTTATCGTGAATCATCCTGCCAGGCACAAAGGCGGTTCCCAATGACTTTCGAAATGATCTTATAGACTACCCTGCACAAAACTTATTGGATGAAAGTTAGTCATCTCACAAGGGTTCGCAATCTAAAGGATCATAACCAATAAAGTTTCATTAATATTATTAACATTATTGGTTCCCTTCAAGGTCTCATGACACAGCCTTAAGATATCCTCACCCACGGTCTGCCAGTGTTCTTTAAAAAAAACTCCCCAAAAGCCTATCAATTCCCGGAGCTTTCCTCGGGTCCGTTTGTTTAAAAGCAGTCAAAATCTCAACGTCAGTGAACTCTCTATTAAGACTCTTGTTCATACTATCAGTGATGCACTTCGGGACATAATGCAAGTCAACCTGCTCGATAGTAGATTTGAAAGGGTCGTTGAAATAATTCCATGCAATGGTACATATCTCATTCTTGTATTCATGCCACGTACCATGCGAATCTTTTAATCTCTTTATGCTATGCTTCTTCTTACGGCTCGTAGCCCGTATGTGGAAATAACAGGTATTTCTATCCCTTTCTCTAAGCCATTGAATACAGGTCATTTGCACCTAGTATTTTTCTTCCACTTCATACAAGTGCCCTAATTTGCCATGCATAGACTTGAGGAGCTTCGTCGATCTCTCGCTGATAGGCCCATCCATAAGGTTTCCAATCTTCTTTTCCAAACATTAAGTTTAACCTTCATTCTTTTATAATAATGATATTTCCAGGGTCCAAGATTCTTCCGGACATCCTTCATTTTATCCAGAATATTTCTCTCTTTATTAGACCAAATACGGGTGATGATTTCCTTAACCTCCTGCTCCTTAGCCCAATATGTATCATATCTAAACCAAGTTATGGGATCACTGCATTTCTTCTCCACCTTTCTGCCAATAGTATTCATAAGGACAGCATCATGATTAGACTTGGATTGGCATACAACCTTTGTATCAAGGAACGACATTTTTTCAATCACATCCTCCGAAACAAGAAACCTGTCAAGTCTGTCTTTAACAAGGTCGGGTCCCTCCTGTCATTACTCCAAGTGAACCAATCGGTTCTAGTTTTAACATCTACCAAAGACATCACCTCCAGGATCTCACAAAACTCATTCATTGAATTTCTCGATTTTCGCCGACCTCCTTCCTTTTCAGTATCATTGAGAATAGCATTGAAATCGCCTCCCACAATCCAACCTTCCCTAACAGTTCTTTTCACCCTTCCTTAAATTTGGATCAGCTTGACCATAGAAACCAGTGAACCTAAGCACCTCACCATCATCCAATTTAACCAGAGAGTCAACATGGTATTTTGAATAATTCTGGATCGTGACCTTAACACCTTCCTTCCACATCAACGCCAGCCCACCACTCCTCCTTTCCGCACTAACAACCATACATCCTTCCATTCTGCACCTATAGCTGATACGAGATAGACAGTTAGAGTAAATCTTAGTCTCACATAAGAACACAATATCAAGGGTATTAGAAACAAGAAGTTGCTTCAATTAGCAAACTGTCGTAGGGTTCTCAATCCCTCGACAGTTCCAACAGAGGGCCTTCATTGCTCTTGGCGGGGCTAGTCGCCAACCACCGCCTTAAAGGGTGAAGCAATATCCAACAATCTTCTCTTAGCGATTTTTACAGGGCTCTCGTCAATATTGTCTTCGCTCGGTCCCCTTTGTCTCTTTCTTTTGCTTTTAAAAACGTCCCATTCCATCACATGTTGATTTATGAAGTCATTTTTCCACTGGAGAGGTAGACATAGAGCCCTCCTCACATTCCTTCTTTCTGCCTTTTTGAACTATTTTCCAACTGTCCTCCCTCGTATCTGATTTGCTTTCATCTCTGTCTTCAGACTCTATGGGTTTTATCGTCATCACTTCTAGCCCATTTCACCGTATTCCCCGACCTTGATTCAGGGAAACAAACACAGCCCTTAGCCAGCTACCGTATTGGAGGCTTGACTCATTTGCCTCATAGCCTACCTTACCATCTTGACAATTCTTCATGGCATGTCCGATCAAGCCACATGAGTAACAATAATCTGGTAACCTCTCATACTTAAAAGCATATATTATCTCAAACCTATCTGTATCTACTAGCTTTACAATTCTCCTCTAAGGTTTCGAGATATTGATCTTCATTTTTATCCTAATAAACTCTGTCCACCATCCATTTCTATCCTTCCAATCAATCGCCACCAATTCACCTATTGCCTTTCCCACATCAAGAGCAGGTTGGCGATCCATTAGCTCCAATGGTATGTTAAAAACCCTTATCTAGAAAGAAGACATATTAAACTCGTAGGTATCAATGGCTTTTCCTTTAACAAAGGGCATCATTGAAAATAAAAAGTTATCAAAAAGTCAGGGCATAAGGTTGAGGATTCTATTCCTATCCTCCAAGCATCCAAACTTAACGATGACTACCTCATCGTTCAACGCTACAAAGTTTACCTCTTCTTTGGTAAACCATAGCGATCTAAAGACCCTATACATCGCCTCCCTGTTTGGTTTTTCTATCGCCATTATTTTACCCATAGCCCAAGATTCAAAACCTAGAAAATTCTTTTCGTCTTTTGACCGAAAAACCCTGACAGATTCTTCATCCGACAACTTTAAGCTTTCCAGTAACACATTTATATCATCTACCATCGTAGCTTTATCATTTACAAGTATCTCTTCCATTGTGCAACAAATTCGCGTAATCCTCACCTCCACATAGAGGCCAAGGCTCTAAACTCGTAAAAACTTAGCGAAACACAAAGACATATAGAAGAAAAACAAACCAATGATAGTATAGAAAAAGAAAGAAAAAGCCTACAAGAACCTACTTCAGAGACCAACCCAGATAGAAAAGGAACTGAAAAGAAAGCAAAATAGAAAAGCAGAAAACTGACTAAAAAAAACAAAAGCTAAAAAGAAGAAGAAGCTAAAGACGGAAAAAGAAACAAAGAAACGGGTGTAAAGAAACTAGAAAAAGGACAAACACTCTGCACCACATACAAAAAGAAAGAAAACAAGAAAGCTAATCGCCAGAAGAACAAGAAACGAGATAGAGCAACATAAAATGACAGAAGCTAGATAAAGAAGACTACGAAAAGGGTCTTAAGGCAAAAACCCTAAAGCACCTTCAAGACCTGCATGAGAGCAATAAACCAAATTAAAAAAATTGAGGCCTTAAAACATGCAGAGTTATGTAGAAGAAAGTCAAAAAATAGAAATTATTATTAGACCACCAAAAGTCCATTAATAAAGCCGCCGATTTCCAAGAAAAATCATGCAGAAAACCGTACGTAAAGAAACCAAAGAAACAATAATAAAATTCAAGAAAGTAAAAGGAAAGATTCAAGAAAATCAGGCAAGACACCACCAAACCCGAGGAGCACTTGATGCATGCAACGTTCTAAAAGC
The DNA here is from genome assembly GCA_025506655.1 of Gossypium rotundifolium. Taxonomy (NCBI): domain Eukaryota; kingdom Viridiplantae; phylum Streptophyta; class Magnoliopsida; order Malvales; family Malvaceae; genus Gossypium; species Gossypium rotundifolium. The sequence goes on along the minus strand of CP106733.1, from coordinate 33,585,746 downwards.
TGTGATTGACAAGACCCCTTATGTCAAATCGCCAACATCAAATGCCAGCAAGAAAGAGAGATCCAAAACAAAAGCCTAAGAAAAAAACCACACTACCAACACCGCTAATCAAAAGAGACAGAAAACAATAAAAAAAAAATCATAAATCCCCAACCACCATTACACCCAAAACACCACCCCGAACTGCCATAAATTCAAAAGAATAAGGCAGACACACATTTTTAGTTTCACCACCTTGAGATCCAAATGACAAGAAAGAACTCAAATAATTTTTCCTAGAGCTGATTTGTTAGAAGTTAAATGAAACCAGTTTCTATGGGAATTTCAATTGTTTGAAATGCCATGGATATTTGTGAGTCTCATATAAAACCCTCTTATCTCAAAATTTAAACATTGCAAGATTTTTTGTTGCAGTCAACTAGCCACTGGTATGGTGATAAACTGACTTGCAATAGGTACTTAATATTGTGATGTCGACGTGATATTGACGACATGTGGTAAACTCACATTTTGACACGTGACAAAAATAAAAAAAAGTTGTCAAGTATCACCGTTGTAAAAGGCCCAATTTGCCCGGGCCCAAAATAGGAGTATGAAAACCAACAAAAAAATAATAAAATAAAAAGTCCATTAAAAGACAGTCCAGATTACAAGCCTAAAAATACAAAAACTGGGCCCAATTAAATTAGCCCGATTTCCACTGACCAATAGGCCCAAAAACTAAAATATTTTCAGAAAAGCCTAGGGTTTTTAAAACCATAGGCGCTGCAGCCTCCCTCAAGTTTCGTGCCCGTGCCTCGTCCAGAAGCATCTCGTCCCAAGGCCTCCTGACGCGCCCTCTGTCACCTTGCACGGAAATGGCAAAAATTGCCCATCCTCTGCCTCTGTTGACCCTCGAAAGTACCTGCAAAAAGAGCAAAGAAGACAGTAAAGAAAATAGCAGAAATAGAAGCAAACAGAGGCAATAATAATAAACATTTAATATTTGTTTGGCTATGTAAGCTCGAAAACAAGACCAATGTAAAGGGGGGACCGATCTTTTGATTTTTTTTAGAAAAAGAGAACAGTTTAAAAAAATACAAAAAGAAACTTTTGAATCCAATGGTGAACCTTCCGATATTGATTTATTTTTATCCTTTTTGTTTTTTAAATATAATCTATAAAAAAGGGGGGAACATTTACCGAAGTCGGTTGATCTTTTCGCCGGCAAAAACAACGACGGAAAAGGGGGAGAACGAAGCGCCTTTTGGTTCCTCCGCTAGGCTAGGTCGGGTTCTCGAGATTTCAGCCTTGGATCGGTGCCCTACTCCTGACGAGGTTCAAAAGGGGGTCTTTACGCCTTTCCAGCCACCACGCACGGCGGTCGCCAGCGCTGGAATCCTGGCCGGAGTGGTGGCCGGAGTCTAGGCTAGGTTGAGAGAGTGGAGAAGTTTTTGTTTTTTTTTTTTTTTTTTTATGAGAGGCTAAAAAGGAGGTTTAAAACAAATATATATATATATAGGAGAGTAAAATGGCACCGTTTTGTGCCTTGGGTCAGGATGCCAAAACGGCGTCGTTTTGGCTCCGACCCGAGTGACTCGACCCGCTCCGGCCTAGGATCCGCGTGTTTTTCAACGGAATGGCTAATTTCACTTTTAGCCCTTTCGCTTTTTTATTTATTTGCAATCGGGTTTATTTTATTTTTTAATTTTGCCTTCATAATCTATTTTGACTTTCAATTTAGTCCCTACACATACGACGCCGTTTTGGAGGATGGGGATTAATTTCCCTTTTGGTCCCTCCTTATTTACGCATTCAATGTGGTCCTTTTTCTTTTTATTTATTTCGAATTTGCCCTGAACTTCTATTTTAAATTCAATTTAGTCCCTTTTTCTGTTATTTTGCAATCTTTATTATTATTATTATTATTATTATTATTATTATTATTATTATTAATGGTATTATTATTATTATTTAACATTATTATTATCATTACTATTATCATTTTGTTACTCTTATTATTATTATTATTATTATTATTATTATTATTATTATTATTATTATTATTATTATTTTAATTTTTTACAATTATTATTCATTATTATTATTATTACTACTACTATTATTTATTTTCTTTTTACTACGATTATTCATTATTACTATTATTAGTATTATTATTATTTATTATTATTGTCATTATTTTTATTATTATTATAATTATATTTTCTCGTATTATTATTACTATTTTTATTTTATTTTTATTACTATTTATTATTACTATTATTTTTATTTTTATTACTATTTTTATTGCTATTATTTTTAGTACTATTATAATTATATTTTCTTTTTTTTGTGTATATTTAATTATTTTTTATTTTATTTTTGGCTTGATTATTTTAATTTAATTTATTTTTGCCCTTATTATTGTAATTCGCATTAACGCATTTATTATTCTTTCATCGTGCACATTTGTACCATCATTTTTCATTTTATTACCAATTTACGCTGCTTTAATCTACACCTGTTACATAAATTTCATTTTTTAAATCAGTAATTTTTCGTATTTCGAGATTCGAAAAGTTGCACCCTAACTTACAGGGTTGCAATTTTCTCGATAAATCCGAATAACAAATGTTTTCAAAACATTTTTAACCTTGGGAATTACGAAAAGATCGTGTTCTAACTTACGGAATATGATTTCTTTCTAAAAACTGAGATAATCAAATGCCTTTCAAAATAAATAAGTTTTTCGGTGTTATTCTCGTATCGGGAATTTAAGACATTGCGTCCTAACTTACGAGACGTGATTCTTTTCTTGATTAACGTGAAACATGCCTTGCTCTCAAGTTTTATATAACAAAGGATCATAATTTTTTTAAAAATTTCCTCAAATTTCTAATTTTCGACACTAAGACACTAATTAATCAACTAGGTACCAATTTTTGGGCGTTACGAGGGTGCTAATCCTTCATCGTACGTAACCGACTCCCGAACCTGTCTTTCTGAATTTCGTAAACCAACAAGCGTTGTTTTAGATAAATCGAACCATTCATTAAAAAAAACTATTTTACAAGGTGACCCAATCACACATCATCAAAAAGGATTGGTGGCGACTCCCATTTTTTCATTTTCATTTTCAAAATCAAAGTCGACGCCATTTTTAAAAAAAAATGGTTCCGACAGCTTGGCGACTCCACTGGGGACCCAAATGAGAGAGTCAAGCCACGAGTTGATTACTTTTGTCTTTTTGTCGAAAATTAAAAACTCAGTTTAAATGTACGATCCTTTTGTTACATTTCATCCGTCTTTGTTACGACTTTCATCATTTTGGTTTACTTTTCTGGTTTGAATTTTTGATATGTTTCTGCACATTGCGTCGCATGATTGGTCGATCTTACCCTTTTAAGTGGGAGTGAGAAACTATTCCTTCGTGAGGTCTTCACCTCCGTGTACGATAGTAGATCGATTTTGGGATACATCCGTACCTATGTCTTCGTGAGATTTTCATCTCCGTGTAGCCATAGGGAAATGTATTCCCCTAAACTGAACTCGGTCCATATAAGCCTATAATGGGTGAGGATAGAGGAATCTGCCAGTTCGGGAACCTTTGCTTTAGAACCGAACGCCATATAGCGAGCCTTAAGAGCCCACCCTAGGTAGAACCACTCCAAACCCCTAGTGGTCATCCAAATAGGTACTCTATTTGTTATTTATGTTTTTGTACTGACGTATTTTCTTTATTCTGGTTATGATTGCATTGCATTAATTATAGAAAAGAGGTGTTGATTCACGTTTAGTTGTTAAATAGAGAGTTTGTCATGGACAATAGATTTCTTGATAAAGTAGAGGATAATGCGATCTTCCGAATATGGTCTGAGTAAACACAAAGAGAGAAGGGTGATGGTCTGACAAAGGAGTACACGACTTTGCTTCATTCCCCGAGGATTCAAGCCGACAAAGATTATTCGAGAGCTGTTAAGGCCTCGATTTCCTTAAAGAAGCAAACAAGCATCATAGGGATAAGTGAGCAATGGGTCGCAGCCCGGATCAAGCAAAAATGGGCTAGTAGAGGCATCAATTGGAAAATTTTACGAGATTTAATCTTAACATCCAGATATGAAGAAAATGATCGATGTCTTCGCTTCGAGTATTAGGACAAGGCGGTATATGTAATCTGTTTTACGTAAAGAAATTTGTTTTCTAGTAAAGTTGTTCTAATAAAATTGAATCAGAGTCAATGCCTCTTTTTTGCATTCATCTCATGCATTTCCATCATATTGCATCATATGAACTAAATTTCAAAAAGAGACCCTAATTAAAACAAAATTATTTCAGAGTTAATCTGGAAACCAACAAGAGCCAACCAATCGAACATCGTTACAGTACAAACTGAAGCAATGGACTAAAGGTTGAAGAGATTAGAGAAAATGCAAATACAGATGCAAAAGCAATTGGCCAAAATTCAACAAGATATTAAGAATCAGATGCTAGAATTTCAAAGAAACATGATGAGCCAATTAACCCATATGCTAGTTGGAGGGTTAGAAAAAGGAAAAAGCCTTATGGTTAATTTCGGGGACGATAACGAGGACTCCGTTTATCATTCAAACTTTACCCTAACAAACACCCAAGCACAATCAGACACGTATCCACAAATGGTGTCTATTAATATGAGACCATAATACCAAACTAGAACCTCGACACCGGTGAACTTCCCGATAGGTTCAGGTTCTAATCCAGGGGATAATCCAATCAATCCTGTCGTCCTTGATTTGGATGATCTAACGGAAAAAAAAAGTCGAGAGTGGAGCTCCCAAAACAATTTAAAAATCGTTACAAACAGAAAAGGCGAGAGTGAAGCTCCCAAATCAATACTCTAAATACCTTAAGGAAGAGGGAAAATGTAGTGAATAATACGAGTACGTATAATAAGGGCTATTCAATGCCGATTACCATAAGCCAGCCAAGGACGTCAACTACTAGCCATCAGGTCCCCTCAAAGCAAGATTCCAATCTAAGAACAAATTTAGAAAAACTCCGGTTCATGCCCATCCCGATCACGTATGGGGAGTTGTACCAAATTTTGTTTGATGCACATATAGTATCCCCTTTTTACCTAAAACCTATATAGCTTCCCTTTCCCAAATGGTACGATGCGAACGCCCAATGCGAGTACCACGCGGGAATCACAGGACACTCGATTGAGAATTACACCACTTTCAAAAAGATAATCGAAAGACTCATCAACATGGGTATTGTGAAATTCGATGATCCATCTGATGCAGAAAATTTGTTACCCAACCATTCTAACAAATGGGTGAACGCGATAATCGAGAATACGGGAAAAAAATCAAGGGGAATACTACAGAAGTAAAAACCCCATTGAAATGGGTTTTGAAACAAATGATAGACATGAGATTAATCATTCAGACTTCGGAGGAGGTACCCAAAAGGATGAGGAGCCACTGTGAATTCCATGCAGAAGAAGGTCATGAAATCTAAGAGTACGCTGAATTCAAAGCTTTGGTGCAGAGCCTGATGGATAATAAAGAGTTAGAATTCCTTGAAGAGGTCAAAAGCCTGGAAGGAATATCGGGGAATCTAAACATTAACGTCGTATCTGAAGAGGGAACCGGGGAATAAAATTTTCCAAGCATTTGCCCTTACATACTTGGGAGTGTTTTGAACAATGGGACTGTGGAAGAGATCCCTATATTTTTAGAGCTAAATTTGGAGTAATGTTCAAAACACACTTATTGCTCTAAGCCTAGGAGCAATAAGAATCTTTTTGTGAAATAGGCTTATGTTCAACATCTATATTTTCAATGAAAATGCATTTTTGTGTCTTCCTTTGAGAAAATATTCTTTTATTCTTTTATTTCATTCATGTTCATACCACATAAATAATTATTCTTAGTTTCATTTGATCTTTGAATATTCTTTCGTACCTACAACAGGTCCCTAGATATCAACGACATGAGCGATGCTGCTACTGACTCAAAGTCTACTTTTGAGTAAGATATGTGTCTAGAGGGATCTCAGGACTTTGAAGACGACATAGATTATAACCTATCTCCTGATTTGTTGAGGATGATAGAACAAGATGAAAAATAGATCCTACCTTATAAAAAGTCATTGTGAGCCTAGGAGAATGAAAAGAGGTGAAAATCAGAGCCTATATCACCACAAAGACAAAGCGAGACGTCGTTGAGTTATTCCAAGAATTCCAAGATGTTTTCTCATGATCGTACTCGTAGATACCCTCTACCAAGACATGTGGATGTTGTTAAGGCTAAGAAAATCTCAGAAGAGAAACACATGCTAATGGTTACAATGGCCAGGCAAATCGTGAGGTTTGGGTACTGCGGGTCCACCACGGAAGGGGATTGTATTAGTTATACCAAGAAATGCCATATGTGCCAAATTTATGGAGACAAAATTCCTATGCCTCCTTTATCTCCTCATGTATGACATCTCCGTAGACTTTCTCTATGTGGGGCATGAATGTCAGTGGGCCAATCTCACCAAAGGCTTCTAGCGGGTATCGATTCGTCTTTATGGTCGTCCTTTACTTCACTAAGTAGGTGGAAGGTGCTTCATATGTCGATGTCACAAAGTCGACAGTCAGAAAATTCTGTGTCGGTATGGAATCCAAGAAAAGGGATCATATCTGACAATGCATTAAATTTGAACAATGGCACAATATCAGAAGTTTGCAGTCTGTTCAAGATTAAACATCGTATCGCCCCAAAACGAACAGAAAAAAAAAGAGATCGTGAGGAAAATAATTGAGACTCATAAAGATTAGCATGAGAAATTACCAAACATCTGTTAGGACCTCCACCGGGGCAACGCTTTTTCAATTAATTTATGGAATGGAAGTAGTTTTACCTATCGAAGATGAGATCCCCTCCTTTCAAATCTTGTTAGAGCTGAAGCAAAATAGATCTAATTTCGATATGATCAAGCAAACCTGATTAAAGAAAAGAGGTTGAAAGCTGTTCGAAATTATGATGAAAAGGTTCGCCCTAGAGAATTCCATGAAGGAGACCTAGTTTTGAAAATGATACTTCCTCTACAGAAAGACTTCTGAGGAAAGTGGATGTCAAACTGGGAAAGACCTTACGTGGTAAAGAAGGCCTTCTCTAGAAAAGCGTTAATTTCGACCGAAAGGGATAACAATGACCTGTCTAATCCTATTAGCTCAAATCAAGAAATAATTCATTAAAAAAAAGTAAAAAATGAAAGAGAAAATGAAAATAAAAAGAAGAATGAGAGGCCAAGGTGAAAACCTGCAAAGAGCGCCTTAAGACCAAATGGGTTTTGAATTGAAAACCCGTAAAGGGCAATTCAAATTTTAATAAAAAATAGGGCATGCTGTAGCCTCGCTTCCTCTAATTTAACAAGAAGATGAGACGTCATGCCTTGAGACAAAAGGGGTTTTGAATTGAAAACTCAAGAAAATGGCAATTCAAATTTTGATCAAAGGTGGGGCATGTAGTAGTCTTGCTATGCCTGAATTAAAAATAGGGAGAGATGTTACGTCTTGGGGCATCAACAGAGTACTCTGGATCTTCTAAGCACATATTGATCTCAAAATGGCCTTCAAGAAGTTCGTGTAGAGAAGCTCATGTTGCGATATCTAGGGCACCTATTTTCCTCTCACTTATTTTGTATTCCAGCAATGATTGCTTTCTTTGATTAATCCATTCTTTTTAGAATTTGTTCCTGATAAATTTTAGTTTTGTCCATCATTATGATATTTTTCAAGCATTTCGCATTTAAATAACGATTAATGGACCAATATTTTTATAAAAGGGGTTTTTCATATTACTCTGGAAGTTTCTAAATAATACATGAACCTGAAGCAGGAATATTTTTTAGAACTCACCAAACCTAAGGGTTGGAAATATTTGAGAAAGAAGAGTCTAAATTGTGACTACTTCATTGGATTTTCTGTCAAAGACACCAGCTGAGCAAAGAGGGCATGATAACACCTCAATGATACAACATCGATGAACAATGAGCAATGATAACCCAAACATTAAAAAGGGATCATTCTCATGCATTCATGTAAATATCGTTCTTATACATCCAATTAGGAGCATTTGATTCATTCTGATCATGACATCCTAATCATTTGGCATAAGCATAAGCACATGAAATCGATTCTACACGTCATGTCCCCTAGAGGACAGTGTAACAAGATCAGTGAACCCACAAATCTCAACTCCCTGAAGTAGCAATGGAGCAGATTAAAGTTATAGATCTTATCTCCTTGAAGTTGCAGTGGAGTAGATCGAAGACAGCGAATCTTATTTTCCTGAAGATGCAATAGAACAGATTAAAGCTACAAATTGGCGAATCTTATCTTCTTGAAGTTGCAGTGGAGCAGATTGAAGCCACCAGCCTTATCTCCTTGAAGTTGCAGTGAAGCAGACTGAAGACAATGGATTTTATTTCCCTAAAGATGCAGTGGAACAGATTGAAGCTACAAATTGGCGGATCTTATCTTCCTAAAGTTGCAATGAATGATTGAAGCCACCAATTTTATCTCCCGAAGTTGCAATGAATGATCAAGACAATTTGTAACACCCTTAAGTCAGATTCATCATCGATTAGGGTTACGAGGCATTATCATTCAAAACACAGTTTAGCACAATCATTTATCACCTTACTAATCATGTATCACAAATAAGCACATTTCAAAGCTTCAACCAAATCAATTCGAACATATATCAAAACTCAATTGAACATATTTTATAGTTACCAAATTTGAACCAAACTTGTATACATCAAAGCTATACTCACATATTTAATACTTTCAATATTCGATTCCCTATATCCATCACATTAATGACATTATCATAAGTGAATCATATTCAAGCATATGTCCTCACTTTTTATGTTCAGCATATATATCAGTACATTTTTACATTAGCTAAGTATCAAACATTTCATCTCATAACTTCTGTATATATACATAATGAAACCAATCAAACCATTATGTATACAACTTAATATCCAATCACATATGCGGCCTTAACATCATTTCAATATGACCGTATGTAATATATATAAAACAAGTTATACACATACAGAACATATAACAAATCATCAACTCCAATAATTGTATATTAAATCTATTTTATAAAAGACATGCGCATTGTAGAAGCCCAAATTTGCCCGGGCCCACACTATATCCAATTAAAACAAAAAATAAAATAATAAAAGTCCAAAGTCCCTTTTTACGCTTTTTTTTTACGTACCAATTACATAACCCAAAATAGACCCCAAAATACAATTGGCCCAATCTAAATCAGGTCTGATTGGCCCAATAACTAAAAAACATTTTCGAAAATCCTAGAGTCTCCGAATGTTCTAACGCCCACTTAACGATTGACTCCCATGGCGCTTCTACGTGTGACGCTTCAGTTAGCCTCCACGCGCACCATCTACCATCGCCGCTTCAAAGAACCCACACCTCACACGCCAAGACGACGCCACAACCTCCGTACGGTGCCACATTCACGCAACAACCTCCGTACCTACAAAACGAATACAACAGAGCAAACGAATGGCAAAATAACAGTAGCAGAGAAAACAAATGAAAAACAGTTGTAATTTCGATTATTTTTATTTTCTTTTCAGTTATAAAAAACTGGAAGAACCATTTGTAAAAGAGGATTTTCTGAATACAGAGAATACTGAGAAATCAAAAAATAAGAGAAAACCTTCGAAGGTCGATTCTGACTTTATTGTTTTATCGTCTACTGTTTTTTGATATTATTGTTCATTTTCTATTTTATTTGTTTGAAACCTTTTATAAAAAAAATCAAAAGTATGAGCGAGGAAACCATACCTGAGCAGTCGGGGCACGTCGTCGGAGCCTCGTCTCCGTCGTCGAAGCCGGACCGAAGGCAAGGAAAAAGGGGGATTTCCTTTCCGAGAGTCAGAGTACCAGGGTTGGTCTTCAAACGGGTCTCGAAACAGGGGGCTAGATTTCCTCTCCACGCGCCGTTGGCTACCGGACATGGTGGTGGTGTGAAGAGCGGCCTAACGGAGCCCAAACGTCAGAAATGGAAAGGGAGAGGGAGAAGCTTTAAAATGTTTGGTTTTTTTTTTCTCTCCTCTGAGCTAAGAATGAAATGAAATGGAATAAAATTTGGGGTTTTAAAACTTTGAATAAAACGACGTCATTTGGTGGGGTGAGATTTGTGTTTTCGCTTTAAAAGGACAATTTGCGTGTTTGGTCCTTTTGTTTCGTGCTGCCATTCGATTAAATCCATTGCATATTTTCTTTGTTTTTAAATTTTTCATGAAATTTGAGCGCCATTTCAAATCAGTACAAGCTTATGCGCTGCGTTCAGATTTTTGGTTAAATTTCATTTTTAATCCTCGGTTATTTAGGCGCATCCCATTTAGATCCTAGATCCTATTTTCATGACTTTATTTATTTAAAACTTACTCCTTTAATTTTGCTTTATTTTCAATTAAGTACCTTTTGTTTTCATATATAATCTTTGAATTTTATCAAATTTAATTCATTTATTACCTTTTATGTAAGATATAAAACATTCATATACTACTGCTTAAATCGTTATTTATATATATTATTTATTTTAACTGCTTTTAATCTATTTGTTTATTCACTTTAAAAAAAGGGTTTTATTATTGTGTTTTATTTTAAATTCATATTAAATTATTTTATTTTAAAGTTTTAATATATACTAAATTCATATAGTATTCATGTTAAATATTTTCTTCATGTTATTTACTTTGAATATTCATATATGTATATATTAGTTAATTTAAATTATTTTATACTTTTACTTATCTTAAAGAATTATTTTACGACTACTTATTTTAAGATATTGTATATTAATTATTTTGATTATTTCACACATATCTTGTCTTTAAATAATGTTGTATAATATTGGTTTTTATTGCTTTTTATTTTACATTTGTTTTTTTTTTGTGTGTAATATCTTGCTCCATTCTCTTCAATTGCTAATGTTAAAATTGTGTTGCATGATTATTGCTATTGTGTGAATCATAAATTGTTAATTTGAAATTATTAATTATTTGTGATTCATGATCGTAATATTTTGTGTATGCATTATTATTGCTTTGTGTATTAGTATTCCATTGTATCTTATGAAAAATGTAGTGTTTTAATGTCATGTCGGTGTTAAGATCATAAGGCAATGCTCGTGTTTAGGGGTTTCGAGAGAATCGTGCTCTAACTTACTGAGTTCTGATTCTATTCGTTTAAAACCTATTAGCCGAGTATCCTTTCTCTCTTAAATTAAAATACACGTTTTCAAATATAAAAACTTATTCTCGGGGAGTTGAGATATTGCGCCCTAACTTATTAAGAGTGATATCTTATCATCTCGAGATAAGAATTTCAAAAGAACAGAGGCAATATTCCGTATTCGGGAATTTTGAGAAATAGTGCCCTAACTTACTGGGTTGCGATTTTTCATTCAACCCAAATAATGGAATATCCTTCTTATTTTTAAATGTATGAGTATTGAGTGTCGAAGGATAAACTTAATTTCAAGAATATAAGATGTGGTGCCCTAACTTACTGAGTACGACATTTTATTTTTTCGAAATAAGAAGCTTTGGCATCCAATATGATTCTGCCCAAATACATATCAAGTGAATGGATCGTGATATAGAATCTTTTCAAATTTTCGACATCAGGACATTAGTTAATCAATTCGGTACCAATTTTGGGCTTATCGAGGGTGCTAACCCTTCCTCGTGCGTAACCAACTCCCGAGCCTATTTTTTTGGATTTCGTAGACCAAAATTATTGTTTTAATAAATCAAAATGTTTTATTAAAATAATCTATCTTAAGGTGATCCGATCACACCTCGAATAAAAGATCGATGGCGACTCCATTTCCATATTTTTTAAAGTCGATCCCCATTTTTCCAAACCTTCGATTAAAAAAATGGTTTAGACAGCTTGGCGACTCCACTGGGGACTGTTGAGAGTCAGACCACAAATTGATTAATTTCTGTCCTTTTGTCGAAAATTGAGAGACTTGTGTTACCTCATCTGATTATTATGGTCCGAATTTTGTAAAATATTTTTGCATCATATTACATGGCCGTTGGGTCACACCCTTTTAAGTGGGAGTGAGAAGCTACTCTTTCGTGAGGTTTTCACCTCTGTGCAAATAGTGGATCGCTTTCGGGATACATCCGTACCTATGTCTTCGTGAGATTTTCATCTCCGTGCAGCCATAGGGAAATGTGTCCCCCTGAACCGAACTCGGTCCGTATGAGCCTATAATGGGTGAGGATCAAGGAATCTACTGGTTCAGGTACCCTCAACTTTAGAACTCAAACTGCATGTAAAAGACCCTGGGAGCTTATCCAAGATAAAGTTGTGATAAACCCTAGTGGTCACCCAATAGGTGCTTGAATGTTTCACATGCTTTGAATGTCATTTCTATTGTACTGATTTTTTTTATCCTTGTTACTTAGCATGCATTTTCATATTAAAGAGAGATGTCGATTTGGGTTAGATTGCTAAATTAGGGAGTTCGACATGAAGAACGAATTTCTTGATGAAATGGAAGACAATACAGATATTCGTATATTTGTAGTCTATTTCATGTAAAGATCTTTGTCCTCTAGTAAAGTTTCCTAAAAAAAAATAGAGTTAGAATCGACATCTCTTTACATTCATTTTAGCATTACATCACATGCATTAGATTTCATGAGATGACCCTGATTAGGCGAAATATTTTCAGTTAACCTAGAAGACATGGAATAAAGGTTGGAGAGAATAGAGCAAAAACAAATACTGATGCAAGAGCAGTTGGCCAAAATTCAACGGGACATGCGAGATCAAATGAATATGATGTGCCAGATAACCCAATTACTAGTTGGAGGGCTTGGAAAAAGGAGTGACCTAGTGATCAGCAGTGTGGATGGTGACAAAGACATCGTTTATTCCCCGATAAGTATCCTGACTCGACCAAACACTCATTCGCAGGGGGTACCCGTCATTATTGGACCCCAACGTCAGATTAATACCTCAGCACTGTTAATCTCCTGATGGGCTCAAGTTTTAACCCTAAGGATGATCGAGCCAAACCAGTTGTTCTGGCAGAGAAAAAGAAAAGGGGGATGGGAATTTTAAAAGCCCCGAGGGAGAAGGAAAAGGAAGTGAATAATATGAGTAAGTGTAACAGGGGTAATTCGAAGTCGATTACGATAGCTCAGCCAAAGAAAACTGCTACCAGCTATCAGGTTTCCCCAAGACAAGAGACCAATCTAAAGTCAAATTCAGAAAAACTCCAGTGTGCGCCCATTCCAATCTCGTATAGAGAGTTGTACCAATTTTGTTCGATGCACATGTTGTATCCCCTTTTCATATAGAACCTATACGGCCTCCATACCCTAAATGGTTCGATGAGAATGCCCAATGTGAATACCATGCAGCAATTATGGGGCACTTGACGGAAAATTGTACTGCTTTCAAAAAATTAGTCGAAAGACTCATTAGGTTGGGCATCGTAAAATTCGACGATCTTTCTGGTACAGAAAATTCTTATCCCAAAATTTTTGTTAAAGGGGTAAACATCGTGAGTCCCATGATAAATGGGGGCATGAGATCAAGAGTACATCAAGTGCAGGGCTCTAGTTGCAAAACCTGATACTGGCGAACTTGATCATTAATGACGTATCTAAAGAGTGAGCCAGGGAATAGACTTTTCCAAGCTTCTGCCTTTACTTGGGATGTTTTGAACAATGGAACTGTGGAAAAAAATCCTTGTATTTTTAGAGCTAATCTAGAGCAATATCCAAAACATGCTTGTTGCTTTAAGCCTAGGAGCAACAAAAATCTTTTTGAGAAATGGGCTTGTATCCAGAATCTTTATTTCAATGAAAAACATCTTTTTAAGTAAATATTTTTCATTATTTACATTTCATACAATACATTCTTTCATGTCTTGGAATATTCTTTCATTCTTTATTCATGGCCATACCATAAAAATAATCATCCTTAGAATAATTTATTCTTTGGGATTACCTTTGTAACTAGGTACCCAGATATCAATGACAGGAGCGACGTTGTTACTGACTCCCTTTTTGAATGAGATATGCGTCTAAGGGATCTTAGGACTTTGAAGATGACAAAAAAATTGTTACCTATCTTCTGATTTGTTAATACTGAAAGAAAAACAAATCCTACGTTGTGAGCCAAGAAAGGAGATGAAGATCAAAGCCTAGCTCAATGCAGAAATAAGATTGCCTACATGTGGGGCATGGACGTTATCAAGCCAATCTCCTCAAAAGCTTTTGGTCAACATTATTCATTTTCGTGGACGTCAATTTCTTCACTAAGATGATAAAAGTCGCTTCATATGCCAATATTACAAAGTCGATAGTCATCAAATTAAAAAAGAAAGAAAGAAAGAAAGAATATTAAGAAAAAAAAGAGTCGAAAAGATCATATTTAACCGCACAATGTCAAAAGTTTGCGGTCTGTTTAAGGATCAGGTGCCACATCACAGTAAATACAACCAAAAAAAAGACTGAGACTTGTAAAGATTGGCATACAGAAGTTACTATGTACCCTCTAGGCTTATCAAACATTGGCCAGGACGGTCGCCGGGGCAGCACATTTCTCATTGGTTTCACCCATTGAAGTCAAGTTTCCTTTTTCTAAGTCTTATCAGAACTGAAGTTGGATGAGGCAGAACGCGTTTAATCTCAGTGTGATCAATTGAATTTGAAGAGAAAATGTTAAAAGCTATCTATCACGGTCAGATGATGCGAGCTCACAACAAAAATAATTCGTCTTAGAAAATTTCATGATATGGCTTTGAAGAGGATTCTTTCCCATGCAAAAGGGACTTCAGAAGAAAAAGGATGTCAAACCGAGAAGGACTTAGGCAATAAAGAAGGCCTGTTCTAGGGAAGCATGGATATTGTCTGAGATAGATGACAAGGACCTACCCAATTCGGAGAATTCAGATTCAAAAAAAAGAATTCAAAAAAAAAGAAAAAAAGAAAAAGAAAAAATATATAGAAATTTTCAGCAAAAATAAGAAAGAAGAGGAGAGGCCAAGGTGAAAACCCGCAAAGGGCGCTTTGAGACCAAAGGGGATTTGAGTTGAAAACCCAGAAACGGCGGCTCAAATTTTGATCAAAGGGGGGCATACAGCAGTCTTGCTATGCCTGAATTAACAAAGAAGAAGTATGCTACGTCTTGGGGCATCGACAAAGTACTCCAGATCTCCTAAGCACATATTGAGCGTAAAATGACCCTTAAGAAGTTGGAACAGAGAAGCTCAGGCTGGGATATCTGGGGCACCTAGTTTCCACTTTATCCATTTTAAATTTTTTATTTGTGATTACATTATTCCTTTCAAAATATGTTCACAATAAATTTCTTTCTTAATTGCGATTGCTATCTTTGCTTAGCTTATTTGTTTTGAGCTATGCTCATAATTAATCTCCTTCTTGTCCATGGTTATGATCTTTTTCAGGCATTTTGCATTGAAATAATGATTAGTGGACTAGTAATATTTTCATAAAATGAGATTCGCATATTACTCTAAAAATTTCTGAATAATACAAGAACCTGAAACATGACTATTGTTTAAAACTCACCAAGTTCAAGGAAGAGTTTAAATTAAGGCTATCTCTTTGGATTTTCGGTCAAAAATGGTTGGTGATACAGTCTTGAAGAAAACAGGCAATATTAACCCAAGTATAAAAAGGGGAATCATTCGCAAGAAAAATGCTATTCTGCATCCATGCAAGCATCATGTATACGCATCCAGTTGGGCCACTCGAAGAGTGATCAGTTAAATGAACAAGCTACAAAACCTTATACCCCCGAGTTATAATAGGATAGATGGAAACTGATTCAGATCCTACGCCCCTAAGCCACAAGGAGATGAGTCCTGAAGTTACAGTGGGGCAAATTTGTTGAGCAAGGAATAATTGTTTTCTTGGGTTTTCTGTCGAAAATACCAGCCGAACAAGATGGCAGCATAGTACATCAGCAATAGAGCCCTGATAAATGATGAACGATGGCACCTTAAACTTTTAAAAAGGGGTCATTCTCATGAAATTCTGTATTCATGCAAAACACATCTATTTAGGGGCATTTGATTCATTTCGACCATTGCATCCTAATCTTTGTAAAAAGACCATTCTCATGACATTCTGCATTCATACAAATGTTATCCATGAGACACATCGATTTAAGGGCATTAGATTTATTCTGATTATTGCATCCTCATCATTTTACATAAGCATAAACATAAAACTGATTTTACAGCATAGGTTCGCTAAAGGACGTTGTCGCAGCATCAGTAAATTCAAAGATCTTGCCTTGCTCATTGAAGTGGATCGAAGACAATAGATCCGACAATCCTGAAGTTACAGGAACAGATCAAAGCCAAACAATTTTTATCACCTCAAAGTTCCAGTGGAGCAGGTCGAGGTTACAAATCCCTCCTCCCTGAGTTTATGATGAGGACCAGTCAGTATTCCTTCGAAGTTTCAGCAGAGAAGATAGAGGTTACAAATCTCGTCTCCCTAAATTTCTAGCTCCTCGAAGCTCCAGTGGAGTAGGTGGAGGTTACAAAGCTCTCCTCCTTGAGTTTACGATGAGGATCAGTCAGTATTCCTTCGAAGTTTCAGCAGAGAAGATGGAGGTTACAAATCTCTTCTCCCTGAATTTCTAGCTCCTCGAAGCTCCAGTGGAGTAGGTGGTGGTTACAAATCCCTCCTCCCTGAGTTTACAATGAGGATCAGTTAGTATTTCTTTGAAGTTTCAGCAGAGAAGATTGAAGTTACGAATCTCTTCTACCTGAATCTTTATCACCATGAAGTTCCGATGGAGCAGATTGAAGCTACAAATCTCTTCTCCAGGAAGTTACATTGAAGTGAATCGAAACGCTAGTTTTCATGCCCTTGAAGATGCAGTGGGATGGAATAAAGCTACTCAAAGAAGGAAAGAAGCGCCAAGAAGTCAAGATTCGGCGAGACTAGGCAAATTTGGCCCTCTTATAGTTATTGCCCCATTCTCGTT
This sequence comes from Gossypium rotundifolium, assembly GCA_025506655.1. Classification (NCBI taxonomy): domain Eukaryota; kingdom Viridiplantae; phylum Streptophyta; class Magnoliopsida; order Malvales; family Malvaceae; genus Gossypium; species Gossypium rotundifolium. Next base: position 33,568,690 of record CP106733.1, on the reverse strand, counting down.
ACACGACAACGAGCAAAGAGGGGCAGCTGTAGAAGCCCAAATTTGCCCGGGCCCACACTATATCTAATTAAAATAAAAAATAAAATAATAAAAGTCCAAACAGTCCCCTTTTATAGTTTTTTTACAGCCCGAATTACATAACCCAAAATAGACCCCAAAATACAATTGGCCCAAATCTAAATGTGGCCCGATTGGCCTAATAACTAAAAAAACATTTCAGAAAATCCTAAAGTCTCCAGAATGTTCTAACGCCCCATCCTAACGATTGGAATCCCTCGCGTGTGCCTCCACGTGCGACGCTTCAGCAGTCTCCACACGCACCATCTACCATCACCTCGCTTCAACAACCCACACCTCACACGCGCATGATGCCACAACCTCCGTACGGTGCCACATTCGCGCAACAACCTCCGTACCTGCAAAACGAATACAACAGAGCAAACGAATGGCAAAATAACAGCAGCAGAGAAAACAAACAAAAAACAGTTGTAATTTCGATTATTTTTATTTTCTTTTCAGTTAATACAGAGAATACTGAGAAATCAAAAAACAAGAGAAAACCTTCGAAGGTCGATTCCGACTTTATTTTTTTATTGTCTACTATTTTTTGATATTATTGTTCATTTTCTATTTTATTTTTTTGAAACCTTTTATAAAAAAAATCAAAAGTATGAGCGAGGAAACCATACCTGAGCCGTTGGGGCACGTCATCAAAGCTTCGTCTCAGTCGTCGAAGCCGGACCGAAGGCAAGGAAAAAGGGGGTTTCCTTTCTGAGAGTCGGAGTACCAGGGTTGGTCTTCAAACGGGTCTCGAAATAGGGGGTTAGATTCCCTCTCCACGCGCCGTTGGCCACCGAACATGGTGGTGGTACGACGAGCGGCCTGACGGAGCCCAAACGTCAGAAATGGAAAGGGAGAGGGAGAAGCTTTAAAATGTTTGGTTTTTTTCTCTCCTCTGAACTAAGAATAAAATGAAATGGAATAAAATTTGGGGTTTTAAAACTTTGAATAAAACGACGTCATTTGGTGGGGTGGGATTTGTGTTTTCGCTTTAAAAGGAAAATTTGCGTGTTTGGTCCTTTTGTTTCATGCTGCCATTCGATTAAATCCATTGCATATTTTCTTTGTTTTAAATTTTCATGAAATTTGAGCGCCATTTCAAATCAAGATACAAGCTTATATATTGCGTTGATTTTTGGTTAAATTTCATTTTTATCCTCGGTTATTTAGGCGCATCCCATTTAGATCCTAGATCCTGTTTTCATGACTTTATTTATTTAAAAATTACTCCTTTAATTTTGCTTTATTTTCAATTAAGTACCTTTTGTTTTCATACATAATCTTTGAATTTTATCAAATTTAACTCATTTATTACCTTTTTATGTAAGATATAAAACATTCATATACTACTGTTTTAAATCGTTATTTATATATATTATTTATTTTAATTTGTTTTAATCTATTTGTTTATTCACTTTAAAAAAGGATTTATTATTGTCTTTTATTTTAAATTCATATTAAATTATTTTATTTTAAAGTTTTAATATATACTAAATTCATATAGTATTCATGTTAAATATTTCACACATATCTTGTCTTTAAATAATGTTGTATAATATTGGTTTTTATTGCTTTTTATTTTACATTTGTTTTTTTTTTTTTTTTTGTGTGTGTGTAATATCTTGCTCCATTCTCTTCAATTGCTAATGTTAAAATTGTGTTGCATGATTATTGCTATTGTGTGAATCATAAATTGTTAATTTGAAATTATTAATTATTTGTGATTCATGATCGTAATATTTTGTGTATGCATTATTATTGCTTTGTGTATTAGTATTCCATTGTATCTTATGAAAAACATAGTGTTTTAATGTCATTTCGGTGTTAAGATCATAAGGCAATGCTCGTGTTTAGGGGTTTCGAGAGAATTGTGCTCTAACTTACTGAGTTCCGATTCTCTTCGTTTAAAACCTATTAGCCGAGTATCCTTTCTCTCTTAAATTAGAATACACGTTTTCAAATATAAAAACTTATTCTCGGGGAGTTGAGATATTGCGCCCTAACTTACTGAGTGTGATATCTTATCATCTCGAGATAAGAATTTCAAAAGAACAGAGGCAATATTCCGTATTCGGGAATTTTGAGAAATAGTGCCCTAACTTACTGGGTTGCGATTTTTCATTCGACCCAAATAATGGAATATCCTTCTTATTTTTAAATGTACGAGTATTGAATGTCGAAGGATAAACTTAATTTCAAGAATATAAGATGTGGTGCCCTAACTTACTGAGTACGACATTTTATTTCTTCGAAATAAGAAGCTTTGGCATCCAATATGATTCTGCCAAATACATATCAAGTAAATGGATCGTGATATAGAATCTTTTTAAATTTTCGACGTCAGGACATTAGTTAATCAATTCGGTACCAATTTTGGGCATATCAAGGGTGCTAACCCTTCCTCGTGCGTAACCGACTCCCGAGCCTATTTTTTGGATTTTGTAGACCAAAATTATTGTTTTAATAAATCAAAATGTTTTATTAAAATAATCTATCTTAAGGTGATCCGATCACACCTCGAATAAAAGGTCGGTGGCGACTCCATTTCTATATTTTTTAAAGTCGATCCCCATTTTTCCAAACCTTCGATTAAAAAAATGGTTTCGACACGCATATACAAATTATACATCAATTAAGACAAAAATTTCATTACTACTTTTTTTAGTCATTTATGCGGCATTAATATATTGGCTTATATGATATTTATATGTTTTACATGTTAACACAAATTAAGAACAAGCATTGGTTATAAATAAAACCCATTTCATTTCTTTATCTATTCGATTAACACAATTTGTTTATATATATTTATAAACTTATAAATAACTATAAATCTATATAGCCATGCACATATACATATCAACCATAATATAAGAGCATATATATACATGTAATGACATATAAGAACTCAACTAAAATATCATGATCGATTACTAAAGCACACATATCCTTTATCATTAATCTAATCTAATTTCTACATTCAAATATGCCATGGCCAAATTACTAAAACCAAACACATCAAGCATAAAACTAAGAATACATAAAACCAACTTAAACATATAATCAAGCCATCTTCGCATGGCTTTATATTACATATCCCAAAATCAATCTTTTTTAACTAGACTATACATGCCATAAGTTCAAATTCAACTTAGTAAAATACCGAAAGAAATAGTTGATAGTGTGATAGGCTTTGCTGACGATCCCCGAGCTCGTAACTTGACTCCAAAATCTATAAAACAGAGGTATACAGGAACACACACAGAGTAAGCTATTTAAGCTTAGTAAGTCATAAGAAAATAAACAATTTAATGATATAATCAACTCATTTAAACTAAACCAAGTTATATTATCATTATCACAATTAGTCTCAAACTTACAAATTTCATAAATAATACATTTTCATACACAAATGCTACTTTAGTCGAATGCTCATATATTTAAAATAACAAATTATCATTCAACTTTCAAAACCAAAATGTCATTATATAACCAAATATACATACACCCATATGCACAAACTCAATAATCATAATATAACATCATGTACATATATTACTTATGTGGCGAATATACATGGTCATATATACACATATTTAAGAATCAATTCCACAATTTTCATAAAATTATTTCATTAAGTCGAATACACTTACCATGTTCACATACGTTCTTCCTTTACTTCATACAAGACTTACAATAAATATCAAGTAGCTTACTTACCTTATTTCAAGTAGGAAATAAACTCATTCATACCTAATCATTTTAGCTCAATTTACACATTTGATCACACTTATCATTGCCCAATGAACCATTCGGAATTAAAAAGGATACGCGGATAGTCGGAAGCTCGTACAATGCCAACGTCCTAGGTGTGGTCTTACATGTAATCACATATCGATGCCACTGGCCCAGACAGGGTCTTACACGAATCAAATACGACGCCAATGTCCCAGACATGGTCTTACACGTAAATACAAGTCGATGCCAACGTTCCAAACGTAGTCTTACACGATAACACATATCAGAAATCCTATGTCATTGTAGCGACGTAAAATTTAGTACGGGCGCTAATTGAGGAAATTATTGAAATCAAAGTTTCAATTTATTAAAAAAAAGGGAGTCGCCACCGATCTTTTTTTCTAGGTGTGATCGGACACCTAATAAATTCACTTTTTAAAAGAAAAATTGTATTTTGAATTTTTTTTTTTAAAAAAAAGTCGAGTTTAGGTCTACGTCAAATTTCCAGAGACAAATAGGGTTCAGGAGTCGGTTACGCGCGAGGAAGGTATTAGCACCCTCGCGACGCCCAAAATTGGTATCTCATTAAACGCGTGTTGTCTTAATTTTCAAAAATACCAGTTCATTTTAATATTTAATTGTAATCTGATTGAAACACGAGAATTTTTTGAAAACACGAAAATTTTTGAAACACGAAAATTTTTGAAAACACGAGAATTTTTGAAACACGAAATTTTTGAGAATACGAAAATTTTTGAAGCACGAGAATCTCTTGAAAACACGAAAAGTTTTGAAACTCGAGAAATTTTTTGAAACCCAAGAATTTTTGAAAACACGAAAGCTTTTGAAAACACAAATTTTTTTTAAAAAACACTAAACTTTTAAAACACGAGAATTTTTTGAAAACACGAAAAGTTTTGAAACTCAAGAAAGTTTTTTGAAACTCGAGAATTTTTTTTATTTTTAAAAGGGCGTATCGTATTTAACACGAACCGATGATATTCACCCAACATAATGATGAAATCAACGACTTAGTGTCAAACCGATTCGTTGCCTTTTTTTTTCTTTTTAAAAATAAATTTATTGAAAATTAAAATTTATAACTAAAATCACACAATAATACTTCAAAAAAAAGTTTAAAATGCTAAATTAATTAAAATGAAACAACATTTAAATAGGTGGACAAAAAAAAATTGGATTGAGAATGTACCAAAGCCCAAAATTATAGGCTTGGGCAGCTGAAATTTGGGCCTTTTTCCTTCTTTGTTTTGGGCTGCTGCACTTTGGGCCGTTGCAAGTGGGGTCATTGGAAGTGGCTAGCTTTTGGGTCATTGGAGTTGCACGGACTGTATTAATGCTAGTGGGTGTGGGTGTGTAGGCCAAGTTGCAATTTTTTCTTTTGGGCTGGTAAGAGTTGCTTGATATTGGCCTGCTAATTTTTTTCTTTGGTTTCTTCTACTCTTATTTTTTCTTCTTCTCTCTTTTTCCTTCTTTTTTCTTCCCTTTTTTCTTCTCATCACGCCGTCAACTCCCTTGGCCTGGTGGTGCGTCGATCATTGAAGTACTTCTTCTCTGGAAGGTAACTCAACTATTACCGATTCAGCCTTGAACCTTGGTTTTTTCTTTTTCTTTTCTCTTGGGTGCCGAATAAGACGTCCAATTTTTTTGTGATAATCGAATGGGTTTTTGTTTATGGGGTTGAAGGTGGTTGATTTAGAATCGGTAGCACTTAGGGAATGAGGGAGATGGTTGAGAGTTCATTGTAGACTGCCCAAATCTTCTTAATTTTTTGCTGAAAATTTCCTTGGTAGTTGAATGTTTTCGGGCCTTTTTTTTTTGCCGAAAATGTTGGAAAGCCTTTTTATTTCCATCATTTTGCTTGTTTCCCATGCTATTTGCAGGTAGTGGGTGAAGAAGGAGTAGCCACCCATGCTGATGGCCAGAAAATTCGGGGAGTGGGTGCCCCAAATCGCGTAATCTGCCAGAGGGACCCAATTGCAAATACAGTAAAACTGGTGGGGTCAAAAAGTAATTTTGAGAAAGTATCAGGGTCAAAGTGTAATTTTGGGAAAGTTTAGAGGTTTAAATGAAATTTTGGAAAAGTTTAGGTCAAAATGTAATTTCAATTTTTTTGTATTTTTCAAATTTTTTTTAATTTTGAAAATTAAACACGAAATCAAGCCGGACAAAATTTAGTGTTTACAGCTGCCTCTCTTTGCTCATCGTTTTGAAATAGGGATAGAGCAAAGACTTAAAAGCACTAAATTTTGTTCGATTGTCCAATCCTTATTCTTTATTTTTATTGAAAAACAGAAATCGAAAATAGCTCAACATGAGTCACAAAGCTCAACTCACCTCTCGGATTATGAGTTGATATTTGAAAAATAAAAATTGAAAATACCTCAGCGTATGACCTGAGGCTCAACTCACCTATCGCAATATGAGTTGATTTTTTAAAAAAAAATTAAAAAATACCTCAGCATGGGGCTCGAGGCTCAACTCACCTCTCGCAATATAAGTTGATTTTTTGAAAAATAGAAATTGAAAAATACCTCAGCGTGTGACCCGAGGCTCAACTCACCTCTCGCAATATGAGTTGATTTTTTTGAAAAACAAATTGAAAAATATCTCGGCGTGTGACCCGAGGCTCAACTCACCTCTCGCATTATGAGTTGATTTTTTTAGAAAAAATAGAAATTGAAAAATAGAATTTGAAAATACCTCGGCATGTGACCCGAGACTCAACTCACCTCTCGCATTATGAGTTGATTTTTTTGGAAAAAATTGAAATTAATATATATATATATATATTTAAATCAGAATTTCAAAACATATCATCTGGTGAAACTCGGATGTCTTCTTTTTCCTTGATTAAATACAGCTATCATCAACACCTCTTGCTCTACTGGAGTACCTGTATATGTCATGCATGATGTTATCATGATATGCACGTGTTTGTCTTAAATGCTTTTATGCCTACATGATTATGCCATGCGCCTTGGACTTGTTTGTCATATATCTCTTTTCGTTATGATTTTCGTGATGACCTGCATTCATTGCTTCGATTCTTGACTTTCCTTTCAGGTTTGGTACCCGTCCTCAAGCTTTATGAGTAATCTGCATTTCTCGTATATCACCCTTTTGCCCCCTTTTGAACTTTGTCCTTACTTTGAGGCTCTTGTACTAACTAAATTCTCATCCAGGTAATGCTCAACATTCCTTTTGTTTAGAGTATGTCATTTTACTATTTATCATTTAAATAAACCAAACATGATATACTTGACAATGGCACGGTAGGTACGAAAGAAATACCTCACATTCATATTTATTCAAAAGCAACAAGCAAAGAAAATTGACAAGGAATAGTTCAATAAAGAAAACATTATAAAGAAAGGAAAGCAGATTCAATTGTCACAAATGCTCTAGATATTCAACGCATGAACTTCTTCACGTTTCTTCATCCTGGATCTTTTTGAGCACGGCTTCTTGTGTAGAAGATTTCGAGCTTCTGAGAATGCTTTAAATATTGTAACTTTGTTCTTTGACTCCCCGTTCAAAATGTCTTGCTCTTTAAGTCTAAACCCCATTCATTAGGACGCCCTCTCAGGTTTTCATCCTAATCTTTTTTATCAAGACGCCCTTTCTTGGCCGCACCTTCTTGTCATGGGCCGTGATCATTCTATTCTGGTACATCTGTCCATGACAGATTGCCTTCAAGCATTTTTCTTCGATAAGATTTAGCTGGTCATATCGAGCTCAAACCGGTTCTGATTCTTCTAGTTTCGACTCCATTAAGACTCGTAGAAAGGGGATCTTAACTTTGATGGGCAGCATAGCTTCCATTCCATAGACCAGAGAGAAAGGAGTTGCTCCCGTAGATGTCCGCACAGATGTGCGATATGCATACAAAGCGAACGATAGATTCTCGTGCCAGTCTTTATATGTCTCGGTCATTTTCCCAATAATCCTCTTAATATTTTTGTGAGCCGCTTCTACTGATTCGTTCATCTTTGGGCGATAGGGTGAGGAATTATGTTGCTTTATTTGAAATTGCTCGCACACTTTTTTCATCATCTTGTTGTTCAAATTTAAAGCGCTATCTGAAATGATTCTCTTAGGCAAACCGTATTGACATATGATTTCCTTTTTTAAGAACCTGCAAACTGCAGTCTTCGTCATATTAGCAAACAAAGTAGCTTCTACCCATTTTGTGAAGTAATCTATAACCAAAAAAATGAATCGGTTTCCATTAGAAGCTTTTGGGGAAATTGGCCCTATAACATCCATGCCCCACATAGAAAAAGGCCACAGAGAAGTCATGACATGAAGGGGTGAAGGGGCTGCATGAATTTTATCGCCATAAATTTGACATTTGTGGTACTTTCGTGCATAACTAATGCAGTCGTTTTCCATCGTCAGCCAATAATAACCGAGTCTAATAATCTACCTAGCCATAGTGAAACCATTGGCATGCGTCCCACAAATTCCTTCATGGACATCTTCAAGTATTTTTTTGGCTTCAACAGCATCCACGCATCTCAGGAGCACTTGATCTTTTCCTCTTTTGTACAGGATATCTCCATCAAGGACAAATCCCACCGCCATTCTTCTGATTGTTCTTTTATTGTTCTCATTTGCTTGCTCGGGATACCTTTGATTCTTGACATATTCTAAGATATCATGGAACCATGGTCGTCCATCTGTCTCTTTTTCAATTCTAAAACAATGTGTAGGGTCCTCATATATGCTCATTTGGAAAGGCATTATTTCTGTTTCTCTGTTTGCTTTGAACATTGAAGCCAAAGTGTCTAGGGCATCAGCCAATTGGTTTTCTTCCAATGGGAAGTAATTAAAAGTCACTTCTTTGAATTTTTAATCAGTTCCGCAACGAGATCCGATATTTAACTAATTTCGAATCTCTCACTTCCCAATTTCCACGGATTTTGGTAAATCACCAACGCTGAGTCCCCATACACCTCTAAGATTTTGATGTTTTGTTCAATAGCTGCACGAAGTCCCATAATGCAAGCCTCATATTCCGCTACGTTATTGGTATAGAAGAAATTTAATCTGGTAGTGAGCGGATAATAGTTCCCTTCTGGTGACACTAAGACTGCTCCAACCCCATGCCCTAATGCATTCGATGCACTATCAAAGCTCATCTTCCATGATTTCTCTTTTGATGACTCACATTTTTTTCTGTAATGCACATCAAGTCTTCATCTGGGAAATCAAATATCAATGGCTCGTATTCCTCCGTTGTTTGAGTTGCTAAAAAGTCAACTATTATGCTCCCCTTTATCGACTTTTGGCTCACATAGATGATGTCGTACTCCGATAGTAGGATCTGCCATCGTGCCATTCTTCCTGAGAGTGCAGGTGATTCCATCATGTACTTTATTGGGTCCAGCTTTGAAATTAACCATGTCGTATGATACAACATATATTGTCTAAGCCTTCGAACTACCCAGACCAAAGCACAACAGATTTTTTTAATTGACGAATACTTTGCCTCATACTCTGTGAACTTTTTACTGAGGTAGTGAATCACCTTTTCTCTTTTCCCCGACTCATCATGCTACCCCAGTACGTAACCCATTGAATTTTCAAACATAGTCAGATACAATATTAACGGTCTTCTGGGAGTTAGCGGTACTAGCATCGGAGGGTTAGATAAATACTATTTTATCTTATCGAAGGCCACTTGGCACTCCTCGTTCCATTCTCCCGGATTATGTTTTCGAAGGAGTCGAAAAATTGGGTCACACTGGTTGGTAAGTTGAGCAATGAATCAGGCGATGTAGTTCAACCTCTTTAAAAATCCTCCAACTTCTTTTTATGTACGCGGAGGTGGTAGTTCTTGTATGGCTTTTATCTTATCTGGATCAACCTCAATACATCTCTCACTGACAATGAAGCCTAGTAATTTTCTCGAGGTAGCCCCAAACATACACTTGGCTGGATTAAGCTTCAGCTGGAACTTTCTTAGTCTTTTGAACAATTTCCTGAGGTTCCCAACATGCTCTCTTTCCCCCCGATATTTGGCAATCATATCATCGACGTAGACTTCTATTTCTTTGTGCATCATGTCATGGAACAACATCACCATGGCCCTCTGATATGTTGCCCCAACATTCTTTAATCTGGATGGCATCACCTTATAGCAGAATGTCCCCCACATCATTACGAAGGAAGTTTTCTCCATATCTTCGGGAGCTATCTTTATCTGATTATAACCCGAGAATCCATCCATGAAAGAAAACAATGAATGTTTTGCTATGTTATCCACCAACGTATCGATGTGTGGCAAGGGAAAATTATCTTTAGGACTTGCTCGATTCAGATCGCGATAATCTACACACATTCGTACCTTGCCTTCTTTCTTCGGTATTAGGACTATGTTAGCTACCCATTCGGGGTATTTGGAGACTTGTAGTAAGCTAGCATCAATTTGTTTCTTGACTTCTTCTGTTATCTTTAATAGCATTTCAGGTCTCATTCGTCTTAGCTTCTGTTGAATGGGTTTGCATTCTGGTTTCAGTGGGAGTCTATGGACCACTATATCCCCGTTCAACCCTGGCATGTCCTGATACGACCATGCAAATACATATTTGTACTCACGAAGTAAGGCGATCAAATCATGTTTGGTGTTCTCTGAAATGGAGGTCCCAATCTTCACTTCTTGCCTCTTTTCTTCATTTCCTAAGTTTACTGTCTCAACAGATTCTTGATGGGGTAGAATCTGTTTATCTTCTTGTTCTACCATTCTTAGTAGGTCAGGAGATGAGACACAATCTTCAGCATTTTCCTCAGCTTCGATTTCTCCTAAACAAATAGCTTTCTCAAAATAGATTTCAGGACTTGTAACGGGATTGCTCATGTCATTGATATCTGAGCACCTGAAAGGTGAATAAAAAAGAAAAGTATAGAGGAGCACTGAGGTATGGGAATCAACAAACATAATGTTATGGCATTATATGAGATACATGTAAGGACAAGCTGTGAGAAGGGGGAATGATTATAAAGTTAATGAGAATGAAAAGACTATGACAAAATGCATCTCTATTAATATTCATTTAAATAATAAAGAGCAAACATAAGCTCTTACAAAAGAATCCCACTATTACTTAGGGGCACACAAAAAGGAGAGTTAACATTGAGCATTACTCTAGAGAGGACTTAGAAACTACAAGAAGATCCACAGCAGTCCAATTGTTCAAAACGAATTCAGGAGGACAAGGGTGTATCATTGAAACATCTTTAATTGCATCATCTTCTTTGTCAATAACATTTATATTAACGTTCTGAAGACCCTTTTCAATCAATAACAGCGTGCTTCGTGAATTATCTTGCCCTGGGTACATCATTCCTGCAGATGTAAATGATTTTGACAAAGGAGGATACGCTATGGGCTCCCATTCTAATTCCCGACCTGAGGCTCTTGCAATCCTCCTTTCTTGATCTTTCTACAACTGTTTTCTTCTTTGTCGCATATCTGGCTTGAATCCTAAATCGTATCGAGCCTTGTGGTGTACTGGTTTTAGTGCTCTAACTATCCTTTGCTGATATCTTTCCAAACCTTTCTTCTCTCGGGCTCCCTTTCCCACAGTCAGCTTAATTCCCATCTTGGTATTCCTTGACAGCTTGGGTGTAGAAATCCTATTTCTTTCAGCAACAAATGTAGCATTGATAAATTCGAAAGAACGGAAAGAACATTCTACTGTATCTTTGTTTATTTTGATGTAGGGTGCGTCAGCAGAGATAGATGCAACAATGTCTTCTTCACCAACGATCGTGATCAAGCGGCTATCTACGATAAACTTTACTTTTTGATGGAGAGATGAAGGAACTGCCCCAGCAGAATGGATCCAATGCCTCCCTAAAAGGCAATTATACGAAGGTGTGATGTCCATGACCTGGAACTCGGTATCATATGTACATGGACCCACTTCTAGAGGAATTTTGATATTCCCTATGACCTCTCATTGTGTCCCATCAAATACCCTTACTACAGAGTGACAAGGTCTCAGATAAGACATATCAATTGGCATCCTAGAAAGCATGGCCAAAGGCATGACATTGAGTGTAGACCCATTGTCAATGAGCACATTCGGTATTATATAACCCTTGCAACTGGTTGTGATATGCAATGCTTTTATGGAGCCTCTACAATTTAGCGGTATTTTGTCATCACTGAAAGAGATGAAATTATCAGCATTCAAGTTGTTCACCCACCTATCAAGCTTTTCAACAGATACGTTGCTCGCCACATAAGCTTGATTTAACACTTTCAGCAAAACATTTCGATGCGGTTCTGAATGCAACAGTAGGGATAAAATCGAGATTCGTGTCGGATACTTGTTTAATTGTTCTACGATTCACTGTGCTTAATGAATTTCAAGAATTCATGTGCTTTTTCCTCATTCACAGGCCTTTTAACATCTTTTTCAGATGGAGTTTCAAACTTGACCTCAGCCTCATGGATTGGTGCCTTTCCTTTTTGGTTCAAGTCACCAGTCTTCTTCCTTGGTTCAACCACCTCAGGAGAAAAACATCTCCCACTGCAGGTAAAGTGTCCTACTTCGCTAATACTTCCAGTCGTAGCTTTAAATTTTTCACCTTCGGGTATGATAATATTGACGTTATATTTCCATGGTACCGCCTTGTTGTCATTGTAGTGGAAAGGAGATGGTACTTCTCCTTCATTGGCCTCTTCCACTCTGTTAAAGATCTTGATCTCCTTGTTGTCTATCATGTCTTGAAGTAATTTTCTGAATCCCTTACAAGACTGGATGTCATGCCTTTTTATACCATAGAAATCACAAAAACATTGACTTTTTGTGTTTCCTTCTTTGAAAATTCTGTTGGGATGACAGAACGGCCCATTTTCAACCATTACCTCCCAAACCTTCCGTAAAGATGTCTTTATTTCAGAGACATAACTTTTCATTTGCCACCTATATTCATTCATCACCGCGCTCACGTTCCCTTCAGTATGATTAGGGAGTGGATTTCCAGCCATATTACTAGTACCATCAAAACGTAAAATGCCTGTATCAATAAGACCTTGAACCCTCCTTTTAAAGGCAAGATAATTTTCTGTAGAATGCCCCTAGTTTCTAGCATGGTACATGCAACTAGCATTAGGATCGTACCATTTTGGGTATGGAGGCTTTAGGGGTGCCATATAATGTGGGGATATTAATTGTTTTTCAAATAGTTTTGGGTACAGCTCTCCATATGACATAGGAATAGGGGTGAATTGAGGTTTTTCAAGATTGGGTCTTGCCGGTCTTTGTTCATTTTTGGGTTGGCTTTGAGCAGGCATGGTATTTGGTGGGAACATGGCAAATGGTCTTTGGTTATTTGTGGCGTAGACGGGGTAAGGAGGAGGTGCTTGATAGTAAGGGCTTTGGGAAGGAAAATAGAAGTTTTGAGGTGGGCGATAACGAGGTCGTGATTGGGTTGGGTACGGATTAGAAGTGTTGTGGCTTTCAGTCCCCACCATATGGGTTTCTACCTCTTTTTTTTACGGGGTATTGCCCTTTTCGAACTCTCAGGGCCTTCCATCCTTCTACTCTTGATGGCATTCTCTATAAGTTCCCCGGATATTACAATATCTGCGAAGTCTTTTGTAGCGCTTCCTACCAACTTATCGTAAAATGGCGCTTTCAAAGTGTTGATAAAGATGACCGTTATCTCAGTTTTAGTTAATGCGGGTTCTACTTAGGCTGAGATATCCCTCCATCTTTGCGCGTATTGCCTAAAAGTCTCTGTCAGCTTCTTTTCCATCATTTGCAGAGTTAGTCGATCAGGCACCATGTCAGATACATGCTTGTATTGTTCACAAAATGCCGATGCTAAGTCTTTCCATGATCAGATCTTTTCTCTACTGAGTTGATTATACCACCGAAGAGCCGATTCGACCAAGCTATCTTGGAAATAGTGTATTAACAATTTATCCTCATTTACGTAACCAGTCATCTTTCGACAAAACATGATAAGATGCGCCTTTGGACATCTCGTTCCATCATATTTTTCAAAAACTGAGCTCTTTGGCACTCAGTGCAGAGAAGACTTAGTACCTTCTATTGCCTTGAACGTTTCTTCCAGGCTCTTATACTTATCCTGAACATCATGATCATCCATTTTCAACCTGGCTATTTCTACCGGATCATCCAAATCTAGAACAATTGGATCAGCAAGATTAGCTTTGGGGGTTCGATACAAATATACCTTGCCCTAGATGAGCAGGTGGTGCAGGCCGTTGCTTTAGGCCTGCAGGTTCCCCTTGAGGATATCCTCTTTGCATTGTATGGGCATGAGAGTGAATCCTGGGGGATAGAGTAGATCTTAATTAGCTCTTGACTGGGGTTATATGATATCAGGGCTCTGCATGGGTCCTTTTTCTTTGACCAAAGCTGTCATCATCTCCATCATTTTGGCCATTTGATCCCTTTGCTCGAGCGATTCCTCTCGAGATCTTACCATCAGATCTCTTGCTTCCTGTTGTGACTTAGCCAACTGCTCTTGCAACTCTCTTTGGGTCCTTTCCATTCTTTCAATTCTTTCGTTGAGTTCAGCTCTTAGACGCGTCCTATAAGAATGACATGATTCCAGATTCGTAGTGTCGCAACTGTTGATTATATGGTTTTAGCCTTAGTGAATGGTTAGGGTGATATGCACATGCAAATGAATGGATGAATGAATAAATGACAAATAAATGTTAGTCATGAATAAATATGCAAGAATTTGGTGTTGATTTCAAGATAGCCCCATACTTAGGCATTTCATTAATCAAAAGAGTCTATTACAAAACGTTTTGCCATATCTGATTTAATAGTTACACAAATTTCCTAGCCACATCGCCTTATTTCTTTACTCGTTCTAGGAACTCCGACATGCTCGATCATTGTCTCGGAGGGAATTGGCAACTGAGAGCTTCGGCTTCATCTGATAATTGCACGATTTGCACAATCGCCTTGCGAATTTCATTGATCAAATGGCCGAGGTGCATATCCTTTTCTTGGAGAGCTCTTTCGTAAGCGCGAGTGTCTCTGTCATGCTGACCATTCTTTTCTTCTAAGGTTTTTAGGAGAGTATCCAAATGTTGCTGATGAGCTTGCAGCGTATTTTCTAAATCTCGTATTTTCCTTCTTAGCTCTTGATGCTCAGACTGACTAGTCATTAATTCTGCAGACACGATTTTGTTTTCAACATTCTTCTTCCTTAACTCTATCATAGCACGTGCAGCTTTTTCCTCTTCCTTCTTTGCTTTCCCTCTCCAAAATTCCATCCCACCTTTGATGTTGCTTAGTTCTTCCTTCTATTCTGCTGATGATTTGCCCAGCCCACTATTCCTTATAGTGCTCTTAATTTCTTATTTTCCAAATGAAGATCCCTTAAATCATTTCTCATTATCTCAGCTTCTTTCTGGACTTTCTCGGTTCTGAATTTTTCAATTTGAACATCTATCTTCAGCTGGTAGTTTTCCTCTTGAAGAGAACTAATATCCCATAGCAGCTTGGCCTTTTCATGTTTAAATTCATGTCTTGCCATTTCCAGTTCGGACAGCATTTCTTCTAAGAAAGGACTCTGGAAAATGTAATCCGTTGGCAAAGTTTATTGACTATTCACTCATCGTTGTCTCCATATGTCATAATCCTGAGTGATAGTATCAGCATAGAGAGCTAACTCCATTAGGTAAATTTCTTTCCAAGACTTTGCAGTATCTCAGACTTTTTTCATGTAACCCTCACCTGTAAAAGCACACTCATACTGTGCCAATCCCCCGGTAGCTGGTATGCACTATCGTGAAGCAAACTGCCTTTGAAACATTAACGGAGCATATCCAACTCCTCCCTATAATCCGAGTAAAAACACCCAATCTTGGCTTCCGTATTTGTATAACAGAACCAAAGGACGGATCCATGGTGCTCTCCAAGTTATATCTTCGGCGCGGAGGTTCTGAAAAATCGAAACCCAATGCTGTTCGGTGACATCCTTGGACCAATCTTTCCCAAGGTAAGCTTTCAATGGAGTGAATGTTTTTGAAAACATTTGGAAAGGTGTGCGCTCCACTTTTCAGAAGTGGATCAGAATCCAAACATTAAGTAACTGTGCCCATCTGATAAAATGTCCTTCCCATTTCCTCCTACAATTACTTAGAGATCTAAAAGTCTCGGCCAAGATAGTTGGGACGGGGTTGATTCCTTGCCTCAACTTTTCGAAGAAATCCACTACCGCAACTTCTATATGCCCAAGAACCTTTGGGAAGACAATTAATTCGTAAATGGCCAAAGCAAACAGATCCACCCTCTTTACAATATCTAGATGGTTTTGAACTAAGTCTCGCAGAGAAAACCATGGAACACAACTGACTTCGTTCTTTTTCTTTATCTGTTTCTCAGCCCATGTATCAGTTATTCCTGTCAACTTCATTAGTTTTTTCTTAAAGGTCATTGGTTTGGGCTCTTTCACATATATCTTGTTGAATTGTACATTGTCAATGTGAAGCAAGGTGGCATACTCTTCTATGGTCGGAGTCATATCTTCCTGATTGAAAGTGAAACATTGGTAAGCTGGATCCTAGAATCGAACCATGGCTTGAATCAACTGTTCGTCTACGTTGACGGTGATCAAGTGAGCTATATCCCCTTACTTTTCAGTAAAGATGCCCCTAATGTCTGAGTCACACTGTTTCCAGATCCAAGTCAAGTCCTCGAGGTTATTCTGGCGAGCATTCGAGGTCACATGCTTGGGAAGATTGGAGATACATCCTTCCTTTAAACTATCCCCTTTTGCTTTCTGGGTTTTCAAAGACTAGTCTCGAACCACGACATTTTTCTCAGTTACTTGTGTAATTGACTCCTCCATCAAAAACCCGTTTTTGGAAACCAATCTCTAATCAACACCTTCCTAATAAGATGCCTATGATGCATGATAAAAAAATAAAAATAAAGACAAATACCTTGGTTAGTAATCACAACAAATATAAAAAGAGAAAAACTAGGGCAAATCTAACAAATTAAGCTATTTAATCATGCATTTTAGTGAAACCAATCTACTTTTTTATTTTTTATTTTTTTGCCCCATCATGCTTTACAAAAACCTACCTCACATACTTATCAGATAATCTACCCGATCCAATTTATTAAATAGACCCGATTCCTGTAACACCCCAAACCCGGCCCATGCGTTTCGATTGGATCTGGCGTGTCACGGCTTGTACATTGAAAACTTTTGCCTTGTTGGTTTTGGAAGTCGTAAGTTAATTAGACATTATTAGAGTAAATAAGTGACATTTTAAAAATAAAATCTTATATTAGTATTATTAAGTATAAATAAACCTTGACATAAAATTTATAAGTTGCATAACATTGAAAACTTCTTAGTTGAATAAAAACTAGGGGCCTTAAAAAAATCCCAAATAAAAATAAAATAAACTTAAATAAATCCCGAAATAATTTGTAGAAATAAAACTTGATGGCCCTCGAGTCCGCTTCGGCTCCCATGTTCACGATCTCTCGCTCACGAAATGTTGGGAAAATAAAGGTTGAGTCACCAAGACTCATGTGCAAATCCCGAGAACACATAAAAGGCTTGAGGCCCACAAACACATTATGAGCCTTGGCCCGTATACAAGGGTAACAAAATATGCAACATGGCCCATCCCAAACCTATGAGTCTATCCTCTACACACCCCATACCAACCATCACACCGTGGGATTTCTACAATCAACCCTCCATCCGCTACACACCATATCGACAATTTGTCGTCATTATAAAGACCGATCACTATGTGACCTATGTGGCGAAGCCACCGATTCTCAGTGCGACCTTAATAATATATCGAAAATCTGGTTGTCATAAAGACCGATCACTATGTGACCTATGTGGCAATGCCACCGATCGCTTGTGACTGCTCCTTAGTAAATCAATCAATCCCATCCCATGCATACATGCAAGAATCGAACATTAAACTATATAAACAGATCACATATTTTTACATACTTGATACACATAGAGAAGTTTCTATGATTACGCATCTAGCATCCCTTTCCTACCCTTTTCGGGTAATACGATATTCATCTGACCTCATTTTCGGCTTTTAGCCCATAACATACATATAATTCAGATTAACTAGTGTGATAGAGATCTACACACCTTTTCCCGCTTTTAGCCCATAACATACATATAATATAACAAAGCTTATGTGTCAAGAATCTACACACGATTCACCGATAAAACGAGGCTTTCTATATCAACGCTATCCTTAGTCGACACAAGCTGCTATCCGCCTAAGGTGTTGTTCGAAGCTTCGTCCACAACCAATTGGCTAATCTCAGCAATGCATCTGCTTCGTTTCTTAAACTTAGGATTCTTTCTTTTGCACGATCCATATTTAATTCCATCATAAATCTTTATCGAGTTACTATAATAATATTTAATCGTTAATCCTCCTTATAAAGTTAAAATCTTGTATATAATGATGAAATCTAATAAAAATCTAGGAAAATCTTCTTACCTTAAAAATCCTGAAATTAGAGACTTATGAATTTCGACTTTTAGATCTAGTCGACTAGGCTTCCTTCAAATCCCGACTTGCCACCCATCATAAACCATTAAACTATTAGCTTTTGACTTTTGCCTTTTCAAAAATCGGGAATAGATTATGAGAACTAATCAAAAATCTACTCTTACCTTAACTTAGGAGATTCGGCTAGTACTAGAGAGAGAATTCGACAATGTCAATGGAGGATTTAAATGCCGGAAGTATAGAACAATTTCTCAAATAGGATGAATAAAATAAAAACTATCTGATTTTGGCTTTTTAGAAGGAAGAGAATAATGGAGTTTTCACTTTTAGGAGAAATAAGAGAATAATGGAGTTTTCGCTTTAGAGAAATTAGAGAAAGAAATTTAGAGAAAAGAAGCTAAGGAATTTCGCACAAAGGGAGAGGATTTAATGTCGAAACAAGGAGCTAGCCCCCTATTTATAGGAAATTCGGCAACCCTTTGCCATGTAGTAGCTGGTTTCTTTACTCCTCTCAGTGATGGATTCTTGGCCATCACTCTCTTTGTAGATAAATTCTAACTTTTCTCCTTTATATTAATCTACTAGCTCATCTAAAAGAGACTTAATTATCTCTAATTCCTCCTCCTTTATCAGCATATTATCCACATATTTTAATCATAAAAATCCCTAGATCTTAGCCTTTATCTACTTATTATCCACATAAAATAAATTCCTAAATAATAGCCTTTATCTGCTTATTATCCACATATTTTAAACATTAAAACCCCTAAATTTTAGCCTTGTTGCCATCCACTCCACCTAATCCTAATGCCCAAAAATTAGCTAACTTAAATTAAAAGAATTGGGCTCCATGAAACTTAAATTTGGGCCCCTTACTCCTTGTGTATGGTGTCACCTCCTAAGATTGGGCCACAAGCCCACTTTGGTAGTTTAAACATAGATACTACCTTTTTAACCCTATAATGCCCAAACAAATAATTTTAATCAAGGCCTCTGCCTAAGCCTGAGCCCAATTTGGACCCCTAACACTTAAATTAACTCATTCCACATATTCAACCATTAAACGCATAGACCCAAAAATTTAGGATGTTACAATTCCCTTGCATAAAAAAAAGAAATAAAAAGTAAGAAGTGTTTCTCACATGTACTTATTTTGGTGACTATTCGACGGACGAAGTTTCGGCATGGCTCTAATCGGGTGGCTCATATGGTTCACTATATGCGGTTTTGGTTCTAAAAAGGTACTCGAATTGCCCGTACTGTCGCCTACTAAGGTAGTACGGAGCCTCGGTTATCACCCATCATAGGCTCCCGAGCTCAATTCGAGGGATTACATTTACTTATGCCTATATGGAGGGACAAGTTAACTCACGAAAGCATAAGTCATATGTAACCCGGAAGTATTCACTAGCCTGTGCGAAGGGACGAGTTAACTCACGAAGGCATAGCGTTTACTTCCATTTAAGCGGACGGAGCCCTGGTGGAGAGCTAATGTTATGCAAAAATGCAAGTGCACGGTGTGTGGGGAGAAACTCACAAACCTTTTCGTTTTTATTTTAAAACTAAAAAAACTAAAACCGTAAAAACTTAGAGCTGAAAACAAAAAGATAAAACAAGTTAGAAAAATATTTACAACATGATGCAAATGCATGACTTTTCAAAAAAAAAAAAAAACAAAATTTAAGGATGACGACTAAATATTAATTTAAATAAGGAGTTTCAAAAATTTTGACAACGTGCGTTTAATCCCAGACTCGACTCTCAAAAAAAATGTCCCCAGCGGAGTCGCCAGTTGTAGCGACGTAAAATTTAGAACGGGCATTAATTGAGGAAATTATTAAAATCAAAGTTTCAATTTTATTAAAAAAAAAGGGAGTTGCCACCGATCTTTTTTTCTAAGTGTGATCAGACACCTAATAAATCCTCTTTTTAAAAGAAAAATTATATTTTGATTTTTTTAAAAAAAGGCCGAGTTTAGGTCTACGTCAAAATTCCAGAAAAAAATAGGGTTCGGGAGTCGGTTACGCCCGAGGAAGGTATTAGCACCCTAGCAACGCCCAAAATTGGTATCTCGTTAAACGCGTGTTGTCTTAATTTTCAAAAATACCAGTTCAATTTAATATTTAATCGTGATCTGATTGAAACACAAGAATTTTTTGAAAACACTAAAATTTTTGAAACACAGAAATTTTTGAAAACACGAGAATTTTTAAAACACGAAATCTTTTAGAATACGAAATTTTTTGAAACACGAGAATCTCTTGAAAACACGAAAAGTTTTGAAACTTGAGAATTTTTTTTGAAACACGAGAATTTTTGAAAACACGAAAGCTATTGAAAACACGAATTTTTTTTTAAAAAACACGAAAATTTTGAAACACGAGAATTTTTTGAAAACACAAAAAGTTTTGAAACTCGAGAAATTTTTTTATTTTTAAAAGGGCGTATCGTATTTAACACGAACCGATGATATTCACCCAACATAATGATGAAATCAATGACTTAGTGTCAAACCGATTCGTTGCCTTTTTTTTCTTTTTAAAAATAAATTTATTGAAAATTAAAATTTATTACTAAAATCACACAATAATACTTCAAAAAAAAAGTTTAAAATGCTAAATTAATTAAAATGAAACAACATTTAAATAGGTGGACAAAAAAAAATATTGAGAATATACCAAAGCCCAAAATTATAGGCTTGGGCTGCTGAAATTTGGGCCTTTCCTTCTATTTTTTTGGGCTGTTGCACTTTGGGCCATTGCAAGTGGGCATTCATTGAAGTGGCTGGCTTTTGGGTCTGTTGGAGTTGCACCGGACTGGTATTGGGTCATTGATGGGTGTGGGTGTGTAGGCCAACTTGCAATTTTTCTTTTGGGCTGGTAAGAGTTGCTTGATATTGGGCTGCTGATTTTTTCTTTGGTTTCTTCTACTCTTATTTTTTCTTCTTCTCTCTTTTTCCTTCTTTTTTCATCCCTTTTTTCTTCTCTTCACACCGTCAACTCCCTTGGCCTGGTGGTGCGTTGATCACCGGAGTACTTCTTCTCTAGAAGGTAACTCAGCTATTACCGGTTCAGCCTTAAATCTTGGTTTTTTTCTTTTTCTTTTCTCTTGGGTGCCGAATAGGACGTCCAATTTTTTTTGTGATAATCGAATGGGTTTTTGTTTATGGGGTTGAGGGTGGTTGATTTAGAATCGGTAGCACTTGGGGAATGGGGGAGATGGTTGAGAGTTCATTGTAGACTGTCCAAATCTTCTTAATTTTTTGTTGAAAATTTCCTTGATAGTTGAATGTTTTCGGGCCTTTTTTTTTGCCGAAAATGTTGGAGAGCCTTTTTATTTCCATCATTTTGCTTGTTTCCCATGCTATTTGCAGGTAGTGGGTGAAGAAAGAGCAGCCACCCATGCTGATGGCCAGAAAATTCGGGGAGTGGGTGCCCCAAATCGCGTAATCTGCTAGAGGGACCCAGCTGCAAATGCAGTAAAACTAGTGGGGTTGAAACGTAATTTAAAGAAAGTATCAAGGTCAAAGTGTAATTTTTGGAAAGTTTAGGGTCGAAATGAAATTTTGGAAAAGTTTAAAGGTTAAAGTATAACTTTGGAAAAGTTTAGGGTAAAGTGTAATTTTAGAAAAGTTTAGGTGTTAAAATGTAATTTTAATTTTTTTGTATTTTTCAATTTTTTTTAATTTTGAAAATTAAACACAAAATCGACCCGGACAAAATTTAGTGTTTACAGTCATGACATATGTAACCTATCATTCCTAAGCTTCAAACGGGGCTTTCGGACATCGAAACTCGGTCAAAACGAATTCATAAACATTCTCGTCAAATTTATTCACATTCGACTAATATATATATAATTTACATATTTCAATTTAGCATATATAATTCACATTTAATTATGATTAAGTACGTCTATTATAAATTTACCTCGGACGATGAAAAACCGAAACGGAGTGGCTAGTCGACAACTTTAGTTTTCCCCCGATCCAAATCTGATTTTCTCTTTTATTGATCTAAATTAATATAAATTAAACTTATTTAATTAAATATTCAATCAAACATTTTGCCCTTGACATTTTACACTTTTTGCAATTTAATCTCTATTGCATAAAACACAAAATACACAAAATTTGCATATACTATGCTTAGACCGAATATTCCCAAGCTCCAAACAAATCCATATATTTCATTTTTTTCACATTTTAGTCCCTCAAAATATTATTTTCACAATTTAGTCCAAATTACTCAAATTCATCAAAAATTCAAAGACAAAACATGTTAATCTTTCACATATCTTTAATATTTCATCATCAAACAACAAAAATCACAAGCTATCATCAATGGCAAAACACAAAATCATCATCAAATTCAAAAATTAAGACATGGGCTTTGAAGATAACTTAGCAACGATCTTAAAAACGTAAAAATTATTTAAAACCGAGTAAAATACATACCTAAATTTAGCTCAACAATGGCCGAATACCCTAGCTCTCTTATTTCTTTTTCTTTTCCTTAGTTTCGGCACTAAAAAGATGAGTATGGCTTCCTTTAATGTTTTGTTTTATTATATTTACATTATATTATGTTATTATTATTATTATGTTAACTTTTAGTTTTAATATATAAAAACCATATATTAATCATTGTGCCGTTCACTACCTTTTATTATTGGCTAAATTACAACATTAAACCTCCATATTATAAAGACAACAACAATTATGCACTTTCATATTTAACCATCAAATTTTTAATTTACGCGATTAAGTCCTTTTATTTAATCAGACACTCAAACGATGAAATTAAAACACGAAAATTTCACACAAGCAAATTCACACATAATAAACACATAAAATAATATTAAAATATTTTTCAAACTCGAATTTGTGATCCCGAAATCACTGTTCCGATTAGGGTAAAAATTGGGCTGTTACAACAGCAGATCTTATTTCCCTGGCGTTGAAGCAAAACAGATTGAAGCTGCAAATTGGCGAATCTTATCTTCCTGAAGTTGCAATGGAGCAAATTGAAGCCACCAGCCTTATCTCCCTGAAGTTACAACGGAACAGACTGAAGACAGTGAATTTTATTTCCCTGCGTTGTAGTGGAACAGGTTAAAGCTATAGATTACGACAGATCTTATCTTCCTGAAGTTGTAGTGGAGCAGATCGAAGCCACCATACTTATATCCCTGAAGTTGTAGTGGAGCAGGTTGAAATTACCAATTTTTATCTCTTTGAAGTTCCAGCGGAGTAGATCGAAGCTACTTGAAGAAGAAGAAAAGAAGCGTCGAGACTCAGCAAGACCAGGCAAAATTGGTCCTTCTTAAAAGTCTTTGCTCCATTCTCGTTACACGACAACGAGCAAAGAAGGGCAGCTGTAAAAGGCCCAATTCGCCTGGGCCCAAAACAGGAGTATGAAAACCAACAAAAAAATAATAAAATAAAAAGTCCATTAAAAGACAGTCCAGATTACAAGCCCAAAAATACAAAAATTGGGCCCAATTGCATTAGCCCTATTTTCACTGGCCCAATAGGCCTAAAAATTAAAAAAAATTCAAAAAAGCCTAGGGTTTTTGAAACCCTAGGCACCGCAGCCTTCCTCGAGCGTTGTGCCCGTGCCTCGTCCTGAAGCATCTCGTCCCAAGGCCTCCTGACGCGCCCTCTGTCACCTTGCACGAAAATGGCAAAAATTACCCCTCCTCCACCTCCGTTGACCCTCGAAAGCACCTGCAAAAGGAGCAAAGAAGACAACATAGAAAACAGCAGAAATAGAAGCAAACAGAGGCAATAATAATAAATTTGTAATATTTCTTCGGCTATATAAGCCCGAAAACAAGACCAATGTAAAGGGGGGACCGACCTTTTGAAATAGAAAAAGAGAACAGTTTAAAAAAATACAAAAAGAAACTTTCGAATCCAAAGGTAAACCTTCCGATATCGATTTATTTTTATCTTTTTTGTTTTTTAAATATAATCTATAAAAAGGGGGGAACATTTACCGAAGTCGGTTGATCTTCTCGCCGGCGAAAACCACGGCGGAAAAGGGGGAGAACGAAGCGCCTTTTGGTTCCTCCGCCGGGCTAGGTCGGGTTCTCGAGATTTCAGCCTTGGATCGGTGCCCTACGCCTGAAGAGGTTCAAAAGGGGGACTTTTCGCCTTTCTGGCCACCGCGCACGGCAGTTGCCGACGCTGAAATCTTGGTCGGAGTGGTGGCCGGAGTCTGGGCCAGGTTGAGAGAGTAGAGAAGTTTTGTTTTTTTTTAGGAGAGGCTAAAAATGAGGTTTAAAACAAAAAAATAGATGTATATAGGAGAGTAAAACGGCACCGTTTTGTGCCTTGGGTCAGGACGCCAAAATGGCGTCGTTTTGGTTCCGACCCGCGCGACCCGACCCTCTCCGGCCTAGGATCCGCGTGTTTTTCAACGGAAGGGCTAATTGCACTTTTAGCCCTTCCGCTTTTTATTTATTTGCAATCAGGTTTATTTTATTTTTTAATTTTTCCCCTATAATCTATTTTAACTTTCAATTTAGTCCCTACGCATACGACGTCGTTTTGGAGGATGGGGATTAATTTCCCTTTTAGTCCCTTCTTGTTATCCACGCGTTCAATGTGGTCTTTTTTCTTTTTATTTATTTCGAATTTGCCCTGAACTTTTGTTTTAAATTCAATTTAGTCCCTTTTTCAGTTATTTTGGAATCTTTATTATTATTATTATTATTGTTGTTATTATTATTATTATTACTACTATTAATGGTATTATTATTATTATTATTATCATTGCTATTATCATTTTGTTACTCGATTATTATTACTATTACTATTATTCTTATTATTATTACTACTATTATTTATTTTAGTTTTTTTACTATTATTATTCATTATTATTATTATTATTATTATTATTATTATTATTATTATTATTATTATTATTATTATTATTATTATTATTTATTTGCTTTTTACTACTATTATTCGTTATTACTATTATTAGTATTATTATTGTTATTTATTATTATTGCCATTATTTTTATTATTATTATATTTTATTTTCTCGTATTATTATTACTATTATTATTATTTTATTACTATTATTATTATTTTTATTACTATTATTATTGCTATTATTTTATTACTATTATAATTATTTTAATTTATTTTATTTTCGCCCTTATTATTGTAATTCACATTAACGCATTTATTATTCTTTCATCGTGCACATTTGAACCATCATTTTTCATTTTATTACCAATTTACGTTGCTTTAATCTACACCTGTTACATAAATTTCGTTTTTTAAATCAGTAATTTTTCGTATTTCGAGATTCAAAAAGTCGCACCCTAACTTACGGGGTTCCGATTTTCTCAATAAATCTGAATAACGAATGATTTCAAAATATTTTTAACCTCGGAAATTACGAAAAGATCGTGTTCTAACTTACGGAATATGATTTCTTTCTAAAAACTGAGATAATCAAATGTCTTTCAAAATAAATAAGTTTTTCGGTGTTATTCTCGTATCGAAAATTTAAGACATTGCGTCTTAACTTACAGGACGTGATTCTTTTCTCGATTAACGTGAAACATGTCCTGTTCTCAATTTTTTTAAATAACAAAGGATCGTATTTTTTTAAAAATTTCCTCAAATTTCCAATTTTCGACACTAATAAACTAATTAATCAACTAGGTACCAATTTTTGGGCGTTACGATGGGCTAATCCTTCCTCGTACGTAACCGACTCTCGAACCCGTCTTTTTGAATTTCGTAGACCAACAAGCATTGTTTTAGATAAATCGAACCGTTCATTAAAAACAACTATTTTACAATGTGGCCCGATCACACCTCATCAAAAAGGATTAGTGGCGACTCCCATTTTTTCATTTTCATTTTCAAAATCAAAGTCGACGCCGTTTTTAAAAAAAAAATGATTTCGACAACCATAATATTTGTCGTCAATGTTACTTAATATATTTTAACAATGTTAATTAAGTATCTAAAAAAAATTTAAATTAACATATAATTTTCAAGTTTAAGTATCAGTTAAATTCATAAACTCGCTCCATATATATTAAATCTAAAAAAAATTAATTACGAATTATTTTTTTGAAACCGGAAACACCGTGGTTGTCGGTTGATTCCAGATACCATAACCCTAAAAGCAACGAGTCCAAAAGACATCAATATATATATATATAGCCACATGCATGATCTCCTTGCTTCATTTGCACCAACCATTCCTAATCCCAACAACTGCAAGCTCCACACTCGAATTTCAATTTCAAAATATAGTAATATATTTGAAAAAAAAATTAAACTTCAATTAAGCTCTTACAATTCGATTTTACCAATAGCTCAAACTCTTGACTCAATAATTATGGGCAGAGTTAGACATATGTAAAGCTAGGATTTTTTTTAGGGGTGAAATAAAATTGTAATTATTACGAAAGTAAGAATGTAATTTTACTATTTTAATTAGGAATGTTCAATTGGTTAATCGACCTGAATTTGCACCGAACTTTTAAACCCTTAACTGTTAACCGAATAAATTTTTTTTTAAAAAAATTAACCGAACCAAATTTTTTCAATTACTTCGGTTAACTGACCGAATTAACTGAAATTTATATGTTTTTTTTTGTTAAAACAAGTATAAAGCATATAAAAAAATTAACCAAATTGATCGAATTTAATATATGTAAAATGTATATAAAAATATAAATTTTCGTTTAAGTAATCGATTTCTAACCAAATTAACCGTTAACCGAACTTCCAAAAAATTATTAACCGACCCCGATCAAATTAATTCAGTTAACCAACCAATTAACCGAATTAGTTCGGTTCAGTCAGTTAAACCGGTTTTACCCAAAATTTGCACACACTTAATTTTAATAGCCTATATATTTATAATTCTTAAAGGATTAAATTAAATTTTACTCATTTTTAGAGGGACCAAAGTATAATTTTACAATCAATAATTTAAAATTTTAAAAATTTTAAAAGGTCTAAATGAAAATTTTTCCATTTTAGGACATTTTAGGAGGTTGAGGCTTCTGCTAGCCCCCTAGCTACTCCCCTGATGCTAGAGGAGGCAGGTAGGTCCTGGCCTTCAAAAAATGAAAATTTACCTCTTTAATCTTTTGAGTATTTGCAAAGTTTTAAGTTAATTTAATGATAAAATTCTATTTTGACCCATTCTACAATTAAAAATTTAATTATGCCCTCCAAAAATAAAATAAAAATTATAGTTTAATCTCTTGAAAATTATAAAATTTTACATTAATATTTTGATAAAATAAAATTTTAACCCTCTCAAATTTTATAATTCAAATTCGACCCTCTAATAATTTCTAACTTCATTCCAGTCAATAATTATATAATTAAATTCATTTTTTTCCTGAACCAAATGCGATAATATATCTCAATCAAACCCTAACTCATACCCGTCAATGGCCAATGAATTATGGAAATTGCAAGTATCTAAAACGTGGATAATTATAAAGTGGGAATTTACTGGAAGATTTGTTTTTGCTTTGGATGTTATTTCAAAAGCTAAAAAGAGTAACGTTCAAATACTTTGGCTTGTTATTATCGAATATTGAATATAATGGTAAGATATATTATATTTTTTAAAAGAGAATTCAAGTTCGAAATCTAAAAATGATATTGTTGAGAAGAACGATTACAAACCTCGAAAAATTTAATCTTCATAATGTAAGGCCTAATTATTGCTCGGGCCCAAAATATACCAAATGGCCCAAACCCAATTCAACCCAAATCAAACCCTAATGACCCAAATCAGAAATAAAACAAAAAAAAAAACCCTAAAACTACATAGGTCAGCCACCTCAATCTTCTGACCAGCCATATGCTGCCCCACGTGCCTCTGCCACCGCCCATACCCTGCAAAGAGAGGCAAACACACAACAGCAACAGAAGGCAGAAATAAACAGTAACAGAAAGCAAAAGATCAGTTGTATATTCGGCTATATAAGCCCGAAAACAAGACTAATGTAAAGGGGGGAGATTTTTTGAAATGAAAACACGATTATTGAATACAAACAGAGATATTCAAGCAAAAAGAACAAGGTGTTTTATTTATTTTTTTCACACTTTGGATAAATAAATACAATATATATATATATATATATATATATATAAAAGAAGACTTACCGCTTCGCTTTCGGCCGCCGTTGAAGGTTATCACTGCTTCCCCCCTGGATACCTCGAAACCCTTCGGGTTTTCGACAAGAATCCAAAGGGGCAACAAAGAACGAAGCCCTTTTTTTTTAAAATTTTTGTTTTCTTTTTTTTTTATTCTCCTCCTGCAGTATCTTTGTTTGCGGGTTTAAAAGGGGCTAGAAAAGCCAGTTTTCGAGCATCTCAAATCGCCGTATACGGCGGATGTCGCGGCAGAGCCACGGTGGAGAACAACCGGACCCTGGCTGGCCCTAGGAACCCTACAGAGAAAAAATAAAAAGGAGAAAGCCTTTTTTTAAAAACAGCCAAGCAAATGAGTTTTTAGGGTTAAAAAAATGGTATTTATATACCTGCAAAACGGCATCGTTTTTGCGCCAGGACCCAAGCATTAAACGGCGTCGTTTCGACGCACAACGGGTCGACCCGACCCAAAGGCGGAGATCCGTATGTTTTTGTGACCTTGGGGCTATTTCCTAATAGGTCCTTTCGCTTTTAAGGTCGCGTTCAATGGGCCCCTATTTTATTTTGTGATTTTGGCTACCTGATTTATTTTGGTCTCAGTTTGGTCCCTACTGAACGATGTGTTTCAGGGAAAAAGGGTATTTCCCCATCTGGTCCCTCCCCTTTTTACGCGCATCCTATTGGGCCCTAATTCGTTTTATCTTTTTAAATTTGGATCATTAATTTTATTTCTCTCCTAATTTGGTCCCTTTTAATGTTTTACTTGTAATTTAGGGGCTCTCCTTTTTATTTTAACTGCAATTTAATACCTCATTCATTTATGGATTCATATATATTTTATTTTATTTTGTATATTAATTTATTTGTTATTTACTTACTTGTTATTTCATTTATTTGTTTATTGCTCTTACCTTTTAGTACTTTAAAGCAATTTATTTTTTTTTTGTATTCCTACTTTATTTTATTATTATTATTATGATTACTATTATTATTTTTATTTTATTTAATGTATCCATCTATTTTATTTGAGTTTCAATTAAGTCTTCATTTCCTTAAATTCTTTATTTATTTATTCGTTTATTATTTCTTTCATATTTAGGTCTTTATTTTATATATTTTCTTGAGTATCTATTTTTTATTTCGAAATTGATTCATTTCTCTTATTATGCATGTGTATTTTATTTCATCTTATTTTTATTGTCATTATTATCACCATTGTTATTATTATTATGAATATTATTAATTCATGTTTGAATGATTGACATTAAAACTAATATGTTATTTCATTTATTTATTCACCTATCATCCCTTATTTTTTTATATGTATAAAATATATCTATAATGTTTATATTTTCTTTGCTCTACGTTATTACTTGTTTTTCCCAATTGTTATTTAATTAATATAGGTTTTGAAATTTAGATATATTCATTGCTTGCTTATTATTCTTATTTGCTTTCAATACTTTAAATAGTTGGCATTATCATTTCATTTTATCGTAATTATGTCATATATAAATATATTCATATATTTTCATGCCCGAGTAACTTAGATTCGTATCATTTCGAATATCATTATTTTTATCTAAACATGCCAACAAATCTCTTAAAAAATCGGCAATGTTCTATATCGAATGACTCGATAAAATCGTGCCCTAACTTACGGGGTTTCGATTCTTCTCGTTAAATTCGAATAATTGAATATCCTCTCAAAAATTAAAACATATAAGATTTCAAATAAAAATTAAAGAACAAATTATTCTCCAAGATTCGAAATGTCGTGTCCTAACTTACTGGATGTGACGTTTTGTTGCCTCAAAATAAGAATGTATTTAATATATTTTCGACTTGTTTAAACATTTCAAAATAAAATATACATAATGTAAAGAAGGATCGTAGTCTAATTTCTTTTCGAGTTTTCGACTGTCGACGTAAAGACATCAATTAATCAACTAGATACCAATTTTGGGCGTATTGAGGGTGCTAATCCTTCCTCGTGTGTAACCGACTCCCGAACTCATTTTTTGTATTTCGTAGACCAAAAATTATCGTTTTAGTAAATTCAAATTTTATTAAAATGATTGAATCACGAAGTGACCCGATTACACCTCATAAAAAAGGATTGGTGGCGACTCCCGTTTTTTGTTTTCATTTTCAAAATATAAAATCGACCCCGTTTTAAAAAAAATAGTTTCGACACATAAATCATAAAATAAATATGAAAAATTCTTGATCATATAAAATATATATAATAGGTTTGACTTGGTGGTGTAGGGGAACCAGTTGATGTTGTATGAACAGAAGAATAATGTCGTGAATCATGGTGCGAAATTTTCAGTGACAGTAAGAAAAAAGACAAATCCAATGAGACAATCAACATGTTGTTTTAATTTGTACATTTTCAGCTTTTGCTATAAAACAAAACCTTCACGTTACCATTATCTCTAAAGATGCGTTTAATATTTGCAGCAAAAAATTGTTGTGTTTGATTGTGTGAAAGTGAAAGATTAATGAACTGAAAATAGAAAAAAAAAAAATTGAAGCATTGAAATATTTTTATTGAGAAAAAGTAAATTATTTTATAAACCCTAAACTGTTTGGAGGACTGCAAACACCTTTGTCTGTCGCTTATATTTTTATGATTTTTTTAAAGTATTAAATTAAGATTTTATCATTTTTAAAAGGTAAAAACAATTCTACCATATATCAATTTAAAATTTTATTAATTTAAAGGTCAAAAGTTAAATTTTACTTTTTATGGTGGTCGCATCCCTATCAACTCTCCTTACCGTCGATATTTTAATCTTATCATTGATTTAGCTCTTCTTTTTTTACTTTGGTAACTAAATTATTTTTTTGGTTCTTTTGATATTTAAAGTTATGTTTTGTCGTACGGTTTAATAATCAATCACAATCTCTAACTTATAACAAAGCACCAGGAATTCTTTTGCTCGTGTCATCAATAGCATAGCATCTACAAAAAAACTAATATATCAATCAGAATGGATCGATACACACTGAAATAAACTAAATACACAAGAGATCGAAACACACAAAAATTTGACACGAAACATATAAAATTCAATGGATATAAATACAATACCGACCACCTTCAGCACAAACGGATCTCGAGGTGATTGGTGAGATTCAATGTTTCTTTGCATGTCAGTTCCACGTTAGCTTTAAGAGGAGGATTATCAATCATAAGTCTGTGTTTGGATTTGAGGAGTAAGTATTCAATTAAGTCGAGTCAAGTTAAAAATTTTGAATTAGTCGAGTTGATAAATTTTATTTTAGTAACCAAATTTAATTTGAATTTTTTTTTCGAATTGAATTGAATCGATTTAAAAAAATTTATATACACTACACCAAATCAGACTTTTAACGGCGTTTTTAGTGGCATTTTAAACAAAAATGCCACTAATATTACACAATGGTGGCGTTTGAAGGAAAATGCCGCAATAAAACGAGCAATAGCGGCGTTTATTTAAAAAACGCCGCTAAAAAGAATATATAGCGGCGCATTTGAGAAAATGCCGCTAATTCTCAGACATTTAGCGGCGCTTTTGAGAAAACGCCGCTAATTCTCTGACCTATAGCGGCGCTTTTTATAAAACGTCGCTAATTCTCCGACCTATAGCGGCGCTTTTTATAAAACGCCGCTAATGCTCTGACCTTTAGCGGCGCTTTTGACCAAACGCCAGAAAATATTTTTTATTTCAAAACAAAAACGACGACGTTTTAATTGCAATGTGAAAATGAGAAAAAATTAGTGGCGTTTTTTACAAAAACGCCGCTAAATGCGATCTTTAGCGGCGTTTTTAACAAAACGCCACTAATTTTTTCTAGGAAAGCGAAACGACGCGTTTTAATTACAATGTAAAATGGGATAAAGTTAGCGGCGTTTTAAGAAAAACGCGCTAAATCGACTTATAAGCGGCGTTTGTTATAAAAATGCCGCTAAATGTGATCTTTAGTGGCGTTTTTAACAAAAACGCCACAACATATTTTTTATTTCAAAACAAAAACGACGTCGTTTTCATGTAAATATAAAAAGTGTTTGTTATTTTAATATGGTTAATTTTAAATAAAAAGCGTTTTTAAAATGTTTAGTATGGTTAATTTCATGGTTTAGGGTTTGTTATTTTAATGTATGGGTTTAGTGTTTTAAAGTTTGTTGTTTGGGTTTATTGTATAGTGTTTATCGGTATTAAGGTTTAAGTGTTAGTGGTTAGGGGTTATGGTTTAGGGTTATGGGTTTAAGGGGAAATGGTTAATGGGTTAGTGTTTTGGGTTTAGGGTTTATGGTTTATGGGTTGGCACTACAGGAAAATAGGTCTTTAGCGGCGTTGTTAGTGGCGTTTATGGTTTATGGGGTTAAGGTTCTCGACCCCTAGGTGGGGGACTTGGTGTAAGGAGTTAGTTAAACAGTTGGCCGTGTCGCCCCTGGGAACATGGCACAATGGGGGTAGTGGTGGTGGTCGAGCTCCCAACTTTTGGTGGCTCAGCACTTGTTCAATTTTCTACCGTGCGATGGCATCCCATGCCATCATGCCATATTTCATTCGGCTTCTAGGTTAAGGTTAAGGTTAAGGTTAAGGGTTTATGGGTTTAGGGGTTAAGGGTTATATAAGGGCTTGTGGGTTAGGATTAGGGGTTAATATTTAGAGTTTGGGGTTTAAGGTTTAGGGTTTAAGGAAAATTCAAAAACCAAAATCCCTCAAATCAGTTTTCACTAATTCAAACCCACAAAATACCTAGAATCGTATAACCCAGCCCGAAGTTGTTGGATCGAACCATCGTTTACCGATCCTTCCTTTTATTGTGAAACTGTCTTCCCAGAACCCCGAATGGTATATATATATATATATATATCCATTATCCGAATGTTTATTCGTTTAAAATAGATTCAAGTTTTTAACTGAATTTATAAATTAAATAATTTATAATGTAATTGTAAAATAGATAATATGATTTTTAATATTAAAATTTTATCATTATATAGTTTTGGGGTTGGGGTTATGTGTTAGAGATTAGGGTTTGAAGTTTGGAGTTGGGGTTATCTACTGGGGTTTGTGGTTAAGTATTTAAATTTATATATTCAATATATAATTTATTATGTAATCGTAAAAGTGATATTATGAAATTTTATATAAAATTATCATTATATATATAGTTTTTAAACCTTCTTTTATTTCATATTTGGAAATTTTCTGCTTTTTATTTTCTTACATAAAAATTTATATAAAAACTATGTCATGTATTTATTTGTTTTAAATATTATTCAAAGTTTCCAAATTATTTATTTAAAATTTAGGTGAATTATGTAATAATTAAATATAAAATTGTAATAAAAGTCAAGCTCTATATCATCCTCTTCTTATAATTATTTAATTTTGTATTAATTAAACTGTAATTTTTAATTTTATATTTAAATTATTTATAAAACATTAATAAGACATAGAAAAATTTGAAACAAATTATAACATAGAAAAATATATGTTAAAATTAGAAAAAATAAAATACTATGATTTAAAATAATTTTAAAGATTTATGGGTATATGAGTGATATATTTTAAATTTATATGTTTAAAATAATTTTAAATTTTGGTTTTAATGGTTTAAGGTTGATTGTTTAGATTAATTAGGGTTAATAATATTAAGTAATTGGAGTAATTAATAATAGTATAAAAATATATATTTTAAATGAAATTAAAATTACGGCTTTTAATAAAAAAGCATACAAAATCCATCCAAATATATCAAGACGAGTCGTTTGAAACATTGTTGTATGATTTAGTGGCGTTTTTTAAGTAACATACAAAAATATATCAATAGAATGCGGGGCGTCGTCGTTTGAAGCTATTTTGTTAGTGGCGCATGTTTGAAAGCATACAAAAATCATCAAGTCTTAGTGGCGCTAGTCCAAAACGCCGCAACATCCTATACTTAGTGGCGTTTTATAAAACGCCGCAAATATGTATGGACATTAATCTTCACGTCATCGTTTTATCAAGAGTATAATGTGCATTTAGGTGGACGACATCGTTTTACAAACAATTAGTGGCGCGTTTTAAAAACGCCGCAAAACATAAAGCGAGTTTGAGCAAAAGCGTCGTGGATTCTTTGTGCTCGATGTTATCCCCTTCATCCCGAAATCCTAAGTGTTTTCCCTCATTTTGTTTTCGCTTCAATCTTTCGCTCAAAGTCCATCTCCCCGAAATTCCCTAGTCCCTAAAATTTTCTGCTCAAACTTTTCCCTAAGTTCTGTCGGCCTTTGTTTGCTCATATTTCCCAATATCCCAACATTCAACAAACAACGAGGGTATGGAATTTGTAAAATAAACTTTTTGATTTAGGGATTTTGTTTATTTATTTTCGTTTAACTTTTTTTTTTTTTTTGTGATCTTTGGTGGATTTGGTGGCATGTAAGGTCGTCTTGAAAAAAGTACGAGGTTGGTTCTCTTTGTCTTCCTGTCAAGTTAGAGATTAGAAAAATCTCATTAATTACATTTTGTTTTGTTCTACCTTTCTTAATTTTTATTTTTATTTTGCTGTGAATTGGGTTTCTCTATGTCGATTGAAATCGCAAAGCAAGAAGGCCTCTGTTTCAATTTGGGTTAAGTTGCAGAAAAGGTAAGCACACTCTTTTTATCTTATTCTTCGATCTAGGCATTCAATTTTGGTAATAACTTAGCCCCAATAAGTCAATTGAATCCCTTATCTACAGTTTGATTTCTCTTGGTATTGGAATTCAGTTTGCTTCATAATCCCAATTGCATTCGAACTGAAATTGCAGTTCTCACTAATTTTCCTTTTGTTTTATTGTTTAGTAATTTTAATCCTCTATTCAGTTTCCGAATTAGGTCTACATTCGACAATAGTTTTTGGATTACCCCAAATTCCAATACTCTAATACCCTACTACAATATATGATGATGATTTTCCATTGAATTTTAGAATTTAGTAGCTATGGGAGGTCATGCAGGGTTAAATATTTTGCCCCAAAAACGTTGGAAGGTTTAAGCTCAAAATTTGGTTTCTCTGTATTGCTGAAAATTGTTTTTGTACTTAAATTATCATACTTAAATTGTTTTTGTACTTAAATTATCATACTTAAATTGGGTTTCTCTATGTTGCTGAAAATTGTTTTGTGTTCCTTTTTGTATAAAATTGTTTTGTGTTCCTTTTTGTATAAAATTGCTGCAAATTGTAGTGTGTTCCTTTGTGTATAAAATTGTTTTGTGTTGCTGCAAATTGTAGTGTACTTAAATTATCATACTTAAATTGGGTTTCTCTGTGTTTGAAAATTATTTTGTGTTCCTTTTGTATAAAATTGTTTTGTGTTCCTTTCGTATAAAATTGCGCAAATTGTAGTGTGTTCCTTTTTGTATAAAATTGTTTTGTGTCACGCAAATTGTAGTGTGCTTGAATATGAAGTTTTGTTTTCTTTGTAGGGTCGTTGTCTACTTATGCATATTGGGACCGATTAGTAGCGGACCCAATCGATCTGATAACAACTGTTGAAGGAAATGAAAGCGCACGGAACCTTCTTCTTTGTGGATTTATACGGTGGAAACCTAACGGCTTTATCTTTTCATCGAGGTGAGTTGATTGAGTTGAAATTTTAAATGTTTTACATCCTTTAATATTAATTTGATTTGATTTGATTTATTATAATTACGAAAAAGATAGTTACCAAAATGAACTTTAAAACTGTAAAATTGACATGTTATTGGAGCTAAGGTCATTAAAACTATTTGTTCATGTTACTTAAGTTTTTTAAAAAACTTAATTTTAGTTCAATAATTATTAATTTTAGCTTAATCAATTTATACTATTGAGAGAGTCGAAATTGATTATTATGATTCTTGAGTTGAAAAAATCATATAAGCGGTTTAATATATTATTTAGTGTGATATTTGTATTATTTTAGTCCAATATGGTAGTAAAAATTTATATATTTTGGTACTCAAAATCAACTCTAAAATTGAATTGAAAACTAAAAAGTTAATTAATATTGTTTAATTAATTTTTTAAAAAAGATTATATTTGTTTTATAATTCATTGTTATTTTTCTATAATTGTTTTATATTATTAATATTTTAAAAATTAAGTAATTTTAATTTTTAAAATTTATTGTAATTTTAAATTTTTAATAAGTTATATATATTTTGTATTTTATATTTTCATTTCAAAACCCCAAACCCCAAACCTCAAATCTCAAACCCCAAACTCTAAACCTCAAACCCTAAAACCCAAACCCCAAACCCTAAAACCCAAACCCCAAACCTTAAACCCCAAGTCACAAACCACAAAACCCAAACCTTAAATCGTAAACCCTAAACCCTAAAACCCTAAACCTTAAACTTTAAGCCTTAAACCTAAAACCTAAAACCCTAAAACCTTAAACCTTAAACCTTAAATCTTAAACCTTAAACCCTAAACCCTAAACCTTAAACTTTATAACAGTCCATCATACAAAGCCCAATTTTGATTGCCCAAAATTTGACCCGACTAAACCCCAAAACCCAACATCAGCAACCTAGACCCAGACTCAGAGGCCCAAAACCTAAAACAGATTTGATCCATTACACCCTTAGCCCAAACCTAAGGGCCCAACTCCAAATCAGAAATCAAGGGTCTCTGGAACCCTAGGTCTCCTCGCGCCGCAAGCAGAGGCTACCCAACCATCATCTAATAGGAGCCCAACAGTCACGCCATTTCAGCTGGAGTCTAATCGTCGCGCCTCCGTCTCGTCCGGCCTTTGTTTATGCCTTGATTCATCGTTGCGAGATCTTCAAACCTGCAAAGGAAAGGAACAAGCAGTAGAAAGGAAACAAATCGGAGGGCACAAAATATAGAAAGATATGGAAAGATATCTTTCCCTTCTTTTATTTTATTTTATTTTTTATTACTTGTTTTGGGTATAAGAACCCCTTTTGTAAAAATTTTGGAGGATACTAGACATACAAAAAAGCAAGAAAGAAAAGTTTGTGATACAAACGTTCTGGAAAAATATAAAAAATAAGCGGCACAAATACGATACAAATCTGTTGAAGCACCAAAAAAAACACCGATTTCACACGAATACTCAACGATCGGTGATTCTATAGGTGATTTTTCATTCCGTTTATTTTTCTTATTTATTTTATTTTTATATATACTGCATATATCTATGGTTGAAAGAGTAAAAGGAAGGAGTTTACCTTCTCGAAAGCGGAAAACCTCGCCTCGGACCTCCGGCCACCGGCCATGGAGTAGCTGTTCATGCGTGGCCTGAACGACGTAGAGCAGACGGGCGTAGATCGCCTTCCCTTCTCAGAGGATTTTAAATTTTTTAAAACCCTAAAGCTAATGATTTTATTTGAAAACATATTTTTATAGGAGAATGCAAGCGGTGTCGTTTTG
This sequence comes from Gossypium rotundifolium, assembly GCA_025506655.1. NCBI lineage: Eukaryota > Viridiplantae > Streptophyta > Magnoliopsida > Malvales > Malvaceae > Gossypium > Gossypium rotundifolium. The sequence continues at coordinate 33,530,792 of CP106733.1, read as the reverse complement.
TTAAAGCATGGCCAGCGTTGACCGGATCCGAATTAGGGTCCGCGCATTTTCAGAAAACGGGAAATTTATTCCTTTCGTCCTTGGCATTATTTCAGTTTCATAATTAAGTCCGTTTATATTCTTTTATTTATAATTTGACCCTTAATATCTGCTTTTATTATAATTTGATCTGATTTCTTAATTTTTCAAACTTTTATTTATTTTTCTTTATAATTATTATATTATTATATTGAAATATTTTAAATATTTATTTTATTTTAAATTATTTATATATTAATTTATTAATAATATATATTTATATATATTTTTATTACTCTTTATATTTAATTATTGCTATATATATCATCTTACTTGTTTAATAATTTTATGTATTATTATATATATTATTTATTTATTATATTTTATATATTATATAATATTATGTTACATTATTTATTATTTCTAAAGTTTTTTAATGTATTTATATTACTTAATCTATTTTATTTATATCGTTTATATTATATGTGTAAATTTATGATTAGTGTATTATATGTATTATTTATTATTTTATTTTTTATTTTAATTCCCATTACCATTATTTTTATTTCAACTATTTTTTATATTAACCTATATTATTGCTTTCTTATTATACTACTATTTTATTTTTGTAATTATTTTAATTGTATTTTATTTTGTCTATATTGTATGTTATTGTATTATAATTATTATTTTTAATGTTTGTGTATGATAGTTTATGAATGCGATATTGTCACATGGATATTGTTAAAAAAAAAACACATTTTTACAAAATCAATATTTTATTTTAAGGTTTTCAAAAGAAGGCAATATTTTGATATTTAGAAATTCAAAAAATTGTGCCCAATCGTGCTGGGTTGCGATTTCCCGTTTGACTAAATAACTAAATATCCTTTTGATAAGTTTTATAAAATTATGAGGTAATCTTAGTGACGAGGGTTTAAAAATATCATGTCCAATCGTGCTGGATGTGATGTTTATATTCTTTCGGATCGAAGAAATCTCAAATTTTAAATCTAAATATTTTATAAATTATGAGATGATCTTAGATATGAGGTTAAAAATATTGTGTCCAATCGTCTTTGGATGTGACGTTTATAATCTTTCATATCGGGAACTCTCATATTTTAAGTCAAATAGTTTGGAATCTTTTGGAAATCATATTTTAAATACTTTTAAATTTTAGACATTTGGACATAATCTTATCAATTTGGTACCAATTTTTGGGCGTTATGAGGATGCTAACCCTTCCTCATACGTGGCAAACTCGAACCTATTTTCTCGTTTTCACGGACCAAAATCAAATGTTTTAAAATAAAACATTTTACAAGGTGATCCAATCACACCTAAATAATAAGGATTGGTGGCGACTCCCATTTTCGTTTTTCAAAGTCGATCCCCATTTTTCAAAACTGATTTTAAAATGGTTTCGACAGCTTGGCGACTCCACTAGGGACTTTTTTTTAGAGTCAAGCCAAAAATTGATCAGCTATTGTCCAAATGTCAAAAATTTAAAGGTCTGATTTGAAAAGCCATGATTTTTGTTTTACATGAGATTTATAAAATATTTCTACATTGCATTGCATGACCATTGCGGTCGTACCTTTTAAGTGGGAGCGAGAAACTATGCCTTTGTGAGGTTTTCACTTCCGCATGGACTAGTGGATTGTTTCCGGAATACATCTGTACCTATGTCTCCGTGAAGTTTTCACTTCCGCATGGCCATAAGGAAATGGATTCCCCTGAACCGAACTCGGTCTGTATGAGCCTATAATAGGTGAAGATCGAGGAATCTGCTGGTTCGGGTACCTCAACTTTAGATCTAAACTACATATAGTAAACCTTAAGAACTCACCTTAAGTAGAGCAATCCTAAGTTTCATTAGGTTACTCAAATAGATGTATTTATTTCACTTGCTTTATATTTATTTTGCGATACTAACTCGTAGTATTTCATTTTTGTGCATATCATCCCATTTCTATAGAGGTATTGATTCACGGTCAGTTTCTAAGTTAGAAAGCTAGTTATGGAGAACGGGTTCCTTGATAAAGTGGGAGACAATGCAGCTGTTCGCACTTGGTCAGAACAAACGCAGTTAGAGAAGGGGGATAGCTTAATCGACGTGTATGTATCTAAACTTTGGGATTTTACTCGTGTTAGTATTACGCAGAATGAGTTTAGGGAGTTGAAGGATATATGGACTCAATGGGGTGATGAGGCAAAACAACTGTTTTATCGTGATTATGGTGATCTACCCTATTTGTTGGATATCGAGGTAGATAGGCATCTATTTAGGGCCATGACTCAGTTTTGGAACTCTTCTTATAGTTGTTTCACTTTTGGGGAGGTAGATTTAGTGCCAACGTTGGAGGAATATGCAGCTTTACTTTGTTGCTTGAGGTTCCAAGCCGATAGAGTTTACTTTAGGGCTGCCAATGTTACGACTTTTGTGAAAAGATTGATGGGTATTACAGGGATGAGTGAACAGTGGGTTACAGCTAGGATTCAAGAAAAAGGTGAAGGTAAATGCATACCTTGGATGAGTTTGTAGGACTTGATTCTGGCACATCCAGATGAAAAAAAGAAGATTGACATCTTTGCATTGAGTATTTATGGGTTGGTGATCTTCCCCCAAAGCGCTACGACATATAGATGAAGCGATTACTGATTTATTCGATCGACTTGGCAAAGGAATCACACCGATGCCTGCTATTTTAGCTGAGACATTTAGATCTTTGGATGCTTGTCGAAAAGCTGGTGAGGGCAGATTTATCAGATGCGCGCAGCTGCTGATGTTTTGGTTTTATAGCCACTTTTGGAAGGTTGACAAAGTTTCTTACCAAGTGTTCTTTGTAAGTTACTCCCCTTTAAAGGAGGCTGCATCTGTGACAAGGAGAGACGATCTATTAGAGGAAAGTTGGATGGAAATTCTTCAAAATCTTCGAGAAGAAGACGTTGTGTAGAGAGCCCATTGGTTGATTCCTGATAAAGTCCTTTACCGGTGCGAAAATATTGATTGGGTACCTCTGCCAAGAGTTTAGGGAGCTGTGGGATATGCACCGCTGCTCGTACTAAGGCAATATAATGCAGGACAGTTCATACCAGTGACACATGGGTTAGCTAAAAGTGAATTCTTATATAAGGGGGAAAATTATAAGAAGAGAATTCGAGAAATTTATGAGGCTTGGAAGTAGGTTCGTTGTATGAAGATATTGACTCAAGGGCTGATGACAACCTCAGAATATAAAGAGTGGTTGAGAAAAAGGATCAACGATAATATTCCTGAGACAAGGGTGGAAGGTGCTCGATCATTGGAGGAATGTTTACAAGTCATCCCATCAGAGATAGAAATTATAAAGCAGGACTTCAAAAAACAAAGTCTAGAGTTTGGAAAAAAGATAGAGAAGCTAGAAGAAGAGAAGATGTTTCTAAAACTAGAGGTGGATGCTCAAAAATCAGAAGCCGAGAAAGTAAAAAAGGAGAAGAGAGCAATTGAGGAAGATCGTGATGGCTTGAAGACCGGATACAAAAAGATGCGACTAACAATAAAAAATGCGGGATTGGGAAAGACTTCGCAACAGTGGCAACAAGAGGTTTAACAGGAAAGGGCCAAAGCTGACTAGTGGGAGAGAAAGTTTCTAGAGATGCAAAAGAACTTAGCGAAAATTTTAAATGAAAAAGGAGAATTGCAAGCTAGAGTGGCCGAACTTGGATGGTCACTTCATCATTATCGGAGTCGTCATTCTGTGATCGAGTTAGAATCAAGCCTAAACAAGATTGAAGAAATGAAGGGTAGAATTGAAGAGTTAGAATCAGCACTGCATAGTTGTGAACTTTGGATCGAGTGTCTTGAAACAAGAGAAGGGCATGTGAAGGAAAAACTCCATCATTTACATGTTCAAGTCAGAAACCGGGATTATCTCATGGGGGAAGCCATAGTTCAGATTCGAGAGGTAGCTGATTACCTACAGACTTTGGCAGTGCAGGCTGACATATTGAGCATGGGGTATGAGCTACAGTCCAATCATAATCAAGAGCTAGTCTCGTTATTAGGGAAAATTAGAATTTAAGGACGTAGGGCGAAAGCTTATTCGTAATCCATTTTATGTAAAAGAATTTGTTTTCTAATAAAGTTTTCTACAATGAAGTTGATTAGAATCGATGCCTCTTTGCATTCATGCGTTTGCATTACATAACATCATATGCATTCAAATTCGTAGAGAGAGTCTAATTAGTTTAAATTATAGGAGAGAGAAAAAAAATCTGGAAGCTAAACATCCTTATGGTACACGAGCAAAGTCAAAGAAAATGGACCAAAGGATGGAACAATTCTAAAGAGACATTCAAAACCAGATGCAAGAGCAGATGGCAAAGCTCCAACAAGAGATGAGGGACCAACTGTTAGAGGCCCAAAAGAACATGATGGCCCAGATGATGAGTGGGATAGTAGAAAAAGCAAAAGGTCCTATAGTCAATACTGAGGACAATGAGGATTTCCCTAGAGGATTCACTCCAACACACGTGCAAGTGCAACATTAAGAATACCCCAGAAGGCCACCTGTCACAATAAGGCCTCAGCAAGTGCAAGCTGACACTGGATTACCTACGAATTTTCAAGTTCGTATGGGATCCAACCTAGGAGACAACCCAGCTAATCCTGTTGTCCCTGACTTAGACATGGCTGAAGGAGAGGGGATCAAAACTGAATCTGCAAAACAGTTAGAGAATCGCTATAGGTGGTTGGAGGAAAAATTCAAGGCTTCAGAAATGGCTGATCATCATCACGGTATCGATGCCAAGGATTTGAGTTTAGTCCCAGATTTGGTGCTTCCTCATAAATTTAAAATGCCGGAATTTGAAAAGTACAATGGAACTACTTGTCCTGAAGCCCACATCACTATGTTTTGTAGACGTATGACAGGCTATGTAAACAATGATCAACTCCTGGTTCATTGTTTCCAGGATAGTTTGACGGGTGCAGCTTCTAAGTGATATAATCAGCTAAGTCGCATAAATATTAGTTCATGGAGGAACTTGGCCCAAGCCTTTATGAGATAATATAATCATGTCACAGATATGACGCCTGACTGAATCATGTTGCAAAACATGGAAAAGAAATCAAATGAAAGTTTCAAGCAATATGCATAATGATGGAGAGAGGTCGCCATGCAGGTTCAGCCACCACTCTTAGAAAAAGAGACTACAATGCTCTTCATTAATACCTTGAAGGCTCCATTCATCACTCATATGATAGAAAGCACCACCAAGAGCTTTGTAGATATAGTAATGGCAGGAGAGATGATTGAAAATGCCATAAGGGGTAGCAAGATTGAAGTTGGAGAAATCACTAGGAGACCTGCTCCTAGGAAAAAAGAGAGTGAAGTAAACAATGCGAGTACGTACAATAAAGGGTACTCAAAAGCAGTTACTATAAATCACTCAAAAGTAATTACTGCCGGACAACAAGGGTCGACAAGACAAGAATCAGGTCCCAAACAAAATGTGGATAAAAACTAATTTACGCCAATCCCTATGACGTATAAGGAGCTGTATGATACTTTACTAGAAGAACGCATAGTTTCTCCATACTATTTACAGCCAATGCAACCCCCATATCGTAAATGGTATGTCTCAAATGCCCAATGTGATTACCATGCAGGAGCGGTGGAGCATTCTATAGAAAATTGTACTGCCTTCAAAAGGGTAGTTGAGAGGCTTCTTAAATTGGGAGTTGTCAAACTTGAAGACATGCCTAGTACGGTGAACCCATTACCCAATCATGGAGACAAGGGGGTAAACGCGATTGGAGAAGATCGTATAAGAAAGCCCAAGAGGGATATCTCGAAGGTGAAGACCTCGTTGAGGATAATCTGGAATGAGATGGCAAGAAGGGGACTAATAAAATCAAGTCCCGGAAAAAGAAGTGAAGAACCAAGGAACTATTGTGGGTTCCACGAAGATGACGGACATGAGATCCAAGACTGTGTTGAGTTTATGGCTTTGGTGCAGAGCCTTATGGACAATAAGAAACTGGAATTTTATGAAGAAGGTTCTGAGGGGGAAATATATATGCAACAGAAAGAGAGTGGACTGGTCAAAAAGTCAATCATCCAAGGATTATTATTTCTCGATCAAAGAATACGGAAGGCGGAGCACAAATTACGCCTAAAATAGTAAATCAGAGACCATCGTCCTTTTCTTACAAAGATGACAAGGCCATACCATGGAATTACAATTGTAATGTGACGATACCGAAAGTAGTAATTAGGGATAGCACTTCCAAGGAGGTCCAAAGAGAGGGATTTTATATGAGAAATGGGAGGCGTTATGACTCGGTAAACATTAGAGCTGAATCAGCAAAGGTAAAAGACATGTCAATTGAACCAGAAGAAGGATTTGATAAGCTTATCAATATACCTGTGAAGGAGGAAGAGGCTAAAGAATTTTTGAAATTCTTAAAGCACAGCGAATACAGTGTGGTGGAGCAGCTACGCAAACAACCGGCTCGTATTTTGGTGCTAGTATTACTTTTAAGTTCTAAAGTTCATCGAGAAGCTTTGATGAAGATGCTAAACAAGACGTATGTTACTAAGGACATATCGGTCAATAAGCTGGATCGATTAGTTAGTAACATAAGTGCCGATAATTTTATTTCCTTCAGTGATGATGAGATTCCACCTGAGGGTATAGGGTCGACTAAGGCCCTACACATAACCACTCGTTGCAAAGGATATACTTTACCGAGCGTGTTGATTGATAATGGATCAGCCTTGAATGTTCTACCATTGTCAACACTGAAGAGGTTACCAATAGATAGTTCTCACATGAAGACATGCCACAACATAGTGAGAGCATTTGACGGTACTGAGAGAAGAATGATGGGGAGAATTGACATACCTTCGCAGATTGGCCCAAGTACATATGAGGTGGATTTTCTGGTGATGGATATAAAACCTTCATACAATTGCTTGTTGGGAAGGCCTTGGATTCATTCAGCAGGGGCAGTGCCCTCATCTCTTCATCAAAAACTGAAGCTGGTAACGGATGGTCGACTAGTCACTATAAATACAGAGGAAGATATTATAACAACTGTTACAAATAACACACCATATATAGAAAAGAATGAGGAGGCCATTGAATGTTCTTTCAGGTCCTTAGAGTTTGTCAACGCAACTTTCATCTCGGAGGGAAGTGAAGTCCCAGTGCCCAGGATATCTAAGACAACAAGGATGGGCTTACAGATGACGGTGGAAAAAGAGCCATACCAGGGAAAGGATTAGGCAGATACCTACAAGGGGAAATTGGAGTGCCAATACTGAAGAAGAAGAGAGATCGTTTTGGCTTGGGTTTCAAGCCGAATGCTAGACAAAAAAGGAATGAGTTAGAAAAGAAGCAGGAAAGCAGAAGGGCACGCTTGAATGGAGAAGATGTCCAGTGGAAACTGATGACATTCCCGCATATATCCCAGAACTTTGTATCAGGAGGGATAACTCACCCTGAGAGAGGGTTATTGGAAATTTCTCACATCAACGCCATACATGAGAAAGGAATAGAACAGAGGAACCAGATGGGTATTCGCCTTATGAACTGGAAGCATTCGGACAATTGGATTGCAGTGGAGCTCACTGTAGTTTTAGGAATTATCTGAGTAATATTGTAAAGCTTTGTTGTTTTAGCCTAGGAGCGATAAAGATCTCTTTGTGAAATAGGCTTTTGTTCGTAATTTATTATTTCAATAAAATATATTTTGGATAATCAACTTGAGTAAATATTCTTTCATTTTCATCCTTTTAAATTTCTTCTCAAATTGCATATTCTTTCATTCATATCATGTAAATATTTGTCCCCAAATTCATTGTATATTTTTTCACCCATCACAGGTCACTAGATATCAATGGCATGAGCAACGATATTATGGATTAGGAAGTCCATTTTGAGCAGGACATGTGTTTAGAGGAATCTCGGGATTTTGAAGGTGACCGAGATAGCAATTTATCTCCAGATTTGTTGAGAATGGTGAAAAAAGAGGAGAAACAGATCTTACCCCATGAAGAAGAAATAGAGAACATAACCTTAGAAGAAGGGAAAGTTGTGAAAATTGGGACACTCATTGCCAAGAAGACGAGACAAGATCTTATTGAGTTATTACGAGAGTTCAAAGATGTCTTTGCGTGGTCATACCAAGATATGCCCGGGTTAAGTACTGATATTGTGGTACATCACCTTCCTATCAGAAAAGAATGCAAGCCGGTTCAACAAAAGCTACGAAGAATGAGGCCTGATATAGTATTAAAAATAAAAGAGGAAGTCCAGAAATAGTTTGATGCTGGTTTTCTACGAGAGGTCAAATACTCAGAATGGGTTGCCAACATTGTTCCAGTCTCTAAGAAAGATGGAAAGGTCCGAATGTGCTAGATTATAGAGATCTAAACAATGCTAGCCCAAAAGATAATTTCTCTTTACCGCATATTGATACATTAGTAGATAATACGGCAAGATTTTCATTGTTTTCCTTCATGGATGGCTTTTCAGGATACAATCAGATCAAGATGCACCCTGAGGATATGGAGAGAACTACCTTCATAACATTGTGGGGTACCTTTTGCTATAAAGTAATGCCTTTCGGACTAAAGAATGCAGTGGCAACATATCAAAGAGCCATGGTAACATTGTTCCACGACATGATGCACAAGGAAATTGAGGTATATGTTGATGATATGATTGCCAAATCTCGAACAGAAAAAGAACACATTGAAGTCTTGAAGAAGTTATTTTTGAGATTGAGCAAATTTCAATTGAAACTCAATCCGATAAAGTGTACTTTCAGAGCTCGATCAGGAAAGTTTCTGGGATTTGTGGTCAGTGATAAAGGAATAGAAGTTGACTCAAGCAAGGTCAAAGCGATAAAAGAATTACCTCCACTGCGCACTTAGAAAGAAGTATGAGGTTTTCTGGGAAGGTTGAATTACATTGCTCGGTTTATTTCACAATTAACTGAGAAATGTGATCTCATATTTCGTCTTCTCAAGAAATGCAATCCAGGTGTATGGGATGATGAATGCCAAAAAGCTTTTGACAAAGTCAAAAAATATTTTTCAAACGCACCAGTACTTTCTCCACCTAATCCAGATAAACCATTGATATTGTATTTGTCCGTATTCAAAAATTCCATGGGATGTGTGCTTGGACAACACGATGAGTTAGGGAGGAAAGAAAGGGCAATATATTATCTCAGTAAAAAATTCACTGATTGTGAAATGAGGTATTCGTCGATCGAGAAATTATATTGCGCTTTGATTTGGACAACTCGGAGGTTGAGGCAGTATATGCTATACCACACAACATGGTTGATTTCCAAACTTGACCTGTTAAAGTACATGATGGAATCTACTGCCTTGAACAGAAGAATAGCTAGGTGGCAGATTCTACTATCTGAATTCGATATAGTCTACGTGAACCAAAAGGCTATAAAAGGAAGTGCAGTAGCAGACTTTTTGGCTAGTAGAGCTTTGGACGATTATGAACCTTTAAGATTTGATTTCCCAAACGAGGAATTGATGTATGTGGCGAATATTAAAGATTTTCGGTGGAAATTGAATTTTGATGGAGCGTCGAATGCTATGGGAAATGGAATTGGGGCAGTTCTGGTATCCCCTAGTGGTGATTATTATCCATTCACATGCAGACTGGATTTTGATTGCACAAACAACATGGCAGAATATGATGCATGCATCATGGGACTTCGAGCAGCCTTGGAACGCAAGATCAGAGTGCTAGAAGTGTATGGTGATTCTGCCTTAATAATTTACCAACTTAAAGGAGAGTGGGAGACAAGAGATCCTAAATTAGTTGATTATCTAAAAATAATTCTGGTATTAATTGAGGAATTTGACAACATTACTTTCAATTACCTTCCACGTGATGAAAATCAGATGGCCGATGCATTAGCAACCTTGGCTTCTATGATCAAAGTAAACAAACCAGAAGACATGAGGCCTATTCAGATGAGTATTATCGAGGTCCCAGCCCATTGTTATGACATAGAGAAAGAGGAAAGAGATGACTATCCTTGGTATCAGAATGTATTATAGTACGTGAAAAATCGTGAATATCCAGAGAATGCTACAGAGAATGAGAAAAGGACTCTAAGAAGAATGGCCTCTGATTATGTCTTAGATGGAGATATTTTATACAAAAAGAGAAAAGATCAAGTGCTATTGAGATGTACTGATGCTGTTGAAGCTAAGCAAATCCTTGAAGAAGTTCATGAGGGCGTTTGTGGAACACACGCTAATGGATTCACGATGGCCAGACAGATAATGTGGTTTGGGTATTATTGGTCTACCATAGAAGGAGATTGTATTAACTATGCTAAGAGATGTCATAAATGTCAGATTTATGAAGATAAAATACATGTGCCTCCGTCACCTTTGCACGCTATGACTTTCCCGTGGCCTTTTTCCATGTGGGGCATGGATGTTATTGGGCCAATCTCACCAAAAGCTTCAAATGGACACCGATTCATCTTCGTGGTAATTGATTATTTCACGAAATGGGTAGAGGCTGCTTCATATGCTAATGTTACTAAATCAGCAGTTAGTAGATTTTTAAAGAAAGAGATTATTTGTCGATATGGAATGTCTGAGAGGATCATATCAGACAACGCATTGAACTTGAACAACAGCTCGATAGTAGAAATTTGTAACCAATTTGGGATCAAACATCATAACTCGTCTCCATATCGTCCAAAAATGAATGGGGCAGTGGAAGCGGCTAACAAAAACATCAAGAAGATAGTGGGGAAAATGACTGAGACTTACAAGGATTGGCATGAGAAACTACCGTTTGCACTCTATGCTTATCAGACGTCTGTCAAAACCTCTACTGGGGCAACACCTTATTCGTTGGTTTATGGGATGGAGGCCGTCCTACCCATCGAAGTGGAAATTCCTTCTCTTCGTGTGCTGTCAGAAATAAAGTTGGATGAAGCTGAATGGATTTAGGCTCGGTATGATCAGTTGAACTTGATTGAAGAAAAGAGACTAAGGTCTATTCGTCATGATCAGATGTATCAGAAATGAATGATGCGAGCCTATAACAAGAAAATTCGCCAAAGAGAGTTTCATGAAGGGGACCTCGTACTGAAACAAATCATTCCAATACAGAAGGATTTTAGAGGGAAATGGATGCCAAATTGGGAAGGACCATATGTGGTGAAGAAAGCTTTCTCTGGAGGAGCATTGATCTTGACCGAGATGGATGGAAAAACTTTACCCAATCCTGTGAACTCGGATTCAGTAAAGAAATACTTTGCTTGAAAAGAAGAAGAAGCCAAAGTGAAAACCCGCAAAGGGCGCTTTGAGCTCCTAAAAAAAAAGAGAGAGGCCAAGGCGAAAACCCATAAAGGGCGCCTTATGACCAAAGGGGTTTTGAGTTGAAAACCTGGAAAGGGCGACTCAAATTCTGCACGGATGAACAGTCATCTCGCTACACTTAAGACAGCAATAAAAGGAAGAATGTTGCATAACGGGGTATCAACAAAATACTTCAGATTTTCTAAACACATGTTGAACTTAAGACAGTCTTCATGAAGTTTATATATGAAAGCTAAATCTGCGATATCTAAGGCATCTGATTTTTGTCTTACTCATTCTACTATCTTTGGATTCTTTTTCTGGTCAAAAATATGTTCCGGATAATTTTTCTCTGTATTTTTTTGATAAATTTATTCAAATTCTAATCCTTCTTTTGTGATTAATTTGTTACCTATTATCCATAAATGAGTTGCATTGGAATAATGATTAACGAACTAATAATTTCACAAAAGAAAAGTTTTGTATATTACTTTGGAAATTTCTAGATAAGACAAGGAACCAATACATGACAATTGTTTAGAATTTCTATGTACATAGAAATATTTGAGAAAGAAGAGTCGGGTTAGATATATTTCTCCTAATTCTTTGTCTAATTGATAAATGGCATGATGTCATCTGATCATGACACTTGGGGTGGTATGGTGAACTAAGAAACCCTGAATTACGGTAGAATGGGTTGAATTTGAGATTAACCCTACACCCTAAATTTGCAGAAGGATTAGATTAAAAAGGGTGGATGAAACAAACCTTGTGTTTTTAAGATCCAAGTGGGGCTAACTCAGAAATTACATTGGGGCAAGCTGGTTGAACAGAGCATGATTGATGAATAAGAATGGAAAAACAAATGAGTGATAACACCTAAAATAGGAATCCTACTCATAACATTTTGCATCATAGCAAATTTCATTAGGAGCATTTGATTCATTACTATTTTTGCATCCTAATCCTTTAAAAGGAATCATTTTCATGACATGTCACATTCATGTCACTCATAAACACATAAAACTGAGTCTACAGGATATATCCTTCATTTGACGGTATAACAAATATCGGTAAAGGCAGATTTGATCTTCCTAAAGTTGTAGGAAGCAGACCGAAGACATCAATATAGTGATCCCTGAGTTTGTAGGGATCAGATTTAAAATAGCAGATTTGATCTTCCTGAAGTTGTAGAGAGCAAATCGAAGACATCAATCTGGTGATCCCTGAGTTTGCAGGGATCAGATTGAAAACAAAAGATTTGTCATTCCTGAAGTTGCAGGAAGCAAATCGAAGACATTAATCTGGTGATCCCTGAGTTTGCAGGGATCAGATTGAAAATAGCAGATTTGATCTTCCTGAAGTTATAGGGAGTAGATCGAAGACATCAATCTGGTGATCCCTGAGTTTGCAGGGATCAGATTGAAGATAGCAGATTTGATCTTCCTGAAGTTGCAGGGAGCAGATCGAAGACATCAATCTAATGATCCTTGAGTTTGCAGGGATTAGATTGAAGATAGTAGATTTGATCTTCCTGAAGTTGTAGGGAGCAGATCGAAGACATCAATCTGGTGATCCCTGAGTTTGCAGGGATTAGATTGAAGATAGCAGATTTGATCTTCCTGAAGTTGCAGGGAGCAGATCGAAAACATCAGTCTGGTGATCCCTGAGTTTGCAGGGATCAGATTGAAAATAGCAGATCTTGTCTCCCTGAATTTATAGTGGAGCAGATCAAAAGATAATGGATAGTGCCTTCATGAAGTTGAAGCTATCAAATTCACTGAAGTCAAGATGAAGATCCAATGCCGTTGAAGTTGCATTAGAGTTGGAGTCATTTGAAGAAGATAAGGATTAAGAGGTCGAGGCTTGACCAAGACCGGTCAAAATTGGTCTTTTTATAGTCTTTGCTCTATTCTCGTTACACGACAATGAGCAAAGAGGGGTAGCTGTAAGAGCCCATTTTTGACCGGGCTTTGAAATAAACCAAAAATAATAAAACCAAAGTTTTATAACAGTCCATCATACAAAGCCCAATTTTGATGACCCAAAATTTGACCCGGCTAAACCCCAAAACCCAACACAACAACCTAGACCCAGACTCAGAGGCCCAAAAGGCCCAAAACCTAAAACAGATTTGATCCATTACACCCTTAGCCCAAATCTAAGGGCCCAACTCCAAATCAGAAATCAAGGGCCTCTGGAACCCTAGGTCTCCTCGCGCCGCAAGCAGAGGCTACCCAACCGTCATATAACAGAAGCCCAACAATCACGCCATTTCAGCCGGAGTCCAATCGTCGCGCCTCCGTCTCGTCTGGCCTTTGTTTATGCATTGATTCATCGTTGCGAGATCTTCAAACCTGCAAAGGAAAGAAACAAGCAGTAGAAAGGAAATAAATCGGAGGGCACAAAATATAGAAAGACACGGAAAGATATTTTTCCCTTCTTTTATTTTATTTTTTATTATTTGTTTTGGGTATAAGAACCCCTTTTGTAAAAATTTTGGAGGATACTGGAGATACAAAAAAGCAAGAAAGAAAAGTTTGTGATACAAACGTTCTGGAAAAATACAAAAAAAAATAAACAGACAAATACGATACAAATACACCGAAGCACCAAAAAAAACACCGATTTCACACACGAATACTCAACAGTCAGTGATTCTATAGGTGATTTTTCATTCCGCTTATTTGAAACACCCCAAACCCGGCCCACGAGTCTCGACCAGATCTGGTATGTTCCTCAAGAAAAACCGATTCAAATTCATTTGTTTTTTTTTTTGGGGAAAAGCTTGAGTGATTTTGGTAGAAAACCCGAATTGTGTTGGGCTTAAGTTAAGAACTGGTTTAATTTTGAAATCAGGGTTTATTTAAAATTTTACTTTCAAACTTAGAAGACATGTCGATTCCGTTGTCTTAGGTTTTATCTTTAAAATTGGAATTCATATTGTTTTAGGTGTCAAAACATTTATAGATTTATTTTGAAATAAAATTTACTTAACTTTAAATTTGGTAAAATTTGTATCGCATCAAATAAATGGCATGCATGCACTAAATAGTCCGTACTAGGGCCTTATTACATCAAACAATCCCAAAATAAATTAAAGTACTTAATAAAATAAAATCCAAATTAAATAAATTCCTTCTTGTGCATGGCCACCTTTAAGCTCCTGCAGGCCGGTCCATTCTTGATCGTCACCAAAAAGGTTCCCACAATGGGGTGAGTCAAGCAGACTCAATGTGTACACAAACACAAAGTCTTAACAAATTCGGGCATAACAAATCATATTCATACATATCATAATTTACATGTAATAATGCATTCCGAACCCAAGCCTATATGCCATCCGCTACACATCACCGTACCATCCACTGCAGTGGGACTACTAAGTCAACCCTCCATACGCTACACACTATCGAAGGCAGTCGCTGTAGTCGACGTGCTCATCGCCCTTATAAAATTCGTGGCATAGCCACTAGATACATACTTTGTGCCATGAGACACCATATTCAGATATCGTGGTCTTAGGTCACCACATTCAGATATTGTGGTCTTAGGTCACCACATTCACTTCCCCTTTTTCATAATATCCCAAATGCCCATGTCATACAAAATCATGCAACATAATGCCTTAGGCCCGATTTCACATTCTTATCATATTCATATCCATGGCATAACAAGTCTTATCATACTCATAGTAGGAGTAGGAAACGTACCTTAGTACTTTGTACCGTTGTATGGTACTTTAGACATACTTTTCACATTCTTAATATCTCATATATATATATCTATAACATGCCATAAAACTTATTAAGAAGTAGTGTGGGGTACACACCTGATTAACTTAGCAATTCACTCCAAATCCCGAAAATCCAATCTACTGCATTAGATTTTTAGTGCCTATATTCGGCCAATCCCATTCATATTAGTAAAAGCCATTCGGCTATAAAACCAAATCCCACTAGGATTATAACTCAAAACTTACCTTGGTACCGATTTGCTTATCACTCAAATCCCGAAAACGTTGTGTTGGTTCTTCTTGCAATCGGCCTATACTAGATCACCTAAAGGATTAGTTTCGGCCTTTTAATCAATTAAGAAATAAATCTAGATACCCAAATTAGGCCTTGGCCGATTGTACTTATTGCACTTACCTTGAAATTCTCAAATCCCGAAATCCTTGTATACCTCTGTCGAAATCCCTATAGACTCATATATTAGATCCGAAATCACTTAAACATGATAAATGGCCTTTGACCGATTGACTTACCTTAGATCCTTGAAAGTCCCGAAAGATCTCCTCCTTGTAGTTGATAACTATTAAATCCCGAAACCTCCACTCCATAATTCGGCCAAGATCAATGATAGGGGTTAGTCCCTAAATTTCGATAAGTCTCATATAAAGGAATGGAAATCGAATTTGGATCTTACCATTACTTGAAGAAATCGACAGCTCCTATATCTGACAACACAAAAATTCGGCCATAAAACAATATGAGGGATTAGTTCCTGAATTTCGACAGGCCTAAAAGAAATAGAATGGAAATCAATCTTGATCTTACCCTTAGTCACCAAGTTGACAGCACCTTTGCTTAACTCCTCAAAGGAATTTCGACTAAGGCTAGAAGGGACTTATTTCTGGCTTTTGGAAGATTATGAGAAGAAGAGAATAAGTTGCTCGCTTTCGGCAATGGAGATGGAAAAGATTTCGGCTAGAACATAAGGTGTTTCGGCTAGATGGGTTAAAGAAAAAGAAAAGAGAAAGAGTGATGGTTTTGGAGAGAAAAGAGTAGATGATAGGGAGGCCAAAGTGCTTAATGAAATTCGGCTATAGCCCCCTTTACAACCTTGGCCGAAAATACCATCCAAGGAGTCCCTCAATCGGCCAACTCTCCATATCTTGATAACTTTATCTTTTAATTATCACCTTACTCAAATTAATAAAATTAATCCCAACAATTATCCCTCATCTAGACGAATTTTAGTAAAAATAAAACTAATCTTGTAAGTGTCCCTTTTTGCCGTCCACTTCTCTAACTTCTTGCAGCCAAAAAAAAAAAAATTCTTTTTGCTTTCCTTGTGGCTCGAACACCAGCCCTATTGCATATGTAGGTGGCGTCACATGCTATGCCCTTAAGTGGCACCTTATAGCCACTTTTCCCAAGCCCAATTGTATGTCATATTTCACATACATTTTCTCTTAAGGCCCTTTTCACTTAGCTCCCTTAATAAGACTTAAAATCTAAAAATTTTTAAGGTATTTCCCTACATTTCAAAGTTCACGATATTCATAGATCACATTCAGAACGTTTATAAACATGACATTTCATATAATTAAGCATGAATGCACAAGCCCATTTCCAGGATATTACAGTTCTACTCCCTTAAAATAATTTCGTCCTCGAAATTACCTGGCTAGAATAGGTGGGGGTATTGCTGTCGCATTGCTTCTTCTGGCTCCCATGAAGCTTCTTCCGATCCATGATTGCGCCATAACACCTTAACTAGAGGAACTGACTTCCTCCTTAACACTTTCACATCACGTTCTAGGATCTGAATTGGCTCTTCCTCGTAGGACAAGTCTGACCTTAGCTCCACCTCTTCGATTGGTACCACATGAGATGGATCCGATCGATATCGGCGTAGCATGGACACATGGAATACGTCGTGCATCTACTTCAACTCGGGTGGCAATTCCAACTGATATGCCACTGGTCCAACTCACTTCAACACTCGATAGGGTCCTATAAACCTTGGACTTAGTTTCCCTTTTCGACCAAATCTCATCACCTTCTTCCAAGGCGAAACCTTAAGGAATACTTTGTCTCCCACATCAAATTCGATTTCCTTCCGTTTGAGATCTGCGTACGACTTCTGTCTATCAGATGCTTCCTTCAACCGTGCACGAATTATCTCAACCTTCTCTTCAGATTCTGCCACTAATTCTAGACCCAAAACTCATTGTTCTCCTAATTCTGTCCAATATGTAAGAGTTCGACACTTTCGACCATACAGTGCTTCATAAGGTGCTATTCGAATACTTTCCTGATAGCTGTTGTTGTAGGCAAATTCCGCTAGAGGCAAATATTCCTCTCAACTTCCTCTGAATTCCATCACACAGCCCCTCAACATATCCTCCAATACTTGGATTACCCGTTCAGATTGCCCGTCCGACTGTGGATGAAAGGCCGTAGTGAAATCCAATTTAGTGCCTAAAGCCTGATGTAACACTTTCCAGAACCAATAAATAAACCTTGGGTCCCTATCTGAGATAATCGATATCGGCACTCCATGCAACCTTACGACTTCCGCCACATATAACTTTGCCAACCTCTGCAAAGAATAGTCAACTCTCACTGGAATAAAGTGCGCGGACTTGGTCAAACGATCCACTATTACCCATACCGAGTCATTCTTAGTAGGCGTAAGGGGAAGCCTACTAACGAAGTCCATGGTAATTCGCTCCCACTTCCACTGCGGAATCATGATTGGCTGAAGCAATCCTAACGGGACTTGGTTTTCAGCCTTAACTTGCTGACACGTCAAACACTTGCCAACAAATTTAGTAACTTCCTTTTTCAGACCAGGCCACTAAAACTGTTCCCTCAAGTCTCTGTGCAACTTAGTGCCTCCAGGATGCATAGCATAAGGGCTACCATGCGATTCCTGAAGAATCTTTCGTCTAAGTTCCTTATCCTTGGGCATACAGGCCTTGTTCCTGAAACATAACACTTCTTCGCCATTAATGCCATAATCTTCCAACTCTCCATTTTGTATTTGCTGTAGCTTAGCACTTAGGTCCTCATCAGCCAACTGTCCCTCTTTCACCTCATTCAACCACGTCGGCTTGACTTGCAATTCTGCCAACAGGCTCCCATCATTATACAAACTCAAGTGTACGAACATTGCCCTAAGATCCGACACAACTTTCCGGCTTAGAGCATCCGCCACTACATTCGCCTTGCCCGGATGGTAATCTATTGAACAATCATAGTCCTTCAGTAATTCAACCCACCTTCGCTGCCTTAAGTTTAACTCCTTCTGAGTCAGCAAATACTTAAGGCTCTTGTGGTCTGTGTAGATCGTCGACTTTTTGCCATAAAGATAGTGCCTCCATACCTTAAGAGCAAGACCACTGCCGCTAATTCCAAGTCATGCGTCGGGTAATTCACCTCATGTGGCCTTAACTGTCGGGACGCATATGCAACTACTTTCCCGTCTTGCATCAATACGCAACCCAAACCTGTATGGGAAGCGTCACAATACACCATAAAATCTTTTCCTGCCTTCGGCTGAATCAACACTAGAGCCTCCGTCAATACCCTTTTAAGTTTTTCAAAACTCTCTTATCGCTTATCCGCCCATACAAAGGGTACTTCCTTCCTTAACAACTTTGTCAAAGGCGCGGCTATTGACGAAAATCCTTCCACGAACCTTCTGTAATAGCCTGCCAATCCCAAGAAACTACGAATCTCCACCACTGACTTAGGTGGTTTCCAATCCAACACTGCTTCGATCTTTCTAGGATCCACCCTTATTCCTTCAGCAGACACCACATGCCTTAAGAATGCAACCTCTTTAAGCCAAAATTCACACTTGCTGAATTTGGCATAGAGCTTCTTTTCCCTTAACACTTGCAGCACAATTCGGAGATGCTCATCATGCTCCTCTTCAGTCTTGGAGTACACTAGGATGTCGTCGATGAACACAACGATGAACCTATCCAAGTAGTGTTGAAAAACCCGGTTCATCATATCCATGAACGCGACTGGGGCGTTTGTCAACCCGAACGGCATTACTACAAACTCATAGTGGCCGTATCTTGTCCTAAAGGCTGTCTTATGGATATCCGCCTCCTTCACCTTCAACTGATGATATCCTGACCTTAAGTCGATCTTTGAGAACACTGCAGCCCCCTTAAGCTGATCAAACAAGTCATCAATCCTTGGCAAAGGATACTTGTTCTTGATGGTTAACTTGTTCAACTGACGATAGTCTATGCACATACGCATAGTTCTGTTCTTCTTCTTCACAAACAGGACTGGTGCTCCCCATGGAGACACACTGGGTCGGATAAACCCACGATCAAGCAGTTCTTGGATTTGAGCCTTGAGCTTAACCAACTCCTTTGGTGCCATTCTGTACGGGGCAATTGACACAGGAGCTATTCCCGGCAGTAAGTCAATTCCAAACTCCACCTCCCTGTCTGGGGGTATTCCTGGTAATTCCTCCGAAAACACGTCTTCAAAATCCCTTACCGTTTTAACTCCACTAACACCTTCTTCCTTTCCATCTATCGCACTTACGAAGGCTAAAAATGTCTTGCACCCTTTACGAACCATCTTTTCAGCCTTTAGCACCGAAACTACATTAGACAGGTAGTTTCTTCTTTCTCCTATCATAATGACCACCTCATCCTCCGGGGTCCTTAACTCCATTCTCTTAGCTGCACAGCCCAACACAGCCCGATGGTCCACTAGCCAGTCTATACCAAGTATGAGATCGAACTCTCCAAAGGAAAGTTCCATCAGGTCGGCAGAAAATACCACGCCTTGAATTTTTAAAGGTACACTTCGAAAGACCTTATTCACCACTACAGTTTGACCTAGTGGGCTTACTACAGTCATCTCCCTACTAAAAGGTTCAGAGGCTATGCCTAGTGTTTCAACTACACTACAGACAACATAAGAATGGGTCGAGTCCACATCAATCAAAGCATAATAGGGTTTCCCAAATACAAGAAACGTACCGGTTATGACGTCCGACGCGTCTCCATCCTCTCTACAGCGAACCGCATAAACTAAACCCAGCTGCCTTGCCTCAATGTTAGCAGCACCTCGACCCGGTGTTCCACGTCCTCTACTAGCATTGTTACCTCTACCATTTGGACCACGACCTCTCTGAGGCTGCTGTCCACCTCTACCAGCCTGATTAACATTCTGAGCTACTGGTTGATTCCCATCTGGTCTCATCGGACAGTCCTTGATCATATGATCCTTTGACCCACATTTGAAACACCCACCTGTCTTCTTCCAGCATTTGCCTAAATGTTTCTTCCCACACTGCTCACAAGTACGATATTACCCTCTAGTACTGTTTATCGACCTCATGACCCATCACTCTAGGCCTTTTTGAGCATTCCCAGATGATCCAGATGACCCAAATCCTCTCTTCTGCTTATTCTGGTCCGTGTTCTGCCTCACAGAGTCTTTAATTCCTTCCGCTATCTTAGCTTTCTCTCCTAAAGCAGAAAACTCCCGCTCTTGATGTGGAGCGACAACCAACCTCAGGTCATCTCTTAGTTCGTCCTCAAACCGGACACACCGCTCATGCTCTGTTGCCACCACTCCTCGAGCATACCGGCTTAACCTCAAAATTCAGCTTCATACGCTGCTACTGACTTGTTCCCTTGAACCAGCCCCAAAAATGCCTTCATCTGCTCATCAACATAATGTGTGTCGACATACTTCTTCTGATATGCCGCCTTAACATATTCCCAGGTCAGATCCTCAGCTGTGGCACCATCCCGAACTGTTAACCACCATTGATACGCTTTATCGCGTAGCAGTGCCACCATCCCTTTCAACTTCTCCTCAGGGGTCAGATCGAGCTCATCCATAATGCGCTCGGTTGCCTCTAACTAGTATTCAGCTGTACTAGGAGCCACACCAGATACTCTACGGAACACTTCAGCTCCGTTGGCTCGGAGTCGCTCGGGTACAGATTTTCAAGCTCTCATATTCCCTCCAGACCACCACCATTTTAAGAACTCAAAGCCTGACTGCGATCTGACATCTTCTCCGTCGATCTCATTGCTCAACACCAACAATTTGGTGGTGGTGGCGTGATGGTACCTCATTCTTAGATCCTTATCCCGATCTAACGGGTTCTGACACGGTCATTCTACCTCGACCGCGTCCTCGTACATTGCAACCACGTCCCCTAGAGCTTATTTCTACGATCGCGCTTTAGTCTGGTTTAAGAAATTTTATGAATTAGCCCTTATTCCACTGATTATCCACAAGAAGTTTTATGGCAGGAAGTTTAATAGGGGTTCTTTCGATCATTCAAAGTTTCAAGTCTTCTATCCTAATTCACAGAAAAGCACATCCATTCCCTAGTATCTCCCATACATATTCACTCTTCGGACATTTCTGTCCGTTCCTATCCTAGGGGTATTTTCGTAATTTTATCCTACAGGGGTATTTTTGTAATTTGTCAAGATAAGGTTCTTTGGTTTTTTTTCAATAAGGGTATTCTAGAAATTTTGCATTCCCGGGGGTATTTTGGAAATTTTGAAATCGAGGGTATTTTGGTAATTAACCCGGGTAAATTTGTAAATCTTGATAAATCAAGGGTACTTTGGAATTTACAAAACTTGAGGGTTGTTTTTGAGAATTTTTTTTCCAAATCAGTGTTGTTGCAAAAATTTTTGAAGATCGGGGGTCATTCTGGTAATTTTGTAACCGGGGGTATTTCGGTAATTTGCAGGTTATGGGTAATTTCGTAAATTTTTTTTCCATAATCAAGGTATTTTGATATTTTGTAAATTTAGGGTTCCTTTAAGCAAAGTGGTGAAATTTTGATAAGAACTGTGGGTATTTTGAAAATTTTCATAAACCAAGGGCATTTTGTAATTTTACCACTAGGGGTATTTTTGTAATTTTATAAATCGAAATATTTTGAAAATTTTCCAAAATAAGTTTTTGCTACTATTCAAGGGTAATTTGGTGATTATAAAACTAGGGTTTTCATAAAAAAATACGGCTAGTCCCTTTCGGGTTTTAGTTAGGGGTTTAGCCCGTGTATAAGTCCTCTTGGTTAGGGTGAACCGAGGCTACGCACCAGGTAGGATTCGAGTGGAGAGGAGGTGAGTCACGCAGACTGCTTAAATACTAAGCTCCCACCAAAACCAATCCTAGACATGCGCACCATGGTTGCCACACCCTAACTCGGTGACTTAACCACAGGTTTGTTTAATTAGGCATTTAAGTCTTATGTAATTGTTGGGGTAACTAGCCCTAGGGTTCAAGTACTAAATCTCTATTCTACGTTCCATTTCTACCCTTCTACAAATCATAATATAAATCACACAAGAGATCGGAGTACTTACCTGGTGGACTTCGGGTCGGAGACTTAGTGTGCCATGCCAGAAAACCTGATTAACTCACAAAATTCCTTTTGGGCTTAACTTTGAAAACGTTTTGGGCCTTAAACCCAAGGCCGAGAGTTTAAAATTGGGCTCTGATCCAAGCCGAAACACCTCAAACCCGGCCCACGAGCCTCGACCAGATCTGGTATGTTCCTCAGGAAAAACCGATTCAAATTCATTTGTTTTTTTTTTTTTTGGAAAAGCTTGAGTGATTTTGGCAGAAAACCCAAATTGTGTTGGGCTTAAGTTGAGAACTGGTTTAATTTTGAAATCAGGGTTTATTTAAAATTTTACTTTCAAACTTAGAAGACATGTCGATTCCGTTGTCTTAGGTTTTATCTTTAAAATTGGAATTCATATTGTTTTAGGTGTCAAAACATTTATAGATTTATTTTGAAATAAAATTTACTTAACTTTAAATTTGGTAAAATTTGTATCGTACCGAAATAAATGGCATGCATGCATGAAATAGTTCGTACTAGGGCCTTATTACATCAAACAATCCCAAAATAAATTAAAGTACTTAATAAAATAAAAATCCAAATTAAATAAATTCCTTGCTGTGCATGGCCACCTTTAAGCTCCTGCCGACCCGGTCCATTACTGATCGTCACCTGAAAAAGGTTCCCACAACAGGGTGAGTCAAACAGACTCAATGTGTACACAAACATTAAGTCTTAACAAATTCAGGCATAACAAATCATATTCATACATATCATAATTTAATGTAATGATGCATTCCCGAACCCAAGCCTATATGCCATCCGCTACACATCACCCGTACCATCCTGCACACCGTGGGGACTACTAAGTCAACCCTCCATCCGCTACACACTATCGAAGGCAGTCGCTGCAGTCAACGTGCTCATCGCCCTTATAAAATTAGTGGCATAGCCACCAGATACATACTTTGTGTCATGAGACACCATATTCAGATATTGTGGTCTTAGGTCACCACATTCAGATATCGTGGTCTTAGGTCACCACATTCACTTCCCCTTTTTCATAATATCCCAAATGCCCATGTCATACAAAATCATGCAACATAATGCCTTAGGCCCGATTTCACATTCTTATCATATTCATATTCATGGCATTGCAAGTCTTATCATACTTATAGTAGGAGTAGGAAACGTACCTTAGTACTTTGTACCGTTGTATGGTACTTTAGACATACTTTTCACATTCTTAATATCTCATATATATATATATATATATATATATATATCTATAACATGCCATAAAAATTATTAAGAAGTAGTGTGGGGTACACACCTGATTAACTTAGCAATCCACTCCAAATCCTGAAAATCCAATCTACTGCGTTAGATTTTTAGTGCCTATATTCAGCCAATCCTATTCATATTAGTAAAAGCCATTCGGCTATAAAACCAAATCCCACTAGGATTATAACTCAAAACTTACCTTGGTACCGATTTGCTTATCACTCAAATCCCGAAAACGTTGTGTTGGTTCTTCTTGCAATCGGCCTATACTAGATCACCTAAAGGATTAGTTTTGGCTTTTTAATCAATTAAGAAATAAATCTAGATACCCAAATTAGGCCTTGGCCGATTGTACTTATTGCACTTACCTTGAAATTCTCAAATCCCAAAATCCTTGTATACCTCTGTCGAAATCCCTATAGACTCATATATTAGATCCGAAATCACTTAAACATGATAAATGGCCTTTGACCGATTGACTTACCTTAGATCCTTGAAAGTCCCGAAAGATCTCCTCCTTGTAGTTGATAACTATTAAATCCCGAAACCTTCCTTCCATAATTCGGCCAAGATCAATGATAGGGGTTAGTCCCTAAATTTCGATAAGTCTAATATAAAGGAATGGAAATCGAATTTGGATCTTACCATTACTTGAAGAAATCGACAGCTCCTATATCTGACAACACAAAAATTCGGCCATAAAACAATATGAGGGATTAGTTCCTGAATTTCGACAGGCCTAAAAGAAATAGAATGGAAATCAATCTTGATCTTACCCTTAGTCACCAAATTGACAGCACCTTTGCTTAACTCCTCAAAGGAATTTCGACTAAGGCTAGAAGGGACTTATTTTCGGCTTTTGGAAGATTATGAGAAGAAGAGAATAAGTTGCTCGCTTTCGGCAATGGAGATGGAAAATATTTCGGCTAGAACACAAGGTGTTTCGGCTAGATGGATTAAAGAAAAAGAAAAGAGAAAGAGTGATGGTTTTGGAGAAAAAAGAGTAGACGATAAGGAGGCCAAAGTGCTTAATGAAATTCAGCTATAGCCCCCCTTTACAACCTTGGCCGAAAATACCATCCAAGGAGTCTCTCAATCGGCCAACTCTCCATATCTTGATAACTTTATCTTTTAATTATCACCTTACTCAAATTAATAAAATTAATCCCAACAATTATCCCTTATCTAGCCGAATTTTGGTAAAAATAAAACTCATCTTGTAAGTGTCCCTTTTTGCCGTCCACTTCTCTAACTTCTTGCAGCCAAAAAATAAAATAAAATTTCTTTTTGCTTTCCTTGTGGCTTGAACACCAGCCCAATTGCATATGTCGGTGGCGTCACATGCTAGGCCCTTAAGTGGCACGTTATAGCCACTTTTCCCAAGCCCAATTGTATGTCATATTTCACATACATTTTCTCTTAAGGCCCTATTCACTAAGCTCCCTTAATAAGACTTAAAATCTAAAAATTTCTAAGGTATTTCCCTACATTTCAAAGTTCACGATATTCATAGATCACATTCAGAACGTTTATAAACATGGCATTTCATATAATTAAGCATGAATGCACAAGCCCATTTCTAGGATATTACATTATTTTTCTTATTTATTTTATTTTTTTATATATACCTGCATATATCTATGGTTGAAAGAGTAAAAAGGAAGGAGTTTACCTTCTCGAAAATGCGAAAACCCTCGCCTCAGACCTCCAGCCACCGGCCATGGAGGCGCGTCCGCGCGTGGCCCAGACGAACGTAGACGGACAGACGTAGATCGCCTTCCCTCTTTTCAGAGGATTTTTAAACTCTTAAAAACCCTAAAGCTAATGATTTTTATTTCAGAAAACATATTTTTATAGGAGAATGCAAACGGTGTCGTTTTGTTAAAGCATGACCCGCACGTTGACCCGGATCCGAATTAGGGTCCGCGCGTTTTCAGAAAATGGGAAATTTATTCCTTTCGTCCTTCCGCATTATTTCAGTTTCATAATTAAGTCCGTTTATATCCTTTTATTTATAATTTGACCCCTTAATATCTGTTTTTATTATAATTTGATCTTGATTTCTTAATTTTTCAAACTTTTATTTATTTTTCTTTATAATTATTATATTATTATATTGAAATATTTTAAATATTTATTTTATTTTAAATTATTTGTATATTAATTTATTAATAATATATTTATATATATATTTTATTACTCTTTATATTTAATTATTGTTATATATATTATCTTACTTGTTTAATAATTTTATGTATTATTATATATATTATTTATTTATTATATTATATTTTATATGTTATATAATATTATGTTACATTATTTATTATTTCTAAAGTTTTTTTAATGTATTTATATTACTTAATCTATTTTATTTATATCGTTTATATTATATGTGTAAATTTATGATTAGTGTATTATATGTATTATTTATTATTTTATTTTGTTATTTTAATTCCCATTACCATTATTTTTATTTCAACTATTTTTTATATTAACCTATATTATTGCTTTCTTATTGTACTACTATTTTTATTTTTGTCATTATTTTAATTGTATTTTATTTTGTATATATTGTATGTTATTGTATTATAATTACTATTTTTAATGTTTGTGTATGATAGTTTATGAATGCAATATTGTCACATGGATATTGTTAAAAAAAAAAACACATTTTTACAAAATCAATATTTTATTTTAAGGTTTTCAAAAGAAGGCAATATTTTGATATTTAGAAATTCGGAAAATAGTGCCCAATCATGCTGGGTTGCGATTTCCCGTTTGACTAAATAACTAAATATCCTTTTGATAAGTTTTATAAAATTATGAGGTAATCTTAGTGACGAGGGTTTAAAAATATCATGTCCAATCGTGCTGGATGTGATGTTCATATTCTTTCGGATCGAAGAAATCTCAAATTTTAAATCCAAATATTTTATAAATTATGAGATAATCTTAGATATGAGGGTTAAAAAACATTGTGTCCAATCGTGCTGTATGTGACGTTTATAATCTTTCATATCGGGGAACTCTCATATTTTAAGTCAAATAGTTTGGAATCTTTTGGAAATCATATTTTTAAATACTTTTAAATTTTAGACATTTGGACATAATCTTATCAATTTGGTACCAATTTTTGGGCGTTATGAGGATGCTAACCCTTTCTCATACGTAACCGACTCCCGAACCTATTTTCTCGTTTTCACGGACCAAAATCAAATGTTTTAAAATAAAACATTTTACAAGGTGATCCAATCACACCTAAATAATAAGGATTGATGGCGACTCCCATTTTCGTTTTTCAAAGTCGATCCCCATTTTTCAAAACTGATTTTAAAATAGTTTCGACAAAGATAACGAATCCTATTATTTATACTCAATGTTGTGTTTACATGGATCGATTATTTAACTAGTAGACGAAGTACAATATTATTTAGCTACATAAACAATATAATGGTTTTAAGTACAATATTATTTAGCTATATAAACAATATAATGGTTTTAACTTTTAGCTTAATAAGTAAATATTTATCAAGATGACGTAGTTTTACCTTTTAACTTAATGGTTTTGACTTTTAACTTTAAAAAAGATAAACATTTATTAAAATGACGTAGTTTTGCCTTTTCTTATTCTGATTTTCAGATAACTTGAATTGTGTAATTCATATAATTGAGTTAAACCGCAAAATTTAATTTTTTTTATTCGAGTTGATCCGAATAACTTGATTAACTCAAATAACTCGAACTGTTTAATTCAAAATTTGAATTTATTATCGAGTTTTTCGAATAGAATCGGATTTTGCTCACCCCTAGTTGTGCTCTCTAAATACTTTCTTTTGTATTTTTCATGTTAATTTTATGGTTTAGGTTTAGAATTTATTATTGTATTTTTAACAATGTCGCTTTCAATGTTCAAATCTTACGTTCTTTCTTAAAAATACAATGTATCTTACTATTATAACCAACATTTTCTTGTGTTTTTAAATCATTTCACGGTCACCAAACATCTAATTATAATTATTTTGCGACCCCACTGACTATCTAAAAAAAAATAGAATGTGTAGGGATTCATGTTTTACATGTTTAAAATTCCTAAGTTATAATACAATGATATAAACCAAGAGAGAAATGGTTGTATAAAACTATAATTTCATGTCATTTTAATTTCTTTTCAATAGGAGAATAATAGATCGATTTTCACTCTTAAAAAATTTAAATTTAACTAAAATTTCTAAAATCATAAGGAAAAATTTTATTTGTCATTCTCCTATTAAAAAGAATAGAAATAACGTGGAATCACAGTTTTATATAATTTTTCTCCAAAGCAAGATTAGTAATTTGTATGTAGCAATATATATTGAGTTGAGTAATAAAAATATAATGTCTTTTTTTTTAAAAAATTTTAAATTTGAGTTTTGCGAGGGAACAAAATAATTTTGGAAGACTTTGTCTCTCATTACTGATCTGACCCAGCTAGGGGCACAGACAATGCGTAAACAGCCGCGTTGGTCGACAAAATTGATAAATTTATCATTTGACCCCTTTAAATTTATAAAATTACATTTTATCCAAAATTTTAATTATAATTAAATCACGGCCCCACTTGGTAGAAAATAAATCAGAAATGTGTAGAGATTGGTGTTGTAAATGTTTGAATTTCCCAAGTTATAATATAATTATACAAAGCAAGATGAGTAATTTGTAATGTAAAGATGTGTATTGAGTCGAGTAGTAAAAATATAAATTTTTTCGTAAAATTTCAAATTTGAGTTTTGTGAAGGAATAAAATATTTTGGAAGAGCTTACCTCTCATTTACGGGTCTGACCCAGCAAAGGGCATAGACAACAGGTAGATAGTGGCCTTGGCCGACAAAACTGGTAAATCTATCATATAACCTCTTCAAATTTTATAAAATTACATGTTAGTATATTGATAAAATTATATTTTGCTCCAAAAGTTCTAATTTTAATTAATTAGCAACCCCACTTGGTAGAGAAAGAAACCAGAAACGTGTAGAGATTCGCGTTGTACATGTTTGAACTTCCCAAGTTATAATATAATGATATAAAGCAAGATGAGTAATTCGTAACATACCGATGTATATTAGGTCAAGTGGTAAAAAAATTAATGTTTTTTTCATAAAATTTTTAATTTGAATTTTGTAGAGGAAGAAAACCATCTTGGAAGAGCTTGCCTCTCATTTATGGTTATGACCTAACCAGGGGCATAGACAATGAAGCAGGCGGCCCTCCCCCCACAAAATAGTAAATTTACCATTTAATCTTTTAAAATTTGTGAAATTACATGTTAATATGATGGTAATATTACATTTTGATCTCAAAATTTATAATCCATTTTTAATCTTTTTAAAGTAAATTTCTAACTTTTCACCCCGATTAGAACCTGACATAACTTGAGATGTTTTTAAAAAAACATTATAATATTAATGAGGCACACATGTTTCATCCTAGTTGAAAATTGACCGCTTTACATTTAATTTGTATAGACAGTCTCGGTTGACAATGGTGGTGCAGTAGTTAGACTTAAATATCATCTAATTTTTGTTGCATAATTTATGGTTATGTATAGTATCATATATACCTTTCAATACAACCCATCAATGGACCCTCCTCTAGATTTTGCATTCAATTTTGTGTTGTGCGAACAACAAAACACCCAATAAATTATGTCATGAAGGTAAGTACAAATTGATTATCATAATCGGATCACTCAACTTTTTAAATTTTTTAATTTTTATTTTGCATTAATTCCTTTTTATACATAATTAATAATATCGCGAAGATATAAGAGTGCCAGAGTTGTGTGTTAAAAGTTAAATCAAGAGATAAAGTAACATTTAGTCTTTAAATTTGGTAATTTTTTTTAATTTGATTTCATAATAAGCTTTGGTCCACATTAATCTTGGAATTTGGCAGCTTTTTTTTTAATTTGGACCTTGAATTTGGATTTTGTTAAGGTGTGATTATACATTGTCACTTGAAAATTTTAAAAAGTGTACAAAATCTATTTTTATTTTTATTTTTTAAAAATATTCAAGAGATAACATGGCTCAATCTCAGAGTGCCACATCATCTCCCCTTAAAAGTATCCAAGTTTATAGGTGAAATTGAAAAACTACCAAATTCTGGGACTAATATGAACAAAAAAATTTATCAAATTCAGAGACTAAATATTATTCTATCGTTGTTATTGTTTGACATGCAATACTTCAATTCTCCAGATTTCGTGACAATAATGGAGTAAAATTATTATAGTCAGGTAATTTATGTATTAAATCATTTGATTAAGGTCAACATTGTTTAGAGCAATCGTTAGAATTTCCATCGAGTATCTAAATGACAAAGATTTAAACATTATCATCCTCATCTCCTACTTTTAATATTGTATTGTTTCAAAAAAAAATCATTTGATTATAATTATGAACTGTGTAATAAATGAATTAATAAATAATGATAGTAGGCTTGTCGATTCCAAGTCCAATTTGAAAATTCAAATCATTTAACTCGAATTTGAATTCAACGTAGCCTAATTTGATCATAAAAGATTGACAATCCAAATTCAAAATAGTTTGAACAAGTGATTCGAATTTATCTAAATTTAAAATGAGTTACTTGATAAATAACTTGCAAATGTAAAATCATCTAAATTTAAAACGACTCGAAATTTTTAAACCTTGATTCAATGTGATCTAACTCAACCTGACCCAAAACCAATGTGTACTTCCCAATTCACAAGTCTACATAATAGGTACATAGAACGAAACACTTTGCCTCCTAGCTATAAGGGTACGAGAATTTAATTCAAATGGTTGTTTCTCTTTTTAAAAGATTGGATTCTCACTAGGTTGGATTTTATCTCTATTACATGTAAATTCCTCAATCACATAGGCTTTGTCAATTTTTTTATGTGTATATATATAAAGGGTGTCTTTTAACCCATGATTGATTGTTTTAACTTTCGATTAAGGTATTTAGTGACCTTTTTCTTGACATAATATGTACAATGAACCCAAAACCTAATAATTTCTTTAGTCACTTTGGTGACATTGTTGTTGGATTCACGGGACTTGCCTCTTGGCTTTTGTTTGCCAAAATGGGAAATCTTTCAATGCATGAAGAAATGAACTTTGAATTAACCAATTTAATTTTGGGTTAATTCTAGAAACATCCCAAAACAATCACTCAGATTTTAATTTTGTTCCTAAACTTCAAAATATTCTATTAGAATCCTCAATGTATCAATAATGTAGTGATCAAGTCCTTCTGTCAATCTAGCCACCAATTTAGATGTTAAATGTAAATCTAGGTCTAATGTATACTTATTGCATGAACTTAACATGTTAAAAGAAAAAAGACAATCTTAATGAAATTTAGGAGGGCTATTTCTTTTTATTTTTAAAATACATTAGACCCATCATCGAATGTATCCATTCAGTAGGTAAACATATGTTTATAATTTAATCCACGTTAGATTCGACCTTGTGACCAACACCTAAATCGACAACTCTACTAACAAAAGGACTTAATTGATATGATACTGACACTTTTATGATTCAATTAAAATGTTTTGATGTTTACAAATCAATTTGAAATCTGGATCATAATTCGAGGACATCTAGAGCAGTTAACCCTCATTAGTTTACCACATAAATGGGATTTATTTTTCATATATATATATATATATAAAGGATAATTTCTTCAAAGAGGACAAAAAAGGGAAGGAAATTGAAGGGGACCCCAAAATCAAAGATGTCAATCAACTTTGGGAAACAGCTGTTTTGAGCCCCATCCTTTATTGCAAATGCCTATTTAACTCTATGGTCTAAAACACCACAATTTATTTGATGCAAAGTCCTATATTTTCCTATGACATAGCTTGTTTGGTTCACCCAATTTTAAGAGGTTTAAAACTTTACAACTAATTATAAGGGAAAATTTTATTTATTTAAAGGGGAAAGTTGTGAATAACTTCCTACTTCCCAATAGAATAAAAAAATGTAAAGACAAATTAATTAATTAGGGAAAGAAAGGATGCGTAAAACCCATCATCAATGCTAATCTTTTAATTGTTTGTTTATTGATAGGAATTGGTAGATAAGATTTTGTTGGTATTTGGCTTCCCAAATGCGATGTTATCTTTTTAACAGAAAACTAAAAAGATTTTGTGGTCTCTTTCAAAAAAAATTTAGTTAAATCGCTATTCGACAGTCGAGTTAAATTTTAAGAGTTCATTTAGATGAGTAGTGTGATTGACTCCAATGAGATTAAGAACAACGAAATAGTAAAATTGAGTGCTGCAACAGTAAGATTAAAATCAGTGATAAGATATGTATTTGAATTTAAATATTACAACTGAGTATAGAACAACTTTAAAACTTATAGTCAGCATCTATCCCTTTAGCAGATTTACAAAATGTGGAGAATTAATTACTCGACTCGCTCCGATAGATATATTGAAAAATTAAAAATTTTGGATGGAAAGTTTTAATGGGCAAGGAAAGAAATTTTTATTGGGAGAGTGCAAAATTGAATTATAAATATGGGGATGCCAAGATGAAGATTTACTATTATATTAATATGCAACATTTTAATTCTAAAAGGACTAAATGTGAAATTCATCATCTTTAGGGTTATCTTTACAAACTCTTCCACCGCTTTTTTTACTCAAACTTTAAGGGTAGGTTTGGATGAGAGGTGAGGTGCAATGTGGTGTGTTTAGCTTATTTTTTTGTCCGAGGCTGTAGTATCACTATAGTATTTAATCTCATCATCACTGTTATTTTTACACTAACCACAGATAAATGCACCGCCTATCTAAAATCACCATAAAAAAAAAAAATCAAACTTCTATCTATTTAATCTCTGCTCATTTAATTTGTTTATTTATTTATTTACTTTCTTCTCTCTCTCTCTTTCTTTCTTTCTATTATTCATTTATTCTCTCGGTTTTTTTGTGTTTTTGGATTTTTGGGGGGCTTTTGTGGTTCATTGGTCATTGGGGGCCGATTTTGCAGTCAAATTATCAAAAAATTGATCACAATATTTGTAGAAGTTAAAAGTATCCTATGTATCAACTTAATTTGTTTATTATTCAAATTGTAGTAGAGTTATTATTTATTGTATAAAAAAATCTTAAAAGTTAACTTTTTTCAATTACAATTTAATTTTAAATAAAATTTCATTTATAAAACAATAAAAATTTAAAATATTAATTCTGTTAAACAATAAATGTTAACCTTATTTCAATGTAATCTTATTTGATTTCTTAAATAGTATAGAGAATAAATTGATCCAATTAATAATAGAGTGACTAATTTAATCAAGTCTATATAATAAAAGGACCTCTTAAATACATTCACTTATTTTTAGAATATGTATCACTCATTTAACTTGTTTAAACCGCTTCAAAATTTTGATATCTTAAATTGAAATTTCACCCAACACTAATTTCTTCGGTTCTAATTAATTGTTTAAATATATTTTTATTTCCTAATTACAGTTCAGTTAATAATTTATAATAAATATTTAAAATTTTATTTAACTCGTGTCTGCACTTTTTGGTCTGCGATAATTTTAATTTTTGTTAATTTATCTTGATTCTTTTGAAAATTAATAAATTTAATGTTTTCAAAATTATCTCCCAACTATGTCGAAAGCCAACAAATATAAGATGTCATAATTTACATAAAATAACCCATAAAAGCTCTACCAAATTAAAGAATTAAAAGAGAAAAGCACTTGAAAAAGAAAAGGAAAAAGTGAAGTCACAAAAATCTCGTGTTACCGGTTGCACCATGTGAATGTGTGAACCATCCCCAACCTTACACTACCGAAAGGCAAAAGCCAAAATAATATTATTATTTTTTCAAAAAATCCCTAATCCCTCCCTTCCAATTTGAAGCTACTTTCACTTTGTGAAAGGGTGACTTGGTCATTTTCAGGTCAAAATCTTAATGCTCCACCACTCTTGGTAGGAGACAGTAGACAACACTGTTCATCACCATAAACACTACCCTTTGCTAGACGTTAACGTATAATTATTTATATATCACTTGAGTTGTAATGATTTTGAAATCTCTTACTTAAAAGTTTTAAGTTGGAATCTTTAAAAAAAATCAAAATGTTTTGGGTTTCATTCAACTTCAGATTTAATTAACGATACCATTCGATATTACAAGCCTTTAAGAAAATTTTTTTTGAATCCTTTAGTATTAGTAGTAATGTTGTTGGAACTAGACTAATTGAATTTAGAATTAGAGAGTATAACAACCCGAACAAATAATTGAACCTATTTTGAATTGGCTCTTGATGTAACACTCCAAATCCGACCCAAACACTACAACCGGGTCTGGTATGTCACTAAGGAAATTTTGTAAAATATATCGCATTTTCAGAAAAATATTTTGGTAAAGTTTAACCTTTTATTCGGAAAAAATTTATAATTTATAGTTTTAAATAAAATATGCCTTTATGAATAAAAACCTAAATTTAAATACATGCCTTAGTTCAATTAAAAATAAAAATTTAAATAACTAAAAGTAATAAAAGCCCGTAATAAAACAAAATATAAACTGGTGGCGCATGGCATTATTACAATGAGATTTAAAATCCATTAAATAAGAATATAAAATAATAACTAGAGTCTTTTTGCTAGATCCAAATGTTCTTTTGCATGGCCATCTTGCGCTCCTCTCCAGCCCGGTCCGATGCACTAAATACTACCTGAAATGTTAATTAATTGGTTGAGTCGTGAGACTCAATGTGCAATCCTCATGCACCATTAGATTTAGGCCTTAGCCCCATACAACTAAAATAATTAGAATTAATATACATAATAAAAATAATATGCAACAATCCTAGGTTTCCATCCGCTACACGCCCCCGTACCAGCCATTCACACCATTGGGGATTTCTACAATCAACCCACACCGTTACACGCCTTGATGGCAGTCGTGCTGCTCATCATCAGATCATGGCCGTGGCCACTACAACAGATCACGGCAAAAGCCGCTACAACGGATCACGATAAAAATCGCTACAACAGATCACGGTAAAAATCGCTACAACATATAACTTTCTCCTTTCATCAAACCCAACCCATGCAATCACAGAAAATCGGCATACACATATCATTTAATCAGAACATTCACTTAGAATGACATGGATCACTAACCTGGTGATTTGCTTTACCCTCTTTGGGTTTCAAACGTTATGCCTGGATTTCGGCATTTAACAGAACATACAAGTCTTATAATCATGTATTTAACAAACAGATCTAGATGGTGTGGAAAGTTACACACCTGATATCGCGAAATCCAATATTTTTAGTCGATATCCTTGTTATCCCGATCTACAACTTTACTCAAAAAGCCGGAAAGATGTGAAAATAGGGCCTCTCCTATATTCGGCTATGGTTAGTGTTCTACCCGATTTCATATATTTATAAATAAACCAATCTCCTTACCTTGAAATCCCGAAAATAACACGACTTGAGTGTTACTGATCTTTGACTTAGAGATCTAAGCGTTGGACTCCTCTTCAGATCCCGAAATGCCGAAAATAAGAAAAACCCTTGATTAGTCACTAAATAGCCATTCGGCTAAGGACTTTGAAAAGCCGGAGAAATATTGGAAACTCAAAATCGACACATACCTATTGTTTTCTTCAGATTCGGCACAAACAGACTTTACTGAAGAAAATTCGGCAACTTCAGGAGGTGAGATCTAAGAATTTCGGTTTTTAGAAGATTTAAGAATTGAAGAGATGGCTAAGAGAGATTTGGCCAATGAATACTAAGGAGAAGAATAGAATAATAGAGATGTGATTTCGGCTTTTAGGGATTAGAAGAAAAATAACAATAAAGGTTAAAAGATTCGGCCAACCAGAAAATTTTAGAGAGGAAGAAAGGGTGAAGAAAATGGCGGTTTTCGGCTTTTGAGAGGAAGAAGATGAGAAAAAAAAATAAAAGAAAGGCTTCCAAAATTTCGGCGCACCCCCTCTTTATATAGAAAACAGATTTCTCCCTTTAGTAGAGATTGATTTTCAGCCAACACTGCCACACATGATAGCTCCTATCCCTTTTCCTTATCTTAATCTATTATCTCCTCAAAATAGTCTTTATCTGCTTATTATCCTTAAAGACTAAATCCTAAATAATAGCCTTTATCTGCTTATTATCCACATAGAATAAATATAATAAAATTCCCAAAAAATAGACTTGTCTGTCCACTTCCCTAATCCCTAATGCCAAATTTAACTAACTTAAATTAGAAGATTTGGGCTCCTTAAAACTTAAAATTTGGGCCCCTAACACTTAAATTAACTCATTCCACATATTCACCCATTAAACGTATAGGCCCAAAAATTTAGGATGTTACACTTGAACGAATCACTTGAAATTGATTGAACCGAATTAAAAAAAGTTGATTGAACTAATTTTTTT
Organism: Gossypium rotundifolium; assembly: GCA_025506655.1. Taxonomy (NCBI): domain Eukaryota; kingdom Viridiplantae; phylum Streptophyta; class Magnoliopsida; order Malvales; family Malvaceae; genus Gossypium; species Gossypium rotundifolium. The sequence continues at coordinate 33,494,585 of CP106733.1, read as the reverse complement.
ATTATTATAAAATTTTAATAATTTATTTAATTAGAATTGAACCGACGAAATAAATTGATGAAACTGAGTAAGAATGATATGCTCTAAAAACATTTTGGTTTGAATGTCTTTAACTAAAAACATGTAGGTGCTTTTCTGTCAAATATCTATCACTTATTCAAAATAAAATAGTTTGAAGGTGGATTTGGATGTGCGGTACGTTTACTTGTGGTTAGTGTAAAAATGGCGGTGAAATTAGATATTATAACAATATTATAGCGTAAGACAAAAAATAAACTAAGTTAGAGATAAACGCCTATCCAAACCCACACTAAATTAATAAATAAACAAAATAAAGTTACTTTTTCCATTAAAAATAAAATTGTGGATTTGTTTTTATATTAGTAGTGAAATTTTAATTTTATAGAAGTTAATTCATTTATTTTAATTTATCATAATTTTTTATAATATTATTGGTTAATAATATTATTAATTATTTCAATTAAAATAATAATATGAATTAACACACCTTCCAACATAAAAATATCCATGTTATCATGATGAGTTAAAATAAGTGTTTGTAAATAAAAATTCATGTCAATATTTTATTTGGATGTTAATTGTTTAGATTAACTAATGAAATTATAAAAAATGACCAAAATCATATAAAATTAAAAGTATAAAGACTATATCTCAAATTTGAGTGCCGTAGAAAGATAAAAACTAGAATTTAACCTTTAAAAGATTAATAAATCTATTAATTTAGTTTACAAATTTATTTTCTGAAGTTACAAATGCAATCACAATGAATATATACAAATAACCATAATACTGAATCAACTATTACAAAATACGATTAAGCCGATAATCAAAATATATCTAAATTTAAGGTAAAATATTATTTAAAGAGCTAGGGTAGATAAGAAGGTTATCTTGGGCCTAATATGGTAAATATGCCTTTTTAACTCTTTTGAAATTTATGAAATTACAAATTAATATAATGATAAAATTACATTTTAACTCTCAAATATTTATGATTCATCTTTGCATCCGTCCTTAATTGCATAAAGTGAAAATCAAAGTTAAAATTTTTAAAAATTTCCAACGTAGGGCAAAAGCAATGGCTATCACAATCCTCCTAACACAAAACAAGTGGCGCGTGAGCTTTGTATGTTCTCACAATAGGATGCTTTATTTGTTTTGACAATTGACCTCTATGGGTATTTACGTAATTTCAACCAACCGTTGTAGCGTTTAAATGCAAATATAAATGCTAGTCTCAACACTTGCAATAAAACGGTTCTCACGTAATGGAACAACCACCGTATACGGAGGATGACTTAAACGCCTCCACCGCCTCACCGGAATCCGCCATGAAACACGACACGAAAGGAGGTGGCGGAACTCGGCATCCAGTATACCGTGGCGTTCGTAAACGACGGTGGGGTAAATGGGTGTCGGAGATTAGAGAGCCCCGCAAGAAGTCACGCATTTGGTTAGGCTCATTCCCGGTGCCGGAAATGGCAGCTAAAGCTTACGACGTAGCGGCGTTTTGTTTGAGAGGACGTAAAGCTCTGCTGAACTTCCCCGACGAAGTAGACAATTTACCCATACCGTTGACGTCCACTGCTCGTGACATCCAAGCCGCCGCCGCGAAAGCGGCACATTTAGTAGTATCTTCGTCGAAGAAAATTCCAGAATCATCCGAAGACGGTAGTGATGATTTCTGGGGTGAAATAGAATTGCCGGAATTGATGAATAACGGTGGTTGTCAATGGAATTCTTGTGGATGGACTTTCGCCGGCGATTCATCGTGGCTTGACGGAGAAACCCAAACACAACAACACTTCCTAGCATGTCTTTGATGTGTGGGGATCCCAATCTGTGTAGTAAAAAACAAAAAAACCGCCATTAATGTTTCAACAACCTCTTGTGTTCTTTGCTGTTTATGTACTTATTACAAAGCATTATGCCATATATATGCTTTTAAGTTTTGTGGTTCTTATGGCACGTCGATTTAGCAAAGGTAAGCTTATCAATTAATTCATCCTTCTCTTTTTTTTTTTCTCACATTTTCTAGGAACTTTGTTTATGTTTGAAGATTAATTATTTTAAGAATTCATCTCTTTGCTTTTTGATTTTAAAATTTAATTTCAATTATTAACACTATTAAAATTATTTTATTAAATTTATATTCTCTATTTTTCAGATTTTAAAATTTCAATTATTAATAATGCCAAAAATATTTTATTAAATTGATTCATTACAACACTATTTTTTAATTATATGACTATTGAGTGAGTGCTTTTTATTTCAACTTGTCACGCCAACAAACAATTTAACAGAAAATTATCAGCTTTAATATTTGGACTTAAATTTTGAAATTTAAAGAGTAGAAAGATCAAATTCTTGAAAATAAAAGTATAATGATTAAATTCAAATTTGGAAAGAGTACAAAGACTTATGGCATATTTAAATTTTTTTTAATTCTAATAAGATTAGTGAAGTATTTGACATTTGTTATTTTTAAAATTTTGTACTTTATTTTAAGATTTTCAGATTTTAAAATTCAAGTCCAATTGTTAACCTTGTTAATTTTTTTGTTAAATTTATTGATGCAATATTTTGAAATATGAAAAACACTCATTTAACAGGTCATATAATTCAAAAATAACGTTGTAATAAAATCGAATTTAACAAAATAACATTAACAGTTCTAACAAATTAACTCAATTTTAAAATTTAAAAAGTAAAAGACTGAATTCTAATAGATTAAATTTCAAATTTAGAAAAAATACAAAAACTTATAATATTGTTCTTTAACACAAATGAAGTCTCTTGCATTTATGTATTAAATAATTATTTTTATTTTTTAACTCTTAATTTTCAATTTGATGAAGTGTAAGAGTGAAATAGAAAAATGCACATAAAATAATAATAAATTTTGAGGACTCAAAATATAATTTTATTTTATTTTATTATTATTTTTTTTTTTTTGCGGTCAAGACCTCTGCATGCCCATTTTCAACTCTAATTAACTGTTAAAAGGGATTAAGTGTATTAATTGGGATGCTTATTGGTCCATGGAATATGGGGCCACATTTTGTATGTAAATAAGAGTACCCAACACTTTCATTGAAGTTGTTAATTATATCACTTGCTTGGTCTTTTGGATTTCTTTTAAGTTTTTGTTTATCATTGTTTTGAGTTATGTAAATTTTTTGTTTTTTTGAATTATAAGAGAAAGGCAAAGTATTAACAACAATGCAACTAGTGTGACTCAAATTTAGGTAACATTTGAGGTGGTGAACACCCTACCATCAGACCAACACATAAGGGTTTAAATTTATTATTTTTAATGTTATATAATTATTTTTTAAAAATTTATATAAAACATATAGTTTTATATATTTGAATTTGTAAGAGTTATGTTTATAAAGTTCGTATTTGGTACATTGGTGATAGTGTATTTTTTTCATTTCACAAGCAACCTTAAAAAACTGTCGCATGTCTATTTTTAAAAATATATTATTTTTTAATATTTTACTATACTCTTATATGACATTCGTTAATCCCTAATTCTATTTGTAAAGTCTAAAAAACTCCATTGACAATTGTATCAAATATTTTTTCATATTTATATGTGATTTTGTTATCTAAAATTTTATTTATACATTCAAATTAACGTTTACAAACATTATATAAAAATTACATTTTAAATATGATGACATTAATGAATTTGAATATATATTTTACATTCCAACATCAAAACTAAAATAAAAATTTAAATTTTTTACAACACCTTTTAACAATAATACTTTACTTAATATTAAAAATCATACTTTATCAAAACATTTTCACAACCTAAATCAGTTTCTTTTCACAATCCTAACCCTAAATGTAAAATATTTTTGGCTTATGTGGAGTTATGCCTCGTATTTTTGAACTTTTGTTTTCCCAATTAAACTTTATTTTTAGTTTACCACTTAAACTTTGATTAGTATAGGTTATTTTAATATTAGTTTTCCACTTAAACTTTAATTAGTGTAGGTTATATTAATATTATTTTACCTACAAATTTAGCCTATAAATAGGTCATTTTTTCACCTTAGAAAAATAATCTACTACACATTTAGGTATATATTAGCTTTTACAAGCTTTCAGAGAATTTTATGTTTATGTTTTGAGGGTTCTTATTTCGAATTTTGGGGTTTTGTTTTATCTCCATCTTTTGTACTCTTCATTTTTACCTTTTTAGTGAAATTATCTTTACTCGTAATTTTTTATCCTCTTCAGAGAATTTTTCCTTATAAAATATTTCTTATATAATTTTAATTATAAGTGCATATTTCACATGATTAACAAATATCACAATTAAGACAAAAACCTCGTATTCTAATTTCACTTCACTCACTGTTACGTACTTGCATGTGATTTTCAGATTTGGAATTAGAATTTAACATCAAAGAATACAATTGACCAATAAATTTTTACACTATTGAATAGATATTATCAAGAACCTTAATACAAAACAAAACTATTTCTATATATAATATTTTTGAGTTATTATTGTTTACTGTTTTTTGAGTAATTTGTAAGTTTAGATTTAAATAAATTTTAGTTTAATTAAATTAATAATTGTTCAATTTTTAAAAATAATATATATTTTTTGACATTATTCAATTAATAAAGTTTTTAATTTGATAAATAGAATTAATTGAATGATATATTATAAGGTAAAAACATCAAGAAGGCCCTTATACTAGAAGTTAAATTGAATTTTGCTCTTTCTACAAAAAATAGACAAATTAATTTATGTACATTAGATCAAAGAACAAATTGATCTTTTCGTTAAAATTAATACTTATACATTAGCATGAGGTATCGTGACACAATATATGTCACTTCCTTATTATTTTATCAACCATGTCAATTTTAACAATATAAATAAATAAAAATTTTAATAAAAAGATTAATTTATTTTTTATTCAACGTATTCTATGGTATCTAATTTATTTTCAAATCGCAAATAAAATGATGATGGTGAGGTAATGGTGACATATTTGACAGATAATATGGGAATTGGCAACGTGATATAAAATGGAAAGGATTGTACTATTTAGTGTCACAAATGAGCATCTTAAATTATGCATAGTTAAAAATATTAACATTACGTTTAGTTCACTGTAATAGACTAGGATTGTAATTGAATATAGCTGTAATGGAATAGAGTTGTAATAAGTAATTTAACTGTTTAGTTGAATAGAATAAAATAGAACTGTAATAGTATTCTTGTGTTTGGTTGAATGGAATGATATTGTAATAGCATAAGGAAAAGAACTAAAATGACTAAAATACCCTTAACAAATTTTTTAAAGTAGATGACTATTGTTATTGTTATTAAATTTTAATAAGGTTATTATTGAAAATAATTTAATAAAATGATAAATAATTTAATCATATTATAACATAATTATTATTAAATATAATTTAATAAAAATATAATTTAATAACATGCTTAATATAATTATTATTATATGAATTAAAAATTAAAATATATAATACTATAAAATATATATAATCTATTTTATTATTTTTAAACGCAATACATATATGTGCTAAAATATCATTATCGAAACAAAAATTTAATTACTCTAAAAAATAAATTAAATATTAGAAGTAATTAATTAACTTGAGAATTATATTTCACATCCAAGCATAATATTCATATATTAACAAAAGTTACATGATTTCATTAGTTTATATATCGAATCCATATGTTTTAAAATTTTACTACATCAAAAGTTACAACATTGTAATGACATTTTATCATATCGTTATACCATCCAAATATTACAAACACAAAAGATACCAAAATATAATCAACATAACTTAATTTAATAAATAAATATATATATATATATATATATATATAATATAACAACTTAATAAATATCTATTATAAAATCTATTTAATAACAAATATTCTTTTAACATTTGTATCCATTTATATTATCACACTTGTTTTTCTTTAACTGCTTTTTTCTATAAATATCTTTTACTTAATAATAATATATAATTTAATAATATACTTATATAATAAGTAAATATACATGTATTTTACAAATGTATGTATATTAGTATCACACATGTCACCATATGCACCATACATTTGTCTTAATTTAATTTATTCATCACATAATATCAATTTAATAATAATAAATACATTAAATATTTACTTAAATAATAAGTAAATGCATACATGTATTACAAATGTATGTACAATAATAAGTAAATTCTTTGGATTCACAAACTTTGTAACTCCAAAATTATTTGCTGCAAGTTTCAATTTGCAAAAATACATTCATATACATGTATAAATAGAAGTAACACAAGATTTATTACAAAAAAGACAAGTTTGACAATAACCTCCAATTCTCTAGCAAACTGCATACTGAATATCTCATATAGTTCCCAGAATAGGAGAAAGCAAACTAAGGTAAGTTGATGACATAGCACACAATGTGATCAGAGTTACAAATAGAAGAATCACTGGAACTAGTAAATTCGGTTGCCAAAATTCTCAGCAGCAGCAAAATTAGTATTTATCAATTAATTACCTAAAAAATGTAAAGACTGCTTCAATAGCAACAGCCTTGGCTAAGTATGACTTCCCGGTCCCAGGTGGTCCATACAAAAGAAAAGCTCTCCATGGCCTTCTCTTTCCTAAAGAGAACAAGTAATGTCGATATGAGAATGAATAGAACTGTTGGAAAAGCAACTAAAAGGGGAGTGTAGTTTAGATTCAGCAAGTTTCTCTCCACCAAATTACGTAGTTCCAACAAACATAAGACTTGCTATTCTAGCAAGCCAAGAGGATATCCAGAACATCAATAGGAACAAGGGTGAAAATACATGGACAGGTTAAAGATAGAATTTTGTCCTACTAGTTCACAGAACTTCAACTAATCCCATACATATATCTTAACCCAACATTTCGCACGAGTAAATTTCAGCCTAAAAGGAACATGAGATGAGTTTAAGATGAATTCAACATATCCTACTTAAAAATTATAACAAACCATAAAAAAAATTAAAAAGCTTTTCCAAAACAAAATAAATTTCATATCATGTAAAATGGAAACAGCTTCAGATGCAAATGAGGTGGACTCTATATTGTTGCAAACAATAGTTTCTAACAAGAAAATGTCACTAACAAAGCCAACAAGATCTTAGTAACAGGATGCCAGAGATTGTTCCTCACATTTTATGTGTTACAAGAAGTTAAGCATTAGGATAATGATGATAAGTAGTATTACCAAGATTGACAACTATGGTCATCAGATTAACAATGAAAAAAGAGGAATTTGGATGTCACTATATGGTCTCGTAATAACTCCTTTAGTTTCACAAAGTTTCAGCAGTAGGTAAAATCTTGCTTTGTTGTTAGTATACTAGTACTAGTCTAGGAATCAATTCAAGCGCTTCCACGAGAATTACAGCAAGGCACGCCACAATTAGCCATAAAACCTATTTGTGAAAGGTTAAACATGAACGGTCCAACAGATAAATAAGAGGAGCTATATTGTTTTGCACAAAACAACACGTAAAGCATGCAATGTACCTCATAGATATTTAAAAATAAAACGCAACCTACCATCGCAGTTAACGTTTAGGACTAAAACTCTCAAGCAATGAATATTCAATAATTTACATTTGCAACAAAAATAGGACATCCATTACGATAATCAGCTTAAACAAACAAGCATGATTACCTTAACTATATCAAATACCAACACCAAAATCATACCTTTCCTAATACAAGTCCACGCTTATACAATAGTCACTGCAATAACAGGGTTAAAGCAATGATAATGAGAATTACGTAATGTCATTCAATCGGGCTTTAGCTTATACAATAGTCACCTTAATAACATGGTTCTTGAAATTTATCCATTATGAAGATATAAGCAAAAATATAAGTATGATGAAAAATTCATAAACTAATCAAAATCATTCTAAATTCATGCATTTCACAAATAACATTGCACTGCCTCTCAGACATATATTAGTTTACTATATTCTCTACTACATTCTCTAGACTTTGTCCCAAGTTCTTAATCACAAAAATATTCCTAGTAGCTTCATATCTTTCTAATTCATATATGATGCATAAGAAAATGAGCTCAAAAGGAAGAACTGTAGAACTACAAAAAGAAAATAAGAATAAGACGAGTGAAGCTTCTACTTTTACGCTACAGAGTAGCTACCACTCGTGTGACATGTTTAGGAGTCAAAAGTGGGCGGGATGTTGGTTATCAACTTCTATGTCATTCTCACTTCTTTATTCTTTGCCACATTTCTCTCTTCGATTTCTTCAGATAGTGGCATCATTCAAACTTAATTTTAAGTTATATGCCATGTTTATGTAAGATTGAAAACTAAGAATACGGTTTCTAGAGATGTAATAGACAATAAACTAAAGAACGATTGCATGAATGAAGAAGAAGCACAAGTCCCAGATACCAATAGAGGAACATCTATAATTTCAAATAGAATCACAGGATGAAGATGCGGGCATATGATAATGAAACAAGGAAGTAGAATTGAAATTGCAAGTTATTTGGCGATTGCACTAGATCGATTTCCATATTTCAACAAATCAAGAAGAATCCAACTTTGGAGAAAATGAAACCACCTTAAACAAAGTTCTCTGTCAATTACCAACTTCTCTTTGTGATCACCAAAATCATACCAACGCCACGGATTTCATAGACATAACCTAAAGTCCTCATAAAAAAACCAATAACAGAAGCCCATAAATTAAAAATAAAAATAAATAAACTAACCAGTAAAAAATTGAGGAAACTTGACAGGCGGTGCCTTCAGTTTCATAAGCCAAGGAAATAAAGAAATATATCAGAGACCCGTAACAAATTTTGACAATCAAAGATGACCATGAGAAGAGTTATGAAGTTTTATACAAGAAAAGTTATGAAGTTATGAGGAAACGTACCGGAGACGAAGATGAAGGGCGAACGTGCTGTTGATTTGGGAAAAATGTTGGAAGAAATTTGGAGCAAGGGAGAAGAAAGCAGGCTATTTTGGGTGGAAGAAATCTGAAGCAAGGGAGAAGAAAGCATGCTATTTTGAGTGGAAGAAATCTGGAGCAACGGAGAAGAAAGCAGGCTATTTTGGGGATAAATTTTACGACAAATGTATTGAATAGCAATTCAGCGCTCCCACCCAGGAATACCTATTACAGCATATGAGGGAATACGAGGGTAATAGCAAAACTGTGGAATCAAGTAAACGGTGAACCAAACGGTGTAATAGCAAAAAATTACTGTAGCACGCAGAATTGGGCAGGAATGGAATGGCTATTCATGCCAACCAAAGATGGTGTAAGTTTTACAAAAGGGACTTAACTCTGAGATTTGAAATAAATTTTGAAAAAAAATTAATAAGTATTGAGTGTAATAGTAAGACATATTTAATATTGAGATACATACATTTAATTGATAATGTTCAAGTCCTGACTGAAATTTTCAAATTCAAAAAATATAGAGAGTAAAATTGATTAAATTAAAAAAACATGGGCTAAATTCATAACTTACAAGTAGTACAATGAGAAGAAACAAAATTTCACCAAACAAATTTAATTGTTACTGTTTGAATTAAGATTAAAATTTTGAAATTTGTATAAGAAAAAATGAACCATATTTGGTTTTTCATTGCGGGCAGACAAAAGGGGCAAATCGGGTAGATGGCTACTAAGGTGGACCTTGAGAAATCATATGATAGATTTTGGGCATTTATCACACATTTGTTTTTTTTCGGACGATTTGATACTCTTTTATAAAGTAGATACAAAAGTGGTTAGTAAGACTCTTTTTCTGTTCAATCACTTTTCGAGACATAAGATTAATACTTTGAAAACTCAAATATTTTAACATTATAGTAGAAAAATTTATAAAAGAGTCTAAAATCATGTTAGTTTTATATTTAGTGTAAGTATAGGATAAAAATAAGAAGGTTAAATTCTCCCACTAGTCCTTGTTTTACAAAAGTTATGGATTCAGGTCCTTATATTTTAATTTGGAGTTGATATTTTATAGTTTTTATGGTTTTGTAAATAAGATCTTTTGTTTGAAATAGAACTATAATAAAAGATATAAAAAATGTTAACTCTGTTAAGATTTAGACTTATTTGATTATTTTTAATAGTACAAGGACTAAATTGATTCATTTAATAATAGAAAGATTAATTGGCCAAATCGTACTTTTGAATTCTAATCAAAGTTAACATATTTAGATTGGACACAAACTCTCGTACAAGACAATTAGAAATGATCATGGGTCGAGTCGAGTCGATGCAAACTTTTAGGTTCGTTTTCTAGGCTCGAGTTTAGCCTGAAATTGGGTCTAAAATTCTATCTAAGCCCAACCCAAATTAAAAATGCTAAGCTTGACCCAGTTCGCCCATATTAGTTTTTTTTTTATTATTGTTTTATATAAAAATAAATTTAAAAATATAATACATCAAATACACTAAAAATACTAAGATAGTTGCAACTTAGCAAACAAATGTCTCTAAAATAGTAGCAAAATTAACAATAAAATAATATTTATACAATATCCAACCAATAACAATAAAATAGTAAAAATATAATTGTCAAAACCTTTTTTTTGAAAATCGACTTTTTATTTTAAAATGAAAATGAGAGTCGCCACTAATCTTTTTTATGAGGTGTGATCGGATCATCTCTAATTTGATCGTTTTAATAAAATGTTTGATTTACTAAAACAACAATTTTTGGTCTATGAAATTTAGAAAATGCGTTCGGGAGTCGGTCACGCAAGAGGAAGGATTAGCACCCTCGTGGCACCCAAAATTTGTACCTAGTTGATTACTTGGTGTCTTAGTGTCGAGAATTAAAATTTGAAGAGAATTTAAAACACGACCCTTTTTTGTATTAAGGCATTAATTTTTCATGAAAAGAGCTTATTTCAAGTCAATCGAGAAGGAAGGATGATGTCCCTTAAGTTAGGACACAATGCCTTAAATCCTTGAAATCAAGAATAAACGTCATTTGATCGTTATTTGAATCTCATTTTTATATTTTTGAAATGGATATTCGATTATTTCAATTTTAAAAAGAAGCCATATCCCGTAAGTTAGGGACACTCTCTTCTAATTCCAAAAATAATGAACATTGCCTCGGTTTTAAAAAATTTCTTTTTTATGCATCGTACAAAAAAAACGAATGCAATATTTAAAGTAATGTGTATTTAGCTTACTTGGGCTGAGCAAAAAAATGGATAAATACTGTTGAAACCATTTTTTGAAAACGGGAATCGACTTTGGTTTTGAAGATGAAAACAAAAAAAATGGGAGTCGCCACCGTTCTTTATTAGGTGTGATCGGATCACCTTTGTTTTAATAAAACGTTTTGGTTTACTAAAACGGTGTTTTTTTGGTCTACGGAATTCAAAAAAATGGGTTCGAGAGTCAGTTACGTGCGAGGAAGGATTAGAACCCTCGTCATGCCCAAAATTGGTACCAAATTGATTAATTAGCGTCTTAATGTCAAAAATTGAAAACTGAGAACAAATTTAAAATACGATTCTTTTTTATTAATGTTGATTTTAAAACACTTGAATGAGTTGGAATAATCATTAAAGACCATCTCATCGCAAAGCGACGAAATGCCACATCCAATAAGTTAGGACACGGCACCCCGAATCCTTGAGAAAAAACCCGCTTTTTATTTAAAAGCACGTGTATTTTAATTTTAAAAGAATATTCTGTAATTTAGATTAAACGAGAAAAAAATGAAACCCAGTAAGTTAGGCACGATCTCTCGAATTTCTAAATGCGGAATATTATCATTTTTAGAAATTCTTATCTCGAGGTAACGAGATGTCACACCCAATAAGTTAGGGCACAACACTTTATACTCTCGAGAATAAGCTTTTTATTTTAAGCTTGTATTTTGTTTTAAAAGGATATTCCGTTATTTAGGCTATGTAAGCACTAAATTTTGTCCGGATTAATTATGGGTTTATTTTAAAAAATAATAATAAATTTAAAAAAATTTAAAAAAATTAAAAAAATTACATTTTAACCCCTAAACTTTTTTGAAATTACATTTTTGCCCCAAAACTTTTCAAAATTACATTTTTACCCTTATCTTTCTTAAAATTACACTTTGACCCCATAATTTTTACTGCGATTGCAATCTAGTCCTTCTGGCAGATTTGGTGATTTGGGACACCTAATTCTCGGATTTTCCGGCCACCAGCATGGGTGGCCACTCCTCCCTCAACCACTACCTGTAAATACAGAGAAAAAGGCGAAAAATTGCTGCATAAAAAGAAAGAAATCGGACCAAAGCAAAGGGGGGAATTTTCGACAAAAAAAAGGGGAGGAGAAAACCAAAAAATTTTCAACAAAAAAACCATATTCGGTGATGGAGGGGGGAAGAAACTGAAAAGTTTTACCAGCAAAAGAGGAACCCTCAGCAATCTAGAAAAAACCCCAACATTTGGCAAACAACCAAGCAAAAAAAAAAAAACCCAACATTTTCATTACAAGGGCTTAGGCTGTCTATTTTAAGTCCTTGAGTGACTGATTCTTAGTGAAGACCAAGGAAACGGAGAAAAAAGAAGAGAGGAGGAGCCCCTGCTGCTGGCCGACGCACCACCAAGGCAAAGAAAGAAAAAGAAAATAAAGAAAGAAATGAAACAAAGAAGATAGAAAAGAAAGAAGAAACCAAAAAAAAATAAATAAAGAACATAGCAGCCCAATACAAAAATTAAAAAAAGTGACCCAAAGAGCAAGTCCATCAGTCAACGGCCCAAAATCCAAGCCCAAGCACCAACCCAATTTCCCACCAGCAATAGATTACTCCAGCAGCAGCCCAAAATTTTGGGCATTGGTAAAAATTTTTTTAATCTTTTATTTGGTTATTGGACATATATCTTTATATTATTTCATGAATGTTATGTTAATAACTTTATTTTTTTAGCATTGTAGAGCGATTTTATCTACTAATTTTAATAAATTAATTTTTAACGATTTGATATTAAATCATCGATTCTACTGCTATGTTGGGTAGATACCTTTGATTTTGTGTTAAATGTAGAATGGATTTCGAGAAATTAAGAATGTCCATTAATTTTATTGTTTAAAAAATAGTAGTAATAATAAGAGATTTGTTCAAAAATTATCAAATTTCCTTACATAATACGTTGAATGTAATTTTTTTAAATTTTCGTATTTTAAAAAAAAAATTCGTATTTCAAAGTTTTCTTGTTTTCAAAGTTCTCGGGTTTCAAAAAAAAATATTTCTTTGATTTCAAAATTTTTCGTGTTTTTCAAAAAATTCTCATATTTCAAAATTTTTGTGTTTTCAAAAAAAATTCGTGTATTTCAAAATTTTAGTGTTTTCAAAAAATTCGTGTTTCAAAAAATTCGTGTTTAAAAATTTCGTATTTTCAAAAATCTCGTGTTTCAAAAGTTTCCGTATTTCCAAAATTTCGTGTTTTCAAAATTTTCGGGTTTTCAAAAATTTCGTGTTTTCAAAAAAAAATTTCGTGTTTCAAAAAAAATTCTCGTGTTTTCGTATTTCCAAATTTTCGTGTTTTCAAAATTTTTGGGTTTAAAAAAAATTTTTCGTGTTTTCAAAAATTCTCGGGTTTTAAAAAAATTTCTCGAGTCTTAAAATTCTTTTTTTTAAAAAAAAATTCGTGTCTCAACCGGATCACGATTAAATATTAAATTGAACTTGTATTTTTGAAAATTAAGACAACACGCGTTTAACGAGATACCAATTTTGGGCGTCATGAGGTGCTAATACCTTCCTCATGAGTAACCGACTCGAACCCTATTTTTTCTGGAATTTTGACGCAGACTTAAACCAAACCCTTTTTAAGAAAATTCAAAAAATGATTTTTCTTTAAAAGAGGATTTATTAGGTGTCCGATCACACCTAAAAAAAAGATCGGTGGCGACTCCCTTTTGTAAATAAAATTGAAATTCTATTTTCAAATTTTTAATAATTTCCTCAATTAGCGCCCAAGCAAATTTTAGGTCGCTACAGCTGGCGACTCCACTGGGGACTTTTTGGAGAGTCGAGTCTCGAATTAAACGTGTGTTGTCAAAATTTTCGAAACTCCTTGTTCAAATTAATATTAAGTCGTGATCCTTAAATTTTGTCTTTTGAAAAGTCATGCATTTGCATCATGTTGTAAATATTTTTCTAACTTGTCTTATCTTTTGTTTTCACTTTAAGTTTTTACGGTTTTAGTTTTTAGTTTTAAAATAAAAAACAAAAAGGTTTGTGAGTTTCTCCCCACACTTGTGCACTTGCATTTTGCATAACATGAGCTCTCTACCGGGCTCCGTCCGCTTAAGTGGAAGTAAACACTATGCCTTCGTGAGTTAACTCGTCCCTCACACAAGCTAGTGAATACTTAGGGTTACATATGACTTATGCTTTCGTGAGTTAACTCGTCCCTCCGCATAGGCATAAGTAAATGTAATCCTCGAATTGAGCTCATGAGCCTATGATGGGCGATAACCGAGGCTCAGACTAGCCTTAGTAGGCAACAAGACGGACAATTCGAGTACCTTTTAGAACCAAAACCGCATATAGTGAACCGTATGAGCCACCCGATTAGAGCCATCTTGAACCTCCGTCAGTTAATAGTTACCAAAATAAGTACATGGGAGAAACGCTTCTTACCTTTCATTTCTTTTACATTTACACTTTTACGCAAGCAAATCGGGTCCGTTTAATAATTTAGAGAGGTAGATTATCGATGAGCATGTGGGGTAAGTTTATTTTGTAAATATGATGGGGTAAAAAAAAAAAAAAGTAGGTCGGTTTCACCAAAATGCAAAATTAAATATCTTAATTTGTTAGATTTTCCATAGTTTTCTCCGTTTATATTTGTTGTAATTACTAACCAATGTTATTTGTCTTCATTTTATTTTTCATCATGCATCATAGGCATCTTGTTAGGAAGGTGTTGATTAGAGATTGGTTGCCAAAACGGGTTTCGATGGAGGAGTCAATTACACAAGTAACCGAGAAAAACGCCGTGGTTCGAGACCGGTCTTTGAAAACCGGAAAGCAAAAGGAGCAGTTTAAAGGAAGGATGTATTTCCAACCTTCCCGAGCTTGTGACCATAAATGTTCGTCGGAATAACCGAAGACTTGACTAGGATCTCGAAGCAGTGGGACTCGGACACTAAGGGCATCTTCACCGAGAAATGCGGGATATAGCTCACTTAATCGGCATCAGCGTGAGCGAACAGTTGATTCAAGCCATGGTTCAATTCGGGACCCGACTTATCGTTGTTTTACTTTCAACCGAGGAAGATATGACTCGACCATAGAAGAGTATGTCGCCTTGCTTGGCGTTAACAATGCACAATTCAAGAAGATATATGTGAAAGAGCCCAAACCAATGACCTTCAAGAAAAAGCTAATGAAGTTGGCAGAATGGTCGATACATGGGCTGAAAAGCAGATAAAGAAAAAGAACGAAGTCAGTTGTATTCCATGGTTTTCTCTGCGAGACTTAGTTCAAAACCATCCAGATATTGTGAAGAGAGTGGATCTGTTTGCTTTAGCCATTTACGGATTAATTGTCTTCCCAAAAGTTCTTGGGCATATAGAAGTTGCGGTAGTGGATTTCTTTGAAAAGTTGAGGCAAGGAATCAACCCCGTCCCAACTATCTTAGTTGAGACTTTTAGATCTCTAAATTGTTGTAGGAGAAAAGGGGAAGGACGTTTTATCGGATGTGCACAGCTACTTAATGTTTGGATTCTGAGCCACTTCTGGAAAGTGGAGCGCACACCTTTCCACATGTTTTCGAAAACATTCGCTCCATTGGAAGCTTACCTTGAGAAAGATTGGCCGAAGGATGTCACCGAACAAAGACTGGGTTTGATTTTTGAACCTCCGCTGAAGATATAACTTGGAGAGCACCATGGATCCGTCCTTCATCTCGCTATACAAATGCGGAAGCGAGTTGGGTACCTTTACTCGGATTATGGGAGGAGTTGGATATGCACCGTTAATGGTTCAAAGACAGTTTGCTTCACGACAATTCATACCAATTCTGGGAGGATTAGCACGATCGAGTTTGCTTTTACGGTGAAGGTTACATGAAAAAGTCCGAGATCTTGCAAAGTCTTGGAAGGAAATCTACCTAATGGAGTTAGCTCGTATGCTGATATTATCACTCAAGATTATAAAATATGGAGACAAAGGCAGTGAATAGTCAATAGACCTCACCAACGGATTATACTTTCGAATCCTTTCTCGGAAGAAATGCCGTCCAATCGGAAATAGCAAGACATGAATTTGAGCGTGAAAAGGCCAGTCTATTACTGGATATTTGTTCTCTTCAAGAGGAAAATTACCGGTGAAGATAGATATTCAAATTAAAAATCCAAAACGAGAAAGTCTAGAAAGAAGTTGAGATCATGAGAAATGACTTAAAGGATCTTCATCTGGAAAATAAAAATTGAGAGGTACCATAAAGAATAGCGAAATTTGGGCAAATCATCGATGGAATGGAAGGAAGAATTAAGCAACATCAAAGGTGGGATGGAATTACGGAGAGGAAAGCGAAGAAGGAAGAGGAAAAAGGCTGCTCGTGCTATGATAGAGTTAAGGAAGAAGAATGTTGAATCTGGCGTATGCAGAATTAATGACTAGTCGGTCGGCGTCAAGAGCTAAGAAGGAAAATACAAGATTTAGAAAATACACTGCAAGCTCATCAGCAACACTTGGATACTCTCCTAAAAGCCCTAGAAGAAAAGAATGGCCAGTATGACAGAGACATTTGTGCCTACAAAAGAGCTCTCCAAGAAAAAGAT
The DNA here is from genome assembly GCA_025506655.1 of Gossypium rotundifolium. Lineage (NCBI taxonomy): Eukaryota > Viridiplantae > Streptophyta > Magnoliopsida > Malvales > Malvaceae > Gossypium > Gossypium rotundifolium. Next base: position 33,477,709 of record CP106733.1, on the reverse strand, counting down.
ATGTATCTTGGCGGTTTGATTAATGAAATACGCAAGGCGGCTATGCAAATTGTACAATTATCAGATGAAGCAGAAGATCTCAGTTACCAATTCCCTCCGAGACAAGGATCAAACATGTCAGAATTCCTAGAACGAGTGAAAAAATAAGGCGATGTGGCTAGGAAATTTGTGTAACTGTTAAATCAAAGACGGCAAAACTTTTTGTAATAGACTCTTTTGATTAATGAAATGCCTAAATATGGGGCTATCTTGAAATCAACACCAAATTTTTGCATATTTATTCATAATTAACATCCATTTGTCATTTATTCATTCATCCATTCATTACATATGCATATCACTCTAATCATTCATCGAATTCAAATGTATAATCCACAGTTGCGACACTACGAATCTGGAATCACGACATTCTTATAGGACACATCTAAGAGCTAGAACTATGGATCTTTGAACTCAACGAAAGAATTGAAAGGATGGAAAGGACCCAAAGAGAGTTGCAAGAAGCGGTTGGCTAAGTCACAACAGAAGCAAGAGATCGATGGTAAGATCTCGAGAGGAATCGCTCGAGCAAAGAGATCAAATGGCCAAAATGATGGAGATGATGACAGCTTTGGTCAAAGGAAAAGGACCCATGCAGAGCCCTGACATCACAGAGCCCCAGTCAAGAGTTAATCAGGATCCGCTTTATCCTCCAGGATTCACTCCACCTCACGTCCATGCAATGCAAAGAGGACATCCTCAAGGGGAGCCTGCAGGCCTAGAGTAACGACCTGCGCCACCTGCTCATCTAGGGCAAGGTATATTCGTATCAAACCCCAGAACCAATCCTGCTGACCCGATTGTTTGGGATTTAGATGATCCGGTAGAAATAGCCAGGTTGAAAATGGATGATCATGATGTTCAAGATACGTATAGGAGTCTGGAAGAAAGGCTTAAGGCGATAGAAGGTACTGAAGCCTTCTCTGTACTGAGTGCTAAAGAGCTCAGTTTGGTGCCCGATCTAGTTCTGCCTCCGAAATTTAAAGTACCAGATTTTGAAAAATATGATGGAACGAGATGTCCAAAGGCGCATCTTATCATGTTTTGTCGAAAGATGACTGGTTACGTAAATGAAGATAAATTACTAATACACTGTTTCCAAGATAGCTTGATCGGATCGGCTCTTCGATGGTATAATCAACTCAGTAGAGAAAAGATCCGATCATGGAAAGACTTAGCATCAGTATTTTGTGAACAATACAAGCATGTATCTGACATGGTGCCTGATCGATTAACTCTGCAGATGATGGAAAAGAAGCCGACAGAGACTTTTAGACAATATTCTCAAAGGTAGAGGGATATCTCGGCCCAAGTAGAACCCCCATTAACACAAACAGAAATAACAGTCCTCTTCATCAACACTTTAAAAGTCCCGTTTTACGACAAATTGGTAGGAAGCGCCACGAAGGATTTCGCAGATATTGTAATATCCGGGGAACTTATAGAAAATACTATCAAGAGTGGAAGGATGGAAGGCTCCGAGGGTTCGAAAAGGGCAGTACCCATAAAGAAAAAAGAAGCAGAAGCCCATATGGTGGGAACTGAGAGACACTACACTTCCAACCCATACCCAACCCAATCACGACCCTGATATTGCCCACCTTCAAACTTCTATTTTCCTCCCCAAAGCCCTTACTATCAAGCACCTCCTCCTTACCCAGTCTATGCCACAAATAACCAAAGACTATTCACCATGTTCCCACCAAATACCATGCCTGCTCAAAGCCAACCCAAAAATGAACAAAAATCGACAAGACCCAATCCTGAAAAACCTCAATTAACCCTATTCCCATATCATACGGAGAGCTGTGCCCGAAGTTATTGGAAAAACAATTAATATCCCCACATTATATGGCACCCTTGAAGCCTCCATACCCAAAATGGTACGATCCAAATGCTAGTTGCATGTACCATGCTGGAAACCAAGGGCATTCTATAGAAAATTGTCTAGCCTTTAAAAGAAGGGTTCAAGGTCTTATTGATGCAGGGATTTTACGATTTGATGGCACTAGTAATGTGGCTGAAAATTCGCTCCCTAACCATACTAAAGGAAACGTGAACGCGGTGACAAAAGAAGACATGCGGCAAGCTAAAAGTTATGTTTCTGAAATAAAGACACCTCTGCGGAAGGTTTGGGAGGTAATGGTTAAAAAGGGGGCGTTTTGTTATCCCAACAGAACTTTCAAAGAAAGAAACACAAATAGTCAATGTTTTTGTGATTTTCACAGTATGTAAGGGCATGACATCCAGTCTTGTGAGGGATTCAGAAAATTACTTCAGGACATGATGGATAACAATGAGGTCAAGATCTTTGATAAAATGGATGAGGTCGAGGAAAGAGAAATATGCGCCTCTGATAATCAACCATCAACTATCCCTTATAGTGCTGATCGGCCTCTGGTGATATATTACGAGGCCAAGAAGAAGGAAGTCAAACCAAATGTGGTGATTGAAATACCATATCCTTTCCCTTATAAGGACAATAAGACAGTACCATGGAAATATGATGTTAATATTGTTGTACCCGAAGGTGAAAAGTCAAAGGCTGTGATTGGAGATATTAGCAGAGTAGGACACTTCACCAGTAGCGGGAGGTGTTATTCTCCCGAAATAGGTGAATCAAAGAAGAAAGCTGTTGACTCGAATTAGAAAGGAAAGGCACCAATGCATGATACTGAGGTTGATGTTGAAATACTGATCGAGCAAGAGATTAAAAGACACATGAATGAGGATGAAGCACATGAATTCTTGAAGTTCATCAAACAGTGAATATAATGTCGTGGAGCGGTTGAACAAGCAGCCGGCAAGAATCTCGGTGTTATCTCTACTGTTGAACTCAGAACCACATCGAAATGCTTTGCTGAAAGTATTGAATCAAGCGTATGTGGCAAGCAACGTATCTGTTGAAAAGCTTGATAGGTGGGTGAACAACTTGAATGCGGATAATTTCATCTCTTTTAGTGACGACGAAATACCACCAAACGGTAGGGGCTCCATAAAAGCATTGCACATTACAACCAGTTGCAAGGGTTATATAATACCGAATGTACTCATTGACAATGGGTCTGCACTCAATGTCATGCCTTTGGCCACGTTTCTAGGCTGCCAATTGATATGTCTTATCTGAGGCCTTGTCACTCTACAGTAAGGGCATTTGATGGGACACGACGAGAGGTCATGGGGAAGATCGAGATTCCTCTAAAAGTGGGCCCATGTACATATGATATCAAGTTCCAGGTCATGGACATCACGCCTTCGTATAATTGCCTTTTAGGGAGGCCTTGGATCCATTAATTTGAAGCGGTACCTTCATCTCTCCATCAAAAGTAAAGTTTATCTGGATAGCCGCTTGATCACGATCATTTGGTGAAGAAGACATTGTTGCATCTATCTCTCTTGACGCACCCTACATTGAAGTAAATAAAGATGCGAGAGAATGTTCCTTCCGTTCCTTTGAATTTATCAATGCTACATTTGTTCTTTGAAGGAAATAAGATTCCACGCCCAAGTGTCAAGGAATACCAAAATGGGAATTAAGCTGACTGTGGGAAAGGGAGCCCGAGCGAAGAAAGGTTTGGGAAAACATCAGCAAGGGATAGTTAGAGCACTAAAGCCAGTACACCACAAGGCTCGATACGGTTTAGGATTCAAGTCAGATGTATGACAAAGAATAAAACAGTTGCAGAAAGATTAAGAAAGGAGGATTGCAAGAGCCTCAGGCCAGGAATTGAGATGGGAGCCCATAGCGTATCCTCCTTTGTCAAAAATATTTACATCTGCAGGAATGATGTACCCAGGGCGAGATAATTCACGAAGCACGCTGTTATTGATTGAAAGGGGTCTTCAGAACGTCAGTATAAATGTTATTGACAAAGAAGATGATGCAATTGAAGATGTTTCAATGATACACACTTGTCCTCCTGGATTCATTTTGAACAATTGGACTGCTGTGGATCTTCTTGTAGTTTCTAAGTCCTCTTCAGAGTAATGCTCAATGTTAACTTTCTTTTTGTGAGCCCCTAAGTAATAGTGGGATTCTTTTGTAAGAGCTTATGTTTGCTCTTTATCATTTAAACGAACATTAATGGAGATGCATTTTGTCATAGTCTTTTCATTCTTGTTAACTTCATAATTATTCCTTCTTCTCACAGCCTGTCCTTACATGTACCTCATATCATGCCATAACATTATGTTTGTTTGGTTCCAATACTTTGATGCTCCTCTATAGTTTTCTTTTTCATTCACCTTTCAGGAGCTCAGATACCAATGACATGAACAATCCCGTTTCAAGTCCTGAAATCGATTTTGAGAAAGCTATTTGTTTAGGAGAATTCAAAGCTGAGGAAAATGCTGAAGATTATGTATCATCTCCTGACTTACTAAGGATGGTAGAATAAGAAGATAAACAGATTTTACCCCATCAAGAATCTGTTGAGACAGTAAATTTGGGAAATGAAAAGAAGAGGCAAGAAGTGAAGATTGGGACCTCTATTTCAGACAACACCAAACATGATTTGATCGCCTTGCTTCGTGAGTATAAAAATGTATTTGCATGGTCGTATCAAGACATGCTAGGGTTGAACGAGGATGTAGTGGTCCATAGACTCCCACTGAAACCAGAATGCAAACCTATTCAACAAAAGCTAAGACGAATGAGACCTGAAATGCTGTTAAAGATAAAAGAAGAAGTCAAGAAACAATTTGATGCTGGTTTCCTACAAGTCTCCAAATACCCAGAATGGGTAGCTAACATAGTCTCAGTACCGAAGAAAGACGGTAAGGTACGAATGTGCGTGGATTATCGCGATCTGAATCGAGCAAGTCCTAAAGATAATTTTCCTTGCCACACATCGATACGTTGGTGGATAACACAGTAAAACATTCATTATTTTCTTTCATGAATGGATTTTCGGGTTATAATCAGATAAAGATGGCTCCCGAGGATATGGAGAAAACTACCTTCGTAACAATATGGGGAACATTTTGCTACAAGGTGATGCCGTTCGGATTAAAGAATGCAGGGGCAACATATCAGAGGGCAATGGTGATGCTATTCCATGACATGATGCACAAAGAGATAGAAGTGTATGTTGATGATATGATTGCCAAATCTCGGGGGGAAAGAGAGCATATTGGGAACCTCAAAAATTGTTGAAAGACTAAGAAAGTTCGGTGAAGCTTAATCCACCAAGTGTACTTTTGAGCTACCTCGTGAAAATTACTCGGCTTCATTGTTAATGAGAGAGGTATTGAGGTTGATCCAGATAAGATAAAAGCCATACAAAATTACCACCTCTGCGTACACAAAAAGAAGTCAGAGGATTTTTAGGGAGGTTGAACTATATCGCTCGATTCATTGCTCAACTTACCAACCAGTGTGACCCAATTTTTGACTCCTTGAAAACATAATCCGGAGAGTGGAGCGATGAGTGCCAAGTGGCTTTTGACAAGATAAAATAGTATTTGTCTAACCCTCGGTGCTAGTACCGCCAACTCCCGGAAGACCGTTAATATTATATCTAGCTGTATTCGAAAACTCAATGGGTTGCGTCTTTGGGGCAACATGATAAGTCGGGAAAAAAGAAAGGGTGATTTACTACCTCGGCAAGAAGTTCACGAATATGAAGCAAAATACCGTCAATTGAAAAATTACATTGTGCTTTAGTGCAGGTAGTTCAAGGCTCGGACAATATATGTTGTATCATACGACGTGGTTAATTTCAAAGTGGACCCAATAATATACATGATGGAATCACCGCACTTTCGGGAAGAATGGCACGATGGCGAGATCCCGCTATCGAGTACGACATTGTATATGTGAGTCAAAAGTCGATAAAGGGAGCGCAATAGCCGACTTCTTAGCAACTCGAACAACAGAGAATACGAGCCATTGAGATTTGATTTCCCGGACGAAGACTTGATGTGCATTACAGAAAAAGAATGTGAGTCATCAAAAGAGAAATCATGGAAGATGAGCTTTGACGGTGCATCGAATGCATTGGGACATGGGATTGGAGCAGTCTTAGTGTCACCGGAAGGGAACCATTATCCATTCACCGCCAGATTAAATTTTTACGTACCAATAATGTAGCGAGAATATGAGGCTTGCATCATGGGCCTTCGTGCAGCTATTGAACGAAACATCAAAATCTTAGAAGTATACGGGGACTCAGCGTTGGTGATTTACCAAATTCGTGGAGATTGGGAAGTGAGAGATTCTAAATTGGTCAAATATCGCGATCTCGTGGCGGAGCTGGTCAAAGAATTCAAAGAAGTGACTTTTAACTACTTCCCGAGAAGAAAACCAATTAGCTGATGCCTTGGCCACCCTGGCTTCAATGTTTAAAGCAAGCAGAGAAAGCGGAAATAATGCCTCTCCAAATGAGTATATATGAGGTCCCCGCACATTGTTTTAGCATTGAAAAAGAGCGGATGGGCACCGTGGTTCCATGATATCTTAGAATATGTCAAGAATCAAAGGTATCCGAGCAAGCAAATGAGAACGACAAAAGAACAATCGAGAAGAATGGCGGTGGGATTTGTCCTTGATGGGGATATCACATACAAAGAGGAAAAGATCAAGTGCTCCTGAGATGCGTGGATTCTGTTGAAGCCAGAAAAATACTTGAAGATGTCCATGAAGGAATTTGTGGGACGCATGCCAATGGTTTCACTATGGCCAGGCAGATTATGAGACTCGGTTATTACTGGCTGACGATGGAAAGCGACTGCATTAGTTACGCACGAAGGTGCCACAAATGTCAAATTTACGGCGATAAAATTCATGCAGGCCCTTCGCCCTTCATGTCATGACTTCTCCGTGGCCTTTTTCTATGTGGGGCATGGATGTTATAGGGCCAATTTCTCCAAAAGCTTCTAATGGCCACCGGTTCATTTTTGTGGTTATAGATTACTTCACAAAATGGGTAGAAGTCGCTTCATTTGCTAATGTGACGAAGATTGCAGTTTGCAGGTTCTTAAAAAAGGAAATCATATGTCGATACGGTTTGCTCGAGAAAATTATTTGAGATAACGCTTTAAATCGAACAACAAGATGATGAAAGAAGTGTGCGGCGTTTCAAATAAAGCATCATAATTCCTCACCCTATCGCCCAAAGATGAGCGGAGCGAGAGAAGCGGCTAACAAAAACATTAAGAGGATTATTGGGAAAATGGTGAGACATATAAAGATTGGCACGATAAGCTACCATTCGCTTTGTATGCATATCGCACATCTCTGCGGACATCTACGGAGCAACTCCTTTCTCCACGGTCATGGAATGGAAGTGTCTTGCCCATTGAAGTTGAGATCCCTCTACGAGTCTTAATGGAGTCGAAACTAGAAGAATCAGAATGGGTTCAAGCTCGATATGACCAGCTAAATCTTATCGAAGAAAACGCTTGAAGGCAATCTGTCATGGACGAGATGTACCGAAGAGAATGATCATGGCTCATGATAAGAAGGTGCGACCAAGAGAATTCGCGAGGGGAACTCGTCTTGAGAAAGATTCTCCCAATACAAAAAGACTTTCGAGAAAAATGGGCACCAAATTGGGAAGGGCCGACGTCGTAAAGAAGGCTTTTCTGGTGAGCTTTGATTCTCACGAGATGGATGGGAAGGAGTTACCTAATCCGGTGAACTCGAGATCGTGAAAAGTACTATGCCTAAAAAAAAAAGAAGAAAAAAGATCAAGATGAAAACCCGAAAAGGGCATCTTGATAATAATAAAAAAAAGATAAAAAAAGGAAAAAATCAAGGTGAAAACCCGAAAAGGGCGTCTTGATAAAAAAAGGAAAAAAAATCAAGATAAAAACTCGAAAGGCGTCTTGATAAACAAAAAGATTAGGATGAAAACACGAAAGGCGTCCTAATGAAGGAGGTTCGGACAAAAGGAGCAAGACGATTTGAGCGGGAGTCATGTGGCGAGATTACAATATTTGAAGCGATCCGGAAGCTCGAAATCTTCTACACAAGAAGCCGTGCTCGAAGAGATCCGGGATGAAGAAATGTGGAAGTTCATGCGTTGAATATCTAGAGCATTTGTGACAATTGAATCGCTTTCCTTTCTTTATAATGTTTTCTTTATTGAGCTTTTCCTTGTCAATTTTCTTTGCTTATTGCTTTTGGAATAAATATGAATGTGAGGTATTTCTTTCGTACCTATTTTCCTATTTTCATGCATCTCATGTGTGGTTCGTCTAAATGATAAATAGTGAAAGGACATACTCTAAACAAAAGGAATGTTTAGTATTACCTGGATGAGAATTTGGTAAGTGCAAGAGCCTCAAAGCAAGGACAAAAGTTCAACAAGGGCAAAAGGGTGATACGAGAAACGCAGATTACTCGAGGATGGGTACAAAACACGAAGGGAAATCAAGAATCGAAGCAATGAATGCAGTCATCATGAGAGTCGTGACGAAAAGAGATATACGACAAACAAGCCCAAGACATATGGCATAATCATGTAGGCATAAAAGTATTTAAGACCAAACATGTGCATATCATGATAACATTATGCATGACATATACAGTATTCCAATAAAGCAAAAGGTTTTGATAATAGTCATCAAGACCAAGGACAAGGAAGACATTTGAGTTCCACCAGATGATATGTTTTGAAATTTTGATACTTTCTTAAAATTATTTCAATTTCTATTTCTTCAAAATCAACTCATATTGCGAGAGGTGAGTTGAGCCTCAGGTCACACGCTGAGGTATTTTTCAATTTTCGTTTTTCAAAATCAACTCATATTGCGAGAGGTGAGTTGAGCCTCAGGTCACACGCTAAGGCATTTTCAATTTCTGTTTTTTAAAAATCAACTCATAATGCGAGAGGTGAGTTGAGCCTCAAGTCATACGCTGAGGTATTTTTCAATTTTCGTTTTTTAAAATTAACTCATATTGCGAGAGGTGAGTTGAGCCTCAGTCACTGCGAGGTGTTTTTCAATTTCGCTTTTTCAAAAAAAATCAACTCATATTGCGAGAGGTGAGTTGAGCCTCGAGTCTGCTGAGGTATTTTTCAATTTTCGCTTTTCAAAATCAACTCATATTGCGAGAGGTGAGTTGAGCCTCGAGTCACACGCTGAGGCATTTTCAATTCCTGTTTTTCAAAAATCAACTCATAATGCGAGAGGTGAGTTGAGCCTCAGGTCATACGCTGAGGTATTTTTCAATTTTCGTTTTTCAAAATCAACTCATATTGCGAGAGGTGAGTTGAGCCTCAAGTCACACGCTGAGGTGTTTTTCAATTTCGCTTTTCAAAAAAAATCAACTCATATTGCGAGAGGTGAGTTGAGCCTCGAGTCACTGTTGAGGTATTTTTCAATTTTGTTTTTCAAAATCAACTCATATTGTGAGAGGTGAGTTGAGCCTTGGGTCACACGCCGAGGTATTTTTCAATTTTCATTTTTCCAAAAAATCAACTCATATTGCGAGAGGTGAGTTGAGCCTCGAGTCACACGTCGAGGTATTTTTCAATTTCTATTTTCAAAAATCAACTCATATTGCGAGAGGTGAGTTGAGCCTCGAGTCACTGCCGAGGTATCTTCAATTCGATTTTCAAAATCAACTCACATTGCGAGAGGTGAGTTGAGCCCCAGGTCACACGCTGAGGTATTTTCAATTTTTGTTTTTCAAATATCAACTCATAATCCGAGAAGTGAGTTGAGCTTCGTGTCACATGTCGAGCTATTTTCGATTTCTATTTTAAATATTGGACATCGAACAAAATTTAGCGCTTTTAAGTCTTTGCTCTATCCCTGTTTCACAGCGATGAGCAAAGAGGGGCAGCTGTAAGCACTAAATTTTGTCCGGATTAATTATGGGTTTATTTAAAAAATAATAATAAATTTAAAAAAATTTAAAAAAAATTTAAAAAATTACATTTTAACCCCTAAACTTTCTTGAAATTACATTTTGGCCCCAAAACTTTTCAAAATTACATTTTTACCCTTATCTTTCTTAAAATTACACTTTTACCCCATAAATTTTACTGCGATTGCAATCTGGTCCTTCTGGCAGATTTGGTGATTTGGGACACCTAATTCCCGGATTTTCCGGCCACCAGCATGGGTGGCCACTCCCCCCTCAACCACTACCTGCAAATACAGAGAAAAAGGCGAAAAATTGGTGCATAAAAAGAAAGAAATCGAACCAAAGCAAGGGGGAATTTTCGACGAAAAAAAAGGGGAGGAGAAAACCAAAAAATTTTCAACAAAAAAAACATATTCGGTGATGGAGGGGGGAAGAAACTGAAAAGTTTTACCAGCAAAAGAGGAACCCTCAGCAATCTAGAAAAAACCCCAACATTTGGTAAACAACCAAGCAAAAAAAAAAACCCAACATTTTCATTACAAGGGCTTAGGCTGTCTATTTTAAGTCCTTGAGTGACTGATTCTTAGTGAAGACCAAGGAAGCGGAGAAGAAAAGAAGAGAGGAGGAGCCCTAACTCACTGGCCGACGCACCACCAAGGCAAAGAAAGAAAAGAAAATAAAGAAAGAAATGAAACAAAGAAGATAGAAAAGAAAGAAGAAACCAAAAAAAAAATAAATAAAGAACATAGCAGCCCAATACAAAAATTAAAAGAAGTGACCCAAAGAGCAAGTCCATCAGTCAACGGCCCAAAATCCAAGCCCAAGCACCAACCCAATTTCCCAGCAGCAATAGACTACTCCAGTAGCAGCCCAAAATTTTGGGCATTGGTAAAAAATTTTTTAATCTTTTATTTGGTTATTGGACATATATCTTTATATTATTTCATGAATGTTATGTTAATAACTTTATTTTTTTAGAATTGTAGAGCGATTTTATCTACTAATTTTAATAAATTAATTTTTAACGATTTGACATTAAATCATCAATTCTACTGCTATGTTGGGTAGATACCTTTGATTTTGTGTTAAATGTAGAATGGATTTCGAGAAATTAAGAATGTCCATTAATTTTATTGTTTAAAAAATAGTAGTAATAATAATAAGAGATTTGTTCAAAAATGATCAAATTTCCTTACATAATACGTTGAATGTAATTTTTTTTTTAAATTTTCGTATTTTAAAAAAAAATTCGTATTTCAAAGTTTTCTTGTTTTCAAAGTTCTCGGGTTTCAAAAAAAATATTTCTTTGATTTCAAAATTTTTCGTGTTTTTCAAAAAATTCTCATATTTCAAAATTTTTTGTGTTTTCAAAAAAAATTCGTGTATTTCAAAATTTTAGTGTTTTCAAAAATTAGTGTTTAAAAAAATTAGTGTTTAAAATTTCAGTATTTTCAAAATCTCGTGTTTCAAAAGTTTCCGTATTTCCAAAATTTCGTGTTTTCAAAATTTTTGGGTTTTCAAAAATTTCGTGTTTTCAAAAAAAATTTTGTGTTTCAAAAAAAAAATTCTCGTGTTTTCGTATTTCCAAATTTTCGTGTTTTCAAAATTTTTGGGTTTAAAAAAAATTTTTCGTGTTTTCAAAAATTCTCGTGTTTTAAAAAAAATTTCTCGAGTCTTAAAATTCTTTTTTAAAAAAATTTTCGTGTCTCAACCGGATCACGATTAAATATTAAATTGAACTTGTATTTTTGAAAATTAAGACAACACGCGTTTAACGAGATACCAATTTTGGGCGTCGCGAGGGTGCTAATACCTTCCTCGCGCGTAACCGACTCCCGAACCCTATTTTTTCTCTGGAATTTTGACGCAGACTTAAACCCAGCCCTTTTTTAAGAAAATTCAAAAAAAATGATTTTTCTTTAAAAAGAGGATTTATTAGGTGTCCGATCACACCTAAAAAAAAGATCGGTGGCAACTCCCTTTTGTAAATAAAATTGAAATTCTATTTTCAAATTTTTAATAATTTCCTCAATTAGCGCCCAAGCAAATTTTAGGTCGCTACAGGCTAAATGAGAAAAGTCGAAACTCAGTAAGTTAGGGTACGATTTTCTCGAATTTCCAAAACGCGAAATGTTACCTTATTTTGAAAAATTTCGGTTTTTGAATAATAGCGAATACAACATGTAAAAGCATACATTTATTTTGTTTGGAGTAAAATCGACGATCTAAGTTGGATAAATGTGTTAGGGTTTAATGCACAATGTGATGGCATAATATGAAAATAGCAACAATCATGGATAATAATACATGAATAAAATACTATATGAATGAACAACAATGGTATGAAAATACGAATAAGCAAATCATAATACATGCAAGGATGATAATCACATAACGTGCACTGTTTAAAACTTAACAACATCAATAATCAAAGACGAATAAATTAAACAACATATTCAACAATTTACAACAAGTGAAAAACAAGTTAAAATAAATAAATGTACAAACATACACTTTGGAATGATAATAAATAATTTTAAGATAGATAATGTAAAAAGATTTTAAAATCAATAATGTATAAAACAATTTTAAGAGATTGTATAAAAACTTTAAATAAGATAGTGCATATATATATCTATAGGTAAAAGCATAAAATAATAATGTGAAGAAAGCTTAAAATAAATAATAACAATTTAAATAAATAATATATGGAAAATTTTGAAATAGATAATGTATAAAAGAATCTTAAAATAAACAATACATATATAAAATTTTAAGAAATAAGTAGTATTTAATAGCTTAAAAAAATAATAATAATAATAATAATAATAATAATAATAATAATAATAATAATAATAATAATAATAATAATAATATGATTTTAAAGCAAACAAATAGATGAAAAACTTATTAAGCAAATCAAGGACTGTATTGAAAATAGAATAAGGGTCAAGGGTTAAATTTGCAATAAATCAAAAAGGCTAACAAGGACCACAACGTCAGACGATAAACTCGTGAGGACCAAATGGGTGAATAACCCGATCCCTAATCTGTGCTGTTCGATTCGGACTGAATTAAAATGGCGCGTAATGTTCGGGGAAAAATTAAAATTTTAAAAAATTGAAATCAGGTACGATTAAATGATGGCGCAACATGGGAGGACCAAATGCGCAATTTACCCATTCAAGGTAAAAACGCGTGGAACCCAACTATCTGGGTGGTCAAGATGGTTCCCCAAAACAACGCTGTTTTGGCGCCTAGGGGAACCCCATGAAACGGTGCAGTTTTTGGGAGGTATTAACCCAAGTTTTACCCTTTTTCTCATTTCAGAACCCTCTTTTTTCTTCAAAAACTCCAAAAAAAAAAAACATTCTCTCCCCTTCCCTTTCGTACCAGACGATCGAGCTTTCTCAGCCACCCCTCGCACCACCGTGCCACCACCGTATCGGTGGCCGGTGATGCCCAAAATCGGGCCTTTTGGCCCTTTCTCGAAACCCTTTTGAAGCCCCGAAAACCCCAGAGAAGAAACCCCCTTTTCTTTGCCTTCAGTCCGACTTCGACGACAGAGACGAAGCTTCAACGACGCACCCCGACGGCTCAGGCATGGTCTCCTCGCTCTTTTCTTTTTGAGTTTGTTTGTGAAAGTTTTAAAACAATAAAAATAAAATAAAGATAAAAAACAGCAAACAGTAATAGCAAAATAAAATTAGAATCAACCTCTAATGCTTTTCTATTTCTGATAGTTCATAAAGTTCTACAATGGTTTGGCTTTAGTTTTTATGGCCGATTTACAAAGATCTGGGTTTTTCCGTTTCTTCTTTGTTTTTGTGTTTTTTTTTTTGTTTTCCTCCTCGTGTTCTTTTGCTTGTGTGTAGTTTCTTACGCTTTGTCTTTGTCTTTGCTGCTTGTGGTCTTGTCCTTGCAGTGGTGCTAGAGGCATGTCAGAGGCGCGTGTGGAGGGGTTTGCTGGCGGCGGTTGCTGGTTGGTGCGCATGGTGGGGGAGATGAGGAGTCGACGATGCACAATTTAGGGGATAGGGTTTAAAGCTGTTTTCTTTTTTTCTGATAAAGGTTTAGTTGGGCTTCGGGTTTAGTTTTATTTGGGCCAACATTGGGTTGGTTTACTTGTAAATAGACACTGTTGTTTTTATTTTTGGACAATTAAATTATTTTAGTCTGGGTTTTTAATCTGGGCCAAAATTGGCCACTACAGCTGCCCCTCTTTGATCATTGTCGTGTAACGAGAATGGAGCAAAGACTTCAAAATGGCCAATTTTACCTAGTTTCACCGAATCCTAATTTCTTTGGTGCTTTTGTTCTTCAAATAACCTCATTCCATTCCTCTGCATCTTCAAGGGTATAGGAATTAGTGCTTCAATCCACTCATCTGTAACTTCAAAGAGATAGGGTTTGACGTGATCTGCTCTACTGCAACTTCAGCGAGATAAGACTTGCTATGTATCCTGTTATCTTCCAACAGAACATTGAAATTTGAGCTTCAGGGCAGCTAGTCCCATTATATTTCTCAAACTTTGGAGTATTAAACTCCGGTGGGAGTATTAGGTCTGGGACCAAGCTCAAATCTTTAGCATTAACCCCACCATGGTAGTCTGCGTTCTCCATCACCTTAAACTTCTCTTCTAACCATCAACACCGATTTTCAAGTTGTTTCGACACATCTACTCTTGCCTTCTCTGTTTCTGCTAAATCATCGAGGTCGAGGATAACAGGATTAGTTGGGTGATCTCCCGGTTAGAGCCCGATCCCGTTGGAAAATTTATCGGTACCGACGCACCGGCTTGGTAGTGGGATCTGATGGTGATAGGTACCCTTTGTGGATATGCATCCGGTTGCACTTGGGTATGTGTTGGGGTATAACCCGGAGGATAAGGAGGTTCTTCAACGTTGTCGCCAAGATTGGTTATAGGGATTTTTCCTTTGTCGGGTCATCCGGCCAATAGCTGGGCCAGCTGGTTCATCATATTCCTTTGGGAATCAATTATCTGATCATTCATATTTTGTTGCATTTTTGCTAATTGTTCTTGCACTTGATCTTGCATATCTTTTTGCATCTGTTCTAATCTCTCTAGTCTCTGATCCATTGCTTTTGTTTTGCGACGGGTATTGTAGCAATATGTAATTGGTGGATTTTTGTTGGTTTCTAGGGTAACTGTCATAATTTTAATTAATCAGGGTCTTTTTATAGAATTTAATGCAAATGATGTAATGTAATGCGAATGAATGAGATGAATGCAAAAAAGGCGTTGATTTTGATTCAATTCCATTAGATCAACTTCACTAGAAAACAAATTTCTTTACATAGAGCGGATAATTATATATGACTTTTCTAAGAAGCCAAGCTAAGTTTTGGCCTCGATCTGATACCGACTCGTATTTTACACTTAATACATCAACCTGAACTGCTAAGGATTGTAAGTGATCAGCTATTTCTCGAACTTGAGCTATAGCTTCGCCCATAATATAATCTCTTTCTCTGACCTGTTCTTGAGGGCGGTGGTGCTGCTCTTTCCAATGTTCATTGTTCGCCTCAAGAAGTTCAACTCGAAGTTCACCGTTCCACAGTGTAGTTTCGAGCTCTTCTATCCTTCCTTTCAGCTCCTCAATCTTGTTTTGGCTGGCTCTTAATTCGATTACCGAGTTGTGACTACGTGCAGATGCAATGACTTTTCCAATTCTGCTATTCGGGCTCGTAACCTCTCTTTTCACTTTGACTTTCCAACAGACTCTTTTTCAATGCGTCCTCTCGTACTCGAGCATCTTGGAACTTCTTTTCCCACTGATCGACTCTCGTCTTTTCTTCTATAATTTCCTACCGCCATTGATCTGATGTTTTTCCCAAACTAGCAGTTCTGATTGACATGCACAACTTCTTTTAGTCCGTTTTTAAACTATCCAAATCTTCTTTAGCCTTGTTATTTCTTTTCCTCAACTTCTCGGCTTCTAACTTATGGATGTCGACGTCTAATCCCAACTTCATCTTATCTTCTTCTAATTGTTCTATTTTATTTCCCAAATCCAAGCTCCTTTTCTCAAAGTCCTACTTGATGATTTCTAATTCGGACGGGATAACTCGTAAATGCTCTTCTATCGACTGAGCATTTCTTTGACTCGTTATAGGGATATTATCGTTGACTCTTTGACTTTGCCACCTATCATATTCAGGAGTCGCCATCGGGTTTGTGAAAAATGTCTTCATTCTGCGAGTTTGGTTCCAAGCTCTTGATATTTCACGAACTCTCTTTTTGTAATTGTCGTCCTTGTATGCAAACTCACACTGAGCCAATCCTTGCATCGTCGGTATGAATTGCCTTGATTGATGCTGCCTTAGTATGAGTAGTGGAGCGTATCCAATAGCTCCTCATATCCCAAGTAGAGGGACCCAATCAAAATCGCCACATCGATACAATATTTCATCCGGGATCAACCACGGAGCCCTCTATTCAACATCTTCGACTTGCAGATTTTGGAGAATAGCCATCCATTTCTCTTCTGAGATGTCATCTCGCCTCGGTGTAGCCACTATTTCTCTCAACAGGGAGTAGTTCACAGAAAAAACTCGATAAGAGACTTTTTTACAATTTCCAAAAGTGGCTATGGAACCAATCCAACAAAAGCTGTGCGCACCCTATGAATCTGCCCTCGCCCGCTCTCCGACATGCGTTCAAGGATCTAAAAGTTTCCATTAGGATTGTCGAGACGGATGTGACCCTTTTGTCGAGTCGGTCGAACAAATCTGAGGTCGCTTCATCTACGTGTCCTAAAGCCTTGGGAAAGATCACTAATCCATAGATACTAGGAGTGAAGACATCGACCCTCTTCTTTATATCAGGATGTGATAAGATCAAATCTTTCAAGTTTTTCCAAGGAATGCACTTATTATCACCCTTCTGCTAACTTTGGGCTGTAACCCACTGTTCGCTCATCCCTGTGATATTCATCAACTTCCTTACGAAAGTCAAGGTGTTGGATTAGGAGTAAACTTTATTAGGGTGAATCTTCGGGCAACGAAGCAAGGCCGTGTATTCTTCTACGGTTGGCACCAAATCTACCTTTTCAAAAGTAAAACAACTATAAGCAGGGTTCCAAAACTGGGCGAGGGCTCGGAACAAGTGCTTGTCCACTTTAATATCGAGTAGGTAGGGGAAGTCACCATAATTGCAGTAGAATAGTTGTTTGATCTCGTCATCCCATCGATCCTATATTTCTTTCACCTCTTAAAGATCATTTTGGATCACGCTGATGTGAGTGAAATCCCATAATTCTGAAATGTACCCCTCTGCCAGACTATCACCCTTCTCTTGCTGCACTGTCTCGGCCCATATCCGAATGGCCGCATTATCCTCCACTCTATTAAGAAACCCCTTTTCCATGTTAAGATTTTCTATCTAGTAACCGAACGTGAATCAACACCTTTTATGATGAAATGCCATGCAATAACAGCAAAACACAACAAGTCACTATCATATACAAAAAAAGAACTCAAAGCAAACAGGAAATAATCAAGCACCTATTCAGGTAACCACTAGGGTTTGCGCGGCTCTACCTAAGGTGGGCTCTTAAGGTTCACTATATGAGGTTTGGTTCTAAAGTACGGGTACCTGAACCAGCAGATTCCTCAATCCTCATCCATTATAGGCTCACGAAGACATAGGTACAGATGTATTCCGGAAGCAGTCCATTAGCCCATGCGGAGATAAAAACCTCACGAAGGCATAGTTTCTCACTCTCACTTAAAAGGGTAAGATCGATCGATCATGCGATGCAATGTATAAAAGATACCAACACAAGAATTATAAACCACAAAGATGAAGATTGTAACAAATGCGGATGAAATGTAACAGAAGGATCATACATTTAAACCAAATTTTTAAATTTCGACAAAGAGAGAAAAAAATCAACTCGTGGCTTGACTCTCTTATTTTGTTCCCCAGCGGAGTCGCCAAGCTGTCAAAACTATTTTTTGAAAATGAGGATTGACTTTGGTTTTGAAGATGAAAACAAAAAAAATGAGAGTCGCCACCGATCTTTATTAGGTGTGATCGAATCACCTTTGTTTTAATAAAACATTTTGGTTTAATAAAACGGTGTTTTTGGTCTACGAAATTCGAAAAAAATGGGTCCGAGAGTCGGTTACGTGCAAGGAAGAATTAGCACCCTCGTCACGCCCAAAATTGGTACCAAATTGATTAATTAGCGTCTTAATGTCGAAAATTGAAAACTGAGAACAAATTTAAATACGATCCTTTTTTATTAATGTTGATTTTAAAACACTTGAATGAGTTGGAATAATAATTAAAGACCATCTCATCTCAAGGCGACGAAATGCCACATCCAGTAAGTTAGGACACGGCACCCCGAATCCTTGAGAATAAACCCGCCTTTTATTTAAAAGCACGTGTATTTTCATTTTAAAAGAATATTTGGTTATTTAGATTGTCATAGCCCAAATTTTTCCCGGGCTAACAAACCAAACATAACCCAAATCTGATGGCCCACTAACCCAAACAACAAACTCAAATCAAGCCCAATCTACCTCTCAACCCAAATCAGAAAAAAACAAAAAAGCAAAACCCTAGGTGCGCCGCACCTAGGGCCTTCTGACATCCACTTGTTTCGCTTAATCGACGCCGCAGCCACCACCACCACCGCCCATGCGCCAAAGACCACTTGCTCCTGCAAACAATGAATAGAAAAGACAGAAAGCAAGCAATGTAAATGGCTATATAAGCCGAACAAAAAAACATGTAAAGGGGCTTTTTTTTTTTCCAATCAATGCAAAAACAGAGAGATTTTTAGAAATAAAAGAATCAATCACTGCCAAAAAATAGAAATAAAAATATCAATAGAAGCAATAGGCAAAGATTCAACACAAAAAAAAGAAGGAAAAATAGAGGTCGAAAAGGTGAAATTTTTTATCATTTTCAAACTTTTTTTTCACTCTTTCTTGTTTTAACATACATATACACATACATATTTTAAAAGAAAAATAAAAAAATAAAATTTTTACCTTTTACGGCCACCGTATGCGGTGGTCGACACGGTGGCGTGTCGTCGAAACGCCAGACCAGAGCTCGCCAGAAATCCCCTCCCCCTTCGAACCTGCAGAGAGCAAACGAGAGAGAAGTCGGTTTTTTTAAAAAAAACAAAGGAGAAATGAAATTTTTAAGGAAATTTTAGGCCTTATATAGCCCCTTAAAACGACGTCGTTTTGGGGCTGGCTTATAACCCCCAAAACGACGTCGTTTCACTCGACTCGACCCGACCCGAATCTGACCCGCTCCAGGTAGGATCCGCGTGTTTTTTAGCCGAGGGGCTTATTCCGCTTTAAGTCCTTCCGCATTTTTAGATTTTAAAATTAAGTTTTTTTGATATTTCAATTTTGGCCCAAAAATTTCGCGTATTTTGTAATTTGGTCCTTTAAAACGCTGCGCTCAAACCGTTTGGGGAAATTGCGCTCCGTATCCCTCATTCTTTTGGGTGCATTGCAACCCAGTCCCCCTATTATTCATTTTATAGAATTTGACCCGAAATTTCCGTTTTTAATGCAATTTAGCCTATCTTTCAATTATTTTGCAATTTTTATTATTGTTACTATTATTTAATATTTTATTCCATTACTATTTATTATTATTTTATTATTACCCTGTTATATTATTATCAATTATCACCGTTATTATATTATTATATTCTACGATTTGTATATTTTGTGTGCTTATATTATGTTATTTATTTATTTTTATTAGTGTTACTATTATTATATTTTTATAAATGTATGCATTTTATTTGCTTATATTATTATTTTATTCATTTATTTTATTTGCATTGCTATTACTATACTATTATGCACCATTGTTATTTTTATTAATATTACTATCTTTGTTATTTTATTAACACCATAACCCTTCTTTACTTATTATTTAATAATTTATTTATCTTTTACAATTATTATTTTCCCACATATATCTATTATTATAATTATTATGTTATCATTATCATTATTTTCTGCCATCGTTAATACATATTCACCATTGTCACAATATTTTTTTTCCCCGCTACTTATATTCTCATCGTTCGTCTCATTGATTTTCCCGACACCTCAATTTTCATAACAATCGATATTCCGTATTAGCAATTCAAGTGAATCGAGCCCTAACTTACTGGGTTTCGATTTTTCTCGTTTAAGCTAAACAACGGGATGTCCCTTTTAAAATCGCAATTCAAATTTTAAACAAAACACTTAATCCCGAGAATTCGAAATGTCATGCCCTAACTTACTGGACTCGACATCTAGATACTTCGGATAAGTTTTTTTTAATATAGGGGCAATATTCCTAATTTGGACCTTCGAGAAAAAGAGCCCTAACTTACTGTGTTCTGATTTCTCGTTTGACAAATGACGGTAGATCCTCTTCAAATATAAAACCAAGTTTTAAAAGGCGAGCTTAGTTTCGAGAGTCTAAAGTATTGCGCCCTAACTTACTGGACATGATGCTTTATCTCTTCGAAAATAAGAGAGTCTTAACGCCCCTTCCGATCCCTTCAAGTTTTGAAAATAAAAATATCTATTTTCGATTCATTTCAAAGTTTTTAACATTGGGACATCGATCAATCAATTTGGTACCAATTTTGGGCGTATCGAGGATGCTAACCCTTCCTCGTGTGTAACCGACTCCCGAACTCGTTTTCTGGATTTCGTAGACCAAAATCATTTAAATCAAACTGTTTATTAAAAATAACTATTTTACGATGTGACCCGATCACACCTCATCAAAAAAAGATTGGTGGCGACTCCCTTCTTTTTCATTTTCAAAACCTGAGTCGACCACGTCATTTCTTGTTTTATCAAAAAATGGTTACGACAGCTTGGCGACTCTGCTGGGGAATTCGAGAGCCAGGCCATAGATTGATTGATTTTTGTCCTTTTGATTAAAATTGGAAAATGGTTTCAAAAAATCATGCTTCTTTTAATGCACTTTCAATTTTGGGTCTCGTAAATACTTTGGCATTGCATTGCATGACCGTTGTGGTCACACCCTTTAAGTCGGAGCGAGAAGCTATGCCTTCGTGAGGTTTTCACCTCCGCATGGGCTAGTGGACTGCTTTATCCGTACCTATGTTTTCGTGAAGTTTTCACTTCCGCATGGCCATAGAGAAATGTATTCCCCTGAACCGAACTCGGTCCGTATGAGCCTATAATGGGTGAGGATCGAGGAATCTGTTGGTTTAGGTACCTTTACTCTAGAACCGAACCCCCATATAGTAAGCCTTAAGAGCCCACCTTAGGTAGAACAATTCCAAACCCCTAGCGTTCATCCGGATAGGTACTCTATTTTGTTTATTTCTCTTGTGCTAACGTGTTTCTTTTGTTTTCATTGCATTGCATCGCATCATCTTAGAAAGGAGGTGTTGATTCATATTCGATCGCTAAATAGAAGAGTTTGACATAAGGAAATATGTTTCTTGATAAAGTAAATTATAATACGGTCGTTCGAACATAGTCCAGGTAAACAACGAGAAAGGGCTGATAGCCCACAGAAGAATACAAGACTTTGCCCGTGGATTCAAGCCGACAAGGATTATTCGAGAGTCATCGTATCTCCATTTTCTAAAAAAAGCTTATGAACATTACGGCGGATAAGCGAGTGAAGAGGTACGGCCTGAACCAAGCAACAAGGAGCTAGAAGAGGCATCTATTGGGAAAGTTCACGGGGCACGACCATAACATCCGGATACGAAGAAGAAGATTGGTGTTTTCACCTGGACTATAAGGACAAATTCGTATATGCAATCCGTTTTATGTAAAGAAATGTATTTTCTAGAAAAGTTCTTCTAATGGAATTGAATTCATAATCAACGCATCTCTTTCTTTGTGCATTCATTCCATGCATTTGCATTGCATTTAATGCATTTGCATTACATCATGTCACATACATTAAAATTCGTAGAAAGACCCTAATTAGGTGAAATTATTTCAGTTGACATGGACCAAAGACTAAAAAAATTAGAGCAGATGCAAAAAGACATGTAGAATCAAATGCAAGAGCAATTAGTTAAGATACAATAGGACATGATAGAGTAGATGCAAGAGTCCTAAAATAATATGATAAGCCAGTTGGCGCAATTACTGGCTATGGAATGTGAGAAAGGAAAGGGCATTGCTGCTAGTTCAGGGAATGATAATGACGGACCTATTTACCTTCCAGGTTTTACCCCACCACATGCACAAACACAACACGAGGAGTATCCCCAAAGGCCATATGTCACGGTTAGGCCTCAACAAGGGCAAGTTGATACTAGACCGCCCATAAACTTCCAAGCAGGCTCAGGTTCTAACCCAGGTGATAGTCCAGCAAACCCTGTGGTCCCTAATCTTGACGAAATGGCAGAAATAGACAAGGTAAGAGTGGACATGCCTAAACAACTCGAAGACCGTTGCAAGTGGCTAGAAGAGAAGTTCAAAGCAATGGAGACTGCTGACTACCGTTACGGGGTAGATGCTAAGGACTTAAGTTTATTCTCGGACTTGGTACTTTCGCCAAATTTTAAAACTCTGGATTTGAGAAGTACAATGGGACTAGTTGTCCCGAAGCGCACATCACGATGTTCTGTCGGCGGATGACGGGACACGTTAATAATGACCAATTACTGATTCACTATTTTTAGGATAGTCTGGTTGGGTCTGCGGCCAAATGGTACAATCAGCTCAGTCGTGCCCAGATTAAGACATGGAAAGACCTGGCACAGGCCTTCATGAAACAATACGATCACGTGGCAGACATAGCGCCTAATAGGATCACGCTGCAAAATATAGAGAAAAAGCCGAGCGAGAGTTTCAGACAATACGCCCAGCGATGGAGAGAGATAGCAACACAAGTCCAACCACCACTCTTAGAAAAAGAGATGACCATGCTCTTTATTAATACATTGAGGGCCCCGTTTATCACTCATATGCTAGGGAGCGCTACAAAGAGTTTCTCAGACATTGTAATGACGAGAGAAATGATTGAGAATGCCATAAAAAATGGAAGGATAGAAGCATGAGAAAGTAACAAGAGAATAGCCACGATGAAGAAAGAAAATGAAGTGAATAATACAAACATGGGGCACTCAAAGTCAATTACTATTAATCAGCCAAAAACGGTGACTACTGAGTATCAAGGTTCATCAAGAAAAGAATCTCGCACAAGGAAAAACACTAAAAAATTCTAATTTACGCCGATCCCGATGACGTATAAGGAGTTGTATCAAAGTTTATTTGATGCACACGTTGTGTCCCCCAACTATCCAAAACTGATGCAACCTCCATACCCAAAATGGTATGACCCAAACGCTCAGTGTGAGTACCACGTGGGGATCACAGGCCATTTGATAGAAAATTGCCTTACTTTTAAGAAATTGGTGGAAAATTTTGTCAACATGGGTATTGTGAAGTTCGATGACGAAGCAGTGATAATTGAAAGCGGGGGCAAGAGAGTTGCATTCCCTTGAAGAAGTCATCAGAAGCCTAGAAATCGGGAGATCAGAACACCAATGGTATACCCGAAGAGAGAACCGAGGAATAAAAGTTTTCAGAGCATTTGCCTTTATGTACTTGGGAGTGTTTTGAACAATGAGACTGTGGAAGAAACATGTATTTTTAAAGCTAATCTAGAGTAATGTGCAAAACACACTTGTTGCTTTAAGCCTAGAGGCAATAAGAGTCCTTTTGCGAAATAGGCTTGTGTCCAGAATTTTATTTCAATAAAATGCATCTTTCTAAGTAAATATTTTCATTCTTTACATTTCATACTGAACATTTTTTATTCATGACCATATCATACGAATAATCTCCTTAGAATCATTTATTCTTTGGATTTTCTGCCTTTTCACCCACAATGGGTCCCCAGATATCAATGACATGAGCGACATCACATCGACTC
The DNA here is from genome assembly GCA_025506655.1 of Gossypium rotundifolium. Classification (NCBI taxonomy): domain Eukaryota; kingdom Viridiplantae; phylum Streptophyta; class Magnoliopsida; order Malvales; family Malvaceae; genus Gossypium; species Gossypium rotundifolium. Next base: position 33,453,916 of record CP106733.1, on the reverse strand, counting down.
TCTTTTTAGTAAGATATGTGTCTAGAGGGATTAAGGACTTTGGAGATGACATATATTACAACTTATTTCCTAATTTTTTAAGAATGGTAGATCCTACCTTAGCTCACAGCAAGAGCAAGGCAGGGCATATCATTGAGTTATTTCCAAGAATTCAAAGATGTTTTTGCACGGTCACGTTAAAACAGGCCTGGGCTACTGAGGTGCGAGTATGCCGTCAAAGCGAAGGAAATCCTAGAATAAGTCCATAAGGGTATTTGAAAATCACATGCTGATAATCCTACAGTACTCAAGCTAATCGCTAGAAAAGGGAAGTTGCATCAGTTATGCCGTAAATGCCAGATGGATGAATACAGGACTTATGCAACTCCTCTATTTCTTCACAGATTCCCTATATGTGGGGTATGGACGTTATCAAGCCAGTCTCCTCAAAAGCTTTTAGCCAACATCGATTCATATTCATGGTCGTTAGTTACCTCACTAAGAGGGTGAAGGTCGCTTTATATGCCAAAATTACAAAGTCGGCAGTCATCAAATTCAAATTCAAATCTAAAAAAAAAAATGGCAATAAAGAATTTCAGAAAGGAACATAATTGCACAATGTCAAAGATTTACAGTCTGCTCAAAAATCAGACACCATTCAGTACAAAAAATACAGCAAAAAAGAACACATTCAAAAAATTTTTAAAAAAAATGACTGAGATTTGTAAAGGTTGGCATAGAGAAGTTACCATTTACCTTCTAGGTTTCTTGAACATTGGCCAAGACTTTCACCGGGGCATCTTTCATTGGTTTATAAAAGGGAAACGATTGTTGGGAAGATAAGATTCTTTTTCCCCAAGCTTTGAGTGAATTGGATAGAGCAGAACGTCTCTAGTAAGCTTGATTGAAAGTATTCATCATGGTCGAACATACCAAAAAATGGATGATGCGGGCTTATGACAAAAAGGTTCACTCAAGAGAATTTCAGGAGAAGGACCTAGAATTAAGAAGGATTCTTCTTATCCAAAAGAACTCCAGAGGAAAATTAAATGCCTTATGCAGCAAGGAAGACCTGTTCGGGGGGAAGCACGGATACTAATCAAGATAGATGGCAAGGACCTGGCCAATCCTGTGAGTTTAGATTTGATAAAAAAGTTTTCAAAAAAAAACAAAAAACAAAACAAAAAAAGAGAAAAAACACAAAAAGAAGAAAAAAACACAAAAAGAAAGAAAGAAAAAATGAGAGGCCAAGGCAAAAACCCGCAAAGGACGTCTTGAGACCAAAGGGGATTTGAGTTGAAAACTCGAGAAGAGCAGATCAAATTTTGACCTAAAGTAGGGCATAAAGTAGTCTTGCTACGCTTGAATTAACAATGAAGAAGTATGTTGCATCTTGGGGATTGACAAAGTACTCTGGATCCCCTAAACACATATTGAGCTTAAAATGGTCCTCAAGAAGTTTGAACAGAGAAGCTCAGGCTGCGATATCTGGGGCACCTATTTTCCATTTTACCCATTTTAAATTTGTTATTTGTGATTATCTTATTCTTTTCAAAACACGTTACCAATAAATTTCTTTCTTGAATGCATTTGCTATTCTTGATTAACTTATTTGTTTCGAGCAAAGCTCCCAATCAATTTCCTTCTTGTCCATTGTTACAATCTTTTTCAAGCATTTTGCATTGAAATAACGATTAGTGGACTAATAATACTTTCATAAAAGGAGTTTTGCATATTACTCTGAAAGCTTCTGAATAATACAAGGACCTGAAACAAGACTATTGTTTAGAACTCACTTAGCTCAAGGTTTGGAAATACTGGAGAAAGATGATTATCTCTTTGGAATTTTTATCAGTTAAACAAAGGACAAGACATTTCGTTGGTGATACAAACTTGAGAAACAATAAACAATGTCAACCCAGGTGTACAAGGGGATCATTTTCAGAAAATTGATAATACTTTGCATTCATCCAAATATCAGGCATATACATCTGGTCATTACACCCAGTGAATGGTGTAACAGATCAAATTGATCCTATACCTCGGAGTTATAACAGGATGGATAGAAGAAACCAAATGTTATTCTCTTGAAGTTGCAGTGGGAGGTACAAACTTTATGTCCCAGAAGGTACAGTGGAAGGGACTCTGAAATTACAGTGGGGAAAGCTTGCTGAGCGGAATATGATCGTTTCTTTGGATTTTCTGTCAAAGATACCAGCTGAACGAAAAAGCATGATAACGCATCAGTGATAGAACCTTAATGAACTACGAGCAATGGTGACCCTAAGCATTTAAAAAGGGATCATTTCATTTTACATTCAAAGCACGTTTAGTTAGGAGCATTCTACTCATTTTGATCATTGCATCCTAATCATCATAAAAAGACCATTCTCATGACATTCTGCATTCATGCAAATATCGTCCATAATACACTTAGTTAGGGGCATTAGGTCCCTTCTGATCATTGCATCCTAATCATTATACATTTAACAAAGGATCATTCTCACACTTCCAATTAGGAGCATTCGATTCATTCTGATCATTGCATCCTAATCATTGAAAAAAGACCATTCTCATGGCATTTCGCATTCATGCAAGTGTCGTCCATAACACATGTAGTTAGGAGGCTTTAAGTCATTCCGATCATAGCATCTTCATCATTTGCATAAGCATAAGTACATAAAATTAATTCTACAAGACAGGTTCCTCAAAGAACGGTGTAGCAATATCGACGTTCAAATTTTGTTCCCTAGAGATGGTAGTGGAGCAGACTGAAGATTGAAGACTTCTTGAAGATAGTAAGGAAGCAAATTGGAAAGTTCAGAATTCTTATTTCCTCGAAGTTCCCGTGGAGTAGGTTGAGACTACAAATCCCGTCTCCCTGAGTTAACAATGAGGATAAATCCTTATTTCTTTGAAGTTTCAGTAGAGAAGATAGAGATTACGAATCTCTTCTCCCTGAATTCTTATTTCCTTGAAGTTCCCATGGAGTAGGTTGAGATTACAAATCTCATCTCCCTGAGTTAACAATGCAGATAAATCCTTATTCTTTGAAGTTTCAGTAGAGAAGATGAAGATTACGAATCTCTTCTCCCTGAATTCTTATTTCCTCGAAGTTCCCGTGGAGTAGGTTGAGATTACAAATCTCGTCTCCCTGAGTTAACAATGAGGATAAATCCTTATTTCTTTGAAGTTTCAGTAGAGAAGATGGAGATTACGAATCTCTTCTCCCTGAATTCTTATTTTCTCGAAGTTTCCGTCGAGTAGGTTGAGATTACAAATCTCGTCTCCCTGAGTTAACGATGAGGATACATCCTTATTTCTTTGAAGTTTCAGTAGAGAAGATGGAGATTACGAATCTCTTCTCCCTGAATTCTTATTTCCTCGAAGTTTCCGTGGAGTAGGTTGAGATTACAAATCTCATCTCCCTGAGTTAACAATGAGGATAAATCCTTATTTCTTTGAAGTTTCAGTAGAGAAGATGGAGATTACGAATCTCTTCTCCCTAAATTCTTATTTCCTCGAAGTTCTCGTGGAGTAGGTTGAGATTACAAATCCCATCTCCCTGAGTTAACAATGAGTATAAATCCTTATTTTTTTTGAAGTTTCAGTAGAGAAGATGGAGATTACGAATCTCTTCTCCCTGAATTCTTATTTTCTCGAAGCTCCCGTAGAGTAGGTTGAGATTACAAATCTCGTCTCCCTGAGTTAACAATGAGGATAAATCTTTATTTCTTTGAAGTTTCAGTAGAGAATATGGAGATCACGAATCTCTTCTCCCTAAATTCTTATTTCCTCGAAGTTTTCGTGGAGTAGGTTGAGATTACAAATCTCATCTCCCTGAGTTAACAATGAGGATAAATCCTTATTTCTTTGAAGTTTCAGTAGAGAAGATGGAGACTACGAATCTCTTCTCCCTAAATTATTATCCTGAAGTCACACTGGAGCAAGTTAGAGATAAACAAATCTCATCCCCTCGAAGTTGCAGCAGAAGCAAATTAAAGCTACAGTTCCTATCTCTCTGAAGTAGCGGTGGAATGGATCAAAGCAACAAGATGTTGTGGACTAGAACGAGGCTACCTGAAGAAAAAGAGCACCAAAGAAGTCAAGACTCTGCGAAACCGGGCAAAATTGGTCTTCTTGAAAGCCTTTGCTCTATTCCCGTTACACGACAATGAGCAAAGAGGGGCAGCTGTCATAGCCCAATTTTGCCCTGGATAACAAACCAAACATAGCCCAAATCTGATGGCCCACTAACCCAAACAACAAACTCAAATCAAGCCCAATCTACCTCTCAACCCAAATCAGAAAAAAACAAAAAAACTAAACCTTAGGTGCGTCGCACCTAGGGCCTTCTGACATCCACTTGCTCGCTTGATCGATGTCACCGCGCCACCATCGCCCATCGCTCGGCACCATTTATACCGCAAATAATGAATAGAAAAGACAGAAAGCAAGCAATGTAAATGGCTATATAAGCCGAACAAAAAACCATGTAAAGAGGCTTTTTTTTTTCCAATCAATGCAAAAACAGAGAGATTTTCAGCAATAAAAGAATCAATCACAGCCAAAAAATAGAAATAAAAATATCAATAGAAGCAATAGGCAAAGATTCAACACAAAAAAAAGAAGGAAAAACAGAGGTCGAAAAGGTGAAATTTTTTATCATTATCAAACTTTTTTTTTTCACTCTTTCTTGTTTTAACATACATATACACATACATATTTTAAAAGAAAAATAAAAAAAATAAAATTTTTACCTTTTCCGGCCACCGTGCGCGGTGGCCGACGCGATGGCGCGAGCTCGCCGGAAATCCCCTCCCCCTTTGAACCTGCAGAGAGCAAACGAGAGAGAAGTTAGTTTTTTTTTTTAAAAAAACAAAGGAGAAATGAAATTTTTAAGGAAATTTTAGGCCTTATATAGCCCCTCAAAACGACGTCGTTTTGGGGCTGGCTTATAACCCCCAAAACGACGTCGTTTCACTCGACCCGACCCGAATCCGACCTGCTCCAGGTAGGATCCGCGTATTTTTTAGCCGAGGGGCTTATTCCGCTTTCGGTCCTTCTGCATTTTCAGATTTTAAAATTAAGTTTTTTTGATATTTCAATTTTGGCCCAGAAATTTCGCGCATTTTGTAATTTGGTCCTTTAAAACGCTGCATTCAAACCGTTTGGGGAAATTGCGCTCCGCGACCCTTATTCTTTTGCGCGCATTGCAATCCAGTCCCCCTATTATTCATTTTATAGAATTTGACCCGAAATTTCCGTTTTTAATGCAATTTAGCCTATCTTTCAATTATTTTACAATTTTTATTATTGTTACCATTATTTAATATTTTATTCCATTACTATTTATTATTATTTTATTATTACCCTGTTATATTATTATCAGTATCACCGTTATTATATTATTATATTCTACATATTTGTATATTTTGTGTGCTTATATTATGTTATTTATTTATTTTTATTAGTGTTACTATTATTATATTTTTATAAATGTATGCATTTTATTTGCTTATATTATTATTTTATTCATTTATTTTATTTGCATTATTATTACTATACTATTATGCACCATTGTTATTTTATTAATATTACTATCTTTGTTATTTTATTAACATCATAACCCTTCTTTACTTATTATTTAATAATTTATTATAACCCTTCTTTACTTATTATTTAATAATTTATTTATCTTTTACAATTATTATTTTCACACATATATCTATTATTATAATTATTATGTTATCATTATCATTATTTTCTGCCATCGTTAATACATATTCACCATTGTCACAATACCTTTTTTTCCCCGCTACTTATATTCTCATCGTTCGTCTCATTGATTTTCCCAACACCTCAATTTTCATAACAATCGATATTCCGTATTAGCAATTCGAGTGAATCGAGCCCTAACTTACTTGGATTCGATTTTTCTCGTTTAAGCTAAACAATGGGATGTCCATTTTAAAATCGCAATTCAAATTTTAAACAAAACACTTAATCCTGGGAATTCGAAATGTCGCGCCCCAACTTACTGGACTCGACATCTAGATACTTCGGATAAGTTTTTTTAATATAGGGGCAAACGTCCCTTCCGATCCCTTCAAGTTTTGAAAATAAAAGTATCTATTTTAGAATCATTTCAAAGTTTTTAACATTAGGACATCGATCAATCAATTTGGTACCAATTTTGGGCGTATCGAGGGTGCTAACCCTTCCTCGTGTGTAACCGACTCCCGAACTCATTTTTCTGGATTTCATAGACCAAAATCGTTGTTTTGATAAATCAAACTGTTTATTAAAAATAACTATTTTACGAGGTAACCCGATAACACCTCATCAAAAAAAGATTGGTGGCGACTCCCTTCTTTTTCATTTTCAAAACCCGAGTTGACCGCGTCGTTTCCTGCTTTATCAAAAAATGGTTACGACATAGATTAAACGAGAAAAAAACGAAACCCAGTAAGTTAGGATACGATCTCTCGAATTTTTAAATGCAGAATATTGTCTTTTTTAAAAATTCTTAACTCAAGGTAATGAGATGTCACACCCAATAAGTTAGGGCACAACACTTTGTACTCTCGAGAATAAGCTTTTTATTTTAAACTTGTATTTTGTTTTAAAAGGATATTCCGCTATTTAGGGTAAACGAGAAAAGTCGAAACCCAATAAGTTAGGGTACGATTTTCTCGAATTTCCAAAACGCGAAATATTACCTTATTTTGAAAATTTTCGGTTTTTGAATAATAGCGAATACAACATGTAAAAGCATACATTTATTTTGTTTGGAGTAAAATCGATGATCTAAGTTGGATAAATGTGTTAGGGTTTAATGCACAATGTGATGGAATAATATGAAAATAGCAACAATCATGGAATAATAATACATGAATAAAATACTATATGAATGAACAACAATGGTATGAAAATACGAATAAGCAAATCATACATGCAAGGATGATAATCACATAACGTGCACTATTTAAAAGTTAACAACATCAATAATCAAAGACGAATAAATTAAACAACATATACAACAATTTACAACAAGTGAAAAGCAAGTTAAAATAAATAAATGTACAAACATACACTTTGAAATGATAATAAACAAGTTTAAGATAGATAATGTAAAAAGATTTTAAAATCAATAATGTATAAAACAATTTTAAGAGATGGTATAAAAACTTTAAATAAGATAGTATATATATATATATATATATATATATATAGGTAAAAGCATAAAATAATAATGTGAGGAAAGCTTAAAATAAATAATAACAATTTAAATAAATCATATATGGAAAATTTTGAAATAGATAATGTATAAAAGAATCTTAAAATAAACAACACATATATAAAAATTTAAAGAAATAAGTAGTATTTAATAGCTTAAAATAAATAATAATAATAATAATATTATTATTATTATTATTATTATTATTATTATTATTATTATTATTATTATTATTATTATTAAAGCAAACAAATAAATGAAAAAACTTATTAAGCAAATCAAGGACTGTATTGAAAACAAAATAAGGGTCAAGGGGTTAAATTTGCAATAAATCAAAAAAGGGCGAACAAGGACCACAACGTCGCACGCATAAACTCGTGAGGACCAAATGGATGAATAACTCAGTCCCTAATGCGCAGCGTTTCAGTTCGGACTGAACTAAAATGGCGCTTAATGTTTGGGGCAAAATTAAAATTTAAAAAAAATGAAATCAGGTACGATTAAATGATGGCTTAACATGGGAGGACCAAATGCGCAATTTACCCATTCAAAGTAAAAACGCGCGGATCCCCTGCTATACGGGTTGGGTCGCACTGGTTCCCCCAAAACGACTCCGTTTTGGCGTCTGGGGGAACCCATGAAACGGTGCCGTTTTGGGGGGTATTTGAACCCAAGTTTTACCCTTTTTCTCATTTCAGAAACCCCTTTTTCTTCAAAAACTCCAAAAAAAAAAACATTCTCTCCCATTCCCTTTCGTGCCCGACGAACGGGCTTCCTCAGCCACCCCTCGCACCATCGTGCCACCACCGTATCGGTGGCCGGTGGTGCCCAAACTGGGCCTTTTGGCCCTTTCTCGAAACCCTTTTGAAGCCCCAAAAACCCCAGAGAAGAAACCCCCTTTTCTTTGCCTTGATCCGGCCGACGACGGAGACGAGGGCTCGACGACGCTAGCCCGACAGCTCAGGTATGGTCTCCTCGCTCTTTTCTTTTTGAGTTTGTTTGTGAAAGTTTTAAAATAATAAAAATAAAATAAAGATAAAAAATAGCAAACAGTAATAGCAAAATAAAATCAGAATCAACCTCTGATGCTTTTCGATTTCTGATAGTTCGTAAAGTTTTACAATGGTTTGGCTTCGATTTTTATAAACGATTTACAAAGATCCAGGTTTGTCCGTTTCTGCTTTGTTTTTGTGTTTTTTTTTTTCGTTTTCCTCCTCATTTTCTTTTACTTTTGTGTAGTTTCTTGCGCTTTGTCTTTGTCTTTACTTCGTGTGGTCTCGTCCTTGCAGGTGGTGCCAGAGGCGTGTCAGAGGCGCGTGAGGAGGGGTCTGCTGACGGCTGTTGTTGGTTGGTGCCCGTGGTGGGGGAGATGGGAGTCGACGGCGCACAATTTAGGGGCTAGGGTTTGATGCTATTTTCCTTTTTTCTGATAAGGGTTTAGTTGGGCTTCGGGTTTAGTTTTATTTGGGCCAACATTAGGTTGGTTTGCTTGTAAATAGACACTGTTGTTTTTATTTTTGGACTATTAAATTATTTTAGTCTGGGTTTTTAATCTGGGCCAAAATTGGCTACTACAAATACATTTAAACACAATTTGTGGCATTGTTATAACAAATAAAATAAAAAGGGAAGCATATATTAAAAAAAAAATGAAACGATGATGTATAAAATGTAAAATGCCATACTAACAAATGACAAAGATGTAACTACGATAATTCAATCAGAATGACGATGGCAAAGATAATATTATAATTACTATTCTAATACTAATAATAAACAATCGAAGAAAGGTAAATAATAATAATAATAATAATAATAATAATAATAATAATAATAATAATAATAATAATAATAATAATAATGCAAATAAATAAAAATAAAAATGCAAGCAATTTGATTTTTAAATATGTATAAAAATAAAAAGTAATAAATAAATAAATAGATGATAATAATAATAATAATAATAATAATAATAAATGCTCTATAAAAAGAAAATAAAAAACAAATTTAAATATTAAAAAGTGAAGGAATAATAAATAAGTAAATAGATAAATAAATAAATAAATAAATAAATAAAAGAACTAAAATAAGTAAAGGACTTAATCTTACCTTAAATGAAATTAAAAAGGGTAAATCGAGATAAATAAATAATAAAGGAAATTTAAATGAAATTTAAATGAAATTTAGGGGATAAATTGTAAATAAAAAAACTAATAAAACAGGATAAAGGACCAAAAAGAAATGCGTGAAAAGAAATAGGGACGTTTTGGCGTCTGAAATTAAATCCCAAAACGATGCCGTTTTGCATGGGCTATATAAGTAAAAAAGGGTTAACAAAATCATTTTTACCTGTTTTAAAAAAAAAAAACTTTCAACTCTCTCTTTTTTCTCTCAGCCTTCCCAATGTCCGGCCATCGGCGCCGTTGTTCGTCCGCCGCAGCTACCGACTTTATAGCCAATTTACACTGTTGTTTTCACTATCTGCTCTATTGTTTTTTGTTACTGTTGTTGGCGTGTTTGTCTTTTTTCTTTCTCTTTTCTTGCAGGTGACGGAGTCAACAGAGAGGAGAGGCGGGCCCTTTGCTCTTTTGGTGAAATGGCAGCTAAGGAGTGTCAGTCTCGGGACAAGGAGCCTCAGGACGATGAGCTTCGGGCAATGTGCACATGGAAACAGGAGTGCGGCGCATTAGGGTTTCTAATTTACTGAAAATAGTTTAGGTTGTGGTCATTTGGGCCTTAGGGTTTTTAATTATTTTAGGCTGTTTTGGGCCTGATATTTTTTTGTAAATGGACTATTTTTTTAATTTTATTTTGGTTTTATTTATTTGGTCTTGGACTCGGGTAAAATTGGGCTTCTACAATATTAACGAAACAACAGTGAAATAGCTGATTCGAGTCAAGTTAGGCTGGGCCTATGCTAAAAGAACTTACTCGAGGCTCAACCCATTTAAAAACGAGCCTATATTTTTATCTATACCCTTCTAGTTTTCTAACGAATTTGAATAAATAACCCAACCCATGATCAGGTCTAAGCACAATACAAGAATATTACTATTAAATTAATAAATAAATATTGGGGTCTTTCTTGAGCTCTCAACGGCACCACCACACCAAGAAAAAGTACAATTCTCCGACCATTATATAATTAAATACATAATCTAACACTATTACATTTACTTTTAGTCCCATTTTCTTTAATGAAAGTGACCCAACAACTTTTTGTTAAAGTCAATGTTTTAATAATGATTGAAATGACAGTTTAGTTGATACAATCATTAATTTTCCATTTAATTAGTTTGATAGTTGTTTCAATAGTAAATAAATTTAAAATTTTATAAATATTTAAATTTATAAAATCAATTCTATGTGTCGGTTTTGTCTTAACTTTTAATTTTTTTTTAAGTGATTCACTCAGAGAGTAATTTGACCCATATTTCTCAATTTGATGGGTTGATTCAATCCAATTCGATAATACTAATTAAATATTAAATAATGTTAGTCAAACCCACATTTTAATGATAAAAAAAAATATCACGTCCTAAAATATAAGAGTTAATTAAAATAAATAATCAAGAAATTAAGTAAGCTTGATCGTCAAGTAGCTAGTTCACTCCTCTAAAATCTTAAGTTCAAGCCACACCTCTCTCATTTTTTTTTTTTTTAAATTTTCAGCAACCTAAGATAAAAGTCTCATTAAAGCAAACATTATTTTGAGTAAAAACTTTATAAGGAATAAGTCTTAGGTCTAATGGTTAACATACTAGTTTCCCCCTTGTTTGTTTAAGTTCAAGCCACTCCATATCCACAATTGTTCCCTTTATTTTTTTCTTCTTGTTTTCGGCCTAAATTTTAGGTAAATTACCTTTTTTGCCCCTAAGGTTTACAAACCCTAGCTATTTAGTCCTTCCTACTCCTATTTTGACTAGAATATCTATCTTTTTCATAATTTTAGTAAAACTCCTCTTCATCCTCTATTTTCCTCTATTTATTCTCCTTTTTTTCCTTTCATTTCTCTCATAATTGTATCATACTTCTATTTTTGAGTTATTGACTATTTTTCTTCCTGAATCAAATCAACCTTCGTTCAAACGTTTTTCTACTAATTTCGTAATTTCCATCAATAGCACCCCGATCTTTACCAAGAAACAGTAAGTACATCTCGTTCCAAAGTTTAGATCCCGAATTTTTGTAATGTTTCTAATTGGAACTAATCATCCATTCGATTTAATCAATCTTTTACGGTTCTTGCCAAATCTTTCGATAAAATCTTGATTAATCTTGAAATCAATCATTAATTCTTGTATAAATGTCGTTTGAAGGACCCATTTTAGGTGCATTGAATCAGATTTGATCGTGAGGGACGGCGTTTGGGCTTTCATGAAAGGTTTTGTTCTTTTATAAGTGAACGGGGAAAACTGTGTTTAGGAATAAGGCCACATGAGTGCACCACACGGCCCACCATACAGCCATGTGTCCTAGAAACCCTAGTGTAGTTCGTGAACCACATGGCCTAAACCCTTCTAAACGGTCGTGTCTCCCCTATAAGTTATTTTTGCATTTGTCACACGGTCACAACCTGTTACATGGCTTGGTCACACGGCCGTATAACCCTTCCACATGACCTATAACATCTCACACTGCTTGGCCACATAGTGATGTGACCCCTATTTTGTAAAATTTATAGTTTTGCCCAAAAATTTACGTTATGTTCAGTCTAGTCCTTGTATATTCTCTGATTTGTTTTTAGATTTTTTATTTGCTCAATTAAGTCCCTGATTATATGTTAACTCTGGGTATTGTGATTTAATGCTTAAAGTGTTATTGTTACATCGCATGAAATGTGAATATTAAATACTTTCTGTTAAAGTGAAACTGATGAATTGTTGATATTGTTACCACTCTACTGAAAACATGATAAGCATGTCTACTGTTAATAACGAATTAAGTATATGTTAAACATGACTACTGTTAGTGATAAATTGAGTACATGTTATACATGTTTACTGCTAGTGTTGAATTATTACATTACAAAGCATGTCATATTGCACTGCATGGGGTGGGATGATATGTACGAAGGAAGATTAGCAGCTTATCTGTAAATTTGCTGTGAACCCACAGCCCAATGGCAGTATTTATCCTTTAGCTGCAAATATGATGTACATCCACAACCAAGCGACAGCTTTTACCTGCAAATATGTTGTGCATCTATAACTTAGTAGAAAATTTTATCTTTGATATTTTGTTGTGTATTCACAACCCAGTGAAAGATTTTATCTACGATATTTTGCTGTGCACCCACAGCCTAGTGGTAGATTTCACCTGTGGATTTTTGTTGTGTATCCACAACCCAGTGGTAGATTTTATCGACGAAACCAGTGGTGGTTAAACCACAACTCGGTGTGTAGGTGGTTGGAGTTCAGAGGAACTCCCATTGTGGTGTGTAGCGGTGGGGTAGGATCTTTTTTGTTAAACCGAATTTATATGTCATTTATAAAGCATGTGCATACAAGCTGGATTTTCTGAGATGACATATGTAAATATATGTATAAATTGTTGAATGATTTGAAATATCAATATTATGAAACTGCTATTGTGAATTGTTCTATGTGTTGTGTTTCTGTATGCTTATTCATTTGCATTGATTTTCTTGTGTGAAAACTCACATTGAGCTTCATAGTTCACTCCCTTTTTATTTTCATTTCTAAAGATAACTCACCAGGTTAGGATGTGGACAAGGCATCCAAAGACTATTTTATTCTTATTAAAAATACTTTAGGTTTATCATTCGCATTATATGTTATTCAAAGACTGTATTGTTTTGTATTTAAACTATGGCATGGGACTTAGATTTTGGTTTTATTTAAGCATGCATGACATTTAACCTAATTCTAAAGTATGGTTTTTAATTACATAAACATGAAATATAGTTTTATTAAAACTAAGTTAAAAATCACTTTCCACTGTTGGTTTATAAGTAAATATTGAGTAGTAAATAAATAAAAAATTAACGAAGTTTTTAAAAGTAGTCACCATTATAAGAAAATGTTAAAGTTAGTTAGTTTTTTGTTAACTTGTGAGTTTTTTAAAAATAGGCTTAATTTTCTTCTAAAATAAACAAATGTTTTAAAATAAACTATTTTTAAACTCTGATCGCTACTAGGTCATTCCGATGGCTGGCATAATCTCTCGAATTCAGGTATAACGTCTAAGTCAAGTTGGGGAAGTTACAAAAAACTTTTGTTAAAATAAAGTTATGATTTACTTCATATTTTGTGTTTAATGCTTAAACGCCTTAAATTCGTTTACTTATAAAATAAACAGGTTTTCTTTTAAATCTAATGTATCATTCATGTCTATTTATAGTAATTAATCTTTACAGAATTAGTGGCTTCCCCTCCCATAATATCGTCTCTAAGGTTCATGATTATAAAATAAAGGTAAACTATACCATTAATCACCCAGCTATTAATGTGTTTCTATTTTGGTCACCAATTTATAAAAAAATTAATTTCGTCACTAGCATTTTAAATTATTTTATTTTGATCACTCTCCGCTAAAATAATTAAAAAATAATTACATTAACTTTTTTCTAACCGATATAATAATATATTTAATCATCGATTTCATCAGCTATAACAAAAAAAAAAAAAAAGCCAGCATTAATTAGTGTGCTCCGTAGTTATGCATCAATAGTATATAATTTTACTATGTTTTTACTGGTTTATTTATTTTATATAGGGAAGGATAAATTATTCTACATACTGCTGCTCCATTAAGAGGGAAAACAAGAAAAGAAAGGGAGAATCAGGTTAAAATATATCATAAATTTATATGCTTTTCATAATTTAAAATTAAGTTTTTATATTTTATTTTTAAGAATTTAGTTTTTTTATTTTTAGATTTTAAAATTCAAGTTTACATGTTAACACAGTTAAAATTAATTTTTTAAATTCAGTTCATTATAACGTCATTTTTTACTTACATTGCTACAATGATACCAAGTGAGTATTTTCGTTTAATTTTAAAATGTCACACTAATAAATTTAACAAAAATTTAACAAGATTAGCAATTAGACCTAAATTTTGAAATCTAAAAATTAAAGAGACTAATTCCAAATTTATTAAAAGTACATAGACTTATCACATATTTTAACTTATATAAAAATCTTCCACATGCAGAATATACTGAGAAAAAAAAGTGGAGATTTGTGTTGCAGCATAACAGTGAATGATAAAGAAAAAAACAATGATGTAAATAATATAATGACAGTTCCCATTACCATATCTAGTTGATCCCAAAATCTAAACCCATCACAATTTCTAACTGACCCTCAAATCCCTAGCATATAAAAGCTCATAGTGCCTTTTTACAAGGTTGGATTAGGGTTTTTATTTCTTTTAATGTTGGTTTTCTTTTTCAAAGGATTTTTTATTTAATTTTATGAACCCTAAATGAATAAGTGTTGAGCTTAATGAGATAATATATTATACTTGTCGAAACCAATTTTTTGAAAAAAAGGGCCGACTTTGGTTTTGAAAATGAAATCGAAAGAACATGAGTCGCTACCAATCTTTTTATGTGAGGTGTGATCGGGTCACCTCGTACAATAGCTATTTTTAATACACAGTTCGATTTATTTAAAACAATGCTTGTTGGTCTACGAAATTCAAAAAGATGGGTTCAGAAGTCGGTTATGTACGAGGAAGGATTAGGACCCTCGTAACGCTAAAAAATTGGTACCTAGTTGATTAATTAGCACCTTCGTGTCGAAAATTAGAAATTTGAGGAAATTTTAAAAATACGATCCTTTGCTATAAAAAATTGAGAACATGGCATGTTTCACGTTAATCGAGAAAGAGAATCACGTCCCTTAAGTTAGGACACGATTTCTTAAATTCCCGATAAGAGAATAAATGCCGAAAAACTTATTTATTTTGAAGGATGTTTGATTATCTCGATTTTAGAAAAAAATCATATTCCGTAAGTTAGAACACGATCTTTTCGTAATTCCTGAGATTATTTTAAAAGATTTCAAAACGTTCATTTATTCGGATTTTTCGAGAAGGTCAAAACCCCGTAAGTTAGGGAACGACCTTTTCGAATTTAAAAAAAAAAAACAAAGTATTGCTTATTTTAAACAAAATCTTTAATGCGTCGTATAAAATGTAACATGATTTAGCGGTGAAATGTAAAAAAGTGTTGCTGTGCTTATGTACATAATAGAATGATAAATACGTTGAAGCTTAATTTACGACGTGATTTAAATGAAATGGCTAAAAAACGTAAAGTGGAATACAGAGTAATAACAAATGAATGCTAATGCATGACAATAATATGAAAACATGAATAAACAAATTATAGTATGCACAATGGTAATAATCACACAACATACATCATTTGAATACCAATTAATAATCGAAGACGAATGAAATAAAATAATATAAAAACAATTCAAAGTGAATAATATAAAGAGACTTATAAAATTTAAAATAAATAATACAAAAAGAAAAAATTAATTCAAAAATAAACAATTCGTAAAAAGAATATAAAATAGTTTGGAATAAATGATTTAAAGCAATTTAAAGCAAACAATGTAAAACAATTTTAAAAGAAATAATATGCGAGAAAAATCTAAAATAAATAATATATAAAATTTTAAAATAATATAATATATAAAGTGATTTAAAATAACAATTTACTAAATAATTTAAAATAAAATAATATCTAGAACAATTTAAAATAAATAGTATAAACAACATATTATAAATAAAAACCTAAAATAAATAATATATAAACCTAAAAATAATATATAAAGAAAATAAAAGAATAAATAAATAAGTAAATAGATAAATATAAAGAAAACAATTTAATAATGATTAAAAGGTTAAAGGACTAAAATGAAGCGCACGCGAAATAATAGGGACTAAACAAAATAATATTCCTGTTCAAAGGACTGATATCTAACGCGCTAAAAAGATAAAGGGGAAAAGGGAAAATATCCTAATTCCTTATGCGCATCGTTTGAATGGACCGAAATAAAAAAAATTAAAATTAAAAAGGATAGATTTTAAAAAAAAACCAAAAAAGAAAATAGGGCTATATTGAAACACGTGTAAAATCAGAAGGACCGGAAAAGTAATAAGACCATTCATCCTAAAACACGCGGACCTGAGGTGATTCGGATTTGACCTGAAACGACACTGTTTCAGGTGTCTATCTCTTCGAATGGTCAGAGGACCAAATTGGAGCAGAAATGAAACCTCGTGGCAGAAATCAAAAATTTAAAAAATATGGGACCACATTGAAACGCGTCGCATAAGCGGAGGGACCTTTTGCGCAATTAGACCCTTAATAAAAAACGCGCGGGTCCCTTGGAGTGGTCGGGTCTCGCGCGGGTCAGGACCATACGGCGTCGTTTTGGCACACAGACTGAAGGCCTAAAACGGCGCCGTTTTGCTTGTTTATAAAAGGCATATTTTTAAAAAAAAAATTCATTTCTACAGTTTGATTTTTTTTTTTTTAAAAAAAAGGGGGTTCTCTGAATTCTCTCTGGACGAAGTCCAGATTCTGGCTAATGAGGCCACCGTGGCTCCGCCACGGACGGCGACCGGAAGTTCGAAAGGTAATTTTTTTGTTTTTTATATTTTGCTGATATATATATATATGTATGTGTGTATATATATATATACATATATAACAATTTATTTTTTTTAAAAATATATAGATATATGTATATGCGATTTCGAAGAAGAAAAACAAAGAAAAAGAAAAAAAAGATGACATTTTTACAATCAAATCAAACTCCTCTTTTTTTTTTGTATTTTCTGTTTTTTTTTCAAAAAAAATCCCCCTGAATACATTGGTTTTGGATGGCTTTATAGCCAAAGAATATTACAAAAATACTAGTTTTTATCTCGCTACTATTGGTCTACTGCCATTTTGTCCTGCTGCTTTTTTTTTCTTTTTTTTTTCTTCTTTTTGCCATTTTTGCAGGTCTTCATGAGGAGGTCAACGAGGGCTTGCTTCTTTGGTGAAACGGCGGAGCATAGGGAGTGCCAGGGGGGCCTCAGGAAAAGAGGCTTCGAGACGAGGCGAGGGCACAGCACTCGAGGCTGCGGCTTCTAGGGTTTCAGAAACCCTAGTTTTGTTCCTAAAAATTTTTTAATTTTCGGGCCTATTGGGCCAGTAGGAATTGGGCTAATGTAATTGGGCCTTCTAATGTTGTAAATGGACTGTCTTTAAAAATTTGGACTTTATGTTTTATTTATTTTTTGGTTTATTTTAGGCCCGGGCAAAAAATTGGGCCTTACAGCTGCCCCTGTTTGCTCATTGTCGTGTATCAAGAATGAAGCAAAGACTTTAAAAGGGCCAACTTTTCCTGGTCTTGCCTAGCCTTGACTTCTTTTGGTGCCCCTTTTCTTCAAGTAGCCTCCTTCCATTCCACCGCATCTTCAAGGGTGTAGGAATTGATGCTTCGATTCGCTAGAATGTAATTTTAGGGAGAAGAGATTTGTAGTTTTGATCTACTCCGCTGAAACTTTAAAGAGATAAGAATTGGTAATTTCAACCTGCTCCACTACAACTCCAGGGAGATAAGGTCTGGTGGCTTCAATCTGCTCCACTGCAACTTCAGGAAGATAAGATCCGCCGTAATCTGTAGCTTTAATCTATTCCATTGCACCGCTAGGGAAATAAGATTTGCTGTCTTCAATCTGCTCCGCTGCAACTTCAGGGAGATAAGGCTAATGGCTTCAATATGCTCCATTGCAACTTCAGAAAGATAATATCCTCCAATTTTTAGCTTCAATCTTTTCCACCGTATCTTTAGGGAAATAAGATCACTGTCTTCAGTCTGCTCTCTGTAACTTCAGAGAGATAAGGTTGGTGGCTTCAATCTGCTCCACTGCAACTTCAGGAAGATAAGATATACCATTTTATAGCTTCAATCTGTTCCACTGTATCTTCAGGGAAATAAGATCTGCTGTCTTTAGTCTGCTTCGCTGTAACTTGAGGGAGATAAGGATGGTGGCTTCAATCTGCTCCACTGCAACTTCAGGAAGATAAGATCCGTCAATTTGTAGCTTCAATCTGTTCCATTGCATCTTTAGGGAAATAAGATTCGATGTCTTCAGTCTGCTCCGCTGCAACTTTAAGGAGATACGGTTGGTGGCTTCAATCTACTCCACTGCAATTTTAGGAAGATAAGATCTGTCATATTCGATCTACTCCACTCCAACTTCAAGGAGATAAGATCTACAACTTCAATTTGCTCCACTGCTACATCAGAGAGATGAGATTTGTGATTCACCGATCTTGCTACACTGTCCTTTAGGGGACATGACGTGTAGAATCGATTTCATGTGCCTATGGTTATGCAAATGATTAGGATGCCATGATCAGAATGAATCAAATGCTCCTAACTAGATGTGTATGAATGATATTTGCGTGAATGCATGAGAATGATCCCTTTTTAATGTTTGGGTTGTCATTGCTTGTTGTTCCTCAAGGTTGTATCATTGAGGTGTTACTATGCCTTCTATGCTCAGCTGGTGTCTTTGACAAAAAATCTGAAGAAGTAGTCACAATTTAGACTTTTCTTTCTCAAATATTTCTAAGTCTTAGGTTTGGTGAGTTCTAAATAATGGTCCTGCTTCCATTTTCTTGTACTATTTAGAAGCTTCCAGAATAATATGCAGAACTCCTTTTATGAAAGTATTATTAGTCCATAAATCGTTATTTTAATGCAAAATTCTTGAAAAAGATTATAATGAGGGTCAAAATTTAAATTTATCATGAACAAAATTTGGAAAGAATAGATTAATCCAAGAAAGCAAATATTGCTCAAATACAAAATAAGTGAGAGAAAAATAGGTGCCCCAGATATTGTAGCCTGAGCTTCTCTGTACGAACTTCTTGAGGATCATTTTGAGTTCAACATGTGTTTAGGAGATCAAGAGTTCTTTGTCGATGCCCCAAGATGTAGCATACTTCTTCTTTGTTAATTCAGGCATCGCAAGACTACCGCATGCCCTCCTTTAATCAAAATTTGAATTGCCTTTTACGGGTTTTCAATTCAAAACCCATTTGGTCTCAAGGCGTAACATCTCTCATTCTTGTTAATTAGGAGGAAGCGAGACTACCGCATGCCCCATCTTTTGATCAAAATTTGAATTGCCCTTTCGCGGGTTTTCAATTCAAAACCCCTTTGGTTTTAAGACGCCCTTTGCGGGTTTTCGCATTGGCCTCTCCTTTTTCTTTTCTTTTCTTTTATCTTCTTCTTTTTCTTTTTATTTTTCCTTTTTTTACTGGAATATTTCTTGATTTGAACTCATAGGATTAGGCAAGTCCTTGTTATCCCTCTCGATCAAAATCAACGCGTTTTCAGAGAAGATCTTCTTTATCACATAAGGTCCTTCCCAGTTTAGCATCCACTTTTTTCAGAAGTCCTTCTGTATAGGAAGGATCCTTTTTAAAACTAGGTCCCCTTTATGGAATTCTCTAGGGCGAACCTTTTCGTCATAATCTCAGATAGCTTTCAACTTCTTTTCTTCAATTAGGTTTACTTGATCATACCGAAATTAGATCTATTCTGTTTTATCCAACTCAAACTCTGGCAAAACTTGGAAGGAATAAATCTCGACTTCAATGGGCAAAACTACCTCTATTCCATAAATCAATGAGAAAGGTATTGCCCCGATGGGAGTCCTAACAGATGTTCGACAAGTACAGATGCCAATCTTCATGAGTCTCAATCATTTTTCTAGCGATCCCCTTTTTTTTACCGTTCTTTTTGGGGCGATACGGTGTTTAATCTTGAACAGACTGCAAACTTCTGATGTCGCGCTGTTGTTCAAATTTAATGCATTGTCGAATATGATCCCTTTTGGGATTCCATACCGACTAAAATATGCTAACCGTTGATTCTATGACATTGGCATATGAAGCAGCTTCTGCCCACTTAGTGAAGTAATCGACGACCACAAAGATGAATCGATACTCGTTAGAAACTTTTGGCATGATTGGCCCGCTGACATCCATGCCCCACATATAGAAAGGCCATAGAGATGTCCTATGAAGAGATGAAGGAGACACAGGAATCTTGTCTCCATAAATTTGGCACTTATGCCATTTTTTAGTATAACTGATGCAATCCCCTTCCATGGTGGACCAGCAGTACCAGAACTTCATGATTTGCCTGGCCATTGTAAAGCCATTAGCATGTGTTCCTCTTCTAAGATTTCCTTAGCCTTAACAGCATCCACACGTCTTAGTAGCCCAGGTATATCTTGACACGATCAGGCGAAAACATCTTTGAATTCTTAGAATAACTCAATGACGTCTCGCTTTGTCTCTATGGTGATACAGGCTCCGATCTTCACCCATTTCTCTTCTCTTAGGCTTACAATGACTCTTTGTAAGGTAGGATCTATTTTTCATCTTGTTCTACCATCCTTAACAAATCAGGAGATAGGTTACAATCTCTGTTGTCTTTAAAGTCCTGAGATCCCTCTAGACACATATCTTGCTCAAAAGTAGATTCTGAGTCAGTAGCAGCGTCGCTCATGTCGTTGATATTTAGGGAACTGTTGTAGGTATGAAGGAATATTCAAAGAACAAATGAATCTAAGAATAATTATTTATGTGGTATGAATCATGAATGAAATAAAGGAATAAAAGAATATTTGCTCAAAGTTAGACACAAAAATGCATTTTCATTGAAAATAAAAATGTTGGACATAAGCCTATTTTACAAAAAAGATTCTTATTACTCCTAGGCTTAGAGCAATTAGCGGGTTTTGGACATTACTTTGAATTTGGTTCTAAAAATACAGGGATCTCTTCTGCAGTCCCATTGTTTAAAACACTCCCAAGTATGTAAGGGCAGATGCTTGGAAAATTCTATTCCCCAGTTCCCTTTTTAGATGCAGCGTTAATGTTTAGAATCCTCGATATTCTTTCCTGGCTCTTGACCTCTTCAAGGAATTCCAACTCTTTATTATCCATCAGGCTCTGCACCAAAGTTTTGAATTCAGCGCATTCTTAGATTTCATGACCTTCTTTAGCGGGGAATTCAAAGTGGCTTCTCATCCCTTTGGGTGCCTCCTCTAAAGTTTGAATGATTAATCCAATGTCTATCATTTGTTTCAAAACCCATTTCAATGGGGTTTTTACTTCTGCGATATTCTTCTTGATTCTTTTCCCCGTATTCTCGATTATTGCGTTTACCCTTTTTTCAGAAGGGTTGGGTAGCGGATTTTCTTCATCAAATGGATTATCGAATTTCACAATACCCATGTTAATGAGTCTTTCGATTATCTTTTTGAAAGCGGTGCAGTTCTCAATCGAGTGTCCTGTGATTCCCGCGTGATATTTGCGCTGTGCGTTCGCATCGTACCATTTGGGAAACGGAGGCTGCATAGGTTTTAGATAGAAAGGGGATACTATATGTGCATCAAACAAACTTTGGTACAACTCCCTATACGTAATCGGGATGGGCGTGAACCGGAGTTTCTCTAAATTTGGTCTTGGATTGGAATCTTGCCTTGAGGGGACCTGATGGTTAGTAGTTGACGTCCTTGGCTGGCTTACGGTAATCGACCTTGAATAGCCCTTATTATACATACTCGTATTATTCACCACATTTTCCCTCTTCTTCGAGGTCTTTAGAGTATTGATTCGGGAGCTCCACTCTCGACTTTTTTGTTTTCACTAGATCATCCAAATCAAAGACGATAGGATTGATTGGATTATCCCCTGGACTAGAACTTGAACCTATCAGAAAGTTCACCGGTGTCGAGGTACCGGTCTAGTATTGTGGTATAATGTTAACAGACACCCTTTTGTGGATACGTGATGTGTCTCTAACTAACTATGATCGCAATAAAGGCAAGCGCACCTATCTTTTAATAGTATAGTTATGGTAAGACTGGTAATATCGTATCCACAAGGACCAAGAGTACTAGTAATTACTATATTTTTATTATCTAGCCTAAGAATTGGAGTGATTTCTTTTAAACTAAAAACTTAATTAAAAACGAAAATGAAAGAATTAGGAAAATACTTCTAGACAACTTATATGAGATAGGCAATACCTAAGGAAGAATCCACCTAGACTTCACTTATTACTTTTGATTCATATGATTTATTCACTTGACTTAATCCGTAGAAATCCCTGATTTATGTTAATAACTAAAAACAACTAACTCTAGGTTGATTAATTGAAATTTCTTTCTAATTAAAACCCCTATTGTCGCATTAACTCGATCTATAGATTCCCTTATTAGATTTGACTCTAATCCAGCAGATTTTCGTCGCCCAATTTCTAGGGTTGCAATCAACTCTGCTTAATTGTGTTGATCAACTCTTAAGCAGGGACTTGCTCCACTGAATAAGCACATTCGACTTGAATCAATAACCTGAATTATCAAAACAAAAAAACTCATAATTAAGAATAAGAACAATTATTTATCTTATAAATCAAATAATAATAAGATCTATCTTAGGTTTCATCCCCTTAGGTATCTAAGGGATTTAGCTCATACTAATGGGGGGAACATCTTAAAATAAGGAAAACAACCAAACATAAGAAAACCCAAAAACTTCTAAAGAACTTGGTGGGAGATCTTTAGTCTTGATGGAGATCCTTCTTCCGAGCTACTCCCGACGGCTGTCTTCGAGTATTTTCTGCCTTCTATTCAGCCTCGCCGTTTAGGTTGCCCCCTAGGGTGTTTATATAGGCTTTGGAACACCTCTCTTGGCCCACAAGTGGTTTATTCCGAATAGAATTCAACTTTGATACGGTAGGGACACCCCCGTGTTTAATTCCTTAGACTGTGCTCGATTCTACTCGCCAAACACGGTCGTCTGGTCTGCCCGTGTATGTTGATCCAAGCCGTGTTTGATCCTGCTCATAATACACGGTCGTGTTCGGTAGCCCAGGCCGTGTTGATTCCTGAGGTAGGCCCAATTTGTCCCGTTTTAGCTCGTTTCTCATTTTTTTCGACTTCTTAAGCTCTCCTGAGTGTAAAACATGAAATTAAGGGTTTAAGAGCATCGAATTCATCAAATCTAATGAAAATTCATCAAAAAATAAGCCAAGCATGGGGTTAAAATATGTATAAATTGAGTTTTATCAAATATCCCCACACTTAAGTCTTTGCTTGTCCTCAAGCAAAATCCTCAAGTCACAATTAAAATTAACTTCAACAAATCATATTTTTTTATCAATAATGTCTCATCATAATTCATACATGGATAATTTAACTTAAAGAGTCCTAAAGATTCAAACAATTTAAGTCACAAATTTTTGTAGCACGAAAACATTTGTGTTTTCCCTTATCTAAATAATTACCTTTGATCCAAAATCGACAAGGATTGACATCCTCACTAAGGATTCACTCAAATCACTCAAAGTGTTCTAAGGTTTAAGAAAAAGCACTCAAAAGTCAAACATGAAGAGTTATTACCATAGGCTTGAATAAAAATCAAATCTCCACCACTATAAAATGAGATGATACACAAATCAAAAGGTCTTTAAAAAAGTTGTAATGGGGCTTGGGTTAAAGGTGTGGATAAAGACTGAATTAAAGGGTTAAAAAATCGAGATTGAATTGTCAAATTACCTAACTAGAACAATAGACTAATACTGAATAATTACATCAATTGAAAACTGATCATAATAACACGAGCTTCTTCTAAAGATGTGAATTTAACTATTTTAAGCTCAAATAACATAGAACTATTTTTTTTTAAGAACAAGTACATATAACATGAATTTAACCTCTGAAATAAAGAAAATAAATAGGCAACTGATCAAATCAAATCTCAATAAAAGGGGAGTCAATAAAGTAGGGGAAGTAAAAATTTGATTTTGGGTTAATGTTAATGGGTGAGTCAAGAAACTGTTTATTAGGCTCAAAAAGGGTCCACTAGTGGGTAATTATGAAGGTGGGCTTTTTGGTGGAATAAGTCGGTTAAATCCTAAGTGCCTTTATCATCTCAGTATATCACATCAAAAGTGTGGTCTCGACATGCATAATCGAAGCAAGTTCTAGAATAACAAATCAATGTTGACACACTCATAATCAATAAAGTGAGTAAGAAAAGTATATGCTCTAAAGGCTCAAAATCTTACAAAAATTATGGTTTTTGATGTCAACTTTGCAAATTTCAAACTTCAAAGTAATATTTAAATTTAGGGAAACAACCTAACCAAATTTTAATTTTGAAAATAGACTTATCATGCTTAATTCTCTAATATCTTAAAGTTTAAACCATCAATGCATAATTACCTATGACTTACTTCAAAACATATCAATGAAAATAAAAAATCAATAAAATTTTCACTCTAATAGTAATTATGAGAAAATTACTTAAGAACAAGGCATAATTCAGTATTGTTGACACCTCTCCACACTTAAGATGCACATTGTCCTCAATGTACAAAGATAGATAATGACAATATAATAAGAAAATCATAAGATAGGGATAGAAGTGAAACTTCTTGAATTTTTGGATGGATTCAAAGAAAAGAAACGGTGTAAAGTTGGGCAGAGGAGGTGGATACTCCGGTGGTGGTGTGATCGCTCCTTAACAGCCCCTTGAACCTAAATTAAGAAATCAAAATATACAAATATAAATTAAGGACAGGAAAGATAAAGAGAAAGACTTTAAAAATAAAAATAAAAGAAAAATAAAAAATAACTGGACTCAAAGGTCCTTATCTTGTCGAGGGAATCAAGCGGCTAGCATGAACTTATGTAGAGTGGTCGCGCACGGGGAAACCGTGCTAAGATCCGTTCACTTTTTTGACTTGGGGATGATGGTTTGGCCTTGCCTCCAGTATTAGTCATTGTGTACGGTGGCAAGGATGGTGGTTGGTGTAGTGGTGGTGTAAAGAAAGAATGAAGGAAAGGAAAATGAAGGGAAAAAGAGAATGGGAAAAGAAAGGGGTGTGTGGGTTAGGGTTTGGGAGAAGAAGAATTGGGGAAGAAAGTGAGAAGAAGGGAGTTTAAATAGAAATCAGGGCATTTAGTTGCTGCCCACACCCGTGTGCCCTAGGCGTGTTAGGTCATACGGCCGTATCACACAGCCGTGTGTTGCCTCGTTTGTTTCTCCCACACCTGTGTAGAGGTTTCCACGCCCATGTTGCGTGATCAGTGTCGGCCATAGCCTAAAAGCACGGGCGTGTCATTTTATCGCAGCCCGTGTTTTGGGGAAAATTTTTGTCCTTGGTTCGTACAGTCTCTGCCATGCCGATGTGCCTATTCGTGGTGCCCACACGGCCACGGCTATGCCTGTGTGCAATGCCGTGTGGTAGGGAAACCTGTACTTTATTAATTTGGTAGTTTTTAGTTAGGTGCTAAAAATAAAAAAAATAACGACATTAGTGAAGTTAGTGCTCGGGTTGCCTCTCGAGAAGCGCTTGTTTAAAGTCTTAAGCTAGACTGACCTTTTATTCGTATAATCATGGTGGTTTGAGGAGTTGAAACTCCTTATTCTTGCTATCAATTGTATTAAAATAAGGTTTTAGACGAGTATGATTTACCTTGGAGGTGTCAAATTGAGAATGCGTTACCTCGACTATGCCGTATGGGAAAGTATTAAGTATCGTGAAAGGAGTTATTCCATTAGGTTATGAAGTGGCAACACGAGGATCTGTATTATCCATTAGAACTCGGTCTCTAACCTAGAAGTCATTTGCTTCATCTTTAAGTCCGTTATGGAGTTGCCTCGATTTTGCTTCGTGTGTTCTTGGTTTCTCCTTGACATATGTCTTCCACTCGTCTAGGTCATCGATCTGAAGCCTTCGCTCCTCATGAGTTATTTCTTTGTTGGCATGAGGTCTAGGATGTGGCTCAGTTGTGTAATTTCGTGGTGTTTCCTGAAAAGAGGGTTGAACCAAATGGTTATTAATAGAATTTATGTTCTCACCTTTATTACTCGATGTCCTAGCCGAGCCAAGAGCTTGGAGAGTGATCGTTTCATCACCTACATGAAGTATGAGTTTCATCTGTACGAACATCAATTCTAGTTTTAGCAGTTGCTAAAAAGGGTCTTCTTAAAATTAAAGGAACATTATTGTCCTCATCCATGTCTAAAATAATAAAGTCTACTGGGAATATGAATTTATCAATTTTTACCAGTACATCTTCGATTATACCCCTAGAAACTCTAATAGTTTTATCAGCCAATTGAATGCTCATCCTAGTTTGTTTGGGTTTCCCTAGGTCTAGTTGCTTAAACATTTTATAAGGCATAACATTTATGCTTGCCCCTAAATAAGCTAAAGCATTATTAATAGATAAACCACCAATTAAGCAAGGAATTGTAAAACTCCCTGGATCTTTTAACTTTTGTGGTAGTCTATTTTGTAAGATTGTTGAGCACACTACATTTAGCTCCACATGCGACGCCTCGTCTAACTTCTGTTTGTTTGTCAAAAGCTCTTTTAAAAAAAATTTTGAATTGGGCATATGTGAAAAAGCTTCAATAAATGGTAAGTTAATATGTAATTTTTTAAGAGTTTAAGAAATTTACCGAATTGTTCATCTGTACGGTCTTTCTTTGTCGCATTGAGATATGGCACACGAGGTCAGGATTCTGTACTTACCAGTTTTGGTTTTTCATGGCTTATCTCAACCTTACCTTTTTCTACAACATTCTCTTGCCTCAATTTTGGTTCATCTAACCCTTTACTATCATGAGCAATAATTGCATGAATTTGCTCCTTTGGGTTAGTTTCAGTGTTGCTTGGCAAGCTGCCTTGTGGTCGTTCTAAGATCAGCTTAGCAAGCTGTCCTATTTGGTTCTCGAGCCCTTGAATCGATGCTTGCTGATTTTTGAGTGTTGTTTCGGTGTTTTAGAAACTAGTTTCTAACACCACGATGAATCTTGTTAGCATCTCTTCAACGTTCGACTTCTTCTCTTGTGGGTAAGGTTACTGTTGAAAGCCTGGAGGGGGTTGCTGTATCTAATTTCCTTGACCACCCCGTGAGAAGTTTGGGTGGTTCCTCCAACCTGGATTATAAGTGTTACTATAATGGTTATTTTGAGGTCTAGGATTATTACCCATATAGTTCATCTGTTCGCTTTCTATGCCTAGGTTGTAAGGTGGGTATTCTGTATTGCTCATTCCTCCTCCATTCGTATCACACTGCATAATAGGATGTACCTACGAAGAACCACACAAACCATCAATCTTTTTACTTAAAAGTTCTACCTGGTTTGACAGCATGGTCACTGCGTCGAGGTTAAAAACATTGGCGGCTTTTGTTGGCTTCGTCCTCATAACTTGCCACTGGTAGTTATTCAGTGACATCTCTTTAATGAATTCATAGGCAGCCTCAGGTGTTTGTTTGTTAAGTGTACCGCCGGCGGCTGCATCAATCAACTGCCTAGTTGAGGGGTTCACACCAGTGTAGAAGGTTTGAACCTATAACCATAATGGTAACCCATGGTGAGGGCACCTTCTCAGTAGGTCCTTGTATCTCTCCCATGCATCGTAAGGTGTTTCTAAATCCATCTGCACAAAAGAAGAGATATCATTCCTCAACTTAGGCGTTAGCCAGCGGAAAATATTTAAGTAAAAATTTTCGGTCATTTATTCCCATATAGTGATTGATCCTCGTGGTAACAAGTTCAACCACTGTTTGGCTTTATTCCTCAACGAGAAGGGAAACAACCGAAAGTGAATGGTATTGTCAGAAACACCATTAATCTTGAAAGTGTCGCAGAATTCCAATAAATTTGCCAAGTGATTGTTTGGATCCTCATCCTGCAAACCAACAAACTAAACAAATTGCTAAATCATCTGTATAGTGTTAGGTTTCAGTTCAAAATTATTTGCAGCAATAGCAAGTCTAACAATACTTGATTCGGTTCCTGTTAAATTAGGTTTAGCATAATCATACATAGTACGAAGAGCAGGATTTTGATTCACCTGGTTTGCGGCAACCACAAGGGGTAGCAGATTATTATCAGCCATCTCTTCGATATTATTAGTATCGTCCTCTTGCTCTTCTTGTATGTATTGTAGGCTTCGCCTTATTTCTCTTCGATTTCTGCGAGAGGTACCTTCTATATCACTGTCAAAAAGTACTAGTCTGACGGGTTCCTTCTAGTCATAAATTAGAGTCACCTGCTAGAAGCAAATAAAAGGAAAAAAAAATAGTAAGGAAAATAAAGAAAAATAAATAAATTAAAAATGACTAAAGTAATAAAAATTTAGTGTTCCTAATATCTTAGTCCCCGGCAACGGCTCTAAAAACTTGATGTGTCTCTAACTAACTATGATCACAATAAAGGCAAACGCACCTATCGTTTAATAGTATAGTTATGGTAAGACCGGTAATATAGTATCCACAAGGACCAAGAGTACTAGTAATTACTATCTTTTTATTATCTAGCCTAAGAATTTGAGTGATTTCTTTTAAACTAAAAATTGAATTAAAAGCGACAATAAAATAATTAGGAAAATACTTTTAGACAAGTTATATGAGATAGGCAATACCTAAGGAAGAATCTACCTAGACTTCACTTATTACTTTTGATTCATATGAGTTATTCACTTGACTTAATCCATAGAAATCCCTGATTTATGTTAATATCTCTTTCAATACTAAAAACACCTAACTCTAGGTTGATTAATTGAAATTTCTTTCTAATTAAAACCCCTATTGTCGTATTAACTCGATCTATGGATTCCCTTATTAGATTTGACTCTAATCCGGAAGATTTTCGTTGCCCAATTTCTAGGGTTGCAATCAACTCCACTTAATTGTGTTGATCTACTCTTAAACAGGGACCTTTACTCCACTGAATAAGCACATTCGACTTGAATCAATAACTTGAATTATCAAAACAAAAAAAACTCACAATTAAGAATAAGAACAATTATTTATCTTATAAATCAAATAATAATAAGATCTGTCTTAAGTTTCATCCCCTTATGTATCTAAGGGATTTAGTTCATACTAATGGGGGGAAACATCTTAAAATAATGAAAACAACAAAACATAAGAAAACCCAAAAACTTTTAAAGAACTTGATGGGAGATCTTCAGTCTTGATGGAGATCCTTCTACCGAGTTGCTCCCGACAACTGTCTTCGAGTATTTCCTACCTTCTATTCAGCCTCCCCGTTTAGGTTGCCCCCTAGGGTGTTTATATAGGCTTTGGAACACCTCTCTTTGCCTACAAGTGGTCTATTCTGAATAGAATTCAACTTTGATATGGCAGGGACACGCCCGTGTTCGATTCCTTAGACCGTGCTCGATTCTGCTCGCCACACACGGCCGTGTGGTCTGTCCGTGTACGTTGATCTAGGCCGTGTTTGATCCTGCACGTAATACACGACTGTGTTCGGTAGCCCAGGCCATGTTGATTCTTGAGGTAGGCCCAATTTGTCCTGTTTTGGCCCGTTTCTCGTTCTTTTTGACTCTCTAAGCTCTCCTGAGTGTAAAACATGAAATTAAGGGTTTAGGAGCATCGAATTCATCAAATCCAATAAAAATTCATCAAAAAATAAGCCAAGCATGGAGTGAAAATATGTATAAATTGAGTTTTATCAATACGTGTCTGGTTGTGCTTAGGTGTTTGTTGGGCCAAAACCTGAATAATAAGCGTAGTCCTCGTTATCATCCTCAAAATTAACCACAGGGCTTTTTCCTTTTTCTAGCCCTCCAGCTAGTATTTGGGCTAATTGGCTCATCATGTTTCTTTGAAATTCTAGCATTTGATTCTTCATATCTTGTTGAATTTTGGCTAATTGCTCTTGCATTTGTATTTGCATTTGCTCTAATCTCTTTAACCTTTGGTCCATTACTTCAGCTTGTACTGTAATGATGTTCGATTGGTTGGCTCTTGTCGATTTCCAGATTAACTGAAATAATTTTGTTTTAATTAGTGTCTCTTCGTGAAATTTAATGCATATGATGCAATGTGATGCAAATGCATGAGATGAATGCAAAAAGAGGCATTGACTCTGATTCAATTCTGTTAAAACAACTTTACTTGAAAACAAATTTCTTTACATAAAACATATTACATATACGGCCTTTCCCTAATACTCAAAGCGAAGACATCGATCATTTTCTTCATATCCGGATGTTAAGATCAAACCTCACAAATTTTTCCAATAGATGCCTCTAATAGCTCCTCTTTACTTGATTTGGGCTGCGACCCATTGCTCGCTCATCCCTATGATGCTTGTTTGCTTTTTTAAGGAAATCGAGACGTTAACGGCTCTCGAATAATCTTTGTTGGCTTGAATCCTCGGGTAACGAAGCAAAGTCATGTACTCCTCCGTCAGACCATCACCCTTCTTTCGTCGTGTTTACTCGGACCATATTCAGAAGGTCTCATTATCCTCCACTTTATCAAGAAATCCATTTTCCATGACAAGCTCTATATTTAGCAACTGAACATGAATCAACACCTCTTTTCTATGATGAAAATGCAATGCAATTATAACCAGAACAAAGAAATACGTTAGTACAAAAAAACATAAATAACAAATAGAGCACCTATTTGGATGACCACTAGGGGTTTGGAAGGGTTCTACCTGGGGTGGGCTCTTAAGGCTCGCTATATGGGTTTTTGGTTCTAAAGCAATGGTATCCGAACCGGTAAATTCCTCGATCCTCACCCATTATAAGCTCATATAGACCGAGTTCAGTTCAGGGGAATACATTTCCCTATTGCTATACGGAGATGAAAATCTGACGAAGACATAGGTATAGATGTATTCCGAAAGTGATCCACTATCCTATACGGAGATGAAGACCTCACGAAGGAATAGCTTCTCGCTCCCACTTAAAGGGGTAAAATCGAGCGAGTATGCAATATGATGCACGAAAGTATACTAAGAGACTCGGACTGAAAGCAAACATATCGAAATGGTGTAGAAAATGAAATGTAACGAAAGGATCGTAAATTTAAACCGAATTATCAATTTTCAACAAAAAGACAAGAAATAATCAACTCGTGGTTTGACTCTCTTATTTGGTCCCTAGCGGAGTCGCCAAGCTGTCGAAACTAATTTTTTGAAAAAACGGGTCGACTTTTGTTTTGAAAATGAAAACGAAAGAACAAGAGTCGCCAGCAATCTTTTTTTGTGAGGTGTGATCGGGTCACCTCGAAAAATAACTGTTTTTAATAAATGATTCGATTTATTTAAAACAACGCTTGTTGGTCTACGAAATTGAAAATATAGGTTCAGGAGTCGGTTAAGTACGAGGAAGGATTAGCACCCTTGTAATACCCAAAAATTGGTACCGAGTTGATTAATTAGCGTCTTCGTGTCGAAAATTAGAAATTTGAGGAAATTTTAAAAATACGATCCTTTGTTATAAAAAATTGAGAACATGGCATGTTTCACGTTAATCGAGAAAGAGAATCACGTCCCGTTAGTTAGGACACGATTTCTTAAATTCTCGATACGAGAATAAACGCCGAAAAACTTATTTATCTTTAAGGATGTTTGATTATCTCGATTTTAGAAAGAAATCATATTCCGTAAGTTAGAACACGATCTTTTCGTAATTCCCGAGATTATTTTAAAAGATTTCAAAACGTTCATTTATTCGGATTTGTCAAGAAGGTCAAAACCCCGTAAGTTAGGGAACGACCTTTTCGAATTTAAAAAAAACAAAGTATTGCTTATTTTAAACAAAATCTTTAATGCATCGTATAAAATGTAACATGATTTAGCGGTGAAATGTAAAAAAGCGTTGCTGTGCTTACGTACACAATAGAATGATAAATATATTGAAGCTTAATTCACGACGTGATTTAAATGAAATGGCTAAAAAACGTAAAGTGGAATACGGAGTAATAATAAATGAATGCTAATGCATGACAATCATATGAAAACATGAATAAACGAATTATGGTACGCACAATGGTAATAATCACACAACATACATCATTTCGAATACCAATTAATAATCAAAGAGCGAATGGAATGAAATAATATAAAAACAATTCAAAGTGAATAATATAAAATAAATAATACAAAAAAATTTAATTCAAAAATAAACAATTCGTAAAAAGAATATAAAATAGTTTGGAATAAATGATTTAAAGCGATTTAAAGCAAACAATGTAAAACAATTTTAAAAAAATAATATGCGAGAAAAATCTAAAATAAATAATATATAAAACAGTTTAAAATAATATAATATATAAAGTGATTTAAAATAATAATATACTAAATAATTTAAAATAAAATAATATCTAGAACAACTTAAAATAAATAATATAAACAGCATATTTTAAATAAAAACCTAAAATAAATAATATATAAACCTAAAATATAATATATAAAGAAAATAAAAAGAATAAATAAATAAGTAAATAGATAAATATAAAGAAAACAATTTAATAATGATTAAAAGGTTAAATGACTAAAATGAAGCGCACAAGAAATAATAGGGACTAAACGGAATAATATTCCTGTTCAAAGGACTGCTATATAACGCGCTAAAAAGATAAAGGGGAAAAGGGAAAATATCACAATTCCTTATGCGCATCATTTGAATGGACCGAAATAAAAAAAAATTAAAATTAAAAAGGATAGATTTTAAAAAAACCAAAAAAGAAAATAGGGCTATATTGAAACACGTGTAAAATCAAAAGGACCAAAAAAGTAATAAGGCCATTCATCTTAAAACACGCGGACCTGAGGTGGGTCGGGTTTGACCCGAAACGAATCTGTTTAAGGTGTCTATCTCTTCGAATGGTTTGAGGACCAAATTGAAGCAGAAATGAAAACCTCGTGGCAGAAATCAGAAATTTTAAAAAATATGGGACCACATTGAAACGCGTCGCAAAAGTAGATGGACCTTTGCGCAATTAGACCCTTAATTGAAAACGCGCGGATCCCCTGGAGCGGGTCAGGTCGCGCGCGGGTCAGGACCGTACAGCGTCGTTTTGGCACACAGACTAAAGGCCTAAAACGGCACTGTTTTGCTTGTTTATAAAAGGCATATTTTTTAAAAAAAATTTCATTTCTGCAGTTTGATTTTTAAAAACAGGGGGGGTCTCTGAATTCTCTCTAGACGAAGTCAAATTCGACCAAAGGGTCATTGTAGCTCATATTTGGCGATTACCAGCATCGCAATGGTGAAAGTCCGAAGGGTAAATTTTATTTTTTTATATTTTGCTGATATATTTATCTGTATATTGTTGAAACCATTTTTAAATCAGGTTTGAAAAAATGAAAACGACTTTAAAAATATGGAAATGGAGTTGCCACTGATCTTTTTATTCGAGGTGTGATCAGATCACCTCGAGATGGATTATTTTAATAAAACATTTTTATTAAAACAATAATTTTGGTTTACGAAATCTAAGAAAACAGGTTCGGGAGTCGGTTACGCACGAGGAAGGATTAGCACCCTCGCAACGCCCAAAATTGGTACCAAATTGATTAATTAATGTCCTGACATCGAAAATTTGAAAAGATTTTAAATCACAATCCTTTTTGCTAGGGAAAACTTGAAAAATTCAGCCTGATGCCGAGACCTGCTTATTTCGAAGGAACAAAGTATCATACCCAGCGAGTTAGGATACAACATTTCATGTCCCCGAAAATATTCTTATCTTTCGACATTCAATACTCGTATATTTAAAATTAAGAAGAATATTCAATTATTTGGGTCAAATAAAAAATCGAAGCCCAGTAAGTTAGGGAACTATTTCTCATAATTCCCGAATACGGAATATTGCCTTGTTGTTTTGGAAATTCTTATCTCGAGATGATAAAATATCACACCCAGTAACTTAGGGCGCAATGTCTTAAATTCCCGAGAATAAGTTTTTTTATTTGAAATATTGTGCATTTAGATTTAAAAGAGAAAAGGGTACTCGGTTGCTTGGTTTCAACGAGAAGAATCGGAACCTAGTAAGTTAGGGCACAATTTTCTCGAAACCTCCAAACACGAGCATCGCCTTACTCTTTTGAAATTCTTGTCTTGGGATGATAAAATATCACACCTAGTAAGTTAGGGCGCAAGGTCTCAAATTCCTGAGAATAAATTTTTATATTTTGAAATATTGTACATTTGGATTTAAGAGAAAAAAAGGGTACTCGGTTGCTAGGTTTTAACGAGGAAAATCGGAACCCAGTAAGTTAGGGCACGATTGTCTCAAAACCCCTAAACACGAACATTGTCTTATTTCAGAAAAACTTTAAATAATAATAAAAATGATCTTTAAAGCTAAATTGACATTAAACACAACATTTTTCATGATATGCAATGGAATACTAATATACAAAGTCAACATCAAATATTACAATGATGAATCACAAATAATTAATGGCTACGAATTAACAAATTATAATCCATGCAATAACAATAGTCACTGTCGTAACCATTTTTTTTTGGAAAACGACAAAATGAGGCGGGTTCGACTTAGGTTTTTTTAAAAAATGAAAAAAGAACGGGAGTCGCCACCGACCTTTATTTGGTGTGATCGGATCACCTTTATTTTAATAAAATATTTTGTTTTACTAAAACAGTGTTTTTGGTCTGCGAAGTTTTGAAAATCGGGTTCGGAGTCGATTCACATGACGAGGAAGGGTTAGCACCCTCGATACGCCTAAAATTGGTACCAAAGTGATTAATTAATGTCTTAATGTCGGAAGTTTGAGAGGATTTTTAAATTCGGATCTTTAAAAAATGTATTAGGATATTCGAGATTTCTTTGGTTCGAGAGGATACGAACGTCACATCCAGCACGTTAGGACATGAAATTCTAAACCTTCATAATCAAAGCCATCTCATGATTTTATGAAGTTTACCAGAAGGGTGTTTAGTTATTTAGTCAAACGGAAAATCGTAACCCAGCACGTTAGGGCACTATTCCCCGAGTTCGTAAATACAAAACATTGCTTTTATTTCAAAACTTTTAAATGGAGTATCAATTTTACAAAATACATCGTATCGTATTAGTTTAAAAAGACTCGAGTCAAATCTTGAGATTTCTTTGTTCAAAAGATATAAACATTACATCCATTTCGTTAGGACACAATGTTTTAATCTCTCGTAATCAAAGTCGTCTTGTGATTCATGAACTTCGTAAAAAGGATGTTAAGTTATTTAGTTAAGCGAAAAATTGCAACCCAAAGACGTTAGGGCACTATTTTCAATTTCTAAATACTGAAACATTGCTTTGCTTTAAGAATCTTTGGATAGAATAGGACGATTTCACAAATTGTATTTTTATTTAGCGAAATTATTGAAAATTGCAATAGCAATAATAATACAAATAAAGGATGATTGATAACGATAATGATGGCGGTGATGATGGATAACAACACTAAACAAATGATAATAAAGATGTTATATAATGGTAATAATAAAGAATAAAAATAAACACGATAACAAATAAAATATGTCTATGGATTTGACATGTGAAAACCATGACTAACAATAGAAATAACAAATAATAATAATAATAATAATAATAATAATAATAATAATAATGATAATAAAATAGCTGAAATACATAAAACAAATAATGATAACAATAGTATATATATAATAATAATAGCAATAATAATACGTAGTGATAATAATAGTAAGATGTACAATATGTTAATAATATAAACACAAAGATAATGATGATAATAAAATGACGATAATAATAAAAGGTAGTAAAAAATAATAAGAAAATAATGAGATGATAATAAGGATAATTACAGTAAAATAATAATAATAATAATGAAATAATAAAATTAACAATAAAATGATGATAAAAATAATAATGAGACAACACTAATAAAGAGTAATAGCATATAAAATAATAAAGAAAATTAAATAATGAATGATAAAATAAATAATGATAATAATGAAAATGAATAGTAATAGTAATATAAATAAGATAGTAGTAATGATAATAATTAAATGAAAAATGGCAATAGTAATAAAATAAGAGCGGTAATACTAATAATAATAGTATGGTATTAATAATAATAATCTGAATAACATGGTTTTTTTAAATAAAACAAATAAATAAACAAACTCGTTTAACAAATTAAGGATTGTATTGAAAACGACATAAAATCAAGGTTAAAATGCAACAAATCAAAAAGGGTAGGGGACCATAGTGTCATGCGCTTGAACTTAGAGGACCAAATGGGTGAATAACCCACCCACGATCTTGTGACGTTTCAACGAGCCAAGCGCGGATCAAATCGAAAGCGAAATAAAATAGCAGGGCCAATTTAAAAAAAAGGAAAAATGCTAGATGGGAGCTGATTGAGTGGCACTGCAAAAGAGAAGGATCTATCGCGCAAATATCCCTTTTAGGGGATATGCGCAGTCTCCCCTATATCCAAACGACGCCGTTTGGTCTGATATAAAAACCCCTTATTATTTTTTTTACAAATCAAGTTCCAGAACCCTAAAGTTCTCAAAAAAATTGCAGCAGCCAAAGTTTTTTTCTCTCCTCTCTTCCTCCCCGACGTTCGAGCTTCCTTCTCCACCGTCGTCCGTCACGCCACCACCAGTCCGGTGGACGACGAGGCGTAGAGAGGGCCCTGGTTCGAGATCTGCTAAGAGGCCAAGATTTGGGCCTTTTGAAGCTTGAGAGCGGAGAACCTCCTCTCTGCTCTCGGCCTCATCGGCGAAGGGGCTGACTCCGTGACGCGACCGGGTTCAGTAACACCCTCTTCGCCTTCTTTTTTATTTTTGTTTGTTAAAGTTTTTTATTTTATTTTTATTATAAAATGTATGAAGAAAAAAAGCGATAAATAAAATAGAAAATATTAGAAACCGAATCAACCTTAAGCTTTTCTTCTCTTCTTGATTCTTGATGCTTTTTATTTTCGAGATAAAAAACTCTTGTTTGGATCTCCTTTCCTTTTCCTTTTTACGATTCAAAATGATCTCTTTTTTGCTTCTTGTTTCTTTTCTTGTTTTTAATCGAAAAAAAAGGAAAAAGGACCCTACAACGGGAGATCCTTGGCTTTTATAGCCATTTACAAAGATTTTTATTTTCTTCATTCTCTGTTGCTTCTTTGTTCGCGTGTTTCTTTTGTTTTGCAGGTCATGGCGGTGGCGGAGCGGGTGGGGCGGTGGGAGGAGGTGGCGGTCGAAGGCGGTGAGACCAGGGTCGAGGCATGGCCTTGAGGCAAGTGGCCTAGGTTTTTGATTTTTTTTTCGATTTGTTTTTCTTTTGTTTTGTTTTTGTGTTTTTGTTTTTTTGGGTTTGTTTGGGTGGCTAATTGGGCCTCGGGTTTGAGTGAGTTTGGGCTTGTAAGGCGGGTAAAATGGGTCTCATCTGTTGCCCTCTTTGCTCATTGTCGTATATGGCGATAGAGCAAAGACATAAGAAAGACCCATTTTGCCCGGTCTCAGTGGGCCTTAACTTCTTTTGGTGCTCTTTTCTTTAGGTAGCCCCATTCAGTCCACCGCATCTGGTCGTTTTGATTCTATTCCACCGTTGCTTTGGTGAGATAGGACTTGTAGTTTCAATTTATTCATTGCGCCTTGTATCTTGACCGCTCTTGCAAATTCAGGAATGTCAAAACTGCTATCTTCAATCTGATCCTTGCAAACTCAAGGACCACCAGACTGATATCTTCGATCTGCTTCCTACAACTTCAGGAAGGTCAAATCTGCTTTCTTCAATCCGATCCCAGCAAACTCGGGGATCACCAGACTGATTTCTTCGATCTGCGTCCTGCAACTTCAGGAAGGTCAAATCTGCTTTCTTCAACCTGATCCCAGCAAACTCGGGGATCACCAGACTGATTTCTTCGATTTACTTTCTTACTCCACGAGAACTTCGAGGAAATAAGAATTCAGGGAGAAGAGATTCGTAGTCTCCATCTTCTCTACCGAAACTTCAAAGAAATAAGGACTTATCCTCATTGTTAACTCAGGGAGACGGGATTTGTAATCTCAACCTACTCCACTGGAACTTCGAGGAAACAAGAATTCAGGGAGAAGAGATTTGTAATCTCCATCTTCTCTTACTGAAACTTCAAAGGGAATAATGATTGATCCTCATTGTTAACTCAGGGAGACGGGATTTGTAATCTCAATCTACTCCACGGGAACTTCGAGGAAATAAGAATTCAGTGAGAAGAGATTTGTAATTTCCATCTTCTCTTACTGAAACTTCTAAGGGAATAATGATTGATCCTCATTGTTAACTCAAGGAGACGGGATTTGTAATCTCAACCTACTCCACTGGAACGTCGAGGAAATGGGAATTCAGAGAGAAGAGATTCGTAGTCTCCATCTTCTCTACTGAAACTTCAAAAAATTAAGAATTTATCCTTATTGTTAACTCAGGGAGACGGGATTTGCAATCTCAACCTACTCCACTGGAACGCCGAGGAAATGAGAATTCAGAACTTTTCAATTTGCTTCCTTACTATTTTCAGGATGACATCAATCTTTAATCTGCCCCACTAAGATCTTAAGGAAACGAAATCTGAACTTTTCAACGTGCTTCCTTACTATCTTCAGGAAGACTTCATTCTTCAGTTTGTCCCACTATCATCTCTAGGGAACAAAGTCTAAACTTTCCAACTTGCTTGCTTACTATCTTTGGAAGACTTCAATCTTCAGTTTGCCCCACTACAATCTTGAGGGAACAAAATCTGAACTTCAATATCGCTACACCGTTCTTTGAGGAACTTGTCCTGTAGAATTAATTTTATGTGCTTATGCTTATGCAAATGATGAGGATATTATGATCGAAATGACTCAAAGTCTCCTAACTGCATGTGTTATGGACGACACTTGCATGAACGCAGAATGTCATGAGAATGATCTTTTGACAATGATTAGGATGCAATGATCAGAATGAATCGAATGCTCCTAGCTAAATGACAACGGATGACTTTTGCATAAATGCAGAATGTCATGAGAATGGTCTTTTTATGATGATTAGGATGCAATGAGTCGAATGCTCCTAACTAAACGTGCTTTGAAATGATGTATGAATGCAAAATGAAATGATCCCTTTTAAATGCTTGGGGTCATCATTGCTCGTAGTCCATTAATGTTCTATCACTGATACGCTATCATGCTTTCTCGTTCAGCCAGTATCTTTGATAGAAAACCCAAAGAAATGATCATATTATGCTCAACAAGCTTGCCCCGCTGTAATTTCAGGGTCCCTTCCACTGTACCTTCTGAGACATAAAGTTTGCATCTCTCCCTGCAACTTTAGGAGAATAACATTTGGCTTCTTCTACCTATCCTGTCAGAACTCGAGGTATAGGATCAATTTGATCTGTTACACCATTCACGGTGTAATGACCAGATGTGGGCTCGATCGTGCATGAATCAGAGTATCATTTTCTTTTCCCGAGAATGATCTCTTTGTGCTGCTGGGTTGACATTGCTCGTTATCTGTCAAGGTCGTATCACCGGTGAAATGTATTGTCACTTCGTTCAACCAATAAAAGGTCCAAAGAGATAATCATCTTTCTCCAATATTTCCAAACCTTGAGCTGAGTGAGTTCTAAACAATAGTCCTGTTTCAGGTCTTTGTATTATTCAGAAGCTTCCAGAGTAATATGCAAAACTCCTTTTATGAAAGTATTATTAATCCACTAATCGTTATTTCAATGCAAAATGCCTAAAAAAGATTGTAGAAAAGAAATTGCTTGGGAGCATAGCTCGAAACAAACAAGTTAATCAAAGCTAGCAAAGGTAATTAAGAAGGAAATTTATCGGTGTTTTTTTTTTTGAAAGGAATAAAATAACCACAAGTAACAAAAATGGGTAAAATGGAAACTAAGTGCCCCAGATATCGTAGCTTGAGCTTCTATTCCAACTTCGAGGACCATTTTGAGCTTAATATGTGTTCGGGATTGAGTGCTTTGTCGATGCCCCAAGCGTAACATATTTCTTGACGTAGCAAGGCTCTGTATGCCCTACTTTCGATCAAAATTTTGAGTCGCCCTTTTGGGTTTTCAACTCAAATACCCTTTGGTCTCAAAGCGCCCTTTTGGGTTTTCGCCTTGGCCTCTCCTCTTTTCTTTTTCTTTTCTTTTTTCGTGTTTTTTTTTATTGAATCTGAACTCACCGGATTGGGCAGGTCCTTGTCATCCATCTTGGTTAACACTCATGTTTCCCTAGAATAGGCCTTCTTTGCTGTATAAGGCATTTACTTTTCTTTAGAGTTCTTTTGGATAAGAAGAATCTCTCTTAATGCTAGGTCATCTTCCTGAAATACTCTTGAGCGAACCTTTTTTCAAGCCCGTATCCGTTTTTTTTTTGGTACATTTGACCTGCTGAATACTTTCAATCAAGCTTCTTGAGGCATTCGCTTCCCGATTCAATCAAGCTTGGGAAAAGGAATCCTATCTTCCAACAATTATTTCCCTTTCATAAACCAATAGGAAAGATGCCCCGACAAAAGTCCTAGCCAACGTTCAAGATACTTAAAGGGTAAATGGTAACTTCTCTATGCCAACCTTTACAAGTCTCACTATTTTTAAAAATCTTGAATGTTTTTCTTTTTCCTTCTTTTTTTTTTTTGCCGACTTTGTAATTTTAGCGAGATGAAGCGACCTTCACCTCTCGTTGAGGTAACCAACGACCATGAATATGAATCGATGTTGGCTAAAGGCTGGCTTGTTAACATCCATGTTCATATAGGAACAATGGAGAAAACACGATCTTCCTTGATTTGGCATTTTATGGCATAACAGATACAATTTCCCTAATGACCGAGCCTCTTGATTAGCTAGGTCATTTGTAAAACATGGGTTCTTGAACCCCAACCTTAACAGCATACCCATGTTTTAGTAGCTTGGCATGCCTTGATATGATTGTGCGAAAACATATTGAATTCCTGAAAATAACTCAACGATGCCTTGCCTTATTCCTACGAGGAGCTACGCTTCCATCTTCATCTCCTTTGTTAGTTCATAGCATCTGTTGACACTTCACAAGGTAGGATCCATCATTGGGGAAGTAAGTCGCAATCTTTGTCATCTTCAAAGCCCTTAGATCCCTCTAGATACATATCTCACTAAAAAGGGAGTCAGCAACAGCGTCGTTCATGTCATTGATATCTGGGGGCCCATTGTGGGCAGAAAATCCAAAGAATAAATGATCCTAAGGATGATTATTAGTATGATATGGTCATGAGTGAAAAATATTCAGTATGAAATGTAAAGAATGAAAATATCTACTTGGAAAGATGCATTTTATTGAAATAAATATTCTGGACACAAGCCTACTTCTCAAAAGAAATCTTATTGCTTCCAGGCTTGAAGCAACAAGTGTGTTTTACACATCACTCTAGATTAACTTTAAAAATACATGTTTCTTCCACAGTCCCATTGTTCAAAACACTTTCAAGTACATACAAGCAGATGTTCGGAAAACTTTTATTCCTCGGTTCTCTTCGGGTATACCATTTCTCCATCATCGAACCTCACAATGCCCATGTTGATGAGATTTTCCACCAATTTTTTGAAAGTAAGGCAATTTTCTATCGAATGGCCTGTGATCCCCGCGTGGTACTCACACTGAGTGCTTGGGTCATACCATTTTGGGTATGGAGGTTGCATCGATTTTGGATATTGGGGGGACACTACGTGTGCATCAAATAAGCTTTGATGCAACTCCTTATACGTCATAGGGATTGACGTAAATTGGAGTTTTTAATGTTTTTCCTTGTACGGGATTCTTTCCTTGACGAACCTTGATATTCAGTGGTCACCGTTTTTGGCTGGTTAACGGTAATTGACTTTGAGTCCCCAAGTTTATATTATTCACCTCGTCATCTCTTTTCTAGAAGCGGGCCTTCTAGTGGTTTCCCAACTTCAATTTTGCAGATCGATTGCATGTTCGATCATCTCCGACAAAGACAATATCGGAAAAATTTTTAGTGGCACTTCTAAGCATGTGATTAATGAAGGAGCTTTCAACGTATTGACAAACAAAGCATGGTTGTCTCTTTTCTAAGCGGTGGGTGAACTTGTGGCTACTTC
Source organism: Gossypium rotundifolium (assembly GCA_025506655.1). Classification (NCBI taxonomy): domain Eukaryota; kingdom Viridiplantae; phylum Streptophyta; class Magnoliopsida; order Malvales; family Malvaceae; genus Gossypium; species Gossypium rotundifolium. The sequence continues at coordinate 33,411,725 of CP106733.1, read as the reverse complement.
CTCCACCATTGGGCATATTGCTGAAACTTTCATTTGGCTTTTCTCCATATTTTGGGCGTGATTCGATCGGGAGCTATATCGGCTACATGCCGTATTGTTTCGGAAGGCTGTGCTAGGTCCCTCCACGACTTGATCTGGTGCTATTTGGTGATTGTACCATTTGGCATGACCGGCCAAACTATCCGAAAACAATGAATAAGCGGTTGATCGTTGTTAACATATCCCGCCATCCGTCGACGAACATTGTGATGTGCGCTTGGGCAACTGGTCCCATTGTATTTTCAAAATCTGGGGTCTTGAACTTTGGCGGAAGTACGAGTGCAGGACTAGGCTTAAGTCTTTAGCGTCTACCCGTAGCGATGGTCGTGATTTCTATTTCCTTAAACTTTTCTTCAACCATCTGCAGCGATCCTCGAGTTATGCAGGAAGGTTTGCTTTTGCCTTATCCATTTCACCATTTCATCAAGATCGGGGACTATAGGATTAGCGGAACTTCTCCGAGATTAGTGCACGAACCGATCGAAAAGTCTGGCGGCATTGCGGTCTCAACTTTGCACGTGGCTCGATAACAAAAGGCGTCCTTTGGGGATATATTTACGGTGGTGCTTGGGTATTTGGCGGGGTAAATCCGGAGGTAGCGAGGTCGTCATTATTCCACGAGCTAGCAGTGGCGCCCTTTCCTCGTTCATTGGCCAATAGTTGCACCAACTGGCTTATCATGTTGTTTTGGGACTCTTGCATTCGTTCTATCATATCTTGTTGTATCTTGATTAATCGTTCTTGCATCTGCTCCTGTATTTCCTTTTGCATTTGTTCTAGTCTTTCCATTCTTTGATCCATGTCTTCTAGGTTACTGAAATAACTTTATCTAATTAGGGTCTTTCTACAAATCTAAATGCATGTGATATGATGCAAGGCAAATGCATGAAATGCAATGCAAATGCATGCATAGAGAAAGAGAGGCGTTGATTATGAATTCAATTTCATTAGAAGAACTTCTCTAGAAAATACATTTCTTTACATAAAACGGATTGCATATGCGGCTTTGTCCTCATAGTCCAGGTGAAATCCTCTTCTTCGTATCCGGATGTTATGGTCGTGTCCCGTGAACTTCCCCAATAAATGCCTCTTCTAGCTCCTTGTTCTTCAGTCCAGGCCGTGCCTCTTCACTCGCTTATCCTCCGCGATATTTATAAGCTTCCTTCAGGAAATAAAGACGCGATGACTCTTCAATAATCCTTGTCGGCTTGAATCCTCGGGCAGAGTCTTGTATTCTTCTGTGGGTTATCAGTCCTCTCTTGTTGTTTACCTGGACTATGTTCGAATGACCGTATTACAATCCACTTTATCAAGTAACACATTTCCTTATGATAAACTCTTCTATTTAGCAATCGAATATGAATCAACACCTTCTTTCTAAGATGACGCGGTGTGATGCAATACAATGCAATCACAAACAAAACAAAACACGTTAGCACAGGAGAAATAAACAAAATAGAGTATCTATCCAGGTGACCACTAGAGGTTTAACATAGTTCTACCTAAGGTGGGCTCCTAGGTTTTCTACATGTGGTTTGGTTCTAAGGAGGGTACCGAACCGTGATTCCTCGATCTTCACCCATTATAGGCTCATATAGACCGAAGTTCGGTTCGGGGAATACATTTCCCTATGGCTGCACGGAGATGAAAATCTCACGAAGACATAGAATACGGATGTATCCGGCGATCCACTATCCCGCGGAGGTGAAAACCTCACGAAGGAGTAGTTTCTCACTCTCACCTAAAGGCGTGACCACAACGGTCATGCAATGTAACAACATACAATAAAAAGATCATAAATTTTCAAATCAAATTTTTAAATTTTCGACAAAAGACAGAAAATAATCAATTTATGGCTTGACTCTCTTCAATGTCCCCAGTGGAGTCGCCAAGCTGTCGTAACCATTTTTTTTTTGGAAAACGACAAAATGAGGCGGGTTCGACTTAGGTTTTTTTAAAAAATGAAAAAAGAACGGGAGTCGCCACCGACCTTTATTTGGTGTGATCGGATCACCTTTATTTTAATAAAACATTTTGTTTTACTAAAGCAGTGTTTTTGGTCTGCGAAGTTTTGAAAATCGGGTTCGGAGTCGATTACATACGAGGAAGGGTTAGCACTCTCGTCGCCCAAAATTGGTACCAAAGTGATTAATTAATGTCTTAATGTCGGAAGTTTGAGAGGATTTTAAATTCGGATCTTTAAAAATGTATTAGGATATTCGAGATTTCTTTGTTTTGAGAGGATACGAGCGTCACATCCAAAGACGTTAGGACATGAAATTCTAAACCTTCATAATCAAAGCCATCTCATGATTTTATGAAGTTTACGGAAGGGTGTTTAGTTATTTAGTCAAGCGGAAAATCGTAACCCAAAGACGTTAGGGCACTATTCCCGAGTTAAGTAAATACAAAACATTGCTTTTATTTCAAAACTTTTAAATGGAGTATCAATTTTACAAAATACATCGTATCGTATTAGTTTAAAAAGACTTGAGTCAAATCTTGAGATTTTTTTGTTCCGAAAAGATATAAACATTACATCCAGCTCGTTAGGACACAATATTTTAATCTCTCGTAATCAAAGTCGTCTTGTGATTCGCGGAACTTCGTAAAAAGGATGTTAAGTTATTTAGTTAAACGAAAAATCGCAACCCAGCACGTTAGGGCACTATTTTCCGAATTTCTAAATACGAAACATTGCTTTGCTTTAAGAATCTTTGGATAGAATAGGACGATTTCACAAATTGTATTTTTATTTAGCGAAATTATTGAAAATTGCAATAGCAATAATAATACAAATAAAGGATGATTGATAACGATAATGATGACAGTGATGATGGATAACAACACTAAACAAATGATAATAAAGATGTTATATAATGGTAATAATAAAGAATAAAAATAAACACGATAACAAATAAAATATGTCTATGGATTTGACATGTGAAAACCATGACTAACAATAGAAATAACAAATAATAATAATAATAATAATAATATAATAATAATAATAATAATAATAATGATAATAATAAAATAGTGAAATACATAAAACAAATAATGATAACAATAGTATATATATAATAATAATAGCAATAATAATACGTAGTGATAATAATAGTAAGATGTACAATATGTTAATAATATAAACACAAAGATAATGATGATAATAAAATGGCGATAATAATAAAAGGTAGTAAAAAATAATAAGAAAATAATGAGATGATAATAAGGATAATTACGGTAAAATAATAATAATAATAATGAAATAATAAAATTAACAATAAAAATGATGATAAAAATAATAATGAGACAACACTAATAAAGAGTAATAGCATATAAAATAATAAAGAAAATTAAATAATGAATGATAAAAATAAATAATGATAATAATGAAAATGAATAGTAATAGTAATATAAATAAGATAGTAGTAATGATAATAATTAAATGAAAAATGGCAATAGTAATAAAATAAGAGCGGTAATACTAATAATAATAGTATGGTATTAATAATAATAATCTGAATAACATGGTTTTTTTTAAATAAAACAAATAAATAAACAAACTCGTTTAACAAATTAAGGATTTGTATTGAAAAGCGACATAAAAATCAAGGTTAAAAATGCAACAAATCAAAAAAGGGCAGGGGACCATAGTGTCATGCGCTTGAACTTAGAGGACCAAATGGGTGAATAACCCGCCCACGATCTTGTGACGTTCAACGAGCCAAGCGCGGATCAAATCGAAGCGAAATAAAATAGCAGGCCAATTTAAAAAAGGAAAAATGCTAGATGGGAGTGATTGAGTGGTATTTGCAAAGAGAAGGATCTATCGCAAAATATCCCTTTTAGGGGATATCATGATCTCTATATCCAAAGCGGCCGTTTGGTCTGATATAAAAACCCCTTATTATTTTTTTTACAAATCAAGTTCCAGAACCCTAAAGTTCTCAAAAAAATTGCAGCAGCCAAAGTTTTTTTCTCTCCTCTCTTCCTCCCCGACGTTCGAGCTTCCTTCTCCACCGTCGCCCGTCACGCCACCACCAGTCCGGTGGACGACGAGGCGTAGAGAGGGCCCTGGTTCGAGATCTGCTAAGAGGCCAAGATTTGGGCCTTTCGAAGCTTGAGAGCGGAGAACCTCCTCTCCTCTGCTCTCGGCCTCATCGACGAAGGGACGGCTCCGGCGACGCGACCCCGGGTTCAGGTAACACCCTCTTCGCCTTCCTTTTTTATTTTTGTTTGTTAAAGTTTTTTTATTTTATTTTTTATTATAAAATGTATGAAGAAAAAAAATAGTAAATAAAAACAGAAAATATTAGAAAACCGAATCAACCTTAAGCTTTTCTTCTCTTCTTGATTGCTGATGCTTTTTATTTTTCGAGATAAAAAAACTCTTGTTTGGATCTCCTTTCCTTTTCCTTTTTTCTGATTCAAAATGATCTCTTTTTTTGCTTACTGTTTCTTTTCTTGTTTTTTAATCGAAAAAAAAAAGGAAAAAAAGGACCCCTACAACGGGGAGATCCTTCGGCTTTTATAGCCATTTACAAGAGATTTTTTATTTTCTTCTGTTCTCTGTTGCTTCTTTGTTCGCGTGTTTCTTTTGTTTTTGCAGGTCATGGCGGTGGCAGAGCAGGTGGGGCGGTGGCGGAGGAGGTGGGTCGGAAGGCGGTGACCGAGGTCGTGGTGCCTTGAGAGGCAAGTGGCCCTAGGGTTTTTTGATTTTTTTTTTCTGATTTGTTTTTTCTTTTGTTTTGTTTTTTGTGTTTTTGTTTTTTTGGGTTTGTTTGGGCTGGCTAATTGGGCCTCGGGTTTGAGTGAGTTTGGGCTTGTAAGCCCGGGTAAAATGGGTCTGTACAGTCACATAACACAGTTTTGACATTAGCAATTGGAAAAAATGGAGCAGAATAATATATAACTAATCATAAGAAATGAACCAAAATCAAATTAAAATAAATAGAAAGTAAACATTTAAAAATAATAATAAACAAATTTAAAGTGATGTAAGAAGTAGCTTTAAAAATCAATAATATTCAATAATTTAAGACAAATGTTACATAATATATATATATATATATATGAAAGTGCGAAATAATATTGAAACATTTTAAATTGAATGAATAAAATCTAAAATAATGTATATAAAATAATTTAATATACAAAAAAAGTTTAAAACAATATATATAAAAGTCTAGAATAAGCAAAATGTATAAAGTTATTTTAAATAAATAGCAAAACAAATTTTAATAAACATTATATTAAAACAAGTTAAAATAAATAATATATATATAAAATAAATTTGAAAAAACAAATAGCATAAATATTATTCATATCATATGATGAAATAGTTTAAAATTTAACTAATAAATAAATTAAATAAAGGCAAAGATTGTATATGAAAACAAAAAAAAAGGTACTTAATTTAAATGAAATAAAATTAAAAGACTATTACAGAAAAAATCATCTTTACAAATTGGGATCAAATTGAAATACACGTTGTCGAAACCATTTTTTATCGAGTTTTGAAAAACGGAGATCGACTTTAAAAACATGGAAATGGAGTCGCCATCGATCCTTTATTCGAGGTGCGATCGGATCACCTTGAGATGGTTATTTTAATAAAACATATTGATTTATTAAAACAATAATTTTGGTCTACGAAATCTAAGAAAACAGGTTCGGGAGTAGGTTACGCACGAGGAAGGATTAGCACCCTCGCAACGCCTACAATTGGTACCAAATTGATTAATTAATGTCTTGATGTCAAAAATTGAAATGATTTTAAAACTACGACCTTCTTTGACCCATTTGAAGATACTCGATTTTGAATATTAAGATTCTCTGGTTCCGAAGAAATAAAATATCACATCCAGCATGTTAGGATGTAACGATTTAAGTCTTCGAATTCCAGATCATCTAAAATTTCTCAAAACTCATGCATTGAGATTTTGAAAGGGTATTTCATTATTTGGGATCAAACGAAAAATCGAACCCCAACACATTAGGGCACGATCTCTTGGATTTCCAAACACGAAACATTGCCTTATTTTAAAACTAAGAAAACACGAATGAAATCTTAAAAGGATATTCGGTTATTTGGTCAAACAAAAAATCGAAACCCAGCATGTTAGGGCACGATCTCTCGAATTTCCAAACACGAAACATTGCCTTATTTTAAAAACCTTTGAATGAAATGATTTTTTTAAAACTGAAATGACATCAAAACGCAACATTTTCGTAAGATACAATGGAATACTAATATACAATGCAAGATATTAATCTGTACATCAAATATTACAATGATGAATCACAAATAATTAATAATTACAAATTAGCAATTTACAATTCATACAATAGCAATAATCATGTAACACGTCTTAATCTTAGCAGTTGAAGAAAATGGAGCAAGATATTACACAAAAATGAATGTAGAATGAAAATCAATAAAACCAATATTTTGCAACATTATTTAAAGATAAGATATGTGAAATAATCAAAATAATTAATATACAATGTCTTAAAATAAGTAGTAAATAAAATAATTTTTAAAAGATAAGTAAAAGTATGAAATAATTTAAATTAACTAATATATATATATATATATATATATGAATGTCCAAAGTAAATAATATGAAGGAAATATTTAAAATAAATACTATATGAATTTAATATAGATAATATATGTAAAATAAATTAAAATAAATTACAACAAATAAAAAAAAAGCCTTTTCGTATAGTGAAGAAACAAATAGATTAAAACAGGTTAAGGACCAACTTGAAATCTAAATAAATTCGGGGTTAAAATTGCAAATAATAAAACATTGCTAGAGACTGAAATGAAACACGTACAAAGATGCATGTATTAAAAAAGAATATTCCCGCGCTATTTAAAAGAAGTCGTTTTATACTGGACTAAAGCGAACAAATGACGAAATAACAGGTAAATTTGAAGAAACAAAAGAATTAAATTGCAAACACAAGGAAAAACGGAAGGACTATAAACGTAAATAACCCATTTACTCAAAACGCGCGGATCCTTCGTCGGGTCAGGTCACTCGCGCGGGTATCGCCCTTAAACGACGCCGTTTTGGTCATTAACAGGCCACACCAAAACGACGTCGCACCGGGGGGCTATAAATACTAAAAAATCAGTTTAAAAAACATTTTTAACACTGTCTTTAAAAAAAACCAAACAAAACTCTTAGAAAATAAGCCTTAGCCCTTCGAGCACCGACCCATGCTTGGCCTAGCTCCGATCGTTGGGTCACCATATTCTGCAGCCATGCGCGTGGCCGGAGGCTAAAAAAGGCCAATTTAAACTCCTTTATGAGCCCTAAACACAGATCCGAAAAAACTAAAGCCAAATCCCTTGTTAAAATCGAAAAACCCACCCAAAACGCTTCGGATTCGAGACTCTGATCTCACCAAAAGGTAAAAGTTTGCATTTTTATTCTATTTCTATGCATGCATGACATTCGAAATGAAAAATAGACTCAAAAAAATTGAAAATACCTCTGCTTTGGGTATATTTTTCTTGTATAAAAAAAATCGTCCCCGATCCTTTGTTGGCTTTTGATTATGTAGCCCAAAAAAAAACTGAAAAGAAAAACAAAATACATTTTTATTCTCTATTCTCTGCTGTTATTTTATTGTTGCTGTTATTTGTTGTTTTTTCTATAGGTACAAGGCCGTGGAGACGTCGACGTGGCGGTTCAGAGGCTATTCAAGTAGTGGCGTGCGCGTGGGTACGAAGGCCATGTGGGAGCAGCGGCGCTACGTGCGGTCGCATGCGTCCGGGCACACACGAGGGAGTCCAAGCGTTTGGCTGGGTTGCGACGCTGGAAGCATGTGGCGCAAAGGGGACACCCTAGGGTTTCCTATTTGTTTTCTGTTGTGGGCTAGGAGCATTTGGGCCTGCTGTTGATTTTATTAATGGGCTTGTAAAAACCAGACTGTTATTGGACATGGACTTTAATGGGTTTTTATATTTTTTGTTTGGTTTTGATTTATTAAACTGGTTAATTGGGCCCGGGCATAAATTGGGTCTTATTTTTGCTCATTGTCGTGTAACGAGAATAGAGGAAAGACTTCAAAAAGGGCCAATTGTGTCCGGTCGTGCCTCTTTCAGTGCTTTTCTTCTTCGAGTAGCTTCGTTCCATCCCGCTTCATCTTCAGGGTTCTGGGAACTGGCGCTTCGATCCCATTCCAATGTAATTTTAGGGAGAAGAGATTTGTCGTTTCAATCTACTCTACTGGAACTTCGAGGAGATGAGAATTCAAAGAGAAGAGATTAGTAGCTTTGATCTTCCTACTGAAACTTCTCAAAAATGAAAGTTGATCCTCAATACACTCATGGAGAAGGGATTTGTAGCCTCAACCCGCTTCACTGGAACTTCGAGGAGATAGAAACTCAGGGAGAAGAGATTCGTAACTTCAATCTTCTTACTGAAACTTCTCGGAAATAAAGTTGGATCCTCATTGTCAACTCTGGGAGACAGGATTTGTAATTTCAACCTACTCCGCTGAAACTTCAAGGTGATAAGAATTCAGAGAGAAGAGATTTGTAATTTCAATCTTCTCTGCTGAAATTTCAAAGAAATACGGACTAATCCTCATTGTAAACTCAGGGAGGAGGGATTTGTAATTTCAACCTATTCCGCTGGAACTTCGAGGTGATAAGAATTCAGAGAGAAGAGATTTGTAATTTCAATCTTCTCTGCTGAAACTTCAAAGAAATACGGACTGATCCTCATTGTAAACTCAGGGAGGAGGGATTTGTAATTTCAACCTACTCCACTGGAACTTCAAGGAGATAGAAATTCAGAGAGAAGAGATTTGTAATTTCAATCTCCTCTGCTGAAACTTCAAAGAAATACGGACTGATCCTCATTGTAAACTCAGGGAGGAGGGATTTGTAATTTCAACCTACTCCGCTAGAACTTCGAGGAAGTAATACTTGTATGGCTTCGATCTGCTCCTGCAACTTCAGGATTGCCAGATCTGATATCTTCAATCTGCTTCACTCAAGAAGGCAAGATATTCGAATTCATCGATGTTGCGACAACGTCCTCTAGGGACCTACCCTGTAAAATCAGTTTTGTGTTTATGCAAAATGGTTAGGATGTAATGATCAGAATGAATCTAATGCTCCTAACTAAATGTATTATGGACGACATTTGCATGAATAAAGAATGTCATGAGAATGGTCTTTTTACAAAGATTAGGATGCAATGATCGAAATGAATCAAATGCCCCTAAATAGATGTGTCTTCTGGATGACATTTGTATGAATACAGAATGTCATGAGAAAGATTTCTTACGGTGATTAGGATGCAATGATTGGAATGAATCAAATGCTCCTAACTAAATGTGTTTTGCATGAATGCAGAATTTCATGAGAATGATCCCTCTTTAAAAGTTTAAGGTGTTATTGCTCATTGTTTATTAAGGCTTTATCACTGATATGTTATGCTTTCATCTTGTTTGGATGGTATTCTCAACAGAAAACCAGAGAAAATGATTATATCTTGCTCAACAGATCTGCCCCACTGTAACTTCAGGTTCATCTCATTCTGACTTAGGGGTATAGGATCTGAATCTTTTCCTATCCATTCCATTGCGACTCCAAAATGTGGGATTTGTTTCTTTTTCAATCCATCCCATTGCTATTCAAAGGTGTAGGATCTGTACCAGCTTCTATCCCACTATGACTCAAGGGTATAGGATCTGTAGCTTGTTCCATCAACTGACCATTCCCCAGGTGACCCAATCAGATATGTATGCATGATGCTCGCCTGAATGCAGAATATCATTTTTCGAGAATGATTCTCCTTTTACACTTGGGTTAACATTGCCCATTTTCATTGAGATTGTATCACCAACTATCTTTAACAGAAAATCCAATGAGATAGCCTCAACTTAGACTCTTCCTTAAACTTGGTGAGTTTTAAACAATAATCCTATTTCGAGTTCTTGTATTATTCAGAAACTTCTAGAGTAATATGCGAAACTCATTTTATGAAAATATTATTACTCCATTAATCGTTATTTCAATGCAAAATGCTTGAAAAAGATCATAACCATAGACAAGAAGGAAATTAATTAGGAGCATAGCTCGAAACAAATAAGTTAGGCGAAGATAGCAATCGCAATCAAGGAGATTTATTGTGAGTCATATTTTGAAAATAATAATATAATAACAAATTTTAAATGGGTAAAATGGAAACTAGCTGCCCCAGATATCGCAGCCTGAGCTTCTCTGTTCAAACTTCTTGAGGACCATTTTAAGCTCAATATGTGTTTAGGAATCCGAAGTACTTTGTCGATGCCCCAAGACGTAGCATACTTCCTCATTGTTAATTCAGGCATAGCAAGACTACTGTATGCGCCCTTTGATCAAAATTTGAGCTGCCCTTTTCGAGTTTTCAACTCAAATCCCCTTTGGTCTCAAAGCGCCCTTTGTGGGTTTTCGCCTTGGCCTCTCATTTTCTTTCTTCTTTTTTTTGCTGAAAATTTCTATATTTTTTTCTTTTTTTTTTCTTTTTGAATTCATTTTATTGAATCTGAATTCTCTGGATTGGGTAGGTCCTTGTCATCTATCTCAGACAATATCCATACTTCCCTAGAACAGACCTTCTTTGTTGCCTAAGGTCCTTCCCGGTTTGGCATCCTCTTTCCTCTGAAGTCCCTTTTGCATGGGAAAGAATCTTCTTCAAAGCCCTATCATGAAATTTTCTAAGACGAATTATTTTTTGTTGTGAGCTCGCATCATCTGACTGTGATAGATAGCTTTTAACATTTTCTCTTCAAATTCAATAGATCATATTGAGATTAAACGCATTCTGCCTCATCCAACTTCAGTTCTGATAAGACTTGGAAAAAGGAAATTTGACTTCAATAGGCGAAACCAATGAGAAATGTGCTGCCCCGATAACCGTCCTGGCCAATGTTTGATAAGCATAGAAGGTAAATAGTAACTTCTGTATGTCAATCTTTACAAGTCTCGGTCTTTTTTTTTGATCTTTTGTTTTTCTTTTTGGCTGCCTTTACTGTGATATGGCACCTGATCTTTGAACAGACCGCAAACTTTTGACATTGTGCGGTTAAATATGATCTTTTCGACATTTTTTTTGTCAATATTATTTCTTTCTTTCTTTCTTTTTTGTTCTGATGACTAACGACTTTATAATATTGGCATATGAAATAACTTTTACCATCTTAGTAAAGCAACCGACATTGGCCAGAAGCTTTTGATGAGACTGGCTTGATAACATCCATGCCCCACATATAGGAAGTCTTATTTCTGCATTGAACTAGGCTTTGATCTTTATCTCCTTTTTTGGCTCGCGACGTAGGATCTGTTTTTCATCCATTATTAACAAATTAGAAGATATGTTACAATTCTGTCATCTTCAAAGTCCTGAGATCCCTTAGACCCATATTTCACTCAAAAAGGGAGTCAGTAACAGCGTCGCCCATGTCACTGATATCTGGGGACCTATTGTAAGTTGAAAAGAATATGGAAAGAACGAATGAACTTGTGAATGATTATTTGTATGGTATGAGTATGAAAGAAGTATGGAAAAATGTTTGCTCAAAAAGATGCACTTTATTGAAATAAGGATTCTGAACACAAGCCTATTTCACAAAATGACTCTTAGCATGTTTTGAACATTACTCTAGATTAGCCTTAAAAATACATGTCTCTTCCAGAGTCCTATTGTTCAAAACACTCTCAAGTATATAAAGGTCGATGCTTAGAAAACTTTTATTCTTTGGTTCACTCTTGGGATATGCCATTGGTGTTCTGACTTCCCAATTTCTAGGCATCTGATGACTTCTTTAAGGAATCGCAACTCTCTTGCCCCCTCATTCAATTATCACAAATTACTATTTCGGTCGACTCATCAAACTTCAAAACCCCTATTTTAATAAGCCTCTCCACCAATTTCTTAAATGCAATGCAATTATCGATTAAATGACCCGTTATCCCTGTGTGATACTCATATTGAGCATTTAAATCATACTATTTGGGGTATGGGGGTTGTATTGGTTCCATGTAATGAGGAGCCACCATATGTACATCAAATAGGCTTTGATACAACTCCCTATATGTCATTGGAATTGGTGTAAATTGGAGTTGCTTTGCACTGGATTCTTGTCCTGATGAGCCCTGATGATCAGTAGTCATAGCCCTCAGTTGACCTACAGTGACTAATTTGGAACGCTTGCTCAAGCCGTTCACTTAATTTTCCATATTTCTTGGGCTTCATCTTTTGACACTTTCTCCCTCCTCTATTTTTCCACTCTTTATGGTATTCTCAATTATTTCTCCAGTCATTACGATGTCTGAGAAGCTCTTTGTGACGCTCCCTAACATATGAGTGATAAACGGGGCCTTCAGCGTATTAATAAAGAGCATTGTGGTCTCTTTCTCCAGAAGTGGTGGATGGATTTGGATGGCAACCTCTCTCCACCGCTGCGCATATTGTCTAAAACTTTCATTCGCCCCTTTCTCCATGTTTTGAAGAGTAATTCTGTCGGGAGTCATGTCTATCACAATACTGTACTGTTTCATGAATGCTTGGTGTAATACCCCGAAAATTTTTACAGTAAAATATTATCTTTGATATAGTAAAATAAGGAAATAAAGCGACAAAAAGGGAAATTTTGGAGTTACGACATTGAGAAGTATATTATGATATATTAATTCAAGAAAAGACCAAATGGTAAAAGTGAGAAAAGTTTTGTTGCCTAAAAGTAAATATTTAAAACTTGAGGGGTTAAAGTGTAAATATGAAAAAGTTAAAGGACCAATAGTGAAAATATTTTAAGGATGGAATGATCTAGAAACTAAGGAAAATGGATGAATTAGGACCAAATTGATAGGTAAAGAATTATGAGGGACTAAATCATAATTTTACTAAATTATGTGATGATTCAAGGATGGAATTTTAAAGATTACAAAGGGCAAAATGGTCAATTGGAAGAGAGAGAAATCTAGAAAGTAATGATGATGTTGATGATATTTTATAATTATTTAATTAGATAAATATTATTTTATTAATATTTTGATGAGATATTTTATTATTTATCATTATTTTATTATTATTTATGTAGTATATAAGGAAGGAAATATGATGAATTTTTATCATCTCTTTCCCATGCAAACCAACGTGAGAAGAAGAGAAAGAAAAGAAGTTTTCTTTTCTTTACAAATTGGTCCTTTCACAAAAAAATTCACCATTTTCACTTAAAATTCAAAAGAATTTCTATAGCCATCAATAGAGAAAGATGACAAGGAGATTATGGGAAACAAAAATATCAAGTTAGATTCAAGAAATAGAAGCTGGAGGAGAGGGAAAATCAAGTTAAAGATTAAAATCAATAAAACAAGGTAAGAACATCAAGTTTTCAATATATTTTTAAGTTTGATATTGTGGAAAAAGCATGGAAATGATGTTAATGTAGAGTTTTCTTATATAAGGTTTTATGTTCTTGATATGTTAGTGAAGGAAAATAAGAGAAAGTGATGGGAAATATTGTAGAGAAAGGAAATAAAGGTGTTATAAACTTGGTAATTAATATTTTGCACTAAAACAGTTTTAGACAGCAGCAGTAGTCTAACTTTAGAAAATCACCAAAAATTGTAGAAATCGAATTAGAGGATGAATAAAATATTGAATTAAATATTATTGAGTCTAATTTATTATAGAATAAATGGTGTAAGTAATGGAATTGTAAATCACGAGATATAATAGGTTTGTTAGGAAAGGTCAGAATGATTTTGGGTTCCCCTATTTTGAATTTGTAAAATCATAAAAAATTGGATAAAAATAATTATGAACTTAAATTTATATTTTTAAAATCATGAATGAGTCTATTTTCAAGATAAATAAACAGGAACATCATCCGAATCCTGTATGAGGAGATAATTAATTTTTAGTGAAGCAGGGTCGGAACTGTCAGACATCAGAATAGGGGTAAATTTAAAGAATAAACTGTACTTATTGGATTAACCAAAAATTATGAAAATTTTATGGTAAGAATATATATGAGTCTAGTTTTAGGAAAAATTATCGGATCTTAAATTGAAATTCTGTAGCTCAAGATATAAATAATTTAGTGACTATGATGCGAATAGACAGCTTTGAATAAATTTATGAGTAAATAGTGAAATCATAGATAATATTACTTGTAAACATGTTATATAAATTAAGGTTGTGGAATGGAGAGGAGGAGGAGGAAAATATATATGAATATTCAACTAGCATGGCTAATTTGCATGTTCTAAGCTTAGGGACTAAATTGAATAAAAGTAAAACTTTATGGGTAATTTTGTAAAATGTCAAGAAATGACCAAATTGCATGAAATGAATTATTTTATTACTTAAATTATAAAATTGAATGAAATTATTAATTTAGATCAAGATCGGGTGAAAATATGTTTTAGGGATTAAATTGAAAAGTGTTGAAATTATGGAAAATTTTGATATTTCATAGAATTCATGGGAAGTTATCAATATATATGAGAATAATTAGGCTTGAAACAAGGATTAAATTACAAGAATTTTATTTTTACGAACCTAAGGATGAAATCGTCATTAATTAAAAGTCGAGGGCAAAATGGTAATTTTGCCTAAAGCATTAATTAAATGTATCGAATCGAGATGAATGAAAATTATGATCAAATTTATTAATAAAGATCCGGATAACTCAAATACGAGACTTGAACGTGGAAAAGAAAATTCATCGGATTAGTGAAACTATAAACATGAACAAGCAATGAGATAAATTTGTGTAACTTGAATTATATTCTTAAATACTTGAAATATATTCTTATTGATATGAATATAATTTGGATATTCATTGTATGATAATTGATGAAGCATTGATATTCTTGATGAAAAGGAAAATAAATCTTGGTTGAATGAAAGGAAAATTCGATGGATCTCTGAAAAGAAATTGACGGTAAAAAAGATCTAGCCCGGAAGGGTGATCCTATCCTGATATAGCCTTCCCGAAGAATACGTGTGAAAAGGATCTAGCCTGGACGGGTGATCTGATATAGCCCTCCAAGAATATGTGGAAAAGGATTTAGCTTGGACGGGTAATCCGAATTAGGATTTAATTTAGCCTGAGTAATTGGATCCAAGCTCATTAGAGTAATTGTCGTTGCGATTTAGCTGGATCGGTAACCCGACAATACTCTTTGAGCATATATTCTGAGGATTTAGCTCGGTAGTAATCCATTGTAAGAAATGAGGTTCATGAGTGTGCTTTCTTCTGAGGATTTAGCCCGAATGGTAATCCCATGTAAGGATGAGGTTCATGAGTGTGCTCTCTGGAAAAGGGTGTACCCATAAGTGTACGAATTGACGGATCCAGAATTGTACACTATAAGTGTACTACTGGAAAATCCATCAAAATTTCGAGAAATTCAACGGGATAAATATAGAAAATGGCAAGTACTTGAAATCATGAAATTAAACTTGAAATACATAGAAATAATAATTATTTGATATATTGAAATATGACATGGAAAATACATGTATGTGAAATTTGCGATAATTATGCATATTCAAGATTATGAACTCTGCTAGAACAATATATACTAATCTCATGAAAATGATGGTACATGAAATATTGTTATAATAAATTAAATAATTTATATTTATGAAGAAATAGCAAGAAAACGATATGGATCATGACATGTAAATATAAGACTATCTTTGATACGTTTTATAAGGAAAATTATGTATATTAGGATAAGTAATAAATTCAAGTGAGACATGTCGATATAATAATAATAATTTTGTTAATATTAAAGTACGCTAACCAATGTAAGAAAATTTTAAGATTTTGCGAAGAATTCTCTATAATCCCAATTTAATCCCGGTTGGTTCCTAATGTATGTTTTGGGCTTTGAGGACCCAATAGAGGGACGTTATGATTATTTTCAGATTATGAATAATAAATGACTCGAAATTATTCGAAAATGTTCAGTAAACTCTGGTAATGCCTCGTACCATATTCCGGCAATGGATACGGGTAGAGGGTGTTACACTTGGGCTAAATCTCTCCATGAACCAATTCTGGCACGACTCAACTGGTTATACCATTTGACTGCTGCTCCTACCAGGCTATCCTAGAAGTAATGCATTAACAGTTGGTCATTATTAATGTACCCCGTCATTCTTCTACAAAACATGGTAATATGAGCCTCGGGACAACTTGTCCCGTTATACATATCGAATTCAAGCATTTTGAACTTGTATGGGAGCACCAAGTCTGGGACCAAGCTTAAATCCGTGGCATCAATTCCATAACAGCTATCAGCACTTTCTAAAGCTATAAACTTCTCCTCCAACCGTTTATCTCTGTCTTCTAGCTGTCTTGGCAATTCTGCTTTTGTCCTCTCTCCTTCAGCTATTTCATCCACATTAGGGACACTAGTCATGATTGGATTATCTCCTGAACCTAAGCCAGTTTGGGGGTTCACTGAAGCATCAACTTCGAATTGTTGAGGCCTGATCGTGATAGATGGCCTTCGTACAACCACTTCAGGTAGTGTTTGTACGTGTGGTGGAGTAAAATTAGGGGGATATTGATGATACTCAGTGTTCTCCTCAACATTAACCATGAGGCTCTTTCCTTTATCCATAACCCCCTTCAACAGCTGCGTCATCTGAGTCATCATATTTTTCTGCGATTCCATCATTTTGTCCATCATTCCTGCTGGATCTTAGCAAGCTGCTCTTGCATTTGTAGCTAAAGTTTATCCTGCATCTCCCTTTGGAGTTGCTCAAGCTTCTCTAATCCCTAATCCATATCTTTCATCTTGGTTCGAGTACCGTAGGGATGTTTGGTTTAGATTAATACTAAAATAACTTCAACCGATCAGGGTCTTCTCATGAAATCTAATGCATATGGTGTAATGAAAACAGCGTAATGCAAATGATGTAATGCACATGCATACAATACAAATGCATGGAATGAATGCAATGTAATCAAAACAAAAGGAAACACGTCAGTGCAAGAGAAATACATGACATAGAACACCTGACCGGGTGACCACTAGGGTTTGGCATGGCTCTATTTAGGGTAGGCGCCTAGGGCTGCTATATGTGGTTTGGTTCTAAAGAAAGGGTACCTGAACCAGCAGATTCCTCAATCCTCACCCATTATAGGCTCATATGGATCGAGTTCAGTTCAGGGGAATACATTTCCATATGGCCATGCGGAGATGAAAATCTCAAGAAACACATAGGTACGGATGTATCCTGGAAGCAGTCCACTAGCCCATGCGGAGGTGAAAACCTCACGAAGGCATAGTTTCTCACTTCCACTTAAAGGGTATGACCACAACGGTCATGCAATGCAATGCCAGAATATTCTATGAGACTGAATATTAATCATAGCACAAATGTATTAAAAGGATCACAATAATTTTCAAAATTTTCAATCAAAAGGACAAGAGTTAATCAATTTCTGGCTTGACTTTCAACCAGTCTCCAGTGGAGTCGCCAAAAATGTCGAAACCATTTTTTATCGAGTTTTGAAAAAATGGGGATCGACTTTAAAAAGATGGAAATGGAGTCGTCACCGATCCTTTATTCAAAGTGCGATCGGATCACCTTGATATGGATTATTTTAATAAAACATATTGATTTATTAAAACAATAATTTTGGTCTACGAAATCTAAAAAAACAGGTTTGGGAGTCGGTTTTGCACGAGGAAGGATTAGCACCCTCGCAACGCCCACAATTGGTACCAAATTGATTAATTAATGTCTTGATGTCGAAAAATTAAAATGATTTTAAAACTACAACCTTCTTTGACCCATTTGAAGATACTCGATTTTGAATATTAAGATTCTCTGGTTCCGAAGAAATAAAATATCACATCCAGCACGTTAGGATGTAACAATTTAAGTCTTCGAATTCCAGATCATCCCAAACTTCTCAAAACTCATGCTTTGAGATTTTGAAAGGGTATTTCATTATTTGGGATCAAACGGAAAATCGAAACCCAGCACGTTAGGGCACGATCTCTCGAATTTCCAAACACAAAACATTGCCTCATTTTAGAGTTAAAAAAACACGAATGAAATCCTAAAAGGATATTCGGTTCTTTGGTCAAACGAAAAACCGAAACCCAACACGTTAGGGCACGATCTCTTGGATTTCCAAACATGAAACATTGCCTTATTTTAAAACTAAGAAAGCACGAATGAAATCTTAAAAGGATATTCAGTTATTTGGTCAAACGAAAAATCGAAACCCAGCACGTTAGGGCATGATCTCTCGGGTTTCCAAACACGAAACATTGCCTTATTTTAAAAACCTTTGAATGAAATGATTTTTTTAAAACTGAAATGACATCAAAACACAACATTTTCATAAGATACAATGGAATACTAATATACAATGCAAGATATTAATCCATACATCAAATATTACAATGATGAATCACAAATAATTAATAATTACAAATTAGCAATTTACAATTCATACAATAGCAATAATCATGTAATCTGATCTTAATCTTAGCAATTGAAGAAAATTGAGCAAGATATTACACAAAAACGAATGTAGAATGAAAATCAATAAAACCAATATTATGCAACATTATTTAAAGATAAGATATGTGTGAAATAATCAAAATAATTAATATACAATATCTTAAAATAAGTAGTCGTAAAATAATTTTTAAAAGATAAGTAAAAGTATGAAATAATTTCAATTAACTAATATATATATATATATATATATATGAATGTTCAAAGTAAATAATATGAAGGAAATATTTAAAATAAATACTATATGAATTTAATATAGATAATATATGTAAAAAAATTAAAATAAAATACAACAAATAAAAAAAAAGCCTTTTAAATGACGGTGAAGAAACAAATAGATTAAAACAGGTTAAGGACCAACTTGAAATCTAAATAAATTCGGGGTTAAAATTGCAAATAATAAAACATTGCTAGAGACTGAAATGAAACACGTACAAAGATGCATGTATTAAAAAAGAATATTCCCGCGCTATTTAAAAGATGTCGTTTTATACTGGACTAAAGCAAACAAATGACGAAATTAACAGGTAAATTTGAAGAAACAAAAGAATTGAATTGCAAACACAAGGAAAAACGGAAGGACTATAAACGTAAATAACCTATTTACTTAAAACGTGCGGATCCTTCGCCGGGTCAGGTCACTCGCGCAGGTATCGCCCTTAAACGAAGCCGTTTTGGTCATTAACAGGCCTCACCAAAACGACGTCGCACCGGGGGGCTATAAATACTAAAAAATAAGTTTAAAAAACATTTTTAACACTGTCTTTAAAAAAAACCAAAGAAAACACTCAGAAAATAAGCTTAGCCCTTCGAGCACCGACCCATGCTTGGCTGAGCTCCGATCGTTGGGCCGCCGTGCTCCACCGTCATGCGCGATGGCCGGAGGCTAAAAACGGCTGATTTAAACTCCTTTATGAGCCCTAAACATAGATCCAAAAAAACTAAAGCCAAATCCCTTGTTAAAATCGAAAAACCCACCCAAAACGCTTCAGATTCGTGACTCCGATCTCACCAAAAGGTAAAAGTTTGTATTTTTATTCTATTTCTATTCATGCATGACATTCGAAAAGAAAAATAGACTCAAAAAAATTGAAAATACCTCTGCTTTGGGTATATTTTTCTTGTATAAAAAAAATCGTCCCTGATCCTTTGTTGCCTTTTGATTATATAGCTGAAAAAAACTGAGAAGAAAACAAAATACATTTTTATTCTCTATTCTCTGATGTTATTCTATTGTTGCTGTTGTTTGTTGTTTTTTCTGCAGGTACAAGGCCGTAGAGACGTCGACGTGGCAATACGGAGGCTATTCGAGCAGTGGCGTGCGCGTGGGTACGGAGGCCATGTGAGAGCAGCGGCGCTACGTGCGGTCACACGTGTAGGGGCACGCACGAGGGAGTCCAAGCGTTTGGCTGGGTTGCGACGCTGGAAGCTTGCGGCGCAAAGGGGAAACCCTAGGGTTTCCTATTTGTTTTTTGTTGTGGGCTAGGAGTATTTGGGCCTGCTGTTGATTTTGTTAATGGGCTTGTAAAAAAAACAGACTGTTATTGGACATGGACTTTAATGGGTTTTTATATTTTTTGTTTGGTTTTGATTTATTAAACTGGTTAATTGCGCCCGGGTATAAATTGGGTCTTACACACGTAGACTATCAAGGATTACACCCGAAAATATTTCAATGATTCAAAACGCAGTGTTTAAGGAGTACCAGATTGAAAAATGTACAAATTCTCGGGAAAAAATTAAAAAACATAAGAACATAGAAGTAAGGTTTGATTGAATAAAAGAACAAAACAGTAGGGCCAAAGACGAAAATACTCCATTTCATATGGAAACACGCGGATCTTCAAGGGTTCCGAATCGGGGCACTCACACGACGTCATTTCAAGGCCATCAAACTGAACCTGAAATGCCGTCATTTCAATAATGGCCATTAACCCTTTAAAAGCCACTTTAAGCCTTCTGCTAACCCACCTTTGACGAAACCCTAGCCCCTTTTTTTACTTTCATTTTCGCTCTCCGTCGCAAAGAAAAGGGAGAAGAAACGACCACTACAATGCCATGATGATCGACGATTAATGGCCGAATCGAGACCATTCGACGACTGTCCCTTTAAATCCGACCAGGATATTTTGTGTTCAAAGCCCCAACGGACCATTTTGCTCCGATCACTGCAAAGAAAGTAACCCGACGGTCCCCATTCCAAAGGTGAACCCTTTTCTGCTCCTTTTTTTTAAGTATCGAAACAAAAAGAAATGCTTGAAACACAAAAAAAAAAAGCCGATTCAAAAAGAGAAGATGGAAAATAAGCAGTCGAAAAAGAAACCTTTTTGTTTCTAATTTGTTGATATATTCTGTATGTGTAAAAATTGTGTAGCTTACAGTAGTTGATTTCGGGATTTTAAAGCCGAAATCGAAATAAAAAATGAAAATATTATAAAATACAATTGTTTTCTTTTTTGTTCGCTATGTTATTCGCCCCTCATTTGAAAGCAGTGCGGAATTCATTGCGGATGTGGCGTCGATGTGGAGGTCGTCTGCATGAGGCGTGGCGCCGTCTTGGCGATGTGAGGACCGAGGCAGTCCAAACGTTTGGCTGGGTTGCAGTGTTGGTGGTTTTAGAAAGCTCCCCTAGGTTTTCTTTGTTTTCCGAAATTGCTTGGGCCATTCGGTCTCTTCGGATTGGGCTTAAAATTTTGGTTTAGTCTGTTGGGATAGTTTGGTTTAATTGGGTAATGAATTTGGGCCACTATTTTGTAACGGACTGTATTTATTGGACTTTATTAATATTTGGTTTTGGTTTTAATTTTTGGGTTTTAATAAACTGGATAATTGGGTCCGAGCATAAATTGGGTCTTACAGCTGTCCCTCTTTGCTTATTGTCGTGTAACGAGAATAGAGTAAGGACTTCAAAAAGAGCCAATTTTGTCCAGTCATGCCTCATTCAGTGCTTTTCTTCTTCGAGTAGCTTTGTTCCATCCCACTGCATCTTCAGGGGCCTAAGAACTAACGCTTTGATCCACTCAAGGAAATTAGACTTGCAATCTGCTTCTGTAACTTCAGGATTGTCAGATTTGCTATCTTCAATCTGCTCCACTGCAAACAAGATCTGATGTTTTCGATCTGCTCCTGCAACTTCAGGATCACCAGATCTGCTATCTTCAATCTGCTCCAGCAACTTCAGAATTGCCAGATCTACTATATTCAATCTGCTCCAGCAACTTCAAGATTGTCAGATTTGCTATCTTCAATCTGCTCCTGCAACTTTAGGATTGCCAGATTTGCTATCCGCAATCTGCTCTTGCAAATTCAGGATTGCCAGATTTGCCATCTTCGATCCACTTCGCTCAGGAAGGCAAGATCTGATGCCTTCGATTTGCTTCTGCAACTTCAGGATTGCCAAATCTATTATCTTCGATCTGCTCTACTGCAAACTCAAGGAGACAAGATCTGCTGTCTTCGATCTACTTCCTGCAACTTTAGGAGTGCCAAATTTGTTATCTTCAATCTGCTCCACTACAAACTTAGGGAGACAAGATCTGCTGTCTTCGATCTGCTTCCTGCAACTTCAGGAGTGCCAAATCTGTTATATTCAATCTACTCCACTGCAAACTCAGGGAGACAAGATCTACTGTCTTCGATCTACTTCCTGCAACTTCAGGAATGTCAAATCTGTTATCTTCGATCTGCTCCACTACAAACTCAGGGAGACAAGATCTGCTGTCTTCGATCTACTTCCTGCAACTTCAGAAGGGCCAAATCTGTTATCTTCAATCTGCTCCACTGCAAACTCAGGGAGACAAGATCTATTGTCTTCGATCTACTTCCTGTAACTTTAGAAATGTCAAATTTGTTATCTTCGATCTGATCCACTGCAAACTCAAGGAGATAAGATCTGCTATCTTCGATCTGCTTCCTGCAACTTCAGGAATGCCAAATCTGTTATCTTCGATATGCTTCACTGCAAACTCAGTGAGACAAGATCTACTAATTCATTAATGTTGTGACACCATCCTCTGGGGGACTTGTCCTGTAAAATCGGTTTTATGTGTTTATGCTTCATGAAAAATGGTTAGGATGCAATGACCGGAATGAATCTAATGCTCCTGACTAAATGTATTATGGATGACATCTGCCTGAATGCAGAATGTTATAAAAATAACTTCTTACAATGTTTAAGATGCAATGATCCGAATGAATTAAATGTTTTTAACTAAATGTGTCTTGAATGAATGCAGGATTTCATGAGAATGATCCTCTCTTTTTTTTTAACAGTTTAGGATTGACATTGATCATTATTCCTCCAGGTTGTATCACTGATGTAATATTTTGTCTTCTTATTCCACTGGCATTTTTGACAGAAAGTCTGAAGAAATGGTCACTGCTTAGAGTTTCCTCCTCAGATACTCCAACCCTTAGGCTTAGTAAGTTCTAAATAAAAGTCTTGTTTCAGATTCTTGTATTATTTAGAAGTTTCTAGAATAATATACAAAACTCCTTTTGTGAAATTGTTATTAGTCTATTAATCATTATTTCAATACAAAATGCTTGAATATGATCCTAATGATAGAAAAAAATGGAATTTATCAAAGATGAAATCTGAAAAGAATAGGTTAATTAAAGGAAGCAAACATTGTTAGAATACGAAATAATGAAGGAAAAAATAGGTGCCCCAGATATCGCAGCCTGAGCTTCTCTATACGGATTTTCTGAAGACCAATTAAACTTAATATGTGTTTAAGAGATCAAGAGTACTCTGTTGATGCCGCAAGCCGTAACATCTCTCCCTCCTCTTAATTCAAGTATAGCAAGATCACTGCCTGCCCCACTGTACTCTGATCACAATTTGAGCCGCCATTTTCGGGTTTTCGACTCAAAACCTCTTTGGTCTCAAGGCGCCCTTTGTGGGTTTTCACATTGACCTCTCCGCTTTTCATTTTCATTTTTTCATTTCATTTTTTTTTTGTTTTCATTTTTCATTTATTTTATTTTATTTTATTTTATTTTATTTTTTGAAGAAAGTCTCAAAGCGCCCTTTGCGGGTTTTCACTTTGGCCTCTTTTCCTCTTTAAGAATAGTATTTCTTAACTGAATCCGAATTTATAAGATTGGGCAAGTTTTTTCCATCCATTTCAGCCAAGATTAGTGCTCCTCTAGAGAAAGCCTTTTTCACCACATAAGGTCCTTCCCAATTTGGCATCCACTTCCCTCTGAAATCCTTTTGTATGGGGAGGATCTTTTTCAAAACCATGTCTCCCTCGTGAAATTCTCTTGGGCGAATCTTTTTGTCATAAGCCTGCATCATTCTCTTTTAGTATATCTGACCATGACGAATAGCCCTTAACCTCTTCTTTTCAATCAAGTTCAACTGATCATATCGAGACTGGATTCATTCTGCTTCATCTAATTTTATCTCTGACAAGACTCGAAGGGAAGGAATTTCAACTTCGATGGGTAACACTGCCGCCATTCCGTAAACTAATGAGAAATGAGTTACCCCAGTAAATGTCCTGACTGATGTTCGATAAGCATAGAGAGCAAATGATAACTTCTAATGCCAATCTTTATAGGTTTCAGCCATTTTCACTATAATTTTCTTAATATTTTTATTAGCTGCTTCCACTGCACCATTCATTTTTGGACGATACAGTGACGAATTATGGTGACTGATCTTGAATTGACTGCAGACCTTCGCGATCGTATTGTTGTTCAAGTTTAACGCATTGCCGGATATAATCCTCTCAGGTATTCCATATCGACAAATGATTTCCTCTTTTAGGAATCTGATGACTACTGACTTGGTAACACTAGCATATGAAGTCACTTCTACCCATTTGGTGAAATAGTCAATAACTACGAAGATGAAATGATGCCCGTTCAAAGCTTTTGGAGAGATCGGCCTGATGACATCCATGCCCCACATGGAGAAAGGCTATGGGGATGTCATAGCATGCAACGGTGAAGGAGGCACGTGGATTTTATCCCCATAAATCTGGCATTCGTGACATCTCTTAAGTAGTTGATACAATCACCTTTCATGTTTGACCAATAGTATCCAAATCTCATAATCTGTCTGGCCATTGTAAAGCCGTTAGCGTGAGTCCCACAGACACTCTCGTGTACTTCTTCCAGAATTTTATTAGCTTCGATAGCATCCACACACCTCAAAAGTACTTGATCCTTTCTTCTTTTATACATGACCTCCCCGTCCAGGACATAATCATAGGCTAGCCTTCTCAATGTCCTTTTGTCATTTTCTATTACTTGATCAGGGTATTCACGGTTCTTCACATATTGTAGAATGTTATGATACCAAGGATGATCATCTCTCCTCTCCTCTTCGTCAATATTACAGTAGTGGGTCGGAGTCTCACAGATACTCATTTAGATGGGTTTCATACTTTCATGCTCATTTACTCTGATCATAGAAGCTAATGTGGCCAAGGCGTCAGTCATTCGGTTTTCATCACGTGGGAGATAAAAGAATGTGATATCATCAAACCCATCAATCAACTCCAGAATTAACTTTCGGTAACTGATCAATTTGGGATCCCTCATTTCCTATTCTCCTTTGAGCTGATATATCACCAATGCGGAATCTCCATATACCTCTAGCACCTTGACTTTGCGGTCTATGGCTGCTCGAATTCCCATAATACAAGCTTCGTGTTCTGCCATGTTATTTGTGCAATCAAAATCTAATTTACAAGTGAATGGGTAATGATCTTCATTTGGAGATATCAGGACTGCCCCAATTCCATTACCAACGGCATTTGACGCTCCGTCGAAGTTCAACTTCCAAGGACAATCTTCTAGGGTACCTCCCTCAGTAGCCACTACAAACATCAGATCTTCATTAGAAAAATCAAAATTCAAGGGTTTGTAATCGTCTAACGCTCTACTGGCTAGAAAATCTGCTATCGTGCTTCCCTTCACAGCCTTCTAGGTCACATAAACTATGTCGAATTCAGAGAGTAAAATTTTCCATCGGGCCATTCTTCCATTCAAAGCGTTGACTCCATCATGTACTCTAGAGGATCTAGTTTCGAGATTAACCAGATTGTATGGTACAGCATGTACTGCCTCAACCTCTGAGTTGTCCAGATCAAGGCACAACACAATTTTTCAATTAGCGAATATCTCATTTCACACTCAGTGAATTTTTTACTGAGGTAATATATCGCCTTTTCTTTTCTTCCTAAATTATCATGTTGACCTAGCACACATCCCATAGAGTGGTCAAACACCGTCAGATATAAGATTAATAGCCTATCTGGGCATGGGGGTGACAATACTAGACGATTTGACAAGTACTGTTTGACCTTATCGAAAGCTTTCTGGCATTTATCATCCCATATGCCTGCATTATGTTTCTTCAAAAGACGAAATATGGGATCACATTTTTCGGTTAATTGTAAAATAAATCGAGCAATATAATTTAACCTTCCCAAGAAACCTCGAACTTCTTTATGAGTGCACGGTGGAGGCAATTCCTGTATAGCCCAGACCTTATCTGAGTCAATCTCGATTCTCTTCTCGCTGACTATGAAGCCCTGCAATTTGCCAGATCTAGCTCCAAAAGTACATTTTGTTGGATTGAGCTTTAGTTAGAATTTTCTTAACCTCAGGAACAATTTCTTCAAAACCCGGATGTGTTTCTCTTCTATTCTAGACTTTGCAATCATGTCATCCATATAAACCTCAATTTCTTTATGCATCATATCATGGAATAAAGTTACTATGGCCCTTTGGTACGTAGCTCCTGTGCTTTTCAACCCAAACAGTATTACTTTATAACAGAACGTGCCCCACAAGGTAATAAAGGTAGTATTTCCCATGTCTTCAGGTTGCATTTTTATCTGATTGTACCCGGAGAAACCATCCATGAAGGAAAACAATGAAAAGCCTGCAGTATTGTCTACTAGAGTGTCAATGTGTGGCAAGAAAAATATTCTTTTGGGCTGGCCTTATTCAAAGTACTGTAATCCACACACATTCGTACCTTTCCATCTTTCTTAGGGACAGGCACTATGTTGGCTACCCATTCTGACTATTTGACCTCTTGCAGAAATCCGGCATCAAACTGCTTTTTGACTTCCTCTTTTATTTTCAGCACAATATTTGGCCTCATTCTCCGGAGCTTCTGTTGAACCGGCTTACAATCCTCTTTTATGGGGAGACGATGCACCACGATGTCAGTGCTTAACCTTGGCATATCTTGGTACGACCATGCGAAGATATCTTTGAATTCCTGAAGTAACTCCACGAGGTTTCATTTCGTTTCTTCAGTTATGCACATTCCAATTTTCACTACCTTTCTTTCTTCTAAGGCCACAATCTCTACTGTTTCTTCATGAGGTAGAATTTGCTTTTCCTCTTGTTTTACCATTCTTAACAAGTCCGGAGATAAGCCACGGTCTATATCATCTTCCAAGTCCTGGAATCCCTCTAAACTCATGTCTTGCTCAAAAAGAGATTCTAAATCCACAGTAGCGTTACTCGTGTCATTGATAACAGGAGGCCTGCTGTAGGCACAAAAGAATATACAAAGAATGAATGAATTTAAGAATAACTATTTGCACGATATACTTATGAATGAAATGAAAGAATGATTCAAAACAAAAGTCCAAGGAAAAAATAATGAAAGAATGAAAGAGAATAAGAATATTTTTATTCAGAATGATCTCAAGTATATATTTCATAATGAAATTTAGACATAAACCTATTTCACAAAGGAATGCGTATTGCTTCTAGGCTAAAAACAAGTGTGTTCGGAACATTACTCTGAATAAGCTTTAAAAACTACAGGAATTTCTTCTGCAGTCCAATTATTCAAAACACTCCCAGGTTCGTAAGGGCAAATATCGGACAAGGCTCCTCTTTCAGTAATTTCTTCATGTATGGCATTGATGTGTACATTTTCCAGCATTTCTTCCATGTCTTTTTCCTCTATCGCATTTACTCCAACATATGTGTGATTTGGTAGCGGATTATCAGCATTCGACATACTAGCCACTTTCACAACGCCCAGCTCAATAAGTCTTTCCACAACTTTCTTAAAAGCAATGCAATTTTCTATTGAATGCCCCGAAACTCCCGCATGATAGTCACATTCGGCATTTGTATCGTACCACTTGGGGTACGGAGGCTGCAATGGTGTCAAATAGAAAAGGGACACTACATGCTCATCAAATAATTTCTGATATAGCTCTTGGTATGTTATTGGAATAGGAGTGAACTGAAGCTTTTCCGTATTCGTCCTTTGCCTAGATTCATTCTTTGGAGGAGTCTGAAGGTTTGTAGTTGTCATCTTTGGTGATCCCACAGTAACTTACTTTGAATAACCTTTACTATATGCTCCCACATTGTTTACCTCATTTTTTTTTCTTTCTTAGGGCTGATCTTTTGGCACTTTCCCCCACATCTATTTTATCGTTTTTCACAGCATTTTCGATCATTTCACTGGACATCACTATGTCCAAGAAACTCTTCGTGGCACTCCCCAACATATGGTTGATAAATGGGGCTTTCAAGGTGTTGACGAAGAGCATAGTGGTTTCTTTCTCTAGAAGAGGTGGCTGGACCTGTATGGCAACCTCTCTCCACCTTTGTGTATATTGTCAAAAACTCTCGCTTGGTTTCTTCTCCATGTTTTGTAGAGTAATTCTGTCAGGGGTCATATTTATTACGTGATAGCATTGCTTCATAAATGCCTATGCTAAATCCCTCCAAGAACCAATTTCGGTACGCCAGACTGTCCTAGAAGCAATGAATTAGCAGTTGGTCATTGTTAATGTACCCAGTCATTCTCCGGCAAAAC
Organism: Gossypium rotundifolium; assembly: GCA_025506655.1. Lineage (NCBI taxonomy): Eukaryota > Viridiplantae > Streptophyta > Magnoliopsida > Malvales > Malvaceae > Gossypium > Gossypium rotundifolium. The sequence goes on along the minus strand of CP106733.1, from coordinate 33,383,291 downwards.
ATAGTTATGTGAGCCTTTGGGCAAGTGGTCCCATTGTATTTTTCAAATTCTGGAACCTTGAATTTGTGAAGAAGTATTAGATCTGGAACCAAACTCAGATCTTTATCGTCAATTCCATGTTGCTTATCAACGTTTTCCATGGCCCTAAATTTGTCTTTCAATCATTTGCATCGCTCCTCTAACTTTCTTGGCAATTCAGACTTTGCATTTTCCTCTTCTGCTGCCTTATCAAGGTCGGGAATAACAGCATTAATTGAATAGTCTACTAAGTTAGAACCTGATCCAACTTGGAAGTTTGGCGGTATCGAAACACCTTCTTGAAATTGTTGAGGTTTAATTATGACGGATGTCTTTCATGGATGTATTTCATGATGTGTCGGGGAAAAACCCAGAGGATATAGCCGTTCCTCACTATTTTCACCAATGTTAACCATAGGGTTTTTCCCTTGTTGATTCCTCCCGCCAGTAATTGAGTCATTTGGGACATCATATTCTTTTGTGATTCCATCATCCGATCCATCATATCCTGTTGGATCTTAGCAAGCTGCTCCTGCATTTGCAGCCGAATTTTTTCCTGCATCTCCTTTTGGAGTTGTTCAAGCTTCTCTAATTTCTGATCCATATCTTTCGTTTTGATTCAGCTACCGTAGGGATGCTTGCCGATGTCCAGGTTAATGCTGAAATAACTTCAACCAATCAGGGTCTTCTCATGAAATCTAATGCATATGATGTAATGTTATGTGAATACATGCAATGGATGTAAAGAGGTGTTGATTCTAACTCAATTTCTTTTAGAAAACTTTACTAGAGAACGAAATTTTTTACATGAAACGGACTACGAACATCCGTATTGTCTTCCATTTCATTAAGAAATTCATTCTCCATGACAAACTCTCTAATTTAGTAATCAAACATGAATCGACACTCTTTTAGATATGAAATGATATGAGATGCAATCATAACTGAAACATATTAGTATAGCAAAGAAAAACAAGTAGAGTACTTATTCAGATGGCCACTATGGTTTATTGCAGCACTATTTAGGGTGGGCTTTTAGGGCTCACTATATGTGGTTTAGTTCTAAAGAATAGGCACCTAAACCAGCAGATTCCTCAATCTTCACCCGTTATAGGCTCATGTAGATCGAGTTCGGTTCAGGGGAATACATTTCCCTATAGCTGCACGGAGATGAAAATCTCACGAAGATCCCAAAAGCGATTCACTATCCTGCACGGAGGTGAAAACCTCACGAAGGAGTAGCTTCTCACTCCCACTTAAAAGGGTGTGACCCGGCGGTCATGCAATATTATGCAAAAATATTCTATAAGATTTACAGTAATCACAACAATATGGACGAATGCAATAATAGAATTGTAATTTTTCAAATCAAATTTTCAATTTTCAATGAAAGGACAAAAATTAATCAATTTTATGGCTTGACTCTCTTTTTGAAATTCCCCAGTGGAGTTGCCAAGCTGTCGATACCATTTTTAAATCGGGTTTGAAAAAACGAAAACGACTTTAAAAATATGGAAATGGAGTCGCCACTAATCTTTTTATTCGAGGTGTGATCAGATCACCTTGAGATGGATTATTTTAATAAAACATTTTTATTAAAACAATAATTTTGGTCTACAAAATCTAAGAAAAGCAGTTCGAGTCGATTCTGCGAGGAAAGATTAGCACCCTCGCAACGCCCAAAATTGGTACCAAATTGATTAATTAATATCCTGACGTCGAAAATTTGAAAAGATTTTAAATCACAATCCTTTTTGCTAGGGAAAACTTGAAGAAATTAAGCCTAATGCCGAGACCTGCTTATTTCGAAGGAACAAAGTATCATACCCAGTGAGTTAGGATTCAACATTTCATGTCCCCGAAAATATGCTTATCTTTCGACATTCAATACTCGTATATTTAAAATTAAGAAGGATATTCAATTATTTGGGTCAAATGAAAAATCGAAGCCCAGTAAGTTAGGGCACTATTTCTCATAATTCCCGAATACGGAATATTGCCTTTGTTGTTTTGAAATTCTTATCTCGAGATGATAAAATATCACACCCAGTAAGTTAGGGCGCAATGTCTCAAATTCCTGAGAATAAGTTTTTTTATTTGAAATATTGTGCATTTAGATTTAAAAGAGAAAAGGGTACTCGGTTGCTTGGTTTCAACGAGAAGAATCGGAACCCAGTTAGGGCACAATTTTCTCGAAACCTCCAAACACGAGCATCACCTCATTCTTTTGAAATCCTTGTCTCGGGATGATAAAATATCACACCCAGTAAGTTAGGGCGCAAGGTCTCAAATTCCCGAGAATAAATTTTTATATTTTGAAATATTGTACATTTGGATTTAAGAGAAAAAAAGGATACTCGGTTGCTAGGTATTAACGAGGAAAATCGAAACCCAGTAAGTTAGGGCACGATTGTCTCAAAACCCCTAAACACGAACATTGCCTTATTTCAGAAAAACTTTAAATAATAATAAAAATGATCTTTAAAGCTAAATTGACATTAAACACAACATTTTTCATGATATGCAATGGAATACTAATATACAAAGTCAACATCAAATATTACAATGATAAATCACAAATGATTAATAGCTACAATTAACAAATTATAATCCATGCAATAACAATAGTCACATAACACAGTTTCGACATTAGCAATTGAAGAAAATGGAGCGAGGATAATATATAACTAATCATAAGAAATGAACCAAAATCAAATTAAAATAAATAGAAAGTAAACATTTAAAAATAATAATAAACAAATTTAAAGTGATGTAAGAAGTAGCTTTAAAATCAATAATATTCAATAATTTAAGACAAATGTTACACAAAATATTTATATATATATATATATATATATATATATATAGTCTTGAAATAATAGTGAAACATTTTAAATTGAATGAATAAAATCTAAAATAAGGTATATAAAATAATTTAATATACAAAAAAGTTTAAAACAATATATATAAAAGTCTAGAATAAGCAAAATGTATAAAGTTATTTTAAATAAATAGCAAAACAAATTTTAATAAACATTATATTAAAACAAGTTAAAATAAATAATATATATATAAAATAAATTTGAAAAACAAATAGCATAAATATTATTCATATCATATGATGAAATAGTTTAAAATTTAACTAAAAATAAATTAAATAAAGGTAAAGATTGTATATGAAAACAAAAAAGGTACTTAATTTAAATGAAATAAAATTAAAAGACTATTAAAGAAAAAAAATCATCTTTACAAATTGGGATCGAATTGAAATACCGTAGACTATCAAGGATTACACGAAAATATTTCAATGATTCAAAGCGCTTGATGTCTAAGGAGTCCCAGATTGAAAATGTACAAATTCTCGGAAAAATTAAAAACATAAGAACATAGAAGTAAGGTTTGATTGAATGAAAGCACAAAACAGAAGGGCCAAAGACGAAAATATTCCGTTCATATGGAAACACGCGGATCTTCAAGGGTTTCGAATCGAGTCGGATCGGGGTGCTCACACGACGTCGTTTCAAGGCTATCAAACTGAACCTGAAATGCCGTCGTTTCAATAATGGCCATTAACCCTTGAAAAGCCACCTTAAGCCTTCTGCTAACCCCCCTTTGATGAAACCCTAGCCTCTTTTTTTTTTACTTTCGTTTTCGTTCTCCGCCGCAAAGAAAAGGAGAAGAAACGACCACTACGACGACGTGGTGATCAGTTGGACCTTTGATTAATTAACATACCTTTTTTTGACTGACCCCTTTAATTCTTAAATTTTTTAATTTCAATTTATTTAATAATTTAAATTTAATAATTTAATCCAAGGAGGTCAAATTCGAATTGCTGTTCAATTTTTTTTTCAGTTCGGTGCATGATAATCGGCGATTAGTGGCCGAATCGAGACCATTCGACGACCGCCCCTCTAAATCCGACCAAGATATTTCGTGTTCAACGCCCCGACGGACCACTTTGCTCCGATCACTGCGAATAAAGTAACCCGACGGTCCCCATTCCAAAGGTGAACCCTTTCCTGCTCCTTTTTTTTTTAAGTATCGAAACAAAAAGAAACGCTTGAAACACAAAAAAAAAGTCAATTCAAAAAGAGAAGATGGAAAATAAGCAGTCGGAAAAGAACCTTTTGTTTCTGATTTGTTGATATATTCTATATGCGTAAAAATTATGTAGCTTATAGTAGTTGATTTCGGGCTTTTTAAAGCCGAAATCAAAATAAAAATGAAAATAATGTAAAATACAACTGTTTTCTTTTCTATTTGCTATGCTATTCGCCCCTCATTTGAAAGCAGTCGAAAGGCATTGCGGATGTGGCGTCGTCTGAGCCGTCTGGCATAAACATGGCGCCGTCTTGGCGTGTGAGGAAAGAGATCAAACATTTGGTGGGTTCTTGGTCTTTGGTGGTTCTAGAAAGCTCCCTAGGTTTTCTTTGTTTGCGAAATTGCTTGGGCCATTCGGGCTCTTGGATTAGGCTTAAAATTTTAGTTTAGTCTGTTGGGCTAGTTTGGTTTAATTGGGTAATGAATTTGGGCCTTTGTTTTTGTAAATTTGTATTTATTCGACTTTATTAATATTTGGTTTTGGTTTTAATTTTTGAGTTTTAATAAACTGATTAATTGGGTCCGGGCATAAATTGGGTCGTGTGTATATATATATATATATAACAGTTTCTCTTTTTTTAAATATATATATAGATATATGTATAAACGATTTCGAAGAAGAAAAACAAAGAAAAAGAAAAAAAGATGACCTTTTTACAATCGAATCAAACTCCTCTTCTTTTTTTTTTTTGTATTTTCTATTTTTTTTTTTGTATTTCAAAAAAAAAGTCCCCTGAATACATTGGTTTTGGATGGCTTTGTAGCCAAAGAATATTACAAAAATACTAGTTTTTAACTCGCAACTGTTGATCTGCTATCATTTTGTTCTGCTGCTTGTTTTTTTCTTTTTGTCTTCTTTTTGCCATTTTTGCAGGTCTTCGTGAGGAGGTCAACGAGGGCTTTCTTCTTTGGTGAAACAATGAACCATGGGGGCGCTTGAGGCCTCGAGGCGAGGTGTGAACCTGGCCGAGGTTGCAGACTCCTAGGGTTTTAGAAACCCTGGTTTTTTTAAAAAAAATTTAATTTTCAGGCCTATTGGGCCAGTAGGAATTAGGCTAATGTAATTGGGCCAATAGGAATTAGGCTTGATGTTGTAAAAGGATTGTCTTTAAAATTTTGGATTTTATATTTTATTTATTTTTTTGGTTTATTTTGGGCCTGGGCAAAAAATTGGGCCTTACAATACTTTTAAGTTAATAATTCATTTTTGAATCCTAAAGATACATTGTTGGCAAGGGAAAAGTGAAAAATTTTATTTAGGGGCAAAGATAAGAGTAAAAATTTTGGAGGAGTCAAAGCTAAAACTTTTGTACTAAAAGTATTTAAATTAAATTAAAATTTTAAATTTTTAAGATGGTTAAAATTATAATTTTTCTCTTTAGATACGTCTTGATTGTTGGGATAGCAGTCACAAACACTAAAACAATTAGTTTCCATAGATCATAGAAAACAAAACAAGAAAATGGATCAAAACTTTAAGGTCTGAATCGTCATACAGGCTTATTAAAGTATATATCTCTCTTTGTATATTGTTGTACCTCCTTTGAACATTGGCATGACAAACCACCTTAGAAATTCGAGATCAGCCTTTCGTCTCTGCCCAGACATCTTGGTGACTAGTTGTGTCGTCCTTTTGGACCTTGGTCCCAACAAGGGACTTGGACCTCTCGCTCCCAAGGTGGTCCCCCTACTTAATGAGCGTTCTTGACACGTATCCGTTTTTTATATGTGAATACTCCTTAAGTGTGAACACGCCTTTGAAGACTATAAGGTCCCATCAGAGCATAACAACCTCGTACTGTCATAACAGAATGGATCCCACGGTGCATGTCCTGCATGTATTTTCTAATGGCAACCTCTCACAGGGTCTATAAAACAATTTAGTTGCAAATATCGGCTAAAATCTAATCCTTTTTATCTCGGCTCCTTTGATATAAAATTCATGGTTTAATTTAGATCATACACAAATTTTTCAAATTTACAGTCAAACTAAACTAAACCCTAGTTGCAAATATCCTTGCAAATTCTTAAGATTAAGAAGCTAAATTAGGGGTTTTAAGGCTTAATGAAAACAAAGTGAGTAGAGTTGTTCATGGATTAGATTGCAGTTCAATTCTCAAAAAAAATTCAATTTCATTGTCCAGATATTAATAAATTATTAAAAATATAATTTCTCATATTAACATATATACAATAATAAAATTTAAATTTGAAAAATTATTATAAAAATAAACTTCAAACCTAACTTGAGGTAGAAAAATCTTTATCCAAATTCAACCTAAATTATACTAGTTATACTGAATCGGACGAACTACCCAACTTTTGAACAACTCAGCCCTAATGAAGAGTGAGTTTTTTTTTTAAAAAGAGAGGATAAGATACAAATTGCATGTAAATAATAATACAAGGCAGCTGAGCAAAGCTGATAATTGGAGTATATCAAGAAACCACGTGAAGAAGACACTAAACAAGTGGAAGGCAAGATGTCAAATAAATCAATGGCTTTGTTGGCTTCTACATTAATTCAAATCACACGTTTTATTTATTTGTCACCACATAAACAATAATGAATTTTATATATTTCCAACAAAAATAAATAATGTTATATATAAATTTTAATCTAATATGTAATATCACATGAATTTTGATTTTGTGCAATTTTATACATAAAATTTTAGTTTGAATCAATTTTACAATTACTAAAAACATTATCGAATTAGCTTCATTTTATGTTAATATATTGGATACACAATCAATTATATTGATCCAATGTGAAAATAAATATATGTATTTATTTCTTTAAATGTGTAAAATTGAATCAAAATCAAAGTTTTGTGTATACATATGAATCACAATTTAAATTTTATGTGTATGATTGCACCAAATCAAAGTTTATATATCAAATTTCATGTTGAACCAAAGTTTATGTATAAATTTTATATTTATCCGAGATATATTACCTTTTAACTATTGATTGGTGTTGATGTAAATGTTGTTTAAACAGGTACTATGGTTCTATTTTTATTTTTTTTTACTATTGTGGAATTTGTGATTAATTCTTTTTACTTTAATTTACATAATTTTAGGAGTGAAATTAGAATGTTATTTAAGGATCAAAATTGAATAATAATTTTTTGGATGATTAAAATATAAATTTATCATTTTATTATTTTGCAATTACATAAATTGTAATGGACTTAAAAGATAATTTTATCACGTGGGGAGAGAGCTAAGGTCACTGCCTGCCCCTTCGTTTCCCCTTTTCAAAATTTGATTATCTAATTCCCTAATATTGTTAGTAAATTTGAATTGATAATACCGTTAAAGTGTGGTTATATGATTATTGTTCGAATTGATAATACCGTTAAAATGTGGTTACATGACTACTTTTTTATTGTTATTAGGTCACATAGTTGGTATTGTGTGGAAACTCAAATAATCATATTTAACTAATAACAAATTTGGGTCATACCGATAATATTATAAAAATAAAGGATTAAATTATGCCAAATATAAGTAAAGAGATTAAATCACAAATTTTAGTGTAGTGTAGGGACTAAAATCAGAATTAGACTATTTCAAAAATCAATCAAAGCCCACAGCCCAAAAATGTTTGTAAGGTTAGGCATAGGATTAGCATCAAATACTATTAAATTGGGTTTTGAGGGAATAAACCCTTGTTTTGGACTTGAATATTTATTAATTTTTTTACCCTAAAAAATATATTAAATTACAAATTTTACAAATTTAATTATTACGTAACAAATTTTATACATTGTGAGTTTGTGCCTTGGGTCTTCCATACTCTTTATACTTTGATAAAAAGAGGCCCAATTTTCATATTCTTTAAATCAAAACCCATATGCCTAGACCAGCCTATGTTCTCTATTTCCATAAGAGATGGCAATGGGCCCATCGAAGGGATTTTCGGCTCAGCTGCTGTGTTTTAGCAACAACACAGTTCGTCAAGGAGGGTCCACTTAAGGCTAGTTTGATAATACTTTTAAAAAGTGTTTTTAAAAATTTTACTTTAAAATTTGAATGTTTAACATTACTATTAAAAAGTATTTTTGAGAAATAAAATGTCTATTTTAGACATGTTATTATCAAATAACAAATATACATTTAAATAAAATTTAAATTAGTTAATATAATTATATTTTAGTAAGAATATAAAAATTACTATAACTTGTTAATATTTTAATATATGAAATATAAATTTTAAATATTTTAAGTAATAAATATTAATTACTTATAAAATTTAATTAGAATATATAAACGGGTAAATATCCCATATATACCAAAAAATTAGTTTATTTACGAAAATGGGCCAGTTTGAAGAATATTTACGGAAAAGTACCGTTTCCCCCAAAAATGCGTCCACGTCAGTGCGTTTTTGGGAGATATATAACAAAGCGCCTCTGAGGGGCGCTTTTGCCTATCGACAAAAAGCGACGGGGCGCTTTGCTAATGTGGCAAAAACACGTCCCTGTAGCGCTTTAGCCATATTTTTTAAAAAAACTATTCTCGAATTTTTTAAAAATTTACAATAATAAACCTTTATAAAGGCTCAAAATGACAACACCATTTTTTTTAAGATGTCATCAATTAATAAGGAAATATAACTTACAAAGGAAATCTTTATATAGACCCAAAGTCTCATTTTCCTTGTTTTCTTGAGCAAAGTGGGATATGAGATATGTGTATATATAGACTCATGAATAGTTTTGCAGCTTGTTCCTAAATAATGTGGGATTCCTTCCTCTTTTAACTAACAACATGAGATGACATGCTACACTATATTTGATTTTTTTTTTTACAAAACAATTTCTCTTTTTTTATATTTTGTTAACATTTTCTTATATTATAAAATTATATTTTGATATCTTTAATCTTGTTACATTTTAGAATTGTTAACTTGTTGCATTTAAAATTTTATAAATTATGTTATGCATTTTAGAAATGACCTGGGTTATTATTCTGCCATGGCATCTCTCAATTCAAAGATGTTAAACACTTTTTGAAATGTCAAATGCAATCAGTCAATCCATCTATAATGTACTTAAAATGTTTCTTGTTTTATTTGAACCAAAATTCATTGGCTTTGCTACTAGCCTACCATTTTGCTGATATAGGTTATATCTACTGTGGTTTGATTCTCAGAGGTCTTCTTTGCTGTATATTTGTATTTATGTTCTATCTGTTTGTTAGATTTCAAGTTCATAACTTTACTGTTTAGCTTGGTTCAAGATTTTATTTTAAACATGTATCTTTGTCCAAGTCTAATATATTACATGTTATCTTCTTGCAAAATTCAATCTTTATCTGTTGTGTTTGGTTTTTTTGTGGTAAGAATTTAGGTTAGCAAGTGAATATAAACTCCCATCTTCGTCAGTCTATGTAAAAACAGTTGATGAAAAACTTATGTTTGATTTGGTTGCTATACTATTGCATAGACAGTTGGAGCAGAAGCATTACGGATGGGAATTACTGGACAATGGCTAACTAAATCATATCTGAAAATGATTCTTGAAAGAAAAGGTTGTTCATTAGACATGATCTCTATCAAACGTTTCTCTGTCAATGTTACTATTGTTGGTTATCTTTTTTTCTCAAGTCAATTCCACTTTCAGGTGTTCCGCGCCTGAATACTCCTCCACTTGTTTTGTAAAATGCTAAACATAATTTATAAAATTTTAAATGCAACAAGTTAATAATTTTAAAATGCAACAAGATTAAAGATTTCAAAACATAATTTTATAATATAAGAAAATGTTAACAAAATATAAAAAAAGAGAAATTGTTTTGTAAAAAAAAAAATCAAATATAGTGTAGCATGTCATCTCATGTTGTTAGTTAAAAGAGGAAGGAATCCCACATTGTTTAGGAATAAGCTGCAAAATTATTCATAAGTCTATATATACACATATCTCATATCCCACTTTGCTCAAGAAAACAAGGGAAATGAGACTTTGGGTCTATATAAAGATTTCCTTTGTAAGTTATATTTCCTTATTAATTGATGACACCTTAAAAATAATGGTGTTGTCATTTTGAGCATTTATAAAGGTTTATTCTCGTAAATTTTTAAAAAATTCGAGACTAATTTTTTTTTAAAAAAATACGGGCTAAAACACGTCATTGGGGACACATTTTTGCCACATCAGCAAAGCGCATCCTCGTCAGCGCGCTTTTTACTGATGTGGCAAAATCGCGTCCCCCGGTGCGCGCTTTGTTGGCATATCCCCTAAAAACGTGCTGACGTGGACGCATTTTTGAGGGAAACGGTACTTTTTCGTAAATATTCTTCAAATTGGCCCATTTCCGTAAATAAATTAATTTTTTGGTATATATGGGATATTTATCCTATATAAACTACATTTTAAATATTTAAATATAACCATTAAAAATTTGTAATTAATATTTTTTTAAAAAAATTTATTTTTAATTAATGATTTTAACATATTTGTAATTAAGCACCACGAAAAAAAAGGAGAAAGTACTATGTTATTAGAGGTGTGAAAAAGTAATTAAGCACTAAAAGTGTTTTTTGGAGAGGAAAAGCTACAAATTTTAGCTTCTCCTTTTTAGAAGTGATTTTCAAAATTACTTTTGAAAAGTTAAAATTAAGTAAAAGCGAACATTACTTGCGTTTTTCTTTCAAAAGCTTTTGGAGTAAAAGTCTTTTGAAAAGCAATGAATAACTGGCCTTAAGAAAAAAACAATGTGAAATCTAAAATTATTTTGATAATTTTTTATTCAAAAGTAAAAAATGTAAAAAATTTAATTCAACTAATTTTTATATTTTTACTTAATTTAAAATTTTATGATGTAAAAATAAATATTTTGTATTTAAAATATTAAAATAACGATAACAATATTATATAAAAAACATTTCTAAAATAAATTATTTTTATTTACTTGAAAAATTAATATTTTAAAAATATTTATGAATTTTTTAAAATTTTATCAAATAATGTGGAAAATTCATAAAATAAATTTTGTTTTATCAATAAAGTAAAAAACATTAGAATAAAAAATAGAAAGTCAAATCAGTATTTTAAAAATTCGACCAAATTGAATCGTACTCGTTTTACCATAAATATATTTTCGTATAATTAACCTCTTTAAAATTATCAAAATTAATCTTTTGATTTGTTTGCCAAAAATGAGCAAACATGCTAGGGTTTACAAGCAAGTAAAAGACAATATCAGAACCAAAAAGAGCCCCTCATGAATATCCTCGTCAGATTTTTTATTTTTATTTTTGTTATTTGAATTGGTATCAATTGGATTAATAATGGTTCGGTATATCAATCTTGATATAGAGGTTAAATTAATCTCTAAATGAACTGCTCTGTAAAAATTATAAATTGAAACAAAAAAAAAAAAAGTGGCTGAACCGTGTTTTCTTACTTTTTTTTTTTATTTTTTATGTATTTATTATTAAATTAACAATTGAATTAAGAATCTATAGTTTGACTGATTTGACTATCAATCCGATTATTAAATATTGGTCAAAACAAGCAAACCAATAGTTACAAACAACATATAGAATTTAGATGTATTTATTTGTGGTAACAAAATTGAAAAAAGTTGTAATTAATAGATAGTAATCATACAAATTTAGAATTTTAAAAGATTTTAATTTTTAAACTTGTTTAAAAGTCATCATGGTTAATTGCCACGCATAATTTATTCAATTTTCAACCTTGAGATATGGATTGAAGCAAATAATTAAAGTGCTCAACTTACATTCTATTCATAGCACACAAATGTAATTGTTTGTCTTGATTACACTTAATGAGACTCACTAATTATTATAGTCATCCATGCATACATATAAATAAATTATAAATAATTACACGTAAATTTATATATTAAATCATCTTTCCAAACATATCAATAAATAAGAACAATATAATTAATTAAATTATTTGTTTGTAACATTTGTTGATATCCCTTTTAATATTTTTTAAATCTAAACTAACCTTCTTTTATAATTTTTAGGTATAAGTATTATGGAGGCCTAAGTATTAAGAGTCAGATTACATTTTACCCCTACTTAAAAAAAATGGGATTATTAGTCTAATCAAAGAGAAAATTGGTTCTTCCATAGAGGCCCTTGTACTAGGAGTTGGATTGCATTGTATCCCTTTTACTCAGAAAATGGGCAAATTAATCTTTATACATAAAATCAAAGAGCAAACTAATCCTTTTATTAAAAATTTTATCCATTTCTATTGTTAAAAACTAGTCCCTGTAAGTCAGAATAAGGTATACGTTGCATATTACGTGTAACTGTCTAGTTATTCTATTCGTCACGCTAGTTTTTAATAGTATAAATTGATGAATTTTTTAATAGAAATAATCAATTTACTTTTTAATCAACATATAAAGAATAATTTATCCATTTTTTTGAATAAAAACATAAAATATAATATGATTTATAATATGATAATTTTCATAAAATTTTTACCAAGGCACACCCTGCCTCAAATATCTTAAAAAACCCTAGGGTTGGTATCTTAATTTTTTTTGTTGTGTGGGGATCCCCTTCCATAAGAAAAATTGAGCACTAGGCAAGGCCAATCAAAAGAAACACAAAGTGAAATTGGTCTCCACATGGGGTGTACAATGGACATCCACCCCAAAAGAGCACACTTTGTCCCACACCAATCATCCATTTCCAGTGTCGTAACCATTTTTTTAAAAACAAAAAAGGGGGGTTCGACTTTGGTATTTAAAACGAAAAAAGACAGGGAGTCGCCACCGATCTTTATTTAGTGTGATCGGATCACCTTTGTTTTAATAAAACGTTTTGGTTTAATAAAACGTTTTGGTTTACTAAAATAATGTTGTGGGTCTGCGAAATTTTAAAAATCAGGTTCGGGAGTCGGTTACGTGCGAGGAAGGGTTAGCACCCTCGTCACGCCCAAAATTGGTACCTAATTGATTAGTCGATGTCTTAATGTCGGAAATTTGAAAAGGTTTCAAAATACGGATCCTTTGAAAAATGTTTGGATAATTAGGGCCATAATTTTGAGATTTCTTTGCTCCGAGAGGATACAAACATCACATCCAGCACGTTAGGACATGATATTCTAAACCTTCGTAATCAAAGCTATCTCATGGTTTCTGAAGTTTATCAAAAGGATGTTTAGTTATTTAGTCAAACGGAAATCGCAACCCAACACATTAGGGCACTATTTCCTGAATTCCTAAATACAAAACATTGCCTTTATTTTGAAAATCTTTAAATGGAGTGTAGCGATTTTACAAAATGCATCGTATCGGATTAAATCTAAGAAAAGGCTTGAGTCAAAACTTGAGATTTCTTTGTCCCGAAAAGATATAAACATCACATCCAGCACGTTAGGACACGATGTTTTAATCTCTCGTAATCAAAGTCGTCTCGTGATTCGCGAAACTTCATAAAAAGGATGTTAAGTTATTTAGTTAAACGGAAAATTGCAACCCAGCACGTTAGGGCACTATTTCCCGAGTTTCTAAATACAAAACATTGCCTTATTTTGAAATCTTTTAGGTGAAATATGATGATTTTACGAAAGATGTTTTGTTCAATAATATAGTACAAAACGAAAAAAACAAATGCGGATGTGAATGTTATAAATAAAAAAATACAAATAATAATAATAATAATATTATTATTATTATTATTATTATGATAATAACAAAGTAGTAAAAATGAATAAATAAATAAATAAATAAAATAAGAAATAACAATGACAAGATAATAATGATGATACTTGAAATGAAAATAAAATAATAATGATAATACAAAAAAAAATGATGGGTACTAACAAAAGAAATAATATATATAAAATAAATAAATGAAAATACATACATAAAAAAATAATAATAGTAATAATAACGATAAAATAATGATAAAAGCGGATAGCAATAATAATAATGAAAGCGACAAATAATAATAATGTATAAAATAATAATCTTAATCACAATAATGGTAAACAAAAATAATAATAATAAAAATAAAATAATAATAACACATACAATCGTGATAATAAATAATAATAATAGTAAACCAATAATAATAAATATATAATCAAGATAATAAATAATAATAATATAATAATAATAGTAAAGTTGGTGAAACACATTAATAATAAAATATGCACATAAAAATATAATAATGGTAATAACAAATATATAATAAAAAAGACTAAAAAGATTGCAAAAATAACTAAAATAGGATTAAATTGCATCTAGAATGAAAGTTTGGGGGTCAATTCAAAATAAAATAAAAGAAAAAGGGCCTATTTACACGCGCGAAAATACTGGAGGGACCAAATAGGCAATAAACCCCTTCGGCCAAAACGCACAGCAGTACAAAGGACTAAGTTGCGAACCGGAATAATCATAGAGTTAAATTTGAAAATCGAAAAAAGGTCTGATTGCAAATGTTTGAAAAAGCGGAAGGGCCAAAATGGCAAATAACCCATTGATTTAAAAACACGCGGATCCTGAGGTGGGTCGGGTCAACACGCGGATCCTAGGGGCAAAACGACGTCGTTTTAGGCATTAAAGGTCAGCCCCAAAACGACGTCGTTTTGAGGGATTATTGAAAGCCCTAAAGTAAAAAAAAATCATTCTGCTGAGGGTTTTTTAAAAAAAATCCTTTCTCTTTTTTTTTCTCTGCAAGGGGGAGTCCGGTGAGATTTTCGACAGGTCGTCGCCACGCTTATGTGCCGTCGTCGGCGCATTGCCGTACACGGTGGTAGAAAATCGCAACAGTACCCTCTTTTCCTTTTTTATATGTTTTAGGAGTTTTTTAATATATATTTTTGTACGCTTGCACTAATAAGAGGATTTGTAATAAAAAACTTAAAAGTAAAAAAAAATTCACCTCTTTCGTATACATTTTGACGTTAGCGAATCATTTCGTTTTTTATTTTTTGAATCTCGTATATTTTTTTGGGAAAGAAAAAAAAGGGGAATCCCTTTTACAATATCTGAATCGGCTTTTATAGCCTTTTACAATTGTTTGCTGTCATTTTTTTGCTTCTCTGCTCTATTGCCTCTGTTTCTTTGCATGTTGGTTTCCTTTTGTAGGGTATGGGCGAGGCGGTGACGGGACGGTGGTCGGTGGCTTCGGTAGGTGGTCGTAGAGGTAAGGGGGTGTCAAAAGTTGAAGGGTCAGGGTAGGTAGGGGTTGGTTCGGCGCCGCCAGTAGCTAGGGTTAGGTGGCTGCAGCGCTAGGGTTTTCAGAAACCCTAGCATTTTGAAAAAAAAAAATTAATTTTTGGGCCTTCTGGGCCACTTGTAAATTGGGCCTATTTTATTTTTGGGTTTATTCTATTTTTTGGGTTTTGTTTTGTTTAGTTTTGGTGCAGGTAGTTGGGTTTAAGTTTGGGTTGTAAAGCGGGTAGACGAATTGGGCTTGTCTGTTGCCCTCTTTGCTCATTGTCGCAGCAACGGAATGGAGCAAAGACTTTCAAAAACCAATTTTGCCGGTCTCACCGAAGTCTTGACTTCTTTGGTGCCATTCTTCTTGAGTAGCCTTGTTTTAGTCCACCATACCTTGTTGCTTTGATCCACTCCACCGCTACTTGACGAGATGGGATCTGTGGCTTCAATTTGCTCTTCTTTGCGACTTCAATGGGATGTGACTTGTTTATTTTAGATTGCTCTTTGCATTTCCGGAGAGATGAGGTCTTTGGTCTTGACCTATTCCTTTGCTAATTCTGATAATGGGACTAAAGCTTAACCATGCTCCCTCTTGGTTGGGAGCCAAGATCGCCGATCTTGCCCCACTATTGGTTAGGCGACAAGATCTACAATTTTTTGACCTATTCCCTTCTGCTGGTCGGGGACATGGGACGGTGGCCTAAATCATGTTCCTTCTTGGTTAGGGAGCCAAGATTCACCTTCGATCTTACCCCACTCTTGGTTAGGGCGACAAGATCTACAATTTTGACCTATTCCTTCTTTGGTGTGTGGTAATAGGGCGGTGGCCTAAATCATGTTCCCTCTTGGTTGGGAGCCAAGATTCGCCGATCTTGCCCCACTCTTGGTTAGGCGACAAGATCTACAATTTTGACCCATTCCACTGCTGGTCGGTGGCAATAGGATGGTGGCTTAAATCATGTTCCCTCTTGGTTGGGAGCCAAGATTCGCCGATCTTGCCCCACTCTTGGTTAGGCGACAAGATCTACAATTTTGACCCATTCCACTTTGGTCGGTGGCAATAGGACAGTGGCTTAAATCATGTTCCCTCTTGGTTGGGAGCCAAGATTCGCCGATCTTGCCCCACTCTTGGCTAGGCGACAAGATCTACAATTTTGACCCATTCCACTTCTTTGGTCGGTGGCAATAGAACAGTGGCTTAAATCATGTTCCCTCTTGGTTGGGAGCCAAGATTCGCCCGATCTTGCCCCACTCTTGGTTAGGCCTACAAGATCTACAATTTTTGACCCATTCCACTGCTGGTCAGTGGCAATACGACAGAGCTTAAATCATGTTCCCTCTTGGTTGGGAGCCAAGATTCGCCTTCGATCTTGCCCCTCTTTGGTTAGGCGACAAGATCTACAATTTTTGACCCATTCTACTGCTGGTCAGGGACATAGGACGGTCTTCAACCTATTCCACTGCTGGTCAGTGGTAATAGGACAATCTTCAACCTATTCCACTGCTGGTCAGTGGTAATAGGACAATCTTCAACCTATTCCACTGCTGGTCAGTGGTAATAGGACAATCTTCAACCTATTCCTTGGCTGGTCGGTGGCAATAGGACAATCTTCAACCTATTCCACATTTGGTCGATGGCAATGGGACCACCCATTCCACTTTGCTGGTCGATGGTAATAGGATAATCTTCAACTTATCCCACTGCTGGTCAGTGGTAATAAGACGATCTTACATCTATTCCACCGCTGGTCAGTGGCAATAGGGTAATCTTCAATAATGTTGCTACACCGTCCTCTAGGGACATATCCTGTAGACTTAATTTTATATGTTTGTGTTTATGCCAAAGATGCGGATGCTATGGTCGGAATGAATCAAATGCTCCTGACTACGTGTGATATGGATGACACTTACATGAATGCAGAATGTCATGAGAATGATGATTTTTCATTAAGATGCAATGATTGTAATAAATCGAATGCTCCTAACTAAATGATATTACGGAGGACATTTGTATGGATGCAGGATGTCATGAGAATGATCTCTTTTTAAAAGCTTAGGGCTGTAATTGCTCGCTCGCTCGTCAAGGTCACGGCACGGACGCAATATCTCGTCTGATATCTATGACAGCGAATCTGAAGAAATAATCATGATTTTAGACTCCTCTTCCTCGAACGTTTCCAACCCCTAAGTGTGGAGGTTCCTAAACAATAGTCTTGTTTTAGGTTCTTACGCTGTTTAAAGGCTTCCAGAGTAATAGGCGGGACTCCTTTTATGGAAGCATTATGGGTCCATGGGTCGTTATTTCAATTACAAACAACTTAAAGATTTAAAATAACAATGGAATTTATGAAGAATGGAATTGGATTAAATCAACAAAAGTAAACATTATTTGAGTACAAAAAATGAGTAAAAAGTAGGTGCCCCAGATATTGCAGCCTGAGCTTCACCACCGAATCCTTCTAAAGATCATTTTGAGCTGAATAGACTTTGGGAGATCTGTAATGCTTTGTAGATGTTTCGAGGTGTAACATTCCTCCTTTTTTTAATTCTAGGGGAACAAAAATTGTCACATACCTCTTCTTTCGTGCAAATTTAAGCCGCCCTTATCGGGTTTTCGACTCAAAGCCCCTTTGGTCTCAAAGCGCCTTTACGGGTTTTCACTTCGCCTCTCCATTTTTTTTTAGGTCTTAAAGCGCCCTTTACGGGTTTTCACTTTAGCCTTTCATTTCTTCAAGCATAATACTTCTTAACTGAATCTGAATTTATGGGATTGGGTAGATTTTTCCCATCCATCTCAGCCAAAATTAGTGCCCCTCCAGAGAAAGCTTTCTTACCACATAAGGTCCTTCCCAATTTGGCATCCATTTCCCTCTGAAATCCTTTTGTATGGGGAGGATCTTTTTCAAAACTAAGTCTCCCTCGTGGAATTCTCTTGGACGCACCTTTTTGTTGTATGCTCGCATCATTCGCTTTTGGTACATCTGACCATGACGGATAGCTTTTAGTCTATTTTCTTCGATCAGATTCAACTGATCATATCAAACTTGGATCCATTCCACTTCATCCAATTTCAGTTCGGACAATACTCGAAAGGACAGAATTTTAACTTCGATGGGTAAAACTACCTCCATTCCGTAAACTAATGAGAAATGAGTTGCCCCGGTGGAGGTTCTGACCGACGTTCGATAGGCGAAAAGGGCAAATGGTAGCTTCTCGTGCCAGTCTTTGTAAGTCTCAGTCATCTTCGCTACTATCTTCTTTATATTCTTATTAGCTGCTTCTACTACACCGTTCATCTTTGGGCGATATGGTGACGAATTGTGATATCTGATCTTGAATTGCCTACAGACTTCTGCGATCATGCTGTTGTTCAGGTTTAACGCATTATCAAATATGATCCTCTCAGGCATTCCATATCGACATATGATTTCCTTTTTTAGGAACTTGCTGACGGCTGATTTTGTCACATTAGCATATGAAGTGGCCTCCACCCATTTAGTGAAGTAATCAATTACCACGAAGATGAACCGATGCCCATTGGAAGTTTTTGGAGAAATTGGTCCAATGACGTCCATGCCCCACATAGAAAAAGGCCATGGGGAAGTCATAACATGTAAAGGTGAAGGTGGTACATGAATCTTGTCCCCATAAATTTGGCACTTATGACATTTCTTACCATAATCAATGCAATCTCTTTCCATGGTAGACCAATAATACTCGAATCTCATGATTTGTCTGGCCATTGTGAACCCATTGGCATGTGTTCCACAGACACCCTCATGGACTTTTTCTAGGATCTGCTTAGCCTCAGCGCCATCCACACATCTCAATAGCACTTGATCATTTCTTCTTTTGTATAGGATCTCTCCGTCTAAGACATAGTCAGAAGCTAGTCTTCTCAACGTCCTTTTGTCATTTTCGGTTGCTTGATCGGGGTATTTATGATCTTTCACGTATTGTAGTATATCGTGATACCACAGGTGATCATTTTGCTCCTCTTCTTTCACGTTGTTGCAATGGGCTGGGACCCCATAAATGCTCATTTGTATAGGCCTCATATCCTCCTTGTTGTTTGCTCGTACCATAGAAGCCAATGTGGCTAGAGTATCAGCCATCTGATTTTCGTCCCTTGGTAGATAACTGAAAGTGATGTCATCGAACTCTTTGATCAGTTCTTGGACCAATCTTTTGTATTCGACCAATTTGGGATCTCTTCTCCCATTCTCCTTTAAGTTGATAAATCACCAATGCAGAGTCTCCGTAAACTTCCAGCACCTTAATTTTGCGTTCTATAGCGGCACGGATACCCATGATGCAAGCTTCATACTCTGCCAGATTGTTTGTACAATCAAAATCCAATTTACAAGTGAATGGGTAATGATCTCCGTTTGGGGATACCAAAACTGCCCCAATTCCATTGCCTATAGCATTCGATGCCCCGTCAAAGTTCAGTTTCCAAGGACGACTTTCCCGGGTACCTTCTTCAGTGGTTGCTACGTACATTAAGTCTTCATTAGGGAAATCAAAGTCTAAAGGCTCGTAATCTGCCAGAGCTCTACTGGCCAGAAAATTCGCTATTGCACTTCCTTTTATCGCCTTTTGGTTTACATAAACTATGTCAAACTCAGAAAGTAAAATTTGCCATCTGGCCATCCGTCCATTCAAAGTAGTTGACTCCATTAGGTATTTCAGTGGGTCTAGCTTCGAGATGAGCCAGGTCGTATGATACAACATGTACTGCCTCAGTCTCCGAGTTGTCCAGACCACGGCACAACATAATTTCTCAATTGGTGAGTACCTTGTTTCACACTCAGTGAACTTTTTACTAAGGTAGTATATTGCCTTTTCTTTCTTTCCTGACTCATCGTGCTAGCCTAGCACACATCCCATTGAATTATCAAGTACCGTCAAATAGAGGATTAAAGGCTTCTCTGGATTAGGCGGTGCACACCTGGATTGTGTTTTTTAAGAAGACGAAATATGGGATCACATTTCTCAGTCAGTTGTGAAATGAACCGAGCAATGTAATTTAATCTTCCTAAAAACCTCGAACTTCTTTTTGCGTGCGGCGGGCAATTCTTGTATAGCCTTGACCTTATGCAGGTCAACCTCAATCCCTTTTCACGACTATAAATCCTAACAGTTTCACGACACGGCTCCAAAGGTACACTTTGGGTTAAGCTTCAGTTGGACTTTCCTCAACCTCAAAAATAATTTCCTTAAGACTTGGATATGCTCCTTTTCGGTTCGAGACTTGGCGATCATATCATCACGTAAACCTCAATTTCTTTGTGCATCATATCATGGAATAGGGTTACCATGGCTCTCTGATATGTTGCTCCCGCATTCTTCTACCCAAATGGCATTACCTTATAGCAAAAGGTTCCCCACATGGTTATGAGCGTGGTTTTATTCATGTCTTGAGGAAGCATCTTTATCTGGTTGTATCACGAAGCCATCCATGAATGAGAACAATGAATAACCCGTCAGTATTATCCACTAAGGTGTTGATATGAGGTAACGAAAAATTGTCCTTCGGGCTAGCCTTGTTTAGATCCCCGTAGTCTACACACATTCGTACTTTTCCATCTTTCTTAGGGACGGGACGATATTGGCTACCCATTCAAGTACTTAACCACTTGCAAGAAACTGCGTCAAATTGCTTCTTGACCTCCTCTTTTATTTTCGATAAAACGTCGGCCTCATCCTCCAAGTTTTTGTTGGGTGGCTTGTATTCTTCTTTTATGGGCAAGCGGTGTACCACGATATCGATTCTTAACGGGCATGTCTTGATATGACCATGCGAAGACATCCTTGAATTCTTGAAGTAACTCGATGAGGTCTCGCCTTATCTCTACGGTGATACTGGCTCCAATCTTCACTTCTTTCTTTTCTTGTCCATCTCATAGGTTCACTATTTCCACTGATTCTTTGTGAGGTACGATTTGTTTCTCCTCTTGTTCTACCATCCTTAACAGTTCAGGAGCTAAATCACAACCTTGGTCATCTCCAAAATTCTGAAAATCTTCCGCACCCATATCTTGCTCAAAAAGATATTCTGAGTCATCGGTAGCGTTACTCAAGTCATTGATATTTGGGGACCTGTTATGGAGATAAATAAAGGCTCATAGAATCACAGAATCTAGGCATGCTTATTGGTATCATAAATGAAGAATAGAAATGTTTAGAAGAATATCTAAAGAAAGAATAATAATAATGAATGAAATGAACATAAAAGAAAATTTGCTCAAAAGATGGCGAAAATGTATTTCATTGAAAATAATGATGCCTTATACAAAATCATGCTTCACAAAAGGGACTCTTATTGCTTCTAGACTTAAAGCAACAAGTGTGTTCCGAGTATTACTCTGAATGAGTTCTAAAAGCTACAGGAATCTCCTACGCAGTGTAGTTGTTTAGAACGTTGCCTGACTCATAGGGGCAGATGCCATTCTGATTTTCTTCCTCAATTTTCCCTCAGATATAGCATTGACATGCACGATTTCTTCATTTTGCGTTCCTCGTCTCGGATGGATAACCCCTCCTGATATAAAGGTCTCACGAATATGAGGAATTATCATCGGTTCCCATTTAATCTCATTTCCACCTAAACGCGCTTTCCTTCTTTCTTGCTTCTTTTCTAACTCTTTCTTCCTTTGTTTTGCGTTCGGCTTGAATCCTAAGCCAAAGAGGTCTCTTTTTTCTTTCAATATCGGGACTTCGATTCCTCCTGGAGATACCTTCCGATCCTTTTAGCATGCGACCCATTTTCGACCATTAATTGCAAACCCATTTTGTGGTTTTGGATAATTAAAACCTTTGGGATCTTGTTTCCCTCGATGATGAACGTTGCGTTGGCCAATTCCAAAAGCGAAAGGGACATTCAGTCGCTTCTTCATTTGCTTTTAAATATAGTGCACCGCTGGTTACGGTTGCGATGATGTCTTCTTCAGCATTTATTGTTACCAAACGGCCTTCTGTGACTAATTTCAATTTTTGGTGCAAGGATGAGGGGACTGCTCCTGCTGAGTGTATCCAAGGTCTCCCCAATAAATAGTTATACGACAGCCTGATATCCATCACTATGAAATCCACTTCATATGTACTTGGGCCGATTAAAAGAGGTACTTCGATCCTCCCCATGACTTTCCTTTCAGTTCCATCGAATGCCCTTACTACATTGTAGCAAGCCTTTATGTGAGAGCTATCAATGGGTAACCGATTCAACGTCGATAATGGCAGGACATTGAGTGCCGATCCGTTATCGACTAGTACCCCTGGTAGTGTGTATCCTTTGCACCGTGTAGTAATGTGGAGGGCCTTGATGGAACCCATACCTCCTGGCGGAATCTCGTTATCATTAAAGAAAATGAAGTTATCAGCACTTATATTGCTAATTAGACTATCCAGCTTGTTAACGGTGATATCATTAGCAATATAAGTTTTATTCAATACTTTCATCAGTGCATTGCGGTGTGCTTCTGAGCTTAATAACAAGTCAAGCACAGATATACGAGCCGGCTGTTTATGCAGCTACTCCACGGTGCTGTATTCACTATGCTTTAAAAAATTCAAGAATTCCTTAGCCTCGTCTTCCTTCATTGGCTCATTTATAGGAGCTTCCTGTTTGGTCGCACTTTCTCTCTTTTGTTCGCCTACCAAGGTTTTCTCTTTTGCAAGCTCGATTCGTGGGTTTGTCGTGTATGAACGCGCTTCCCTTCTGGCGTATAGAGCCTACTTCCTGGTTTCTCTTTGTAGTGCTGGACAAGTCTCCTTTCCCAGGAATCGTCACATTACAATTGTAGTTTCAGGGAACCTTTTTGTTATCTTCATATGAAAAGGCCGCAGGTCTTCGGATTACAATCTTCAGAGGCTCCTGGTTTTCTTTCGTAGTGTGGGACGAGTCCCCTATTTCAGGAATCGTCAAGTTACAATTAGAGTTTCGGGGAACCTCTTTGTTGTCTTCATACGAAAGGATCGTCGATTTACGAATCACGATCTTCGGAGTTATCTTTATCCTGGTTCTATCGTTCTTTGGCCGCGAGATGATGACCAAAGGATAGTTAGCTTTCGAGGCTTTTATTTCTGATTCATCTTCCAACACGCAAATGCTTCTTTCTTTTTTGCCTTCATTAATTTCAAAAAATTCCAACTCTTTACTGTCCATTAGCCTTTGTACCAAAATTCTAAACTCAATGCAGTCCTGAATTTCGTGCCCCTTCATGTTATGAAACTCACAGCCTCTTCTTGTTCCTTTATGCTTTCCTACCGGACTTGATACAGCTAATCCCCTCTTTATCATTTTTTTCCAAACTTGTTTCATCGGAGTTTTTACTTCGTCAACATCCCTTTTAACTCTCCTTTCCATGTTCTTACCTATCATATTGACCTCATGATTAGGTAGCGGGTGTCCCGCGCTGGGGGTTTCGTCTACTTTTATAACGCCCATCTGGATGAGTCTTTCTACCAGTTTTTTAAAAGCAAGATAGTTTTCTCCTGAATGCCCCACAATCCCTGCGTGGTACTCGCACTGTGCGTTTGCGTCATACCACTTAGGGTATGGGGGTTGCAGGGGTTTTAGGTAATGTGGGGAAACAATATGTGCATCGAATAAGTTACGGTACATTTCCTTGTGCGTGATTGGGATTGGCGTGAATTGGATTTTCTCGTGTTCGCTTTGTCTTTGGATTCACGCTAGAGGAGCCACGATGATCGTGATTACGCCTTGGGGTGATTCTGATAATAGGCGGATAACCTTTACTTAGGTTATTTATATCGTTCTCTCTTTTCTTTGGGATTATCTTTCTGGTACTTTCTCCCACTTCTATCTTGCCACACCTGATTGCATTTTCTATCATCTCCCCCGACATCACGATGTCTGAAGAACTTTTAGTGGTACTTCCCAGCATATGATTAATGAAAGGAGCTTTCAACGTATTAATAAAGAGCATGGTTGTCTCCTTTTCTAAAAGCGGTGGTTGAACTTGTATTGCTACTTCTCTCCATCGTTGGGCATACTGTCTAAAACTTTCACCCGACTTTTTCTCCATATTTTGGAGCGTGATTCTATCAGGAGCAATATCATCCACATGGCCATAATGTTTCATGAAGGCCTGTACCAGGTCCTTTCACGTCTTGATTTGGGCACGGCTAAGTTGGTTATACCATTTAGCGGCAGACTCGACTAAACTGTCTTAAAAATAGTGAATCAGTAACTGGTCATTATTAAGGTGCCCCGCCATCCGCCGGCAGAACATTGTGATGTGCGCCTCAGGACAACTAGTCCCGTTATATTTCTCGAACTCTGGTGTTTTGAACTTTGGCGGAAGGACTAAGTTCGGGACCAGACTTAAGTCTTTAGCGTCCATCCCGTAATGATGGTCAGTCATTTCTATTTCTTTAAACTTTTCTTCTAGCCACTTGCAATGGTTCTCAAGTTGCTTTGACAAATCTATTTTTGCCTTGTCCATTTCTGTCAGTTCATCGAAATCCGGGACCACAGGGTTAGCCGGACTTTCCCCTGGTTAGTACTCGAACCAGTCAGAAGGTGAAATTGGTATCGCGGTACCAACCGATATTGTGGTCTAATAATGTGAGCTTCCTTTGGGGATGCACGTCTGGTGGCGCTTGGGTATTAGGTGGGTAAAACCGGAGGGTAAGCAGTCGTCATTATCATTTCCCAAACTAGTAGCAACGCCCTTTCCTTTCCCACGTTCATTGGCCAACAACTGCGCCAATTGATTCATCATGCTATTTTGAGATTCTTGCATTCGTTCTATCATGTCTTGTTCCATCTTGATTAATCGTTCTTGCATCTGTTCCTGTATTTCCTTTTGCATTTGTTCTAGTCTTTCCATTCTTTGATCCATGATTTTTGTTTTGTCTCGTGTATTGTAGCGATGTTCCAGGGTCACTGTCATAATTTAAGGTTCCTTTGTGAGATTTAATGCACATGATGCAATGTAATGCTAATGCATGAAATGTATGCAAAAAAAAAGGCATTAATTCTGATTCAATTTCCATTAGAATAACTCTCTAGAAAACAAATTTCTTTACATAAAATAGATTACATATATGGCCTCACCCTAATACTTAAGGCCTTGACTTCCTCAAGAAGCCTAGCTAACTCTTGACCTTGCTCTAATTTCGACTCGTAAAATAAACTTAATACATCAGCTTGGACTGCTAAGGTTTGTAAGTGATCCGCCACCTCTCGCACTTGGGCCACGGCTTCCTCCATAATGTAATCCCGGTCTCTGACTTGGTTTTGAGCGTGATGAAGTTGTTGCTTCCAACGCTCCTCATTGACTTCAAGAAGCTCCACCCGTAGCTCGCAACCATATAAAGTAGACTCCAGCTCTTCGATTCTTACTTTCATTTCTTTGATTTTACTCAGACTAGCCTTTAATTTGACTGCAGAGTTGCGGCTACGATACTGATACAAGGATTTTTCCAATTCTGCCACTCGAGCCTTTAATTCCTCTTTCTCGTTCTGGGTTTTTACCAAACTTCTTTTCAGAGTATCTTCTCGAACTTGAGTATCTCGGAGTTCCATTTCCTATTGACTAGATCTATTTTTCTCCTCTCTAAGTTCTTGACACCATTGCTCTGACGTTTTTCCTAATCCAACAAGTTTTATTGACCTTCGCAGCTTCTTATAGTCTGTTTTCAAACTGTCCAAATCTTCCTCAGCCTTATTTTTTCCTTTCCTCAGCTTTTCGGCCTCCAGTTTCTGAATGTCAACATCCAATCCTAACTGTATTTTCTCTTCTTCTAATTGTTCTATCCTTTTCCCTAATTCCGCATTCTTTTTCTCAAAATCTTGTTTGATGATTTCGAGCTCTGATGGGATTACCTGCAGGTGCTCTTCCATTGATCGGGCGTTTTCTTGGCCTGATGTAGGAATATTACCGTTGATTCTCTGACTCCACCATTGGTCATATTCGGGGGTTATCATCGGGTTAGTGGCAAACCTTTTCATTCTGTGAGCCTGACTCCAAGCACTCGCTATTTCACGAACTCTTTTCTTACAATTATCTCCTTTGTATTCAAACTCGCACTGAATTAGACCTTGTGTTGCATGTATAAACTGTCTCGATCTGTACTGTCTCAACACGAAGAGAGGAGCATATCTGACAGCTCCCCATACTCCCAGTAGAGGGACCCAGTCAAAATCTCCACACCGGTATAAGATCTCATCAGGAATCATTAAATGAGCTTTCCATTCTACGTCTTCTTCTTGCAGGTTTGGCAGAATTATCATCCATTTTTCTTCTGTAAGATTGTCTCGCCTTGGCGTGGCTGCTAATTCTTTCAGCGGAGAATAGTCCTCGAAGAAGATTCGACACGATGCCTTTTTCGCTTTCCAAAAGTGATTGTTGAACCATGCTAGTAAGAGTCATGCACTGGCTGGTAAATCTTCCTTCACCCGCTCTTGATGCGCGCTTAGGGACCTAAAAGTTTGGCCGAATTACGAGAGCAGGTGTGACTCTTCTATCAATCGTCGAATAAGTGCGAGATCGCCTCGTCCACATGCCCTAGAGCTTTAGGAAAATAATCGGTCCATAAATGCTCAAGGCAAAATGTCAACTCTTTTTTCACGTCGGGATGCGCTATGATCAAATCCTTAAATTTCTCAAAGGATGCACTTACAATCTCCTTTTGTTTTATCCGAAGCTGCAACCCACTGCTTTCGCTCATTCCCGTAATATTCATCAGCTTTTTTAAGAAGGTGGGGACATTAACAGGTCTTGCATAAACTTTGTCAGTTTGAATTTTTGGGCAACGGAGTAAAGCTGTGTATTCTTCTATAGTAGGCACCAAGTCCACTTTCCCGAAAGTAAAACAACTATAAGCGGGATTCCAAAATTGGGCTATAGCTCGGAATAAGTGCTAGTCTACCTTGATGTCGAGCAGATAAGGCAGATCACCGTAATGACAGTAGAATAGTCGTTTAATCTCATTGTCCCATTGACTCTATATCTCTTTCATCTCTTAAAGATTATTTTAGGTGACACTGATACGTGTGAAGTCCCATAATTCTAACATATGCCCTTCTGTAAGACTATCACCTTTTTCTTACTGCACTGTCTCGGCCCATATTTGGACGGTCGCATTGTCCTCCACTTTATCAAAAAACCCCCTTTCCATGACAAGCTATCTATTTGGCAATTGAACGTGAATCAACACCTTTTTTATGAATATGCCATGCAAAAATAAAAATAAAGATAAAGCAAATCAGTATTCCATACACAGTAAGCAAAGAATAAAAATGCCTAATCTGTTAACCACTAGGATTTGGCATGGCTCTACCTAGGGTGAGTTCTTAGGGCTTACTATATGAGGTTCGGTTCTAAAGAGGGGTACCTGAACTAGCAGATTCCTCAATCCTCACCCATTATAGGCTCATATGGATCGAGTTCGATTCAGGGAATACATTTCCTATGGCTACGGAGATGAAAATCTCGGAAGACATAGAATACGGATGTATCTCGGCGATCCACTATCCTACACGGAGGTGAAAACCTTACGAAGGAGTAGTTTCTCACTCCCACTTAAAGGTGTGACCACAACGGTCATGCAATGCAATGCCGAAATTAAAACAACATGCAATAAAAAGATCGTAATTTTCAAATCGAACTTTCAAACTTCCGACAAAAGATAGAAAATAATCAATTTATGGCTTGACTCTCTAAATCGGTCCCCAGCGGAGTCGCCAAGCTGTCGTAACCATTTTTTTAAAAACAAAAAAGGGGGGTTCGACTTTGGTATTTAAAACGAAAAAAGATAGGGAGTCGCCACCGATCTTTATTTGGTGTGATCGGATCACCTTTGTTTTAATAAAACGTTTTGGTTTAATAAAACGTTTTGGTTTACTAAAACAATGTTGTGGGTCTGCGAAATTTTAAAAATCGGGTTCGGGAGTCGGTTACGTGCGAGGAAGGGTTAGCACCCTCGTCACGCCCAAAATTGGTACCTAATTGATTAGTCGATGTCTTAATGTAGAAAATTTGAAAAGGTTTCAAAATACGGATCCTTTGAAAAATGTTTGGATAATTAGGGCCATAATTTTGAGATTTCTTTGCTCCGAGAGGATACAAATATCACATCCAGCACGTTAGGACATGATATTCTAAACCTTCGTAATCAAAGCTATCTCATGGTTTTACGAAGTTTATCAAAAGGATGTTTAGTTATTTAGTCAAACGGAAAATCGTAACTTAGCACATTAGGGCACTATTTCCCAAATTCCTAAATACAAAACATTGCCTTTATTTTGAAAATCTTTAAATGGAGTGTAGCGATTTTACAAAATGCATCGTATAGGATTAAATCTAAGAAAAGGCTTGAGTCAAAACTTGAAATTTCTTTGTCCCGAAAAGATATAAACATCACATCCAGCACGTTAGGACACGATGTTTTAATCTCTCGTAATCAAATTCGTCTCGTGATTCGCGAAACTTCGTAAAAAGGATGTTAAGTTATTTAGTTAAACGAAAAATCGCAACCCAGCACGTTAGGGCACTATTTCCCGAGTCTCTAAATACAAAACATTGCCTTATTTTGAAATCTTTTAGGTGAAATATGATGATTTTGCGAAAGATGTTTTGTTCAATAATATAGTACAAAACGAAGAAAACAAATGCGGATGTGAATGTTATAAATAAAAAAAATACAAATAATAATAATAATATTATTATGATAATAACAAAGTAGTAAAAAATGAATAAATAAATAAATAAATAAAATAAGAAATAACAATGACAAGATAATAATGATAATACTTGAAATGAAAATAAAATAATAATGATAATACAAAAAAAAATGATGGGTACTAACAAAAGAAATAATTTATATAAAATAAATAAATGAAAATACATACATAAAAAATAATAGTAGTAATAATAACGATAAAATAATGATAAAACGGATAGCAATAATAATAATGAAAACGACAAATAATAATAATGTATAAAATAATAATCTTAATCACAATAATGGTAAACAAAAATAATAATAATAATAACACATACAATCGTGATAATAAATAATAATAATAGTAAACCAATAATAATAAATATATAATCAAGATAATAAATAATAATAATATAATAATAATAGTAAAGTTGGTGAAACACATTAATAATAAAATATGCACATAAAAATATAATAATGGTAATAACAAATATATAATAAAAAAGACTAAAAAGATTGCAAAAATAACTAAAATAGGATTAAATTGCATCTAGAATGAAAGTTTAGGGGTCAATTCAAAATAAAATAAAAGAAAAAGGGCCTATTTACACGCGCGAAAATACTGGAGGGACCAAATAGGCAATAAACCCCTTCGGCCAAAATGCACAGCAGTACAAAGGACTAAATTGCGAACCGGAATAATCATATGGTTAAATTTGAAAACCGAAAAAAGGTCTGATTGCAAATGTTTGAAAAAGCGGAAGGGCCAAAATGGCAAATAACCCATTGATTTAAAAACACGTGGATCCTGAGGCGGGTCTGGTCAACACGAGGATCCTAAGAGCAAAACGACGTCGTTTTGGGCATTAAAGGTCAGCCCCAAAACGACGTCGTTTTGAGGGACTATTTAAAGCCCTAAAGTCAGAAAAAAAATCATTCTGCTGAGGGTTTTTAAAAAAAAATTTCTTTCTTCTCTTTTTTTTTTCTCTGCAAGGGGGGAGTCCGGTGAGATTTTGTCAGGTCACCGCCATTATTTGTCATCGTCGTGGCCGTACCTACAGTGGTAGAAAATCGCAACAGGTACCCTCTTTTTCCTTTTTTTTTATATGTTTTTAGGAGTTTTTTTTAATATATATTTTTGGTATGCCCGCACTAATAAGAGGATTTGTAATAAAAAAAAACTTAAAAGTAAAAAAAAAAAAATCACCTCTTTCGTATACATTTGACGTTAGCGATCTCATTTCGTTTTTTTATTTTTTGAATCTCTGTATATTTTTTGATCGGAAAGAAAAAAAAGGGGAATCCCTTTTACAATATCTGAATCGGCTTTTATAGCCTTTTACAATTGTTTGCTGTCATTTTTTTGCTTCTCTGCTCTATTGCCTCTGTTTCTTTGCGTGTTGGTTTCCTTTTGCAGGGTATGGGCGAGGCGGTGACGGGACGGTGGTCGGTGGCTTCGGTAGGTGGTCGCAGAGGCAAGGGGGTGTCAGAAGTTGAAGGGTCAGGGTAGGTAGGGGTTGGTTCGGTAGCGCTTGATAGCTAGGGTTAGGTGGGCTGTGGCTAGCTAGGGTTTCGAAACCTAGCATTCGAAAAAAAAATTTAATTTTTGGGCCTTCTGGGCCACTTGTAAATTGGGCCTATTTTATTTTTGGGTTTATTCTATTTTTGGGGTTTTGTTTTGTTTTGTTTTGGTCTGGGTAGTTAGGTTTAAGTTTGGGTTGTAAAACGGGCCGAGCAGAATTGGGTTTGTACATCCAGTAATATTATTATCTCCCTAAAGCCTCTAAAATTTTCTCTAGTCAACCCCTCTCTCTAATTATTTCTTTTTGGATTTTGAGATTTTAAGTAATTTTTAAAAATTTAGAATTTAATTTTTCTATTTTTAAAATTTTAAAATTCAAGCTCAACTGATTAATTTTTTTATATTTTTGTTAAACTCAAGGTTATTACGACGTCATTTTTTAGTTACATAGTTATCAAATGAATATTTTTTATTTTAAATGTCGCATATATAAATTTAATAAAAAATTTAATGATATTAACAATTGGATTTCAATTATAAAATTTGAAAAGTAAAAACCAAAATTCTTAAAAATAAAATATTTTAACCGAAGAAAAATGACAACAATTCATTTAAGATTCTATCAAGATACAATGGCTTTTCTTTTTCCACTTTATATAAATACGTATTTAATTGATTTACTTAATTTAATCTAAAATTAACATATTCATAATTTTTATAATCAATATTTTAACGATTCAATAATTAAATTCATCAATATAATTGAACTTATTATGCACGTAAAATTTTTAAATTAATCTAATATCTTTATCATGTTAATATAATATAATGTATATTTCTAATATATCTTTGACGGTCAAAATTTTTTACATTACAAATTAATTAAATGCCGTCAAAATTCTAAGAATATGTAAAATTACTATAATTGATGCCATTGAATATTTAATTTATTCTTTTATAAGATAATTATGGATCTAATCTCTAATCCTAAAGGAATCTGCTGGATTAGATTGAAAAGATTATCCAACAAGGTTAATGCATATAAAAAAAAAAAGAAAAAAGAATAATTATCTTAGCCCTAAAGAGTTGCAAAGAGCCAATTTTTTATTGGATTAATTAAATTTCAAGAATCAATATTACTGATCATAATACACAAATAATTAACATTAAAATTAATGATAATTTCTTTTCTATAGTCAACATGTGCTAATTTACAAAGAATATTTCAATGCTGTATATTTAGAATTTAATTCTTTTATTTTACGAATTGTTAATATTATTATTAACTTTTTATTATACGAGTACCAAGTCAATTTTTTTTAAATTTCAAAATGTCCTTTCAACGAATTTAACCCAAGAATTTTAATGGTATTAACAGTTAAACTTAAATTTAAAATTTGAAAAGTATATAGGAGACTAAATTCTGGAAAATAAAAGTAGAAAGACTAAATTTCAAATGTACAAAAAGTATAAGGGCTTAAACCATATTTTAACCAAATATATAAATAAAAATTTAGGTAGTTATCACTGTTTCTTATTAAAGAGACAGCTTGAAATTTTGACCAGCCATTATTTATTTAATCGTTTTCGTCCTTCAACTAGAATATGATTTTTTTCCCTTAATTTCTCTGTTGGGGTTATTTTTTTAATTTAATTTAGTCAAAAGAGTTGCTTATAATCTTGAAAAGATGTAAAGTTAGAATAAAATCTTCATCTTTAAGCTTAATTAAAATTTTGTTCTACAAACATCAACTTGCCCTCTCCTCTAATTATTATTATATAATAATGTTATGTATGCAGTATATATATATGGATACTCTATAGCCTTGGTTGATTAAAATGAACGATCTAATAGTATTTTAAGTTATAATTTTATTTCTAGTCCCGTATTTTTTACACATTTAAAATTTAATCTCTTTACTTTTAATTTTATTCATTTAGTCACTCTATTATTTTGATTTAATAATTGAAATTCAAATGATAACACCGACAAAAGAATTTTTGTTAAACAGAATTGTGTGAAAATTTTAAAATAAAACAATAACATCGTTTTAGAAAAGAGAGTAAAAGTCGAAACTTTTTTAATGTTATAGTCAAAAACAATGAAAATTTTAATTAAAGAGTAACTCAACAACAATTTGTGTCTGAGGTTCATTTATATTTATTAGGGTTTATCTCTTAACGATAAAAATTAATTGCATATAATTATAACTACATATTAGAGGGTATCTCGACACCCACGGATGTCATTAATATATATAAATTATAATTAAAATATCCAAAATCATCATTAAATATAAAACATTTATTTGATGTATAGATAAGGATGTCGAGATTATTTAATCAAGCGCCAAACACCGAAAGGGGTTAGAGATATCCCTCTAAAAAGTGTTTTGAGAAATAAATTTGGGAAAATAACATAAGATAGGAAATAATTAAAATTTTAGTACATTGAAGTAAAAAAAAAAAAACCTCAAAAGTAAACACATATTTTGACAATATTCGGTTGTTTACCGATTTACAGTTTAGATTCGATAGCAATTTTAAATTTTAATTAAGGACCAATCCGGTCTTTTTTATTTGTACTTTAGTGAATAGTATAAATAAAATATTTTATTTAAACTTAATTATAAAATTATATGTTATTTAAGAATTGTTGAGTTTAATGGAGCTATTGATATGTAAAATGAGTCTTATGAAATTTGGAGTTGTTGAATAATTTTATCTCGTATTTTATTAATGGAAATATTCGTGTATTTATACATATTATTATTGTTCACAACATGACTTCACTGTTCATGACTTGATCCCACTATTCTTAAGACTGACATTCTGAGCGGACTTTAGGCATGTTGGGCACGTGTTTCACTCTGAGTTGCCTACCAAACCATGTAGTCTCTCTTCTGCAAGCTCATTGAGTATATGAGAACTGAGACCGCGGCCTTCTCTTGATTCGTGCGAGCTCTCCTTGCGAGCTGGGTCCACGAGCTCCCCTCGCTATCTTCTCACGGTTTGCCTCACACTCAATCGTCTGGTGAGACCTATACGAGTCATAGGTAGACGACCCAGATCCTACCTAAAATTCGGACAAGTGATCACTGATGTATAACAGGAGTGGAATCAAGTCGAGTTTCTAATTAAAATTTAAAGGTTTTTTAAGATTATTTTATTTATATGTTCACGAAAATCAAATTCAAAACTTTATTTTTTTTTTACCAACAATTATTGCAAAGTTAATTAGTATTTTTTATTTAAGGAAAAAAACAAAATCATTATCAAATATAGTGTATTTTATCTTCTTGTTATTGTAAAATTATTAAAAAAGGTAGCCATTATAGACTAAGAGATGTTAATTTATACTAGTAGAACACATAAAAAGTAGGCATAGGTAAGATAAATAATATAATGGTTAGATTCAGATTGAATCATTGGTTGAATCGTGAATGATACTATAAAATTAACAGTGAGTTAAATTAGTGTAAAATCAATTCAACTATTAAAAATTAATTAAATTAAGTGAAAGACTAATTAATAAAATAATTTGAGATAACTTTTAAGTTAAATTAAAAATGATTAGTGATTGAGTATTAATTAGATTGACTTGATATTATTATTAATGCATGAACACATAAGTTTAAGTGCATTAAAATATTATCTTCCTATTTAATAGTTAAAAAATATAATCAATTAAAAAATTAAAAATTGATAATTCAATTAATTCTATTCGGACAAAAGTTTATGATTTTGAGACAGGCAATTTAAAGACTTTAAATGCAATGGTGCTGGCGTATAGTATATTCGTTTTCAGTGTCAATTTATTGCATAATTAAACTCATTTCCCTATTTGTGGCTGGTGGTTCAGATGACAACGTGTTATTGTCCTTGTTCCCAAACATGACATAATTTTGCCTCTCAATCTTAATTTCAATCCCTCCCAACAACAATCAAGTCTTTTTTTTTTTCTTCTCAACATCAATCAAGAAGTGTTGAGGGGTCTTTTGATTTAGTTCAAATAGTAGCATAGTTGTGCATAAGAGTCTTAGATGTTGTAAGGTAGGCAGGGTGAAATTAAAAAATTATTTTAAGGGAGTTAAAGATAAATCATAAATTTTAGAGAGATAAAATATAATTTTATCATTATATTAATATGTATTTTCATAAAAAATTTAAGAGGTTAAATTATAAATTTACCGTTTGGCGGGAGAAGGGTAAAGCTACTACCTACTCTTTTTGTGTTCGCCTTTATTGTAAGATATGAACTCAAATCCTACTAATGGCGAAATGTTTACATTTTGTTGGTAGATAGTTGTGTACTACCAGACTTGATCATGGATCGGGTCACCTGTTTAGACTTGTAGGCTTATTCGAAAAGTGGGAATATTTGGGTAAAAATATAGACCCAAAAAATAGATTTGGATAAAAAATAGGACTCGTTTTCTAAACGGGTCGGGTCTTGGATAGGATTTTTTTGGCTTAGACTCGAATCAGTTGTTTTGTTGTCATTTTGTTATTGTTATTGTTTGGATATTGTATAACTCTTGTTTTATTATTAATTTTGTTACTATTTTAGAGACATTTGCTTGTTAAGTTGTAAATATCTTCGTATTATTTAAGTATAAAGACTTTTTTAATTTTATTTTCAATTTGTTGGGGAACATTTACTTTGATATTTTTAGTGTATTTGATGTATTTTATTTTTTAAATTTATTTTTTATAAAAAAAATCTAAAAAAACTAATATAGGTAGACCGGGTCGAGCTCAAGCTTAAAGTTTAAAGTTTAACATTTTTAATCTGAGTCAAGCTAGATCCAAGCCTAAAAAACAGGTTTAAAATTTTGCATCGGCTTGGCCCATGATCAAGTCTCTGTACTATATATAGTACCTCTCAACAAAGCACTCTATTGATTATATTGCCTCTTCAAACAGTTTCAAACACTTGGAGTGGGTTTGGATGGGCATTGAGATGTGGTACGTTTAGCTTACTTTTTATCTTATGCTACAATATCGCTATAGCATTTAATCTCACCACCATCATTATTTTTACACTAACCACATTTAAACGCACTGCCCATCCAAATCCACAAGTAAACTTTCCACATTATCACGAGAGGTGCCGAAATTTGTGTCTCAAAGAACACTTGGTTGCTTAAGTTGGCAAAGGTTGAAGTTGAGATAGGAGAGTAAGGTAGCTTAAGGCAATAAAGAGGCAAATAGTCGAGATAAGATGAGAGCCATGTATTGATATTTATACTTCGGCTCGTTCCTCAGCATGTGAATATTAGATTTTTAAAGTTAAAAAAATATTAATATTTCAACAAAATAATTATAAAATTACAATTATATTCGTCGCCCAAGCTTGGTTTATAATATTACTTTTCAATGCATATTTAATAATAAATAACATAAATGGATTTTCGTCAAGATATTTATTTGGCTTTATTTATTAGGCTGCTGTTGATTATAAGCAATATTCTTGGTTTAATTCATATCTTGTAAGATTTTCGGAATCTATATTTGATTCTAAAATATGTTTTTGGTACAATTATTTTGTCCCCACCTACCATATAATATAATTTTACTTATAATGATAAATATTTTATATCAACTTGTGTTGTATCGAAACCTAAGAAAACTAAAAACCTAATAAACCAACAGTAGATACTTGTTTTTTTCTCCTAGCTGTCGAATCAATAATAATTCCGAAAAATATTGTTCCTTGCTTGAGCGCCCTCAAGAGCACTTTTATTTGGCAACAACTTTGTATTACCAACGACTCTTTGGAAATAAACTTGGAAGGTTGGTAGGACTTTTGGGTTATTCCACTTTTGAGATGTTGTAAAGAGTATGGCTTGGAGGCTTAGATATAAAAATTATTCAGAGTTTCTTCTTAATCTTTTTTTGGGAATACAAGTGTTTTCTTCTTTTTTCTTTAACGAACAAATGTTACATCGTCACTTATAAGGCTTTCATTGTTAAAATACTTCAAGTGGGTGCAACTTTCATTAACCGTCATTATACCATCATCTATATGAGTTGCTTTCCATTTTCCCACATTTAAGTAACTACCTTTAATGCCGCTACCCGCCATTTTAGCATGTTCATGCCCACCTTTTCTTCGTAACTTCCTTTTTCAAGGCTTATAAATAAAAATTTGAGTATCTCATTTGAGACTTTTTTATCTTCTGGCAAACTTAGTTATCTAAATATTCTCTCTGCAACTTTATTTTGACAGCCACAACAACCACCACAGTTCTTATTCTTTACAGCCCCTTATTGCTTCCATCACCATCACTTGCCACCGCACTTGTTTCCCAGAGTCTGCTTCGATCTTTCTCTCCGTCATTTCTCCACAACATCTCGTTTTGCTAGATTATAGTGTCTCTTCACCTTACTAAAAGAACCCTCAACACCAAAAAAAATAAGACTGAGTATTAAAATAATAAAATCACATGGGGCTATATATTCGGTCATTGTTGAATCGAGTGATAAGAAAATCAATGTCTCTTTGAAGTATTCGATTTAAGTTTCGTGGATGAAGAAAAAAACATTAAGAGAGATTAATCCCGTTTAGAACAATATTATTTGAATTGAACCTAAACAACTGGTTGGATCCGAAATATCGTTCCAAACATAGGGGTTGAATCGACCTCTAAGTAAACTGTTCAAAATTGATAGGAAATAAAAAATTAGTACAAAAAATGACTCTTGAATTGATATATATATATATATATATATATAATTTTATGAATTTTAACTAATTTTTTAAGTAGTGTCAAATAGAATATCAAACTAGTTGAACCAGCACTAGTGATTTGATCGATTAGACTCGGGAGAGGCGGGAGAAGGCCAATATAATGCCCAAAAAAATTAAAAAAAGAAAGAAAAATTGGTAATATAGTTCTTTTAGTTATTAGGAAATTATAATGTAGTATAATGATAAATTTATATTTTACTCTTAAAATATTTTATTCATTTTTGCCTCAAATAATTCCCTAACTTCACATTGGTTAAACTATAAATTCGAGTGTTAAAACATTAATTTATAGATTTTGTTCCGCTTGATTCCAAATTTAATTGGAACTCAATTTAATTATTAAATATTGAAAATCTAGAGAGAATAAAAAAGGAAATGATGTTTGGATTTTCTTTTTAAAATAAAAAATGTTTCTTTTTCTTTTGCACTGTTTAAGAAATAGGGAGCAGAATGTGGTGCATTGGAGAAGGGAAGACAAGTCAGAAAATGACACGTAGGTACGAAAACGACAACACCACGTGGCTAAACTTTATGGGGTTCCAGTTTCTTACGTGTACTTTGGACCACAACACCCACTAACAAATAGGCGTGCTATGCTCTGTGAGTGTGCTTATCATCTCACGTGTATACTCCTACAGGGTAAATAATATTAGTAATTATTTAATTATTAGTAAATTTTTTAAAAATTTAATTATGTGAAATTAAAAATATCATTTAATTAATCAAATTTTTTATCATGGGCTGGCTAGTGGTGATAATTTTTAAAATTAGAATAATAGTAATTTTAATCTTTAATATTTATACATTATGTTAAATTAGTCTTAATTAAAAAAAAACTTAACCCTCAATAATTGTTATGTTAAAGTTGATATTATGTCAATTTTAAAAGTTATCATTGACCTAAAAGAAATTTACTAATAATTAGATGATAGTTTTATTACTTTTCATAATTAAGTGACTATTAATACAATTTACTCTTTGGTAAATTATTTTAAATTATTATTTGGATTTGAAAATTTGAGCTCGAGTACAAATACAAATATAAATATTTTAGTTAATTATAATTAAAATTAAACATTACAAATTATAATAAGTTAAATATTAGAATGTATTCAGAGTCAAACTAGAATTGAATAGCTGTGGAAAAAATTCCACATATGATGAGATTTAATTTGGAATAAATATGGAAGGAGTTCGCACAGTCACACGTCATTTACATATGATGAAATTTAAATCTGAACATTCAAAAGTCTCAATCTCTGTCAATATCACCAAAGTTTCATTAAAAAGTT
The DNA here is from genome assembly GCA_025506655.1 of Gossypium rotundifolium. Taxonomy (NCBI): domain Eukaryota; kingdom Viridiplantae; phylum Streptophyta; class Magnoliopsida; order Malvales; family Malvaceae; genus Gossypium; species Gossypium rotundifolium. Next base: position 33,344,737 of record CP106733.1, on the reverse strand, counting down.
AATTGTGAAATTCGAAATAAAATATTAACCTAAACACTCAAAAATTTCAAACTCTCAACCTTCACTAACATTATCAAGACCTTGCTGACATTGTTTATTATTTTATATCTCATAAATGAATCAATATACACATCAACATGAATATTTATTGCAAATGAATTAATATATATATCAAATCATTATGGTCATATTTAGATCATTTTGATGATAATTATTCGGGTATGTATTATTTGTATTTATAATGTATAATATGTATAAATCGTGTCTAAATTTATTCTAATTTAGATAACAATTGTGCTTTATAATAGTTAATTATAATGATAGTTTTTTAGACGTGTATTATAATTGTGATTGTATTTATAGGCGGAAAAATATAACTTTGGTGCTTGTGATCTAGTAAACTTAAAGGAACTTTAAATAATTGTGCATTATTTGTTAAAGGAATGGTAAGGGTGTAATCAATTCAAATCAAACTCGAATAAATGTAGACTCTAACTTTATGAGATTAGAGACTCAAATTTGATCTGAGTTAAATTCAACGTTAATTTTTAAATTTGAGTTAGATTCAAGATATAATCAAGATACTTGATTTTGTTCTCATTTTAGTTCGTTTATGGATTTTTGTATTTCAGTTCAATTAAGCTTGAGCTTGTTCATACTTAAGTTCTTTCTAGGTAAAAGTATCATAAAGGCCTTTGTATTAGGAGTTAGATTGTATTTTGCCCCTATTCAAAAATTGAGCAAATTAGTCCCTATAGGTTAGATAAAAGAGCAATCTAGTCCTTCTGTTAAAAAATTCATCTATTTCTCCTGTTAAAAATTGGTCCCTATATATCAGCATAAGGTACACGCGACACTCCAAGTATAACTATCTAGTTATTTCATTAGACACCAGATTTTAAAATAGTAGAAATTGATTAAATCTTTAACATAAAGGATCAATTTGCTCTTTGACCTAATGTATAGAGACTAATTTGCCTGTGAGTAAAAGGGGCAAAATGCAATTTGACTTCTAGTACAATGGTCTCTATGGCACGTTTGCAATTCCTTCTATATGTTATACTATACATCGATAATGGTAGCAGGAATGATCGTAAAGCAATAAGAAAGAAAAATAAGAACACGCAGATTTTACGTGGAAATACCTTTATCGGGAAAAACTACGAGGAGAGGAGAATAAATTCACTAATGTTGAAGAACAATAATACAAGAGGTTTTCAGCTATGCGCAATTTTTTTTATTTTAATCTAACATCTAATAGAAGAAGTATAATTTTGTATGGATTCAACTTGTGTGGCACGATTCACCCCACAGATCCCTAATTTTGCCTCTCTATTTTATTTTTTTAACAAGTGAGCTGCACTTCAAACTTTTTAGGCCGGATCAAACGGGATTTAGGTAGCTCTAACACTATATATAATTTCATAAAAATATATTAAAATGAAAAACTTTATTAAGCTCGCGATTTATACGAACTAAGTATTATGCTACTCAAATTCGACTCGATTGATGTCTCGATCTACTTGAGCTCGACAAGATGTTACCAAATCAAATTCAAGTCTTTTTCAAGTCAACCTCGAATAGTTTATGAGCAGTAGTATCTCATTTATTAAAATATTATTAATTAGCTTTTTATGAATTTGAATGTGTTATCAGTTGGACTTTAAAAGAGACACTTTTAAATATCAAAATATTATTAATAATACTATCGATTGGACTTTAATTTTAAATTAAATAAATAGAGACTAAATTCTTAGAATTAAAAGTAAAAGAAAAACTAAATTTCAAAAGTTTATAAATTATAGGGACTAAGAGAAGAATTAAACCAACTTTAAAATATATCAGTACGAGATTATTATTAAAAGAAACAAAGCAAATGAAGACGACAACACAGCTTAAGATAGCAACAACACATCCAGTCCTACATTAAGACAACTGCTTCACCAAATAAAGACCATATTAAAGATGGTTAAATTTGTGTTTTGTTTTTTTTTTTTAAGTTGAATTATTCAAGTATTGTATTAAAATTAGTATTTTGTTTTATTTACTCTAAATTATTTTATAAACTATTCAGTGAAATTGTGATTTTATAAACATTGAAAAGCTTTGAAAAAACTTGCATAGTCGTTACAGGGAAACTACCTACCAACAATGAATCATGAATTCACACACACACACACACACACACACACACACACACACACACACACACACACATAATAGCCGTGTCTAGTTAGTCTTTTATTTCATTGTTTTTATATTTATTTTCTTATAGTTTCATGGGGGATCTTCTTAGCTCTCACTAATGGGGTAGACTTTGCCTGCTCCAAAGACTTTATTTTATTTATTTATTTTTTTTTTTGGGGGGTGCTTTTTAAGCTTATAGTGTTTCTTCTTCCGTGTTTTAATGGCTCAACCAGAAGGTATTCCAAGGGAAACAGGTGAGTTTTGAGATATACAAAAATGGGTTCTTTTTTGGGTCCCTGTTTGGCTACCGAGAAACTACAAGGGAAAAAGAAAGAAAAACTGGGTTTTCCTTATGCTGTTGTATGGCTGATTGTACGGACATTGTTTTGTATGTTTAGTTTTTTCTTAGCAACCAAACAGTGTTTAAAGTTCTATTAATTTCTTTTTTGGTTATAGGTTTGGGTGTTGATGATCTGTATCCAGAACTATGGAAATTATGTGCAGGCCCTTTAGTGGAGATTCCTCATGTTCAAGAAAGAGTCTTTTATTTCCCTCAGGGTCACATTGAACAAGTAATTAATCTAAAAAATTGATCTTTTTCTTAGCTTTTATGTTCAAAGATTTCATCTTTTTTGATATTTTCTGCAGTTAGAAGCATCAACTAATCAAGAACTTAACTATGAAGCCCTACTGTTTAATCTTTCTTCAAAGATTCTATGTCGTGTTCTTCATGTCCAGTTACTGGTACTGAACCATTTCATTTTTAGTATCAAATTATTTTAATAATTTTTGGAGCTTGAAGAGAATTGAATCATTTTAACAGGCTGAACAAGAAACAGATGAGGTTTATGCACAAATCACTTTACAGCCTGAACCAGATGTAAGTCAATGGTATTGGTTTCCCTTTGTATGATAAAAATATGTGTTTTTTGATGATTGATTTACTTGTTTTTATCATTGCAGCAAAGTGAACCGACGAGTCCGGATCCGTTCCCTACCGAGGTTCAGAAGAGGGAAGTTCATTCCTTTTGTAAGATTTTAACTGCATCGGATACGAGTACTCATGGAGGGTTTTCCGTTCTACGGAAACATGCCACCGAGTGCTTGCCTCCATTGGTAATATATATAAGAATCTCTTGTTTAGTGTTGTTGCATTATGGTGTTTTGATTTGGATTATGTTTTAAAACAGGATATGAATCAAGCTACCCCGACACAGGAATTAACCGCGAAAGATCTTCACGGATATGAGTGGCGGTTTAAGCATATATTTAGGGGTAAGTAATGGTTTTGGAACATTCCGAGCTCTCGTTGTTTGTTCCATTTACGGTCTGTTTTTAGTTTTGTAATTATTACAAACGATCAGGACAACCTCGGAGACATCTACTTACGACGGGGTGGAGCACGTTTGTGACTTCAAAAAGATTGGTTGCGGGAGATGCATTCGTGTTTCTAAGGTACTTGGTCTCTTCATGCGCGTCTGTGTGTGTTTGATGTAGCTTTGGTTGTAACTGCATTGGCATGTTTTTATTAGAGGTGATAACGGAGAATTAAGAGTTGGGGTTCGCCGGCTCGGTAATCAACAAAGCACAATTCCTTCGTCGGTCATATCTAGCCAAAGCATGCATTTAGGAGTGCTCGCTACTGCTGCTCATGCCGTTACGACTCAGACCCTCTTTGTTGTGTACTACAAGCCGAGGTTATAATTTTTTTCTCTCGGTTTAAACACGATTAGTTTGTAATTACAATTTATCTCAGGACTGTGTTTCTTATGTTCAGGACGAGCCAATTCATAATAGGAGTAAGTAAGTATCTCGAAGCTATTAACAACAGATTCTCCATTGGTATGCGTTTCAAGATGAGATTCGAGGGCGAAGATTCCCCCGAGAGAAGGTAGTTTTTTTGCTCTATATGTTGTTGCCTAGTGTTTAGAATTTTGTTTTCACCGATTACCGAGACTTACTTTTTCGAAATCAGGTTCACTGGTACCATAGTCGGGGTTGGAGATGCTTCCCCACATTGGTCAGAATCTAAATGGCGGTCCTTGAAGGTTGAATATAGTTCCCGATTAGTAATTTCGAAATGCTAACATAAACTCGTTTTTCTTTGTTTTTGATAGTAGTTCTGCCCAACTATTTCTCGTTTTAGATTCAATGGGATGAACCTGCAATGATACAAAGGCCGGAACGAGTTTCCCCTTGGGAAATAGAGCCATTCTCGGCTTCTGCTTCTATAAATCTCATACAACCCGCTGTAAAGAGCAAAAGACCACGACCGGTTTATATTCCAGCTTCTGGTGGGATGAAATTATTCTTTCAAGCATTTTTTTTTCATAAGATTCTTGAGTGCCGACTTTTTTAACGGTGGGATTCTTTAATTGAAATTTACAGAAACGACTACAAATTCAACCGGTTCAGCCTTTTGGTGTCACGGGTCAAGCAAATCTCATGAACTAGCCCGAGCAGGAAGCATAGCTGAAGTCCAAAGCAGTGAAAGCAGCCAAGTTGTTTGGCCTATGAGACAGAATGAAGCCGATGCAGGTTATAACACGAGGACTCGGCTCGAAAATGCTTGGCCACCTTCCTCTCTCGTGAACGTCTCTCTAAACTTTTTCCGCAATCCAGCGGATGCCTCTCCTGTTGAATTGAGGACAAGCAAGGACGTTATGCGCGACCAAGTTGAAAAAGGAAAGAAACTCGAGATTTCCACAGGCTGCCGTTTGTTCGGGTTCAATTTGACAAATAGTAATAGTGCAGTTAGTGGAACCGTTATAGCTCCGTCCCATATTGATGAAAATCCCGAAACTTTTCAGTCACCAAAGCAGCAAAAGCAAAATGCATCGGAGACATCAACCAAGGAGATAAAGGCTAAGCACGGTACCACTTCTTCTACGAGAACTCGTACTAAGGTAAATCACGGGGAATCTGTATCCGCTTTTTTATATTCAGATCCCTCTTGTTATTCAAGATTTGTGTATTTTCCCAAAGGTTCAAATGCAAGGGATTGCCATCGGTCGTGCTATTGACTTAACCCTATTAAAAGGATACGATGACCTCATAAATGAGCTAGAGAAAATGTTCGATATTGAGGGAGAGCTTCGTCACCGTACTAAATGGTCTGTCGTTTTCACTGACAATGAAGGTGATATGATGCTTGTGGGCGACGATCCTTGGGTGTAAGTAACCTGCATTTTGTAGATTTTTCCCATAAGCCGGTTCTTATAAAATTCAGTCACCTTTTTAATTTAAATTTCAGGGAATTTTGTAAGATGGTGAGAAAGATATTCATATATTCGGTCGACGAGGTGAAGAAGATTAACGCGAGATGCAAATTTCAAGCCTCGTCTTTAGAAGGCGAAGGCACTGTTGTAAGCTTGGGTTCAGAGCATAGGTCCGAAACATGAAAAGCTCGAAACTTGAAACACCATCTTTATATATTTGGTCTTATTTTTGCTTTCGAAAGTGTTTAAAAATGCTTGGGTGCTTGCTTGGTTTTTTGCCGTGGTCTGGTTCGGTTGAGGAACGCCGATGACGAAGTTGTCTCGTTGTCTTTGCCTTGAGATTACTGCCTATTTTGTCACCATTCGGGACCGATGTCGTCGTGTCAATGGTCTCGGTGGCTCTGCAAGAGGACCCCAACGTACTGTCATTAGCACTGACCAAATGTAGTGCCTGATGGTCCCTATTGGCGCAGATTTGCCCTCTCGCAGAAGTTGTCGAAGTGTATGGTCCTTAAAGGTTAGGCTTCAATTAAATTTAGAGTCGGGACCATTTTTTTCACGAAGGGCAAACACTCTCAATGATGTTGTTTTTCGTTCACAAAACTTGAATCTAAAACGTTGAAGGTCTTTGTATTAGTTGGATTATTTCAACTCCTTTACTCTAGAAATGGACTAATTAGTTTTTATACATTAAATCAAAGAATAAATTAATTTTTGTTAAAAATTTCATCATATTCTACAATTAAAAATTAGATTATTTTTTGTATCAGCTTTTAACAGTTGGAATGGATAGAATTTTAACCAAAAAAAGTTAATTTATTTTTGAACTATTATATGGAGACTTATTTATTAATTTTTAAATAAAGTGACAAACTTTAACGAAACCTAAAACTTAATTTGAAGGGATATCAAACTTTTTATCAATCGATTAAACATGATAATTGCAAACTTATAAATATAGATTTAATCTCGTAAATTAGACATTACAACCTTGCCATTAAATGATTAATGCCTACAGGAAGAGGCTTTAAAACAAAAAGACAATCAATCTTGAAACGAAAGAATTGTATTAGGTAATAACCGGACCAAAACTTCACCAAAAAAAAAGAGTGGAATTTCTAAATCTGCAATGTCATCCCAAGCTAAGAAAATAGGGTGTGAAAATTAGGCAAAAGGTGATGCAGGAAAACAATAAAAACTTTATAAGTAGGTAGAAAATCCAAGTGATAAAGACATACCAAGCTCGTGTCTAAATTTTTATGAAAATGTTTATGTTCGTCACCCTATTTGTTTCCATTTTCAACAACCGCTTTTTTATTTTTATTTGTCAATTTCATATTTTAATTTCTTTTATTTATAAAAAAGGTAATACGTGGGTCATTTCTGGGATTTTTTTAAAAAAGTTTTCAAGATCATCACTAAATTATTATCAATTTTTCTTTTAATTTAGTCATTAAATTTTTGAAATCAAATATTTTGGTCACTCGATTTGGGTTTTTTATTGGTTTAAAATAAATTTAACCCACCAATATTTGTACAAAATATCAATTTGATCCTAAATATAAAATATTCAATAAATTTAGCTCTTGATGTTTACAATGTTTATCATTTTAATTGAATTCTAAAAATCTACATAACTTTATCTATAACTAAACAATCCATTTCCATAATTTTTCTTATGTTTTGAAGATGGTGATGACAACTTGAACTCACCTTTTTTTTTTTTTTTCTATTTCAAGTATCGAATTTTGTTGTTTGGGTATTTTTTATTATTATAAGTTGGCTGGCCGGCTGTTGCAACATTTTCCAAAGATTTGTAATCGACTTTGTTTCATCAATTGTAAAGGTTTAAATATCATTATTATATGGTATTGTTTTCATTCCTTTTTCATGTGTTGGGTTGGTAAACAATGTGTATAAAAACGGTCTATGCCAAAGATGATGTTAGAAATTTTATATTGGAGTAGGGTAAAATTATAAAACTTTGAAACCTAAAGCTAAGATTTCTGGGTTAAAAAGCTTAAATCATTAATTTTGTAAAGGACCAAAAATTATTTTGTTGAATTTTTTAGAATTAGAACTAAATTGACAAAATTTGTAAATTTGAGGACTAACTTTATTGAATTATTTAGAATTCGAACTAAAAATACAAATTTTACAAACATTGAAGGCTAATTTTGTTGAGTATTTTATATTTAGAATCAAATTGATATAATGTGAAAACATTGGAGGGCTAAATTTATTATTAGACCAATAAAAAGCCCAAATCAGCGTGATCAAAATATTTGATTTCGAAAAGTTTAATGACTAAATCGAAAAAATTAATAGTTCAATGACTGAAATAAAACAAAGGTAATAATTTAATGTCTATTTTTATAATTAACCCTTAAATTTAAAAATAAAAGATTTTGTACACCTAATTATTTGCTTCTTGATTCTTTTTTTCGGCACAATTATAATTATAATCACTAAATTTGAATAATTACAACTAAAATCAATAATTACAATGTATAATTAAACTAAAAAACACAATAAACTTAAACAAAACTCACCCATTAAACCTAAGACCTAAACATCTCATAATTTCTCTTTGAATTAGTCTTTAAGTTTTAACTTCATAAAGTCTCGTCTCAGCACTCATGTACTTTGATAATCAAGGTTTTCAGAATCAGATCGGTGGTTGAATCAGTTAGATCATCGATTCTTCACACAACTAGTTTATCCAGTTTAATTAAATAAATTATTAAAATATAGAGAAAATTGATTTAATAGTCGATTCAAATGGTCTGATTGGCCAATTCTATTAATTCAACCCGTTTGCAAAGTAATTAATCCAACACCTTATTTCGGACCAATACTCTAACTGATTCCTTATCCTATCTAATTCTAAAAACAATGTTGATAACTCATTTTTCCTCATTTCCATGGACTAGTGAAAGGACCTCTTCAGTTAAAAGAGAAGGTTATAAGGACTTACTTAAACAAAGCAATCTAATTAAATGTTTTTTTTTTTTTTTTTTTTTTTTACATATTAGCTAATTATCTAGAAAAAGTGATAAAAGAATAATTATTTAATATATTAAAGGTAAGATTTTTTCAACTCCACAAACGAGGTTAAAAACATCTATATATTATTAATTGGTATTTAAAAAATTTAAAATCAAATAAGTAAGATACATCGCAATTTCTTAACCCGTTTGAAGAGTTAAAAGCCATCAACAAATCTGGAAGCCCATTTAATTCATCAACTTAGCCCATTGTGGAAAGTTTTAATAACTTCGGCCCAAGGCATCGTTATTTTTTTTTATTGGGCAATTTTTGTTCCCAAACGGCCCATATTTGGGAAAGAGTTTTTGTAAAAAATTTTATTACAATCAAACCTGGGGTAAATTAACATTTAGTCATTGAATTTATAATTTTTTAGCTTAATTTGGAAATTGGTAATTTTCTCATTTTGGTTGTCAAACTTAAAATCTGAGGAGGAAATAATTTAAGATTGTATCATATCATCACTTAAAATTTTAAAATTATATGTAAAATCTAAAAAATACCAAAAAGTAATAATTTTTTAAAAAAATTTCAGTTGACGATGTGGTATAATTTCAAAATATCATAACATCATGCCTTAATGAAATTTAAGTTCAAGGATGAAATTGAAAAAAGCAACTAAATTCTAGACAAAAATTTGGAGTATGAAGGTTACATTATCCGTAGAGGAAGAAAAAAGAGATTATGTACACCAAGCTCGAACTTTAAATTGATCAGACAATGAGTTGAAGGATATAAAAGACATAAATGGATGATTTTGACCCCAATTCAAGTTTTACAAGTTTGAAATAGTTGGCTCAAAGACCAATGTAATATTTTGATCTGAATAAATAACTGTCATGTTGTCCAAATCAATTGGCACGGGCCTTGTTTTTCACCTATCAATCACAAGGAAGTTGCATTACAGGGAAACACCCTCATCCAACTACTCCCATTTATTCATGAGAATCGCAATCAAAAGATTTTTCTTCTATAGCCGGGCTGCAACATTTCTTTATTCATTTTCTGTTATTTTGTGGGAGAAATAAATGGTAAGAATCCAATGATACCAAAATAGTGAGAGCTCCAGAAAAAATATATATTATCAAATTTTATTGTAGAATTTGGATTTTAATCATTCTTTTCGATTTAACTTCGGATTAATTTACATTTTAATGGGATCTAAGAATTTGGATTTTAATCAATATTAAATATTTCCTTCATTTTAAATTAAAATATCTTAACAGGGTTTGTTTGGACAATACATAATAATTGAATGAAAATATAATTATTAGAGTAGTAATAACACTTGTATTTACAAAATATCGTAATTCTCTAGATGTGTTTGACTAACAAAATATAATTATATCATAATTTCTTATATCATGTTTGGTAGTACAAAATTTAATTACACAATTACATGAAAATAAACATTACTATAAAAATTTATTAGTGTGATAAAATAATTTCTGAATAACAAAATTAAAATCAAATCATCATATATATTATGTTAGTATAAAAAGTAATTGATAATACGATTTCGATAACAATAATAAGAAAAATAAAATTCTAGTCCCTTTACTTTTTATTTTTTGAACAATTTAATTTTTCTTTTCCTTTTCTTCTTCCCTTTAGTTTTAACAAATGGAAAACATAAAAAAAAAAACTACATTAAAAGAGATGGAGAAGGGAGGAAAACAAGAGGAGAAGCAGGATAGAATGAAAAATAAAGAAAAAAAAAAGGAAAGCTAAAAGAACATAAAACAAAAAAAAAAAATTAAATTACTCAAAACAAAAACATATGGGGATTAATTGTATAATTTAACCTAAAATTTTTGTTTGAAATGATGATTTAACATGTCACGTCAACTTACTGTTACACCATTAACAGAAATTAAAGGCTCAGTAACTAAAATGTTACAACACGTTAACGTAAGTGACTAAAGTGTAATATTTCAAACATAAGTGATTAAAATGTAACATGAGGTAAACAAAAGTAACTATTTAATAATTTACCCTAATTTTAAATTGTATTAAATTATTTTATTTTATATATATATATATATATATATATATATTACAGTGTTTTATCTAAAGAAAGAAATACTCAATTCACATTACAATGATACATAATACCCTCCATTTGAAGTACTTATTTATAATTTATTTTCTTTTAAATTTTATATTATAAATATAATAAAATTTATTTTAAATAAATTTCTCCCTTTATTTTAATAATTAAATTAACTTTTAATGTTATAATAATAAAATTACATAATATTCAATTGTTATGCTTAAAATATAGTTTAATTATTAAATAAAACAAAATCGTACATCACACGGGATTAAAAAACTAGTATATAAAGGGAGGGTTCTATTTACACAAGTGTAAGATTATAGTAGTTTTATATCATTTTATATATTTTCGTATGATTAATATTTTAACGATTCAACCATTGAATTTATCAATATAATTGTACTTGTCATGCATGTAAATTTTCGAACCGATACAATATTTCTATTAATTTGATCTTAAATATTGTATATAGTAATATTTATTGAATGATTAAAAGTTTTTTTTACATAAAACAAATAGTTAAAATTTTAATTTACATCAAATTTGATACGAATGATCTATAAGAATAGAATATAAAATATGACTGTTTGATCGTTAAAATATTAATCATATGTAAATTTTACACAGATATAAGTGGATCCTCCCATACATACATATATATATATATATATATATATATAGAATAATAAAACTATTCAATCAAATTCAAGACACATGTATGAGTCCAAATTTTAAAGCTATACTTTTTTTGAAGAATAAAAAATAGAAGGTAAAGATTATCCAAAAATCTAATATGAAATTGATGTTAATTAAAGACTTGAACACATTCCACCAATGATTTAGTCCATCATATTAAATCGATTCTATTGCACCTAAAAAAGGGTTAGCTAGGGTGGAAATCGTCTTTCCACGACTTTGGTAGTTAGCTTAGTGTTGAAATTCATGGTAAGGAATTTGAGGTCAAATATCTTACATAAATTATCTGTAACGCCCTAAAATTTAAATTTTTGTTTTTGCGAATGTATGATATAATTGTGTATCTGTTTCAGTGGTTAAGTGTTTTGAGTGTGTGTAGTAGGTTCCAAGTTCAAGCCATGACTTGGACAAATTTTAGTATTTTTATGAATAAAGCCCAATCTTTGGTTAATAGGCTTTTGTTTAATTGTTAATAAGTATTTAATAGAATGGCCCTATTGGTCTGGTGGTTGAGTGGAGTGTTGTTAGGGGTTCAAATCCTTGCGTGAGCGTAAGGACTATTATTTTTATTTGCTCGGTCGGTTGGAGAGTTCTAATTGTGTTAGACATTTGAGTAGTGGGGAGTTTGGTAGAGAGTTTTAGAGGAATGGATTTGGAGGTTATCAGATTTCTTGAGCATTATCGTTATCTTTTTGCAAAATTCGGTTGCCATCTCTTCTCCAAAATTCTCTGATTCTGTTCCTCCTTCTTTTTCTATTCATCCATTTTTTTCTTTTCTTTTCTTTCACTGCTGCCGAATTTTCTTTGTTTTTCCCCCTAATTCATCCTTTTCTCTTGATTCTGCATCGTTGTTAGCTCTCGCGCGGGTTCGGTAAGCTCCTCTCCTACTTTTCTGTCAGAAAGTTCTTAACAATTGTTTTGTAATCTATTTTCTTATGCAATTAATGAAGTAGGAGGAGGCTCTGATCAGTGAATCTCATATTTCTAGTTTTAAAGGTGTTAACAGAGGTTTTCGTCGACGATAAGTCGAGTTACTGTTGATAAGTTATTGCTGAAACTTGTTATTTAGTCTGCTAAACCAATTTTGGATGCTTCTTTATTAGGTTTCTGGGCTTAGGGAGTGTTTTTGCATCAATCGAGACCAGGTGTGTGTACCCGAAAACGCAGAAAACCTCACTGTCGATGCCACACGGGCATGTGGTCGCCCATGTGGTAGCCCGTGTGATAGGACATGGGCATGTGATCGACGAGGCCAGGCCGTGCGCATAAGACACGACAGTATGATGGCCAGGTAGGCCGTGTACGACACACGGGCTAAACTGATTTGGGCCGTGTGGGCCACACGGGCGTGTGGGAATTTGGGCCAAGCCGTGTGGTCCACAGGGGCCAAGGCCAATCTGGGTGGTGGGCCTACATGGGCATGTGATCCCATTTTCACTGAATTGATTGTTAAGGTTACATGGGTCACCCAAGTCGACTGTGAACCTACCGTAGGGTCTGTAAGACCCCTAAATGTGTGAACTGATTACATGATGTATGTACTGAGCATGATATATATATATATATATATATATGCATGAATATTGAACTGCATGTGTAACTGGAATACTGTGATAGCATGTCATTTATTGTATGTTGTATTGCATTGGGTTGGGATGATATTGTTGGAAGAAGTGTACTGAAAGGCTTTTAAGCCTAATATACTGCCAGCTCAGCTGCAAATTACTGTTTACATGTCGCATTCGGTACTACCTGGAGTGTAGGGATGGGTGGGTTGATTTAATCCCCACATGGAGTGTAGGGTTGGACGGAGATGGTGTGTAGAGGCTGGTTGGTTAGGACTTTGATACTGAATACTACATGACTGCTACTGTTACTATGATGGGTTAAGGCCTTAATGCATATTTAATATTGTACTGAAATGGGCTAAAGCCCAACTGCTACTGATACTGAAAGGTGCTTAGGCCCAAGACTGATTTTAACTGTGCACTGTGATTACTGTTGTTTGTTTTCTGTGGGGTTACACACTGAGTTTATGAAAACTCACTCCTTTTGTTTAAGGTGCATAGGTAATCCCCAGACTTAGATGGATCGGTGTGACAGAGAACTCGACGGTGACCACGGTTTTGGACTTCTATGATTTTTAATTTATGATTCATGGGTTCATTTATATTGGTTAAGTTTTTGGTTATAATTGGGACTTACGAACTTTTGTTTTGATTTGGTTCTTAGTTTTCTTTACTTTATGGATTTACAACTGCTAGTTGTAGGAAAGCTCGGTTTTCAAAATAACAAATGATTTCTCTAAACACACGATTACTTAAAATGTTTTTAAAGCTTCCGCAACGAATTATATTTTAAAACAATCGACTAGATGAGTAAGTGATTTATGGAATCAATAAGAGTAATAAAACGAACACAGTTTTATCATGATAAACTAGTTTTCAAAATTCCATTCCATGTGACATCACCAGATTCAGCCATAACGTTTGGGCCGGGTTTGAGGTGTTACATTATTAGGTAAATTTATCCATTATGTATAATTTTTCGTTTTGATCACTTAATTTAAAAAAAAGTTATAATTTGGTTATTTTCTTTAATCTTTAAGTGACTAACGCTAACGACCTGATTATAATTTTTTTAGTTAAGTGATCAAAATGAAAATTTATACGTAATTGAGTGACTATTAATATAGTTTACCCTAAATCGTATACTTTATTGTTTTTTCTTCCTCACTATAAAACAAGTCATATATGTTCCATAAATGTTGAAATTTAAACTTAATGTGAATTGAATAGAATCTTTTAAAGAGTAAATACGAAAACTAATCCAAAATTTATCAATCTTTGATAACACACTTTTAAGATTTGTTGCTTTCACAATATTAAGTACATAGTTTTTAAGATTTGTTGCTTTCACAATATTAAGTATATGGTTTTATGCAATAAATTGGAAGTCACTTTCAATGAATTATTTTTGCTAATTTAATGATCAATCTTTATGTGTATGTACCAAAGGATGAGGCTGGAAATGTTTAGAGAGACTTGTCGGTGCTTTAAAAGCTTCAACATGAAGAAGAAAAAGAAGGAACATATACTTTATTGTGTTAAATATATGGTTTTTGTTTAAGGCTAGTGGCATATTTTTTAAGACACCTTAATCATGCTTGTTCAAGTCCATTAATTGAATAATATGGATGATTATTTTTGCTTTAAGCACGTTTATTAATGGATAATGACAAAAACCCTTTGCTAAATCAAGTTGGAAAATATAGGATTTATTATAAAAATAAATAAATTAATATGAGTGGTGATGCACCCACTCTTACTACCCATAGTCCTTATATTATGCATGCAACAACATAATACAAATATATATATATATATATACACATAAAAAAATGTTCATAAAGCTTGCTTTATCTATCTCTTTTTTGCCTTTTTGACCTTTTTTTTTTTTTGTCCATGCATCTAAATAATTCTTCATGTTTTGGCCACGTTTAATCACCTTTTGTTGCTCGGATGACTGGACTTGCCCAAAGGGTTAAGTTGAATTTGGCAAATTTCTCCAACCTGGTCACTGAATTTTTTTTTCTTACATTAATCTTGGCGCATGGTAACTTTTCCCAATTTTGGTACATGCATCATTTAAATTAGATGACAACATGGTACAATTTCAGACGATCACCTCATCACAAGGATTAAAATTAGGAAAAGTAGCCAAGTGTCAAGACTAATGTAGGAAAAAAAAGTTCAATGACTAAGTTGGAGAAATTTGCTAAATTCAAGGATTAAATATTGTCTTATCCTAAAATATAAAGGAAAAAAACTTATAGTTTTTTAGGGTAAATAGCACTGGGCATCGCTAAATTATTATTTAAATTAATCCTTAAACTATAAAATATTCTAATTGAGTCCTCAAACCTATTAGTAATGTACAATTAGGTTTTCTTGCCAAGATAACAACCGGTTTGGGCATTAAACATTAGCTCGAGTCTAATGTGAAATATATTTAAAATATATAGATCAAATTTTAAATACGTTTGAAGTTAAATTGCATGGATAATATCTTTTTAAAACACATCAAATTTAAGTTATCTATATAGTAAGTATTTACGCATTTTTAAATATATTCCACTTGTGATATCAAATAACATCTTAATTAATCTTTTAGATTGACGAGTCTAATTAATACAATATTAATATTGGAAGAATTCAATTAAAACATTTTAAAATTTAAATCAATTTGAAAGTGCAATTAGCCCTTCAAAGAGACCCATGCAAGAAGAATCAAAAGGTAAAAAATTTGAAAAAAAATTCATTAAACCCTTCAAATGTTTTTAAAAGCTCATAACGTCCAAAGAGGGTTTTGTAATGAGCAAGGCTTTACTGTGGTGAAAAAAAGGGAAAATTGGTAGCCATTCATGAATGATTGATGTTTGATGGCTTCCTAGAGTCAATTGTTTTTAGAGTGTTTATTGTTTTAAATATAACTTAAACTTGAGTCACGTTAATTGTATTGTTTTTAAAGTTTTATTTTTTATTTTTATAATTTTAAAAAGAAAAACTTGAAGTCAAAAGAGAGACGCATTTTTAATTTTTATTTAATATTGAAGATGATGAAATTTGTTGTTACTTTTTTTTTCCACATAATTCAACCACTCTCTTTAATAAGCTTTGTCTTTATATAGAAAAATCATATTATTAAATTAATCCTTCTTCTTTCTTTTCTACCTTTTTGACTTTGAATTATTTACAATGGCTATAGAGTCCTCTCATCCTCTGCTTTTAGTCACCACCTGTCTTCTTTTTGCTACCAAACCTGTAAACTAAGCCTAACTATTTGCAATTACTACCCATAGACAAAATCCCCACAGTTAAAAATTATATTATATCAATATAATCAAATATCTTTCATATTTATTTTATCATTTATGAAGATTAATTTTTTTGGGTTCATGGTTGTCTCTTTTAATAATATTATTTTAGTGTTTGAACCTAAATTTAGTATAATATACCTTACCATTACACTCAACGCTTATTATATATATATCATCAATGTGTGATAAGTTGAGTATCAAAGAAATTGATGCCCCTTATGTTTTTCGAGTCTTGTGGATTTAGAAAAAAATGTTGGGAGAATTTTACTTTTCATTTAAGAGTTTGACTTGACTTAACTTTGGATTTAATCTGAGCTCAATAAGATTATCGGATACTAGTTGGTCTCATATATATATATATATATGTCTACAATAAGAGGCAACACCAAGAGGGACAGTAAGGGGCTTTGACTCTCAAAATAGAAAAATTTGTTGTTTAATCCCTTCATAGATGATGAAATTGTCAGTTAATAAATGAAAAAGTTAAACTTTGCCCATTAAAATGAAAAAAAATTATTTAATTCCATCAAAATAATAAAATTATAAATTAATACATGATAAAATTACACTTTGTTGTGACTATCAGATGCAACAAAAAAAAAATGTATATATCAACATTAGTTGCAATAAGAAACAACCTCGGCCCCAAAGTAGAAATTTTATTATTTAGTCCTTTCATAAATAATGTAATTATAAAGTAATAAATGGTAAAATTATGCTTTACCCTCAAAATAAAAAAGATTCGAGCTAATCTATTAAAAATTCATAAAATTATAAATAAATACACAATTAAATTACACTTCAACTTTTAAAATTTTATAATTCAATTTTAATTTCAAAATCAAACTTCCCATAGAAGCAATTAAGACTGTCAATTATGGTCTCCATATGAGACATTTTCATTAATGAAAAATGTAAATAATTCAATTTCTTAGCATGTGACAGATATGGAACAACAATCTGTATGAAAACGCCATTAAACTTTCCAACTCAGGCTTGACATTGATCCACCAAACTTGTTGTTGAAGGTACATAAAAAGTGTTTAATGGCATGTTTTTTTGAAAAATATGCATTGAATCTATGATTTTTTTGCACATGTATGTTTTCTTAACCAACAAAAAGGTCATAAATTTATGAGGATTAACTGGACATTGTGCATTAATGAATGATAATTAATTTTTCGTTAAGTTTGTACATTTAGAATTAATGAATATGGTTTATACAGATAAATTGATGAATCTTATGTTCATAAGCAATAAAGTTTAGCATTTGGGTTAAAGACTGTGTTTCAAAAGCATTGTGGAATAATCATTAATTTATTTTTAATATTAATTTTCTTCTTTTATCACTTTAGTCCTAATTTCTATTGGGATCACTTTGGGTCTCAACATTTAAAACTTAGTTAATTTGCTTTCTTTTAATAGCACTCACATAACCACTTATATAGCAATTCATGTATACTTCATAAAAATATTTAATAAAATAATAAATTTAAGAAAAATTGACAAAATTTTAGCAAATTATGCCATTAAGTATACATTGATTACATAAAAGTATTATAGAGACTTGTGCTAAGAGTTAAATTGTATTTTTTTCCTTTTATTAAAAAAATAAATTAATCCCTATATATTAAATTAAAGAGCATATTAATTCTTTCTATTAAAATTTTATTTATATATACCATTAAAAATTGATATGATTGATAAAATAACTAAACAGTGATACGTTCTAGAAAAATGCAATATGAGAGTATAGCATTGGTTAGGGTTGGAAATTAATTTTACAAAGATGTTATCTTTATAGACTTTTGATAATATATAAAAACGGCCGTGGACTTATAACCCTTTTGCCATGCCATGACTTTCCTTCGTCTCCCATTTTCATACGTTAAAAACTCGTCGCCACTCTTTTTTGCTTATATAAACAAATCATTTTTAATCACCATTTTTATTTATACAAGGAAAACATGGGATCCAAAGCAGAGAAAGAATGGAGTTCCACATCAAAGCTACCATTATTTTCATCCCCACATGCACACATGCAATCACCGGAAAAACAATGGGTTTTAACCCCACCACACCATGCTTTAGCCTCGGTTCCGTTCCGGTGGGAAGAAGAACCAGGGAAACCCAAACCATGTTGCACAACAACACTCACAACTACTTATAACTTGGGTCGAAAGTGCTTGGAACTGCCTCCTAGATTGCTGATACTGGATGCTGCTAAGAATACCGCCGGCGGCAAGCTTTATTCGCCGACCACGGTGTTGGATGGTCCTTATATGGGCAAGGCTAGGTTTCAGTCTTCTTCTTTTAGGATAGGAAGTGAGTGTTATGGGTCGTTTCGTAGTGGTAGTTTGAGTCCTGAGAATATGGTGGTGCACGGTGGTGGTGGTGGTGGTGCCATGGTTGTTAGTAGCAAGAGAGTGAAGAGAGATAAAGGGTTTCTTGGTTCTCGAAGAAGGGATGTGGTCCCATCTTTTGGAGATGAATATGGTAGCAGCTTTAACACTCTTTCTCGTTCCAAATCTCATTTCTGGGTAAGTTTTTCTCTTTGTTTCCTTTGTACATAGGTTTAATTTTGATTTTAGTCCCTCTGTTATGCTGAAATTTGGGTTTAGTCCCCCTACTTTAATTAGCCTAGTTTGTTACTTTGCTTTTACAATCTATATTACAAATTATTGGTGTTACGTGTCCAGTTAATACGTAAAATCGTAAATTATATTATTTTAAAGGTAATTTTATCATTTTATATCGAAAAATATACCATAATAATTTCCTATATTTGGAATTTAACATTCTAACCAAAATATCATTTGTAATTTATATTAATATTTTATAAACATATTTTTATTTATATTTGTTGTTGCCTAGATGAATTTAAAAAAAATTTTTTGATTGATTGAATATGCACGTAGCTCTGAATACCTGAATGTCTTATCCATGTCATTATTTGATGAGGAACTAATTTTATCATCAATTTCAACCTACTAAATAGGTAAACGGATTAAACCATAAAACCAGAAATCGACCACTTTGTTGTTGTGATATTTTTTCATTATGGTGCAATTTTTTTTAAAAATAGTCTTGCTCTAAAGTCACAACTTTATAAAGAAATGAACAGTACATATAGGGCAATAAATTAGCTGTACTGCTATTTTGCTATGATGGGCAGGGTTTGGTTGCCGTAGGATAGGAAGGACAGGGGTAAAATTAAGTGTCCCACCGGCAAATTATTCTAGATTTGTAGGCATGCACCTACCTCATTTTCGCCTTATTTATGGTTATGGGTTTCAATTGTGTTTATTTCTTCATTTCAGTCCCTGTCCTAGTTTCAATAAAAAGTTTTTATTGTTTGTTTTTAATTCTTACACTACTACATCCTAGAAAAGTTGTTTGATTTGGTGTTTGGACTTGACAGGGAAGTATCTATCAAGGCTTAAAGCAGGTGGTTCCATGGAGCAAAAGGGGAAAGAAGGATAGGTTTATGGCCTGATCTTTCTAATCCAAGGCAAGCCCTATTTTATAACATGAGGTTGAAATGAACAGAATTACCTGTGTTGGCTGCAGTAGTGTTCAAAATATTAATCCATTTAAGCAGCTTGATATTTTCCTGTAAATGAAAGTGACTAATTAAATGTAATATATATCTACTTTTATTTGGATGGCTATGGCTATGGCTGTAATGGTAATCTTTTGCATGTATAAATATGATGGTCACACTGGATCCTGATTAAATCTGGGGTTGAATCGAGTCAAACCCCTAAACGGGCGATAAGATTCCTAATGCTTATTTTCTTCGTTCACTAGACTAAACCGATGATTTGCCTATAACAAGACATAATGAGGTATTGAGAATGAGAGGCTTACCAATTGAGCAAATAAAAAGAACAATGGACTTTAACCATGAAAATCAAAATATAAGTAACACCCAAATTCTCATACTAAACATGAGGTTGAAAGGCACTTTAGAAAGTTCCTCAAACTAAAAAAGTTGGACTTATTTCATCGGTGATTACGAGCTACACGTAAATTTTTGCCTCTTTTCGATCCATAAATCATATCAACCCTGTTTTTTACCAGTCACACCTGAAACCACCTGCAACAATGGAGCACATCAATCTGTTAAAACAAGAACATAAAAATAAGACACTGTAAGCATAACTAAGGCTATAAAATTTTAGGGTGAGTGTTTCATAGATCCTTTTAGCATTAACCGGGATTTAGATATCCAAAGTTGAAAGAATTTTGAAGGACATCGAAAAACTAATGTAGTTGATCTAGCTCATAAGCATGATAACTCCGACAATGCTGATTCAAACCAGTGTTTTTTTCCAAAGAGATGCATCAAGGACAAGGCACACATTTCAGATATACAGAAGTTTTTATCAAGCATCTTATCCTATATGCATTGAACGAAGCAAGAACTTCTATAGTGGTCTCGTATTATAGTTTCTAGTCTCCCCTTCAATGATACCGATCAATCCTTATACCTAGATGAAAATGTATATAGTTTTGACTAACATAATAGTCACAAAGGGTAACAGGCATTAATAGCAACTTTGACATCCAAGTTCAAATAAGGAAGATCTGCAGAATAAGAACAACTCTCTTTAGTGCAGCTAGAATGTAAGCGTTATCAGTTGTAGAAGGGTATTGATGACAGCTAAAACTCATTGTATTGAATGCTCTAACTTTCCACCATTTTCAAATATAGTCTTGAAACTGTATGCAAGGATTAGAAAAATGCCAAGTTAAAAGAAAAGAACAAATACCCCGTAACTAGAATCTCAAAACTTCTCTCCTATGACATGTCTAAACCCAATTAATGGGGTTAAGCTAATCCACAAACAAAAACAACAAATAAAGCCTGTACAAAAAGATACGTGCGATACTTACTTCTCTTAAAGCAGGTTGAGGGACTTGCTTTGATGAATCCATGGAATCTAAAATAGGCCTTACAACAGCTGGTAGGAAGAGACCTGCATAATTTTCACAAAAGTATCAAGCACACAAAAAAAGAGATAAAAAGAAAAAAAAGGCTCAATCTTCACAAAAATGCAGGAAAAAGCCAGAAAATTCAAACACCAATCTTTGCGGAATATTGTTCTTTCTTCAAGATAGATTCATACAATCAACAACTGAAAACACTATCATTTCGGATTCATATACTCATTACCCTAACTGCAAGAATCGCGTGTGGTCACAATGTGTGTTATCTCAAGACCCGCATTTTCCCCTATCACTGTTGTTTCGATTATTAGACACAATATTAACTCGATCGCAGCGATTTCAGCCATAGAATGTACCAACTTTATGCATCACTTCAAATCTAGAATCCTTCTTTTTTAATGACTGTTTGATGGTTCACAACTAATCCTTTTGGAGTTCATGGCTACCCCTTCCCCCACAATGGTACTTTCCCTTACCACTGCAGTTGTTAATGGATCTAGAATCCTTTGCATCATGACATATACGTATAAGTCATACAATGGATGATAATTTATGAATCCAATTTCAGATTATTCAAAAAGAAAAACACACACAACTTTCAACTAAAAGCGTAGATGATTCTGAATTTCCAAATAAAGCCAATGTTTCTTCTAATTCCAAATTATACTAAACCCAAACAGCATACAATTAGGGATTCAATTAGAAATGATCGGAAAAAAAAAAAAACCTAACCAAAACCAGCGATAAGGCAAGAAGCAGCTACAACTGGCTCTTGCACTATGAATATCTTAAGCTTCTCCATCACCGCCATATCTTAAATCGAAAATTTCCGTCTTTTACAACCTTTTCTTCTCGACGAACCAACTCCCTGTTCTTTGATGAAAGCCCCCAAAATTGAAATGGATGATCCCACTCTTTAGGAAATTAGAAATCAAGATTCAAATCAATATTGGTGAATCTCGGGTCGGGTAACTGAGAAAAACATACCAAAAAAAAATAAAATAAAATATGCTCTAAAATATGCTCTAAATATGCATATTTGGAATTTAGTCTTTTTTGTTTTGGTTAATTTGTAAAAAGTCTTCAAATTAAAAAAAAAAAAAAACAATTAAGTTCATACTTTTTTTTTACGTTTAATTAAGTATTTAAACTTTTAAAATGTATCAAAAAAGCCCTCAAACTTGAAAAAAGAAGAAGCAATTAAGCCCATAATTTTTCTTTTGCACTTAATTGAATACTTAAACTGTCATAAAAAAAGTCATTTAACCGTTAACTTTAACAGTTGACCATTAAAGTTAATTGTGACTAATTTTTTTCAGTTAAAACTATCCCGTGTCACAACCACGACGTGACATGTGACAAAAAATTATAAAAAAATTATAAAAATTATTAAATTTTAATAAAAATATAAAAATATTAAAAATTTATTAAAATTAAAAAAGATTTATAACAATTGTCAAATTTTATAAAAATCATTAAAAATTATAAAATGCATAAAAAAAGCTCTTTAACCATTAACTTTAAACGTTGACCATTAAAGTTAACGACCCCAGCTTTTTTCAGTTAAAGCCATAATGTGTCGCAATACAGTGTGACATGTGGCAAAAAATGATAAAAAGTAAAAATCAATAAATATTATAAAATGTTTCTTCTAGTAGGAAAATTTTTATAATTTTTTTTTGCAATTTTTTTATTTCTTTACATTTTTTTATAATTTTCTTACAACTTTATGAAAATTTATATTTTTTATATTTCTATATATTTTATAATTTTTTACTATTTTTATAAAATTTACAATTTTTAAGATTTTTATAACTTTTAATAAATTTTAAAATTTTTATATCTTTTATTAAAATTTAATCATTTTATAACTTTTATTGATTTTTATTTTTATCTTTTGCCACATGTCATATTGTGGTTGTGACACATAATAGCTTTAACTAAAAAAATTAGGGTGGTTCAAGTACCTAATTGAGTGGAAAAAAATAAGAGCTTAATTGCTTTTTTTAAAAAAAATTAAGGGCTTTTTCCACTCTTAAGCCTTTTATTTTATTTTAAAATTTTAGTCTTTTTAATTTTCAAAATTCTAAATTCAGATACAGTTAAAATCTTTCTTTTCAAATTTTTAGTGTGACATTTTAAAATGAAAGAAATACTTAATAGTAATGTAACAAAAAAATGACTCCGAATTGAACTTGAATTTAACTCAGCAATTTGACTTGCATTTTTAAATTTAAAAAATAGATGGACTAAATTCTTTGAAATAAATCATATTAAAACAAATGTTACTTTTTTGTGAGTATTATGTAAAAATAATAAGCTGAGATGAGGTTGTAAAATTATAATGCAAATTTCATGTCCATTGACCTTCCTATCCCCAGCAGCTAGCTAGTTGATTTTATTGCCAATTAAGGGTTAACTCACTTTTGAGGCAACTTGATAACTATTCTCACGTTAGAGTTTAAATTTTTTTTTTGTCCAAGCTAATCTTTAATATTTCTTTGAATATCCTAAATTTCGAGCTCAAGTGTGGGAACTATTTTCATGTTCATACCCCAATATGCAAACAGTTGTCTAGTTCAAGCTAATATAGGAACAATCGGAAAATTTAAGGATTAACTTAAACAAAAAAATTCAAACTTCAATATGGAAACAATTGCTTAGTTTAGGCCTCAATATGGAAGCAATGAACTTAGGCGAAAAAAAAATCCAATTCCTAATGTGAGAGTGAGAGTTATTATCAAGTTCAAACTCTAATAATACCTTGAGCAACAATAAACAAAGAATTCAGTGAAAAAGAGAGCTCTAAAGTTTTCGTGTATGTTAATGTACATGGCAACAAATGGGATTCCAGCTTGCATTGCCAATAAAATTATCTCATGGATGTATTTGGTTAGGCTTTTGGACAAAAATTAAATTGAATAGAAATCTAAGCAGTTTTAAGGAAATTGAAATCGATGATTGTGTTTCAGTTCTACAGTTTTTATCAAATTTGGGCTTTGTAAGAAAAATAATATCACTTTGTTTTGTACTAAAAAATATTTAATACTGAACTTTTTATTTTTTTACAACAATCATAATACATATTTTAGACTAGACTTCTTCATTGGTCGGGCGAGGGTTTGGACAAAAATATAGGCTCGAAAAATGGGCTTGAAAAAAAAAAGGCCTTTTTTCTAAATGGATCAGGCCATGAGTAAACTTTTTTTCCCAGGCCCGACTTGACTTGAATTTGTAAAAAAAAATTGCTGTTTTTTTACTATTTTACCACTATTTTTTCATTGTTTTGTTATCATATCGTTATTATATTATTACTATTTTGTTGTTATTATTTGGATATTGTTTAAATCTTGTTTTATTATTAATTTTACTATTATTTTAGAGGTATTTGCTTGCTAAGTTGAACTTATTTTAGTGTTATTTAAATATATATTTTTTAATTTTGTTTGTTTGTTAGGAAACATTTATTTTAATGTTTTTAGTGTATTTGATCTATTATATTTTTTAAATTTGTTTTATAAAAAAATAATATAAAAATTAATACGGGCGGGCCGATCTTGGGTTTTAGCATTTTTTATCCGGGCCGGACTTGGACAAAATTTTAAGCCTAGGATTGAAAACGAGCCTAAATTTTTTACTTGGCTTGGCTTGGTCCATGTACAACTCTACACTAGATTCATTTATGCATTTATAAAGTGAATTATATAATTAAATTAATATCTTGATTATCAATAAGACCATTTAAAAAAAATCATTTTTTGTTAATTTATTAAGTTGATAAATCATTCAAAGTTGTTAAAAGGAAAGCTAATACGTAAATTATTAGTATACCTAATGATTTTCTGTCTCACTTCTTTAATTTGTTTAATTGTTTGCTAGTTTTAATCGAGTGATTACGATATTTCATAAATCATTTGTTATAACTGAATGATTACAATATGTCATACAATCAATTAAATTCATAATCATCAAATAATAATAATAATTGGGTTAAATGAATTAGTCCATATAGATATTAAAATGGTCAATTTATTATTCTATTAGGAGTATTCTATTCCTTTAAACATAGATATTTTTTCATTCGGTTTGATTTGAATAAAACAAGTTCCATGTGCAAAAATCGAACCCGAACCGAATTGTGCGGTTTGGGTGAAAACATCAATTAGGTGTGAGATCAGTTCGGTTTTGTTTTTGGAATTGAATCAAGATATACAATTTTTCATTTTTCGGATCAAAATTGAATTGGTGGACATAAGAAACCAGTTATTACTGAACAATATTAAATCAATTTGGTTTGAGTTTCCATATTATTTTTGGCCTTTGAGCTTTTGAACTTTATTTAGATAAAATATATTTAGACTTTTCAACTTTAACTAGATAAAATTATATTTCTTAGACACTATTTGACAATTTAAATTTTTCAATTATACATAAAATCTTAATTAATATATTTATCTAAAAACAATTTGTAAAATCTATAATTATAAATATTTATTAAAATCTAATTAAACATTGATTTAATCATCTTCAATCTTCACTTAACATAATTAAATGTTAAATTATTTGTATTTTATAACTTTTAATGTGTAATGATAACAAAAAAAAAAAAAAACACCTAACTTTGGAAATGTTTATAACAATAGCCAAAATTTTAAAAGTTTTAACAACAACATAATTGTCGTAACCATTTTTTGAGGGAAGCGTAAACGACGCTATTCGACTCGGTTTTTGAAAAAGAAAAGGAAAGGAGTCGCCACCGATCTTTATTTGGTGTGATCGGATCACCTTCGCTTTAATAAAACATTTAATTTACTAAAACAGTGCTTTTGGTCCACGAACTTTGAGAAAATGGGTTCGAGGTCGATTACGTGCGAGGAAGGATTAGCACCTCGACACGACCAAAATTGGTACCAAACCGATTGATTGATGTCCTATTTGTTGAAAACTTAAAAGGATTCAAAATATAATGCTTTTATTTTTAAAATTGGGAGGACGTTAAGGCTTTCTTATTTTCAAGAGGTAAAGCATCACGTCCAGTAAGTTAGGGCACAATACTTTAAACTCCCGAAACTAAGCTCGCCTTTTGAAACTTGGTTTTTATTTGAAGAGGATCTTCCGTTATTCGTCAAATGAGAAATCGGAACCCAGTAAGTTAGGGCTCGATTTCCCGAGATTTCAAATATGGAAGATTGCCTCTATTTTAGAAAAGAAACTTATCCCGAAGTATCTAAGTGTCGAGTCCAAGAAGTTAGGGCACGACATTTCAATTTTCGGGATTATGTAATTTGTTTTAAAACAAAATTGTGATTCAAAAAGGATATCCCGTTGTTCAAATTTTTAACGAGAAAAACCGTAACCCAGTGAGTTAGGGCTCGATCTTCCGAATTTTCAAATACCGAACATTATCTTTATTTTGAAAATTTGATTGATTAATATTAGACAAAGTAATGATACTAACAAATTAAGCGAATATATGAATGAATCTAATTCTTATAAACGAATGAGCAAGTAAATAATGAAATAAGAATAATAATAATAAAATCATAGAAACAAATAGGATGATAATAATAATAATAATAACAATAAATAAATAAAATTAAAAATACGATAAATAATTAGAGTGCTTTAAAGTATTAAAAAGGTAAAGAGCAATAAACGAATAAATAGTAAGTAAATGAAATGACAAATAAATAAATAAAATAACAAATAAATAAATAATGAATAAAATAATATAAAACAGATTCATAAATGGTGAAGATTAAACAATGAAAGATAATAACGTATTAATAAATGAACAATAATAAAATAAATAAGAGTAATAAAATAATAATAATGATACTAGTAACACAAGAATAGTAATAATAAATAATAATAATAATTGATAATAGAGGAATAAAATAATAATAATAATAATAATAATAATAATAATAATAATAATAATAATAGTAATAATAATATAGTGTAGTAATATGTGATATTATAGTAATAATAATAATAGAATAATAGTAATAAATAATCAAGATAATAATAATTAATATTAATAAAAGGAAAAATAAAAATAACAGTAAAATTGCAAAATAATTAAGAAGGGGACCAAATTGCATTGAAAACGAAAGTTTAGGGTCGAATTACAAATAAACAAATGATAAGGGACTGAATTGCGAAGCGCGCGAAAAAGGTAGGGACTGGATGGATAATTTTCCAGTAAATTAAGCGCAGCGTTTCGAGGGTGGACCGAATCGCGAAGCCGCGCAAAATTTCAGGGTCAATGCATAAATAATGAAAATTGGATCTGAAGAAAAACTAAAAATGCGGAGGGGCCATTTGCGCAATTATACCCAAAACAAAAACACGTGGATCCTCCTGGAGCGGGTCGGTCGCTGGTCACGACGAAAGCAAGACGTCGTTTTGGGGCCATCAGATCGTGCCCTAAACGACGTCATTTTGGAACCTTTATAAATTTAAATTTTTGCCTTTTTTTCATTTTTGCAACTTTCAGAAAAAAGGGCTCATCTCTTTCTTTTCTCTGCAGGGGGTCGGCCGGTGGAGATTTCCGGTGAGGTCAGTCATCATTCATTGTTGCTTCGGCCACCGTATACCTGTGGTTGAAAATTCGAAAGGTCGTGTCTTTTTTTTTATTTACGTTTACTGATCTATTTTTTTGTTTTTGGAAAACCCAGAAGAAGACCCCCCCATTTGCTCTCGATCTCGGCCGACGACGAGAGAAGACTCGACGACGCTACCGGGTTCGAGTTAGTTTCGCTTTCCCTTTAATATTGTTATTATTTGTGAAAAAAAGGAAAAATAAAGCAGATAAAAGGAAATAGAAATAACATTTCTTAAAATGGAAGCGAAATGTAAAAAAAACAACCTTTTTGCTGCTTTTAATTCTTGTATTCGAGATCTCTGTTATTTTTTTTGAAAGAAAATCCCCCTTTTTGCTATATTTCTCTCTGTTTTTTCTCTCCAAAAAAGCCCTTCTCTTTACAATGTTTCTTGCGGCTTTATAGCCAAATCAATAAAAAACAAATTGTTTCGCTTGTTGCGTATTTTGTCTTTATTTTGCGTGTTTGGTGGTGGAGCTGGTCTGACGAGAGGCGCAGAGGGGCGGTGGGGGTCAAGTCGAGGTCGAGGCGTGCTCGGCTAGGTTTTTTTTTTCTTCTTCTGCTTTTGGTGAGAATGGTTTGGGTTTGGGCCATTTGGGCCTATTTTTTTATTTTAGTTTTGGGCTTACTGTTTTATTTTTGTAATTGGGCTTGTAATAAAATTTTTTTATTTTTTTGTAATTGGGCCTGGGCAATTTGGGCCATCTACAGCTGCCCCTCTTTGCTCATTGTCGTGTAACGGGAATAGAGCAAAGACATAAAGAGGGACCAAATTTGCTCGGTTCTGCTGAGTCCTGTCTTCTTTGGTGCTTTTCTCCCTCATGTAGCCCCATTTCAGTCTACCGCATCTTGTTACTTCAATCCACTCCACTGCTATGTGGCTTCAATTTGCTCCTACTGCGACTCCAATGGGGTGTGACTTGTTTTATTTTAGATTGTTCATTGCATCTCCGAGAGATGAGGTCTTTGGTCTTGACCTATCCCACTTCTAGTTAAGGCAATAGGACTAAAGCTTAACCATGCTCCCTACTGGTTAGGGACAGGAATTACAAATTTTCGACCTATTCCACTGCTGGTCAGGGACATAGGACAGTGGCCTAAATCATGTTCCCTACTGGTTTAAGGAGCCAAGATTCGCCTTCGATCTTGCCCCACTACTGGTTAGGGCGACAAGATTTACAATTTTTGGCCTATTCCACCTTTGGTCAGTGGCAATAGGAGGGTGGCCTAAATCGTGTTCCCTATCGTTGGGAGCCATGATTTGCCTTCGATCTTGCCCCACCTTGGTTAGGGCAACAAGATCTACAATTTTGGGCCTATTCCACCGCTGGTCGGTGGCAATAGGAGGGTGGCCTAAATCGTGTTCCCCATGGTTGGGAGCCATGATTTGCCTTCGATCTTGCCCCACCATGGTTATGGTGACAAGATCTACAATTTTGGCCTATTCCACCGCTGGTCGGTGGAAATAGGACAATCTTCAACCTATTCCATCACCGATTGATGGCAATAGACAATCTTCAACCTATTCCATCACTGGTTGATGGTAATAGGACAATCTTCAACCTATTCCATCACTGGTTGATGGTAATAGGGCAATCTTCAACCTATTCCACCACTGATTGATGGCGATAGGACAATCTTCAACCTATTCCATCGCTGGTTGATGGTAATAGGACAATCTTCAACCTATTCTATCACTGGTTGATGGTAATAGGACAATCTTCAACCTATTCCATCGCTGGTTGATGGTAATAGGACAATCTTCAATAGTGTTGCTACACCGTCCTTTAGGGACATATCCTGTAGACTTGATTTTGTGTTTATGCCAAATGGTGAGGATGCTATGGCCAGAATAACTCAAATGCTCCTAATTTCGTGTGATATGGATGGCACCTACATGGATGCAGAATGCCATGAGAATGATGATTTTTCGTTAAGATGCAATGATTGTAATAAATCGAATGCTCCTAACTAGATGATATTACGGAGGACATTTGTAGGATGTCATGAGAACAATTTATTTTTCCTTAAAAAATCTTAGGGCTGTAATTGCTCGCTCGCTCGTCGAGGTCATGGCACAGAGGCAACATCTTGTCTGATGTCTATGCCTGCAAATCTGAAGAAATGGTCATAATTTTGGACTTCTCTTCTTGAATGTTTCCAACCCTAAGCGGTGGTTCCTAAACAACATCTTGTTTTAGGTTCCTACGCTGTTTAGAAGCTTCCAGAGTAATAGGCGGGACTCGTTTCATGGAAGCATTATGGGTCAATGGGTCGTTATTTCAATTGCAAACAACTCAAAGATTTAAAATAACAATGGAATTTATAAAGAATGGAATTGGATTAATTCGACAAAAGTAAACATTATTGGAGTACAAAAATGGGTAAAAGAAAAAGTAGGTGCCCAGATATCGCACTGGCTTCGCCAATCGAATCCTTTCGAAGATCATTTGAGATGAAAAGACGTTGGGAGATCTGCAGTGCTTTGTAGATGTTCCGAGGTGTAACATTCCTCCTTTTTCCAATTCTGGGGGAAAAAGATTGTCACATACCTCCTTTTTAATTTGAGCCGCCCTTATCGGGTTTTCGACTCAAAGCTCCTTTGGTCTCAAAGCGCCCTTTACGGGTTTTCACTTCGGCCTCTCCGTTTTTTTTTGGTAAAGCCTTTGCGGGTTTTCACTTTAGCCTTTCCTTCTTCAAGCATAATACTTCTTAACCGAATCAATTTATGGGATTGGGTAGATTTTCCCATCCATCTCGGCCAAAATTAATGCCCTCCGAGAAAGCCTTTTTCACCATATATGGTTCTTCCCAATTTCGCATCCATTTCCTCTCAAATCCTTTTGTATGGGAAGGATCTTTTTCAAAGACGAGATCCCTTCGTGGAATTCCCTTGGCGAACTTTTTGTTGTAAGCTCGCATCATTCGCTTTTGGTACATCCGACCGTGATGGATAGCCCTCAATCTCTTTTCTTCAATTAAGTTCAACTGATCATATCGAGCTCGGATCCATTCACTTCATCCAAACTTCACTTCGACAACACTCAAGAGAAGGTATTTCCACTTCGATAGGTAGAACTGCTTCCATCCCATAGACCAATGAGAAAGGTGTTGCCCCAGTAGAGGTTCGGACGGACGTTCGATAAGCATAGAGCGCGAACGGTAATTTTTCATGCCAATCCTTGTAAGTCTCAGCCATCTTCCCCACTATCTTTTTGATGTTTTTGTTGGTCGCCCATCGCACCATTCATTTTTGGGCGATACGGTGATGAATTGTGGTGTTTGATGTTGAATTGGCTACAAACCCCTGCTATCGTGCTATTGTTTAAATTTAGTGCGTTGTCTGATATGATCCTCTCGTGCATTCCATATCGACAAATGATTTCCTTCTTCAAAAACCGGCTAAACCGATTTAGTGACGTTGGCATATGAGGCGCCTCTACCCATTTCGTGAAGTAGTCGATGAACACAAAGATGAATCGATGCCCGCTCGATGCCTTCGGAGATATTGGCCCAATGACGCCCATGCCCCACATGGAAAATGGCCATGGAGAGGTCATAACATGCAAAGGTGACGGGTACATGAATCTTGTCTCCATAACCGCATTTATGACATTTTTGGCATAGTTGATAGATCTCCTCCATGGTGGACCAATAATATCCGAACCTCATTATTTGTCCGCCATTGTGAAACCATTAGCGAGTTCCACAGACACCTTCATGGACTTCTTCTAGGATTAACTTAGCTTTGGCATCCACACACCTTAGCAAAGACTTGATCTTTCCTTTTCTTGTATAAGACTTCTCCATCCAAGACGTAATCACATGCTAATCTCCTCACGCCTTTTTTTATTCTCCGTGGCTTGATCAGGGTACTCACTATTCTTCACATACCGTAATATATCGTGGTACCATGGTGGGCCAATTTTCCTTCTTCCTCGACATTGTAGCAATGGGTGGGGCCTCATAAATGCTCATTTGTATAGGTCTCATATCCTCCTTGTTCTTTGCTCGTACCATAGAAGCCAATGTGGCTAGAGCGTCGACCATCTGATTTTCGTCCCTTAGTAAATAACTGAAAGTGATGTCATCGAACTCTTTGATTAGTTCTTGGACCAATCTTTTGTATTCGACCAATTTGGGATCTCTCGCTCCCATTCTCCTTTAAGTTGATAAATTACCAATGCGAGTCTCCGTGATACTTTCAAAGACCTTAATTTTATGCTCAATAGCAAGACGAATGCCCATGATACAAGCTTCATACTCGCCATATTGTTTGTACAATCAAAATCCAACTTACGGTAAATGGGTAATGATCTCCGTTTGGGGACACCAGAATCGCCCCAATTCCATTGCCCATAGCGTTCGATGCCCCGTCAAGTTCGGTTTCAAGGACGACTTTCCGTGGTATCTTTTTCGATGGTTGCTACGCACATTAGGTCTTCGTTAGGAAAATCAAAGTCCGAGGCTCATAATCGCAGAGCTCTACTAGCCGTAAAATCCGCTATTGCACTCCCTTTTATCGCTTCGTTTACATAAACTATGTCAAACTCGTAAAGTAAAATTTACCATCTGCCATCCGTCCATTCAGAGTAGTTGACTCCATTAGGTATTTTAGTGGGTCTAGCTTCGAGATGAGCCAGGTCGTATGATACAACATGTACTGCCTCAGTCTCCGAGTTGTCTAGACCAAGGCACAACATATTTTCTCAATCGGTGAGTACCTTATTTCACACTCAGTGAACTTTTTGCTAAGGTAGTATATTGCTTTTTCTTTCTTTCCCGACTCATCATGCTGGCCAAGCACACATCCCATCAAATTATCAAGTACCGTCAAATAGAGGATTAAAGGCTTCTCTGGATTAGGCGGTGTCAATACTGGAGGATTGGACAGGTACTGCTTTACTTTGTCGAAGGTCTTCTGACATTCCTCATCCCACACACCGGATTGTATTTTTAAGAAGACGAATATGGGGTCACATTTCTCGGGCGATTCTTGAGATGAACCGAGCAATGTAATTTAATCTTCCTAAGAAACCTCGAACTTTTTTTGCGTGCGAGGGCGGCAATTCTTGTATAGCCTTGACTTTGTCTGGGTCAACCTCAATCCCCTTTTCACTGACTATAAATCCTAGCAGTTTCCCTGACCTGGCTCCAAAGGTACACTTTGCCGGGTTAAGCTTCAGTTGGACTTTCCTCAACCTCAAAAATAATTTCCTTAAGACTTGGATATGCTCCTTTTCGGTCCGAGACTTGGCAATCATATCGTCGACGTAAACCTCAATTTCCTTGTGCATCATGTCATGGAATAGGGTCACCATGGCTCTCTGATATGTTGCTCCTGCATTCTTCAACCCAAATGGCATTACCTTATAGCAAAAGGTTCCCCACATGGTTATGAATGTGGTTTTATTCATGTCTTCAGGAAGCATCTTTATCTGGTTGTATCCTGAGAACCCATCTATGAACGAGAATAATGAATAACCTGCCGTATTGTCCACCAAGGTGTCGATATGAGGTAACGGAAAGTTGTCCTTCGGCTAAGCCTATTTAGATCTCCTGTAGTCCACACACATTCGTACTTTCCCATCTTTCTTAGGGACGGGGACGATATTGGCTACCCATTCTGAGTACTTAACCACTTGCAAGAACCCTGCGTCAAACTACTTCTTGACCTCTTCTTTTATTTTTAATAAAACGTCCGCCTCATCCTCCAAGTTTCATTGGGTGGCTTGTATTCTTCTTTTATGGGCAAACGGTGTACCGCGATATCGTTGCTTAACCCGCATGTCTTGATATGACCATGCGAAGACATCCTTGAATTCTTGGAGTAACTCAATAAGGTCTTGCTTTGTCTCTGCGGTGATACTAGCTCCAATCTTCACTTCTTTCTTTTCTTGCCCATTTCCTAGATTCACTATTTCCACTGATTCTTTGTGAGGTATGATTTGTTTCTCCTCTTGTTCTACCATCCTTAATAGTTCAGGAGCTAAATCACACCTTGGTCATCCCCAAAATCCTCGAAAATCTTCCGCACCCATATCTTGCTCAAAAGGACATTCGAGTCATCCAGAAGCGTTACTCAAATCATTGATATCCTGAGACTGTTATGGAAATGAATAAAGGCTCATAGAATCATAGAATCTTGGCATGTTTATTGGTATGATAAATGAAGAATAGAAATGTTTAGAAGAATATTTAAAGAAAGAATAATGAATGAATGAAATGAACATAAAAGAAAATTTGCTCAAAAGATAGCGGAGACGTATTTCATTGAAAATAACGATAGCTTATACAAATTTATGTTTCACAAAAGGGGTTCTTATTGCTTCTAGACTTAAAGCAATAAGTGTGTTCCGAGTATTACTCTGAATAAGTTCTAAAGGCTATAGAAATCTCCTCCGCAGTCCAATTGTTTAGAACGCTACCCGGCTCATAGGGGCGGATGCCATTCCAATTTTCTTCCTCAATTTCCCCCTCAGATACAGCATTGACATGTACGATTTCCTCATTTTGTGTTTCTCGTCCCGGATGGATAACCCCTCCTGATATAAAGGTCTCACGAATATGAAGAATTATCATCGGTTGCCATTTCATCTCATCTCCCCTCAAATGTGCCTTCCTTCTTTCTTGTTTCTTTTCTGACTCTTCTCTTTTTTGCTTTATGTTTGGCTTAAATCCTAGACCAAGAAGTCTCGCTTTTCTTTTAGTCTTGGGGCCTCGATTTCTCCTTGAGGTGCCTTCCAAGTCCTTTCTCCGCATACGACTCCATTCCCACCATCGGTTGTAGACCCATTTTCGTGGTTTTGGATAATTGTGGTATCGGGACCTTATTCCCCGGCGATGAATGTTGCGTTGACAAATTCCAAAGAACGGAAGGAACACTCACCGCTTCATCGTTGGCTTCTAAATAGGGTGCATTGTTTGTTACGATTATGATGATGTCCTCTTCAAAGATTTATGGTTATTAGACGCCCTCCGAGATTAATTTCAATTTTGGTGCAATGATGAGGGCACCGCCTCGCCGAAAGTGTATCCAAGGTCTCCCCAAAGAAGCAGTTATAAGACTACCGGATGTCCATCACAATAAAGTCCACCTCATATGTGCTCGGTCCGATTAAGAGAGGTACTTCAATCCTTCCCATGACTTTCCTCTCTTGTTCCATCGAATGCCCTTACTATGTTGTGGCGTGCCTTCATATGAGAACTATCAACAGTAATCGATTCAAAGGTCGATAGCGGTAGAACATTGAGCCGATCCATTGTCGACTAGTACCCCGGTAATGTATATCCTTTGCATCGCGTGGTAATGTGGAGAGCCTTGATGGAGCTCGTACCTCCTGGAGGAATCTCATCATCGTTGAAGAAAATGAAGTTATCAGCACCTATGTTGCTAACCGAGCGATCCAAATTTTGTTAACTGTTATATCATTTGCAACATAAGTTTCATTTAATACCTTCATCAACAGCATTCTGATTGTGCTTGAGCTTAATAGTAAATCTAGCACCGATATACGAGCCGACTGTTTATGTAGTCGCTTTACGAATCGTATTCACTATGCTTCAGAAACTTTAAGAATTCCCTAGCTTCTTCCTCCTTCACTGGCTCGTTTATATGTGCCTCTTGCTTGGTCCCTTTTTCTTTCTTTTATTTGCCCGTCAAGTTTTTCCCTCTGGAGTGCTCCGTCTTTGTGTTTGACAAGTCGTAGCGCTTTCCACTGCGCGTGTAGGAGCCTTCCTCTTGGTTTTCTTCTGTAGTGTTGGGCGAACCTCCATTCTCAGGAATCGTCACATTGCAGTTATAGTTCCAGGGGACCTTCTTGTCATCCTTATATGGAAAGGCTGCAGGTTTTTGGATCACGATCTTAGGATATTCCTGGTTCTCTTTTGTGGACGGACCCCCCTTTTCAGGAGTCGTCACGTTGCAATTATAACCCCCGAGAGTCTTTTGGTTGTCTTCAGATGAAAAATTAGTAGGCTTTCGAATCACGATTTTTACTCCGTCGCCTTTTGATCGGGAGATGGTGACTAAAGGATAGCTCGCCTCCGAGGCTTTTGCTGCTAACTCATCCTCCAACGTGCAGATGTTACCCTCTTTCCGGCCTTCATTGCTTTCAAAGAATTCTAGCTCTTTATTGTCCATCGTCACAGATTCAAAGATTCGAACTCGGTGCAACTTTGGATTTCGTGCCTTCCGAAGTCATGAAATTCACGTTCTTTCGTGTTTCTTCATGTTCTTCCCTTGGACATGTCACAACCAATCCCTTTTATCATTTCCTTCCGCACTGTTTCATTGGGGTTTTCACATCGAAATGTCCTTTTAACTCTTCTTCTCGCATCTTCGCCTATCATGTTGACCCGTGATTAGGTAGCGGGTGCCCTTGCAAGAGGTGTCATCGACTTCTATAACTCCCATCCGGATCGGTCTTTCCACTAGTTTCTTAAAAGCGAGGCAGTGTTTATAGAATGTCCCACGATTCTCGTATGGTATTCAGACTGCATTCGCATCATACCACTTAGGTACGGGGTTGCAAGGGTTTTAAGTAATGGGGAAACAACGTGCGTCAAATAATTTCTGGTACATTTCCTTGTATGGGATGGGATAGGCGTAAATTAGATTTTCCCGTATTTTGCCTTGTGTTGGACTCCGCTAAAGGGGCTCGATGATCGGGGTCATAGTCCTTGGTCGGCTCACAAGAATAGGTTTTGAATAACCTTTACCTATGTTGTTTATATCACTCTCTCTTCTTGGACCGTCTTTCTAGTACTTTCTCCAAACCTCTATTTTACCTCTTCCGATTGCATTCTCGATCATTTCCCGACAAAGACAATATCGTAAAAATTTTTGTGGCACTTCCAAGCATGTGATTAATGAAGGAGCTTTCAACAGTATTGACAAACAAAGATGGTTGTCTTTTTCTAAGAAATGGTATGAACTGCGTGGCTACTTCCCTCCACCGCTGGGCATACTGCCTGAAACTTTTGTTTGGCTTTTTCTCCATATTTTGGAGCGTGATTCGATCAGGAGCTATATCGGCCACGTGCCCGTATTGTTTCAGGAAGGCCTGTGCTAGATCCTTCCATGACTTGATCTGGGTACGACTGAGCTGATTGTACCACTTGGCTGCGGCCCCGGCCAAACTATCCTGGAAACAATGAATGAGCAGTTGATCGTTGTTAACATATCCCGCCATCCGCCGATAGAACATCGTGATGTGCGCTTCAGGACAAC
The DNA here is from genome assembly GCA_025506655.1 of Gossypium rotundifolium. NCBI lineage: Eukaryota > Viridiplantae > Streptophyta > Magnoliopsida > Malvales > Malvaceae > Gossypium > Gossypium rotundifolium. The sequence continues at coordinate 33,307,863 of CP106733.1, read as the reverse complement.
TGGTCCCATTGTATTTTTCAAAATCCGGGGTCTTGAACTTTGACGGAAGTATGAGGTCTGGGACTAGGCTCAAGTCTTTAGCGTCCACTCCGTAGCGATGGTCAGCAGTCTCTATTTCCTTAAACTTTTCTTCTAACCATTTGCAACGATCTTCGAGTTGTGCAGGAAGGTTCATTTTGCCTTATCCATTTCGGCCATTTCATCAAAGTCGGGACTATAGGGTTAGCGGACCTTCTCCGGATTATTACTGAACCAATCGAAAAGTGCGCCGGCATTACGGCCTCAACTCGCACTGTGGCTCGATAACAAAAGGCGTCCTTTGGGGACCTATTTCGTGGTGCTTGGGTATTTGGCGGGTAAATCCTTGAGGGTGTTGTGGTCGTCATTATTCCCCGAACTAGCAATGACGCCTTTTCCTCGCTCATTGGCTAATAGTTGCGCCACTGCTCATCATGTTGTTTTGGGACTCTTGCATCCGCTCTATCATATCTTCTTGGAGTTTCGTTATTTGCTCCTCGCATCCGTTCTTGCATCTCCTTCTGAAATTGTTCAAATCTTTGATCCATTTTCTTTGTCTTAGCACGAGTCCCGTAGTGATGTCCAGTTCCCAGATTTCTTTTTCTTCTCTCTTGTTTCTCTTTTGTTTCTCTGTTAATCTTAACCAATTAAGCTTCTTTTTATAAACTTTAATGCATGTAATATGAAGTAATGCAAATGCATGAATGCAGAAAGAAGACATCGATTCTGATCAACTTCATTTTAGAAAACTTTATTAGAAGGCAAAACCCTTTACATAAAGTAGATTACAAATACGTTCTAGCCCTAAGACCTAAGGTTTTGATTTTTCCAAGCAGAGAGATTAGCTCTTCATCACGACCCGGTGGTAGCCCATATCTCATGCCCACTATGTCAGCCTCCTCAGCCAAAGTCTGTAGGTGATCAGCTACTTCTCGAATCTGGATTATTGCTTCTCCCATGAGGTAGTCCCGGCTTCGAACTTGCTCGCAAGAATGGTGAAGCTCTTCCTCCCAACGTCTTTCTCTTATTTCCAGAAGCTCAATCCGGAGCTCGCTACTATGCAATGCCGATTCTAACTCTTCAACCCTACCTTTCAGTTCCTCTATTCTATTTAGGCTTGACTTTAGTTGGCTTTCCGAGTCTCGACTTCGGTAGTGGTGCAGAGATCGCCCAAGCTCAGCTACTCTAGCTTCTAATCCCTTTTTCTCTTTTTGGTCTTCGGTCCTGCCCTTCTCCAAGTCTTCCTTTTGTGCTCGATTTCATGAAACTTTTTCTCCCAACGCTAACTTTGGCTCTTTCCTCTTGGACCTCTTGTTGCCATCGCTCGTAGTTTTCCCTAATCCCGTTTTTTATCGTTAAGCGCATCCTCTTGTACTCCATCTTCAAGTTATCTCGATCTTCCTCTACTTTTCGCTTTTCCTTTCTGAGTTTCTCAGCCTCTGATTTTTGGCCGTCCACTTCTAACTGGAGGAGCATCTTTTCTTCCTCCAACCTTTCTATCCTTTTCCCGAGTTTCGAGCTCATCCGTTCAAAATCTTGCTTCATAATTTCTAATTCTGATGGGACCACTCGCATGCATTCTTCTCTTGATCGGGCCTTCGGGTTCGACTCAGAATGTTATCATTGACTCTCCCGCCCTCCATTCAATGTATTAGGGGTCATCCTCGGCCTGTAGACAATCTTCTCATTCTGTGAATCGATTCGTGCACTAGAAATCTCTTTAACCCTTTTCTTATAGCTTCCCCTTCATATGAAAACTCGCATTGAGCTAGCCCGTATGTCGTTAGTACAACCGCCTTGAACCATACTGTCTTAGGACCAAAGAAGGGCGTGGCGGTGGCACCCCAAATTCCCAATAGGGAACCCAACAAAGCTTCCAGAACGATAAAGGATCCTGTCGAGAATCATCCAGGGAGCCTTCCACTCGATGTCGTCCTCTTGAAGGTTTTAGAAGAGCGCGATCCAATTTTCTTCGGACACATCCTCTCTTCTAGGCGTAGTTACTATCTCTTCTAGCGGGAGTACTTTTTGACATGAACCGCAAGACACTTTCTATTTTCCAAAAGTGACTATGGAACCAAGCCAATAACAATGCAAGACATCTAATAAACACCGCCGCCTCTTCTCCGACATGCGGTCAAGGATCCGAATGTTTCGCTAAGATGGCGTGAACGGTGTGACCCTTTGTCCAATCATTTGAATAGATCAATAATGCTTCATCAATGTGCCTTAAAGCTTTGGGAAGATTACCAAGCAGTAAATACACAAGGCCAAGATGTCTATCTTTTCTTCAGTGTCGGGATGCGCCGTAATCAGTCTCTCAAACATATCCGGTATGCATTTACCTCGCCCTTCTTCTCGATTCTAGCCGAGACCCACTGCTCGCTCATTTGGTGATATTCATCAACTTCTTCTCGAAGGTTGGGCCATTAACCGCCTTGGAATAAGCTTTGTCAACTTGAATTCTTGGGCAACGCAACAAGGTTGTATACTCTTCTACTGTGGGAACCAGATCCACTTTTTCGAAGGAGAAACAATTTATAAGCGGCATTCCGTAATCGGGTCATTGCTCAAACAGTGCTTGTCTATTTTTACCTCAAGCAAGTAAGGCAGGTCGCCGTAAGTACCATAGAACAACTGCTTCGCTTCATCATCCCACTGAGTCCAAATTTCTTTCAACTCTCGGAGCTCGTTCTGCGTGACACTGATATTGGTGAAGTTCCGTAGTTCTGACACATACCCTTCGACTAAGCTATCTCCTTTTTCTATTTGGCATTGCTCTGACCATATGCGGACGGCCGCATTGTCTTCTACTTTATCAAGGAATTCGCTTTCCATAACCAGCTTCCCAACTCAGAAACGGATCGTGAATCGATGTCTCTTTAAAATATGAAATGATATGCACAAAAAGAAAGAAACACAAAAAGTTAGTACCATAGAATGTAAAGTAAGTAAAATAAGCTAATGCCTATTTGGGTGACCACTAAGGTTTGCCATAGCTCTACCTAAGGTGGGCTCTTATGGTTTGCTATATGCGGCTTAGTTCTAAAGTTCGAGGTTCCCGAACCAGCAGATTCCTCGATCCTCACCCATTATAGGCTCATGCGGATCGAGTTCGGTTCAGGGGAATACATTTCCCTATGGCCATGCGGAAGTGAAAACTTCACGGAGACATAGGTACGGATGTATTCAAAGCGATCCACTAGCCCATGCGAGGTGAAAACCTCACGAAGGCATAGCTTCGCTCCCACTTAAAGGTGTGACCACAACGGTCATGCAATGCAATGCCAAAATATTTACAAGGCTAATATTGAAGATGCGTTAAAAGAAGCATGATTTTTCAAAACCATTTTAATTAGAAGGACAAAAATCAATCAATCTATGGCTTGACCCTCGCGTCCCCAGTGGAGTCGCCAAGTCGTCAGTAACCATTTTTGAGGGAAATGGTAAACACGCATTCGACTCGGTTTTTGAAAAAGAAAAGGAAAGGAGTCGCCACCGATCTTTATTTGGTGTGATCGGATCACCTTCGTTTTAATAAAATATTTAATTTACTAAAACAGTGCTTTTTGGTCCACGAACTTTGAGAAAACGGGTTCGGAGGTCGATTACGTGCGAGGAAGGATTAGCACCCTCGACACGCCCAAAATTGGTACCAAACCGATTGATTGATGTCCTATTTGTTGAAAACTTAAAAGGATTCAAAATACAATGCTTTTATTTTTAAAATTGGGAGGACGTTAAGGCTTTCTTATTTTCAAGAGGTAAAGCATCACGTCCAAGAAGTTAGGCACAATACTTTAAACTCCAAACTAAGCTCGCCTTTTGAAACTTGGTTTTATTTGAAGAGGATCTTCATTATTGTCAAATGAGAAATCGAAACCCAAGAAGTTAGGGCTCGATTTCCGAGATTTCAAATATGGAAGATTGCCTCTATTTTAGGAAAAGAAACTTATCCCAAGTATCTAAGTGTCGAGTCCAAGAAGTTAGGGCACGACATTTCAATTTTCGGATTATGTATTTTGTTTTAAAACAAAATTGTGATTCGAAAAAGGATATCCCGTTGTTAAATTTTAACGAGAAGAAACCGAACCAGTGAGTTAGGGCTCGATCTTCCGAATTTTCAAATACCTAACATTATCTTTATTTTGAAAATTTGATTGATTAATATTAGACAAAGTAATGATACTAACAAATTGCTTAATATATGAATGAATCTAATTCTTATAAACGAATGAGCAAGTAAATAATGAAATAAGAATAACAATAATAAAATCATAGAAACAAATAGGATGATAATAATAATAATAATAATAATAAATAAATAAAATTAAAAATACGATAAATAATTAGAGTGCTTTAAAGTATTAAAAAGGTAAAGAGCAATAAACGAATAAATAGTAAGTAAATGAAATGACAAATAAATAAATAAAATAACAAATAAATAAAGAATGAATAAAATAATATAAAACAGATTCATAAATGGTGAAGATTAAACAATGAAAGATAATAACGTATTAATAAATGAACAATAATAAAATAAATAAGAGTAATAAAATAATAATAATGATACTAGTAACACAAGAATAGTAATAATAAATAATAATAATAATTGATAATAGAGGAATAAAATAATAATAATAATAATAATAATAATAATAATAATAATAATAATAATAATAATAATAATAATAATATAGTGTAGTAATATGTGATATTATAGTAATAATAATAATAATAATAGAATAATAGTAATAAATAATCAAGATAATAATAATTAATATTAATAAAAGGAAAAATAAAATAACAAAGAAATTGCAAAATAATTAAGAAGGGGACCAAATTGCATTGAAAACGAAAGTTTAGGGTCGAATTACAGATAAACAAATGATAAGGGACTGAATTACGAAGCTCGCGAAAAAGGTAGGGACTGGATGGATAATTTTCCAGTAAATTAAGCGCAGCGTTCGAGGGTGGACCAATCAAGCCGCCGCAAAATTTCGTGGTCAATGCATAAATAATGAAAATTTGATCGAAGAAAACTAAAATGCGGAGGGCCATTTGCGCAATTATACCCAAAACAAAACACGTGGATCCTCCCGAGCGGGTCGGTCGCTGGAACACGACGTAAAGCGTCGTTTGGGGCCATCAGATCGAGCCCTAAACGACGTGCGTTTTGGAACCTTTATAAATTTAAATTTTGCCTTTTTTTTCATTTTGCAACTTTCGAAAAAAAAGGGGCTCATCTCTTTCTTTTCTCTCTGGGGTCGGTAGGTGGAGATTTCCGTGAGGTCAGGCATGATTCGCCGTCGTCGACGGCCACCGTCTACTGTGGTCGAAAATTGAAAGGTCGTGTTTTTTTTTTATTTACGCCATCGATCTATTTTTTGTTTTGAAAACCCGTAAGAAGACCCCCATTTGTTCCGATCTCGCTTCGACGACGAGAGAAGACTCGACGACGCTACCGGTTCAAAGTTAGTTTCGCCTTCCCTTTTAATATTGTTATTATTTGTGAAAAAAAAGGGAAAAATAAACAGATAAAAGGGAAATAGAAATAACAGTTTCTTAAAATGGAAGCGGAAATGTAAAAAAAAACAACCTTTTTGCTGCTTTTAATTCTTGTATTCGAGATCTCTGTTGTTTTTTTGAAAGAAAATCCCCCTTTTTGCTATATTTCTCTCTGTTTTTTCTCTCCGAAAAGCCCTTCTCTTTACAATGTTTCTTGCGGCTTTATAGCCAAAACTGAATAAAAAAAACAAATTGTTTCCTGCTTGTTGCGTATTTTGTCTTTGTTTTGTGTGTTTGGTGGTGGAGTGGTCTGACGAGCTGCAGAGGACAGTGGGGGTCAAGTCGAGGGTCGAGGCGTGCTCGGCTAGGTTTTTTTTTGTCTTCTTCTGCTTTTGGTGAGAATGGTTTGGGTTTGGGCCATTTGGGCTTTTTTTATTTTAGTTTTGGGCTTCTTGTTTTATTTTTGTAATTGGGCTTGTAATAAAATTTTTTATTTTTTGTAATTGGGCCCGGCAATTTGGGCCATCTACAATAATAAGAATAGAAAAAGAAGATAGTACATAATAAGTAAAAAGATATGAACACTAGAATTCTTGAAAGTTTTAACAATAATAATAAGTAAAAAAATCCGTGAGAGATTGATACTAAAATTAGATTTAGGGTTTATTTTTTCATTTATAATTTAATTATAGAATATATAAAAGTAAAGCTGAGCAAAAAATCGAGAAACCAAGCCGAACCAACAATTCAATTTTGGTTCAGTTTTGGTTTATTCTATTGAACATCGAAAAGTTCAAAAAATGTTTAACAATTTAAAAAAAAACCAATATTTTTGTTTGTACATATAAGCCCAATATATAGATCCATTACCCCAAAAAAAAAAAAAAACTATTGCTTCTAAATTTTAAATATAACTTTTATAATATTTTTACATATTTTATAATTAAATAAAAAATATAACTTAAATCTAATTTCATGAATTCATTACTTATTTATTATTATTGTTTTTTTTACTTATTATGTACTGTGTTCTTTTTTATTATTATTGTTATTAAAACTTCTAAAATTTCGGTTATCATTACTAACATTTTCAAGTTGGATTTTTTTTTGTTGCCAATACACACTAAAAGTTATAAAATATAAATAATTTAACGTTTGATTATGTTCAGTTAAAATTGAAAGTGATTAAATCAAGCTTTAATTAGATTTTTAATAAAAATAATAATTATATATTTTACAATTTTTTTTTAGATAAATATATTAATTGAGATTTGATGTATAATTGAAAAAAATTAAATTGTCAAATAGTGTCTAAGAAACATAAAATAAAAATAACTTTATCTAATTAAAGATGAAAAGTTCAAATCTAAAGATAATTTTGTCTAAATAAAGCCCAAAATCTCAAAATCCAAAAATAATATGAAACTCGAACTGAACCAATTAAGTACGGTTCGGTAATAACCGGTTTCTTATCTACCGGTTTAGTTTTGGTTCAGAAAATGGAATAATCAAATATCCTGATTCGGTTCGAAAAAAAAAAAACCAAATCAAACCAAACCAATTTCACCCTTGTGTAAAAGCTTAATCAAAGTTATATTTGGAATTTTGAAGTAATGGGTTTTATTTTGGGTTTTAAATGACTTAATATTTTAGGCTTATATGTATAAAAAATATTGGCTTTTTTTCTTGAAAATTTTAAATGTGTTTTTTGGTACCTAATGGAATAAATTGAAACCGAACTAAATTGATATGGTTCAATGACATCATTTAATCGAAACCGAATTATAAAAAAAACTCAAATTGAACTGAACCGAATTATCGGTTTGACTTGATTTCTTAATTTGATTGATTTTTTTTACTCAACCCTAATATCAATCTGAAATCGAACTAAATAATACAAACTTAAACCAAATACATATACTCAAATTAATTTTTCAATTTTCTCGATTTCTTAACCATATTCTTAGTCATTGAAGATTGTACAAAAAATATTCCAGGATTAATGCCAACTATATAGATTTGATAGAAAAAATCTTTTGCTCCCACCACCAAAACGAAAATTGATCAATATAATCCCTTTAATTTTTATAAACCATAAATTAATATAATAATAAAAATTTTATAAATCATAAATTAATATAATAATAAAATTTCACTTTTTAACTCCTAAAAAGTACTTATTCATTTCAGAAAAATAAAAGCTGCTGCTCAATCAGATGGCATAGCGTAAAAATGCGCATCCGGGGAATCGAACCCCGGTCAGTACCGTGGGAGGGTACTATGATACCACTACACTAGATGCGCTCTGTTGGCAAAGATTATTCCATTTTTTTTATTTATATCTGTAGTGTATAATTAAAATAAATGTATTATAAAATACATATTAAAATAAAATTTTGAAATAATGAAAATATAAATATACTATTTCTTTTGATTTAACTAAAATGAATCAGTCAATCAAAATGTGATAAAAATATTAAAAATATCACATTACTAATGGAATGTAATCTTACGTAAGGATGATGTTATATACAACTTACTATATATATTCAAAATTTGACACTAATAATAATATCATATTATCGACTCAGAATATATATTTTTTGTTTAAACATAGGAATGTGGTTATAGAATGTAAGATTATCAGGATAATCTTGTGTTTTATGAACCAAACCTCTTCAAAGTGTAGCTTGAATTTATATTTGATGCACTCATATAATGTAATTTTATGTATTATTAATAAACCAAATGATAACATATGATTTAAAACGAAGGTAAATAAATACTTAAAATGTTAAATGATGTATCATTATCTATTTACTATTTAGAATCTATCAGGAAGCATGCATGTTCATATGAAATTAAATGTTGAGATTATGTCTACATGAAACTAATTGTTGAGATAAACCATAAGTAGGGAAGAGATTTGTTTAGGGGAGGTGACTTTTTGAGCCGGTCTTGTAACAAGAGAATCGTAACGGAGATATTGTGTTTTTGGGTGTTTATACTTAATTTTAGTTTTGAATTTTATCTCTTTACTCTAATAAGAGTTCAAAAGGGTTTATAGAATTTGACTAGAGCGTCTAATCCACCCAGAAAATGAATTTTAATATTTTTTACCTTGATGGGGTTCAAACCCATGCCCTTAAAGGATTTTAGTGAGTAAGAATACTACATGTCCTTAAAGGGTCTTGGTGGATTAAACGCTCCCATCAAACTCTATAAACTCTTTTAAATTCTATTCGAAATCAAGAGATAAAAACCTTAAATCAAAATCGAGTATAAATACTCCATCAACAAGATTCAATAATATAAATCCTATTGATTGTACTTAATTTGTCAAAAAGGAGAAAAAAGAAAAAGCTTGAAAAAGCAGCAGTCAGAGCTGAATTGACCCTTTGGGGTTTGAGTTAAGAAAAAGAAAGAAAAGGACGAGTTGAAAAAAAAACTAGAAACTTTAGAAGCAAAGGTGCCAAGGGACAGAATCACACACGCATGGGCAGGTAGCGTGACATTGAAGTTACAACATCATGCATGTCTGCATGCATGCATGCATGCATGCCCTTGCTTTGTGCTGTATCCATGCGACATAATCATCTTATTTTACCCTTCCAGCATACCCTTGTTCTTTTTTTGTTTCATTGAAACCTCTCAGGACTACTCTCTAATTGTTTTGTGTTGAAAAAATGTTTTATTTGCCTATTGTGTTATATATATAAATATAATATATATATATATATATATATATATACTTATTAACTCATTAATTTTAGGTTAATGCTTAATATAATTCTGTTTTCTATAATTAGGGGTGTTCAAATGGTTAATCGAGCCGAATTAAAATTAATTGAATTGACCGAACTTTTTAATCTTTTAACCGTTAACCGAATCAAAATATTTCGATTAATTCGGTTGGTTAATCAATTAATGTAAATTCATATCTTTTGCTTTTTTTGTTAAAACAAATATAAAACATATAAAAATTGATAATGTTCATTTGATTGAATTATTGGAATTAGTAATAGCCTAATACATTTAATATATAATATTAATTATAAAGTTTGGCTAATTACCGATTTTAAATCGAATTAACCATTAATTAAAATTTCAAAAAATTTAATCAACCTCTGATCGAACTAAATCAGTTAATCGAATTAGATTGATTCAATCAATTAATTTGATTTTAACCGAAATTTGAACACATCTGTAGCATGTGTTTATTATCAATTTTGAATTTATAATGTGATAAGTTGTTTTTGGTCTGCACCTAAATGTGGTGACCAATTTGTTAGACTGATGTTATCTTATATTGGTCAAATCATGATTCTTAGTGATCTATATATATATATATATATATGAGTTTGGAACTATGGGGCTTAGTAAAATTTTGAAAAATTATAGGAGTTTAATAATTTAAAAAAACAGATTTTAATTAAAATTTTGTGAAATAAATGAAACTTTTCAAAAATTTTAAGAGAGTTTAATTAAAATTTTTCTCAAAAATTAAAAAGAAAAAAAATTATTTAATTTCGTTCAACAACATGAGAGATCAAACGATGGAAATATTAAGTTCCGTTCATGGAAGGTGAAAATGATAGATCATAATATAATTAAACCCGTTAAAAAATCATATCTAATAAACTCTCATTTAAAATTTCACTCAAATCAACTTTGAATTTAAGTTAAAACAAAAGATGGTTTTACTAATATACTGAAAGAGATGCATAAAAAGAAGAGTTAATCAATTGGGATTTTAGAAAAAAACAGCTTTAGAAGTTTATATTTGCAGAGTGGCCCTTATTGTTCATAGCTATCTCTGTAAAAGATTGGTATAGGAAGGGAGTGTTTCAACCAAACATTGCTTATGATTGAGCAAAAAAAAAAAAAAAAAAACAGTTGTCCATGAAAAGCACTACAAATTAAACCCATCCATTTGCTCTCTATTTCTTGTTTTTATTTTTAATTCAAATCCTCATTCATCTATTGGATATTGACCTCCTCAAGTGTAAGGGTGGACTCTCCCTTTTTTTTCAGCTTTACGCGACACTATTAAGATAACGCATTAACCCGTCTAATGCTAATATAATTTATTGTATTAAATCTCACACAGAATAAGATGGATCTTCAAATACTTAAACCTCAGTGAATCTAATCGCCATAACCTTAACCATATGATCAATAACTTCATTGTGAGTTCTTGGGATACTTGGACTCTCCCTTTTCTACTCATTATATATACATTAATACACATAAGACATTGATGAAGGTATGTATTTGTATTGCACGAATAATTAATATTTGATGTGTTAAAAATAATAAATTTATGTCAATAACGTTAGATTTAAGATGTATATGTAATATGTATACTCTTGTTTACAATTTATGTAACAATCCATTTTCAATGAAATTGAAACAGTGGTTTCGTGACCACAAATCCGAGTCAGAAAGAAAAATTATTTTAAAATTATTGCATGGTCTACATTATGATAGGAATGTTATATGAAAATTTTGATAAGAAAATTTTACCGATTTTATGATCAATTATAGAAAGGACCAAGTTGCATAAAAATACAAAAGTTGAATTCTAGTAGCTAGAAAGATTAAATAGCTATGGAATTCAAAACTTGAGGCCCTTATATGGAATTAGACCATTAAGGAAAAAGTTAGTAGATATTTATTATAATACCCCAAACCCGACCTAGACATTATGGACGTATCTGGCAATGTCACACGATAGTATTTTTGAAACCTCGTTGTTATGATGAAAACATTGCATGTTATTATCTAGTAAACCTTTGTTAGAACTTAGGAAATCGTCTTTATTAATTTAAAACATTTGTTTTGAAACATCCCTCGTTGCGAAAGCTTTAATAAATCAATCTAGGTGATCATGAGTTTAGAAAATACTTTAACTTTTTTTTGAAAACCGAATTTCCTACGACCAGCATGTATAAATCCATAAAGTAAAATAAATAAATAAAAACCAAAATTAAAACCAAAGTCCTAGAGTGTCCTTAAAATACAACCCAAATAATCAATAATAATCAAATCATAATCGTAAATTGAAAACCATGAAGTCCAAAAATTATTGTGGTCACCACTGAGTCCTCCGTCGTACCGATCCGTCTAAGTCTGGGGATTACCTGTGCACATTAAACAAAAAGGGTGAGTTTACATAAACTTAGTGTGTAATCCCGCAGAAACAAACAAACAATTAGTATTCACAGTGCACAATTGAATAGTCTTGGGCCTAAGCCCTTTTCAGTATTAGTGGCAGTTTGGGCCTTAGCCCATTTCAGTATTAGTAGCAGTAATAGTTATGCAGTAGCAAAATCCTACCCAACCAGCCTCTACACACCATCTCCGTCCAATCCTACACTCCATGTGGAGATATAATCAACCTACCCATCTATACACTCCAAGTAGTACCGAATGCGGCACAAAATAGTAGTTTGCAGTTGAGCTGCCAGTAAATTAGGCTTAAAGCCTTTCAGTACACTTCCTCCGAATTACAACCCCTAACCCAATACAATGCAACATATAATGGATGATATGCTATTATGCAATTTCAGTACATATATTCAGTTCAGATATTAACATGCTTAGTACAAATATCATTCAATCAATTTCACACATTTAGGGGTCTAAGTAGCGCTTACTGACCCTACCGTAGATTTACAGTCGACTTGGGCGACCTGTACAACCTTAAAAATATTTTGGTAAAAATTGGGCCCACATGCCCATGTGATCTGCCCATGTGGGCCACTCTACCCAAATTGGCCTTGGCCGTGTGATCCATTTTTAAAGTAACCCATGCTAACTCAATACACATATATGTTTTCACTATTTACTTATATGTTCATTCAAAGCTGTCTACTTGAGTCATTATCACTAAATTATTTATATCTTGAGCTATAAAATTCCAAATTAAGATCCGCTTAATGTTTTTGAGACTAGACTCAAATACCTTTCTACCATAAAATTTTCAGAATTTATAGTTTATTAAATAAGTACAATAAAATCTTTAAATTTACCCCTATTCAGCTGTTTGACAGCTTCATCCTTTCTTTACTAAAAATTATTTATCTCTTAGTACGGAATTTAAATGATGTTTTTGTTTGTTTCCCTTGAAAATAGACTCCTTAAGGATTCAAAAATATAAATTTAATCCCCTAATTATTTTTTTACAATTTTTATGATTTTCCTAAGTTAGAACATGGGAACCCAAAATCATTTTGACATTGTCTCACAAAATTTATTATATCTCATGATTTACAATTTCATTGCTTACATTGTTTCTTCCATGAAAAACTAGACTCAATAAAATTTAATTTCATATTTTATTCAACCTCTAAATAAATTCCCACTATTTTTGATGATTTTTAAAATTAGACTACTGCTGCTGTCCAAAACTATTTTAGTGCAAAATGTTGATTTCCAAGTTTATAACACCCTTATTTCCTTTCTCTACAATTTTTCGCATCATTTTCTCTTATTTCTCAATAGCAAGCAATTTATGCTTTTCGCCGAACACCGTTTTCTACATTTCGGGTACACACCTAGTATCGTTTTGATGCCTAATCACTCTCGAGCACTTTAAGGCCTAAAGTTAAGATACTCAACATCAATTTAACGGATTTACAAGTGAATTGCCAACCAAGAACGAACAGAACCCAACTTACTGCCAACGATAACCCTCCGTTTAACTATTGTTAAGACGAGAACACTGAATTCACCAGTCCGAGCCTCCCCTACGCCCAAATCACAGAGAAAAAACATTACCACTTCAGTCGCTAAGAGATTCATGACATAAACAAAGAGAAATACTTACCGAAACTAAGCAAGCACTAACCGTGTGCGAAAACGAATGAAAATAAATGGACTAGGGAAAAATCAAGATGAAAAAAAGAAGAGAAAGATGGAAAAACTTAGAGAATTTCGGCAAGAGGAGAGGGAGAAGAATAGATGACAGAAATATTTTGGAAAAGGAAGCCAAAATTCGGTTATGGAAAAAAATAAAATAAAATCCCGATAACCCCAAAAATCCCTTAATCTTCTCCCCTAATTCCTACTTCACATCCACTACCCAGAATCCCCATATTACACAACTCTATCCCGAAATTTGAGCAAAAAAAAAATAATACACTTGCCTGCGCATGGATTCGAACACAAGACCTCCACCATAATAACACACCACTTAACCACCAGACCAGCAAGCCCATTCTAATATATTTTTACCAACAATCAAATAAAAGCCTACTGAACAAGAGTAAGGCCTAATTCATTTAAAATACCAAAATTTGCCCAAGCGAAGGCTTGAACTTGGGACCTCCCAAACACTCTCAGAACACATAACCACTAAAGCTGACAGATATTTGTGTCATATTTTCACAATAACGAAATTAAAAATTTTGGGGCGTTACAATTATGATGAATCATCCATGGAAAATTAGAAAAAGAAAAGGACTAAATTGGAAAGTGAAAAAATTAATGGATGATAAAAAATTAAATAGAAATATCATAATATTATTATCATCTTCTTCCCCAAAAATACATGGAAACCATAGGAAAAGGAAAGCAAGCTTTCTTAGTTTAATTGGGTAAGTTATCTTGTCCTGTTTTTAGTAAATTTTTTTTATTTCAGAGACTAGAATAGCTTAATCTATCTATTTTGGGGATTAATTTGTAAAGATATCAAAGTATAGAAATTTTTCCATGGATGTAAATGCTGAAATTTTAATATTTATGGTAGAAAATGAAAGGTTGTTGATAGATAAACAACTTTTGTAAAGTGAATTTTCATGAAATTGTGATTTAAGGACTAAATTGTAAAAATGTAAAATTCATGGAAAATTTATGATTTTTATGAAATATATGTTCTGCAAATATTATATGTAAAAATCGGTTAGGCTTGGATAAGAATTATATTGCATAAATTTCATTTTTCGAGACTAGGGACGAAATCATCATTTATGAAAAGTATGGGGGCAAAATGGTAATTTTTCCTAGGATGTGAATTAAATTAAATTACGTATAAAATGGATTACATTGACATTAAATTCATTTATATAGATCCGGAAAGACCTAATACTGACTTGGATCGAGGAAAACAAAAAGTTTCGGATTAGTAGATTCTCATATACGAACAAGTATCGAGGTAAGTTCGTGTAACTAAATTGTGTACATTTATATGTTTGAATTAAATGTTATATATGTGAATTGTATAATTTCCATGTATATGAAATTGATTGAATATCTGATAATGCCCGATAAATGTTAAGTCCTGTTTGAACAAATTAAAATCGATGGATACAAGTTTCCCGTAATGGTTGTGGTCTTGCATATGTTGCAGACATGCCATAGCTCGAAAGAGAATCCTGTATTAGCCCTCTCGAGCTTTCTGTATAAGGTTCTTGAGAGCTTCTCGTTATAGCTCTTTGAGCATCCCGATAGGTTGTGATCCTACATTTCTTGTGGACACACCTTAGCTCTTATGAGCATCTCGATTATAGGATCTTCATGAGCTTCTTGTTAAATTGGCTCTTAGTGAGCTTCTCGACAGTGCTCACTTGAACTTCCCGATATATGGCTATCCGGAGTTTCCTGTTATATGGCTCTTTGTGAGCTTCCTGATAGGCTCTTCGTGAGCTTTCCGATATGGTTATTTGTGAACTACCTGATTATGGCTCTTATGAGTTTCCCGTTATATAGCCCGGATAAGCTTCTCGATAGGCTCTTTATGAGTTTTCTAAATGTCTCTGTGTGAGGTTCCCGTTATAAGGCTCGAGAGTGTGCTTCCCGATTATGTGCTCTAAAGAGTACCCCCGTATATGAATTGACAGATTAATGATAAGTACATCTTGTGTGTACTACCTGGGTATCATCGATATTTCAATAATTCAACGGATAAAACTCTTGATATGAGAAAATATGAGAATTAAATGAATTATATCTTGAATATCCTTGAAATACCTGGAAATGGAAGTATGATGAGCTCATCTCTGTTTTCTTGATAATCACATAAAATTTCATGGCTAACTTTTTTGGTATGAGCATGTGTTTAGGAAATTGGCCATATAGCTTTGGATGCATGTCTGTATGCTAACTTTAAATGAATATGATTGGTAAGTTAATTTCTTGTTATATAAACTTACTAAGCATTAAATGCTTACTCTGTTTTATTTTCCTCTGTTTTATAGTACTCGGAAGCTTGTAAAGGTTGGAGATCGGTCGGAGCATCAACACACTATCCTCCAGCTTGTTGTGTTATAAATAGGAAACTTACTTTTAGATAATGGCATGTATAGGCTAATGATGATAAGTAAGGGTATGTAAATATTTTGGTTGTAAATAGCCATTGGAATGACTAGTGATAACATATTTAATATAATTATGCATGAAGTTATATCATGTTTGGTATGTGAGTATGCTTGGATTAGTAACATAGATATAATCACACTTGGGTAAGTATATGATTAGAAAAGAGTAAGATGAATACTAGTGTAAGCAAACATGTCATGTATAAAACTTGAATATTAGTTTGATTTATATGCCTTGAATTGGTTGTTGAATATATTGAAGTGTTGATGTAGGTGCAAGGTAAAAAGGGAGAGAAATAAGGCTTGGAAATGACCTTATTTTGTCTACACGAGTAGACACACAGGCGTGTGTCTCAACCGTGTGTGACACACGGCCATATGTACGGGCGTGTGGCTTGGCCGTGTATCCCTTGCATCTTAAAAATTGAGAAACAGAATGCTCAGAATTGGTCACATGGGTAGAGTCATGGGTGTGTGTCTCACCTGTGAAACACAAGGCCCAACACACGGGCATGTGTCTTGGCCATGTGAATCCTGCACCTATTTTTGAAATTTAAATTATCCACACGGCCTAGCACACGGGTGTGTGGCTGGCCGTGTGACCCAAGTCAGTAGCTACCCTAATTTGAACACGGGTGGGACACAGCCGTGTGCCTCACATCGAATGCCACACGGCCTGGCCACACGGGCATGTGTCCCCTACACCTAAGAAATTTTTTTGAGATTTTGCAAAAAAAAATTATATGATTTCGGTTTAGTCCAGACTCGATTCTAATATGAATTTTGGGCCTCGAGGACCCATGTAAGGGACATTATGATTGATTATGATTTATTTTAGAAAAATAAATAGTAAATAGCATAAATTAATTATAATTGAACTGTAAACTTGTAACACCCCTAACCCGTAATCAACACGGCCTAGGGTTAAAGGCATTACCGGACAAATCGAAAAACTTTTACGGACATTTCATAATATAATTCAATGATTTGAATCAAGTTGTCCCTTAAACAGGTCTACAAGACCTTAGACATGCTTTAGAAAGGGGTCAGGACTAAACCGAACACATACGGAAATTTTCCAAAATTTAAATTTTTTTCAAAGTTACAGAGGTCACTCACCCGTGTGGACAGGCCGTGTGCCTCCCATGGCCTTAGACACGCCCGTGTGTCTAAGCCGTGTCAAAACAAGGCATACATACTAACTTGTCCACACGGCTGTGGACATGCCCGTGTGCCTCACCCATGGTCACTACTGACTTGCACTACACGGCCAGTCACACGCCCGTGTGTCCAGCCCGTGGTCGAGTCTGACTTGTTTTGAAACACAGCCACGAAGGACACGATCGAGCCATATGTCCGTGTGCTCAACCGTGTGGGCAATTATAGGCCATTTGCAAGGCCAAAATGCCACTCACACTTTGGGTTTCATCTACAATCATAATTAAGCATCAATCCAAACATCAAAGGCAACCAATACATACCAAAATGTTCATCATTTCTAACCACTTATGAGCATAACAATCACACCAACTTATATGCTACTTAACTCAATCCAAACAAAACATTTTTAGGTTACATCCATCTACACACACACTTACCATTTCATTATAACAACCATTCATTAATTATATGCTTACTTTGCATCAATAAACTTACCATTATTTTGACCATTTCACTAGCCATCAAACCATACCAAAACTAAGCATCATAAAACATGACTATTCATTCATATAATGTTATTATCTAGCCATATCACATGGCTAACTATACACCCTTTCAAAACATAACCATATCAACTAGACTATACATGCCATACTTAAGATATACATATTCAAAAGGTACCAAAATTGAGTAGTGTGATGACGATCCTCGACAATCCCCGAGCCCTTAGTAGCTTTGACGATCTATAAAACAAAGCAAACACACACAAAGTAAGCTTTCAAAAGCTTAGTAAGCCATATACAAATAAATTTATCATATAATTATTTATAAGCATGGTAAATCAAATTCATTAACATATCTTCATTTCAAACACATAGATTTTTCTTTAGCTCAATTGAATTGCCATTTCTTACTAACTTATCATATCTCAAGCATTTCTTTTGCTCATATCTCAAACATACATATATCACCTTTTATTCATTACATATATGTACATATACTCACCTTTCATGCCTATTCAAATCATACTCATCAAACGTACCTGTAACGAACATACAATTCACGTAGTAATTCATTTCTCGGACTTGCCTATTGAACCGTTCAGAATCAAATAGGATGCTCGGATCGTACAATGCCAACGTCCCAAACGTGGTCTTACATGTAACCAAATATCGATGCCATTGTCCCAGATAAGGACTTACACGAATCAAATACGATGCCAATGTCCCAGACATGGTCTTACTCGTAAATCTCATATCGACGCCAACATCCCAGACGTGGTCTTACACGATATCACATATTGAAAACCTATGTTATGACATATGTAATCCTAACTATTCCTAGGTTCGTACGGGATTTCTTGGACATTGATACATTGTCGATACTTCCTCGGATTTCATTTATTGATCATCTCTTACACATCCATCACAATGAAATTTTATATGAACATACATAAATAAATACAAATACATTTATTTGTATATAGACTTACCTCGCACGGGAAGAACGGAAACGAACGGCTACGAACGACTATTCAACTATTTTCGAATTTCCTCGATCTAAATCCGTTTTCTTCGGTTCTTGATCTAAACATATTCAAATTTAACCCATTTATTCACCAAATCATTTAATTCAATCCAAAAACACATATTTAGGGAAATTTACAAATTAGCCCTCATATTGTCACATTTTGACATTTTAGTCCCTATTTCATAAAATCACAAGATACACAAAATTTCATGTTGCCCATGCCTAGTCAAATTTTCACAAGCTTCATACAAGTCCATACATTTCATTTATTTCACAATTTAGTCCCTTAAAATATTATTTTCACAATTTAGTCCAAATTATTCAAATTCACTAAAAATCCAAAGACAAAACATGTTAATCTAATACATATATTTCATATTTCATCATTAAACATCACAAAACTCATGAATTCATCAATGGCACATTTCAAAATCATCATCAATTCACAAAATTGAAGCATAGGTTTTGAAGAACACGAAGCAACGATTACAAAAACGTAAAAATTATCAAAAACCGAACAAAACTCTTACCTTAATTTAGCCAAATCATAGCCGAACCCTTGAGAGTTTTTGTTCTTTCTTTTTCTTTTAATATTCAGTGGATGAACATTGAAGAAAATAGCCACCATTTAACATTGTTTTTATTATATTAACTTTGTTAATTTAATTACTAAATTAGCATTATGAATTTTAATTAGTAAACCTTATAACATATGCCCTAAACCGTCCATCCCATAGTTCAATGGTATATTTGTAACATAAAACCTCCATATTAAAAGAACAACCACTATTCAGCCCTTCTAAAAATAACCACTAAATTTTCATTTTATGCGATTTAATCCTTTTCTCAAATTAAGCACACAAACGGGCAAATTAATTCACAAAACTTTCACAGATGCTTAATCATATACTGTAAACACAGAAAATAATATTAAAATATTTTTTTGACTCGTATTTGTGGTCCCTGAAACCACTATTCTGACTAGGGTCTAAACCGGACTATTATAAAACTTCGGTAATGCTTCGTAACCCTGTTTCAGCGACGGATACAAGTTAGGGGTGTTACAATTTAATCCACGTGTTCTAAATATTTTTAACCCTCTCTATAATAGTGACCCGCTATAATAGCATTTCGCTATATTAGCAGAATCCATAGTTATTGTTAGGGTTGTGTGACCCAAATTCTAAGAGATTGTTTGCAAGCCAAGTTAAACAAAATATATTTTATTTCTAAAAGATTTAGTATTTATTAGTATAATATATTTAGCATTTATTAGCATAGTTTATTTGACTTACTAATTTAGCCTATAAATAGGTTCTTTTACAACTATAGAAAATACACTCATTAGAGATTAGAACTCACAACATATTTAGAGAATTTTGTGTTTAAGTTTTAAGGGTTCTTTGTTTTCGGGTTTTTCGGGGGTTTAGTTTTTTATCTCCATCTTTTGTACTCTTTGTTCTTTTGACATTATAGTAAAATTATCTTTGCCCGTGATTTTTTTATCCACTTTAGAGGGGTTTTTCCACGTTAAATTTGTGTGTTCAATTTCTCAATTTATTCCACTATTTTTTGTTATTTGTTGCTTAATCGGGTCGATCTTAACAGTTATAAAGTACATTCTTTATTAAATTAGTTATTCATAACAACAAATTGTCTAAATTTTTAAGTATATTATAGTTATTTCATATAAGCAAGTCTATTAATTATCATTTATTAAATGAAAATGATCTTAATTAAAATATTATTTCAATAAAATAATTAAGCTTCACGTGAAGAAATCTATTAATTATATTTTATTAAATGAAAATAATCTTCAATGAATGGAATTAAAGATGTTGGTTTAATAAACTATTAAGTTCACTAATTAAATTTTTACTATGAAATTGAAATATCATAAACTTATAAATTGATTACTTGAATTTTAGTAACTCGAGAAAATTAATTAATTTATTTTGATAACTCATTGATTAATTGAACTTGTTAGATTTATGAACTTTATAATTAATCATGTGAAATTGACGATATAAATTCTATGACAAGCTTACAACGATTATCTCATTATAACAGATAGGTGTATAACAGACACCTTTTTATAATAGGAAAAATTTGGATAAATAAATGGGCTGTTATAGAGAGAATTGACTGTATATTCCACATAAGATTTATGCTTACACTTAACACTCAAGCTAATGATTAGGTTGATAGAATGACTTAATTAGTGCAACTACAATAATGATACTTTGAGGATTTAATTAGAATGTTATAAAATTCAAGATCAATTTAGAATCTAGAAAGAACTTAAGTTTAAACCCTGTAGATGATATTGTTGGAAAGGATAACCACAAATTATGAAAGGATTAATCTTTATAAACCAAAACAAACATGAATGATAATTTAGTTGGAAAAAAAAGATTAAAACCAGAATTTAAGCAAATATATACTGTCAGTGTAGCTTACATGGCTGAATTCTAGATGATATAATCCTCCTTGGTGATTAACAATGTTTCTAAAACTGAACCGATGGTCAAACCGTCATGCTACCGGTTCAATTAATAAAATAAAAATTATTAAAAAAAATTCAATTCAATTGTCGGTTTAATTGATCCATTTTGGTTCACGGTTCAAAGTCTCTCTCAATATTAATATTTAAACTGATTCTTAATCTAATCGGTTGGATCGGGTTAAAACATACGTGGAATAGAGAGCAAAGAAAGCAGCTGTTTGATGTGGGGTTTCAAATATATTTTCAAACAACATAATTCAAATGTTTGACAGATTTTGAACCAAAAAAACAACATAATCTACTTCTATTTTTTCTGTTCTGAAGACACAAAAAAAATCCCTTCCCAACATTGAGGGTCACATTGAATAATCACATCTCCCCGCCCCCAACACCTTATTATCACGTTAGTTGAAATCATGAAAGCTGACAAAACATAAATACAATCTACTTTTTTGTTCTGTGTTTTTTGCTTTCCCATGGCTTAAATTTTGCTCCCTCTCCTTAACCTTCACTACAACATCCATGTCTTTAATGGCTAACTTACTCTGTTTCAGTGTCTTGTTCTTAACCATGTCGTTTTCATACTGTTGTATGGCACACAAATGGCCTGCAGGTGGTTCAACTAGGTTCTATGATTTCAAAGTTCAAACCATGAAGGTTAATAAACTATGTAACACCAAAGAGATTGTCACCATTAATAAAATGTTCCCTGGACCTATAGTTTATGCTCAAGAAGATGATAGAATCATTGTTAAGGTCACTAATGAGACCCCTTACAATGCCACAATTCACTGGTATGTTTTATTTTATGACCATGGTTAGTATTTAGTGCTAATTATATGTTATCTTTAACCATTGTTGGTTTTTATTTTTTTTAGGCATGGGGTCAGGCAGAAGTTATCGTGCTGGTTCGACGGTCCGTCTTATATTACGCAATGTCCTATTCAAGCTGGCGCGAGTTTCACATACGAGTTCACGTTGGTGCAGCAAAAGGGGACCTTTTTTTGGCACGCACATGTTTCTTGGCTTAGAGCAACTGTTTATGGTGCTATTGTTGTGTATCCGAAGACGGAAGTACCGTACCCTTTCGAACATCCTTACGAAGAACATATCGTGATCTTAGGTACGCTATCATTTTTAATCCGATATACCTGTAGTGTTATGTGGTATATTTATGTTTGGAATTTGATAGGGGAGTATTGGTTGAGAGATGTTGTACAACTCGAACGGGAAGTTCTAGCCAGCGGTGGTGCTGCTCCACCAGCTGATGCGTTTACTATTAACAGTCACCCGGGACCGAACTACAACTGCTCTCAAAATGGTAATTGAAAAAAGAAATTATATCGGTATCGTTATTGTTTGATCATTTGTAATGAATGTTATTAATTATTGATTTGCAGATGTATACAAGATTGATGTTGTACCTGGGAAAACATATTTGTTGAGGCTAATCAATGCAGGACTAAATATGGAGAATTTTTTTGCTATAGCTTATCATAAATTAACGATCGTGGAGGCCGACGCTGAGTACACCAAGCCATTCACTACGGACTGTGTGATGTTAGGACCGGGGCAGACCATGAACATCCTTGTTACGGCTAATCAGCCGATTGGGAAGTATTCCATGGCTATGGGACCTTACATGTCTGCTCAAAATATTTCATTCCAAAACATATCAGCCATTGCTTATTTCCAATACTTAGGTGCTGTCCCAAACAGCATATCGTTACCGGCTAAATTACCGAGTTTTAACGATAATCTTGCTGCAAAGACTGTCATGGACGGACTTAGAAGCCTTAATCCTGTTAACGTCCCTAAAGAGATCGATACTGAATTGTTTGTCACCGTCGGATTAAACGTCAACATATGTCGGTCCAAGACACCACGGAACAACTGCCGAGGCATGAACAATGGGACTTTTGCAGCTTCAATGAACAATATAAGCTTCGTAATGCCCACTGTTTCGATTTTAGAAGCCTATTATAAGAAGATTGGTGGTCAGTTCACAGTGGATTTCCCAGGTGCACCGCTTCGGTTTTACGACTTTGTCAATGGGGCACCGAACAATGCTCCTAATAACACACAGGCCATTAATGGAACAAGGACCAAAGTCCTTAAATTTGGTAGCAAGGTACAACTTATCTTCCAAGACACTAGCACGGTCACCACCGAGAATCACCCAATTCATCTCCACGGCTATAGTTTCTACGTAGTTGGATACGGTACCGGGAACTATAATCTACAGACCGCAAACTTTAACTTGATCGATCCACCTTATATGAACACCATTGGAGTCCCAGTAGGTGGATGGGCTGCAATACGATTCGTTGCCGATAATCCAGGTACGATACTTAACTTTGAACAACTTCATTAACATTAGTAGTACTATATATTTATGCTAATCACTTGTTAATTCGATCTTTGTCTCGTATTTAGGGGTTTGGTTCATGCATTGCCACTTAGAGATACACCAGTCATGGGGTTTAGGTGCTGTGTTGATAGTGGAAAATGGAGAAGGAGAGCTGGAGACATTACCTCACCCTCCGGCAGATCTGCCGAGGTGTTAGAAGCTATCGTGTCATGGTCCACCCGTGTCTTGGTTGGTGACATTTGCAATTAAAGAATTCTTTCTTATATTTCCCGCTCGATTTCTTTTAGATCATTAAATTGTTGTGTATGTAAAGAAGTAAAGATTGGAGGAATAAAACTGCAAATTTCTTCACTTTTTCAACATAGATTCAACCATGCATAGCTTAGTTGCTTGGATTGGAAGGCACCATAGATTGATAGATACTTTCATTTCCATACAATGAAGAGTTAATTCAATCTTAAACCGTAGACTCTGAAAGACTTATTTTTATATATATCAGTGAGTTTGATTATTAACGCATCGTTACTTTGCTAGTAAAAGTATCAAGAAGGTATTTGTACTCGGAGTTGGATTGCATTTTGTCCATTCTACTTAAAAATTTATCAAATTAGGCTTTATACATTAGACCAAAGAGTAAATTGGTCATTCTGTTAAAAATTTCATCCATTTCTACTGTTAAAAATTGATCCATATACATTAGCATGAGGTACATGATGTGGCATTCCACGTGTCACTTTTTGGTTACTCTGTTAGCCAATTACAGTTTGTAACAATGGATGACACTTTTAACATAAATAACCAATTTGCTCATTAATCTAATCTACATGAATTAATTTGTCCATTTTTTTAGTAGAGAGAGCAAAATGCAATCTAACATCTAATAAAAGAGCCTCCATGGTATTTTTACCATACTTTTCCATTGAATGTAATACAATGAACTAGATACACCATTGTACAAATGAGCATATTATCAAGTATTGACCCCAAATTTCAACAATTTTCTAAACATGTGCAGGTAGGGGTGAATATTCAATTTTTTTTCAGTCAATTTTTAAATTTAACCAATTTAACTGACAATTTTCAACGTTAGTTGAATCAAATGACCGACTTAAACTTAATTAACTTAACAACCGATTAAACATTGTCGATTCGATTGGTTAACCAACTTATAATATATTATAAATATATTTAAAATTCATAACCGAAAACTACTTAATCAAGATCATAATCAACTAAATTAATAAAGTCGACTTAACTGACACTGATTTAACTAAATAAATCAATTAAACTGATATAACCGAGTTTTGTTAACCTCTAATATTGACCCAATTTTTGTTTGAGTCGGATCATAATTTAATTTGAGCCTAATGTTTAGCATTATTCATTGGGAGTGGCCTATTGAGCCCATTTTTGAAATAGCCGAAGTTAAAAAGTTCCTATAGAAATTGCATTAGAAATTTATAATTAAGTATTAGGAATTTTATTTTAATATAAAAGTTAGGATAAATTATACTTGATGTCACTAAACTATTAGTAAATTTATGTTTTAGTCACTCAACTTTAAACAATTACAAAATGGTCACTAAATTATTTAATTTTTTTTATTTAAGTCACTATAATGTTAAGTTTTTCTTTAAATGATTCGGCTATTGAGCTCCGATCGACGATTCAACGATCGGTACGATAGATTAGTACCCATTGATAAGTAGAATAACATACCTTATATCTAAGTCGATTTGACGGAGAAAAAAAACTATTTAGATTTTGGTTCGCAGATTCATAACATTCAAAGTTATTTCATAAAAAAAAACCGTAGATAGAAGGGGAACGAGAGCTTTCAATTAGTGCAGACAATACAAATAGAGAAGACCATACAACAATAATTTTAACAACTCGATAATTTAAATAATTTATTTTGAATAACTTAATAACCAATTTATAAATTTTTAAAATTGAATAATCAAATCATAAACTTATTAATAAATAATTTACCAAAAAAATCTAAGCAATCTATCTAACTGTCCGCAATCAATAGGACGCCTAACCATATCAATAATTTATTTTAATTTATTATTGTTTATGAATTGACCTACCAAAATTACTATATATATATATTCTGTTTTCAAAGGAATAACGGGATCTGTGGAAGATTAATTCTTTTCTGGAAGGTACAATAGGTCTTCGGCATAAAATTTTCCAACTTCCATTCCAACCTACCTTCAAGGTTATTAAACTATTAATAAATTTATATTTTGGTCATTTAATTTAAAAAAAGTATAAAATGATGATTGAATTATTTAAAAATTTTCATTTAAGTCATTAGAATATTATAATCGATGTTGTATCTATATAGCCTTCTCTATTCACACTGCTTGTATAAATCAAAATTCTCATTTCCCTATTCTTTTACAGTTCAAAATTTTTTATGAAATATCTTTGAACATCGCAAATCTGCGACCCAAAATTCAAGCAGTTTTCTTTTTTGATCTTCAACATTGATCATTAGATCGACTTGGGTTTATGGTATATTCTTCTATTCGTTGATGGGTATTGTTCTACTGTACTTGATCATCGAATTGTCATTTAAAGCTCATTAGTTAGACTTTTTTTTAAAAAAATAGTCTAGTAACTTAAATAAATAAAACTTTCGAATAGTTGAATAACTTAAATGAAAAATTTTGAAAAGTTCGATAATTATTTTATAACTTTTGAAGTCAAGTAATCAATACGTAAATTTATTAATAGTTAGTGACCTTAGATGTGATTTACTAAAAAATAATTCCATTTGAGTAATAATTCGTAGGGGTTATTTTGGTTTGGTTCGGTCAAACTTTTAGATTGTTCTCTATCATAATTCAGTTCGGTCTCAAATTTTATATTAAAATTTTAAACTTATTTTGAGAAAATGTTTGAGAAAATGAGTTTTACTTTTTTTTTTTTGTGCTTTTGAATATTAATCGGCAAAGTTTGAAATTTTACTTTTATATGATATCTTTTGCAAAAATGCTTTTATATAGAACTTTTAAGTTATTTTATTATTTTAAATATAAAATATTTTTATATCATAGAAATTATAAATTAAATAAAAATAGAATTCATGTCAATTTTGAGTATCCATAGTTTATTAACTTGCATTCCATAAATCATCCAAACACTTCGATTTGCGTTGGTTTTCGATTTTTCTTGCTTAACTCTACTAATTTTTGTTACGAAATTCAAATATAAGTACTTATTTGGAACCCAAAAAAATCTTAATGCCAAATTATATATTAAAACCAAACTCAAATATCAAACAGTACATAGCCCTATAATTAAACAACATCATCTTGAAAAAATAACACAGGAATGGGTAAATCAGATCACTAAACTATTAGTAAGTTTATGTTTTGGTCACTCAACTTCAAAAAGTTACAATAGGATCACTGAAATATTCAAAAGTTTTCATTTAAGTTGATGAACTTTTCAAAAATTTTTATTTAAACTACTGGACTGTTAAGTTTTTTTAAAAAAAGTTCGGCTAATGAGTTCTAAGTGACGATTCGACAATCGATATAGTGGACCAGTACCTATTAACAAGTATAAGAACATACATTAGATTTAAGTCAGTCTAACGGTTTGTGCCAGAGATTGAAGAAAAAAACTATTTGATTTTGATTCACAGAGTTGTGACATTCAAAGTTATTTCATTAAAAAAATTGAACTGTAAAAGAAAAAGGAATTGAGAGTTTTTTATTAGTGCAAGCAATATGAACAGAGAAGATTGTACATCAATGATTTTATCAGTCTAATAACTAAAATGGATACCTTCAAATAATTAAATAACTATTTTATAACTTCTTAATTTAGCAACTAAAACGTAAACTTATCAATAATTTAGTAAACTTGGTTGTAGTTTACCTTAGAGGAATAATTAAAAAAACGACTAAGCAAATATACCGATCATGAACATATTAAATGATTATTTACTATTTAAGAAGTACTTGTTGTTTATTTTATAACATTAATGTACTCTTGTCAAACAGTTCAGTGCTTACAAAATTACAATGAAACTGCAATTCTGCAGAAGAAAGTTAGATGTATGCCTATCTATATATTCCTATTAAAAAAATTAAATCCACATGATAAACATATTACATAGATTTAAAGATTTGTGAAAATATTATTTGTGAAAATTAGATTAAATTAAAATTTCATGTATAAAATTACACAAAATCAAAATTTATATATAAAATTGAACATCAAACTAAAATTCATATATAATTTTGACATTTATCTTTTCTAAAATTTATAAAATATAAATTAATATAACAATAAAATTATATTTTAACTCTTATAAAATATATAATTTAATTTCGTTACCATTTTCTCTTCGTCTCCCCACCAAAATTGTATATATATATATATATACCCTTTCTCCTCTTACATGCCAGATTTTGACTGGAAAAATAATTTCAACTTTGGCAACTTAATTTTTAAAATGTATTATAAATAAAAGAAATTAAAAAATAAATTACAAAAACTTTCAATGAAATAAAATTTAAAAACTATTTATTATAAAATTTAATTAATTGAAATATTTAAAAAATTAGCCTCAAAAAATATCAATCGTAACATTTTTACTAAAGTCATAAATTTTGGATGTACCAAATTTGCTATAGAAGTTAGGTCACGAGGCCATCTAACTTGAAAAGCCAAATCAAAATTAAATGTGAAAAGAAAGGGAAAAGATCTACGTATATGTTGCCTGTACCTCAATTATGGGATCTGAATTAGCTTCTTCTCTAAAACTCATAAACATTGCTTTCATGTTGATGTTGCCATTTTGTTTGTTACCTTTCAAAGGCATATATATGTATATATATGCATGTATGTATGTGTGTATGTATATAGGGATTAATTTTCAAAACACTTTTTGTCATTTAACTTGTTCTTGCATAATGAGTTACTTGCAAGAAAAGGGAAAAAAAAAACATTTCAATTTCTTTTGTTTCCTTTTTTAGTTGAAATTGAGATTTATAAGTCATGTATTCAAGTTATTTTTAAGGATAAATATCGAAATTATATATAAATTTTGATGTAATGTATAATGTCATATATGAATTTTAATTTTATGCAATTTTATGTACATAGAATTTTAATTTGATTAAAATTTTACCAATCACTAGCAAAGATTATTGAATTAACATCATTTTACGATATATTGCATACATAAGCATTGAATTATAAATTTTGAGAGATCATAATATAATTTTATCATATATTCATGTGTATAATTGCATCAAATTAAAGTTTATGTATCAAATTGTACATTGGACCAAAGTTCATGTATAAATTTAATATGTATCCCTTATTTTTTATATCAGAAAGCTTCAATTTCTACTTGATATACAATTGGGGTTGATATTAGTGGTTGTTGACTGTTTACATGATGGCGCAGAGAGTTGTATAAAAGGTTCTTTGGGA
Organism: Gossypium rotundifolium; assembly: GCA_025506655.1. Lineage (NCBI taxonomy): Eukaryota > Viridiplantae > Streptophyta > Magnoliopsida > Malvales > Malvaceae > Gossypium > Gossypium rotundifolium. The sequence goes on along the minus strand of CP106733.1, from coordinate 33,278,987 downwards.
CATTTTGCCGAAATTTAGAGTACGAAAGAGCAGATGATGAGATTTCATTGATACAGAATCAATTCTAATAGGCTTACTGGAGGGTCATATTAGCATGCATCCAGTAGGAATTGAACTTACAATTCATCAATTATAAATTGGACGATTTAACCATTCAACCATGGATGCTTAACGAGGATCCTTGAATATGGTGGATAACCAAATTTCAATTAAAATGAAATATTTAGGATAAATCAATGCAATTTAGGAGGAATCAATGAAAGGATATTAATTCAAATCTTGCATTTTCGAATTGAGAGAGATATTGAGTCTTTTTAGCTTTTGGTTGAATATATATCTTGCAATGGATTCCAAAGTCAAAAAAATTTTCTGTCCGAGGTTGGAATTAAATTATAAATTTTTGAGAGGGATTAAAATGTAATTTTATCATTATATTAACTTACAACTTCATAATTTATGAAGGGACTAAGATAAATAATACTTCATTTTTTTTTTTTGGAAGGCTAGAAATAAATTATAAAAATCTGGAGATCAAAATGCAATTTTTGAAGGGATTAAACTATTATTTCACTAGATTGGGGTGAAGGTCTCTATGCGAAATCAAAAAATTGCTTTAGGAAGAATTAGAGATAAACTATAAATTCCGAGGGTTATTAAATTACTTTATAATTTTTAAATTTTATCAATATGAGGGGTTAAGTCCATTGCCTGTGGTCTTGTCTACGCCCTTTTGGTGTAGCCGTTGAGTACAACCCATTTGTTGGGGGATGAAGCAACTTACTAAAGTATGATTGGCCTCCAATCCATGCATTTAGACGTATTGTACTTGAAAATAAATGTTTGATGAAGGAAATGTTGTCTAAACAAGACAAGGGTTTGTTTTAATAATATCAAAGACAAGAAGACAACAAGATTTCAACAAAGAAATATATGTTAGGAAATAACTGGAAGTTTCTCTTTATAATTTGAAACACAACTTTGCAACCTTTTTGACTTACAATAATTGCTTCCTCAATTGAAGTTCCTTTTTTAGGTTTTTGTCACAACAACTTGGCCAGTTTTGCCTTCTCCTCTCAGAAAAGAAAAATAGGTACTGCAATTTAATACGAAAACCCAATAGTATATGAAAAAAAGTATGTGCATAGTAGTAGAAGTCTTATTATTATAGTATTTAATTACATTGATGCTAATTTAAAGAAATAATCTTATTTTTAGTATACTAATGCTACATGTTATTTTTAGAACATAATTGTCTGTAATTTAGGAAAAGGGTATTTAATTATATCATTAAGTCAAGCATTTAAATAATTTTGGTATTAATTATAATCACTAGGACTGCTAATGGTATGGAGGTGGTCAAAGCTATTAGGATTTTTCTCTTACAAGTTCGAACTCTGTCCTTATTACATATATTCATCACCTGTTAGTGAACGCAAGATTTTGGGTTATTCACCATCTTTTAAAGAATACAATTAAATTGCCAATTGCTTGGTCAAAATGGCATTGGAAACAAACCAATAATTGAAGACATTTGAGGAGATTCCGATGAAGGTGCTAACACTTTACAATATCACAAGGAGAAACATTATGTAGTTAGTTTTACTTAAAAAAAAAAATTCTTGATGTCTTAATTATATGATAATTATAAGTTTTTCTAAGGAGAATGTAAGTATAAATAATTTTTAGAGGTTAAAATATGTAATTAGTCTCTATTTTAACAAGATTTGATATATAATTTATATATTTAAAATTAAAAATAATTCCTCATAATTTTTAATTTAAAAGTTTTGGTCTAATAATTGATGCTATTAATATTTTCCATCATTGTCAACTTTAGCATATTTATTAATATATAAAGGCAAATCTTTTAAAATACCACATAAAGCGTTAAAGATTAGATTAAAATTTTAAATTGAAAAAATATAAAATTTAACTCTCAAATAAAGTATATATATTAAATCTTTCTTCACACCTAAGGGATATATATATATATATATATATATATATATGTGTGTAAGATTGGAATATAGTTCGCCAATTTTTTTGTTAAAATTATGTTTAAGGTTTCATACATATTTACACAATTTTTTTTTTTGTTATAATTCTATATAAGTTTTTACATATTAATATATAGTTTTATTCATAATATTTTTAATGTTTTATATTAGAGATAAAGTAACATTTAGTATTTGAATTTGGTATTAATTTTTAATTTAGTCCCCAATTTAAATTTTATTAAGGTATGATGATGTGACACTTAAAGATTGAGCTATGCCATCACTTGATATTTTTAAAAACTATATAAATATAAAAAATACAAAAAGGAATTAAATTTTTAAAAATTATAAAGAACCTTTTTAAAAAATTTCAGGTGGTGTAATAGAATTCAAGTTTAGAAACCAAATTGAGAAAAACTGTCAAGTTTTGGGACTAATGTGAACCAAAATAAGTTCAGAAACCAATGTAAGAAAAATTGTCAAGTTTAGAGAGTAAATGTTACTTTATCCCCTTATATATTTATATATTTGTCATACTCGAATCATAGAATTTTGTTGGTCATTACAACATATGCAAGAAAAGCTTTTCCACATACTTAAGTGCTTAGAAAATATTTTAGTAATAATAGTATGGTGATCAAATCTTTTTCTAAAGAGACACTTTCTCTCTTATGTAAACTATTTTGCTGGTTTTTGTCTTTGTTTTCTCTTGTGCCTTAATTGGTAATTAAGGAGAGTTAATGGAGATTGATAGCATTCACACCAAGGAAAAGAACATGCCAAACAACCATAAAAACTGCATCAAAAGTTTGCAGGTCCTGGAGCTATAAAGCTAGGACTTTTGAAAGTAATGTCTGAGAAAGCTATTAAGCTAGGACCTCTAAAAGCGCTTGTTCTGAAAGATGACCCTTGAATGGTACAATTGATATTTCAGGTTGGAAAAGAACATTTTCCCTTTTTTTTAGTGATAAAAATGATAAAAGAAGGGTTAAGGTCCAGTGTTCATGGTCTATTATGGACAATCATATTTGTCTCCAAGACTAGCCTGTAGAAGCAGTGCTGGAAGAACAAGACTTTTCAATGTTTGAGTTTTGGGTCCAAGCCTCTAATATTTTTTTACATCTATTGACCAAAGAAAATGTTATTAAGATAAGGAACCTTTTCCATCATCTTATGGAAGTTGACTTCAAAATCAATGAGTCTGTTAAGTGGTTTGGTCATTAAGGATAAGAGTTGAAGTGTTTGTTGATAGACCCCAAGAATTTGTTTTAAATGTAAGTGATCGAGTAAAGAGATGGTTGAATCAATGTTTAAATATGAGAGGTTGTTGAAGTTTGTTATAGGTGCAATTGTTTGGGTCATAGGTCTAAAAGAGACACTCTTTAGACCGGTTGAGGAAATTACTAAAGCAAATGGTCCTTGATTGTAGGTTGAATTCTTGGCTTGAAAAGTTAGGGTTTGGTTTCAAAGGTGATCTACTATAATTTGATATGTCAAATTAGGCTCTCTCAAGTACTTAATAAGCTTGTTCTTAAGTAGTTTATGATTCTTTTTAGTGCTTTTTATCGATTCCTAGATTTTAGTGTTAATGATAGCTTTTATTATATTTTATCTCTTTTGAGATCCAAATTGGAAAAACTATGTCATTGTGAGTCTAATGATTGATTTGAGCTTGTGTAAGGAGATGAATAAGGCAAAACATCAAGAAGGACCTTAACTATTGTGGGGGTTGCAACATTGGTGCATGTATGTCGCAACACTGACCCTCTATCACTTCAAGAAAGTGAACTTTAATGAAAACCCAACTTGGAGCAACTTGTCATTGAATTCGCAACACTAAGTGTGTGGTGTTGTGACATCGAGCCTCAAAGTCACAATTATAAGCCCTCGAGGTCGCGTGTAACGCCCCGAATTTGGGCATAGTAGATTTGGGCCTATTAGGTTGTAACGCCCCAAAAATCCCGAAACTTTAATTTCTGTGCATGGGAGTTAATATGTATGTTTAGCACTTAGAATAATAATATTAAGGTATTATCGGGATTATTTGAAGCCTTAGAGTTAGGGGAGACCATAGGGAAAATTTATTTTTCTTACTTAGTGGACCCTAGTCTCAAGCATGAGGCCTCATAAGCAGATTAAGAGAAGAGAGGACACAAATAGGCTTGTAGCCCAGTGGGAAGTGGCATCATATAGGGGCTATGAGGTGGCGTGTTAAGCAGTTAAGGAGGTCCAAGGTTCGAGGCCTAGAAAGGGAAAATTAAGGAGTTTTATTTTTGTGTTTGACGGAAGGAGTTGGCATTGGAGGGGACTCTGAAAGGGAGTGTTCAGGAGAGAAATTTAAGGTGCAGATAAGGGAGAAAAGATAGGGATTGGGAGGTGGATATAGTGGTGCCGAATTGGACTCTGAGGGAAGGGAAGTTCGGCTAGGGGCTATATATAAGAGTACTGAATTAAGTTCCTATGTTAATGCTAAATTTTTGCTTCTCTGCTAGCCGAATTTCATCACTTGTGAGAGGCAGACGTTTTTTCTAAGTGTGTCAAAGCCGAATCCTTCATATCTTCCCTTTTCAAATTCCCTTTTTGGTTCACCACTCGGTTCTAGCCAAATTACTTTTATTTCTTTTTCCCTGGTGTTGCTGAATTGCCTCTGTCACCTTGCTAGTCTCAAAAGCCGGACTTAAGTCGTAGGATAAAAGGAAGATTTCGGTAAGAGCTTATTTGATTTTTAATGTGTTTTATTAAAATCCGAAGGGCTATCTAACCCCTCTTTTCGTTACCATGTACTAACAAGGTGAGGCTCAATGATCGCAAGCGTGTAGAGGAAAGGATTGTGAAAAGCGTAAGTATTCTCGATTTAGTTAAGGTTTTAATAAGTGACTGAATCTATTGAGGCTCTTAGGGGTGACTTATGATCAATACGGGTCACTTGGTTTTGAAGATATAGGTGTTTGGGTGGAGATCTAAAGGATAATCGCCAATAGTAGCAAAGGAAGGGCTACTAGAACGTAAGGCACACAGTAAGGTTACGGTGAGGTTTCAGTTTTCGATAAGTGTATATTAAGTTATGATTAATCATTAGGTGATGTAAATTGTAGGTTCGTGACTAAGGGGTTTACAGCATGCGAGGTTACCAGGTGTGTACAAACACTACACACACGATGCTGAAAAGCCGAAAGTGGCTAAATGGGCCTGGTGGGCCCTAAGGCTAGGTTTGATGAGTTTGTTTAGTTTGGTGTATGAATTGAATCTATCAAGCATAATACATGATCTAGAATTTGTTTTGGGCCTAATAGGCCATACGATAAAATTTAGGCCTAATGGGCCGTAAGGTTGTAATTTGGTTTTGATGGGCTTTAAGGGGACGTAGACAAATATGCTAGGGTTTATGGACTTAGGCCTAGTTTAAACAATTCTTAAATTCTATAAGACTTTCTAATAATTAAACATGTCCATAAACAAGTCGCTGGGTTAGAGAGCGGCAACGGACGTACGCATGTCTAGATTGGATCTAGGGAGAGCTTGGTAATTAAGCGACCCTAGTGGCCCACCTCCTCTTTTTTGGAATCCTACCTGGTACTTTATCCGCGATGACTTGTTGATGGGCCAAAGTTCATAGCTAAAACCCCAAAGGGACAAAATACCCCTAATTTACAAAATTACCAAAATACCTCGATTTACAAAATTATCGAAATACCTTTGATTTGCGAAATTACCAAAATACACCTATAGGGTAGAATTATGAAAATACCTCTGTGTAGCAAAATGACAAAAATACCCCTATATGACGAATATGAGTTTATGGATGTTGTGTGTTTGATGCATTCATATGATATTCTGCTTAGGATGCATATGGGCGGGAATTATGGGACGGAGGAAGATTTGAGGATCGCATGGCCGTATGGTATGGATCCACCAGAGGCTTTAAAACCAATATATGATTAAGGATCGCATGGCCGTATGGCATGGATCCACCGGAGGCTTTAAGCCCAATATATGATTAGCGACTTTCTTTGCAACATTGATAGTAGTACAACCGGGCTACCCTTGGTGTGTAGCGGAGGGGTGGGTCGAGCTAGAATTCCCTACAGGAGTCATAATGTTGGAAGGGAAATTGTGTGTGTAGCGGATGGATTTTTGGGGTGGGTTTTGCATTATTTGTTTATGAATGATATGATATGATATGATATGATATGATATGAGGTCATTGTGGGATAAAGCCCAAGACCACCGATTTTGATAGGGCTTAGGCCCAATGTGGATATTTGTAAGTGATTTGTTTTCAAGGGTTGTGCACACTGAGTTTCGAAACTCACACCCCTTTAATTTAATGTTTCAGGTAATCCCGAATAGACGACTCGACGTGGGAGAGGACTCGGAGATGGCCACACTACAAGAGGCTTGAATTTTCATTTATTTGTTTCAAAATACATGTTTTATTTACTTAATTCTCAGTGAACGTAATAAGACCTTGTACTCCGTTTTGACTTCAGATTTAGTTTAGGTTTTGAAATTAAATGTTTATCTAATTATTAAACCTAAGTAAGCTCTTATGTTCAAACTTGGTTTACTAAATGCTTAAAATAATAAAATGGGTTTTTTTTATCTTTAATTAATAAGTTAATTAGATTTTGGGCTTTTGGGCCTTAATTTCTTAATTAGAAAATCATTTTGAATTGTGCTTTTAATGTGACATTCCGGATTCAGGCCTAACTTCTAGGCCGGGTTTGGGATGTTACATCGCGACTCCAAGCCAATTTTTGAAGTGAAGAAACCCAATGCCCACTGTCATCGAGGTTGCACACCAGCAAGGTTTTGTCGTGACACCAAAGCTTGGGTGTCGTGAAATTGAAGTCTGACTGGGTGAAAAAATTGTAGAGGCAATTTTGTGTCCAAACCTAGCTGAAGTTATATAATTTTCTTTAAGGGCATTTTTGCCAATGTTAAGTTAGGGAATTTGATGTATTTAAGGCATCTTTATGCCACAACTAAAAGGAGGGATCTTTATCATCTTGTTTTGAATATATTTTATTCTTTTACCATTTTTAGCTTTCTAGGTTTTTCCTTTCTTAGCTTAGTAGTTTTTTGGTACTTTATTCTTCATTTTTACTGCACTTTTAGTTTTTTACAAAAAGATATATGAACCTTTATTGTTATTTTGGGTTTTTCTTCAAAGCATTAAATGGATTTGCATATTTTTAGTTATCAAAAGTGCAAAAATGTTAACTTGGGTTGTGGTTTTATCACCATTTTTGTTGTCATCATCTCCATCAAAGACTTGTTCAAAAGTTATTGAGCATCTCTAAACCCTTGTCTCTTTTGTGGTTAATTGATGAATCATTTAACCATGAAATTGGTTGAAATTTGTATTTTAATGGTGATTAGGAACTAAATTTATATTGCTTGGTTGATTGAAATGTTGCATTATTAGTTTTAAGGTCAAGGACTAAATCGTAAAAAATAGACTAAATCAAATAGAATTCAAAACCTAAAATTGACGACTCTAGGTGAATATTTAGATAGGTGAGACTAATAGGAGATCCTATTATGAACCAACTTGATTGTGCCGATTTAGTTTAGCGAGGTCGAGAGATAAATTGGACTAAATCGTCTAATTGGGTAAAATAGCGATTGAGAGGTAAATTTAGACCAATTAGGAATTTGAGCAATTTAGATTCATAATACAAGAATTAATTAGCAACATGGATATCAATTGACCACTTTATTTCATTTAATTGATATTTTTGTACTTTTGACTGTTGTTCAATTTAGTCCTCCTAGGTATAGTTTAACTTAATTAACCTTGAATTATGAATTTTTGAAATATAACACTTAGTTATTAGCTAGCTAGACTTCTTAGTTGCATGCTTGATCATTTTCATTCATCTTATTGACCTATCGCTCTTGGGTTCAATCCTTGAAATACATGGAGTGTTCCATTATAACACTTATAAATATCATAATTGACCTGTCACACTTGCAGTAAAAGTCAATTTTAAATTCATATATTTTGTGCTAATTCTCTACTCGGCATTCATATGCCGTGGCATTGTCAAAATGAGATAGCTTTGAAAGAAAGGGAAAATCTATGATGCATCAAGTAGTTGAGGGAGACCAAAACCATAGTGAGCAGGCATTGTTGGGAGCAAATGATGAATTACCATTAGCTGTTAGAAGGGTCCCATGAAAGAAGACAAAATTTGTTATCCACAAGGATTTTGTTACGTAAGGGCAGAGGAGTGTAGGTAGTACGTTATAGTATAAATAAGGTATTGACCTAAAAAAAAAGGGTATTAGAGAGTTCTAAGATTTAAATACTGTTGTAACCTCCTTCTTAGGTTGATATTCTTGTACCACCATCTATTTTTTTCTCTTAATTTTATCATATTCTTTTGTTTCTTCTCTTTTTTAGTTAATTTCTAGTTGATATCTATATGTTATTGGTTGGATCTAATTTACTATTACTCTTACTCTCCTTTCTATGGTTGACGATACTCGTTTAGCGAAGTTGGATCTCGTTGTTGCTAAGCTTCAGGAGGGCTCCAAGTTACAATCTAAAGCCCTATTGTCACATCCCACAAAATGGGCTAGTAGAATCGGGATAGTAAATCGAGGGTTAGTGAACTAAAATCATAATAAAGTTAGATCATTAAAATAATTAAGAACTAATTAAATAAAGTATTAAAATAAATATAATCAATAGTTTTAGGTTAAGAAATTAAAATTGAGTGTTTGATAATTAATTTGGTTAAAATAAATTTTTTAAAAAATCAAGTTTGAAAATAATTGAGAAAAATGTGTTTTAATTAAATTAAGGACTGGATTGAAAAACAAGGAAAAATTTGGGGTTTTTAAAATGCAATTTTCCCTTAATTAAAAAAAACTGCTCATCTTCCTTCTTTAACAACCTCTACCATCTTCTTCCCTCCCATTTTTCATCTTCTTCAAAATTTTGAAACACCAAATCAAAGCTTTTCTCTCAAAATTAGTTCATCCTCTTTGATTTTTAAGCTCTCCAAACACAAAATCTCTCTTCAATTTTGAAGAATACTTATTTTTTCAACCTCAATTTCTCTAAAGTTCTTCACACGTTCAAAACTCGAATTAGCTTTGTAGCTCGTCGATTTTACAAAATTGAGGTAACATTTTGACTTTTCATGATCAAAATAAGTGTGTTAGCTTTCAAGTTGAGTTTTAATAGATTAAATCAAGATAGCAATAAATCATTTGATTTTAAGTTGATTTTAAGCTTGAAAATGGCGGATCTCGTTTTACTAAGGTAAGTTGTGGTTCCAAAGCTATTTTCAACTTATTTTGATCTTATTAAAAGGTTTTTAAAGTCAATTTTAAATATCTTTAAGGAATTCGAAGGATTTGGACGTTTTCCCCTTTTTGATGAATATATTTAGCTTGATTTTTCCAGAAAAATGAGATCCATGTAATTGGCCTAAATTGAAGGTTTAAATATGTAATTAGATAATATTTATGATGTTTGGAATCGAAATTAAGGTTTAGAAACTAGATTTGAGTGGTGAAATCGCATTTTTGGCAAAACTAGCTAGTTTTTGGTAAGTATGATAGATGAGTTGTGGTTTGTATTTTTGATATGATTTAATTGTGTTTGAGGCTTTTTATAATGTGTTTGTAATGTATTTAATGTGAATGCAAAGTGTCTGTAACAGCCCATTTTTAGTAATGTCGAAAATAGTGGTTTTGGGACCACAATTCTTACTAGTGAGTTATTATTTTAATATTTATTTAATGTCTACGAGGATTATATTAAGGTCGTATTAAAGTTTCGTTAAGAAACTTTGAAGTTTACATGGTTAATTAGGTAAAAAGACTAAATCGTAAAAAGTGCAAAAGTGAAGCATCTACTAATTTAAAAGGATAAATGGATAGGAAAGGAAATCTAAAGGATCTAGATAGTAATTATACCATCCTTAATATTAGTGGACAAATATGCTCATGATTTAGTTTTTTTAAAAGTTAAATTAGTAAGGGTAAATTGGTAATTAGTTAAATAAAACCAAAACAAATGTCAAAATACTATCATCTTCCTCCTATTATTTTTGTTTCAACTGAACTCTCCATGGAAGGAGAAGCTTGAAGTTTGACTAGGTCAAAATCCCCTGCATGGTATGTAACAACCCAAATTTTAGTGAAATAGGAACAGTGGTTTCGAGACCACAAATTTGAGTCCGAAAAAAAATAAAAAATAAAATTTATTTAAATCTCATGAAATTATTGGTAATATGTTAGAAAGATTGCATGAAAATTTTTATAGAAAATTTTTATCTATTTCGTGTCTAATTACAAAAAGGACTAAATTGTACAAAATGTCAAAGTTGAATTCTAGTAGCTATAAGGATCAAATATCTATGGAATTCACAATGTGAGGTCCTTATATGGTAATAGACCATTGATAAAAACTATGTAGATATTTTTGGTGAATCATCCATGGAAAAATTGAAAAAAGTTAAGGACTAAATTGGAAATGAGAAAAATTAAAAAGATGATAATTCAATTAAATGAAATATCATCTTATTTTCATATCATCTTCAACCTAAAATACATGGAAACCCTAGGAGAGAGAAAAGAAGCTTTCAAGGCGTAAATTGGTAAGTTTCTATGTCCCGTTTTTAGTAATTTTTATATTTTTGAGATCATGAAAGCTAAATTTCTATATTTGGGGGGTTAATTTGAAAAGAAATCAAAGTATATAAAATTTTCCATCGATGAATATGCTGAAATTTGAAAGATTATGGTAGAAATTTAAAGGTTGTTGATAGAGAAACAACTTTTACAAAGTGATTTTTGATGGAAACATGTTTAGGGACTAAATTGAAAAGTGATGAAATTCATGGAAAAATTCTAAATTTTATTAAACATGTGTGCTGTAAAAGTTATATTAAAATTTTGGTTAGGCTTGGAATAAGGATTAAATTGCATGAATTTCAATTTTCGAGCCTAGGGACAAAATTAAAATTAATTAAAAGTTTAGGGGCAAAATGGTACTTTTGCCTAGAATGTGAAATGGGTTCAATTGAATGTTAAATGTATGGAATTGATGATTAAATTCATTTATATAGATCTGGAAATACCAGACAAAGAGAAAGATCGAGGAAAAGAAAAAGTTTCAGATTAGTAGATATGAACAATTATCAAGGTAAGTTCGTATAACTTAAATGAGTATAGAAATGTGTTGTTTTAAATGCTATATTACATTGTATATGTTGTATGAAATTTGTATGCATGAAATGTATGGAAATTTTAATGGATGGAATGTTATATGATGGAAATTTATTGATAAAGGGTAAAATTCTGAATGATTATTGAATTCCAATGGATCAATGTGATTTTCCTGATAAAACTGCATGTGTTGTAGAATAGATTTAGCCCGGACGGGTAATCCAAAATGAGTCTCTCAAGTATATGTTTCAATTAGGATTTAGCCTGGACTGGTAATCCTACAAAGCCCTTAGAATATATGTGCTACAGCTAGAATTTAGCTTGAACTGGTAATTCTACTGTATGATATGTGGCTTGAGAGTGTACCTAGACGGTACTACTAGATATGAATTGACGGATAACAAAATTGTGCACCTCGAGTGTACTAGTGGAAACACCCATCGGAAATTCGATAATTGAACGGAAACAGTGAATAAGTGACCTGGATAATTCAACGGAAACAGTGAATAAGTGACCTGGAAAAGATGAAATGGAATGTGAATGTGGCATGATGAGCTCATCTATGTATTTTGGTATATTTGTGACTAACATGTTAATTGAATGTTTGTGATTAGGCAAATTTTCCAAATTGATGGATATATGCTTTACATGTTTTAAATGTTAAATATGATTGGTGAGTGTAATTTGAGTTATACGAGCTTACTAAGCATATAATGCTTACTAGGTTTATTTTTCCTGTTTTATAGTATTCAAAGCTCGTGAAGGTTGGAGATCGGTCGAAGTAATCATCACACTATCAACTCCTTGATTTTGGTATAAATGTCAATCTTATTTTGGTATAATGGCATGTATAGGCTAATATGACCAAATGATGATTTATAATGTTCGCTTGTAATCTAGCCATTAGAATGGCTAGAAATGGTTGTTTTTGATATGGTATGTATTTAAAATATTTTACTTATTACATGTTAAACAAGTGAAATAGGAATTTTATGAAGCATGTTAGTTGAGATAATGTAAAGGTATGCTTAAAAGTATGATATAGGAAATAATGTATCAATTTGGATGATGGAAATTAGTTGGATTTGGTTGGTTTATACTTGTGAGTTTTGGTGTAGGAAAATGCATAAATTTAGGTGAGAAATGGGGTTAGGAAATAACCTTATTTTGTCCACACGGGTAGATACACGGGCGTGTGTCTAGGTCATGTGTGACATACGGCCTGGGTACATGGGCATGTGATCTGGCCATGTGTCCCCTGTTTCTAAAATTTTCAAAACAGAATGTCCAGAATTTAACACATGGGCAGAGACACGGGCGTGTGCCTCAACTGAGTGGCTGACATGGCCTTAGACACGGGCGTGCGATACGACTGTGTGAAGTCTGCACCTATTTTTTGAAAATTGTTTTAACCACAAGGCCTAGCACACGAGCGTGTGGCACGGCCGTGTGTGCAAGTCAGAGAGCACCTTAAGTGAGACACGGCCTGAAGCACGGTCATGCCTAAGGGTCACACAGGCGTGTCTCTAGACTACATGGGCATGTGTAGTCACACGGCCTGACCACACGAGCGTGTAGGTATTGTTCATAAGTGAAATTTTTAAAATTTTGCGAAATTTTTTATGAGACTCCGATTTAGTTCTGATTTGATTCTAATGTTCTTATTGGGCCTCGAGGGTTCAATTAAGAGACATTATGATCATTTATGACCTATGAATAGTAATTGATACGATTATTCTAAAAATGTTCTGTATTTACTAGTAATACTCTGTAACCCTATTCTGCCGACAGATACAAGTTAGGGGTGTTACATGGTATGATTTCGTGTCCCGTTTTTAATGATTTTTATGTTTTAGAGTTCGTTTTAGCTTAATCTAGCTAGCCCGGAGGTTAATTTGCAAAACTTTTAAAGGTTGAGGGACTTTCCATCGATGTTTTGAATAGGTTTTGAAGTTATTTGATAGATTATTAATCTTGGTTGTAAAATAAACATGTTTTGTCTAAGCGATTTTTGGTGAAATTGCAATGAGGGGTTAAATTATTAAAAGTGTAAATCTATGAGTTTTATTGTGAAATGTTGGTAATAATAGGTTGTTTCAAGATCCCTTGTAACATTGGTTAAGTTGGATTTAGGCTAAAATGAGTTATATTTAAGTAATGAGCTTAAGGACTAAATTGTGAAAAGTTAAAATGTTAGGGGTAATTTTATAATTTTTCATAAATATGAATTATAGATTAAATTTAATGCTGAAAGTACTTAATTGAATGGAATTATTTATTTAGATCAAGATAACCGCAATCAGACTTAAATCGAGGAAAAGCTAAAGTTTCGATATAATTCGACTCGACTACTACGACCCTAGTTATCGAGGTGAGTTCGTAGAAATTGTAATTGTGTTAATGTTAGACTAGCTATTATATTGTGTGAGATGTAATTGGATTTGAACATATATTTATTAATTCTATGATGAATTGACGGATGACGTGTAACACCCCAAACCCGGCCCAAACATTACTAGAATCGGTATATTCTGTAAGAAAACATTTGTTGAAAACCCTTTTATTTACTTTAAATTTTATGGTAAAAAGAATATAGTTTTGTTTCAAACATTTGAGGTGTATATAAAAACCAACACTTAGCTTTGTTATTTAAAATTGTTAAGTCATGTTATTATCAATTACATCAATGTACCCGATGGTACGAAAGAAAATCATTTACGTTTGAATTTAAGAAACTTGTGTAACTATTTTAAAGTTATTAAGCGGTTTAAATAATTCATCCCAAACATGTAAAATAATAAAAAAAATAATCTTAGGAGGCCTTATTACAACCGAACAAATAAAACCAAAATAAAATAAAACAATTCAAGTCCATTTAATCCATATTTTCTCTGATAGCCACCTCGAGTCCATCCGGTTCCTCATCCGCGATCTACGAGTCACGAAAAATGTTAAAGGTAAAGGTGAGTCACCAAGACTCAGTGTGTAACCCTTTTCCCGGTTTAATGCAACATCATACACACAAATCACAATCAAGTTTAACATGCACCCAACCTAACCATCCAAAACACCTTTTCTACCTCGTGTGGTACCAAACCTTTGGTGGTGCCAAACCACTGGTGACTTAAAGTCACGATATCCATCAATGTTGTGGTGCCAAACCCTTTGGTGACCAAGTCACAAATAACAAGTTGTGGGGCCAACCCGTGTGATACCAAATCACCGGCGTCAATCCCATAATATCATCGTGGGGCCAACCCTTTGTGGTGCTAAGCCACGGGACGAGGCGCTATGAGGTGCCAAACCTCTGGTGACCATAGTCACGAAATGTGGTACCAAACCACTGGTGTCCGTCGACACGGACATCACTTCCCCCTCCTCTCATACAACCCACATCAATCAATGATATGCATATAACAGGAATCATACCCACATATTTATTTAACAACATACCAAATATGTCATGCTTCCCAAAAGCATCATAAAGTAAACTCATAACAACAAGGACTTACCTGATTCCTTGCTTATACCATGATGGTATTAAATCCAATTCTACACAATCCGGTTTATTGTAATATATTCAAGACATTAATTAATTATAAAGTGTGTATGTACACACATTACTATCAAGATAGCCCTAAATCTCGAAGAATCAATCGACCACACTAGACTTCCTTGCCCCTATATTCGGCCATACATGAAAGTTAGTGACATGGCCTATTCGGTTAAACCACATAAATCCAAAGGGTTACACTTGAACCCGAAACCTTACCTAAAATGTCCTTTGATTATCAGCCACCACACACTATGTGTTTCTGCTTCCCTACAATCGGCAGTCATCCACATTAATAGCCTTCGGCTTACAATACTAAAAAGATTAGACTATTTAACAAATCCTTACCTCCACTTACCAACCAATTAAAAGATGACGGCTTCACTAGATCGTTTCCAAAACCTCGAAGGCCCTACAACAAATCGATTCCTACATCAGGTGATTTACACTTTCCATACAATACCGAAATTGGCTCTTACCCTTGTAAAAGTCGACAGAGAATGGAGAGAAAAAGAGATAGGCATTCGGCCTTTAGCACATACCTTCCTCTCAAACCAATTGGAGAAGAAAAGAGCACCCTTTGCTTTGATGTTCGGCCAAAGCTACACCAAATAGGGAGGAGGGGATTCGGCTCAAAAGAAGAAAAGAGATTATGGGGTTGACCTTACAAGAAAGAAAAGAGATTAATGGAGGGTTTTGGAGTGTTTTGGTTTTGTAAAAGAAGAAAAGAATTGGATGGAAGGTTGAGGGAGTTTCGGCCAGCAACTAAGTGAAAGAAAAGAGGATCTTTCTTTGAATGATTTGACACTTCTTTGCTAACAAAACTGATATGGATGCCCCCAAGGAGTCCAATACTGCCTGACACCTCCCTTTTAGGTGATAATTTCAGCTTTCAAAATGCAAGATTATCTCACATCTTTATCTCCTAATCTTCCTTAAACAATTATAATGAAAATAAAATACTATTAGTTACTCTTCCACCAAAATTAAGCAAAAAATAAGCTTATCCCTTGTCATTTAAAGAGTCTAAATAGTAGCCATCACTCTCCTCTCCCATTCACGCTGCTTGCAAAAATAAAAATTCTTTTGCTACTTTGGTTCAACACGGAACCTCCCTAACACGACCTCCTTTAAACGCCTTGCCATCTTTCCCATTTGACTTTCATGTCAAATAACCCCTTCATTTATTTATAAGACCTTCTTCTTAGCCCTCTTCCTTTTAATGCAAAAAGCCCAAAATAAAATGCTCCTTGCGTCTCTTGTGTCTCGAACCCGAGACCTGCCACTTCTAAACTCTTAAGTGGTGCCCCAAGCCACTCCAACCACCTGGACTTTCATGCCCCTTAACCACACCATTTAATTTTTAAGACCTTCCTTCCTGGGCCCCTTCTCTTTAACGCCAACAAAACCCAAAAGAAAAACACTTCCCTTTTGTTACTGCCGAGACTCGATCCTAAGTCCCCCTTTTTGCAACACCCTTAGATGCACCCTTGGTAGCACCTAAGTGGCGCATGTAAGCCACTTAGCCAAGCTGTTTTTCGTGACATGCTTCGCCCAAAATTTTTACTTAACCCCTATCTCCTAGCTCCCTCCTTTTAGATACTTAAAAAGAAATTTTTAGGTCTAAGTCTGGCCTCGGGATTATTTCCAGGCCCTAGAACATGCTTAATAATCCTAGAATTTAATTCTTCAAGCACATACACACATGGGATTAAATAATTAAATTTTCAAACAACCCCTAGTTTAGGGTGTTACAGTTCTACCCCCCTTAAATAATTTCGTCCTCGAAATTACTTACTAACGAATAGTCGTACATCTTAGCTCACAGTACTATGCTTATGTCATGCATTCGATCTTAATAAAACTATCTTACTTCCTAAGCACACTTTCTAAGTTCACAACCAAGGTTTCAGGCACTTCCCTATTAAAGCAAGAAAACTCTACAATAATCAAGCAATTAAGGGTATTCGAAATAAGGAACATACCGTTGTTACATCCGCACATCTTCCTCCTCATGACGGCCAATTGCATAAACCAACCTTGGTTGCCTCGCCTCTGCACCTTCAAAGATCTTTACCACGCCTGCTACCATTTCTATTACCCTAGGTGGTCCTCGACCCCTCTGTGGTCATTGGTTATCCCTCTTGTTTGGTGCATGATCCGACCTCCGATCTCGATCTAGCCGCCTTTTTCGGACAGTCTCTAACTCGATGCTCCAAGGACCCACACTCGAAGCATCCCCAATTACCATTCCAACATTCCCCCGTGTGAGACTTGCCACACCGAGCACACCGTGGCCGCCATTGAGGATTAGCAGCAGTAGCAGGCCTAGCAGCTTGATCCGACTCATCAAACCTCGTCCTCTTCTGCTCATTACCCGAGAACTTTGAAGGTTCCAAGCTCCTCTTATTCCAATTTCTATCTTGATTTCGTCTAACCGACTGTCTTACTCCTTCAGCAACCTTCGATTTCTCCACTAAGACAGCAAACTCTCGCTCCTGTTGTGGAGCTATCATCATTCTCAACTCATCTCTCAATCCATCCTCGAATCTAACACAACGCTCATGCTCAGTACCCACAATACCACGAGCATATCTACTTAACCGGAGAAACTCGGCCTCATATTCCGCCACCGTCTTATTGCCTTGAACCAGGTTCAAGAAAGCCTTTCGCTGTGCATCCACATAACTGGTTCCGATGTACTTCTTCTGGTAGGCATCCTTGAAGAATTCCCAAGTGAGATTTTCTGCCATCGTTCCATCTCTCACAGTGAGCCACCACTGGTATGACTCATCCCGAAGCAGAGAGATGATACCCTTTAACTTCTCCTCAGGTGTGAAATCCAAATCACCCATAATCCTTTCAGTGGATTCCAACCAATACTCTGCCGCACTGGGCGCTACTCCAGAAACTCCTCTGAATACCTCTGCTCCGTTAGCCCGGAGCCATTCAACCACTGATTTACGGGTTCCTGCACCCGCGCTTGCCTCAGCAACCCGTTCCAAAACCCATAATACAGCTTGAGACACGACATCATTACCACCGGTCTGATCCTGAAACTCAGTCTCCGCCGCCGGCAGATCCGGTATCTCATTTCCAGACCCATGACCGGACCTTGCTGGTTCAGACAAGGTCATCCTACCCCTACCACGGCCTCGCGGTGGACGTCCACGACCTCTAGAACTCATTCTATCGACTTTGTTTATCTGTTTAAGAATTTTATGCATTAGTATTTCACTTGGTTATCCGCGAAGAAATTTTATGATAGGAGGTTTAGAAGTGGTTCTTTCGTATTCAAACAAGCACACAGTCATTCATTCATTCATTCAAGAGACGTTGTTGATTTCATTGTGATTGTTTTCCACTACCCAGGGGTATTTTCGTATTTTGTTCTACAGGGGTATTTTTGTAATTTTCCAAAAATAAAAATTTTCGGATGATTTTGTCAAAAAGTATTTTGAAACTCTTAAATTCCCGAGGTATTTTGAAAAATTTTGAAATTGGGGGTATTTTGTTGATTTTGAAGTTCAGGGGCATTTTGGTAATTTTTCACAAGTCAGGGTGAATCTGTAAAATTTGATAAATCAGGGATGTTTCAAAAGTTGTAAAACTTTGAAGGTTCTTTCTAAGAATTTATTTTCCAGGTTGACGGTGTTTGCAAAAATTTTGGAAACCAAGGTCATTTTGGTAATTTTGTCGGCTAGGGGCAATTTTGTAATTTTACAAAATCATGACATTTTCTATATTTTGAAAATTAAGGTTTTTGGGCACTTTTCATGTGATGAAATTTTTGATTAAAACCGTGGGTATTTTGGAAATTTCATGATTCAAGGCGTTTTGTAATTTTACCCTAAGGGTATTTTAGTAATTTTTACATTCGGGGCATTTTCTCAAAATGACTTTCAAAATTTGGGTTCTAAGTGATTCTATAAAAGAAGGATATTTTTAAAATTTCTATTTGAAAATTTTTCATATGGAGGGTATTTTGGTAGTTTACAAGCCAGGGGTATTTTGGTCATTTTTCAAACTGAGGGGTATTTTGGTCTTTTTTTTAAAAACTACGGTTTTATTTATTTCCAAAACCAAAACGGCTAGTCCCTTTTGGGTTTTAGTTATCAAGTTTAGCTTGTGAGCTCGTCGTCTCAGCTAGGATGAACCGTTACTACGCACCAGGTAGGATTCAAGTGAGTAGGAGGTGAGTCACGAGGACTGCTTAAATACCAGGCCCCCACCGAATCCAATCCTAGACATGCGTATAACGATTGCCACATCCTTTGCTTAGTGACAACTCATAGGGTTGTTTAGGTAATTATTAAATCTTATGCATTGTTTAGGTATACTAGCCCTAGGGTTCAACAGTTCTACTTTAGTAGTCTACGTTCCCATTTTTCCCTTCTACCCCTCATCAAAAGAATTCACAGAAATTGATAGAAGTACTTACCTGGGCGGATAGGTGCCGGAGACTCGGTGCCATGCTGTTCAAGCCAAAATAGTTTCTCAAAACATCATAATAAGGCCTACTATCCTAAAACCAAACATTTTGGGCCTTGGGCCCCCACAATGAGTTTTGAACTGGCTCGATATTAATTTTGTAACACCCCAAACCCGCCCAAACATTACGTAATCGAATCGGTATGTTACAGAAGAAAACATTTGTTGAAAACCCCTTTTTATTTACTTTAAATTTTATGGTAAAAAGAATATAGTTTTGTTTCAAACATTTGAGGTGTATATAAAAAACCAACACTTAGCTTTGTTATTTAAAATTCGTTAAGTCATGTTGTTATCAATTCTGTCAATGTACCCGATGGTACGAAAGAAAATCATTTACGTTTGAATTTAAGAAACTTGTGTAACCATTTTAAAGTTATTAAACAGTTTAAATAATTCATCCCAAACATGTAAAATAATAATAAAAATAATCTTAGGAGGCCTTATTACAACTGAAAAAATAAAACCAAAATAAAATAAAACAATTCAAGTCCATTTAATCCATATTTTCTCTGCATGGCCACCTCGAGTCTATCCGGTTCCTCATCTGCGATCTACGAGTCACCTGAAAAATGTTAAAGGAAAAGGTGAGTCACCAAGACTCAGTGTGTAACCCTTTTCCTGGTTTAATGCAACATCATACACACAAATCACAATCAAGTTTAACATGCACCCAACCTAACCATCCAAAACACCTTTTTCTACCCCGTGTGGTACCAAACCACTGGTGGTGCCAAACCACTGGTGACTTAAAGTCACGATATCCATCAATGTTGTAGTGCCAAACCACTGGTGACCCGAAGTCACAAATAACAAGTTGTGGGGCCAACCCACGTGTGATACCAAATCATGGCGTCAATCCCATAATATCATCTGGGGCCAACCTTTGTGGTGCTAAGCCACGGGGACGAGACGCTATGAGGTGCCAAACCTCTGGTGACCGTAGTCACGAAATGTGGTACCAAACCACTGGTGTCCGTCGACACGAACATCACTTCCCCCTCCTCTCATACAACCCACATCAATCAATGATATGCATATAATAGGAATCATACCCACATATTTATTTAACAACATACCAAATATGTCATGCTTCCCAAAGGCATCATAAAGTAAACTCATAACAACAAGGACTTACCTGATTCCTTGCTTATACCATGATGGTATTAAATCCAATTCTACACAATCCAGTTTAGTGTAATATATTCAGCACATTAATTAATTATAAAGTGTGTATGTACACACCTGTTACTATCAGTAGCCCTAAATCCCAAAGAATCAATCGGCCACACTAGACTTCCTTGCCCCTATATTCGGCCATACATGAAAGTTAGTGACATGGCCTATTCGGCTAAACCACATAAATCCAAAGGGTTACACTTGAACCCAAAACCTTACCTAAAACGTCCTTTGATTATTAGCCACCACACACTATGTGTTTCTGCTTCCCTACAATCGACAGTCATCCATATTAATAGCCTTCGGCTTACAATACTAAAAAGATTAGACTATTTAACAAATCCTTACCTCCACTTACCAACCAATTAAAAGATGACGGCTTCACTAGATCGTTTCCAAAACCTCGAAGGCCCTACAACAAACCGATTCCTACATCAGGTGATTTACACTTGCCATACAATACTGAAATCGGCTCTTACCCTTGTAAAATTCGACAGAGAATAGAGAGAAAAAGAGATAGGCATTCGGCCTTGAGCACATACCTTCCTCTTAAACCGATTGGAGAAGAAAAGAGCACCCTTTGCTTTGATGTTCGACCAAAGCTACACCAAATAGGGAGGAGGGGATTCGGCTCAAAAGAAGAAAAGAGATTATGGGGTTGACCTTTCAAGAAAGAAAAGAGATTAATGGAGGGTTTTGGAGTGTTTCGGTTTTGTAAAAGAAGAAAAGAATTGGATGGAAGGTTGAGGGAGTTTCGGCCAGCAACTAAGTGAAAGAAAAGAGGATCTTTGCTGAATGATTTTGGCACTTCTTTGCTAACAAAACTGATATGGACAAGCCCCCCAAGGAGTCCAATACTCGGCCAGCACCTCCCTTTTAGGTGATAATTTCAGCTTTCAAAAATGCAAGATTATCTCACATCTTTATCTCCAAATCTTCCTTAAACAATTATAATGAAAATAAAATACTATTAGTTACTCTTCCAGCCAAAATTAAGCAAAAAAATAAGCTTATCCCTTATCATTTAAAGAGTCCAAATAGCAGCCATCACTCTCGTCTCCCATTCACGCCGTTTGCAAAAAAATAAAAACAGTTGCTGCTACTTTGGTTCGAACCTGGAACCTCCCTAACACAGCCTCCTTTAAACGCCCCTTGCTATCTTTCCCATTTGACTTTCATGTCAAATAACCCCTTCATTTATTTATTAGACCTTCTTCTTAGCCCTCTTCCTTTTAACGCAAAAAGCCCAAAATAAAATGCTCCTTGCGTCTCTTGTGTCTCGAACCCGAGACCTGCCACTTCTAAACTCTTAAGTGGCGCCCCAAGCCACTCCAACCACCTGGACTTTCATGCCCATTAACCACACCATTTAATTTTTAAGACCTTCCTTCCTGGCCCCCTTCTCTTTAACGCCAACAAAACCCAAAAGAAAAACATTTCCCTTTTGTTACTGCCGAGACTCGATCCTAAGACCCCCTTTTTGCAACACCCTTAGACGCACCCTTGGTAGCACCTAAGTGGCGCATGTAAGCCACTTAGCCAAGCTATTTTTCGTGACATGCTTCGCCCAAAATTTTTACTTAACCCTATCTCCTAGCTCCCTCCTTTTAGATACTTAAAAAGAAATTTTTAGGTCTAAGTCAGGCCTAGCTCGGGATTATTTCCAGGCCCTAGAACATGCTTAATAATCCTAGAATTTAATTCTTCAAGCACACACACACATGGGATCAGATAATTAAATTTTCAAACAACCCCCAGTTTAGGGTGTTACATGACGAGCCCCGTTTGAACCTTAAGAATTCTTTGGATACAAATGACATGTCATCATGGATTTCATGTTTTGGGTGCTAGTCTTGAATGTCCTACCAATGGCTGTGGTCCTGCATTTGTTGCGGATTCTCCACAGCTCATGTGAGCAGACTCATTTCACAACTTGTGTGAGCATTAATGTAAAGGAAAGGTTACGGTTATATGTAAAGACATACTATGTGTGAGCATTCCAGAGTATCCGTTGTAATTCTAGATGGTTCAACAGGTAAGAAAAGGAAATGAAATGGTAAGTATGCAAATGGAATGAATCATGATCTTATGAAAAGATTTATGAGCTAAATGATGTATCTACATATGGAAATCTACTTATCTTATGGTTGAATTCATTTGTACCATGGACGAGTGTACTAACTTGTGAGTTTGATGATGTTGTATAGGCTTATACTAAGCTTATGGCATTGGTAATGATTTTATACTTAATCAATGAATTGTATTCATGAAATGGTAAGTTATGTTTAAGTTTATATGAGCTTACTAAGCACTCATTGCTTAAGTAGTTACTTTCCTTTATTTTATATATTATTAGAAGCTCGATTGGTTGGAAATTTCTCGGAGACCTATCACACTATCCAACAACCATTTCGGTAGTTTTTTTAGTATTTTGGCAAAGGTTAATAAATGGCATTTATAGGATCTTTGTAATATATGTTTTGGTATGTTTAAGATTTTGAAGTTAGGTTTGGTTTGGTGAACTTTAATGCCTTACCAAGTTATGTCATATTGGTCACTTTTATGTGCTTGTAAATAAGGTTCTTTTGGTATGTTTTGATGGCTTGCAAATGGTCATGTATGGTATCATGTGGTAGTTAATTGAACTAGGTTATTATGCTTAGGAATATGAAATATTGATTTGTTTTGGTAAATGATGTTTTGATATAATTGTGGTGCCTTTGAAATGGCATGTTTGCGTGTTTGAATGATGTTTAAATCCCTTGAATGTGTGCCCAAATGATATGAATGGTTAGGTATGAATTGGACTTGAAATGGCTTGATTTAGGGTAAATCTTTGGGTTCACATGACCTGGGACACGGACTATCACACGGCCTGGCACACAACCGTGTGTGGCAACTTAGAGAGTTACATGGCTTGGCACACGGCTGCATGTGGCTACTCAGAGAGTTACATGGCTTGGCACATGGCCTGCGACATGGTCGTGTGACCCTACTCAGTAAGTTACACGGGCTGGGACACAGCCATGTGTCTCTTTGTTTGAATGTTACACGGCTTAGGCTATGTTACACGGCCTGGCCACACGGACGTGTGACCCTTGTTTGCACACTTATGCATCTTTTTCTTAAAACTTCTGTTTTGTTTTGATTTAGTCCCGAATTACTTCTAAGTTATTTTTAAGACCTCGAAGGCTTGATTTAGGGACAAAATGCATATGATTGATATGATTTTGAATGAGATTAATCTATTTAATGATATATTGTTAAATAATTCTCGATTGATCGGTAATGTTCCGTAACCTTAATCCGATGGCAGAGGCAGGTTATGGGTGTTACAGTGACGGACTAGTCGGGATCTTCCCACTAGCAAGGCAAAAGGGAAAGAAAAGCTTGGTTGGCATTGTTGTGCAAGAGCTATTGACAATGTGAGTGGTTTGGTATGCTACAATTAAGCACAATTCAAAGTGTTAAAGAGGAGCTTAGGTAGCCTAATCACCTATCCTAAGTTCCATGAGTAAGTGTTTCTATTTAAACTAATGATGATTTGCAAGTGATGCTTAAATGCGATATGTTATGTGATGTATATTGAAATGACAATGAAAATGTTATGTGTTTATGATTGAATATGATACGAGTCTTGCTAATTTTTTATATAGTATATGAGATCTATATGTTGTGGCCATTTGAGCATAATGTGAGCACTTGCACGTACATGATATGAACTAGAATATGTGATATGAACATGAGTTGTGTGACATATGAAAGTGTGTATAAAATAGTAGGTATACATGTTTAAGTGGATATGTTGAAAGGTATATTGGTTGGGTTTGGAGGGTATTCTTGGTTGTGTTCAGAGGTTATACATATGGTTGTGTTTGGAAGGTATATTTGGTTGTGTTCGGATGGTACATATGTTTGTGTTTGGAGGGTAAATTAGTTATGTTTGGTGGGTGATAGCTTTAAGCTACACATTATATTGGTTGTATTTGGAAATTCGGTTATTCTTTGTAATATATTTTGTATATATGCTTCATAATTACATTGTGCCAACATATCAATGTGAATGCTATGAATTATGATTGATTACTTACCATGATTAATTGTGATTGTATGCTTTCATTTAACTTTGGATATTGTGATTACTTGTGGAAATCTTTGAGCACTCACTAAGCTTGAAAAGCTCACACTCTTATATGTTTAACAATGCAGAGATATAGCTGAACGAGGAGAATTTACCTTGAGTATGTTTGATGTGTTTCCAACTCAGTAAGGAAAGCAATGGGGGACTAATCTAGAGGGTTTTAGGCTTGAACTATTAATGGTTTGTAAATGGACAATATGGACGTTTGGTTTTTAGAACTTTTAAAATTGGTCCGGACAAATGTTTTCAATGGATTACTTATCAGGCTAAACTATACAGTTGGTTTCTAACTAGATTACTTAAATTCTAGCATATTATTCCATACAATCCAGACGTATTATACATTTGGCGAATGCTCATCCTATATTTCCTTTTATCCTTTAACACGAACGTCTCCTTAATATATGGTAAAACATTAGAAAATCAAATTCTTACTTTCTTTCGTAGCGGTTAGTACACACCCACACGTATACGCCAAAACAATCTTTTGGGTGGATAACGCTACACCAGACATACTTTTACTGTTATACACCGAAACTTTGGATTCGCCAAATTTGGGGTGTTACAGACTCCCAAAAGATAGCGACATAGATGTGACAGGACAAACTAACAGAATATCAGACAGGAACCAAGTAGAATATATTCTAGATTCGTTTGTGGATTTATTCACTAGTGACATTCATAGTGTGGCATAGCTTAATTATGAGTGGATGATGGACTATGTATGTGTGACTCGTGTACTTTGATGTAAATGAAAGCCTAAGTTTAAATAGATAATGAACCAGAAGCTAGTATGTTGGGTATATGACTTCTATAGTATGTAGTATCACTCCACAACAATGGAATTCATAGGCCAATGAAGGGTAAATGATATCCTTTTATTTGCATTACATGATATATGAAAAGTAAATGTGGCCACGAGTCATTTTTTTGTGATAAATAATTTAATTATGAATAATTACCAATTTAGAGAGAGAACTTACTTTCTTACTGAAAGTAAGTAAATTGTTTTTATTTATATGGCTTGGTTCGTGTTTGCTCGAGGCCACACTTATTGTAATTACTGGTTCGAGGATAGTGGAGAAGGTCGTTCGGTTGAAAGCCAAGATCGACTTGAGTCCACCTCACACAAAGCACATATGTATGTAATTTTGGTTTAGGTTTATTGATATAAATAACACAACGACTCAGTTTAAGAAAATTTTTAAAATTTCCCTGTAACTAAATAACTATTTTCTTAATAAGATCTTTCTAACATAATTAACTTTCCCACTGAAAGTTAAGAAAAGTTTTCCAACATAATCAAATATTCGACCATTAATTCCAAGTAAGTCCTTAAAAATTTTTCTTTGATTTTTATGGAAATTGAATCATAAGAGCTTCTTTTAGCTAGCCCATGTACCTATTTGTGAAACTAGTAAAGTTTTTGAAAGTTACCATTGTTGAGAATTGAATGAATTAGGTGTGAATTTTTTAGAAATGAAGCTTAGATTAAGAAAATGACTAAATTGTATAGCTTAATTGTTAGTTTTTTTCATTAGGGACCAAATTTAAAAAATAAAAAAATGTTATGAAATTTTGGTAAAATAGAAAGTAGAAGGTTCCTAATGAATATATATTGAATCGGATTTTAATCCGAAGCTTTAAATTGAGAGTTATGCTTGTCCCAGTTTTAGGGACTAAATTGAAAAATATGCATAAATTGATATTTTTTTATGAATTCGCTGATAATTGATTGTGTGATATGCTTTTTGACTATTCGTAGCTAACGTCGATGCAGAACCTTTGAGAGGGAAAGGAAAAAGCGAGAGTTGTTGATGAGTGATGCGAGACCACGATTTGTATTTTTATGATTCTGGATAGATTAATTTATTTCCTATATGTGTTAATTAGATGATTATATGTCAAGGTGAGTACATGGTGATGTTGTGAATGGTTTTGATTTGGGTTAATATAGAATATCGATATGAGGACTAAAATGAATAAAATGGAAAATGGCATGAAATACTTGAATCGTGATATGTGGTATAGAAATTGAAATGAAATAAGTTATATAATATGAAATATATGTATTTGATGATGAAATAGGATTGTGGTTATGAAAATTATATGAGATATAATGTGGATTGAATTGTAAAGTGAAATTGAATATTGGTACCCTATTAGTTGTTCAGGCTATGTCGAATATAGTTTTCATGCCATAGGATTGGTTTGTGTACAGGATTATGCGCTTATGTGCCAGAAGGCATTTTATGTGCTAGAATGCACCTCGTGTCCCAAGATGTGCTTCGTGCGCCATTATGCATCTTGGGTGTCAGAATGCACTACGTGTGCTAAGATGCGCTTCGTGTGGCAGTATGCACTTTACGTGCTAGTTTACCTTACTTTGGTGTATCTGAAGATGCAATTCGATGCCGGTTTGGTGTGTTGGTTGGACGATCATTGTATCCGTTCGAGTTCAAGTCACATTAATAGGGATTTGTAATTGGTAGACTTGGTAAATGGCATATAAATGAAATGACATGATGATATGAGATGATTTGTGTGCATATCTAAATTGTGATGGATAAATCAAGTGATTTAATGTGCAAATCAATTGAAAAAGAGCCACTGGGGTCGAAACAAATGTGAATAAGTCAAACGACTCTAGAAAAGAGATTGAAAGGTGGTTAAACAAGTAAATGTTATTAATTGAATATGACATTAGATGACATAATTGTAACACCCCTTAACCCTAAACTGTCGCCGGAATATGGTTACGAGGCATTACCAGACATATTAGAAAACTTATGAATAATTCACAAATAAAAATCTAATTAAACATACTATTAGACTCATAATTACTCCTAATAATTATTTACGAACTCGATTTACTAAGACGGAGGCTCGATAACACACTTTTTCGGTGCTCACGGATTTGGGTCGTTACAATAATAATAAAGGTAAATAGATATATGTGTTTGATTCATGAATGATATTGAATTGGTATATATTCATAGATTTATAATTGACAAGAAAATGGAGTTGGTCATGGTTATGGCAATGTTGAATAAGTTGTTCTAACATGATTATAAGTATGCTTTTATGCATTGTAAGATGATAATAATGGTTGACAAACTTGGAACATGACTTGGTTAGATATTGATACATACATACATACATACATACATACATACATACATACACACACACACACACACACACACACACACACACACACACACACACATACACACATACACACATACACACACACACACACACACACACACACACACACACACACACACATACACACACACACACACACACACACACACACATACATACACACATACACACACACACACACACACACACACACACACACACACACACACACACACACACACACACACACACACACACACACACACACACACACACACACACACACACACACACACACACACACACACACACACACACACACACACACACACACACACACACACACACACACATACACACATACACATACACACACACACACATACACACATACACACATACATACATACACACATACATACACACACACACACACATACATACACACACACACACACACACACACACACACACACACACACACACACACACACACACACACACACACACATACATACACACATACACACACACACACACACACACACACACACACACACACACACATACACACACACACACACACATACATACATACATACATACATACATACATACATACATACATACATACATACATACATACACACACACACACACACACACACACACACACACACACACACACATACACACACACACACACACATACGCATACACACACACACACACACACACACACACACACACACACACACACACACACATACACACACACACACACACACACACACACACACATACACACACACATACACACACACACACACACACACACACACACACACACACACACACATACATACATACATACATACATACATACATACATACATACATACATACATACATACATACATACATACACACATACACACACACACACACACACACACACACACACACACACACACACACACACACACACACACACACACACACACACACACACACACACACACACACACACACACACACACACACACACACACACACACACACACACACACACACACACACACACACACACACACACACACATACATGCATACATGCACACACACACACACACACACACACACACACACACACACACACACACACACACACACACACACACACACACACACATACACACACACATACATACACACACACACACACACACACACACACACACACACACACACACACACACACACACACACACACACACACACACACACACACACACACACACACACACACATACATACATACATACATACATACATACATACATACATACATACATACATACATACATACATACATACATACATACATACATACATACATACACATATACATACATACATACATACATACATACATACATACATACATACATACATACATACATACATACACATACACACACACATACATACACATACACACACACACACACACATACATACATACATACATACATACATACATACATACATACATACATACATACATACATACATACATACATACATACATACATACATACATACATACATGTGTTTGCTTTGAAATATATTACTTATGTTTATGTTATTATATCTTGGATCATGAAAGTACCAATAAGCTTATTGCTCAGTATTCGGTTTGTTGTTCCATGCATAGGTACAAGTATTCTCGAAGCCCCGAGAAAGTGAAGTCAGCATCTAGATGGCAACTATTGGCTCAACCTAAATTTGTATAATCTTTTTCATGAGATGGATCTAGGAATGTTGATTAAGTGTTAGAAATGGTCCAAATAACTTGTATATAAGTTGTGGTTATGTGAGTTTAGTTATAACCATGCAAAAAATTGATGTTAATAGTTTGATAGTTATGTTTTGAGCATGCTCTAATGGTTTGGAATGGTTGGTTGAGGCTTTGAGGCCAAATTATGTTAACTGTGCTAGGGTGAATCAAATGCGAATTGAAAACTTAGTGATCTGTTTTCAATGTTGCAACTTCACACCTTGAATGTCGTGACATTTCCCTCCTCATCGCGACATCCCCTGCTTGAGGTCACAACATCGACCCTATTTATTTTGAAAATTTTACAATTTGGTCCTTAGGTTGGAAAGCTTGGCTACTGTCTTCAATGTTGAGACACTAAGCCCTGTAAGTCGTGATACCCACCTGAAATACTTTAAAAACTTTTCAGATTAGTCTTAGTTCGACCCATGATGGTATTGAGCTTTCGTAAGCTCGTATATGAATAAAAAATGATTACATATCATGTTTTACATTTGTAATACTTATAGTTTAATGATTAATGATAACATTTGTTTATAATTGATCGTAGTTACTCTGGCAACGGATGTGGCATCTCGTAGCTCGCACATGATGATCGGATCCTTATAGGGTGTTACATGATCCCTCTTGCATTTCTGCAGTTAGACAAGGTACAAGGTTTTCTTTTGCATTATAGCTTGGTTTATGGGACCTTTTTTTTTTGGCTTTTTGACATTGTGGATGTCAAAGCTATGCAAGGATCTTTTGCGACAAAAAAAAAAAATGCTAGGAAGAATAAAAGATGTAAAACCAAAAAGATTTCATTAATAACAAAATAGGTAAAATGCTTGAATGATGAATTATGAACTAGTACGACATAAGATTAGGTGTTGAAAAGCTAAGGCTCTATTTGGTTTCAGGAAATGAAAAGTATTGAAGAAAATGTGGTTGGTTGAAAATTTTAAAAAAATGAAAAATAAAAATGAAAATATGTGAAAATTAGAAAACAATAAAAGTTGTTTTCATTATTTTTATTAAAAATTCTTTGTAAAAGTGAAAATGATGCAAACAATGGTTTTTAAATTTAAATAAATTGGCCCCAATTCAAATTCATATAAATGCAAAATTATTTTTTTTCAACATGTTTTCAAATATTAAGTCTAGTATTTTAGCTTGAATGCATATAAATGTAAAAATAATTTATGTTTATTTCTCATATTTCTATTATGAAAAATATAGTTACCAAACATGTTTTCATGTAACACCCCAAACCCGGCCTAGACTTTATGGCCGAATCTGGCGAGGTCACATGGAATGGAATTTGAAATCAAACTTATCGAGTAAAAACCGTTTCCGATTATTATCTTCTATTTATCTCTCGTAAATTTCAAAACTCATTTCCTCGTTAAATTGCTTCTTTTAAAAACATAATTTGTAGTGGAAGCTTTTAAAACCGTGATATTTGAAGAACATCGTTCATGTTTAAGAAAATGTCATTTTGAATTAAACCGAGTCGTTAATGAGTTTGCATTTTAGAAATCCAAGAAAACAGTAAAATCCAAGGTAAAAGCAACAGTCCAAAAGTCCAATTTACATAAATACCATAACTGAAATTAAAATAATTCAAAAATCATGTGGTCACCGTCGAGTCTTCCACCGCACCGATCCGTCTAAGTCTGGGGATTACCTGTACAGATAAAACAAAAAGGGGTGAGTTTACTTAAACTTAGTGTGTAATCCCCACAGAAAACATGCATACAATCAAATAACAAACAGTCTAATGCAATCTAGGCCTATGCCCATATCAGTTTTAGTAGCAGTTCGGGTGTAACGCCCAAAATTTCTAATTTCGTTATTGTGAAAATATGACGCAAATATCTGTCAGCTTTAGTGGTTATGTGTTCTGAGAGTGTTTGGGAGGTCCCAAGTTCAAGCCTTTGCTTGGGCAAATTTTGGTATTTTGAATGAATTAGGCTATACTCTTGTCCAGTAGGCTTTTATTTGATTGTTGGTAAAAATATATCAGAATGAGCTTGCTTGTCTGGTGGTTAAGTGGAGTGTTAGTTTGTAGGAGGTCCTGTGTTCGAGTCCCTACACAAGTAGGGGAACTAATTTTTGTTTGATGTGTGTGGCGTGGTGGAGTTCAAATTAAACTGGACTGCTGAGTAGTTGCGTTTTAGTGGGTTAATAGGGAGTGTTTTTAGGAGATAATTGGGGAGAAGTTATCAAACTGACGTTAGACTTTTGTTTCTATGCCATTTCTTCTCCCTTCTTGTTCACTTTTGGTTTTTGTTCCCCTTTGGCCAAATCTTGTTTCTTCTCTTTCCCTCTTTTTTCGTTTCTGTATTTTTTGTGAGTCATCTCTTTGAGTGCAAATTTTGACTTGATTTGTTTCGGTAAGTGGAATTTTCCCCCATTAGTTATTGTATTTCGAATAGGCAATTAATAAAGGGTTTGTTTTACTCTCGTTTAGGTGCTGTTCAAAGGTTTTAAGCGGATATTCCAGTGTGTGGAGACGACTGGTTATCGGATTCGTCACGGTAAGTTTTCAAATCATCTTTGGTTTAGTTTCTCGAGTTTTATGTTGGGGATATTTGGTTTGATTGACGAATCAAGTGATTAATCAAGGGATATATTGGTCAAATATAGATTTTTGAAGGCTAGGGTTACTTTGCACAGCAAATAGATACTAGGTGTGTACCCGAAACGCAGAAAATGAGATTCGGTGAAAATCCGAAATTGCTTGCTGTCGAGAAATAAGAGAAATAAGAGAAAATGATGCAAAAAATTGTAGGGAAAGGAAATAAGGGTATTATAAACCTGGAAATCAACATTTTACACTAAAATAGTTTTGGACAGCAGCAGTAGTCTAATTTTGAAGAATCATCAAAAATAGTGGGAATTGAGTTAGAGGTTGAATAAAATATCAAAATTAAATTTTATTGAGTATAGCTTTTCATGGAAGAAACATGTAAGCAAGGGGATTGTAAATTATGAGATATAATAAACTTTGTGAGACAAGGTCAGAATGATTTTGGGTTCCCCTGTTCAGATTTAAGAAAAACATCAAAAATTGTAAAAAAATAATTAAGGGCTTAAATTTATATGTTTAAATCCTTAATGAGTCTACTTTCAAGAGAAATAAAAGAAACATCATCTCAATTCCATACTAAGAGAAAAATAATTTTTAGTAAGGAAAGGATGAAGTTGTCAAACAAAAGAATAAGGATAACTTTAAAGAATTTATTGTACTTATTTTATAAACTATAAATTCTGAAAATTTTATGCGAAAGGTATTTGAGTCTAGTTTCAAAAACATCAAGAGGATCTTAATTTGGAATTCATTATCTCAAGATATAAATAATTTAGTGATAATGACTCAAGTAGACAACTTTGAATGAACATATAAGTAAATAGTGAAAACATATATAAGTATTGAGCTAGCATGGGTTACTTTAAAAATGGATCACACGGCCAAGGCCAATTTAGGCAGAGTGGGCCACATGGGTGTGTGGGCCCACACGGGTAGATCACATTCGCATATGGGTTCATTTTTACCAAAATGTTTTTAAGGTTGCACGGGTCACCCATGTCGACTGTGAACCTACTGTAGGGTCGGTAAGTGCTACTTAGACCCCTAAATGTGTGAAATCGACTGAATGGTATCTGTACTGAGCATGTTAACATCTGAATGAATATATGTACTGAAATTGCATAATAGCATATCATCCATTGTATGTTGTATTGCATTGGGTTGGGGTTATTATTCGGAGGAAGTGTCTTGAAAGGCTTTAAGCCTAATTCTTGGCATTTCATTTGTAAACTCTTATTTTGTGTCGTATTCAAGTACTACTTGGAGTGTAGGGATGGGTGGGTTGATTATATCCCAACATGGAGTGTAGGGTTGGACGGAGATGGTGTGTAGAGGTGGTTGGGTAGGATTTTGCTCTTGCATAAGCATTATTACTCTCGATACTATGATGGGCTAAGGCCTTTTGACATTTTGACACTATCTGAGAGATGGGCTAAGGCCCAAATCATCATCGATCTTGAAAAGGGCTTAGGCCCAAGACTGCTTCAAGCGTGCAATTGTGAATCTTGATTATTTGTTTGTTTCGCAGGATTACACACCGAGTTTTCGTAAACTCACCCTTTTTGTTTAATGTGCACAGGTAATCCCCAGACTTAGATCGACCGGTGCGACGGAGGACTCAACGATGACCACAATAATTTTTGGACTTCATGGTTTTCAATTTACGATTTATGATTTGATTATTATTGATTATTTGGGTTGTAATTTAAGGACCCTCTGAGACTTTGGTTTGAAATTTGGGTTTTTATTTATTTATTTTAATTTATGGATTTATACCTGTGGGTCGTAGGAAATTCGATTTTCAAAAAGTTAAAGTAATTTCTAAATACATCATCACTTAGACTGTTTTATTAAATCTTCCACAATGAGGGATGTTTCAAAACAAATGTTTTAAATGAATAAAGATGACTTCCTAAGTTCTAACCAAGGTTTACTAAAGATAATAACATGGAATGTTTTCATCGTAACAACGAGGTTTTAAAAACACTATCATGTGACATTGCCAGATACGGCCATAATGTTTAGGCCAGGTTTGGGGTGTTACATTTAGTGGTATCATAGCCAGGTTGCAAAACTCAACTGTGGATTATGGGTTTTATAAAAATTGGGATTTCAAAAAATTGATTGATTTTCAAATGATTTGAAATGTTTTTACTAAGTAAGTGGTACATCGAGTCTCCGGCGCCGATCCTGTAAGTATTCTGAACTATGATTTGTTTTAAACTGAAACTGTTATGGATTGTATATTCTAAAACTACTATAGGTAGTAAACTGTACTGAAAACCCTCTAGTTAGTGTATACTGAAAATTGTAGAGAAACTGAAAACTGTAGTGATACTACAATTTACGAAAACGAACTCTAAATAACCGATATTATTTTACATAAAACATTTGTTAATAAACACTGGAACTGTAACTGATTCATAAAACTGTTAATACGGATAAACGTGATTAGACAATGAGTGCACGAGGTATCCGCGGATGGGGTACTAGAGGCCGAGGTAGAGGCCACAGAGGAGCTTAAGCTGAGTCCTCTTCACTGGGTAGCATACCAAATTTGGATATGAGTGAGATGCCAGTGTTGCCTGCTACTGAGATTGGGTCTCAAGATCACATGGCTGGGGACGACGTATTGTCTCCAGGCTATGTTAAGGATTTTGGAGAGGGTCACTGGGCCCAATACTAGATTTAGAGGCCGAGGGTTGGTTACGAAATGACTCCGATCCAATAGAACCTCTTCAAGGGTGTCACCGAGTTGCCCCTAATGTGGCCGAGTACTGGATTGAGGCTACGGAGAGGATTATGGATGATTTAGATTGTACCCCTGAGCAAAAATTAAAGGTATAGTCTAACCTGGGAGTTCTTTAAGACCTTATTCCAAGGAAAATATGTGGGAGACAGTTATATGGACGCCTGTAGGAGGGAGTTTCTGAATCTAGCACAGGGAGATTGATTAGTGGTTGAATATGAGGCCGAGTTTCTGAAACTGAATCGCTATGTGTGAGGTATGGTGGCATCAGAGTATGAGCGATGTGTTCGCTTTGAGGATGGCCTCAGGGATAACTTGAAGGTTCTGATAGGTCCACAGAGGGAGTGAGATTTTTCTACCTTGGTAGAGAAGGCAAAGATCGCCGAGGAGGTTAAGCGCACTGAGCACCAAAATCGCGATAGAGAGAGAGGTAGGAACAAGAGGATTCAGCCTTGAGTTACGCATGAGGCCTAATAAAATGCCGGTGATGGGCGATTAGATTTGAGCCCTTGTTATTATTACTAGACTACAACCATGTATTGATTGTAGTAGACGCCATCAGGGCGAGTGTTGGAGGAGGACTGGGGCGTGCTTGCGGTGTGGGTCATTGGAGTACCATATTAAAGAGTGTCGCTGTGGGCCAATTAGATGCAAGCTTTGGATACTGGTACGATATAGCCACAGAGGGTAGTGCAGCAGCCACCGAGGGTTCGTGGACAAGCCAGAGGTGGTAATGGTATGAGTCGTGGGGAGAGAGCATCGGGCAGAGGTGCAGGACAGATTGAGGCGAGGCAGCCGGCCTTAGTTTATGCTGCTCGTTGCGGAGAGGATGGAGAAGCTCTAGAAGTCATCACTAGTACATTCTTTATTCTTGATGTACCGTATATTGCCTTGATAGACATAGGGTTTACTCACTCATACATAGCTAGCAACATATCTAAAAACTTGAGGATTTTAGTTGAGAGCACTACGAGTGAGGTTACGATACTGAGCCCGTTAGGGCTTTCTATTAGAGTTAGCAACCTGTATTGGGACATTCCTTTAGAGGTACAAGGGGCAATCTTCTTGGCTGATTTGATGGAACTTCCATTTGGGGAGTTCGACCAAATTCTGGGGAAGGACTAGTTGGTCAAGCATCGTGTTAGCTTGGACTGTGCGACTAAGAGGGTCATACTAAGGACTGAGGAGGATAAGGAGGTAGTCATGATTGGAGAACGCTGAAATTACTTGTCTAATGTGATCTCTGCACTGGTGGCAGAGAAGATGGTTCGTAAAGGATTTGAGGCATTCTTGGCTTACGTAAGTGTTTTAGATTCTAGAGATTCTACAGTTAAGGATATCATAACGGTAAAGGATTTTTCAGATGTCTTTCGGAGGAGCTATTAGGGTTACCTCTGAATCTCGAGTTGGAATTTAAGATTGAGCTACTTCTAGGAATAGTTCCGGTATCTATCTCTCCCTATCGAATGGCACCGAAGAAACTTGTGGAGCTTAAGGCTCAGATTCAAAAGTTGTGCTATTGATTTTCAAGGCAGTTTGGAGGATTATCTGTCGCTAGAGGAGTTCGCCTATAATAATAGTTTCCAGTCTAGCATCCAGATAGCACCTACGAGGCATTGTATGGTCATAAGTGTCGTACTCCTTTATGTTAGACTAAGTTAGGCGAGCGACGTGTTCTAGGTCCTAAGTCAGTATCGGAGACTGAGGATAAGGTTAGACTGATTCAGAATCGTCTGAAAGCGGCATCTGACACATAGAAATCCTATGCAGCTCTAAAGCATCGAGAGATTGAGTATTCCGTGGTTGACTTTGTATTCCTTAAGGTCTCGCCATGGAAGAAGGTACTGAGGTTTGCTCGTAAGGGCAAGTTAAGCCCTAGGTTTATTGGACCTTACCATATTTTGAAGCGAGTGGGATCGGTCACTTATCAGTTGGAGCTACCTCCAGAGTTAGATCGTATCTATGACGTTTTGAACGTCTCGATGTTGAGGCGCTACCGATCTGATCCTACTCACATCGTTCTGTTGATGAGATTGAGGTTAGGCCAGACTTGACCTTTGAGGTGGAGTCGGTTTAGATTTTTAATTGTGATGTTAAGGTTCTGAGTAGGAAGTCTATTCCTCTGGTAAAGGTTCTGTGCCGTAATCATAGCACCGAGGAGGCCATGTGGGAGCCTGAAGATGCAATGCGTTAGCAGTATCCTCACCTATTCTGATTAGGTAAATTTCGAGGATGAAATTTTCTTTTAGGGGGTAGAATTGTAACACCCCAAAATTTCTAATTTCATTATTGTGAAAATATGACACTAATATTAGTCAGCTTTAGTGGTTATGTGTTCTGAGAGTGTTTGGGAGGTCCCAAGTTCAAGCCTTTGCTTGGGAAAATTTTGGTATTTTGAATGAATTAGGCCTTACTCTTGTCCAATTGCTTTTATTTGATTGTTGGTAAAATATATCGAATGGGCTGCTTGATGCGGTGGTTAAGCAGTGTTAGTGTGTAGGAGGTCCTGTGTTTGAGTCCCTACCCAAGTAGGGGAGCTAATTTTTGTTTGAGGCGTGTGGCGTGGTGGAGTTCAAATTAAACTAGACTGCTAAGTAGTTGTGTTTTAGTGGGTTAATAGGGAGTGTTTTTAGGAGATAATTGGGGAGAAGTTATCAAACTGACGTTAGACTTTTGTTTCTCTGCCATTTCTTCTCCCTTCTTGTTCACTTTTGTGTTTTGGTTTTGTTTTATCTTTTCTCTTGAGATGTTTTCTTTATTCGTTATGAACTAAACCTTTCAGATACCTGAAGGAGATGAAACCTAGATGAATCTTGTTATTATTTTCTGAATTATATGATAAATACTTAGTTTGTTCTTAATTGTGCATGCTTAATCCAAATTTGATGTGCTTAGGTGGAGGAGGAATAGACCCTGCTTGAGAGTAGATCTAGCATAATTAAGCGGAGTTGATTGCACGCCTAGAGATAGGGTGACGAGATTTTTTCGGATTAGGGTGAAACCTAATATGGGAGTCCATAGATCGATTTACTGCTATTCTAGGGGGTTATTATAAGAGAGCAAGAGTTTCACTAATTAACCTAGGGTTAGACGTTATTCGCCTCGAGAGAGGGTTTAATATACGTTAGGGAGTCTTAGGGATCAAACTAAGTGAATAAATCGTATGATTCAATGTTAAATAACAAGTGAAGTCTAGGTAGATTCTTCCTGAGGGTATCATCATGATCAACTGAGTTTTTCATCAAGTTATTTCCCAATTTGTTCTTTTTGTCTTTGTGTCTTTAGCTTAGTAGTCGTTTAATTAGATTAAATCAACCAACCACTCCATATTTTAGGCTAAATAATAAAAAAAGTGAGTATTAGTACTTTTAATTCCTTTGGGTTCGAGAATCTGGTCTTGCCTAAGCTATACTACAGTTCGAAAGGTACACTTGCCTATAATCGTTGTCAGAGTTAGTTTCTAAGTTTGATCATATTCTTTATAAATTTTAAAACTCAAAAAAACAACGATCAAGTTTTTGGCGCCGTTGCTGGGGAACTAAAATATTAAGAAAGCTCTACTTTTATTACTTTAGCCATTATTTTTATTTTTTATTTCAAAATTTATTTTATTTTATTGTTTTTGCTAATTTTATTTTTTCCTTTTTTCCTAGTAGGTACCTCTAGTTTATGACTAGAAGGAACTTGATAGGACCCCTAGTATACGATAATGAAATTGAAGCTACCGCTTAGAAGAATCGCAGAGAAATTAGGTGGGCCCTAAATTACACGAAAGAAGAACGAGAAGACAGATCCAATCCTACTGAAGGGATGGACGAGAATAATCCACCATGAGATGTTGAAGAAAACAATGCTTCACGTACTATGTATGATTATGCTAAACCTCATTTAACAGGAGCGGAATCTAGTATTGTTAGGCCTACTATAGCCGCTAATAATTTTGAATTAAAGCCTAATACAATACAAATGATTCAACAAATTGTTCAATTTGATGGTTTGAAGGATAAAGACCCGAACACTCATATAGCTAATTTTTTAGAGTTATGTGATACTTTCAAAATAAATGGCGTTTCTGATCATGCCATGCATCTTCGGTTATTTTTAGAATAAAGCCAAACAATGGTTAAACTCGTTACCACGGAGGTCAAACACTACATGGGAGAAGATGACCGAAAATTTTTATTAAAATATTTTCCACCGGCCAAAATTGCTAAATTATGGAATGATATCTCTTCTTTTGTGCAGATGGATTTAGAAACATTATACGACACATGGGAGAGATACAAGGATCACTTGAAGAGGTGTCCACACCATGGTCTACCCTTGTGGCTACAAGTCCAAACTTTCTATAATGGTGTAAACCCCTCAACGAGGCAACTAATGGATTCATCCGTCGGTGGAACCTTGAACAATAAAACTCACAAGCGACCTACGAGTTCATTGAAGAGAAGTCTTTGAATAACTATCGGTGGCAAGTTACAAGGACAAACCGGCGAAATCATGGAGTTTACAACCTCGATGCAAAGTGACCATGCTATCAACACGGTAGAGATGATGAATAAAAACTTGATAGTTTGTGTTCTTCGCAGTTTATCCGATCCACGCAGTTGAAAGCGCAAGTGGAATTGTGGCGAATCTGAGTACCCACCCTACCAACCGGACGCAGAGAGCAAACAGATGAACTATATAGGTAATAATTTTCGATCCAATAATAATCCTTATAGTAATAACTACAATCCAGGATGGAGGAACCACCCAAATTTTTCATAGGGAGGCCAAGGAAATCAGGAAAATCAAAGACAACAACCTCCTCCAAATTTTCAAAATCAGCCATATCCGCAAGTGAAGAAGCCAAACCTCAAAGAGATGCTGACAAAATTCACGTTAGACACAGAAAAGCGCTTTCAAGAAACTGAGAAAACAATTAAAAGTATGAGAGCCGAATCGGGGAACTTACTAAGTCAGTCAAGGAAGCCACTAATGCAGTCGAACAACTCGTAAAGCTAATGTCAGAACGATCGCTAGGACGTCTACCAAGTAACACCAAGAGTAACCCAAAGGAGAAAATTCAAGCCATCTCAGCTTAAGATAGTAAGGGGTTAGATGAACCAAACCCAATACAAAAAAACAAGGTAGAGCGAAGGTAAGGTAGAGGTAACACAAGAAAAGCCAAAACCGGTAATCAAAGAGTACCAACCTCACATATCTTATCCCAAAGCTATAAAAAGAGACGATTCAGAGGAACAGTTCGGTAAGTTTCTTAAACTCTTAAAGAAATTACATATTAACTTACCTCTTATTGAAGCTCTTTTTAGATGCTAGACTCGAGGAAATTTTTAAGACAGCTCTTGACTAACAAACGCAAATTAGACGAAGAGCACTACATGGAATAGAACACAGCATGCTAGTAATGTTACACAATAGACTACCACGAAAGCTAAAAGATCCAGGGAGTTTTACAATTCCATGTTTAATTGGTAGTTTAGCTATTGATAATGCGTTAGTTGATTTAGGGGCAAGCATAAATGTCATGCCTTACACATTATTTAAGCGACTAGGTCTAGGGAAGCCCAAACAAACTAGGATGAGTATACAATTAGCTGATAAAACTGTTAGAATTCCTAGGGGCATTATCGAAGATGTTCTTGTCAAAATCAATAAATTTGTTTTCCTAGTAGATTTTATTTTCTTAGTTATGGATGAGGATAATACAATCCCCTTAATTTTAGGAATACCTTTTCTAGCAACTGCCAAGACTAAAATTAATGTTGCCACAGGAGAACTCATACTTTGTGGAGGTGACGAATCAATCAATCTTCAAGCTCTTGACTCGGCCAGGACAACAATCGATAAAGGTAAGAAGGTCAATATAGATGATGAACAAATTGTTCAACCTTTGTTGCAGGAAATACCGTAAAGACACAACCCTAAGCCGACTCATAGATCCCAAATCGACAAAGAAGAACCGAAACTACATGAAGTAAAACTAGAGGAACCACCAGAAGAGCTTGTAGGAACATCCAATCACTTTAAAATAGGAGACCAGGTACTATTAGACAAAGCAGATCCGCATGTAATCACAACAGACCTGAAGGAAAAGGGAGAAACCCTTCTTAAGGTATACAATATCTTCTCACATGGAATAGTCGAGGTAGCGACCCAACATTCAACACTTTTGAGGTAAACACTTCTCGACTTCAACTTTGTCAAGAAAATAGAACTTTAAGCAAGAGGGAAGATATCCAAACCTTTAAACCTCCCTGATTCAAGTACAAGGAAAAGTCTAGCTTAAGACTATAAATGAGTGCTTCTTGGGAGGCAACCTGAGCACTAACCCTACTTTTTTTACATTTTTTTCTTCTCTTTCTCTTTCCCTTTGTAGCTTAACCAAAAGTGCAGATTTTTAGGACACACGTCCTTACACACGACCGTGTCCTTGGCCTTGTGGACCACCGTAATCTTCGTACTGACATAGTGAAAGCCGTGCGAATCAAATCCTAACCACTTTTCGACGTCAAGGATCCAACCACTCCCTCACGGGTGCCAGTAAATTGGCATGGCTATGCACCACAACCGTGTAAAGCCACTGACTTATCAGACACATGGCCGTGCGATGTGACCGTCTAATTCAACATACCCTCGATCCACGGGCATGGGAACGTGCCAGATTTGAGACCCTATTTAAACCCTACAGCCCTCTTCCTTCTCCCATCATTCTTCTTCCTTCTTTTTCTTTCTTTCATTCGAAAAGGTGTAGAAACTCTTGAACTACGCTAGAATCATGCCTAAGATGCGTAAAAGGCCAACCATAGTCTCCTCAAGGAGACCGATTCAAATGATTTCATGCTGGTAGCTTCATCTCCTTACCATGCCAACGATCTTTGAGACCTTTTCGGTTCTATTTATCTTTTCTCTTCTTTATTTTCTTACCCTTTTACTATCGTATTGATAAACCGTAAAAGTAACATATTTTAATCCCACATTTAGTATGCTTTTGGATGATTTATCCCGATTTATGTAAAAAGGTGCTCTTAATCCTTTCTTTTCATGTCTTATACTCAGGAAAGTACCTAAGGATAAAAAGAATGTAAAACGGGCTTTAAAACAGACCAAATTGGGCCAACCCAAGAAATCGACATGGCCTGGACTTTAAGCCACACGGCCGTGCCTTGCCATTTATTTAGAACAGATTTACATGGCCTCATCGACAAAAGTCCAACACGGTCTGGCCACGACTTACATGGGCGTGTGCCATGGGCATGCTCTTGCCACGGGAATGAGCAATTTCACTCGGATTTGGATGCTTGAAGCCAAAGAAACATACTCCTAAGTCTACTTAAAC
The DNA here is from genome assembly GCA_025506655.1 of Gossypium rotundifolium. Classification (NCBI taxonomy): domain Eukaryota; kingdom Viridiplantae; phylum Streptophyta; class Magnoliopsida; order Malvales; family Malvaceae; genus Gossypium; species Gossypium rotundifolium. Next base: position 33,236,785 of record CP106733.1, on the reverse strand, counting down.
ACCTTAATAGTAATTCTACTTGAAGGAGGTACTTAGAAGCCAAGTAAAGCATCTAAAGAGCCTATATAAACAACCTAAGGCAGCCGTTCTAGATAATCAAGTTTTGGGCAGAGTTTTCTGCCAGAGCTTTTATTCAGGGAATTACTCGAAGATAGCCAGTTGATCCATCTCAAGAAGCTGGTGTTCTACTCAAGATAGAGGATCTCCTCTTTAATTCCTTCAAGGGGTTTTAGGGATTTCTTATGTTTTATTTTATCTTTTCTCTTGAGATGTTTTCTTATTTTGTTATAAACTAAACCCTTCAGATACCTGAAGGGGATGAAACCTATGATGGATTTTGTTATTTGATTTCTAAATTATATGATTAGTATTTAGTTTGTTCTTAATTATGTTGCTTAATTTAATCTGATGTGCTTAGGTGGAGTAGGAATAGACCCTGCCTAAGAGTAGATCTAGCATAATTAAGTGGAGTTGATCGCACGCCTAGAGATAGGGTGATGAGATTTTGTCGGATTAGGGTGAAACCTAATATAGGAGTCCATTGATCGATTTACTGATTCCTTAGGGGTTATTATAAGAGAACGAGAGTTCCACTAATTAACCTAAGGTTAGACGTTATTCGCCTCGAGATCGGGTTTAATATAGGTTAGGGAGTCTCACGGATCAAGCTAAGTAAAGAAGTCACATGAATTAAAAGTTAGATAACAAGAGAAGTCATAGGTGGATTCTTCCTGAGGGTATCATCGTAATTAACTGAGTTTTTCCACAGTCTTTTCCCAAAGTTTCATTCTTTTGTCTTTGCATCTAGTTTAGTTTTTTTCATTAGTTTTAGATTAATAAACCAATCACTCTATATTTTAGGCTAAATAATAGAAAGAAAGTGAGTAGTAGTACTTTTAGGTTCCTTTGGGTTCGATAAAATAATCTTGCCTAACTATACTATTATTCGATAGGTGCACTTGCCTCAATCGTTGTCATAGTTAGTCTACAGGTTCGATCATTCTTTATAAATATTAAAACTCGACTGTTTGACATGATCACTTATGCTTAAAATATTTTAATCTCTTTTAGTTTCTTAGTTTTAGGTTCTAAAGGCTGCTTGGGAATCACGAACCCCAGCCTTAGAGGTCACAACAACCTCGCGAACCATCTATCAATAAGGACTCTTCAGTCCATTAATATTTTATTTTAATTTTATTTTCCTTCTTAGTCCCTTTCCCTTTAGTTTTCTTGTCCTTAATTACATAATTAGTTTATTTTAAATATGTTTCAATAAATTCTGGCTAACTCTTCACGAGCTCCCCAATTTCTTTATCTATCACAGGATCGTCATCCAGACCGGCTCCTCCAACTTATCTTTCTCTGCCAACTCCCAAAATCATCCAAAATTCAGGAAATGTCACTTCTCCCCTTCTCTTTTGATTGCATTATTAGTTATCCATCTTTGTACATTGAGGGCAATGTACATATTAAGTGTGGGGAGGGGGTAAAAGACTTAACTTTTTGCATTATTTCAAAATCCTGAATTTTAGTCTTGTTCCTAAGTAGTTTTCTCATATTATCAATTAGGGTGAAATTTCTGATGATTTATGATTTTTATTGATATGTTTTTGAGTAAGTCATTGGTAATTGTGCATTGATAATTTATACTTGAAGAATACTAGAGAATCAAGCATGATAAGTCTATTTTTCAAGAATAAAAAATTTCCTAGGTTGTTAAACTGAATTTGAATATTACCTTGAAGTTTGAAATTTACAGGATTGATGTCAAAAACCCATATTTTTTGTGAAACTTGAGCCTTATAGAGCACATATTCTTTTTCATGCTTACTTTATTGATTATGAGTGTGTCAACACTGAATTGTTATTCTAGAACTTGCCTAGATTATACATATCAAGACCACATTAATGATTTGATATACTGAGATGATAAAGGCACCTAGGTTTTAACCCATTCACTCCACTAAAAAGCCTACCTTCACAAATTAACCCTTAGTGAACTCATTTGATCCTAACAACCCTTTTTATTGATTTACCTGCTAATATTAATCCAAAACACTTTGTATTTGTTATCATCCTTCTTTTGACTACCTTTCTATCGAGAATTGATTTGATCAGTTACCTAATTAGTTTATTTCAGTTGATAAAGTCTTTCTTTATTATGTATTTTCTTTAGTTTGTTCTGAAAAAAAAATAAAAACCAAGTATATTCAGTATTAGTAGTATAAAAAGTGAGCTTGTGCATTTAAATTTCAATTATCAAAGAAAAAGCTCGTATTATTATTAGTTTAAAGTTTCAATTGATGTAATCATTTATTTTCTAGTTCATTGTTTTTAGTTAGGTAATTTGTCAATTCAATCTCGATTTTAACCTTTTAATTCAACCTTTATCCCAACCTCCTAACCCAAGCCCCATTACAACCCTGATTAAAGACTTTTTGATTTGTGTATCATCTCATATCACAGTGGTGGAGATTTGATTTTCAGGCAAGCCTATGGGATTAACTTTTCAGGTTCGACTTATGAGTGCTTTTCTTGAAACTTAAACACTTCGAGTGATTTGAGTGAATCTTTAGTGAGGACGTCAATCCTTGTCGGTTTTGAATTAAAGGTAATTATTTAGATAAGGGGAGACACCTATGTTTTCGTGCTACAAAATATATGACTTAGAATTGTTTGAATCTTTAGGAGTCTTTGAGTTAAATTATTCATGTATGAATTATTTGTGAATTATGATGAGGCATTGTTGATAGGAATTGTGAATTATGGAAAGTTCGTTTTAATTATAAGTTGAGAATTTTGCTTGAGGACAAGCAAAAGCTTAAGTGTGGGGGTATTTGATAAACCATAAAAATAACATATTTTAGGCCCACATTTAGTATGCTTTTGGATGATTTAGCCCTTGATTTATGTAAAAAGGTGCTCTTAATCCTTTCTTTTCATGTTTTTACTCAGGAAAGCACCGAGGACGAAAAGAATAAGAAAGGCTTAAAACGAGCCAATTTGGGCCAAATAAGAAATAGACACGGCCTGGACTTCAAGCTACACGACCGTGCCTTGACAATTAACTAAGACACGGCCATGCCACGATTTACACGGTCGTGTCCCAATCGACAGAATCGAGACATGGCCTGAAAACGATTTCCACGGGCGTGTACCATTGCCGTGCCCTTGTCGCGGGAAAGAACAATTTCACTCAGATTTGAATACTTTGAGGCAAAGAAACACATTCCAAAGCCTATTCAAACACTTGAGTAGGAATTATACTTGAATTAGGATACTTAGGGGCCAAGTAAGGCATCTCAAAGTCTATATAAACACCCAAGGGGGCAACTTAAGCGGGGGAGTTTGGCAGAAGCCTTTGCCAGGGCTTTTGTTGGGGCGTTCAGCGAGGCCAAAGAGCCGAATCCAGAGAAGTTCAATTCAGGGAATTACTCGAAGATAGCTAGTGGATCCATCTCAAGGAGCCAAAATTCTACTCAAGACGACGGATTTCTCCTTCAATTCCTTCAAGGGTTTTAGGGATTTCTTATGTTTTGTTTTATCTTTTCTCTTGAGATGTTTTCTTTAGTCGTTATGAACTAAACACTTTAGATACCAAAAGGAGATGAAACCTAGATGAATCTTGTTATTATTTTTTGAATTATATGATAAATACTTAGTTTGTTCTTAATTGTGCATGCTTAATCCAAATCTGATGTGCTTAGGTGGAGGAGGAATAGACCCGCTTGAGAGTAGATCTAGCATAATTAAGCAGAGTTGATCACACGCCTAGAGATAGGGTGACGAGATTTTGCTAATTAGGGTGAAACCTAATATGGGAGTCCATAGATCGATTTACTACTATTCTAGGGTGAAACCTAATATAAGAGAACGAGAGTTCCACTAATTAACCTAGGGTTAGACATTATTCGTCTCGAGAGAGGGTTTAATATATGTTAGGGAGTCTTACAGATCAAACTAAGTGAATAAATCGTATGATTCAGTGTTAAATAACAAGTGAAGTCTAGGTGGATTCTTCCTAAGGGTATCTTCATGATCAACTAAGTTTTTCATCAAGTTATTTCCCAGTTTGTTCTTTTTGTCTTTGTTTCTTTAGCTTAGTAGTCGTTTAATTAGATTAAATCAACCAATCACTCCATATTTTAGGCTAAATAATAAAAAGAAAGTGAGTATTAGTACTTTTAGTTCCTTTTGGTTCCACAATCTGGTCTTGTCTAAGCTATACTACTGTTCGATAGGTACACTTGCCTATAATCGTTGTCAGAGTTAGTTTCCAGGTTTGATCATATTCTTTATAAATTTTAAAACTCGACAAAACAACGATCAAGCCAAGAGCAGTATTCTAACTTTGAAAAATCATAAAATTAGTGGGAATTGAGTTAGAGGTTGAATAAAATATGAAATTAAATTTTATTGAGTCTAGTTTTTCATGGAAGAAACAGTGTAAGCAATGGAATTGTAAATCATGAGATATAATAAATTTTGTGAGACAAGGTCAAAATGATTTCGGGGTCCCATGTTTTGACTTAGGAAAAACATAAAAAATTGAAAAAAATAATTAGGGGCTTAAATTTATATTTTTAAATATTTAATGAGTCTAATTTCAAGAGAAACAAGCAGAAACATCATCTCAATTCCATACTAAGAGATAAATATTTTTTAGTAAGGAAAGGATGAAGCTGTCAAATAGCAGAATAGGGATAACTTTAAAGAATTTACTGTACTTATTTTATAAACTATAAATTCTAAAATTTTTTGGTAGAAAGGTATTTGAGTGTAGTTTCAAAAACATCAAGCAGATATTAATTTGGAATTCTGTAGCTCAAGATATAAATAATTTAGTGATAATGACTCAAGTAGACAACTTTGAGTGAACATATAAGTAAATAGTGAAAACATATATGAGTATTGAGCTAGCATGGGTTACTTTAAAAATGGATCACAAGGCCAATGCCAATTTGGGCCGAGTGGGCCACACGGGTGTGTGGGCCCACACGAGCAGATCACATGGGCATGTGGGCCCATTTTTATCGAAATGTTTTTAAGGTTGCACGGGTCACCCATGTCGACTGTGAACCTACTGTAGGGCCGGTAAGGGCTACTTAGACTCCTAAATGTGTGAAATTGACTGAATGATATCTGTACTGAGCATGTTAATATCAGAACTAAATATATGTACTGAAATTGCATAATAGCATGTCATCCATTGTATGTTGCATTGCATTGGGTTGGAGGTTGTTATTCAGAGGAAGTGTACTGAAAGGCTTTAAGCCTAATTTACTGGAAGCTCAGCTGCAAACTACTGTTTTGTGCCGCATTCGGTACTATTTGTAGTGTAGGGATGGATGGGTTGATTATATCCCCACATGGACTGTAGGGTTGGATGGAGATGGTGTAGAGGCTGGTTGGGTAGGATTTTGCTCTTGCATAATCATTATTACTATCGACATTGTGATGGGCTAAGGCCTCTTGCATTTTGACCTTTGTTCGAGATGGGCTATGTAACACCCCATACCCGAGTCCGATACTATAACTGGATATGAGACATTACTATGCTTGACTTACTAGAACATACTTTTACGGGTTATAATTTTTGGTCCGACTTAAAACTTTTCTTTCTTGGTGAAATCATACGTATTATGGGCTTACGAGGCCTTAAACACTTATTCGAAAACTTTTGGACACTTAATCGAAAACTAAATTTTGAAGCAGGGTTCACACGCCCATGTTACTTGGGACACGCCCGTGTACCCCTAGACACACCCATGCCTACAACCGTGAGGAGTTGCTGACTTCAATCATACGGCCTTAACACACCTGTGTCCACAACCGTGGAAGGCTACTGACTTCAATCACATGGCCCGGGCACATGCCCATGCTTTGACCGTGTGTCTTACACAGTTCATACACACGGCCATGTAAGACAACCGTGGCATATCCTGAATTAAAACATTAAGTGCAGGGTTTACACGGCCTAGACACACGCCTGTGTGTCTAACCGTGTGGGCGCTTAAAGGCTATTTACCAAGCCATTTACCACCCTGAAATAAAGATCATACTCAAATAAAAAATAACACATCTTCCATGAATAATACACGTATTTCATCAATTTCTATATACAAACCAACTTAAACCACTTGGCCAACCACTTAGCCATATACAAAAGAATAATAAACTTGATAGTCTGTACAATGGCTTTTCTCAAAACATGTTTTCAAAATAAATGCTTCCTATACCTGCCATACTTAGTAAAATAATTTGGCTATACCAAAATAAGGGTTGATAGTGTGCTACGAGCTCCGACTCCAATGATCCACAAATTAGCTTGGCGGGACTATATAGAAAGAAAGAATTAAAGACGTAAGCATTTAGCTTAGTAAGTTTGCCTATGTAGTTCATAAAAGAATAACTCGATTAATATAATCCATTTAACATAACAATGGTATCATAATTTTCAGCTATAAAGCTTACTTACTCATGCATGATTCTTACTTGTCTCATGATATTTACTATTCTCATACTTGTAAGGTAAACAAGGTACCTGTACCACTTGATCACATTGATCAGCATTTTTAAACATAATAATTATGATCTCTAACTCATCATTCATAACATAATTAATACTCAATTTCAACTAGATGATAACTTTGCTTTCTTAGCTTTCTTGTTATCACATTTTAACTTTACTCATTTGCCCAATGAATTTCTACGATTAACCGAGGATACTAAATCTCTTGCCATGATCTTGATACCAAATCCATATTCTAAATATGGACTTACATGGAATATCTCTTCTTTCATCAATGCCAAGCTTGCCTTGGACTTACATGATATCTCTGTTCAATGCCAAGCTTGCCTTGGACTTACATGTTATCTCTATTCAATGCCAAGCTTGCCTTGGACTTACATGATATCTCTGTTCAATGCCAAGCTTGCCTTGGACTTATATGAAAACTTGCTTGATTGGCGATGCCATGCCTTGGCATGGTCTTATACGGACTTGTCTCATGTGATGGATCGAGTATCCTGGGCAATTCTTATTCCATCGGGACTTGCTCGTAATTAATCTCATTGATTTCTTTATTTAGCAAAACATTAAGCATTTCCTGATAATAATGAAAATTATACTAAGCAATTCAATGATAGAAATCATAAAGCTTAGAAATCATACAAACTTACCTCAATATACAAAATGTATGTAGTTGTGCAATTTAGTCCTCAACTTTGTTCTTGCATCGGTTTCGATCCGGGCTTCATTTTTCTTGATCTATAATCATAAATAGATCATTTAATAGTCATATTGACCAAATTAACTCATAACTCATACTTTGGCAAAATTATTATTTTGCCCCTATACTTTCTAATATTTACACTTTTGCCCTTAGGCTCGTAATATGATTTTCATGAAACTTTCTTAAACTTCATGCTTAGCTGAATCATTTTCTCTACTATAACAATCATCAATTCTCTCTCTTTCTAGTAGGTATGACCAAATTTTATAACTATTACAAAATGGTCCATACTATCATTTTTCATGAAATTCATTAAGGAAAAGATGTTTATCTAACATCAACCTCTCTTAAACTTCCATAAAACATCATTTAGCATGCATGTCATTCATGGGTAAATTTTTTTGGACATGCATCTTAGCCCATTTAATAGCTAAAAATGGAAAATTCATAATACGAGAACTTCAAAAATACGAAGAATATCAAAAACCGGGCTTAGGAGCACTTACTAGCAAGCTTGAAAAATTGAAGAACCCTAGCTATGGCTTCCTTCAAATTTTTGGCAATGGGGGAAGAAGATGAGTAGATTTTTCTCATCTTTTTCCTATTTTAATTATTTAATTCATAAATGACCAAAATGCCCTTATCACTAAAAATTTCTATAACACCATCTCAAGGCCAATTTTTGTCCAAAAATTAAAATTTGGGCAAATTGCTATTTAAGGGCTCTTAATTATTATTCTAAAGCTATATCATTCAAAAAGCTTCTAGAAACTCATATTTTGAAACTTTTGCAATTTAGTCCTTTTGGACCATTCAACAACAATTTAACAAAATTGCTTCATGAAACTTTCATACTAGCATGCAAACATAACATAAAATTTGTAAACTCATAAATTCATCTCGGTTTCGTGGTCTCGCACCACTATTCCTACTAAGCCCTAAATCGGGCTGTTACAATTCTCCCCTTTAGGGATTTTCGTCCTCTAAAATCTTACCAGTAAAAAGGTTTGGATACTGGTTTCTCATATTCTCTTCTATTTACCACGTAGCTTCCTCTATCCCATGTCTTTTCCACAATACTTTCACTAAAGCAATACTTTTATTTCTCAACTGCTTGACTTCTCGAGCCAAAATCTTGATGGGTTCTTCACCATAAGTCATGTCGTGATGAATCTCGATTTTTGACGGGGTAATTACATGTGAAGGGTCTGATCTGTAGCGTCGTAACATTGACACGTGAACACTTCATGTATCTTTTCTAATTCTGATGGCAAAGCTAAGCGATAAGGCCCAACTCTCTCCATAATCTCATAAAGTCCAATGAACGTGGGCACTTGCCCTTTGCCAAATCGAGAACTTTTCTTCATGGTGACACTTTCAAGAAAACTTTATCCCGACTTGATACTCTATTTCTTTTTTTAAATCCGCATCTAATGTAGCCTTTAAACATTCTCGAATCACTTTTACCTTCTCTTCAGCTTCTTTAACCAAATCAACCCCGTGAATTTGGTTCTCTTTGAGTTCAGTCCAAAACAAAGGCGTCCTGCACTTGCGCCCATATAGAGCCTCATAAGGTGCCATCTTTAAGCTCGACTGAAAACTATTATTGTAAGAAAATTCTATCAATGGGAGAAACTTGTCCCAACTGCTTCGAAATTCGAGAACACAACATCGGAGAATATCCTCTAGCACTTGAATTACTCTCTCTGATTGACAGTCAGTTTAAGGGTGAAAAGCTGTGCTAAAGCTCAATCTTGTACCCAAGGCTTCTTGCAGCTTCTTCCAAAATCAGGATGTAAATTTTGGATCTCTATCCGATATTATCGACAGAGGAACACCATGAAGCCTTACTATTTCTGAAACATACAAGTTTGCCAACTTGTCTAGTGAGCAATCAACTCGTACGGGTATAAAATGGGCTGACTTTGTGAGTCTATCAACTACCACCCATATAGCATCCTTCTTGCTTGGTGACAACTGTAAACTCGTTACGAAATCCATAGTGATACGATCCCATTTTCACTCGGGAGCCAAAATGGGCTGAAGTAAACCAGAAGGTACTTGGTGTTCAGCCTTTACTTGCTGACAAATCATGCACTTGGAAACAAACTCTGAAATGTCTTTCTTCATTTTGGCCACCAATACAGTTGTTTCAAGTCATTATACATCTTAGTACTTCTCGAATGTACAGAAAAACATCCGTTATGTGCCTCATGCAAATTTTTTGAATAAGCTCCTCTTTTCTCGGTACACAAACTCTATTTCTAAACATCAAGTATCCATCAGAATTAATCAGAAAGTCAGATTCAATATCTGACTCACATTGAGTTCTCTTGATTTGTAATTCATCATCTTCTTTTTGTGCCTCAAAGATCTCTTGAAGAAACATTGGTCTAGCTCTCAACTCAGCTAGAATAGAATTATCATCGGATAAGGTCATCCGTAAATTCATTGCCCTTAATGCAAAATAGGCTGACTTCGTGAGTCTATCAACTACCACCCATATAGCATCCTTCTTGCTTGGTGAAAACGGTAAACCCGTTATGAAATTCATAGTGATACGATCCCATTTCCACTCGGGAACCAAAATGGGCTAAAGTAAACCAGAAGGTACTTGGTGTTCAGCCTTTACTTGCTAACAAATCATGCACTTGGAAACAAACTCTGAAATGTCTTTCTTCATTTTTGGCCACCAATACAGTTGTTTCAAGTCATTATACATCTTAGTACTTCCTGGATGTATAGAAAAACATCCGTTATGTGCCTCATGCAAAATTTTTTGAATAAGCTCTTCTTTTCTTGGTACACAAACTCTATTTCTAAACATCAAGTATCCATCAAAATTAATCAGAAAGTCAGATTCAATATCTAACTCGCACTGAGTTCTCTTGATTTGCAATTCATCATCTTCTTTTTGTGCCTTAAAGATCTCTTGAAGAAACATTGGTCTAGCTCTCAACTCAGCTAGAATAGAATTATCATCAGATAAGGTCATCCGCAAATTCATTTCCCTTAATGCAAAATAGGCTGACTTCATGAGTCTATCAACTACCACCCATATAGCATCCTTCTTGCTTGGTGACAACGGTAAACCCGTTATGAAATTCATAGTGATACGATCCCATTTCCACTCGGGAACCTAAATGGGCTAAAGTAAACCAGAAGGTACTTGGTGTTCAGCCTTTACTTGCTGACAAATCATGCACTTGGAAACAAACTCTGAAATGTCTTTATTCATTTTTGGCCACCAATACAATTGTTTCAAGTCATTATACATCTTAGTACTTCCCGGATCCGTTATGTGCCTCATGCAAAATTTTTTGAATAAGCTCCTCTTTTCTCGGTACACAAACTCTATTTCTAAACATCAAGTATCCATCAGAATTAATCAGAAAGTTGGATTCAATATCTGACTCGCACTGAGTTCTCTTGATTTGCAATTCATCATCTTCTTTTTGTGCCTCAAAGATCTCTTGAAGAAACATTGGTCTAGCTCTCAACTCAGCTAGAATAGAATTATCATTGGATAAGGTCATCCGCAAATTCATTGCCCTTAACGCAAAAAGGGACTTCCTGCTCAAAGCATCGGCGACCACATTTGCCTTTCCTAGATGGTAGTCAATGACCAACTCTTAGTCTTTTATTAACTCTAACCATCTCCGTTGCCTTAAGTTCAACTCTTTCTGTGTCATCAAGTACTTTAGACTTTTGTGGTCAGTAAAAATTCGACATCTTTCACTATATAAATGGTGTCTCAAAATCTTCAAAGCGAAGACTATTGTAGCTAATTCTAGATCATGCGTCGGATAATTCTTTTCGTGAAGCTTCAACTATCTGGAGGCATAAGCAATCACTTTGCCTTCTTGCATGAGTACACAGCCTAATCTATTTAAGGATGCATCGCTGTAAATTATGAATTTTTTCCCTGACTCGGATTGTACTAAAACTGGAGCTTCTGTCAACATTGCTTTCAACTCCTCAAAACTTTGTTGGCATATTTTCGACCACTCAAACTTCACATTCTTCTGTAACAATTTAGTCATTGGGGTTGCAATCATAGAAAACCCTTGGAAAAATTGCCTGTAATAGCCGACTAGGCCTAGAAAACTTCTAATCTCAGAGATGTTCTTAAGTGGCTTCCAGTCCATTATGGCTGAAATCTTACTTGGATCTACTCGGACTCCATCTTTGGAGACAATATGTCCTAAAAATCCCACTTCCTTGAGCCAAAATTCACTTTTACTGAACTTGGTATACAACTGACTTTCTCGTAGAATTTGTAAGACTGTCCGTAGGTGCTCAGCGTGCTCATTCTCATCTCAAGAATAAATTAACATATCGTCAACGAATACAACTACAAACTTGTCGAGGTACGATCTAAAAATGTGATTCATTAAGTCCATGAATACCACAGGAAAGTTGGTCAACCCAAAAGGCATGACTAAAATTTCATAATGCCCATACCTCGTTCGAAAGGCAGTCTTGGACACATCTGAATCTTTTACTCTTAACTGGTAGTACCCTGATCTCAAGTCTATTTTGGTGAACATAGTTGCTCCTTTCAATTGATCGAACAAACCATCGATCCTAGGCAATGGGTACTTGCTCTTTACTGTTACTTTATTAAGCTGACGGTAATCGATGCATAATCTCACGGTGCCATCTTTCTTTTTCACAAATAAATCCGGAGCACCCCATGGTGAACAACTTGACCTTGCAAAACCCTTGTCAGTCAGTTCTTGCAACTGTAACTTCAATTCTTTCAACTCTGTTGGAGCCATTCTGTAAGGAGTAATAGATATCGTACTGTACTGGGAGCTAGCTCAGTGCTGAACTGTACCTCTCTAACTGGCGGAAGTCCCGGTTATTGCTCAGGAAAAACATCCACGTACTCACATACTATCGGCACTGACTCAATCTTCAGCTCTGTTTCTTTATCATTCATCACAAAGGCTAGATATGCTTTATACCCTTTTCTTAAACATCTCTGTGCCGTCATATTAGAAATCATTACCGACAATCTATCATGTTCATCTGATTCTACATGAAGAATATCCCCATTTTCACATCTCATCTCAATGTATTTCTTCCCACAATTAACAATCACATTATGAGTGGTCAACCAGTCCATACCAAGAATGAGATCGAATTCATCAAATGGTAACAACATAAGATTTTCTTTAAAGCAATGATCTCTAATTATTAACGGAAAGTCTTTGCAAACTTTGTCAACTAACACACTTTTGCCTAAAGGATTAGACACTTTAATCATAAATTCTGTAAAATCTATAGGCATACTCAATTCGGATACTAATTTCATACAAATGTAAGAGTGTGTGGATCTAGGATCTATTAAAGTAATAACTTTGATATTGTAAAGAGAAAAGGTACCCATAATAACATCAGGGGAAGATGCCTCTTCGTGAGCACGAATAGCATAAGTTCTTGTAAGCGCTCTACCCTCGGGTTTCACAGCCTGCTCTCTAGGGTTACCTCTTCCAATTCCTCCACTTCCTGGGCTGTTCTGTGGTCTTCCTTATATCATACTCCCAGATTTTGGGTTCTAAATTCTCTCTTTTTTCGTCATCTCCAGACAATCTTTTATGAAATGGTCTTGAGATCCACATCTAAAACATGCATTTTCATGTGCTTGGCATTCTCCGAGATGTCATCTGCCACACTGTGGGCATTTAGTTCTGTCAGATCTAAAACTTCCAACACTTGCAACTGAAGTCGTCTGTGCTTTATTTCCCTCTTATCCTTTCTTAAAAACCCAGTGGAAGTAGCTGATCGAGCAGGAAAATCTCTTAACTTCTTGGACGAAGATTGGAATGACTTATTCCACTGTCTCTTTCTAGAGTCAGGAGACTCTATTTCAGACTTTCTCTTCTCCTTTATCAGTTTCTCTGCTTTACAAGCCTTCTCTACTAACACAACGAATTCCTTTAGCTCTAGGACAGTAACAACCAATTTGATGTCCTCATTTAACCCATCTGCAAACCTGTTACTCATGATGGCTTCAGTGGAAACACATTCGCGAGCCTACTTGCTGAGTCGTACAAACTTACGCTCATAATCATCACTGACATTTTGCCTTGCTTCAGTTCTAGGAATTCTTTCCTTTTTTTGGTCTACAAACCTTTGGCTGATATACTTTTTCTTGAATTCTTCTTGGAAGAATTCCCATGTGACTCTTTCCCTCGGTACAACCGACACAAGGGTGTTCCACCATTGGTAAACAGAGTCTCTTAAGAGGGAGCTACACACTTCATGCATTCCTTAGAGGTGCATGACAACTCATTAAATTCTCTGGTGGTATTTTCCAACCAGAACCCAACTTTTTCTGGATCATCATCTCTTTTAGCCCGGAATTCTTTTGCCCCAGGTTTCTTGATCCTATTGATTGGAGGTTTATCTCCTCTTACCACCTCTACTCACTGGAGGGGCTACTGGAGCAAGTTGTGGAACAAGCGGGGGTGGAGGAGGCTGTGCATTCGGGTTCGCACGTATGAACTCCTTATACCATGTATTCATCATGTGGAGGAAGGCTTCTCTAGCCTCTTCTCCTCTTCTTTGACTCACCGTAGTCGGTCTATTATCATTCTCGCTTGGCACTGTCCCCTCAGCGGAGAGCCAGTGCATTACTTTCTACGTCATCGACCACATTTCCTTGAGATCCATTTACTCTATATATAAACATAATTTAAAATCGTCAGGAGTCGTCACACTATCATTATAAAAACATTCTTACATATGGCATGTATAGCTAGACTCGTGCGTGCTCGTGCTACGTTAGTCCTAGAATCGACTAAATCGTAGCTCTGATACCACTAAATGTAACACCCCATACCGAGTTTGATGCTAGAAATAGATACGAGACATTACTATGCTTGACTTACTAGAACATACTTTTACGGGTTATAATTTTTGATCCGACTTAATACTTTTCTTTCTTGGTCAAATCATACGTATTATGGGCTTACGAGGCCTTAAACACTTATCCGAAAACTTTTAGACACTTAATCGAAAACTAAATTTTGAAGCAGGGTTCACACGCCCATGTTACTTGGGACACACCCGTGTACCCTTAGACACTTCCATGCCTACAACCGTGGGGAGTTACTGACTTCAATCACACAGCGTTAACACGCCCGTGTCCACAACCATGGGACACTACTGACTTCAATCACACGGCCCGAGCACATGCCTATCCTTTGACCGTGTGTCTTACACGGTTCATACACACGGCCGTGTAAGACAACCATGGCATATCCTGAATTAAAACATTAAGTGTGGTTTTTACGGCCTAGACACACGCCTGCTGTGTGGCTAGCATGTAATGGCTTAAAGGCTATTTACCAAGCCATTTACCACCACGAAATAAAGATCATACTCAAATCAACAATAACACATCTTCCATGAATAATGCTACATATTTCATTGATTTCTATATACAAACCAACTTAAACCATTTGGCCAACCACTTAGCCATATACAAAAGAATAATAAAATTGATAGTCTATACAATGGCTTTTCTCAAAACATGTTTTCAAAATGAATGCTTCCTATACATGCCATACTTAGTAAAATAATTTGGCTATACCAAAATAAGGGTTGATAGTGTGCTACGAGCTTCGATTCCGATGATCCACAAATTAGCTTGGCGGGACTATATAGAAAGAAAGAATTAAAGACCTAAGCATTTAAAAACCTTTTACAATGGTGTGAACCCCTCAACTAGGCAATTGATTGATGCAGCCGCCGACAGTACACTAAACAACAAAACACCTAAGGCTTCCTACAAATTCATTAAAGAGATGTCACTGAATAATTATCAGTGGCAAGTTATGAGGACGAAGCCAACAAAGGCAGCCGATGTTTTCAACCTTGACGTAGTTACCATGCTATCAAACTAGGTAGAGCTTTTAAATAAAAAGATTGATGGTTTGTATGGTTCTTCGCAGGTACATCCAGTGATCTGAGGCGATCTGAATGGAGGAGGAATGGGTATCTGAATATCCATCCTACAACCCTGGCATAAAAAGTGAGCAATTTGAACTATATGGGTAATAATTCTAGAACTCAGAATAATCCCTATAGTAACACTTACAATCCAGGTTGGTGGAACCACCCAAACTTTTCATGGAGAGGACAAGGAAACCAAAGACAGCAACCCCCTCCAGGCTTTCAGCCACCTTACCAACAGGAAAAGAAGCTGAACCTTGAAGAGATACTTACTAAATTCATCTCGGTGTCAAAAACACGCTTCCAGAACACTGAAACTGCACTCAAAAATCAACAAGCGTCGATTCAAGGTCTTAAGACTCAAATAGGACAACTTACTAAGCTAATATCTGAACGACCACAAGGTAGCCTACCAAGCAACACTGAAACTAACCCAAATGAGCAACTTCATGCCATTACTGCTCAAGATAGTGGAGGGTTAGACGAACCAAAATCGAGGTAAGAAAATGTGGTAGATAAAGGTAAGGTTGAGGTAAGCCATAATAAACCAAAACTGGTAAGTACAGAGTACAAACCTCGTGTGCCATATCCAAATACGACAAAGAAAGACCGCACAGATGAACAATTCGGTAAATTTCTTAAACTTTTAAAAAAATTACATATTAACTTACTGTTTATTGAAGCTCTTTCACAGATGCCCAATTCAGTAAAATTTTGAAAGAGCTTTTGGCAAACAAACGGAAGTTAGACGATGCGTCGCATGTGGAGCTAAATGCAATTTGCTCGGTAATTTTGAGAATAAACTACCCATAAATTAAAAGATCCGGGAGTTTTACGATTCCTTGCTTAATTGGTGGTTTATCTGTTAATAATGCTTCAGCTGATTTTGGGGCAAGTATCAATGTTATGCCTTATAAAATGTTTAAACAGTTAGGTCTTGGGAAACCCAAACAAACTAGGATGAGCATGCAATTGGCTGATAAAACCATTAGATTTCCTAGAGGTATAATTGAAGACGTGCTAGTCAAAATTAATAAATTCATATTCCCAGTAGACTTCGTTGTTTTAGACTTGGATGAGGATAGTGACGTTCCTTTAATTTTAGGGCGACACTTTTTAGCAAGCGCTAGGACCATTATTGATGTTGATGTGGGAATTAATACTTCGTGTAGGTGATGACATGATTAAACTCCAAGCATGTGATTCTGTCAGAATATCTAGTGATCAAGATGATACAAGTCTTGTTAATGTAAGTGACTTTAATGTTCAATCTTCTTTGCAGGAAATTCATCGGAAAAAGATGACAGAGCCATGGTCTAGCTCTCATATTGAGAATAGAATTGTTCATGAGGAACGAAGGCTCCAGATCGAGGACCTCGATGAATGGCAAACACAGTTTAAGGAGAAATTGAAAGTACACAATGAACCAAAGCAGAGCCATGACGAGCCAAAAAAATGAGTCAAATTAAGGTTGGAGACCGAGTTCTAATGGATAATACAGATCCTCGTGTTGCCACTTCTGAACCTAATGGAACAAGCCTTTTCACGGTACTTAATATTTTCCCATACGGTACAGTCGAGGTAACTCATTCCAAATTTGGCACCTTCAAGGTAAATAGTACTGGTCTAAAACTTTCTTTTAACAAAATTGATAGTAGGAATGAGGAGTTTCAACTCCTCGAACCACCATGATTATATGAATGAAAGGTGAGTCGAGCTTAGATTTTAAATAAGCGTTTGTCGGGAGGCAACCCGAGCACTAACCTCATTAATGTCCATATTTTCAATTTTTAGCACCTAACTAAAAACTAACCAAATTAATAGGCATAGGTTTCCCTACCTACACGGCCTTGCACACGGGCGTGGCCATGGCCGTGTGGACACCACGAGTAGGTACATCGGTGTGGCAGAGACCTTGTGGAAATAAGACAAAAATTTTCCCCAAAACGCGGGTTATGATAATCTGCCACGGTCGTACGAAGTGGCTGTAACACCCCTAACCCGTAACCGTCACCGAATTAGGGTTTAGAGGCATTATCGAACAATAGGATCATTTTACATCACATTCACGACACAAAGTCAATCATCATCAACACATTCATATACAATCATAGTATCCTTTAAATGAGTCATCGAGACTCTAAGCATGCTTATAAACCGAGTCGGGATAAAACCAAAATACATATAAAATTTCATGAAAAATTGAAACTTTTCTAGAATACGGGAGACACACTGGTAGAAGTAGGTAGTGCCTCTCCACGGCTACATTACACACCGTGTGACCTCCCGTGGTTACATCTTGCCAAAATCAACACGGCTAACAAGCATGCCCGTGTGCTAAGGCCGTGTCCTATAAGGTCATATCGCCATTTCTCAGACGACACAGTAGGCACACCGTGCCATGGTCGTGTGCGATTATGCCACATACGCTAATTTACCCAAGGTGCGAGACATGCGCCGTGTGCCCCAACCGTGTGACATTATAGGCCATTTTGCAAGGCCAACATGCCACCCACTTAGGGTCAAACCTACAAGCCAATCAACCAAACATCTCATGCACATATTTCCATCTAAAAGTAGACCAATTTAGCAATTTAAAACATACAATCAATACCAACTCTAATCATACCCAATTCAATACGAATACTTATTCTATCACAAGCATAATTCATTCCAAAATCTCACTACTCCTACTAGCATTTATCAACATAAAGTTACCACTCAATTGCAAATTTATCATTCTACAAATCATGCCAAAAGATGCATCATATATATAACACATTCATTCATGCCAAACCTATCACATACCTAGCCACATCTCATGGCTACTTACAAATCTCAAACTTGATTCAATTTACTAGCCTATACATGCCATATTCTAGCTATATACATCTTTCCAAAAGTACCAAAATAGAATGTCGATAGTGTGATTGAAAAGGCGGCGATCCCGGATCCGAGCTAGCTTTCTTGACAATCGCAAAGCGAAGAAACAAATCACACGATAAGCTTTCCAAAGCTTAGTAAGTTCGTAATATAATACATATTACTCAATACAACAACATCGATATGTATATATATATGTACAATCACATAGATAAAGGCACAACTAGGCACATTATCAATCTCAACCACATACCCAATTATCTATTCATTCAACTCTTAAATCTATCATCAACCACATAGGTTCAAACATTCCTTGATCAACACATAGTTACTTACCATTTATGCTACTCAATTGTTCGATATTACCTCTCGTCTAACCCTTGCTATGCCATTGGTTTATTCGCACACTTAGTGCCAATTTCATAACTGAAACATAATCATCACTGCACACTTAGTGCCGATACATTTAACTGAACTTATATCGGTATCGCACACACAGTGCCAAGTCGATAAGCCGAAGCTTCTATCTTTTCGCACACACAGTGCCAATCATCTCTTTCTCGTTTCAAATTTCGCACACTTAGTGCCCCTTTATCTCAATTCAACACATAGCATTTCAAATCTCATAGATACATATACATCCATTCAACTTATATCACTAGATAAAGTTTACAACTAGTATTATATCCGAACTTACCTCCGACGTCAAACTATCGATACGGTCGATTAATCGAGCACTTATCTTTGCCTCGATCTCGATCTGAACCTCTCCTCCATTAATCTGTACACATTCAAATTCAATCCATTCAATCATCAATTCATTCATTTTAATCCAAACACACATATTTATGGCATTTTACAAAATAGCCCTCACATTTTCACATTTCGACACTTTAGTACCTATCTCATAAAATCATCAAATACTCAAAATTTCATTACACTATGCTTAGGCCGAATTCTCCTTAGTCTCATAAGAGTCCACACATTTCATTTATTTCACATTTTAGTCCCTCAATTTACACTTTTCATAATTTAGTCCAAAATACTCAATTTCATCAAAAATCCAAAGACAAAACATGTTAATCCAACACCAAGTATTCATATATCACTATTATCTAGCACATGGCTCACACATTCATTAATGGCTCATCACAAGAACATCATCAATTCACAAAATTACAACATGGGCTTGATAGTAGAAGAAGCAACGATTACAAAAACGTAAAAATTATCAAGAATCGAGCTCAAACATACCTTGAATTAAGCCAAATTCTAGCCGAAAATTATAAAACTTCAAACCCTTATTCTTCCTCCAACTTTCGGCAATAAGAAAGATGGTACATTCATATTTTTCTTTCATTTACTTACTAATATGTAACATTTTACCTATTTGCCCTTTTTATTAAATATATAAAACAAAAGTGCAATAAGGTTATTAAGTCATTTAAACATCCACTATCATAAAAATGGATCAATAACAACATAAGGCCTCCACATTAAAAAGCCAACTACATTTAAGTACTCATAAATTAGTACATAGTATTTTACTCTTTATGCAATTAAGTCCTTTCTCTTAATTCGGCACACACACGATCAAATTATCACATAGAATTTTTACATAGGCTATGTCACATCTCATTCACACAGAAAATATCATTAAAATATTTTTACGATATCGAATTTGTGGTCTCGAACCACTGTTTCAACTAGGATATAAGCGAAAAACATTACGGTGATTGCCGTGGTTAAACCGACTAAAGAAAATAGGGTGAGAAAAAATGCCACGGACGTGCGATGCGGTCATGTTTGAAACTGACTAAAGAACATGGGATGCGATAAACCCACACGAGCGTGCCTTAAGATCGTGGGCGATGCTGAGTAAGTGACACGAGCGTGCGACATGCCCGTGCCCAGAAGCCGTGGTTGAAACTGAGTAAGTCACATGGGCGTACGACACGCCCGTGCCTATAGGCCGTGGTCGATACTGATTAATTAACACAGGCGTGTGAACCTCTATACGGGCGTGGGAGAAATGAATGAAGCATCACACGACCGTGTGACCCAACACGCCTAGGGAGCATGGGCGTGGGCTGCGACCGTGTGCCCTAATCCCTATTTAAACCCCTATCTACTATTCACCTTCTCCCCAAAATTTCCTCCCAAAACCCTAGCCGCTCTCTCACCCAAACACCCTCTCTACTTCTTCTCCCCTAGTCCGACCACCACCTCGATGACCCACCAATGACTGAGCTATCCCCTGTATCCTCTCTTTCTTTTCCTTTCCTTTTCTCCCTTTCTTTTCCATGCGCACCAGCCCCTACAGTCCATGCCTGTGCGCCACCACCACGCACATAATGACTCCTCCATGTGGGAAAAAGACTAATGTCCCCACTTCGAAAAAGTGGAAGGGACCCGAAGCTACCTCTGCGAGTGCATCTGCTGAAGTGCACCATCCTTTTCTACAGTTTCCCCTGGGACCCCAAGAGGAACTTTTTCAGATACTTCGTGCACGACCCCTTGGCGTGGGGAGATGAATTGATTGGGCCACCTTAGAGCAGGTCCAACTAGCTGATGCAGTTCGGACCCTATTGACTACTGACCCATGGGGGCATTTTTTGAGATTGTCGAGCCGACCTACTTAAAGCTTACTTTGGAGTTCTGTTCCACCTTTCATGTTCAGGCAGTCATGACAAACTTCGACGACCCAGGCATAGTCTAGTTCACCTTGGAGGCCTAGTACGTGAGTTGAGTATCCCAGATTTTGGGGTCGCTTTGGGATTTTATACCGAGGAATTCATGGAGGACGACGACTTCGAGAACCTTCATCTGCACATCCACTACTCCCCTTCTTCCTGCTAGAGAGCCTTAGTTCCTACCTCAGATACCTACGATCCCAGTCTCTCCAAGGCATCAGCTCTCGCCCCATTCTTTAGGTATTTACACGCCATCCTGGCTTACACTTTGACAGGTGGCGAGAGAGCACTAGCGTCATCAATAATCATGACGCCTACTTTTTATGGAGCATGGCGCATTGGAATGTGTTCTATTTAGCTTACTTCATTGCTCGGCATCAGATAGAGCGACATAGGAAGGGGGTCCTCTCCATTGGCCCATATGTGACGCACCTGGCTCGATATTTTAGCCTCCTCAACACCGCAGCTCAGTCCTCCTAGTTCACGCTTATTGGGCAGATGTTCCCACAGGGCATCTCGACGATGCTTCATATAAGGATGATTGAGCTTCGTCATGGGTTTGATCTTCCTCAGTACCATCTATCACAAGCCACCGACCAGGGCGACCCAGAGGACATTACTGATGATGTCCCTTTACATCATAAGGAGCCACCTTCTGCGCCACCACCGCCTCATCGACTAGTTCATGCGGCTGCTTCATTTACTGACATATCTGAGCACCTTACTCGTTTGACGATACTGTACTCAATAATTTAATGACAACGCTCGATGATTCGACGGCCTCGAGGCGACTCTACAATAGATTTGTCAGCACTTTCACATATCACTACCATCCCCACCTCACTAACCATTTGTTGATGAGGACGTTTGAGTCCATTTATTTTTATTTTTTATTTTAATTTTTAAACTATTTCTCTTTTTCTTTCTTATCTTTGATTTATATTAGTATATTTTAATTTCTTTATATCTCTGGCTGTTTATTATCGAGTAACCATAACGAAGTCCATTAATAAAACTCCCTAAAACTTTACTGATGACTCCACAGTTTCAAAAGGTTCAAGGTGCTATTAAGGAACAGGAGCATTCTCCCCAACCTTCACCTCTGCGTAGTTCATCATGCTTCTCTTTGGACCTATTTCTACAATTTTCACTTTCTAAGGATTTCATCCATAATTCAAGAAGTTTCACCTCCTTCCCTCTCTTATGATTTTCTACTTACATTGCTATTATATATCTTTGTACATTGAGGACAATGTACATCTTAAGTGTGGGGAGGTTATTTAATTGATTATTAGAAAAATCCCTGAATTTTATCTTGTTCTCAAGTAATCTACTTATATTACTATTAGACTGAATCTGGATCGATTTATAATTTTTATTGATATGTTTTGGATTAAATCATAGGTAATTGTGCATTGATTATTAAACTTTAAGACATTAGAGAATCAAGCATGATAAAGTTGATCTTTTGAGAATTAAAATTGTTATGATATTTCCTAAATTGAGGTATTATCTTGAAATTTTAAGTTTCTGAGATTGACATAAAAAACCCATAATTTTTGTGAGATTTTGAGCCTTTAGAGCATATATTCTTTCTTGCTCACTTCTTTTATTGGTTATGAGTGTGTCAACGCTGAATCGTTATTCTAGAACTTGCTTCGATTATGCATGTCAAGACCATACTTTTGATTTAATATACTAAGATGATAAAGGCACCTAGGATTTAACCCACTTACTCCATAAAAAGCCTACCCACATAATAAACCCTTAGTGAACCCCTTTGAGCTTTAACCATCGTCTCTTGATTTTCCCTTTAATGATAACCCACAATTTAACCTTTTTTGATTGATTAAGAATTTTTCCCTTTTTATTGACTTTTTTTTATCGATATTTAATTTGATTTGTTACCTAACTATGTTCGTCAATTCTAGTTGCTGAATTATTTTTTTTAGGTACTACCTACGTATACTCATTACGTATTCTTATTCTTACAAAAAAAAATAAATTCATGTAATTTCATTCTTTATTGAGCTTGTATAAGTTAAAGTTATTATTTCAAGGGGAAGCTCAAGTTATAAAGTGTGAGTAGTTTTAATTTTGGGTACTTATTTGTAATTCAGTAATTAGCATTATTTTTCTAGTTGGTAATTTATTACATTAATCTCAATTCTAACCATCTTTTTCAGCCTTTATCCACACCTTTAACCCATGCCCCATTACAACCTTGCTAAAGACCTTTTGATTTGTGTATCATCTCATTTATAGTGGTGGAGATTTGATTTTCATGCAAGCCTATGGTAATAACTTTTCATGATTGACTTTTGAGTGCTTAATTATTGAACCTTAAACACTTCGAGTAATTTGAGTGAATCTCTAGTGAGGATGTCAACTCTTGTCGATTTGGAATTAAAGGTAATTACTTAGATGAAGGGGAATACCTATGATTTTATGATTCAAATGTTTGACTTGGATTGTTTGAAACTTTGATGCTCTTTTAAGTAGAATTCTCAATACATGATTATGTGTGAATTATTTCAAAACATTATTGATGAAAATTATAAGTTGAGAAGAATTTATTTGATTTTGAGTTGAGGATTTTGCTTGAGGAGATAAACCATAATTTATACATATTTTGACCCCATGCTTGGCTTATTTTTGGATGAATTTTCATTAGATTTGATGAATTCGATGCTCCTAATCCTTTAATTTCATGTTTTACACTCAGGAGAGCTTAAGGAGTCAAAAAGAACGAGAAACGGGCCAAAAAGGGACAAAATGGGCCTACCTTAAAAATCAACACGGCCTAGACTATCGCACGCGGGCAGCCCACACGGTCGTGTGTGACGAGCAGAATTGAACACGGCCTAAGCTATCACACACAAGCGTGTCACACGGGCGTGTCCCTGCAGAACCCAAGTCTAATTCTATTCGGAAAAGACTACTTGTGGGCCATGAAAGGTCCTCAAAAGCCTCTATAAACACCCTAGGCGATGAACTAAAAGGACACATGGAGTAGAAAGCAAAAAATACTCAAAGACAGCCATTGGGAGCAGCTTGGAAGAAGGATCGCCATCAAGACTGAATATCTCCTATCAATTTCTCTTGAAGTTTTTCGGTTTTCTTATGTTTTGTAGTTTTCCTTATGTTAAGATGTTTCCCTCTATCAGTATGAACTAAATCCCTTAAATACTTGAGGGGATGAAACCTAAGATGGATCTTATTATTATTTGATTTATAAGATAAATACTTGTTCTTATTCTTAATTGTGAGTTCTTATTCTTGTTTTAATAATTTAGGTTATTGACTCAAGTTGAATGTGCTTATTCAGAGGAGCAAAAGTCCCTGTTTAAGAGTAGATCAACACAATTAAGCGGAGCTGAATGCAATCCTAGACATCGAACGACGTAGATTTTCTGGATTAGAGTAAAATCTAATAAGGGAATCCATAGATCGAGTTAATGTGACAATAGGGGTTTTAATTAAAAAGAAATTTTAATTAATCAACCAAGAGTTAGTTGTTCTTAGTCTCGACGGGGATATTAACATAAATTATGGATTTCTACAGATTAAGTCAAGTGAATAAATCGTATTAATTAGAAGTAATAAATGAAGTCTAGGTGGATTCTTCCTTGGGTATTGCCTCTTTCATAAAGTTATCTAAAAGTATTTTCCCAAATCATTCTCTGTCGTGCTTTTAATTAATTTTAGTTTAAAAGAAATCACTCCAATTCTTAGGGTAGATAATAGGAAGATAGTAATTACTAGTACATTTGGTCCTTGTAGATACGATATTTTCGGTCTTACCATAACTATACTATTAAACGATAGGTGCGCTTGTTTATTGTGATCATAGTTAATTAGACATATCAGCCACCAAAGAGTGCATAATAAAGTTGTACTCAAAAAGTAAGTCTCATGGAAAGGGGTGGGAGTCTCATTCCTAGGATAAGGATACTGCACAAGGGATAGTATGTCTATCAAGATTATTCCTCTTTGAAGAAAGTCTAGTGTTGGTACGCCGCAGAAAGGATAGCTTCGTAAGGAGGGGCAAGCAAGTGAGATGACAGGCTTCTCACAGCTTCGAAAGAGCGTCTTATTATTAGCCCTCTCGAGCTTTCCGTTATATGGTTCTTGTGAGCATTACGTTAATATCTCTTCGGAGCATCCTGATTGGTCGTGATCCTACATGTGTTGTGGGCACACCGTAGCTCTTATGAGCATCCGTTATGTGGCTCTTCGTGAGCTTCCCAACTAAAGGCTATTTGTGAGCTTCCCAACATGGCTCGCTTGGACTTTCTAATATATGGCTATTCGGAGCTTCCCGATTAATGGCTCTTCAGAGCTACTCGTTATTGGCTCACATAAGTTTCCCATTATACAACCCGGATAAGCTTCCCATTATCTAGCTCAGATGAGCTTCCTGTTATATGGCTCGAAAGAGAGGACTTCTCAATTATGTGTTCTAATGAGCACTCCCGAATATGAATTGATGGATCTCTAATTCGTACACTTCATATGTACTTCCATTGTATCCATCAATATTTTAAATGATTCAACAAGTAACGTTTTGATATGAGATGAAATGAACTCAAGTTGAATTAGTATGAGAAATATTTAATGAACAAAGATATTATATGTACATGTTCACGTATACTTGAAGAGATAAATGCATGTACATGGAAATTGAATATTGATGAGCTCATTCATGTTTCTTGGTATTTATGCAAATTACATGACTAATATGTTTGATAAGGATATGTGCTAGGCAATTGGCCAAATTTGGTTTGAGTATATTTACTTGCTTACCTTAAATGTAAATGAATGGTAAGTTTATTTTATGCTATACAAACTTACTAAGCATTAAATGCTTACTTTGTTTTAATTCCTCTAATTTATAGTATTCAGAAGCTCGTAAAGGTTGGAAGCGGGTCATAGCAACATCACACTATCCTTCAGCTCGTTTTGGCATAAATAGCAAAATTTCTTTTAAGTATAATGGCACGCATAGTTTAAATTGGCCAAATGATGGCATATAAATATTTGGTTGAAACTAGCCATTAGTATGGCTTGTGTTTGGTATATTTTGATATGTAAATATATGGCCTAAACATGTTTGATGTGTGTGTTTGAAATGGTTAAATGGTGGAAAGTTCATATACCTATTGATGATTGGTTTGAGAGAGCATAATTTGTAAAATATGCCTATATGCACATAGGTGTATTTGGTAAGTTTGAACACTTGAACATATGTGATAATATGTCATGTATAAGACTTAGTTTTGGCATGGTTGTAATGTCTTGATTGATTGTTGAATGTATTAAAGTGTTGATATAGGTGGAAGACAAATTGGGTGAGAAATAAGGCTTAGAAATGGCCTTATTTTGTTCACACGGGAGTGTGTCTCAGCCGTGTGTGACACACGGCCCTTACATGGGCATGTGTTTTGGTCATGTGTCCCCTGCATCTTTAAAATTTAAAACATAATGCTCAAGATTTTTCACATGGCTTGGCAAACGGGTGTGTGGCTTGCCCGTGTGACCCTTGTAACTACATACGGCCTAGTACATGGGCATGTGACTTGGCCGTGTGACCCAAGTCAGAGAGTTACACGGGTACAAAAATAGGCTGGGACATGGTTGTGTGCCCTATTTTGAATGCCCACCGGCCTGAAACACGGGCGTGTCTCTTAACCCTGTGAGCCACACGGTCTGACCACACGGGCATGTGTCCCTTGCACCAAGGAAACATTTTGAAATTTCACGAAAAATTCTCTAAGTACTCAGTTTAGTCTCGACTTGTTTCTAGTGTATGTTTTGAGGCTCGAGGGCTCATATAAAGGACTGTATGAATAATATCTTACATGAATGTTAAATAATATGAAATGTCTATAGTTGATCTGTTTATTTTGGTAATGTTCTATAACCCTATTTTGGCGACTGATACGGGTTAGGGGTGTTAGATTTATTGGTATTGGAGCTACGGTTTAGCCGATTCTTGGACTAACGTAGCATGTACAAGTCTAGCTATACATGCCATTATATAACTTGTGATAGTGTGATATCTCCTGACCATTTTAAACATGTTTTCATATAGTAATGTGATCCAACCGAGCTGAATCGAAGAAGCTGAGAGGAATGCTCAAGCTTCAGTTCAAAGAGCGGCTTCAAGTAGTAGAAGGCCGTATTTGAGGGCCAAGGAGGAGAGGCTAAAGAAACCTTCTTCCAAATGATGAATGAGTGGTTTACAGAATTTGTAAGAACCAATCTGGCTGTGCAACAACCTCCACTCCCTCATGTTTCTCAACTGGTTCTTGATATGCGACAAAGTACAAAACTTGTTAGAACTGGTAAGCCTCTTGTAGATGAAATTCGTAAATATGGGGCAAAAGAATTCAGAGCTACAGTCGAAGATGATTCTGAAAGGGCTGAATTCTAGTTGGAAAACACTATCAGAGTTCTTGACGAACTATCCTATACACCAACTGAATGCATGAAATGTGTTGTATCTTTACTAAAAGACTCAGCATACCAGTGGTGGAATACACTAATTTCAGTTGTACCGAAGGAGAGGGTCACTTGGAAAGTTTTCCAAATTGAATTGAAAAAGAAATATATCAGTCAGAGATTCCTAGATCATAAATGGAAAGAAATTTTAGAGCTTAAACAGGGGAATATGACTGTATCTGAGTATAAAAGAGAATTGCCAGTATGAGTAAATATTCCAATGAATGTATCCCATTGAAATAGCCATGTGCAAGTGGTTTGAAGAAGGTTTAAATGAAGACATCAAGTTGTTGGTTGGGATTTTAGAATTAAAAGAATTTATGGTACTGTTAAATCGAGCTCATAAAGCTGAAGAATTGAGTAAAGAAAAGAGACAGACATAGATGGAAGCCCGGACTTCAAGTAAAAGATTTTCGGAAAAGTCACAACAATCGGCCTCAAAGAAATCGAAAAAATATCATGCTCGTTTTACTACCTCTGTGGGGTATTCTGAGAAAGACAGAAGTATTCAACGCTTTAATTCGAGATCTCAGGCTACATATGTAGTGAGAGCAGGTAGTGTCAGAAATACCAAACCCAGGTGCAAACACTGTAATAAATTTTATTTTGGTGAGTGCCGCATGAGAAGCGGTGCATGTTTTAGATGTGGTTCTTTTGACCACTATCTCAGAGACTGCCCGAAAAAGCCTGAGAGAGATAATGTATAGACTTGAAAGTCGAGCAATTCAACTATCAGAGGTAGACCACCTCGAAATCCCAGCAATGTGAGAGGAAGCCGAGGTACGACAAAAGATTTAACTGTTAAATTTGAAGTACGAGCACAAGCAAGAACATATGCTATTCGTGCATGTGAGGATGCCTCTGCACCGATGTTATTACTGGTACATTTTCTCTTCTTGATAGTGATATAACTACTTTAATTGATCCTAGTTCGACACATTCATACATTTGCACAAATTTAGTGTCTAATAAAAATTTGTCTTTCGAGCCCACTGAATTCGTGGTTAAAGTATCAAACCCCCTAGGCCAGTATGTGATGGTGGATAAAATTTGCAAGAATTGTCCATTAATAATACTAGTTTACTATTTCTCGATTGATTTGATGTAATTACCATTTGATAAATTTGATGTAATTCTGGGAATTGATTGGTTAACTCAGCATGATACCATGGTAAATTGCAAAAAAAAAAGTATATTGTGTTGAAATGTCAAAATGGTGAAATGATTTGTATTGAATCTGATAAAGTAGACGGGTTGTCTAATGTGATATCAGCCATGTCAGCACAGAAATATGTCAAAAAAGGGTATGATGCTTACCTTGCCTATGTGTTGGATACTAAAGTATCTGAATAAAAACTAAATCGATGCCGAGTGCTTTGTGAGTATCTGATGTGTTTAGGAAGAATTACCCAGTTATAAATGCATCGGAGAAGTTGAATTTTCTATAGATCTTGTTCCGGGGACAACACCAATATCTATATCACTCTACAAAATGGCCCTCTTGAATTAAAAGAGTTAAAAGCGCAGTTATAAGAACTGACTGACAGAGGCTTTGCTCGACCTAGTTTCTCACCTTGGGGTGCACCGATTTTGTTTGTTAAGAAGAAAGATGGATCACTGAGATTGTGTATTGATTATCGATAGCTTAATAAAGTCACGAGCAAGAATAAGTATCCATTGCCCGTATTAATGACTTGTTTGACCAGTTAAAAGGTGCTATAGTGTTTTTAAAGATTGATTTCCGTTCTGGCTATTATCAGTTACGAGTGAAAGACTCAGATGTACAGGAAACAACTTTTAGAACCAGGTACGGGCATTATGAATTTCTTGCAATGCCATTTGGTTTAACAAATGCACCTGCATCATTTTGGATCTGATGAATAGAATTTTCAACCCGTATCTGGATAAATTTGTGGTGGTATTTATTGATGACATCCTGGTATATTCCCGAGATGAAAATGAAGATGCTGATAAATTGAGAATTGTTCTACAAACTCTATGTGAAAAATAGCTGTAGGAAGTTGGTTTTCTTGGACATATAGTGTCGACAAAAGGCATCAGAATGGACCCGAATAAAATATCAGCCATTGTTAACTGGAAACCACCAAAAAATGTCATTGAAGTCAGAATTTTTCTGGGATTAGATGGATACTATCGGAGATTTGTAAAAGGATTTTCGATAATAGCTTCTCCGATGACACGGTTGTTGTAGAAAGATATGAAATTTGAATGGACCGATAAATGTCAGTAGAGTTTTGAAAGATTGAAAGCCTTGTTGACTGAAGCACCAGTTCTAATTCAGCTTGAATCGGGTAAGGAATTTGTAATTTACAATGATGCGTCATTGAATGGTTTAGGTTGTATTTTGATGCAAGAAGGTAAAGTAATAGCCTATGCTTCTAGATAGCTAAAACCACATGAAACGAATTATCTGATACATGACTTAGAATTGGCAGCTATTGTATTTGCCCTGAAAATTTGGCGAGACTATCTATTTGGTGAAAAATGTCATATATTCACTTATCATAAAAGCTTAAAGTATTTGATGTCGCAAAAATATTTGAATCTGAGATAGCGCATGTGTGATCGTGTCTGTCAAGTCTTAAAAATTTATAAAAAGGATGATTGAACATGGAAACTAACTAAGACAATGATGGAGGCAAGCGCACCTATCGAACATTAGTATAGATGGCGACAAGACCAGATTGTCGAACCCAAAGGAACCAAAAGTACTAATATTAACTCTCTTTCTATTATTTAGCCTAAGAATTAAGTGGATTTTTTATATAATCTAAAATTAGCTAATTAACTAAGCTAAAGATGCTAAGACAAAGAAGAAATTAGAGAAGGACTTGAGGAAAAACCGATTGATTTAGACAATACCGAGGAAGAATCCACCTAGACTTCACTTGTTATCTAACTCTGAACCAGACGATTTATTCACTTGACTTGATCCGTAGGATTCCCTAATTTATATTAATACCTTTCTACAAGGCTACTAACGTCTAACCCTAGGTTGATTAATTGAAACCTCTTTTTAATTAAAACCACTAGAATTGCATTAACTTGATCTATGGACTCCCATATTTGGTTTGACCCTAATTCGGCCTATTTTCGTCACCCTATCTCTAGGTGCGCGAGAAACTCCACTTAACTATGCTAGATTTACTTTTAGACAGGGTCTCTTCCTCCTCTGCCTAAGCACATCACACTCGAATCAATATTCCGGAAATACCAAAACAAGAATTAAGAACACATAGTTAAGAATAAATCAAATATTTATCATATAGCTCAGATAACAATAACAAGATCCGTCTTAGGTTTCATCCCCCTCAAGTATCTGAGGGTTTAGTTCATAATTGTAAAAGAAAACATTTCAGAAGAAAAGATAAAACAAAACATAAGAAATCCCTAAAACCCCTGAAGGAATTGAAGGAGAGATCCTCCGTCTTGAGTATGATTTCGGCTTCTTGAGATGAATCAACTACCTTTCTTCGAGTAAATCCTTGAATTTAACTGCTCTGGCTCCACTCTTCAGCCTAGCTGAACGCCTCCCTAAAGGTTGGCCTCTAAGGTCTTTATATAGGCTTTTGGAATATGTTTCTTTGCCTCTAAATATCCCAATCCGAATAGAATTCTATTTTCCTGCAGCAAGGACATGCCCATTGCAAACGCCGTGTAAATCATGGCTAGGCCGTGTTCAAACCTATTGATGAGGCACGGCCGTATTTTTTGGGGTCCAGGCCATGGTCAACCTTTCTTGCGAGGTACAGTCGTGTGGTCTTGGGCTCAGGCCGTGTGGATTTCATGCTTTGGCTCATTTTCTCCGTTTTCGGCCCGTTATTCGTTCTTTTCATCCTCCGGTGCTCTACTGAGTGTAAAATATGAAAACAATGACTAATAACCTGAATAATTACATCAACTGAAAACTTGTAATACTAATAATACGAGCTTCTTCTTCAAGATGTTGAAATTAAACGTATAGGCTCGCTTACTCACAGAACTGATAATTAATATACTTTGATAATAATGAATATACTTTGATTTTTTTTAAGAAAAAATCAATATAAAGTAAAACTTTAACAACTAAAATAATCTCATTAGGCAACTAATCAAAACAAATTTCGATAGAAGGGTAATCAAAAGGAATGGTGATAACAAATATGACATGGGTTTCGGGTTAATATTAGTGGGTTGAGTTAATAAAAAGGGTTGTTAGGATCAAAGGGGTTCACTAGGGGTCAATTATGAGGGTAGGCTTTTAGTGGAGTAAGTGGGTTAAATCCTAGGTGCCTTAATCATCTTTGTATATCAAATCAATAGTGTGGTCTCGACATGTATAATCGAAGCAAGTTCTAGAATAACAAATCAATGTTGACACACTCATAATCAAGAAAGTGAGCACGAAAAGAATGTATGCTCTAAAAGGCTCAAAATCTCACAAAAATTATAGGTATTTTGATGTCAACTCTGTAAATTTCAAACTTCAAGGTAACAATTTAGATTCAGGTAGACAACCTAACAAAATTTTAAAATTTTTGTAAATAGACTCATCATGCTTGATTCTCTAGTATCTTAAAGTTTAAATCATCATTGCACAATTATCAATGACTTAATCTAAAACATATCAATAAAAATCATGAATCAACAAGAATTTCATTCTAATTAGTGATATGAGAAATTTACTTTAAGACAGAATATCATTCAGGGATTTGGGAATAATGCAAAAAGTTAGGCACTTTTTTTAATAAACTTTCACCCCCCACACTTAAGATGTACATTGCCCTCAAGGTACAAAGATAGATAAACTGACAATATAGTGATAAAATCAAAAGATAGGGAGAGAAGTGAAACTTCCTGAATTTTGGATGGAGTTAATGAATAAGAAACAGGATAGGATTGGGTGGTGGTGAACGTAGGGAAGCGCCTTGAAGCATTTGAAATTGAATCCTTGAGGTAGCCGGCTTGATTTTATTATATCCTAAGCTAAATCTAAATGGAATGAAGAATAAGAAGAAAATAATAAAGAGAATAAAAATAAAAATGGAAGTAAAAATAAAAGTAAATAATGGAAAATGAAAGAAGAAAAACAACTAGAAAAGAAAAAAGGAGAAGGGGGTTTAAATAGAGATGCAGCTCAAGCCGTGTGTATTTCATGCTTTGGCTCATTTTCTCCGTTTTCAGGCCCGTTATTCATTCTTTTCATCCCCCGGTGCTCTAATTAGTATAAAACATGAAAACAAAGGATTAGGAGCACCTATTTCCATAATTAAAGTTATAAATCATCCAAAAACATGCTAAATGTAGGATTAAAATATGTTACTATTACAGTTTATCAATGTGTCTTAAATTATTGAAAGATTATGATCTGGTTATCGATTATCATCCGGGAAAAGAAAATGTTGTTGCTGATGCTCTGAGTAAAAAATCTTTGTTTGCCTTACAAGTAATGAATACTCGATTGTACCTGGCAGATGATGGCTCAATTTTAGCTGAGCTAAAAGCTAAGCAAACATTTACGCAATAGATCTGTGAAGCTTAGAAAAGTGATAATAAGTTGCAAGCTAAGCGAATGCGGTGTGAATCGACTTGATTGAAATTTGATTGGACTCAATGATTGTTTGTTATTCTGAGGTAGAGTTTGTGTACCGAAGAATTTGGAGCTTATACAGAAGATTTTGCATAAAGCTCATAATGGTACTATGTTTGTTCATTTGGGGAGCAATAAAATGTATAATGATTTGAAAAAGATGTATTGGTGACCGGGAATGAAAGGTGATATTTCTGAATTTGTATCTAGATGTTTGATATGTTAGTAAGTTAAAGCTGAACATCAGGTGTATTCAGGACTATTACATCCAATTACGATACCAGAATGGAAATGGGAAATAATTACTATGGACTTTTTATCGGGTTATCCCTTTCTCCGAAAAGAAAGATGACATTTGGGTAATCATCAACCGTTTAACGAAGTCTACACATTTTTCGAGCGTCTGATTTTTCTCTCGGATGATTATTTGAATTATATGTTTCTAAGATTGTCATATTACATGGGGTGTCAGTTTCTATCATTTTTTATAGAGATCTGCGATTTACATCCCGATTCTAGAAGAAGCTACAGGAAGCTCTAGGTGCACAATTACATTTCAATCGCATTTCATCACCGGGTGATGGCGGTCCGAGCGTGTATCTGATTTTTGAAGATATGCTTCGGTGTTGTGTTTTAGAATTTGAAGGCAATTAGGAAAAATATTTTCCTTTAGTTGATTTTGCATATAATAATAGCTATTAGTCAAGCATTAAAATGGCACCGTATAAGGCTCTGTATGGTCGCAAATGTAGAACTCTGTTGTATTGGACTGAGCTCAGTGAGAAAAAGATACATGGAGTTGATTTAATCCGTGAGACTGAAGAAAATTTGAAAGTGATTCAGGATAGCTTGAAAGCAGCCTCTGATCGTCAAAAATCCTTTGCGGATCTTAAATGAAAAGAAATAGAATTCCAAGTTGGTGACAAGGTATTCTTGAAAGTTGCGCCTTGGAAGAAAGTTTTTTGGTTTGGCCGTAAAGGGAAATTAAGTCTGCGATTTATTGGGCCATATGAAATTATCGAAAGAATCGGATCTGTTGCATACCGATTAGCCCTATCACCAGAGCTTGACAAAATTCACAATGTTTTTCACATGTCTATGTTAAGATGGTATCGGTCAGATCCTTCACATGTTATCTCCCCAACAGAGGTTGAGATTCAGCCTAACATGACTTACAGTGAAGAACAAATTAGAATTCTGGCATGTGAGATGAAAGAATTACGAAATAAAAATGTAGCTTTAGTGAAAGTTCTCTATCAACGACACGAAATAGAAGAAGCTACCTGGAAACTCAAAGAAAAAATGAAAAAGCAATATCCGAACCTCTTTACTAGTAAGATTTTCAAGGATGAAAATTCTTTTTTAGGGGGGAGAGTTGTAACAGCCCGTTTTCAATGAAATTGGAACAGTGGTTTCAAGACCACAAATTCGAGTTCGAAAGAAAAAGTTATTTTAATATTATTGCATGGTCTTCATTATGATAGAAAAGTTGTATGAAAATTTCATTAAGAAAATTTTACCGATTACAAGTTTAATTAGGAGGAAAGGACCAAATTGCATAAAATGTAAAAGTTGAGTTCTACTAGCTAAAAGTATCAAATAGTTATGAAATTCAAAATTTGAGGTCCTTCTATGGCAATTAGACCATTAAGTGGAGTTACTAGATAAGTATGATGATTCATCCATGGAAAATCTAATAAAAAAAAGGACTAAATTGGAAAGAAAAAGATAAAAAGATGATAAATTAATAAAATAAGAAAATATCATCATTTTAATCATCTTTCCCAAAATTAAATCCATGGAAACCCTAGCTAAGAGAAAAGAGTTCAAACAAACTTTGTTGGCTTAATTAGGCATGTAACACCCCAAACCCGGCCCAAACATTACGACCGAATACGGTATGTTCTAGAAGAAAAACATTTGTTGAAAACCCCTTTTTATTTACTTTAAATTTTATGGTAAAAAGAATATAGTTTTGTTTCAAACATTTGAGGTGTATATAAAAAACCAACACTTAGCTTTGTTTTTAAAATTAGTTAAGTCATGTTGTTATCAATTACATCAATGTACTCGATAGTACGAAAGAAAATCATTTACGTTTGAATTTAAGGAACTTGTGTAACCATTTTAAAGTTATTAGCGGTTTAAATAATTCATCCCAACCATGTAAAATAATAAAAAAATAATCTTAGGAGGCCTTATTACAAGCGAACAAATATAACCAAAATAAAATAAAACAATTCAAAATCCATTTAATCCATATTTTCTCTGCATGGCCACCTCGAGTCCTTCCGGCTCCTCACCCACGATCTACGAGTCACCTGAAAAATGTTAAAGGAAAACGTAAGTCACCAAGACTCAGTGTGTAACCCTTTTCCCGGTTTAATGCAACATCATACACACAAATCACAATCAAGTTTAACATGCACCCAACCTAACCATCCAAAACACCATTTTCTACCCGTGTGGTACCAAACCCTTTGGTGGTGCCAAACCACTTGGTGACTTAAAGTCACGATATCCATCAATGTTGTGGTGCCAAACCCTTTGGTGACCAAGTCACAAATAACAAGTTATGGGGCCAACCCACGTGTGATACCAAATCATGGCGTCAATCCCATAATATCATCGTGGGGCCAACCCTTTGTGGTGCTAAGCCACGGGACGAGGCGCTATGAGGTGCCAAACCTCTGGTGATCGTAATCACGAAATGTGGTACCAAACCACTGGTGTCCGTCGACACGAACATCACTTCCCCCTCCTCTCATACAACCCACATCAATCAATGATATGCATATAACAGGAATCATACCCACATATTTATTTAACAACATACCAAATATGTCATGCTTCCCAAAAGCATCATAAAGTAAACTCATA
Source organism: Gossypium rotundifolium (assembly GCA_025506655.1). NCBI lineage: Eukaryota > Viridiplantae > Streptophyta > Magnoliopsida > Malvales > Malvaceae > Gossypium > Gossypium rotundifolium. Next base: position 33,201,035 of record CP106733.1, on the reverse strand, counting down.
ACAACAAGGACTTACCTGATTCCTTGCTTATACCATGATGGTATTAAATCCAATTCTACACAATCCGGTTTAGTGTAATATATTGACACATTAATTAATTATAAAGAGTGTATGTACACACTGTTACTAGCAGTAGCCCTAAATCCAGAAGAATCAATCGCCACACTAGACTTCCTTGCCCCTATATTGACCATACATGAAAGTTAGTGACATGGCCTATTAAGCTAAACCACATAAATCCAAAGGTTACACTTGAAACGAAACCTTACCTCAAACGTCCTTTGATTATCAGCCACCACACACTATGTGTTTCTGCTTCCCTACAATCGGCAGTCATCCACATTAATAGCCTTCGGCTTACAATACTAAAAAGATTAGACTATTTAACAAATCCTTACCTCCACTTACCAACCAATTAAAAGATGATGGCTTCACTAGATCGTTTCCAAAACCTCGAAGGCCCTACAACAAACCGATTCCTACATCAGGTGATTTACACTTGCCATACAATACCGAACTCGGCTCTTACCCTTGTAAAAGTCGACAGAGAATAGAGAGAAAAAGAGATAGGCATTCAGCCTTGAGCACATACCTTCCTCTCAAACTGATTGGAGAAGAAAAGAGCACCCTTTGCTTTGATGTTTGGCCAAAGCTATACCAAATAGGGAGGAGGGGATTCGGCTAACTCAAGTTTGAAGGGCTAGAATTTTGAGAAGAGAAGAAGATAGGTTCGGCTACTAGGGAAAGAAGAAGAAAAAGAAAAGATGTAGGGGAAGTGGTGGTTTCGGCTAAGTAGAAGAAAAGAAGCTGGAATTTTTTTAGCAATGTAGGCAAAGCAACAAGAGGAAATTGACATGACAATTTGGAGAAGAAAGAAAAGAATTTTGAAGAACTTTGGCACTTCTTTGTTGCCTAAAACCGATTATGGTCAGCCCCTCCCCAAGGAGTCCCAAAATCGGCAAACACCCTCTTTTTGGGTGATAATTCCAGCCTTGAATTATCCAAGCTAATGCAAGATTTATCTTGCACTTAATCTCTAACTCACCTTCAACAATTTAATTGAAAAAAAACTACTAATAATGCTACCCTTGATGAAAATTAAAAGAAATAAGGCTTTATCTTTATCACCTTAAGAGTCCCTCATGCACCATCTCTCTCTCCCATTCACGGCCTCAAGGTAAAAAATAAAAATGCCATTTCTTTGCTTCTTGGGTTGAAGCAATGACCCATGCCACGACCTCCCTTAAGCGCCCAGACCAACTCTCCCAATTGACTTTCATGTCAATTAACCCTTTCATTTATTTATAAGACCTTCTTCTTGGCCCTTTTTTCTTCTAGCATAAAAAGCCCAAAATAAAAATGCTCCTTGCGTCCTTGTGTCTCGAACCCGAGACACGCCTCTTCTAAACTCTTAAGTGGCACCCCAAGCCACTCCAACCACTGGACTTTCATGCCATGAACCTTCACCAATTAGTTTTAAGGCCTTCCTACTTAAGCCCATCACCGCATAAAAATAAAACACAAAATGCCCCTCCAGCCACTCGAACCTATGACCTGCGCTCATTCTCTCCTCCAACTCTTTAAGGGCGCTCGGTTACCACCTTGCTACTGTCTTAATTCGTGACATGTTTCTCCCAAATTTATTCTTAACCCCTATCTCCTAGCTTCCCTCCTTTTAGGTACTTAAAAAGAAATTTTTTAACCCCAAGTCAGGCCTAGCTCGGGTTTAATTCTAGACCTTTAGAACATGCCAAATAAATCATAATATTTATTTCTTCAAGCACACACACACATGGGAACAAAAAATTAAATTTTCAAATAACCCCTAATTTAGGGTGTTCGAGTTCTACCCCTAAAAAATTTGACCTCGAAATTACAGATCGATCAAGAGTTGGGGGTATTGCTGCCGCATCACATCCTCGGGTTCCCATGTGGCCTCCTCCGTACCATGGTTCCGCCATAACACCTTCACCAAAGGCACTAACTTCCTTCGAAGAACTTTGACATCACGATCCGAGTTTGTTACGGCTCCTCCTCGAGCGACAAGTCCGAACTCACCTCAATTTACGCTCTTGGTACTACGTGACAAAATTCATAATGCACATCCACAACACACATAAGCATGCTATTTCATTTAATTAAGCAATTAATGCATAGGCCATAATCAGGATATTACAATTAAAGTTATAAATCATCCAAAAACATGCTAAATGTGGGATAAAAATATGTTACTATTACGGTTTATCAATGTGTCTTAAATTATTAAAAGATTATGATCTGGTTATCGATTATCATCTGAGAAAAGAAAATGTGGTTGCTGATGCTCTGAGTAAAAAATCTTTGTTTGCCTTACAAGCAATGAATACCCGATTGAACCTGGTAGATGATGGCTCAATTTTAGCTGAGCTAAAAGCTAAACCGACATTTCTGCAATAGATCTGTGAAGCTTAGAAAAGTGATAATAAGTTTCAAGCTAAACGGGTACAGTGTGAATCGACTTCTAATTCAGAATTTCAGATTGGACTCAATGATTGTTTGTTATTCTGAGGTAGAGTTTGTGTACCGAAGAATTTGGAGCTTATACAGAAGATTTTGCATAAAGCTCATAATGGTACTATGTTTGTTCATTCGGGGAGTAATAAAATGTATAATGATTTGAAAATATGTATTGGTGACCGGGAATGAAACGTGATATTTCTGAAGTTGTATCTAGATGTTTGATATGTTAGTAAGTTAAAGCTGAACATCAGGTATATTCAGGACTATTACATCCAATTACGATACCAGAATGGAAATGGGAAATAATTACTATGGACTTTTTATCAAGGTTATCCCTTTCTCCGAAAAAGAAAGATGACATTTGGGTAATCATCAACCGTTTAACGAAGTCTACACATTTTTTCCAGTACGTACAGATTTTTCTCTGGACAGATTAGCTGAATTATATGTTTCTAAGATTGTCATATTACATGGGGTGTCAGTTTCTATCATTTTTTATAGAGATCTGCGATTTACATCCCGATTCTAGAAGAAGCTACAGGAAGCTCTAGGTGCACAATTACATTTCAATACTGCATTTCATCACCAGACTGATGGCCAGTCTGAACGTGTAATACAGATTTTTGAAGATATGCTTCGGTGTTGTGTTTTAGAATTTGAAGGCAATTGGGAAAAATATTTGCCTTTAGTTAATTTTACATATAATAATAGCTATTAGTCAAGCATTAAAATGGCACCGTATAAGGCTCTGTATGGTCGCAAATGTAGAACTCTGTTGTATTGGACTGAGCTCAGTGAGAAAAGGATACATGGAGTTGATTTAATCCGTGAGACTTAAGAAAATTTGAAAGTGATTCAGGATAGCTTGAAAGCAGCCTCTGATCGTCAAAAATCCTTTGTGGATCTTAAACGAAAAGAAATAGAATTCCAAGTTGGTGACAAGGTATTCTTGAAAGTTGCGCCTTGGAAGAAAGTTTTTTGGTTTGGCCGTAAAGGAAAATTAAGTCCGCGATTTATTGGGCCATATGAAATTATCGAAAGAATCGGACCTGTTGCATCCGATTAGCCCTACCACGAGCTTGCGAATTCACAATGTTTTTCACATGTCTATGTTAAGATGGTATCGGTCAGATCCTTCACATGTTATCTCCCCAACAGAGGTTGAGATTTAGCCTAACATGACTTACAGTGAAGAAACGGTCGAATTACGGCATGTGAGATGAAAGAATTACGAAATAAAAATGTAGCTTTAGTGAAAGTTCTCTAGCAACGACACAAAATAGAAGAAGCTACCTGGAAACTCAAAGAAAAAATGAAAAAGCAATGTCCGAACCTCTTTACTAGTAAGGTTTTCAAGGATGAAAATTCTTTTTAAGGGGGGAGAGTTGTAACAGCCCGTTTTCAATGAAATTGGAACAGTGGTTTCAGGACCACAAATTCGAGTTCGAAAGAGAAAATTATTTTAATATTATTGCATGGTCTTCATTATGATAGAAAAGTCATATGAAAATTTCATTAAGAAAATTTTACCGATTACAAGTTCAATTAGGAGGAAAGGACCAAACTGCATAAAATGTAAAAGTTGAGTTCTACTAGCTAAAAGTATCAAATAGTTATGAAATTCAAAATTTGAGGTCCTTCTATGGAAATTAGACCATTAAGTGGAGTTACTAGATAAGTATGATAATTCATCCATGGAAAATCTAAGAAAAAAGGGACTAAATTAGAAAGAAAAAGATGAAAAGATGATAAATTAATAAAATAAGAAAATATCATCATTTTAATCATCTTTCCCAAAATTAAATCCATGGAAACCCTAGCTAAGAGAAAAGAGTTCAAACAAACTTTGTTGGCTTAATTAGGTATGTACCCTTGCCCGTTTTTAATGATTTTTACATTTCTAATATCATAATAGCTTAATCTCGCTATCTCGGGGATTAATTTGTAATAGGGTTTTTCCTTGGATGAATATAGATGAATTATGGAATTTATAGTAGATAATGAAAGGGTTTTTTAAAGATAAACAACTTTTGTAAATAAAATTTTGATGAAATTGTGATTTAGGGACTAAATTGAGAAGATGAAAAATTTATGGAAAAATTCTAAATTTTGTGAAATACATGGGTTGTAAATGTTAAATGTAAAAATTGGCTAGGCTTGGAATAAGGATTAAATCGTATGAATTTCATTTTTTGAGCCTAGGGATGAAATCATAATTAATCAAAAGTATAAGGGCAAAATGGTAATTTTACCTAAGATGTGAATTGAATGGAATTGAATGTGAATTTTATTAAATTAAGCTAAATTTACTCATATAGATTCAAATAGACCAAATATGAAGCTAGATCGAGATAAAAAGAAAGTATCGGATTAGTAGATTACAAATACACCAATATTTGTCGAGGTAAGTTCGTGTAACTAAATTGTATATGTATATATTTGAATTGAATTGTATGTATGTGATTGTATTATTGCCATGTATATGAAAGTAATCACATGTCCAATGATGACCGTCAAGTATTAAATCCCGTTTGAATAAATGAAATTCGATGGATACCGGGTTCCCGAATTTGTTGTGGTCCTGCATATGTTATAGACACACCACAGCTCGAAAGAGCGTCCCGTTATATGGTTCTTGCGAGCTTTCCATTAATACCTCTTTGGAGCATCCCGATCGGTCGTGATCCTACATGTGTTATGGGCACATCGCAGCTCTTATGAGCGTCCTGTTATACGGCTCTTCATGAGCTTCCCGAGTAAGGGCTCTTTGTGATCTTCCCGATATGGATCGCTTGAACTTCTCGATATATGACTATCCAGAGCTTCCGATTAATGGTTCTTCAAAGCTACCCATTATTGGCTCACATGAGCTTCCCAATTATGGCTCTTATGAGCTTCTTGTTATACAGCCCGGATGAGCTTCCTGTTATAAGGTTTGAGAGAGAGGACTTCTCGATTATGTGTTCTAATGAGCACCCCCGAATATGAATTGACGGATCTCTAATTCGCACACTTCATGTGTACTACCCTTGTATCCATCAATATTTTAAATGATTCAATGGGTGAAGTTTCGATATGAGATGAAATGAATTCAAGATGAATTACTATGAGAAATATTTGATGTACAAAGATATTATATGTACATGTATACTTGAAGAGATAAATACACGTATGTGGAAATTGAATATTGATGAGCTTATTCATGTTTCTTGGTATTTAAGTGAATTACATGACTAATATGCTTGATGAGGATATGTGCTAGGCTATTGGCCAAATTTGGTTTGAGTATGTTTACTTGCTTACCGTAAATGTAAATGAATGGTAAGTTTATTTTCCATTATACGAACTTACTAAGCATTAATGTTTACTTTGTTTAAATTCCTCTGTTTTATAGTATTCGGAAGCTCGTAAAGGTTGGAAGTAGGTTAGAGCAACATCACACTATCCTTCAGCTCGTTTTGGTGTAAATAGCAAAATTTCTTTTGGGTATAATGGTATGTATAGGTCAAATTGGCCAAGTGATGGCATATAAATATTTGGTTGAAACTAGCCATTGGTATGGCTTGTGTTTGGTATATTTTGATATGTAAATATATGGCCTAAACATGTTTGATGTGTGTGTTTGAAATGGTTAAATGGTGGAAAGTACATAGACCAATTAATGATTGGTTTGAGATAGCATAATTGGTAAAATATGCCTATATGCACAAATGTGTATTTGGTAAGTTTGAACACTTGAACATATGTGATAATATGTCATGTATAAGACTTAGTTTTTGAATTGGTTGGTGAATGCATTAAAGTGTTGATGTAGGTGGAAGACAAATTGGCTGAGAAATAAGGCTTGGAAATGGCCTTATTTTGTCCACACAGGCAGAGACACAGGTGTATGTCTCAGCCATGTGTGACACACGGCCTAGCACATGGGCATGTGTTTTGGTCGTGTGTCCCCTGCATCTTTAAAATTTAAAATAGAATGCTCAATATTTTTCACTCGGCCTGGCACACGGGCATGTGGCTTGGCCGTGTGACCCCTTAACTACCCACGACCTAGCACATGGGCGTGTGACTTAGCCGTGTGACACAAGTCAGAGAGTTACACTGGTACGAAAATGGGCTGGGACACGCTGTGTACCCTATTTCGAATGCCCACACGGCCTAAGACATGGGCGTGTCTTTTAACTGTGTGAGCCACATGGCCTGACCACGCAGGCTTGTGTCCCTTGCACCAAGGAAAAATTTTAAAATTTTGAGAAAAATTCTCTGAGTACTCGATTTAGTCGACTTGTTTCTAATGTATGTTTTGAGCCTCAAGGGCTCATATAAGGTACTATATGAATAATATCACACGAATGTGAAATAATATGAAATGTCTGTATTTGATCTATTTATTCTAGTAATGCTCCGTAACCCTGTTTTGGCGACAGATACGGGCTAGGGGTGTTACAAACATGAAAGGAAGTTTCACTGATATGGCGAAGCATCTAAAATATTGTCGAGAGGAGCCGTATAACATGGAGGATCGGGTGGAGACCGCCACCCAGATAACAATTACTCACCTTGAGCAAATAGGGATATTTATATGTTAATTTATTTGATACCCTCGTATGATAATGCTTATTTATGATGTAGTGAAGGAACTCACTAAGTTTTCTTGAACTTATGGCGTTGTCTGATGTTCGTAGGATTTGTGAAGTTGTTCGAGGACTCAAAAGAGGGACCAAGCTAGATGTAGCTAAGTGCGGGGATCGCAGGTAGTTTGATACGAACTCGTTTCGGTGATGATTTGAGTCATTTAGATTGCCCGATCATTAAAATGAGAAGTATCATTTGAAATAGATAAAAGAGATTAAATTCGGCCAGGCATGGTATTCAGTTTCCAAAATAGGTTCAAAATGGCTAGGTGTAGTGATGATGATTAGTTGGCTATCAAAGAAAAACAAAGGAATAAGAAATAGTTTGGTTAGGATAGAATTGGATCGAAGTGAACTTAAGAATCAAGAATGAACCAACACTTTGATTGAGTGCTGACCCGAAACTTGTATGATCTTAAGGGTGATGGATGTTGAAGGATAGATTGACCGTGACCCTCTATCAAGATTGATAGGAACCAATCGGTATATGGGTGAATGCCACACTCGGTTTAGGAGTGATAAGTTCGAAAAGAAACAAGGTAGACGCCACTAGCTTTTGCTAGATAAGTCAGCTTGAGTCTTAAAACGAAATAGGAGAGTTGGAAAACTCACAAAATTTTATAAACCTTCAAAAGGTAGCAAAAGTCCATTACAATGAGCTGATTACAAGTATTTACATTACTAGATAAAGGCCTAGCCGAATAGTCACAATGATCAGCTTAAATGAGCTAATAATGAGCTGAAATTAACTTAGTCCCTAAGCACAAACTCTTGAAATCTCTAGGCCAAAGTAACAGCAACTATCAATATGATCTAATGTTCCAATTCAGCTGATTTAATGAGCTTGAATGCTTAGGTTTCATTCTTGAGCAGCCAAAGAGTTTAGGAAAAGCTTTAAATTCTCCCTTGGACAGACGAATAGACACCATGGAGAAGAAGAATAGGCTGCCAAATTTTAAAGGATGTATAATGCTCTCCTTTAAATGATGTATAATGCTCTCCTTTAATTAATGTAACAGCTCCTTTTAATGATGTAACAGCTCCTTTAAATGATGTATAATGCTCTCTTTTAAATGATGTAACTGCCCCTTGTATGTAACCTGTAACACCCCAAACCCGTAATTGTCGTCAAAATAGGGTTAAGAGGCATTACCTATCAATTCAAAACATTCAATATCATTCCACATCCAAACATAGCAAATCACACTCAATTAGTCCCTTAATGAGGTCTACGAGACCTTAAACACGTGTTAGGAAGAGGTCGGGATCAAACTGAACACATACAAAAATTTTTAGAAATTTAAAAATTTTTCTAAATTGCAAAGGTCACACGCCCGTGTGGGTAGGCCGTGTGCCTCACACAGCCTCGGACACGCCTGTGCGTCCAAGTCGTGGCAAAACAAGGCATACATACGGACTTGTCCACACGGCCTGAGACACGCCCGTGTGCCTCACCCGTGGTCGACACTGACTTGCACCACACAACCGATCCTGCGCCGTGTGTCCAGCACTGTGGTCGAGCGACTTGAATCATATTACAAATTTAAGGGACACGGTCGAGCCACTGCATGAGTGTGCTCAATAATAATGGGCAAATATAGGCCATTTGTAAGGCCAATTTGCCACCCTCACTTAGGGTCTCACCTACAAGCACAATCCAATTCAATTCCACACACCAAATGGCAACCAAACATACCAAAACATACTCATATTAATAACTTAACATCATCATTCATCTTCCTATACAATTTCACCTTAACAAGTCAATCCAAATTATCATCTACACCTTCAAAAATCATGTAAGCCAAACATCATATAATCCATACCACAAGTTTATATTTAAACCATCTATCTCATCAACCAAATTAAGAATAAAACCTACCATTTCCATCATTTTCATAGCCCACATAATATATCCAAATTCAATCCACTTCCAAGCCATATCACATGGCATGGTCCAAACATCTCAAAATATACCATATCAACTAGCCTATACATGCCATACACCAAATATATATAAATCTTTCTAAAGTACCAAAATAGATAGCTAATAGTTTGATTGAGTCGCTGACGATCCCAGGAATCTGAGCTAGCTTTAAAGACACTATAAAATAGAGAAAACTTCACACAGTAAGCTTAAGAGCTTAGTAAGTTCGTAATATAATACATTTAGTTCATAATATAATTACAATATGCAAAGATAATCCATCACATAGATCAACTCACAAATACATATACCATATCATCCATAGCTAATATACTCACTTAACCATCCATAAATCCATTTATGAATTCATCAACCACATAGGTTACGCACGTACCTTAGCCAACATTTAGTTATCAATCATTCATGGTACTTAAAGGTCAATACTTCATTTCGACCAACCTTCGTTATTCGTTCGATTTATTTGCACACTTAGTGCGAAATTCATAGTAGAAGCTTAAATATTATCGCACACTTAGTGCCTTTACTTTAAACCAAATTTATCTCGGTATCGCACACACAATGCCAATCAATAAGCCGAAGCTTTCATTACTTCGCACACACAGTGCTAATTACTTCTGTCTCGGATTTTATTACGCACACTTAATGCCAAATTTCTCAACTTCACATATAACATTTCTAATTCAATAACTATACATTCATTCATTTCACATCACATAGATATAAATTTAACAATTTGTATTATACCCGAACTTACCTCGGTCGTCGAAGTAACGAAACGAGTCGATTAATCGAGCACTTTATCTTTGCCTCGATCTCAATCCAAATCCCTCCTTTCTTGGTCTATACATATTCAAATTTAGCTCATTCAATCACTAATTCATTCAATTTAGTCCAACACACATATTTAGGGTATTTTACAAAATAGCCCCCATATTTTCACATTTCGACACTTTAGTCCCTATTTCACAAAATCACAAAATACACAAAATTTCTCTTCACTTATGCCTAGCCGAAATTTCCTCGTGCTAATACAAGCCCATATATTTCATTTATTTCACATTTTATTCCCTCAAAATATTATTTCACAATTTAGTCCAAATTACTCAATTTCACCAAAAATTCAAAGACAAAACATGTTAATCTTTCACATATCTTTCATATTTCCTCATCAACTATTACAAAGCTCAAACATTCATCAATGGAATATCTCAAAATCACCATCAAATTCTAAAATTAAAGCATGGGTTTGATAGAACACAAAGCAACGATCACAAAAAATGTAGAAATTATAAAAAATCGAACAAAAACTAACCTTGAATCAAGCCACAAGTGTGCCGAATATACAAAAGCTTTAAAACCTTATTCTTTAGTCAATATTCGGTGGTGACAAGATGAATATGGCTTTCTTTTTCTTATTTGTTTTATTTAATATATATTAATATACTTTTTACCATTTTACCCTTTATTATTTCATTTAAATTTCCACCAACTAAAGCCCATTTTTGTCCATCCATCCTTTTAAAGATTTATTAACAACATAAGGACTTCTCATTTAGAAAGCCATGACAAATAAACAATTTAACAATCAGCACACAGCTTTTGCATTTTATGCGATTAAGTCCTTTTTCTTAATTAAGCACACAATCGATAAAATTTTCACATAGAACACTCACACATGCTCAATCACATATTATAAACACCAAAAATAATATTAAAATATTTTTTCGACCTCGAATTCATGGGCCCAAAACCACTATTCTGACTAGGGTCTAAACTAGGCTGTTACATAACCGATTCCAATAGAAGTCTCATTTAACACCTTGTAATAGCCCTTGTTCATAATTGCTTCCAGCTGATTAGTCACCTACAATCAAACACATTAAAAACACATTTAACACATTTAAACACATATTAAACTTAATAAGTTTAATTAATAAACTGTGTAACACCCCTTACCCGTATTCGACGTCAGAAAAGTGCAGGCGTTACCAGACTTATATGCAACAAATCATACAAAACCGATACATGACTTTCCGCTCAAATTTAAAAATTTTCATAAACCTACATAACACCCCTTAATCAAGCCTATATGGCCCGAAACACATTTTAGGAATGGTTCAAAATCAAATTGAAATCTTTAGAAGATCTCTAAAAAAAACTTAGAAAATTCTCATCAAACAGTCCACACGCCCGTATGGAAGAAGGGACACGATGTGGCATATCATATGCCCGTGTTCCACACCCTGTGGATTTATTTCTCATTTCGAACCTACAGGGGTTTTCACACGGCCTGGCACACGCCCGTGTCCACGACCGTGTCCCTCACATAGCCATGACACGCCCGTGTCTTAGCCCATGTGCAAAACTTTGACATTATATTTCTAACATCATCACCCTAATAATTTCACATGACTAAGGCACACGTCCATGTCCTTAGACTGTGTGGCGAATTAAATTCCTAAATTTAGGTGCAGACTTCACACGACCTAGGTACATGCCCATGTTCTATGGTCGTGTCTTCTACACGGATAAGACACACGGCCATGTCTCAACCCGTGTGGTTACTACTGGGCATTTTTTCTTACCAACTTAGAATGTAGGGGGACACACGGCCAAACCACATGCCCATAGGGCAGACCGTGTGTCACACATGACCTAGACACACGACTGTGTGTCTACCCGTATGGACGATAACAAGGCTATCAACCAAGCCTTTTTGCCATCCATACTTACACCAATATAAACTACATAACAAAACCTATTCATTCATACATAAAAATATACCAATTGCTCAACCATACAATTTGCACATTCATATTAAACATCCTCACTTTCATATATTAATGAGAATTAGCCATCAACTATGGCCTTATAGAAAAAAATTATCATCAAAACAAGCCAACACCTTTGGCCAAAATAATATGACACTTGATAAAAGACTAAGTCCCTATACATGCCATACTCAAAATGCTAAATCTAATTATACCAAAATGTGTGGATAGTGTGAGTGATCCTCCAACGGTCTCCGTATCTTGAGCTGGCTCTTCGACACTATAAAACAAGGGAAAAGAGAAGGGAGTAAGCTTTAAGCTTAGTAAATCTATATGTAAACAATAAACATCATACCACGTACTTACCAATCAAGAACAATTTAGATCCTCATCATTATACTTACTCATTTCAAATCTTACCACATTCCAAACACATGTCATAAAACATTGCTCACATTTACATACACTTATACCCTGCACTTATCACCACAAAGCCATAAGTAATTTCACTTATACAAAGTATCTCGATGAACACTTCAGAATAATACTAGATACACGGTGGTTTCGCACACAGCCCACCATTAGTAAATAACGAGGTGGTATCGCACACAGCCCACCAATAATAAATACGGTGGTATCACACACAACCCACCAATAATAATGAATACGATAGTATCGTACACAGCCTACCAATAATAATATAACCACGGAGGTTTATCCTTATCATTTTTCTATTCCGAAGGTTCATCCGAGAATTTCCTCACTTTCTATCATTCTAATAGATATCAATAATATTCATTTACATTTCACACAATGCATTAATATGTAAAAGTATAAGTAAAAATGATGTATCATTTACACATAAACTTACGTCGATACAAAATATGTCAATTTGCAATTTAGTTTGAAACCTTGCCTTTTCTTCGGTCAAGGTTGATTCCACATTCTTCTTGATCTATAATGACATATTTAACTTATTAAATCACCACATTATTCAAAACATTTCAAAGTTTCTATTTGGAAAATTTATCGTTTTGCCCCTACACTTTTGTAGAATTATAATTTTGCCCCTAAGTTCGTAAAATGAAATGTGTTCATTTTTGTACACCCAAGCCTAGCCGATTCATATTCCCTCTTATAGAAACTCAAATTTTCAATAATTACACACATTTACCACCTATTTTACAACCTTTACAAAAAGGTCCTTTTAGGTGTTTTCATGGAAACACCTTTCACAAAAGTTGTGTATTTAACAACCAAGATTCATTTTATTCCATAAAATTTCAGAAATCAACATGAATATTCACATGGAAAAACCCTAAACTCTTTACCATTTTACAAAATAATCCCCTCATTAGCTAGATTGTGCTACAAGGGTCCCAAAAGTACAAAAATTATCAAGAAAGACCACCAAAATCACTTACTTGCAAGGAGGATAAGTTGCTAACAATTTCAAGCTTCCAAAACCCCTCTTTGGCTGATATTTTTGGTGGAAGAAGATGAAGATGAAATGTGATATCATCTTTCTCTTTATTTTATTTTATCTTATCAATTAGTCACCTAATTCACCTACTTTAACCAAATTCTTATTTTCTTGTCCCCTCTGGCCGACCAACCCTTGCCTAAGGGTTTAATTGCACATTAAGGACCTCCAATTTAAGGTTCTATAGTTATTTGGCACTTTTAGCTAGTAAAATAAAACTTTTGCACTTTATGCAATTTAGTCCTTTTTGCATTTAAGCATACAATCACCAAAGTAATTCACCAAAATTTTCATGCACTCATATAATCATGATATAACACTTAAAATAATATTAAAAATAATTTCTCTGGCCTCGAATTGGTGGTTTTGAAACCATTGTTTCAACTAGCCCTAAAATCGATCTGTTACAACTCTCCCCCTTTAGGGATTTTCGCCCTCGAAAATCTTACCGATAAAAAGGTTTGGGTACTATTCTCTCATGGCTAATTCCGGTTCCCACGTAGCCTCTTCTACACCATGTTTTTGCCACAACACTTTCACTAAGTATATACTTTTATTCCTCAACTAGTTAACCTCTAGAGCCAAGATCTTAATTGGTTCCTCTTCATAGATCATATCTGGTCGTATCTCAAATTTGGTCGGAGGAATCATATGTGAAGGATCAGAATGATATCGTCGCTACATCGACACATGAAACACATTGTGTATTCTCTCTAACTCCACCTGACAAAGCTAACTGGTAAGCTACTGCTCCAATCCTTTCAATAACCTCATACGCCTATGAATCGCGAACTCAATTTGCCCTTACGACCAAATCTGAATATTTTCTTCCACGGGGATACTTTCAGGAATACTTTATCACCCACCTGAAACTCAATTTCTTTTCTTTTCAAATCTGCGCATGACTTTTGTCGGTCTGAAGCAGCTTTTAGACTATCACGGATCACTTTCACTTTCTCTTGATTTCTTTAACCAAATCAACCCGTGAATTTGCTTTTGACTAAGCTCGGTCTAATACAAAGGACTTTGACACTTGTGTCCGTATGATGCTTCGTACGGTGCCATCTGTATACTCGACTTATAACGTTGTTATAGGCAAATTCGACCAAAGGTAGATATTTTTCCCAACTACCTTCGAACTCTAAAACACAGCATCAGAGCATGTCTTCGAGAACTTGAATCACTCTTTCGGATTGACCATCGGTTACGGATGGAACGCGGTACTAAAATTCAATTTCGTACCTAAGGCTTCTTGCCACTTTTTCCGAACCTCAAAGTAAACCTCGGATCTTTAACCAAAATAATGGACATAGGCATCCCATGTAATCTCACAAGTTCGTCATTATACAGCTTAGGCAACTTGTCAAGTGAGTAATCAATACGTACCGATATAAAGTGAGTCAATTTCGTTAATCTATCAACTTTAACCCACACAGCATCTTTCTTTTTCAGAGTCTTAGGTAACCCTATTACGAAATCCATCATGATCCGGTCCTATTTCCACTCAGGAACCATCACTGGTTGAAGTAAACCCAAAGGTACCTGATTCTCATCTTTCACTTGTTGATAGATCAAACACTTTGTAACAAACTCGGAGATGTCTCTTTTCATACCCGACCACCAATACAACTTCTTCAAATCATTATACATTTTTGTATTACCCGGATGTACTGAAAACAACCATTGTGTGCTTCATATAAAATTTTCTGAATCAACTCATCATCTTTCGGTACACAAACTCTATCACGAAACAACAAACAATCATCTGGACCAACCTAAAAATTAGAGTTACTCCCCTGATTCACAATGAGCTCTCTTAGCTTGCATTCCATTATCATTCCTTTGAGCTTCACAAATCTGTTGAAGAAACAATAGTCTAGCCTTCAACTCGACCAATATAGAACCATCATCAGACAACGTCAAACTCGTACTCATAGCTCTCAAAGCATACAAGGATTTTCTGCTCAAGGCATCAGCGACCATATTCGCTTTCCCTGGTGATAATCAATCACCAGCTCATAATATTTCAATAATTTCGAGCCACCTCTATTGATGTAAATTCAAGTCCTTTTGGCTCATAGGTACTTCAAACTTTTGTGATCTATCAAGATTTGGCATTTCTCACCATACAAATAATGATGCCAAATATTCAAAGCAAAGACGACGGCAGCCAATTCCAAATCGTGCGTCAGGTAATTCTTTTCATGTGGTTTTAGCTATCTTAAGGCATAAGCTACTACCTTGCCCTCTTGCATCAACACACAACCAAGACCATTCATTGACGCATCACTATAGATTACCAACTCCTTTTCGGAATCAAGTTGTACCAAAACTGGGGCTTCAGTCAACAATGCTTTCAGTTTCTCAAAACTCTATTGGCACCTCTCTGTCCATTTGAACTTGACATCTTTATGTAGCAATCCGTCATCGGTGTAGCAATTATGGAGAACCCTTTAACGAACTGTCTGCAATAACCCGCTAAGCCCAAAAGCTCCTAATCTCTGACACATTCCTCAGCGGTTTCCATTCAACAATAGCCAAGATCTTACTCGAATCAACTCTAATTCCATCACCCGACAGATGTGTCCTAAGAATCAACCTCTAAAGCCAAAACTCACTTTTTGAAACTTAGAATACGAAAATGGGCCTATGCTTATCTCCGATGAAGTGACGCCACAATCAAGGGAGGAGCCTAGGTTCAAGTCACGTGGGGCGCAAATAAAGAGTTTTATTTTCTTTGCAAGGAGCAAGGAGTTGGACGGCACCAAGGCACTTGGGAAGAGTTTAATTCTCTTTAAAATTGGCTAAATAGGTGGATCAATGATGGATAATTATTGTTTAAGAGATAAGAGATAATTAAGGGATATTTCCATTAATTTTAATAAAGATAAGAGAAGTGATGGCCAAGTAAAGGAGTCTTGGCCTAGTAATTTCGACAAAAGGAGGAAAATAAGGCTATTCATCAATCTTACATTTTCCATTGAAGTCTCTGCGAAAATTTCTAGCAAACTCTCTCCTTTCTCTCTTATTTTTGCCATAGCCGAAATCTTTTTCTCCATAAATCCACCATTGTCGAATCCCTAGTGACTCTTTTCCTCTCTTTTCTTTTGATAAACCGACAACACAAATAACCTTTAGCCTATTTCTTGTTAAGTTCCAAAAGCCAAAAACTTGCTATTATCAAGACCATAGCGAATAGTTTGAGACTTCAAGCAAGGATTGCTGATCTCTAAAGTAAGGGTAAGATCTCATTCAGTTTCATCCTTTTCTTTTAAGATTTGCCAAAATCTAGGACTAACCCATTAATATCTTGTTGTCAAACTTTGAAGAGATCTTTCGAGATTTACTAAGTGTCGACTACAAGGAAGGAGAAATTCTTTTCAGAAGGTACACCATAGGCAGCGTGTTCCTAGTTATTCGGTGAGTTTGGATTTAAAATCCACAAGGTAAGTATCTATAGCATTCGCCAAGGCCATGTTGAGTAAATAGATGTGTTTCATTAATATTTAAAAGCCAAAACTAATCTATTCAAGTAATCTAGTGATTGCCGATTTCAAGAAAAAGGATACAAAGTTTAGGCATTTGATTAGACATCAATCGGCAAGGTAAGGATTTTAGTGTACTAATCCTACTAGGATTTGGATTTATGGCGAATGGCTCTTTACTAAGTATTAAATGATTGATTAAATGTAGAGATTTAAGAATTAAGGCATTAGATCAAGCTTTTGAGATTTCAATAATTTGTTAAGCGAATCGGTGTGTATTTACACTACTTTTTAATAAGATTTATGGCAATAATTAATATATGCATGTTTATAAGAATGTGAATATGGCTAAGATACCATGCTATGGTACAAAGTACTGTGAATGCGTTCCTACTCCTACTAGGATTATGTTAAATATCCATTCGACACACATATGACATTATAAGAATGTGAAATAAGAATTTGGCATGTTAATGCATGATATGTATGATATGGGGCATATGGGTTATATGAAAGGGAAGTGAATGTGGTGACCTAAGACCACGATAAGCGAATGTGGTGACCTAAGACCACGATATCTGAATGTGGTGACCTAAGACCACGATATCCGAATGTGGTGACCTAAGACCACAAATTTTATAAGGGCAATGAGCACGTCATTGCGTGACGCCTTCGATGGTGTGTAGCGGATAGAGGTTGACTTAGTAGTCCCCACGGTGTGCAGAGGATGGTGCGGGTGATGTGTAGCGGATGGCATATAGGTTTGGGTTCAAGGTTGCATCATTATTTCCTATCATTATATGAATATGCATGTAATATGTGAACCTATGCCTAAATTGTTAAATTTTAGTGTTGGTTACACATTGAGTCTGCTTGACTCACCCTTGTGGGATTACTTTTCGGTGACAATCGGTGATTGGCGAATTGGCGAGGAGCTTAAAAGGTGGCCATGCACAAGAAGGAAATTATTTATTTAGACATTTTAATTTTATTTAAGCACTTTAATTTATTTTGGGTTGTTTTAATGTAATAAGGCCATAGTATGAATTTTATTTTATGCATGCACGATAAATTATTTTATTATGATACTCTTTTCTTAAATTAACGACTAAGTTTATTTCATTTAAAATAAACCCTAAATGCTTTGTCACCTAAAGTAAAGGATTTTAGTAATGAAAATTAACTTGTTTTCAACTCAAGCCCAATCAAAACAATCTTTCTTTCAAAACACAAGTTTTTCCTAAGTAACAAAAGAATTTGAAACGGTTTACACCGGGAAACATACCAGATTCGGTCAAGGCTCGTGGGCCGGGTTTGGGGTGTTTCATTATCTCTTCAAGTATGCAAAACAGTTCTTAAATGCTCTGCATGCTCACCCTCATCCCGAGAATAAATTAATATATCATCAATGAAAACAACTACAAACTTATCCAAGTATGGTCGAAAAATACGGTTCATTAAATCCATAAATACAACAGGAGCATTTGTTAAACCAAATGGCATGACGAGGAACTCATAATGGCCATACCTTGTCCGAAATACAGTTTTCAATACATCTTGCTCCTTAACTCTCAGCTGGTAATAACCAGATCTCAAGTCTACTTAGAAAACACTGTGGCTCCTTTCAATTGGTCAAACAAATCGTCGATCCTTAGCAAAAGATATTTGTTCTTAACTGTAACCTTGTTGAGTTTTTCGTCTATACATAACCTTATCGACCCGTCTTTCTTTTTCACAAAGAGTGCTGAGCACCCCACGGAGAATAGCACGGCCTTGCAAAACCTTTATCAGTCAACTCTTGTAACTGAGCCTTCAATTCTTTTAACTCTAACGGTGCCATCCTATATGGGGCAACTGAAATAGGTGTTGTACCAAGTACCAACTCAATACTAAACTCAACCTCTCTAACTGGAGGCAATCCAGGTAACTCTTTTGGGAACACGTCCGGATACTCGTATACCGCAGGCACTAATTCAATATTCACTTCTGACTCTTGGGTATTTAACACAAATGCAAGATAGGACTCATACCATTTTCTCATACATTTCTCAGCTGCCATAGAAGAAATCACTACAGGCAAGCTATCGAATTCACCAGATTCAACTCAAATAATATCTCCATTTACACATATCAGTTCAATAAACTTACTACCATAGTTTACTAACACATTATGAATAGTCAACCAATCCATGCCAAGAATTAGGTCAAATTCATCAAATGGCAGTGCATGAGGTTAGCCGAAAAACAATGGCCTCTAATCATCAAAGGACATTTTCTACACACTTTGTCGACTATCACATGCTTGCCTAATGGGTTTGACACTTTTATCACAAATTCTATAGACTCAACAATCATATTCATGCTAGACACCAATTTCATACAAACATACGAATGAGTAGACCCTGGGTTAATCAAAGCAACAATAGAAATATCATGAAGAGACCCGTAATCACATCCGGGGATGATGCCTCTTCGCGATTGCGAATGGCATAAGTCCTTGCAGGCGCTCTACCTCTGATCTCACAACAGAATCTCTAGGCGCACCTCTACTGCTAGTCCCACTCCCTAGGTTATTCTGTGGTCTATGCCTCGAAGGTACATTACTCGCTCTCACTTCTTGTCTTTTATCTTTCTCATCCTTCTTAGGACAGTCTCGAATGAAGTGGTCTAGTGAACTGCACTTGTAGCAAGCTCGATTGTTTCCCCAACACTCTCCAGTATGTTGTCTATCACAACTCAGACACTCGAGTTTATTTGACTTCACATTACCCACACTTGCCATCGAGATGGCTTGAACTCTAGAGCCCGAATATGGGTTAACACGATCTCGGTGTGAATATCCAACTAAAGCGGTCCGAGGGTTCGTTTCTTTGGACCTCTTTGATTAGGATTGGAACAACTTACTCATCGGCCTCTTTTTTGCATCTCGGGCCTCAATCATAGCTTTTCCTTTTCCTTATTGAACTCTTCAGCCTTGCAAGCTCTATCGACCAATACCATGAATTCTTTAAATTCTAAAATCCCACTAACAATCTAATATCCTCGTTCAACCCATCTTCGAATCTCTTGTAGATAATAGCTTCGGTAGACACACACTCTTAAGCATACTTACTGAGTCTGACAAATTCTCGTTCATACTCTTCCATAGACATTTTGCCTTGCTTCAATTCGAGGAACTCTTTCCATTTCTAATCGATGAACCGCTGAGTATTTCTTTCGGAACTCTTGTAAGAAGAAATCCCACGTCACTCTCTCCTCGGAACTACAAATGTCAGCATTTTCCACCAGCGGTATGTCGAGTCCCTCAATAATTATACATCACATTTTAAACATTCCTCGGGCGTGCAAGAAAGTTCACCAAACACCCGTATAGAATTCTCAAGCCAGAACTCTGCTTTCTCAGGGTCTTCATCTATGTTGGCTCTAAATTCCTCAGCCCCTTGCTTTCAAATCTTACCAACCGGGGGTTTAGTTAGTCTTACTAAATCAATACCTTGAGAAGCTATGGAGACCAACTGAGGTATAGGAGGGGGTGGAGGAGGTTGAGCATTAAGATTTTCTTGTACAAACTTAGTATACTAGTTACTCATCATATGGAGAAAGGATTCCTGAGCCTCCTCTCCCTGACCTAAAGTCTCGGGTCTACTTTCTACTGGTGCAGTCCCTTGCGCGGGAGCTAGCGCATTACTAGCTGCATCATCAGTAGCAGCTCAATCGGGATCCATTTACTATATGAGAACACAATTTGAAATTGTCAAGAGTCACCACACTATCACAATATATTTATGGCATGTATAGCTAGACTCTCTCACACACACGCTACGACAGTCCGAGAACTGACTAAACCATAGCTCTGATACAACTAAATGTAACACCCTTTACCCGTATTCGAAGTCAGAATAGGGTACGAGGCGTTACCAGGCTTATATGCAAGCAATCATACAAAATCGAGACATGACTTTCTGCTCAAATTTAAAGCTTGTCATAAACCTACATAACATCCCTTAATCAAGCCTATATGGCCCGAAACACACTTTAAGAATAGTTCAATATCAAATTGAATTCTTTACAAGATCTCTGGAAAAAAAACTTAGAAAATTCTAATCAAACAGTCCACACGCCCGTGTGGAAGAAGGGACATGCCCGTGTGTGGTAATAACACCCCTATCCGTAATAAATCGCCAAAATAGGTAAGGGTAATCTGGGACTTGTAACTCAAACTGGAACAGTAAAACTTTAACTTATCAATCGTCAACATCATTCAACACTAATCCGACATATCATGCTTAAAACAATTATATAAGCTTATACTAAAGTGACCATTCCATGTAGTCATATATATATATAAGCATCTAAATACCACTTACAAATTAATCACATTTCAACATTCTTATCAACTCATCCATAATCACATATCATTCAAACCAAAATGCCAATTATGAATTTTACCACTAAATGCACACATCATATAATGCTTTAATATCAAACCAAATTTTCTCATATCAAGCCATATCACATAGCTTGATGATAATACCCAAAATTCATCTCACATTCATATAAACAAGTGAACATATAATCAACTTATTAACTAGCCTATACATGCCATATTACCCAATTTCAAAGAGTTCAGAAATACCAATTGCCTCTTGGATAATGTGATAAAATCTTCGATGACTTCCAACCTGAGTGAGCATTCTAATCACTGTAAAATACAGAGAATAGACAAAGTAAGCTAATAAACTTAGTAAGCTCGTATAATTATCAACACTATATAAAAGATTTAACATTAATTCAATATTTATTTCCTTAACAGTCATGTAATTCATGTGTGATTTATCACATCTACTCACGTGTCATATAAATTTATCAATGTCACTTGCTTGTCAAGTGTACCATGTATACCTGTACTGATTTGTATCATCATTTCTATTCTCACAGTATCATCTTTACAGTTGAACCCTTGAGACCAACATCGAAAACCCTGTCTCTTGCATACTAAGTGCCATTTATGTAACTAAACCATTTATTTCATTACGTATAACCTGTAACACCTTTATATAACCGATAGTAGAATTATACCCGTATAAATATTAACTCATCAGTAACCTCAATAATTCATAATTTGTAACAAATAATCGTTTTACTCATTTACCTAATTTTGAATAGAAAATAAATTTGGTCATACCTGACCATCCAAATTGTCTTACACATTCCGTACCACATTGGCACACAACTTTGTAAGCATCGAGCCTAAAGTAATATGCACCGGTATAAACCTGCTAGGCATAAGCCTAATAAAACTCACCGGCTCAAGGCCTGCTAGGCTTTTAGCCTGAAAAATCTCACCGGCTCAAGGCCTGCTAGGCTTTTAGCCTGATAAATTACACCGGCTTAAGGCCTGCTAGGCTTTTAGCCTGATAAATCACACCGGCTCAATGCCTGCTAGGCTTTTAGCCTGATAAATCACTAATACAAAATTTATTCTAGCACATAACTCACATATCCAAAATCATAAGTATTCATCATAATTCATACGGACTTCCAAATGTCGAAACTCAATTGAAGTAATTTTCTTAAACATGATTAACAAGGTATCACCCATTTGGCAATATCACATATAACTTCATATATTTCATTTCAACATGAATACGTGCATTTAATTAAAATTCAATACATCGAATTAATTATAAACTTACTACATGGTATCGTATGTAGATATATATAATCATATCATTTTACTCATCCAATTTGTACATCTATCATGCAACCTTCTTTACCATTATCAATCACACAGCTTTACGATCAATAATATTAACCCTATAAGTTTGATACTCACCTGCTCAAATTCAAATTTATAAATCATAAATACTTTTCAAGAAATTCAAGGCAAAAATACATTCAACTATTCCCAATTACTCGAAGTCACACACTTAGTGCCAATAGTTATTGAACATTATATATCGAATCCGCACACTTAGTGCTTGATACTTAAGCTTGCACACTTAGTGCAATTTTTACATCTGTAACCTTTTATACTCGCACCCTTTGTGCCGAAATTCAATTACTCAATATTCATCAATTCAAATTTATCAACTTTATTTGCATTTGGCAACCTTAACTTTTTTATACATTTCAATTTGGCACATATATGTATATATAGTATTTAATTTAATCAACAACAAATATTTACTTAGTAACTTACCACATACAAGGCATTTAATTTATCATATACTAAAGCTCAATTAACTCCAATATACATTTACTCAACCCCAAAGTACTTCATTACTACCAAACACAAGACCGAATATATATTATGGCATTCCATCATCATGTAATATTAATATAATCAAGTACAAAGCCATTTAACATATCTACCATTACATACTCTTAAATTTGGCGGATTATCCATCATTTCTTGTAACATATAATTTTTTTCTATCAATTTAATCATATAATTCAATGACGCAACATATTTATAGAGCCGATATTTTAGTAATTTATTCATTTTGTAAGCAATTAATATCAATTAAAATAATTTCAGTAGCTAATAATTCGATTTTTAACCATACGAACTTACCTCGTGTATCCATCGACTATTCGTTTACTTTCCAATTTTCCTCGACCAAAATCTTAAATTCGTTTGTCTTGATCTAATTTAACCAAATTTAACTCAATTATTCACTAACATAATCAATTAAATACATATACAAGTATTTTGGCCATTTTTCAAAATAGCCATTATATTTTCATACTTTAACAATTTAGTCCTTAATGCATAATTATGCAAAAATACACAAAATCCCAATATACATGTATTTAGCCAAATTTTCTATAGTATTTAAACAGCACATATTTTCATTTTATTCACATTTCTAACCACAAAAATTCTATCTTTTTCAATGTAATCCCAAATACTCAATTTCATCAAAAATCTCTTTATAAAACTTGTATATCTATAAACAACCATCAATAATTTAACAAGAAATATTAAAACAAACATACACTCATCAATGGCACATTTCAAAAACACAACCAATTTCAAAAATTGAGGTACAGATCAGTTAAACCGAGCTGCAACGAGCTCAAAAACATAGAAATCATTAAAAACGGATCAAAAACCATACCTTAATCCCTTAGAAAGCCATGGCCGAATGTTAAAGCTTCCAAAACCCTTTCTTTGTTTAGTTATTCGGTTGAAGATGATGAAAACATAATAAAAAAAATATCATATGGCTTTTATTTTATTAAGCATTATTCCATAATTTACCCAAATACCCATGTTTAATAACCATATAAATTATGTAATTCAAGGTCCACTACCGTCCACTCAAATATGCAATGGTATAATTACATGTAAGGACTCCCATTTATAAAGCCATTATCAAATAAGTCATTTTACTAATGGCACACATAGTTTTCGTTTTACGCAATTTAATCCTTTTTTATCGAATTAACTATTTAATCGGTAAAATTTCTTTACGAACTTTCACACAGTAATACTACCACACTGTAAACATTATAATAATAATAATATTTTAACTTAGTTAAGTGGTCCTGAAACCACTCGTTCCAATTAGGGTCTAAACCAGACTGTTGCAATGGCATATCACATGCCCGTGTTCCACACCCGTGTTGATTTATTTCTCATTTTGAACCTACAGGGGTTTTCACACGGCCTAACACACGCTTGTGTCCATGGCCTGTGTCCCTCACACGGCCATGACACGCCCTTGTCTTAGCCCGTGTGCAAAACCTTGATATTCTATTTTTGACATCATCACTCTAATAATTTCACACGGCTAAGGCACACGCTCGTATCCTTAGACCGCGTGGCGAATTAAATTCCTAACCAGGTGCAGACTTCACATGGCCTAGGCACATGCCCATGTTCTATGGTCGTGTCTTCTACACAGATGAGACACGCCATGTCTCAGCCCGTATGGTTACTACTGGGCATTTTGTCTTGCCAACTTAGAATACAGGGGGACACACAGCCAAACCACACGCCCATAGGGCAGACCGGGTGTCGCACCGACCTAGACACACGACCGTGTGTCTACTCGTGTGGACAATAACAAGGCTATATACCAAGCCTTTTTGCCACCATACTTGCACCAATATAAACTACATCACACAACCTATTCATTCGTACATAAAAACATACCAATTGATCAACCATACAATTTGCACATTTATATTAAACATCATCACTTTCATATATTAATAAGAATTAGCCATTAACTATGGCCTTCTACAAAAGAATTATCATTAAAACAAGCCAACACCTTTGGCCAAAACAATATGACACTTGATAAAAGACTAAGTTCCTATACATGCCATACTCAAAATGCTAAATCTAATTATACAAAATGTGTGGATAGTGTGAGTGATCCTCTGACGGTCTCTGTATCCCGAGCTGGCTCTTCGACACTATAAAACAATGGAAAAGAGAAGGGAGTAAGCTTTAAGCTTAGTAAGTCTATATGTAAACAATGAACATCATACCACATACTTATCAATCAAGAACAATTTAGATCCTCATAATTATACTTACTCATTTCAAATCTTACCACATCCCAAACAAATATCATAAAACATTGCTCACATTTACATGCACTTATACCCTGCACTTATCACCACAAAGCCACAAGTAATTTCATTTATACAAAGTATCTCGATGAACACTTTGGAATAATACTAGGTACACGGTGGTTTCGCACACAGCCCGCCATTAGTAAATAATGAGGTGGTATCGCACATAATCCACCAATAATAAATACGGTGGTATCAGATACGACCAAACAATAATAGTGAATATTGTGGTATTGCACATAGCCCAACAATAATAATAAATACTTAGACCCATTTCACATTCTGAGAGTTTTGAGCGGGCTCGATATAAATTGTAACACCCAAACCCGGCCCATGCATTAAGGCCGGATCGGCATGTTATCGAACACATAACATTTTATCGCATTTTGAAAACACAAGTTAAATTAATTAAATTTTGAATAAAGGAGACTTTTGAAAATAAACCTCTTTGTATTTTTATTATTAAGTCTAAATAAACCTTGACATAAAATTTATAAGTTGCATAACATTGCAAACTTCTTAGTTGAATAAAAACTAGGGGCCTTAAAAAATCCCAAATAAAAATAAAATAAACTTAAAGAAATCCGAAATAATTTGTAGAAATAAAACTTGATGGCCCTCGAGTAGTCTCGGCTCCCATGTTCATGATCTCTTGCTCACGAAATGTTGGGAAAAATAAAAGGTTGAGTCGCCAAGACTCGATGTGCAAATCCAGAGAACACATAAAAGGCTTGAGGCCCACAAACACATTATGAGCCTTGGCCGTATACAAGGGTAACAAAATATGCAACATGGCCCATCCCAAACCTATGAGTCCATCCTCTACACACCCCATACCAACCATCACAGGTGGGATTTCTACAATCAACCCTCCATCCGCTACACACCATATCGGCAATTTGTCTTTTGTCATAAAGACCGATCACTATGTGACCTATGTGGCGAAGCCACCGTCATCATTGTGACCTTAATAATATATCGACAATTTGTCTTTGTCATAAAGACCGATCACTATGTGACCTATGTGGCAAAACCACCGATCGCCTCGCGACACCTCCCCCTTAGTAAATCAATCAATCCCATCCATGCATACATGCAAGAATCGAACATTAAACTATCTAAGCAGATCACATATTTTTACATACTTGATACACATAGAGAAGTTTCTATGATTCGACGCACTGGTATCCCTTGCCTACCCTTTACGGGTATCTTTATTCATCTGACCTCATTTTTGGCTTTTAGCCCATAATATACATATAATTGATTAACTAATGTGATGAGATCTACACACATTTTACGGCTTTTAGCCCATAACATACATATAATATAACAAAGCTTATGTGTCAAGAATCTACACACGATTACCAATAAAATGAGGCTTTCTATATCGGCGCTATCCTTAGTCGACACAAGCGCTATCTGCCTAAGGTGTTGTTGAAGCAGTCCACAACCAATTAGCCAATCTCGAGCAATGAATCTTGATCATTTCTTAAACTTAAGGATTCTTTCTTTTGCCTGATCCATATTTAATTCCATCATAAATCCTTATTAGAGTTACTATAATAATATTTAATCGTTAATCCTCCTTATAAAGTTAAAATCTTGTATATAATGATGAAATCTAATAGAAATCTAGGAAAATCTTCTTACCTTAAAAATCCCGAAATTGGAGACTTATGAATTTTGGCTTTTAGATCTAGTCGACTAGGCTTCCTTCAAATCCTAACTTGCCGCCCATCATAAACCATTAAACTATTAGCTTTTGACTTTTGCCTTTTCAAAAATTGGGAATAGATAATGAGAACTAATCAAAAATCTACTCTTACCTTAACTTAGGAGATTCAGCTAGTACTAGGGAGAGAATTCGACAATGTTAATGGAGGATTTAAATGCCGAAAGTATAGAACAATTTCTCAAATAGGATGAATAAAATAAAAACTATAGAGATTTCGGCTTTTTAGAGAAGGAAGAGAATAATGGAGTTTTCAGCTTTTAGAAGAAAGAAGAGAATAATGGAGTTTTAGGCTTTTAGGAGAAATTGGAGAAAGAAATTTGGAGAAAAGAAGCTAAGGAATTTGGCACAAAGGGAGAGGATTTAATGTCGAAATAAGGAGCTAGCCCCCTATTTATAGGAAATTCGGTAACCCTTTGCCATGTAGTAGTGATTTCTTTACTCCTCTCATTGATGGATTCTTGGCCATCACTCTCTTTGTGATAAATTCTAACTTTTCCTTTATCTTGATCTACTAGCTCATCTAAAAGAGACTTAATTATCTCTAACTCCTCCTCCTTTATCAGCATATTATCCACATATTTTAATCATAAAAATCCTAGATCTTAGCCTTTATCTACTTATTATCCACATAAAATAAATTCCTAAATAATAGCCTTTATCTTCTTATTATCCACATATTTTAAACATTAAAACCCTAAATTTTAGCCTTGTTGCCATCCACTCCACCTAATCCTAATGCCCAAAATTTAGCTAACTTAAATTAAAAGAATTGGGCTCTATGAAACTTAAATTTGGGCCCTTACTCCTTGTGTGTGGCGTCACCTCCTAAGATTGGGCCACAAGCCCACTTTAGTATTTTAAACATAGATACTACCTTTTAAACCTATAATGCCCAAGCAGATAATTTTAATCAAGGCCTGCAGCTAAGCTTTGAGCCCAATTTGATCCTCTAACACTTAAATTAACTCATTCCACATATTCACCCATTAAGCATAGGCCCAAAAATTTGGGATGTTACACACAGGTCCACCAATAATAGTGAATATTGTGGTATTGCACATAGCCCACCAATAATAATAAATACAGTGGTATCGCACACAGCCCACCAATAATAATATAACTACTGAGGTTTATCCGTATCCTTTTTCTATCTCAAAGTTTCATCCGAGAATTTCCTCACTTTCTATCATTCTAATAGATATCAATAATATTCATTTACATTTCACACAATGCATTAATATGTAAAAGTATAAGTAAAAAGGATGTATCATTTACACATAAACTTACCTCCATACAAAATATGCCAATTTGCAATTTAGTCTGAAGCCCCACCTTTTCCTCGGTCAAGATTGATTCCACGTTCTTCTTGATCTATAATGGCATATTTAACTTATTAAATCACCACATTATCCAAAACATTTCAAAGTTTCTATTTTGGAAAAATTACCGTTTTGCCCTACACTCTCATTTTTACAATTTTCCCTAGCTTCAGTAAAATGAAATGTGTTCATTTTTTGCACACCCAAGCCTAGTCTATACATATTCCCTCTTATAGCAACTTAATTTTTCAATTATTACACACATTTGTCACCTATTTTACAACCTCTACAAAAGGTCCTTTTAGGTGTTCTCATGGAAATACCTTTCATAAAAGTTGTGTATTTAACAACCAAGATTCATTTTCTTCCATAAAATTTTAGAAATCAACATGAATATTCACATGGCAAAACCCTAGACTCTCTACCATTTTGCAAAATAATCCCTCTAGCTAGATTATGCTACAAGGGTCCCAAAAGTACAAAAATTATCAAGAAATACCACCAAAATCACTTAATTACAAGGAGGATAAGTTGTTAAAATTTTCAAGCTCCAAAACCCCTCTTTGGTGATATTTTCGATGAAAGAAGATAAAGATGAAATGTGTAACAGCCCGATTTAGGGTTAGTCAAAACAGTGGTTCAAAACCACTAATCTGAGGTTAGAGAAAATTGTTTTTATGTTATTTTATGAGCTGGAGCATGATTATATGTATGCATGAAAATTTTGATGCCTAAATTTTAGCGATTTCTTACTTAATCGTGAAAAAGGACTAAATCGCATAAAGTGTAAAAGTTTCATTTTATAAGCTAATGGTGCCAAATAGCAATAGAATATTAATTTGAGGTCTTTAAAAGGACATTAGCCCCTTAAATGGAGGTTGGCCGGCCATAGGGAGACAAAAAAGTCAAAATTGATCAAAGTGGGTGTAGTTGGTGGATTAAATTGATAAATAGAATAAAATAAATAAAGAAAAGATATCATCTTTTTCTCTCTTCTTCTGCACCGAAAATAGAAAAAAATAGGGGTTTTGAAAGCTCAAAATTTTAGCAAACTCTTCTCCCTACAAGTAAGTGTTTTTAATGGCTTTTCTTGATGATAGTTGTGCTTTTGGAATCCCTAAAGCTTAAGCTTTCTAAAGAGGGGACTAATTTGAAATATGGTGAAAATTTTAGGTTTTTCCATGAGAGCTTGTATGTGATTTGCTGCATTTTTATGGAAGAAAATGAGTCTTAGTTGTTAGATGAGCAACTTTTGTGAAAGGTGTTGCCATGAAAACACCTAAATAAACCTTTTTGTAAATGTTGTAAAATTGGTAGTAAATGTGAGAAATGTTGGGTTTTGATGATAGACATAAGAGAAATAAATGTTCACCTAGGCTCATTAAAGGTAGAAATTTTATTAGAATTGATTTTCGAGCCTAGGGGTAAAATGGTCATTTTGCCAAAATATAAGGGCAAAGTAGTAATTTTGCCAAAGCATGATTATTAAAATGATTTTATTAATGTGATGATTAAAATGAGCTAATTTGCTATCATAGAGCAAGAAGAACCAAGAATCAATCTCGGCTGGGGAAAGAATAAAGTTTCGGACTAGATCGACGATCTAGCTTATTTTGAAATTGAGGTAAGTTGTATGTGATAAATTCAACATTTATGCTCGTAAGTTTGAGAACGTTTGATATTATATTGTTATATGATATTCTATGAAATTATGTACTTGGTGTTTAATGAGAAAGTTGAGATGTTGAAGTCCCGGTTGGACTATAATGAATGTGACTAATATCATCGAGACATGAGATAGGTAAGGTCTTGTGTAAGACCATGTCGGGGACATGGCCTTGACACCGAGTTGAGATTTTTTATAAGACCATATCTGAGATATGGCTTCGGTATTGAATATGAGAATCGTATAAGACCATGTCTGGGATATGGCATCGATACTCGAGGTGAGGTTCCGTGTAAAACCATATCCGAGATATGGCATCGGTAAACAGAGGTAATTCCATGTAAGACCCTATCTGGGATGTGGCATTGGCTTCGGGTTCATGATAGCTATAATGAATATGCAATCTTTGAGTACCCCTAGTGAATCATGGGGATAAATAATCTAGCAGTAAATATAGAATTGAGATTGGTATTAAAGTTATATGTTGAGTAAAAACTAGTATGCGTGAGTAATTTACTAGGAACATTTACAATATGTGGCATGATAAATGCTAGATAAGGGAAAATATGAGTAAGCTATGGTGATGAGCCTATGACACTGTGTATGGTTATCTAATTCCATGGATGGGTATCTTTATGAGTTCATTGTTGCTATTTAATTCCATGCAAACTTACTAAGCTTTATGCTTACCACTCTCGTTTCCCTCTTCCTTGTAGTATTGCCAAGATAGCTCGAGAAATCGCGGACGTCGGAGTTTGGAGATCACACTATCGACCACTATTTGGTATAGCCAAACTAGATTCATTTTGAGTATGGCATGTATAGGACTTTGTAACACCCCTTACCCGTATCCGTCGCCAGAATAGGGTACGAGGCATTACCGAACTTAATCACATATAACTGATTTTTTTTGAGTCACAAATTTCCATTCAAATTTTGTAACTTTTCATTCATAATCATATTGTCCCTATTACGGGCTTAAGAGACCCAAAACATGCTTTGGAAGTGGTTCGGGACTAAACCGAGAACTTTGGAAAATTTCACAACACTTAGAAAATTTTTCTTCAAAATAGGGTCACACTCAATATGTATCCTCAACAACTCTTATACATGCATAATTATATCTAATTTTCATGCCATACCATTGAGCCAAACTTAGCCATTCGACATTAAGACTTCTAGCACATTCAACCATTAGGTATTTAGGCCATAACCCACAACTCATCATGTATCATGCAAACACAGCTCACATCACAAGACATTGGCATATAAATAATATATATAGGCTTACAATCAATTAGCCAATATAAGCCAATTAACATGGCTACATACTACAATAACCTTTAACTATTACAACCCAATACATTTGGCCAAAACATAATAACACATACACAAAATGACTAAGTCCCTATACATGCCATAGACTTAAATTACTTGAAGGCATTGATACCAGTCAAAAGCTTGATAGTGTGATAGAATCTTCGACGATCTCCAACCCGAGCTAGCCTCTATGACACTATAGGAAAAAGGAAAGGAAAAGGGGTAAGCATTATAGCTTATTAAGTAGGTATGTAAATAATAAGTGATTTATTAACAGGCTTTTATAAATCTTCACAATATGTTCTCAAGATAATACAATCATAATTGCGCATAGTTCCACTATTTATTCATGCTCATCTCAAGCTGTCTACTCGAGTCATAGTCACTAAATTATTTATATCTTGAGCTAAAGAATTCCAAATTAATATCCACTAATTTTACATGAAACTAAACTCACATATATTCTCACCATAACATTTTCAGAATTTTTCTACAGTTTATTCTTTAAATTCTCCCATGTTCTGCTGTCTGACAGTTTCGACCCTTCTTCACTAAAAATTAATTATATCCTCATAATGTATCCAGATGATGTTATCGTTTGTTTCTTTTGAAAATAAACTCATTAAGGATTTTAAAAATGTAAATTATAACCCATAATTATTTTTTTACAATTTTTAATTATTTTCCCAATTCAGAATAGGGGATTCCGAAATCATTCTAGCTCTGTCTCACAAAAATTCAAATATCTCAGAATATGAAATTGTTTTGCTTACACCGTTTCTTTTATGTGAAAATAGACTCAATAAGCTTTAATTTCATATCTTATTAAACCTATAATTCGATTTCCACCATTTTTTGTGATTTTTCAAAGTCACATAGCTGTAGCTGTCCAAAACTGTTTTGTTGCTAAATTTACTCTTTCATAATTTCACTTACTCCATTTCATCTTACCGAAGGTTCAATCAAATATCGAGCACATTGTTCATACATTTTCACACTTATACCTGCACTTATTCATCACATAGTCATATTCAATTACACTTAGTTGTTACATGATCACATGTATTTTCACTTAGTCAATTTCCCGTTGAACTTATCGAATAATAATGAGATACGGTGGCTGCATATAGTACCACCCTTGTAGCCGAAACTATCTGGTGCACATAGTAGCCTGCACTTAGTACTACACATGTGACCAAAACCGTCACTTACACATAGTGGCCTACAGTTAGTACCACACATGTGATCGAAGCTATCGGGTAGGCATAGTATCCTGCACTTAGTACTACACATGCGACCTATCAAATCGATACACGTAGTAGCTTTGCACTTAGTACTACACACGTGACCTAAAACCATCTCATAGCTCTCTTGTACACATAGTGGCCTACACTTAGTACCACACATGTGACCTAGCTACCTCATTCGTATCTTTTCTATTCCGAAGGTTCAACCGAGAATTCTCACTTTTCAACATTTTATCAATTCATCCATAATCAATCACAATTCATAATTTACATCAAATAATTACTCCATATTCAACCATATCTCATTTAATATAACAAATATTAAAACATAAATAAAAACAATGTATTATTTACATACAAACTTACCTCGGCAGCACAATCGGTGAAAATGACTTATTCGTCATACTCTTTATTTTTCCTCGTTCTAAGTCCGAATCTCGTCTTCCTTGATATATAACAACACATTTAATTTATTTATTCATCCTGCTACTCAAATTAGCCTAAATTCACATTTTGGAAAAATTTATATTTTTTCCCCTAAACTTTTCATATTTACACTTTTGCCCCTAGGCTCGTAAAATGATTTTTATTCAATCTCCTTGTATTTTAAGTCTAGAAGAACCATCTTCATAACTAAAAAAGCCCACAATTTCCACTAATTCACACTTTTATGACAAATTAGTCCTTTTAGGCATTTTTACCGAAAATCACTTAGTAAAAGTCATTTCTCTAACCATAAAAATGCATTTTCTACCATTAAACACAAAAATACACACATATTTATCATGTTTCAAAACCCTAGACTTTAACCATATCTCAAATTAGTGGCAGAAATAGATAGATCTTGTTACGAGGATTTCAAAAATGTAAAAATCATTAAAAATGAGGCTAGAACGGACTTACAATCGAGCTTGGAAGCTTGAAAACCCTAGCCATGGTTTACCCTAGTGAAATTCGTCCATGGGGTTGAATATGGAAAAAATTGACTTTTAATTTGTTTTAATTCATTTTAATTACTAAATGACCAAAATGCCCCTAAATTTAAATTATTCTATTTCACCTATTTCATTTCCATTTTTGTATAAAAAATTAACCAATGGTCTAATTACCATTTAAGGACCTCCAATTTAAAATTTCATAACAATTGCACACCTCTAACATGTAGAACTCAACTTTTACACTTTTTACAATTTAGTCCTTTTAACTAAATTGAGTGCCCAAACGTTGAAATTTCAAACAAAATTTTCACGAAATCACTTCATGAAATTGTAGACCATAAAAATTTAATAGAAACAATTTTTCCTCGTCAAATTTGTGGTCCCGAAACTACTGTTCCAACTTGGCCCAAAATTGGGCTGTTACAAACTTGGCCTTTTTATTATGTCATGTTTGCAAGTGAAATGTGTTGGCTATTATAGTTGTTCAATCTATTTTGTAAAGGGTCATGGGATGTTGGCCTATATTTGATATGTTCATATATTCAATGATGATGGATTTCATGAAGTGTATCCTTTTATGGATGTCTTGATACTTTTTGAGTTCTTAGAGGTACCATACGGTTATCTATATATTGAATTGTTTTGGCATGAGTGTGATTGCTTGTTAGGGTGGCAAATGGCTTGGTAGATAGCCATAAAATTGTCCATACGGGTAGACACACGGGTGTGTTTCTAGGTCATGTGTGACACACGGTCAGCACCATGGGCGTGGTGATCGACCGTGTGTCCCCTTGCATGCTAGAGTTGCAATTCAATATGTTTAATAGTAATCACATGGGCAGAGACATAGTAGTTTGTATCAACCGTGTGGGAGGCACAGCTAGGAACATGGGCGTGTGCCTCGACTGTGTGAAGTGTGCACCTGAAGTTAGGAATTTAATTCGACACACGGTCTAAGGACACGGGCGTGTGCCTTGGCCATGTGACCATAGTGAGATGATGACATCATAAACAGAATGCCAAGGTTTTGGCACACGGGCTAAGACATGGGCGTGTCGAGACCGTGTGAGGGACACGGGCGTGTGTCTGGCGTGTGTATTAAGTAAGTGTCGACTACGGGTGAGGAGCACGGGCATGTCTCAGGGGCAAACGGGCGTGTCCCTTGAACAATACGGGCGTGTGGCCCCTGTTTAAGCAAAAAAATTTCTAGGTGTGCAAAATTTTTTGATTAATTCTTGAAACCTTTCGAAAGTACTATAAGGCCTCGTAGGCCCAATATAAATAGATTATGTGATTAAATGGAAAAATTTTAAGCCAAAAAAAATTTTTTATAGTCAGATGTGATATGTTTAAGAAGGTTGAGTTAGGTAATGCCTCGTACTCAGTTTCAACTTTGAATTTGGGTGAGGGGTGTTATATTTATTGGTATCAGAGCCATGGTTTAGTCTATTCTCGGACTAACGTAGCGTAAGTATGAGTCTAGCTATATATGCCATATGTAAGAGTAATTGAGTAATTGAGTAATTGAGTCTAGCCAGGAACATGGGCGTGTGCCTCGGCCGTGTAAAGTTTGCACCTGAAGTTAGGAATTTAATTTGACACACGGTCTAAGGACACGGGCGTGTGCCTTGGCCATGTGACCATAGTGAGATGATGACATCATAAACAGAATGCCAAGGTTTTGGCACACGGGCGTGTTGAGAGCATGTGAGGGACACGGGCGTGTGTCCAGCCGTGTGTATTAAGTCAGTGTTGACCACGAGTGAGGAGCACGGGCATATCTCAGGGGCAAACGGGCGTGTCCTTTGAACAAACGGGCGTGTGGACCCTGTTTAGGCAAAAAATTTCTAAGTGTGTAAACTTTTCTGATTAATTCTTGAAACCTTTCGAAAGTACGTATAAGGCCTCGTAGGCCCAATATAAGTAGATTATGTGATTAAATGGAAAATTTTTAAGCCAAAACAAAATTTTTATAGCCAGATGTGATATGTTTAAGCAAGTTGAGTTAGGTAATGCCTCGTACTCAATTTTGACTTCGAATTCGGCTAAAGGGTGTTACATTTATTGGTATCAGAGCTACGATTTAGTCTATTCTTAGACTAACGTAGCGTAAGTATGAGTCTAGCTATATATGCCATATGTAAGAGTAATTGAGTAATGATAGTATGATGGCTCGACGTTTTAAATTGTGTTTTTATATAGTAAATAGATTCTAATCCAGACCAAACTGTAGTCGATAATGCTACGAGTAATGCACCGGCTACTGCTCAAGGGATCGCGCCAGTAGATAGTAGACTCGAGACCTTGGGTCAGGGATAAGAGGCTTGAGAAGCCTTTCTCCATATGATGAGCAACTGGTACACTGAGTACGTTCGAGAAAATCCTAATGTTCAACCCCTTCCACCCTCACCTATTCCTCAACCTACTCCGGTAACTCCTCAAGTGGTTGAGGTAGTTAGAAGAGAAAGGCCTCCGGTCAATAAGATCCAAAAATAAGGAGCCAAGAAACTTCGAGCTAGTAAGGATGATGATCCGAAAGAGCAAAATTTTGGCTCGAGAATACCATTAAGGTATTCGATAAATTATCATGCACGCCTGAGGATTGCCTAAAGTGTGCGGTATCTCTCTTGAGAGATTCGACTTATCGGTGGTGGAACACCCTTGTGTCGGTGGTACCAAGGGAGAGAGTTAGCTGGGAATTCTTCCAAGAAGAATTTCGGAAGAAGTATATTAGCCAGAGATCCATCGACCAGAAGAGAAAAGAGTTCTTGGAATTAAAGTAAGGCCAAATAATGGTGATCGAATACGAACGGGAGTTTGTAAGGCTTAGCAAGTATGCCTGAGAGTGCGTGTCTACCGAGGCTATCATGTGTAAGAGATTCGAGGATGAGCTAATTGAGTATATCCGTTTATATGTCAGAGTTCTCGAACAAAAAGAATTTGTAGTGTTGGTAGATAGAGTCTATAAGGCTGAAGAGTTGGCTAAAGAGAAAAGAAAAGCTGAGATTGAGTCCCATGACTCGAGGAAAATACAAAAAATAAGTCACTCCAATCTTCATCTAAGAAATCGAGGGATTTTGCTACTCGACCAGCTACTTCGGTCGGGTTTTCAAATTGAAGTAAGGGCAAACAATTTTGGGGTCTAAAGCGCAGACCACATCAATTACTAGTGTGGGAAACGTTCGACCAAGTAGACCAAAATACCCATAGTGTGGCAGGTGTCATACTGGTGAATGTCGAGTGAATGAGAAGGCTTGTTTCAGATATGGGTTGTTAGACCATTTTGTTAGAGATTGCCCCGAGATGGGCAAGAAAGAGATGTCTCAGAATGCAAGACCGGGAAGTGTTGCTAGAGGAAGACCGCAGAGAAACCTGAGAAATAAGATGAGTAGCAAGAATCCATCTAGAGAGTAGACTATAAGAGTCGAAAGTAGAGCACCGGCGAGAACATATGCCATTCATGCTCGTGAAGAGGCATATTCCCCTGACATAATCACGGGTACATTTTTTCTTTATGATACTCATGTTATAGGTTTAATTGATTCGAGATCTACTCACTCATATATATGCATAAAATTAGTCTCTAGCATAAGCATGCCTATAGAGTCTACTGAATTTGTAAAAAGAGTGTCTAATCCCCTAAGCAAGTTTATGTTAGTTGATAGAGTATGCAAAGGTTGCCCTTTGACAATTAGGGGTCATTGCTTTCCGGCTGATCTTATGTTATTGTCGTTTGATGAGTTTGATGTCATCCTTGGGATGGATTGGTTAGTTACTCATGATGTAATCGTGAATTGTGGAAAGAAGTTTATTAACTTGAAATGTGAAAATAGGGATTTTATTCGTGTTGAATTAGACGAGCAAGATAGATCACCAGTAGTGGTATCATCCTTGTTGACTCAGAAGTATTTAAGAAAGGGGTACGAAGCTTACCTCGCCTTTGTGATAAATACTAAAGAGACTGAGTTGAAAATTGAGTCGGTACCCATAGTATGTGAGTATTCAGATGTTTTCCTGGAAAAATTGCCAGGGTTACCACCGGCTAAAGAGATCGAATTCGGGATTGAGTTAACTCCGGGTACCGCCCCTATTTCTATTGTTCCATATAGAATGGCTCCAACCGAGCTAAAAGAGTTGAAAGCACAGTTGCAAGAACTAACAAATAAAGGTTTTGCAAGATCGAGTTTTTCTCCGTGGGGTGCTCCCATTTATTCGTGAATAAGAAAGATAGTTCTATGAGATTATGCATAGATTATCAATAACTTAACAAGGTAACTATGAAGAATAAGTACCCATTACCGAGAATCGATGATTTATTTGATCAATTGAAGGGAGCCACAATATTTTCCAAGATAGATTTGAGGTCCGGGTACTATCAGTTGAGAGTCAAGGACTCGAACATACCGAAAACCGCATTTAGGACTAGGTATGGCCACTATGAATTTTTGGTCATGCTTTTTGGTCTAATGAATGCCCCTACCGTTTTCATGGACCTAATGAATTGCATTTTTCGGCCATACTTGGATAAATTTTTCGTGGTCTTCATCGATGATATACTAATCTACTCTCGAGATGAGAACAATCATGTCGAGCATTTGAGTAATGTTCTACAAATTTTGAGAGATAAACAATTGTATGCTAAGTTTAGCAAGAGTGAATTTGTGCTTAAGGAAGTAGTATTTTTGGGGTACACTGTCTCGGGAGATGGAATTTGAGTCATCCGAGTAAGATTTCAAAAATCGTGGATTGGAAGCCGCCAAGGAGCGTAACTAAAGTAATGAGTTTTCTAGGCCTAGCCGGCTATTATAAGCGTTTTGTCAAGGGTTTTCCATGATAGCTACCCCGATGATGAGACTTTTGCAAAAAGATGTAAAGTTTGATTAGACAGAAAAGTGTAATAGAGTTTTAAGAAACTAAAGGCGTTGTTGACTGAAGCTTCTATTTTGGTGCAACCTGAGTCGGGAAGAGAATTCATGGTTTACAGTGATGCATCCCTAAATGGATTGAGTTGTGTACTTATGCAGAGGGCAAGGTGATTGCATATGCCTCTATACAATTAAAGTTGCAAGAGAAGAATTACCCGACCCATGATCTAGAGTTGGCCGCCATTGTGTTCGCATTGAAGATATGGAAACACCATTTGTATGGTGAAAGGTGTCGGATATTCACCGACCATAAAAGCCTAAAATACCTAATGACTCAAAGGGAATTGAATTTGAGACAACGAAGATGGTTAGAGCTGATTAAGGATTATGAGTTAGTGATTGACTACTATTCGGGAAAGGCAAACGTGGTCGCCGATGCTTTGAGCAAAAATCATTATTTGCGCTGAGGACCATGAACACACAGATGGCTTTGTTGGATGATGGTTCTATTCTAGCCGAGCAAAGGGCTAGACCATTATTTCTCCAAGAGATTTTTGAAGCTCAGAGTGAGGACAGTAACTTACAAGCCAAAAGAAGTTTATGTGAGTCAAATGTTGAGTCAGACTTTCGAGTAAGTCTTGACGGATGTTTAATGTTTTGAGATAGGGTCTGTGTACCCAGAAATGATGAGCTTATTCAAAATATTATTTATGAAACACATGGCGGATGTTTAACTGTGCACCCAGGCAACACAAAGATGTACAATGATTTGAGGAAGTGGTATTGATGGCTCAGCATGAAAAAAGACATTTTCGTGTTTGTATCAAGATGCCTAATTTGCCAGCAATTGAAGGCTAAACACTAAGTACCTTCGGGTCTACTTCAGCCCATTATGGTTCCTGAGTGGAAGTGGGACCGTATTACCATGGACTTCGTGACGGGTTTACAGTTGACGCTGAAAAAGAAAGATGTCGTATGGGTCGTAGTCGATAGACTCACGAAGTCGGCCCATTTTGTACTAGTACGAGTTGATTTTTCTCTTGATAAATTGCTAGAATTGTACGTGTCAGAGATAGTAAGACTTCATGATGTACCATTGTCGATCATTTCGGATAGAGATTTGAGATTCACGTCACGGTTTTGGAAAAAGTTACAAGAGGCTTTAGGCACAAAATTGAGTTTTAGTACAGCCTTTCATCCGCAAATCGACGGGCAGTCGGAGAGAGTGATAAAAATACTTGAAGACATGCTTTGATATTGTGTTTTGGAATTGCAAGGTAATTGGGAAATATACTTACCTTTAGTGGAATTCACTTACAACAATAGTTTTCAGTCAAGTTTGAAAATGGCACGTTATGAAGCATTGTATGGGCATAAATATGGAATGCCCTTGTATTGGACAGAACTCAGAGAGAATTAAATTTACGGGGTTGATTTGGTTAAGGAAACTGAAGAGAAAGTAAAGGTGATACGCGAGTGTTTGAAAGCGGTCTCAGATAGACAAAAGTCCTATTCGGATTTAAAAAGGAAAGAGATTGAGTTTGAAGTCGGTGATAAAGTGTTTCTGAAAGTATCACCACAGAGGAAAGTCCTCAGATTTGGCCGGAAGGGCAAATTAAGTCCGTGTTTTATCAGACCTTATGAAGTTACCAAGAGGATAGGATCGGTAGCTTATCGGTTGTCCTTGCCACCCGAATTGGAAAAGATTCACGATGTCTTCCACGTGTCCATGTTGCATCGATACCGTTCGACCCTTCGCATGTAATAGTATCAACAGAGGTAGAAGTTCAACCGGACTTGACTTATGGTGAAGAGCCGGTTAAAATCTTGGCACGAGAGGTCAAACAGTTAAGAAACAAAAGTATAGCTCTAGTTAAAGTGCTATGGTAGAGACATGGAATAGAAGAGGCTACATGGGAGCCCGAAGAGACTTTGAGAAACCAATATCCCAACCTTTTTACCGATAAGATTTTCGAGGACGAAAATCCTTAAAGGGGAGATTTGTAACATCCCAATTTAGGGGTTAGTCAAAACAGTGGTTCAAAACCACTAATTTGAGGTTAGATAAAATTATTTTTATGTTCTTTTATGAGCTAGATCATGATTATATGTATGCATGAAAATTTTGATGCCTAAATTTTAGCGATTTCTTGCTTAATCGCGAAAAAGGACTAAATCGCATAAAGTGCAAAAGCTTCATTTTATAAGATAATGGTGCCAAATAGCCATAGAATATTAATTGGAGGTCTTTAAAAGGAAATTATTCCCTTAAATGGAGGTTGGTCGACCATAGGGGGACAAAAAGTCAAAATTGGTCAAAGTAGGTGTAGTTGGAGGATTAAATTGATAAATTGAATAAAAGAAACAAAGAAAAGATATCATCTTTTTCTCTCTTATTCTCCACCAAAAATAGCAAGCAGAATAGGGGTTTTGAAAGCTCAAAGTTTTAGCAAACTCTTCTCCCTACAAGTAAGTGTTTTTAATGGTTTTTCTTGATGATAGTTGTGCTTTTGGAATCCCTAAAGCTTAAGCTTTCTAAAGAGGGGACTAATTTGTAATGTGGTGAAAATTTTAGGGTTTTTCCATGAGAGATGGTATGTGATTTGCTGCATTTTTATGGAAGAAAATGAGTCTTAGTTGTTAGATGAACAACTTTTGTGAAAGGTGTTGCCATGAAAACACCTAAATGAACCTTTTTGTAAAGGTTGTAAAATTGGTAGTAAATGTGTGAAATGTTGGGTTTTTATGATAGCCATAAGAGAAATAAATGTTCACCTAGGCTCATTAAAGGTAGAAACTTAATTAGAATTGATTTTCGAGCCTAGGGGTAAAATGGTTATTTTGCCAAAGTATAAGGGCAAAATAGTAATTTTGCCAAAGCATTATTATTAAAATGCTTTTATTAATGTGATGATTAAAATGAGCTAATTTTCTATTATAGACCAAGAAGAACCAAGAATCAATCTCGGCAGGGAAAAGAATAAAGTCTCGGACTAGATCGACGATCTAGCTTATTTTGAAATCT
Source organism: Gossypium rotundifolium (assembly GCA_025506655.1). Classification (NCBI taxonomy): domain Eukaryota; kingdom Viridiplantae; phylum Streptophyta; class Magnoliopsida; order Malvales; family Malvaceae; genus Gossypium; species Gossypium rotundifolium. The sequence goes on along the minus strand of CP106733.1, from coordinate 33,159,505 downwards.
CGACCGGGGAAAGAACCAAGAATCAATCTCGATCGAGGAAAGAATTCAACATTTATGCTCGTAAGTTTGAGAACATTTGATATTATATTGTTATACGATATTCTATGAAATTGTACTTCGTGTTGAATGAGAAAGTTGTAACGCCCCGAACTTTGGGCCTAGAAGTTCTGGGATTTGAGTGTAAAGACAGTGAGGAGGTTGCGCATAAGTTAGGTTGTGTAATTTAGTGTCAGAATGGGCCTGCTAGTCTGGTGGTTGAGAGAGTGTTAGGGAACCAATTGGTTTCGGGTTCGAGTCCTTGTGGATACTTTTGATGAAATATTTTAAGGGTTTGTTTTATTAAATTATTCAGTTATTTATTTATTTATTTTTAATTTTTATAATTAGGATTTTCTTTTTCTTTTTGGCACGCTCTGTCTTTTTCTTTTTCTCTAGGTTTCATTTTTCTTTTTCAAACTGTGAGGGGTGGTGCTCGAAGAATTTTGAGTTTTGTTCGTTGAATCGACATTGAGACGTTCTAATTCATGAAGCAGATGTGGGATTCTAATCTACTTACTACCTTCTACTCTTAAATCGATTGTTAACTTGTGTTGCGAATCCCTTTCCTTCGGCTTTTCGTAATTATGCAATAACACCGTCATTTTTTTGAGTTTATAGATGTTAAAAGAGAAGGAAAAACGTTGATTTCTGATATATGTTGATAGAGATTGTTAATGTGGCATAAATGAGGTTTTCGGGGTTATTTTGGAAAGGTTTTGTGGCTGCCCCAATGGCCACTACCGGCACATGACCATATGGATTTGGGAACTAGGGTTTCCAACTAGTTTTGGGTGCCACACAGTCGTGTGGCTGATTTTGGGGATTTTGTCGATTTTCACACGGTCGTGTGACTGATTTGGGGAAATTAGGGCTTCTACACGGGCATGTGTTTCGGGACACATGGCGGTGTGACTGATTTAAGGCTTAGAGATTCCACATGGTCGTGTGTGATGAGACACACGACCTTGTCCCTACACCACACGGGCATGTGTCTCTGTCACACAGCTATATGCCACCCCTCACACGGGTGTTTGGATCCCCAAAGCCTAGACTGCTCCACATGGCCGGAGCACACGGGCGTGTGGCCCTAACTTGCCAGATTTTGAATTTAAGTCGATTTGATTGTAATCTCAAATCAATACATTCTAAACATTTACTAAGCTTTACTAAAGGTAACTATGACTCTGATCTGAGTTGATATGTGACTGATGTGTGATTAGTTGTGTGACAAGCTTGATGCTGAATTTGAGTGTACAAGTGCACACACTCCTGAAATTGTATTCTGATTTGGTGTAACTATATTCATACATCTGCATACATAACATACATCTGCATATAAAGTATTTTGGGTTGGGATTTTCAAGAGAAGGGAAATTTATGATCTGATTTGGTAGTTTTACTGCAACTCATCGGTATAGTAGGATTACCACATTACACTATACCACATGTATGTTAGCTACGCTACGTACCACTATCTGATCTGGCAATTCATACTACATGTTTGTACCACGGTTTACTATATTGCACAATACAGCTTATACGCTAGCTTTGCTGCATAATTTACTATTTGGCAGTTTATCTGCTTTCTGATAGCCTAATTTCCAGAGGGTCGAGGGCAGTCCCAATCCCCTTAGGGTCGAGGACAATGCTGATGATCATCATTCTTTGGGCAACCCGAGACGACATCATATAGAGTATAAGGTTGGATGGGCTTTTCGAGGTCCTACTTAGAGTGTAGGGATGGGTGGGTTGATTACATCCCCATAGTAAGTGTAGGGTTGGACGGAGATGGTGTGTTGGCTGGATGGGTGGGTTAATTTGTAACGCATCTGCACTCATATGCATCTGATTGACACTGTGACTAAACGTGATACTGTGATTGAAATTGATTGAATGTTTGACTGAAATATTTGAATGTCTGATTGACTGAAATGTTTGATTGTATTGTTCGATCGAAGGGCACTCGTACCTAAGAGAACCTTGTGTGATGGGCTAAAGCCCAAACTGATTCTGATTCTGGAAAGGGCTTAGGCCTAGGTGTCCGATTAGGCCATATGCCTATAAAGTTACATGTGGTGTACGTTAGATTTAGGATGAATCCGCTCAACTGTTATCTGTCTGTAAGAATGTTCTGTGTTGAACTACTTCCAGGCTTTTCTGTTACTGTGCCTGTACTACTTTCATTTCCGTAGTGTTACTGGTTTTGATCTCACACTGAGCTCGAGTAGCTTACCCCCTCTTCTGTTTCTCTTTTTAGGTACTTTTTTTTAATTTCTGATACTGGACTCAGTACGTGGAGGTCTAGGACAGCTTCAACAAATTGGGATACCAGTTTATGTTTTCTAGTTTTTATACTTGGTTTTAAACTGTAAGGTTTTATAATATTGTGCTACGATTTTTGTTACATGTACTTATTCGTATATTTTAAGCGAATTTTATATTGAGTCTTATTGTAAGGTTTACTGACTGGTTATTAAATGTTTGTTTATACTTTTGGTCCACTGAGATAAATTGTTTTGTAAAGTTTTCTCACAATCACTTTGGTGATCAATGTGGCATCCTTGATTCGGTCTAAACTTCTAGGCCGGGTTTGGGGTGTTACAAAAGTTGAGATGTTAAAGTTCGATTGCACTATAATGAATGTGTGAATAATATCATCGAGACATGAGATAGGTAAGTTTCGTGTAAGACCATGTCGGGACATGGCCTTGGCACCGAGTTGAGATTTTGTATAAGACCATATCTAGGATATGGCTTCAGTATTGAATATGAGAATCATATAAGACCATGTCTGGAATATGGAATCGATACTCGAGGTAAGGTTCCGTGTAAGACCATATCCGGGATATGGCATCAATAAACAGAGGTAATTCCATGGAAGACCACACGGGATATGGCATTGGCTTCGGGTTCATGATAGCGATAATGAATATGCAATCTTTGAGTACCCCTAGTGATTATTGGGATAAATAATCTAGCAGTAAATATAAAATTGATATTGGTATTAAAGTTATATGATTGAGTAAAAACAGGTATGCGTGAGTAATTCACGAGGAACATTTACAATATGTGGCGTGGAAATGCTAGATAAGGGCAAATACAAGTAAGCTATGGTAATGAGCCTATGACACTGTGTATGGCTATCTAATGCCATGGATGGGTATCTTTATGATTTCATTGTTGCTATTTAATTCCATGCAAACTTACTAAGCTTTATGCTTACCACTCTTGTTTTCCTCTTCCTTGTAGTATTGCCAAGATAGCTCGAGAAATCGCGGACGTCGAAGTTTGGAGATCACACTATCGACCACTATTTGGTATAGCCAAACTAGATTCATTTTGAGTATAGCATGTATAGGACTTGTTCTTTTTGTTATGTCATGTTTGCAAGCCAAATGTGTTGGCTATTATAGTTGTTCAATCTATTTTGTAAAGGGTCATGGGATGTTGGCCTATACTTGATATGTTCATATATTCAATGATGATGGATTTCATGAAGTGTATGCTTTTATGGATGTCTTGATTCTTTTTAAGTTCTTAGAGGTACCATACGGTCATATACATATTGAATTGTTTTGGCATGAGTGTGATTGCTTGTTAAGGTGGCAAATGGCTTGGTAGATAGCCATAAAAGTGTCCACACGGACAGATACGCGGGCATGTGTCTAGGCCGTGTGTGACACACGATCAGCCCCATGGGCGTGGTGATCGGCCGTGTATCCCCTTGCATGCTAGAGTTGCAAGTCAATATGCTCAATAGTAAACACATGAGCAAAGACACGGCCGTGTGTCTCAGCCATGTGGGAGGCACGACCAGGAATATGGGCATGTGCCCAGGCCGTGTAAAGTCTGCACCTGAAGTTAGGAATTTAATTCAACAAACAATCTAAGGACACGGGCGTGTGACTTGGCCATGTGACCATAATGAGATGATGATGTCATAAATAGAATGCCAAGGTTTTGGCACATGGGCTAAGACACGAGCATGTCGAGGCCGTGTGAGGGACACGGGCGTGTGTCCTGCCGTGTGTATTAAGTCAGTGTCAACCACGGGTGAGGAGCACAGGCATGTCTCAGGGGCACACGGGCGTGTCCCTTGAACAACACAAGCGTGTGGCCCCTGTTTAGGTAAAAAAATTTCTAAGTGTGTAAAAGTTTCTGATTAATTCCCAAAACCTTCCGAATACGTATAAGGCCTCGTAGGCCCAGGATAAGTAGATTATGTGATTAAATGGAAAATTTTTAAGCCAAAATGAAATTTTTATAACCAGATGTGAAATGTTTAAGCAAGTTGAGTTAGGTAATGCCTCGTACTCGGTTACGGCTTCGAACTTGGGTAAGGGGTGTTACAAAATGTAATATCATCTTTCTTTTTTTTATCTCATCAATTAGTCACCTAATTCTCCTACTTTGACCAAATTCTTATTTCCTTGTCCCCTATGGCCGGCCAACCCTTGCCTAAAGGTCTAATTACACATTAAGGACCTCTAATTTAAGGTTTTATAGCTATTTGGCACTTTTAGCTAGTAAAATAAAACTTTCGCACTTTATGCGATTTAGTCCTTTTTCTCATTTAAGCATACAATCACCAAAATTAATTCACCAAAATTTTCATGCCCTCATATAATCATGATATAACACATAAAATAATATTAAAAATAATTTCTCTGACCTCGGATTGGTGGTTTCAAAACCACTATTCAGACTAGCCCCAAAATCGAGCTATTACAAATTGTAGATAAACACATTTAACACTTAATTTAATAAACTTAAAAACATGCAACAATAAATTATTCCATCAACTAATTAACTAAGAGAAGCATAATTAAAATAAAGTCCAGCAACTCAATTATTAACTAAGATGAGTTTAATAAAGTCCAGCAAATTAAAAATGGTTTGAAGTTAAGCTAAATGAGCTCCGGTTGAACTAGACGAGCTTGAAGAAGCTAGAATTGAGCTCATTGAGCTAAAATTAAGCTTCATTTTACACTTGGGCCCCTCAAGCTTAGGCCAATTCTGATGTCTTTGAGTTGTATCGAAACATGATGCGGTCGGGATCACATCATTGTTAGATCCATGCATATAGGAAATGGGTACCATTGGAGGCTTTTCCACATAATCGATAACAACGAAGCCAAATAGTATACTTAGAATCTAGACTTTAGGATAGATAGTCCTTAGCTAGGTTTAAAAATTTCTTTGTATATAAATAATTTTTTTAGAGATGAAAATAATTTGAAGTTTTAAACATTTACTAGTTTAAGGATTTAGTTGTAAGAATTATTGTTTTTAACTATAGTGTTAGGATTGTAGCAACTAAGTTAGTCAAATTAAGTAAAGGTCAATTTGTGACGCTCCATACCTGGATATGGTGGATGGGTTGAGCGTGGGGTGTTACAATAATAACACCCTATGAGCTTATCTAGTACAACAACAGAACAAGATATTAGAGACTATTCCAAGAGTTTTCCTTTCCCACTATTATCAATACGTTGATTTGGTTCTTTATCTATATGTTAATACATTCATTTAATTAATTATAACTTTCTAACTTTAGCAATTTTCAAATCGAACATGCAAGTTAGCTAAATCAAGATACAATGATATCAAAAATATGAAACTTATGAAGAACAGGATTTGAAAACACTTACATACAAAGTTGATTACTCAAGAAAGCTTGGAGCTTTTCTTTCTTCTACCAAGAACAAAACTTTTGGTGGAGGAAGACTAGAATAAAACTCTATTTCCATCCACTTTAGCCTAACACTTAGCACCCTAATTCTCATCGTTAAATGAAAATTAACAGGTGTCTTTACTAAAAATTGACACAATCAGCCTTACCATGTAGGAGTGGTTATTTTCCACTTTGAGCCTTGAACAACTCTTTTTTAAACTCATTTGATTAACTATTTGCTAATTCTTAATGTTTAGTTTGTACATTTTCATTTCTAACCTGCTAATCGAATTTACCATTTCAAACATCAATATGGAATCGTAAATAATATTAAATAATATTTACTAACTCTATTATTAGAATTGTGGTCCTCAAACCATTGTTTTCGACACCGTAAAAAATTATGTTGTTACACATATAATATACAAAATCGGCTCACAACTTATGTGTATATCATATGTTAAACGAAAGAAAGACTATACAAATATTGCTGAGTCATGAATCATTATCTAGATGTTAGACCACGTCTTAGGATGATATAAGTTAAATAATAAAATTAACGAAGAATTAAACAATATTTATATTTTTATGTACTTACTTGGCGGAATGGTAACACACCACAATAAAGCCTACTCGACAACCTTCCCTTTTTCGTGGTCTTCTCTTTGTGGATTCAAATCTTGATATATAACATAATTTAATTCAATTCTTATCAACCAAATATCATTCATCATCTCACTGTATACATATAAGTCTGTTCAATTCTATCACTTGAAATTCTAAATACTATTCATCAGCTTACAATGCATTTAAACACGTTTCGAACGTTCATACTTGAATCTTTATATTTAAGAATAACAATTCTTCAGTTTACTAGCTAAATCCTTTTCATAACTAAATTTCTAATATAATCAATTAACATCAACACCTCAAGCACGTAAAACTGGTAACACTTCAAAACTTTAATAGTTTTGAAAACAGACACGTATGTTAGCTAAATTGAGTTGTCATGTTCAAAAATTCATAAAATTTATGAGAATCAAACTACAATTTACTTACCATGCAACGCTGAAAGCTAAAGATATTCTTAAAGCTTTTCTTTCCTCCTATTGTAACACCCCTAACCCATATCGACGCTAGAACAGGATTACAAAGCATTACCGGATTTATACAACATACAATCATACATTCCATATTCATTTCTCATTCCAAACAAATACCATTCAATTACAATCATATAGTCCCTAATATGAGCCTTCAAGGCCCAAAATAGACATTTAAAAGTGGTTTGGGACTAAACCGAGTACTTAAGAAATTTTTGGAAAAACATAGAAAATTTTCAAAATGCAGGAGACACATGCCCGTGTCTCAGGTCGTGTGGGCATTTGAAATGAGGACACACAACCGTGTCCCAACTCGTGTCCTACCCCGTGTAACTCACTGACTTGGGTCACACGGCCAGGCCGTGTACCCTTCAAAATGACCTCACACGCTCGTGTGCCAAGCCATGTGCTAGGCTGTGTGAAAACTAGTGAGTACAGTGACTTGTGCCACACGGCCAAGCCACACGCCCATGTGCTAAGCCGTGTGAAGCTACTGACTTGATTTCTATAAAAGTATCAGGGGACACACGGCCGTGTCACCTAGCCGTGTGTCATACACGACCGTGTCTCTGCCCATGTGGACAAAAATAGGTCATTTTCCAAGCCACATTTCTCACCCAATTGGTACCAACTTACACACATCAATTTGCATAACAACCATGGCATAAATGGGCATTCAAAGCCAACCAATATCAAGTTTATAACATGTAATATCCACACATACAACATGATATCATTAAGCACATCAATTGACCACTTTAAAACATACCAAATATACTTTCAAATTCTACCTAAATGGTCAAATACATATATGAGACTTTGTGCCAAAAACTTAGCATGCATAAACATCTCAATTCCAACCATTTAGTACCAAAACACAATTTCACAATCAAGGCATTCAATATAACCTCTATACCCACATAACATAAGGCCATTTATATATACACATATCAAAATATATGACCAATTTACAAGTCAACTCAAATGGTCAAAAGTCAACAAGACATATAGGCCACATTAGCCAAAATACCTATACATGCCATTTAACCAAAATATATAGGGTCCAAAGTACCAAAATAAGTGCTTGATAATGTGATGCGATCCTTGACGTCTTCCAATCCGAACGAGCTTTTGAGACACTAAAAAAATACGAAAAAATAAACAGAGTAAGCAATTAAGCTTAGTAAGTTCGTAATACATAGAATTAAACTTACCATATAACCACAATTTTAGGCAAGTAACTCAATTCAATTTGGCCAAAGCGTATCCCATAACCATTCACCAAATTAGCTATGTATACATATAAAACCAAGAATCATGCATGAATTCAACAATTACTAAAATTCCATGTACTTGTAACATTTTTACCATATATCTATATATCAAGTATATAAATCATCTCCATGTAACTACCTATAATAGTTCACATCTAACTTATATAATCTCGTAATACATTACGCCTGTTGAACTACTTAGAATCTTGTTAGATACACGGGTAATACACACAAGGTGTACTGAACTATAATATGTAAATTCCTGAACATATAGGCTTATATGGGCGATAAACCGTAAGCTCTTCCAAGCTGAACATCGATAAGCTCATACGAGTTGTAAATCAATAAGCTCATACGAGCTGTAAATTAGTAAGCTCATACGAGCTGTGGTGAGTCTGCAACACATGCAATATTTCAACCAAAATGGTAACTCTAATGACATGTCATTTGTATCCTACGACTTTTTAGGTTCAAACAGGGCTCAATATTTCTCCATACTTCATCGGTTATGCATTCGATAATTTATACATCATAATTACACAATTCAATACATATATTTTCAATTAAAGTATATAAATACACAATTTAATTTTACAAACTTACCTCAAACTCGTATGACGAAAAATGATTGTTTATTCGATAACTTTGTCCTTTCCCCGATCTAATTCCGTTCATTGCTTTTCTTGATATGCAAAGAGAAACCTTGAATAAAATCTCCTCTCCCCTCTTATAGTGATATTCGGCCAACACCAAAAGAAATGGGAGAAAGATGATAGCTATTTGTTTTATTAATTTGGCCTTTAATTACCTAATTACCTTTTTTCCCTTACCTAACTTTAAAATTTTCATAAATATCATGCCATGCACATCTACTGTAACACCCCTGACCCATATCTGACAGGAATAGGGTTACGAAGCATTACTGAACTTATAGCTTATACAATCAAACATTTCATAATCAAATACCATTCAAAAACATTCATACAATTCCTAAAACGAGCCCTCGAGGCCTCAAATAGACATTAAAAGTGGTTTGGGGATAAACCAAGTACTCAAGAAATTTTTAGAAAAATATTGAAATTTTTCAAAGTGCAAGGGACACACGCTAGTGTGGCCAAGCCGTGTAAGCATTCGAAATTGGGACACACAGCCGTGTCCCAGCCGGTGTCCGACCCCGTGTAACTCACTGACTTGGGTCACACGGCCAACCACACGTCCGTGTGGCTAGGTTGTGTACCATTTGAAATGGCGTCACATGGCCATATGTCAGGCCGTGTGAAAACTAGAAGGTATACTGACTTGTGCCACACGGCCAAACCCCACGCCTGTGTGTTAGGTCGTGTGAAGCTATTGACTTGCATTCTATAAAAGTATCAGAGGGTTGTGTGTGTCACCTGGCCATGCTAAGACACACGCTCGTGTCTCTGCCCATGTGGACAAAAAATAGGCTATTTTCCAAGCCTTATTTCTTACCCAATGTGGTACCAACCTAAGCTCAACAAGGCACATACAATCATGGCATAAATAGGCACTCAAAACCAACCAATATCAAGTTTATATCATGTACTATCCACACATACAACATGTTATCCATAAGCAAAACCATTTGACCACTTTTAAACATACCAAAAGTACTTCCAAAGTCTATCTAAATAGTCAATTACATATATTAAACATCGTACCTAACTTAGTGATTGTTGTAAATTAGAGTTTTAAAATTTATAAAGAGAATGATCGAACTTAGAAACTAACTCTGACAATGATTAAAGGCAAGTGTACCTATCAAACAGTAGTATAGCTTAGGCAAGACCGGATTGTCAAACCCAAAGGAAGTAAAAGTACTAATACTAACTTTCTTTTTATTATTTAGCCTTAAAAATATAGTGAAGTTGCTTTAAACTAAATTAAACTAACAACTACTACTCTAAAGACACAAAGACAAAAGAGTGAATTGGGAAATAACTTTAGGAAAAACTCAGATGATCATGAGAATACCCTCAAGAAGAATCCACCTAGACTTCACTTGTTATTTAACCCCTGAATCATATGATTTCTTTACTTAGCTTGATCCGTAAGACTCCCTAACCTATATTAAACCCTCTGTCAAGGTGAATAACGTCTAACCCTAGGTTAATTAGTGGAACTCTCGTCAATCCAACAAAATCTCAATGGACACATATTAGGTTTCCTATCTCTAAGCACCCGATCAAGCGTGCGATCAACTCGCTTAATTATGCTAGATCTACTCTTGGCGTGGTCTATTCCTCCTCTACCTAAGCACATCAGATTAGATTAAGCAACATAATTAAGAACAAACTAAGGACTTATCATATAAATCAAAAAATCAAATAACAAGATTCATCTAGATTTCATCCCCTTCAGGTATCTGAAGGGTTTAGTTCATAACAAAACAAGAAAACATCTCAAGAGAAAAGATAAAACAAAGCATAAGAAATCCCTTAAACTCCCTGAAGGAATTGAAGGAGAGATCCTCCGTCTTGAGTAGAACTCCGACTTCTTGAGATGGATCAACTGGCTACCTTTGAGTAATTCCCTGAATGAAAGCTCTGGCAGAAGGCTTCTGCCAAACTACGACTCCTATTTTGGCTTTTGCCAAACTCCCCTTTTTAGTTGCTACCTTGGCTGTTTATATAGGCTTTGAGATGCTTTACTTGGCTCCTAAGTATCCTAATTCAAGTAGAATTCCTCCTAGGATGTTCAAGTAGATTAGGAATGTGTTTCTTTGCCTCCAAGCATCCAAATTCGAGCAAAATTGCTCTTTCCATGATAGAGGCACGCGGCAATGGTACACACCGTGTAAATCATCTTGGTAGTGTCTCGATTACATCGATTGGGGCACGGCCATGTAAATCGTGGCATGGCCGTGTGAAGTAATTTGATGAGGCACGGCCCCTGGCTTGAAGTCCAGGCCGTGTCGATTTCCTCTTTGGCCCAAATTGGCCCGTTTTAAGCCCGTTTCTCATTCTTTTCATCCTCGGGTGCTTTCTTGAGTATAAACATGAAAAGAAAGGATTAAAAGCACCTTTTTACATAAATCAATGGCTAAATCATCCAAAAGCATACTAAATATGGGGTTAAAATATGTTACTTTTATGGTTTATCAAATACCCCCACACTTAAGCTTTTGCTTGTCCTCAAGCAAAATTCTCAACTTACAATTAAAACGAACTTTCCATAATTCATAATTTCTATCGACAATGTCTCATCATAATTCATAGATAATTTATACATGGATAACTTAACTCAAAGAACCCGAAAGATTCAATCAAGATAAGTCATACCTTTGTAGTACGAAAACATAGGTGTCTCCCCTTATCTAAGTAATTACCTTTAATTCAGAATCGACAAGGATTGATATCCTCACAAAAGATTCACTCAAATCACTCGAAGTGTTTAAGGTTCAAGAATAAGCACTCATAAGTCGAACCTAAAAAGTTAATCCCATAGGCTTGCCTGAAAATCAAATCTCCACCACTGTATATGAGATGATACACAAATCAAAAGGTCTTTACCAGGGTTGTAACGGGGCTAGGGTTAAAGGTGTGGATACAGGCTGAATTAGAAGGTTAGAATCGAGACTTGACCTGACAAATTACCTACTAAAAATATGTAATAATGTGAGTGATTACATCAATTGAAAACTAATAATACTATTATTGATAATTCTATAATACGAGCTCTTCTTCAACAATTGGAATTTAAACGTATGAGCTCAATTAATCACGTAACTTAATACTGAATATACTTTGAAAAATATTTTTTTAAGAACAAACTAAGTATTACATAATAAATGGTAAATGTAACTACTGAACTAATATAATTCAGTAACTTAATCAAATCAAACCTCGATTAAAGGGTAGTCAAAAAGGAAGGGTGATATAAATGCAAAGGGTCTTTGGGTTAATGTTAGTGGTTAAGTCAATAAAAAGGGTTGTTAGGATTCAACGGGGTTCACTAGGGGTTAATTGTGAAGGTAGGCTTTTTAGTGGAGTAAGTGGGTTAAATCCTAGGTGCCTTTATCATCTCTGTATATCAAATCAAAAATGTGGTCTCAATATGTATAAACGAGGCAAGTTCTAGAATAACAATTCAAAGTTGACACACTCATAATCAATAAAGTGAGCAAGAAAAAGAATATATGCTCTATAAGGCTCAAAATCTCACAAAAATTATGGGTATTTGACATCAATCCCTGTAAATTTCAAACTTCAAGGTAATATTCAAATTCAGTTCAACAACCTAGAAAATTTTTTATTCTTGAAAAAATAGACTTATCATGCTTGATTCTCTAGTATCTTAAAGTTTAAATCATCAATGCACAATTATCAATGACTTAATCCAAAACATATCAATAAAAATCATAAATCATTAGAAATTTTATCCTAATTAGTAATATGAGAAACTTACTTAGGAACAAGACTAAAATTCAGGATTTGAGAATAATGCAAAAAGTCGGTACTTTTACCCCCACACTTAAGATGTACATTGCCCTCAATGTACAAAGATAGATAAACAATTATGTAATAATAAAATCAAAGAGAAGGGAGAAGTAACACTTCCTGAATTTTTGGATGAAGTCTATGAAAAGAAAGGATAAGATTGGAGGTGAGCGTGGGGAAGCATCTCGAATCGTTTGAAATTGAATCCTCAAGTAGCCGAGCTTGGTTTTATTGTATCCTAAGCTAAATCTAAATGCCATTGAGAAAAAGGAGAAAATAAAAATAAAAATAAAAATAAAAATATGAATAAAAGTAAATAATTAAATAGAGATAAGGTCCACGCTCATGTGCCAAGTCGTGGTGTCTACACGGCCACGGCCATGGCCGTGTGCAAGGCCGTGTGGGTATGGAAACCTATGCCTAAATACGAAAAGAAATAAAACCAAACTAATTAGTACGGTTAGTACTTGGGTTGCCTCCCGAGGAGCGCTCGTTTAAAGTCTTGAGCTAGACTTACGTGTTGTACGCACAATCATTGTGGTTTGAGGAGGTGGAAATCCTTTCTCATGCGATCAACTTGGTTATGGATATAAAGTTTAAGTAGAGTAATGTTTACCTCAAAAGTGTTGAATTTAGGATTGCTTACCTCTACTGTGCCATATAGAAAGACATTAAGAACCTCAAAAGTGATTTCTTCGTTTGCCTTGAGTTCTGAATTGGTGATTCGAGGGTCTTTCTTATTCAACAATACCTGATCCTCTATTTTGATGTGATTTGTTGTTCCTATCAGCTCGTCTGGGGTTTCCTTCGGTTTCACTTCATGTGGTTTTGGTTCTTCTTTAAATTGTGTTTTCCACTCTTCTAGTTTGTCGACCCTAAGGCTTCGTTCCTCATATAATTCTTCTTTATTGGAACGAGGTCTAAGATCTAGCTCAGCTAGGTGATTTCGTGATGTTTCCTGTAAAGAAGGTTGAACTAAATGGTTATCAATGGAATTAACATTCGTACCTTTATTACTCGATGTCTTAGCTGAGTTAAGAACTTGAAGAGTGACTATCTCATTGCCTACAGTATGAGTTCTCTGCATAGATATCAATTTTAGCTCTGGCGAGATGCTAAAAGGGTCTTCCTAAAATTAAGGGGATCATGTTGTCCTCATCCATGTCTAAGACGACAAAGTCTACTGGGAATACGAATTTATCAATTTTGATTAGAACATTTTCTATTATACCCCTAGGAATTCTTCTAGTTTTATCAATTAATTGAATACTCATTCTAGTTTGTCTAGGTTTCCCTAGACCTAGTTGTTTAAACATTTTGTAAGGCATAACATTGATGCTTGCCCTAAATCCGCTAATGCATTATCAATAGATAAACTATCAATTAAACATGGAATTGTAAAACTCCACGGTCTTTTAATTTTCGTGGCGATTCATTTTGTAGAATTGCTGAGCACATTGCGTTTAGCTTCACGTGGTGCTTTTCATCTAATTTGTGTTTGTTGGTCAAGAGCTGTCTTAAAAATTTGCTTGATTCTGGTATCTGAAAAAGAGCTTCAAGAAGAGGTAAGTTAATATGTAATTTCTTTAAGAGTTTAAGAAACTTACCGAACTGCTCCTCTGAATCGTCTCTTTTCATTGCTTCGGGATAAGGTATGCGCGGTTGGTACTCCTTGATCACCGATTTTGGCTTTTCTTGTGTTACCTCTACCTTACCTTCCTCTACCTTGGCTTTTTGTATTGGATTAGGTTCATCTAACCCCTTACTGGCATGGGCTGAGATGGCTTGAATTTGCTTCTTTGGTTTAATCTCGGTGTTACTTGGTAGACGTCCTTGCGGTCTTTCTGACATTAGCTTTGCGAGTTGTTCGACTACATTAGTGGTTGCCTTGACTGACTTAGTAAGTTCCCCGAATCGGTTCTCATTGCTTTTAAGTGTTTTCTCAGTTTCTTGAAAACGATTTTCTATGTTTGCCATGAATTTTGTCAGCATCTCTTCAAGATTCGGCTCCTCTTCTTGTTGGTGAGGTGGTTGTTGAAAATCTAGAGGAAGTTTTGATCTTTGTCTATTTTGATCATCCCACGAGAAATTGGGATGGTACTTCCAACCTGCATTATAAGTGTCACTATAAAATTATTTTAATATCTAGAATAGTTACTGTATAGTGAGCTTGCTTGTTTTCCATGCCATATCCGTAAGGTGGGTACTCAAGATTCGCCACGCCTCTAGATTCAAATCATATTGTATTTACGGATGTACCTCGAGGACTATACCAATCATCAATCTTTTATTCATCATCTCTAAGCGATTAGATAACTTTGGTGACCACGTCGAGGTTGAAGACACTAGTGTTTTAGTAGGAATTGTCCTCATGACTTGCCATCGATAATTATTCAGTGCCATCTTTTCCATAGACTAAAATTTTCTGCCAAAAGCAAAATAAAGGAAAAAAATTAGCAAAGTAAAAAAATAAAAATAATAATAAATAATAATAATAAATTGTAATAAAAAAATTGGCTAAAGTAATAAAAATTAAGCTTTCTTAATACTTAGGTTCCCAACAACGTCGCCAAAAACTTGATCGCTGTAAATCAGAGTTTTAAAATTTATAAAGAGAATGATCGAACACGAAACTAACTCGACAACGATTAAAGGCAAGTGTACCTATGAGCGATGAGTATAGCTTAGGCAAGACCGGATTGTCGAACCCAAAGGAACTAAAAGTACTAATACTAACTTTCTTTTTATTATTTAGCATCAAAAATATAGTGAAGTTGCTTTAAACTAAATTAAACTAACAACTACTACTCTAAAGACACAAAAACAAAAGAGTGAATTGGGAAATAACTTTAGGAAAAACTCAGTTGATCATGACGATACCCTCAAGAAGAATCCACCTAGACTTCACTTGTTATTTAACCCCTGAATCATATGATTTCTTTACTTAGCTTGATCCGTAAGACTTCCTAACCTATATTAAACTCTCTCTCGAGGCGAATAGTGTCTAACCCTAGGTTAATTAGTGGAACTCTTGTTCGCTTATAATAACCCCTAGAATAGCAGTAAATCGATCAATGGACTCTCATATTAGGTTTCACCCTAATCCGGAAAAGATCTCGTCACCCTATCTTTAGGCGTGCGATCAACTCCGCTTAATTATCCTAGATCTACTCTTAGGCAGGATCTATTCCTCCTCTACCTAAGCACATCAGATTAGATTAAGCAACATAATTAAGAACAAACTAAGTACTTATCATATAAATCAAAAAATTGAATAACAAGATTCATCTAGATTTCATCCCCTTCAGGTATTTGAAGGGTTTAGTTCATAACAAAATAAGAAAACATCTCAAGAGAAAAGATAAAAAAAACATAAGAAATCCCTAAAACTCCCTGAAGGAATTGAATGAGAGATCCCTCGTCTTGAGTAGAACTCCGGCTTTTTGAGATGGATCAACTGGCTACCTTCGAGTAATTCCCTGAATGAAAGCTCGCGCGAAGGCTTCGCTAAAGCGTGACTCTGTTTAAACCTGTAGAACTCCCCCTTTTAGTTGCTACCTTGGGTGTTTATATAGGCTTTTAGATGCTTTACTTGGCTCCTAAGTATCCTAATTCAAGTAGAATTCCTCCTAGGATGTTTAAGTATACTTAGGAATGTGTTTTTTGCCTCCAAGCATCCAAACCGAGTGAAATTGCTCTTTCATGGCGAGGCACTGACCATGGTACACGCCTGTGTAAATCGTCTTCAGGCCGTGCCTCGATTCTGTCGATTGAGGAATGGCCGTGTAAATCGTGGCATGGCCGTGTGAAGTAATTTGACGAGGCACGGCCGTGTGGCTTAAAGTCCAAGCCGTGTCAATTTCCTCTTTGGCCCAAATTGGCCCATTTTAAGCATGTTTCTCGTTCTTTTCATCCTCGGGTGCTTTCCTGAGTATAAACATGAAAAGAAAGGATTAAAAGCACCTTTTTACATAAATCAAGGGCTAAATTATCCAAAAGCATACTAAATATAGGGTTAAAATATGTTACTTTTACGGTTTATCACTTAGCATGCATACACATTCTCAATTTCAACCATTTGGTACTTTAAATACAAATTCTCAAAACAAAACATATAGCAATTATACCTAACATATCATAGGTCCATTTACATATATTTACATCTCAAAACATATACCATTTTCAAGCGAAATCAATTGGCTAATACTCAACCAAACCTATAGGCCATATTAGCCAAACTACCTATACATGCTATTTAACTCAAAATATAAAGTCCAAAGTACCAAAATAAGAGTTTGATAGTGTGATGCGATCCTAGACAGCTTTCAATCCAAACGAACTTCTGAGACATTATAAAACATGAAAAAATAAATGGAGTAAGCAATTAAGCTTAGTAAGTTCGTAAAACATAGAATTAAACTTACCATATAATCACAATTTAGGTAAGAAATCTCAAAACATAACTCAATTCAATTTGGCCAAAGCCTATCACAAAACCATTCACCAAGTTAGCCGAGTATACATGTAAAAACTGGGAATTCATGTATGAATTCAACAATTATTAAAATTCCATGTACATGTAACAGTTATACTATATATACGTATATCATATATATATATATATAAACCATTTCCATATAAATACATATACTAGTTCTTATTGAACTTATATAATCTCATAATAACACTATGCCCGTTGAACCATTTAGAATCTCATTAGATACACCTGTAGAACACGAGGTGTACTGAACTGTAATCTGTCAATTCTTGTACATGTAGTGTAACACCCTTACCCATATCCGACACCGGGATAGGGTACGAGGCATTACCTATCTTAAACAAATGCATACACACAATTCTGAATCATAAAAGTCTGTTCAAATTTAAAACTTTTCAAACTTCGAGGCCCAAAACACATCTTAGAAACATTTCGAGATCAAATCGAGTTCTTTGGAAAAACCTTGGAAAATATCATTAAAAATCGGGGCACACGCCCGTGTGGAAGTATGACACGCCCGTGTGACTTGATAACATGGCCATGTTAATAGATTGTGTGATTCACACGGCCTAAGCATATAGACACACAACCGTGTCCCACGCTCGTGTGGATTTATTACTCAATTCGAACCTATAGGGGTTCTCACATGGCCTGACACACGCCCGTGACCATGGACCGTGTCCCTCACACGGCCATGATATGCTCGTGTGCAACAAAACCTTGACATTCTGTTTCTGACGTCATCAACCTAATAAGGTCACACGGCTAAGGTACACACCCGTGTCCCTAGACCGTGTGGCGAATTAAATTTCTAAATTCAGGTGCAGACTTCACACGGCCTGAGCACATGCCCATGTCCAGTGGCATTGTCTTCTACACAGTTGAGACACACGGTCGTGCCTCAGCCCGTGTGGTTACTACTGGGCATTCTGTTTTGCCAACCTGAGATGCATAGGGACACACGGCCAAACCGCACGCCCATAGGGAAGACCGTGTGGACAAAAACAAGGCTATTTACCAAGCCTTTTCTACCACCCCTACTTGCACCAACATAAGCCACATCAACAACCTACTCATTCATGCATAAACATACCAATTTTTCAACCATGCAATTTGCACATTCATGATAAACATCATCAGTTTCATATATCAATAACAAGTATTAACCATCATTCATGGCCTTATACAAAATGAATTCATCATCATGACAAGCCAACACATTTGGCCAAATCAATATGACACTTGACAAAGACTAAGTCCCTATACATGCCATACTCAAAAAGATGAAACTAACTATACCAAATGTTAAGTTTGATAGTGTGATCGAGCCTCTAACGTCCTTTGAATTCCTGAGCTAACTTGATGGCTCTATAAGAAAATGGAAAGGAGAGGAAGTAAGCACTAAGCTTAGTAAGTCATAGGTAAATAATTAACAACAATTACCAAGTATTATCAAACTTATAACATATTTTAAACTTGCACATGATTCTCAAATAAACAAAGGTATAACTTACTCATTTCACCCTTACTATCATACAACATAATTTGAACTCATTTCTTAAAAATCTCATGTAGGTACCTGTACCACTTACAACATAATCATAACTTTTCTCTTTTTTGTCACAAGCTTTAAGTTACTAATTGAACCAATTGGAATACCAAAGGATACCCGACAAGTCTCACACAAGAGGGTAAAATGCTGATGCCATGTCCCAGACATAGTCTTACACTAGCTCTAGCCTTAATGCCGATGTCATGTCCCAGACATGGTCTTACACTTGCTTTCATAATGTGATCGATTTCATGTCCCAGACATGGTCTTACATTAGCGCACATCTCGCTCAAATGTCATGGCTTGGGTATCCAATCTATTCCTAAGGTTCAACCGGAGTACATCACATACACTTTCATCATACATAATCATAGCAATAATCAAACATTTTATGCAATATCATTTGTTTAATACATAAATACAATAACGTTGAATTATTTACGTACAACTTACCTTGGTATGCAAAAAGTGAGCGACTAAATCGAATTAATCTACTAGCTTGGGTTTTCCCCAGTCTAGGTCCAAACTCCGATTTTTATCTAAAACGATAAAATTCATTCATTTAATCACCACATAAATCAAGACATTTTAAAATTTCTACTTTGACATTACCATTTTGCCTCTAGACTTTCACAAAATTACGATTTTGCCCCTAGGCTCGTAAATCGATTTTCATCAAATTTCCTTATTAACCAAGCCTAGCCGAACCCTTTTTACTCTTATAGAAACTCACAATTCCAATTATTTCATACACTTACCACCTATTTTACAACCTTTACAAAAAGGTTCTTTTTAGGTGTTTTCATGGAAACTCCTTTCACAAAAGTTGTTTATTTAACAACCAAGCTTCACTTTCTTCCATAAAATTTCAGCAAACAACACTAATTTTCTCATGGAAAAACCCTAGACTCTCAACCATTTTGTAAAATAGTCCCCTCTTTAGTTAGCTTAAGCTACAAGGGTTCCAAAAACATAAAAATCATCAAAAATAACCATTAAAATCACTTACTTGCAAGGGATTAAGTTGCTAAAAATTTCAAGCTTCCAAAAACCCCTATTTTGCTGATATTTACAGTGGAGAAGATGAAGAGGAAAGGATGATATCATTTTTTTTCTTTATTCTATTTTATTACATCAATTTAATCACCTAATCCACCAATTTTGACCAATTTTGACATTTCTTGTCCCCTATGGCCGGCCAACTCTCTACTAAGGGTCTAATTGCACATTAAGGACCTTCAATTTAATATTCTATAGCTATTAGACACATTTATCTTGTAAAATAAAACTTTCACACTTTATGCGATTTAGTCCTTTTTCAAAATTAAGCTTGAAATCACTAAAATTAATGCACCAAAATTTTCATGCACTCATATAATCATGCTATGACACATAAAATGATATTAAAATATTTTTCTTGACCTGGATTAGTGGTTTCGAAATCACTGTTCGACTAGTCCCAAAATCGAGCCATTACATGTAGGCTGATACGAGCGATAAACGGTAAAGCTCCTCCAAGTTGAATATCGGTAAGCTCCTACGAGCTTCAAATCGGTAAGCTCATACGATCTGTGGTGAGTCCGCAACACATGCAAGATCTCAACCAAAACGGTAACCCTAATGACATGTCATTTGTATCCTACGAATTCCTAAGGTTCAAACGGGGTTCGTTATTCTTCGTACATTGTCGGTTATGCATTTGATAATTATACATAAAAATTAAACTATTCACATTCATATACTTCAATCAAAACATATAAATGCGCAATTTATTTATACGAACTTACCTCAAACTCAAACGGAGAATACGATTGTTTATTCCACGACTTTATATTTTCCTCGATTTAGTTCCGAATGTTACTTTTCTTGATCTAGATAATCAAATTTAACTCATTTAATCATCATTATATTCAATCTAATTCAAAATTCATGTTATGGAAAAATTACCATTTTACCCTTATACTTTTAACTTCTTTTCAATTTAGTCCCTAGGCTCGTAAAAAATGAAATTCATGCGATTTCACTACAACCCGAGCCTATTCAAATTTCATAAGTACCTATATCAGCCTATACATTTCACAAATTCACATATTTACCAAACAAATTACACATTTCTCAATTTAATCCTAAATTGATAATTTTATCAAAACTCACTTAACAAAAGTTGTTTAATTAGTAACAAGGATTTATTTTCTTCCATTAAACTTCAAAACCCTAGCATTTTCATCAATGGAAAATCTTAAAATATTTAATATTTTTTCAAATTAGCCCCCAATTAGCTAGGTTGAGCTACAACGATCCCTAAAACATAAAAATCAACAAAAACGGGACATAAAGCACTCACCATGCAATATCTGAAAGTTTGAAGCTCAAAATGGTGCCTTCCTTAGGCAAAAATGACTTTGGAGAAGAAAGAAGTGAAAAAGATGATAGCTTGATCTTTATTTTAACTTATTTTATCATTAATTTACCTAATTACCATTTTACCCTTACCTAACTTTAAAAATTAAACAATTACCAACCCATGCACATCCAATAACTCATTTAATGGTATAGTTACCATATAAGGACCTCCACTTTAAAGTTCTATAGCTATATAACACTTTTAGCTAATAGAATACAACTTTCGCACTTTACGTGATTTAGTCTTTTTTCACAAATTGAGCATACAAATGGTAAAATTTCTTAACAAAATTTTTATACTATAATTCTAACATGCTGTAGATGTTAAAATAATATTAAAATAAATTTTTCAACATCAGATTTGTGGTCCCGAAACCACTGTTTGATTTTACTGAAAACGAGCTGTTACATCCACTAACGAGCTGTTACATCCACTAACTCCAATAATGGTCTATTACCATATAAGGACTTTCACTTTAAGGTTCTATAGCTATTTAACACTTTTAGCTAATAAAACACAATTTTTGCACTTTATGCGATTTAGTCCTTTTTCACAAATTGAGCATACAAACGGTAAAATTTCCTAACGAAATTTTTATACCATAATTCTAACATGTTGTAGATATTAAAATAATATTAAAATAAATTTTTTGAATTCGGATTTGTGGTCCCAAAATTACTATTCTGATTTCACTGAAAACGGATTGTTACACCTATTATGGTGAGATTTCGGAGAAGAATATGAGAATCAAAATCATTCTCTTTCCTTCAACTTAAATACTTATGCTCACATTTATCAAAGCATTATTTTACTAACATTCTAACAAGTATTCATCCAAATCCATGCACCAACCGTCTACTAACATTGAAAGTGGACAATCGCTATATAATACCTTTTAACTCCTAAAGGTCAAGGATGACTAACGATTACCTTCATTACAATTTAGTCCTTAAACTAAAATCAATTATCTATTCAATCGGATTATCTAATCAGAATTTCATATAACAATATAATTGACTAGTAATCATGAAATATGAAAACTTATGGATTCAAACCATCAACAAACGGAGTTTTGAAACTACCGATTCTGGTACCATTAAAATCGGGTTGTTACATATTCGGTTTTTGGAGTTAACTTGACTAAGTAATTTGATTTTTTGAGTTCGAGTCGAGTTAAATTTTACAATTTGAATAACTCAAATAATTCGAATAACTCAAATAACAAATTGGTGTAAATACCCCTATAATCCCTCTCAATTTAAAAAACAAGCAAATTGGTTACTCTCAACAAAAAAATATAAAAATAATTTTCAAAATTCAAAATATTTATAAAATTCCAAATTTTCATAATTTAAAAATTCCAAAATAATAAGTTTAAGGACCTAAACAAGTAAATTACAAATTCAAGTTTATCATAATAAAGTATCTTATTTTTTCTCTAATTTTCCTCTCAAAGAGTTCAAATATATATGGTTTCAAATTTATATGATTTAACATGAAATTAGTTAAATTGTAAGAAGATTTTATTTTGACTTGTTTAATTTTTTAATTTAAATCGAACAATTTCACTCAATTTGACTCTACTCTAATTTCATTTCACTCGACTCGATTAAAAAATTTTAAATTGAGCTAGGATGATAAAATAAGACTCATTAACTCGACTAACTAGAATTTTTTTCTCTCAATTTGATTGAATGCCCACCCATACCTTTTAATCAAAAGATAATATGTGTTTAAGCATGCTTGAACCCACATCCTCCTAGTTATTGCAAAGCAACGGTGCCAACTAAGTTAAGGCTCAATCAAAGTATATATATTTAAAAAAGTTAAAAATTGAATATCATTTCTTTTCAACTTAAAAGTTTTAATCTAATCATTAAAGTTATTAATATCTCCCGTTATAGTTGCAAACCTAGCATGTTTATTAACATATAAGGGCAACCTAATCAATACACGTTAAAGAATATATTAGAATTTTTAAATAGAAAAGATATGATAATTTAATTTTGGCATACTAATAAATTTAACCCTCAATGTTTACATTTTCGTATCAATTTGGTCATTGTCCTTTTTTGAGCTATATTTGACCATTAACCTTTCAAAAAGAGTCAAAATATTTTTTAATGGAAATACTAACTAAAACATTAGTTTTTAATGATGTTGCCATGGCAACTCGTGTGGCCGTCCACATGTGTTTCATGCTAACAAAACACTATTTATCTTATATGCTACATCAACAAATAATTTAAAATTATAAAATATTAAAATGTAAAATAAAAATTCAAAAATTATATAAAGTTCATAAAATCTTTTTTTTTAAAAGCATAAAGTACACATGGATCACTATTTTGGTTACCATTTTAAAAATATAACATTTTAATTTGTATTGCCATTAAAAAATAATCCAACTCTTTTGAAAAGTTAATGGTCAAATTTAGTTAAAAAGAATAAAAGTCTAATTGATAAAAAATATAAAAGTTAATAGTTAAATTGATTATTACGCCTTTAATTTTACTTTCATAAAATATAAAGACTCACTGCATATTTTGACTTTCTTTACACGAAAGGAAATATATATATATATATATATATATATATATATATAAAAGATTATTTAACCCTCCCATTATAGATGAAATTAGAAATTAATATATGAGAAAATTGCAAATTACCCTCCCAAATAAAAAATTTTCATGTTTAGCCCAGAACACCCTTTACTCGTATTCGATATTAGAATAGAGTACAAGGTATTACCGGAGTTTACAAGTATTTTTTTACTCAATATAGCCCCTTTATAAATATTTAGCCTTCCTGCAATTTTAAACCGAGACCAATCCACATCAACCAATCCAATTCAACATATTTTCATAATAGATTCATGCATTTTTTATAAGATAACATCAACACATACCAAACCAAGGTTTGCTAGCCATACCAATGGTGGACCTTACATTCATTTCATATTAACATTTATTTTATTAGCTTATACATGCCATTCATTTCCAAACTAAAGTTTCTTTAAGTACGAAATATGGGGTTGATAGTGTGATGAGTCTCCCACCGATCCGACCTCCGAGCTCTTAACACTACAAAGCAGGAGAAAGGAAATAGGGTAAGCACTTTGTGCTTAGTAAGTCCATGTAACAAGAATTATACTTACCTAATATTTACAATACAAGCGATAAACATTCATATACCCATTCAATGCATTAGTACCCTAACATTTACAAACTCAACATTCAAGTCAGTCCAATAATTTTCATGTATCAATAATATATATTATGATTGATGAGCTCATCAATATCATGATTTCCATTTTCTTGTTATTTTTCCATATTTATCCCGTTGAATTACTCAGAATTTCGATGGATTTTCAGAAGTACACTTTTAGTGTACAATCTAGGTCCGTCAATTCATGTTCATGTGCGCATATTTCCATTTCAGAGAGTACACTCATGAACCTCATCCTTACAGAGGATTACCAGTCCGAGCTAAATCACATAATATAAACTCATAGAGTATTGTCGGGATTACGGTCCGAGCTAAATCCACAGCGACAATTACTCTAATGAGCTTGGATCTGAATTACCAGTCGAGCTAAATTCAGACCCTAATTAGGATTACCCGTCGGGCTAAATCCATTTTCCACATATTCTTGGAGGGCTATATCAGATAGGATCACCCGTCCGGCTAGATCCTTTTGCCGTCAATTCCTTTTCAAAGATCCATCAATTTTCCTTTCATTCAACCGGGATTTCTTTTCCTTTCTATCAAATATATCAATGTATCATCAATCTTCATACAATGAACATTCAAATTATATTCACATCAATAACATAAATTTCAAGCATTTAAGAAGATAATTCAAGTTACATGAACTTACCTCGATACTTGTTCGTACACAAAAATCTACTAATCCGGGACTTTTTCCTTTCTTCTATCTAACTTCGTATTTGTGTTTCCCGGATCTAAATAAATAAATTCAATCATCAATTCAACACATTTCATGTTCACATGTAGCATTCACTATAATTCTATTATTGTTCATAATTCATTCAAAGCTGTCTACTTGAGTCACAGTCACCAAATTATTTATTTCTCGAGCTACAGAACTCCAATTTAATAACCGTTAATTTTCCCTAAAACTAGACTCACATATATTTGCACCATAAAATTTCCAGAATTTTTGGCTCAGCCAATTAGTACAGTTTATTCATTAAAGTCACCCCTGTTCTGCTATCTGGCAGTTCTGACCTTTCTTCACTAAAAATTAATTATCTCTTTATACAGGATTCGGATGATGTTATCGTTTATTTATATTGAAAATAGACTCATTAATAATTCTAAACATATAAATTTAAGCCCATAATTATTTTTATCCAATTTTTGATGATTTTCTAAAGTTAAAACAGGGGAACCCGAATTCATTCTGAACCAGTCTTACAAAAATCTAAATATCTCAAAATACAGAACTTATTTTCTTTCCTTGTTTCTTTCATATGAAAATAGACTCAATAAGATTTAATTTCATATCTCACTCAACTTCTAATTCCACTTCTATGATTTTTGGTGAATTTTCAAACTTACTCTACTGCTGCTGTCCCAAAACTGTTTTCTTATAGCTTGTTTAACAATTAAGTCCTTTATCCAATTCTAACTTCAAATCATTTCAATTAAACCACTAATTCATCATTTTATTTATCATATGCTATATTCAAAAACTCTAAAACTTCAAAAACTTCAACTTAAATTCATCAAAACTTTGTTCTAAAACTTATAAAGCATCAAAATTAAAAGAAAAGGACTAAATTAACTTACCTACTAAATATCCAAGCTTCAAACTTTTAATTTTCCTTTTCTTCTTTTTCTTTCTTTCTTTCTTTCCCCTGCTCTCTGTTTCGTTTTCTTCTCTGTTTCTTCTCTTTTATTCTTTACCTTATTATATAATATAATATTATATTAACATAATTATCTATTAATAATATATTTTATCACATAAAAATCTTAAGATTTTATGCTTATGCCATACCTCAACACTTAAAAATGGCATAATTGCCATTTTGGTCCTTCATAATTTCTTTTAATCTATAATTTAACTTTTACTTTCATTTCAATCTAGTCCTTTTCATTTAATTTCCTACCCAAGCGATAAAATTTTCTAACGAAAATTTAATACCACATTACTAACATTTTATGAATATTTATAAAAATATTTCCTATCATATAAATATTCATGCAAATATATTGAAATAAATTTCTATTTAAATCGGATTTATGGTTTGAAACCATTATTCCGATAACCTTGAATTTAGGCCATTACAACTCTCCCCCTCCTTTTTAAGGATTTTCGTCCTCGAAAATCTTACCAGAAAGAGGTTTGGATATTGTTTCCTCATTGCCTCCTCCGGTTCCCAAGTCGCTTCCTCAATCCGTGCTTTTGCCACAATACTTTCACCAAATTTTTTTTTTATTTCTAAGCTCCTTTGTTTCCCATGCCAATATCTTGATGGGTTCTTCACTGTAACTCATATCCGGTTGAATCTCCACTTCTATCGGAGAAATAATATGAAGGATCGTACCGATATCGTCGTAGCATAGACACATGAAAAACATTATGAATTCTATCGAGTTCGTGGTAACGCCAATCGATAGCGACGGTCCAATTCTTTCTATAATTTCATACGGCCGATAAATCTTGGACTCAATTTACCCTTTCGAATCGAATCGAGAACTTTCTTCCAAGGAGACACTTTCAGAATACCTCGTCACCGACCGAAATTCAATCTCTTTTCGCTTAAGATCGGCATATGATTTTTGGCGATCGAAATCGCTTTTAAACTATCCCGAATAACCTTCACTTTTCTTCATTTCCGGATTAAATCATCCCCATGTATCTTCTTTTCACCGAGCTCATCCAATACAATGGTGTTCTACATTTTCTACCATACAAAGCTTCATATGGAGCCATTTTAATACTGGACTGATAACTATTATCGTAAGCAAATTCAATCAAAGGTAGATACCTCTCCCAATTACCTTTAAACTCTAGTGTACAACATCGGAGCATATCTTCCAATACTTGAATTACACGCTCAGATTGGCCATCTGTCTGAGGATGAAATGCAGTGCTGAAATACAACTGAGTACCCAAAGCTTCTTGCAATTTGTCCCAGAAACGAGACGTAAATCGGGATCTCTATCGATATAATGGAGACAGCACTCCATGTAGCCCGACAATCTCGGATATGTACAATTCACCATTTATCTAAAGAATAATCCATACGCATTCGGAATAAAGTGTCTTGACTTTGTCAATCGATCAACAATCACCCAAATAGCATCTTTTTTCCTCGAAGACAATGGTAACCCCGATACAAAATCCATAGTGATTCTTTCCCATTTCCATTTCGGTATAGTAATTGGCTGAAGTAACCCCGAAGGTACCTGATGTTCTGCTTTGACCTGTTGACATATCAAACATCTTGATACAAACTCAGAAATATCACGTTTCATACCTGGCCACCAGTACATCTTCTTCAAATCATTATACATTTTATTACTTCCCGGATGTACAGACATAATACCACTGTGAGCCTCGTGTAAAATCTTCTGTATGAGCTCTGAATTCTTGGGTACACATACCCTATCTCTGAATAATAAACAACCATCAACCCCAACTTGAAATTCGAATCGATGACGACTCACATTGTGCCCGCTTAACTGTAACTTCTCATCATTCTTCCGAGCTTCACATATTTCTTTGTAGAAATGTTGGTTTAGCTCTCAATTCAGCTATGATTGAACCATCATCGATCGGTGACAACGGGTATTCATAACTCGTAAAGCAAGCAGAGATTTTCGACTCAAAGCATCACCACAACATTAGCCTTACGGATGATAATCAATAATCAAATCATAGTCGTTTATCGGTTCAAGCCACTTGCGTTGTCTCAAATTCAAATCTTTTGTGTCATCAAATATTTCAAGCTTTTATGATCGAAGATAAATATGACATTTCTCACCATATAGGTAATCTTGCCATATCTTCAATATAAATACAATAGCAACTAATTCAAGATCATGTCCGGTAATTTCGTTCATGTGGTTTAAGTTGTCTTGAAGCATAGGCTATTACTTTACCTTCTTGCATCAAGACACAACCTAAACCATTTAATGAGGCATCACTTGTAAATAACAAATTCTTTACCGGTTCAGTCGCACTATCTTGGTGCTTTCGTTAGTAGATCTTTTAATCGGTTGAAACTCACGACATTCATCATCCACTCGAACTTTACATCTTTACGCAATAATCGAGTCATCGGAGAGGCTATCATAGAGAATCCTGCACAAATCTCCGATAATAACCAGCTAAACCCAAGAAACTTCTAACTACAGATACAGTCTTGGTGGATTCCAGTTGACAATAGTGAGATTTTACTTGATTCTACCCCGATGCCTTCAATGGATACAATATGTCCAAGAAAACCCACTTCTCAAGCCAAAATTCACATTTCTTGAATTTAGCATATAATCGCTTCTCTCAAAATTTGCAACACAATTCTCAAGTGTTTTGCATGTTCTTCTTCATCTCGAGAATAGACCAAAATATCATCAATGAAAACTACCACGAACTGTCTAAATATGGTGCGAATATCCGATTCATCAAATCCATAAATCTGCAGATGCATTAGTCATTAAATGGCATAACCGAAACTCATAATGCCCGTACACGGTTTCGAAAGTCGTCTTTGGCACATCTAACTCCTTTACTCGTAACTGATAGTAGCCCGATCGGAGATCAATCTTTGAAAATATAGTAGCACCTTTTAGTCGATCAAATAAATCATCAATCCGGGCAACGAGTACTTATTTTTATAGTTACTTTATTAAGTCAGCCGATAATCAATACACAATCTCAAAGACCCGTCTTTCTTTTTCACAAAAGAACCGGAGCACCCCAAGGTGAATGACTCGGTCGGACAAAACCTTTATCAACAAGTTCTTGCAATGTGTCTTTAATTCCTTTAATTACAGAGGAGCCATCCGATGCGGAGCTATGGAAATCGAGTAGTTCAAGAATCAAATCTATAGAGAATTCCACTTCCCTTTCGGTGGCAACCGGTAATTCCTCCGAAACACATCGAAAATTCGCATACCATCGGCATCGCTCATATCTTTGACTCGAGATACCTTGGTGTCGAGTACATAAGCAAGAAAAGCATCATACCCTTTTTAACATACCTAGCGATAATAATCGAAATCACATCGATAATCCTCCGTCGATCGATTTAACTTGAGTAATTCGCCATTCGACACTTCAACACAATATATTTACATTTAGGTTTACTCGCATCATGCCGAGTTAACCAATCCATGCCCAATATCACATCAAACTCATCAAATGGCGGTAACATCAAATCACCAGAAACAATAACCTCTTACCATCGGTGGACAATTTTACAAATTTTATCCACCAAAATAGATTGGCCAAAGGGTTCGAGACTTTAACCGCAAATTCAGAGGTTCAACAGATAAATCTTTAACGCATGCAAGTTTTACATATATATGAATGCGTAGAACCGGATCAATTAATGCGATAATATTAGTATCAAGTAAAGAAAATGTACCAATAATAACATCGGGTCTTTGAGGCATCTTCTCTGCACGTATGACATATGTCCTAGAAGGCGCTGTGTCTCTACCTACTTGCAGATATCTTTTGTAGCTCCTCGGCTACCACCGACATTACCGGATGGTCGAGATGGTCTACCCTCAAAGATGGATTACTTGGCTTCGATATATATTCACTTCTTTTCACCCCTTTCGGACAATCTCGAGGAAATGGTCAAAAGAACCACATCGGTAACAAGCTCCGCTCTTAAATCGACATTCACCAAAATGAGCTTTATTACAATCTGGCATCTCGACTTAGGGTACCAACACCGCCAACACCGGTCACCGATGGAGTGGAAGGTCTTGGATTATTGCGTTGAGAACCTCGCTCTCCTTGAATACCCGTGGGCGAGGTAGAACGATCTTGGTACTTCTTCAATTTCTTTGGAGCGAAAATTGGGATTTTCCCATTGGTCTTTTACTAAAAATTGAGCTTCCCTTTCAGCCTGTTTCTTTTCTTTGCTCAATTCTTCTGCTTTATAAGCTCGCTCTGCCAATGTAGCAAACTCTCGAATTTCAAGAATTCCGATAAGTAGCTTAATTTCTTCATTTAACCCTTCTTCGAATCGTTTGCACATTTCAGCTTCCGACTGTACCCATTCTCGAGCATATTTACTCAACCGAACAAATTCTCTTTCATACTCGACATCTTGATCTATTGCCCTTTCATTTCAAGAAATTCTTTTCTTTTCTGATCAAGGAATCTCTGACTGATATATTTCTTTTTGAACTCGGTCTGGAAGAATTCCCATGTAATTTCTTCTTTCGGAACAACTGAAGCTTTAGTATTCCACCAATGATAAGCTGTGTCTTTTAGTAGTGAGACGGCACATTTTAAACATTCTTCTGGTGTGCAAGATAATTCTTCCAAAACCCGAGTAGTATTCTCTAACCAAAATTCAGCCCGTTCGGGATCATCATCAATCTATTTGCTCAAAATTCTTGACCCCATATTTTTGGATTTTATCAACTGAGCTTTCCTTTTCGACAGATTCAAAGACTGCACTGTGGAATCTCGGAACCGTGGAGGAACAGGAGGGAGCTTGAGTTTCTTTGCATTGTAGGGTTAGTTCTTATGTCTTGAGTAAACCATTCATTCATCATTTGAAAGAAGGCTATTTTGCCTCCTCCCTTGACCCCCTATATACCGCCTTCTCTGCTAGTTTCTTCTCTTTGTCTTTGAAGCGGGAGCATGACTCCCGACTTCTTGATTGAGCTCGGTCGGATGACATTACTATAAGGAAAACACAATTTAAATGGTCGGGAGATATCACACTATCAAAAATAATTTAAATGGCATGTATAGCTAATCCAGTATTCGCTATGTCCGTCTAGAACCAAGCTAAACCGTAGCTCGATACCAACAAATGTAACACCCTTTACTCGTATTCGATATTAGAATAGAGTACAAGGCATTACCGGAGTTTACAAGTTTTCTTTTTACCTCAATATAGCCCTTTATAAATATTTAGCCTTCCCGCAATTTTAAACCGAGACCAATCCACATCAACCAATCCAATTCAACATATTTTCATAATAGATTTATGCATTTTTTATAAGATAACATCAACACATACCAAACCAAGGTTTGCTAGCCATACCAATGGTGGACCTTACATTCATTTCATATTAACATTTATTTTATTAGCTTATACATGCCATTCATTTCCAAACTAAAGTTTCTTTAAGTACCGAAATACTGGGGTTGATAGTGTGATGAGTCTCCCACCGATCCGACCTCCGAGCTCTTAACACTACAAAACAGGGAAAAAGGAAATAGGGTAAGCACTTTGTGCTTAGTAAGTCCATGTAACAAGAATTATACTTACCTAATATTTACAATACAAGCGATAAACATTCATATACCCATTCAATGCATTAGTACCCTAACATTTACAAACTCAACATTCAAGTCAGTCCAATAATTTCCATGTATCAATAATATATATTATGATTGATGAGCTCATCAATATCATGATTTCCATTTCCTTGTTATTTTCCATATTTATCCCGTTGAATTACTCGAATTTCGATGGATTTTCGAAGTACACTTTTAGTGTACAATCTAGGTCCGTCAATTCATGTTCATGTGCGCACATTTCCATTTCAGAGAGCACACTCCATGAACCTCATCCTTGGAGGGATTACCGGTCCGAGCTAAATCTCAGAATATAAACTCATAGAGTATTGTCGGGATTACCAGTCGGGCTAAATCCCGCAACGACAATTACTCTAATGAGCTTGGATCTGAATTACCAGTCCAGGCTAAATTCAGACCCTAATTCGGATTACCCGTCCGGGCTAAATCCATTTTCCACATATTCTTTGGAGGGCTATATCAGATAGGTTCACCCGTCTGGCTAGATCCTTTTACCGTCAATTCCTTTTCAAAGATCCATCAATTTTCCTTTCATTCAACCGGATTTCTTTTCCTTTTATCAAATATATCAATGTATCATCAATCTTCATACAATGAACATTCAAATTATATTCACATCAATAACATAAATTTCAAGCATTTAAGAAGATAATTCAAGTTACATGAACTTACCTCGATACTTGTTCGTACACAAAAATCTACTAATCCGGGACTTTTTCCTTTCCTCTATCTAACTTCGTATTTGTGTTTCCCGGATCTAAATAAATAAATTCAATCATCAATTCAACACATTTCATATTCACATGTAGCATTCACTATAATTCTATTATTGTTCATAATTCATTCAAAGCTGTCTACTTAAGTCACAGTCACCAAATTATTTATTTCTCGAGCTACAGAACTCCAATTTAATAACCGTTAATTTTCCCTAAAACTAGACTCACATATATTTATACCATAAAATTTCCAGAATTTTTGGCTTAGCCAATTAGTACAGCTTATTCATTAAAGTCACCCCTGTTCTGCTATCTGGCAGTTCTAACCTTTCTTCACTAAAAATTAATTATCTCTTTATACAGGATTCGGATGATGTTATCGTTTATTTATATTGAAAATAGACTCATTAATAATTCTAAACATATAAATTTAAGCCCCTAATTATTTTTATCCAATTTTTGATGATTTTCTAAAGTTAAAATAGGGGAACCCGAATTCATTCTGAACCAGTCTTACAAAAATCTAAATATCTCAAAATACAGAACTTCTTTTCTTTCCTTGTTTCTTTCATATGAAAATAGACTCAATAAGCTTTAATTTCATATCTCACTCAACTTCTAATTCCACTTCTACGATTTTTGGTGAATTTTCAAACTTACTCTACTGCTGCTGTCCCAAAACTGTTTTCTTATAGCTTGTTTTACAATTAAGTCCTTTATCCAATTCTAACTTCAAATCCTTTCAATTAAACCACTAATTCATCATTTTATTCATTATATGCTATATTCAAAACTCTAAAACTTCAAAACTTCAACTTAAATTCATCAAAACTTTGTTCTAAAACTTATAAAGCATCAAAATTAAAAGAAAAGGACTAAATTAACTTACCTACTAAATATCCAAGCTTCAAACTTTTAATTTTCCCTTTCTTCTTTTTCTTTCTTTCTTTCTTTCCCCTGCTCTCTGTTTCGTTTTCTTCTCTGTTTCTTCTCTTTTATTCTTTACCTTATTATATAATATAATATTATATTAACATAATTATCTAATAATAATATATTTTATCACATAAAAATCTTAAGATTTTTATGCTTATGCCACCTCAACATTTAAAAATGGCATAATTGCCATTTTGGTCCTGCATAATTTCTTTTAATCTATAATTTAACTTTTACTTTCATTTCAATTTAGTCCTTTTCATTTAATTTCCTACCCTAAACGATAAAATTTTCTAACGAAAATTTAATACCACATTACTAACATTTTATGAATATTTATAAAATATTTCCTATCATATAAATATTCATGCAAATATATTGAAATAAATTTCTATTTAAATCGGATTTATGGTTGCGAAACCATTATTCCGATAACCTTGAATTTAGGCCATTACATAGCCCATTAAAAATTCTGAAATCAAAAGTTAATATATGATAAATTTATACTTAGACCTTTAAAAATTTTATAACTCAATTTTAGTCCTTTAAAAGAATTTCTGACTTCACCCCTAGATCCGACACAAGGCCATCAACTTCTAGATTTGCCCCTTAAACTTATACTTTGATCTGACGCATCAAAACTATTTCATTAAAAAAAAAAATTGAATTATAGAAAAGAAAGTGATTGAGAGCTTCCAATTGGTATATGAGTAAGAACAAAGAAGTTCATACAATAACAATTTTAATAGCCCAATGACTTAAATAAAAATTTTTAAATAATGCAGTTATCATTTATAATTTTATGAAGACGTAAACTTACAAATAATTTAAAGAAATAAGTGTATCTAATTTAATTTGTTGATTAATAAAAGGTATGAAAGAGATTCATATGAAAAGAAAAAAAGTGCCATTATGTTTGTCAATTTTACAAAGTACATGTAGGTAAAGAAGATAAGCACGTGAAAACCTAAAAGATTCAACATTCAACCAACCTTTATTGGTAGAGAGTTAAACTCAAAACCTATCATTTGACGTTTCATGGACGTATAACATAACTAAAAATCAACAAGATTCCCATATTTCTTTCTCCACTTAAACGTCATCATCGTCGTCATATCAGTAATGATTCAGCAAAAGAATCCAACTGTACTTGATCTTCATTCGTCTTCAACAGCTGCAAGTACTCTTCATATATCTTCTCTAGTGAATCATTACTGTCACCTTCAGCACGTAGTTCATGATCATGATCATGATGATGATGAGACTGGCACTCGAAATCTGAGTTGTTGATAAGATCATGATCGTCATTATAACATAAAAACCCGGTTCGGTTTTCATCATCATTGATGTTTTCGGACCATGGGACGAGGACTTGTCCATTTTCACGTCCTTGGCTCGAAGACTTAGTGGTACACTGTACTGAAGATGTAAATCTAATGGGTTTTGGGAGATGGATTTTGGGTTTTTCATGCTCGGTTGGTTTTTTAGATTTGTTCGGCCTTTTGTTGCTCTTCTTCCTTTTCTTCTTCGGGACGAGGACGACAACCGGGTTATCCGGTGGTAGTTTTTTGTGGGTGTTCGGATCGGTTCCTTGGCTTAATAAACGTTTGCTTAGATGGGTGTTCCAATAGTTTTTAATCTCGTTATCGGTTCGACCCGGAAGCCTTCCGGCGATAAGAGACCAACGGTTGCCGAGGAGTGAATGTAATCGGATGATGAGGTCTTCCTCGTCGGGTGTTATGTTCCCTCTTTTGATATCCGGTCTCAAATAGTTCATCCATCTCAGCCTGCAACTCTTTCCACACCTAAGTAGCCCTGCAACATTATAGAAAACGTCACATGGTGTGAGTGATTCGTAAATACCACTTTCCGTTTTTCGAATACGAGTGAGATTCGATTACCGGCTTTCTTAGGGAGGGATCGCCAGTGACCTTCGCCATGAGCTTGAATGTACTTGACAAGCAATGTGTCTTCTCTAGGTGTCCATGGACCTCTGTGTAACCCAACTTTAGAGCAACAAGGAGCCCTTCCCATGTCTCTCTCTCTCTCTCTCTCTCTCTGTGTATATATATATATATATTTTTCTACTGTTTTCACTTATGGATGAAGCTACTCAATTCACTCTCTCTCAAACATTGGAACAAACGAAAGAGAGAGAAAACATAGAAAAACAGAGAGAGAGATGTTGGAGACGATGACTCCCCAAAGGTTAGGCTTTAGGCCTTTTTAATTATAAACGTTTTTAAAAAGAGATGAATATTTATATTACTTCCCATTTTGTTTTTTTAGACTTAAACACCACCAAAATTATTTGTATTCATTTATTTGAACCCAATACCAACTCGAAACAACCCAAACTGAACCATAAATAATTCAAATTTATTTAATACAAAACTAATTTAATTTGTCTAAAAGTTCAAACCCATAAATGATATAAAAAACTAAAATTATATGAGGATTTTAAATTTTAATTCAAATTAATCCCATTCGAATTTAAAAAAAGACAAATTCAAAAATAATATCAACCTTAAAAGAAAATGGAAGGCAAACAATCCAAAGAGCCGTTGGACTGCTAATGCGAGGTGGGGAATTTACAAAATTAAACCAATCAAAATGAAAATTATTGAAAAATTTGGGCTAATTTTATATTTTCTAGAAAAGGGTTAACTTAACTCAACGACCCTTCTCCCCATCTGCCCTTCTCAATTGTGTATATTCATATGATTCATGAATGTAGCAGTTTAATTATGTACATACCAAACCAGTCATTGTAACCAAGGCTGCTGATTAATTTCGACCGTCCATCACTTTGAAAGTGTGTGTAATGATGGAACATCAAAATCTATCATTTTCATGTTCAGATTTTTATTTTTTTAAGCCTTAATATTAAATTTAGTCAATGAATTTGGTTTCAATATTCAATTTAGTATTTGAGTTTGGTTATAATATTCAATTTGATACGCAAACCAAACATCATCATGTGGCCTAACGAATGTTTGACACGTGTACTCTAATAAAAACATAGGTACTTAATTGGGACAAAAAAGTTTATGTACCAAATTGAATATTGGAGTCAAACTCAAGTACT
Organism: Gossypium rotundifolium; assembly: GCA_025506655.1. NCBI lineage: Eukaryota > Viridiplantae > Streptophyta > Magnoliopsida > Malvales > Malvaceae > Gossypium > Gossypium rotundifolium. Next base: position 33,123,209 of record CP106733.1, on the reverse strand, counting down.
TAATTGGGACAAAAAGAAACTCAAGTATCAAATTGGAATAATTCAGATGCCAAAATAAATATTGAAGCCAAATTTAGGTGTCAAGTTGGGACAAAAAAGCACAAGTACTAAAGTGAACATTGAAGCCAAATTCAAGTACTAAATAAAATATTAACCCTTTTTTTAAATATGATGGATCCTTTTTTCTCAGTTAAATTGTGCCATTAGTCCCTGTACTTTTCAAAAAGTTAGAATTTAGTCTATGTACTTTTATTTCCAAGAATTTAGTCTCTACTTTTCAAATTTTAAAATTCAATTTCAGTTGTTAACACTATTATTTTTTTTTAAATTTAAGTTCATTATAACGTCATTTTTTAATTTTATGGTTATCAAGTGAGTCTTTTTTTTAATTTTAAAATATCACATCAACAAAATTTTAACAACGTTAACAATTAAATTTAAACTATAAAATTTAAAAGTAAAAAATTAAATTCTTGAAAATAAAATTTTAAAATTTTAAAATATATATAAAAACGTATGCAATATTTTATCCTTTTAAACCTTAAGTGTAAACTAGACGATATCATAAATGTAACCCAAATTGCATGGGTTTGGTGTCAGACTTTTAGGTTTAATATCATATAACTATATAGAGTTAAAAAAAAAAAGAAATTCGGTAATAAAATCTCTCTAAAGTCTGCTGTTCATGTGGTACATATTAGAAATTAATTAGATTGGAGCAAGTATTTTTCTAAAATTTAATTAAAAATCATATTAAATCCAATTTAATACTTATTCAACAGATAGATCCAATTTTGGAAATATCTTATTGTCACCGTTGAAGAAGTAAATAACATATTTTTTATTAAAATTTACCAAACTTTAAATTGAAAATATAAAATATATTTTTAATGTTTATGTACTTTTAATATTTTATAATTTTTCATTTTTATAAAATTTATATATTTTATGATTTTATACTTTCGACAACATGTCACATTAACATTAATTTCTCCTGGCATGCTTTATGTCATTGTCGAATATTTCTGATTGTCATGCCTACATAGTTTAACAATCAAGGTTAATGTAATTTTTTATTTTTTTACCTTTTAGCTTTATAAATATAATATTAAAATTTTATATAGTATTTTAAATATAATTTGCTTGTCATCTCATTAAAATAGATTGGGTTTTGATTTAGTTAATTATAAGGGTAATTTGCTTTTAAACTCCTACAAATTGCAATTGTATACAACTTTTTTTTGGTATAGTTAGTATCCTCATAGGATTCTCAAGAATGTAATATTCCTTTGGATGTATTATAATAATAATTGGGAGTTGTAATTCAACCAAATCAAGTTTGAGATTAAGGTTAATTTGAAATTTGATGATTGAAGTTGGGGACAAAGTTTATGGAGCTTTACTTTTAAAACTTAAGCTTGATGCAGGGTAAAAATCGAAACATAAAAGAATACTTTCAATTATTTGTGTTTGAGTTCACACCTTCGCATATAAATTATATCAATTGGGCTAATAAGTTGTTTAAGTTCAGCACTAAGATTTTTGACCTCATAATCATCAGTTCACCTAAATAAATTACAAGCACATCTACCTCATTTATATCATTATTTAATTTATTAGTAAATTAAGTACAATATTATATTTTAGTATTTTTAATGTGTTTCTTGCAATCACATCCCATTACAATGAAAGAATGATAATTAATGACAAAATTGGTCTCTTTTTACCTTATCAATTCAAACATTATAATCAGGTCCACATTAATACAAAATAAAAATAAAAATTATTGCTTTTTTTTTTATATATGCTTTCCTATTATATAGGAAATTCCAAAGAAAAATTGGAATTAATTCATGAGAAAAAGAAAGTTTCCCATTAAAACAAATAATTAGATTCTTATTACACAAAATTGGCACTTCATTTCTCCAAAGGGTAGGAGACAGCTATAAAAAAACAGTTGAAATAATGGAATTAGAATTTTAAGGAAAATTTTGGGACCCTTTCTTAGGTTTTTTTTTTTTGAAATAATTAAGGGTTTAATTAAGCTTAGATTTAAGGAAGCTATTTTTAATCACTAACCCCACCCAAAAATATTTCAATTACTAATATATATATATGATACATTAAACCATGATTAATTAATCATTGGAAACTTTAGATATTTTTATTTAAGTCCTATTATGCTGTTGACATTGATTAAAGTTATTCGGATGTATTATTTATAATTGTATTTATACTTTTTTAAAAAATTATGATATGAGATTAATTAAAAGTGTCATATCATTACATTTTAATTGAGGAGAGATTAAATGTAAGTTTGAATAGGCGATATATTTATCTGTTATTAATGTAAAAATAATAGTGACGATAAAATTAAATATTATAACGTAAAATAAAAAATAAGCTAAATATATTATAATAATTTTTTTTATGTGTTATTATTATTTGGCATTTGAGGTTGTGAATGAGGAGTGAGGTTGTTTTCATCCACGATTTGCCGGGTTGAGTAAAGGTTGGATATTGGACTGTGGCAGCTGGTTGGCTTGGATATTGTGTTTGATAGGATGGTCAATGGGGGCTCAATTGTAATTGTCAAATGACCGCCAGCTGCTACATTTTGGATTTATTGTTTTATTGACACTAAGCCCTCTGTCTTCAACCTTCGGCCGAAGGTAATTTATATGGTCCACTAAGGTAATGATTACGGGATTTTTGGGTACCCAACTTCTTGGAATGCCACAACTTTTCCATCTGCGACACATTTCTGCCTTGTGGCAGGTCCCTCGGTTTTGCGGGTTTTATCATCGATAGAGATTAATTTTTTAAAATTAGTGATTATTTTTCTTTAATCTCAAACTCATATTTCTTTTTAAGAATATAATTTATTTTATTATTATACTCACTATTAATTGATTAACTATACGTGTGTTTATCCGTTAGAAAAAGTGGCAGCGAATTTCTTCTTTATACATTTGAATTGAGTTTGAATTTTAAAGTCATTATTATTGAGAATGTCTATTTAAATACCAACCTAACTTGAACAGGGGTACACTCGACCAGTTTTTTTCTCATTTTAATCCGTAAATTAAACATATAAAAATAAGATAATTTTGTGTTTCATCTCCTAAATTCTTTCCATTTTCATTTTCGCCCTTAAAATAAATATCTAATAATAAGATAAATTTTGTTTGGTCACCCTAGCTTTTGTCGTCATCATCTTCTTTTAAATTTGTCTTCTTTTCGTATAATTTGTCTTTCATCCCCTTAACAAAACTTCTATCTTCCCCTACTCAATTTGGTTGCTTCTACATTTAAATCACAAATAATGCATGTATATCAATCAACTTAGTATAAAGTATAGTAGATTATAAATTAACATATATTCAAATCTAAACCAAAATAAATTTAAATAGAACTTACACGTAATAGATATAAACTCAATAGATATAAAAAAGAATTAATAAATAATATTTACACATGATGAAACTTATGTGAGTTGGGATGGGCGGTGTATTTACTTGCGTTTAATATAAAAACAGCGGTGGCAGTTAGATTAGATATTATAACAACACTATAGCGTGAAACAAAAAATAAACTAAACTTACTATACCACACCCTACCGCTCATCTAAACTCACCTCAATATCTTAAAATTCTTTTTAACTTGTACAATTTTAAATGTATTGGGGAGCTCTTAAACATGGGATGGGCCCAAAAACTTTAGCCTCACTCATGTTGTGGGACAACTTTCGATGGGATCAAATTGAAATTGAACCCAATTTTTAATGGGTCGATTTTCTTTGTCAAAAGCGTATTTAGGTTGCGGTATCAATTTTATGGTCATTGTATAGATTTACCCAACATACAAATTTATACACATTTTCTTTTAGAAAAATAAAACATCTTATCATCGGTTTAGAGTTGTCAAATTTTACTTAAATTCAATCATAATTTAATTTGATAATAGAAAGTTAATAATCTAAACTTATCCAACTTAAATACAAAACAATTCAAATTAAAATGACTCAAATAAAAAATTTATTTGAAAAACTAGAATAATCCAAACCCAATAGTGGTTCTAGTGAAGAAGGGTAAACAAGGGTCTTGGACTCTTTAAAAGGATGAAATTATAGTTTGGTTCTTTCAGAAATAGTAAAATTATATATTGGTCCTTTTAAAATTTTATAATTCAATTTTGACCTTAAAAAAAATTTATCTTCTTTATATATAAATCTAAAATGATCCAAACCCAAAATAAACTCAACGAGATAGACAAACATGGTGTAACGTGTAAGGCAAGGTCTATCCTTGTTGAGTCTTGACTCAGTTTTTAGCTTAATAATTATTTCATAATGGATATGGTTCTTTTTTCCTTCTTCTTTATTTTTATATGGGCCCTGCCCTCATTTCCTTGCGGCCCATTTCCTTCCTGGCAATTTCATTATAATTAGGTCAAATTGGGATAATGATAAAAAAATCCCTCAGCAAAAAACCGATTAAATCCTAAGTGAAAAATTTATACTCAATTCATCTCTTGTATCTAAAAACGTAATCAATCAAACTCTCTTGATTAACCTTCACCATAGTTGATTGTGACTATTTTACTAATAACAGTTTAACTAAATATTGGTACGTGACATATCACATGACATAAAAAATGTCACGTTAGTAAATATTTTAAAAACTAATAATAATTGCTAAAATTACATTTTTCAAATATTAAGATAGCCTAATTTTACTATTAATTCTTGTATTACATATAAATTTTAGAATTAATATTTGTATTTTAATTTAATCAATTTTAATATTTGTATTCTTTGAATTTAGACTCAAATAAAATTTTAGTATTTGCTATGAGTCTATATTATACATAAAGTTATAGGTTTAGTTATTATTTTTCAATTTGATCATTTTTAGTCTTTATATTTTTTAATTTTGAAATTGACACAAAAATTTAAATTTAAATAAAAATTAATAACAAAATGAATAAAATTAAGAAAAAGACATTGAATCTAAAAAGGTCCAACCTAGTTCGGATTCGGACGTGAAATACAGCCAATATTAGATTAAATAAATGCAGAGCAGTTTAAATGAACGGTGGAAATTAAGGGGCCAATGACGTGTAGACCACCCCATCCATGTCTTACACGTTTAATTCAATCAAAACTATTAAAAATAAATAAATTGGAGATTAAATTAATTAATTTATATTTTCGTCATTTAATTTAAAAAATTATAAAACTATCATTTTAAGTAACTGACCTATTAAAATCATTATAATATTATTTTCTTTGATCACACTAGCAACGGGGCGGGGTAGGGTAGGGCAAATTTTTGCCCGTCTTGACTCCAACCCGAAACTTGACCAATCCATCTTAACCCAACCTCAACTATTAAAGCTAAATCTGTCCCAAAGCTAAAATTTAATAAGAGAACTGACTCCTCCATCTCAACCCAAATTTAATTTAACTATTTCATTTTTTTTATTTTAAATCAAATAAGATTATTATTTTTAATTTAAACTTAAAACTTAATTTATTTAATTTATTTATTTAAATATTTATTTATTGAAAGCAAAAACTTAATATATGTAAATATTATAGGTATTTTTGTGAATTTCCTAGGGTAGGTGGGTAGATTTACCTCAAACCCGACCTAGCCCGGTTATTATTTTTTAATTTCACCGACCGACCCACCCCAAACTTGATTTTTCAAAAAAAAATCCAACCCTAACAGACTAGGTCAGGTCGGAACACGTTAGATTCGAGTTTTTTAATCATCCTTACTATCTACACCAATCGAAAGCTCTCATTCATCTTCTCTTCTACGGTTAATTTTTTTTTTTTTATGAAATGGCTTTGAACATCATGAATCTAAGAACTAAAACTCAAATAACTTTCTTCTCTAATATTCGACAATGACAGTCAAATTAACTTGGATCCTTCTACTCGCCAATGAGTACTGATTCATTATACCGATAATTGATTTGTTACAAAGAGCTTGCTAGCTGGACTTTAAAAAACTTAACAACCCAATAGCTTAAATAAAAACTTTCAAATAATTCAATGACTTAAATGAAAATTTTGAATAGTTTAACTGCCATTTTGTAACTTTTTGAAATTGAGTGATTAAAACATAAACTTATTAATAATTTAATGACTTTGAGTATAATTTACCTTTAAATTTTCAGTTGATATTAATCTTGGGTTCAATTTCAGATTGCCCGTTACTTTTATTTAGAAATATTTCAACATAAATAATATAAAATAACAGATTAAATTTTAACTTAATTAATATGGATATTATTATTAATCTAGAGTGAGTATGAAGTAATTTTTTTAAATGTAATAATTTCATAAAAGCTTGCGTGAAAAAATATTAATTTACGCACCAAATAAAGTGCATTCTTTTTCTTTTTTTCCTAGAAACTAGAAAGCGCTTCTAGCTATTGATTGGATGGTGCACTCAAATTTTATCTTTTTTATTTGTAGGAGACATAAAAAGGCTTCTTTATAATTTGTGTGTATTAAAGAACACTATTTTTGCCCCTCTAATTGAATGCTCTTCATCATTTTGGCTTTTGGGGATGAGATTAGAATTTAATCATCATTATAAAGATAATCCAAACATTTTAATGGTATTAATTATTGAATTTGAATTTTATTTTTATGTATTTCTTAAGGTATTCATTGGAGCTAGCCTAATAATTAATCTTTCACATTCTGTAGGCTCGTTAAGGGAGTAGATGTTGACCACAAGTATTAAAGTTGCTCCATACCTAAGACGAGGATCGAACTATTAACCGCTGATTAAGGTAGGAAAGATTGGACTTGAATTTTTTAAATAAAAAAATTGATTCAATTCTTGAAAATAAGAGCACAAGAACTAATTTTGAAATGTATGAATGACTTATAGCGTATTTTCAATTTTTATTCAATCATGGTTGAGTTTTCACCATAGAAACGGATAAAAAAAATAGTAGGGTTAATTGCACTAGAATCACTAGATTATGGTCGAGATTTTAAATTAATTTACAAACTTTAAAATATTCTAATTGAGTTATCAAAGCATTTAGTGTCATACCAATCCTATCACCAACCTCACCGTTAGCTTAAGCATTAAATATCAACTCAAATTCGACATTGAGCATATTGAAAACACACGCCTGTATCTAAAGTATAACTTGCTTGGATTTGGCATGTTAGAAAAAACATAACATTCCTAAATTTTAATGACATAATCTATATTTTAATATATCATATCTAAATTGTCCAAACAACACATTTTACAATTTGATCCATATATTTTAATAATTTTTCATGTTAGATCTAAAGTGACATTAATTTTAACGCCTAAACTAACTATTAGGCTGATGGAACAATACTAACTTCAAAGACTTAATCAAAACGTTTTAAAGTTTAGGAACTAATTTAAAATCCGAGCTATAGTTGAAGGATGTTGTATTGAATAACCTAAAATATTTAATATAAATCATAGCTAAAGATAACGGGGTTATTAAATGGTGTCAAACCACAATGTGAATGAAGGGAAGAAAATGCTTTTTATTTTTATTAAAGCTGTAACCAAACTAAAACAGGCACTGAGATTCTGTCTTTGGCTGTTTCCAATAATTTTGAAGCCAAATGTGTCACCATCACTATAAAATACTATACACTAATAATTATTTTATAAAATATAATTAAAAATATTTAAAATTAAAATATATTTATTTTAATTATAATAATAATTTAATTTATTAATTATATATAAATTTATACACCCTCGTGAATTTTTTTGAACAATTTCATTATGATTTTGATCATATCTATTTTTTAATATAATACCTAAAACTAATCATAACCTCTCCCCAACACTTCAATAAAAAGATAATACACTTCAATACACTTAAACCTATATTCTCTTGCACTAATGATAATGTTTATACCAATCAATTAAAATTTAATTCACTATATTGTCATTAAATATCAATATTATATTATATTATATTATATTATATTATTATAATAAATTTTTGTTCCATCGTAAATCGCATTATTTGGGTCCCACTTTCCTTTTTGTCGGCTCCTGTCGGCTCCCTCTATCAATATTTCAATTTTATTCTTTAGTCTTTACTAAACTTTCTTTTGAATTTTAAATTAGGTAAACTATAAAAATAATTATTTTTATTTGTCTCATATTATATTTTAATTATTTATATTTGAAATATTATGTTTTAGTTACTGAAGTTATTATTTTGTTATGAAATAGCCATTCTGCTGTTAAGCTCCGTTATTTTTCTAACAGCAAATAAATTTTAAATGTCAACGTGGATGTCCAACTGAGATGAGAATAATTTTTTCAGTCAAAATGGAAAAGAAAATTAAAAGAAAAAGGAGACGAATGATTTTTCTTTTCCAGTTCAAGATGTAATTAATTAAAAACCTATTCTCATCCCAATTGGACATCCAAGTTGGCATTTAAAACTCATTTGGACTGCCATGTAGGATTGTTGTTAGGAAGGTAGCAGAACTTAATAACAGAGTGACCACTTCGTAACAAAATGATAACATAAGCTATTAAAATATAATATTTCAAATATAAATGACTTAAATGTTCTGAGACAAACAAAAATGATTATTTTTATAGTTTATCATTTTGATTTAGTAAAACTATTTGACAAGGTAACTTTTCCTTTTCTTTTATTATTTATGAAGAGATGATATTTAATAAATTTAAAAATAAAGTTTAATTTTATTAAGTTACAATAAAGAGCAAAGTAAGAAATTTTGGACTCCTTTTTAGAGATTAAAAGGTAATTTTATAATATATTAATTTATAATTTTATTAAATTTAAAGGGTTTAAATCAATTTTTTATATTTAAAAGGTCAAAGTACAATTTTATCATAAATTAATAATATTTTTATTATTTTAGATGGACTAAATTAAAATTTTTCATTTTTAGAGAGAACCAATACCAATACTAACCCAACGTCACCTTTGGCTTTATGTAAGGGTTTCATTGAATTGATGGCTTCCATTAACCGTATCACAATCTAATTCAGTTATGAAATTATTAAAACCATTCTTTTTTTTTACAAAATAAAAAATATTTCTATGAAAATGTTGATTTTTTAATATTTTATATAAAATCTAAAATAATATATATAATAAAGTTTAAATTTTATCATTTTAATTAAAACTTTATCTATTTTATACATTAAAATTTTATAAATATATTTATTACATAAAACTTTTCTCACTCACTTTGTATGATTTTTGAGCGATATATATAAAAGAAAAACAAAAGGTTCCATAGGAAAATATTGAGTGAAAAAACTAGTGAATCACGGATTATTTAACTGCAAGCAAATAACTATCTTTTCCTTTTGCATATTTTTGTCCCAAAAAATTTAGGAGAAACAATACTAAATTAACCCTAAATGTGATAGAAGAATAAAACTAAGTAAATGCATAAGAAATACTAAAATCTAAAATGCTAAAAAGTTGTTTTAAAATTTGGAAGAAATTATAGGAATTTCAATTTCAAAACATATTAATACTTTTATTAATTAAATTTATCTATATTTTGGTAATGATAAATAGTATATAAGAGTTTAATACAAAATTTAATAAAGATATAAGTACCCATTATAAGAAGTTGAGAGAAGATCAATTCCTTAAACCAATTTCTTTCAAACAACACGGTAAAAGTAGTTCAAGAATTTTATCATATTTCGAGATTATTTTATCATTTCTTCTATTTTAATAATGGAAATATTTTATGCGAATTGTCTTTTGGAGAATGTGTTTATGATGACTTATTCTATGAAGATGTTATTATGTACTATACCTAAAATTTTCATACATTTCTCAATCTTCAAAATGAAAGAAATAATGCGGTTAAGCACACTTAAAATTATATTATCCATATGATTACAATAATAATAATATTAATTAAATTAAGACAATAGAATGTTGAAAATAAGAATCAAGAAGAAGAGGAAGAAAAATAAGATTTATTTATTTATTTCACATTTATAAGGTCAAAAAAGGAGAAACCCACCACAGTGGCACATTCATAATTCCACCCACAACAATCAATAGAATAAAAGACATTGATCTTTGAAAAAGAAGAAGAAGAGAATTAATAAATGTTGGTTTTTTTTTTTTTTATATGAGTAGTCAAAACAAACCCACCCCCACTTCTCTTTTCTTCTCCTCCTTTTCTTTTCATCATTCATAAAGTGAAAATCCCCAACTCATAAAGCTATTAGCATATTAGAAACAATCTAAAAACATTCTTTCTTCCACCTAAAGAAAAGACCCAGTTCCAAACAAACAAAGAAAAGGCTTTGTTTTGATTTCTCTTTTATATCTTTCTCTCTGTGAAGTCATCACTTAAATGGATGCTGATAAATGGTCACAGGTAGGTTAATTTTGATGCTTTTCTTTCCCTTTTTTTTTCGTTTTTGCTTTTTTAAAGAGTAAATAAAAGGTTTTTTTTTTTTGGTCTCAAAGGGTTTTCAAGTGAAATCAATGGAAGAGATGATGGTAGCTAATAATAATACATGCACAAAAGGGACGACGACAACAACAACAGTGTTAGAGAAGAAAACAAGACCACCAGAGCAATTGAATTGTCCTAGGTGTAACTCAACAAACACCAAGTTTTGTTATTACAACAATTATAGTCTTACTCAACCAAGGTACTTTTGTAAGACTTGTAGAAGGTATTGGACTGAAGGTGGATCCTTAAGGAATGTACCTGTTGGTGGTGGTTCAAGGAAGAACAAAAGATCTTCAATATCAACAACTTCTTCTTCTTCTTCTTCATCTTCATCATCAACAGCTTTCGCTTCAGATTCAGCTAAAGTTTTAGATCTAAACCCATCCACTTTCTCACTGTTATCATCTTCTCAAAACCCTAATAAGGTTCATTATAAAGGTCAAGATCTTAACCTAACTTTCCCACCTATGCAAGAGCCTGGTTTATATGATCATCAGCATAACTACTACTACTACAACACCGGGATGGTTTCAAGAGGGTTTAATTCTTTCGTTCCAGCACCAGCAGCACCGGCGACACCAGCACCGGCTACCCTTTTTTCCATGCAAGATTATAAGCCAACCCTTAGTAGTACTACTTTCCCAATCCATAGTGGTGTTCAAGGGTTCCCTTTGGGAGAAATGAAACAAGTTAATAGCACTAATAATGAAGTTGATGATGATCAAAACAAGGAACAAAGCAATTCAACTGGATTTTGGAATAATAATGGTGTATTAGGTGGTGGAGGATCATGGTAAAAAAAAAAAAAAGAAGAAGAAATGAAGATGATCAAGAAAGGAACTGCTTTTTCTAGTTTTTAATTTTTTTCACTATTTTTCACATGGTTGATATTATTATTACTTGTTCAAAGTTTCTTTTTTTTAGAACTAACAGATCATCATCATCATCATAGGATACATATATATAATGGGGTTTCTTTTCTTTGCTTTCTTTTTTTTAAATTACAAGATTGTATCCAATTTGGATTTTGGTTTCTTGTATCAGATTCAAGTCTAGAATTTGTTGCAGTGATGAGTGACATATATGGAAGTATGTATTTATAATATGCGGTTTCTCAACAGATATACCATTTGAGAAGCTCCAATTGTACCTTGAAATTATAATGCTAATTATTATTATTTTCGATAAATTTATTATTGTTGTTGTTCATCGTTCATTGTTCATTGTGGTGATGATGGATGGCTGGCCGCCTATGGAATTTGATTGATCTATATATATATATATATATATATATTTGATTCTTTCAAAAAGAGAAAGAAACTGGTTTACCTGCTCCAACTATAGTCCTTTACCTAATAATATAAAGCTATTTCAATGGCAAGTCTTTAGCTTTCTAACGTTATATCCATTAAGGTAAATCTCAGTTAAGTTCATTAAATTATTAGTAAGTAAATTTATATTTTGGTCACTTAAATTTAAAAAAGATATAAAATGATCACTAAATAATTTGAATGTTTTTATTTAACTTATTAGGTTAATTTTTTTCCAAAAAAGTTTAACTAGCGAGCTTCAAACTACAATTCGATGATTGATATGGTGGATCAGTACTCATTGACAAGTTGAAGAACACACTTTAGATCTAAATTGATTTGACAATTAATGTTGGAGGTCGAAGAAAAAACTATTTAGATTTTGATTTGTAAATTTGTGACATTCAAAGTTATTTAATGAAAAAAACTGAACTGTAAAAAAGGAGAGCTTTTGATTGGCATACACAGTGCAAACATAAAAGGTTATATAGCAATGATTTTAGTAGTCCGGTGACTTAAATGAAAACTTTTAAATAATTCAATAATTATTTTATAACTTTTGAAGTCGTGTGATTAAAATATGAACTTATTAATAATTGAATGGATTGATTATAATTTACCCTTTAATTGATGATAAATTCTCCCTAATTTTTTTTTTAAATATAAGACAAAAAAAAAAAAAAAGGTACCCACACATTGGGTACAAAAACATTTCATCCTAACAAGCCAATCCCATTGTTTTGTGGTTGGGTATATTAGATTCCAATTAAATTTGAAGTAGAATTAGCTTGAAAATAATATCGTAACATACAGGGATGTAGGTGATAGCCTTGGACTCGTGAAAATAATAAAGGTGTCTTTTAATTTTTTTTTAAAAATTAAAAAATTATAAATTAATGTAATAATAAAATTATACATTAATCTCCTCCTAACATAAATTTCCGAGTTTTCCCGTTGTAACATATATTTTCTAAAAATTGATTTGTGTTTTATTGTTGTCTTTATCATGACCGAAATCTTTGTTTGACAAATTTGGGTCTGTTTTCCATGGTGTTATTTGCTTGGCTTGAAGCTGAAGACTTTAGCTTGGAATCACGTCTCTTCTTTTAACTGGCTATGATAATGAAAGACTATAACTACAACTGATGTGGGGGTTGAAGGCACCTCCATTATTTTTCAATCATATCTAGATTTTAAATTATTCTCTAATTAATTTTGTTTTTAACCTAATCATAAATTTTCACATTATAAGTTAGCTTCAACATTTAATGCTAAAACTAATAGCTACATCGATACAACTTAATTGAATGTTATTGTAATTTAAAATTTAGCCCATAATTTGAGGATGTTAGGTAAAATTAACCCTAAGATAATATATATATATATATATATATATATATATATATATATATATATAAAATAAGGATAATTAGTACAAAGAAAAGAAAAACAAAATGTCAATTTTATAAATCGATTTAGTTATCGGTATAAATCTTAAAGTTATACATTAACTTTAATTCGATAAATAATTTGATACGTGAACTTTGATTTGGTACGATTATACACATAGAACTTTAATATTGATTTAATTATACACATTTAAATAAATAAATGCATTAATTTTTTATATTGGATAAATATAATTGTGTATGCAATATATATATAAACATAAAATGATGTTATATAAATAATTGTGTTAATAATTTATGAGAATTGAATCAAAACGAGATTTCATGTATAAAATTGTATGAAATCAAATTTCATATATAAATTTATTCATTCAACAAAAATTTATATATAATTTTAAGATTTATCCTTAGCTCTTGAAGTGATCGAGTTCCCAAATTAAGTAAGCTATATGAAAAGATTTATTGGTTTTACTTTTCACATACAATCTTGTTATAATATGTTGTTAATCATTATAGTATTGAATCGAATAGTAAGAAATTCATTATCATTTAATGTCTTGAGTTTAAATCTTGTAACGAAAAAAAACATTTGTAAAAGCTTTATCCTTGATTTAATGATCCAACTCGATTCTAAATTTGATTCGAAACTAATGGTATATTACTAGGTGCTAGAAGGTCTTAGATTTTTTTTAAAATAAAAATAAATAAAAATATCATTGAGACCCTTATAATAGTAGTTAGATTGCATTTTACCCTCTGTTAAAAAAATGGGCATATGTATCATTATATGTTAGATCAAATAATAAATTGATCCTTCTATTAAATATTTTATCCATTTTACCATTAAAATTAATCCATTTACATCCGAATAAGTTACCCATGGCACGCCACAAACAATTGTCTGGTTATTTTATCAATCACGCTAATTTTTAACAATAATAATTAATTTACTTTTGATCTAATACACATAGATTAATTTGTTCATTTTTAAGGACAATATAATCTAACTTCTATTACTAAAGCTTCCATGATATTTAAAAAAAAAAAACAGTAAATCTCTCACATAAAATAAGAACTTTTAGGATTTATGTGAACCTAGGTTTTTCCATCAAGATTGGTTTTTCATATAATGTGAGATTACACAAGTTCCAAGGAGTGAATTGCATAGTCTTTAAAAGTAATGTAGTGATTTACAATAACATATGATAAATCCTTAAAGTTGTACCAGAATATACAATGTCTTAACTATCAGAGAAAAAGAGTAACCAAACAAAAAAGGCCTAGGTATAGTCTTTTCTAACATATTTCCCATGGCTGCCACTGGTCTGAAAATAAGAACATGATAGCTGCATAAATATATATACACACACACATATATAAGAACATGATAGCTGCATAAATACATATACACACAAATATAAGCAGACATGAGCTTAATGATAATGAACATACATTATGTTTCTCTACTATACAAAGATTTTAACTTGATACACTCATTATTCCTTCATCATGATCAAAGGGGAGCTTCCAAGTGTGCAGTCAGAAAATTCACCATCAAAACGAAAGAAGAACATTAAGCCTTCAAAATGTTCTATACAACGAGATATACCCATTTTCAACAGAGGTGAAGGAGTTGTCTGTATGGCTTTTCTAGCTGGTGAAATCAACTGTTCTGAACGGGGAGGTAAACTCACTTGTCTGCATTGATTCCGAAGATCCGGACCTTGTGCATGTTTGGGAACTTGGCAACGACAAGGATGATCACTGCAAGCGTGTTCAGAAAGAGCATAGGATGTTGGTAGTCTGTTGTATGCGAAGCTATCAGGTATCTGTAAAAAAAAGTGGTGATTGAATGACCCAAGGTCAGCAAACGGATTCGAAAAAGACTGGAAGCAGCTAATGCTCTCTGACGGAACTAGAAAGATCATGAATTACGCATAAACTATGTTAAAACTAAATACACGATACACTAAAATCCACTCTTTTGTTAAAAGCAAGGTAACATGAATAGTCATGTATAAAACCCAGTTGTTATAATCCAACATGAACATGCTGTGTATGATCGGTGGGTATCCGTGTTTATGCACTCATTGCTTCCCTAGTCATCCATATAGTTCATTACATTCAAAGCTCGAAAATGAATACATGCACACACATACACATGAAGTCAGAGGCACAGCACAAAATAATAAGAAAGATCATCGGCAAGATACAGGAAACAAAATTGTGAAATATATCATATAACAGACTTACAGCACAACAGGTACAACGGTTAAAAACTTTCTGTTGCGTGTTAGCTGCTTTCCATTGTCTATCTGCTCCCACCAAGTCAAGCCATTGTAAATTCCTTGATCGTCAGCAAACGGGGTTCCCTTCTTCCAGTGAAAGAAGTGGTAAGTAACCTGAAAAATAGACAAATCTCTCATTGTCGGTTCGGATACTATCAAGCAGTATAGTGAGCACATGAGACCGTAACCAGAAAAAAGGAAGTTCCTTAGAAAAAAGCTTAAGGCATGGTATGTGAAGTACACTAGCAAATCACCTTTACATTAGAACAAAGCATAAGATCGGCTTAGATAGAACTACCATGAGGCTAACTGGTCGAAAAACTTCAGTTAACTACATAATGTAAGTAGATGAATAAGCAAATGCAACAATTACATATATGGGGGAAATTATTTAGTGAAGCTACCAATGCTATGGACATAGACTAATTTCGAATCCCAAAGCCATAATTTCCGAGATTACGAGCATGAGGCAGCCTATATTTCAACTCGAAACGAATTTTTCAAAACTTAATGACATTGTTCAATGTAAAATCCCTAATTTCCTTGCTTCCTATCAATAAACAAGATATCACTCGATACAATTTCAGCTCCCAATAGATTGCAAGGACGGAAAAACAAAAAAGGCAAAGTTCAAAACTTTCAAATAATAGTCCTATCACAAGTAAAGACTGTAAAGCATACAATAATTCCCCCACAGCTCAACAACATTAATCAACAAATCATAAAAGACCCAAAAGGAAAATTAATCAAAACCAACCAATACAGAGCAAATTCACACAAAAAAAAGGGGTAATTTGCAGGCAAAACAAGGGACCCAATTCAACATTCAATACCAAGAGACAATTAAAAGAGAAAAGGAAACGTACAAGGAAGTGAGCGAGATTAACAATGGTCCAAGCCATGCCAGGAGAACAACCAAAGATGGAAAGAACAAGGAGCCAAGAGAAAAAGAGGAATAGAATATAAGTGGTCCATACACCTGGATACATGAACCACTCGGTGTTCCGGTTCAGATCAGCCGGTGGTACCGCCTTCACATATAGATTTGCCATTTATGTTTTTCAATTTAACCCGCCAAAATTAGAGACAAGACCCTTCTTCTAAAACGACCCAGTTTTTGTATTTGATTGAATTTATATAAATTCAAACA
The DNA here is from genome assembly GCA_025506655.1 of Gossypium rotundifolium. NCBI lineage: Eukaryota > Viridiplantae > Streptophyta > Magnoliopsida > Malvales > Malvaceae > Gossypium > Gossypium rotundifolium. The sequence continues at coordinate 33,106,545 of CP106733.1, read as the reverse complement.
CTAGGCGTTCTACGATGAAGATGAAGATGAAGATGAAGATGATCGGAAATTAATGTGGAAGTTCTCAGTTTCGTTTGATTAATTATCTAAAAGCCTGTAAACTCTTTATTACAAAATAAAGTCTTTTGCTTTACCCATACGCCACCGTTTTCCCTTTTTTCCCTCATTTCGGAAACTTTCTTTTAAGTACGCACCAACTTTATTTCTGTTAATTTTTGGATTTATTTGATAAAAAAATTAAAATTAAATGAATTCGATTCGAGTAATTGAAAATTTTTTAACAAACACTTTAAATTTGTTAAGTCTTATTCAACAAATAGACTATTTATTCTTCACGCACTCGCCAACAACTAAAAGCACGTTAACATAAATACTCAAGTATGGTTTACTCAATTAAAATATTCATTCCACTTTCATTTTATTCGAAAAGTATTTCAAAGCACAAATTCTTTAAATTAATACCAAAACCCACACATGCTTTCTAGTGTTTCATTTCACAAATGTTGTAAAAGAATAGTATTTTACAATACAATACAATGAATTATATCGTCTATTAGATAGAAGGCACCAATCGTAAAACAAACATGAAAAATACCAAACAAATATTAGTAGATAGTCCAATTGTAGATTACTGAATCAAATTCTGGGTTTTTCCCTAACATGCTTCTTAATTCTTTGGCGCATGTGGCATTTTTGGCGAGTAATAAGGCAAAGCCCCCACCACCTGCTCCCACAAGCTTGTAGCCAGAGCAGTACGGGTCTGCAAATGCAAACAGTTTATCGACATATTCGTTGCTGCAGTATGGATCGAGTTCTTGATGCAGCCTCCAAGCCTCCAACATGATTTCGCCTAGTTTATCGATGTCACAGTTCATCAAAGCTTCCCTACCGATCTTAGCTAATTCAGTGAGTCGTTTGATGCTGGATACGAGAAGGTTGTCTCGTCGGAGATACCGGAGAACTACCTTTTGTAGGACTTGATGTGCTAGTCGAACCTGCAGGGTCGTAATAGAATAACAATTAGAATACCGGATGTAAGCATGTATGAAAGACTTGATTACTTACTTGACCGGTAAATACGACAAGCAACCGTTCCTGCAATTTTGAAATCAATTGAGGAGATGCCACGAGAGGGAAGACTTGGAGACGCAATGGTATTCCAGGGTAACTTGTTGTAAATTTGATTCCGGGATATAAACCTCCGATCTGATCCTGCCAACCACCGCCCGTTCCCATGAGCTGCTCTAGTACCAAAATAAGCCTGGCAACATTTTCATTGCTGTCATCACCGTCAATGATCTGTAGAAGTCCTTTCACAACGGCAGCAGCTAAGATGCTAGAAGTTCCTAACCCACTTCCCCGAGGTACGTTAGCCCATGTCCTTATTCGCAAGCCATTTGATACTAGAATGTTTTCATGAATAATTCCGGTTACCAGCAGTGCAGATTTCACGAGCCTAAAAGGATCATCACCGTCAAAGGGAGGAGCGATTGAAGTAAGCTCTTTAATATGTAGCTCTTTTCCAGAATCATCGATAATCGAGACTCCATTTGAATTTGTCGTCTCTACTATAGTGCCAATCGGAAGAGAACCTTCCAAGCTCACTGCCATATTAAGAACACAACCAGCACGTTCTAAGCTCCACGGAGGTGTATCGCTCCAGCCGCCAACAAAGTCTACTCGAACCGGTAGCTCGACTTTCACTGTTATTGGACAAAAAGGCTTGTCCGTGGAGCCAACATGGTTATTGTTCCTGAAGGCCAGAGTAGACTTGCTGCCAGAGGACTCCAAGAGATGTTCTGAACCAAGGTGAAAGATCAATGGAAAATAGATGTGAAATCGAGAAATACAGAAAGGGCAATACATAGAAAAAGCCGATTTACAAAGATACGAGCAATTTAACATTTCCTGAAACATATTTAAAGCAAATTCAGTTGATTTTACCTCCAAAACCGTATCTAACGGCTGATGCAGTTTCATCAGCAACTGAAGCCCATACTTCATGTTCTAGCTGATAAGCTTTCGTTTCCTCTCCGCATGCTCGAAGAAGATCAACTTGCACCTGATATGCTCGGCTTTTGGGAAGAATCTTAGAATTTTGCTCGATAAGTTTAGGACAAAGGGCTAGGAAGTCCTTACATATTTCGACACCAGAAGTCTCTTTTTGTAAAATTTCTTCACACAACTGAGATAAATCGCGCCCAAGCATGCCGTAGTTAATGCAAGCCTTAGCAATTCCAGCTGCGAGATCCGCTTGATGATTACTGGATCCAGTGCACATTTTTGAGAAGTCAATCGATCTATGCAACTCCTCGAGACTGACTCGAGGTGAGTTTCTCCACAAGGGAAGATAGTGTAGGTTTTTTCCATCATTCAAACCCATCAACCACATTCCCACTCGAAGCATCTCAAAGTAAGAAAGAATGGGAAATAATTTTGCATTCCACAAGAACTTTTCTTGACTGCTACTGGAGCTCCATAGATCGTTTTCCTCGATACCTAAATCGTGCATGACCTTCTCCCAAGGTTTCCCACAAAAGGTTCCATCCTTTTTAAGAGGGTTTTTCGGGTTATCATGGATACCACAAAATACAATCACTCTTTCAGTACATCCTACCAAAGGAACTTCCCAAAGACAATGGCGGTCCGGAAGCATGAACTTTACAGAATTACCTGCCATATAATCACTGTCCTTTGGAACATTCATACCGACAACTATAGACTGGGAACCAATCTGGATTCCACTTGATATGTTCGAGTCGTATATTAGAGAATCTTCACCAATTGAGACACCATCAGCAATTTTACAAGACAGAACAACGGAAGATGCTGCAATGTCTGAAACAGTGGTTGCTGGAATAGAACATAAGTGTCTTCGGCCTACAAGCGCTGAATCAGATGCACTAAGGTGATCCAAAACTTCGCTAGAAGTTCCAAAATGTAAAAACAAAAAATCATCTGCAATGGAAAATGGCAATCAATAACGAGAAATCGAGAACTAAAGCAAGGTTTTTGATGCTTTATAGACTGTTTATCGTCCAACATACAAGCACAGTAGCTGAACATCCTTTGTTTTCCCAATTTGTTGACCAATGCTTCACCCAAAGGGCGATGCCGTAACCAATCATGCTTCGTAGGTACCCAAGCTGCCACAAGATCTTCATACAAACTCATCTGAATAACAATCAAAAACTCGAAACAGTTAGAATTACAATACTGAGACACAGCTGAAAGTTTGGGTTCAGTTACTTGCCTCTTTTTTGCTTTTCAAAAGCTCGGAAATCAACGGTTGACAAGAACAAGCAAGCTTAACAAGCTCCACCCATGCATTGCCTCTAACAGCTATAATCCCAGTATCTAGCAATGCTCTACCGTCATCCAGGATTGCCTGATTCTTAACAAGCTCATCTACACTAGGTTTCTGAAGTAAATTATCGACTAAACTAACCGTGTAACTTTCATCAAAAATCTCGGATTTTGACGCCACAATGACACCATGGTTAGCAGCTATATCGAGCGTTATAGGCACGGTAATAATGGTGGACGAATCGGGTGGAAGAATCAAAGTAGAGGCATCAAAACATGGAAGTACATCACCAGTCATAGTAAAAATTCCACCTACACAAAATTAACCTACTTGTAAGTGTCCGATACAAGTATGTGTCTGAATGTAGTCGGATTTTCTACATTTTTCATGTTTCGAGGTCATATCCGCATATCCATGTTATATTAAACCTAGTAACCTATTTGTAACTGTCAGATATGAGTATGGGTCCGAATATCATCATTTTTTCTACATTTCTACATTTTTTCATGTTTCAAAGCCATATCTGCATATCCATGTGTCGACTTAAACCCAGTAACCTACTTGGAAGTGTCAGATACCACTGAGGGTCCGAATATCATCGGATTTTCGAAGTTTTTCCAAGATTTGAGTTCATATCCGCATATCCATGTGTCATATTAACTAAAAACAGAGGTAAACACTTAACAGCAAGACTTTCCACCGTTTCACAATGAATTAAATTCATTTTACCTTCATTTTTGAAAGCTTGTCGAGCACAAGAAGCAATTGCAAGAATATGATCGAATAACAACGGAACCGGACCGTCAGGGTTATCGGCAGCTAAAAAAGGGAGTGGTAAAAAGACTTTACCCATCGGATTAGCCCATGGAACCCTTTTAGAATCCCCACCAGCATGAAGTAGTAAAATATGCTTTTTACCCATTAAACCAACAGCACCATCTCCTCCATTAACGACTAGCTCTGTATGTTTAGTGAGGGCGTGAATGGCATTGAGTGTGGCAGCACCGGATCCGATCCGTTGACCTTCTGGGTCGGGTACGGCGAGGGTAATAGTAGAAGGAGCAATCCGACCCATTCGTTTAGCCCGTCTGAGTTGCCAATTGTAGAGTTGAGCTTGTTCGGGACTGGCAGCTGTTAAAACGATGGCATCCCATGTTGGAACCCGAGATGGGTGACGCACCGACAACCTTAAATGGTACCATGATTTACGAAGGACGGTGGTTATGTCGGGTTTCCGTTTGGTTCTGGGTAATACTGTTTGTGGGTTCGGATCCATTTTTTTGAGAATTTGGGGTTTAAATTAAAGGGATTGAGAAACGGTTAAGGGGAGATAAAGGAGATGAAGAAGATGATATGGGGGATGTTGGATGTTGGGTTAACGATCATGTGGTTTTCGGATCCACCATGCTCCTCCTCGCCTTTCCTGTCGGATTTTTTTTATTTTTTAATTGAAAAATGGAAAAATAATAAACAATAATTAAAAAAAAAAAGGGATAAGAAAATGGCGTCGCCCGGACTCGAACCGGAGACCTTCAGTGTGTTAGACTGACGTGATAACCAACTACACCACGACACCACCTTGTGGCACGATTTAACATTTTATATATATTTAAAAAACAAAGCATTTTTAAAAGGTATTAAACCAAAGTGTTTAGAACCAGACAAATCATCAAACCGGACCAATGCTTTAATTAAACAAACTAATTTAGCACTAGAAAAAATTGGATTCGAGTGATTCATGAGTTAGGCTGTGTTCTGCATTGCTTTTCAAAGGCACTTCTGGCTCCAAAAGCACTTTTGGAAGAAAAGGCATTGCAACAATGTTCTTTTAATTTGAATTTTTAGCTTTTGAAGTCTTTTAAAAGACTTACAAACGGAGAAGTTTAAAATTTTAGCTTTTCCATTCCCAAAAGCACTTTTAGTGCTTAATTACTTTTCACCCTCTAATAACATAGTACTTTACTTTTTTCGTGGATTTAATTACAAATGTGTTAAAATTATTAATTAAAATAAAAAATATTTTAAAATATTAATTACAAATATTTAATGATTATATTTAAATATTTAAAATGTAGATTATATATTCTAATTAAATTTTATAACTAATTAATATTTATTACTTACAAATATTTAAAATTAAAATTTATATTTCATATATTAAAATATTAACAAGTTATAGTAATTTTTATATTCTTACTAAAATATAATAATATTAACTAATTTAAAATTTATTTAAATGTATATTTGTTACTTGATAATAACATGTCTAAAATGGACATTTTATTTCTCAAAAGACTTTTTGACAATGAATGCCAAACACTCAAATTTTAAAACAAACTTTTCAAAAGATTTCAAAAGACTTTTCAAAAGCACTTTTCAAAAGACTTTTCAAAAGCATTGCCAAACTAGCCCTTAATCGGTTTAACCCTTCTTTCTATATCCGCGCCTAACTAGATTCTTATAAATACAAGCAATATGCAAAAAATCCTACATAGAAATATATTTTTTATGTAATTTTATTAGGAAAAAACAAATCAACTTAATGATATTGTTATTTGATAATGGTTTAGGGTTTAAGATTATTAAAGAAGGGGATTTGGATTAAAAAAAACACTTGATTATCAAAAGGAAATTATACTGAAAAAATTAATCAAGGTTTTTAATTGTCAACGTGTCATAATGTTTTATTTATGTTGAAGCTAAAGTTTTGCTGTGTTGATGGAGCTTTTTCTCCAACGCGTTATGTGTTTGTTATTTTCTCTCCGATTTGTATGAGTCTCATTCATTGAATAAATTAATAAATTTCTCTTTCAAAAGAAAATTAAAATCAGATTGGTGGTCGAATTGATTAGAACACTAATTATCAATTCAACCAATTTAATCACTGAACTAATCGATTCACTATTTAAAAAAATAAAAGAAAAATCAAGAATTTTGTTTTAAAAGAAATTACAAAGACTCTTCCCCAACTCATAAATAAAAGGATAATGCGCTTCAATGTACTCAAACCCATATTCTTTTGTATTAAGAACAATATTTATACCAGTCAAATTAAAATTCAATCAACAATTACATTATCTAAAGTTAAATATTCATTATTGTAACATTAAAATTTAAAAATTTAGATTTAATTTCTCCTTAATTCATTTTGTTTATTAATTTGGGCTAGGCATCACCATAACATGGGTTTAGGTTTAAAAAAAAAAGTGGACTAGTTTATAAAGAAAATAAATAAATTGGGTTTTAATTTTTTTTATTTTGGGAAAAAATTTTAGTCTAAAATATAAAAATTGTTATAAAATAAATAGACATAGAGTAAAGAAGAAAGAATGATCGATTGTAATATTTACAAAACTTCTCTAAAGTCTCTATTTATAGATATAAGAAGTATAAATGAAGTAGAGGTTTACTTCTAATAACTATTAGAATTTAAAGTTCATCAATACTTATCTTGATCTTGATGGGATATTCATAACAAAAATCAATTAACATTTCATCCAATCTCTGACTCACAGTCCAAAACCATTTCTCATCTATCAGTGACTTAACTAATTATTTGATATTTGAAATCTATCAGGTGGATTCTTAATTCATGAAAATAACATATCAATAAGTGTTTGTCATTAAGTGTAATCGAAACACATTGTTGTACTCTAAGAAAAAGAAAATTGAATTAAAATTCTTTAAAAATATTATTAAAAGAGATAAAACTTTAAAAAAAAAAATAGATTTTCATAAATCCAAAAAAAAAAAAAATTATACCCCTTAATATTGCATGTTATGTTATGAATAAATATTAGAGTGGCTAAACCTTACCAAATTAATAATCCATTGCAGGTAGATGCCTAACTGACAAGACTGGGCTTTGTGGAGAGACCCTCAAAAAACAAATTAAAACGGGGACTCGTATTTTGAGGGCTCGGATTTTAGTCTTTTTATCTATATTTGTAATGACTGAGTTTCTCTCGTACCATGTAAATGTATTTTGTGTGAGTTTTGTTCGGTTTTTATTTATTTATTGTGGATTTTTATATTATAGTTGGTCGAACATATATTTGTATTTATAATTTGTACTTGTCTTTATATTAAAAGTATTCATGGACCAAGAGTTTGAGTTGAGCTTAAACATTATATTAACACTTTATCTTTGTCCAAGTCCAGTCCGACTTAAATTATGAGCTTCAAAATTTACCCAAATAAAATTATATTTGTAGATAATTAATTCAAGTTCATTTTAAGTCCATTCATATTTTTTAAAAGAATATTTATATTGTTTCAAATTTCAAATTTTGTATATAGATAACATTTTTAATTCTTACACTATAATATCGAAAATATAGGAGGCACAAGCTTGAATATTTTTACTCAAACGTGAGATTTCGATCTTGGAAAAAGTTTTCAATAAGGAATAAATATATATTGAATGTGATGTAGGAGGACATGAATGACAATTATTTCCACAAAATATTATTTCTCACCTAACACCATAAATATAAAGCAATGTTCGATTGGAAGGACAAAATGATGCATGTGGAACATGTAAGCTTTGAGTATTCCCAGTTGAAGTCCATTTAAAGGATTTCGGTCGTCTTGCAAAGTTGATTTTGTAGGTTGGTTTTTGTATGGAAATGTCATTGATAGGAGCTTCGTAGAAAGCCTAACATAGGACAAATTCCTTACGTCAAAATGGATTACATCGCACCATTATCCCCACATACGCACCTTCCTAGAAACTCATCTCTTGATTTTTGATGGTGAAATCAAATAAATAAATAAAATCCCATTAATTTAGGGCTAAATATAAAGGCAGCAAACATGTTTTAGCCATCATGAAATGGATCTTAAAGAGGCTTTTTTTTATTATTGAAATTGTTTGAGGACAAAATGAGGTCCAGTGTCACATCATCATTATCAATGGTAAAACCCTTATATAACACCCCCCCCCTCCCATTCATGTTGGTGTAACCATTTCAGCAATAAATGGAAAACAAGGGAAGAACAATGACGAAGAACGAGTATGAAGATTTGTTACCTGTGATGGCTGAAAAGCTTGACGTGGAAGCTTTTGTTTCCGAGTTATGCGGTGGGTTTCGTCTACTAGCAGATGAAGATCGAGGGTTGATAACAGCCGAGAGTTTGAAGAAGAACTCTGCACTTTTAGGTATGGAAGGGATGAGCGAAGAAGAAGCTTGGGATATGGTTAAAGAAGGTGATCTTGATGGAGATGGCGCATTGAACCAGACCGAGTTTTGTATCCTTATGGTTAGGCTTAGCCCCGGAATGATGGAAGATGCCGAGACGTGGCTCGAGAAAGCGATCGATCAAGAGTTAAGGAAAAAAACCTCGGCTTGATCTTCTCCTTCTTTTGGTGTTTTAATGGTGTGTGTTTGTATGGATTTAGTTTATGTTATTGTACTGCAAGTTGATTTGTTAATTAATGGACAAAGCATCATTTTAATCCAAGCCAAGTACATATATTAACATGAACAATAGGTTCTTAAAGTACATACCAAAATACATAGAAACCTAGGCATAGAGCTACGAAATACTTTTCACCGTTAATCTGATGCCCTTCTATGTTCGGGACCTTCGAACAGGTGATCAGCTGTAGATTCAACGAACAAAAACGATCTTTCAAAACATTATGTAAAAGAACAAGAAATGAAAAATAAACGGCCTTAATCATTACCTGCGGTATCTGCCATATTCAGGACTCCTATGCCTCCCGTAATCAGGACTTTTGCGTCTGTCATAAGCAGGACCATTATAGCATTCATAAACAGGACTACGAGCCCTACCATAATCAGGACTTTGTCGCCTATGGTATACGGGACATGGGGACCTCCCATATGGACTATCTCTACGTCTATCATAACCTCCTCTTTTAGGACTATCGTATCTGTTATCCCTCTCATCATCATCCCTTAAAGCATATTCAACAGACACGACTCTGTCTAGTAACTTGCTGTGAATGCATATATAGTACTTTAGAAGCAATGACAATGACCGCAAAGACGAGTAAAAATGAAAAGGTATATTTAATTATTTCTACCTCCTTTGTGTAGCCTCGAGAGCTTTGGTAGCATCGTCTTGTGTTGCAAACTGAACAAATGCAAAGTTTCGCCTAATGCGAACATGAAGAACCTTCCCATATGGCTCAAAGTGCCTTAGAATATCTCGTTCCCTAGTACGGATTGGATCAAAGTTGATAACAAACAAGGTTTTGGTGGGTCTCTGATTTGTCATTGACCTAGAACCATCACCACGTCGACCACGTTCACCCTGACAAATATTAAAAATCAGAAATTACCGCTTTCATTCCCATTAAAACTCCAAACAAGCAACAGTAGAAAGAACAATAACACACCTTAGCCCACTCCACAGACAGTCGCCGTCGGTCATAACCAAAAGGAATATTATCAAGTTCACAAATAGCATCTTCAGCATCACGTTCATCCTCGTAATAAATAAAGGCAAATCCTGCAACATAAACTTATAATTAGTGGCAAAAGTGACAGGTTGTATAATCATCCTATACCTGCACAATTAGTGGTACATTAACTAAATCACAGAATTTCTTTATCCCTTCAAGAACTAAGAAAAATATACGAAACCTGCATACATGTGAAGGAAGGGGCTGATGCACATAAGGATGTAGAAGCGTTGCATGATGAACTTAAATCAAGATGGTGACATATTAAAGGTTAAATTCCAAGTTATTCAGGTCTGAGACATCATTTGCAAAGCATGGTTGGCCATTCAGACAGCAGGAAGTTCAGAAATGGAAGAGCATGGCATGATAATTTGATAAGGTCCCCCCACCAGCCAGTGAGGAAGTGTGAGAAGTAACATGATCGAGTGAAGAAAATGCAGGATGTTGCCATCTGTGTGAGTGGCAGGAGAACAGGAGGGCAAGAATATTTCCATTGCAATAGAAGTTTTTTTTGCAGAAAGATGGCGAGCCCCAATAGAAGCTCATTTTCCCTTAGTAAAAGTTCCTGCGTCAAAACAAAGACTTAAACCGGAGGTTTGCTCCAATAATATTGAAAACCTGCTGTGATCACATTTATAGACCCCCTCTAGATGCTGACATGACATTCAATCCCAAAGCAAGGTAAGTGCCCATTCAACTATTTTTGTTCATTCAAACATCAATGTAATGCATCCCTGTGTAAGGATATATGCCGGATTCTTACTCGACAAATTGCTCCACCGGGTTTCATTATAAGAGAAATTCCACTGGAGCAACTCCATCATTTCCAAATAATACAGAACGGTTATATATATACACGCATACATGTACATGTACATGTATATACATGGTTAACATAAGAAGCAATGTAATAAATGTGTTATGATAAGCCAACTATCAACAAAATATATAAAGGCGACGATGAACCAAACTAAAAAAAGAAAGCATTTTAGATTCAGAAAGGCTTAAACCCAGTTAACCCACAATCTAAAATAAAAGCAATATTATATTCATTTAGCTAATAACATTAAAATCATAATCCCAAAAACAGGGTAACATTTATTTTTTTTCATATATATTACCAGATTTCATATCAACCCGTTCGATTCTCCCGTATTTTGAAAACAAACGCTCCAGCTCTGATTGCCGAGTCTCGTACTCGAAGTTCCCCACAAACACAGGCCCCATTGTTTTTTTCACCAAAAGAATCGCACCTTTATCCTTTAACAGATACCTAAAGCAAGAATTAGAGGAGGGGGGGGGGGAATCAAATTACCACTACTGTTTTGTCTTTAAAAACAGACCGTTGCGTTTTCTTTCGTTTTCTCAGGAACCAAACAGACAAGACAAGATAACGGGAAGGGGAAAAACGGGTATGGAGAGTACCTTGTGATGAAGCGATAAATGTCATTAAGCCCTAACCGAAAACCCTAAATAGAGAGAAAGTGTGTTTGGAATTTGTGGTTAATGAAAGGGACAAAGGAAATTAATAGTGTAAATTACACATATATGCCCTAAGGTTAAAATGTTTTACAAGTAAGTACATTTGGTATCTAATCTATTGTTTCTTTTAAATTTTAATTTTTACTATATGCAATTTCACTATTTGAATAGCTATATCTTTTTAAATCAAATTTTTATCATTTTTAGGGAGACCAAAGTGCAGTTTTAATTTTACTATTTTAAAATTTAAAAAAAATTAAAAAACCTAAATGAAAATTTTTCTATTTCAGGGGGTCGGGGCCCTACCAACCCCTTTGACTACACCTTTACCATGGAGGCTCTTGTAATAAGAGTCAGATTGTATTTTACCCCACTACTAAAAAAATTGATAAATCATTCCTTGTATGTTAGTTCAATGAGCAAATTGAGTCATTCTATTAAAAATACCATCTACTTTTATTATTAAAAACTACTCCATGTACGTCAGCATGGTATACACATAACACACTATATATAACTATCTAGTTATTTCGTCAGCTAAGCCAATTTTTAACATAAGAAATGGATGAGATTTTTTATGGAAAAGATCGATTTGCTCTTTGATACAATCTATAAAGATTAATTTGTTCATTTCTTGAATAAAGAGGGGCAAAATGCAATTCAACTCCTAGTATAGAGGTTCTACGATACTTTTATCGCAATGTCTTCCTTCTTTAATTTTAAAATATCACACTAGTAAATTCAAGAGAGGAATTTTAAGATGTTAACTGTAGTTGGAATTTTGAAATACAAAAATTAAAGGATTAAAATTCTAATAATTAAAATAGATAGACTAAATTTTAAATGTAAGAAAATATAGGGATTTTAAGCATATTTTAACTAAGCCCTAAAAAAAGGTAAATTTAAGGTTGACATTGCCATGGTCATTTTTAACCGTTGGATTAAAACTCTATCAAGCGTGATGCAATATTATCCGCAAGATGATAAAGGGCTTGTTCTTTTGTGCTTAAAAAAAAATACTTCTGGCTCCAAAAGCACTTTTGGAAGAAAAGCGGTGCAAAATAAGCTGCTTTTGGCTGAAATTTTTTTACTTTTCAGGAGTGCTTTTCAAAAGCATTCTTGAAAAGGAGAAGCTAAAATTTTTAGCTTTTCCTCTCCCAAAAGCACTTCTAGTGTTTAATTACTTTTTCAGCCCTCCAATAACATAGTTCTTTTCCTTTTTTTCTTGGTGCTTAATTACAAATGTGTTAAAATCATTAATTAAAAATAAAAAATATTTTTTAAAATACTAATTAAAAATATTTAATAGTTATATTTAAATATTTAAAATGTAGTATATATATTCTAATTAAATTTTATAAGTAATTAATATTTATTACTTAAAAATATTTAAAATTTATATTTCATATATTACAATATTAACAAGTTATAGTAAATTTTTTTATATTCTTACTAAAATATAATAATATTAACTAATTTAAATTTTATTTAAATGCATATTTGTTACTTGATAATAACATGTCTAAAATAGACATTTTATTTCTCAAAAACACTTTTTGACAGCAATGTTAAACACTCAAATTTTAAACTAAACTTTTCAAAAGTAATTCTCAAAAGTACTTTTTAAAAGTATTGTCAAATTAGCCCTAAGGGAGTAACTTAATTGAGTTTGGATGGCCTATGGAAGGCCTAAAATGTAAGCTGGTTTTCAGGCCAACAAATAAAGAACCTATTGGGCTAAAGGAAAATTACTTGGCCCATATAAATGTTTAAGAAACTACCCTAAACAAAAGATTATTTAATTATTATTTGACATTTAATATATTAATTTGATAAATTATTGAAAAATAATATAGCAATTAATTATTCTCTTTTAATGTTGCTTTTGTATTATTTCATGATGTTTTAATGATAATGTTGAGGACAATTCTCTTGTTTGAAAATACGACCTAATTAATACTAATTCAAACTAATTCAATTTGATTTGATTATAAAAAGTAAACAACTTAAACTTGAAAATGATTCGAGTCCAAATTCAAAATGAGCAAAATCTAAAATATTATGAACAATTAACCCAAACTCAATTTCCAAATCAGAATTAAGCAACTTGAAATGATTGGCCCAAAATAACCCGACCAACTAATCTGAATGACATGAACCAAATCAAACATTAAATTCAAACTCGAAATTATACAAAAAAAAAAAAAAAAAATTAGAATCTAAATTTACCTAACACATATTGATCTGAATTGAAATCAACCCAACCTACTCAATTCCACCTAGGCAATTGTGGAAGGTAAGATGGTACCCACCTTCGGAGCGCTAAGTTATGGTAAATGCCGATGCTGCTATGGATGTGGATGAGCAAGTCGCAGGCTTGGGAGTCATGGCTCGAGATGCAGACGGCATGGTGATGGGCGGTCGAGCGACAAGGGTGCTATTTAATTTCCGAGGCCCGTTCTTTTGCTCGATACTTTGATTATGTGGACTATGTTTTTGTACCTAGATCGGCAAATAGATTGGCCAACCTAGATAGCATAAACGAGGTTCGGTTGGGCTTATATTACCCAGCCAGCCCACATGACTTTGTAATTGCGGACGCATCGTTATTGTTCGATTAATGGAATAACCCTTTGTGGCTTTTTACTGTATAGTTCAAACTGTAAGCTCGGACTCAAAGTCAATTAATTTGTTTTGTAGCTTCATCACTATCGAGATCCGATGTAAGGTTTCGTATATTTCATCACATCTCGGATGCGATTTATCCTCCACGAGAAACTTATGCATTTCACCTCCCTCTTCAATGAAGCTATATCCAGCTGCCTTTGTAATTTGGCCACCTTTCATCATCTTCCTTAGCTTTGCAACACCGTCCCACTGCCCCCTCGATGCATATATATTAGAAAGAATAACGCAGTTTCCTGCATTCCATGGTTCAAGCCGAAAGAGAGGCTGAGCCGCTTTTTCTGCGAGTTCGACATTTTTGTGGAAGCTGCAAGCTCCTAAAAGAGCTCCCCAAACCACAGCATCGGGCTTCATAGGCATGGTTTTTATAAGATCGTAAGCTTCTTGCAATGCTCCGGCTCGACCTAGGAGGTCTACCATGCATCCAAAATGCTCCAATTTAGGATTGATGTTGTAGTTTTTCGCCATTGATTCGAAAAGTTCTCGTCCTTTTGTAACCAATCCTCCATGCGTGCATGCTAAGAGAACTCCCACGAATGTGACATTGTCCGGTGCAGTTCCTTCATGCTGTTCCAATCAATGAAATAAAACATAAAAAGATGAAACTGAAATAGGAATGCAAATGTATCCGAGTACAACGAAATGCTAACCAGCATTTGTTCGTAATGCTCGAGAGCTTCGATCGATTTTCCATGAAGGGCTAAAGCCATGATCATTGAATTCCAAGAGCACGAATTTCTCCTCTTCCCGATCTCATCAAACACCCTTTTCGCCACTTCGATTTTACCGCACCTCGCATGCATTTCGAGGATAGTATTGCTAACATACAAATCCTCAAACAAACCATTCTCTCTTGCATAAGCTTCAATCCTTTCTCCAATCTCCAATGCTCCTAGACTTGCACAAGCAGGAAGCACACTAGCAATGGTCACTCGATTCGGTTTAACTCCACTCTCTTTCTCCATCCTTAAAAACATATCTAACGCACTCGAAAACTGCCCGTTCTGCGAGTAACCCGATATCATCGATGTCCAAGAAACCACATTCTTCGCAGGCATTGATTTAAACAATTCCAAAGCTTCCTTCATATCCCCACACCTAGAATACCCAGAAATTAAAGCGTTCCAAGTAGGCACATTTCTGACACGCATTTCATCAAACAATTGCCGAGCGAACTTTAATACACGAAGTTTTGCATACATATCGAGCAAAGCGGTTAAAGCATAACAATCAAGACCAAACCCAGATTTGAGAAGATGAGTATGAAGGATTTGGCCATGGGAAAGGGAAGAAAGTGAAGCACAGGCAGGGAAAAGGAAGATGAAAGAATGCTGGTTGGGAGAACAGTTGTTGAAGCACATTTGGGAGTAGAGAGTGAGGCATTGATGGGATTGGTTAACTGAGGAGTAAGCTTGGATGAGCTTGTTGTAGAGGAAGACAGTTTTATTTGGAAGGAGATCGAAGAGGTTGTGGGCATATGGAATGTTTAGGAATCGGAGGAATTGAATGATGAGAAGCTGAGTTTGATGTTGTTCCAGGCCATTTCTAAGAGTGGAAGCTAGGGATTGTTTCAGCTGGTTCATGACATATTTCAGCTGGGTGATTTCATAAAAATTGTTTCATCATGCATTCTTTGTTATACATGTAGTTGTTTTGTTGATCGAAAAGAATATCCTTTTAGTAAACAAGATATTGTTTAGTGGCAATAATTTGTTTAGGTTACTCAATGTATACACTTCGATCGTAACTGTATTATAATAAGAATTAATAATCTTAACACACATGTATATGTATAAAAACAATGGATGTAAAATAATAATTAAAAATATATATAAAATAAATTTCAATAATCTTCACAATTATCTCTTTCTCATCAAAATATACTTTAGATATCAAATTAAAAATCATGCGTAAAAAAAAAAAATACAATACAAAGACTAAAATCATAACTTCACAAACTTCAATTTGATAAGTAATGTATCAAATGTTGTCGAGCTGCCTTAGATCAACCGTTTGTTGTTATGGTTTTTATTTTCTTCTCTTTTCCCCTCGTTTTTCAAAGACCCTGCTTTTATTGTTGGGACGTCGGTGTTGTCTTTGGAGTTCTGCCGGTGATGGTGTTCGATGGCGACTGGTGTAATTGCATTAGGCCTTGCCTGGTGGCTTTCGTAGTTGGTCTGTCAAAGTTGTGACTCAGCCTTTGCTCCTCTACTGTTTGGAGATCTTCTAGGTGTCTTATGACACCAACAAGTTTTTGTGGAGGATAGGCACTGTAACACCCTAAATTAGGGGTTATTTGTAATTTTAAAAAAAAAATTCCATGTGGGCTTCAAGAAATAAATATAATTTTATTTGACATGTTTAAGGGTCTAAAAATAACCCGAGCTAGGCCTGACCCAGTATTAAAAATTTCTTTTAAGTGTGTACAAGGAAGGAGCCAGGTAAAGATAGGGCTTAAATAAAATTTAGGAGAAATTGGACACAAGATTGTTATTGGCGTGTTGGCTTGGTGAATTAAGGGCTTGCAAGGGAGGTCTTGGGTTTGAATCTTGGAAAGGGGAGAATTCATTTTGTTTCTATTTTGGGCGTTAAAGGGAAGGGGCGGGAAGGAAGGTTTTAAGATTAAATACTGGGTTGTATGGCATGAAAGTTGAATGGTGGAGTGGCTTGGGTGCCACTTAAAAGACCTTGGTGCATGGTCTCGGGTTCGAGACGCAAGGAGTGATATTTTGGGCTTTTTGCGTTATAAGGAAAGGGCCAAGAGAAAGCGGTTTATAAATAAATGCAAAGGGATTTGACAAGAAAGTCAAGTGAGGAGCGTGGCACAGGGCGTGTTAAGGGGGTTCTTGCTTGGGGTTCGAGTTCGAACCCAAGGGCAAAGACTTTGATTTAATTTTTTTCTCTTCTCTCTTTTTTCTTTGTTGGCGTGAAGGATGGGAGAGTTGGTGCACAATGGACTTTTAATTGAATGAGATAAAGCTCATTATTTTTTCTTTGGAAGGGGATTGTATTAGTGGTTTAATTTTGTTTAAATTGTTTAAGATAGGATAGGAGATAAAGTGCTATTATCTTAGGTGATAATTAATAGTTTAATTATCAGCATAGAGAGGAGAATTTGGCAACATTAGGACTCTTTGGGGAGCTATTTTTGTGCAAACAAATAGAGCAAAGAAAATTTCGACAACTATTTACTTTTCTTTTCCCTTCTCTTGCTGAAATTCCTAGGAATCCTTCAAAATTTCCAGCTTTCTCTTCTTTTATTTAGCCAAAAACCACCTTTGATTTCTCCTACTTGTTCTCCTTTTCTTTCTTCCACCATTGGTAGAATAATCCACCACTTTCTTGCCAAATTTCCTCTCTTTGTTATTGGAAAAAATTCACATCTTTTCCTACTTCTTGTTCTTCCTCTTTTCACATAAGCCTAACCTTGTTTATTATTTTAATCAACAATAGCGAATTCTCTTCTCCCTACTTTGAGAAGTCTTGGCCGAATATCAAAGCAAGGGTGTTCTCCTCTTTCTTTTTCTTCAATCGGCTTGGCAAGGTGGTAAGGATCTATTTTTATTTTGGTATTTAATTAGTGTTCAAAGCCGAAGGCTACTAATTTTGGATAAGTGACGATTGTAGGGAAGTGAAACCGATTCACACTTGGAGTGTGTTGGCTAGTGTTCGAAAGCATTTGAGGGCAAGGAAGGCTAGTGTGGCCGATTGACTTTTCGGGATTTAGAATCATCGTCGGCGACAGGTGTGTACATACACACTTTATGATCGATTAACTGTGCTAAATATTGTGTGTGCTAAATCTGATTCATGTAGCTTTGGATTTGATACCGTAACGGTATAAGCGATAGTTCAGATAAGTCTCTGTCACTATGAGTTACTATTTGATGCTTTTGGGAAGCATGGCATATTTGGCATATGTGATTTAATTATATGTTGGCATGAAATCTGTTGTATATCATGAATTGATGTGGGATATATGAGTGGAGGGGGAATTGATTTTCGTGTCGACGGACACCAGTGATTTGGTATCACATTGTGACTACGGTCACCGGAGGTTTAGCACCTCGGAGGTTTGGCACCTCATAGCGTCTTGTCCGGTGGCTTAGCACCACGAGTGGGTTGGCCCCACGGATTGTATTATGGGATCGGCGCCGGTGATTTGGTATCACACGTGGGTTGGCCCCACCGGTGGTTTGGCACCACATTTAATGCGATTATTGTGACTTAGGTCACGGTGGTTTGGCACCACCGGTGGTTTGGTACCACACGGGGTAGAAAAGCGTTTGGATGGCTAGGTTGGGTATTATATTTTGTGCATGTTTATTGGTTATAAATTGTGTATGTTGTTGTACTAAACCGGAAAAGGGTTACACACCGAGTCTTGGTGACTCACCTTTTCTTTTAATATTTTTCGGGAGACTCGTAGATCATGGATGTGGAGCCAGATGGACTCGAGGTGGCCATGCAGTGAAATTATAGACGAGATGGACTTTTAATTATTTATGTTTTATTTTGGTTTTATTTATTCAAGATGTAATAAGGCCTCCTAAGATTATTTTTATTATTTTACATGTTTGGGATAAATTATTTAAATTGCTTAATAACTTTAAAATGGTTACACAAGTTTCTTAAATTCAAACGTAAATGATTTTCTTTCGTACCATCGGGTCCAATGACGAAATTGATAACAACTTGACTTAATATATTTTTAAATGAACTAAGTATTGCTTCAACTGTTTTTAAATAAGACAACATCTTTTACTCTAAAATAAAATCGGCTAAACAAGGGTTTTTCAAAATGTTTTCATCGGTAACATACCGAATTTGGCCATAACGTTTGGGCCGGGTTTGGGGTGTTACAAATTGGTATTAGAGCCCGATTCAAAACTCGGCTGTGGGGGCCCAAGGCCCAAAATGTTTGGTTTTTGGATAGTAGGCCTTATTATAATGTTTGAGAAATTGTTTTGGCTTGAACGAGATGGCACCGAGTCTCCGGCACCTATCCGCCCTGTAAGTACCTCTATCAATTTTGTGAATTCTTTTGATGTGGGGTAGAAGGGTAAATTGGGGAGCGAGACTACTAGGGTAGAAGTCGATGAACACAGGGTTAGCATACCCCAACAAAAATTTCATAAAATTTAATAATTACCTAAACAAACCCTGTGAGATGTCACTGAGCAAAGGATGTGGCAATCGTTATACGCATGTCTAGGATTGGATTCGGTGGGAGCCTGGTATTTAAGCGATCCTCGTGACTCACCTCCTACTCACTTGAATCCTACCACAGTGCGTAGTAAGCAGTTCATCCTAATTGAGATGACACACTCACGAGCTAAATTCGATAACTAAAACTCGAAAGGGACTAGCCGTTTTGTTTTGGAAATAATTAAAATTTTAGTTTTAAAAAAAGACCAAAATACCCCTCAGTTTGAAAAATGACCAAAATACCCCTGGTTTGTAAAATACCCTCTGTACGAAAATTTTCAAATAGAAACTTTCAAAATATCCTTCTATTATGAAAATGCTTAGAACCCAAATTTTTGGAAATTATTTTGTGAAAAGAACCTGATTACGTAAAATTACTAAAATACCCTTAGGGGTAAAATTACGAAAACGCCCTTGAATTATGAAATTTCCAAAGTACCCACGGTTTTAATCCAAAAATTTCATCACAAGAAAAGTGCCCCAAAAATCGTAAAATTCAAAAACGATATGATTTTGTAAAATTACAAAATTGCCCTAACCTACAAATTACAAGAATACCCCTAACTTTTAAAATTTTGCAAACATCACTATTTTAGAAAATGCAATTATCAAAAAGAGCCCTCAAAGTTTTTACAATTTTTGAAATATCCCCGATTCATCAAATTTTATAAATTCATCCTGATTTGTGGAAAATTACCAAAATGCCCCTAAGTTTCAAAATTCACCGGAAGACCCCCGAATTTCAAAATTTTTCAAAATAATCAGGAAATTTAGAGTTTTAAAATAATTTTTGACAAAATCATCCGAAAATTTTCATTTTTGAAAAAAATTACGAAAATACCCCTGTAGGAAAAATTACGGAAATACCCCTGGGTAGTGGAAAAACAATCACAATGAAATCAACAACGTCTCTTTGATTGAATGAATGATAGACTGTGTGTTTGTGTAATTACGAAAGAACCACTCTTAAAGCTCCTATCATAAAACTTCTTCGTGGATAATTAGTGAAACAAGTACTAATCCATAAAATTTCGTAATCAGATTAAAGCGCAATAGTTAGAATGAGTTCAAGAGGTCGTGGACGTCCGTCGCGTGGCCGAGGTAGAGGCAGGGTAACCGTGTCGAAACCCGTGAGGTCGGGTCAAGAATCGGAAAATGGGGTACCACCGCCACCACCCCCAATTTTAGAAGTGAAGAGCGAGGATCGGGCGGGAGGTGAGGTAGTAATGCATCTTTGTGTTGCGAGTCCTTGAGATGGTGGTGGGCGAGTGGAGGTATGGGAGCTCGAAGTCATGCCCGGCGACTTGATCAACCAGGCGAGGTATTTCGAGATGTGTCGGGAGTGGCACCGGTCTTGTGGAATATTGGCTAGAATCAGCAGAAAGGATTATGGACGATCTTGACCGACTAATGAGGAGAAGTTAAAAGAGCGATGTCGCTTCGAAGGATGAAGCGTGTCGATGGTGGCTCACGGTCCGAGATGGTGCCACGACGGATGATCTTACATGGGATTACTTCAAAGCTTTTGGAAGAAGTATGTGGGCACCACTACACCGATGCTCGGAGGAAAGCTTTTTGGGGTTAGTACAAGGAAATAAGTCGATTGTCGAAATATGAGGCGAAATTTTAAGTGAGCCGCTATGCTCGGGAATTGTGTCAAGCGAACACGAATCTTTGTGTCCGCTTTGAGGACGGACTTAGGGATGATCTAAGGTTCTTGATTGCTCCACAACAAGAGCGTGAGTTTTCGATCCTAGTGGAAAAGGCTAAGGTAGCGAAGGGATCAAGGAGTCCGTAAGACGAATCACGAAAAGAATAAGCGAAGAGAGGCTTTGGATCGCCTAGATCGAACAGTAATGTGGAGAAGAGGGCTAGATTTGGGGAATCGAAAGAGCCACAAAGCCTACTCGATTAGCCACCTCGGTGTGCTAGATCGGAAATCCCACTCGGGAGAATGTTTGGCTGGAAGTAGAGGGTGCTTTGAATGTAGATCGTTGGATCACCGTGTAAGGGATTGTCCTCGGAAGTTAGCTAAGAATCACCCGGAGGTCGAACCTGCTCGGGTTAGAAATGAAGGACCACCACGGGGGTCGAGGTGCACTAGAGGTAATGGTAGCAGGAGTGGCCGAGTCTTGAAGGTCTGAGGCGAGGCAACCAAGGTTGGTTTATGCAGTTGGCCGTCGCGAGGAGGAAGATGTGCCAGATATGACAACGGGTAAGTTTCTTATTTCCGAAATACCCTCAATTGTCTTGTTTGTGGTTACGTTAGTTCGCTTTTATGTAGCTAGTAAAGTGTATGGAACTTGGATTATGAACTTAGAGAATGTGTCTAGAAAGTATGATAGATCTTTAAGATCGAGTCTTAATGATGGCGTAGGGTGATGAGTTAAGGATACGATTGACGATAGTAAGTAATTTCGAGGTGAAATTATTTTAAGGGGTAGAATTGTAACACCCTAAATTAGGGTTATTTGTAATTTAAAAAAAAATTCCATGTGGGCTTCAAGAAATAAATAAATATAATTTTATTTGACATGTTTAAGGTCTAAAATAACTTGAGCTAGGCGACCCAGTATTAAAATTTCTTTTAAGTGTGTACAAGGAAGGAGCAGTAAAGATAGGGCTTAAATAAAATTTAGGAGCTGGACACAAGATTGTTATTGGCGTGTTGGCTTGGTGAATTAAGGGCTTGCAAGGGAGGTCTTGGGTTGAATCTTGGAAAGGGAGAATTCATTTTGTTTCTATTTTGGGCGTTAAAGGGAAGGGGCCAAGAAGGAAGGTCTTAAGATTAAATCTTGGGGTTGTATGGCATGAAAGTCGGTGGTGGAGTGGCTTGGCGCCACTTAAAAGACCTTGGTGCATGGTCTCGGGTTCGAAACGCAAGAGACGCAAGGAGTGATATTTTGGGCTTTTTGCGTTATAAGGAAAGGGCCAAGAGAAAGGGTTTATAAATAAATGCAAAGGGGATTTGACAAGAAAGTCAAGTGAGGAGCAGTGGCCTGGGGCGTGTTAAGGGGGGCTGCTGCTTGGGGTTCCAGGTTCGAACCCAAGGAGCAGCACTTTGATTTAATTTTTTTCTCTTCTCTCTTTTTGCTGCTGCTGGCGTGAAGGATGGGAGAGTTGGCTGCACAATGGACTTTTAATTGAATGAGATAAAGCTCATTATTTTTTTTGGAAGGGGATTGTATTAGTGGTTTAATTTTGTTTAAATTGTTTAAGATAGGATAGGAGATAAAGTGCTATTATCTTAG
Source organism: Gossypium rotundifolium (assembly GCA_025506655.1). Classification (NCBI taxonomy): domain Eukaryota; kingdom Viridiplantae; phylum Streptophyta; class Magnoliopsida; order Malvales; family Malvaceae; genus Gossypium; species Gossypium rotundifolium. Next base: position 33,084,179 of record CP106733.1, on the reverse strand, counting down.
GTGATAATTAATAGTTTAATTATCAGCATAGAGAGGAGAATTTGGCACATTAGGACTCTTTGGGAGCTGTTTTTGTACGATAAATAGAGCAAAGAAAATTTCCACAACTATTTACTTTTCTTTTCCCTTTACTCTCGCTGAAATTCCCTAGGAATCCTTCAAAATTTCCAGCTTTCTCTTCTTTTATTTAGCCAAAACCACCTTTGATTTCTCCTACTTGTTCTCCTTTTTCTTTCTTCCACCATTGGCCGAATAATCCACCACTTTGCTGCCAAATTTCCTCTGCTGTTATTGGAAAAAAATTCCAGCATCTTTTCCTACTTCTTGTTCTTCCTCTTTTTCACATAAGCCGAACCTTGTTTATTAATTTAATCAACAATAGCCGAATTCTCTTCTCCCTACTTTGAGAAGTCTTGGCCGAATATCAAAGCAAGGGTGTTCTCCTCTTTCTTTTTCTTCAATCGGCTTGGCAAGGTGGTAAGGATCTATTTTTATTTTGGTATTTAATTAGTGTTCAAAGCCGAAGGCTACTAATTTTGGATAAGTGCCGATTGTAGGGAAGTGAAACCGATTCACACTTGGAGTGTGTTGGCTAATGTTCGAAAGCATTTGAGGGCAAGGAAGGCTAGTGTGGCCGATTGACTTTTCGGGATTTAGAATCATCGTCGGCTGACGGTGTGTACATACACACTTTATGATCGATTAAGCGTGCTAAATATTGTGTGTGCTAAATCGATTCATGTAGCTTTGGATTTGATACCGTAAGCGGTATAAGCGATAGTTCGAGATAAGTCTCTGTCATTATGAGTTACTATTTGATGCTTTTGGGAAGCATGGCATATTTGGCATATGTGATTTAATTATATGTTGGCATGAAATCATTGTATATCATGAATTGATGTGGGATATATGAGTGGAGGGGAATTGATTTTCGTGTCGCGGACACCGGTGATTTGGTATCACATTGTGACTACGGTCACGGAGGTTTGGCACCTCCGAGGTTTGGCACCTCATAGCGTCTTGTCGGTGGCTTAGCACCACGAGTGGGTTGGCCCCACGGATTGTATTATGGGATCGACGCCGGTGATTTGGTATCACACGTGGGTTGGCCCCACCGGTGGTTTGGCACCACATTTAATGACGATTATTGTGACTTAGGTCACAGTGGTTTGGCACCACCGGTGGTTTGGTACCACACGGGGTAGAAAAGGCGTTTGGATGGCTAGGTTGGGTATTATATTTTGTGCATGTTTATTGGTTATAAATTGTGTATGTTGTTGTACTAAACCGGAAAAGGGTTACACTGAGTCTTGGTGACTCACCTTTTCCTTTAATATTTTCAGAGACTCGTAGATCGCGGATGTGGAGCGGATGGACTCGAGGTGGCCATGCAGTGAAATTATAGGCGAGATGGACTTTTAATTATTTATGTTTTATTTTGGTTTTATTTATTCAAGATGTAATAAGGCCTCCTAAGATTATTTTATTATTTTACATGTTTGGGATAAATTATTTAAATTGCTTAATAACTTTAAAATGGTTACACAAGTTTCTTAAATTCAAACGTAAATGATTTTCTTTTCGTACCATCGGTACAATGACGAAATTGATAACAACTTGACTTAATATATTTTTAAATGAACTAAGTATTGCTTCAACTGTTTTAAATAAGACAACATCTTTTACTCTAAAATAAAATCGGCTAAACAAGGGTTTTTCAAAATGTTTTCATCGGTAACATACCGAATTTGGCCATAACGTTTGGGCCGGGTTTGGGGTGTTACAGGCACTATTTCTCAGGCTAGCTGCAAGGGTTGCTTCTCTAGACCTTAATTCTCTCTCCCCTCCTTTAGCTACAAGGTTTTGGGAAGTGTTGTTGGGATAAGCCTTGGGCTCATCTCCTTTATACTGACTTTTTATGTTGACACTAAAAAAAGGAATACTAGCTAAGAAAACCAGACATACACTTAGAAAATACATTAATTTCTCAAGGATTCAAGTCCATCCTCATACATGCTGTCTATAAGCATTTAAATGGTGAAAGAAAAACTACATGTTTTCTGTCAAATCATGTCACGTAATATAATCTTGATTTCATTTCTGATTGCATATTTATTATATTACAAGTAAGCTAAAAAGGAAAAAAGAGTGTTCAAACAAAGATACCAATCATTGCATATTAAGTATAGAGCAAGCCAAAGTCTGGTATTTTGGGTAGCTTATCAATAACCAAGTTCTTGACCTTAACTTTAACAGCACCACTAAGCTTTTGAACCTTTATAGCAATTTTAAACAACATGTCTTCCCCAATCATCTTCTCCGACGAAACCCAAACCTGTTTAGTCCCAATCAACTCATCGTAAACCCTCTCGAACTCTTCCAACACTTCACTTACAATCCCCAACTTGTTCTTCTCAACCATCATCTTTAACACGTTAAAAAGATGCTTGTTAAACTTCCCTTTTTTAGCCAATTCCTTCATTGCTTTTCCCTTCTCTTGATCACCCAAAAACGGGTCATTCAACAAAGCTTGAATTTGACTGTTTTGGAGTAGTCTCGAGAGCTTTCGTACGTCTCGTCGGACTTCGTGAAGTGAACCAGTGGATTGAGCTGTGTCTAATAGAGCTGCGGCGTAGCCGGTGGCGGGGGTTCGATGGACATGAAGGGATGATGAAGGGAGAAGTGAGGTGGGGTGGGGGAAGATAGGAAGAGCGGTGAGGTTTTTGTGGGTGAAAGAGGTGGAGATGGTGGTTGGTTTGGTGGTGGAGAAGAGAAGAGGACGTTGGGGTGACGGTGGAGGGAGGTGACGCGGTCTGTTGAGTGGTTTTAAGGGGTGCAATTGGCGAGGTGTTGAGTTGAAGTTGGTGGGTTTGAGGCGTGAAGAAACAGAGCTTGATAGAGGGTCCATGGATAGAGAGAGAATTAGGGTTTGTGACGTTTGTAGGAGAAACAGATGGGGATGATAAGATATTATGAATCTTCTGTTTGTGGTTGAAATTTGGAAACGCAAGCATTCCTTCATCTTAATCCATCAGTTCATGGCCTGCCTTTTTCTTTATTATTTTGGAAAAAATTTCACTAATCTCTTTTTTAAATATAATTTCGAGGAAAATTTGAAAGCAGAATTCAAAAAAAAAAAAAAAAATCCTAAATAAAAATTATTATTTATACTAACCCGTATTGAGTGTTGTAATAAAACACAGAAGAAAAAGAAGGGATATTTGAACCTTAGCAGAGATATTGTTAAAGGAGGAAGGGGTTGAACTGGAAGAGGATGTTAAGAAGAAATCAATAGTACTTCATGAACCAATCATTAAATGAAAAACACACACAAAATAGGCAGAATTTCTGATAGTGTACATTGGCTCATCACCCAAAACTATATAATAAACTAATCTATATTCGAGATATGCAAGATAAATTTAAAGAGGCAGACTGATCATTATTCATATTTGAGATGTTTAGGTAGCAAGTAAGGATTTTGGTTTCTTCGATTCATATGTTGAAATTGCATTTGAATTATCCCAATGCAATAGTTATTTATTTTTTTTTTATGGTTTTGGGTGAGGACTAATATCCCCATACTAAAGGGAGGTTGGACTCACTCAATGAGAAAGTCTCTAAAATATTGTTTGTTGAAGGTTAGTAAACTCCTTAATTGGTTCGATATTATGCTCAAGGTGTCTATACTTGGTTTTATTCTATAGTTTTGTTTCGCAAATTCATGGGGAGCCTTGAGGGTTCACGGAGTAGGAGCGCCTTCACCCACCAAAAAATTCACAATTTGCTTTTGATGGGATTTATACTGTAATACCCCTAACCTATATCCGTCGTCGGAATAGGGTTTCGAAGCATTACCAAAGTTTATCAATCAAACAAGCAGAATTCTCAAACATTTCATATCACCAAAACAAGCCATCAAAGCATCATTTTAATCCAAATTATAAACATACCAAATCCAAATCAAATTGCCTAGTTCATGAGCACTTAAACATAGAATTAAATTCACATGCACCTATCTAGATTTAGTTCAATTTACCATGTCATAATATGGCTTCAAAAACAAACACATATTTATATGTATAAAACCAACCAATATTAAACTTATAATTTCATCTACATTCAATCCACAAAATAACTATTATTTAGACACCCTAGGTACATGTTGACACAAAATATAAATATCATCACATTTGAGTTCAGGATCATTGTTGGATGCTGAATCGGCGATCAAAAGTTAAGTACCTAACCTGCGCACGGAAAACAAAACTGTACGCTGAGTAAAATTCAGTGATATTTCTATAATCCGAATAATTAAAGACAAAGCAATATAATAGACACAATTGAATATTTAAAACCATATTTATTTATACAATAACATTAACCGTTTAATACTCAAAACATAAATACATCATTTTATACCATATTCTTATTCAATTTTCATCATTTGCTATTTAATAGCTTTTCGCAATTTGATCCACATATCATTTGAAACAATAATAATATCCAATTCATGAATACATAATTCATGGACAATATCATCCATTATCAATCATAGTACCATTTTATTTAATTACCCCTATTAACACGACTCGGACTCGGACTTGAACGGATACACGGATCCAACCAGCACACCATTTGGCACCCAGTGCCTTATCAAATAAATCCGAAGTAATAATTGTGCTATATAAATTTGACACACAGTGTCTCATCGGTTAAACCGAAGTAAATTGGCACCCAGTGCCTCATCGACTCGAAGTCGAAAAAATCCCTGAACTCTTCCAATCCTATGGCATGCCATCTATATCCGACTCAGCCTGATATAGTTAATAGGGTTCCAATTCTCTTTCCAAATACAACAATATCCAATATCCAAATTTCACATTAACTCATATATATATTTCAATTCAATAATCAATATATTCAATATGCATCTACCAATTCAATCCATTTCAATCAATTATCAAATATCAATTACTCACATCAACACTTACTATGTGCGTTAAATTGAATTGCAACAATTAACAACTAAGTTCGGATTATAGAAATACAAACTAGGAATTTCGAGCTACTCCACGTCGACTTTATATTCCCCTTTTTAGTTGAGGATTCTGGTACGACGTTAGCTACGGAATTAAAACAATTAAAATTCATCAATACAACACAATTCGATTTCATATTGAATATTTCAATTTTGACTCAATAGTTGCCTAATTTCCAATTTAGTCCCTAAACCGAGACTAATTTTATTTCTTTACAATTAATCCTATATTTTTATACAAATTTCACTTTAAACTAAATTTAACTCCATATTTTCACTTAAATCCCTAAATTGTGAAATTTTTACAATTTAGTCCCTACTACTCAAAATTTACAATTTATCCTAAAATTTAATCCTTTTCCATTTCTAGTTTAAAATCTATCAATTTAATCCCTAATACTAAAATTGTTCTAACATTAACAACATTTAAAAACTTAATAACTGCTAAAATTTCGACATGTATTGGGTAGTAGAGGTGAGCATGGTAGGTAGGGCCGGGTTAGTCGAGCCCAACTAAAATTTAGGCAGTTCATTGGGCTCGAATTTGGAGCCCAAAAATGGGCCTAAAATTTTGCCCAAGCCCGCCCATATAAAATACTAAAACTTGAGGCCTTTACTACCACCATATTAATTTTTTATATTATTTTATATAATTTTTAAATATATATAATACATCAAAATATTAAAAAATCAAAATAAATATTTTTCAACAAATTGAAAATAAATTTTAAAAAATATGTAGACTTAAATAACACTAAAATAGATGCAACTTAACAAGGAAATGCCTCTAAAATAATAACAAAATTAATAAATGTCTTTAAAATAGTAACAAAATTAACAATAAAATAAGTTTTATATAATATCTAAACAATAACAACAAAATAATAGAAACATAATAGTAAAATTGTAGCAAAATAAAGAAAAACAATAAGAAAATAGTATTTAAAAATATTTTTTTGCCTTTAATGATTTGGTAAGGGTGCAGCCCTTGCTAAGAAATTCTTACGAGGTCTGCCCATTTTTAAATGGGCCTCATTTTCTACCCAAGCCCATTTTTCGCCTATATTTTTACCCGAACCCTCCCATTTTTAAGGCGGGCCTTGGTAGGTAAAGTGGTTGACCCATGCTCATTTCTAGGTAGTACTTAACACCGAAATTTCAAAAACATAAAAATTACAAGAAAAAAGACTAAATTAATCAACCAATTGAGCTTTGAACCCTAGAAGTCCCTAAACCTTGCGTCTTTCTTTCCTTTTTTCTTTTTCTTTCTTTCCTTTCTATTTTTGTTTGGCTTTGGCTTTCTATTTTTTTAATTCATTTACTTATTTTATTTTAGGGTAATCTATAAAAATAGTCACTTTTGTTTGCCTCATGTTACATTTCAGTCACTTATGTTTGAAATGTTACATTTTAGTCACTTATGTTTTTATTTTGTTACAAAGTGATCACCCTATCCTTAAGTTTCGTTATATCCTAACGGTAATCCTATGCGGCAGTCCAATTAGATTTTAAGTGCCAACTTGGATTTCTAAATGGGATGAAAATATATTTTTAATTAAATAAATTTAATTAATTAAAATTTTTTGAAGATCAACTAGACTTTATAAATACTAAAATAAAAATACAAAATGTTTTATGCCTACTTAGCTTTAAGTCCAAAAAGAAGCAAAAACACTGTACCTGAATCAGCCAAGACCAAAAATCAGACTTAACCCATTTAAAATTCAAATTCAAAATAAAAAATAAAAAAATTAAAAAATCCTCCGTCCAGTCGAACTAACAGCTGGATGGCATTATTCCTTTGTCTTTTCACCTCCACCATCCAGCTTTTAATGATAGCAGGAGTTTCCAAAGCAATCTTTTCTTTATTGCTATAGAGATTTCACACCATTTTCTGACTCTTCTTCTACTAACTCCCTTCTTTTCATCATTTTTCTCTCTCGTCTATTCCCATCTATTCACCTTCTACTTTTCTGCAACATTTCCATATCAAAATCAGATTAAACTTGAATCTCCTTGATGCTGTGTTCTTAATCTCCATCGCTCCCTCTCCTGATGAGTGTTTCTTGGATGCGTCCCCAATAGGTAATGCCCCTCTCCTCTTCTCATCGCTTCTTTCACAACGAAATGAGCAGTCCCATTTTCTGTTCTAAGAATGAAATAGAACCCAACATCTTGAAAGAAACCTTTTTTGGTATGGATATCCCTGATAATTGCCCCTATAATTGATTTATCTTGATTCATGGTTTAACATTTCTTAATCACTGTTTTTGAGTCTCCTTTTATGTCTAGTGTGTTTAACCTCAATATAATCCCTAACTGAATTGCCTGTAATCCTGCATGTGCTTCCGCTACGAAAACGATGGAATATCGGAGTGAATGACCGACTTAGAGGCTATTATTTCTCCTTCCGTGTTGCAGACAACCAAACCCGAAGCAGATCTGAAACTTCTTCTATCAAACGCCGCATCGAAACAAACTGACATCCTTGTGCTCCTTTCCATCTGCTTATGACCTCTGTCAACGTTGGTAAGTAATCTTTTTTCCTCTGCTCCATTCAACTCTGCTATAAAACTGGTGACTTGTTTAGCGATATCCCTGCCTGTTATATTCTTTTTTCTCATAAATTAATTTATTTCTATGATTCCAAATTGACCACAACCCACAACAAAACAGGCGACACTGGTCTTGATCTCCCTGCTTGAAAACCCAGATAAGCCAATCCCACAAGTTTTGTAAATTTTTTATTGTTTACCCATGCCAGATTTAGATTTGACCATACCTCTGTTGTTGTAGGACAAAACCTGAAAACGTGATTACTATCTTCATAGAAAGTGTGACACCGGAACAAAGCATTTCCACTGCGAACTTTTTGTTTTTCAGATTAGAAAGCGTAGGGATATAATTCCAAGAAATTCTCCAAATTGTAATTTTGATCTTAGGAGGGATTTGAAAATTCCATTATTTTCTGTAGAAATTTCTATTCTCGGTCTGTATTAAACTATTACTAGGATCCGGATTAGTTTCTTGTAATAGTTTGTAGGCGCTCCTGATTGAGTATTCTCCTGATGGCTGTCCTCTCCATGCTTGGAAGTCTTCATAAATTGTCTCTGATAAGGGGATCTGTAAAATTTTCTTGGCAGTATCTTCATTAAAGGTGCTTAACACTAAACCTATTTTCCACTTTCTATTATTAGCATCTATCAAGTCGATACTAACTTGATTTCTTCATTGGTTGCTTTATTCTGCATTCTATCATTTGTAGCTCCCAGGACCCATAAATTATCCCAAACATCTGTTTGCTCCCCTGTTCCTATTCTCCAGCATAATCCTTTCTCCAAAATCCCTTTTACTGCCTAGACACTCTTTCAGATAAGTGAAGGTACATTCCCTAACTCTGCCTTGAGAAAATCTGAATTTGGATAATATTTTGCTTTTAAAACATGGCTTAGTAAAGAATTAGGGTAATTGATAAGACACCAACCTTGTTTCGCTAATAAGGCTATATTAAATTTATCGAGACTTCTGAAACCTAAACCACCATCCTCTTTCAAAGAGCATAATTCTTTCCATGTGCACCAGTGAATGCCTTCTTTCTCAATTTTTCTGCCACCAATATCTTGCCATAATACTTTCTAATTCAACACATAAAAACTTTGAAATTAAGAAACATGCCATCGTATAGGTTGGAATAGCTTGAAGGATAGCTTTTATGAACACCTCTTTTCCCCTTGAGATAAATGTCGTACACTCCAACTATCAATTAGTTGTTTCATTTTATCCTTCAATATCTGAAAGGACATTTTTTTCTTTCTACCTACCATATTAGGCAGACCAAGATACCTTTCTGGATTACTTGAACTTCGTACCCCAAGGATCCTAAATACAACGGCTTTATCCCCTTCTTGTGTATTAGTACTAAAAAATACTGTAGATTTGTCGTTATTGACACACTGTCCTGAACATATCTTATTGCAACATCCTAAAATTTAGGGTCTGGTATTTTTGTACTATTGCATGTGTTAAGCTCGTTTAGCCTATTATTTGGGTGTGTTTGGGGTCATAGGGAGGCTCGGGTTCGAGCCCAAGCCTTGGGAAAATTTTACTTTTTGGCTCTTTAGTGGAGAGGGCTACTGATAGTAGGACTTAAGTAAAATTTTGTGTGTTTAGGAGACACAAGTGAAGTGTGTGGTATAGTGGTGATGGCGTCAATAGGGAAGCAAAGTGAAATGGTGTTTGAATCCCACAAGCAGCATGTGGGGAGTTTTTATTTTGTGCTAAGCAGGTGGAAGAAGTAGAGTTCAGCTAGAACTCTGCAGGAGCGAGAGAGGACTTGGTTAAACCGTTTGAATGAGAGGAGCTAGAGGAATTTAAGGAGAGAATCATGGAGTGAATCAAGGAATGGGGGAAGTGGAGAAGTTGTGCCGTGAGTGGGGACTCAAACTTAGCATTTTCGACTAGGGGGAAGAGTTGAGCATTTTGGGTGGAAGTGTAGCTGAAATTGTCTTGGGAGTATCTTGTATTTTCAGCTTTGTGTGGTTTTTTTTTCAAGCATTTTGTTTCTTTCCTTGAACATTTCAGTTCTTTTTCGTTTCTGCTAGGTACCATTTTGGTGAGACTACCTCTTTAGTTTCTGTTCTTCTAAACAATTACTTCTACTTCTAAATCAAACCAATATATTTCTCCTCCTCTTCTTCTACCATACTTGCCAAATTCTTCCTTCCAAAACCGAACTTCCACATTTTTTCCTTCTTTCTTCTTCTTCAGTCGAGACTTAGCCGAACCTGTGGGGAGTTGTCCACTTACGTAGTTTCTCTTTGATCTATTCTCTCTTTTCTTTAAGCTGTTCACTACACATTCTCTCTCTTGGTCGATTTTGGCACTCTCATTTTATTTTCTCTCATTCTATTCCATTACTCTGATCAAGCTTGGCATCCTCCCATTTTCATCGGATCCTATTTTTTTCTCTTTTTAGCATAAACTGAAACACTCTTGTTGGGGGAAGGCTGAATTCGTTAGCAACCATCGGGTGTAGATCGTTAATCTTTGATTCGGTAAGGTGAAGTTGTTTTAACACCTTTTTAATTCGATGTTAGTTTTATTCATATGATCCTATCTAGTGAAGTTGGCGTCAGTTTCTTCCTTTCTTATAGGAGAATTGAATGTGGCTTGGATGCTAACCTCGTTGGTGCACCAATGGTTTCTTTTAGGTACTTGTGGTCGTAGTCAGGAAGTAAGGCCGGATTTCAGAACTCTGTAGTGAAGATCACGTTGTGGTAAGTGATTATAGTAGGTTATGAAAGTTGGATCTATGAATCTTTTGTGAAGTTGAGGCTAACTCTTGATCGTTATTATTCTAAGGGCAGAAAAGAGTGGTTTCTTGGCAATCCAAATCAGGTTTGTAATCTCACACCCCTCTGAATGATTGCACGTGATGTTATGCGAATCGACTAAAAGCTAAAAGCAGAAAACATGCATTTGTGACCACTCGAGCGTGCGAACGCTCGTAGTGGTAAATCGAAATGCAAATAATGACAGTAAGTCGTTGAGAGTATCACGAGCACTCTCGTGAAGTTGAGGTTGTAACGGGCCTGATCGCTGAAACAGGCCAAATGGGCCTAATGGGCTATCCGACCCACCGGGACGAAATTGTTGGAAAATTATGAAACAATATGTTCAATTGCGAAACCTGCAAGTCTAAAACCGAAACCATGCGTTTTGGGCCACACAAGCGTGTGGGCCCGTTTGGGCCTGAAATGAGTTTTAGGCTCAATAGTTCCTTAGAGACCCAAAAAGGGTCCTGTGTCGCTCAAGGCGACAGTAGGCCTTCGGAAAGGCTGTTAAATGCGAAATTACCAAAATACTCATGGAGGGTAAATTACTGAAATACCCCTAGAGGATAAATTACTGAAATACCCCTAAAGGGTAAATTACCGAAATACCTTTGGTGGGTAAATTACCGTTATCCCCTTAGGGATTAATTAGTACGATTGTATGTATTCTATTTAACTGTTCATGATGATAATTTATTTCATAAGTCATTTTGATATGTGCTTTGCATACATGACATTTTGCATGGGTTTGGGAAATCTTGATCGGAGGAAGTGTAATCTGGTGGCTCTGCCACATTCTATCTGGTGGCTATGCCACGTATATTCTGTTATTCTGGTGGCTCTGCCATAAATTCTGTGATTAGCGACTTGTCGCCATATTGGAGTTATAATGAATAGAATCGACCCTAATCGGAAAGGTGGTTTGGGACCACGAATCCGAGCAGAAATGTTTACATATTATATTTAGTGTTTATTATGTATTTATTTATATGTGTGAAAGTTTCAGAAAAATTTTATCGTTTAAGTGTCGAATTAGATAAAAGGACTTAATCGCATAAAAAGTAAAAGTGGCCAACTAAAGTGAAATGTGTTAAATTGAGCATGGCTCTTTAATGTGAGGTATTAAAAGGGCAAATAGCCCATTTTAAGGTTAATGGCCGCCACCTTAGTTGCATGTAATAGTGTTTGGATTATTATAATGTATATTATTACATTATATGTTAAAATAATGAATAAATATATGTTAATAAAACAATAAAATAAAAGCCATTCATTTTGTTCATCTTTGGCTGAAAGAAACACAAAAGAAAAGGGGAGAAAAGCCTTTGAACATTTGGCATTATTCAAGCAAAATTGGGTAAGAAATCTAGCTCGATTTTTGTTAATTTTTACGTTTTTGAGATCGTTGCTTAGTATATTACAGACCCATGCTAAAATTTCTAAGATTAGTGTGTATATATGAATCAGCCATGGATGAATTCTTGAGGTTTTGATGTTTAATGATGTTAGATGAAAGGTATGTTAAAAATTAGTATATTATGTGTTGGAAGTTTTGGTGAAATTGTGTTTTTAGGGCCAATTTGTAAAAATAAAATTTTAGAGGGGCTTGATTGCAAAATAAATGAAAGATATGGACTTGTGTAGTCCTTATACACATTCGGCCTTTAAAGAGTATGGGGTAATTTGATGTATTTTAAGTTTTATGCAAATAGGACTAAATTGTAAAGTTGTGAAATAATAGGGTAAAATAGTAATTTTCCCATTTATGTGCTTAGGGACTAAATTGAGATGAATTGTGCTTGAATAAGCTAAATTTAATGTGTTTTAGATCAAGAGCAAAGAAAAAGCGGAGTTAGATCGGGGAAAGACGAAGGTTCTCGAATAAGCGGAATTCATGCGACCTATCGACAATAGAGGTAAGTCCTAAGCTGAAATTTGTTAAAGAATTATTCATGAACTCATTAAATGATAATGTGTGATAAAATTTTGATATATAATCATGTTAGCAGAATGTATATATATGTGTGTATGAGATTGATTTCATAAATTTGATAATATGAGATGAATTAGTGTATCAATGTAATTTGTGAAATTGTACAATGAAGTAATGATTTATTTATTTAAGGTTAATAAGTTAGTTGATTTGGATATGTAATATAGATATGAGGTGTGTGTGGAATGATTGATTATATTGATGTGTTCGGGCTTAGTGCCTAGCGAAGCTTCGTCTTGGGTGATATATTCAGGCTTAGTGCCTAGTAGGCTTCGTCTTGGGTGATATATTCAGCTTAGTGCCTAGCGAGCTTCGTCTTGATGATATATTCGGGCTTAGTGCCTAGTAGGCTTTATACTGGGTGATATGCTATAAGAGAAATCTTGAACATCAAACAAAGTGAAATGTTTATATAGGGTTATGTGGTAAATGTTAGGTAAGAACTAACCCACCATTTTAGTAAGGAATGAAGTGAATAAAAGAATTCTTAATGTATAATTAAAGATCGATGATATGTGTGATAAAAGTGCTTGTTCTTGTGTATAAATGGAAATAGAAGATCGATGCCTAGATTGGTTTTGATGTTATTGTAATGATATTTAAGTAAAAGTATTACTATTATTCAATGATCTATATTTTATATAATGAAATGATTATGTGTTATATTATATGCTCATTATATTTATGTATGCTTGGGACTTACTAAGCTAGTAAGCTTCTTGTGTGTATCTTTGTTTATCTTTGTTTTATAGATTGTGATTGAACTACGGGCTCAAAGGATCATCCGTGAAGTCAACCACACTATCGACTTTCTTTTGGTATTAAAAACTTAGTTTGTTATTTAAAAAGGGCATGTATAGGCTAGATTAAAGCGTATAACTAATGTTTTGTAATAGTGTAAATATGCTAGCTATCGAAAATGGCTATCTATTTTGAATAACTTGTTTCGTGTTTTGATGATATTGTTTGCTCATGCCATGAACTATTATTTATGCTTGATTATGGTTTAAACATGTGTGTGAGTGGCATTATTGTTTATGCATGTTAGCTTGTGATAAGAAAGACTTATTAATTGGTTCATGTTAATGAGCTTAATATTTGGTATATTCATTGATAATGTTTGGACTAAGATTCAGCTATGAGAAATGGTAAATGATAGTTATGGTTTAAGTATGTTTGGTTAGCTTTATTGGATAAAAGTGCCAAGTTGATGTTGATAATAATATGGGATGCGCACATGTGTGGTTGTAATATTTGGTTCATTTTGATATGCATATGACCTTGATTATGGTGTATTTGAATCGGTGACTAGTAATAAGATGAAAATAAAGTTTAGGTATACAAATGTACTTGTGAATTAGGAGTATATTTAAATGTTGTTTGTGTTCAAATGTTAGATGTGGCTTTTATTTTAAGGTATAATCGCACAATATATGTATATAAACATTAAAAGTATATTCGCCATATTGTAAGGTTACTAAAATCGCATATGTGATTGCATAATAATTGATGTAATATGGTTGAATGTTTTGATTTTGTGTTTGTGTAGTAGCAATGAATTAATTGGTTCGATATTCAATATTTAAATAGATATATTGACATGCATGTGATGTATGAAGTGAAATATATATATATATGTATATCTTTGCAATATGTTTTAAGTATACAATCGCCATTGATATTTGGGTCATAAGTATTAAGTATATGAACATGGTTTTGTGGCATATTAGTTAATTAAGTATTTGGATATGTATAGATGATATTAATATGGTTGAAATTTTAAAGTATAGTTTGCATATGTATTATAAGTAACTAAGCATGAGTAACTTTATCTAGTTGTGTGTTTCATATGTGCAAATTTAACTAATATGATTTAGTGGATGATTGCTATTGGATTTAGAAATTATATCGTGAAGAAATTGATATAACGTTGTGTATGAAAATGATAAATAATTGTGTGAAACGTATCGTGCGGTAATGCCTCGTAACCCTATTCGGCGACGGATACGGGTTAGGGGTATTCAGTGTGTTAAATTTGGGTGGGTTGACTTGGTCCCCATGGTGTGTTGAAATTTGATGCGGGGTGTGTAGCGGATGGATTGTTAGGTTGGGCTGCATACTTTGTTTGCATAATCATGTTTATAGAGCTAAGGCTAGATTATTACCGAATAGGGCTTCGGCCCAGTCTGCTTCTGTATGGGCTCAGCCCCAATTAATGATCGATTAGGGGATTACACACTGAGTTCTCGTAACTCACCCCTCTGTTTTAACCTTGCAGGTGATCCCCAGCATTGAGGATTTGGAGCTGCGGAGGACTCTATGGTGGCCATACATTGGAGTACCTCTCCCAAACTTTAGTAAATATCCGTTTTGCCTTATTTTGAGATTTGTTTTAATTTGGGTTTAATATTTTGTAATAAGGCCATTGGACTTTAATTTTTCTTTTAAATTTTCATTTCGTTATATTCAAACTATAAACGATTTAACTCTGGATTTTCTTAAAACGATAATAACTGTTTTTAAAATATCACATTTCGACAATTCACTGAACCTGATTTCTGCTATAGACAAAGTTTTTGGAAATAATAATAATAATGTTTTTACAAGAAAACCATAAAAACAAATCTGAATTTCACAAGCAACAAAGCTCGAAGTTTCAAAAAGAATACGAACTTTTTAACGAACGCGTAGTTTTTAAACAACCCTTCTATGTGACATGCTAGATCCGATCATAACGTCTAGGCCGGGTTTGGGGTGTTACACTCGTACTTATCAACATCTGTTTAAGTGAAAAAGCTCCTCTCTCTGTAGCTTCCCCAAATAAAATACTGTCATCTGCAAATAATAAATGAGAAACTTGTAGACCACTTCTACTTGCCTTAACCCCTCTATGTGTGTTCCCTTGTATAGCAATTCTCATGAGGCTAGAAAGCCCTTCCCACATATTAAAAATAGGAACGGGCTTAAAGGGTCGCCCTATCTTAGTCCCCTTGTAGGTTAAAAATTTTCTCCAATATGATCGTTGAAAACTACCGAATACGAAACTGTGGAAACACATTTCATTAGAAATTCAACCCATCCTGATTTAAAGCCCATTCGCTTCATAATTGTTGCAATAAAGTTCCACTCAACTCTGTCATAAGCTTTGCTCATATCCAGCTTTACTGCCATATATCCTTTTCTCCCTGTCTTCTTTTGTTTTAAGGTATGTAGAATTTCGTAGGCTAACAGCACATTATCAAAATCAACCTTCCTAAGATGCGAAGTTGTAACACCCTTACCCGTATTCAACATTTGGAATAGGGTGCAGGTATTCTGAAATTACAAATTTATTTATCGGACATTTTATTTCATTTAGCATTTATATTTGAAACCAATCAAAATCAAACATATTGTCCCTTAAACATATTTATTTTTCTCGTCATGTCTTACATATATTTATTACTCATCTCAACATACTTAATCATATTGTATTAACATATTAAAGATAATCACATATTTACATATCATAAAAAAATATCATTCAATTATCTCCTTCATAAACATAAATCAGCTAATTTATCATATCAATATTTCACGTACCATCAACTCATATTTTCAATATCATATAATTAAGTTACGAACTTACTTGGCTAAATTTGTAGAAATATTAAGATTCGGGTCATTTTAGAAATTTTCTATTTTCATCGATTTTTCAATCGATCTTAATCTAAATTAATAATTTCATTCAATTTTGCAATTCTAAATAATAAAATAATCTATTTGATGCAAATTGGTCATTTCTGCATTTTTTACAAAATTAATCTCAAAGTTTTACTTTTATTCAATTTAGTCCACGAGCCTAAAACATTTCAAATTAGCCATACTACCTAAATATTCATACATATTTTCCTCCTCCTCCTCTCCATTCCACATCCTTAATGTATATAACATGCTATAAGTAACATTATCAATAATTTCATTAATTACTCATAAGTATATTCAAAATTGTCCATTTGAGTTATAGTCACTAAATTATTTATTTCCAGAGATACAGAACTCCAAATGAAGAACCGTTAATTTTTCCTGAAACTAGACTCAATATCTTCTTGCCATAAAATTTTCAGAATTTTTGATTTAGCCAATTAGTACAGTTTATTCTTTAAAGTCACCCCTGTTCTGCTGTCTGGCAGTTCCGACCCTTCTTCACTAAAAATTAATTATCTTTTCATACAGAATTCGGATGATGTTCCCGTTTATTTTTATAGAAAATAGACTCGTTCAGGATTCTAAACATATAAATTTAAGCCCCTAATTATTTTTCTTCAATTTTTGATGATTTTCTAAAGTCAAAACAGGGGAACCCGAATTCATTCTGAACCAGTCTTACAAAAATCCAAATATCTCAAAATGTAGACTTTCTTTTCTTTCTCTGTTTCTTTTATATGAAAATAGACTCAATAAGCTTTAATTCCATATCTCACTCAACTTATAATTCAATTTATATAATTATTGGTGATTTTTCAAAGTTAGACAACTGCTGCTGTCCAAAACTGCTTTTGTGTAACATGTTGATTTCTATTTTGTCCCTAATTCCACAATTCATACAATTCAGTCCTTGCTGGATTAACCCCTCAATTGAGTTAATTTTCTCATTTAATACTTTTATCTATCATTTTAAACTACTTCATAACCTTTGAAATCAGAATTTTAACACTAGGCCTTAATTTCAGCTATTTCACAATTAGGTTCTAAAACCAATTTCCATCAATTTCACTTGATTAAATCATCATATAACAAAATTAAAGCTTCAATTCAATATTTATTCATCATATTCTTCCAGCACTAATTCACATAAACTTTAAAAATTAGCCATAGAATCAAAAACTAATGAATTAATAAATTGGACCCAATTGTAAAAGTCCAAAAACATAGAAATTTCAAGGAGAAAGCAAGAATTAAACTTACATGAAGCTTGAGTATGAAAACCAGCTTGAACTCTCTCCCATGGCTATTTTTCAGCTGAAGAAAATGAAGAGAAATGAAGAGAATTCTCCATATATTTCAATTTGATCCCCTTTTTATTTAGCTAATTTTGAAAATTTTCCAATTTTCTCCCTTTCTTCTTCTTTCTCTTCTCTTCTTCTTTCTTTCCTGCTCTCTGCTTCTTCGTTTGGGTTTCTGTTTTTTCTATTCTCTTTTTGTTTGTTTTTATATATAATAATATAATAATATAATAATATAATATTAAACATAAAAGAAATCTCAGATTTTTTCACAATAACTGCCTCAATTAAACAAAATGGCTTAATTGCCATTTTGGTCCTTTATACTTTCTTTAATCTATAATAAAACTTTTACACCTTTTTCAATTTAGTCTTTTCATTTAATTAGATATCCAAACGTTAAAATTTCTCAACTAAACTTTAATAATAACTTAATGACACTCCATAAATATTTCTAAAAATATTTATGGCTCATTTATGAATTCGAGATCTCAATACCTCGTTTTTGGCCCAATTTTTCTAATTAATTCTTTTAGTTCACAAAATTTACTAACTTTAAAATATTTCTAAAATCACACTTAACTTATAATTATCGATTAACAAAGTTTCCTAACTTTTTAAATCGATTTAGTGATCTCAAATCACTTGTTCCAACACTATTGAAATTGGGCTGTTACAAAAGTACTTTATGCTAAATCAATGCATTTATCCATGACTAAACGAAGACGGTTCGCTATGACCTTAGCTATCAATTTATAAATCACATTACATAGTCTTATTGGGCGAAAATGGAAAATATTTGCAGGATTTTGAATTTTGGGGATTAACACTATATTAGTTTTATTAATTAAACTAATATCCATACCTTTGTTAAGATGCTTTAAACAAAATGAAGATACCTCTTCCCCAACAATTGACCAATATTTTTGATAAAACAAAGTTGGAAATCCATCTTCACCTGGTGCTTTTGTTGGACCCAATTCAGCTAAGGCTGCCCGAATTTCTTTTTTTGTGAAACGCACTGTCAATCGAGAATTATCTTCTTCAGAAATACATCGATCAATACCTATCAATAGATGTTCATAATTTCCCTTCCTCCCAGCTGAAAAAAAATTCTGAAAGTATGATCTGGCAATTACCTCCATTTCGTAAATCTCTTCTGTTTCTCTGCCATCTTCAAATTGAAATTTTTGAATTAGATTTCTTCTTCGTTGTTGGGTCGCTTGTTTATGAAAGAAAGTAGTATTCTTATCACCAGATTATAGCCAATTAATACGTGCCCTTTGCTCCTAGTATCGTTCATCCTTTTCGATTTCAAAATTGAGTTGGATCTTAGTATCAATAAGTTCTACCAAATTTTCATCGTCCCTATCAGATTCCATCAACTCGATCAATCTAGCAGTTAGCCTCTCCTTTTTATCTTCCTACTATGCCGAATTTGATATGCCCATCTATCCAGACCTTTTCTAACTCCTTCTAATTTCTGTAGCAAGTCTCCATTTGAGTTCTCCCATATGTTTCTTACCTCTTCAACAAAAGATTTCGCTAACATCCACCATGCTTCAAATTTGAATCTTCTTTTAGGCCGGTCTTTCTCTTCTTTTTTTTTTGTCGTGATCAAAAGTGGACAATGATCAGAAAAAGAATGTGGAAGGTGTTGAATTGTTGCCTCTGGACATAAGGTTAGCCATTCCTCATTAGCTACTCCCCTATCAAGCCTTCATTGAATATTTGTTTCCGGTAAGTTCCCTTTTTCCCAAGTAAACCAATTCCAGGTATATCCAACATCCACTAAATGACAATCGATTAGAGCCGATCTAAATGCATCCATGCGCCTTTCCTCTCTAGGTAATCCACCCTCTTTTGTGTCCATACATTATTTCATTAAAATCTCCACAAACTAACCATAGGAGCTCTTCAGTATTTCTCAAACTTCTTAACAAATTCCATGATTCGCTTCTATCTTGCATATATGGGGAGCCATAAAATCCAGTAAATCTCCATCTACTATCGTTCTCAGAATCTTCGATGATCACATCAATATGCCTTTTTGAGAAGCTTCGAAGAATAACAGTTGAATCATTATGCCACGCCAAACATAATCCTCCTCTCGAACCATCTGAATCAACATCAATACCATTCTGAAATCCACAACTTCTTCTTATTCTTTCCATTTGATTTTTGATTACTTTTGTCTCTATGAAGAAGACAATTTGGGGATTATATAACCTCAGCGAATGCCGAAGTCTGCGTACCATCCGTAGATTCCCCAAACCACGGACGTTCCAACTTAAGATTTTAATTGTTCTCGGTCGGCTTACCTTTTTGCAACCGCCAATAATAAAAGGTTGCTGTTCACCATTTTCCTCTCCTTTACCAATGGATTATTTGAAGCGATGCTAACAATGTCGGCTTCATTATCTCCTCTTTGTCCTTTTTTCCTTTTACATCTATAAGAAACCCTTCTTCAGCATCATGGTCCATTAAATACTTGTCTTCTTCTAATGGTAGCTTTTCATCCATTTTGGAAGTCGTAGGTGTGTTTCCTTCCAAACAAAACCCCAAAATAGGATCAATTAGCACCTTCTTTCCCAAATTACTCATCGCACCCCATGTTTTCCTTTCAACTGTCCAATTTTCATCCAAAATTCCACCCCTTGTTCCCTCTTCCTCCTCTCATAACCAGATATTGCTTTGTGACCTTGCTTTTATAGATTGGGATCTTAAAGAAAGATCCCAACCCATTGTATTAACCTCTACTCCTAGGTCTATTTTTGCCTCACAGAAAGAATCGCTATGTCCCAATCGTCTACAATAAAAGCAAAACAGTGTTAATTTTTCATATTTGAATCTGACATAGGATTTATCCCCATAAAACATAATCTGCTTTTTCCTTTTTAAAGGAAACCTTACATCCAATTGGATTCTAACTCGTAAAAAATTCAGGTACCCCTTTCCCATATTAGCACCATCATATTCCAAGAACAGGCCTATGAAATCCCCAAGTTGCCTTGCCAAAGCCTCAAAATAAAATCCTGCAGAAACATCATGGATCTGAACCCAGAAAGGTGAAAAAATTAGAGGAAAAAGTAATGGATCTTCCCCCCACTTTAACAAATGTAGTAATAATAAATGGTTATTAAAAGTCCATGGAGAACCCTTGAGAACTCTTTCCATATCCATATTATGAAAAAACTGAAACATAAATCTTTTTTCCCCTAGATCCAAAATACGAACGCCTTTGACTAGATGCCACAGATTAGCCATAGTACTCTTCATAGCCACAAAATTGATGACGCTTACCGTTAAAAAATAGCCCACCAGTCGATAACCCCCTTCTTTCTCTAGGCTTGGAGAAGATTTCAAATCCTCACAATGTTTGAAAAGTAATTGCAAATTTTCAATTGACAAAAGCGTGCTAGGGTAGCAGACTTACTAATTAATTAAAATTTTTAAACCCTATGCCTTAACTAAAAAACTGTTTATCTCCTCTCTTTTTTTAATTTTTCTTCCGTCTCTTCTATTTTTAGTTTTTTTTTTTCATTTTACTGGAAAAGCTATTATCAAGATCAAAATAGTTGAAATCAAATTGACTATTTCATAAATATAGATTCAATGGAGGGTCCAAATATGTCTTTTTTGCATTCCTCTATCTCTTTTATTCAATACAGAAAAACAAAATATTGGATTTTTTATTGTTTAATGAAAACTCTAAATTAAAATTCTTGATATTTTCTTTGACTTTTTGAAGTTGTTTGTGAACATGTATTTTATTTTGCGTCGATAGACATCCCATAAAATGCAACCAGAAACATGTTTTCATGAACTTGTTTCATTCATGCTAATTGTAAATTTTTAGAAAATGGCAATTACTTTCACTGTTCTTGTTCCTAATCATTATATTTTCTAGTTCTTTCACAGTTCTTGAATAATTGGTTTCTCAATCAGATTTTTTCTAATCTGAATCAACTTGTATTCACAATCTCTTTGTGGGTATTCCAGATTATTCTTTCTTACTACTGATTTTGTGTTGAATTACCTTACAATCTTTTTTTTTTTTTGCTGGTCTTGGGTAAGTTTTGGTTAGTAGCTTTTGTTTTCTTTAAATTATACTTCTAAGTTATTAGTTTTATCTGTGTAACACCCCAACCCGCATCTATTGGAACAGGGTTAGGAGGCATTACTAAGAAGTACAGAACACTTACAGATAATTTGAAATCATTATCGTTCAAATACCGAGACTAATTATAAACGTTCCTTTAACGGACCTTCGAGGTCCAAATCATGCATTAAGATCGGGTCGAGACTAAACCGGATCCTCAGGAAAATTTTTCAATACAATGCAATAAACATTCATACATTCATTCAAAGCATTATTACCCTAATATGCACAAAATCAACATTCAAGTTAGTCCAATAATTTCCATATATCAATAATATATACCATGATTGATGAGCTCATCAATACCATGATTTCCATTCCCTTGTTATCTTTTCATATTTATCCCGTTGAATTTCTCAGAATTTCAATGGATTTTCAGAGGTACACTTTAGTGTACAAATCTGGGTCCGCCAATTCATATTCATGTGCGCACATTTCCATTTCAAAGAGCACACTCCCGCGAACCTTATCCTTACAGTGAGATCACCAGTCCAGGCTAAATCCTCTGTAATATAAACTCATAGAGTATTGTCGAGATTACCAGTCCAGGCTAAATCCCGTGCAACGACAATTGCTCTAATGAGCTTGATCAATTTCCATCGAGCTAAATTGAGACCCTAATTCGGATTACCCGTCAGGCTAAATCCCTTTTCCACATATTCTTCGGGAGGGCTATATCGGGATAGGATCACCCGTCCGGGCTAGATCCTTTCTACCGTCAATTCCTTTTCGGAGATCCATCGAATTTTCCTTTCATTCAACCAGGATTTATTTTTCCTTTTCATCAAGAATATCAATACTTCATCAATTATCATACAATAAACATCCAAATCATATTCACATTAATAAAAATATATTTTAAGCATTTAAGAATATAATTCAAGTTACACGAACTTACAAATTCAATTTTTATATCATAACGATAATCACAATTCCATGGTAAATATTTGAAATAAAACATTATATCATTTCTAATTTAACATTTGTCGATTATAATCAGGCATGTGATCAATTTATACACAAGTCATTCATATATTTTTCCTCCTCCTCCTCTCCATCCACATCCTTAGTATAAATAACACACTTGTAAGTAACATTATCTATAATTTTCACTATTTACTTATATTGATATTCAAGCTGTCCATCAGTGTCATAGTAGATAAATTATTTTTATCTTGACCTATAGAATTCTAAATTAAGATTCGCTAATTTTCTCTGAAACTAGACTTACATATCTTCTTACCATAAAATTTTCAGAATATTTGGTTTGGCCAATAAGTACAGTTTATTCTTTAGAGTCACCCCTATTCTACTGTCTGACAGTTCCGACCATTCTTCAATAAAAATTAATTATCTCCTCATACGGGATTCGGATGATGTTCCCATTTGTTTCCATTTAAAATAGACTCATTCAGTATTTTAAAAATAAAATTTAAGCCCATAATTATTTTTCTCCAATTTTTATGATTTTCCAAAGTCAAAAAAGGAGAACCCGAAATCATTTTAACCTTGTCTCACAAAACCTATTATATCTTATGATTTACAATTCCATTTCTTACACCGTTTCTTTTATAAGAAACTAGACTTAATAAGCTTTAATTCATATTTTATTCATCTTATAATTCTATTTCTGCATTTTTTTGTAATTTTTCAAAGTTAGACTACTGCTACTATCCAAAACTGTTTTTGTGCAAAGTGTTGATTTCTATTTTGCCCCAAATTTTATAGTTCATGCAATTCGGTCATTGTCCAATTAACCCCTGAATTGGGATAATTTTTCTCAATTAATACTTTACTCTATCATTTTAAACTACTTAATAACCCTTGAAAATCAGAACTTTAGCATTTGACCTTATTTCCAAACTCTATCACAATTAGGTCCAAAACTAATTTCCACAAATTTTACTTGATAAAATCATCATATATCAAAATTAAAGCTTCAATTCTATGTTTACTCATCATATGCTTCCAGCACTCATCCATAAAAACTTTAAAAATTAGTCATAGAATCAAAAACTAATGACATAGTAAGTTGGACCAAATTGTAAAAGTCCAAAAACATAGAAATTTCAAGGAGAAAGCAAGAATTAAACTTACATGAAGCTAGAGTATGAAAACCAGCTTGAACCCTCTTCTATGGCTATTTTTCAGCTGATGAAAATGAAGAGAAATGAAGAGAGTTCTAGATATTCCAATTTGGTCTCATTTTTATTTAGCTAATTTTGGCAATTTTTCAATTTTGCCCTTATTTCACCCATTTCCTGATTTTTCACAGCTATTGCCGCCCAAAATATCTCCTTTGGGCTTATTTTTACTTTAGGTCCTTTCTTTTTTGACAATTGAGCTATTTAATCATTCTAGCAATTTTTACACTTTTTTCAATTTAGTTCTTTTTATTTAATTAACCACCCGAACGTCAAAATTTTCTAACGAAATTTTAATACTACCTTATTGACACTCCGTAAATATTCATAAAAATATTTATGGCTCAGTTTATAACACCAAGATCTCGATACCTCTTTTTCTTAATTTCTTGACAAAATAAATCTTTATAAAACACAATTTACTATTTCAAAAATATTTTAAAACCTTATTTCAAAAAATATTTTAAAACCTACATTTGGCTCGTAAATATTAAATAATATAATCTACGAGTTCATTTGTCGGATTTGGTGGTCTCGAACCACTATTTTCGATATCGCTGAAATTTGAGTTATTACAATCTGCTTGGTACTTGGAGACTCTACATTATTAATTGTATTTAATTCTTATGTGAATTTTGCATAATTTCTGCTAACAACTTGGTTTTACTCAAATTTAGAATATGTGAGCAATGTAATCAATGCTTTCCAACTTTTAGGGGTACAAAAGTTAGAATATGTGAGCGAGCAATGAAATCTTTGAAGCTTTAGCTATGAAGTATGCATAAATGGCCATTTTTGGGCCAATCAATGTTGTATGTGTCACTTCTGTTATTTGGTGTAGTCTTGAATTATGGTTAATGAAATCTAGTGCTGCAATCGTTTGCATGGATAACGTAATAGGAAAGGAGTTATATCATTGGACTTTTTATATAAGAGGCTACGAATATGATGTATGTCAAGCCTCAAGATATTTTTTTGATGATTCGAATTGGTTTTATTGGTGAATATTACGTTGCATTTTAACATGGTAATACCATACTCGAGTTTAAATGTTGTGTGCATTTATGAAATCATATTATTTTAACATGATATTCAGTTTCTATTCTAGGATGTAGTTTTGCCCATTGTTACCATGAGACCTACTCCACTAGATCCTATAATGGAGAAACTGTCACTGTGCCCCGAGAAGTACGGAAGCGGATGACAATTCTACATTCAGACATTCGATGACCGAGCTCTTTCACCGGATGTGCAAGAGAAACTAGTAAGAGAGAACCCACCAGAAGGAGTTTACAAGATTAAAGGAGTGATCACCGCCCATTCTTCTCAAAGCCTCAGTCGCTTCACAAGATTTTAATACAAATTGTTCAGATTCCTTAGCTTAATTTCAATAAATAAGAGAAAAGAAAAGGACCATATTTTTTAACTTTTATTTCTATTTGTCTCACAGAACACAACTATTTGTTCATTGTACGGCTCTTAAATTGCCATATGTCGTTCTTGTATATACAACTACCTTTCTGTAATTTTTTTCTTGTAGTAAAAAGAAAAGTTGTTTTACACTTGCATCCTTGTAATTTACATTTTCTTTAGGCAATGCATTGACTGAATCAATTCATTACAGATACACTAACTGTTTTCTAATTGAATTTTATGTCCACTGCTTCCACTAGGTATGCTACTTTTCATTCTCTTTGGGTTAACTAAAAGATCATATACAGAAGTGATATACATTAACTTCCTTATTTCTTGCAAATTCAATCATAACAACTATATCCCCAAACCTGTAGATACTTCCAAGTACCAAATATTCTTGTGCAGAAGCATTAATACCTTCACTGGGATTACGGGAGGCCTGTGCAGATTGTAACTCAGAGGGAGTCAAGCGCTCCTCACTAGCTTTTGGAACATCAGAACAATGAAGAGGGGCCCACACTCCATGATCAGGTCTATCCTTATTTCTTGTACGTTTTCCATGCTTCTCACTTCCAGAACCTGAACCATGCAGTGCCTTTTTTATGAACTTGTCATCTGAAACACTTTTTGTATCAACATCACATTCCAAAGCAGCAATATAATTAGAGACACGACCATTCAAACCCAATCGTTAATTCGTAGGTCGCAAAGGTCTCTTGACATTGTCCAGACTCCAGACTCATAGTTTCAGTTTTCTGCTTAGCCTGGACAACTGCTGAAGATTGATTTTGGCCCATTTCATTACTCGAAAGTATGCTTCTTATTAACTTTCCACCAGCCTACTGTTGTTGACGTTGTCTCGCAGCAGTTGAACCAGGTGAATTTGCTACAGAAGATGATGCACCTTGCTGTTTCGATTCATCTTCGAAGACCTAGGAAATTTAGAGCAAGAATCATAATTTGCATTCAATAATTTGAAAAAGGGGGGCAATTCAAAAACCAGCTGCACTATCACATATAAAACACATGACAATGAAGTAGAATAAAACTTGAATATAGTTAACAATGGATGAGTGAGTAGAAAGGAGACAAACAAAAGGCAAACATCTTACATGAGGAGCATTTCAGTCTTTTGGTTTTAGAAGGATTTTTTTCTTCACAGAATCAGCAGAAAAAGTGATTGCAGTTAGAAGACCATCAATGCCATGGACTGCAATTCAACTAATCAAGCAAAAATATGCAGGTAAATAAATGAAAAGATAAACACCAAAACAACGTGCAACCCAAGTATTTTCATATATCACCAACTTCAAGTCAAATGAAAGAAGATAATCCAAACACAGGCCAAGAGAGAATAAACCCATCAGCTTATATTCACAAGCACACATGCATGCTCAGAAGTACACCTAAAACTACGAGGCTTTTGCACTAATTCCAGTATAATAAATAATTCAGCAATACAAAAATGTCAGCATTAAATCACACCTTCATCCAAGCTACTTGCAATATTTTAGATGAGTTTTAAAGACAAAAAATAGTTTAACATGCAAACTCAGGTTGAGCTGAAGCTCCATCATGGGGGCCACAATTAAAGGAAATTTGAGTTTGTTCCTTTTCAATGTTCCAGGGGTTAGTTGTATCTGTAAACGGTGTATGAGAAACTTTGGGATAAGTGCCCATATTTTTCTTAATTTCTAGTGTTTCATACCAATTATCTAATTTATTTTTCTTGATGATCATTCAAATTGTACAAGATCTGTGAAACTGGAGGATGATCACAGAAAAATTAAGTACATAAAAACAGGTGGTCCTTGCCATTTATGATAGGTAAAAAGTAACAACCCTTTTCTGAAAAATTTAAATTTAACTTGAATGAAACAGGTTCATGAAAACATATTTTTTATTGCATTTTATAGGATGTCTACGACCCAAAATAAATTACATGTTCACAAACAATTTCAAAAAGTCGAAGAAAATATGAAGAAGTTTAATTTAGGGTTTTCATTAAATTATTTTTCCGTTTTGAATAAAAGAAATGAAAGAATATAAAGAAGACATATCTGGACCCTCCATTAAATCCATGTTTATGAAGCAGTCAATTTGATTTCAACTATTTTGATCTTGATAATAGTTTTTCCAATAAAATGAGAAAAAAAATATTGAAGAAAAATTAAAAAAAAAGAGAAGAAATGAATAGTTTTTAGTTGTTTAAGGTTTAAAATTTTTAATTAATTAAAGTTATTTAATTAAAAATCTATTTTCATTCCATTTGGAAATCTAAGTTGGCACTTAAAATCTAGTTGAACTGCCACGTAGGATTACCGTTAGAGATAACGGAATTTAACGGTAGAGTGATCACTTCGTAACAAAATAATAACATAAGTGGCTAAAATGTAACTTAAGGCAAACAAAAGTGACTATTTTTATAGATTACCCTTTATTTTATTATACATTACTTTATTATTATTATAATATATATATATATACTTAAATATTAAGTGAACTTAATTATTTTATTATGCTGCCTCATTAAAGAATAATGGCATAATTGCTTCTTTAGTCCCTTTAATTTTTCTTTAGTCTATAATTTAACTTTTATCCTATATGCAATTTAGTCATTATACCTAATTACTCTTAATTCATACAATTTCATTTAACCAAAGCCTAATTAATTACACAACTAGCTTCGTAAATATTTAATAATATTTACGAGTCCAATTTATGAAAACGGAGTCTCGAAAATACATTTTTCGACATCCCTAACTATCGAGTCGTTACATATACCCATGACATTTCTAGGTAAGAACGGTTTGTGGACCCTTCGAAGCTCTTGATGGAGTCGCGATACAAAATCCAAACCGAGTACAGACACTTCAAGTCTAATATTGGGCTCGACACTTTACAGACTTCTCTTCAAATGAGTCCAACCTCCCCTCAACACCCAAATAGACAATAGAAAAAAAAAAAAAAAACACCTCACAATGTGCCCAATTAGTGGAATTAGTGGAACCTACTAAAATCCCTAAGCAAATATGAGCCAAAAGGGATATGGTTATTGGTTATTTCTTCAAGATTTGAATGCATGTGCTCTAAAGATAGCAGATATGTAACGTGCTTAAAGTAGAAGCTCTAAGGAACTTATGGTTCTTATTTCTTCAAACCTTTATTGTGGCTGTCGAAACCATTTTTTTGTTTGAAAGCAGCCGACTTTAAAAAGAAAGAAAGCGGAGTCGCCACCAATCTTTTTGAAGTGTGATTGGGCCACTTATAAAACATTTTGGTCTACGAGTTTTAAGAAAAGCGGGCTCGAGTCGATTCGCATGCGAGGAAGGGTTAGCACCTCATAACGCCCAAAATTGGTACCGTATTGATTGATTAATATCCTTAATATCGAAAGTTAAAATATTTTAGAGTAGGAAAAATATTGAATGACTCGTATTGGATATCAAAACTTTCTTGTTAGAAAAGTTGAAATATCATGTCCAAAGACGATAGGACACAATGCTTCAAACTCTCGATCCCAAGGTCATTTTATGATTTCCAAAATCGTGGAGTGCAAGCGAAAAGGGTATTTCACTACTTGGCTAAACTAAAAACCGAAACCCAAAGACGATTGGGTACGATTCCTTAGATTTCAATAATGAAATATTGCCTTATTTAAGAAATACGAAAAAGGAAAAATAAATTTTGTGAAGGATATCTAGTTGTTTAGATGAACAAAAAATCGAGACCCAGCACGATTGGGCACGAATTTCTTGAACTTCCAAACACGAAACATTGCCTTATTTTCAAAAATATGATCAAGATCTTCAAAGGACATTTAGGGATCCGGTCGAACGAAAAGTCGAAGCCCAGCACGATTGGGCACGATTTTCTGAACTTCCAAACACACAAAATTACCTTTATGAAACATGATCAAAAATCTTTAAAGGATATTTAGTGATCTAGATGAACGAAAAATCGAAGCCCAGCACGATTGGGTACGATTTCTCGGACTTCTAAATACGAAATATTACCTTCATCAAAGCCCATTTTTATGCATTTCAGAGGGAAAAAAACGTTAGGATGTAATTCAAAATCATTGGTTGACATGGGCTGATAAGAACAAAAACATATAAATATAAATAGTAAATTACAAAAAAAGTAATAAATAAAAATAATAAAGCTAACAGAAATAATGAAAATAGTAATATTAACATTGATAAAGAAACATAAAATAATAACCATAATAACAAAAATAAAAATAATAGAGACATATATATACACATAATTAATATAATAATAAAATAATAATAAACATATTGAAGATAACAAGTATATAATAGCAATAATATACAACTAAAAGAATCAAAGCAAACAAGAATATGTATATAATAATAATAATAATACTAATAATAATAATAATAATGATAACAATAAAATAAGAGAATAAAAAATAGAAAACAATAGTTATTAATAAAATAGGAAAAAAAAAACTTGATAACAATAAAATAATAAATATAATCAAGGAAAAAAAATTTAAAGCTAACAAGGATATATATACATAAATATTGATGAAAAAAAAATTAATTTAAGGATAAAATAACCTAATAACTAAAAAAAGGACCAAATTGGGCAAAAACCGAACATTTGGGGTCAATTTTGAAAACAAATAATGATAGGGGCAAATTGTAATGCTACAAGATCTGAAGGGACGAAGTGCAATAATTCCCATTCATAAAGCACGCAGCGCCATGGAGGACTTAATTGAAATCATAAAGAAATTTTGGGGCCCAATTGTAAATAATAAAAATTGATTTTAAAACCAAGAAAAGCGGAGGGCTAAACGCAATTAGCCCCTCAAGCAAAAACACTGTGGATCCTAGCCCTGTGCAGGTCGGGTCATGGTCGAGGCCCAAAACGACGTCGTTTTGGCCCCTGACCCTGATACTCAAAACTGTGTCGTTTCATCAATAGTATAAATGCCCAAAGTTTTCTAAAATTTTCATTTTCCTCTCCTTTTCGGAAAAAAATCCAAGAGGAGCTCTCCCCTTCTCCCTTTTCCAGCGATTTTGGCTGAACTCAAACCTTGATCGTCGTCCATTGCCGTCACGGCCCACCGTTCATGATGGTAGGAATCTGAAAAGTAAGTGTTTTTTTTTTTTTTTAAAAACCTTTGTATTTTTTTTAAAAAAAACAGATTCCAAAAGGAAAAGAAAAAAAAATAAAAATAAAACAAAATAAAAATAAAACCGAAAAAAAAAAAACAGAAACCTTTGATTTGTTTTTGGATTTCTCCGAACTGTTTGTTTACAAATGCTTGTTTTTCTTTTTTTCTCTCCCGAAAAACCCTAGATCCCCCTTTTTCATTTCTGTTTTGGCCTTTTATAACCTTATTGTTTACAACCGTTTTCCCCTTTGCAGAGACGTGCTAGCGCTGGATACGGACGTGGCGTGGTGGCTTGGGTTCTTGACGCCTAACTGATTCGGAGATGGGCCTTCTTTGGCGCGGGACGTGCGGCGCTAGGACTCTCCGATTAGGGTTTCTTCTTTTTTTTATTTTCTGTTTTGTTTGGGATTTTGGCTGTACTCTGGGCCTTTTATTTGTTTTGGGCCCCGAACGAAAATTGGGCCTTACAGCTGCCCCTCTTTGCTCATTGTCGTGCAACGAGAATAGAGCAAAGACTTTAAAAGGACCAATTTTGCCCTAACTTGCTCGATCTTGACTTCTTGATGCTTCCTTTTTCCAGGTAGCTTTATTCCACCCACTGCATTCCAGAGGTGTGGAAGTTTTGTCTCGATCTGCTATATTTAGCCTGCTCCACTCCTGCTCAGTGGAGATAAGGCTTGCTATCTTCGATCTGCTCTACCCCGCCATAGAGATAAGATCATTATCTTCAATCCGCTCCACTCTCGCTTTCGGTGGAGATAGGATTTACTATCTTAGCCCGCTTCACTCCCCTTTCGGTGAAGATAAGGTGGAATCTTCGATCCGCTCTACTCTCCGCTTCAAGAGATAAGATCTATGGTCTTCAATCCGCTCCACTCTGCTTTCGGTGGAGATAGGATCTACTATCTTTAGCTTGCTTCCTCTCGCCGGTGAAGATAAGGTGGAATCTTCGATCCGCTCTACTCGCCGGTAGAGATAAGATCTGCTGCTTCAATCCGCTCCACTCGCTTTCGGTGGAGATAGGATCTACTATTTTTAGCTCGCTTCCTCGCCGGTGAAGATAAGGTGGAATCTTCAATCCGCTCCACTCGCTCGGTGGAGATAAGATCTCTTGCTTCAATCCGCTCCACTCTCGCTTTCGGTGGAGATAGGATCTACTATTTTTAGCTCGCTTCACTCGCCGGTGAAGATAAATTTGGAATCTTCGATCCGCTCTACTCCTCGCCGGTAGAGATAAGATCATTATCTTCGATCCGCCCACTCGCTTTCGGTGGAGATAGGATCTACTATCTTCTTTGCTTCCACTCGATCGGTGGAGATAAGGCTTCTTCGATCTGCTCTACTCTCGCCAGTAGAGATAAGATCTCATTGTCTTCTCAGAACTCCCATTAACCTTGCTACATTGTCCTCTGAGGAACCTACCTGTAGAAGTGATTTCATGGGGTCTATGCATATGTCAAATGATTAGGATGTCATGAAAGATGTTCCTAACCATATGTATCATGAATGTTATGAATGGATGCAAAATGTCATGAGAATGATCCATTTTTAATATTTGGGCGGTTATTGCTTGCTGTTTATTAAGGTGACCCCTGACGTATGTCTTTTCTGTTCAGCTGATACTTCTAACAACTAATTCTGAAGATGTCGTCACTGCTTAAATCCTTATCTCAAGTCTCTGAGCCCTTTTAAACCTGGTTAGTTCTAAACAATTGTCCTGTTTCGGATTCTTGTATTTTTTAGAAACTTTCAGAGTAGTGCATAAAACTTCTTTTGTGAAAGTATTATTGGTTCAATAATCATTATTTCAAAGGAAAAGGCTTGCAACCAGACTGCAGAAATGAATAAAACTGAAATTTATTCGAGATAGAAACCCGTGAAAAATAGGTTGAACAAGGAAAACAAATTCCATTAAGGTACAACATGAGTAAGAATGGTATTGATGCCCCCAGATGTCACAGTCTGAGCTTTTCTGTATGTACTTTTGTAGACCACTCTGAGTTCAACATGTGTCTAGAAGATCCATGGTACCTTGTAGATGCCCCAAGACGTAACATATCTCCTCATTGTTAATGCAAGTATAGCGAAATTACTGTATGCCCCCTCACATACCTTGAGCCGCCCTTTTTTGGGTTTTCGACTCAGAGCCCCTTTGGTCTCAAAGCGCCCTTTGTGGGTTTTCGCTTTGGCCTCTCCGTTTTTTTTTTTTTTTTTTGCAAGATGCCCCTTTGTGGTTTTTCATCTTGGTCCGCTTTCAAGCGAAGTACTTCTTGACTGAGTCCGCGTTAATTGGATTTGGCAGACTTTTGCCATCCATCTCGGCTAGTATCAAAGCTCCTCCAGAAAAGGCCTTCTTTACAACGTAGGGTCCTTCCCAATTAGGCATCCACTTTCCCCTGAAGTCCTTTTGCATAGGGAGGATCTGTTTCAACACCAAGTCTCCCTCATGGAATACTCTGGGGCGGACTTTCTTATTGTAAGCTCGCATCATCCGCTTCTGGTACAATTGACCATGGCGAATAGCTCTTAGCCTCTTTTCCTCAATTAGATTCAGCTGATCATATCGAGATTGAACCCATTCGCTTCGTCCAACTTCATTTCGACAAAACCGGAGTGAAGGGATCTCAACTTCAATAGGCAAAACTGCTTCCATCCCATAAACTAACGAGAAAGGAGTTGCCCCGGTAGAGGTTCTAACCGATGTTCGATAGGCATAGAGGGCAAGCGGTAACTTTTCATGCCAGTCCTTGTAGGTCTCAGCCATTTTCCCCACAATTTTCTTGATATTTTTATTAGCAGCCTCAACCGCTCCATTCATCTTCGGGCGATATGGCGACGAGTTATGGTGCTTAATGTTAAACTGACTGCAGACTTCCGCTATCGCTTTATTGTTCAAGTTTAGTGCATTGTCAGACACGATCCTTTCGGGCATACCGTAGCGACAAATGATCTCCTTCTTTAAAAACTTGCTAACTGCCGTCTTCGTGATATTGGCATACGAAGCTGCCTCTACCCATTTGGTGAAGTAATCAATGACCACGAAGATAAAGCGATGTCCATTAGAAGCTTTCGGTGAGATCGGCCCAATAACATCCATGCCCCACATTGAGAAAGGCCACGGAGAAGTCATAACATGAAGAGGTGAAGGAGGCACATGGATCTTGTTTCCATAAACCTGGCACTTATGGCACTTCTTGGCATAACGAATGCAATCTCCTTCCATCGTGGACCAGTAATACCCGAATCTCATGATTTGCACGCCATCGTAAACCCATTGGCATGTGTTCCACAGACACCCTCATGGACTTCTTCCAGATTTTCCTAGCTTCCACAGCATCCACACATCTGAGCAACACTTGATCCCTCCTCTTTTTATACAGGATCTCTCCATCTAAGACGTAGTTGCTGGCAAGTCTTCTCAATGTCTTCTTATCATTTTCAGTCGCTTGATCAGGATATTCGCGGCTTTTCACATATTGCAGAATATCATAGTACCAAGGATGATCATCTCTCTCTTCCTCTTCGTCAATATTGAAACAATGAGTCGGAGTCTCGCAAATACTCATTTGGATAGGCTTCATACCCTCCCGCTCATTCACTTTGATCATAGAAGCTAGAGTGGCCAAAGCATCAGCCATCTGGTTTTCATCCCGCGGGAGGTAGAAGAATGTAATATCATCAAACTCCTCAATTAGTTCGGGTGACTTTCGAAATTGATCGGTTTGGGATCTCTTGTTTCCCATTCTCCTTTGGTGATATATGACAAGAGCGAGTCTCCAGTATACCTCTAGCACCTTAACTTTGTGGTCTATGGCGCTCGGATCCCCATGATACACGCCGTGATACGCCATGTTGTTTGTGCAATCAAGTCCAACTTGCAAGAAAATGGATAGTGTTCTCCATTTGGGGATACCAGATCGCCTAATTCCATTACCAACAAACATTTGATGCTCCGTCAAAGTTCATCTTCCAGGGACGATCTTCTAAGATATCTTCTTCAATTGTAGCTACGAACATCAGATCTTCATTAGGAAAATCAAAATTAAGGGGCTCATAATCATCTAGCGCCCTACTGGCCAAGAAATCTGCTATTGCACTCCCCTTCACCGCCTTCTGGTTCATGTAGACAATGTCGAACTCAGAGAGCAAAATTTGCCATCGGGCCATTCTTCCATTCAGGGCCATTGATTCCATCATGTACTTCAGAGGGTCCAATTTCGAGATTAACCAAGTCGTGTGGTACAACATGTACTGCCTCAACTTCCGAGTTGTCCAGACCAATGCACAACACAATTTCTCAATTGGCGAGTATCTCATTTCACACTCGGTGAATTTCTTACTGAGGTAATATATCGCCCTTTCTTTCTTCCCTGTCTCATCATGTTGGCCTAGCACACATCCCATTGAGTTATCGAACACTGTCAGATACAAAATCAAGGGTCTATCAGATGGGAGGCATTAACACCGGGTGTTGGACAAATATTGTTTAATCTTGTCAAGCGCCTCGGCATTCATCATCCCAAATGCCGGATTGTGCTTAAGAAGGCGGAATATTGGGTCACATTTCTCGATCAATTGTAAAATAAAGCGGCGATGTAATTCAATCTCCTAGAAAACCTCGGACTTCTTTACGAGTGCATGGAGAGGCAAATTTTGTACGGCCTTGACTTTATCCGGATCTACTTCAATTCCTCTTGCACTGACCACGAAACCCAATAGCTTCCCTGATCGAGTCCCGAAGGTACATTTGGCTGGATTAAGCTTCAGCTGAAATTTCCTCAATCTCAGGAATAGCTTCCTCAATACTTGCACATGCTCCTCTTCCGTTCGAGACTTTGCGATCATGTCGTCGACGTAGACCTCGATCTCCTTATGCATCATGTCGTGGAACAAGGTTACCATAGCCCTTTGGTATGTGGCTCCCGCATTCTTTAACCCAAATGGCATCACTTGGTAACAAAAGTCCCCATAAGGTTATGAAGGTAGTCTTTACCATGTCTTGGGATGCATCTTTATTTGATTGTATCCAGAAATCGTCCATGAAGGAGAAAAATGAAAATCCCGCCGTGTTATCCACCAAAGTGTCAATGTGAGGTAGCGAAAAGTTATCTTCGGCTGGCCTTATTTAGGTCCCCTGTAATCGACACATTGGACCTTTCCATCCTTTTGGGGGAGGAACCACATTGGCTACCCATTCTGAGTAATTTACTACTCGTAAGAACCCAGCATCAAATTGCTTCTTGACTTCTTCCCTTATCTTTACTGTGACATCGGGTCTCATCCTTCGAAGCTTCTGTTGGACCGGCTTGCATTCTCTTTTTATGGGGATCTGATTGTACCATAATATCAAGACTCAACCTGGCATGTCTTGATACGACCACGCGAAGACATCTTTGAACTCCAGCAGAAGTCTAATGAGGTCCTGCCTTGTTTCATGGGTTATGCAGGTACCGATTTTCACTTCTTTCCCATCCTCTAGAAGTACACTTTCAATTGTCTCTTCGTGAGGTAGAATCGGCTTCTCCTCCCGCTCTACCATCCTTAACAAATCCGGAGATAAATCATAATCTTCGTCATCTGCAAAGTCCTGAGATCCCTCTGGGCACGTGTCTTGCTCATAAGGGAATTCGAGTTCATAGCGAGGTCACTCATGACGTCGATATCTGGGGACCTATGGTAGGTATAAAAGAATATTCAATGAAAATGAATTTAAGGACGACTTATTTATGCGTTATGGTTATGAATGGAGTAGAACAAAAGTAGAAGAATTATTGCACGAAATGGAAAGAAAAATGCACTTCTTATTAAAAATAATGATGCGTGAACATGCCTATTTCACAAAAAATTCTTATTGTTCCTAGGCTTGAAACAATAAGTGTGTTTTGAACATTACTCTGCTTTTATTCCTAAAAACTACGAGAATTTCTTCCATGATCCAGCTTGTCCGAACACTTCCGGGCTTGTAAGGCGAATACCCGCCAAGTTCCTTCTCCTCGAACTTTCTTGGACCACAGCGTTGATGTTCAAACTTAGCATCATGTCTTGTTGTCTCTCATTCATGACCTCCGTCTGAATGAATAATCCCTCCGACACAAATGAATTAGATATGTGGGGAAAGGTCATTGAACCCCACTCAATCTCAAAGACCATTCAATCGTGCCCTACGCCTTTCACGCCTCTCTAACTCCTCTTTCTCTGCTCGTATCCGGTCTATACCTAGACCAAAGCGATCCCTTTTCAACCAACAGTAGCACTCTGTTGGACCTTGAGATATTTTCCAAGTCCCTCCCCTGCATTGCTCCTTTCCCCATTGTTATGTAGGCCCATCTTCGTTGCTTGAGAGTTTGAGCACCGGATCTTCTTCCCTCATTTATAAAAGTCGCGTTTACAAATTCTAACGACCTGAAGGAGCACTCTATGGCCTCCGCATCATTCTCTATATACGGTGCATCACTAGTAACGGACGCAATGATATCTTCCTCTGCATTTATAGTTATCAATCGGCCCTCTGTTACTAATTTCAACTTCTGGTGTAATGACGATGGTACAGCTCCCGCTGAGTGGATCCACGGTCTCCCCAATAAACAATTATAAGAGGGCTTGATGCTCATCACAAGGAAATCTACCTCGTACGTATTTGGCCCAATTAGGAGGGGTATCTCAATCCTCCCCATTACCTCTCTCTCGGTGCCATCAAATGCTCTCACTATATTTTGGCACGTTTTCATGTGAGAGTCGTTTGAGTAACTCCGTCCGGTGTGAGCGGGGGCAAAACATTCGATCTTGAGCCATTGTCAATTAATACCCCTGGCAGTGTATACCCTTTGCATCGGGTAGTGATGTGCAAGGCCTTGGTAGATCCCCTGCCCCCCGGCGGTATTTCATCATCACTGAACGAGATAAAATTATCTGCGCCATGTTATTTACGAGGCGGTCCGACTTATTTTTGAAATATCATCAAGAACATAAATCGGTTCAATGCTTTCATTAACGCACTACGGTGTCCTTCCGAGTTTAGCAATAAAGTCAATACCGGAGTGTGCGTGTCGGTTTCGTAATCGTTCCACCACACTGTACTCACTGTGCCAGAACTTCAAGAACTCTCAAACCTCATCCTCTCATTCTTGGTTTATTAACCGTGGTCACATCTTCGCCCCCTTCTCATAGAGGACTCGACACGGGTCGGGTATCTTTGGCAATTCCCTTCCCAAAGATCGTCATAGTACAATCGTAATTCCAAGGTACCCTCTTGTCATCTTTATAAGGAAAAGTCTCGGGTTTCGAATTACGATCTTGATTGCATTCTTAGGTGCAGAAATTATAGGTCTTCTGATTATGACCCTCGGTGCCACCTTCACCCGGCCTCATCGACCCCGGCGGCGTGATAATCACACGTGGGTGATTGACTTTAAGGATCCTTTCACGACCCTTCCTGCGTGGAACAAACATCCTCTTTCCACCAAGTCAAAGAACTCCACTCTTTATTATCCATTAGCCCTTGTACTAGGGCTCAATTCATTACATTCTTTGGATTTCATGACCTTCCTTGTCATGGAACTCATGAGTTCCTTGTATCCGAAGACCCGCTTACATTCTCTTGCGAACTAGTCCAACCTTCGCATTTCTTTCCAAACCATTCTCAACGGGGTTCGACCTCAAGCAATCTCTGTTTGAACCTCCTCCCCTGTTTTCAACTATCGCGTTTACCCATTATCGCATGGTGGGTAACGGATTTCCTCCACGGTGGGTCTTTGAAGTCTCGACCCCGCCTTGATAAGTCGCTCGACTAATCTCTTGAATGAAGTGCAATTCTCATCGAGTGACCTACTACATCCGCATGGTACTCTAATCGGCGTTTGTGTCGTACCACTTAGGATATGGGGTTCTGTGACTTCAAGTAAAATGGGGACACGACATGCGATCGAATAAAGTCTTATATAACTCCTTATACGTCACCGGTATAGGAGTGAATTGGAATCTCTCGACCCTTTGTCTCGTGTTGGGCTCTTGTCTTGGTCGAACTCTTGGCCTACGATTCTGACTTTTGGTTGGGTGATAATAACGGTTTAGGATAACTTAGAGCCTATATTCCCACTTGACTTTCCCTTTTCTTGGCATGCTCTTCTTGTGCTCTCTCCGCCTCTATCTTCCCACACTGATTGCGTTTTCTATCATCTCGCCTGACATCACCATGTCCGCGAAACTCTTAGTCGTGCTTCCCAACATGTGGTTAATGAACGGTGCCTTCAGGGTATTGATGAAGAGCATGGTCATTTCTTTCTCTAGCAATGGTGGCTGGACCTGCGTGGCGACCTCCCTCCATCTTTGGGCATACTTTCTGAAGCTTTCACTTGGCTTTTTCTCCATGTTTTGCAATGTGATCCTATCAGGTGCGATATCGGTCACATGGCCGTAATGCTTGATGAAAGCCTGCGCCAAATCTCTCCACGATTTAATTTGGGTACAACTCAACTGGTTGTACCACTTTTTCTGACCCCAATCGACTATCACGAAGCAATGAATCAACAATCGGTCATTGTTGACATATCCCGTCATCCTCCGTGAACATCGTAATATGGGCCTCAGGGCAGCTAGTCCCGTTGTACTTTCGAACTCTGGCATCTTGAACTTTGGAGGAAGTACTAAATCTGGGACCAGACTCAGCTTCTTAGCATCCACTTCGCATTGGTGATCAGCACTTTCCAATGCTCAAACTTCTTCCGACCACTTGCATCGATCCTCGAACTCCTTTGGAAGTTCGCTTTTACTTTCTCCCTTCACGCCTCATCGAAGTCTGGGACCATTGGTTTTACAGATTGACTTGAGGTTGGAGCTCGAGTCAGCGGGGAAATTTACGATGCTTGAACCGGATTGGTCTTGAGGCTTGATATTGACCGACACTCTTGGCGGTTGTACACGAGAACTTGTTTCGGGCCGGGCCGGAGGGCAAACGAAATCTTCATTATCCTCTCCCGTATCGACCATAGGCCTTTTTCCATTTCCAGGCCCCCCAGTCAACAACTGTGTTAGCTGGCTCATCATGCTTCTTTGGGATTCCAGCATTTGATCCCTCATATCCTGCTGGATCTTGGCTAACTGTTCTTGCATCTGAGCCTGCAGTTGGTCTTGCATCTCTTTTTGCATCTGTTCCAACTTTTCTATCCTTTGATCCATTGCCCTCGTCTTTTTTCGAGTGTGATAGCGGTGTTCCAGGATAACTATGGTATGACCTTTAGTTAATAGGGTTGTCTTATAATATTTAATGCAAATGTAGTGATGCAGTGCTAATGCATAAAATGAAATGCAAATGAATGAATGCAAAAATAAAAAGAGTCGATTCTGATTCAATTTCTCTTAGAATACTCATTGAAAAAGACAAAATCCTTTACATAAAACAGAGTCACATATACGACCTAGCCCTTATGCCCAAAGTTTTGACTTTCTCAAGAAGAGAGGCTAGCTCTCGACCCTGATCTGACTTTGACTCATAAAATATACTTAACGCATCAGCCTGAACTCCTAGGGTTCGTAGATGATCGGCCACTTCTCGTATCTGAACCACAGCTTCGCCCATAAGGTAGTCTCTTTCTCTGACCTGATTCTGAGATTGTTGAAGTTGTTCTTTCCCTCGCTGGTTATCTGCCTCTAACAGTTGGATCCGGAGCTCACTGTTTTGCAGCATTGTTTCGAGTTGCACCACCTTTCCCTTCAATTCTTCAATCTGGCTCAGGCTTGATTCCAACTTCGCCGTAGGGTTGTGACTTTGACTCAATGCCTTCTCCAATTCTGCCACTCGAGCCCTTAGCATCTTATTTTCGCTTTGGCTCTCCCCCGCCGTCTTTTTCAGGGCATCCTTTTGTGCTTGAACCCCCTGAAATCTCTTTTTCCACTGGTCAACCTTGGTCTTCTCCTCCTGAAGCTCTTGACGCCATTGCTCCGAGGTTTTACCCAGCCCAGCAATCCTCATCGATAGATGCAACTTCTTGTAGTCGGTTTCAAGCTATCCAAATCTTCTTGACCTTCCTTTTCCTTTTCTCGACTTACCGACCTCGATTTACGGATATCAATATCTAACATCGATCCATTTTCTCCCTTCCGGTTGTTCTATCTTTTCCCTAACTCAATTTTTACTTTCAAAGTATTGCTTTATGATCTCCAACTCAGAAGGGACTACTTGCAAGTATTCTTCTATCGATTGAGCAAGATCTCCGTGGTCGACATGGGGATATTGTCGTTCACTCTCCTGCCCCGCCATGTGCTATATTCAAGGGTCACCATTGGATTTATCGCAACTCTTTTCATTCGGTGAATCTGTTTCCACGCGTCAGAGACTTCTCGAACTCTTTTCTTATAATTATTCCCACTATACGAGAATTGAATGGCTAACCCATGCGTTCTTGGTATGAACTGTCTCGATTGGTATTGCCTTAGCACGAGCAAAGGAGCATACCAATGACTCCCCAGATCCCTAACAGAGGAACCCAATCATAACTCCCACACCGGTAGAGGATTTCGTCGAGAGCAAACCAAGGAGCTTTCCATTCCACATCTTTTTCCGAAGATTCAAAAAGCGATCCAGTTCTCTTCGATATGTCATCCCTCCTATAGCGGGCCAACTCCTTTAATGGGGAATAATTCAAAAAAGACCCGACAAGGATTTCTATCTACCTTCCAAATGACTATGGAACCACCCCAAAGAATAGCCATGCGCATCCCATGAATCTTCCTCACCGCTTCTTCTTGACGAGCTCGAGATCTAAATGTTTCATGAGAATTGCTGATGCGCAGAACCCCTTTGTCAAGGCGGTCGAACAAATCAATAAGCGCCTCGTCTACATGCCTCAAAGCCTTGGGAAAAATCACCAAACCATAGATACCTAAGGCAAAATGTCGACTTTCCTCTTCATATCCGGGTGTGCCGTCATCAGTCCTCAAGCTTATCCAAGGAATGCATTTCCTTCACCCTTCTGTTGAATTAGTGCCATGACCCTTTGTTCGCTCATCCCGTGATGCTCATCACTTCTTTACAAAAGAAGGTGCATTAGCGACCACTGAAGTAAATTTTGTCGACCTGAGCCCTTTGACTGCGAAGTAAAACTGTATATTCCTCCACGGTAGGTACCAAGTCTACTTCCCCAAACGTAAAACAGCTATAAGCGGGATTCCAATATTGAGTCATAGCCCGAAACAGGTGTTTGTCCACTCTGATGTCGAGTAAGTAAGGTAGATCACCATAATTACTGTAGAATAGTTGCCTAGTTGTTTCATCCCAGCCAGCCCATATATCTCTTAATTCTTGGAGCTCATTCTGCGTCACACTGATGCGAGTGAAGTCCAATAATTCTGATGTGTAGCCTTCATTAGGCTATCCCCTTCTCAAGTTTGTGTCTTCTCGACCATATACATATGTACCGCATTATCCTCTACTTTATCAAGGAATCAGTCCCCATAACAAGTATTCTAACTTAGTAATTAAAACAGAATCGGCGCCTTTTAAGTATGAAATGACATGCAAATATGACCAAAATAAAACAAGTTAGTACCACATAAAAGTAACCAAAGCAAGTAAACAAAAATGTCTAACCACTACATCGGTAGCTACTAAGGTTTAGCATGGCTCTACCTAGGGTGGGCTCTTAAGGTTCACTATATGTGGTTCGGTACTAAAGAAAGAAAAGGGTACTGAACCGGTGATTCCTCAATCCTCACCCATTATAGGCTCATACAGATCGAGTTCGGTTCAGGGGGATACATTTCCCTATGGCCATGCGGAGGTGAAAACCTCACGGAACCATAGGTACGGATGTATCCCGGAAGCAGTCCCCTAGCCCATGCGGAGGTGAAAACCTCACGAAGGCATAGATTCTTGCTCCCACTTAGGGGTGTGACCACACGGTCATGCAATATGAATGCCAAAAATATTCCATGTCTCACAAACCAAAGCAAACATATGACGCGACACAGACTCATGCAAGCGAACAACGAAAAATTTTGATAAAAGGACACTAATCAACCAATTTTACGGCTTGACTCTCTTAACGTCCCGATTGGAGTCGCCAAGTATCGAAACCATTTTTTGTTTGAAAGCAGGCCGACTTTAAAAAGAAAAAGCGGGAGTCGCCACCAATCTTTTTGAAGTGTGATTGGGCCACTTATAAAACATTTTGGTCTCTGAGTTTTAAGAAAAGCGGCTCAAAGAGTCGATTCACATACGAGGAAGGGTTAGCACCCTCATAACGCCCAAAATTGGTACCGTATTGATTGATTAATATCCTTAATATCGAAAGTTAAAAATATTTTAGAGTAGGAAAAATATTGAATGACTCGTATTGGATATCAAAACTTTCTTGTTAGAAAATTTGAAATATCATGTCCAAAGACGATAGGACACAATGCTTCAAACTCTCGATCCCAAGGTCATTTATGATTTCCAAAATACGTGGAGTGCAATGAAAAGGGTATTTCACTACTTGGCTAAACTAAAACCGAAACCAAAGACGATTGGGTACGATTCTTAGATTTCCAATAATGAAATATTGCCCTTATTTAAGAAATCTGAAAAAGGAAAAATAAATTTTGTGAAGGATATCTAGTTGTTTAGATGAACAAAAATCGAGACCCAAAGACGATTGGGCACGAATTTCTTGAACTTCCAAACACGAAACATTGCCTTATTTTCAAAAATATGATCAAGATCTTCAAAGGACATTTAGGGATCGATCGAGCGAAAAGTCGAAGCCAAAGACGATTGGGCACGATTTTCGAACTTCCAAACACACAAAATTACCTTTATGAAACATGATCAAAAATCTTTAAAGGATATTTAGTGATCTAGATGAGCGAAAAATCGAAGCCCAAAGACGATTGGGTGCGATTTCTCGGACTTCTAAATAAATATTACCTTCATCAAAGCCCATTTTATGCATTTCGGAGGAAAAACGTTAGGATGTAATTCAAAATCATTGGTTGACATAATGATAAGAACAAAAACATATAAATATAAATAGTAAATTACAAAAAAGTAATAAATAAAAATAATAAAGCTAACGAAATAATGAAAATAGTAATATTAACATTGATAAAGAAACATAAAATAATAACCATAATAACAAAAATAAAAATAATAGAGACATATATATACACATAATTAATATAATAATAAAATAATAATAAACATATTGAAGATAACAGTATATAATAGCAATAATATACAACTAAAAGAATCAAAGCAAACAAGAATATGTATATAATAATAATAATAATAATACTAATAATAATAATAATAATGATAACAATAAAATAAGAGAATAAAAAATAGAAAACAATAGTTATTAATAAAATAGGAAAAAAAAACTTGATAACAATAAAATAATAAATATAATCAAGGAAAAAAAATTTAAAGCTAACAAGGATATATATACATAAATATTGATGAAAAAAAAAATTAATTTAAGGATAAAATAACCTAATAACTAAAGTGGCCACCTATAATTATAAAGCAAACTATTGTGCTGTTTGCTCTACAATAATGAGAGAATATATGTATTCATAGACAGATTAAAAAGTGCTCAAATTATTAGTCTTTTCCCCCTGAAAACGAGAACCAATTAATTTATATTCTTTTTTTCAAATGAAGTGAATGGGAGTACTGTGATAAACCCTTACCGGAGGGACCTTAGGTGACCCACCAAGGTAGCTAGATAGAGGCATATCATATGTATGTCCCTTTGAAATCAGATATGGTTTAAAAGGAATCCAAAGCATCAGCCATGGTGGGAGGTGAAAGATTGAACCCTTATAGGTTTCAAGGCAGCAACAAGAACAAGAACTAGACCCTTTGCTTTTTTACTATAGTTTGCTCTACAAAACATTCCCAGCCAGTCCCCCCCCCCCCCTTCACTCACTATATTTTCTATTGACACTTTGCCCATTGCATTGATTTTTCTCACCAAACAAAAGCTTGTCTGAAATAAAATGAAGGTAATTACAACATATCCATAAATTATTTCCTTTCTAATGAGTATATTTCCTCTGAATTTTTGTGTTTTTAATGTTAAATTTTACATAATAGATCTTCAACTGGGTGCATAGGAGATTCAATCATACCATCCTCAAAGGTTCAATTCCTATGTATATATAATAACGGTCCAAGTATTTATATATTAATGCTTGTTTATTTTCATAATAATTCTACATTATCACATTGGATGATCATGAAAGAACTTTGGTAATTTGTGCAGATGGGTTGGCTCCAAATGTTAAGAATACCGATGATGCCATTGTAATCGAGCAAGTAGCTCTGGTTGATGGGCTTGATGGCATTCTAACAATTGGCACCCTCGGTTTTGACCCTTTGGAATCGGGTGGACAAAAAGATTACGAAAACGATGACGAGCACGGGGAAGAACAACGATGTTCCGAGGATAGTGTCGACGATAACGATGATGGTGATGTTCATTTGGATGATGGTAATAAAGTGAATCGGCTGATGTTCGGTGCTTTGGACCACGGTTTTAAGGACGAGGCAATGCCGGTTTGTGAAATTAAGGGCCAGTCTGGGAATCGGAGAAGAACCACATTGGCAGAACTCTTCTCCGCAGACTCGCCGAGCGGTCTTGAAATG
Organism: Gossypium rotundifolium; assembly: GCA_025506655.1. NCBI lineage: Eukaryota > Viridiplantae > Streptophyta > Magnoliopsida > Malvales > Malvaceae > Gossypium > Gossypium rotundifolium. The sequence goes on along the minus strand of CP106733.1, from coordinate 33,039,333 downwards.
GAACTGAATTGTGGCAAAAAAGCCATTGTTGGAACAAAGCAGGGCGTTTCTTTGGCTACGAAACTGGTTCCTCAAGTAGGAGAAGGTTCAGGTCCTATCAAAATGTTACACAAAGTGAGTGGCCATGAAACCATAAACAAAGCTTTAATTAGTAAGTTGATTAAACAAATTGGTTTTTTTTTTCTTTATATATTTTGGTATATTAGATGATGAGGAGAATGTTGAAAAGGAAGATCCATCCAGAGGTTGAAGGCAAAAGAGGGCAATGTTGAAAGCAACATTAAGCTTGTGAATTCGTTTCTTTGCTTCAATCTCAAGGTATATATAATTTTACAAACATTTTAGCCCCTGTTAGCAAAACCTTTACTAAGAGCTCTCCATGATGCTGCCACCAATCTATTTAGGAGAATTCTCAAAAGAGGGTTTTAATACTTTGTCAATACTCTCTCGGAAACCTTTCATTCCCTTTTATGCTCTCCAAATTCTCAAAAACCATCACTAGTGGCTCTCAGCACATCGAGTGAACCATCTTCAATCTCCGACCTTACATTCTTTGACGTATAGCTACCATTTTCTTCTTCTTGTATTATATGTGAAGGGTTTGCAACTAGCTCTTGTTTGTAAGTACTCCATGCCTCCAAGGTTAGATCAAGTTTTTATTGCAACCTTTAAAAGGGTTAAAGGGACTTGAATTTGACAATAATTTTTCTATTGAGACTTTTTTTTTTTTTTAAGTTAGTTCTTGAACTTAGTAATTGTTTTTATATTAAGGCTTGAATTTTAGGGTTTTCAAGAAAATATTAAAGACTAACTTGAACACAAAAAATTTCAAACCCTAATATAAAAGTAGTTGCGAAATCCGGACACTATAGATTGATTTAACTCCTTCAAAAAATAGTTAATAATAACACCGAGTTAAATCCTATCACAAGGCCCCATAATAATCCCCTCACATGGCTACCATGTCTGCTGCCATTCGTTATTGGTAGGGACGAAATTCTCACTATCCTTTAACCACCATTAATGAATATCACATTCTTCACTAAGTAACTAAATCAGTACCAATATATATACACATATATGAATTTGATATTAACTATTTCACCATTGTTGTTGCAGGAGCTGCTGCTACAGCTTGAGCTACGAGTTGATGATGATGATGACCTTGTGCAGCTGGAAATTGATTGTTTTCTCGTGTTGTGCTTTAAATAATTTAATGTTTTAGTGTTTTCATTATGGACGAAGGGACAATGTTAATTCAATCCAAGCTATTTTTCATGTAATGTGAGAAATTTTGTAACCATGTGATTTTCCTTTTTCTTTTGTTACTTAAAAGTATCCATTGAAGCGAATTTAATGATTAATTTTTCGTGATCCAGGATGAGGATTAAATCCTTAACAAAAACTTTTGTCATTTTACCTAATTCTTGTGTTTGTTTATGTTTTGACCTGGAATTTGATTGAAAGTGGTTGATGGGCCTTTTCAGCTATGGTGTGTATTTTGGACTTCATTAATTAACTGGGTTCAAGCCTACATGGGTAACTGGTCTTTGGTGGATTAAACCATAAAACAAACAGTTAATTAATCAGATTAAATTCATAAGTTTATAGTAAGGCTTGCCTGACCCTTTTTTTTTTTAGTTTGAATTATTTTATATTTTATTCTTTTTATATATTATGTAATTTATAATACATAAAAATTAAATTTATAATTATACTACTATAACATAAAAAAAAAAAACATTTTAAGATGACTATATATAAAAATTTAATAATTAAAATAAAATTAAAAATAATATATATTTTAATTTTTTTAAAAATTAATATGGGCATACCTAAAATGAGCTTGGGTTAACTATATACAAATATGGGAGGGCATGAGCAAATTTTAGGCCCATATTTGGGATAGGGTTGGGTTGAACTTAGGCAAACATAAAGTGTGTTAATATCGTACTTATAGGCTTGACCTATGAACAACTCTAACTGAATCTTCAATATATGAATGTTGTATCAACCAAGTCCTATCAGTCTAATGTCAGTATGGGTGTTAAATGCAAGCTCGGGTTTGGAATAAACATATTAAAATTTAAATATGCGTATACTTATAACATCAACAACATGGATCTAACATGTTAAAAAAAAAAAAAAAAAAAGCAAATGTCATCATCAAAATTTAGGAGGGTTATTTTGTTGAAAACCTCATATCTAAGCTATCCATGCAATAACTATAGATATGATTAAAATTTAATCCATGCGTTTCAAGGCTTAGTCTATCATTGTTTCTCAAAAGTGTTTTTGAACAAAAACTACAATCTTCTACTTTTATTTGTTACAAACATTGTATAAATCAAATCATTTTGAATTTTAATAGATAAAATTTGTTAATCCAACATAGATCAAAGTTTGTAAAGATGATAATATGGATAATCTCTATCCTTTTCACCTAAAACACTTTAAATAAAATAATAATTATATACCAATTATATTATTTGATTTTTTTTAAATGGTGACTCAAAGAAGCAAGAATTCAAAGCATATGCTATGTCTGGTGTAAGATTTATGGAACTGCAACTGAGTTGTTCAGCACCAACCAATTTTAATAATTTATTAATAAAACACATATTTAAGATTATATATATACACACAAAAGACAGTACATATTCTTCATCTACTTAATAATATTATATAATACTAAAAGATATATATGTATGATGTGCATGGGGTACCAATACAAAGCATGCAAATTGCTTCAGGTGTATGAAATTATATTATAAAAAAAACAAGAAAAAAATTCTGTCTGGAATAAAATCTTCAGATTAAGAAGGAATATGAACACAAAATTTCTTACCTAAATTTGGGGTTTTTAAAAAAAAAAAATTCAAAGATACAAATCTAGCTATGTGTGTTAAAAGTGAATTAGAAAGCTTTATTTGTTTATGCTATTTTAATATATCCCCATTTTGTTTCCTCTTTATTTTTATGTTGACAAGTTCATGTGTGATCTTTTAGATAGATATAGATTTTTATGTCAAAATGTTGGTCCAATATCCAAATGGGACCAATTTACAAGCCTTTGTCATCAACTTAGTGGTCAAATTCATATATATATAATATGCTATTTTAATATATGTATGATGAAAATTTTAATCTGCTTATATTTTTGTCAATTTGTTTATTATTATTTGTAACTAAATTTAGAAATTACTCTTTCAAGAAAATTGAATCGTTTTTATGGAAATATAATTAAAACATTATTTTTGTTAATGATGTTGGTGTGGTAGCTCATGTGTACTTTATCTTTGATATGATACTATTTATCTTATATGACATGTTAAAAATAATTTAAAATTTATAAAACTATTCAAAAAAATTAATAAATATATAAAAACACATAAAAATAGCATGAAATGCACATGGATTGCCATGCACGCTGTCATGTTTAAAATTTAACATTTTAGACAATATTTCTGTTGAAAACGCAGAAATTTAACTTTTTCTGAAAGGATGATGGTCAAATTTGAGGACCAAATTTAGCTAAAATAATAATAAAGGCTAAATTGACAAAAAAAAATTAAGGGTTGAATTTATTATTAAACTTTTAATATAAAAGTGCTTTTTAAGTATATTGAAGAACCAATACACCTTCAAAGTTTTAAACTCAGTTTTGAAGAAAGTTTAGGAACGTCTGTTGAAGAGCGAGTGCCACATTGCTAAAAAGCTTTGTACATGTGAAGGTTGGAACCTATGTTTCCTAGCATATAGAAGATCCATGAGCAAGGTAACACTTCGAGAGAGCACTTGATTAGCTAGTCCAAGTAATACCTTGGATGCATGACGTACTACGTATTGGGTTGAAGCTTATCTTTAAATGGACAATAAAATATAAATCTATTTGTATCTAAAGGGATTCTAAATCATTATTTATGTACAATAACTATTCAACAATTATGAATTTCACTTTTTAATTTTTTTTTAAGTTGAGATAATTAAAATCTTAAAAATAAAACGATTCTCCAATTACATTCAAAGAAAATGTAAGGGTTTTGCTTATATTTTGGAAGTACATATTAAAAATTTTCCCATATTAACAAATATCAAAATATTGATTGTTAGATATAAATAACAATAGAGAGAGTGAGTTGGGAGTTTTTTAATAGATATTTCATGTGGAAGCAAATCCAAGTTCAACTTTTCTCGGTCAAAAGCTAAGAGCAAATGGCAATGGAAAATGTGATATGATCTATAAAGTCTAAATAATTTCATGTATGTGGCTCTCAAAAGTACCATGGATTCAAAGCTGAACATATTCTTCCATCATTCAAAGATTCAAAATTGAAAAATATTTATATATATAAATATAGAATCTTTACACCTTCCCAAAGTGGGTTAGGCCTTAACTATCCCATTAATATATGAATATTTTTAATGCAAATTGTTAATTTTTTCCTATATAATTAAAGGGTTAATACTTACATACATAGTAATGACATACATTCTCATATTATACATATTATCGTCTAAAGGGAATTATCCAAACTACTTATTTTTTTAAAGTTCGAACTTGGATGAATTCTACAAATGAATATCAATCATCGAATAATCACGTTTAATTTTTAAAATTTTAAGCTATGGATACTTTTTCATTTCAACTAAAAAGGTTTAGTGTTGATTTCATGTAGGATCAAACCCAATTCCCAAAGAGTGTATGCTTTGTTTTGTTTTTTTTTTTGGTCAAAAGATGATGTAAAAACGAAGACATAGTTTTAATGCTGACTAATTTGGACTGAGATGGTACAAAATCTATATTGCAAACATGATGTAATTGCAAACATAATCTCATGTTTGACCACAACATTAAAACCAAGAATGCAGATAATTATTTGATTAAACAATTTTTTTAGTCTAATTTTAAACAACCTAGCAAGTTTTTTCCACACTAAAGGACGAAAGCTCAAAAAAGAGAAAACTATGGAAGAAAAGAAAACTATGGAAAGTTGAAACACTTTTTGAATGTTTCGCATGGTTGAATACTCATTAGCACCCATTAATATTATTTGAACGGTGATTTATATGTATCACTTTCAATTCTTTACGAATAGCACATTTAATAATTCACTTTAAAGGGTTAAATTTAAATTATAATTTTTTTAAAAAAAGTTATATTAATTTATATTTTTTTAATTTAAAAGAATTCAAAGAAACTTTGTTTAGCGAGATAAATTTTTAAAATTTTGAGAGGTTAAAATTAAGAAATTATTTTAAAATAGCTTAGATTATATAATTAAGTTTTTGGAGGAACTAAAATAATTTTTTTGGGGTTTAGTGTTGAACCCCGAGTTTCAACTCTGCCTATTCTTTACGGAAGGAGGTCATGTGGTTTGAACCCGTGTCAAATGGATATCTAAAAAGAACTTTAACCACCGCTCCATATGAGTCAAAATAAAATTTAATCTTTCTATTTAATTTGGCATAATTTAATGTTTTGAGTAGGTAAAAAATGATAACAACATTAGTTGCTACTGTTAAAATGACAACATAACTTTCATTGAATTTGAATAGTGGACTTTAAAAATTAAAGTCCTTTTACTTGTTTGATTTAAAATTCATATTCAAATTTAATGAAAATTAATTACTAATATTTTAATCATAGAAGTAGAAAAATTAAATCTTTGAAATTAAATTTAAAGGACTAAATTTAAAGTATTGAAAGAGTACAAAATTGAGAGCATAATTAGACCCACTAAAAAACAAAGACAAAAGAAAAGGAATAATTAAAATGCCTTTGATCTACAAACATATCTTGACATTACAATGCTAGTTATGCCCATACTTTTGATTCCCTCAAAACGTCTTACTAATTGAAGAGATTGGTCATCAGTTGATTCGCAAATGCACCAAATAATTTATTTACATAAAATAAAACTTATAGGTTGTAATTCGATATTTTTTAAATAAAATTATGGGTTCGAACCTTATGGATAGAAAAAATAATAATAAAGTTGTCTTTCATTTAAAGGTTTGATTCGACTCGATTTCAAATTTAAACAGAATTTAATATAATTAATCGACACTGACAACCAATAAACCCAAAAAAACATGTTATTGCTTCTTCTTCTTTTCCCTTTTGATCACCTATGGGGACAACAAGAAGAATAGGTATATATGATTTGGGTTTTGGTCTTCACTTTATTATATTCAAAGGAAGTTTGGTGGGTGATATGAAGCTTCTTTTTTCAGATCTTTGAATTGTTATTCCCCCATAATCATGCTTAAAAACTACTCTATGAATTACTTTATATATTCCCATGTTTAAGGTTCTACTTTTGGAAGCTACTAATATTACTTGCTTCAACATATTAATCAACAATAATAATTGTCGTATGAATAACGCTAAATGCTCAAATCAGGGTTTAACTTTTTAGAGGTAGTTTATGTAAGGGTGAAACTTTTTCGAAAGTGATAAAATAAGGGATTCTTAAAAATCGTATGTTAAGCTTCAAATTATGTTTTTGTTTCTTTTTCTTTTCATGTAATATTTGATTTAGATGTTATGTCTTTTATTCAAATAATTAAAATATATATTGAACTCATCCGAAATTTTTACTCATGCATCCTTCACTAAAACAACCATAACTTGAGCACTTGTACTTAAAATGATGCGTTTCAAAGTGTGCTACAAAATTAAGAGACAACTTTTTGATGGGCGTCGAAACCACCAAAAATAATTCCTACAAAAATAAGAGGCAACTTTTTGATGGCCCTTAGGTTTTCTACATGTGGTTTAGCTCTAAAGCTGAGGTACCCAAACCAGCAGATTCTTCGATCCTCACTCATTATAGGCTCATATGGACCGAGTTCGATTCAGGGGAATACATTTCCCTATGACCATGCGGAAGTGAAAACTTCACGAAGACATAGGTACGGATGTACTCCGGAAGCAATCCACTAGCCCATGTGGAGGTGAAAACCTCACGAAGGCATAACTTCTTGCTCCCACTTAAGGGTATGACCATGACGGTCATGTGGTGCAATGCAGAAATATATATTAAAACCACATGCAATAAAAGAATCATATTTTTAAAATCAGAATTTTAAATTCAAACAAAAGGACATGAAATTATCAATTTTACGGCTTGACTCTCTTATTGATCCCCAGTGGAGTCTCCAAGCTGTCGAAACCATTTCAAAATCAGTTTTGAAAAATGGGGATCGACTTTTTAAAAAAAATGTGGTAGTCGCCACCAATCCCTTTTTACCTAGGTGTGATTGGATCACCTTATAAAACATTTTATTTTAAAACATTTAATTTTGGTCTATGAAAAACAAGAAAACAAGTTCGAGAATCGGTTACGTACGAGAAAGGGTTAGCACCCTCGTAACGCCCAAAAATTAGTACCTAATCGATAGAATCATGTCCAAATGTTTGAAATTTAAAAAGTTTTAAAATAAGATACTTTTATTTGAAGGTAAACCAAGACTACCTATCTCAAAGAAGTAAGAGTACTACACCCAATAAGTTAGGATACAGTATCTCATAACTTCGAAGCTAGATACATCTTTTTAGAAAATTCTTACCTCGAGATACAAAACATCACACCCAATAAGTTAGGATACAATGTTTTGAATTCTTAAGAATAAGTTTTTATGATTTAAAAAACTTGAGATTTCTTGGTTCCGAAGGAATATAAACATCGCATCCAGCACTATTGGACACGATATTTTTAAAACCTCGTAACTAAGATCATCTCATAAAAACTTCGAGTAATTTTGACTTAAGATTTGAGAGTTCTTCGATCCGAAAGAATACAAACATCACATCCAGCACGATTGGACATGATATTTTTTATACCCTCGTAACTAAGAGCATCTCATAATTTATAAAACTTTTTTAAAAGGATATTTAGTTATTTAGCCAAACGAAAATCGCAACCCAGCACGTTTGGGTACTATTTCCTGAATTTCTAAATATCAAAACATTGCCTTATTTTAAAAACTTTTAGATAAAATATAATAATTTTACAAAACACGTATTCATAAAGCAATTATAAATGAATAGATGAAGGAATATGGGCAAATAAAATATATACATAAAACCATAAATATCAAAATAGAAATTACTAAATAAATATGAAAAATTCTATGCAAGATTAATAATAAATAAATAAATAAAATTCATACTTATATGATATAAACAATATAACAATATATAAATAAAAGAATAATATATAATGATTTTAAATAAAATGTAGTATAAACAATAGAAATAGAACATGTTTTTCAATATAAATATATTTGATAAAAATATGATATAATATATAAAACTAATATATAATAATATTAAACAAAAATAATACACATATCACACTAATTATAAATAAATAATATAAATAAAATAGATTAGATAATATAAATAAATTTTATAAAAAAATAAAGTTTTAGAGATAATATAAATGTACATAATAATATATAATATACAAAATAAATAATAAAAATATAATATATAAGTTAAATAATACTATTAATAAATTAATAAAAATAATATAGAATCTTTTAATATGATAAAATAATTTAATAAAAAAAGATAAAAACAAAATAAAACAAAGAAAACAGAGGTTAAAATGGTAATTAAAATAAATAAAAAGGATTAAATTTAAATGCACGTTAAAATGCAAGGACCAAAGTGACAATTAAGCCTTTTTTCCAAAACGGCATCGTTCCGATTTTACCTTTAAAACAGCCCGGAGTTAAATTAAAACAAAATGAAAAGTTTAGCGTTAATTTAAAATAAATGAAAAGTTAATTTGAATGAAATTAAAATAATAAAAATTTCGGAAGGACTGAAATGGAAATTACACCATTCAGTGAAAACGTACGGATCCTTCGGGTCGGGTTGGGTCAACACGCAGATCCCCTCTTCAAAACGACGTCGTTTTCAATCTGCTATATATATATATATATATATATCAATTTTTAGGCAAAAATTCATTTGCGCCTTGTCCTTAAAAAAATTCACAAATTCTCTCCAGAGCCCTCCTTTGGGTTCCGATCGTCAGTCCACTGGGACCACCGCCATGCGCCTCCATGAATGGCTACAGGAGTCCGGGAGCCTCGCTTTTCGGCCCTTTAGAAGGTAAACCCTTCCTTTTCCTTTTATTTTTGTCAATATTTATAGAGAAAAAATATAGATCAAAGGTAGAAATAAATAAAATAAAATAAAGCGAAAAAAAAAACCTTTGCTGGTAAATATTTCTTTTTTATTCAGTATACTTTCTGTCTGTGTATTTTGTGAATGCTTTTTTCTCTCTGTTGCATGCTTGTGTTTTTGTGACAAAATCCCCTTGAATCGTGTACAGATCTGTGTATGTGTATGAGTGTCCCCCACATTACAGGTTTGATCTAGGGTTTTTATACCCAAAAATGAAATAAATAAAAAGGAAAAGATATCCTTCCATATCTTTTCATTTCTATGCCTTTCTTTGCTGCGATTTGTTTCCTTTTCTGCTTCGGTGTTTTCCTTTTTTGCAGGTTGAGAATCTCTCGACGATGAGTATGAATCATGGCACAATCGAAGGGGCACTGCGAAGGTGCGACGATCGGACTCCAGCTGCGACGATTCGGCTCCAAATATTGCTGCACGATTGTTGGGTTAGCCTCTGCTTGTGGGGCAAAGAAACCTAGGGTTCCAGAAACCCTTTTTTTCTGATTTGGAGTTGGGCCTTTAGGTTTGGGCTCTAGATTGGGCTAAAGGTGTAATGGGTTAAAGGGTTTGGTCTGTTTAGGTGGGTCTGTTTTAGGTTTTAAGAATTGGGCCTAAGGCTGAGGGTTGGTTTAGGGTCATTTATTTTTTAAAACAGCCCGGTCAAAATTAGGCTCCTACAACTAATTGAAGAGATTGGTCATCAGTTGATTCGCAAATGCACTAAATAATTTATTTACATAAAATAAAACTTATAGGTTGTAATTTGATATTTTTTAAGTAAAATTATGGGTTCGAACCTTATGATAGAAAAAATAATAATAAGTTAAGTTGTCTTTCATTTAAAGGTTTGATTCTACTCGATTTCAAATTTAAACAGAATTTAATATAATTAATCGACATTGACAACCTCAAACAAACCCAAAAAAACATGTTATTGCTTCTTCTTCTTTTCCCTTTTGATCACCTATGAGGGCAACAAGAAGAAAGTATATATGATTTGGGTTTTGGTCTTCACTTTATTATATTCAAATGAGGTTTGGTGGGTGATATGAAGCTTCTTTTTTCAGATCTTTGAATTGTTATTCCCCCATAATCATGCTTAAAAACTACTCTATGAATTACTTTATATATTCCCATGTTTAAGGTTCTGTTTTTGGAAGCTACTAAGTATACTATTACTTGCTTCAACATATTAATCAACAATAATAATTGTCGTATGAATAATGCTAAATGCTCAAATCAGGGTTTAACTTTTTAAAGGTAGTTTATATAAGGGTGAAACTTTTTCGAAAGTGATAAAATAAAGGATTCTTAAAAATCGTGTGTTAAGCTTCAAATTATGTTTTTGTTTCTTTTTCTTTTCATGTAATATTTGATTTAGATGTTATGTATTTTATTCAAATAATCAAAATATATATTGAACTCATCCGAAATTTTTACTCGTGCATCCTTCACTAAAACAACCATAACTTGAGCACTTGTACTTAAAATGATGCGTTTCAAAGTGTGCTACAAAATTAAGAGACAACTTTTTGATGGGCGTCGAAACCACCAAAAATAATTCCTACAAAAATAACTCTAAATAGTAGTAAAGAGTGGTAGTAGGGTCGAGTCCACAGGGATTGGATGTTATAATCAACTTCTGCGTTTAACTTGTGAACATAACGTTTCTCGTGTCGAAAGTTGTGGCAAAAGTCGTGCCCACAACTCCAAACGGACCTGCAAAAAAAATAAACAAATAAATCAGGGGGTTTTGAAAATGTTTAGAAAGTAAATAGTTGAATCAGCGTAAATAAACAATTAATTAATATTAGAAATAAATTTAAATTGGGAAATAAATTCAGATTTTTTTTAAACAGAGATGATTAAGCCTTAGCCCTAAACTCGGTAGATTCTAGATTAAGAATCGATCCTCAAAAATTAATCTTCTCCTCCAAGCGATAAGCTAATTATAGCAGTTAAGAACGTCTTAACCACCAATTCTTTCTCTCGTAGCTGGTCCCGGTACGACCTGCAAACCAACCCTTACCGATTATCTAACCGAGATACACGTGTTCCCGATTCAAGATTCCAGCAACCTTGCGCTCTGAAGAACCCAACTCGAATTAATGGCCTTAACTGCGTGTGTCGTTTAAACCCAATCACTTCTTCTTTGAGTTGTTCTCGAAGAACTAAATACAGCACGGCCGACTCGTCTCTCTAACTGTCCGCAAATATGACTCCAACCCAACGTGCACTTTTTGACTTGAAATCGAGTTAGGTTGAAGGGATGAGTTGTCAATCCTGATACTTAGGAAAAATATGAATACCGATTGGAAGGATTTTTAGCACGAATACATATCTCACGATTCTCGACCGAAAAGAACACACGGCCTAAAGCCAAAATGGAATTTAGTGAAGCATGAAATTATTCATGCTTTGTAGGCTTTGAAAGGTGATTTGATGATGATGGTGAAGAATGAGAAAGAAAGTTACTTGGAAAGCAATTAGACTAATTTTGTAAAAACAAGGAAATGTAAATGAAAGTAGCACTGTAGCAATATGCTCACGCCAAATTGAAAGAAAAAAAATAATTCTATTCAATTCCAAATTGAAGTCAGAATTTAGAATTAAGTAGGGGTGTGCATGTAACATCCTAAATGTGGGCCTGCGCATTTATATGATAGTTTAATATGTTAAATTGAGATTTTAAGGATCGGGCTGATTTTTTTTTATGGTTTAAATTAGTGCTCTGGGTATTTTAAAGTGATACATATTGGGCTTTAAAATTTGAGTTGGGTGGCTAATAAATGGTGTTAGCTCATAATTTAAGTAGATAGTTAATTAAGTGACAAGCTGGGCTTGTGGCCCAAAGATTTGAGGAGCTTTAAGTGGGCATAAGGTAGCGTCATAAGAGGGGAGGAGTTTGGGCCAAGTGAGGGCTACTTAGAGCCCAAGTTTTGGGTCAAAAATTCGGCACTTAGGAGCCTTAGGAGTGGACGGCACACTAGCTACATAATAGGGATTTTAATTCTTTTATTTTCTTGATAAATACGAAGATAATGAAGAGAAAGACGAGGGCTATTTTTAGGGAGATAAAGGATTAAGATAACAAGGAAGATAAAAGCTATCGATGACAAAGAGAGTTGGCCAAAATCCAACTCGGGAGGAAGTGTATTGTAAGAAATCTATATAAGCCAAGTGATCATCCTTTCTTTCAATTTTTCTCTCTTCTTCCTCACCTAGCCGAATTTTTCTTCTTCTTTTCTCTCAAAACCTTTTCTTTGCCGCAACTCTCCAAACACAATTTACTTTCCCCTCTTCTCTTCTCATAGCCGAATCTACAAGTGAAATCTTTGTTTCCTGAAGGTGCACCGTAAGCCGTATACTCCTCTTTAATCCGGTGAGTTTCGAGATTTTTCTTTTTCTGTAATTCCTTTGTTTTGATCAACTCCTAATCTAAAATCATTGTTTCCAAGGCCCCATCGATTATAGTCTTTACTCCTCGAAGTCGAATCTGTTCTATTAAAGCCGATTTGGTGGAAAAGCCGAAGGTAGGTGGTGGTAGGTTTGGCCGAATGGCCTTCCATGATTCCTTTTTGCTTTGGCCGAATATTATTTGGGTTAGATTGGTTGTGTATTTCAGTTGGTTTGATATTTGTTTTGGTGGTGGCCGAATATAGGTAGGGAGGTGACGTTTCTTAGGGAATTTCGGGATTCGACAAATAAGGCTCTACGTTAAGGATAATAGATTTTCGCGATAACAGGTGTGTAATACTTCCCCACCATCTAGATCTAATCATAAAATGCATGATAATAAGATTTATATGTTTTGATAATTGCCAACATCTCGGTTTATTGATGAAAGCCCAAGGAGGGTAAAAGCGGATCACCAGGTTAGTAAATAATCTGTTTAAATGTTATAAGTAAAATGCTTATATGTGATTGCATGGGTTGGGTTGATGAAAGGAGGAAGTTATACATTATATGTGTAGCGATTTTACCGTGATCTGATGTAGCGGCTATTACCGTGAATTGTCATACGGGCTTCGGCCATTATATGTTATAAGGGCTTCGGCCATCATATGTGGATGAGCAGCATGACTGCCATCTTGGCGTGTAGCGGTGTGGGTCGATTGTAGAAATCCCCAATAGTGTGAATGGTTGGTACGGGGGCGTGTAGCGGATGGAAACCTAGGCAAACGGGTTGGGCCTTGCATATTATTTGTTGTTAATTTTTATTATGAGTATTAAACTGTTTATTTTGTCTAACTGGTCTAAGGCCCAAAAATCTAGTGGTGCATGAGGGTTGCACTGCTGAGTCTCATGACTCACCCTTTTAATTAACATTTGGTGATACCTAGTGCTCGGACCGGGCTGGAGAGGAACGCAAGGTGGCCATGCAAAAGAATATGTGGATCCGGCAAAAAGACTCAAGTTAATTATTTTTATATTATGTTTTATTTAATGGATTTTAAACCTCGTTGTAATAAGGCCATGGGTCACTAGTTTATATCTTGTTTTATTATGGGATAAATTATTTTAGTTATTCAAACATTTATTTTAATTAAACTAAGGCATGTAATTAAGTTTGGGTTTTATTCATAAAGGCATATTTTATATAAATTACATTTGGGCTTTACGACAACATGATTTGTTTTACAAAAATTTCCTTGGTGACATACCAGATCCGATCGTGGTGTTTGGGCCGGGTTTGAGGTGTTACAAATTGGTATCAGAGCCCGGTTCAAAACTCGGCTCTAGGGGTTTTGGGGCTCAAAACGTTTTCTAAAGGTGGGCTTTTGAAATATACATATTTTTAAATAATAACAGGTTTTTAGCTCGGCATGGCACCTGCGTCTCGGCCCAAGTCCGCCAGGTAAGTACTTTGAACCATTGTGTGTTATATTTATGTGGGCTTCATGGGCTTTATGGGATGTAGACTAAGTTAGAATTAGAACTTGATGGACCTTAGGCTTAGTACAAACTACTTCTTAAAAGTTCATAAAACTTAATTTCCTTGAACAAACCTGATTAACGAGCAATGCTAGGGTGTGGTAACCGTCATACATATGTCTAGAAAGGATCCGAAAGAGCACGGTATTTAAGCATCCTAGTGACTCACCTCCTCTTCATTGGAATCCTACAGTGCGTGGTATTTGTTCACCTTAGTCAAGTTAGGGTGTGGCAATGGGCATACGCATGTCTAGGAGTGGATTCGGGGAGAGCTTGGTATTTAAGCGAGCCCTAGCGACTCACCTCCTCTTCATTGGAATCCTACCAGTGCGTAGTGACTATTCACCCTAGTCATGAGGATTTATTAATGGGCTAAACCTTATAATTAAAACCGAAAGGGACTAACCACCTATTTTGAAAAAAAATTCCAAGGTTTTGAAAAAAAATTTCAAAACATATTTGATTTGTGAAAATTTTCAATCAACCATGAACTTATAAAATACCTATGTTTCGAAAATTTACCCGAAAATCTCACATTTACAAGAATAACCCGGACCATGAAATTAGTTTTTTCCCAAAAGTACCCCTGTTTGAAAAAAAAACTACCAACTACCCTTACTTGGCAAAAATTACCGAAAAACCCCTAAATTTTCAAAATTACCGAAATACCCCTAGATTTTCAAAATTACCGAAATACCCCCAGATTTTCAAAATTACCAAAGTACCCCTGAGATTACAAAATTACCAGAACACCTCTATTTCACAAAATCACCAAGGACCCTATTTTAAAAAATTACGAAAATACCCTTGTAGGATAAAATTATGAAAATAACCTTGGGTAGTGGAAAACAACAACAATGTCAACCACAACACTTTTCTGTAATGAACGCGAGTTCATGAATGTTGATGATTGAATGAATGAACTTGAGACCGTAGTGTGTGTATGAATTGAAAGAACTACTTTTTAGAACTATTAATCATAAAGGCATTCGCGATAAATCGCTGGAAAGAAATAATGATTCATAAAATTCTTAATTAGATAAGCGTAACTTGGAAGAATGAGTTCAAGGGTCGAGGGCGTCCGGCTGCGTGGACGCCAGTAGGGTAGAATGACCGCATCGAGCCATGAGAGTCCGCCACGGTCGGGAAGCGAGATGCTGAATCTACGGGCGTAGAAGAAGAAGAATTTTGGGATGAGGCGCTGGAGATGATCTTGTATCTCGAGGCGATGTTGAGGGTTTTAGAGAGGTTCTTTGGAGTAGGTAGGGGCATGGGAGCTCAAAATCTGTGCGCTGCGGCTTAAGGCCAATGGGGCGAAATGTTTAGGGAGTTTCGGTGTAGCCCTAACACGGTGAGTATTGGATGGAAGCGGTGGCGTATAATGGATGACTTAGATTTTACGGTGGAGGAAAAGTGAAAGGGTCGTGTCTCTTCTTGAGACGAGGCTTACCGATGGTGGCTCACGGTGAAAGAAGGTCTTCTTGTAGATCGATTGATTGGGATTTCTTTATGGAGTCATTTCATGGAAAGTATGTTGGGGCCAACTATATAGATGCCCAAAAGAAGGCATTCTGAACTTGGTATAGAAGTAAGTCTTTGGCGAATATGAGGTCGAAGTTTACTGGCTGAGCCGTTACGCTCGAGGAATGGTAGCAACGAGTATGAACGTTGTGTTTGGTTCGAGGATGGGCTGAGAAATGAGTTAAGGGTTCTGATAGCACCGCAACGGGAAAAGGTTTCTGCTGTTTTGGTAGATAAGGTTAAAATAGCTGAAGAAGTGAAACGGGTTGAGAGGCAAGAAAGGGATAAGGATCGGGGTAAGAATAAGAGGAGTTTTAGGCCATCAAGAGTATCGGGGAATTTCCAGAATAGGCTTAGGGCTGATGGGCCAGTTCGTGCTCCAACAAGTTAAAATCAAGCATGTTCTACATGTGGGAGGACGCATTATGGGGAGTGCAGAATAAAAATAGGTGGATGCTTTAGGTGTGGGTCCACAGAACATCTGATTAAGGACTGTCCCTAGATGAATCGGGGCAGCCAGCGAGCCGAGGTGCTGATCAAGTGAGGAGAGGTGATCAACTTGGACCAAGGGGTTGAGGTGCAGGTAGAGGAGGAAATGAGGCTGGTCGTGGTTGTAAAGCACCTGGTAGAGGTGCCGATAATGTAAATACAGACAGTCGGGTCTAGTTTATGCAGTTCATCGATAGGAGGATAGTGACGCACCGGATGTCATAACCGGTACGTTTCTTATAGCTGACAACCCTTTTCTTGCTTTAATTGATATTGGGTCAACCCACTCCTATATTGCATGTTCGATATCTGAGACCTTAAGTATAGATCCTAAAATAACTACTAGGAAGATGACTGTGGTTAGTCCCCTAGGACAATCTAGGGTAGTAGACAAGCTGTTTAAGGATGTACCTTTAAAGACTCAAGGCGTAGTGTTTCTGGCAGACTTAATGGAATTGCCATTCGGAGAGTTCGATCTTATCCTAGGAATGGATTGGTTGTCAAAGCATCGTGCTAAGTTGGATTGTGGGACTAAGCACATGGTGTTAAGTACCCTAGAAGGTGGGGAGATGGTTGTATTAGGAGAAAGAAGGAATTATTTGTCCAACGTAGTGTCGGCCTTGAAAGTTGTTAAGATGATTCGGAAGGGATGTAACGCCTTTTTAACTTTTATTAGTGCTTTAGGTGCTAAAGAGGTGACTGTTGATGAGGTTCGAACAGTCAAGGATTTCGCAGACATTTTTTCGGAGGAGTTGCCAGGATTACCCCCGGATCGCGAGGTGGAGTTTGGAATAGAACTACTCTCGAATACGATGCCAGTATCTATTGCCCCTTATGGAATGGCGCCGAAGGAGCTGGTAGAGCTCAAGGCTCAGATTCAGGAGCTATTGGATCGAGGATTCATCCGATCGAGTGTGTCTCCATAGGGAGCGCCGGTCCTATTTGTGAAAAAGAAGGACGGGACTATGTGCATGTGCATAGATTACCGACAGTTGAAAAAGCTGACCATCAAGAACAAGTACCCATTGCCGAGGATAGACGACTTGTTCGATCAGCTTAAGGAGGCCGCGGTATTTTCAAAGATAGATTTAAGGTCAGGGTATCATCAGCTTAAGGTGAAGGAAGTAGATATCCATAAGACAGCTTTCCAGATAAGGTACGGGCATTATGAGTTCTTAGTAATGCCGTTCGAATCGACGAACATCCCAGCTGTGTTTATGGATATGATGAATCAGGTTTTCCAACCCTACCTGGACCAGTTCGTCGTTGTCTTCATAGACGACATCCTAGTGTATTCCAAGTCTAAGGAAGAACATGATGAGCATCTCCGGGTGGTGTTGCAAGTGTTAAGGGAAAAGAAGCTTTATGCCAAGTTCAACAAGTGCGAATTTTGGCTGAAGGAAGTTACGTTCTTAGGGCATGTGGTGTCTGTGGAAGGAATAAGGGTAGACCCTCGAAAGATTGAGGCAGTATTAGATTGGAAACCACCTAAGTCTGTGGCAGAGGTTCGTAGTTTCTTGGGGTTAGCAGGCTACTACAAGAGATTTGTTGAAGGGTTCTCGTCAATAGCAGCACCTCTGACGAAGTTGTTGAGAAAGGAGGTACCTTTCGTATGGGTGGATAAGCAGCAGGAGAGCTTTGAGAAGCTTAAGAGAGTATTGACAGATGCTCCGGTTTTGATTCAGCCAGAAGCAGGGAAAGACTTTGTGGTATATTGTGATGCTTCTCATACAGGATTGGGATGTGTTCTAATGCACGACGGGAAAGTGGTCGCTTATGCATCTCGACAATTGAGGCCACATGAGGTTAACTATCCGACGTATGATCTGGAGTTGGCTGTAGTAGTGTTCGCTCTAAAAGTGTGGAGGCACTACTTGTGTGGAGAAAGGTCATTGATTTACACAGATCACAAGAGTCTAAAATATTTGTTGACCCAAAAGGAGCTGAATTTGAGACAGCGAAGGTGGGTGGAGTTGCTGAAAGACTATGGCTGTTGAATAGAGTATCACTCAGGCAAGGCAAATGTGGTGGCAGATGCCCTAAGTCGGAAAGTGGTGTCGGATCTGAGGGCAATGTTTGCACATCTTAGCCTTTATGATGATGGAAGTTTGCCAGCAGAGTTACAAGTGAAGCCGACGTGGTTAAGTTAGGTAAAGGAGAAACAATTGGTAGATGGAGATCTGAGTGCTAAGCTACGGCAAGTGCAGGATAGGAAAATGGAAGGCTATGGTGTAAATGGTGATGGAGTGTTGTGTTTTCGGAGTAAGGTCTGTATGCTGAAGGATGAGGAATTAAGGCAGAGAATTTCTCGGGAATCGCATAGCAGTCCATATGCTATGCATCTTGAAGGAAGTAAGTTATACAGGGATCTACGAGATCGATTTTGGTGGCCTGGTCTTAAGCGGAAAGTTACAGAATTTGTAGGGAAGTGTTTAATATGTCAGCAGGTTAAAGCTAAACACCAAGTACCTTCGGGTTTGCTTCAACCGATAAAGATTCCGCAATGGAAGTGGGAGAGAATTACCATGGACTTCGTTAGTGGGCTTCCCCTTACGCCCACTAAGAAAGATTCAATTTGGGTAATTATGGATCGACTGACGAAGTCTGCTCACTTCATACCGATTCGAGTGGACTTTTCTCTACAAAAGTTGGCTAAGTTGTACGTGGCTGAGGTTGTAAGATTACATGGTGTACCGGTGTCGATCATATCGGATCGGGACCCTAGGTTCACGTCACGATTTTGGAAGGCTCTTCATCAGGCAATAGGGACAAGGTTAGACTTCAGTACCGCTTTTCACCCACAGACTGATGGTCAGTCTGAGAGGGTAATCCAGATCTTGGAGGATATGCTAAGGGGTTGCATCATCGATTTTAAGGGTAGTTGGGAGGAGCATTTACCCTTGGCTGAATTTGCATACAATAATAGCTATCAAGCTAGTATTCAAATGGTGCCGTATGAAGCATTATATGGAAGGAGATGTCGTACTCCAACTTATTGGACGGAGTTGAGTGAACGTCAGGTATTGGGTCTGAAACTAGTTTCAGAAACGGAGGAAAAAGTTAAGGTAATACGGACTCGATTGAAGGAAGCGTCTGATTGGCAGAAATCTTATGCGGATCTAAAGCGGAAGGAGGTGGAATTCGCAGTAGGAGACCAAGTCTTCTTGAAGGTATCTCCGTGGAAGAAAGTAATGAGGTTTAGACGAAAGGGTAAGTTAAGTCATCGATTTATTGGGCCTTATCGGGTGTTAGAACGTGTGGGCCCCGTGGCTTATCGTTTGGAGTTACCTTCAAAGTTAAAGCAGATACATGACGTGTTCCATATCTCGATGCTGAGACGTTATCGATCTGATCCATCGCACATAGTGCCGATAGAAGAGATAGAAGTAAGCCCAGTTTTGTCTTTTGAGGAGGAGCCAGTGCAAATCCTGGATCGAGACGTAAAAGTGTTGAGAAGGAAGTCCGTTCCTTTGGTTAAAGTTTTATGGAGAAACCATGGCGCAGAAGAGGCGACATGGGAACCGGAGGATGTTATGCAACAACAATATCCCCATCTTTTCTGATCAGATAAATTTCGAGGCCGAAATTTATTTTAAGAGGGTAGAACTGTAACATCCTAAATGTGGGCCTGCGCATTTATATGATAGTTTAATATGTTAAATTGAGATTTTAAGGATCGGGCTGATTTTTTTTTTATGGTTTAAATTAGTGCTCTGGGTATTTTTAAAGTGATACATATTGGGCTTTAAAATTTGGGTTAGGTGGCTAATAAATGGTGTTAGCTCATAATTTAAGTAGATAGTTAATTAAGTGACAAGCCGGGCTTGTGGCCCAAAGATTTGAGGAGCTTTAAGTGGGCATAAGGTGGCGTCATAAGGGGGGAGGAGTTTGGGCCAAGTGAGGGCTATTTAGAGCCCAAGTTTTGGGTCAAAATTCAGACTTAGGAGCCTTAGGAGTGGACTGCACACAAGCTACATAATAGGGATTTTAATTCTTTTATTTTCTTGATAAATACGAAGATAATGAAGAGAAAGATGAGGGCTATTTTCAGGGAGATAAGGGATTAAGATAACAAGGAAGATAAAAACTATCAGATGACAGCAGAGTTGGCCGACAATCCAACTCTGGGAGGGGGAGTGTATTGCCGAAATCTATATAAGCCAAGTGATCATCCTTTCTTTCAATTTTTCTCTCTTCTTCCTCACATAGCTGAATTTCTCTTCTTCTTTTCTCTCAAAACCTTTTCTTTGCCGCAACTCTCCAAACACAGTTTACTTTCCCCTCTTCTCTTCTCAAAGCCGAATCTACAAGTGAAATCTCTGTTTCTCGAAGGTACACCGTAAGCCGTATACTCCTCTTTAATCTGGTGAGTTTTGGGATTTTTCCTTTTCTATGATTCCTTTGTTTTGATCAACTCCTAATCTAAAATCATTGTTTCCAAGGCCCCGTCGATTATACTATTTACTCCTCAAAGCTGAATCTGTTCCATTAAAGCCGATTTGGTGGAAAAGCCGAAGGTAGGTGGTGGTAGGTTTGGCCGAATGGCCTTCCATGATTCCTTTTTGCTTTGGCCGAATATTATTTGGGTTAGGTTGGTTGTGTATATCGGTTGGTTTGATATTTGTTTTGGTGGTGGCCGAATATAGGTAGGGAGGTAAAGTTTCTTAGGGAATTTCGGGATTCGACAAATAAGGCTCTACGTTAAGGATAATAGATTTTCGCGATAACAGGTGTGTAATACTTCCCCACCATCTAGATCTAATCATAAAATACATGATCATAAGATTTATATGTTTTGATAATTGCCAACATCTCGGTTTATTGATGAAAGCCCAAGGAGGGTAAAAGCGGATCACCAGGTTAGTAAATAATCTATTTAAATGCTATAAGTAAAATGCTTGTATGTGATTGCATGGGTTGGGTTGATGAAAGGAGGAAGTTATACGTTATATGTGTAGCGATTTTACCGTGATCTGATGTAGCGACTATTGCCGTGAATTGTCATACGGGCTTCGGCCATCATATGTGGATGAGCAGCATGACTGCCATCTTGGCGTGTAGCAGTGTGGGTCGATTGTAGAAATCCCCAATGGTGTGAACGGTTGGTACGGGGGCGTATAGCGGATGGAAACCTAGGCAAACGGGTTGGGCCTTGCATATTATTTGTTATTAATTTTTATTTTGAGTATTAAACTATTTATTTTGTCTAACGGGCCTAAGGCCCAAAAATCTAGTGGTGCATAAGGGTTGCACACTGAGTCTCGCGACTCACCCTTTTAATTAATATTTCAGGTGATACCTAGTGCTCCGGACCGGGCTGGAGAGGAACGCAAGGTGGCCATGCAAAAGAATATGTGGATCCTGCAAAAAGACTCAAGTTAATTATTTTTATATTATGTTTTATTTAATGGATTTTAAACCTCGTTGTAATAAGGCCATGGGCCACTAGTTTATATCTTGTTTTATTATAGGATAAATTATTTTTAGTTATTCAAACATTTATTTTAATTAAACTAAGGCATGTAATTAAGTTTGGGTTTTTTCATAAAGGCATATTTTATATAAATTACATTTGGGCTTTCTGACAACACGATTTGTTTTACAAAAATTTCCTTAGTGACATACCAGATCCGGTCGTGGTGTTTGGGTCGAGTTTGGGGTGTTACTGTGCAAATTTTGGGTAGAATCGAATTAATTCAATTAACCGGCGAATTCGGTTAATCGGTTGGTTAACCGAATTAATTTGATCGGGGGTCGGTTAATAATTTTTTGGAAGTTCGGTTAACGGTTAATTTGGTTCGAATTCGATCGGTTAATCGAATTAACTGAATTTAATAAATAATATTATAATATATAAGTATTCGGTCGGTTCGGTTAATTTTTTGGAAATATAAATCAATCGGTTGGTTAAGTCGGTTAATTTTTTATATGTTTTATACTTGTTTTAACCAAAAATAAAAAAATATAAATTTTGGTTAATTCGGTTAACCGACCGAATTAACCGAAAAAGTTTGGTTCGGTTGACGGTTAAGGGGTTAAAAGGGTCGATTAATTCGATTAATGGTAGTTCGGGTCGGTTAGCCGGTCAATTAACCGATTGAACACCCCTAGAATAAAGTGTCTTTCTTAAGTGCATTAAGGCCCTATTTATATACATGGAATTTACTAATTTTGGCCTTAACCACTTTAACATAAAATCAAATAATAAATAAAATAAGATTTTTTTCTATTTTTGGCTTTTACAAAGTCAAAAAAATCTAATAAGTCCTTGGCTTTCTCCACATTTTTATTCGGCCCCATTTTATTGATTGTGTTTCAATTTGGTCTTTTTCTGCTTGTTTTTGTCCCTTAGCGTCCCAATTGCATCCCTGACAAGATTAAAACATAAAGGCACTAATTTAGCAAGGATCAATTCAAAAATAAACTGAATTAAACACAAAATGTCATGCAAATTAACATGTTATCAAATCCCCCTACTTAGCTTATGCCTGTCCTTAAGCATATTGTTCCTTCAAACATAGGCAAAAATAAATAAATGCTCAAAATATATAGTTTGATCAACAAATGTCATAAAACTGAAATATGTTAACTAAATCATTTCACTAAATTGAATTTGAATTCAAATTTTGGAAGGTATTATTAATTAATCACGCATTAATAAAAAATTTAGACACACTCAAACTTTTTTACGTGAACTAGGATGACAACCCAAGCACCCTATTCCAATTACTCAGTTCAAACAATCTTTTTTTTGGAGGCTCGATTAGCGGAATGTTTATAGGTTTTCAATTTGTCACTCGAACCTTTTTACGCAAGATAAGATGACAACCCAAGCACCTCACCGCGGTTACCTAATTTGATCACGTTTTTGAAACTTTCACTAATCTATACTTGTCCTCAAGCATGTTTTATATGCAATAAAGTTCAGTAACTCAACAAGCAGTAAAGAGAAAGGTTAAGAATACTTCCCATGTGTTTCTATCGATGTTGTCGGCGTTGAGAAATAATTGTCAGCATTTAGCACGACGTGCCCACGCCACTATCAGTATCTGATTTTGGAAAAATTGACAACCTCCATTACGTACTTGAAAATAGCACATTAACCTGATTAAATAATAATCTGGTTATTATTCATTTTATTTTTAATCTAAGAAAGGTTAAGAATACTTCCCATGTGTTTCTAACGATGTTGTCGGCGTTGAGAAATAATTGTCAGCATTTAGCACGACGTGCCCACGCCACTATCAGTATCTGATTTTGGAAAAATTGACAACCTCCATTATGTACTTGAAAATAGCACATTAACCTGATTAAATAATAATCTGGTTATTATTCATTTTATTTTTAATCTAAATTAAATTGAAATTCAATAAAATTCAATAAATTAAAAATAAATTTGGGTTGCCTCCCAAAAAGCGCTTTTGTTTAACGTCATTAGCTCGACGACCTTAAATGTTATCTGTTTGGCTAATTGATAATTTATTTTTCCATCTCATGCACTTGGAAGTTCTTACAGAAAAGTTTCGATCTTTGCCCACTATCCTTGAAGCCCTTCCCGAATTCCCCTATCACTAGTGGATTGAGGCGTCTTTGAGCTTCTCCGTTCAAGTTTGCATTTTTCTCTATCGGGATCCTTATACGTTTTGGAAAAGGTTTCAACTCTAATTTTGAGGCTTTCATGAAAGCTTCACATATTGGTTTTTTGATCATCGATAATTCCTCTTGCTTAATATCGAGATCTACATTCCTACAAGGCACGATTTGTAACTTAGCATTAGGATGTCTCATATCCTTATAAACATTAAACTTAACCACTTCTTCGTTAAATTCTATAGTGAGTGTTCTACTACAGACATCAATTTTTGTTAGCATGGTTCTCAAGAATGGTCTCCCAAGAAGTATCTCAGACTAATTGGCCGAGTTGTCATCCTCCATGTTAATGATGTAGAAGTCTGCAGGAAATATCAGTTCGTTTTACCTTAACAAGAACGTCCTCCAGCACTCCTTCCGGATGCACTACAAATCTATCTGTAAGCTAAATAATTACACCTATTTCCTTTAAAGGACCCGCATTATGTAGTTTATAAATTGACAAAGGCATAACATTAATTGATGCGCCTAAGTCAAACATGGCTTTTTTAATACCGACACTACCTATTTTGCAAAATATAGAAAACGTACCTTGGTCCTTACATTTAGATGGTATTTTCCTTTATAAAACGGCAGAGACATTTTCTCCAAAACTCACCTTTTCATTACCCGAAGCTTCCTCTTACTTGTGCATAATTCTTTTAAGAATTTTGCATACCGTGGAATTTGTTTAATCGCATCAAGAAGAGGTGTGTTGATTTCTACCTTTCGAAAGGCGTCGAGGATCTTCTTCCCTTCTCGCTCCTTCTTGTATTGGACTAGTCTTCTAGGAAACAGAGGTACTGCAAATGATTTTTGTGGTGTTGACTCTACTGGAGCCTTTGTGGCAAGTTTCTTCTTATCTCAACGAACGACGTGGGCACGACTCGTGCCAAGTACGGGCTCCAAAACTTTCCTACCTATCGATGTCATAGCACTTATATTGTGTCAAGGATTAGGCTCAGTTTGGGACGGCAGCTTACCTTGGGACTCCAAACGACTAACTGTGAGCGCAAGCTTGCTCACTTGCTTATCTAACTCCTGCAAATGTATTTCAGTTTTTTGCTGAAACTTCTCAGTACAATTGGCTAGCCTTTCCACTATGGCTTACAAAGATGACTTTGGGGGTGGTAATTGTTGATTCAGAGGCGGTCTTTGTTAGTAAGATTGATTGAATTGATGATTCAACCCATAACTTAGATTTGGGTGATCCTTCCACCCCCACATTATATGAGTTCGAGTAGAGGTTATATCGTCTTTGGGGCGGTCTTGGAAAGTTCCCAACAACATTTGCTTGTTCTGTCAAATCCTCATGTAAAATCGAACATGAGTCTGTTGGATGGTCTGACTTAGCACAAATTTCGCACAACCGTGCTGGGCCCACTTTATTTGTAAGCAAAGTTTGAACAAGGTTAGTTAGCTTATCAATTTTATCTTCTAGAGATAGAAAACTTAACCCATGAACCAGTCCGGAGGTTCTATGGCCGGTCGGAATTGTTGAGAATTAACAACCATTGTTGAAATCAACTCTCGTGATCTCTAATGAGTCATATTGACTAGTGCCCTTCCACTTGTAACATCTATCATTTTCATTTCCATCGAGAGCAACCCCTAATAGGAATACTACAAGAGTGACTGTTCAGTCAGCCCATATTGTGGGCAACTTGCACACAATTTTTTGTATCGCTCGTAATAATTTTAGAGCGATTCAGACTCTTTCTGACAGATTCCCACGATGTCTCTTCTTAGTTCGGTTGCTCGAGCTACAGGGAAGAACCTGTCAAGAAACAAACGAGACATGTCAGACCATGTGTTGACAGATCCCAAGGGTAAATATAATAGTCACTCTCTAACAGAGTCGGCTAATGAGAAAGGAAAAGCACGAAGTTTAATTTGGTCTTGATTACTCCCTAAGGCTTCATGCTTTTGCACACCATATGGAACTCTTTAAGGTCGGTGTACAGATTTTCATTCTGTAATCCATGAAACGTGGGTAGTAAATGAATCAAACCCGAATTTAACTCGGACGGCGTTCCTCCTACTGGATATGTTATACATAAGGGTTGTTGCTCATCCGATGCCACTACGAGCTGGAGTATAGTTTGTTCGGCCATCATGTCTGGTTCGCCAAATTGGAAAATTTCCTTGGTGAATGATAGGGTTTTAAATCGGGATTTGGCCATTTACCTCATCGAATGGCTTCTTTCCGCATTTATCGGGCAAATTCCTCAATTTTGGTTTAAACTCTAGAGTTCCTAGTTCTGATCTGGTCATAAGATAAACAAACAAAAATTAGAAAAAATATCTCCAATCCCTGGCAACAGCGCCAAAAATTGAAGGGCGTCGAAACCACCAAAAATAATTCCTACAAAAATAACTCTAAATAGTAGTAAATAGTAGTAGTAGGGTCGAGTCCATAGGGATTGGATGTTATAATCAACTTTTGTGTTTAACTTGCGAACATAACGCTTCTCTTGTCGAAAGTTGTGGCAAAAGTCGTGCCCACGACTCCAAACGGACCTGCAAAAAAATAAATAAATAAATCATGGAGTTTGAAAATGTTTAGAAAGTAAATAGTCGAATCAGTATAAATAAACAATTAATTAATATTAAAAATAAATTTAAATAGGGAAATAAATTTAGAATTTTTTAAACAGAGATAATTAAGCCTTAGCCCTAGACTCGATAGATTTCGGATTAAGAATCGATCCTCGAAAATTAATCTTCTCCTCCAAACAATAAGCTGGTTATAGCAGTTAAGAACGTCCTAACCACCAATTGTTCCTCTCGTAGCTGGTTCCAGTACTACCTGCAAACCAACCCTTACCGATTATCTAACCGAGATACACGTGTTCTTGATTCAAGATTCCGATAGCCTTGCGCTCTGAAGAACCCAACTCGAATTAACGGCCTCAACCGCGTGGGTCGTTTAAACCCGATCACTTCTTCCTTGATTTGTTCTTAGAGAACCAAATATAGCACAACCGACTTGTCTCTCTAACTGTCAGCAAACACAGCTCCAACCCAACGTGCACTTTTTGACTTGAAATCGAGTCAACTTTAAGGGATGAGTTGTCAATCCCGATACTTAGGAAAAATGTAAATACCGATTGGAAGGATTTTTAGCACGAATACATATTTCACGATTCCCGACCGGAAATAACACCGGCCTAAAGCCAATATGGAATTTAGTGAAGCATGAAATTATTCATGCGTTGTAGACTTTGAAAGTTGATTTGATGATGATGGTGAAGAATGAGAAAGAAAGGAACTTGGAAGCAATTAGACCAATTTTGTAAAAACAAGGAAATGTAAATGAAAGTAGCAGTATGCTCACGCCAAATTGAAAGAAAAAGAAAATAATTCTATTCAATTCCAAATTGAAGTCAGTGTAATAGGCCCATTTTAACCGGGCTTGAAAACAAACTAGAAATAAAAAAAATAAAATAATAAATAATAAACCAAAGTCCAGATTTTTAAAACAGTCCATTTACAACCTTTGACCCAATACCTAAAATCCGAAGCCCATTACAACCCAAATTTAATTAACCCAACAGACCCAAAACATTACCCCCTTTTACAACCCAAACACACACGGCCCAAATGGCCCAATAACTAAACAGGAACAGATGACCTAAGGTTTCTAAAACCCTAGGCGCCGCAAGCCTCAAACACCAGCCACCAGTCCCGCCGCAGCTCGCAAGTCACGCCCAGTCACCGCCGAGATCCTCATTGATCGCCTGCAAAAAAGAAAGAAATAACAGCAAATATGGCAAAATCTCTGTATTTTTTTTTTTTTGGGTTATAAAAACCCCATAAAATCTGTAAAAAAGAGGACACGGGCAAGAATACACAAAGAGAGAAATACAATATACAATCAAAAAAGAAATCAAGCCAAGGTTTATTTTTTATTTTTTTTCTTCTTCGAATCTGTCCATTCACAATTTTGCGTTTCTATTTTTTTTTATTTACCATATACACGTTTAAATAAACTGTAAAAAAAGAGTGAAAAATTACCTATTTGTTTTGAACTCCACGGCGACCGTGGCGGCGGGCGATGGTCATCGGTGTCAGAGTTTTGCTAGAATCCTCGTCGAAAATTGCCTTGGCAGAGGATTCTAGAGTGCCTCTCTCTCTTTTTTTTGGAAACAGAAGAGAAATGATTTTTTTCAGAAAACTTGGCCTTATATACGGTTTGAAAACGGCGTCGTTTTGCTTAAGGCCCTTAAATGCTAAAATGACGTTGTTTTGCCCATAACCGACTCGATCAGACCTGTCCCGCCTCAAGATCCGCGTGTTTTCTACGGAAGGGCTAATTGCACTTTTAGCCCTTCCGCTTTTTTATTGGTTTATAATCACATTTTTTATTTTTTAATTTGACCCTATGTTTTATTTCTATTCCAATTGGGCCCTTACTCGAACGATACCGTTTGGAGGGCAGGGATATTTTCCTTTTAGCCCCTCCTGGTTACTCGAGTGTTCTAATCGGTCCCTCCTTTTAATTTTATTTTCGATTTTGCCCCAAATTCCTGTTTTTAAGTTCAATTTTTCCCTTTTCTTTATTTCCTTTATAATTTTCAATATTTTATTATTAATTTCATTATTAATATTGGTAATTTTATTTTTATTATTATAGCAATTATTATCATCATCATTATTATTATTATATTCATTAATATTATTATTTTATTGTTATCACTATTATTTTATATATTTATTATTATTACTATAATTATATTTATTATTACTATTATTAATTTTATACTATCTTTATTATATCATATATTTTCTTCTTTTGTATTTACTCACATCATTTTAATTATCATTTTTATAATTGTTATTATTATCATAATTATTATTATAATTTTCATTTTGTATTTTTATTCTTTTCAATTATTATTTAAATTTTTATCAATTTTCATTTATTGTTTTATTTATTATTAGCTTGTTATTTTATTCATATTATTGATTCTTTTTATTTCATATGTAAAGTTTCATGTTTATTTAGTAGTTTTTATCTTTTGTTATTTACTACTTTATATTTTTATTCTTTATTTGCTTATTATTTTCATGTTTTCTTAGTATAGTCATTTTATTTCCTGCATTATTAAGCTATTTTATATTGTTATTTCTTTAATTGTTTATATTAGTATTAATTGTTAATATAATTTTAATTTGGAATTGGTGTTTTATATATATATATATATATATATGTCATATCTTACTCCAAAACCATTTGTTTTATAAAAATATGTTTAATTACATTAACGCATTTTATTCAAAGGCTTTTAAATACAGCGATATATGATATTTAGGGGCTTCGAGAGAAATTATACCCTAACCTACTGGGTTTTAATTTTTCTCGTAGAACTTAAAATATCAAGTATCCTCTTTTTTTTTAAAACCTATAAATTTCAAATTAAAATTTATTTTCGAAAATTCATAATATTATATTTTAACTTATTAGATATAATGTTTTGTATCTCTAGGTAAGGATTTTCTATAAAATAAATGTGATCCTAGTTTCGAAGTCATGAGATGTTACATCCTAACTTATTGGGTATAACATTTTATTTCTTTGAGATAGGTAAGTATTGGCTTTCTCTCAAATAAAGGATCGTATTTTAAATTTTTCAAAATTTTGACATTAGGACATGAGATTATCAATTAGGTACCAAATTTTGGGCGTTACGAGGGTGGTAACCCTTCCTCGTATGTAATCGACTCGAACCCGTTTTCTTGTATTTTGTGGACCAAAATCAATGTTTTAAAATAAAACGTTTTATAAGGTGATACAATCGCACCTAAGTCAAAAAGGATTGGTGGTGACTCCCGTTTTTATTTTTTTTAAAGTCGACCCCCAATTTTTAAAAACTTTAAAATTGATTTCGACAGTCAGAATGTAGAATTAAGTGTCTTTCTTAAGTGCATTAAGGCACTATTTATATACATGGAATTTACTAATTTTAGCCTTAATCACTTTTCATAAAATCAAATAATAAATAAATAAATAAAATAAGATTTTTTTTTTTTGCTTTTACAAAGTCAAAAAAATCTGATGAGTCCTTGGCTTACTCCAATTTTATTGATTGTGTGTTTCAATTTGGTCTTTTTTTGCTCGTTTTTATCTTTTAACATCCTAATTACATCCTTGATAAGATTAAAACATAAAAGCATTAATTTAGCAAAGATCAATTCAAAAATAAACCGAATTAAACACAAAATGTCATGCAAATTAACATGTTATCATATTTTGATTCATAAAAAGACAACTCAAATAAAAAATTTGATGCAAACTGACACGTAGTTCTGCCTTCAAAAACAATTTTAATTCAACATGTGCTATCCCATCATGATTTGATTATAATTCATAGTTAGAGAATAAATCAAAAATTGAGATCCGAGCATGTTTTATCTTGTCCAAATTCGTTTTACTCTAAATATGGATATATTTTCTATTTTTAATTTAATTATACATTATGATTATAATTATTCGAATGCTATGAATAATAAAAATAAAACAACAAGCTTAGGATCAATTCGTTACCGGGAACTTGTATTTTTTTATACAATTCATAAAGGTTTTATTAGTCAATTGGCCCCCTAAATTCCTCAATTTTCAAATTGATCATTAATTTTCATTTTGACAAGAGTAGTCCCAAACGATCAATTTAATCCCAATTTACTCCAGTAACCAGTATCAAGCAAAAAATTGACGTATGGCATATTCTTGTCAGTCACATACATCTTTTGGATAAAATGGGAAAGAATTGATAGTTTAAGAACCGGTTCTGACAAAAAAAAAAATCTAAGGATGAATCTGAAAATTAAAATTAATTTAGGAGCCAATTTATAAATAATTATTTTTAAATTACTCATAATCCCTCTCATTCTTAAAGAGTCCAGGATATTATGTATTTAAAAGCATTTGAACCCACATCCTCTAAAATATTAACGATGCCAACTAAATTGATATTCAATCCACCCATTAATATTTATCCCGTTTAAGCAAATAATAATATTTTTAATTACGCTATTTGAGGATTTGAATTTTAAACCCCTACTTTTCATACATTTAAGTCCTATTCTGTCTAACACTCCAATTTTTAATTCTATTTTATCTTGTTATCTGTCATATGGTTATATATAATAACTAGACTATTGCATATCTACGATGTGGATAAAAAAATTTATGAAAAAATTATATAAAATAACCTTATAATAATTTTTATTACTTTATAAAAATAATAAATTTTAATCATTTTCTAGTAAAATTGATAGCTAGTTAACTAGTAAAACCAACTTAATCAAAGATTTGAAGTATATTATAGACATAATTTTGGAACAATTATGGTTGCAGCTACAACAACAGTTGCAACTCGAGTGGTAATTGATCTGAAAATCATAACTTGCGATATTTTCTACAACATCATCTCTTGTATGAGTTTGAAAATAATGATTTAGCTCTCTAACTAAAACCCCAGAAATCAACTCACAAAAATAAACTATTTTCTCATATAGATATAAACAATGACAAGTAGATATAGAGACTAGATCCAGTTTGACCCAACATAGTAACCCACGTTTCCTTGAGAAATTATTTTTAAATTCAAATTTCCAATGTGTTGAATTGACAACAAATAATAAAATATAATCAATAAATTAAAATTTTAAATCTTCTCAAACAAATCTATGTTTTATAAAAATTTATTACTCCTTACCCTTTTCATAAATTTAGAATTTAATTATTATATTTTTATTTTAAGTATTTAATTCTTTTATTTTTAAAATTTTAAAATTTAAGTTCAGATGTTAATAGTATTAATTTTATTTTTGTTAATTTTATTAACGTAAATTTTAAAATAAAAATAATCGTTTGAAAGTTATTTAACTAAAAAAGTAATGTTGTAATAAATTTAAATTTAACAAAATAATTTTAATAATATTAACAGTTATATCTAAATTTTAAATTTTTAAAAAATAAATAAATTTTAAAATTAAAAATACAAAACTATAAAAACTTAAACCTAATTTTTAACCCAAAACAATCCAAATCAACTTCTCTCAAAACATTTAACTAACAGATGCACGCAATATAATAGAAAATATGTTCAATTCAGCTAATGGTTAGTTTACTCATTCAACTTTCGAAATTTATATTTTTTATTTAATTTTTTATGTTTGGTTATAAAATTTTAAATTTCACATGTTCTTAGTAAAAAAATTGATTTAAAAATAATGTAATACAAAATTTTAAACTAAGGTTACATTTAATCTAAGGAAATAAAGATTATTTTTATTTTTATTTTCTAGGAAAATAAGAAACACTTGAATTATAATAATTGTAGAATAGGATTAAATTCGTCACTAAATTTTAAAAGTTGGAAGAATATGCAACGATGTCTTAACTCAATAGGAAGTTGAGATATTAAAATTTTGAGATCCTCAATTTGAATCACATATTAAGTAAATGTGTACATTCTATTCTATATTTATTTTGATCAGTTTGTGCTTAGTTAGTTGTTGAGTTAGTTATTCAGTTTCAGTGCTTAAATGGTTGATTTTGATTTAAACTGTTGATGTAATTATAATTTCAACAATGAAAATTCTAAAGAGTATAGAGACTTTGATTTGAACTAGATCTAGACCAAATTAAAATTGTCCAATGTTTGACCTTCGCTTGTTGGTTTTTTTGTCTCGATCTTTGTCGTTTCATTGGGTTGAGTGATAAAAAGTTCAATATTCTTTATAACTTTGAGTTTGAGCGTTATGATTTAAAAATGAGTTAATTCATTTTTTAGAGTTTGAACTTGATAATAGTTTCTATTTTGGGGTCTGAACTATATTTTTTCTAAATTAGTCATTATACTAAACAATTATTCCTACAATGGGTCATGAATTTTTTTTTGTAAAGTTAATCTCTAAAATTTTAATTATTTCCGTATTGAAACTTTAAATTTTTTTGAGTCCAACGTTTTTCATGGAAATCGTGAATTGATGAACTAAAAGAAATCAAATCTCAAAAAGAAATCAATTGCAAAAGATAAAAATAGAGGTGAGCATGGGCCGGGCCGGGTCGGGTTCGGGTCGAGCCCAACTAAAAATTTAGGCCTGTTCATTGGGCTCGGGCCGGGCCGGGCCGGGCCCAAAAAATGGGCCTAAAATTTTGCCCAAGCCCGCCTATATAAAATACTAAAACCCGGCCTGGCCGCCACCAGATTAATTTTTATATTATTTTATATAATTTTAAATATATATAATACATCAAAATATTAAAAATCAAAACAAATATTTTTCAACAAATTGAAAATAAATTTTAAAAATATGTAGACTTAAATAACACTAAAATAGATGCAACTTAACAAGGAAATGCCTCTAAAATAATAACAAAATTAACAAATGTCTTTAAAATAATAACAAAATTAACAATAAAATAAGTTTTATATAATATATAAACAATAACAACAAAATAATAGAAATATAATAGTAAAATGGTAGCAAAATAAAGAGAAAAACAATAAGAAAATAATATTTAAAAATATTTTTTTACTTTTAATGATTCGGGCCGGGCCTGAGCCAAGAAATTCTTACCGAGGCCTGCCCATTTTTAAACAGGCCTCATTTTCTCTTAAACCTATTTTTCTAGCCTATATTTTTACCCGAATCCTCCCATTTTTGGAAGGCCTTGGTAGGCCAGAATGCCCAAACCCATGCTCACTCTAGATAAAATTAACTTAGTAAAGAGAAAATCGAGCTCTAATACGATAACACTTGCCAAAGTTAAAACCCAAAATGCATTAACCCTTGAAATAAATATAATACAAAAAAAAAAAAAACTTTATTTTTTACTTAAAATTTAACTCGAATCTCTACTTATAACAACGAAACAAAATTTTGATTACCAGGCTGCTTCCGGTCGAACAAGATCAACGGTCAGGGATTGTCCTTGTTTAATTTAGCTTTGCTTTAACGCTATCCCGAGGCCACATCATATATTTCCAAGTGAGATGGTCTAAAATTTACTTGACAATTATACCCATGCATTTTAGCCACATAGAGGTCATAATTGCAAAAAAGCATGGGCATAAACGAAACGAGGATCGCTTTTCATTTTATTCTTTTCAAACCCCAGGTCAAGGGCACGTGTGATGGCTCAGGTTTTCAAAACGGCCATCGGTGTACTAAAACATTGCATGAAAACGGACACGCGTCAGTAGGTATGTACTTGTAGGGTCTGTATATACGTAGGGATTGAAAATATGGCGTATTCAAGTTATATATACTGTGTCATTTTTATACGGCCAGGTTGCATGGGTTTCATGTGCTACCCACCCGACAACATACGTCCACGCGTGCACCTCGTGTCATTCTTTATATTTTTTTCTTTAAAATAATAATTATTTCAAGAATTTCCTAATGTATATACACTTTATTAATACATGTAATGTAAACTAAAAAATTAGCTACTTCCCAAAATTAAATTAAATGAAAAGAAAAAGCATTTTTGAAAAAATTAATATATTAAAATACTTGTCGATATTGAACAAATTAATTTTTTTAAATATTAAAATAATTTCTTTTAATATTATGACCAGCTTCTGTTATTAATTTGTACCAGGAAATTGTGTTGACGACGCGCTAAACTTCACGCTCTTCCCTAATTAATTTTTGCTAATTATATTGATGTGTCATCATCATGATTAGAAAATAGTGTCCGTTCACACTGGAAATTAAGATTTAATTAAGCTTTCAAGAACTGACTTTCAAGGAGGGCTAATATGTGCATAAACAAAGAGTTAAGTTAAATCCAAATTTCAAGGACTGACTACATTGTGTGTCCCCCCACAATCAAACGTTACCCATGCTTACATCATTCTCGTAAATTATTCTAGTTTAATTTAAAAATCCAACTTATTTGAATTAAATTATATTCGAGTTTTTCATTTCTTAGTTGTTAAATCATTTTTCTAAATCATTATTTAAATAGACATTTTGAAGGGTTCATTGCATCACATATCTTTAAAGTATGACCTAAATTTTAATTAATTTCTAAACTTAAACATTCTAATTGGTTTTTAAAAGTATAAATTAAACCATTTCAAGTATAAATTTGAAAAGAAGTATATTTAAATATGTAGGTCAAATTATAAATACGTGTGATTACAACATGACCCATTTAGATCTAATATGTTATAAAAATAAAAAATAAGCATTTTAACGTATATGGCATTATTTTTTAATTAAATCCCAGTTGTTTATAGGTAGATATACACATATATCATTTGAATCACATGTTTAAAATATACTTTATATAAGTAAAAACACCATGGAGGCACTTATATTACAAGTCAAATTATATTTTGCTCCATCTATTCAAACTTGTCATTGTAATTAGATTAAAGACCGAACTGATCCTCTGTTAAAATTTTTATATATTTCTATTGTTAAAAACTGGTCAATGTACATTAGAATGAGGTACACGAGACACGCCACATGTAACCGTCTGTTTATTCCGTTTGCTAGGCCAAATTTTAATAGTAAAAATTGATGACATTTTTAACAGAAATGACTTATTTTCTCTTTGATTTAACATAAATAGACCAATTTACTCATTTTTAAAGTGAAATAGGATAAAATACAATCTAAATACTAGTACAGAGCCTTCATGGTACTTTTACCACTTTATATGATATCCAAATTATCATTTAACTAATAAACTAAAAGCTATGTAGGCGAAAAAGACCTAATTATTACAATACCGATACTTTGGGTACTTATATTGTAATTAACCCTACTTTCTAGTCACTACGGCGCCTATATAAATTGCATACACACACATTCATTTTACGCCCCAAAATCAAAAACCCCCAGTTCTTTTTCAGTGTGCTTTTCTAGTCTCTTCCACTTTGTTTGAATAATTGCAGTACTTTCATAAGCTAAGCCACCCAACACCACCATGGGAAGTGACATAGAGAGTGTTTGGCTCTTTGCCCTCGCATCTAAATGCAAAGCTTTTTCTCAACAGAACACTGCATGGCCAATTTTGATCATAGCTTTAGCTTGGCTGGTTATGACCATAGTGTATTGGGTTCACCCTGGTGGTCCAGCTTGGGGCAAATATAGGTTCAAAAAGTGTGCTATCACTACCATTAATAAGCCAATACCAGGACCAAGAGGGTTGCCTTTAATCGGTAGCATGAACATGATGGCTAGCTCTTTAGCTCATCATCGAATTGCTACCATAGCCGAAACATGTAAAGCCAAGAGACTAATGGCTTTTAGCCTCGGTGATACCCGTGTTATCGTTACGTGTAACCCGGAGGTGGCTAAAGAGATTCTTAATAGCTCTGTGTTTGCTGATCGGCCGGTGAAAGAATCGGCTTATAGTTTGATGTTTAACAGAGCAATTGGGTTTGCTCCTTATGGTGTCTATTGGCGAACACTGAGGAGAATTGCGGCTACTCACATGTTTTGTCCTAAACAAATAAAGAATTCCGAAGAACAGAGACGGTTCATTGCTGATGAAATGGTGAACTTATTCGGTCGTCACGGCCATGAACGAAGCTTCATCGTACGGGAAGTGGTGAAACGTGCTTCGTTGAATAACATGATGGTGTCGATATTTGGTCGGAAATATAAGTTGGATTGTGATAACAATGAAGTTGATGAACTTAGAGGTTTGGTTGATGAAGGGTATGATTTGTTGGGGACATTGAATTGGTCTGATCATTTGCCATGGTTAGCACAATTTGATCCTCAAAATATCAGGGTTCAATGCTCGAACCTTGTACCTAAAGTTAATGGCTTTGTCGGTGGAATCATAGCCCAACACCGAGCTCGAACTAACGAGGAAGCTCGTGACTTGGTCGACGTGTTGCTGTCTCTTCAAGGTGCCGATAAATTATCCGATTCCGACATGATCGCCGTTCTGTGGGTAAGCTATCGAATAGTGCAAGTTAATGGGATCATTTCAATTTTAGTCCCTTCTAATAATTATTCAATTTTATTTTTTTTTTTGTAGGAAATGATATTCAGGGGAACTGATACAGTGGCAGTGTTGATTGAGTGGATATTGGCTAGGATTGTGGTTCACCCTGATGTACAATCAAGGGTTCATGATGAGCTTGATAAGGTTGTTGGTAAATCAAGAGCCGTTGATGAGTCTGATGTGATGAACTTGATTTATCTAATGGCTGTGATCAAGGAGGTTCTAAGGTTACATCCACCTGGTCCGTTACTATCATGGGCTCGCTTAGCTATTACTGATACAACCGTTGATGGGTATCATGTGCCAAAAGGAACCATGGCAATGGTGAACATGTGGTTTATAGCAAGGGACCCACAAGAGTGGGCAGATCCGACTGAGTTTGTGCCCAATAGATTCGTGGCTAAAACGGGTGAGGTGGAGTTTTCCGTACTGGGTTCGGATCTTAGGTTGGCTCCATTCGGGTCGGGTAGGCGAACATGCCCCGGAAAGAACTTGGGGTTGACCACCGTCAGCTTTTGGGTGGCGACCCTTTTGCATGAGTTTGAATGGCTACCGTCCGATCAGAATTCCGTTGACTTATCAGAGGTTCTAAAACTATCTTGTGAAATGGCAAATCCTTTGAAGGTTAAAATTCGCCCTAGGCGTAAGTTAACCTAAGGCTATCACAATAAAGAAATGATCAGTACACTATCGGAGAAGAATGACACAAACAAAATTTATCTCTGCTGAATCGTTGTACTGTAAATACAAGTGATGGAAGTCTAAAATACAAAGTTCCCATGTATTAATTATTACTCTCTTCCTTTTTTTTATTACATAAAATCTAACGTCTTCCCAAATTGTTGGACAGTTTGTTTTGCATGGTTTTAACCATTTTCACTAACGTGGTAAAAAAGATGCATGCATGAATGCACCAAAGTAAAATGATGGTAATTTAAGACTGATGACGAATGCCGGGATAAGCTTTAATCGATTACTGTTTTCACTTTATGCTCTACTTTTCTATCGAAAAAAAATAAAACTTGATCTTTTATAGAAATAAAATTGATGAGTATATATAGTTTCACAAGTAATCATCAACAATGTTAAAGCCATTAAATAATTACTTGAAAGCACGTGCTAATATTTATTAAGATTAATCTTGACATTGAAAATCTTTTAAATGAAATTCATAATAATTTTAATATTATTCATAAATAAATTTAAAGTCAATTTATGCTAGGTCCAACCTCCTTAATTCCTCAATCACTTAAATATATTTAAATTTTAAAATATTTTAACAATTTTATTCAGTTGTAGAAAATCTAACTCTTTATTTGTTTTATCAATATATTTCTTTTGTCTAATTACATTTTTGGTTTTTGTACCCTTTCAATTTTTAAATTTTAATCACTATACTTTTAATTTTCTTTACTTCTCTGATATAACAAGTAAATTTGAATGCCACTTATAATTGATTTATATTAAATTTGAATGCCACTTATAATTGATTTATATTAAATTTTAGGGTAGACTTTAATAATACTTACTTAATTAGTAGTATGTTTTTATTTTGGTCACTTAACTCCATAAATTTTGTTTTGATCTAAATGCTTTGAAAAGAAGACGGTTGCTACTTCTCTCAATCATTTATTGGTTAATAAGTGATAAGTGATTTGTGTTTATTACTTTCAACTCAACCCTCTATGAAATTGATAACATTTCTACCTCATCCCACTTTTTAGTGTATTTTTAGCTCTTTATCAATAGTACGTTTGAAGTAGAGATGAAATTAGAAAAAAAATTTTGGGGTCGAAATTAAATTATAATTTTTACGATAAAAAAAGAAGTAATTCTACCATTTCGATAGACTATATCTTTACAATTTTAAAGGATTAAATAAATTTTTATAATTTTAAATGGACTAAAATATAATTTTACCTTTACTAATTTAAAATTTTAAAAGGACCATATAAAAAATTTTCATTTTAGGGTGGTCCCTAATTTCTCCACTAGTTCGAGAAAACAAAATAGTTATTCTATATTTAATATGTAGATCTACCTTATTAGATACTTTAATGTATTTATATTAAGAAAACTATAGCATAGGGATTTGCCCACAAAATCTTATGTAGCACAACAAAATCATTCCCATCTAACTACTTGATAGGACAGGGCGGAGAGGCCACAAATTAAGATTCCTTATTTAGTTTAGAATATATAGAAAACCAAATCATGTGAACGAGTCATGTACTTACTCATTTTTACCAGTAATTTATTTTGGTTATATTGTGATTTGTATTTTATTTTAACAAAATTTGAGTTACACAATTTTAATATAAATATATATAAGAAATTTTTAATTTTGATTTAATCATACACATTTAAAGAAATAAACACATTAATTTTTTATATTAAATAAATATAATTATTTATATATATAACATATAAACATAAAATGATGCTATATTATTAATTGTGTTAATAACCGTAGTTTATGTAAAACTTTAAAATTCATCGTTTTTATTGAACTTTTTTTTAAAAAGAGAGTATAAATTAGTAATAGATAGAGGGCAGATGTCAAATCAAAGAATGTTTAATTATATTGGTAATGTTGACTTTTAATTATAATAAAACATGATTAAAATGACAAATTGTCCAATTAAAACATGATTAAAATTTGCTTCTAACAAAATGGCAATTTATTAGATTTGGTATTATATGAATCAGTGATTATTATTTATTGGGTTGATTAATTACTAATTAATGCCTAAAAATAAACAATGGAATTAGTTGTTTTCAATTTTGGTCCCTTGCAAATAGAATTTTGCCAACAAAAATTACCTCAAAATATTTAATTATAGCACATACCTCACCTTGCAATCACATCATCCTACTCACCTTTGCTTCTAAAAAACAATCTTCTTCCTAAACAAACCAATTACGTGTTCCAATTGCATCCAACCTTTTTGTTTATTTCAATTTTTAGTCTTGCTTAAGAATGACCTTTTAGTAAATTTGGTATTGAAATTTTAATTTCATCCATCAATTTTAAAATGTTTTAATTAATTAAATTGTCAAACCCAAGTTAATATTTAATGTCCAAATTGATAGAAGGACCTGATTAGTATGATATTGATACTTTGTGAATTCAAAAAATGTTTCAAGTTTGGGAGTAACATAAAAATTGGGTAAGAAGTTAGGGGTGTTTGGTGTAATTAAGCCAAAAATTTAAAATATATATTAAAGCTTAAAGTATGGTTTGATTAAAGCTGTTAGCCCTTTTTTTCTACTGGTTGACGGTGGAGTTTGGTAGATTGATCTATTTAAAATACGAGCCAAGCTCGAATTCTAGGTTTAAAGTTCAAGCATGACCCAACCTATTATTTTTTTCATTTAATTCATATGTTAAATGATATGAAAAATCAAGATCAACTGATGGAAAAAAGCCAAGATCTTTAAATAACTTGTAAAAAGAATCAAAGAGATTAAAAGAAATGAAAAAGGAGTTAGAGGCCTTGGATTGCAAATTGGCCAAAGTTTTTTCTCTTTCTTGATGCACTCAATTGTAGAGACACATTATTTGTATATATTAATAATGTCATTGATTGAGTTGATGTCACAAGTTAACTCGATCTTAACTTTTAAAAAAATACCATGATAAATAATTGAAGTGCAATATTCTTAATCTAATATATTTACTTATTTAAATTTTCTTTTCCTCACAATTTAAACTATTTTTTTAATTTTAATTTTATAAATATTACATATTAACTTAATAGTATACACACCATTTGGATTCCAATGCCATATTAACTTATCATCTCCCTTAAAAATGCTAATAGGAATCTTGACACCCGAGTAATATCACTTGGTGCAAGGACACCATCTATTACAACCTTATCCCGCGCATCTCTTGATCCATTCATCAACTCCACAACTCTTAGTATCTTTCCAACCCATGAATTCGGAAAACATTTATAGATTCGTCATCTCCCAAGCGCCAACAAAAACTATTCTCCAAAGGACGCTTAGTAGCGTGAATACTCCTCCACATAAAACAAGGATTATTATCTTCATCCGCATTAAGAAAACCACTATTTGGATAATATTTAGCTTTAAAAATGTCGTAACCATTTTTTGGAAAACAACAAGGGGTTCGACTTCGGATTTTAAAAATGAAAAAAACCGGAGTCGCCACCAATCCCTTTTTGTTGAGGTGTGATCGGTCACCTCGTAAAATGGTTGTTTTAATAAGCAGTTTGATTTATCAAAACAACGATTTTGGTCTCTGAAATCTAAAAAATGAGTTCGAAGTCGGTTCACATACGAGGAAGGTTAGCACCCTCGTCGCCTAAAATTGGTACCAAAATGATTAATTAGTGTCTTAATGTCGGAAGTTTGAAAAGATTTTAAATTCGGATCTTTAAAAGCTGTTTGGATAGTTGAAGCGAAATTTGAGATTTCTTTATTCGAGGGATACAAACATCACATCTAGCACGTTAGGACACGATATTGAAGCCTTCGTAATCAAAGTTATCTCGGAGTTTGTGAAATTTATTAAAAGGATGTTTAGTATTTTAGTCAAACGGAAAATCGCAACCCAGCACGTTAGGGCACTATTTCCCGAATTTCTAAATACAAAACATTGCCTTATTTAAAAAAAATTTAAAGGAAATATGATAATTTTCAAAATGTATTTTTTTAATAATATAGCACAAGGCTAAGAAAACAAATATGGACGTAAACACGTTAATATAAAATCCTACTACTACTAACGATAACAATGACAATAATAATAAATAAACTAATAATATTAATAATAGTAATAATAGTAGGAAAAATAAAATGATAACACATACAATCATAATAATAGATGATAGTAATAGCAAACAAAAAAAAGTGAAAAAATAATAATAATAATAATAATAATAATATGGTAATAAATAATAATAAAATGATAACGAGTAATAAATGACATACGAATAATGATATAGTAATAATAATATAATAATAATAGTAATATAGCAAAAATGATAGAGAATAAAAATAATATTAGAACAATGACAATGAAAATATAAATAATACTAATAATAATATATAATGTATAAATAATAATGTAAAATAAAATGAAAGATAAAATGATAATAGTAATAGTCATTAATAAATAATGTAATATACATGCAAAAGAATAAGCAAATATATAATATAATATAATAGTAATAGTAGAGATATGGTAATAATAATATACATATAAATAATAATAATAATAGCGAGAGTAAAATAATAGTAAAATAATCAAAGTAATCAAAAAGGGGCCAAATCGAGTTTAAAACGTAAGTTCGGGGCTTAATTTGAAATAAAAAGAAAGAAAAGGGACCCTATTGTAATACGTAAAAAAAAGGAGGGACCAGAAGAGCAAAATCCCCCCCACCTGAAACGCGTAGCATAAGGGGGGTCAAAATAAAAATTCAAAAATTAATGGGCCGAATTAAAATAAAATAAAACTTGATTGCAAGAGTATAAAAAAGCGGAGGGACTGTGAGCATAAATTTCCCACTTGTAGAAAACACGCGGATCCTGAGGCGGTTCGGGTCGGTCGGATCGGGTTAAGGCTAAAACGACGTCGGTTTGGGGTTAAAGGCCAGCCCCAAAACGACGTCGTTTTGAGGGGCTATTTAAAGCCCAAAAGTAAAAAAAAATCAGTTGTGCAGGCACTTAAAAAAAAAATCCTTTCTCCTCTTTTTTTTTTCTCTGCAAAGGGGGGGAATCCGGTGGGATTCCGTAGGGCCGTCAAGGTGCGTCAAACCACCGATATCTGATGGTCGAAAATTCTCGACAGGTATGTTTTTTTTTCTTTTTTGTTATTTTTTTTAAAGGTTTCAAAAAGAAATAAAATAAAAATATTAGTATTGAAATAACTAAAAATAGAAATGGAAGAACGAAAAACAACCTTCTGAAAGTTCTTTTCTTCTTTTCGATTGTTGATGGTTCAAAAAAAATCTCCCTTTTACATTTGGTGTTTTTGATTTTTCTGTAGAAAAAAGAAGATCCCCATTTTACATTGTTTCATTCGGTTTTTATAGCCAGAATTGAAAAAAAAAATAATAATACAATATTTCCTATTTTTACGCCATTGTTGTGCATTGTTGCGTCTTCTTTTGCGAGTTATGGGGGCGGTGGTGATGGGACGATGGCCGGTGAAGCAGTGGGGGTTGCGGTGGATGGGACTGAAGTCAGGTTTGGTGGCTGCTGGTAGCTAGGGTTTTCAGAAACCCTAGCATTCTGAATTTTTTTTTTAATTTTTTGGGCCTTCTGGGCCACTTGTAAATTGGGCTTTAAGGTGCAATGGACCGGGCAATTTTGGGTGCCTACAAAAAACTCTACTCAAAAGAGACTCATGAAACGTGATAAATATTCACGCTTGTTTTTCAAGCATCGCAAGATTATTAATTTTAAACATTATGTTTTTTATTTATTATATTATTTTTAAATATACACCCGTATTCTAAATTTGTGGTTTCCGTACACATACGTGTAATAGAATTTCTAGTGATGATGATGATAATGATGAACTAGAAAAAAAAGATAAATTTGTCCTATGGGACCCTTAATCAACCTACAATTAAAAACGTTAATAATCTGACGAACTCTCTATAAACCTCTGGAAGGACTCCTAAAAACGTCAACAAATATATATGGTATTAATACCATGCACTGACTTTACCTGAACCCATGTTTCAAAACCCATAGTTTTAGTCAAGTTGAATTAGGGAACTATATATGATGTTGATATCATGCATCAATCCTACCTGAACCCGAATTATGTACCGATTGATCTCAAATGGGAATGGGTTTATTTTATTATTATTTTCAAGGGGATGCACAGAATCGAACTGGGCAATTGTGATGCTCTGCCTCAGTCGTGTTTCAAAATTACTATTTATCCCTTTTATTGACCTCTTTGTTTAAAATTGACAAAATACATTTTGATCTCTTCTAAAATAATAATAATTCAATTTAGTCCTTTTTTAATACAAATTCTCAACTTTAATTCAAAATTTTATATATTTTTATCTTGATCTCCTAACTGCTTGCACTCCATTGCCATCCCTATCCCTTGTACTGTACCTATGGACATGGATGGTGACCAGCAAAAGAAATCCAGGGACTAAAAAATAAAACACCAAATGACTTCTCTTTGTCTGGATAAGGAGCAATTCGGCTTCTTGAGGAAAGATGGGAATTTATGTCCACTTTGTCGAAACCATTTTTTAAAAAGGTCGACTTTAATCTTGAAAACGAAAACGAACATGGGAGTCACCACCAATCTTTTTTATGAGGTGTGATCGGATCACCTCGTGATTTGATAGTTTTAATAAGAGGTTTGATTTATTAAAAC
Source organism: Gossypium rotundifolium (assembly GCA_025506655.1). Taxonomy (NCBI): domain Eukaryota; kingdom Viridiplantae; phylum Streptophyta; class Magnoliopsida; order Malvales; family Malvaceae; genus Gossypium; species Gossypium rotundifolium. The sequence continues at coordinate 32,995,191 of CP106733.1, read as the reverse complement.
AATGTTTTTTGACCTACGAAAATCCAGAAAATGGGTTCGAGAGTCGGTTACACACGAGGAAGGTTAACACCCCTGTTACGCCCAAAATTGGTACCTAATTGATTATTTGATGTCTTTATGTCGAAAGTTAAAAAAACTCGGAAAGAATTTAAACTACGATCCATCTTTGTATTATGTCATTTTTGCTTACAAATTACTTGAATAAATCAAAATAAACGTTAAAGACCCTCTCGTTTCGAGATAATGAAATCTCGTATCCCGTAAGTTAGGAAACTATATTTCAAATCTTCGAGCATAAGCTTGCCTTCGTTTCTTATTTTGAAATCTTATGGATTTCTAAATATAAAAAGATATTCGGTTATTTAGGTTTAATGAGGAAATTGAAATCCCGTAAGTTAGGGTACGTTTCTCAAACTTCCCAAATTCCGAACATTGCCTATTTTGAAAATTTGTTTGATTAATATTAGGTATAATGTTTAAAAAATATACTTATTTTGTTTAAAAATAATACATTAATAAATAAATATATCCAAACTTAAAGTGTAGTATGATGATAAATGGAATATTTTAATGATACGAACATGATTGTAATAATAACAATTATATTAATGATCAAATTGTATAATCAATAAAATAAAATATGAAATCTTAAAATAAAACAAAATAAAATGGAAAATGCATGATAATAATAATAAAAACTAAATAGAAAATAATATTAAGAATAAAAATAAAAAATATAGCAACAAAAATGCAAAAATAAAAGAAATTAAAAAATGATGTTAAAAATAATGACAATAACAAATAAGCAAGTATGTAAACAAATCTAATTCTTATAAATAAATAAATCAATGAATGAGCGAATAAATAGTGAAATAAGAATAACAATAATAAAATCATAAAAATAAAACAAAATAATCATAATAATAATAATAATAATAATAATAATAATAATAATAAAATAAATGGAAGTGCCTCATAAAAGGAAACAAATCAATTTTAAATAAATAATAAAGAACAATAAGTAAAAGGATTAAATAAAATAATATATAAAAAATCAAGTAAAATAATGGGATCAAATTGGAATTAAAGCAAAATCACGGGGCTAAATTATAATAGATAAATAATTGAAAAGGACTAAATTGAGACTAAAATAAAGTTGAATGGCCAAATTTAAAAAGAAAAAGGGAATCGGGGCCTAAATGTAACGCGCGTAAAAGAAGGGGGACCAATTGGGAAATTATTCCCTGTTTCCAAAACGCAGCGTTTTAAGCCTAAATCGAGGGATTAAATTGAAAATAGAATAAAACTAGCGAGGCAAAATTAAAAGAAAAAAAAAGGAGTTGATTGTAAACCACTTAGAAAGCGGAAGGACCAAAAGCACAATAAGACCACTTCACAAAAACACGCGGATCCTCTAGAGCGGGTCGGGTGGCGCGCGGGTCATGTCCAGAACGACGCCGTTTTGGCGCTAAAACACCTAAGGTGAAACGACATCGTTTCAATAGCTTTATAAAAGTCAAATTTTTTTTAAAATATTCATTTCTCTTTTCTTTCAAAAAAAGAAAAAAAAAAACAAAAGACTCTCTCTAAATTCTCTTTGCCCCCTCCCCTTTGTCTGTGAGCTCCGGCGTGGTAGCCACCATCCACCGCATCAACGCCATTGCACGGGCCGAGCTCAAAGATTCCCTTTTTTCGGCAATTTAAAGGGTGTAATAGGCCTAATTTGCCCGAGCCCATTAACCAAATTTAAACCCAAAACAAAACAAAAAAATTAAAGCCAAATAAAAACTAATAAAATAATAGCCCAATAATAAAAATCCAATACAATAAAATTACAAACCCAATAAAATAAAAGTCCAAGAGGCCCAAATACCCGATTACAAGCCCATTAAGCCCAATTATCTTAAAAATTGAAACCCTAGGGGTTTGCGAGAATACTCTAACGTCATAACCCACGAATACCAAGACGCGTGCTTGCACCCACGCCACAAAGCACTCGAGCCACCCGCCTCCAGTGAGGCACACACGCACACAAAGAAGCAAAAAAACAAAAAAGCCAACCAAGCAAATGTAATACAAGAAGGCGGCAATATTTTTATTTTATTTTTCGATTTATATTCGGTTATAAATAGGACCGAAATGAAAGGAAAAAGGGATCCCATTTTTTTTATATGTACGAACGCATATATTGAATACAAAGGAAATCAGAATAGAGAAAAAAGGGTGATTTTCGATTCTAACTTCTTTTAGATTTCAGATTTCATTCCATTGGATCTCGATTTGTTTTTTTTTTCTTTTGCATGCGTAAGCAAAACAGAGGCATAGGGTATAAAATAGAAAGAGGGAGGAGATTACCTTTGATTTGCTTGAAAAATAGAGGTTTTCGGCCTTTCGACCGCTGTATACGATGGCGCCGATAGTATGGCGTGATGTGCGGACTATACGAGTTAAGGTGAAATCGCCTAGGTTGAGAGAAGGGGAAAGAGTTTTCAGATTTTTTTTGTTTGAAGGATGAAATGATTTTTTGTAAAGAAATTTTAATTCAAATAGTATAATAAAATGGTACCGTTTTGGGTTAATACACCCTGGCAAAAAACGACGTCGTTTTGAGCCATTAGATCCGCGTGTTGACCCGACCCAGGGAAAGGATCTGCGTGTTTTATGAGAATGGGATAATTGCCCTTTTGGCCCTTTTGCATTTTATTTCTTTTTAATTAAGTTTTATTTTATTTTAATTTCGCCCTTGATTTTTATTCTGTTTTCATTTTAGTCCCCGTCTAAACGCAGCGTTTTGGCGTCAGGAATATTGAATTTTTAATCCTCGTTTATTTAAGCGTATTTTATTTAAGTCCTTGATTCTTTTTATAATTTTATTTGTTTAAAAATTATTCTTTTGATTTTATTTTTATTTCAATTGGTTTTTTTTAATTTTATGTTTCATATTCCTTAATTTATTCATTTTAAATAAAAGCAGTTCTAACATAATACTTTAAAATATTTTATTAAATTTACTTTGTTTTAATATGTTATTTTTATATTTCCATTTGTGTATATTTTATTAGTTTTATTGTAATTTATTTTCAAATTCTCTTTTATATTACTCCATTTTAAAATCCGTATAATATTTAATTTAAATACTCGATCAAATTACATTAAATTATTTAAATTATATATTCTTTTTATATGCATATATAATTTATATCAAATTATTTATATATATTATGGAGTTCATATTATTTTCATATCGTATTTTCTTTTAAATCTATTTATATGTATAGGTATATTTTAAATTTATTTATTCATATAATTTATTTCCTCTTAAGTCCATATTTCATTATATATTTTTGTTTATTTGAAAACCTTTATATATTATTATTTTTCATATATAAATTATTTATATTAGGTTTTTATTTCATATATTATTTATGTAGATTAATATGTTATTTTGTATATTATTTACTTTGATTTTCTTTGTACATAATATTTATTTGCAAATTCATTTATATTATTATTTCATATACTAGTTATTTTCATCTTTGTTTTTTTTTAAAATCTATTTCAAACTCTATCATGTGTTGTTTATTTGTAAATTTTATTTATATAATAGTTCTTAAATTGCTTTTATATCATATTGATTCCAAGTTGCCTGTCATTTATATTATTATTATTTTATTCATCCACGTTTGAAGACTTGCCATATTTTATTTTAATTCGTTTTAATTAGCATATTTTTAGCTTTCGTTGTTTCTTGATTAAATATGTTGTTATTTTCAAAATAGAAATTGTGAGATTATTATTTTGTATATTTTGAATCGTATGTTCATATTATTATTCTTGTCATCCATTTGCACAAAGTTGTATTTACATATTATTATGCTCGATATTATATTTTTTTCTCATTCTCGAATAGTGATTCAATAAAAGTATTTTGAGTCAATTTTAAAATCGTTTATTTAAAAGTTTGTAAAACAAGCAATATTTGATGTTTGGAAATTCGAGGAATTGTGCCCTAACGTGCTGGGTTTCAGTTCTTCATTTGACCAAATAATTAAATACCCTGTTGATCGCATGATTTAGAAATTGCGAGATGATCTTGGTTTCGAGATTTAAGATGTCATATCCTAACGTATTGGATATGGTGTTTTATTCCTTCGGAACGAGAAAATCTTAAATTCCAACTCAAATTAATCAAACATTTTTCAAAAGGAATTACATTTTAATTTTTTTCCAATTTTCAACATAAGGACATTAGTCAATCAATTTGGTACTAGTTTTGGGCGTACGAGGGTGTTAATCCTTCAACATACGTAACCAACTCCCGAACCTGTTTTTCTATTTCGTAGACCAAAATTAATTTTACAAGGTGATCCAATCACACCTAAACAAAAATAGGTTGGTGGCGACTCCATATCTTGTTTTAAAGTCGATCCCGTTTTTCTAAACATAAAAATGGTTTCGACAAATGGTAAACCTCCATTTCTTTTATTTATATGTATATATATATATATATATATATATATATGTATGTATGTATGTATGTATGTATGTAAAAAGGATTTAAAAATAAAATAGAAATATAAAAAGATCTCCTCTTAACTTTTGATTTGATTTTGTGTGTTTTTTATTAAAATAGATTTGTAAAGAATGAAAATGAGCAGAAAGTAAAAGAAAAGCGGAACAAAAAAAAAAACCTTTCTTCAGATCTATTTCTTTTTTATTTTCTTTTTTTTATTTCACTATTTTTTTGTTTTTCTCTGTCCCAAAAAATATAATCGAGTCTTGGGGCTTTTTATAGCCGAAAATACAAGTGATTTGGTTTATTGCTTGCTATTCGGTTTATCTCTGCTTTTGCTGTTTCTTGCCACTTTTGTCCTGTTCTATTGCTTTGTAGGTATCAGGGAGGAAGTCAACGAAGCAGAGGTTACCATTTTGGTGCAAGATGCCAAGAATGGTGGTCTTCGGGCGACGAGCGTGCTGACTTAGCACTTGAAGGCAACAGCGCACAAGGAAAGAGGGGCTAGGATTTCTATTTTGAAAATAATTTTGGGCCATTGGTCGCTTTGGGCCAGTGTAATTGGGCTAGTGTAGTTGGGCTGAGGATTTTTGTATGGGACTTAAACTATTATTATTATTTGGTTTTAATGTGTTAGGGCCCCGGGCAAATTTAGCCCGTTACAGCTACCGCTCTTTGCTCATTGACGTGTAGGAAATGACTTTAAGAAGGGCCAATTTTATCTGGTCTCGACGAATCTCAACTTCTTGGTGTTCATCTTCTTTAAGTAGCCTCTTTCTATCCCACTGCAACTTCAGGGGGATAAGATTTGTAGCTTTAATCTACTCTACTGCAATTTCAAATAGATAAGATTTGCTATCTTCAATTTGCCCCACTGCAACTTTAGGGGGATAAGATTTATAACTTCAACCTGCTCTACTGCAACTTCAGGGAGATAAGGTTTGTGGTTTTAATCTGCTTCACTGCAACTTTAGGGAGATAAGATTCGTAACCTGTCTTCAATTTGCTCCACTACTACTCCAGGGAGATAAGATTTGTAAATTTGTAGCTTTAATCAGTTCCGCTGCAACTTCAAGGAAATAAGATTCGCTACGACGACTGCTCCACTACAACTTAAGGGAGATAAGATTTGTGGCTTTAATCTACTCTGCTGAAACTTCAGGGAGACAATATTTGTTATCTTCAATTTGCCCCACTGCAACTTCAGGGGGATAAGATTTATAACTTCAACCTGCTCCACTGCAACTTCAAGGAGATAAGGTTTGTGGTTTTAATCTACTCCTTGTAACTTCAAGGATATAAGATTTGTAAATTTGTAGCTTTAATCAGTTCTGCTGCAACTTTAGGGAAATAAGATTCGCTACGACGATTGCTCCACTGCAACTTCAGGGAGATAAGATTTGCCATGATGACTATAATTCGTTCCACTATAACTTTAGGGGTATAGGATTTGTGGTTTCACTGATCTATTGCACTGTTCTTTGAGGAACATGACCTGTAGAATCCATTTCATGGGCCTATTTATGCCTATTGATTAGGATGTCATGAACAGAATGAATCAAATGCTCCTAACTAGATGTGTATGAATGATATTTGCATGAATGCAGAATGTTATTTTTTGAGAATGATCAATTTTTAATGTTCAGGTTGCCATTGCTTGATGTTTATCAAGGTTCCATTACTGATGTGTTATCATGCCTTCTTGTTCATCTGGTATCTTTAACAGAAAATCCAAAGAAATAGTCATCATTTAGACTATTTGTTCTCAAATGTTTCCAACCCCTGAGTTTGGTTAGTTCTTGAATAGTGGTCCTATTTTCAAATCCTTGTACTATTTTAGAAAACCTTTCAGAGCAATATGCAGAACTCCCTTTACTTGAATAAAAGTAGTCCATTAATCGTTATTTCAATGTAAAAATGCTTGAAAAAGAATGTAGTAATGGACAAGATCGAAGTTTATTAGGAGCAAGGAACGAAATGAATAGATTAATCAACATAGCAATTTTGCTTAAATACAAAGTGAATAAGATGAAAATAGGTGCCCCGGATGTCATAGCATGAGTTTCTTTACACTAACTTCCCGAGGACCCTTTTGAACTCGATATGTGTTTCGGAGATCCAAAATACTTTGTTGATGCCCAAGACGTAGCATCTCTTCTCCTTGTTCATTCGGGGACTACCGCATGCCCTATTTTTTATCAAAATTTGAATTGCCCTTTTTTTGGGTTTTCAATTCAAAACCCATTTGGTCTTAAGGTGCCCTTTGCGAGTTTTCACATTGGCCTCTCCTTTTTTTTAGGTGAAGCATTTCTTGACTGAGTCTAAATTCACAGGATTGGGCAAAATTTTGCCATCCATTTCAGTCAAAATCAATACTCCTCCAGAAAAGGCCTTCTTTACCACATAAGGTCCTTCCCAATTTGGCATTCAATTCCCCATGAAATCTTTTTGTATAGGCAAGATCTTTTTTAATACTAAGTCCCCCTTATGGAATCCTCTAGGACGAACCTTCTTATTATAAGCTCGCATCATTCCCTTTTGGTACATCTGACCATGACGGATGACTTTTAACCTTTTCTCCTCAATCAAGTTTAGTTGATTATATTGGGATTGGACCCATTCTGCTTCATCTAACTTTAACTCTGCCAAAACTCAGAGAGAAGGAATCTCGACTTCTATGGGTAAAACTGCCTCCATTCCATAAACGAAAGAGAAAGGCGTTGCCCTTGTTGAGGTCCTGACAGATGTGCGATAGGCATAGAGGGCGAATGGTAACTTCTCATGCCAATCTTTATAAGTCTCAGTCATTTTCGCCACGATCTTCTTGATATTCTTATTGGCTGCCTCCACTGCACCATTCATTTTTGGGCGATATGGTGATGAGTTGTGGTGTTTGATCTTAAACTAACTGCAGACTTCTGATATCTTGCTGTCGTTCAAATTTAATGTGTTGTCAGATATGATCCTTTCTGGCACTCCATATCGACATATGATCTCCTTCTTTAAAAACTTGTTGTCTGCCGATTTCGTGACATTGGCATATGAAGCGGCTTCTACCCACTTGGTAAAGTAATCGATGACCACAAAGATGAATCGATGTCTGTTAGAAGCTTTAGGTGAAATTGATCCAATGACGTCCATGCCTCATATAAAGAAAGTCTAAGGACAAGTCATAACATGAAGAGATGAGGGATGTACATGAATTTTATCTTTGTAAATTTAAAACTTGTGGCATTTCTTGGCGTAATTGATGCAATCTCATTCCATGGTGGACTAATAATACCCGAATCTTATGATTTGTCTGGCCATTGTAAAATCATTGACATGTGTTTCGCAAACACCCTCGTGAACTTTTTCCAAAATTTGCTTAGCCTCGACAGCGTCTACACATCTTAGTAGCACCTGATCCTTTCTTCTTTTATATAGGATCTCCCCATCTAAGACATAGTCATTAGTCAGCCTTCTCAACGTCTTTTTATTATTCTCAGTTGCTTGGTCAAGGTATTCACAATTTTTCACATACCGAAATATGTCATTGTATTAATGGTGATCGTCCTTTTCTTCTTTTTTTTTGATGTTGTAACAATGAGCCGGAGCCTCATAAATACTCATCTGGATAGGCTTTACATTCTCTTGTTTGTTCGCTTTGGCCATCGAAGCCAAGGTAGCCAAGGCATCTGCCATTTGATTTTTATCTCGTGGGAGATAACAAAGGGTGACATCATCAAACTCCTCGATTAACTCAAGAACCAACTTTCGATACTTGATTAATTTGGAATCTATTGTCTTATATTCTCCCTTGAGTTGATAGATCACTAGTGCAGAATCTCCATATACCTTTAGCACTTTGATTTCACGTTCTATGGCTGAGCGGATACCCATGATGCATGCTTTGTATTCAGCCATATTGTTTATGCAATCAAAATCCAATTTGCTAGTGAAGGGATAATGATCTCCATTTAGGGATATCAAGACTGCCCCAATTCCGTTACCTACAGCATTTGAGGCTCTATCGAAGTTTAGCTTCCAAGAATGACCTTCTTGCGAGTCTTCTTCAGTGTTTGCAACGTATATCAAATCTTCATTTGGGAAATCAAAGTTCAAAGGCTCGTAATCCTCTAGAACTCTACTGGCCAGAAAATCTGCTATTGCGCTTCCTTTGATCGCTTTCTGGTTCACATAGACTATGTCAAATTAGGAAAGCAGAATTTGCCATCGGGCCATTCTTCCATTTAGAGCAGTCGACTCCATCATGTAATTTAGAGGGTCTAGCTTTGAGATGAGCCAAGTCGTGTGGTACAATATGTACTGTCTCAATATTCGGGTTGTCCAAATCAGGGCACAACATAACTTCTCGATTGGCTAATATCTTGTCTCACATTCAGTGAATTTCTTACTGAGATAGTATATCACTCTTTCTTTCCTTCCCGACTCGTCATGTTGACCAAGCATTCATCCCATAGAATTCTCGAATACTGCCATAGTATCAGCAGTCTATCTAGGTTAGGTGGCATCAGTACTAGGGCATTGGACAAGTAATGTTTGACTTTATCGAAAGTCTTTTTGGCACTCCTCATCCCTAACGCCTGGGTTGTGTTTCTTAAGGAGACGGAATATGGGGTCGTATTTCTCAATTAGCTGTGAAATGATCCGGGTAATGTAATTTAGTCTTCCTAGGAAACCTCGAACTTCTTTTTAGGTATGTGGTAGAAGCAATTGTTGTATAGCCTTTACTTTGTCTGGGTCGATCTCAATCCCCTTTTCACTGACTATAAATCCTAGTAGTTCTCCCGACCTAGCCCCAAAAGTACATTTTGCTAGATTGAGCTTCAGTTAGAATTTCCTCAATCTTAAAAACAATTTCCTCAAGATTTGTATATAATCCTTCTCTGTTCGGGATTTTGCGATCATATCATCTACATAAACCTCGACTTCTTTGTGCATCATATCATAAAACAAAGTTAACATGGCTCTTTGATATGTTGCTCTCGCATTTTTAATCCAAATGGCATCACCTTATAGCAAAAAGTTCCCCATATGGTTACGAATGTAATTTTCTCCACGTCTTCAAGATGTATCTTTATTTGGTTGTATCCCGAAAAACCATCCATGAAGGAGAACAGTGAATAACCTGTCGTGTTGTCCACTAATGTGTCAATATGTGGAAATGAAAAATTATCTTTCAGGCTGGCTTTGTTCAAGTCCCTATAGTCCACACACATTTGTACTTTCCTATTTTTTTTAGGGACGGACACGATATTGGCTACCCATTCTGAGTATTTAACTACCCGTAAGAAACCAGTATCGAATTGTTTATTGACTTCCTCTTTTATTATCAGTAAAACAATAGGCCTCATCCTTCAGAGCTTCTGTTGAACTGGCTTGCACTCTTCTTTTATGGGGAGCCGATGTACCACGATATCAGTACTTAACCCGGGCATATCTTGATATGACTATGCGAAGACATCCTTAAATTCTTGGAGTAATTCAACGAGGTCTTGCTTCGTTTCTGCGGTAATACAAACTCCTATCTTCACCTCTTTTTCCTCTCCTAGGCTCACAATTTCCACTGACTCTTTATAAGGCAAGATTTGTTTCTCCTCTTGTTCTACTATCCTTAATAGATTAGGAGATAGGTTACAGTCTCGATCATCTTCAAAGTCTTAAGAATTCTCCGTGCACATATCTTGCTCAAAAGGAGATTCTGAGTCAGTAGCAATGTCGCTTATATCATTGGTATCTGGTGACCTGTTATAAGGATAAAAAAAAATCCAAAGAACAAAAGAATCTAAGAATAATTATTTGTATGGTATGATTATGAATTAAATGAAAAGAATAAAAGAATATTTGCTCAAAATGATACATAAAAATACACTTTATTGAAATAAAGATTTTGGACCTAAGCCTATTTCACAAAGGATTCTTATTGCTCCTAAGCTTAAAGCAATAAGCATGTTTTGAACATTACTCTGTATTAGCTCTAAAAACTACAGGAATCTTTTTCGCAGTCTAATTGTTCAAAACACTTCCAGGTACATAGGGGCAGATGTCTGATAAATTTTCTCCCCCGATCCCTTCTTCAGATATGGGTTGATGTTCAGGTTTCCCAACATTTCTTCCTCAGTCTCTTCCCTTGGCATCTTTCTTTCCAGATGAATAGTTCCTCCAGATATGAACGTCTTGAATATATAAGGAAAGGTCATCGGTTCCCACTTGACATTTTCCCGCTCAATCGCGCTCTTCTCCTTTCTTGCTTCTTCTCCATCTCTTTCTTCCTTTAACTCGCATCTGGCTTAAATCCTAAACCAAAGCAATCTCGTTTGTCCTTCAGCATAGTTGCCTCGACCTTTCCTTATAGGCATTTTCCAAGTCTTCTCCCAGGCAAAACTCATTTACTGATTGTTATTTGCAGGCTCATCCTTGTAGTTTTAAATATTTTGGGCATCGAGATCTTGTTCCCTTCGACGATGAAGGTTGCATTCACAAATTCCAACGATCGGAATGAACATTCCATCGCTTTATCATTCATCCCTACGTACGGCGCATCGCTGGTTACTGATCCAAGACCTCCCCAATAAATAATTATAAGAAGGCTTAATGTCCATCACTAATAAATCTACTTCATACGTGTTTAGACCAATCAAAAGACCTATCACTCTCCTTTCGGTACCATCGAATGCTCTCACTATGTTTTGACATGTCTTCATATGAGAGCTATCCACAGGTAACCTATTCAGGGTGGATAGGGGTAGGACATTTAGTGCAGATCAATTATCAATTAACACACCGAAATGTATACCATTTGCAGCAGGTGGTGATGTGCAAAGTCTTTATAGATCCCGTGCCCTATGGTGGTATCTTATCATCATTGAAGAAGATAAAATTGTCGACACTTATATTATTGACTAGGCAGTCTAGCTTGTTCACAGAGATATAGTTAACGACATAAGTTTCGTTTAGCACTTTTATTAACGCATCACGATGTGTCTCCGAACTTAAGAGTAAAGCTAGCACTGAGATGCTAGCCGATTGCTTATGTAGCTATTCTACAATGTTGTACTCGCTATGCTTTAAGATTTTAGAAATTCCCTAGCCTCGTTTTTAGTTACTGGTGTCTTTTTCTTCTTTTGTTCAGCCATTAGGGTCTTTCCTTTAACAGGCTCAGCTCCTACATTTGATGGATCATAACGCCTCCTACTACGTGTTTAGAAACCCACCTCTTGACTTTCTTCTGAAGCACTAATCGTGCCCTCTTCTCTCAGAATCGCCACGTTGCAGTTATAATTCCAGGGAACCTTATTGTTATCCTTTTAAGGAAAAGCTACAAGTTTTTGGATTATGACCCTTGGTGTCATTTGCACTCCAGCTTCATTGATTCTTGGTCGTGAAATGATAACCACTAAGTGGTTGACTTTATAGACCTTCTCTGTTGATGTAACATCCTAAATTTTTGGGCCTATGCGTTTAATGGGTGAATATGTGGAATGAGTTAATTTAAGTGTTAGGGGTCCAAATTTAGAATCAGAGGCCTTGATTAAAATTATCTGTTTGGGCATTATAAGGTTTAAAAGGTAGTATCTATGTTTAAAATACCAAAGTGGGCTTGTGGCCCAATCTTAGGAGGTGACGCCACACACAAGGAGTAAGGGGCCCAAATTTAAGTTTCATGGAGCCCAATTCTTTTAATTTAAGTTAGCTAAATTTTGGGCATTAGGATTAGGTGGAGTGGATGGCAACAAGGCTAAAATTTAGGGGTTTTAATGTTTAAAATATGTGGATAATAAGTAGATAAAGGCTAAGATCTATGGATTTTATGATTAAAATATGTGGATAATATCTTTGATAAAGGAGGAGGAGTTAGAGATAATTAAGTATCTTTTAGATGAGCTAGTAGATTAAGATAAAGGAGAAAAGTTAGGAATTTATCTACAAAGAGAGTGATGGCCAAGAATCCATCACGAGAGGAGTAAAGAAACCACTACTACATGGCAAAGGGTTGCCGAATTTCCTATAAATAGGGGGCTAGTCGCTTGTTTCGACATTAAATCCTCTCCTTTTGTGCCAAAATTCCTTAGCTTCTTTTCTCCAAATTTCTTTCTCCAATTTCTCTAAAAGCGAAAACTCCATTATTCTCTTCTTTCTTCTAAAAGCCAAAACTCCATTATTCTCTTCTTTCTCCTAAAAGCGAAAACTCTATTATTCTCTTCTTTCTTCTAAAAGTGAAAACTCCATTATTCTCTTCCTTCTCTAAAAAGCCAAAATATCTATAGTTTTATTTTATTCATCCTATTTGAGAAATTGTTCTATACTTAAGATTTAAATCCTCCATTAACATTGTCGAATTCTCTTTCTAGTACTAATTAATCTCCTAAGTTAAGGTAAGAGTAGATTTTTTTATTAGTTCTCATAATCTATTCTGGTTTTGAAAAGGAAAAAGCTGAAAGCTAATAGTTTAATGGTTTATGATGGCGGCAAGTCGGGATTTGAAGGAAGCCTAGTCGACTAGATCTAAAAGTCAAATTCATAAGTCTCCAATTTTGGGATTTTAAGGTAAGAAGATTTTCCTAGATTTCTATTAGATTTCATCATTATATACAAGATTTTAACTTTATAAGGAGGATTAATGATTAAATATTATTATAGTAACTCTGATAAGGATTTATGATGGAATTAAATATGGATCAGGCAAAAGAATGAATCCCTAAGTTTAAGAAACGAGCAGTATCTACTATTCGAGATTGGCCAATTGGTTGTGGACCGGCTTCTGGACAACATCTTAGGCAGATAGCAGTTGTGTCAACTAAGGATAGCATCGATATAGAAAGCCTCGTTTTATCGGTAATCAGGTGTGTAGATTCTTGACACATAAGCTTTGTTATATTATATGTATGTTATGGGCTAAAAGCTGGAAAAAGTGTGTAGATCTCTATCACACTAGTTAATCTGAATTATATGTATGTTATGGGCTAAAAGCGAAAAATGAGGTCGTATGAGCGATCGTATTACCAGAAAGGGTAGGCAACGGATGCAGTGCGTAATCATAGAAACTTCTCTATGTGTATCAAGTATGTAAAATATGTGATCCGTTTAGATAGTTTAATGTTACGATTCTTGCATGTATGCATGGGATGGGATTGATTGATTTCTGAAGGGGAGCAAGTCATGAGGCGATCGGTGGCTTTGCCACATAGGTCACATAGTGATCTGTCTTTATGACAAAAGACAATTGTCGATATATTATTAAGGTTGCCTGATCGATGGCTTCGCCACATAGGTCACATAGTGATCGATCTTTATGATGACGACAAATTGTCGATATGGTGTGTAGCAGATGGAGGGTTGATTGTAGAAATCCCCATGGTGTGATGGTTGGTACGGGGGTGTGTAAAGGATGGACTCATAGGTTTGGGATGGGCCATGTTACATATTTTGTTACCCTTGTATACGGGCCAAGGCTTATAATGTGTTTGTGGGCCTCAAGCCTTTTTATGTGTTCTCGGGATTTGCACACTGAGTCTTGGTAACTCAACCTTTTATTTTTCCCAACATTTCAGGTGAGCAGTAGATCGTGAACATGGGAGCCGAGGTGGACTCGAGGGGCCATCAAGTTTTATTTCTACAAATTATTTCGGGATTTCTTTAAGTTTATTTTATTTTTATTTGGGATTTTTTTAAGGCCCCTAGTTTTTATTCAACTAAGAAGTTTTCAATGTTATGCAACTTATAAATTTTATGTCAATGTTTATTTATACTTAATAATACTAATATAATATTTTATTTTTAAAATGTCACTTATTTACTCTAATAATGTCTAATTAACTTACGACTTCCAAAACCAACAAGGCAAAAGTTTTTAATGTACAAGCCGTGACACGCCAGATCCAAATCGAAATGCATGGTAGGGGTGGGGTGTTATGATTGACCTCTCTTCAAGCGCATATATCTCCTTCTTCCGAGCCCTTGTCATATTTAAAGAATTCTAGCTTCTTATTATCTATCAGATTTTGAACTAGAGTCCTGAGCTCAATGCACTCTTGGATTTCATAACCCTCCTTAGCATGGAACTCATAGTAATCCCTCATCCTTTCAAGTCTCTCTTCTAAATCCTATTTGATTAAGCCTCCTTCTACCATTTTCTTCCAAACCCATTTCAGTGGGGCTTTCAGTTCTGCTACGTTTATCTTTGTTCTCTTTCCTCTACTCTCGATTATCACATTTACCACTCTATTAGAATGGTTGGGTAACGGATTTCCTGCTACATTAGGTTTCGATGGGTCATCGAACTTCATAATGCCCATCTTAATGAACCTTTCAATTAACTTTTTAAATACGGTGCAGTTCTTGATTGAGTGTCCTATGATTCCTACGTGGTACTCGCATTGAGCATTTGAGTCGTACCATTTGGGAAATGGAGGTTGCATAGGTTTCAGGTAGAAATGAGATACCACATGTGTATCAAACATATTCTAATAAAGCTCCCTAGATATCATCGGGATAGGCGTAAACTAGAGCCTTTCTGTATTTGACCTTGGGTTGGATTCTTGCATTGGGAGGCCCTGATGGCTAGTAGTTACTGTCCTTGATAGACATACTGTGATTGGTTTTGAGTAGCCCTTGTTGTATATGCTTGCGTTATTCACCTCATTTTCTTTCTTCCTTAGGGCTAATCTTTTGGCGCTTTCCCCCTCATATATCTTACCGCTTCTCACCACATTTTTAATCATTTCACTGGACATCACTATATTTGAGAAACTCTTATTAGCGCTCCCCAACATATGGCTGATGAATGGGGCTTTCAAGAAGTTGATGAAAAGCATTGTGATTTCTTTTTTCCAAAATAGGTGGCTGGGCTTGCGTTGCCACCTCTCTCCATCTTTGGGCATATTGCTTGAAGCTCTCATTCTGTTTCTTCTCTATATTCTGCAGTGTGATTCTATCGGGTGTCATGTCCGTCACATGACTATATTGCTTCATAAAAGCTTGTGCTAAGTCCTTCCACGAATTAACTTTGGCACGACTCAGTTGGTTGTACCATTTAGCTGCTGACCCGATCAGATTATCTTGGAAGCAGTGGATCAATAGTTGATCATTATTGACATATCCAGTCGTCTTTCGATAGAACATGGTGATGTGAGCTTCAGGACAATTAGTCCCATTGTACTTTTCAAACTCTGGAGTTTTGAACTTGGAAGAGAGTACTAAATCTGGGACCAAACTCAGGTCTTTGGCATCGATTCTGCAATGGTAGTCAGTGTTTTCTATTACTCTAAATTTTTCTTCTAGCCATCTGTATTGATCTTCAAGTTGATTTGGCAGTTCCACTCTTATTTTTTCTGTTTCTGCCATATCATCTAGATCCGAAACAACAGGATTGGTTGGGTTATCCCCCGGATTGGAACTTGAGCCTGTTTGAAAGTTTATTGGTGCTGGATACCGATTTGATATTGTTAGGGTTTAATTGTGATGGGTACCCTTCGTGGGTATGCCTCTAGTTGTGTCTGGGCATTTATCAGGGTAAAACCCGGGGGGTAAATAGGATTATCATTATCATCCGCTGAGTTGACCGCAGTGCCTTTCCCTTTTTCACGTTCTTTAGCTAGCAACTGTGTAAATTGATTTATCATGCTTCTTTGGGATTCCAATATCTGATCCATCATCTCCTGTTGCACCTTCAATAATCGTTCTTGTAGTTTCACTTGCAACTTGTCTTTCATCTCTTTTTGAACTTGCTTTAACCTTTCCAATCTTTGGTCCATTTCTTTAGTTTTGGCGCGAGTACTGTAACGATGTTCGGTTGGTTGATTCTTGTTGGTTTCCAAATTACTGAAATAATTTTGTTCAATTAAGGTCTTTTTTGTAAAATTTAATGCATATGAAGCAATGTAATGCAAATGCATGAATGCAAAAAGAGGCATTGACTCTGATTCAATTCTGTTAGAACAACTTTACTAAAAAACAAATTTCTTTACATAAAACAGAATACATATACGACTATTCCTTAATGCTCAAAGCCTTAATCTTCCTAAGAAGCCAAGCTAACTCTTAACCCCGATCTGATTCTGGTTCATACTTCAAGCTTAGCATGTTAGCCTGAACTGCTAGGGTTTGGAAATGATTGCCACTTCTCGTATTTGAGCCACAGCTTCACCCATGAGATAGTCTACCTCTGACCTGACCTTGAGAACGATGAAGTTACTCTTTCCACTGCTCGTTGCTTGCTTCAAGGAGTTCAACTCGGAGTTCACAATTTTGTAATGCAATCTCGAGCTCTTCTATTTTCCTTTTCAGCTCTTCAATCTTGCTTAAGCTCGCTTTTAGCTCAATTATAGAGTTGCGATTACGATACTGATGAAGCGACATTTCTAGTTCTGCTACCCTGGCTTTGAATCTGACTTTTTTATTTTGGCATTCCAATAGGTCTCTTTCTAAGGCATTTTCTCAAACCTGGGTATCTTGGCATTTCTTTTCCCATTGATCGGCTCTATTCTTTTCTTCTTTGATCTCTTATCGCCATTGTTCTGATGTCTTTCCTAGCCCGGCAGTCCTCATTGATAAGCGCAACTTCTTGTAATCCGTTTTTAGACTGTCCAAATCTTCTTCAGCCTTATTTTTTCCTTTTCTTAGCTTATCGGACTCTAGCTTCTAGACATCAACATCTAGTCCTAATTGCATATTTTCTTCTTCTAATTGTTTTATCCTCTTTTTTAGTTCTGAATTTCTTCTTTCAAAGTCTTGTTTTATGATCTCTAGCTCAGATGAGACCACTCGTGGGTATTCCTCTATTGGTCGAATGCCTTCTTGACTTAGCCCAAGGATGTTATCATTGACTCTTTTACCCCACTATCTATTATATTCGGCGGTCATCATCGGACCTACAGAAAATCTTTTCATTCGGCAGGTTTGGTTCCAGGCGTTAGACATTTCTCGGATCTTTTTCTCGTAGTTACCTCCCTTATATGAAAACTAGCATTGAGCCAGCCCTTGTGTTGCTGGTATGAACTGTCTCGATCTATATTACCTCAACGCGAGTAGAGGAGCATATCCAACAGCTCCCCAAATCCCAAGTAGAGGAACCCAGTCGAGATCTCCACATCAGTATAGAATCTCATCAGGGATCATTGAATGGGCTCTCCATTCAACATCTTCATCCTGCATATTTTGGAGAATCATCATCTATTTCTCCTCCAAAATATCATCCCGTCTCGGTGTAGTCACTAACTCTTTTAGCAGAGAATAGATTTCGAAGAAGATTCGATATGAGACCTTTTTTTATTTTCCAAAAACAGTTGTAAAACCACGCTAGTAAGAGTTGTGAGCATCCAATGAATCTCCCTTTGCCCGCTCTTCAGCATGCGTTCAAGAATCTAAAAGTTTTGGCCAGAATTGTAAGAATGGGTGTGACCCTTTTTATCAAGTCGGTCAAATAAATCAGAGATTGTCTCGTCTATATGCCCTCAAACCTTAGGGAAGATAACCAATTCGTAAATGCTTAATGCGAAAATATCAACCATTTTCTTCACATCAGGGTGTGTTAGGATCAAATCTCTCAAATTTATCTAAGGAATGCACTTACTATCACATTTCTGCTTGATTCGGGCTACAACCCACTGCTCGCTCATCCCCGTGATGTTCATCAACTTTTTTAAGAACGTTGGGACATTGGCAGCTCTAGAATAGGCCTTGTCAGTTTGAATCTTTGGGCAACGAAACATGGTCGTGTACTCTTCTACAGTAGGTACCAAATCCACCTTTCCAAAAATAAAACAACAATAGGCAGGGTTCCAAAATTGAGCCAGAGCTCGAAATAAGTGTTTGTCTACGTAGATAGGGAAAATGGCCATAATTATCGTAAAATAACTGATTGATTTCTTCATCTCAATGGACCCATATCTCTTTCAATTCCTGGAGATTGTTTTGGGTCACGCTGATACTAGTGAAATCCCACCATTCTGATACGTACCCTTTCATCAAACTATCACATTTCTCTAGTTGCGTTCTCTCGGACCATATTCGGACAGCCGCATTATCTTTCACTTTATCAAGAAACCAGTTTTCCATTACAAGCTCTCTATTTAATAATCGAACGAGAATCAACACCCTTTTTCATGATGAAAATATCATGCAATCACAATCAAAGTAAAACAAACAAGTCAGTATACGAAGGAAGAATTTAAAGCAAGCAAAAAATAATAAAGCGCCTATTCGGGTAACCACTAGGATTTGGTGCGGTTCTACCTAGAGTAAGTTATTAGGGCTCATTATATGTGGTTCTGTTCTAAAGTAAGGGTACTTGAACCGACAGATTCCTCGATCCTCACCCATTATAAGTTCATACGGACTGAGTTCAGTTTAGGGGAATACATTTCCCTATGGCTATACGAAGATAAAAATCTCACGAAGACATAGGTACGGATACATCTCAAAAGCGATCCGCTATCCTATACGGAGGTGAAGACCTCACGAAGGGATAGTTTCTCACTCTCACTTAATAGCGTAAAAATCGATTGATTATACGATGTAATATGAGGAAATACATTTAAAAGACTTGAACCAATAAAGCAACCATATTGAAATGATGCAGATGCAATGAAAGGATAGTAAATTTAAACCAAATTATCAATTTTTGACAAAAAAAAATAATCAAATCATGACTTGACTCTCTTATTTTGTCCCTAGTGGAGTCGCCAAGCTATCGAAACTATTTTTTAAAAAGGTCGACATTGATTTTTAAAATGAAAACGAACATGGGAGTCGTCACCAATCTTTTTTATGATGTGTGATCGGATCACCTCGTGATTTGATCGTTTTAATAAGAGGTTTGATTTATTAAAACAATATTTTTTTCAGCCAACGAAAATCTAGAAAATGGGTTCGGGAGTCGGTTTGTAGCATCCTAAATTTATGGGCTTGTGCATTTTGGGTAGTGTATGCTTAAAAATATTAATTTAAGGATTTGAGGTGCAAATGGGGCTCAATTTGGGTAAGGATTTGTTTAAATATTTTGTTTAGACACTCTAGGGGCTTAAATTGAAGTTTTAGTAGTTTAATTGGCATATTGGGCATCTGGCCCAGAGGGAAATGGTGCCACTAGGAGGAAGAGGAGTTGGCGTCACTAGTGCATGAGAAGGGCCCAAATTTTTGTTGCTTAAAGCCCAAGAAATTAGGTCAAAATTCGGCAGCCAATGAGGGCTATAGGGGACGGCAATAAGGTAAAATTTTAGGGATTTTAATGTGGATAATTAAAGTTGATAATGGAGGGAAGAGTTAGAGCCAGTTAAGTCTTTTCAGGATAGGTGTTGTGATAAGGATAAGGGAAAGAATGAGGGGCTATCTAGGAGACTAAGTGATGGCCGAAATTTCATCACCTAGAGGGGTGAAGAATTCGGCTACTACATGGGAAAAGGGGTGCCAAATTTTCCCTATTATTTGCTTGAGCTTTAGATATTAGGAAGGGCACTTTCGGTTTTTAATAGGTAGGTGCCGAAAATCCTATAAATAGGAGAGTATCTCTTCAAATTTTAGCATTTGAACCCTAACTTCTTTCTCTCCCATTGTACCGAAATTTTCTATTAAAGCTCTCATCTTTTCTCTTTTCTCTGCCGAAATTTCTACTCTATTCTCCCTCTCTTTTCTTTTCTTCAGTTGGCCGAAACCTCTGATAGATCCCTTTCTCATCTTTTTCTAACACTCTAGCCGAATCTTCAAATATCTCTTTGCTCTCTTTTTTCTTTTCTTTTTAGATGAAACCATATCAGTTTATCCTTTCGAAATTTTCATAAAAAGCCTAAATCACTAAGATCTCAGCTTCTAAAGTTGCTGAATTTTCTTCAGTGGAGTTTGCTTGCACCGAATCTTGAAGAAATGGGGCTGATCGCGGTCGTGGATCACCTGGTAGAGGTGCAGGTAATGTAGATGCGAGGCATTTGGGCTAATTTATGCGCTCATTTACGTAAGGATGGTGACGCATAGGATGTCATAACCGGTACGTTTCTTATTGCTGATAACCTTTTTCTTGCCTTGATTGATATTGGGTCAACCCACCTATGTTGCATGTTTGATATCTGAGAACCTAAGTCTAGACTCAAACAACGACTAGGAAGATGATCGTGGTTAGTCCCCAGGACAATCTAGGTAGTAGACAAGCTATTTAAGGATGTACCGTTAGAGACTCAAGGGGCAAGTGTTTCCGGCTGGACTTAATGGAATTTCCATTTGGAGAGTTTGATCTTATCCTAGGAATGGATTGGTTGACTAAGCATCGTGCTAAGTTGGATTGTGAGACCAAGCGTGTGATGTTGAGTACCCCGGAAGGCGGAGAGGTGGTTGTGTTAGGGAAAAGAATGAACTATATGTCCAACGTAGTATCGGCATTGAGGGCTATTAAGATGATTCAGAAATGATGCAACGTATTCCTAGCTTTTATTAGTGCCTTGGATGCTAAAGAGGTGACTGTCGATAAGGTTCGAACAGTCAAGAATTTCGTGGATGTCTTCCCGGAGGAGTTACCAGGGTTATCTCCAGATCGCGAAGTGGAGTTCGGAATAGAGCTCTTTCCAAGAACAGCTCCGGTATCCATTGCTCCTTATCGAATGGCACCGAAGGAGTTGGTGGAACTCAAAGCTCAGATCCAGGAGTTTTTAGATCGAGGATTTATCCGACCGAGTGTGTCTCCATGGGGAGCGCGGTCCTATTCGTGAAAAAGAAGGACAGATCCATGCGTATGTACGTGGACTATCGTTAACTGAATAAGTTGACGATTAAGAACAAGTACCCATTGCCAAGAATCGACGACCTGTTTGATCAGTTTAAAGGAGCTTCGATCTTTTCGAAGATTGATCTAAGGTCGGGGTACCATCAGTTAAAGGTGAAGGAAGGGGACATTCATAAGACGGCGTTTCGAACACGCTATGGTCATTATGAGTTCTTGGTAATGCCGTTCGGTTTGACGAATGCGCCAGCAGCATTTATAGATATGATGGACCGGGTGTTTCAACCATACCTGGATCGGTTTGTGGTGGTGTTCATCGACGATATTTTGATTTACTCCAAGTCGGAGGAGGAGCATGATGCACATCTTCGTGTGGTGTTGCAAATTTGAGGGAGAAGCAACTGTACGCAAAGTTTAGTAAGTGTGAGTTCTGGCTGAAGGAAGTGACTTTCTTAGGGCATGTAGTTTTCGCAGAGGGAATTAGGGTAGACCCTCGAAAGATAGAAGTTGTACTAGGTTGGAAACCACCGAAGTCCGTGGCAGAAATTCGAAGTTTCTTGGGATTGGCGGGGTATTACAGGAGGATATGCTAAGGGGTTGCATCATCAATTTTAGGGGTAGTTAGGAGGAGTATTTACCTTTGGCAGAATTTGCATAAAATAATAGTTATCAAGCTAGTATTCAGATGGCGCCGTACGAAGCGTTATATGGAAGGAGATGTCGTACCCCTACTTGTTGGACGGAGTTGGGTGAACGTCAGGTGTTGGGTCCAGAACTAGTTTCAGGAACGGAGGAGAAAGTTAAGTTAATACGGGTTCGATTGAAGGAAGCGTCTGATCGGCAGAAGTCTTATACGGATCTAAAGTGGAAGGAGATGGAATTTGCAGTAGGAGACCAAGTCTTTTTGAAGGTATCCCCATGGAAGAAGGTAATGAGGTTTGGACGGAAGGGTAAGCTAAGTCCTCGATTTATTGGGCCTTATCAGGTATTGGAATGCGTGGGGCCAGTGGCTTATCATTTGGAGTTGCCTTTAGAGTTGGAGCAGATACATGGCGTGTTTCATGTCTCGATGCTAAGACGTTATCATTCTGACCCATCGCATATGGTGCCAGTGGAAGAGATTGAAGTAAGGCCAGATTTATCTTTTGAGGAGGAACCCGTGCAAATCTTGGACCGAGACGTAAAGGTGTTGAGAAGGAAGTCCGTTCCTTTGGTCAAAGTTTTGTGGCGAAATCACAGCGCAGAAGATACGACGTGGGAGCCAGAGGATGTTATACGACAGCAGTATCCCCATCTCTTTTGATCAGGTAAACTTCGAGGCCGAAATTTATTTTAAGGGGGTAGAACTGTAACATCCTAAATTTATGGGCTTGTGCATTTTGGGTAGTGTATGCTTAAAAATATTAATTTAAGGATTTGAGGTGCAAATAGGGCTCAGGTTTGGGCTAAGGCTTTGATTAAATATTTTGTTTAGACACTCTAGGGGCTCAAATTGAAGTTTTAGTAGTTCAATTGGCATATTGGGCTTGTGGCTCAGAGGGAAATGGTGCCACTAGGAGGAAGAGGAGTTAGCGTCACTAGTGATGAGAATGGCCCAAATTTCGGTTGCTTAAAGTCCAAGAAATTAGGTCAAAATTCAGCAGCCAAAGAGGGCTATAGGGGATGGCAACAAGGCAAAATTTTAGGGATTTTAATGTGGATAATTAAAGCTGATAATGGAGGGAAGAGTTAGAGTCGGCTAAGTCTTTTCGTGATAGGTGTTGTGATAAGGATAAGGGAAAGAAGGAGGGCTATCTAGGAGACTAAGTGATGGTCAAATTCTATCACGTAAAGGGGTGAAGAATTGCTACTACATGGGAAAATGGGTGCTTAATTTTCCCTATTATTTGCTTAAGCTTTAGATATTAGGAAGGGCACTTTCGATTTTTAATAGGTAGGTGCCGAAAATCCTATAAATAGGAGAGTATCTCTTCAAATTTTGGCATTTGAATCCTAACTTCTTTCTCTCCCATTGTGCCAAAATTTTCTGTTAAAGCTCTCATCTTTTCTCTTTTCTCTGCCGAAATTTCTACTCTATTCTCCCTCTCTTTTCTTTTCTTCAGTTGGCCGAAACCTCTGACAGATCCCTTTCTCATCTTTTTTTGACACTCTAGCCGAATCTTCAAATCTCTCTTTGCTCTCTTTTCACTTTTCTTTTTAGTCGAAAACATATCAGTTCATCCTTCCGGGATTTTCATAAAAAGCCGAAATCACTAAGATCTCACCTTCGAAGTTGCCGAATTTTCTTGATGGAGTTTGCTTGCTACGAATCTTGAAGAAAACAATAGGTAAGTGTCAATTTGAGATTCCAATATTTCCCCAGATTTTAGAAACCTTAGCCGAATGGCCATTTGGAAACTAATCCCGGGTTCTGTAACACCCTAAAAATCTGAGTATTTATATATTGCATGATTTGGTGTTTAGATTTTAAAGGAAAATTTCTTACTTTTATTTTCGTGTTTATTGAAGTCCTAAAGAAGAGTATAGCATAATTTGGGTAAGGAATAAATTTGATATTTGAGAATTTATTGAAGAGAAGCAAGTGTCATTAATACTTAAGTTAAATTAAGTGTTAATGAGTGACATAAGTTGAGTACATGGCATGGTGGTGTTGGCGCATGAGTTGTAGCATGAGGGGAGAGGTTCGAATCCCTTGTTTAGCATCTAGGTAAATTTTATTTTAATTTTTCGCACATGTATAGCAAGTGTCGGCCAAGAGCATATATGGTAAGTGTTGACCATGTTATTTTTGGTTAGTGTATCAAAGGATTAAGGAAATTGTTAACTTATGGCATGGAATCAAAAACTTAAGGAAAGATATGGGGACATAAGGCACATATCAAGGAAAAATTTTGGAAACAAAATCATGGCCAATTGACCATGCTTAGGGACGGCAACTTAGACTATAGGGGGAGCTGAATTTTTGGTGATAGTTGGCTAAGAAATGAATTTTCTCTTTGGTCATTCCTAGCAAACTTGTGCAGAATTTTTCATCCCTCTTCTCAATTTTCTCCTTTGGCCGAAATTGAACCTTGGTAAAGCCAAATTCTTTTGACCATTTGGTCACTTTTGTTCATCTTTTGAGTTTTCTCTTGTGCTTCTTCTTAGTGCCAAAATTGTTAGTACCAGAAGCCATTCTTTTTCTTTTCTTTTACCATGGCCGAATGTACCTAGCTCCTAAAAATCCATCTTTTTCTTTTCTTCTCTTTGAAATCAAACAACATCATCACCATCTCTTCTTTCATATTTTATTTCTTTTCACTCAAAGTTTCTTCATTTAAACACTCTCATGGCCGAATGCTAGAGTGCCCATAGCCGAACCTTTCTTTTTCTTTCTTTGATCATACATAGCCGAAATCTTCATCCATCACAAACACCATTCTCAATCCTTTCTTGTTGATCGTGGGAAATAGGTAAGGGATTCTTCTTTTTCGTTTTTGATTAATTAATAGTGATATGGCCGAATATTGATGGTGTTATGAAGGATCTTTTGGATCGAAATAAACGTTCGTTCTATTAACTTTTTATTCGTTTTAATATAGTGCAATAACGGAAGATCGGAACTCAAGTGTTTGGGAGAATCGTAGAAACGTTGGAATCGATTTATTATGGCAAGGAAATCACATCCTTTAAAGCCTCTAGTACTATTTCAAATTTTTAGATTTAACTAATATTCCTTTGATCTTGAAGACTTTCAAAATAGGGAAGAAAAGGCGGTGTTTAGTCATATTAAGAGGGCGGATCTAAATCCCCATTTAAACGAAGAGCGGTTTGGCATCGGGATTTTCCACGGGTTGCGGACCATCTTCAAGGAAGTCAATTGTTTGAAGTGGTACGAACTTCCGAGCCTTTATACGTTAGTGGATTCTCGGCGATTAACGAACTAATAAACGAGGAGAAACCGAAAATCGAAGTGATTCAAAATCAAGAGGGTAAGATTTTGGATCTATTATCGATAAAGTATATTTATACGAAATAGTGTTCTAACGGATCGAAATATGTTTTAGGTGCCGAGGAGCGAGAAGGATTAGTACTCTCGGTATCGAGGTGTGTAGCTTCACACTTTTTCTCGGGTTGGATGTCAATTTCGGTAGTGAAGTAAAATCGTAAAAACGACTAGATCAGATAAAACGTAATAACCGATATTTTGACGAAAATACATGAAAACGACTAAAATCGTGAAAATTACGAAAACGCCCTCGAGAAATTATTTGTTAATATGTAAATTGTATATTTCGTGAAAATGGGCCATAAAATATGCTAGATCGATAAATGGGCCTAAAAGCCTGCTAGATTGATAATTGGGTCGAAAACTCGTTAAATTGATAATCGGGCGAAACCTCTTTGGTTGTAAATTCAAAAATCGCTAGATCGATAAATGGGCCGTAAACTCGTTAAGTTGAAAATCGTGCCGAAATCAGATGAATGTAATTGGGCGAAATCGCTAGATCGATAAATGGGCCGTAAACTCGTTAAATTGTTAAATGGGCTAAAATACTTGCTAGATTGTAAAATTGGGCCTAGGTTGATAATAGTTAATTAGGCCAAAATGTTATTTATGGGCCTTAATAAAGATTTGGAAATATTAACACTTGTTAATGGGCCTTTTATAAAATTTTGTATGACCATAGTTTACTATTGCATACATATTGCATGGGTTGGGAAATGATGAAGAGAAGAAGGCTGTTGCCAAAATCTAGTTCGATGGCTCGCCACAAAATTATGGCTTTTTGCCTCTAGTTCGTGGCTCGCCACAAAAGTTATAAATGGCTATTTGCCTCTAGTTCGGTGGCTCGCCACAAAATAATAATTGGCTCAATGCCTCTAGTTCTGTGACTTTGTCACAATCTAGTTCGGTGGCTATGCCACAAAATATAAATTGGCTAAATGCCTATGATTGGTGTGATGGCGGGGTGGGTTGACTTGATCCCCACAGTGTGATGGTTGGTACGGGGTGTGTAGCGGATGGAATTAGGTTTGGGAGGGAAAATTCATTTTACATGCATTCTATTAATTATGTTATTCATTATATTATTTTGCTTATGGGCTCAAGGCCCAAACCCGTAAATTGAAAATCGCCCATGGACAAGTAAGTGAGTTATACATCGAGTTCTAAGTAACTCACCCCTTAAATTTTTCCATCTCAGGTAATGGAAATTGACGTGGACTTGGGCCGAGGATGACTTCGTGGAGACCATACTGCAAAACACGGGTTTATTAAACTCTAAACTTTTTAATAAGTATTTTACTATTTTGGGTTAATGTAACAAGGGCCTCTATAAATAATTTATGGATTTTTATGTGTGTTTGGTTTTAAACTATACTTTGGACTTTTAAATATGGGCTATGATTATATGATGTTTTTTTAAAAATAAATTTGGGTTTTCAAATATATGAAATTCTTTTATAAATATTTTATTATTGTTAACTCTTAAATAAATTACCTAAGGGTTTTAGATAATACAATGTTAATAATGTTTTTCAACTAATGTTTTCTAATATTTATCAAATTGAAATACTCTTCTAATTTTATTAAATCTCGCAAATAATATTGTAGTTTTCAACTTATTAAAGATTTTAAAATAGTTTCGATTCATGTAACAAACCAAATCTAGTCTCAATGCATAGACCGTGTTTGGGGTGTTACAGGTTCTTTTTCTTTTGCGGCACATCGGGGTTTAAAAGAGATCTCAATCGTCAAGGTTTTCACCGGTAGCATTCAAACCATCCTACTTCCGGGATCTAATCAGTTTAGGTGAGGAGGATTGTTTATTTTAAATCCATAAAATCGGGTAGAACACTAACCATGACCGAATATAGGAGAGGCCCTATTTTCACATCTTTCTGGCTTTTTGAGCAAAGTTGTAGATCGGTTTAGCAATGGTATCGACAATAATCAGGTGTGTAACCTTTCACACTATTAAATGGAGTGCTAATATATATATATATATATATATATATATATATATATGTATAAATCTACTAAACTCGTTAAATATCAAACCCTAGCATTATGATTGAAAACCCGAGGAGGGTAAAGGCTAATCATCAGGTTAGTGATTTCTGTCCTTCTTCAGTAATATGCTTTGTATGTCGATTTCTCTGTATGCTTGGGGTTGGGTAATTGATGAAAAAGGGGAAGTACTCTGTTTCTGGTGGCTTATGCCATTTCAGCCTGGTGACTATGTCACAACTTGACGATGAGCGACTAACTACATGATGATCATCGATGGTGTGTAGCGGTGTGGGTTGATTGTAGAAATCCCCAATGGTGTGATCGGCAGGTAAGGGTGGCGTGTAGCGGATAGAAACCTAGGATTGGTTTGGGTTTTATGTATGTTATCTGCTATAT
The DNA here is from genome assembly GCA_025506655.1 of Gossypium rotundifolium. NCBI lineage: Eukaryota > Viridiplantae > Streptophyta > Magnoliopsida > Malvales > Malvaceae > Gossypium > Gossypium rotundifolium. The sequence continues at coordinate 32,967,579 of CP106733.1, read as the reverse complement.
TATGTTTTATATTTTGATCGTGGGCTAAGGCCCAATCTAATGGTGCACGAGGGTTGCACACCGAAGTTTCATGACTCACCTCGTTATTTTAACAATTTGTGTAGCACCTAGTGCAACGGACCGGCCGGAGAGGAGAGCAAGGTGGCCATGCAAAAGAACATTTGGATTCAGCAAAAAAGACTCTAATCTATTATTTTATATTTTTATTTAATGGGTTTTAAATCTCATTGTAATAAGGCCATGGGCCACTAGACTATTATACTCTGTTTTGGGTTTTATTTTGGGCTTTCATTACTGCCAGGCACTTAAACTTTAATTAAACTAAGGCATATATTAAATTTTTGGTTTTTAATTCATAAAACAACAAAAGCAATTTATAACTTAGTTAAACTTATCACGTTATTAAGTTCTTCCGAACAAAAGATTGAATACAAGGGAAAAAAAATATTTCCCGAAAATTTCGACATCTTTTACAGAATCTTTTTAGTAACATGCCAGATCCGGCTATAGTGTTTGGGCCGGGTTTGGGGTTACGCACGAGGAAGGGTTAGCACCCCTGTTACGCCTAAAATTGGTACCTAATTGATTATTTGATGTCTTTATGTCGAAAGTTAAAAAAACTCGGAAAGAATTTAAACTACGATCCCTTTTTGTATTATGTCATTTTTGCTTACAAATTACTTGAATAAATCAAAATAAACGTTAAAGACCCTCTCGTCTCGAGATAATGAAATCTCGTATCCCGTAAGTTAGGAAACGATATTTCAAATCTTCGAGCATAAGCTTGCCTTTGTTTCTTATTTTGAAATCTTATGGATTTTGAAATTTAAAAAGATATTCGGTTATTTAGGTTTAATGAGGAAATCGAAATCCCGTAAGTTAGGGTACGTTTCTCAAACTTCCCAAATACCGAACATTGCCTATTTTGAAATTTGTTTGATTAATATTAGGTATAATGTTTAATTAATATACTTATTTTGTTTAAAAATAATACATTAATAAATAAATATATCCAAACTTAAAGTGTAGTATGATGATAAATGGAATATTTTAATGATACGAACATGATTGTAATAATAACAATTATATTAATGATCAAATTGTATAATCAATAAAATAAAATATGAAATCTTAAAATAAAACAAAATAAAATGGAAAATGCATGATAATAATAATAAAACTAAATAGAAAATAATATTAAGAATAAAAAAAAAAAATATAGCAAAAAAATGCAAAAATAAAAGAAATTAAAAAATGATGTTAAAAATAATGACAATAACAAATAAGCAAGTATGTAAACAAATCTAATTCTTATAAATAAATAAATAAATGAATGAGTGAATAAATAGTGAAATAAGAATAACAATAATAAAATCATAAAAATAAAACAAAATAATAATAATAATAATAATAATAATAATAATAATAATAATAATAATAATAATAATAAATGGAAGTGCCTCATAAAAGGAAACAAATCAATTTTAAATTAAAAAATAAAGAACAATAAGTAAATGGATTAAATAAAATAATATATAAAAAATCAGAAGTAAAATAATGGGATCAATTTGGAATTAAAAAAATTATGGGGCTAAATTATAATAGATAAATAATTAAAAAGGACTAAATTGAGACTAAAATAAAGTTGAATGGTTAGATTTAAAAAGAAAAAGGGAATCGGGGCCTAAATGTAACGCGCATAAAAGAAGGGGGACCAATTGGAAATTATTCACTGTTCTCGAATAGCAGCGTTTTAAGCCTAAATCGAGGGATTAAATTGAAAATAGAATAAAACTAGCGAGGTAAAATTAAAAGAAAAAAAGGAGTTGATTGTAAAAACCACTTAAAAAGCGGAAGGACCAAAAGCTCAATAAGACCACTTTACAAAAACACGCAGATCCCCGAGAGCGGGTCGGGTTGCGTGCAGGTCATGTCCAAAACGACGCCATTTTGGCGCTAAAACACCCAAGGTGAAACGACGTCGTTTCACCAGCTTTATAAAAGTTAAAAATTTTAAAAAAAAAATCATTTGTCCTTTCTTTCAAAAAAATAAAAAAACAAAAGACTCTCTCTAAATTCTCTCTGCCCCTCCCTTTGTCTCATGAGCCCAAAGAAGAGCTCGACATCGATAGTCAGCTCATAAACAGGTACTACGGTGCGAAACTCAAAGATTCTCTTTTTCTACGATTCAAAGGGTAAACCTCCTTTTCTTTTTATTTATATGTGTATATATATATATATATATATATATATGTAAAAGGATTTAAAAATAAAATAGAAATATAAAAATGGATCTCCTCTTAAGTTTCTGATTTGATTTTTGTGTGTTTTTTTTATTAAAATAAATTTGTAAAGAATGAAAATGAACAGAAAATAAAAAAAGGGAACAAAACAAAACCTTTCCAACATCAGATCTGTTTCTTTTTTATTTTCTTTTTTTGATTTCACTATTTTTTTTTTGTTTTTTTTCTCGTCCCAAAAAAAAACAATAGGGTCTTGGGGCTTTTTATAGCCGAAAATACAAGTGATTTGATTTATTGCTTGCTATTTGGTTTATCTCTGCTTTTCTTTGTTTCTTGCCACTTCTGTCCTGTTCTATTGCTTTGTAGGTATCATGAAGTCAACGAAGCAGAGGTTACCATTTTGGTACAAGATGCCAAGAATGGTGGTCTTCGGGCGACGAGCGTGCTGACTTAGCATGTAAAGGCAGCGGCGCACAAGGAAAGAGGGGCTAGGGTTTTTGTTTTGAAAATCATTTTGGACCATTGGTGACTTTGAGCAAGTGTAATTGGGCTAGTATAGTTGGGCTGAGGATTTTTGTAAGAGACTTAAACTATTATTATTTGGTTTTAATGTGTTCGGGCCCCGGGCAAATTTAGCCTGTTACACACTTCAAATCCCATTAATTAATTTTGAATTGAGCTCTCATTTATCAATGATAACAAAAAAAAAAAAACTTTAATAATTTGAAAATGTACTTTTTTTTTTCTTGGTTGATAAGTTAAAGGGATTGATCTAATAATTAGATTCTTTATTTCAACAGCTATTTAAATGTGTTGAAAACGAGTTGTGAGAACTAACCACAATAATTTACCTATGATTTTCATAATTTTTTCTTTACAGTGTTGTTGTATGTTGATTCAAACGAAGGGGTTGAATTGATTTATGAGTGAATCCTTGAAATCAGTAAAAAATTAAAAATTGAGACAAAAAGACGGCAGTTGAACTGGTTTTATAAAAAATTTAATAATTTGTTAATTTTTATTTAAATATTATTAAACTGAAAGTTGAATGTTTGAATCAAGAACCAATGATCTGGTTAGTTTAGTTTTTAAAAGATGGATAAAAATCGAGAAATTTTCTATTTAATTTGTCAAAATTTATTTCTCATAATTTACGAAAATTGTTGGGAAAAATGAAGTTGAACTGCTAATAAATTATTGAATTAATGATTTTTAAAAGTATCAAATTTTGACAAATTATAGTAAAAGGATTAACTTCCAATTTTCATAAAATAGAGGGATGAAAGTCAAAATTAACTTTTTTTATTATAGTTGCTTAGTCAACTTCTTTTGTTGTTTACTAGAGCTTAAAAATCTTATTAATTATTTGACCAAAAAAAAAATCTTTTAATTAAAAGATTATTTTATGTCACCAATTAAACCAATCAATCCTGGCTGGCAACAAAGGAGACAGATAGTGATTTGAGGAATATAATTTATTATCAAAAATAATCTGTTTTGAAGAAAAAAAAAACCCTAATTAAACAAATTTGTTGCACGTCATTAACGTAATCGAACACACTAATCTAGATATTATATGGGTTAGGTTATTAATTAGTGATATAATTAATAAATTGCTCTTGAATTCAATAAAATAAAGGACTAAATTAAAAAAATAATAGTTAAGCAATCCTTCACCTATCACTTAATCCTTAACTAATCAAACTATGAATTAATAATATAAGAAAAGTCGATTGAGTCTTAACTCGATTGGCATGGGCATTATTGTCAATGCAGGAAGATGTGGGTTCGAAGGGCTATGGATAGTTCTAAGCATTGTGTCAAGAATAACATATATGATCAGAATCTATAATAAGATTGTTCAAAAAAAAAGAAGGTAAATTTCATCTTTGGTCATCCAAATATTATTGTGTTTTTGTTTTGGTCATTAAACTTACGTTACCAACGTTATTGACATTAAATTTTGTCATTTTATTGGAAAGATGATGTGACATTATTTAATTGATATAATGACAAAATTCAACCTTAATTTTACATATTTTATTAATTGGTTTTGATTTTAAAACATCTAATTTTGAATGTTTATATGTTTTTGAATATGAGAAGGAAAAAGAAGAGGTGAAAAGAAAACTGCAACATATGATGAGGTATGTGATTTTATACTTAACCATAGGTTTTTTATATTTTCTTATAATAAAAGAAATGAATAAAGTGTACAAACATTAAGAGCTAAAAATGTTATTATGCGAATTAACAAAAAGTCATATTATCTTCCCGTTAATGATTTACTACGGAGTAGCCAAATAATTCTATTGGTGACGGAATTAAAATTTTGAAATCAAGTAATCAAAATAGAAATAGGCTAATACTTGAGTGACTATTAATAGAATTTACCCATTAACTAAAATTATTTACAATTTGCTGCAAATAAACTTAATTTTAGTGTAAAATTTTAATGTAATATCTTTTATCCATATCTGTAAAATTTTAACAAACAGAAACCCTAAGTACATGTTTGTTTTTTCTTTCTTCTGTAATTAACTAAAATGTCACTAAAACAGATGAGTTCATGCTTTTATTAGAATTTTATTAAAAGTTTGTCATAAACCCCACTGTTTTAATTAACAATTTCCATATTTTAAAAACCTTTAATGCAGACTATTGCAATTAACATTATTTATAATTAGAGGTGTGCATGGGTCGGGCAGCCTGGCCCGGGCCCGCTCGAAATGTGGGAGGGTTTGGGTAAAAATATTGGCCCGAAAAAGGGCTTGAACAAAAAAATAAAGCCCATTTAAAAATGGGCCGGGCTCGAGTAAGGAATTTTTGACCCGAGCTCGGCCCGAATTCATTAAATAAAAAAAACTATTTTTAATAATATTTTCTTATTGTTTTTCTCCTTATTTTACTACAATTTTACTAATATATTTCTATTATTTTGTTGTTATTGTTTAGATATTATATAAAATTTATTTTATTGTTAATTTTGTTATTATTTTAAAGATATTTGTTAATTTTGTTATTATTTTAGAGGCATTTGCTTGTTAAGTTGCATCTATTTTAGTGTTATTTAAGTCTACATATTTTTTAAAATTTATTTTCAATTTGTTGAAAATATTTATTTTGATTTTTTTAGTATATTTGATGTATTATATATATTTAAAAATTATATAAAATATTATAAAATTTTAATACGGGTGGGCTGGGCTAGGCTAGCCCCGAGTTTTAACATTTTTGTATGGGCCGGGCTTGGATAAAATTTTAGGCCCATTTTTTGGGCCCGGCCTGGCCCGAGCTCAATGAACGGGCCTAAAATTTTAGTTGGGCTCGGCCCAAACTCGACCCGACCCGGCCCATGCACACCTCTATTTATAACCCATGTCTCTTGTCCTAATTATTTTTGTTTTTCTTCTTACAATAAAAAATAATTGGGGTTTACTATTTTCATAATTTAGCTAATTTTTGCGTCCAATCCTTATAAACCCAAATCCAGTTAACAATTCGGACATATTTAACCTCGAATTCATTTAAACCCAAATTGATTCAAACTCAAAATTATTTAAATTTTAGATACTTCAAATTTCAAAATAATTTGAACATGAAATTATCTAGACCTGCTCATGGGCTGGGCCACCTGGCCCGACTCGAAGGCCTGCCTAAAAAGTGGGAAGGTTTGGCAAAAAATATAGGTACAAAAAATGGGTTTAGATAAAAATATAAAGCTCATTTTAAAAAATGGGCTGGGCCTCAGGAAGACATTTTTTGCCCTAATTGGCCCGAATTCACTAAATACCAAAAAAAGAAAAAATTGTTATTTTAATTATATTTTCTTATTGTTTTCTCCTTATTTTATTACCATTTCACTATTATATTGCTACTATTTTATTGTTATTGTTTGAATATTTTATAACACTTGTTTTATTGTTAATTTTGTTATTATTTTAGAGACATTTTTTGTTAAGTTGTATCTAACTTAGTATTATTTAAGTATACATATTTTTAAAATGTATTTTCAATTTTTCGAAATATTTGTTTTAATATTTTTAGTATTTTGATGTATTATATATTTAAAATTATGTAAAAAATAATATAATATAAAAAATTTAATATGAGCGGGCCGGGTGGGCTTGAGTTTTATTATTTTTATCCAAATTGAACTTGAAAAAATTTTTAGCCCCATTTTTCGATCTAGGCCCAAACCTAGTAAATGAGTCTAAATTTTTGCTTGGGCCTGGCCTGATCCATGATCACCTCTAAAATTATTCGATCCTTTGGACACGTAAACAAGAATGATCCCAACCTAAAGTGACCAAAATTAAAAATGATGTAAGTTTATAATAACCCAACTTAAAAAAAACTAAACCTCAAACTTAAACCCCAACTACTCAAAACTTAAAATGAGCCAAACCCAAAATTAATCCAAACTATAAATTGTTCGGCCCAAATTGATTTATAATTGCTCGAGATCAAATGTTGATTTTTTTTTTTACGTCAAGAATGAAACTAAAGAAAAAATTATACTTTTTTATTGATTTATTTATTTTTAAAGTTTTTTTGCTTTAAAAGTAACACATGTTACCACTAAATTGAATATCAGTGCCACACCAACACAAACAAATAATGTTAGTGGAGATGTACTACCAACCAAGGTGACAAAATATAAGTTTCAGTACCAACTAAATATTTTTGTACAAATTTAAAAGACAAATTACATATTAACCCTTTTCAAAATTACGATCAAAAGACACTTTATTAACTTACTGGTCCTTAGGGAGAAAATATTTTTAAGTTTGATAACATAAACTTTATTAAGGTTAGATCCGAGGGCAATGCTAGGGGGCCTGAGAGGGCCTCGACTCCCCCTAAAAAAATTATGAGATTTTTAATCTTTTAAAATTTTATGAAATTTTATAAGCTAACATATGATAAAATTACACTTTTTAACTCATAAAATTAATAAAATTTTGATTTAATCCTTTAAAATATTAAAAAGACATAAGCTATTAAAATGATAAATTTACATTTTAACTCTTACAAAAATATACAAATTAACTTCAGTCCTCCAAAACAATTTCCTAACTTCATCCCTGATTGCAGCCAATATAACTACCAAATACCCAAAAGTCTTAGAAAAGGAAAAGCTATTCTTGTATCTTGAGTACCAAATCCGAGATTATCCATCGGGCCAATATTGCAGATTTTAAGCAACAGAAGCTCAAATGTGGCAAAATTGTAGCCCATGTCAAAGATCATATATCATTGACTGCAAGACGAGCAGCCAAGCCAAGTTCAGCTTGAGTTAGTGAGCACGGTTCACCATGTTGAAACCCCCTAATCCGAGGCTTATACATCGAAAGCCTCATATGTCAATACGAGTTTAAGACATTTGGGTTGTAATGAAGAATACTATCCTCCAAGGTATACGGAGTTTCAGGAGCAGTAGATCAATATAGCAAGGCATTTTCAGTAACCCAAGAAGAAGTGCTATGTAGACAGTCTTATCAAATAACAACAGATACAAAAATGGGCAAGAGAAACTTAGCAGGATAGTTACAGGCACAACATTCATCATGACCCTATCAGGCTAAACAAAAACCGAGATTCACCCAACAATTTCAATCACCATTTTGCAAAGGCACAAGGAAAATGGGAGAGAAAACGATGATCTTACAGGTACTTCCGTAGACTCGACAAATATGCATTAAGGGATGCCTAGACATTTGATAAATCATAAGGCTATGAAGCTATATAGACCTAACAAGTTTAGACTCGATATGATTAAACAACAAACACCAACCCGATACAAATAAACAAACATGCTAAAATGTATATAATACGAATTATTAATGCAACTATGACACATGAAAATACACAAATACGATACAAACACATGAATTGCCGAGTCTAAGGCTATGCAAATTGCAATGCAAGTATCTCAAACAATAGAAAATAGATCGAAAACTGACATTCTAAGACATTATTAATAGCAATCAGTTATAGACTGTCACGAACATTACAACAACAACAACAGCAGCTTTAACAAGCATACATACGAACATGCAGGTTCCATAATGGGAAAGTTATCTAAGTGTCGGTTTTTTCCTTCTTCCCGAAGAACTGTAAACCGAATGCGAAGCCTAAGATCAAGAGGGGTACCAGGAACTGTATAATCTTAAACAGAAAGCCAGGCTCCTCTTGTTGAGTTGCCGCGGTTGACGTCTGTGCTTTGTACGTCCTTCGTGCGGGAATGGTGGTGGCATCGACCTCACCAATATAGTACTTCTGCATCTGCTCTCTTGCATCATCACTGTGACCTACGTCTTCGAAATCATCAGTCGCATCTTTTCCTATATAATTAGATATTGATATGTTACAATATAAATATATATACAGATACGAATCCGGCTAGCTATATGAACATTAAGCTCGTAATTGTCGAACAAGAGCATTGAACAAACATCTTACCACTAGCAGCAAGCAAAACTTCATCTCCACCAGGATGGTCCTCCAAGAATTGGGTTACATTATACACCTTAAAGAACATGCAAGGGAAAGCTAATCATTAAATTAAATTGCTTCCATTGTTATACTAATTACTTTAAAATCTCCAACCAGAGTTTTTTTTTTGGGGGGGGGGGGGAGATCAATAATTTTCCCATAATTTCATCAAAGATGCACCTTTTCTGCAGAAAAAAAAGATCTAATTTTGCATACTTTTTATACCTATGAATTTCCATTTCTTCACAGTTCAATCCAAAAACAAATTAAAAAAACCTAGCTTTGCATATTCCACATAGTTCTAACTACTTAAATAAGTTAAAAAAACTACAAAAAGGGGAAAACCAAATCAGATTCATCCAAAACTGAAATGAAAACCAAACCTTTCCAGAGATCAAAAGCCAACAATCATTTCTGTCTTTGTGCTGCACCAGATCTTCATAAACAAATACCTTTTCTCCTGAACCCATTTCTTGAACTATAAAATGAAAAAAAAAAAGAGATAAATTCAACAGAAAAAGCAAAGTGATGTGCAGAAATTGACAAGTTTAATAAGAAAAGAGTAAAATAGAGAAGGATTTGTTCTAACATGATGAAAGGAAGTCAAAGGAATGGAAATTGAGGGGAAAGGGTGAAGGACTAATGTCTAAGTTTGAATGGGGCAGTTAAAATTATCTTTGCCTTAAAAATGTTGCCAATTTCTGACCAGTCGAAGTGGACACGTGCTTCATACTCCGGTGTGATATACGTATTCTTCATGTTCGAGTTTCGATTTTGAAGTTTGTAATTATTTTTTTCGATAAGATGATATAATTTTTGCTTTTAATTTTGATAATTAAGTTTATTTTAGTTTTTTAATTTTTTATTATATTAGCATTTGAATTTGACAATTAGATTTTGGTTCGAGTCTCTTAGTATACTTTCGAGCATCATATTGCATACTCGCTGATTGTACCCCTCTTAAGTGGGAGCGAGAAGCTATTCCTTCGTGAGGTCTTCACCTCCGTATAGGATAGTGGATCGCTTTCAGGATACATCCGTACCTATGTCTTTGTGAGATTTTCATCTCCGTATGGCCATAAGGAAATGTATTCCCCTGAACTAAACTCGGTCCGCATAAGCCTATAATGGGTGAGGATCGAGGAATCTGCCGGTTCAAGTACCTTTACTCTAGAACTAAACCCCATATAGCGAGCCTTAAGAGCCCACATTAAGTAGAGCCGCGCCAAACCCTAGTGGTCACCCGAGTAGGTGCTTTACTTATTGTTCTTTGCTTACTTTAAACGGTGTATTAAGTACTGACTTTTTTTATTTTTTGCTTTGATTGTAATTGCATGGCATTTTCAAAAAAGGTGTTGATTCGCATCCGGTTCCTAAATAGATAACTTATCATGGAAAAGGGGTTTCTTGATAAAGTGGAGGATAATGCGGCAGTTCGGATTTGGGCCGAGACAGCACATCAAGAAAAGGGTGATAGTCTGATCGAGGGATACGTATCAGAGTTGTGCGATTTCACCGCATCAGCGTGACTCAGAATAATTTTCAATAATTAAAAGAGATATGGGACCAGTGGAATGATGAGATCAAGTAGCGATTTTACTGTAACTATGGAGATTTGCCTTATCTGCTCGATGTGAAGGTGGACAAGCGCTTATTTCGAGCCCTCGCCCAGTTCTGGAATCCTGCCTACAGTTGCTTCACTTTTGGGAAAGTTGATTTGGTACCTATCGTAGAGGAGTATATGGCCTTACTTCGTTGCCGAAGATTCAAGCCGACAAAGCATATTCAAGAGCCGCTAATGTCCCTACCTTTTTGAAGAAATTGATGAGCATCACAGGGATGAGTGAGCAGTGGGTAGGCAGCCTGGATCATGCAAAAGGGAGATAGTATGTGTATCCCTTGGAAAAACTTGAGGGATCTGATTCTAGTGCATCTGTATATGAAAAAAAAGGTTGATGAGTTCGCTTTGAGTATCTCCAGTTTGGTCGTCTTCTCTAAGGCATTAGGGCCCGTAGATGAGGCAGTCTCGGATCTCTTTGATTGACTTGACAAAAGGATCATGCCAGTTCCAGCGATTTTGGCTGAAACTTTCAGATCCTTGAACGCGTGCCGGTGAGCGAGTGATGGCAGATTTATAGGGTGTGCGCAGCTTTTTTGGCATGGTTCCACGACTATTTTTAGAAAATGGAAAAGGTCTCATATTGTATCTTCTTCGAAAGCTATTCTCCCCTGAAAGAGATAGTAGCTACGCCGAGACGGGATGATATTACGGAAGAAAAATGGATGATGATTCTCCAAAGTCTGCAAAAAGAAGACATCGAATGGAGAGCCCCTTGGATGGTCATTGACGAGATCTTATATCAATGTGGAGTTTCTGATTGGGTTCCCCTACTTGGGATAAGGGGAGCTGTCGGTATGCTCCCCTACTCGTGTTAAGGCAATACAGTCAAGACAATTCACGCCAATAACACAAGGGTTAGTTCAGTGCGAGTTTGTATACAAGGGAGATAATTACAAAAAGAAAGTTTGTAAGATATCGAATGTCTGGAACCAAACTCGTAGAATGAAAATGTTTGCTGCTAATCCAATGACTACCCCTGAGTATGATCGGTGGTGGGGTCAGAGAATTAACGACAACATCCCTACGTCAAATCAAGAAAACATCCGATCAATAGAAAAACACTTATAGGTGGTCCCGTCTGAACTAGAGATCATCAAACAGGATTTTGAGAAGAAAATTTTGGAACTAAGAAAAAGGATAGAGCAGTTGGAGGAGGAGAAAATACAGTTGGGGCTAGATGTCAATGTCCAGAAACTAGAAGCCGAGAAAATGAGAAAGGGAAAGAATAAGGCCGAAAATGATTTGGACAGTTTGAAGACGATTACAAGAAGCTGCGTATGTCAATAAAAATCGCTAGTTTGAGTAAAATGTCTGAGCAATTGCGGCAAGAAATTCAAGAAGAAAAAACTAGAGCCGATCAGTGGGAGAAAAAGTTCCATGATACTCGAGTACGGGAGGACGCTTTAAAAAAGAGCTTGTTGGGGAGCCAAAAATGAAAAGAAGAAGTTAAGAGCTCAAGTGGCAGAGTTAGAAAATTCATTACACCAACATCGTAGTCGCAACTCCGTAATTGAATTAAGGGCCAGCCTAAGTAAGATTGAGGAACGAAAAGGGAGGATAGAAGAACTTGAAACCACGCTGTAAAACTATGAACTCCGGGTTGAACTACTGGAAGCAAAAAATGAGCGGTGGAAAGAGCAATTTCATTGATCTCAAGACTAGGTCAGAGATAGGGATTACGTCATGGGTGAAGCTTTGGCTCAAGTGCAAAAGGTGACTAATCATTTACAAACCTTGGCAGTCCAGGTTGATGTATTGAGTTTGAAATATGAGTCAGAGTCAGATCCAGGCCGAGAGTTAGCTTGGCTTCTTAAGCAAGTCAAGACCTTAAGCATTAGGGCAAAGCTATATATGTAATCCATTTTATGTAAAGAAATTTGTTTTCTAGAAAGGTTATTCTAATGAAATTGAATCAGAATCAATTCCTTTTTTCTTTTTGCATTCACGCATTAGCATTGCATTGCATCATGTGCTCTAAAACTCACAAAGAGACTCTAAAATTGTGGCAGTTACCCTAGAATATCATTACGGTACACGAAGAAAGACTAAAGCCATGAACCAAAGGTTAGAAAGATTGGAACAAATGCAAAGAGAAATGCAGGATCAACTGCAAATACAAATGCAAGAACAGTTGGCCAAAATCCAACAAGATATGAGGGATCAGATGCTAGAATCCCAGAGAAGCATGATGAGCCAGTTAACGCAATTGTTGGCTGGGGGGCTAGAAAAAGAAAGAGCCCTATGATCAATACCGGAGACGATAACGAGGACCCTGCTTATCCTTCAGGCTTCACCCCAACGAACACTCAAGCACAACCACAAAGGGTGTCCGTCAACATTAGACCCAATATCAGATCAGTACTTCGGCACCGATAAACTTTTCGATTGGTTTAGGCTTCGACCCCTGAGACAATCCAGCAAATCCCGTTGTCCCCGACCTTGATGATATAGCGAAAATGGGAAAAACGAGTGTGGAGCTCCAAAAGCAACTGGAAGACAGATGCAAATGGCTAGAAGAGAAATTCAAAGTGTTGGAAAGCGCTGATTACCATTATGGAATTGATGCTAAAAAATTGAGCCTGGTCCCAGATCTAGTGCTCCCTCCAAAGTTCAAAATGCCAGAATTTGAAAAATATAATGTGACCAGCTACCCTGAGGCTCACATTACAATATTTTGTCGGAGGATGACCGGATATGTTAGTAATAATCAGTTATTGATTCACTGTTTCCAAGACAGCTTGACTGGGGCTACGGCCAAATGGTATAATCAGCTAAATCGTGCCCAAATTAGTTCGTAGAAGGACCTGACACAGGCCTCATGAAACAATATGGCCATGTGATAAATATGGCGCCTGACAGAATCACACTACAGAATATGGAGAAAAAGCCAAATGAAAGTTTCAGGTAATATGCTCAAAGGTGGAGGGAAGTCGCACGCAAGTCCAACCGCCACTGCTAGAAAAGGAAACTACCATGCTCTTCATTAATACCCTAAAGGCACATTTTATCAATCACATACTGGGAAGCGTAACTAAGACTTTCTGTAACATCCTAGATTAGGGGTTATGCGTTTGTGCATAATTCATGAGTAGTAGGTTTTGGCAGTGTTTGGAAGTGAATTAAGGGTTTTTAAAATCCTAGGATGAAGAGAAAGCTTTGGACAATTATTGGTTTTTAAGTTAAAAACAAAAAGTGATGTGGAAAAGTGGCAAGGGACGCCACCTAAGGTGCAAGGGTTATGGCATCAAGTGAAGTACTTTGAGGGAAGAGGTTCGAATCCCATTGTGTGCATCTTTGCTTAATTTTATGAAATAGCATGTTTACTGTGATATGTGGTGTGCATTTTAGAACCTTGGAAATGTATGGAAATGTAAGGAAATGTATGGAAATGTATGGAAATGTATGAAATGTAAGGAAATGTTAAGTTCAAAGTGAACATTTTTGGAAACTAGGAAATGTAAGGAAATGATTTAGAAATGATTCAAAAGAGGAAAGTAAACATTTCGGGAAACTTGGAAATGTAAGGAAATGTTAGGTTAAAGGAGGGAAACGAACATTTTGGAAACCTGGAAATGTAAGGAAATGTCAAGTTTTAAAGTTTAAAAAGAGGAAACTAAGGTAAGGTGGCCTTAAGAAAATTAATAGGAGGAATTTGACAAAAGAACAGGGCTTGGAAAAGTGGCAAGGAGGCACCACTTAAAGCCCAGTAAATGACGCCACCAATGTGTGCAAGCTTAGGTTCGAGCGCAATGAGAGCATTTCGAGAGTGTTTTACGTCGAATTGGGCTTATGGCCCAATTAGTTATTAAATCTAAACTAATCATAGGAGGCGCCACTTAGGTAGATAATTTGGGCCTCGTATGGCTACAAGGAGTCCAATAGAATAAGTTTAAATTCAACTCATCAAGGGAAGAGGTGGACGACATCTAGCTAAGACTTTAAGTAATTTTATTTAATTACTTAAAGAGGAAGCAATGGACGACAATAGGGACTCTTAAGGAAGAGTTTAATTCTCCTTAAAACTTGGCTAAATAGGTGGATAAATGATGATTTATTTTAGATTATTTTCAAAGAGATAATTGAGGATTATTCTTTAATTTTTAATTAAAGAGATAAAGCTATCAAAATAGAAGAGTGATGGCCAAGTAAGGGATTCTAAGTTAGTAATTTTTGCTATAAAAGGAAAAGAGGGCCATTCTTTCTTTCTTCTAACTCTCTCTCGAATTCTCTCTAGCAAATATCTCCTTTCTTCATTGTTTTGCCAATGAAAATACACCTTGTGTAGCCGAAACTTCATTACCAAATTTCTCAAACTCTTTTCTTCTTCTTTCATAATCTTCCAAAAGCGAAAGTTTGCTAAAATCAAGGCCATAGCCGAATAGTTTTGAGACTTCAAACAAGGGGTTGTTGACTTCTGTATTAAGGGTAAGAACTAGTTATCATTCAATTTTCATCCTTTTCTTTTAAGATTTGCCGAAATCTAGGACTAACCCCATTAATATCTTGTTGTCGAAACTTTGAAGAGATCTTTCGGGATTTGTTTAAGTCAACTACAAGAAGGAGAAGTACTATAGCATTCGGCCAAGGCCTGTATTGATACTAAGATCTATTTCTTACATATTAAAGAACCGAAACTAACTTATGTAGAGATCCAGTATTTGGCCGAATACAAGGAGGAGAAAAGCAAAGTTTTCGGGATTTGAGTAATAAGCAAATCGGCATTAAGGTAAGTTTTAGTGCACAAATCCTACTAGGATTTGGTTTTGTGGCCGAATGAGTTTTCTCATTAGACCTTTAATATGGGCCGGATGTAGGTAGTTAAAGATCTAAGGCAGTAGATCAAATTTCGGGATTTCAAGTGAAATTGTTAAGCGAATCAGGTGTGTACCCCACACTACTTTTAATAAGATTCATGGAAATAATTAATATGTGCATGTTATAAGTATGTGAATATGGCTAAGGTACCATGTTATGGTACAAAGTACTCAGGTACGTTTCTTACTCCTACTAGGATTATGAATATATGTTATATGTAACATGTGAAAAAGTGATAAGAATGTGAATTAAGGCATGATGTGCATGATATGTAAGATATGGGGCATATGGGTTATATGAAAAGGGGAAGTGAATGTGGTGACCTAAGACCACGACGTGGTGACCTAAGACCACGATAAGCGAATGTGGTGACCTAAGACCACGATAAGCGAATGTGGTGACCTAAGACCACGATATCTCGAATGTGTTGACCTAAGACCACATATTTTATAAGAGGCGATGAGCACGTCATTGCAATGAACGCCTTCGATGGTGTGTAGCGGATGGAGGGTTGACTTAGTAGTCCCACGGTGTGCGAGGATGAATGCGGGTGGTGTGTAGCGGATGGCATATAGGTTTGGGTTGGGTTGCATCATATTGTTTATATGCTTTATGAACATGTATGACATTATATGCCTGAATTATTAAATTTTAGTGTTGGTTACACATTGAGTCTGTTGACTCACCCCGTTGTGGGATTACTTTTCGGTGTGCCGGTGATGGATGGGCGGTAGATGCTTAGGGATGGCCATGCACAGCAAGAAGTTCATTTATTTTTATTTGGATTATTTTATTTTAAGTATTTTGAAGTTAAATTTTGGGAATTATTTGATGTAATAAGGCCATAGTATAACTACTTTACTTTGCTTTTAATTATTAAATGATTAAGTAAATTTATTTTAACATAAAGCCCAAACGTTTTGTCACCTAAAGTAAAGGACTTTTATAATGAAATAAACTTGTTTTCAATTCAAGCCCAACCCAAACCAATCTTTCTTTCAAAACACACAAGTTTTTCCTAAGTAACAAAAGAATTTGAAATGGTTTACACCGGGGAACATACCAGATCCGGTCAAGGCTCGTGGGCCGAGTTTGGGGTATTTTAGTTTGGTATCAGAGCCCAGTTTTAAACTCTCGGCCTGTGGGCTAAGGCCCAAAACATTTTCAAATCTAGCCCAAATAAGCTTTATAAAGTATCTTATGAAATAAGCAGGTTTTTCTGGCATGGCACCTAAGTCTCCGACCCGAAGTCCACCAGGTAAGTACTTCTATCCATTGTGTGATTTATATTATGATTTGTAGAAGGGTAGAAATGGAACGTAGAATAGAGATTAAGTACTTGAACCTAGGATTAGTATACCCCAACAATTACATAAGACTCTAATGCACAATTAAACAAACATGTGGTTAAGTCGGTTGAGTTAGGGTGTGGTAACCATGGTGCGCATGTCTAGGATTGGTTTGGTGGGAGCTTGGTATTTAAGCAGTCCGCGTGACTCACCTCCTCTCCACTTGAATCCTACCTAGTGCGTAGCCTCGGTTCACCCTAACCAAGAGGACTTACACACTGCTAAACCCTAACTAAAACCCGAAAGGGACTAGCAGTAATTTCATGGAAACCCTAGTTTTAAAAATTTCTAAATTACTCTCTTGATTTGAAAAGATTATTTTTATAAATTTTCCTGAAATATTGCTGATTTACAAATTTACAAAAATACCCCTAGTGGTGAAATTACAAAAATGCCCTTGGATTATGAAAATTTTAAATACCCACAACTCTTATCAAAATTTCATTACTTTATAAAATATTCAAAAACCCTAAATTTGCCAAGTATCAAAATACCTTGATTTTGGAAAATTATAAAATTACCCCTAACCTGCAAATTACCAAAATACCCCCAAGGTCCAAAATTTCTGAAATACCCTCGGATTTCAAAAATTTTCCAAAATACCCCGAGAATTTAAAAATACCAAAATACTTTGTGACAAAATCACCAAGGAACTTTTTTTTAAAAAATTATGAAAATACCGCTGGGTAGTGGAAAAACAACAACAATGAAAACTACAACATTTCTCTGAATGAACGAAAGTTCATAATTGATTGATGGATGTATGAATGTAAAGACTGTGTGCATGTATGAATATGAAAGAACCACTCCTAAAATCCTTTTCATAAAATTTGCTCGTGGATAAACAGTGAAATAGAATTTCTAATGCATAAAACTTTCTTAAATCATATTAAATCGCGACGTTAGAAATGAGTTCTAAGGGACGTGAACTTAGAGATTGTGCCTGGAAAGTATGATGGTTCTATTAAGATCGAGTCTTGCACGTAAGCATAAGTCTTGTGAGAAGGATTGTACTCTTTGTTAGTAAGTAATTTCGAGGACGAAATTATTTTAAGAAGGGTAGAACTGTAACATTCTAGATTAGGGGTTATCGTTTGTGCATAATTCATGAGTAGTAGGTTTTGGCGGTGTTTGGAAGTGAATTAAGGGTTTTAAAATCCTAGGATGGAAGAAAGCTTTGGACAATTATTGGTTTTAGGTTAAAAACAAGAAGTGATGTGGAAAAGTGGCAAGGACGCCACCTAAGGTGCAAGGTTATGGCATCAAGTGAAGTACTTTGAGGAAGAGGTTTGAATCCCATTGTGTGCATCTTTGCTTAATTTTATGAAATAGCATGTTTCTTGTGATATATGGTGTGCATTTTTAGAACCTTGGAAATGTATGGAAATGTAAGGAAATGTATGGAAATGTATGAAAATGTAAGGAAATGTTAAGTTCAAAGTGAACATTTTTGGAAACTAGGAAATGTAAGGAAATGATTTAGAAATGATTCAAAAGAGGAAAGTAAACATTTCGGGAAACTTGGAAATGTAAGGAAATGTTAGGTTAAAGGAGGGAAACAAACATTTTTGAAAACCTAGAAATGTAAGGAAATGTCAAGTTTTAAAGTTTAAAAGAGAAACTAAGGTAAGGTGGCCTTAAGAAAATTAATAGGAGGAATTTGACACAAGAATGGGCTTGGAAAAGTGGCAAGGAGGCACCACTTAAAGCCCAGTAAATGACGCCACCAGCATGTATGCAAGCTTAGGTTCGAGCAACAAGGAGAGCATTTCGAGAGTGTTTTGCATCGAATTGGGCTTGCGGCCCAATTCATTATTAAAGCTAAACTAATCATAGGGAGGCACCACTTAGGTAGATAATTTGGGCCTCGATGGCCACAAGGAGTCCAATAGAATAAGTTTAAATTGACTCATCAAGGGAAGGGGTGGACGACATCTAGCTAAGAATTTAAGTAATTTTATTTAATTACTTAAAGAGGAAGCAATGGACTGCAATAGGGACTCTTAAGGAAGAGTTTAATTCTCCTTAAAACTTCGGCTAAATAGGTGGATAAATGATGATTTATTTTACATTATTTTCAAAGAGATAATTGAGGATTATTCTTTAATTTTAATTAAAGAGATAAAGCTATCAAAATAGAAGAGTGATGGCCAAGTAAGGGATTCTAAGTTAGTAATTTTGCTATAAAAGGAAAAGAGGCCATTCATTCTTTCTTCTAACTCTCTCTCTCTTGAATTCTCTCTAGCAAATATCTCCTTTCTTCATTGTTTTGCCTGTTTAAAATACACCTTGTGTAGCGAAACTTCATTACCAAATTGCTCAAACTCTTTTCTCTTCTTCTTTCATAATCTTCCAAAAGCCGAAAGTTTGCTAAAATCAAGGCCATAGCGAATAGTTTTGAGACTTCAAACAAGGGGTTGTCGACTTACGTATTAAGGGTAAAAACTAGTTATCATTCGATTTTCACCCTTTTCTTTTAAGATTTGCCAAAATCTAGGACTAACCCCATTAATATCTTATTGTTGAAACTTTGAAGAGATCTTTCGGGATTTGTTTAAGTCAACTACAAGAAGGAGAAGTTCTTTTCCCGAAGGTGCACCATAAGTCGCGTGTTCCCTAGTTATTCGGTGAGTTTCGGGATTTAAGATTCGCAAGGTAATTACTATAGCATTCGGCCAAGGCCTGTATTGATACTAAGATCTATTTCTTACATATTAAAGAGCCGAAACTAACTTATGTAGAGATCCAGTATTTGGCCGAATACAAGGAGGAGAAAAGCAAAGTTTTCGGGATTTGAGTAATAAGCAAATCGGCATTAAGGTAAGTTTTAGTGCACAAATCCTACTAGGATTTGGTTTTGTGGCGAATGAGTTTTCTCATTAGACCTTTAATATAAATTTGAATGTAGGGAGTTAAAGATCTAAGTAGATCAATTTGAGATTTCAAGTGAAATTGTTAAGCGAATCAGATGTGTACCCCACACTACTTTTAATAAGATTCATGGCAATAATTAATATCGCATGTTATAAGTATGTGAATATGGCTAAGGTACCATGTTATGGTACAAAGTACTCAGGTACGTTTCCTACTCCTACTAGGATTATGAATATATGTTATATGTAACATGTGAAAAAGTGATAAGAATGTGAATTAAGGCATGATGTGCATGATATGTAAGATATGGGGCATATGGGTTATATGAAAAGGGAAGTGAATGTGGTGACCTAAGACCACGGCGTGGTGACCTAAGACCACGATAAGCGAATGTGGTGACCTAAGACCACGATAAGCGAATGTGGTGACCTAAGACCACGATATCTGAATGTGGTGACCTAAGACCACATATTTTATAAAGGCGATGAACACGTCATTGCAACAACTACCTTCGATGGTGTGTAGCGGATGGAGGTTGACTTAGTAGTCCCCGGTGTGCGAGGATGAATACAGTGGTGTGTAGCGGATGGCATATAGGATTGGGTTGGGTTGCATCATATTGTTTATATGCTTTATGAACATGTATGACATTGTATGCTGAATTATTAAATTTTAGTGTTGGTTACACATTGAGTCATTGACTCACCCGTTGTGGGATTACTTTTCGGTGACGACCGGTGATGGATCGGCGGTAGATGCTTAGGGATGGCCATGCACAGCAAGAAGTTCATTTATTTTTATTTGGATTATTTTATTTTAAGTATTTTGAAGTTAAATTTTGGAAATTATTTGATGTAATAAGGCCATAGTATAACTACTTTACTTTGCTTTTAATTATTAAATGATTAAGTAAATTTATTTTAACATAAAGCCCAAACGTTTTGTCACCTAAAGTAAAGGACTTTTATAATGAAATAAACTTGTTTTCAATTCAAGCCCAACCCAAACCAATCTTTCTTTCAAAACACACAAGTTTTTCCTAAGTAACAAAAGGATTTGAAATGGTTTATACCGGGGAACATACCGGATCCGGTCAAGGCTTGTGGGCCGGGTTTGGGGTGTTTCACCTTCTCGGGCATAGTGATGTTTGGCGAAATGATAGAGAATGCAATAAAGTGTGGAAAAATAGAGGCAGGGAAAAACACAAAGAGGTCGACCCCAAGAAAAAGAGAAAATGAGGTAAATAACGTGAGCACGTATAACAGGGGTTACTCGAAACCAGCCACTGTAAACAAATCGAGAACGGTAACCACTAGCCATCAAGGCTCGCCAAGACAAGAGTCTAACACAAGGCAAAATACAAAGAACTCCAGTTCGCCTATTCTAATGACGTATAGGGAGTTGTATCAAAGTTTATTCGATGCACATGTTGTATCCCCTTTCTAGCTAAAACTAATGTAACCCCCATACCCCAAATGGTATGACACAAATGCCCAATGCGAATACCAAACGGGAATCACGAGACACTTGATAAAAAACTACACCGTTTTCAAAAAGTTAGTCGAAAGACTTATCAAAATGGGCATTGTAAAATTCGATGATCCATCTAGTGCAGAAAATTCATTACTCAACCATGCTGATAAGGGGGTAAATACGATAGTCGAGAACGTGGGAAAGAAAATCAAGGTGAATATTGCAGAAGTGAAAATCTCGTTGAGAGAAGTTTGGAAGAAAATGGTGGAAAGAAGGTTAATCACACAAGACTCGAGGGACAAATCCTGAGAAATAAGAAACTATTGTGAGTTGATGAAGAAGATCATGAGATTCAGAAATACAATGAATTTAGGGCCTTAGTACAAGGTCTAATAGACAACAAGAAACTCGAGTTGTTTGAGTATGCTAAAGGAGAAGAGGTGTGCGCCTCTGAGGAAGGGTCGACAGAGAAGGTTTATGAGGCCAACCACCTGGTGGTAATCATCTTACGACCAAGAATCAACGAAGTAGGAGCAAAAATTGCACCAAGAGTTGTAATCCAGAAAATCGTTTCTTTTCCTTATAAATATAGCAAAAGGGTACCTTGGAACTACGATTGCAATGTGGTAATCCTAAGAAAGGTAGGCCCAATTAGCACACCAGAGGAAGGTCAAGATATAGATTTCTATACACGTAGTGGAAGACGTTATGATGCCCCAAATACAAAAGTCGAACCTGTAAAAGGGACATCCTTGGCAATCGAACAAAGGAAAGAGAAGCCAGAACTACCTGTTAGTGAGCCGGTAAATGAGAAGGAAGCTAATGAATTATTGAAATTCCTAAAACACAGCGAGTATAGTGTCGTGGAACAACTACACAAGCAGCCAACTCGCATATCGGTACTGGCTTTACTCTTAAGCTCGGAGACACACCGTAACGCGCTAATGAAGGTGTTAAATAAAAGCTACGTCGTTGATGATATTTCAGTAAACAAGCTAGACCGTCTTGTCAACAACATAAGCGCCGATAATCTAATCTTTTTTAATGACAATGAAATACCACCGGGGGGCATGGGATCCATCAAGGCTTTGCACATTACTACCGCTACAAGAGGTATACATTACCGGGGGTACTAATTGACAATGGATCGGCACTGAATGTATTACCCCTGTCCACATTGAACAGGTTGCCTGTGGACAGCTCTCACATGAAGACATGCCAAAACATAGTGAGAGCATTCGACGACACCAAAAGGAAAGTAATGGGAAGGATTAAGATACCTCTCTTGATCAGTCTAAATATATACGAGGTAGAATTCTTAGTGATGGACATCAAACCTTCTTACAATTGACTATTGGGGAGGCCTTGGATTCACTCAAGCTGGGGCGGTACCATCATCACTACACTAAAAGCTAAAGTTGGTAATAGAGGCGATTGATAATGATAAACGAAGAAGAAGACATTACTGCGTCCGTCACCAGTGATGCGCCATACATAAAGGCTGATGGTGAGGCAATGGAATATTCCTTTTGTTCGCTGGAATTTGTGAATGCAACCTTCATTGTCGAGGGAAGTAAGATCCCAATGCCCAAAATATCCAAAGCCACGAGGATGAGCTTACAATTAACAGTGGGAAACAGAGCATTGCTTGGAAAAAGACTCGAAAAATACCTCCATGGAGGGTCGAAGTACCAATCTTGACTAACAAATGGATTGCTTTGGCTTGGGGTATAAGCTAGATGCGAAGTAAAGAAGAATGAGTTAGAGAAGAAGCAGGAGAGAAGAAGAGCACGATTATTCGGGGTAGAGGTCAAATGGGAACCAATGACCTTCCCCTATATATCCAAAACATTCGTGTCAAGAAGAATTATTCACCCTGAATGGAAGATGACAAGGAAAGAAATTGTTGAAGATATAATGGGAAATCTGAGCATCAACGTCATATATGAAGAGGAAATAGCGGAAGAAAACTTATCGGGCATCCGCCCTTATGAGCCTGGAAGTGTTCTAAACAACTGGACTGCGGAAGAGATTCTTGTAGTTTTTAGAGCTGATTCAGAGTAATGTTTAAAATACACTTATTGTTTTAAGCCTAGAAGCAATAAGAATCCATTTGTGAAATAGGCTCATGTCCAACATCTTTATTTCAATAAAAAATATATTTTTTTGTATCACTCTGAGCAAATATTCTTTTATTCTTTCATTTCATTCATAATTACACCATACAAATAGCTATTCTTAGATTTATTTGTTCTTTTGATATTTCTTCGTGCCTACAACATGTCTCTAGATATCAATGACATAAGCAACGCTGCTACTGACCCAGAACCTCCTTTTGAGCGAGACATGGGTCTATGGGGATATCAGGATTTTGAAGACAACAGAAACTGTAACTTATCTCTAAATTTGTTAAGGATGGTAGAACAAGAAGAGAAACAGATTCTACCTCACAAAGAGACAGTAGAGATTGTGATCTTGGAAGAAGGAGAAGTGAAAATTGGAATTTGCATAGCCGAAGAAACAAAATGATATCTCAGTGAGTTACTTCAAGAATTCAAAGATGTCTTCGCATGGTCGTACCAAGATATGCCCAGGTTAAGCACTGATATTGTGGTACATCGCCTCCCCATAAAAGAAGAGTGCAAGCTAGTTCAGCAGAAACTCGAAGGATGAGGCCCGATTTTGTGATAAAAATAAAAGAAGAGGTCAATAAACAATTCAATGCTGGATTCTTACAGATGGTTAAATACTCAAAATGGGTAGCCAATATTGTCCTCGTCCCTAAGAAAGACGGAAAGATACGGATGTGTGTAGATTACAGAGACTTAAACAAGGCCAGCCCAAAATACAATTTCCCATTGCCTCACATTGGCACTTTAGTGGATAATACGACAGGCTACTCATTGTTCTCCTTCATGGATGGCTTCTCTAGATACAATCAGATAAAGATGCATCATGAAGACATGGAAAAGACCATATTCATAACCCTGTGGGGAACATTTTGCTATAAGGTGATGCCATTTGGACTAAAAAACTTGAGAGCAACGTGTCAAAGAGCCATGGTAACCTTGCTTCATGACATGATGCACAAGGAAATCGAGGTTTACGTCGACGATGTCGAAACCATTTTTTTGAAACGAGTCGACTTTGTATTTTAAAAAAATAAAAATAAAAAAACTGGAGTCGCCACCAATCCTTTTTGTTGAGGTGTGATCGGGTCACCTCGTAAAACGGTTGTTTTTAATAAATAGTTTGATTTATCAAAACAATGATTTTGGTCTACAAAACTCAGAAAATAGGTTCGGAAGTCGTTTATGCACGAGGAAGGGTTAATACCCTCGATACGCCTAAAATTGGCACCTAATTGATTGTTTAATGTCTTAATGTTGAAAATTCAAAAAGATTTGAAAATACGATCCTCTATTATTTTTGAAAACTTGAACAAATCAAAAATGGATTATAAGACCTTCTTATTTCGAAGAGATGAAACGTCATACCCAGTAAGTTAGGGTACGACATTTTAGGTTCTCGAAACTGAGCTTGTCTTTTGACTTTAAAACTCGATTTTAAGTTTGAGGAGGATATTTTGTTATTTGTCAAATGAAAAATCGGAACTCAATAAGTTAGGGCTCGATTTTCTGAAATTCCAAATACGGAATATTGCATTTATTTTAAAACTTATCTCGGGGTATCTAGATGTCATGGCCAGTAAGTTAGGGCACAACACCTCGATTCTCGAGAACAAGTATTTTATTCAAAACTTGTATTACGACTTTAAAAGATGATATTTCGTTATTCAGATTGGATGAGAGAAACCGGAACCTAGTAAGTTAGGGCGATTTTCTCGAATCTTTAATACGAAATATCAATTATTTGAAAACTTGATGTATCGGGTAAAGGTTAATGTGACAAATAATAATGTGAAATTGTGACGTTACGTGTGCAAAGAGTAATAATAATAAAATAATGATATGAAATGCAGATAACATACTGATACAGGTGATACTAATAAGTTAATAATAATAAAGTAGCAATAATAATATAAGTAAGGATAAAATGAAAGCAATATGCTAATTAATGACTATAGTAGGATATTAATAATGGTAAAAAATAGTAATAAAATGATAATGATAGGAAATATGATGAATAACAATAGGAAAGGAATAACACAAAAATATAATGATAATAGTGATAGTAATAAAAGAAATAATATTAACAATAGTAACAAATATAATAGTAATGACAATAATAAATAATAATTATAATAAGAAAAACAAATACAATGTGGTAATGATATTAGAAATAAAATAAATAATAATTGTGAATAAAATAATAATAACAAAATAAATACGATAATAATATATTAGCAAAATAATATTAAGAATAGCATTTAAAACAATTATTAAATACAATAATAATCATTAAAATAATAATACAAATTAATATTAACATCAACAATAATAAATATAATAGTAATAATGTAAATAATAATACATATAATAATAATTTTAAAAGTAATGAATTTAATAGTAAAATAATTAAAATAATTTAAAAAAGGGACTAAAATCGAATTAAATGCGGATTATTGGGGTAAATTCGAAATAAAATAAGGAGGAAATGGCCTATTTGAAACGCACGAATTACCTTGGGGACTAAAAAGGGCAATAACCCTTTCCTCCCAAAATGCACAGCATAGGCAGAGACTCGATTGAAAACCAAATAGATTTTCGGGGCAAAATAAAAAAAATTGAAAACTTGATTGTAAAACCAGGAAAGGCGGAGGGACTGCACGCATAAATTCCCCATTTTTGAAAAAACGCGGATCCTTGAGGTTAGAGCGGGTTGGCACAAAACGACGTCGTTTTGGGGCTTATGGACGCCGGCCAAAATGGCGTCATTTTGAATGGCTATATAAGATAAAAATTTTTCTTGAAAATTCATTTGCTCTTCTTTGTTTTAAAAAAAAAATCTGACCCTTTTCCCTTTTTTGTTCTTTGCAGGTCTAAAGGCGGTGGGATTACAGCCGACCTCGCCGCTGGGCTCAAATCACCGGCCGCCAGTGTCTGGCTGACCGAGCCCTAAAAAGGTAAGAAATTTATATATTTTTTATTTTAAAAAATAATATGGGTATATACATATACATGCTAAAAAAGAAGAGTGAAAAGAAAAAAACTTTCAAAATAAAAAAAATCACCTCTTTTCGGCTTCTGTTTTTGATTTTTAGAGATTTGCTTTAGTGTTTCACTGCTTTTTGAGTTTGGATCTATTATTCGTGTTTGTATTCGAAATTTTTTTTGTATTGTATTGATCCCAAAATTCCCTTTTACAATCGATTTTCGATGGCTTATATAGCCATTTTTTACAAGCTTTCTGTCATCTCTCTTTTATTGCTTGCAGGTGTCAGTGCTACTAGATGGCGATGGCCAGAGGCGGTGGATGGGACGGGGTCAGATGGCAGAAGACCCTAGGTACGGCACACCTAGGGTTTGGTTATCCTTTGTTTTTTGTTTTGGGTTTGGGCTTCTGAAGTAGGTTTGTAATAGATGTGGGCTAGGGGGTTTGGTTTTTGGGCCTTAGTGGGCCGGGCAAAAATGAGCTTGTATAGATATCCTTCTTTGCTCATTGTCGTGTAACGGGAATAGAGAAAAGACATAAAGAAGGTCCAAATTTGCCCGGATCCACTGATTCTCGACTCTTCAGTGCTCCTATTCTTCATGTAGCCTCATTCCAATCCACTGTATCTTGTCGCTTCAATCCACTTCACTGCAACTTTGAAAGATGAGATTTGTAATTATAGTAGATTTAATCTCACCTACTGCAACTTTAGAGGTATAGGATTTGTCGCTTTAATCCGCTCTACTGCAACTTCAAAGAGATAAGATTAACTGTTTTTAGTCTACTCCACTACAACTTCAGGGAGATAAGACTTGTATGGCAAATTCAATCTAACCTACTGCAACTTTAGAGGTATAGGATTTGTCGTTTTAATCCGCTCAACTGCAAATTCAGGAAGATAGGATTAATATGATCCGCCTCGCAACTGAATGCCGATCAACTTCAAGAATGCGAGGGAGATCTACTATCTTCGATCCGCTATCTTCGATCCGCTCCCGCAACCGGGGAGATAAGATCGATGTCTTTGATAAGATCGCTATCTTGATCCGCTCCCGCAACCTCGTGAATGCCAAATCTGGTATCTTCAATCTGCTCCACTGCAAACTAGGGAGATAAGATCTGATGTCTTCAATGTACTCTTGTAACCTCAGGAATGCCAGATCTGCTATCTTCAATCTGCTCCACTACAAACTCAAGGAGATAAGATCTGATGGCTTCGATCTGCTCCTGTAACCTCAAGAATGCCAGATCTACTATCTTCAATCTGCTCCACTGCAAACTCGGGAGATAAGATCTGATGTATTCGATCTGCTCCTGTAACCTTAGGAATGCCAGATCTGCTATCTTTAACTTGCTCTACTGCAAACTCAGGAAGATAAGATCTGATGTCTTCGATCTGCTCCTGTAACCTTAGAAATACCATATCTACTATCTTCAATCTGCCTTACTACACTGTCCTGAGGACATTTGTAGAATGGGTACATGTTTATGCCTAATAATTAGGATGGCATGATCGAAATGAGTCAAATGCTTTTATTTAGACATGCTATGATATATGAATGAGAAAATGTTATGAGAATGATTCCTGTTTTAGGTGTCATCACTTATTGTTTATCAGGGCATTATCAATGACATATTGTGTTGTCATCTTGTTCTGCTGGTATTCTCAATAGAAAACCTGAGAAAACAATTATATTCTGTTTAATGATTTGCCCCATTGTAACTTCAGGGTTCTTTTTATTGTGACTTAGGGGTACAGGAATGAATCTTTTCCCATCCTCCCATTGCGACTTGAAAATATAGGATTTGTTTCTTCTTCAATCCATCCCATTGCTATTCAAAGGTATAAGCTCTGTATCAATTTTAATCCACCCCCTTGTAATTCAAGAATATAGGGTTTGTTTCATCTTCAATCTATCCCATTGCAACTCAAGGGTAGAGGATTGTAACTTGTTCAATCAACTGATCACTCCTTGGGAAATCTGCCCAGATGTGTATTCATGATATTCGTATGGATGCAGAATATCATTTTTCTTGAGAATGATTCCTCTCTCATGCTTGGGTTGATATTGCTCTCTTTAGTCAAGATTGTATTACTGACGTAATATCTTGTCATTTCCTTCAATCACCATTTTTGACAAAATCTGAAGAGATAATCTTAATTTGGACCAAAATATTTCCAACCCTTAAGCCAATATTCCTGTTTCAGGTCCTTGTATTATTTAAAAGTTCTCAGAGTAATATGCGAAACTTCTTTTGAGAAAGTATTATTAGTCCACTAATCATTATTTCAATGCGAAATGCTTGAAAAAGATCATAACCATGGATAAGAACAAAATTAATTAGGAGCATAGCTCGAAACAAATAAGTTAAGTCAAGATAGAAAATGCAAAGAACTTTTATTGTGAGCATTTCTTTGAAAAGAATAAGATAACCCAATGGAGACTAGATGCCCCAGATATCACAGCCTGAGCTTCTCTGTTCGAACTTCTTGAGGACCATTTTAAGCTCAATATGTGTTTAAGGGATCTGGAGTACTTTGTCGATGCCTCAAGACATAGCATTCTTCTTTATTTTTAATTCAAGCATAGTAAGACTACTGTATGCCCCACTTTTGATCAAAATTTGAACCATCCTTTTCGGGTTTTCAACTCAAATCCCCTTTGATCTCAAAGCGCCTTTTGCGGGTTTTCACCTTGACCTCTCATTTTTCTTAATTTTTTCTTTCTTTCCCTTTTTTTTTAGAAAACTTTTATTGAATCTGAATTCACCGGATTGGGCAGGTCCTTGCCATCTATCTCAGACAATATCCATGCTTCCCGAGCAGGCCTTCTTTATTGTATAAGGTCCTTCCCAGTTTGGTATCCACTTTCTTCTAAAGTCCCTTTTGCATGGGAAAAATCTTCTTCAAAGCCCTATCATGAAATTTTCTAGGGCGAACCTTTTTGTTGTAATCTCGCCTCAATTGACCGTGACAGATAACTTTTAACTTTTTCTCTTCAAATTTAACTTGTCATATCGGGATTAAATTCGTTCTGCTTCATCCAACCTCAGTTCTAATGAAACTCAAAAAAAAGAAATTTCGACTTCAATGGGCAAAACTAATGAGAAATGTGTTGACCGGGTGATAGTCCTGGCCAACATTTGATAAGCATAGAGGGTAAATAGTAACTTCTGTATACCAATCTTTACAAGTCTCGGCCTTTTTTATGATCTTTTGTTTTTCTTTTTGGTTGCCTTTGCTGCACTGATATGATGTCTGATATTTGAATCAACTATAACATTTTGACATTATGCGGTTATGCATTGTTAAACATGATCCTTTTTGGCATCCTTTGTTGGCATTTTTTTTTGTCTTAAGATTGGGATTTGATAACTTTCGACATTATAAGATTGGCATAAGAAGTGACTTTCACCCTTTTGGTTGGAATGACCAACAACCACGAATATGAATCGATGTTGGCTAAAAGCTTTTGAGGAGGTTGGCTTGATAATGTCCCTGCCCCACATATAGGGAATCTGTGAAGAAATAGAGGAGGCGCGTATGTATTCATCCATCTGACATTCACGGCATAACTGATGCAACCTCCATTTTCTGGTGGACCAGTAGTACCCAAACCTCGTAATTAACCTAACTATTATAGAACCATTAACACTAATCCTAACAGCATGCCCACGTTTCAGTAGTCTGGCGTGCCCTAATATGATCGTGCGATAACATCTTGAATTCTTGCAAATAGCTCAATGATGTCTCGCCTTATTTCTGTGGTGACTTAGGCTTCGATCTTTACCCCTTTCCTAAGCTCGCAACATCCACTGACCCTTTGCAAGGTAGAGTCTATTTTCATCTTGTTCTAACATCCTTAACAAATCAAAAGATAGGTTACAATCTCTGTCATCTTCAAAGTCCTGAAATCCCTCTAGACACATATTTCACTCAAAAGGGAGTCAGTAACAACATCGCTCATGTCTTGATGTCTAGGTATATATTGTAGGTACGAAGAAAGATTTAAATGAATCTAAGAATAATTATTTGTATGATATGATCATGGATGAAGAATAAAAGAATATTTGATAGAGAGCTCAAAGAATAAAAGAATTCACAGTATGAAATGGAAAAAAGAAAAAAATAAAAGATATTTGCTCAAAAGATGCGTCTTATTGAAATAAAGATTTTGGACACAAGCCTATTTCACAAAAGGACTCTTATTGCCTCTAGGCTTAAGGCAACAAGCTTGTTTTGAAAATTACTTTAAATTAGTTCTAAAAACACAAGGTTCCCTTCCACAGTCCCATTGTTCAAAACTCTCCCAGGTTCATATTTCTGCATTTGGCACGTCATCTAACTTCACAATGCCCATGTTGATGAATTTTTCCACCAATTTCTTGAAAGCAAGGCAATTTTCTATCGAATGCCCTGTGATCCCTGCGTGGTACTCACACTGGGCATTTGGGTCATATCTTTTTGTGTATGGAGGTTGCATCAGTTTCGGGTAGTGGGGGGACACAACGTGCGCATCAAATAAACTTTGATGCAACTCACTATACGAGACTGAATGGGCATGAACTGGGATTTTTTGAGTTCAGTCTTGGATTGAGTTCTTCTCTTGGGGAGACCTGATAGTTGGTAGCCGCTATCTTTGGCCGGTTTACTATAAATGGCTTCGAATGGCCTTTGTTATACCTACTTGTATTATTCACACCTTGTCCTTCCTTTTCGGGGCCTTTGAAGCCCATTCTCCCTTTTTCTTTGCTTCTACTAGGCTAATAACAACAGGATTGACTCAATCATCACCAGGACCCGTCAGAGAGTTCAGCAGTACTGAGGTATCAGTCTGATATTGGGATCCGATAATGACAGATACCCCCTGCAGATGTACATCTGGTTGGGTTTGAACACTTATTGGAGTGCAATCGGAGAGAAAAGCAATGTCTTCATCATCATCCACACTGGGTTAGCTGGCCCATCATATTTTTTTGGAATTCTAACATTTGATTCCGTATATCCTGTTGAATTCTGAACAATTTCTCTTGCATCTGTATTTGCATTTGCTCTATTCTCTCCAACCTTTGTTCTATGTTTTCTAGGTTAACTCAAATAATTTTACCTAATTAGGATACTTTTGTGAAAATCTAATGCAAATAATGCAATGCAAATGATGCAATGCAAATGCATGAAATGCAAAAGACGTCGATTTTGATTCAATTTCATTTAGAAAACTTTATTTGAAAATAAAGCTCTTTACATAAAACGTATTACAAATACGGCTTTGCCCTAATGCTCAGAGTTTTAACTTTCCTAAGCAATGAAGCTAGCTCATGACCCTTGTCTGATTCCAGCTCATATTTCATACTTAGCGTGTCGGCCTGAACTGCCAAGGTTTGCATATGGTCAGCTACCTCCCGGATCTGAGCCACGGGTTCGCCCATAATGTAATCTCGATTCTTAACTTAACTCTGAGAGTGAAAAAGTTGTTCCTTCCAACACTCCTCATTTACTTCAAGAAGCTCTATCTGAAGCTCACAACTCTTTAAAGCGGACTCTAGCTTTTCTATTCTTCCTTTCATTTCTTCAATCTTACTGAGCTTGAGCTTCTTGGAATCTTCTCTTCCACTGATCAGTTTTGGTCCTTTCCACTTGAATTTCCTATCGCCACTGCTCTGAAGTTTTTCCTAATCCTGCAGTCCTTATCGATAGACGCATCTTCTTATAGTCTGTCTTTAAACTATCCAGATCCTTCTCAACCCAATTTTTCCCTTTTCTGAACTTCTCAGCCTCTGCCTTTTGCACCTCCACATCTAATCTCAAGTGCATTTTCTCTTTTTCCAATTGCTCAATCTTTTTCCCGAATTCAAAACTTTTCTTTTCAAAGTCCTGTCTTATAATCTCTAGCTCTGATGGGAAAACTTGTAGGTATTCTTCCATTGATAGAGCACCTTCTAAACTCGGCTCAAAATATTATCATTGGCTATTTTGCTAAACCATTTTCTATAATCAGGCATTGTCATAGAGCCTACAGTCAATCTTTTTATTCGGTGAGTCCGGTTTCAAGCAGTGAAAATCTCTTTGACCCTCTTCTTGTAATTATCTCATTTATACGAGAACTCGCATTGCGCTAGACTGTGCATTGTCGGTATAAACTGCCTTGATCCGTATTGTCTTAGTACAAGTAAAGGGGCATAATCAACGGCTCCCTAAATTTTAAGCAAAGGGACCCAATCAAAGTTTCGCATCAGAACAGGATCTCACTGGGCACCAACCAAAGAGCTCTCCATTCAATATCTTCTTCATGAAGGTTTTGGAAAAATGCCATCCAATTTTCTTTTTACACGTCGTCTCTTTTTGGCGTTACTCCTATCTCTTTCAGCGGGAAATAATTATTAGAGAAGATCCGATAAGAAACCTTATCCATCTTCCAGAAGTGGCTGTAAAACCAAACCAACAACAACTGAGCGCACCCTACAAATCTACCCTCTCTAGATCTTCTACATGCATTCAATGACCTAAAAGTCTCGGCCAAGATTGTAGGAACTGGCATGACCTCTTTACTGAGTCGGTCGAAGAGATCTGTGACTCTTCATCCACATGCCCTAAAGCCCTAGGGAATAGCATCAATCCGTAGATACTTAATGCAAAGACATCAACCCTCTTCTTCATATCAGGATGAGCTAGAATCAAATCCCTCAAATTCCTCCACAGGATACATTTACATTCGTCCTTTTGCTTAATCTTGGCTGTAATCCACTGCTCACTTATTCCCGTCACGCTCATTAACTTCTTCCAGAATGCTGGGACATAAGTAGCTCTCGAATAGACTCTATCAACTTAACCTTTGGAAAAATTCAGTAGAGCAGTGTATTCTTCCATGGTGGATGCCAAATCTACTCTCCCAAAGGTAAAGCAACTATATGCGGGGTTCCAGTACTGAGTGAGGGCTCGGAATAACTGCTCGTCCACTTTGACGTCAAGTAAGTATGGCAAATCCCCATAACTGTGATAGAACAACCTTTTGGTCCCATCGTCCCACTGATCCCATATCACTTTTAACTCTTGAAGTTTATTCTACGTAACACTAATATGAGTATAGTCCCACAACTCTGACACATTTCCAGCAGCTAGACTATCCGCTTTTTCTAATTGTGTTGTTTCTGACCAAATTCGGACAGATGCATTGTCTTCCACTTTATCAATAAATTCATTTTCCATAGCTAGCTCTCTAATTTAGCAACCGAATTCGAATCGACACCTCTTTAAACATGAAAATGCGTGCAAAATGAAAAAGATAAAACATAAAATGTCAGTACAATATACAGAAACAAAATTCTAAGTATGCCAAAAAGGAAAAACAATCAAGCGCCTATCTGGGTGACCACTAGGGTTTATCACAGCTCCACCTGGGGTAGGCTCTTAGGGTTTTCTATATGCGGTTTGATTCTAAAATTGAGGTACCTGAACCAGCAGATTTCTTGATCCTCACCCATTATAGGCTCATACGGACCAAGTTCGGTTCAGGGGGATACATTTTCCTATGGTTACACGGAGATAAAAATCTCACGAAGGCATAGGTACGGATGTATCCCAAAGCGATTCACTATCCTACACGGAGGTGAAAACCTTATGAAGGAGTAGCTTCACACTCCCACTTAAAGGTGTGACCCGGCGGTCATGCAATATGATGCAAAAGTATTTTACAAGACACAAACCAATAGTAATCATATGTCACAAACAAATGCAAATGAAAGGATCGTAACTTTTCAAATCATATTTTCAATTTTCGGTAATAAGACAAAAATAATCAATTTTACTGCTTGACTCTCTTATAGGATCCCCAGTAGAGTCGCTAAGCTATCGAAACCATTTTTTTTGAAACGAGTCAACTTTGTATTTTGAAAAAATGAAAATGAAAAAAAAGGGAGTCGCCACCAATCCTTTTTGTTGAGGTGTGATCGGGTCACCTTGTAAAACGATT
Source organism: Gossypium rotundifolium (assembly GCA_025506655.1). Classification (NCBI taxonomy): domain Eukaryota; kingdom Viridiplantae; phylum Streptophyta; class Magnoliopsida; order Malvales; family Malvaceae; genus Gossypium; species Gossypium rotundifolium. The sequence goes on along the minus strand of CP106733.1, from coordinate 32,933,621 downwards.
GCTTTTAATAAATAGTTTGATTTATCAAAATAATGATTTTGGTCTACGAAACTCAGAAAAACAGGTTCGGGAGTCGGTTACGCATGAGGAGGGGTTAGCACCCTCGATACGCCCAAAATTGGCATTTAATTGATTGTTTAATGTCTTAATGTTGAAAATTTAAAATATTCGAAAATACGATCCTCTTTATTTATGAAAACTTGAACAAATCAAAAATGGATGATAAGACCCTCTTATTTCGAAGAAATGAAACGTCATGCCCAGTAAGTTAGGGTACGACATTTTAGGTTCCCAAAACTGAGCTTGCCTTTTAACTTTAAAACTCGATTTTAAGTTTGAGGAGGATATTCCGTTATTTTTCAAATGAGAAACCGGAACTTAGTAAGTTAGGGCTCGATTTCCTAAAATTCCAAATACAGAATATTGCATTTATTTTAAAACTTATCTCGGGGTATCTAGATGTCATGGCCAGTAAGTTAGGGCACAACACCTCGATTCTTGAGAACAAGTATTTTATTCAAAACTTGTATTACGACTTTAAAAAATGATATTTCGTTATTCAGATTGGATGAGAGAAACCGGAACCCAGTAAGTTAGGACACGATTTTCTCGAATTTTTAATACGAAATATCAATTATTTGAAAACTTAATGTATCGGGTAGAGGTTAATGCGACAAATAATAATGTGAAATTATGACGTTACGCGTGCAAAGAGTAATAATAATAAAATAATGATATGAAATGCGATAACATATCGATATAGGTGATACTAATAAGTTAATAATAATAAAGTAACAATAATAATATAAGTAAGGATAAAATGAAAGCAATATGCTAATTAATGACTATAGTAGTATATTAATAATGGTAAAAATAGTAATAAAATGATAATGATAGGAAATATGATGAATAACAATAGGAAAGGAATAACACAAAATATAATGATAATAGTGATAGTAATAAAAGAAATAATATTAACAATAGTAACAAATATAATAGTAATGACAATAATAAATAATAATTATAATAAGAAAAACAAATACAATGTGGTAATGATATTAGAAATAAAATAAATAATAATTGTGAATAAAATAATAATAATAAAATAAATAGATAAATAATAGATTAGCAAAAATAATATTAAGAATAGCATTTAAAATAATTTTAAATACAATAATAATCATTAAAATAATAATACAAATTAATATTAACATCAACAATAATAAATATAATAGTAATAATGTAAATAATAATACATATAATAATAATTTTAAAAGTAATAAATTTAATAGTAAAATAATTAAAATAATTAAAAAAAGGACTAAAATCGAATTAAATGCGGATTATTGGGGTAAATCCGGAATAAAATAAAGAGGAAAGGGCCTATTTGAAACGCGCGAATTACCTGGGGGGACTAAAAAGGGCAATAACCCTTTCCTCCTAAAATGCGCAGCATAGGCAGGGACTCGATTGAAAACCAAACAGACTTTCGGGGCAAAATAAAAAAAAATTGAAAACTTGATTGAAAAACCAGGAAAGGCGGAGGGATAAATTCCCCATTTTTGAAAAAACAAGTGGATCCTGAGGTTGGAGCGGGTCGGCACAAAACAACGTCGTTTTGGGGCTTATGGACGCCGGCCAAAACGACGTCGTTTTGAATTGCTATGTAAGCCAAATTTTTTCTTGAAAATTCATTTGCTCTTCTTTTTTTTTTTTTAAAAAACTAACCCTTTTCCCTTTTTTGTTCTCTGCAGGTCTAAGGAGGCATTGGGATTAGGCTGGTCGTCGCCCTTGCATGAGTGTATGTGGTAGGAGCCCCAAAAAAGGTAAGAAATTTATAATTTTTTTTACTTTTAAAAAATAATATGGGTATATACATATACATGCTAAAAAAGAAGAGTGAAAAGAAAAAACTTTCGAAAATAAAAAAATCACCTCTTTTCGGCTTCTGTTTTTTATTTTTAGAGGTTTGCTTTAGTGTTTCACTGCTTTTTGAGTTTGGATCTATTATTCTTGTTTGTATTCGAAATTTTTTTTTGTATTGTATTGATCCCAAAAATCCCCCTTTTACAATCAATTTTGATGGCTTATATAGCCATTTTTTACATGCTTTCTGTCATCTCTCTTTTATTGCTTGCAGGTGTCAGTGCTAGTGGATGGCGGTGGCCAGAGGCGATGGATGGGACGGGGTCAGATGGCAGAAGACCCTAAGTGCAGCACACTTAGGGTTTGGTTATCCTTTGTTTTTTGTTTTGGGTTTGGGCTTCTGAAGTGGGTTTGTAATAGATATGGGCTAGGGAGTTTGGTTCTAGGCCTTAGTAGGCCGGACAAAAATGGGCTTATACAGACGATATGATTGCAAAATCTCGAACAGAAAAGGAGCACGTGTAAGTTTTGAGGAAATTGTTCTTAAGGTTGAGAAAATTTCAACTAAAGCTCAATCCAACAAAATTTACTTTCAGGGTTAGGTCAGGAAAACTACTAGGTTTCGTAGTCAGTGAAATGGGAATCGAAATCGATCTAGACAAAGTTAAGGCTATACAAGAATTGCCTCCACCGTGCACTCAAAAGAAAGTTCGAGGTTTCTTAGGAAGATTAAATTACATTGCCCGATTTATTTCACAACTAACTGAGAAATGTGACACCATATTCCGTCCTCTTAAGAAACACAATCCAAGCGTATGAGATGATGAATGCCAGAAAAATTTTGACAAGGTAAAACAATACTTGTCCAATACCCCAGTGCTGTCACCACCAAGTCCAGATAGGCCATTGATACTGTATTTGACAGTATTTGACAATTCTATGAGATGTGTGCTTGGCCAACACAATGAGACAGGAAAGAAAGAAAGGGCAATATACTACCTCAATACGAAATTCATTGAGTGTGAAATGAGATATTCGCCAATTGAGAAATTATGTTGCACCTTAATCTAAACAGCTCGAAGATTGAGGCAGTACATGTTGTACCATACGACTGGGCTAATCTTGAAACTAGACCCTCTAAAATATATGATGGAGTTGACTGCTTTGAATGGAAGGATGTCCAGATGGCAAATTCTGCTTTCCAAATTTGGCATAGTCTATGTGAACCAGAAGGCTGTGAAAGGGAGTACAATAGCAGATTTTCTAGCCAGTAGAGCTTTAGAAGATTACGAGCCTTTGAACTTTGATTTCCCTAATAAAGATCTAATGTATGTGGCAATTACTAAAGAAAACGCTCGAGAAGATCGTCCTTGGAAACTGAACTTCGATGAAGCATCAAATGTTGTTGGTAACGAAATTGGGGCAGTCTTGATATCCCCAAATGGAGATCATTATCCATTTACTTGCAAATTAGATTTTGATTGCACAAATAATATGGCAAAGTACAAGCATGTATCATGGGAATCCGTGCGGCCATAGAACGCGGAATCAAAGTGCTAGAGGTGTATGGGGATTCTGCACTAGTGATATATCAACTCAAAGGTGAATAGGAAACAAGAGACCCCAAATTGATCAATTATTGAAAGCTAGTTCTTGAATTAATTAAAGAGTTTGATGATACCACCTTCTGTTACCTCATGCGAGATGAAAACCAGATGGCTGACGCCTTAGCTACATTAGCTTCTATGATCAGAGTAAATAAACAAGAGGATATGAAGCCTATCCAAATGAGTATTTATGAGGCTCCGGCTCATTACTACAACATCGACGAAGAGGAAAAAAAAGATAATCATCCTTGGTACCATGATATACTGCAATATGTGAAGAATATTGAACACCTTGATCAAGCAACTGAGAATGATAAAAAACGTTGAGAAGACTGGCCAGTGATTACGTCTTAGATGGGGAGATCTTATATAAAAAAAGAAAGGATCAGGTGCTATTAAAATATGTGGATGCTGTTGAGGTTAAGAAAATCTTGGAAGAAGTCCATGAGGGTGTCTGCGGAACACATGCTAATGGTTTTACAATGGCCAGGCAAATCATGAGATTCAGGTATTATTGGTCCACCATGGAAGGGGGTTGCATCAATTATACCATGAAGTGCAATAAGTGCCAAATTTATGGGGACAAGATTCACGTGTCTCCTTCACCTCTCCATGTTATGACTTCTCCATGGCCTTTCTCTATGTAGGGCATGGACGTCATTGGGCCAATCTCGCCAAAAGCCTCTAACGGGCACCGATTCATCTTTGTGGTCATTGATTACTTCACCAAGTGGGTAAAGGGTGCTTCATATGCCAATGTCACCAAGTCGGCAGTCTGCAAGTTCTCAAAGAGGGAGATCATATACCGGTATAAAATGCTAGAAAGGATCATATCAGACAATGCATTGAACTTGAACAATAGTACGATAGCAGAGGTCTGCAGTCAATTCAAAATTAAACATCACAACTCGTCACCATATTGCCCAAAAATGAATGGTGCAGTTGAGGCGACTAATAAGAATATCAAAAAGAATGTGGGAAAGAAAATTGATACTTACAAATATTGGCATGAGAAGTTACCATTTGCTCTTTATGCTTATCGAACGTCAGTCAAGACCTCTACCAGGACAACCCATTTCTCATTGGTCATGGAATAGAGGCAGTGTTACCCATCAAAGTTGAGATTCCTTCCCTTCGAGTCTGGTCAGAGCTGAAGTTGGATGAAGTAGAATGGATCCAGTCTCAATATGATCAACTAAATTTGATCGAAAAGAAAAGATTGAAAGCTATCTATCATGGTCAAATGTACTAGAAACGAATGATGCGAGCTTACAACAAAAAGGTTTGTCCTAAAGAATTCTATGAGGGGACTTGATATTAAAGAAGATACTACCCCTACAAAAGGATTTCAGAGGAAAATGGGTGCCAAACTGGGAAGGACCTTATGTGGTAAAGAAGGCCTTTTCTAGAGGAACGTTGATATTAACTGAAATGGATGGCAAAACTTTGCCTAATCCAGTGAATTTAGACTCGGTCAAAAAATACTTCACTTTAAAAAAAATAAAAAAGAAAAGAAAAGGAAAAGAAAAAGGAGAGGCCAAGGCAAAAACCCGCAAAGGGCGCTTTGAGACCAAAATGCGCTTTAAGACCAAAAGGATTTTGAATTGAAAACCTGTGAAAAGGCAATTTAAATTTTGATCAAAGGTGGGGCATGCGGTAGTCTTGCTATGCCTGAATTAACGAAGAGGAGGTATGCTACTTCTTGGGGCATCGACAAAGTACTCAGATCTCTTAAACATATGTTGAGCCCAAAATGGTCCTCAGAAAGTTCGTACAGAGAAACTTAGGTTGCGATATCTAGGGCACTTATTTGTTCCCTCACCTATATTGTATTCTAGCAATGTTTGCTTTCTTTAATTAATCCATTATTTTCAGATTTTGTTCCTAATAAATTTTAGTTTTGTCCATCATTATGATCCTTTTCAAGCATTTTGCATTGAAATAATGATTAATGGACTAATAATACTTTCACAAAAGGAGTTTTGCATATTACTCTGGAAGCTTCTAAATAGTACAAGAACCTAAAACAGGATTATTATTTAGAACTCACCAAGCCTAAGGGCTGGAAATATTTGAGAAAGAAGAGTCTAAATTGTGACTATTTCTTTAGATCTTCTGTCAAGGATATCAGCTGAACAAAAAGATAATATATTACGTCAGTAATACAACCTTGAGGAATAACGAGCAATGACAACCCAGACATTAAAAAGGGATCATTCTCATGACATTCTGCATTCATACAAACATCATTCATAACAAATCTAGTTAGGAGCATTTGATTCATTCTGATCATTACATCCTAATCATTTGGCATAGGCCCATGAAATCAATTCTACAGGTCATGTCCCCCAGAGGACGGTGTAGCAACATCGGTAAATCTACAAATCTCATCTCCCTGAAGTAGCAGTGGAGCAGATTGAAGTCGTAGATGTTATCTCCTTGAAGTTGCAATAGATTGAAGACAACGAGTCTTATTTCCCTGACGTTGCAGCGGAACAGATTGAAGCTACAAGTTGCAAACCTTATCTCCCTAAAGTTGCAGTGGAGCAGATTGAAAATAGCGAATATTATTTCCTTGAAGTTACAGTGGAAAAGATTAAAGTTACAAGTCACAAATCTTATACCTCTGAAGTTGCAGTAGGTCGGATAAAATCTACCAAAACCAAACCTTATCTCCCTAAAGTTGTAGTGAAGCAGGTTGAAATTACCAATCCTTATCTTCCTGAAGTTGCAGTGGAGCAGATTGAAAATAGCGAATCTTATTTCCCTGAAGTTGCAGTGAAAAAGATTAAAGCTACAAGTCACAAATCCTATACCTCTGAAGTTGCAGTAGGTAGGATCAAATCTACCAAAACCAAACCTTATCTCACTGAATTTGCAGTAGAGCAGACTGAAAATAGTAAATCTTATCTCTCCAAAGTTGCAGTGGAGTAGATTGAAGCTACAAGTCTAATCTCCCTGAAGTGGATCGAAGCACTAGTTCCTAGGCCCCTGAAGATGCAATGGATGGAATGAATCTACTTGAAGAATAGAAGCACCAAAGAAGACTCGGCAAGACCGAGCAAAATTGGTCTTTCTTAAAAGTTTTCGCTCTGTTCTCGTTACACGACAACGAGCAAAGATGGGCAGCTGTATGAGCCCAATTTAGCCCAGGGCCCATTAACAAACCAGAAACCCAAATATAAATACAAAAAATAAATAAATAAAAAGGGTCCAAAAATTAAACAGTCCATTTTTTTACAAAGCCCAAATTACAAAACTAAACAGCAGGCCCAAAAATAACAAATCACCAATGGCCCAATAAAACAAAATAAAAAACCTAAGTCCAAATGGCCCAAAATTAAACTGACTTTCAGCCAAACAGGAGAAACAAAAACCTAGGCGTGCCGCTGCCTCCTCCACGTCAACCTCCGTACACAGCTGGCCTTCTCCGTACCTGCAAGCAAGACAAGAAACGCACAACAACACAGAGGAAAAAACGGTAGCAACAAAACAAAATAGGGTGACAAAGCATTGTATTCGGCTATAAAAGCCACAAATGAATCTTGTATTTTTTTCTACACACGAATATCAATCAAAAAGCAGAATAAAAATTTCTAAAGGTGATTCCTTTTTTTTCTTTTGTTTTATTTTCGAATAGATTTATTTTATAAATAGAAACAAAAAAAATGACAAAAGAAAGGTTTAGAGAAAACAAACCTTCGCGCTCCCGTCGTCGTGAACGACTGAGGTAGCCACTTCCGATGAAAAGTGGCCAAAACCGAAGGGTTTTTAACATTCAGGTCGTTTTCGTGAGGATTTTGGGAATTTTGGGCTCGGATTTAGGTTTAGGATGGTCAAAATAGTAAAATGGGGGGTTTTTGGTGTTTTTTCACGCCGGTGACCGAACCTAGGCTGGACCGGAGAGAAAGAAGAGAGAGGGGGATAGGATTCTTTCTGGTTTTTTTTTTTTTTTGAAGAGAAAGAAGAAATGAATTTTAACAAAAAAATTGACTTATATAGGGAAAGCAAACGGCGTCGTTTTGCTTAAGGCCTTTAAGTGCCAAAATGGCGTCGTTTTGACGCTTAACCCACGCGTCGACCCGACCCGCCAGGGGAGATCCACGTGTTTTCATCTTTTGGGATATTTGCGTGCTGGCCCCTTCCACTTTTATGGTCAGTTGCGATTTAGTCCTATTTCTTTTCTTAATTTTTTTTAATTTCGCTCTGAAATTTTATTTTTATTTTATTTGGTCCTTCAGAGAAGACGCGTTTAGAGGGCCTGGGATAATTTCCAATTTGGACCCCCTCTTTTGCGCGCGTTCGATTTTAGTCCTTATTCGTTTTTTTATTTTAAATCTATTACGATTTTTGCCTCTAATTTTATTCTGATTTCAATATAGTCCTTTGATTAATTTATTTTATTACTTGATTATTAATTTTTCTCTAATTCTTTTTTTTTTCAAGTTAATATTATTTTGTTTTCATATCCATTATTTATCTTTTATATCTAAGTTTTAATATTTCTTTTACTAATTTATTTTTATTTCTTTTACTTTTAGAATCCTTAAATTTAGTCTTATGTGTATGTGTCTTATTTACTTATTTATTATTTTATTTTTATATTATTACTATTATTATTATTATCATTATTTTTTTATCATTTTTTACAAAGAAAAATATTATTTTGAGAGCTTATTTTTTATTTTATATAAAATCTATAAATTTAGACAATTTAAAGTTAAAAGCATCATAATTCATACATCTTTAATTTTACCATTTTGTCAAATTTTATTTGACTAAATTACAAAATAGTTATTTTTGTTTGTCTCAGATTATATTTTACTCACTTATATTTGAAATGTTACATTTTAGTCTCTTACGTTAATGTGTTGTAACATCATTAAATCATCATTTCAAACAAAAATTTTAGTTCAAATTGTATAATTGTCCCCATATTTTTTCGTTTTGAGCAATTTAAACTTTTTTTTTCATGTTCTTTTAACTTTCTTTTTTTCTTTCTTTATTTTCCATTCTCTTCTACTTCTCCCTTTGTTTTCCTCCCTTCTTCATCTCTGTTTTCCACATAATTAATTCAAAGAATTGAGATTTCAAACATGAGGCATCTGTAAATTATGTCAAACAATCAACTAAAGGTTACTTGTTAATGTGTAGCATTTAATCATATGATGGATTTAAGGGCTTGGTTGCACGAAAATCTTTTGAGGCAGCTCTTGAAATCGCCATTAAAATATGGAGAAGGGAGAAGGGAGAAGGGAGAAGGGAACATAAAAGAAAAAAAAAAAAAAGAGGAAAGTTCAAAGAACATAAAAGAAAAATATTAAATTGCTCAAAAACAGAAAAAATATAGGAACCAATTGTATAATTTAACTTAAATTTTCTGTTTGAAACAATTTAACGTGCCACGTCAGCTTACTGTTACATCGTTAACAACAATTAATGGCTTAGTAATTAAAATGTTACAACACGATAATATAAGTGACTAAAATATAACCTGAGACAAACAGAAGTAACTATTTTAACAATTTACCCTAATAATAATTCAATTTATTTTTTTCAAATAAGTTATCACTTGCCATTTTACCTATTAGACCAAATAAATGCAAGTTAGGTAATACCTATATTTAGATTAAATATTTGGATTCTGTGTATTTTTTATATGATGTCTACTTTTATATATAATTTTCATATCAGAAAAAAAGTATGTTCAAACCTTTTTTTTTTTACAATAACAACGGTGTTAATTGAATTAAATTTCAATTAGCTCGACCCCAGTATTTAAATTAAATAAATTAGCATTTTGTATGATAAAATTAATTAGTTTTCATGTAATTCATATTCACAGCTTAAGATTTCTTATACTAAGCTACTTTTCTATGAACATGCCAATGTAATTTTCATTATAAATGTGAAAATGTTATTTTCCAAGTTGTTAAAAAATTTAAAAATTATTAAGACAAAATTAACTTTATTTAAAATATATGTTGTGATTTTTATAGGGTAAATTTTAAAAAATTATTAAGACGAAGTTGACTTCATTTAAAATTAACTTTATTCCTATTCTAGTTGTTCAAATTTTTTTTGTTAATTTGGTTTCCCAAAATAGAAATTGATTAAATTGGTTATTCTATTGTTAAATAGTGATAGAATACTATCAATGCATTTCGACATTAGTCACTATCAATCACTCTAAATAGAGGTCATTTTTGTTTTTGCCACCCCAAAATTTTTTTATAGAAATGCACTGTTAGACTCCAATTACCATCTAAGAATGGAGTGACAATTTTAATTAATTTTTTTGAGTGACCAAATTAACAAAAAAAAAAATCGTTCCAGTATAAAGTAATAACATGATGACTTATTTGGCCCTCCAAATTTAAAAAAAAATTATTTTAACCGTTCATTTAATCTGTCGTCTCTTTTAACCCTTAAACTTACGTTACTTGTCAAATCACTCTAAAATAAATAGAAAACTTAACGTTTGTTAAATTTACTAATGTGGCATACACGTGAATTTCCACGCAAATGTCATGTAAGCAATTAATTAATTATTTTAAAATTTCAAAATATCAAAAAATTATAAAAATTATATTTTTTAATTTTTAAAAAATTAATTAATTGCTAATGTGGCATACACGTGGATGTCACGCCATGTCAACAAAGTTAACAAATTTTAACTTTTTCATCCATTTGAGGTGATTTGACAAAAAATGAAAGCTTAAGAGTTAAAAGGGGAAAAATTAAATGGAGGGCTAAAATAATTTTTTTTTTTTGTAAAGTTAGAGGGTCATTTAAGTCTATATGCCTAAAATAAATAGCATAATGGTATAATGATAATTTTAGCCCCTAAAATTTGCATCTTTTGTCAATTTGGCCATTATTTTTTTTAGCTAAATTTGACCATTAATTAAAAAAAAAGTAATTTAATCCTCAACCTTTCAAAAAGAGTCAAATTGTTGTTTGTTTAACAAAAATACTGATTAAAACATTAATTTTTTTAACATGACAGCTTGCATGGTAATCAAGTATACTTTATGATAATTTTTTGAATTTTTATGAACTTTTTATAATAAATATTTTTTGAATATTTTTATAAATGTTAAAATATAAAACAAATAATGTCATGCTAGCATGAAGCACATGTGAATTACTATGCAGGTTGCCACACTAACATCGTTATGTTGGAAAATTTGGACATCACATATATAATAAGGATAATTACATGTTATTATTTACTATCATGATAGGTTAGCCCAAATTAAAAGTGATCTAATTTGGTTAGAATTTTATTGGGCCTTTAATTATTAAATAAAGTATGGGATAAATATGTGTAGATACTCATCTAATCATATTCTAATTAATGATGAGCTAATTAGAATTTGATTAGAACTAATATGCCAAGGTTATAAATATTAGGGTTATAGTCCCCAAATTATACACAAGATATCTTTTCTAATATCCCATCATTAGAAAAGAGAGAGCATATACTCTTTGAATTTCTTGTGTGCTAATTTGGAAGATCAAATCCCCAAGATTCGACAAAACTTTAAGAAATTCATGGATTCAGGTACGCTTCCGCATTTAGTTTTATTCTTGATTTATTCTTGATGATTTGACATGATAGATCATGGTTTATTAAGTTTTATTTTAGATTTATTTTACAAATCTAACAAGTGGCATCCGAGCTTTGTCATGTTGAATCATTGAGAAAGAATTTATTCTTTATGAATTTGATATTTTAATATTATGTTGAATCTTTGAGATTCTTGATAATTTTGGGTTTTGATTCTTTAAATAAAATTTTAAAGTTTTAAATAAAGTTTTAATGTTTTAATTTTCGTATAATCAGAAGATTTACTGATTTTAATTGAGAATTAAAAAAAAGCGAGGATTTTATGTTGTTTATACAGTTTTAATAAATATTTAAAAAGTCGTGTAGGTTTAGGTTCATTAGAAACTTTTTATGATATATATTTGATTATATCAATAGATGGATTGTTAATCGCTAATCGCTTGTTTTACGCTTTATTTATATATATATATATATATATATATATATATATATATATATTGGAGACACTTTAGTAATTATATTCGGATTTTACATGATGATATATGGTTGGTAAAAGAAATTGCTTGAGTAAAGTGTCTCTTATATACCGATTGTTTATCAATAAATTCATTATATATGTTGAATCCTTAAGATTGATGGTAATATTTGTTAGTTTTAATTTTTTTATCGATTCAATTTTAAGGTTTCATTATAATCGCTTTTTTTAATTCAAATCTGGTCCAACAATTGTACAATTGAATTCAATTTTCATAATAATTAATTCTTGAATTCAATAATAGTTGATAGAATATATTATTTATTATTGAGTTTATATGCTTATTATTCTCATACTATTCAATTTAAGCATATATTTTGAATTTGGATTTACTTGGGATATGTAAGGTAAGTTGATCAGGTTATATTTTATGGTTTAATTATGATGAAATTAGATTTTGGTGCAAATTGATGTTAATCATAATATGTGTTTAAATAATTTGGTTTTAAGTTTGGTTCTATAATCTTAAGTTTTGGCATCTTATGGTTCCAAATATTTGGTTAAAGTATGATGATTTATTATATGAATTATGAGATATGCCAACTATTATGATTTTGGATTTTGAGATGTATTGGCTTAAAAATATTTTCAAGTATTCATGTGAATATCTGCTTAATCATAAATACAACTTTAGATTTATATGGTAAATTCAAGGTAAGTTTTTCTATTTGATTATGAATACATGTATATGCGTGAATTGCTTTGGTATTTTTTATCCATACCAAAATTATGAATACATGTGTTTATTAATTATTTGGCTTTAAACCACTATGTTATTTATGTTTGGTTGTGATATATATGGTTTTGGAACCAAAAAAAAAAAAAGTTCAAAAATTAAGGTTTTGGTTGTTTTTATTGCATTATTAAGACAACCTTATTTGGGGTTATTTCAGAGTTTGTAAAGCAAAAAAAAAAATATAGTTTTGACATTTGACTATTGGGGAAATTTTAATTTTGAATACTGGTATGTTTATATATTTTTTAAAATAACTTAATTGAAGCAATAAGTCACCAAAGTGATTTTTTTGTATAAATTATTTTGTTTTAAAATATAAAAGTTTGTGTGCATGTAACTTAAGTTATGTTGATATTGATCAGCCCAAATGAAGGTTAATAATATTACATGTGCAACTATGGTGATAAACATTTGACGATTATTCGATTTTACATTTGAGTAATAAATCGGCCCAAAGGAAGATTTATTGTTCGACATGTTCTTATTGTCTATGTTTGATTACTACACCAAGATATCACTTACAAGTTAATATTTTGTCCAAAGATGAAATATTAATGGAGTGTCTGAAATCTTAAGATGAGATTTACCTTTATTCAAATTATTTTGGTTTAAATTTGAAGTCTTAAGTGAGGTTATTTATGGTTTATGATTTATTCAACTATTATTTTGCCAACATCATTGCATGTTGTTTTGGGATAAATATATATATATATATATATACTATTATCTTTTAATTTGATTGAAAGATTAAATTAAAAGAGATATTTTGAAACAAATAAATTCATATTTTGGCTTTTAATTAAGAATGTCTAAAATTTTAAATAGATTAGTTGAAACAAAATGCCGCCAAAGTGACCTCTTTTGTGTAGACTAGTTTATTTGAAATATCAAGATGATTATATATTTTTGTGATTCATGCGCTTATTAATTGACCCAAAGGTAAGTTAATATTTAGCAGAATTTTAACGACATCTATGGTGATAATTGTGTGACAATTATAAGGTATTTTATGTGAGCAATAAGTTAGTCCAAAGATTAATTAATTGTTTGACATAATTTATTGTCAATATTTGATTGCTACAATAAGAGTACCGCTTACTGTTAATATTACTGTCCAAAGACTTAATATTAATGTTGTGTTTGGTATCTTGAGATGGGATTAGCCATTATCCTGAATTTGTTGTTTACTTATGAATATTGATGTGAGCTTATTTTTATTTATATTTTGTTCTATATTCAGCTAATTCATATTCTACTGCCACAATATCTATTAATATAAATTCTATACCCATGCTTAATGGGACTAATTTCAATGAATGGAAAAGGCACTTATTTATAGTGCTTGGCTGTATGAACATAGACCTTGCACTAAGGGAAGAACTACTCGCACCTCTCACTGTGGAAAGCAACCCTTATATTAAAAGGGATTTTGATAGGTGGGATCATTCAAATTGCAAGAGTCTAATGATCATGAGGCACAGCATTTCAAAAGCCTTTAGGGGCATAGAATCTGAAAAGATTACTCAGGTCAAGGTTTCCTTGACGAAATTAAGAAACATTTTGATAAAAAAAAAACGATAAGGTTGAAATAACATCATTTCTGACTTCTTTGATGTCTATAAAGTTAAAGGTTAAGGAAATTCTGAGCAATCTAAGGGCTATGAGTTTTATGATCCCATAATAAGGAATATTTTTGAGAGTTTGGGGGAGAAATAAGGTTAGAACATTTTTGAAGATGTTGAGTTTGGATGGGAGAAATAAGGTTAGAGACATTGATTTTGAGGAGGTCCACAAGAGAAAGGAAAAATGCTATTCCAGATGATTATATTGTATTTCTCCAAGAACATGAGGATAGTAATGGAATGATGGAAGATGATCTAATCAACTTTCATCAGGCCATGAAAAGTTCTAAATCTCAAAAGTGGATTGATGCCATGAAAAATGAGTATAAATCTATGCAAGACAATAAAGTTTGGGAACTTGTCCCATTACCTGAAGGTGCAAAACTAATTGGTTGTAAATGGATATTTAAAACCAAGAGGGATGCAAATGGTAATGTGGAGAGGTATAAAGCGCGTCTTGTAGCTAAAGAATATACTTAAAAAAAAAAGAAAAAAAAAGAAGGTATTGATTTTACAGAGACTTTCTCTCCAGTTTCATCGAAAGACTCATTTAGGATAATCATGGCGCTTGTTGCTCATTTTGATCTTGAGTTACATCAGATAGATGATTAAAACTGCGTTTTTTAATGGCGACATGAAGAAACAATTTATATGGTGCAACTAGAAAATTTTGAGTTGGAAGACTCAAAGAATATGGTTTACAAATTGACAAAATCCATCTATGGACTCAAACAAGCTTCCCGTCAATGGTACCATAAGTTTCATCAAATAATTGTTTCGTTTGGTTTTGAGATGAATATTGTTGATGATTGTGTGTATCACAAATTTAATGGGAGTAAGTACATATTTCTGGTTTTATATGTTAATGACATACTACTTGTTAATAATAAGTATAACCTCAATCAATGCCCTAAGAATGATTTTGAAATTACAAAAATGCATTAGTTCTTTTACATTTAGCAGTGGAAAGTCTAATGTACGTTCAGATTTGTATACATTGGAATATTGTGTACACTATTGGGATGTTAGGCAGATATTTTAAGCAACCCTGATTTGGACCATTGGATATCATCCAAGAGGGTTATAAGGTACTTTCAAAGAACAAAAGATTACATGCTCACATATCGGAGGTCTAATCAAGTTAGAGATCATCAGGTATATAGACTCCGATTTTGATAGAATATGGATATTAGATTTTTTCACTAAGGTGCAAATTGTGAAAACAAATTGCAATCTTTTATTCCAATAGCAACAGGAGCACATCAAAGTAAAAACACATAGACTTTAAGTTCCGGTTGTTAAAGTAAAAGTTCAGAGTTGTTAGGTGTTTATAAAGCATATTAGGACAAACTCCATTATTGCGGATCCGCTTATTAAGGAATTACACCTAAGGTTTTATAAGAGCACACTGCTCATATGGGTGTAATGTCATTTAAAGGATATTTGGTTTTAGTGGGAGTTTGTATTTTTAAATGCTTTTATGATATAGACACATTTTCAGTTATTTCAGTTTAAAGATATTAAGTTTATTTTCTACAGAAATAAAGTTTATTTGGTTTATTCACACTCTGATTTTGGTAAGGTTTGATCTCACTAAGGAGGACCAGTTGGAAATAGACATGTTTAGATCATATTGCATGTAATTTCCATGCTACACATCCATACTTGATCTATATCATTTGGTTGTGTTAATATATGTGATCATGGATGGATTTAGTTACGATAAATGTAATAAAAGTCGCCTTGGTTCTATGTTAACATAATTAATGGACGAGATTGTTCGGAATACCTTTTGGATATGATAGTAAAATTTTGAGCTCATAAGGTTATATAATGACATGTAATTATAAAATAATTAGTATATATATGTGGTCCAAGTGGGAGATTGTTGGAAAATTTGGACATTACATATATAATAAGGATAATTACATGTTATTATTTACTATCATGATAGGTTAGCCCAAATTAAAAGTGATCTAATTTGGGTAGAATTTTATTGGGCTTTTAATTATTAAATAAAGTATGGGATAAATATGTGTAGATACTCTTCTAATTAAATTCTAATTAATGATGGGCTAATTAGAATTTGATTAGAACTAATATACCAAGGTTATAAATATTAGGTTATGGTCCCCAAATTATACACAATATATCTTTTCTAATATCCCATCATTAGAAAAGCGAGAGCATATACTCTTTGAATTTCTTGTGTACTAATTTGGAAGATCAAATCCCCAAGATCCGGCAAAACTTTAATAAATTCATGGATTCAGGTACGCTTCCACATTTAGTTTTATTCTTGATGATTTGACATGATAGATCTTGGTTTATTAAGTTTTATTTTAGATTTATTTTACAAATTTAACACGTTAAAAAATTAATATTTAGTTGACATTTTCATTAAATAAAGCGATTTGATTCTTTTTGAAAAGATGTTAGTCAAATTTAGCTAAAAAAAGAACAAATTTGATAAAATATGTAAACATTAAGGGTAGCCTAACATGAACTTCAAATGTATATTTTAATTATAATATATATTTAAAAATATTTACATATTTTTACAAATATATAGATTTAACTAAGTTAGAAATTTTTTTAGGGGCGAAATAAAATTTTAATTTTTAATAGTTTATATCTTTATAATTTTTAAAAGATTAAATTAAATTTTCATAATTTTAGAGAGACTAAAGTACAATTTTATTTTTATTAAATTAAAATTTTAAAATTTCTAAATAGCTAAAACAATAATTTTCCATTTTAAGGATTTAATAAATTAATGCGTTTTTATACTTTCTAAATATATATTACATCGAAACCTAACTGATTTATTTATCATGTATACACAAATCCAAAATTTGATAACAGCTAGGTTAGAGGAAGGTTCTAGAGCAACCCCGTTTACCAAACTGGATCAAAGCTTTTTCTTCTTTTATTATTGGGCCGTTTTTATTTTTGTTTTGGATTTCCTTAAATTTTATTATGTTTGTCTTTTGGGCCTCTTTTTTTATCTAATAAAGGATCCAGGTATCTGATCTAAAAAAAAAAAAATTGAGATCTAAGTTACTAAATACAACATTAAGAAATTAAATATTAAATTATTAGTAAATTTATGATTTGGTCATTTAACTAGGGGTAAGTGTTTGGTTGAATTAAATCTGAGTGAAAAAATTTAGAAATTTGAGTTAATCTATTTGACGAGTCCTATTTTATCATCTTAATTCAATTTGAATTTTTTTTCGAATGAGTTGAATGAAATGAAATTCTAGTCGAGTCAAATCAAGTGAATTTATTTGAGTTAAATTATAAAAATTAAACATGTCAAATTAAAATCTTGTTATAGTATAACTAATTCCATATTAGAGCATATAAATTTGAAACCATATATATTTGAAAACTTTTTCAAAGCAAAATAAAATAAAAGATACTTTAATATGATAAACTTGAATCATTAATTAGCTTATTTAGTCCCCAAAATTATTATTTTAGAAATTTTTAAAATTTTAACTTTCTTTATATATTTTTAGATTTCTTTTAAAATCTTATCATTTTTAAAATTTTAGTACCATCGGCGAGTATAAGAACATATTTTAGATCAAATTAATTAGTATTTGAGATTGGGGGAAGAAAGCTATTTGGATTTGGTTTGTAAATTTGTGATATTTAAAGTTATTTCATGGAAAAAAAAAACCTGAACTGTAAAAGAGAAAGGGAATGTAGGTTTTCGACTGGTGCAGGTTGTGCAAACAAAGAAGACCATATAGCAGCGATTTTAACATTCCAACAATGTAAATGAAAACTTTCGAATAGTTCAATGACTATTTTGTAATTTGTTGAAGTTGAGTGATTAAAATATAAATTTGCTAAGAGTTTAGTGACATCGAATGTAATTTACCCAAGAAATTATGCAAATATAGCAGTTTTAGATTAACACCGGAATACACGTGATGCATAAGAACCGTTCGTAACCTGCAATTTAAATTAAACACATGATTGAGAACCAAACATTTCAATTTAATCCTCTTTCAATATTAGAAAATTAGAAGGAAAAAAAAAACACAAGCAACGATAATCATTACTCATTAGAAAGCAAATTTTTGTCAGCCTCTACTTTATATATTTGCTGTTTTTGTCTTCCTTTCCACTGTGGGACTTTTCTGTATAAAATCCCAATCAACCCCTCCATTTTAACGACAAAAAGAAGGCATCCCACAATTAAAAAAAGTCAGGGTAAAGAAACATGGCTAACAAGCAACAACCATCGTTCACATTGGCCTTTGTTGCAGCGGCCTTGATTCTCCTTGCCGGTCAAGTCATGGCCAGGCGTGAAATTGTAGAAGTCAAAGGTCACGGAGTAACGGACCCTATCCTCGAAGCCAAACTAATAGACATGCTTGAAGAAACAGAGCGTACAAAGGATAAGGTACCGGTACTTGGTAACAGCGAGATGGTTAAGTATTGTGATAATGCTTATGGAATGTCCATAGAAAACTTGAAAAAGGCATTGGGTATGCTTCAACGTGGTATTAAATCACCCCAAGGTTTCAAAGAACTCGAAGCCATCGTGGTGGTAGTGATGAAGGCTTATGAGGAATGTGATCATGTTTTTGCAGAGAATGCTAAGCCTTCACCTTTTGGCATTAGTAATACTAAATTGAAATCATTGGGTACTAAGTGTAAGCAATATGCTGAAGAGGATGCTAAACAGAATTAAGTACTATGTATGCGTATCTGTATGTGTATGAAGGTTAATGTTTCTTGGATGCTTGGATTGGGATGTAATATTTTTAACAACAAAACTTATATATAGAGAGATTCAAGATCATTGAGCATGCTTGGGAATGTCCTTTTGAGAACAATTGCTAATTTTTTAATAGGTAAATAATACTTTTTAATTTCATGGTGGAAGAAAACCTTCTCTTTTCTAACTTTAAGAAAATAACATAAATTCTCCTTCAATCTATACTCTAAATCCTAAACCGAATCGGAAAGTTTTGATCTATCCAAAGGGTAATAATATTTAAGAACTTTTCACCATAACATAGTTTTACTTTTTATCTTACAATTGAAAGGGGTGAAAAGAACATAAATTTTACCATAAAAAGGTAACATTCCTTGAATGAAATTTGCCTTTTTATCAGTTACCATCCAAAATCTTCTTCACTTAGATATATTTCTGTTAATATGTCAGACATTACTGTTTTGGGTGTCAAATGGAGTTCATTGAGGTCAATGGTAGGGTTATTATGTATTAAGAACACCCCGGGGCCAATATCAGACCATCAACATCGATAGGAAGAAGTAACTTTTGCCATAAGCATCCTGTAGAGAAGAGCTCGGGTGGTTGAACGATTGTTACAACGTCATCATTTTTATGTAACATTCCGGTTACAGTTACAGCGTTGCCTTCCTGTATGTACCTGCAAGTTGTTAGTGTTTGAGTATGCATAGGCAAAAGGCAGCCAGGAATTCGAGATTCATGTTTGTATATGCAGGGTTACCCTTCTTCCAGACGTAGTAGACGGGCATCTGCGGAAAGGTTTCTTTCTCGTAACCAATTGGTGAGGTGAGGAGATAGGACTCTACATTGTTTCGTAGTAGTGACGAGTTTGCTGTCGGTGATCAAGGGGATAACTTTACAACCCGAACCGGCTTTTACCATGGCTCTGATACCAGATTTGCGATCGGTTATATAGAAATCTGTAGAAAACCTCTGTCATGCAAAAACAAAGTCAAGCAAAATAAAGAAACTCAACATAAACATTTCTATTTCTTACAGACACCACATTTAAGAGAACACGGATATGTTTGAAAGAACAATCGAGACGATAAACATATTGAATGTGAAGAAGCAACCTGCTTTATACTAAGTATCAGATCAAGAACAGTAGAACAACATTCAGAAACAACAGATTATGATCATCCAGTTTTCCCACCTAGTTATTCTTCGAGATATTTAGAGACAAGCTCAATAGAGAAACCATTACGGTCCAATTTATTAACCATCTGGCCTTTGATCCTTTAGACTACAGACTCCCTCTCATAGATAATTGCCATAGATTTGGACAATATACTTAAGGACCACATACAACATACTAGTTGATCTTAAAGTATGCTATAAGTCATTAAGTTGCAAAGTTCACGATTCAGACTGTAAACAGAAGAAATCAGCATGAAATCAGGACAATCGGAGCAAGAAATCAGACTTAGCATGGAACTCAAGTGCATTGCAATAAATTATTTCTCTCGGCTATGAAAAAACAAAACGAGAACAATGAAGTGTCATTAATGGGAACCAAAACTAAATCCAGTAATACAAAGAGAACTAAACCAAATACCGGATAAGCAGTAATGGATATAGTTACAGAAGTAATCTAACAGAAGAGATCATTGCCATTATAATCAAATGCCAAAATGGAACAATGGAGGTTGGCAAGAATTGTGTTAAGAGCATTGTCATTATAATCTATCACAATCTATCAATGCAACCAAATGGCATCAATTTAATTCAATAAGAACATACACATACACATACCTCACAATAAGCTAGGTTCCATTGAAAGCAAGATCTTTTAACATTAACAGGTTTGAGACCAAATTGTCCATATTCATAGAGAAGAGTAGATGCATATATGCATCTGCCAACCCTTTCATACGAAGTTTCTAAAGATAGATTTCCACATGATGCTACCTACAAAATGAGCAACAAAAAAACAGATTAAATTTACCAAATAATGTCAACTTTATAACACGCAAACAAGAAATTTTCAGAAACCAAATGAAAACCCCAAGAAAAATCACAAAAACCCCACAAATTATACGAAATGAAGTTAAAAAAAAAAGGAAGGAACTTTAAAGTGGAAATGTACCCCAGTGACCTTCACAAGCTGTCCTTCACGTGCAAGTCGAAGATCAGAATCAGGGAAAGAGTTAAGAAAGAACATGAAAGCAGATCTGTTATGGTGTCTCCAATTAATAGCATTCCAAGCTAAAAAAGATGCAACTAAAGCAGATAGTAAAAGGAAAGAGAGGAAGAAAGCAGCATTATGGACCACAACAAGGATGAAAATGGAGACAAAGAGACCAATGAAGAAAAGGGAAAAAAGAGTGTAAAAGGCTAAACTTGGTATAGGTTTGCAACTGAAACTTGTTTGGTGCTCTGTTAGGGATGCATTGGACAGGTCGTTCATCACTGAAAAAACAAAGAGAAGTGGGTGAACTGAGAAAAAAAAGTTCGAAACTTTAAAAATGGGAACTTGTTTTGTGAGAGAAAGGTTTTGCCTCTTGGATAATGAGAGGTCCGGCCAAAAAAACTGTAGATCTTTTTCTTCATTGAGTCAAAGTTGGGCTATTTGTCTTTAGGACTCTGAAGAAAGATTAAGGTACACAGCCCATATGAAACAATGGAGTCCACCAATTTTGGAATAAGTACCATTAGAGCCCTTTGTACTTTTATCCTCTGCACTCAAAAGATGGATAAATTGATCTTTCAATTAAAAAGTTTATCTATTTTTATTATTAAAAATTAGACCATGTATATTAAAATAAGTTATATATGGCAAGCCACACGAAGTTATTTGGTTATTTTATTAGCAATGCCAATTTTTAATAATAGAATTTGATAAAAAATTTTATTAAAAGGACCAATTTTCTCTTTAATCTAACATATAAGGATTAGTTTACTCTTTTTTTAAGTAAAGAGGGCAAAATGTAATCTGACTACTAGTACAGAAACCTTCATGTTACTTTTACACCAACTTTGTCAATGCTTATCACTTCATAAGATTAAATCAATAAAAGTACCATTGAGGTTATTGTACTTGTAGTTAGATTGTATTCTACCCCATTTACTCTAAAAATGAGCAAATTGTTTTTTTTTTTTTTAGATCAAAGATAAATTGATACTTTTTGATACAAAATTTCATTTATTTCTACTATTAAAAACCGGCGTGGCTAACATAATAGTTAACACATTACACATGGTGTGTCACATGTATCTCATTCTAACATACAAAGACCAATTTTTAACCGTTGAAATTGATGGAATTTTTAACAAAATGATCGGTTTGCTATTTGATCTAACGTATAAGGACTAATTTACCCAATTAAGTAAAGTGAGCAAAATGCAATTTGACTCCTAATACAATGACCTCTATGGTAATTTTACCGATTAAAACTCAAAACTTTAGGTATCAATCTTCTTATGATAAAATTACAACAAAAACATTGTACTATACCTAGGATTGCATTTTAGCCCCTAGACTGAAAAAAGGGCAAATTAGTCATTGCATGTCAGATGAGTGAGCAAAACAACCCCTCTATTAAAATTTAGCCCTCAACCTTACATATTTATTCAAATTTTAAAACTAATAAGGCTAAAGGGTCAAAAGGGCCTTAGTAACAAATTAAAAAAAATCAATTAAGCCCTTTTAAAATTTGAAAATTATTTTTAAAAATCATAAAATTTATAAAAATTGTTATAAAATTTTAAATTTTAAATTTTATTAAAAATAACAATATTGACCTATTAAATTTTATGGTTATAAGATTTTTTTTAAAAATTGACCTCTTTTCTTTTATTGGGTTGGTATTATTAATTTTTAATAAAAATTTTACAACTTATTTTAATAAATTATGTTTACAATTTTATGATTTTTAATAATTTAAAAGGGCTTAATTGATTTTTCTAATTTGTTACTAAAGCCTTCTTGACCCTTTAGTCTTATTAGTTTTAAACTTTTCTAATTTATTTCAACAAAGAGTAGGGTCAAATCGAATAAATTTATAAATATCAAGGGTTAAATGTATTACTATACCGTTATATATAAACACTAAAACAAACATTTAATAGTGAAATTTTAATGGAGAGGCTATTTTACTTTCTCATTTAACGTACAAAGATTAATTTATCATTTTTTTAATAAAGGACTAAAATGCAATCTAGAGTATAGTAAAAGGGTTTTATGGTAGCTTTATCATCTTCTTATCACTCAATACAGGAATTGTTAATGCCATAATTTATAAAGGTGTTTGCTTGTATTTAAGGTGTTAGGCTTACATTTACGTAACATTAGGTATCCCATGGTGGTTTGGTTTCAATTTTTAATCCCTTTGTCTGGAATGTTGAAAGAATGTTTGAATGTTTGTTTGTTTGTTAATGTAGTATAAGTCTTACATTAAAATTTAACTAAAATCTATAAAAGTAGGGATAAAATCAATAACTAAAATTACATAATACTCCGACACGGTCGTCATGGGAGAAAAATAATATCTTGATTTTCATGTAATGAGACTTTTTCCCTTTTGTTTTTGTCAAATTCAATTTCATCCTTTTATTTGTTGCATTTTGGCTGTGATTTTTACAATAATAAAAGTAAATAGCAGCTTATACATTATACTCCCGTGATATTGTTGAAATAGGTAATCACGAATTCAAGATTAGTCTTTATAAACCATGAAAACATACATGAAAGATTCTTGGGTAAACTACGCTTGTAGTCATCCAACTATTGATAGTTTATTTTTTGTCACTCAATTATGAAAAGTTACAAAATAGTTATTCAATTATTCAATTTTTTTTCTTTTTGGTCATCGACTGTTAAATGGCTGATGGAAAGATGATTTGGTAGCTTTTAAGATGGATATAATTGCAACTTTAACCCTCAATACATTGTATAAAATTAGTTTTGGTTCTAAAAAAATAACCCTCAAAGCTTACACATTGTGTAATCTAGTCCCTTTTTTTTCAATTTTACTTTTCTTTGTGACCCTTTCACCTAAAAAGCTAAAAAAAAAAAATAAAATCTATCAACTAAATTGAATCGAAATATACCAAAATGAAAACACCCAAAAATCTAAGATATTCATTTTATATTTTCTCATTCTTTTAAAATTAACCCTTAATTTCAAAAAAAAAAAGAGATCAAATTACACAATGTGTAAATGTTTAAAGTTATTTTTTGGAATCAAGACTAAGTTGATACGATGTATAAACGTTAGAGTTAAAGTTGCTATTATGCCAATTTTAAAATCTACCAAATTATCTTTTCCTTTAGTAATTTAATGGTTGATAAAAAAGAAGAAGAAAAATTCAATATTTGGGTTACTAAAAAGAAAAATTAAAAATAACTAAAGTTACCATTTTATAAGTTTATTAGTTAGACGACCAAAACAAAAATTTAGTGATAATTGAGTGAGTATTGTTTACCCAATTTTTTCTTAAATTTTATCCCTTTATTTCTAAAATCCGAGATTATTATAATTGTATTTATATTGCTGTTTATATAAGCTATATGTTTATGCCAACTAAATCTTTAACTTAGCATTGATATTGTTATTAATACAAAAAAAACGTAAATTTAAGTGCGTTGAAGTGCGTTCATCCTCCTATTTAAAGGTAGGAAAGAATTACGAGCAGTTTTAAGCATTCTATTAATATATATGTTTATGCCCTAAAATAGTTTCCTAAAGAAACAGGGGAAGCTTTAGCCTCTATGAAGAACTGCATTTGAAGATTAACATAAAGCTAAGCTGCATTGTCATAGCTGCCATTAATTTCAGTGTAAAAGAAAGTTCAACAGCAATGACCAAAATGATAATGAATTCATATATCTCTAGTCTTCATCTAAAATTCAAGTGATAACATAATCAAATTGTACCCCTCTCCTATTCCCCTACAAGCTATACTTTGCCCTCATCACCCTATTGGGATGCTCACACAAAAGAAAAAATTATTTACATCCATTTTTCATCCATACTTTATGATTTGTTTCACGACCAAAAATCCCACCACTGATACCCATTACTAGACTGATCAAAAAGACCATCAGTCTCAAAACTATGCCAATCTTCACCACCTGGTCCTAGTTCCACCATGGTTATAAAACTAGTAGGCTCTTGTTCTAGTTCAAAATAGTTTGTCATTATAGTACTATCGTCATCTGATAATACCCCAAGTCCATGCTCTGATCTTTCCATTGAAAAACTGTGCTGCTCCTCTGAATCAGACTTGATAGCTTCTCCCTCCATTGTTATAACTTGTTGGTCTCCACAACATTGACCATCATCTTCCTCTTTTGGCTTCTTTACCAAATCCTTCAGCTTCTGCAACTGTTAGAAAAGGGATATTCATGTTAGTGCATATAAAAAGGTTTAATATTTGATGTACTGATTGTGTATAAAAAGTAGTACCTGAAAGGCTAAAGCTTGTTTTTCTTTCTTTAAGCTCTCGTACTTGGAAGCTAAATTATCATAATTGGATTGTAACATGGTGTAGTCACGTTCGAGTTGCTTCGATTTCCGTCTAGCTCGTTTGTTCTGGAACCATATAGCTACTTGCCTTGGTTGTAACCCCAAGTCTTTAGCTACCTGCAACTTCTTCCTTGGCTCGAGCCTCGACTCTGATTCGAACATCGATTCTAAGGACCGGATTTGTTCGTCGCTGAACCTTCTCTTGTTCTTGTTGTTCTTCCTCTTCTTGGTCGTAGTAATTTCAGGCATGCCGGAAAATGGATCTTCCATGATCCTTTGTGTATATTCTCCTACAAGGATTTGATCTTCTTTATGTGGTTGAATATGATATGATCGCATTTTTAGAACCCCATAAACCAATGCATATCTATATCTTGGTCTTGGGGTTTGAGATTGGATTTCTTGTTCTTGCCAGCTGCCCTTGTTTATATATGTGTGTGTATGTATGTATGTATATGCATATATGGGATTTTAAGTGATGAGGTATAGTGCTTATCCTTTTTTGCCTTTTCTTGCAAATTATTACCAATTTTCCTTTTGTTTTTTTCTTTGCTTAATCTATGGGTAAGTGAAAGTCTCGAGGTGTGTGAACATTTAAGGTGGAAAATATGGCTCAAAAAGTATTTTATAATTTTCTTTATTTATTCTCTTAAATAAATTTACATTTTTTTTATAAATAGATCATATTTTTCAACTCTACAAATGAGTTAAGAAGCTATCATAAGTCTCATTTTTTATTTTTTAATTATTATTTAAGGATAAATGATAGTTTCTTAATTATTATTTATATACGACATTAACACAAATCATGCTTTGCTTAAACCTTTCATTGTATGATATATGAGGTTTGAATTTTATTTAAATTCGTTTATATCTATAAATATCTAATCTAAATTTATTTTAAGGTAGTCTATATTATTATTTTTATTATTTTTAATTTTAGTATTTAATAATTTATTACTCATGTCCTATTTGGAGTTAATTTTTTAATTTTAATTTTATTAATGAATTAAATTATATAATAAATATATTAAAACTACTAAGTTCGAATTTTTGAAATATATATTTTAAATTTTATCAATAATAAATTTAAAATAATAACAAGTCAAAGTAAAAAAATTGACCACTAAATATTAAGATGGGACAAGTTTTATTGAGATTAAGGAATATGTTTTTACTTTTAGTAAAATGTTGAACATAAATAATTTAATATTTTTTAATGTTTATAATATTGTGTTTTATATTATTATATATTTAATTTTATGTGATATAAATGATATAATATATAAAAAATAAATTGAATAATTGGAAATTGGGCTAAATCTAATTAAGCTATTGTTTTGAATGTTATAGATTAAGTTTGACCCATATTTTAAATAAATTTAATTTTTATTCAATTTCACTTTTTGAATATAATATTTTTATTCAAATATTCTTAAGTTTCAAATAGAATTTTAAACTTATACGAATAACAAATTTATAATAAAAATTAAATTCAAAAAATGTATTGTATAATAGAATTTGATAAAAAAGTAAAGTTAAATAAATTGTTTAACTTTATCATTTTTATCTAATTTTTATTTTTATATAAATTTTGATAAATATATTTCTTATCTTTATATTAAAATTTACATAATTTATACTAAATTAGTATAAATTAATCACTATTTTCTTAAACAAATAAAATAAAATTAATGAAAATTCAATTCGTAATATGCTTTAGCAATAAAACCAGTTGGCTTGGGACAAATATCTTCCACACATGGGTCATAAACCAATAGTGACTTAACACGGGAAGTTCCTCAGTCAAAAAACTTGGTATCACCTTACGTGGTGTTTAAGGTTGAGGTGACGTGTCTAAAATATTGTGGTTCAAAAAGGTTGGCTTATAATAAATCGGACACGTGTCCAAATTTTGGTCAAATATCGTATCTTATTGAAAGTCTGCTTGTGGGGACAATGTACAGGTGTCCGTCTCACTTGGCTTTTTCTACGTCACTGTCTGCAGGCCACGTGGTGTGCAAAAACAATTTTTTTTCAATTTTTAAGACATTATTTGGGTCTTAATCTTATGATTTGTAATGTCAAGATTCAATAAGAAATGGATGTACCACCAACAAGGTGGAAGAATACAGGGTTTTTATTTAATTAAAAGTACGTATAACCAATGTTGGATTTGAATAAATTTTTAGTTGACATCATTAATTGAGAATCTATGACACATTGATATTGAAAGTTATCCATAAACGTAGGATAGAGATCATATATGTTCTATGTTTATGTAATTTTAGTGTATGATCTGAGTTCTTGAAAAGGAAAAAAAAAAAAAAGCCTTTGAAGGTGTTAAAGAAAACCTCTTAGAGAGATTAGGAGAGGGGTACATTGGGCTACTTGTTTTGGTCTAAAGATTTACCCGAAAAATAAGATGATTTAAGTAAAAATATAAGTCAAAAAAATGGGTTTCGATAAAAATAAAACTCATTTAGAAAATAGGCCGAGCCTCATATGGGAAAGATTGAATGAAACAGTGACGCCACATCATCTGTATCCCTTTCTAATAGATTTATACCACATCAGCATTTTTATCCTGAATTTTAGCATTTTATCTTGAATTTCAGGATTTTAATTTGGATTTGATTTTTTTTTCAGGATAAAAATGTTGAAATTCAGAATAGAAATGCTGATGTGGCATAAATCTATTGGAAAGGAATACAGATAACGTGGCGTCACTGTTTCATTCAATCCTTTCCCGCCTCATATAAGGCTTTTTCGGCCTAGGCTCGGCTCAAATATGCAAAAAAAAAAATGCTATTTTTGTACTATTTTCTTGTTGTTTTCTCACTATTTTGCTAACATTTTACTATTATGTTGCTATTTTTTTGTTGTTATTGTTTAGATATTGTATAACTATTATTTTATTGTTAATTTTGATACTATTTTAGAGACATTTACTCGTTAAGTTGTACTTATCTTAGTGTTATTTAAGTATAATATTTTTAATTTATTTTTAATATGTTGGGAAATATTTATTTTAATATTTTAATATTTTTAAAAAATTATATAAAATTTAATATGGGTTAGTCTTGGACAAAATTTCAGGCCTATTTATTAGGCCAAGCCTGACCTAACAAACGGACATAAAATTTTAGTTGGGCTCAGCCCAAACTTAGTCAGGCCCATAGACACCTCTAGTTAAGGGTGGTTAGGGGGAATTTAGAATTTTTTTAGAGGCTGAAATCTAATTATAATTTTTTATAAATTAAAATATAAATTTATCATTTATTAATTTATAATTTCATATTTTGGAGGAACTAAACATAATTATTTTAAGGGATTAAAATGTAATTTTATTATATATTAATTTATAATTATTCTATTTATAAAAAATGAATGGATTAAAAAAAATTAATTTTGGGAGGGCCTCGGCCCTTGTCTACCACCCTCATATTCGCTTCTGAGGGTGACAAAAAATTTAGAATGTGTCGGATTTTGATTGGTCTCGATTAGGGATTGGTTTTGTAAAGACAGGGTTTGAGGGTCAGTTATTATTATTATTATTATTATCATTATCTAGTGGAGGTTGAGTGTAGGAAAAAATCTGCTTTCCCTGTTCCTGATATATATGTTACTAAAATGACTCTAATTTTATGACTATCTTTCTATTTTTTTCATTATGATTTTTTATTTTATAAGATTTTATAACATATATTTTAGTTTATATTTTTATATACTTGGTTTACTTTTTAAAATTAATACACTATAAAATATTATTTAAAATTTCAAACAAATCAAGGATCATTGAAAAAATATTTTCAGAGGTCACAGTCAAGAGCAAAAATACTAAATAAATTCAGGGTTTATATAAATAAAAATCAAATTAAGATCGGGAGAGAAAAAAACAGTCACTCTCTATTGTCATCCCTAGATTAGGTAACAAATTATTTATGTTACAATGGGTAATGTATTATGTATCACCTTTTGTTTGAAACTTGGTGATATAATTAGTCAAATGTTTGGGCAACTTCGTTCTAATGATATAATTATATTTTCCCATCTATAGTTTTTTATATGTTAACACAAGTTGAGCTTTGAAATTGAAAGATATGTCTTAAGCATGCTTCTAAAATTTAGTGTCTTTGCTAGGGTTCGTAGGTTGTGTTGTGATCTTGGATTGTTTGTGGGGGTGGTGTAAATCCATTGGATTTAGGTACATGATTAAGGGGAAGTTACAACTTTGTTTTTATATTTATTTTGCTTGAAACTTAGTCTAAATTCTTTGGATTCTTTTTCTAAAAGAGATAGAATAGAATTATAAGTAACCAAAATGTACAATTTTATTGGTTTACTTTGATAAATGTAAGTGGGTTAAGATCATAGTGTGGGTGCCACTAGAAAATTAGAATTAAGATCAAAGTAGAAGAGAGTTGAAGGTTTTAATATATAAATTACTGTATTTAGAAGATAAAAATATGTACAGTGTGAATGATAGATATCTTATTCATGTGAAATACATGATGTGAATGGATATCTTAATCTTATGAGATTTTGAGCTTGTGGGTATTCTAGCTCGCAAGATGATTTTTCTTGATAAAAAAAATGACCTACAAAATTACAAGCAAGTAAAATAAATTCGTCAAGTAACAGTTTTAAAACTCTCTCTCAAGTTGTTGAATCAATGGACAATTGGATGGTTGGGATTGGATGCTTGAGGCCCTGCATTCCTCGTTTATTATTATATGCTTTACGTAGGTCATCACGCTTAACATTCTTTATTGAAAGCATACACCCTTTGATCAACTTATATTAATAAAGTATTGTACGACTAGATAATATAAATTAAGATGCTAAAAAGAGAATGGGTGATATAGTGATGAAACAGTACTTATGTGATAGTGACCTCAAGTTTTATTTGTATTAGGCGAGACCATCATTGCATGAACAGTATAGCATTTTGTTCCGTTTGGGCAAGATTAAGGCAATGAACCAATGTGTGGCCTCAGAGTGGCCAACTTAAGCTTTATATCAACATAGAAGAGGATGTTAAACGTGTTCATATCTTCTAGAGATTTAGCCGACTACGTTTTCAAAAGTTTGACATGTTTTTTAGTTGCGACAGTATGTAACGACGAAAAAAAATTGCTTTGTACCTAAGTAATGAATTACTCTTAACTCAATCGACATGAGTATTGTTGTTAATGTAAGAAGAGATAGATTCGAATGTGTTAATGTGCATTATCCTCCTATTTATAGATTGAAAGAGATTATGGATAATTCTAGATATTGTGTCAAAAAGAACAAATACAGTTAAAACCTATAATGAGATTGTTAAAAAAATTCTTTTAGAAAAATCGGTAAAAAATAATTTATTTGTTGTTTTCTATGTTAAATGTAATGTTGTAAAAAAAAAAAAAAAGAAGAAGAAGAAAGAAAGTAAAAGAGTAACATAAGATCAAAGATTGTTTACTTAGTTTAGATTAGTAATCTTACTTTTGGGAGAAAATAAATTCACTAAACAATCTTGTTTTTATGGAGTCTTGTTCAAAGAATGGATCAACTAAACAATTTTCCAATATAACCACATATTTAAGTCTTATTTAAGTCCTATCTAATAGTGTTAAACAAATACATCACCAAAAACTTGGTGATAGAGAATTTCAACATTTAAACAATAGGTATTATTCCTGTATTAGGTTGTATTTTCTTTTTGGTACTTTTTGTAACACCCCAATTCTTGAAGAATGATTGAAGTGTTACTCAGACAGAAAACAGACGTATGCATAATTCGATTGCAATTCAACTATGATACATATTTACTTAACCAGGCAGAGCCTCAAAAAACTTCTTCAAAACACAAATTTATTTAACAATATACACCATATAATAAAAGTTAGTAGATTTAAAATCTTTTAGTTGGAACTCTTCTTTAAATTACAATACTAGCAGTAACGATTACTTATAAACAGTTTGGCATATACGAGTACGAATCATTTCACAAATTAGAACTTAACAAACTTTAACAAATCTCTCAAGGGGTAACACTCTTAATAAGCAGTAACTGAATAATAAAACTATTTATTACAGATTCATTTTTAGAATATAGTTACACGTCATCCCCAAAACATATACTCGTTACAAATAGAAATAGACGAAGATTACTGTAGAGAATTCTTTTTCTAGCCTAGTCCCTTCAACACGCTTATAACGAAGGTCAATTGGAAGGAAGGAAAGAAAAGGGGTAAGTTCAAAAGAAATTAGTGAGTTCCAAGAAGGAAAACTCAATACTTAAATAAGATCAAATACATTGCAAGTTCATAACACAGACTACTACATTAGACTCCATATGTTGATACATACGAGTGTACACTCTTATCTCGTTTGCAAACACTTAACCTTGGCGTATAATGTAATAATGAACGTGGTTTTGGGACCATAAATTGAGCCGAAAATAAAATTTATTTTTATTTTATTATATGGTTCATATTATGATAGATATGATGTGTAAAAATTTTGGTACAAAAATTTTATCGATTGAGTGCTTAATTACGAGAAGTACTAAATCGCATAAAATGAGAAAGTTGAATTCTAGTAGCTAGAAAGATCAAATAACTATGAAATTCAAAAATTAAGGTCCTTATATGGTAATTAGACCATTAAGAAAAGTATTTAGATTTTTCTTGGTGACTCATCCATGGAAAATGAGAAAAAGGCTAGGGACTAAATTAGAAAGTGAAAATTTTAATTAATTAAAAGATGATAAAATAAATATCATCTTTTTTTATGACATATTCTTCCCCAAAATAAACATGAAAACCCTAGGAGAGAGAGAAGAGACTTCCATGGCCAAATTGGGTAAGTTTCCTTGACCCGTTTTTAGTAATTTTGATATTTTTGGAATCAAGATAGTTTAATCTCTCTATTTGGGGGATTAATTTGAAAAGTTATCAAAGTATGAAAATGAGTCATGGATGTATATGCTGGAAATTTGAAACTTATGGTAGAAAATGAAAGATTATTGATAGATAAACAACTTTTACAAAGTGATTTTTTATAAAAATATGATTTAGGGGCTAAAATGAAAAGTTGTAAAATTTGATGAAAAATTCTGAAATTTTATGAATACATGTGCTGTAAAATTTGTAATGGGGCTTTGGTTAGGCTTGGAATAGGGAGTAATTTGCACAAGTTTCATTTTTCGATCCTAGGGACGAAAATGGAATTTATGGAAAAGTTAGGGGCAAAATGATAATTTTGCTTAGAATGTAAATTGAGTCCAAATAAATATGAGATATGTGAAATTAATGTAAAATTTACTCGTATAGATCTGGATAGACCAAATTCGGAGTTAAAACGAGGAAATAGAGGAAAATTTATACATGAACCTTTGTTGAGGTAAGTTCGTGTAGCTAAATTGTATATATTTTTATGATTGAATTAAATGTTATGCTGTGAATTGTATAAATGCCTTAATTTTGTGAAATTATCACATATTTATCAAAGCCCGATAAATGAAATGTGCCCGATCAGCAATAATGCTCGATAAATAATAAATTATAAAAATGTAAAATTTATACTTGAGTTGAATGTGAACTGATCGTGTCAAACAGTCTAGTTTTAATATTTATAAAGAATGATCGAACCTGTAGACTAAATATGACATCGATTGAGGCAAGTGCACCTATCAAACAATAGTATAGTTAGGCAAGATTATTTTATCGAACCCAAAGGAACCTAAAAGTACTACTACTCACTTTCTTTCTATTGTTTAGCCTAAAATATGGACTGATTGGTTTATTAATCTAAAACTAATGAAAAAAAACTAAACTAGATGCAAATACAAAAAATGAAACTTTGTAAGAAGACTGTGGAAAAACTCAGTTGATTACGACGATCCCCTCAGGAAGAATCCACCTATGACTTCTCTTGTTATCTAACTTTTAATTCATATGACTTCTTTACTTAGCTTGATCCGTGAGACTCCCTAACCTATTTAAACCCTCTCTCGAGGCGAATAACGTCTAACCTTAGGTTAATTAGTGGAACTCTCGTTCTCTTATAATAACCCCCTAAGGAAGTAGTAAATCGATCAATGGACTCCCATATTAGGTTTCACCCTAATCTGGCAAAATCTCGTCACCCTATCTCTAGGCGTGCGATCAACTCCATTTAATTATGCTAGATCTACTCTTAGGCAGGGTCTATTCCTCCTCCACATAAGCACATTAGATTAAATTAAGCAACATAATTAAGAACAAACTAAGTACTTATCATATAATTTAGAAATCAAATAACAAAATCCATCATAGGTTTCATCCCTTGTGTATCTCAAGGGTTTAGTTCATAACAAAATAATAAAACATCTCAAGAGAAAAGATAAAACAAAACATAAGAAATCCCTAAAACCCCCTAAAGGAATTGAAGAGGGATCCTCTGTCTTGAGTAGAACTCCGCTTCTTGAGATGGATCAACTGCTACCTTCGAGTAATTCGAATAAAAGCTCGCGTAAAACTTTGCCCAAAACTTGATTCTCTAGAGAACTACCGCCTTGGGTTGTTTATATAGGCTCTTTAGATGCTTTACTTGGCTCCTAAGTACCTCCTTCAAGTAGAATTACTATTAAGGTGTTTAAGTAGACTTAGGAGTATGTTTCTTTGGCTTCAAGCATCTAAATTCGAGTAAAATTGCTCATTCCATGGCAGGAGCATGCCCATGGCACACGCCTGTGTAAGTTGTGGCCAGACCTTGTAAATCGGGGTGAGGCCATGTTCTAAATAAATGGCAAGGCATGGCCTTGTGGCTTGAAGTCCAGGCCGTGTCGATTTCTTGGGTTGGCCCAATTTGGTTCATTTTAAGCCCATTTTATGTTCTTTTTATCCTTAGGTGCTTTCCTGAGTATAAGACATGAAAAGAAAGGATTAAGAGCACCTTTTTATATAAATCAGGGATAAATCATCCAAAAGCATACCAAATGTGGGATTAAAATATGTTACTTTTATGGTTTATCAAATACCCCCACACTTAAGCTTTTGCTTGTCCTCAAGCAAAATTCTCAACTTACAATTAAACGAACTTTTTATAATTCATAATTCCTATCGACAATGTCTCATCATAATTCATAGATAATTTATACATGGATAATTCAACTCAAAGAGTCCTAAAGATTCAATCACGATAAGTCATACCTTTGTAGTACGAAAACATAAGTGCCTCCCTTTATCTGAATAATTACCTTTAATTCAAAACTGACAAGGATTGACATCCTCACTAAAGGTTCACTCAAATCACTCAAAGTGTTTAAGGTCCAAGAATAAGCACTCATAAGTTGAACCTAAAAGTTAATCCCATAGGCTTGCTCGAAAATCAAATCTCCACCATCAGATATGAGATGATACAGATCAAAATGTCTTTATCAGGGTTGTAACGGGGCTAAGGTTAAGGGTGTGGATACATGCTGAATTAGATGGTTAGAATCGAGGCAGACTTGACAAATTACCTAACTAGAAACAATGAACTAAATATGAATATTTACATCGAATGAAAACTAATAATACCACTATTGATAATTACTCTATAATAAAGAGTATTTTCATCACTTAAAATTTGATAATACTTTAATACTGAGCTTTTTCTTCAACAATTGGAATTTAAATGCTCTAATCTTTTTTTTATATATACTACTAATATTGAATATACTTGGTTTTTTTAAGAATAAACTAAAATATTACATTATAAATGATAAATGTAACTCTTGAACTAATATAATTTGGTAACTTAATCAAATCAAACCCGGATTAAAGGGTAGTCAAAAGAAAGGGTGATAACAAATACAAAGGGTTTTGGGTTAATATTAGTGGGTGAGTCAATAAAAGGTTGTTAAGATTCAACGGGTTCACTAGGGGTTAATTTGTGAAGGTAGGCTTTTTATGAAGTAAGTGGGTTAAATCCTAGGTGCCTTTATCATCTCTGTATATCAAATCAAAAGTGTGGTCTCGACATGTATAAACGAGGCAAGTTCTAGAATAATAGTTCAAAGTTGACACACTCATAATCAATAAAATGAGCATGAAAAAGAATATATGCTCTATAAGGCTCAAAATCTCACAAAAATTATGGGTGTTTTTGACATCAATTCTTATAAATTCCAAATTTCAAGGTAATACTCAAATTCAGTTCAACGACCCATCAATTTTAATTTTTAGAAAGTAGACTTACCATGCTTGATTCTCTAGTATTCTTCAAATTTAATCATCAATGCACAATTAACTATGACTTAATCTAAAACATATCAATAAAAATCATAAATCATTAGAAATTTCATCCTAATTAGTAATATGAGAAAAATACTTTCGAATCAAGACTAAATTCAGGATTTTGAAAATAATGCAAAAAGTTTGACAATTTTACCCCCAACACTTAAGATGTACATTGCCCTCAATGTACAAAGATAAATAAACAATTATGTAATAATAAAATCAAAAGAGAAGGGGAGAAGTAACACTTCCTGAATTTTTGGATGAAGTCTATGAAAAGAAACTGGATAAGATTGGAGGTGAACGTGGGGAAGTGTCTCGAACCGCTTGAAATTGAATCCTCAAAGTAACTGGCTTGATTTTATTGTATCCTAAGCTAAATCTAAATGCCATTGAGAAAAATGAGAAAATAATAAAGGAAGTAAAAAATAAATATAAAAGTAAAAATAAAAATAAAAATACGAATAAAAGTAAATAATTAAATAGAGATATGGTCCAAGCTCATGTGCCTAGTCGTAATGTCCACACGGCCACGGCCACGGCCGTGTGCAAGCCGTGTGGGTATAGAAATCTGCACTTTTGGTTTATTTGAATGCTTAAAAAGGGAAAAAATAAAAATAAAAATAAAAATAAAAATAAAAATGGGGTTAGTGCTCGGGTTGCCTCCCGAGAAGTGCTTGTTTATAGTCTTAAGCTAGACTTACCTGTTATTTGCGTAATCATGGTGGTTTAAGGAGGTGGAAATCCTTTCTCATGCGATCAACTCGGTTATGGATATAAAGTTTAAGTTGAGGATTGTTTACCTCAAAAGTGCTAAATTTAGGATTGCTTACCTCGACTGTCCTGTATAGGAAGACATTAAATACCTCAAAAGTGATTTCTCCGTTTGTCTTAAGGTCTGAATTGGAAATTTGAGGGTCTTCCTTTTTTAACAATACTTGATCCCCTATTTTGAAGTGATTCGTTGTTCCTATCAACTCG
Source organism: Gossypium rotundifolium (assembly GCA_025506655.1). NCBI lineage: Eukaryota > Viridiplantae > Streptophyta > Magnoliopsida > Malvales > Malvaceae > Gossypium > Gossypium rotundifolium. The sequence continues at coordinate 32,897,207 of CP106733.1, read as the reverse complement.
TCGGGGTTTCCTTCGGGTTGACTTCGTGTGGTTCTGGTTCCTCTTTAAAGTGTGTCTTCCACTCTTCTAGTTTGTCGACCTTAAGGCTGCGTTCCTCATGTAATTCTTCTTTATTGGCACAAGGTCTATGATTCGGCTCAGGTTTGTAACTTTGTGGTGTTTCCTGCAATGAAGGTTGAACAAGTTGGTTATCAACTGAATTTACTTTCTCACCTTTATCACTTGATGTTCTGGACGAGTCAAGAGCTTGAAGAGTGACTATCTCGATTCTTGACACGAAGTATGAGTTCTCTGCATAGATATCAATTTTAGCTCGCGCTTGCTAAAAAGGGTCTTCCTAAAATTAAGGGATCGTGTTGTCCTCATCCATGTCTAAAACGATAAAGTCTACTGGGAATACAAATTTATCAATTTTGATTAGAACATTTTCTATTATACCCCTAGGAATTCTTATAGTTTTATCTGTTAATTGAATGCTCATACTAGTTTGTCCGGGTTTCCTAGACCTAGTTGTTTAAACATTTTGTAAGGCATAACATTGATGCTTGCCCTAAATCCGCTAACGCATTATCAATAGATAAACTACCAATTAAACATGGAATTGTAAAACTCCCTGGATCTTTTAATTTCCATGGCAGTTTTTTTTGTAGAATTGCTGAGCACATTGCGTTTAGTTCCACGTGGTGCTCTTCGTCTAATTTGCGTTTGTTGGTCAAGAGTTGTCTTAAAAATTTCCTCGAGTCTGGTATCTAAAAAAGAGCTTCAAGAAGAGGTAAGTTAATATATAATTTCTTTAAGAGTTTAAGAAATTTACCGAACTGTTCCTCTGAATCGTCTCTTTTCATTGTTTCGGGATAAGGTATACGAGGTTGGTACTCCTTGATTATCGTTTCAGCTTTTCTTATGTTACTTCTACCTTACCTTCTTCTACCTTAGCTTTTTGTATTGGATTAGGTTCATCTAACCCCTTACTGGCATGGGCTGAGATGGCTTGAATTTGCTCTTTCGGTTTAATCTCGGTGTTACTTGGTAGACGCCCTTGCGGTCGTTCGACATTAGCTTTGTGAGTTGTTCAATCGCATTAGTGGTGCCTTTGTCGACTTAGTAAGTTCCCCGAATCGGTTCTCATTGCTTTTAAGTGTTTTCTCAATTTCTTGGAAACAATTTTCTGTGTTTGCCATGAATTTTGTCAGCATCTTTTCAAGATTCGGCTCCTCTTCTTGTTGGTGAGGTGGTTGTTGAAAATATGGAGGAAGTTCCGATCTTTGGCTATTTTGATCATCCCACGAGAAATTGGGATGGTACTTCCAACCTGCATTATATATGTCACTATAAAAATTATTTTGATATCTAGAATAGTTACCTGTATAGTGAGCTTACTCGTTTTCCATGCCATGGCCGTAGGGTGGGTACTCAGGATTCGCCACGTCTCCTAGGTTCAAATCATATTGTATTTTTGGATGTACATGCGAGGGACTATACCAATCATCAATCTTTTTATTCATCATCTCTAATCGATTAGATAACCCGGTGACCACGTCGAGGTTGAAGACCTTGGTCGTATTAGTAGGAATTGTCCTCATGACTTGCCAACGATAATTATTCGGTGTCATCTTTTCCATAGACTAAAATTTTACGCCAAAAGCAAAATAGAGGAAAAAATTAGTAAAAAATAATAATAATAATAATAATAATAAATTGTAATAAAAAATTGGCTAAAGTAATAAAAATTAAGCTTTCTTAATATTTTAGTTCCCCGGCAACGACACCAAAAATTTGATCGTGTCAAACAGTCGAGTTTTAATATTTATAAAGAATGATCGAACCTGTAGGCTTACTATGACAACGATTGAGGCAAGTGCACCCATCGAACAATAGTATAGTTAGGTAAGATTATTTTATCGAACCCAAAGGAACATAAAAGTACTACTACTCACTTTCTTTCTATTATTTAGCCTAAAATATGGACTGATTGGTTTATTAATCTAAAACTAATGAAAAAAAACTAAACTAGATGCAAAGACAAAAGAATGAAACTTTGGGAGAAGATTGTGGAAAAACTCATTTGATTACGACGATACTCTCAGGAAGAATCCACCTATGACTTCTCTTGTTATCTAACTTTTAATTCATATGACTTCTTTACTTAGCTTGATCCGTGAGACTCTCTAACCTATATTAAACCCTCTCTCAAGGCGAATAACGTCTAACCTTAGGTTAATTAGTGGAACTCTCGTTCTCTTATTATAACCCCTTAAGGAAGCAGTAAATCGATCAATGAACTCTTATATTAGGTTTTACCCTAATCCGCAAAATCTCGTCACCCTATCTCTTGGCGTCCAATCAACTCCGTTTAATTATGCTAGATCTACTCTTAGGCAGGGTCTATTCCTCCTCCACCTAAGCACATCAGATTAAATTAAGCAACATAATTAAGAACAAACTAAGTACTTATCATATAATTTAGAAATCAAATAACAAAATCCATCACAGGTTTCATCCCCTTCAGGTATCTGAAGGGTTTAGTTCATAACAAAATAAGAAAACATCTCAAGAGAAAAGATAAAACAAAATATAAGAAATCCCTAAAACCCCCTAAAGGAATTGAATAGGAGATCCTTTGTCTTGAGTAGAACTCTGGCTTCTTGAGATGGATCAACTGGCTACCTTCGAGTAATTCCCTGAATAAAAGCTCTGGCGGAAAACTCTGCCCAAAACTTGATTCTCTAGAACGGCTACCTTGGGTTGTTTATATAGGCTCTTTAGATGCTTTACTTGGCTCCTAAGTACCTCCTTCAAGTAGAATTACTATTAAGGTGTTTAAGTAGACTTATGAGTATGTTTTTTGGCTTCAAGCATCCAAATTCGAGTAAAATTACTCATTCCCATGGCAGGGGCATGCCCATGGCAGACGCCTGTGTAAGTCGTGGCCAGACTGTGTAAATCGGGGTGAGGCCGTGTTCTAAATAAATGGCAAGGAACGACCTTGTGGCTTGAAGTCCATGCCGTGTCGATTTCTTGGGTTGGCCCAATTTGGTTCGTTTTAAGCCCGTTTTACGTTCTTTTTATCCTTAAGTGCTTTCCTGAGTACAAGACATGAAAAGAAAGGATTAAGAGCACCTTTTTACATAAATCAGGGATAAATCATCCAAAAGCATACTAAATGTGGGATTAAAATATGTTGCTTTTACGGTTTATCATGAACACTTGAATTGTATGAATGCATAAATTTATGAGATTGAACATACACCTGAAAATTTCCTGATAAATGTTAAATCCCATTTGAATAAATGGAAGTCGTTGGATAAATGTGATTTCCCTGATAAAACTGCATGTGTTGCAGAATGGATTTAGCCCGGATGGGTAATTCAAAATGAGTCTCTCGAGTAGGATTTAGCCTGAACTTGTAATCCTAATTGACTGGATTTAGCCTGGACTAGTAATCCGACAAAGCCCTTAAAGTATATGTTAAGGCTAGAATTTAGCTTGGACTAGTAATTCTGCTGTATGATATGTGGCTCGAGAGTGTACCTACAAGGTACTATTGAGTATATATTGACAGATTCTGATTTGTACACGTCAAGTGTATTACCAATGTATCCATCGACATTCCAAATAAATTCAATGGGTAAAAATCTGGACATGAGAAGAATATGAATAAGAAATGAGTTATTACACATATATATCTGAAATACACGAAAATAATGATACGTAACGATTGATATAAGAAAACATGAAATGATGATACTTGCACATGAAATTCATTTGATGAATATGTCATCCTTGATTATAGACTTGTATAATTTGAGTGTACTACTACTCGTGTGACATTAATATTTCAAGAAATATGAATAAAGTTCTGATATGAAATATTCTGAACTTGAGATGAACTATTATGTAATTATACTTGTAATATAAAGAGATGATTTATGCATCTTAAATGAACAAATGTTATGGAATGCAAATGTGCATGAAAACTTGATTGTTGTTGAGCTCAAACATATTTTGAAGTTATTATGGAATATATGACTAACAATGGCAATGAGGATATGTGTAGGGCTTAAAGTCAAATTGAATAAATGTGCCTTACATAGTTACCTCATAATAGAATGAATGGTAAGTTAAGTACCAAGTTATATGAACTTACTAAGCATACAATGCTTACCCCATTTTATTTTCCCCTATTTTAGAGTAAATTGGAAGCTCGTTGGATTGGAAGCTCGGCGGAGATCACTAACACTATCCATTGGCTCATGTTGGAATAATATGGTAAATCAATTATGGTTGTAATGGCATGTGTAGGATATGTTGGCCATATTGGCATGTAAATATGAATGATTCTTGTAATCTAGCCATTGGAATGACTAGTAATAGTTGTTTTGATATACTTGTAATATTATACTATGGTAACTATATATGTATGTCATGTAGTTGATCAAATCATGTTTAACACATGAATTGAACCAAGGTAAGTTAGTAAACATGTATGCATGCAACGATAGGCCATGTTGAATGATGAAATTTGCTTATTTGAATTCTTGAAATGGTTGGATTGTATTTGGTATGTTTTGATGCAGGAAAATGGTAAATTTGGGTGACAAATAAGGCTAGGAAATGACTTTATTTTGTCCACACGGCCTACCCCATGGGCATGTGACCTGGCCGTGTGTCCCCTACATCTTAAATTTGAGAAAACAGAATGCTCAGAATTGAGCACATAGGAAGAGACACGGGCGTGTGTCTCAGCCGTGTGGGAGACACTGCCTTAAACACGGGTGTGTGTCTTGGCCGTGTGAAACTTGCACCTAATTCGAACTAAATTAATTATCCACACGGCCTAGCATAAGGGCATGTGGCACAAGTTAGAGAGCTACCTAGTTTTGAACACGGCCTGCAGCATGGGCGTGTGCTAAGGTCACACAAGCGTGTCCCTTGGACCACACGAGCATGTGAGCCCTACACCTTGGAAAATTTTAGAATTTCATGAAAATTTCCCTAAGTTTTTGATTTAGTCCCGACTTGATTCTAATCCTTTTATAGGGCCTCGAGAGTCCATTTAAGAGACATTATGAATGACCTCGGTGAATGAATAGTAACTTGCCTAAATAATTGATAAATGTTTTGAATGTTTCGGTAACGCTCTGAAACCAAGTTCCGGTGATGGATACGAGTTAGGGTGTTACATATAACCTTCCGGACGTACTCACATATTTGGCGTATACCATATTTCATAACACTGGGCGTACACTTATATCATTTCCTCCACATAACACTATAACTTCAATAGAGCTGATGTTTCTCCATTAACACAATCTTTTCTCATAAGTACCTTGTGCATCACAACCTCTCTTCATGCAAACTCAAACTTGCATTCAAGACTTACTAGGGCGGATTCAATAGACCAAATATAATCTCTTGATGAATTGATTATGATCTCAACACAACAACAAGAATAAGAACATACTTTGTTAATCATTAATCTTTCCTTTCATCTCAATCGATATATGTATTACACAAACATACACAATATCATATTAGTTTATTCCCTTCAATACATAACGTATCATATTTCACATTTAGAGACATTTTAACTTACTCTTTCATAACTTTCCTTGGGTTGAACCTTGGATTTCACATATCAGAACAAATCTTTTGCATCATATCATTTCAAAAACCTTCGTGTTCCTGTGAGTATAGGGCTCTTTGTTATGGTTAACAATTAGCATATCCTACCATAGGCAGCACCCATAACGTTAGGTTGGTTTGCAACTAGCATGCTCAACCAAACCTAACACTCATGCCAACTAGTTAGTAACTAACATACCTTACCAGTGGCCACCAAACTGGTTAACAACTAACATGTCCTAGCAGTGGCCTATCATATATCCCCATCTAGTTAGCAACTAGCATGCCCTATCAGTGGTCACACATATCAGCCATTCTGGTTTGCAATTAACATGCCCTACCAATGATTTATCTTATTCGGATACCGAGTTCATATTCGCAAAGAAGTCATTATGTTTCATGCCATGATCATGCACACATACGAACACACAAACAATTATACATAACAAATTTCCAAAGCTCAAAGTTCATGTTTTCACTTGTACTCTATCTACAACATCTCTACTTTAATATTATACACAAAAAATTAACACAACACATAGAAGAATCACACGGTCTAGATACTCACTGATGATATCAAATTGATCAATTTTTGCTTTTTCTCCAACAATGAACTCTTAATAAGAATCAAAGTATAACAAAGGAAAGGAAAAGTGAAGGAAAAACCCTCGCTACAAAGGTTTTCACTAATATTAATATCTCACAACTTCCTCACTCAAGGTTAACACGTGGCTAACATGCAAAGCTAACTCAATTCTATCATGGCCAACATAATCATTACAGGTTATAATACATAAAAAATAATCATAACATTTTGGTATACTTCTAACTAGACCTTAGTTAAAACACAACTAAACCTAAACAGAATTCACACGTGCACAAACGAATAACATTCAGATCCAAAATCCTACAATCCTTTACGGCATACATTAACAAAATGTCTTAATGTACATAATTTAAATTTTTTATTATTAGATTACTAAGTTTTATGTTACACTATAAATATGCATTATGCAATCAACTATACCAAATGATATAGAAATTACAAAGAAACAAGTATGCTAGTATGAATGATAAATGGTTGAATTTGAGTTTGTTTGGTTGATTAAATTTGTGCATATTGAGATATCTAAAGGATGACCCAAGGAATTGTTTGGAACACATCCAAAGCCAAAAAGCTGACTTGTATTTATTCACCCTTAGTACCTATTTTGATCCTATAAACACTTCTTGATGAACATTGTTACAAAACTCAAACCTGAAACATTAATTTTTATTTACCCTATTTCTTTGGTCCTGCACTGCACGACTATAGATGTCTAGCCATACGTATTGAGGGATAAGTAGATACATCACAGTGAATTTGTAAAAAATAGAGAAATAATAAATATTAGTGTGATATCGGAACTATAGGTTAGCCTAAAGTGCAGAACAAAAGAAAATTTCAAAATTAAGATCAATACGAATAGAAAAGTACTTAAAAAGCAAAAGCATTTGTGTGTGAGCTGTACTGAAAAAGAAAGTGAGAAAGTCATGAGAATAATGAAGGTGAGCTGTAGTTACTATGTTATACTATGATTTCTTATGTGGAGAAATAATGAAGGTGATAGAAGAAGAAATAAGGCAGTGAGTGGGTAAGGGTTACAAGGGGGGAAGAATTATGATCAATATGATGTGCCAAACTATTTTTGTGTTTGTAACCATTTTGATGCTTATTGTTTTAAAATTCCATACTGTCTCAAGCCTCAGAACATTACAAGTCGAAAAGTCCTATGTGACCTAGGTATTTTTATGCATAAATGGACATTATACTAAACAATCGAATAAGCTGCTATTTGTATTCTACTAGGATAATCAAACTACTTGTATGATTTGTTAATGGATTCCAACATGTGAGACCCTTAATGCTTGTATATTTTGTAATGCACTAACCGTAGATGTCTAAGGTCAAAAGTGGTAAATCAATTATTGATTATGTCAAAATTATTCGTAAAGATGAAATGCCTAGTCATGTGCTCCAAAGTCAATTCTTGTATCCTATTTACTCAAGGGTAATCTTTTCTATTTCTTATTTTTGTTTGTATTGCTTGAGGACAAACAATGACTTAAGTGCGGGGGAGTTTGATCTGTCAAAATTTGGTGTAGCATATTAAACTAATGTTCGCACTTTAGGAGCTTGAAAACAAGCATTATAGTTGGGTTATAATTAGGTTTTAGTAAGTTTAATTAAAGTCAATAAAATGTGCAAATTGAGTATTTTATTGACCCTAGGGATAAAATGAGGCCTAAGGGTGAGGTAATGAACTTTGTTAGTGTGCAGAAGACCATTAGAAGGCGTGTTAAATTGATAATGGTCACTATGTCACAACATGGAGGGCTCGGTGTCATAACATAGGGAGCAGAAGGGAGAAATTTTGAGACTGCCTTCGATGTCGTGACATACCTTTGAAGACATCCCTAGAAGAGTATACTGACTTCTATGTCGCGACACAGGTCCTGATGTGTCACGACATAGACTCTAGACGAGAATTAATATGAGCCATTGGGCATTTTGGTTTACGTAATCAAACTTAAAGCTCGGGAACGTCAACTATCTTAGGGTTAACGACGACGACCACCTTAAATCTATAAATAGGCTAATTTTTCACATATTATAAAGATCAATTACTTAACTTAAAATCTCTCTTTTAATTCCAGTTTAGATTTTTTATTTTCTTAGGTTTTAGATTTATTTTCAATTTGTTCTTTGTTCTATTTCAGGAGAACTGATTTGAAGATACACTCAACTCGTGGATTCACTTTTATTGATAATACAAATCAGGCTTTTTTCTTAAACTCTATACGTTCGATTCATTTATCATGTTTACACTTTATATTAACTCTATATTATTTATGAAAACTATGAGGAACTAATCATTCTTTGGGGGATTAACGAGTGAAGGTATGATCCATTGATTGTTTTGCAAGGTTATTGAACGGATTAACTATTTGGGAAAGGAAAAACCTAAACCCTAGGCTTGACAATCCTCAAAACTCATCAAGGTAGGAATTAACCCAAAATTGGTATGGCCTATCCGTGAACACCTTCACCCAAAGCCGGTCTGGACTGTGAGGTCGAAAGATAAGTAGTCATTTTTGATTCGTTATTCTAGTAGACGTATCAGAAGATCCTGCTAGGATATCGACTAGTTGATTGACGAGGAACCTGAAGCGACAATTAATAAGGATTGCTGAAGCTAGCTAATCACCCATAATCATATTTGATCAATTCTACTTCTCAATTTCTCAATATTTATTTACTTATCATATTATTTGTCTTATTATAAAAACCTCAAAAATTCCTTTTATTTATATGTTCATAATATAACTTATTTTGATTACTAATTAGATCTTGTGGTGTTTAGGTTATAATTGACCTAGTGCTAGCCTCCTTTAGGCTCGATCCTTGGAGTACTCACCTACTTCGTTGTAACTATATTACAACCTGACCCGTATATTTGCTGATATCGCCTCATTTATATATCTTTTGCTGCAATATTCACATTCTAGACGTTAGTACGTTTGGAAGTGGTCATTGGCGTTGTTGTTGGGGATTGTACCTATGTAAATGTGTAGTCAAGTTAGTTGTTTTTAGGAAAATATTCGTCAAAAGACAAGGGAATTAGATAGTTCTTTTTATTTCATTAAATAGTGTTTTTTTTTTTTTTATTTTAATTTGCCTTATTAATGATTTAGCCTAATCATGTTTAACAACAATGAATATAGGTGGTCGGGTGACCAATATGGCTATGAAAAGAAGTTGAGTTCGGCGAATAGAGATTCGATGAGCCATTGGAGTTATTATGGTGATCATAGAGGGTACGAATATTCATACGAGCATCCTTATAGATCATATAGGTATGTGGATGGTGCGAATAGCTACAACCCTGAGTGGTCGGCTAGTTATCCGAAGCAAGATTCATATTCTCCATATTACTATCCAGAAAGTAATATAGAGAGTCGCAAGTACATAAAAGACCCATCCCTTGCTACACGGGTTAGAATTTTGGAGGAGAGCATGTCTTCGTGCCGAACTACTATGTTCTCCATGTCCAATATGTTGGAGAAATTATTATAAGCCATCCAATTTGAGTTGCTTCATCCGCTAATGAAAAGGGAAAAGTTTTCAGTTTGACTTACTCTTTAGTCACGCCTTGGAGCCTCATGATGGAAAATCTACATGAAACTCCTTCAAGTATTTGTGAGGATCTACATTCTAAAAACCCATAGTAAGTCGATAGTAAGTGAATAAACCAAATTCGAGTTCGAAAGGTACCTCAACTTGGGAATACTGAATGCAAAGTGATTTTTGATTTAGGGTTGGTGCAGCTAATTCTCTCAAAGCCCTATTTTCAACCATGACTTCTTCTCCTTCACTGATCTTAGTTTCGCTAGATGAAAAAAATGACTTGCTATTAGTGTCTGTTTTAGTTTCAGAAAATAATGGGTTTCAATTGATTTTAGTCTTCTTTCTCAACCTTTTTATCTTTCTTTCAGTCTCTGAATCGTACACAAATTCACTTGTACGGCAAGATCGAGGCATAAAAAGAAATAAAAAATAGATTAAAATAAAAACTAAAACGAGCATTAAAGAAAACTAAATAAGAAATAAAATTCAACACTGATCCCCGATAATGGATCCAAAATTTGTTAGGCTATTGAGACCTACAAAAATAAAACCTACTCAAATAAATCAAACTTTACAGTTAATAATGAGCAGGGTTGGATACATAGAGATCGGTAGTAATTTTATTCCTTCAACTAAAAAAAATAAAAAAAAATAAATGGGGATTTTGTTTCTGAATAAAAACTTAAAAATTTAAATTTAAAGAAAAGCAAAGAAAACAATAATTAAAATTGAGAAAATCGATGAGATGAAACTCTTGTCAAAGCAAATTCTTCATTTGATTAAGGGTTTGATTTTTGATGCAAAGATGATTTTCAATGTTCTTTAATAAATTAGTTATAGTTACTAACGATCACTTAGAAATCTAATCTCTTCTTACCTTCTTGATAATCAAGACAATCTCCATTAGTTAGTCCCTTATTGACAAACAACCCTATAACGATTACTTAGGATTTAATCGATCAATAGAATTAAGAACGAAATAGACCTAGTTTTAACAAAAAAAAATGCAATTAGGGTTTATTTAAGTTAGATCTCATGCCCACACTACACAAACAATGATGTAGTTCGTCACAAATATTAGAAATCATTCTAAGCTATCAAATGCTAGCCACATATTTAAAAAACCTGAGAAATTGTAATTGAACCAGAAGACATGTAGATACCAGATAACTAAGAAAAGATTAAGAACCATTCAATCTCACAAACTTTATAGAATGAAGCTTTGAATATTACTTTGATTAGAAAAGAAAAGTTTAGCAACTCATAAAGAAAATAAAACACAAAATCAAAATAAAACTAAGAGCAACTATGTCTTCATATCCCAACCTAATAATGTCTACTTCAAGGGAAAAAAATATATTGGAGAAAATATAAAAGTTCCTTCGAATACATAAAGTAGAAATTGTTAGTACAAATCTCCGGTGAGGAAAATCTCGAACACACGAACGAAACTCGAACAGAAGAAGAAATAGGACAGGGCTCTAAGGCGTGTATCAAACCATTATTGTCGTAACCATTTTTTTTTGAAAACGAAAAAGGGTTCGACGTTGGGTTTTAAAAATGAAAAAAACCGGAGTCGCCACCGATCTTTATTTGGTGTGATCGGATCACCTTTATTTTAATAAAACATTTTTTGTTTTACTAAAACAGTGTTTTGGTCTGCGTAGTTTTGAAAATCGGGTCCGGAGTCGATTCACATACGAGGAAGGGTTAGCACCCTCGATACACCCAAAATTGGTACCAAAGTGATTAATTAATGTCTTAATGTCGGAAGTTTGAGAGGATTTTTAAATTCGGATCTTTTTTTTTTTTAAAAAAATGTATTAGGATATTTGAGATTTCTTGGTTTCGAGAGGATACAAACATCACATCTCGCACGTTAGGACACGATATTCGAAGCCTTCGTAATCAAAGTTATCTCGGAGTTCTTGAAATTTATTAAAAGGGTGCTTAGTGTTTTAGTCAATCGGAAAATCGTAACCCAGCACGTTAGGGCACTATTCCCCGAATTCTTAAATACAAAAATATTGCCTTTATTTTAAAACCTTTAAATGGAGTGTAGCAATTTTATAAAGTACACCGTATCGTATTAATTTAGAGAAAAGACGAGTCAAAATTTGAGATTTCTTTGTTCTGAAAAGATATAAACATCACATCCAGTATGTTAGGACACGATGTTTTAATCTCTCGTAATCAAAGTTATCTCGTGATTTACAAAGTTTGTTAAAAAAGGATGTTAGGTTCCTTAGTCAAACGGAAAATAGCAACTCAAAGACGTTAGGGCACTATTCCTAATTTCTAAATACGAAACATTGCCTTTATTGAAAATCTTTTAAATGAAATATGATGGTTTTGTTTAACGATGTAGTATTAAACTAATGACAATGATATCGAATAACGATAATAATAATAATAATAATAATAGTATCGATTACGAAGACAATAGTAGAAATGATGATGATAATAAATATATTAAAACAATGAAGACATCATTAAGCAAAACAATGGTAGAAAGCAAAACATAAGATAAAATTAGTAAATAATTATGACAATGGTGTGAAATAAGGATAACAATACTAATAAATAATAATAAAATGTAGATGTATAAAAATAATGAATAATAATGGCGATGACAAAAATAGTATTGCTACATAAGTGTGAGTAGACATACACAAAATACAATATAATGTGAGTGAAAATAGAAAGCATACGAGATAGTATAAGAATAAACGAATAAATGAAAAGTAACTAAATAATAATAGTATTAAAATGAGAAAATAAATATAAGTATAAATATAGTAATAATAATACTAATATCAACAAAGAATGGTAAAGAAATGATAGTGACAAAAATAATGTTGATTAATAATACTAAATAAATAGTAATAATAATAGATAATAGTAAAATAAATAATAATATAATAATAGTATTAATAATAAAATAATGATAATAGTAAATAATAGTAATAGTAATAATAATAATAACAAAGAAACAATAGAAAAGGACTAAATTAAATTAAAAAAGCATAATTTTGGGCAAATTTAAAATAAAAGAAAGACTAGGATCTATTTACACTGAAAAGGATGGGGGACTAAAATGGCAATAAACCCTTCACCAAAACGTACCGCAAAGATCGAGGACTAAATTGCGAACCAAATAAATTGTGGGGTTAAATTTAAAAATAAAAAACACGATTGCAAATGTCCGAAAAAGCGAAGGGTAGAATGTGCAAATAGCCCTTCCGCAAAAACACGCGGACCTTAGGCGGGTCGGATCGGATCGGTCGGTCATTCAAAACGACGTCGTTTTGGGTTAAAGGCGACCCAAAACGACGCTGTTTATGGGCTATATAAAGCCCTAAAACCCCAAAAATTCATTTCTCTTGTTTAAAAAAAATTTTTCTTCTTTTTTCTCTGCAGGGGAGGGGCTTGGCCAGAATCCGACTGTTTGTCGCCCATGGTTGTTGGTCTGACACCATCACAGACGGTAGGAAGTCCAAAAAAGGTAAATTTCCATATTTTATTCCTTTTTATATCTGTTTTTAGTAAAAAATGTGAATATATGCGTGATTAATGGATTCGAAGAACAAAAATAAAATAATAAAAAAAAGAAAAAGAAGATCTTAGCACTTTTCCAGATTTGTTTTTTCTTTCTTTCTGATATTTATTGCTTCTTGTTTTTTTTTGCTTGAATCTTTGCTTGGTGTTTGAATCTGTTGGTGTTTTGAAATTTCCTCTTTTGTGTAATGATCGAAAAAAGAAAAAGAAAGGATGAAAAATCCTATCTGGAATCTATTTTTTTTTTCTCTATTAATCGCAAGAGGCCCCTTTACAAAGAAATTGATTCGACTTTTATAGCCTATTCGCATAAAATTATTAGTTGTCTTTTCTTTTTTACATCTTGCAGCGCCAGGTGGAGCAGTGGAGGAGTTGGTGGTGCCACTTGCGTGGCGGTGGGCGTGGAGTAGTTGGCGGCAGATGAACCGGGTCGGTGGTCGAATAGAGATGAATGGCCATGGCCATTCAATGTTCTTGTTGTTGGGGAATTAGGGTTCCTGAACCTAATTTTGGATTTTGGGCCATTGGGCCACCGGTGTATTAATTTGAGGATTTTAGGTTTATTTTGGGTTTATTTTTTTTATTTATTGTTGTAAATGGGCTCGGGCAATTTGGGCCCTCTACAGCTGCCCCTCTTTGCTCATTGTCGTGCAACGGGAATAGAGAAAAGACATAAAGAGGGACCAAATTTGCCCGATTTTGCTGAGTCCTGGCTTCTTTGGTGCTTCTCTTCTTCATGTAGCCTCATTCCAGTCCACCGCATCTGGTCGTTTCGATCCTATTCCACCGTGAGATAGGACTTGTAGTTCCAGTTTATTCTGTTGCGCCTTATATCTTCGACCTGCTCCTGCAATCCGCTCCTGTAACATCGGGATCTCGGACTTGTTATCTTTGATCTGCTCTTGCAAATTTAGGAATGTCAAAATCGCTATCTTCAATCGATCCTTGCAAACTCAAGGACCACCGGATCGATATCTTCGATCCGCTTCGCAACTTCATGAAGGTCAAAGCGCTTTCTTAATCGATCCCCGCAGACTCGGGGATCACGGATCGATTTCTTTGATTTACTTCTTTCTCGGGAACTTCGAAGAAATAAGAATTCAGGGAGAAGAGATTTGTAATCTCTATCTTCTCTTACTGAAAGTTCAGAGGAATAAAGACTTATCCTTATTGCTAACTCAAGGAGACGGGATTTGTAATCTCAACCTACTCCATGGGAACTTCGAGGAAATAAGAATTCAGGGAGAAGAAATTCGTAGTCTCCACCTTCTCTACTGAAACTTCAGAGAATTAAGGATTTAACCTCATTGTTAACTCAGGGAGATGGGATTTGTAATCTCAACCTACTCCACGGAACTTCGAGGAAATAAGAATTAGGGAGAAGAGATTTGTAATCTCCATCTTCTCATCTTGAAACTTCAAAGGAATAATGATTGATCCTCTTTGTTAACTTTCGGGGGACGGATTTGTAATCTCAACCTACTCTCTGAACGTCGAGGAAATGAGAATTCGTGGAGAAGAGATTCGTAGTCTCCATCTTCTCTATGAAACTTCAGAGAATTAAGGATGTAACCCCATTGTTAACTCATGGAGACGGATTTGTAATCTCAACCTACTCCACGGGAACGTCGAGGAAATGAGAATTCAGGGAGAAGAGATTCGTAGTCTCCATCTTTTCTACTGAAACTTCAGAGAATTAAGGATGTAACCCCACTGTTAACTCAGGGAGACGGGATTTGTAATCTCAACCTACTCCACGGGAACTTCGAGGTAATAAGAATTCAGGGAGAAGAGATTCGTAGTCTCCATCTTCTCTACTGAAACTTTAAAGGAATAGTGATTGATCTTCTTTGTTAACTCAGGGAGACGGGATTTGTAATCTCAACCTACTCCACTGGAACGTCGAGGAAATGAGAATTCAGGGAGAAGAGATTCGTAGTC
The DNA here is from genome assembly GCA_025506655.1 of Gossypium rotundifolium. Classification (NCBI taxonomy): domain Eukaryota; kingdom Viridiplantae; phylum Streptophyta; class Magnoliopsida; order Malvales; family Malvaceae; genus Gossypium; species Gossypium rotundifolium. The sequence goes on along the minus strand of CP106733.1, from coordinate 32,881,915 downwards.
TCCATCTTCTCTACTGAAACTTCAAAGAATTAAGAATTTATCCTCATTGTTAACTCAGGGAGACGAGATTTATAATCTCAATCCTACTCCACTGGAACGTCGAGGAAATAAGAATTCAGAACTTTTCAATTTACTTCCTTACTATTTTCGGAAGACTTCAATCTTCAATCGCTTCCCTACCATCTCGAAGGAGCAAAATCTGAACTTTTCAATTTGCTTCCTTACTATCTTCAGGAAGACTTCAATCTTCAGTCTGCCCCACTACCATCTTGAGGGAACAAAATCTGAACTTTTCAATGTGCTTCCTTACTATCTTTAGGAAGACTTCATTCTTCAGTCTACCCCACTACCATCTTGAGGGAACGAAATCTGAACTTTGATATTGCTACACTGTTCTTTGAGGAACCTGCCCTGTAGAATGAATTTTATGTGCTTATGCTTATACAAATAATGAAGATGCTATGATCAAAATGATTCAAAGCCTCTTAACTACATGCGTTATGGACGACGCCTTCATGAATGCAGAATGCCGTGAGAATGGTCTTTTTACAATGATTAGGATGCAATGATCAGAATGAATCGAATGCTCCTAACTAAATGACAATGGATGACTTTTGCATGAATGCAAAATGTCATGAGAATGGTCTTTTTATGATGATTAGGATGCAATGAGTCGAATGCTCCTAACTAAATGTGCTTTGAAATGATGTACGAATGCAAAATGAAATGATCCCTTTTTAAATGCTTGGGGTCATCATTGCTCGTAGTCCATTAATGTTCTATCAACGACACGCTTATCATGCTTTCTCGTTCAGTAGGTATCTTTGATAGAAAACCCAAAAAATGATTATGTTATGCTCAACAAGTTTGCCCATTGTAATTTCAGGGTCTCTTCCACTGTACCTCCTGGGACAAAATTTGTATCTCTCCCTGCGACTTTAGGAGAATAATATTTGGTTTCTTCTACCCATCCCGTCAGAATTCGAGGTATAGGATCAATTTGATCTGTTACACTATTCACTGGTGTAATGACCAGACGTGTAGGCCTGATACGTGCATGAACGCAGAGTATCATTTTTTTTTTCCCGAGAATGATCTCTTTGTACTGCTGGGTTGACATTGCTCGTTATCTGTCAAGGTCGTATCACCGGTGAAAAATAAAAGGTCCAAAGAGATAATCATCTTTCTCCAATATTTCCAAACCTTGAACTGAGTGAGTTCTAAACAATAGTCCTGTTTCAAGTCCTTGTATTATTCAGAAGCTTCCAGAATAATATGCAAAACTCCTTTTATGAAAGTATTATTAGTTCATTAATTGTTATTTCAATGCAAAATGCCTGAAAAAGATTGTAACAATGGACAGAAAAGAAATTTATTGGGAGCATAGCTCGAAACAAACAAGTTAATCAAAGCTAGCAAAGGCAATTAAGAAGGAAATTTATCGGTGTTTTTTTTAAAAAGAATAAAATAATCACAAGTAATAAAAATGGGTAAAATGGAAACTAAGTGCCCCAGATATCGCAGCTTGAGCTTCTCTGTTCCAACTTCTTGAGGACCATTTTGAGCTTAATATGTGTTTAGGGGATCCAGAGTATTTTGTCGATGCCCCAAGACGTAACATACTTCTTCGAGCGTAGCAAGACTACTTTATGCCCTACTCGATCAAAATTTTGAGTCGCCCTTCTCGGGTTTTCAACTCAAATACCCTTTGGTTTCAAAGCGCCTTTGCGGTTTTCGCCTTGGCCTCTCCTTTTTTTTTCCTTTTCATGTTTTTTCGTTTTGTGTTTTTTTTTGGAAAATTTTTTATTGAATCTGAACTTACCGGATTAGGGTGTCCTTGCCATCCATCTTGGTTAACACCCTTTTCCTTAGAACAGCCTTCTTTGTGTATAAGGCATTTACTTTTTGGAGTTCTTTTGGATGAAGAATCTCTCTTAATGCTAGGTCATCTTCTGAAATTCTCTTGAGCGAACCTTCTCGTCAAGCCCGTATCTATTTTAAATTACATTTGACCTGCTGAATACTTTCAATCGAGCTTACCGGAGGCATTCTGCTTTATCTAATTCAATCCAAGTTTGGGAAAAGGAATCTTATCTCCCAACAATTGTTTCCCTTTCATAAATCAATGGGAAAGATGCCCCGGCAAAGGTCCTGGCCCACGTTCAAAGAACCAAAAGGGTAAATGGTAACTTCTCTATGCCAACCTTTACAAGTCTTAGCCATTTTTCAAAAAAATCTTGAATGGTTTTTTTTTTTGACAAACTTTGTAATTTTGGCATATGAAGCGATCTTCACCCTCTCAGTGAGGTAACCAACGACCATGAATATGAATCGGTGTTGGCTAAAAGCTTTTGAGGAGACTGGCTTGTTAACATCCATGTTTTATATAGAGAAAATGGAGAAGGCACAGTCTTCCTCGACTTATGGCATAACAGATGCAATTTCCCTTTCTTGGTGAACCAATAGCCCGAGCCTCTTGATTAGCTAGGCTGTTGTACAACATGGGTTCTTTAAGCCCCAACCTTAACAGCATACCCATGTTTTAATAGTTTGGCATGCCTCGATATGATCGTGCGAAAGCATCTTGAATTCCTAAAAATAGCTCAACGATGCCTTGTCTTATTCCTACGAAGAGCTACGCTTCAATCTTCATCTCTTTCGTTAGTTCATAGCGTCTGCTGACACTTCATAAGGTAGGATCTACCATTGGGGAAGTAAGTCGCAATCTTTGTCATCTTCAAAGTCCTTAGATTCCTCTAGATACATATCTCACTAAAAAGAGAGTCAGTAACAGCATCGCTTATGTCATTGATATCTGGGGCCCATTCAGGCGTAAAATCCAAAGAATAAATGATCTTAAGGATGATTATTTGTATGATATGGTCATGAGTGAAAAAATATTCAGTATGAAATGTAAAGAATGGAAATATTTACTTAGAATGATGTATTTTTATTGAAATAAAAATTCTGGACACAAGCCTACTTCTCAAAAGAAATCTTATTGCTTCCTGGCTTGAAGCAACAAGTGTGTTTTACACATTACTCTAGATTAGCTTTAAAAATACATGTTTTTTCCACAGTCTCATTGTTCAAAACACTCTCAAGTACATAAAGGCAGATGTTCAAAAAACTTTTATTCCTCGATTCTCTTCGGGTACACCATTGGCGTTCTGATCTAGGTTTCTAATGACTTCTTTAAGGAAACGCAACTCTTGACCCCATTTTCAATTACCACCGCTCGTCATCGAACTTCACAATACCCATGTTGATGAGATTTTCCACCAATTTTTTGAAGGTAAGGCAATTTTCATCGAATGGCTCGTGATCCCCGTGGTACTCATAATCGAGTGTTTGGGTCATACCATTTTGGGTATGGAGGTTGCATCGGTTTTGGATATTGGGGACACAACGTGTGCATCAAATAAACTTTGATACAACTCCTTATACGTCATAGGGATTGATGTAAATTAGAGTTTTTCAATGTTTTTCCTTGTGCGAGATTCTTTCCTTGATGAACCTTGATACTCGATGAGTCACCGTTTTTATGGTTAACGGTAATTGACTTTGAGTCCCCATGTTTGTATTATTCACCTCGTCATCCCTTTTCTAGGTGCAGCCTTCTAGTGGTTTCCCGCTTCAATCTTGCGATCGATTGCATGTTCGATCATCTCCCGCCATTACTATGTCGATAAAGCTTTTAGTCGTACTCCTATCATATGAGTTATGAAAGGGTCTTGTGGTGTTGATGAAGAGCATGTCGGTCTCCTTTTCAAGAGCGGTGGTGCACTTGTATTGCTACTCTCTCCATCATTGGGCATCTTGTCTAAAGCTTTCACGGCTTTTCTCCATATTTTGGGCGTGATTCTATCAGAGCAATGTCACTACATGGCCATAATGTTTCATGAAGGCTGTGCGAGTCTTTCCACGCCTTGATTTGGGCACGACTAAGTTGGTTATACCATTTAGCGGACCGGCCAAACTATCTTGAAAACAAAGTGAATCAAAGAATCGGTCATTATTAAGGTGCCCGCCATCCACGGCAGAACATTGTGATATCGCCCGGGACAACTGGTCCCATTGTACTTCTCAAATTCGCATCTTAAACTTATGAGGAAGCACTAAATCGGAACCGGACTCAAGTCTTTTGGGTCAAAACCGGGTGGTGATCAAGATTTCCAAAGCCTTGAATTTTCCTCCAACCACCTACAACGATCCTCTAATTGCTTCGAGGATTCAACTATTGCCCCATCCCTCTCGCTATATTCAAATCGGGATTGGTGGGTTATCTCTGGATTGGATCCCGAGCCAACGCGGAGTTCGTGGGTGGTCTAATATCATTTTGCCCTTGTTGAGGCCTAATCGTGATAGATGGCCTTTGGGGATACACTCTGGTGGCACTTGGGTGTTAGGTGGGGTAAAACCCGAGGTAAATGTGGTCGTCATTAGCGTTTCCCAAACTAGTAGCAACGCCTTTCCTTTCTCACGTTCATTGGCCAACAAGCGTGCTAACCGATTCATCATGCTACTCGAGATTCTTGCATCATTCTATCATGTCTTGTTGTATCTTGATTAATCGTTCTTGCATCATTCTTGTATTTCCTTTTGCATTTGTTCTAGTATTTCCATTCTTTGATCCATGTCCTCTAGGTTACTTAAATAACTTCACCTAATTAAGGTCTTTCTACAAATTTTAATGCATGTGATATGATGCAATGCAAATGTATGAAAAGCAATGCAAATGCATGCAAAAAGAAAGAGAGGCGTTGATTATGAATTCAATTTTATTAGAAGAACTTTTCTAGAAAATACGTTTCTTTACATAAAATGGATTGCATATACGGCTTTATCCTCATAGTCCAAGTGAAAACACTAGTCTTCTTCTTCATATCTGGATGTTATGGTCGTGCCCCGTGAACTTTCTAAATGGATACCTCTTCTAGCTCCTTGTTGCTTGGTCCAGGCCGGACCTCTTCGCTCACTTATCTTTCGCGATGTTTATGAGCTTCTTTTAGAAAATGGAGACATGATGACTCTCGAATAATCTTTGTCGACTTGAATCCTCGGGCAAAGTCTTGTATTTTTCTGTGGGCTATCAGTCATCTCTCGTTGTTTTACTTGGACTATGTTCGAACGACCGTATTATAATCCACTTTATCAAGGAACACATTTCCTTATGATAAACTCTTCTATTTAGCAATCAAATATGAATCAACACCTCCTTTCTAAGATGATGCGGTGCGATGCAATGCAATGCAATCACAAATGTAAACAAACGCATTAGCACAGGAGAAATAAACAAAATAGAGTACCTATCCAGGTGACCACTAGGGGTTTAACATAGTTCTACCTAAGGTGGGCTCCTAGGGCTTACTATATGAGGTTTGGTTCTAAAGAGAGGTACCCGAACCAGCAGATTCCTCAATCCTCACCCATTATAGGCTCATACGGATGAGTTGGTTCGTGGGAATACATTTCCCTATGGCTGCACAGAGATGAAAATCTCACGAAGACATAGGTACGGATGTATCCCGAAAGTGATCCACTATCCTGCACGGAGGTGAAAACCTCACGAAGGAGTAGCTTCTCACTTCCATTTAAAGGTGCGACCACAACGGTCATGCAATGCAACAACATGCAATAAAAAGATCATAAATTTTCAAATCAAATTTTTAAATTTCCGACAAAAGACAGAAAATAATCAATTTATGGCTTGACTCTCTTCAATGTCCCCAGTGGAGTCGCCAAGCTGTCGTAACCATTTTTTTTTTGAAAACGAAAAAGGGTTCGACGTTGGGTTTTAAAAATGAAAAAAACGGGAGTCGCCACCGATCTTTATTTGGTGTGATCGGATCACCTTTATTTTAATAAAACATTTTTTGTTTTACTAAAACAGTGTTTTGGTCTGCGTAGTTTTGAAAATCGGGTCCGGGAGTCGGTTACGCACGAGGAAGGGTTAGCACCCTCGATACACCCAAAATTGGTACCAAAGTGATTAATTAATGTCTTAATGTCGGAAGTTTGAGAGGATTTTAAATTCGGATCTTTTTTTTTAAAAAATGTATTAGGATATTTGAGATTTCTTGGTTTCGAGAGGATACAAACATCACATCTCTTGCGTTAGGACACGATATTCAAGCCTTCGTAATCAAAGTTATCTCGAGTTCTTGAAATTTATTAAAAGGGTGCTTAGTGTTTTAGTCAATCGGAAAATCGTAACCCAAAGACGTTAGGGCACTATTCCCAATTCTTAAATACAAAATATTGCCTTTATTTTAAAACCTTTAAATGGAGTGTAGCAATTTTATAAAGTACAATCAGATCGTATTAATTTAGAGAAAAGACGAGTCAAAATTTGAGATTTCTTTGTTACGAAAAGATATAAACATCACATCCAATATGTTAGGACACGATGTTTTAATCTCTCGTAATCAAAGTTATCTCGTGATTTACAAAGTTTGTTAAAAAAGGATGTTAGGTTCCTTAGTCAAACGGAAAATAGCAACCCAAAGACGTTAGGGCACTTTCCCCGAATTTCTAAATACGAAACATTGCCTTTTATTGAAAATCTTTTAAATGAAATATGATGGTTTTTGTTTAACGATGTAGTATTAAACTAATGACAATGATATCGAATAACGATAATAATAATAATAATAATAATAGTATCATTCACGAAGACAATAGTAGAAATGATGATGATAATAAATATATTAAAAACAATGAAGACATCATTAAGCAAAACAATGGTAGAAAGCAAAACATAAGATAAAATTAGTAAATAATTATGACAATGGTGTGAAATAAGGATAACAATACTAATAAATAATAATAAAAATGTAGATGTATAAAAATAATGAATAATAATGGCGATGACAAAAATAGTATTGCTACATAAGTGTGAGTAGACATACACAAAATACAATATAATGTGAGTGAAAATAGAAACGCATACGAGATAGTATAAGAATAAAGCGAATAAATGAAAAGTAACTAAATAATAATAGTATTAAAATGAGAAAATAAATATAAGTATAAATATAGTAATAATAATACTAATATCAACAGTAATGGTAAAGAAATGATAGTGACAAAAATAATGTTGATTAATAATACTAAATAAACAAAGAATAATAATAGATAATAGTAAAATAAATAATAATATAATAATAGTATTAATAATAAAATAATGATAATAGTAAATAATAGTAATAGTAATAATAATAATAATAATAATAATAATAATAATAATAATAATAATAAAGAAACAATAGAAAAGGACTAAATTAAATTAAAAAGCATAATTTAGGGCAAATTTAAAATAAAAGAAAGACTAGGATCTATTTACACGCGAAAGGACTGGGGACTAAAATGGAAATAAACCCTTCATCAAAAGCACCATGACATCGAGGACTAAATTGCGAACCAAATAAATTGTGGGTTAAATTTAAAAATAAAAACCCGATTGCAAATGTGCGAAAAAGGAAAAGGCCGAATCATAAATAGCCCTTCGCAAAAAACACGCGACCTTAGGCGGGTCGGATCGGATCGGGTCGGGTCATTCAAAGCAGCGTCGTTTGGGGTTAAAGGCGCCCCAAACAGCGTCGTTTTATGGGCTATATAAAGCCCTAAAACCCCAAAAATTCATTTCTCTTTGTTTAAAAAAAATTTCTCTTCTGTTTTTCTCTCTGCGGGGAAGGGGCTTGGCGAGAATCCGTCGTTCATTGCCGCCGTGCTGTTGTTGCAGGCCATCACAAGACGGTACGAAAGTCCAAAAAAGGTAAATTTTCGTATTTTATTCCTTTTTATATATTGCTTTTTAGTAAAAAATGTGAATATATCGTGATTAATGGATTCAAGAACAAAAATAAAATAATAAAAAAGAAAAAGAAGATCTTAGCACCTTTCCAGATTTGTTTTTTCTTTCTTTCTGATATTTACTGCTTCTTGTTTTTTTTTGCTTGAATCTTTGCTTGGTGTTTGAATCTGTTGGTGTTTTGAAATTTCCTCTTTTGTGTAATGATCGAAAAAAGAAAAAGAAAGGATGAAAAATCCTATCTGGAATCTATTTTTTTCTCTATTAATCAAGAGGCCCCCTTTACAAAGAAATTGATTCGCTTTTATAGCCTATTCGCATAAAATTATTAGTTGTCTTTTCTTTTTTCTATCTTGCAAGCGCCAGTGGAGCAGGTGGAGGAGTTGGTGGTGCCCTTGCAGTGGCGGTGGGCAGGTGGAGTAGTTGGCGCGTGAGACCGAGGGGTCGGTGGTCGAATAGAGATGAATGGTCGGCCATTCAATGTCAGCACATTGGGAATTAGGGTTCCACAACCCTAATTTTGGAGTTTGGGCCATTGAGCCACCGGGTGTATTGGGCTGAGGGATTTTTAGGTTTATTTTGGGTTTGTTTTTTTTTTATTGTTGCAAATGGGCCCGGGCAATTTGGGCCCGCTACAATTATCTTTAAGGTTATATTCGCCCTCACCTATCTTTGGTGTGCAAACGAGTGCCAAGCAAATTAACATCAAGGATACAATGAAACCAATGACTATTTACGTTTTGCACTGACGAGAATAACCCACTACACACTGAGCAATGTATGACAAGAAACTCAAATTCTATAAAGGATTTCTATAGTAAAACTTTATAGAATAATCTAATAATATTAGAAAATGAAGGAAGGAAAGAAAGAATATTAGAATTTGTCGGTATGTTTTCCAAATGAAATCTCATTCCTATTTCTTGGAATTTTCATGTCTCTTCATAGAGACATCTGTCATCAATAGGTGTCTTTCTGAATAATAATGTCTTTAAAATAAGCACATAATTATTCATTTAATTATAACTATTCAAATAATATTATTTAAATAATTATAATTCTTTTCAAAAATCAAATAACATAATCTTTTGATTACTTACACCCATTCATTTATAGTTATTGGAACACTATAAATATTTGAAAATGTTCCAACAATCTCCCCCAATTTTCTAAATATTTTAGATTTTGATATTCTTGGAAATCAATTTGCATAAATGAAGGTATCTTACGATTGAACCTTCACTTAATGAAAACATGTTAAAGTTAATCGAAATTGCATGGTAGAGTAAACTTTGAACCAACTATTTCATTTGATTAACCAAACGCATCTCACACATTGATTTCAACATCAGCCAATGCATAGGATCTAGGGACACTATTATGGCCATGTGTCTGTGTCCTCTTTTCATGAGTGCTGTCAGAGCCAAGCCCTTGAGCTCCTAGAAGAGGCCACCCTTCCACTCACATAGGGAGATCCCATCAAGAGTGTTCCTGTAATTATAACACTCTAACATATTTATGTTATGGGTCCATTAAGAGTACATTACTCATCCTTCCCTTCTCATTACGGGTACTTAGCACTTTAATCTTAGGATGGATTTATTTATAGCACTAACAGTCACATACTAATGATGTACTTTGTCTCATTGAACTCAAGACTTTGACGTTATACCAAGTGCTGAGTCGAGTTTCCATCATGGATGACTCTAATTAATGGGCTTGAATCTCATCCCTTTTGAGGTCTTTTTTATTGCATCTCTAGCAAGACTTTTTGTCAAAGGATCTGCCAAAATTTCACTTAACCTCACATAATTAATAGCAATCACTCCATCAGAAATTAATTTTGGACATAACTATGTCTTAATCTAATGTGTCTAGACTTTCCATTATATACTTAGCTATATGCCTTTGCTAGAGTAGCCTCACTATCACAACGGATAGAAATAGGTGAACTTGGCTTAGGCCATAAAGGTATATCATAAAGCAAATTTCTTAACCATTCTACTTCTTTAGATGCAGCGGCTAATGCAATAAATTCTGCTGCCATGGTGGAATCAGTAATACATATTTGTTTCTTAGAACCCCAAGAAATGGCTCCTCCACCAAGAATGAAGATCCATCCACTAGTAGATGCATGATTTTCCAAACTTGTAATCCAACTAGCATCCGAATACCCTTCTAAAACTGGAGGATATTCATTATAACACAATCAATAGTTAATAGTTTTCTTTAAGTACCTAAGTACTCTATTCAAAGATTGCCAATGCAAACTACTTGGATTACTTGTCTACCTACTCAATTTCCCAACAGCATATGCAATATCTGGTCTTGTACAAGTAATTATGTACATAAGACAACCAATTAGACTTGTATATTTCAATTGATCAATTTTCCTACCAGCATTAGATACTAATTTTATTTGAGGATCGATGGGTGTAGATGCTGGTATACAGTTGAAAGATCAAACTTTTTAAGCACCTTTTCAATGTAATGTGATTGTGATAAAGCTATAATCTTTCATCTCGGGTTATTTTTGAAACACCCCAAACCCGGCCCACAAGCCCTGATCGGATCTGGCATGCTTCCTGAGTAAAGCGTAGTTAAATCTCGTTATGACATCTTAAAAATCTTGGTGGTTTTGAAGAAAATAGATTTGAATTGTTCTCAAGTTAAAAACCGTGTTGTAATTTATTTTTGTATTAGAACGTTATCTTCATATTTTTAGAATTTACAAGTTTAAAGAGATACCGAATTTTAGAGCTTATTGTTACTAACTTGGAAACCATAGATGTTTGGGTTTCAAAACAATTGATGTTGTTTTACGAAAAATGTTTAATCGTTTTGTTCGATGTTGTTCGCATCATAATAAAAATTTAAAATGCATAAATAACACAGTTAAATGATAATGGACTTATTACATCAAAACATAACCCAAAATAAATCAAAAACTTAATAAGAAAAACCCAAAATTGCTAAGTTGAGCATGGCCACCACTAAGTCCCTGCCGACCCGGTTTATTTACTGAGTGTCATCTGCAAAATGTTTGCCCACGAAGGGTGAGTCAACAGACTCAGTGTGTAACAACCATCATAGACTCCTAAACAATCATGGCATATTAAATCACATAAAACAAATATGGACAATGATGCAACCCAAACCCACCTAGATATCTAACCTCTACACATCACCCGTACCTACCAATCACACCGTGGGGATTACTAAATCAACCCTCCATCCGCTACACACCATCGAAGGTAGTCACTGCAGTCAACTGCACATCGCCCTTATAATCGTGGCATAGCCACCAGATAATGTGATAGAGTCACCAGATTCATAATATGTGACATAAGTCACCAGATAATGTGGTAAAACCACCAAATCACTTCCCCTTTAATATAATCACCCATATGCCCATGCCACATACAAAACATACCATTATCATGCAATTTACCTTACCCCAAAATCATAACGGAATTTCACATATCTTCATATCAATGTTATTAAACATTATTAACGAGTATTAAGGGGTAACGTACCTGAATACACAGTACCATTAAATGGTACCCTTAGCCATGTTTATTCGTCACTTCATTAACACATGCTTAACATTATTATTATTAATCTATCGGGAGTTTAGTGTAGGGTTACACACCTGGTTGCTAACGAGATTACCGAATCCCAAAATCCCGATCTAACGCACTAGATTCCCCTTTCCTTCATTCGGCCAACACTAAGAACATTAGCAAAGAGGCCATTCGGCTATACAGCAAATCTCGAAGGGTTAACACGACCACAATCCTTACCTTGATGCCGATTTGGTTACCAACCAAATCCCGAAACTATGTAGTGCACCTCCCTTGCAATCGGCCAAGCACTAATACATGCAAACAATTAGCCTTCGGCTTTTAAACAAATGAGAGACAGATCCGAAGCATTAGAACCCTTACCTAGACCGCTTAGTCAAATCTCAAAGATCTACAATATTCGGCTGCCAAGCACCAACGTTTGGCACCCCTAAGTAATGTTAAGGATTTCGGCTACCTCACTACTTTGGAACAAGAAAAGAGTTTAGATCTCGATTAATAACGATTGAAGAAATATCAAGGAGGGACAAATAAGATTCGATTTATAAGATCTACAAGAATGGCCCTTGGCCGAATGTTACCTCCTGCTTACCTTAGATCTTAAATCCCGAAAAGATCACCTTCTAACTGTCGGCTATAAGAATCCCGAAAGATCTCCTTCATGGTTCAGCCGAAAGAAAATAAGAGGGATTAGTGTCCTTGATTTCAGCACTAACCAAATCAGTCAAGAAGAGAAGAGAAGTAGGAAGTTTACTTACCAAAAGATTCAGCTTTAGACCTAGTGAATATTTCAGTTCCAAAAGTCAGAGATACAATCGGCTATGGCCAAGAGATAGGAGATTCGGCTTTGGTTTAAAGAGAAAAGTTTAAGGAAGTTTCGGCTTAATGCTAAATGAGTAAATCGGCTATGAAAGTAAAATATGGAATAGAGAAGAAAGGAAAAGAGATGTTTGGGACCTTAAGAATTTGACAATGGTGGAAAAAAATGATAGAGGAGTTTCGGCCTTAGCAAAATAAAAGAGAAGAAAAGAATTTGCACTAACTCCCCTATACATGACCGAATAAGCCCCTCTCCAATGTCCTTCTACCGGCCAACTCTTCTTCTCTCATCCCAATCCCCCTTTTCACTCCTATTTAGCCGAATCTTTTAGTTATTTGACCCAATCTACACTTCATCCATGAAGTGCCCTTGTGTCGTCCATCACTGCATCTCCTTGCTGAAAAATAAAACTCCAAAACGCTTCCCTTGCTGCTCGAACCTAGGCCCTTCACACTCCTTGTGGCGCCACCTCACAAGGCCCTAAGTGGCGCCTTCTTGCCACCTTACCAGCTTAATTCTTGTGTCCTAAGCCACACAATAAACTCCTTAAGGCCTAGCTCCCTTAGTTCCCCTTTTTAGGCTTAAAAATACAATAACTTCTAAGGCTCCTACCTACATCCCAAGGTTACCGAAGCCCCCAAAACACATTCAAATCATACACAAGCATGCTACCACATACATTTAAGTAAAAATGCATAACCCTAAATCTCGAATATTACAATTTTAATCCCAAGAATAATATCTGCTACACCCATATCCTTCATAGCAAAGTTGTTTGACAAGAATTTCTTTGTGTTTTCTATTTGTTCCAAATCCGTGCCAAAAATGAGCATGTCATCTACATATAAGCAAATTATGACACATTTTCCATTTTCAAATTTGCTATATATGCACTTATCGGATTCATTTATTTTATAGCCATTAGCTAAAACAACATTGTCAAACTTTTGGTGCTATTGTTTTGGTGCTTGTTTAAGTCCATATAAAGATTTAACAAGCTTACATACCTTATGCTTTTGTCCTGGAACAACAAATCCTTCTGGTTGTTCCATGTACACTACCTCTTCAAATTCACCATTTAAAAATGCAGTTTTAACATCCATTTGTTGAACAACCAGATTATATATAAAGGTAAGTGATATTAAGAGTCTAATTGTAGCAATTCTTGCTACTAGAGCATAGGTATCAAATTAATCAATACCTTGTTTTTGTGTAAAACCTTTGGCTACCAACCTTGCTTTAGACTTATCAATTGTTCCATCGACCTTCATTTTCTTTTTGAAGATCCATTTACAACCTATTGGTTTGGAACCTGGTGGAAGATCAACTAAGATCCAAGTTTGATTTCCCATTATTGAATCCATCTCATCATTTATTGCTTCTTTCCAAAAACCAGAGTCTTGAGATTTCATTGTCTTTTCAAATGTAATAGGATCAGATTTCGTATTATAACAATAACGTATCTTATTGCATATACTTTCACCTTTTCCTTCTACAAGAAACATAAGGAAATCTAGTCTAAAATCTTTGACCTTTTTAATTCTCTTACTTCTTCTTAATTCTTGACAAGATTCTTCATTATTATAAATTTGTTCCAATAGAATCTCATTCTCATTTGAAGAATGAATCAATTGTTGTGGCTGTAATTTTCTTAATATAGAATTAAATCTATTTTCATCAAAAATAACATCTCTTGATTCAATAACAGTATTAATTTGGTTTAATTACCATGAACCTATATGCCTTGCTATTATGTGCATATCCTATAAATATGCATTCAATTCCTCTTTCACCTAAGTTTTTACGTTTAGGTGTTGGAACTTCAACAATAGCTCTACAACCCCAAACCTTCAAATAATTAAGATTTGGTTTCCTTTTCTTCCATTGTTCATAAGGGATTATTTTAGTTTCCTTATTAGGAACTCTATTCAATATATGAGAAGCTGTTAGAACAGTTTCTCCCCAAAAACCTTGTCCAAGACTTGAATATGATAACATTGAATTTACCATTTCAGTCAATACTCTATTTTTCCTTTCAACTACACCATTTTGTTGTGGTGTGTAAGGGACTGAAACTTGATGGACAATCCTAGTGGATTCAAAATAACTTGGATTATAGTATTCTCCACCTCTATCCGATCTTAAGCACTTGATAAATGATTCATACTGAAGTTCAACTTCAGATTTATAAACTTTAAATTTATCAAGCGCTTCATCTTTTGAATGCAATAAATATACATAACAATATCTAGAACAATCATCAATAAAAGTAACAAAATATTTCTTTCCACCTAATGTAGGAGTATTACGCATGTCACATAAATCACTATGTATCAAATCAAGCAATTTTGTTTTTCTTTTAACCTTAGGGAAAGGGTTTCTTGTAATTTTAGTCAAAATACATGTATTGCATTTTTCAATATTATTATTAAAAACAGGAATTAAATCTAACTTATACATGTCATTCAATTTTCTATAATTCAAATGACCTAATATATAGTGCCATAAACAAAAAGATTCAACCATATAAGCAGAAATAGTGTTTTTATTCTTATTAATAATATTCAGTTTGAACATACTTTCATACGTATACCCTTTCCCTACAAAAATCCCCGCCTTAGACAAAATAAACTTATCTGCCTCAAAAACAAGTTTGAAACCAAACTTATTTAACAGACTTCCAGACACTAAATTCTTTCTAACTTCTGGTACATAATATACATCATTTAAGGTTTAAAACTTTCCAGAAGTGAATTGTAGTTCAACAGACCCTTTGCCTTTGATTGCTCTTGTAGAAGAATTTCCCATGTACAAGACATTGTCATTTTCACATTGTGTGAACTTTGTGAACATGCTTTTGTCTTTGCATACATGTTTGGTTGCTCCGGTATCAATCCACCATGTATTATCATCTTGTGCCATATTAATTTCAGATATCATTACAACGAACTTTTCGTTATTATCAACCTTAGAAGATTATTTCTTCTTAAAAATTGACGTTCATTCTTGAAATGTCCCGACTTACCACAATGATAGCATGAGCCCTTTTGTTTCTTTTTGAACTTAGGTGCTCTATCAGTCTGTTTGAACTTTCTCTTGAATGGTTTAGTAGTCTGTACTTCCTCCGTAACATGCACTTTGGCATTTTCAGAATTTAGATTCTGATCTTACTTTTGATACTCTTCTTCAATACGAAGATGATTTGCCAAAGCCTCAAGAGATATTTCCTTTTTCTTATGTTTTAGACTTCTTTTAAAGTCTTTCCAAGATGGAGGAAGTTTGTCTATTATGGAGGATACAACAATCATTTCATCCATTTTCATATCATATTGCTTAATTGATTCAGCATCTTTTTAATATCACAGAATTGTTCCATAATAGAACGACCATAAACCATTTGATAATTATTGAAACGACTGACAAGAAATTTCTTACTTGTAACATCTTTGGTCATGTATCTTGTCTTTAATTTTCCCCATAATTCTTTAGCGGTGACCTCGTTTTGGTAGGTGTCGAACAAACCATCAGATAAACCATTCAATATGTGGCCCATGCACAAGTAATCACCATTGTCCCATTTTTTTCTTTCTCAGGTTGCAGCAACAGATTCGTTTTTAGTCTCGTCAGGTCTTGGAGTATGCAAAACATAAGCAATCTTCAAAGTTGATAATAAGAAGTGCATCTTTTTCTGCCATCGTCGAAAATTGCCATCATCAAACAGATTAAGTTTGACAAAATTGGAAGCCAACTCCCTTAGTGTTCCACTTTCATGAGTTGTGGTAGCCATCATGAAGTATAACCTTAAAATTGTTAGTACAAATCTCCGGTGAGAAAAATCTCGAACACACGAATGGAACTCGAACAGAAGAAGAAATAAGACAAGGTTCTAAGGCGTGTATCAAACCACTATCTTTAAGGTTATATTCGCCCCACCTATCTTTGATGTGCAAACGAGTTCCAAGCAAATTAGCCTCGAGAATACAATGAAGCCAATGACTATTTGCGTTTTGCACTGACGAGAATAGCCCACTACACACTGAGCAATGTATGACAAGAAACTCAAATTCTATAAAGGATTTCTGTAGTAATACTTTATAGAATGATCTAATAATATTAGAAAATGAAGGAAGGAAAGAAAGAATATTAGAATTTGTTGGTATGTTTTCCAAATGAAATCCCATTCCTATTTATAGGAATTTTCATGTCTCTTCATAGAGACATCTTTCATCAATAGGTGTCTTTCTGAATAATAATGTCTTTAAAATAAACACATAATTATTCATTTAATTATAACTATTCAAATAATATTATTTAAATAGTTATAATTCTTTTTCCAAAAATCAAATAACATAATCTTTTGATTTATTACACCCACTCATTTATAGTTATTGGAACACTATAAATATTTGAAAATGTTCCAACAGAAATTTTCTAGGTTTTTCAGTAATTTTCTTATCAAACTTTCAAGCCGTTTTGGGTGCCTTCTTTAAGTTTTGGGCTTTAGACATGAAATAACTTTAGCTAGATCTTTCAATTTTTTCGGAGCGATACATTATAGGCCCAAAATGAAGATAGCTCAAGTTATAGCCAAAATACTAAAATTGCACTGTTTTTATAGTCCAAACCATAAAAACTTGCCAAAAATAAACTTTAGGCTCCTTTTGTCCAATTATTCCCTAAATCAATAATAAATAAAATATAAGTATAAATAATATAATTAAGAACATAAATAGCATAAGTAAAAAGAAGAAATATCACAAATAATTTAGAAACCATGCACTTATCAACCATAATATACATGTTAGTGTGAGTTATACCGTTCATATGCAACTTAATTTGCATATGGCTTGTTGTGTAATGTCATACATGTGTTGGCTTCTTTTATTGAAAACTAGTGTGATCAGAATTTGAAAAAGATAAAGACCAATCCATAATAAAATTCTCACATGTAATTTTTGAATAGTTAAAGCTATTGTTGAGGGATTTTCGACTGCTTTGAGAAAATTTTTTGAAGTGACATCCGTCTGGAGTCAGCAAACCCTTAAATGCTTCTAATGTTGTCCCAAACAGTTCACAAGGTAGGAGCGTTTCAATAGGTGCTTGGTAAAGCAGACAATACATGTGTGCACGACCACCAACCAAGAAAATCTCAGTATTTGAAATCAGTGGGGTTTGAACCTATACCATTATATTGCATTGTTGGGTGACTCTAGGTAGAGTCAAGAAACAAAATCCCTCAACAAAGACAATTAAGAAATTTATCAACTTTGTACGAACAACACTTTGTAGACTTGTCTAAATGAGTCAAAAACCCCTCAACAATTAGAAACCATCCTCATATTTATGCAAGGACGTAAATAAGAGATTAGCAATGGCCTTGACCCTCGTAAAAATTTTTAATATATTTTTTTAATCATTTTAAATTTTATAGAATGATAAATTAATAATTTTCTATCAGTCTAAAAATTTATAATCCATCTTTCATCCCTCAACAGTAATTTTCAAACCTCTAACATATCGAAATGATTAATGTCTCCCCCACTATTTAAGGCTAAAATGTGTCTATTCTTTGCTTTAGGTGGCAAGTTGCATAGGACTTTTTAACCTTCTTGAATGACTACAAAGTGGCCCATATTTCATCATTTGTTTGTTTTTGGAACACCAGAAAAAACGTGTGGCTGGAATTCATCGATCCAACGGGCTAGAAAATGAATAAAGAAAACGACTTTGTTTATGGGTAAGGTATAATTTTTAATTTCATTTTTGAAAATTAAGAAATTACATATTTTATTTTAATTCCGTCCTAGTATTTTATGAAAGCGGAAATGTTAATTATATGAACTTCAGCACCTAATTTTTTATGTTTTGTTGCATATAGTAAAGGGTGGAACCTTCTCCTCTTAAAATGGTAAAATTATAATTTGGTTCCTTCAAAAATTATAAAATTATAAAATAATATAATAATAATAAATATTTTTACTCCTTTAAAATTTACAATTTAATTTTGTTTCTTAAAAGAAGTTTTCTTTTAGCCCTTAAACATAGTAATTAGATTCATTTTAATTTATGTGCTTTTCTTTATCCACTTTAGTATCTAAATTTGGCAATTAGATTCATTTTAGTTCTTAAACTTGAAAAATATAAAAGTTTGAAGATGTGACATTCTAAGATTGTGCTATATCATCACTTAAAAATAAAAATAAAAACTACATAAATTTTAAGTGATATTATAAGTACAATCTTAAAGTGTCGAATATAGTATTATATTAATAGATGGAAATCCCTACCCCAAATTAATGCCCCTGTTCCTGTACTTTAATATAATAGCGCCACATTTTTTAGTTATATTTTTCCTTTTTATAATGGAAAAAATAGTTTTTCTAACTCATTTTTCGGATTCTATATTAATTGTAAAAGAATTAAAATAAAAATTACCACTCTATATTTTAAGGGTTAAAATGTAAATTTATCACTATACTGTTTGTGAATATTAAATTTTGCCACTTTAATTTATTTTGACTAGTATTTGTCATTATACTTTAATATGATTAAATTTGACACACATGTGATTAAAATTTACTACTTGAATTTGAATTTTACTACTAATTTTGATTTCTAATTAAATTTTATCACTAAATATTAATTTTGATGATTTGGAAATAAAATTTAATAAGAAAAATATTATTTCAAAGATTCAATACTAAATTAATATGGAATTTTCATTAAATAAAAGAAAGAGTTTAAAAATAAAAAATAAAAAAGAATAAGTTTACTAATTTTATTGATAAGTTTTATTAATTATTATTCATTTATTATTAAATTAAATTATTAATTTATTACTAACTTTTTCTAGAATTGATTTTAAATTAAATTTAATAGTAAAATTCAATAAAAAATCTAATTTTAGTGACAAAATTCAATCAAACAAAAATAAAGTGACAAAATTCAAGATAAAGTATAGTGACAAATTTCAACTTTAACCTAAAATATAGTGGTCAATTTGCATATTATATCCTATTTTTAATTTATACAACATAAAAGAGAATTAGTTAAAGATTGCCTCATATATCATAAACTTGAAAACGGATCGGGTTGTGTCGGGCTTAGATTTTGAAAATTGAAGTCTGAGCTCGATTCTTATTTTAAATAAGTCTAATTTTTTTTGCCCAAGCCTATTTTTAAGTTTTAATATTTTTTCTCAACTCTTTCCAAATTTCAAGTTGACCTTCCGATAGTCGAACATTGAATAGGTCTATTTAAAATTAACTCTTCCTTTAATTATTATATTATATTTATTATGTAATTTATATATATAAATATAAAAACTTAGTCAAATAAAAGAAATAACTGTTTGGTTTAATATTTCAAATTTATTTGTAAAACCAGCTTGTCAAAACTCAATTAAAAAACTAATACACGGCAATCTTCGACTATTTCTATTTTGGGTAAATTACATCAATAGTCACTCAACTTTAGAAAAATAAAAACAAAGCAGTCATTTTAATCATTTTTCGTTACAGACGTAATGGCAAAGTGACATGGTAGATGACGGATTGCTTGGTGTCATTAACCATCCAATTGGCCGGTTAGCACCAATTTAAACAGCCCTTTTTTAGCACCAATTTAAGGTTTAGGCAGTAGAAGAAGAAGAAGAAGAAGAAAAGAAAAAATAGAGATGACGGCCTTAATTCTGGTGTACTATTGTGGAAACCCAGCCAAATTAAACACGTTTTAATCCAATGACAACCTAGGTAGGAGGTTTTTTGGGTGTAAGAAGTTTGGGAGTGGGTTTCGAAAACCATGTCGCTTTTTCACCTAGTTTGATCCACTATTAACGCCCCGTTCACAAATTTTGTTGTTGGATCTTTTGAAAAAAGTGAGGACATTGGAGGATGCAAGGAGGAGGGAAAGAAAAACATGGGTTTTGGTGCTTGTACTTGTAATATTATTGTTGTTTTTTAAACCCTAAACCAATTTATGTTGTTGTTGTTAGCACCAAAAACCAACTTATGTGGCTGCTTGTAATATTTATAGCAATAAACTTTAACCAAATTCATACTTGTGTTTTTGGATAATTGGATCCTTGATGTTTCCCGGCTTTCAACCAAATGATCTTGTCTGCTATTCTCGTATCTCGAACTGCTTCGAGTGTGGACTCAAACCAATTGAATCAAAAGACAGAACTAAAAAAAGTTTTCATTTCAGAGTGAAAACAGAAATTCTCTCTTCTTTAATAGAAATCGGTAAATTTGTTATTTTAAAAAATAGTTTTATAAGTTGAGAATAAATTCTCTCTATTTTTCAGCAGAATAACAATCTCTCAAAAGTTTAGTTAATAGCTCTACCGATGCCATCTATTTATAGAAAGAAAAGGTATAAGCCTTTTAGAGTTGTATAAGTTTGTTTTAACTAGAAAAACAATATCCTACTTAGAATAGGAGAGGAGTGAACAACTCACCATTGTATTTCTACTAAGGTTGTCACCCCTTTCATGTTATATGAGGGTTTTTGAGCCACTTTTACATCGAGTCCAATTATGAGTATTTTTTGGGCTTTTTGATCCAATACTCTGTAACGTGATCCAACCCTATTCAGTTTTTCTATTTCCCAAAATAAACTTTAATATTTACATATTAAATAATTTTCTCATCCCAATTATACTCCAATAAAATTTAACGATTTTACCCACTGGTAAAATTTCGAGAAAATTCATTCAATATGTCACAACTTAACATGTACACTATGATCGAATGATTTATTTTTATTTTTGGGCTTCAAAACAATCCAAAAACATAAACTCATTCTTCTATCATTTTTTAAGTAATCTTATATATGATTGAAAATTTTCATTTTCATTTCCATTTCCATTTTTGGAAACCTACATTTATTTCCAAATGATTTCATTTATCAGTTTCTGAGAAAACTATGAACAGCCCGATTTTGGGGCTAATTAGAATAGTGGTTTTGACCACTAACTCGAGGTTGAGAAAAATTATTTTCACATTATTTCATCTGTTGTAGCATGATTCTATGGGTGCATGAAAATTTTGGTGCTTTAATTTTAACAATTGTATGTGTAATTGTGAAAAAGGACTAAATCGCATAAAGTGCAAAAATTCTA
The DNA here is from genome assembly GCA_025506655.1 of Gossypium rotundifolium. Taxonomy (NCBI): domain Eukaryota; kingdom Viridiplantae; phylum Streptophyta; class Magnoliopsida; order Malvales; family Malvaceae; genus Gossypium; species Gossypium rotundifolium. The sequence goes on along the minus strand of CP106733.1, from coordinate 32,860,577 downwards.
TTTTACAAGGTAGAGGTATCTAATAGTTATAGAATGTAAAAATGGAGGTATTTAAAGTGAAATTAAGCTAATAGAGGAGTGTTGGCCGGCCATATGGTATAAGGAGACAAGAGCATTTAATTTTTGGTCAAAATTGGGTGAATTAGGTGAGAAAAGATGAATAAAATATGGTAAAAAGAAAAACTATCTAATTTCACTATTCAATCTTCATCTCTACCAAAAATTTCATGCTTAGAGTGGTTTTGAAAGCTTGAAAATTTCAGCAACTCATCTTCTCTACAAGTAAGTGATTTTGGTGGTGTTATTTGATATTTTTTTTACTTTTGGAGTCCTCAAAGCTTAATCTAGCTAATGAGATGACTAATTTATGATATGGTTGAAAGTATAGGGACTTGCCATGAGAATGGTTATGTTATTAGCTGAGTTTTTATGGAAGAAAATGAATGTTAGGGAGGTGAGAAACAACTTTGTGAAAGGTGTTAGCATGAAAACACCTAATTAGGACTTGAATGCAAAGAATGAATTTGTGTCATAAATGCCTGAAATAGATGGAATTGTGAGTAGCTGTAAGAGAAATAAATGTTCAGCTAGGCTTGTTTAATGAGAAAATGTGTTGAAAAATGATTTACGAGCCTAGGGGCAAAATTATAATTTTACCATAATACAAGGGCAAAATGGTCATTTTTGCCTAAGTGTAGATTTTGATGTATTATGATCATAGAATGATCTAAATGAGTGAATTCTATTGTTATAGATCATGAAAAGCGTGGGATCAATCTTGACCGTGAAAAAGGCAATGTTGCGGATTAAACCGTAAATCGAAACGTTTTGCACCGAGGTAAGTTTATGTGTAAACAATGCATTTTATATACACATTATTGTTGTTAGGTGCATGGCATGATTGAGAACATGTATGATTCAAGTGGATTGGATTTGATAGTTATTGTATAATTTCGTATGAATGACGAAATAGTTATATGTAAATGTGTAATAATAACACTTAACGGTGGGCTAAGTGCGATACCATCTTATTACTTAACTACGATGGGCTATATGCGATACCATCGTTTATTACATTATTTAGTGGGCTGTGTGCGATACCACTATAATTACTATTTTTGGTGGGCTTTGTGCGATACCACCCTATTAACGATTGAGGGTGGGTTAAGTGTGAAACCACCAAGTGATTTGGTATTGTGGTTGGATTAGTGAGAAATTATGATGTGTTGTATCATGAGAATTTGTGGTGTTAAGTGCAGGGTTGCAAGTGAATGAATGTAAGCATTAAGCTTGTGGCATAGTTGGGATGTGGTAAGGGATGAAATGAGTAAGCATGATTGTGAATGTGGATTGTTTTTGTTTAGTATAATGCTATTTGTTGTTTAGCACATACTATGATGTTATTTGTTTACATGTAAACTTACTAAGCTTAAAGCTTACTCCCATTTTCTTTTCCCTTGTCTTATAGATTTAAAGAGTCGGGTCGGAATATAAAGATAATTAGAAGATCGCCCACACTATCAGCTCATCTCGGTATATCTAGACTTGGTACATTTTGTGTATGGCATGTATAGGGGCTAGATTAATTAAATTGTTTTGTTATTTTAGCCAAAAGTGTGTTGGCCCTTTGAAAGATAAACTATTTTGTATATTGCCATGGTTGATAGCTCACCTTGTTATATATATGAAAAAATGTAGTTATTCATGGAAGTTTATATTACAAAATATAAGTTGTTTAGTGATATGATGAATGGATTCATGTTGTGTGAGCTAGAGGGACGTAAAGAGCTTGGAAAATAACCTTGTTCTTGTCCACACGAGTAGGCATACAGGCGTGTGTCTAGGCTGTGTGTGATACAGTCAATCCCATGGGCGTGTGACTAGGCCGTGTGTCCCATGCATGTTAGTTTTACAAGTCAGTAAGCTTTATAGTAAGCATATGGGCAGAGACACGGTCGTATGTCTCAGCCGTGTGGAAGGCACGGCCACAAACATGGGATTGTGCCCAGGCCGTGTGAAGTCTGCACCTTAAATTTGAAATTTAAATCGCCACACGGTTGAAGCACACAGGCGCGATAGGCTGTGTGGATTAAGTCAGGGGCGATAATGGGCCAGCCATATGGGCATATGCTAGGCCATATTATCAAGTCAGTGTCGACCACGGGTGTCGAACACGGGGGTGTGAGATGACACACGGGCGTGTCATTCCCTACACAGGCGTGTGGCCCTGTTTAGGTAAAATTTTCCTAAGTGTGTAAAAGTTTCGAATCATCTCTAAAACCTTTCGGAAGCATATTTAGGGTTTTGTAGGTCCATTATAAGGATATTAGAGGTGTGTGTGGAAAAGTTATTAATTTAGAATGGAAATTGGATAGCCCAAAGTTGTACGGCCATGTGAGTTAAGTACGGTAACGCCTCGTATCCGGTTTCAGCATAAAACATGGGTAAGGAGTGTTACAATAACCATAATCATTCCTAAATCTTTCCCATTTCTCTTTTTTTATTCATTCTATTCATTTTTATTCAAACACGCAATTCATTTTTGGTTTCAACGAGCTAGCGGGGACCAATTGGACATATGAAATTGAGGCTCAAATGATTTATAATTAGGTTTCGGCATTTCGCCTATTAATTATAAACTCATTTGGTCATGAAGCCATTCCACTATAGTATCATGACTGAGCTCTCCCCAACGACATACCATTACGAAATCACCTACTTAGTACTCGTCTAATGACCTTGTCATTAGTGTGTTACACTCATAGGATATCCTTGATCTATTTGGGATAATATTTGTTCTTCATTCATGAAAAGACAATCACTATCAATTAGTAATTAAGTCATCCATCACAAAGAAAGATGGCTCGTGGCCACATTTACTTTTCAACAACCATGTAATGCCAATGAGAAGATGTCATTTACCCATGTTTTGGGCTATAAATTCCATTGTTATGAATGATGCTACTTACTATAAAAGTTGTACACCCAACGCATCAACTTTCGGTTCCTTATCTATTTGAACTCAAACTTTTACTTACATCAAAGTGTACGAGTCATACATACATAATCTGCCATCCACTCAGGATTGAAGTATACCACACTATGAATGCCACAAGTGAATAAATCCATAAACGAATTCAAGATCTATTCTGCTTAAATCCTGTCCGATGTATTGTCATTCTAGTCAGTCACATCGAGGTCTCTATCTTTGGGAGTCATTCGCTTCTATGACTAAGACAATGCATCTTCCCAATTGGACTTGACAGACGGCATATTAATCTTTCAATCAATTTGCTCTTTTCCAATTAGACTAATGACATGTTTAGGCTCATCTACTAATACAAGTTGTATTTTGTATTACGATCCAACCACGTAATACCACTCATTATTAGTTAAACATTAGACAATCAATGAATAATATTTGCTTTAATTCTATTTTGCATGAAAAAACCATGTGAGGATAATTATACAAAGTATATCAATGTAATCAATGAATTTGTAACAACCTATTTTTGGTCAAATCGGAATAGTGGTTTTGGAACCACAAATTTGAGGTCAAAATATTTATTTTATTATTATTTTAATGTCTATAGTATGAACATATGATTTTGTGAAAATTTCGTTAAGAAATTTTATCGTTTAATTGGTCAATTTGAGAAAAATGACTAAATCGCGTAAAGTTTAAAACTTGAGTTTTAATAGCTAAAGGTGTCTAGTAGTTATAAAACCTTAAAGTAAAGGTCTTTATGTTGTAATTAGACCATAAATAGCTTGAGTGGACATATATGGACAAATATTAAGTGTTTTAAATGGTTTAATGTTAAGGTTAATATAGTAAATTATAAAATAACTTAAGTTAAAATAATAAAAACATTATGTCTTCATCTTCATTAAGCCACACCACCGAAATTAGGGATTGAAAAACACCATTACAAAGCTTGGAACATTTGGTCATGGTATCTTGAGCATGTAAGTCCATTTTTGGTTCTGTTTTTAATGATTTCTATGTTTTTGAGTTCGTTGCAGCTAGTACTAGCTAGCCCAGGGACTATTTTGCAAAAATATTAAAGATTTTGAATGATGCCATTGATGAATACATGTGTATTTTGAAGTTTCTTGATAGGTTATGAATATTTATTATGAGTTATACAAGTTTTGTTAAGTGATTTTGAGTAAAAATACAAAATAGGGATTAAATTGAGAAATGTGTAAAGTTAGTTGTTAAAATATGAAATAAATAAAAATATGAGCTACTAGGGGCATTGTGGTAATTCGGCTAGCATAGGTTTATTTAGAATTTCACTAATTTGTGATTTTATGCAATAAGGACTAAATTGTAAAAAAATGTGAAATATGTGGGGAAAAAGTGTAAATGTGTTTTAAAGTATGTTTTGGACTAAATTGAATGAATAGATGATTGAGTAAGTCAATTTTGAATATATTTAGATAAAAAAGTGAAATATAGACTTGGATCGGGGAAAAGATAAAGTGATTGACTAATTGACTTGATTCACCGTTTTATCATCCGAGATAAGTTCGTATGTTATAATTTCATTTCAAATGTATTTTATATGCTTTGATATATCATGAATTGTGATTATGCGATTACGGACGAGTTAGAAATGATTTAATGAAGATTTGATAGTTGGAATCCCAGTTGAACCTTAGGAATAGTTTAGGATGCTAGTGACATGTCATTGGTATACTTTGAGTTGGCTTCAAGCTATGTTATTAGCACTTCGGGTGCGAGATATACCGATTTGGCTTCGGGCCATGTATATCGGCTGATTTGACTTCGGGCCATGGTATAGGTACTCATCGAGTGAGAGCTTGAGTATCCCACTTCTATTCCGAATGGTTCAACGGGTAAATGAAGGATGTGGTTGGGTATGAGATTGGTTCGAGACGGTACAACACGTACGGTAACAAAAGTATTGAAACTATGGAATTGATGAGTTCTTTGGTAAGTTATGTGAATGATCATTTGATAGCTTTGAGATTTAATAGAATTGTTGTATATTGTTTTCTATTATTTGAATGATTAATGAATGGTGTTATTTGCTCATTGTTGGCATACGAGCTCGCTAATCTTTATAGCTTACTTTGTGTATTTTTTCGTGTTTTATAGTGAAATCGAAGCTAGCTCAGATTCAGGGATCGTCGGAGATCGTTTCACACTACCACCTATCACTTGGTACCTTTGAACTTTGGTATATTAAGTATATGGCATGTATAGGTATTTTGAGTCATGTTGATTATGTTTTGGTAATGATGTTGGCCAAATGAATTGGCATTGTAAATGTTTATATTTTGGTTTGTATATATATATATATAGCCATGGGTGATGGCATAAATTTGGTATATTTGGTATGTTTGAATCATGTGCAAATATATATACTTATGTCTTGTGTATATTGAGTTGATTGTGATGATTGTTGATAATAGGTATTATGAGAGTGAAATGGATGATTTGTGGAATTGGTATCATATCTGTGAATTGGTGTAAAAATGATGTATGTTAAGTCAAGGTTTAACTAGTTGTTTGGTTTATGTAATTTGGCATGTTTTGATAGAGTAAGATTTGAAGTCAAAGCATGTTAGAATGTTGGTATTGGATATGGTATGAATTAGCTTTAATTGTGGCTAAATTGAATGTTTATTTATACTTTGAATTGGTGCCATTTTGGTTGTGTAGGTATATGCAAATTTGGGTGGCAAATTGCCTTGGTAAATAGCCTATTTTTGTCCACACGAGCAAAGATACGGGCGTGTGTCTCAGCCGTGTGTGACACACGGTCATGTTGCACGGTCGTGTGTTCCTTGGTGTTGAAATTAAAATGAAGTCAGTATGCTTCACACGGTCTCACACACGAGAGTGTGATTGGTCGTGTGGCACAAGTCAGTATACCTCCTAATTGGCACATGGGCGTGTGACTTGGCCGTGTTGCATATGTCAGTTTACCCTACAGGTTTGGTACTTCTTAGCACACGGCCTGGCACACGGACGTGTGTGGCTACTTCAAAAGGCACACGGGCTAGACACACGGGCGTGTGGTTGGCCGCGTGACCCAAGTCAGTAACCTCACTTGTTTGGACACGGGGTAGGACACGGGCTGGAACACGGTCATGTGCTCCCATTTTGAATGTCCACACGGCCTGTGACATGGGAGTGTCTGGTGGCCGTGTGAGGCATACGGCCTGGCCACATGGGCGTGTGTCTCCTGTTTTGAGAAAAATTTTCTAAGTGTGGAAAAGTTTCCCAAGATTTTGGTTTAATCTTGAACCACTTCTAATGCATGTTTAGGGCCTCGTAGGCTTGTTTAAGGGACATTATGATTTGCATTGATCGAATTGTATTTAAATTGATAAATTGCATATGAAATGTATGATTAAAAGTGTTGTACGTTAGGTAATACTCGTAACCCTATTTTGACGGTGAATACGGATGAGGGATGTTATAGAATTTGTTTTATTAACCAATCCATTCAAAAGATTACAAGTGTATATTGACGAAAATACTACACTTAGGGCACCAGATCCAACAACTTGAACATATGTTGCACATTCAAATATTCTAAAATGGGTTGTATTTGTCTTATAACCAAAAGTCAATTGTAGTGGGAAATATCTATCATAACTTATCAGCATGATGCATGCAAGTGTTAATTCATATAAAATATCATATCCTTGTACATATATACAAAAACTTTTGTTCTAAAAAATATGGTTTAACTACTAATTCGAGGCATTGAATCATTAATTATGCTAAACCATTTTATACGCATAAAGATAAGGCATTGTGATAGTTATCCGCACTGACAATCTAGCATATAGTAATCATTTAAAACCCGAGAGATGAACTCACCAATATTTGCATGAATTGCCTTGATTGCATAATCTAAAAGTTTTGTTCTTAAACAAATCATTAAACAAGTAATCTCGCAAACTACATGTTGCGATTTGATAACTCACATTTGATTATCATGTAGGTGCATATACTAAAATAATATCAAAACAATTCACTTTCCAGATAAATGGGCCCATATTTCTTTCAGAAATGCAAGAGAATCCCGACTTTCGCCTGTGAGGTTTAATGAATCTTTTTTTAGAGCAAGCAACACTTAAAAAAAGAAGGATCTTTAATTTCATTAATAAATATCCATATAAATCCTCTTTTCGCACCATTATTGTTCGGGATGGTCTAACCGATTATGATAACTAATTAATATATTTATCTTAGAGAAATAAGAGAACAAAGAGAAGTATAAATTTTATTAATCAATAGGAATATTTTACAATGCTTTTCTAAAGTCTATATTTATAGACATAAGAGGTATACATGGTATAAAACTCTATTTCAAATAAACATTAAAGTCTTAATGTATATCAAATTTATCCCGATATTGATGGACATCCGCTTAATAATAAAATATTTATAACAATAATAAATTAAATTAATTTCTTATTATTTTAAAATTTTGTTTTTATTTTTAAAAATTTTAATTATTTTTAATTAATATGTAATTATGAAAATGAATTAGGATAAAAACATTTTTTATTATAAAAAGAGATAATATAATTTTTGGACCGTGAATTTGGCAACTAGGCTCACTTTGGTACATGTATGTTTTTGTTCACTTTGGTATTTGAACTTGGCAACTAGGTCTATTTTATTCCCTCAACTTGGATTCTGTCAAGATTTTACGATGTGACCAGTAAAAATTGAAAACTAGGACAAAAACTAGTAGTTGAATAGGTTGAACCAGTTTCTTAGTTTTTAAATTTTTTATAAATTTTTAATTAATTAATTAATTAATTATTGTTGGTCTAACAGTTGAACCAATCAAACTAACTTAATCGGGAGCCAATAGTCTGACCAATTCAACTACTAGTTCAATTATTAAAATATTGCAACACTTTAAGGTTATACAATATCATTACCTGAAAATTTATATAATTTTTTTAATTTTCAAGTGATGATGTAACACAATCTCAAAGTGGCATGTAATCAAACTTTTTATATTTTTCAAAATGGAGGACCAAAATGAATCTAGTTGTTAAGTTTATGTACCAAAATGGATAAAAAAGAACATAAACCAAAGTGAAGTTAGATGCCAAGTTAAAGGACCAAAAATTGAACTATCCCTGAAAAAATATTTACACCTTAAAAGAAAAAAAACGTGGCTTTATTATATTAAAGGGGCAGGGACGGGGCATTAATAGGAGGCAAGCGATTTCCACCAAAAAAGATAGAATAATTTTTTTAAAAAAGTTTAAAAATACAGTATAATCAAAATATAAGTATAAATATATGTTCGGGTAATCACCAAATCTACAATTACAATGTAAATAAATTTAAACATGATAATTGAAAATTCAGACTTAAGATTCAAAGCTTCCATCTTTGTTAACAGTGGGAATGTCTTAAGAACAATAGAGGGATTAATTTTTAATTTCCGATGGAATTGAAAATTAAATAAAATAAACATTTTATAAGTGGGAACAAAAGCATGTGACCATATGCATGTAGAGAAGGTGAAAGGAACATGTTTAAGTCAGCCAGGTAAGATGCTCAAGTGTTTCTAGAAAAATCAAAGCTAAGCTATGGCAAGTGAGGAAGAAAAAAAGGGTATACCCTTGAATTTTTTTTAAATTAAATCATAAAATTTTGTTTGTATTTGAATGAAAAACCCATTAATTATTATAATTTAATATAACATAAATTATATTTAAAGTCACTTAATTTTAAAAAGTTACAAAATAGTCATTGAATTATTCAAATTTTTATTCAAATCAGAACATCCCGAATAGGGCCTATGCATTTCAGGTTTAATTGTATGAAATGACAAGTTTCAAGTACTATGAATAAATTTTTGATACTTTTGGAAATCTAGAAATGCATGAAAATGGAAAGGAAAATGGAAATGAAAATGAAGATAGAAATGAAAATGGAAATGGAAATGGAAATGAACACTTTTGGAAACTTAGACATTTTTGAAACACGAACATTTTGAAAATGATCCAAAATGGAAACTTGAACATTTTAGGAAACTTGGATATGTAAGAAAAATGGCAAATTCTGAGCCGATCGAAAATTTTAGGAAACTTAAAATGATCTTTGAAATGTCAAATTTTAAAGTTCAAAATAGGAAATAAGGGCTAAAAGGCCTTAAAAGAAAAAGTTGGAGAAGTTTGACATACAATCCGCTTGAAAAAGTGGTCAAGAAGGTATCACTTAGGGCCTATGGAAATGGCGCCATAAACAAGAACTGTTGGGCTGGGTTCGAGTCACTTGGGAAGCAAGTAAATAAGTTTAATTTTGCTTCCGTAATTTGAGGTGGAATGACATGGGTTTCTAGAAAAGGAAGAGTTTTATTTGCATAAATATGTGAATAATAACAGATAAATAAAGGAGTTTTATTCACATAAATATGTGAATAATAAGAGAGAAATAAAGGAGTTTTATTCACATAAATATGTGAATAATAAGAGATAAATAAAGGAGTTTTATTCACATAAATATGTGAATAATAAGAGATAAATAAAGGATTATTTTCTAAGGAGATAATTGAGGAGATAATGGAAGGATTAAAGGCTTTTATCTTTTAAATAAAAGAGATAATATTATCAAAAGAGGAGTGGTGGACAAGTAAGGGACTCTAGGTGATAACTTTGGCTATAAAAGGAGGGGGGAGGGCTACTCATTCACTTTGCTCCCTCTTCCTCTCTGCCGAATTTTCCTAGCTCTCTCTCCTCTTAGAATTTTCTTTAAGAAAAATCCATCTTTTCTTCTTCTATTTTCTTCTGCTTTCTCTTGTCAAAGTAGAATCTTTGTTGATTCTAAGTAAAGGAGCAATCAACTACAACATCAAAGGGTTTCTTCAACTGTCGAATACAAGGATCAAGGATCTAAGGTAAGATAAATTTATTTGATTAAAGGTTATGATGTATATGTTAGATTAGATCTAACATGAAGATTTCGACAGACATATATAGGCAAGGAATCCTCTTGATTTGGAATTTGTATGGTAAGTGATATTCGCAAAGGTTTAATTTTGGTATTTGGAATTATTTTCATTATTTCAAAAGCCAAAATTCACATGGTTACATGAATTAGTGTTAGCCGATTTCAAGGAAAAGGATACTAGCAATTTTGGGATTCGATTTACAATCATCCAATTCGGCCAACCATTAACATATACAAATCCTACTAGGATTTGGTTTTAAGCCAAATAGGTTTGTTAATATGTTTTAATAATTGGCGAATATAGAGATAAAGATCTAGATCGGTAGATCGTTCTTGGATTTCAAGGAATCTATTAAGCCAATCGGTGTGTACCCTTACTAACCTTCGATATTTTATGGCTATTATTTTAATATATGAATATGAATAAGAATGTGAATGTGACTATGTGCCACAAATGTGGCAAAAGTACCTGTGCACGTTTCCTACTTCGATAGGATTGTGAAATATGTTATTTTATAACATGCGAATATATGTATATGAACATGAAATTGAGTTATGCACAATATATATATTTTGGGGCATTCGGGATTTATGTGAAAGGGGAGATTAGGTGTTGACTTGGTCTCACCAACGAAGGTGTTGACTTGGTCTCACCAACGAAATATGTTGACTACGGTCACATCATGCGGAATTTTGGTAACCGGTTACAATATTTGAATATAGTGTCTAATGACACAACGTATAAATTTGACTATAAGTGTCTAATGACACAACGTATATGGGCGAATGCCTTCGATGGTGTGTAGCGGATGGAAGGTTGACTTAGTAGTCCCACGGTGTAAAAGCGGTAAGGGTGGTGTGTAGCGGATGGACCATTAGGATTGGGTTTGGGTTGCATCATAATTTCATTTTATATGGATCGATGATTTGAACATGAATGCCCGAATTGTTGAATGTTAGTATTGTGTGCACATTGAGTCTGTTGACTCACCCATTGTGGGAATTATTTTTCGTGTGATGGCGGTGATGGAATGGGCAGGTGGACCTTGAGGTGGCCATGCTACATTTGGAGATTTTATTTTATTTGAACTTTATTTTTGTTTGGTACCCTTAATTATATTTCTTTTGGGTTTTATTTGATGTAAAAAGGCCATAAGGCCCAGTGGATTATTCTTTATTTTACTTTACTTTTAAATATTGTGCTAAGAACTATTTTGGACGTAATAAATCAAATTGGATTTACAAGTTTAATAAAATGGGTTTCCAATCTAAGCCCAATCCACAACAACATTTTCTAAAAATTTTACTTAATTTTCTCTAAGTAACGAATGATTTTGAAATCGGTTCACTTTAGAAACATACCAGATCCGGTTCAAGCTCGTGGTAAGGGTGTGGGTGTTTCAGATTTGTATCGAGCCAGCTTTTAAACTCTCTCACTGTGGGCTAAGGCCCAAAACGTTTTCAAATCGAGCCCAAATAAGCTTTATAAAGTATCTTATGAAATAAGGTGTTTTTTCGGCATGGCACCTAAGTCTCAAACCCATGATCCACCGGTAAGTACCTATCTATCTATGTGATTTATGAATTGTATAAGGGTAGAAAAGGCATGGAACGTAGAATAGAATGATAGGAACTTGAACCCTAGGATTAGACTACTCAAACACAAACACATAAGACTTAATGTACTAAACCAACCTATGGCTAAGTCACTGAGCTAAGGTGTGGTAACCCTTGTACGCATGTCTAAGATTGGATCCGGAAGAGCTTGGTATTTAAGCAGTCCTAGTGACTCACCTCCTCTTCGCAGGAATCCTACCTGGTGCGTAGCTTCGGTTCACCCTAACTCAGAGGGCTCAGTGGTGTGGCAACCTCTGTACGCATGTCTAGGAATGGTTTCGGTGGGAGCTTGGTATTTAAGCAGTCCGCGTGACTCACCTCCTCTCCACACGAATCCTACCTGGTGTGTAGCTTTGGTTCACCCTGACCAAGAGGGCTCGGTTATAGGCTAAACATAATGACTAAAACCCGAAAGGGAACTAGCCATGTTTTTTTAAAAAAAAAAAAAGAAGAGAGAACAAAACAACAAACCCTAGTTTTTCAAACTTTTTAACACTTTCTTTTAAATCTAAATAAATTATTTTTACAATATTTCCTGAAAAACTCTTGATTTGCGAAAATTACAAAAAATACCCCTAGTGGTAAAATTACAAAATGCCCTTGGTTTATAAAATGTCCAACTACTCAATAGCTTTGCCAAAATTTCATTATGTTATAAAAGTCCAAAACCCTAATTTGCAAACTATCAAAATACCGTGATTTTTGGAAAATTACAAAATTGCCCTAACTTACCAAAATTTCCAAAATGACCTAACTTCCAAAATTTTTGCAACTTCATCGTTTTGGAAAATAAATTTCTCAAAAGAACCTTCAAAATTTTGCAACTTCAAATATCCACGATTTATTAAAATTTTATAATTTACCCGATTTGTGGAAAAATTACCAAAATACCGGGAACTTAAAAAAATACCAAAAAATACTTTGTGACAAAATCACCAAGGAACCTTATTTTGACAAATTACGAAAATACCTCAGAGGACAAATTACGAAAATACCCCGGGTAGTGGAAAACAAACAACAAATGAAAACTACAACGTTTCTCCGAATGAACTAAGGTTCATAATTGTTTGATGGATGTATGAATGAAAGAAAAGACTGTGTGCATGTATGAATACGAAGGAACCACTCCTAAATTTCTTTCCATAAAACTTCTTCGCGGTTAATCAGTGAAACAAAATTTTTTTATACATAAAACTTCTTAATCAGATTAAATCGCGACGTTAGAAATGAGTTCTCGGGAACGTGAACTTAAAAAAAAAAAGAAAAATAAATAATGTGCCTAGGAAGTATGATGGCTCTATTAAAGATCAGAGTGCGCAGCATAAGCGTAGCGCGGCGAGTTAAGATGTACGATTTTTCGTTAGTAAGTAATTTCGAGGACGAAATTATTTTAAGGGGGTAGAACTGTAACATCTCGAATAGGGCCTATGCATTTCGGTTTAATTGTATGAAATGACAAGTTTCAAGTACTATGAATAAATTTTGATACTTTTGGAAATCTAGAAATGCATGAAAATGGAAAGGAAAATGGAAATGAAAATGAAGATAGAAATGAAAATGGAAATGGAAATGGAAATGAACACTTTTGGAAACTTAGACATTTTTGAAACTCGAACATTTTGGAAATGATCCAAAATGGAAACTTGAACATTTTAGGAAACTTGGATATGTAAGAAAATGGCAAGTTACTGAGCCGATCGAAAATTTTAGGAAACTTAAAATGATCTTTGAAATGTCAAATTTTAAAGTTCAAAATAGGAAATAAGGGCTAAAGGGCCTTAAAAGAAAAAGTTGGAGAAGTTTGACATACAATCCGCTTGGAAAAGTGGTCAGAAGGTATCACTTAGGGCCTATGGAAATGGCGCCATAAACAAGAACTCATTGGGCACTGGTTCGAGTCACTTGGGAAGCAAGGAAATAAGTTTAATTTTGCTTCCGGAAGGTGAGGTGGATGACATGGGTTTCTAGAAAAGGAAGAGTTTTATTTGCATAAATATGTGAATAATAATGAGATAAATAAAGGAGTTTTATTCACATAAATATGTGAATAATAAGAGAGAAATAAAGGAGTTTTATTCACATAAATATGTGAATAATAAGAGATAAATAAGGAGTTTTATTCACATAAATATGTGAATAATAAGAGATAAATAAAGGAGTTTTATTCACATAAATATGTGAATAATAAGAGATAAATAAAGGATTATTTTCTAAGGAGATAATTGAGGAGATAATGGAAGGATTAAAGGCTTTTATCTTTTAAATAAAAGAGATAATATTATCAAAAAGAGGAGTGGTGGACAAATAAGGGACTCTAGGTCGATAACTTTGGCTATAAAAGGAGGCGGGAGGGCTACTCATTCACTTTTGCTCCTCTTCCTCTCTGCCGAATTTTCCTAGCTCTCTCCCTCTCTCGTCGAATTTTTCTTTAAGAAAATCCATCTTTTCTTCTTCTATTTTCTTCTCTGTTTTCTTTGTCAAAGTCGAATCTTTGTTGATTCTAAGTAAAGGAGCAATCAACTACAACATCAAAAGGGTTTCTTCAACTGTCGAATACAAGGATCAAGGATCTAAGGTAAGATAAATTTATTTGATTAAAGGTTATGATGTATATGTTAGATTAGATCTAACATGAAGATTTCGACAGACATATAGGGCAAGGAATCCTCTTCAGATTTGGAATTTGTATGGTAAGTGATATTCGGCAAAGGCTTAATTTTGGTATTTGGAATTATTTTTCATTATTTCAAAAGCCAAAATTCACATGGTTACATGAATTAGTGTTAGCCGATTTCAAGGAAAAGGATACTAGCAATTTTGGGATTCGATTTACAATCATCCAATTCGGCCAACCATTAACATATACAAATCCTACTAGGATTTGGTTTTTAAGCCAAATAGGTTTGTTAATATGTTTTAATAATTGGCCGAATATAGGAGATAAAGATCTAGATCGGTAGATCGTTCTTGGATTTCAAGGAATCTATTAAGCCAATCGTGTGTGTACCTTACTAACCTTCGATATTTTATGGCTATTATTTTAATATATGAATATGAATAAGAATGTGAATGTGACTATGTACCACAAATGTGGCAAAAGTACCAGTGCACGTTTCCTACTTCGATAGGATTGTGAAATATGTTATTTTATAACATGCGAATATATGTATATGAACATGAAATTGAGTTATGCACAATATATATATTTTGGGGCATTCGGGATTTATGTGAAAGGGGAGATTAGGTGTTGACTTGGTCTCACCAACGAAGGTGTTGACGGTCTCACCAACGAAATATGTTGACTACGGTCACATTGGAATTTTGGTAACCGGTTACAATATTTGAATATAGTGTCTAATGACACAACGTATAAATTTGACTATAAGTGTCTAATGACACAACGTATATGGGCGAATGCCTTCGATGGTGTGTAGCGGATGGAGGTTGACTTAGTAGTCCCACGGTGTAAAAGCGGTACAGGTGGTGTGTAGCGGATGGACATTAGGATTGGGTTTGGGTTGCATCATAATTTCATTTTATATGGATCGATGATTTGAACATGAATGCACGAATTGTTGAATGTTAGTATTTGTGCACATTGAGTCTGTTGACTCACCCATTTATGGGAATTATTTTTCGGTGATGAGCAAGTGATTGAATGGTAGGTGGACCTTGAGGTGGCCATGCTACATTTGGAGATTTTATTTTATTTGATCTTTATTTCATTAAGTACACTTAATTATATTTCTTTTGGGTTTTATTTGATGTAAAAAGGCCATAAGGCCCAAGTGGATTATTCTTTATTTTACTTTACTTTTAAATATTGTGCTAAGAACTATTTTGGACGTAATAAATCAAATTGGATTTACAAGTTTAATAAAATGGGTTTCAATCTAAGCCCAATCCACAACAACATTTTCTAAAAATTTTACTTAATTTTCTCTAAGTAACGAATGATTTTGAAATCGGTTCACTTTAGGAACATACCAGATCCGGTTCGGGCTCGTGGGCGGGTGTGGGGTGTTTCAAAATCAACGAGTTGTTATTCTTCTTTAAATAAAAGAGCGAGTTTCAAGCAACAATTCAACGATCAATACAATAAATTAATACTTATAGACAAGTAGAATAATATACCTTAAATCTAAATCGATCGACAATTAATATTGAAAGTCGGATAAGAAAACTATTTAAATTTTGATTTATAAATTTATAACGTTTAAAACTATTTCATAAAATAAAATTAAATTGTAGGAAATAAAAAAAAGAAATTTTAAGTGATATTGGTACAGACGATACCAACAGAGAATACTATATAACTTAATGACATAAATAAAATTTTTTAAATAATTTAATAATTATTTATAATTTTTTAAAGTTAATAACATTAAGTATAGATTAACCTTTAATATATAATCACACTCAACCTTTAATAATTGAAGAGTGGACAAAGGTAGGGTGGGATGCAGGATTTGACATTTACGTGTTGTTTGCTTTCACACACACACACACACCATTTTCGAGACTGTAAAAGAAAAGCGTTGAAATGTGGAGCTAGTATCGTCGTCTCCGTTTGTCACTCTGATGTACAGTTGTGAGAGAGAAAAGAAAAAAAAATGGTAGAGCCTTTGCTGTAAACAACATAGATTATAGAGCATGCCAGCACTGATATTTATATATTTTCCATTTTTGCTTTAATATAAGTTTTCATTTATTTTCACAAAAAAAAAAAAAAGGAGTTTTCATTAATTTGCGGGAGTTACCTGTACTGTTAGAATGATAATAGTTTCGCCATGTCACTATCCTGACACCTACAAAACAATGTATATTTTCCCACAATCCAAACACATCATAATCTCATGGAAGCCACTATATATATCACTAACACATATTAGGTTTGAGTTTAGGAAATTTGGATTAATGTAGAAAGTATAGTAAAGATTTAGTTTATATTTGTTTTCTTTATAAATTAATTTATTTTGTCAAAATTTTATTTATTTTACTATTAAAATTAATATTGTTAATAAAATAATTAGATGTTTACACATAAAATGTCACATGTATCTTATATTAACATATAAAATTAAATTTTAACACTAAAAAATAAATAAAATTTTTAAAAGAAAAACTAATTTACTATTTAATTTAATTTTTACTATCAATGCAATTACATTATGCATCCTTTAAATGCAATTGTGATTGTTTGATTTTTGTAATAAATGCCATGAAAAAAGGTTAAAAGGTAGTTACTTTGAACAAAGTTTAGCTAAATATAGAAGTGATAGGTAAAAAAGGAGAGGGTGGACTCTCTGACCTTATCTGTCGGTCATCGCCTCGAATTCCTCTCCCATTCCCGATAGTGACACAACACACAAGGTCCTTTCTTTAATGAACAAAAAAAAGTAATATTTATCCAAAGAAATTAAATTTGTAATTGATAATTTTTATAGGAAGAAGTTTGTGGAATATGTTTATCAAGTGTCAATAACTCTCAACATGTTAGTATAATTTTTTAGTCGTTTAAAAGCATGAGTTTTCTAAAAAATGATAGAGAAAGTATTTAATGTGAATTTAGATGGACAATACGTTTATCTACAGTTAGTGTAAAATTAACGATAACAATAAAAATAAAAATTATAACTTAAGATAAAAAATAAGGTAAGTGCATTATACTTTATCCATTTAAATTCACCCTTAATTAAATTATTTTAAAAGGTCAACCAATGCGCGTTTTACTTGACGGTATTTAAACGAATTTCCAATAACAATGTGAGTGTTACTACCTGAGCTACTTGTCAACCCATTTTTTTTTATATCACAGGCATCCTCTATTATTTTAAAATTTGAAATAAATAACTTAGTATCTGAAATGGTATTTAAATAAAACTATTTGCAGTTGGAAAAGAAAATTACGTATGGGTAACTGTGACTCACTTTTTTTACTTGACTATTCTATTCTTTATGTCATCATACTATTATTTTGTTATGATTAGTACAGTAATTTTAAACTGAAATTCTAGGTTCCATGAACGATTAGACACAACAATTTAAGTGGTAATGTTATTTTGTTTTCTTTATTTTTAGGTTCTGTTTTTATTTATTTATTACTATTATCATGTTTGATGACCGCATCCCACCATCATCCCATATATCTTGATTGTGCAGACCAAAAATTGGAGAAAATCAATAATCGATTTTATTTAAATTTAGATTTATTAAATCTAATTTTTGTTTTGTTTGAAATTTTAAAAAATAATAATCAAAGTACAACATAATAATTATAATTTTTTTAATTAAAAAAATCGAATCGAGTGCATGGTGGTCGTGGTCATTTCTGAAACTGAGGAAATAAATAGCTAGTAGGGTCGAGTCTACATCTATGTTTTGTCTTTTTTAACGTCTAATTTTATGGAAGGTCCTTATACTATGTTTTTTTACAAATTAGTTCTTATACTATAATTTAATCATTCTTAATTATTACTTTTGAAATGTGTATTTTAAATATTAAATCTAACTTTTCTGCCTAGTTTTTTTTTAAAATTTATACATATATATGATAACCTAACCTAAATAATCTGGTATCCCAGTTCAAATCCATATAAATATAAAACTTGTTTATTTTATTGAAAACACATTTTATTTTTATTTATCAAATGTGTTTCTCATCTTTAAAAAATAAAAACTATTTTTGAAATTGAAAATATAAAATATTTTCAGAAATCAAATCAACCTTAATTTCAAGAATAAAATACACATTTTGAAAATTAGAGAAATTATACATCATCAATTTATAATAGAAAGACTAAATTCATCAAAAATACATAAAACAAGGACCTTTTATAAAATTTTCATTTTTTAAACTTTGGTTTCCAAATTCCAACTCTTTTTACTCAACTACTCCCCCATCACCCATATTTTCCTCTTCATTATTTCATTATCACCCAAAAAGGTCAAAACCCCGCCACTCTACCTCTTTCTCCCCCCTCCTTTGAACAGAGGCTAAACTCTTGGGGGGGATAAAGAGATAAGAGAGAATCCAAGCAACACACATACACAAAACCCTTAGCTGCCACCAAAGCCTCTTTTGAAGATATAGTTTTTAAGGGAGCATTCATTCTGAGGGGAATGTTGTCTGGACCGGTGACACTTGTGTTTCTAATCCATTTTCCCTGCAATATTGTTCTGGTTACCATGGGGATCTTTATATTGCTTATTTTTGTAATGGATTAAGGGTGTACTAGTGTCATCGGACCAGGCTTCATTCCCCCCAATCATTGCTCCCATATGTAACTCCCATGGACTGCAGCATGTAAAAAAGGTTTGGGCTGTTTTTTTGGATCATTGGGGTGTTTTATTTACTGAAATTAAGGTTGTTTGTTACTTTGCAGTGCAATGATGAAAGGGTTTTTGACCAATTTGTTAAAGTTTCATCATTACTTTCTTTTTCTTTTTCTTTTTTCTGTCAGTACTAGTTGTAAACCCTCTTTTCTAGTTCATCATTACTCAGATCTTTTTCCATGATGGCTTCTTTTTTTTCTTTTTATCTCATCTGTCAGTTTCATGCTGTTATTAAGATCTGGTTTTCAAGTTTGGTCAAACTTTATCTCTAGGGTTTCAAGTTGGAGATGATGTTTACAGACATATTCACTTATATATTCTCATATATACAGATCTGCACTACATGTTACCAGATTTGCATGGATAAGAAAATGCCTTAGGTCTTAAACTAAATATGATGCAGCAATAGTTTTGATTATATATACATATAGCTAGGTTGTGTGTCTTTGGAATGAATAAGGAATGTAATATTTAAACTCTTTTTACTATTGATAAGACTAATTTTTGAGAAAGTAATGTTAACATAATTTCTATTTTGTAAAATATATTTTACTACTACATCCATTAATTGATGATGGCCTTTTGCACGAAAGAGCTTTGCCAATGGAAGTGTGGGGTATGATGAAAGGAAAACTTGTAACACCTTAAACTCGATCTAAGCGTCTAGCCTAAGTTTAAAGAGTTACCTTATAATTATCAATTGTTACACAACAGCACAATAAAGTTAAACCACATTTTATAACGCATTCATCATAAAACTAATTAAGTATATAATCTTCCACATTCATACTATTATGCTTTATTGAAATCTTAATATACTACTTAAAGAGGAGTAAATGCTTGACTGAGCATCTGCTGCGCTGACCCGTTCAAGATTGGGGATTACTTGAAATCCAACCAAAGTCAAATTGAGTTGGGAACTCAATGCATCACAGAAGTTTAAGTTATTCAATTAGTAGTCATTTATAAAGTAGTTCATATTCAGAGATTCAACTCAGTGCAGGACTATTTACAATTCAAATTCAGTACAGATCAGTTGTATACAGATATTATATATATATATATATATGTAAACTCATATATATTGTAGATTAGATACAGATGCAAATATTCCTAAACCCCATCCGCTACACACCATTTTTGATCATCCCGACACACCGTTAAGGACATTCAATGCCCATCCATTCCTACACACCACAAAGTATCTATTTGATACGTTCACAATAACACAGCTTAGCTGCTGGATAATAATGCGTCAAAGCGCCAGAATCGAAACTATTTACATAGTGGCTTAACCACTGATTCAGAGCAAATTACTTCCTTCTCCATAACATCCCAACCCATGCAAATGCAGAGTATAATTATCTACAATACGCTTATATTTATAATATTCATATGTCTGTTACAAAGTATCAAAGAGTTCTTGATTCAATCAATTTCAGATCAGTCATACAATGAGGAATTTATATCAGTCATAAACCACATTTACGGTCTCAAAAATGGGTTTCGGGCCTTTTTTATAATGCCACACTGCCTGGACACACGGTTGTGTCCTTGCCCGTGTGACTCACACGGCCTGGGCACACACCCATGCCCTCTGCCCGTGTGATTCTAACATATAAACAGAGAGTTACACAGCTTGGACACACGATCGTGTCCTTCCCCGTATGACTCACACGGCCTGGGCACACGCCCGTGTACGTACCCGTGTGGTCCTAAGACATAAACAGTGAGTTACACGGCCTAGACGCATGCCCGTGTGAACCCTGCACTAACATGGCTACACACGACCTGGACATACACTCGTGTGCCAGCCTGTGTGGCTCCAATTCTATGAACAATGAGTTACACGGCTAGCCACATGCCCGTGTGGCCCTAATTCGATGAACCGTGAGTTACGGTCGATCACACGGCCGACCACACGCCCGGTGGCATCGACAATCACTATTTTCGGTGACCTGAAACTTGCAAAAGTAAGGTTTCCAATACGCACCTGATTTCGCTTTGACGGAGAAACGTTACGGAGACTACTCGGAACCAAAATGATCATTCACTGATCAATTATACCATAAATTTCTATAATTTAGCAAAAAACCCACCGCCAAAACATGTCGAAAGATTTGACGCAACCCCAACTTAATTCGCACATTCACCTCGTACGAAACAGGGAAATCAGACTAACACGGTGGGTTAACACCTCTTGCAAGATCTTCACCTAAAAAGGTAACCAATCAAACGACTATACCAAGCGTTCAAACAACCGAGCAAAACCCATTTCAACATAATATCGTTAACTTAGTGAAACTCACAAAACGAGAGGAAAGTAACAGCAAAACTTACTCAATAATTGCATAGTCGACTTTATTGGCAACAAAGAACTCTCAAATAACGAGAATTGAATACCGAAGAAGAAAAATAAAATAAAAGAAGGAGGATTGGAAAATAAAATTAGAGAGAAAAAGAAAAAAAAAAGTAAGGAAGGAAATATGATAGAAATTTTTCAGACTATTTAAAATTAACCACCTCCTTCCGCAATTGCAAAAAAATATTTCTTAACGTATACAATGAGATTCAAACTTGAGACCAAATAGAATACAGACAGATGCTTAACCAGTAAATTAGCAGGCTCATTCTTGACATTGATTTACCTAGAATTGAACTTAACTACGAAAAGCATGGGTGAAGATTGTTTTAAAAAAAAATCACAAAACTTTTTAACAATACAACTCGAACTTTAGACCTTAAACACAAAACTAGAGTACAAAACCGAGATACAAAAATTTAATTATTACAAAATCTTATAACTAAATTCTTAAAATTTTGGTTAAAATTTTGGGGCGTTACAAAACTACTTACTTTAGCTTTGTTATTATTACATCTTATCTAAAATTTGATCATCAAGATATGTTGAGTGTTTGTAATTTGTAAAAAATAAAAAACATCTTTATACTATCATTGGTTAGTAACGTGTGAATAATTTTTTTTAAAAAAATAAGAATTTTTATATAATAAATGATAACTTTGTTACATTTGGACTTATTTGATTCTTTTAATAAAAATTAAATTGATCCATTTGATAAGAGACCAATGAGATAAGTTAATCAGTTTTTATCAATAAAAAACTAGCTTAGTTTTTTATTACCTTTGTTTTCTAGTGTGAAAAAGATGTTTATTACCCAAGAAATTTTTTAAGCTTACATTACAGTTTTAGAGGAAAGAAGAAAGGGTTTTAATCAGATCAAACTTGGAATCACATGCCACCACCTGAACCGGCGTATAAACATATCTTGTGATCCTATGCTCGGCTTGATTTCATTTCATCTCATAAAAAGTTTTCAATATTGTCCACCAGCTACTTCCCATCAGCTTTGAAGGACCCATGATTTGAAACTATATGTCGGGTGCTAGCGTTGCCATTGCCAATCTTTGAATGGCGGAATGTTTTCCCAATGTGGTTGAGGCACTTTGATTATCAACCTATTTGAGTTCATAGTTTTAAATAAAGTTAATTTTAACTTGACCTTAACTTATCTTGGCTTCAATCATGGATCTTAGCTAACTCGTTGGATGCTTTTGGGGTTTTAGCTACTTTCCCATCAGTTTTAGGGTCCCATGACTTGAACCCATGTTGAGTGCCATGGCCATTGCGAACATGTGTTCTTATTATTAATATTAGGGATAAACATAAAAACTACACATGAGGTTTATTTCGATGTGCAATTCGATGCATAAATTTTGATTTGATGTAATTATATACGTAAAACTTTAATTGTGATTCAAATATACGCAATAAACCTTAACTTTGATTCAATAGTATATATATTTAAGAAAATCAAAATTCATGTATAGTATTGCACATAGAACCAAAGTTTATGTGTAGTTTTATTATTTATCCCTAGTATTTTCATGATAAGCTCAATAATAGTTATGCTATATTATAATATAATTATTAAAAATATTTAAAATGGTTATGTTTTAAATTTTAATAAAAAATTATATAAAGTTAATAAATATTAAATTAAAACTTAAATCTATATTCATATAAAATTTTAAATAAATGAGTTTAAATTAATCATTTAAAATATAAATTAATTTGAGTACAATTTAATATCCATATATTGGGCAGGACTTATAGATTAGATAAATAATAAAATCATTAATGTCATACATTGAAACCCAACTTGATTCGACTCATAAATACCTTAAATAATTTATACTCTTTTGAAGCTAAAAATTATGAAAAATAAAAGTGACCAGATTTGGGCTAGAGCTCAATGTATGTTGAGATCAATAAGTCCAAGTTGTCATTACTCATTGGATCAATATTTTAAAGTCTAAACCCTTTCTTTTTTATGGAACTAATGCTTTAGGTATTTGACTAGACCCAACTCAAATTTAATAATTTGAATAAAATATATAATTATACTAATAAATTTTAATTTAATTATCAGTATCATTATCTTTTTTTTGATAAAATGGTTATTTGTGCACTTATGTAATTATATTAATTTTTTTAAATAATCTTATTATAAGTTCTTTGACAAAAATTCTAAAACTACCTATAGCCTCTTAACTCATAAATAGAAGAATAATGCGCTTCAATATACTCAAACTCACGTCCTTTTTTATTAACAATAATGTTTGTACCAATTAAACTGGTAACAAGAAAATTTTGACGAAAGCAGTGACGAAATATTATTAACTACTAACTCTATTATAAGGTGAAAGTTGTGGACAAATTCTCAATCATAATCACAAAAAGAAAAAAAAAAAAGTTTATAAAGTTGTTTTTGATGCATGTGGTGTACGAATAAAGGGATGGACACAATTTGACCAACGATATTTTTTAATAGGGTTAATATAACTTTTAGTCCCTAAACTTAACAATTAGGTTCAATTTGATGTATTTTTTTTAGTCCATTTTCCTACTTGAACTTGGCAAATGTAAAAATTTAATGATGTATCACTCTGAGAATTTGCGATGTTATCACCTAAAATTTTAAACGTGGCACAATATCAAAGTCCTACATCAACAAATCATGATAGAATTCAAATTCAAAAATCCAAATTCAAGTACTGAAGTAAACTTAATTGTCAAATTCAAAGACTAAAAGTTATATTAACCCTTTTGAATATTTTTAGCCTACAATTCCATTTTAGTGGAACTCCCTATATGTACATGTATGT
Source organism: Gossypium rotundifolium (assembly GCA_025506655.1). Taxonomy (NCBI): domain Eukaryota; kingdom Viridiplantae; phylum Streptophyta; class Magnoliopsida; order Malvales; family Malvaceae; genus Gossypium; species Gossypium rotundifolium. Next base: position 32,836,471 of record CP106733.1, on the reverse strand, counting down.
GGTGATTTGTACCATTGGATCATAGCCCTACATTTGGTTAAGTTTATGTTTCAAATAATTGAGTTTAAGTCAAATCATTATTTTAATTTTTTTTTCTATGTTCATTAAAGAAACATATTACTATTTGCATCCCAAAGAAAAAGAAAAAAAAGAAAGAAGAATAATAGGTAGGCCTTTAACATCTTTAAATAATAACTTTTGCTTTCTTCAAAAAGCTACTCTCCCCCTCCCCCACTTTGGATGGTGTTTTCATTGCCCACCCACTTCCTTCTTTCACTTTGAATCATTTTCACCCCCGCTTTATAGTCAAGTGTCACTCTACTGCCACTCTTATCATATTGTTTTTCCCATCACTAAGAAAAGAAAACTTTGTTTTGTAGTAAAAATAATGTGCTCAATGTGATTTTTAATCCGAGATCGGGTAGGAGATGTTTAAGAATTGAATTCAAGATTAGACATTCAGTGATAAAAATGTCAAATTAAATTTCGCAAAGAAACTTTTTAAAATTGGGAGAGCTTGTCCCTTAGCTATTTCTTGTACTATTATTTAAGATGATATATTAAAAACCCTATAATGATTTTGAAAGATTCTCTTTGAAATATCCCATTGGAGACTTTTTTCTTTTTCTTTTTTTTTTTAAGATTCAAGATGTCCAAAAAGGCACTGCGTAGTGTGTACTATTATAATGTACTATGAACATAGTCTTAGAAAAAAAAAAAACCTATCAATATGTTGTTCTCCATCTTTATATGAGTGATGAGTTCTCAACATCCATTGAATTTTTTAAGATTGGACTAACCCTAATTTTGCCCTACTTCCACTTTAATGACTTTTATTTTTCTTTTTAATTTATGTTTGGTTTTAAATAGTTAGTAACACAACAACATTTTTAATACTTATTCATTAAAAATGTTTAATAATCAAGTGGATATTTTATTAAGTCATAATACGTTACTTGTAGGTGTACTATGAGACGTTAAGTTAATCGATTTGGGTAATATTTATGTTTTACTAGAAACCTCTAAATGTCACCGTTATTTGATAACGGTCCGAGCTCAATATCGATTAATCCTATTGGGTCACACCTAATGCAATGTGAATATCATTTTGTGTGTGAAATTAGTTAAGACTAATTATTGTGTACATTAGTCTGGCTGAACTAGATAATATGTATGTATCTAATTAAAAGAGTTTAATTAGACTAAGTGTATGGTGTATTAAAAGGGATGTATATAAATGTTATGTAACACCCCTTAGTAATGCTCATTAGTGGTGTTTATGAGGCTTAATCATAGCTGAAATTTCAGTCAAATATACATAAGATATGGGCAGAATTTTCAGTTATTTAAGTGTTATTATTGGGGCTATTATGGAGATTTGTAACTCCCTCAATAATGGGTCATTATACCCACTAATGCTCTAGCATTGATTGAGTAGTATAACTGAAAAGTTTTTTTTTTTTGAGAGATAAAAAGGAGTTTTCTTATTATTAAGGTTTTTTTTTTCTCATTAGTATTATACATACACTTAGATAAAAAAAACACAAAGGGTTGTGCACACAAGATAGTTTTAGGAATCGTTCCTACAACTACGAGATAGTACTCGGGACGTTCGTGAATCATTGCGGGGTGGACTTTCAATAGAGGGATTTTGCTTGCGGTCCTCCATCTTAAAGTGTACCTTTGGGAATTGGATTCACGTGACAAAGGTATAATTTCTAACTATTTCTTGTTATGTTCATTGCATGTCAAATAATGGATCTTGGGCATGGGTTTTAGTTTTTCCGCATGATTAATAGTTAATCATACTAATTCATAGAAATTACTAGCAGTGGTATCAGTCCTAAATCATTTGGCATGTTTTGGACATAATTTAGTTAGTTTGCATATCAATATGTAAGAGTGTAATTCCATGTCTTATTTTAATTTGCTAACAAAGTTAAGAACTTGGGGAGGGGTTATTAAAATTGATTTTAATCACAAAGTTTTGAACTTTGTAATTTAGAATTGTTTTAGTAATTTCCTATAAATTGTCTAAATAATATGGTTAACCAAATTTTAGGAATTTTATTTAATTAGCAAATTGTTAGAATTTGATATTATTTAGCTTTTCGATACTTCAATGACAACAAGATCAAGTCTCTTAATGTTGATTTTGTTGTTGTACTCATGCGTGTGATGGCAAGAGTCAAATGGTTAGTTGCTTGTGTCAAATGGTTGGCATGTCACAGTGAGTTAAGGAAAAGAATGTCTTTTCTGTTGATTTACAATATTCTTTTGTAAGAAAGAAGTTTCTATGCAAGCAAAAGGAAACCCCAAGAGTTGGACTTTGTTGTCTTTGCGTTAGATAGTTCAAGAGAAAAGATGGTTCTCTTAATTTCAATTGGATTTTGATTCAATTGTTTTTTAAATGAAAATTAAAAATATAAAAATTAGATTATTATTCATGGTAATTAATTTATATATTGTTTATGTAAATTTTATATTTTAAATTGTTTAAATTGTATGGGCCACTTGAAGATATCAAGTGGGTGAATGTATAACTGTTATGCAATTTTTTTTTTTGAGGTAACTAGTATGGCCCATGGTTTACGGTTTGCATACCGTCATTTTGAATGTAATAATTAAATAAATTTAGTTATTTAGTTTATTTTATTTCAAAATGTAAAATATTTGTAATCCATGGAGATGGTGATCAAGCATCAAATGTGATGGTCAAACATGGAGATCGTGGCCAAGAATGGAGATTCAAGTCAAGCCAAGAAATGTAGAAACTCTAGATTTTATGCAATAGATGTGATCTATTAGGTGTAAGGGCCATACTAGGAACCAAACTCTTTAATTTGCTTTCATTTAAATTTTTGCATTGGATGGATGTTTATTTGAATGATTGCATGTTTAGGTTGTTAGTTTATGACTCAAACTCACATAGTTCACATAATGGTCAGAGTTTATAAAAACAACCTAGGTCCCTCAATAATATTGAGTATTTTGCCTTTCCACTTAGTAACACTACGAAGCTTAAGATCATTAGTTGGGTAGGTTTTGCCAAAGCGAGGTGCCCACTTTTTATCCTAAAATAAGTAGTAGGTGAAAAAATGGTTAAACTCAACTAAGTAGGTCAAGGGTTGGCACTTAGAGGCAAGTGACTTTTAGATAAAGGGTTATCTAGTTAGTCAAACCAAGGATAATTAGATTATTAAGAAAGAGTTCTTTGCTCACAATCACTAGTTTTAGGTGTCAAGCCAAAGCTTGCTTAAAATTAGTGGGAGTGGGTCTTGGTGTCACTAGATTAATAAGGGATATTTTATATTAATTTAGTGGAATAAATTGGATTTATTCAAGATAATCATATAAATATAATCTCATATGCTTTTATTACTTCTTTTGTAGATGGCAAACAACTCTTCAAACAATGTTTCTAGTTGCGGCATTAGGTCTATACTAGAAAAGGAAAAATTGAATGGATTGAACTTTATCGACTAGTCACGAAACCTAAGAATAGTTCTTAGGCATGAGCACAAGCTAGAGGTGTTTGATATTCCTGTTCCTGAAAAGCCCGCCCTTATCGAGTCTGATCAAGCAAAAGCGGATTATGAATCCGCACTAGAGAAATTAATGATGTCACATGTTTGATGTTGGCATCCATGGTCCCCAATTTGCAAAAACAATTCGAGGACAACGATGATTTTGACATTATGGCTCAACTCCAAGCCATGTTTGGGAAACATGCTAGAGTTGAGCGCTTTGAAGAACTCAAAGCCACTCTGGCCAGCCAACTCAAGAAAGGCGATCCAGTTGGACCGCACGTTCTCAAAATGAAGAGTCATATTGAAAACTTGCAACGCCTTGGGGTTGAGATTGGTGAAGAGTTAGCCGTTGACTTGGTTCTTCAATCACTCCATGATGGTTTTGGTAATTTTATTCAAAATTACCATATGAACTCTCTTAATAAGAGCATGGGTGAACTTCATGGATTACTCAGACTGCTGAACGGACTCATCCTCCCGAGCCTAAGAAGGATGTTCTTATGGTGAGGAAGGCGAAGGGTGCCTTCAAGAAGAAGGCCAAGGCAAAGAAGCCTTCTACTAGTCAAGGCAAGGGCAAGGTTGTTGCCAAAGCCAAGACTAAACCTGGAGCCACTCCGGACCAAGAATGCTTCTATTGCAAGAAAAAGGGGCATTGGAAAAGGAATTGTCCTAAGTATTTAAAGGACAAGAAGGAGGGAAATGTCGCAACTACCTCGGGTATCTATGTGATAGAAATTAACTTTGCTTCCTCTAATTCATGGGTATTGGATACCAGGTGTGGTTCTCACATTTGTTCAAATATACAGGGACTACAGAATAAGAGGGACCTTGCGAAGGGCGAAGTGGACCTATGCGTTGGAAATGGAGCTAAAGTAGTTGCACTAGCCGTAGGAAATTATGTTTTGTCTTTACCTTCTGGATTGTATTTGGAACTCAATAATTGTTATCATGTTCCTTCAATTAATAGAAATTTAATTTCTATTTCTTGTATTGATTCTGAAGGTTTTACTTTTGTAATAAAGAATGGTTCTTTTTCTATTTACAAAAGTGACAATTGTTATGGAGTTGCCTATTGCATGAATGGTCTTTACTTACTTAACTTGGACAAAACAAACTATCATGTAGACAATGCGAAACGACTAAAATCAAAAGATTCAAACAAAACATACCTTTGGCATTGTCGTTTAGGACACATAAACGAGAAACGTATTCTAAAACTCCACAAGGATGGATTATTAGACTCATTTGACTTTGAGTCATGTGAGACTTGTGAATCTTGTTTATGTGGCAAAATGACTAAGACACCATTTACTGGAACTGGTGAAAGGGCTAAAGATTTGTTAGGAATCATACATTCTGATGTATGTGGCCCAATGAATATCTTGGCTCGGGGAGGGTATGCGTACTTCATTACTTTTACTGATGATTTAAGTAGATATGGTTATGTCTACTTAATGAAACATAAGTCTGAGGCTTTTGAAAAGTTCAAAGAGTTTCAATATGAAGTACAGAATTAGCTTGGCAAGATGATTAAGGCACTAAGATCTGATCGAGGTGGTGAATATCTGAGTCAAGTATTTATTGATCATCTTAGGAGTTGTGGAATAGTTTCACAATGGTCTTCTCCAGGAAAGCCTCAACCGAATGGCATGTTCGAAAGGAGGAACCGAACTTTATTAGATATGGTTCGGTCTATGATGAGTTTAGTCAATCTTCCAATTTCCTTCTAGGGTTTTGCACTTCTTACCACTGCTCATGTTCTTAACCGTACTCCATCTAAAGCTGTCGAGAAGACTTCATATGAGTTATGGACAGGAAAGGTTTCTAAGTTGTCTTTTCTTAGGGTTTGGGGTTGTCAAGCTTATGTAAAACGTTTACAATCGAACAAGCTTGAACCAAGATCCGATAAGGTCTTCTTTATGGGTTACCCAAAGGAGACTAAAGGGTATTACTTCTACAACCCTAGCGAGCAGAAAGTGTTTGTGGCTCGCGAAGGTGTCTTTTTAGAAAGAGAGTGTCTTTCTGAAAAGTTAAGTGGAAGAAATATTCATCTTGAAGAAGTTGTTCCTCAAGATGAGCAACCACAAAACACTTCTACAGTAGGAGTGGGAGAAGAGATCATTTTTTAATGGGAGCTGAGAAAGAGGTAACTCCTCAAATTGTGGATGTCCCTATTCGTAGGAGTAGTAGGGCAAGTAAACCTCCTATGAGAGATCCTTTAAAGGGTTACTTAGTTCATGAAGGTCATGAAATCCTCTTATTAGATAAAGAGGAACCTACTAACTATAAGGCAGCTAAGGAGAGTTCAGATTCTGATAAATGGCTTGGAGCCATTAAATCCGAAATGGAATCCATGTAGGACAATCAAGTTTGAAACTTGGTTGACTATCCGAAGGTGCTAGACCTATCGAGTGCAAGTGGATTTATAAGATAAAGACTGACATGGAAGGCAAAGCAGTTGTTTATAAGGCTAGACTGGTTGCAAAAGGTTTTAGGAAAGTTCATGGTATTGACTATGATGAAACCTTCTCGCCAGTAGCCATGCTTAAATCCATTTGAATTATCCTAACGATAGCCTCGTATTACGACTACGAGATTTGGAAAATGGATGTCAAAATCGCATTTCTAAATGGGTAATTAGAAGAGGAAGTGTATATGACACAACCTGAGGGTTTTGTGGATCCTAGTTGCCCTAGGAAGGTATGCAGGCTTCTTAAATCCATTTATGGACTGAAGCAAGCATCCCGCAGTTGGAATATTTGTTTTGATGATGTAATCAAACAGTTTGGTTTCATCAGGAATCCCGAGGAGTCTTGTGTATACAAGAAAGTTAGTAGGAGTTCCATTTGTTTTCTAGTATTGTATGTGGATGGCATTCTAATCGTAGAAAATAATGTGCCGATGCTCGAGTCTGTAAAGGCTTGGCTAAGTAGTTGTTTCTCTATGAAAGACCTTGGAGAGGCACAGTACATTTTGGGCATCCGTATCTATAGGGATAGATCAAAACGGATGATTGGACTGAGTCAGAGAACTTATATTGATAAGGTTCTTGAAAGGTTCAACATGGTAAACTCTAAGAGAGGTTACCTACCCATGTCACATGGCACTTATCTTAGCAAGAAGTAGAGTCCCTCGACTCCTGATGAGCTAGAAAAGATGAGTAGAGTTCCATATGCTTCAGTTATAGGCTCTATCATGTATACCATGATTTGTACTAGGCCAGATGTCTCATGTGCTTTGAGTATGACGAGCGATTCGATCTGTCTGGTATTGACCATTGGAAGGCCGTTAAGAACATCTTGAAGTATCTTAACAGAACTAAGGATAAGTTCTTGGTTTTTGGAGGGATGCTTGAGCTATGTGTAAAGGGTTACACAGATGCTAGTTTTCAGACAGATAAAGATGACTTTCGATCTCAGTCGGGTTACATCTTTACTCTGAATGGAGGTGCTGTTAGTTGGAAGAGTTTCAAGCAAAGCACGATTGTAGATTCTACAACCGAAGCGGAGTACATTCTCTGCGTCAAGCAAAGAAAGGAAGCAATTTGGATAAGGAACTTTATTTCGAGCTTGGTGTGGTCCCCGTGTTCTTTGGACCAATTCGATTATTATGTGATAATGATGGCGCAATTGTCCAAGCAAAGGAGCCTAGGGCGCATCAGAAATCCAAACATGTGCTCCGGAAGTTTCACTTGATACGAGAGATCATAGGCAGGGGCGACGTGAAAGTATGTGAGATTGACACGAATTATAATATAGCAGATCCGTTGACTAAACCATTGTCTCAGCACATGCATGAGTTGCACGTAGCAGAGATGGGAATTAGACTTATTGCTGAATAAGTTGTATGTTTTAGTATATTGGATACTTGTATATTTATTTTGTTGGAATGTAATATACATTTTATGATTATCTATAAAAGTTGAGAACTTTATTATTACTTGATTGTGGTTTAGAGTCAAGTAATGTCCAAAATGTATTCTAGAATTTCTATATAGGTTATTAGATTTGATCTAGTAATTGAACCCTATAATGTGAACTAGATAACTTAGATTACATTTTTGTCCCTAACCAGGTAATTGAGATGGACGCTAATTACCCTTAATGGTTAGAATGTTGATTAGCTGATGATCTCGTTCATAGATCATAGGGACATTGGATGTCTAGTTAATCACGTTGATAGGAATATGAGTATTTCTATTTGGACATGACCCGTTTTAAGTATTCTTTAAGAACATGTTGTCATAAGAATAACTCAAAATGACTAGTAAATAAAATCCTTTGACCTGAGTTTCTTACTGATTCTGTATGTGAGAATTAATATTCCTTGACATAGTCAAACGCCATGCCGTAAAAGGGGACTATAAAGGTTATGCTCGGGAGTGTTATGAATTACATGACAGATAGAGGAGGGACAAGATGGGATTGTCAAACCTTCTTTAGGGTTTATATCTCAGGCCACTCGGAGAGTCGGAACTGTAAATGCATGGCCATGCTCAAATGGATTATGGGGATAATCATTTGTCTTTCCAGTTCATCTTAGAATCCGAGAAATGTTTAGACTATATAAGGATGACAAAATTTCTTACCTTATGTCTAAATGAGATAGTAATTGACAAGGATTTTAGATTCACAACTTGTTGAAACAAGTTGAGCTAGTGGGAGGCGTCCTACAACACTATTATACTTGTTTCTTGAACAAGTGGGAGATTGTTAAAAATGTTCAATAATCAAGTGGATATTTTACTAAGTCATAATATGTTACTTATAGGTGTACTATGAGACGTTAAGTTAATCGATTTGGGTAATGTTTATGTTTTAGTAGAAACCTCTAAATGTCACCGGAGCGTTATTTGATAACAGTCCGGGCTCAATATCGATTAATCCTATTGGGTCACACCTAATGTAATGTGAATATCATTTTGTGTGTGAAATTAGTTAAGACTAATTATTGTGTACATTAGTCTGGCTGAACTAGATAATATGTATGTATCTAATGAAAAGAGTTTAATTAGACTAAGTGTATGGTGTATTAAAAGGGATGTATATAAATGTTATGTAACACCCCTTAGTAATGCTCATTAGTGGTGTTTATGAAGCTTAATCATAGCTGAAATTTCAATCAAATATACATAAGATATGGGTAGAATTTTCAGTTATTTAAGTGTTATTATTGGGGCTATTATGGGAGATTTGTAACTCCCTCAATAATGGGTCATTATACCCACTAATGCTCTAGCATTGATTGAGTAGTATAGTTGAAAAGTTTTTTTTTTTTTGAGAGATAAAAAGAAGGAGTTTTCATATTATTAAGGGTTTTTTTTTTTTTCTCATTATTATTATACATACACTTAGATAAAAAAAAAAAACACAAGGGTTGTGCACACAAGATAGTTTTAGGAATCGTTCCTACAACTACGAGCTAGTACTCGGGACGTTCGTGAATCGTTGCAGGTTGGACTTTCAATAGAGGGATTTCACTTGCGGTCCTCCGTCTTAAAGTGTACCTTTGAGAATTGGATTCACGTGACAAAGGTATAATTTCTAACTATTTCTTGTTATGTTCATTACATGTCAAATAATGGATCTTGGGCATGGGTTTTAGTTTTTCCGCATGATTAATAGTTAATCATACTAATTCATAGAAATTACTAACATATTCTTCCCACAATTTCAGTGCAAGAAATTCATAATTTTTTTACTTTAATTGTGACTATGTCGGTATACTAAAAAATTATTGAACCAATTCGATATATCGATGAAATGATGGGTTCGATTAAAAGCATTGCTTTACGATTATATTTTTATTTGATCTGAATTCGAAAATTTATTTAGAGTAGAAGAAAATTGTTGGAATTTTGGGAATGATGCATCATTATAAGTGGAGTGTGGACTTTGTAGTTCACCTTTGCTAGTGTGTTACACTGTGCCTAATGCGTTGCAGCAGTGGTATCGGCGTCTATGGAGACTCGTTTCACCAAATACCAATGGAATTTTGGGATTAATTCAAAATCCAAAATCTAATTTGAATATAATATAATTTAAATTATTTGTCGAAAAGTTTGAACTCGAAGTCAAAAAATAACATATATTCAAACTAGAAATGACACGAACAATTAATTGAAAGTCAATCAAATTCGAGATGAACAGATTTGACCAATTAAATCCAAAATGAAAAATGGAGTACATTTTAAAAGGAAATAATTACAAAAATAAAAAAGGAATGAGAAAATGGGGAGGATGTTCCTCCGCCAAATTTATATATATGCTTAAGTACAATAGGATATTATTCTCCGTATTTAATATGCTATGCTAAATGGCATCACTTGATAAAAAGGTAAAAAAGTATTTGCTAGGTCTCCATTATAAGGATGGATTCAAATCAGTCCTCAATTTACTCCTATTACTACAAAGAATCAAAAGCTAGAGATAATATTTGCAATTAAACACTGCATTTGCAGAACCATAAAAGTTTTAAAAATATTAATTTTACTGAATAGTAAATATTAAATCTGTTAGAATTTGGGCTTATTTGATTTTTTTACTAATACAAGGACTAAATTGATCCATAACAATAGTATATGGACTGATTTGAAAAACATCCCTATTCTAGAGGGACTTGAGAAAAGTTGAGGACATCATGATCATTTCTATTTTCTGTTCTCGTTAGTCCTTTGGTTTAGGGTATTTTCTAGTTGTTACGGAAAAGGACGTACACGTACTCCTTGTGGGCACCATTGTCCTTTCATCTTTTAGCTATTTTTATTTTATTTCATGAATAAAATAATTCCACTACTAAAAGCTAATTTAGAGATCTTATTATAAGATATACATTAATTATGATATAAAATAAAATTAATTAAAATATGATATAAATATAAATAAATAATATATTATTAGCCGAATACATAATCTTTTAAATTAATTTATATCATCCAAAATACACAACGTGATAATAGTAAAACACAAAATTCTTTATTTTTAACTGATAGAAATACTATTTATTTTTATCATATTATTAAATTAAATTATTATAATATTTTAATTTAAAATTATTAATTAAAAATTAAATTAAAATAAAAGTGTGATAACTACTCATTTAAAAATAATTACAATTTAAATTACAATTATTAGATAAAATTATACTGATTTTAAAATAGAGTTATTACTCTAATAAAATTCTAAACATATTAATTATCGCTAATTAATATTATAGTTAATTATGTTAATTAGCTATTATTTTGAATAATATTACTTTATATTAACTATATATATTTTAATTATATTCAATAATTCAAATAAAAAATATTATTTTATGTTAATCACTTCAATTAAAGATATAATATTTAAAATTAATTAAATAATAAAAATTTAAAATCACATGTAATGCATGTCATATTAAAATTCATTATCATAAATAATGTCATGTATCTATAATATAATAGTAATAATTTATTAAATTTATATATGAAATTTTATTTTCCTTTAACATGTTCATATTCTCAATGTATCTTTTGTTTATTAATTTAATTTTTGTATGTTTTTCATGTGGATAGACTTGACATAATTAATATTTTATTTTTATACACTTTCTCATATATATAAATATATATGAATTATTATTTTAAGAAATTATTTTATGTACCTTTTCTATCATATCATTTATGGTCACTTTATAATTATTTAATGATAATTCAGTAATTTTTTCATGTTACTGATACATTATTATTGTAATTTTTTACTCTAAACTCCGAATCTCAAACTTCGAGGTTGGAATTGGGTTCAAGGTTCAGGATAAAAGATTACCAAAATTATGTATCAATGGCATCTGAAAAATTATTGAAATGTCATTGAATAATTGGAAAGAAACCATGAATTAATGATGTGGTGGGAAATGTTCATAAAAAATTTATCTATTATTGAGTGTAAGGGTGTGGTTGATAGACTATTCAAAATTTTTATTTCATTAAAATAAAATTTTCAACATTTAATATTTTAAATGTGTTTAATAATTATTTTAATTTTCCACGAAAAGGGTTGAATAAGATAAGTGGGTAGATAACTACTTATCAATTAATTTAGAAAATATTAAGTTAATTTTATTTCATTAAAATTAAAATAAATTATCCTTTTAAAAATTAAGATATTCAAATTAACATATTAATTTTTCATCCAAAACTATCCAAAATAATATTAAAAATTAAATAAATAAATATCAATATATCAAATAATAATTAAATATTTTTCACCAAACAAATATTATATATATATAAAAGAGAGAAACCATTTAACACGTAGTAGCAGGAATACATTTGCACAGTATTTTTAAAATAAAAATTTAGAAAAGATTAGATGACATGTGCGATATTGATAGAATGATAAAATAAATAAATAAATAATAAATATTTAAAAATAATTAAGTTATTTTTTAAGAGTAAACAATTAAATAGTCATTTTATTTACTTCAATTTACATTTTATTTGTTTATATTTGAAATGTTAATTTTAGTCACTTACGTTAACGTGTTATAACATTTTAGTTACAAGATCACTTAAAATTTTTGTTTGAAATGATGATTTGACGTTACACCGTTATATTTCAGTTTACCGTGACAGCGTTAACGGCAATTAATAGCCTAGTAATTAAAATGTTACAATAAGTTAACATAAGTTACTAAAACGTAATATTTCAAACATAAATGACTAAAATATAATTTGAGATAAATAAAAGTGACTATTTTGAGAATTTACCATTTTATTAATCATATAAAGATAAGGAAAATTAAAGTAATTATTTCATTGGTTTATATGTTATTAATTTTTTAATAATATTTTTATTTAATCACAAAGCTGACGTGACCTTACCACCATTTTCATGTCTGTTTCGACACAGCTCGAGACCTGGCCTTTCTCTTCCCTGACTTCTATTTTAATTACTTTCTAGATTCTATTTAAAATATTTATTTTTAATTTTATAAACGAAATTAAAAAAATTATTACGTATTTTTTAATTTTAAAAATAATAAAATAACTGAGGAAAAGCTCAAAATGTATAAAATTATATATATATATATATATATATTAGAACTGTAAAACGACATCTATGTTGTCGTCTGTAGGCAATACATCTATGTTGTCGTCTGTAGGCAATCTCTTTCTTTATTTAAAAAATCTGCCACATTCGCTTCCACCTCCTTCCACGTGTCTTACCCTTGGATTCGTTATTAATTACACATTACGCCATCCCTACCAAGTCTCCTACCCCAATATTTTATCCTTTACAAAAATATTATATATATATATATATTTTATATTTCCGTATTTGTAATCATATTAAACTCTAAATTATATTTAAATTGAATTAACATAATTCGATTTGATTTAATTATTAATTTTTAGTTTCAAATTTTAAATTTATTTTATAAAATTAACTTTGTTTTATAATTTTTTAATATATTTCTAATTATTTAGAAAAAAAAGTAATTAATCTTCCCCTTCATGTCATCATAAGATTCCCTTTAAAATCAAACGTATAGGAATAAACTTTCTAAAAAAAAAAAAACCAAAGAAAAAACCCTAGTCCTTTCCGTTGCATATAACCCCACTCCCCTTCTTCATAAGCCTATGGTGTATAAATAAAGGTAATGAATTTACATGTTTGCTATGGATTATCAACCATGACTAAACTCCTTCTTTACTCATCACTCCCTATTTTCATACAATCCTTAGCAAAGAACCCTTGGCCTTTCCCTTGTTCTTCCTTATAATACAACCCTTTTCTTTTATAATCTCTTAGGGTTTTTATTTTTTATCATCACCTTTGTTGAAGAAATGGGTAATGGTGAGAAAAATTCAAGGAACTTTCATTTACACATACCCCACCTTCATCATCATCATCAAGGGAAGAAGCAAGCAAAGGGTGTGCCAAAAGGGTGTTTGGCTATCAAAGTAGGACCAAAAGAAGAAGAACAACAAAGGTTTGTGGTGCCGGTTTTGTATTTTAATCATCCTTTGTTCATGCAATTGTTGAAAGAAGCTGAGGAAGAGTATGGGTTTGAGCAGAAGGGTATGATTACCATCCCTTGTCATGTAGAAGAGTTTAGGAATGTTCGTGGGTTGATTGATGGTGAAAAGTCACTTCATCATCATCATCACCATCACCATCACCATCATGTTGGGTGTTTTAGGGTTTGATGAAAAGAAGGGGAAAAAAGTTGTTATTAACACCTCAAATGAAGAAAGAAAAAGGGTTTTTATGGTTTTGCAAGTGCCAAACAATACTTGACCAACTTAACCATAAATGAAATACGTTTGATTGTTAATTATTAGTGTATTAGTTTTGTAAATTTATGAGTGTTTTCTTTTAATTTGAGAGAGATAAAATTGTAAATTGATGACTTGGTTAATACGAATATTTTATCAGTACTCCACCAGTAATTCGGTTCATAGTTAATTGTCCCTTAATTAATGGTCCCATATATATTTGGTTGGTGAATAAATGGGGATGATTATAAAAAAGATAATATGATAGACAAAGGTTGATCATAATTGTGTAGTGCTTTAATTAATTTGTTAGTATTTTTGTTTGGGACCATAATGATTAAGGAGGTGGAGCAAATGCCCATTTTTTTGTTCTTTCTATCCATTTATATTTATTTTTTCAATGTTAAAGATGAAAACAAAGTGAAGACAAGGTCCATTGGTAGGGACATGATTGCTTTAAGTTTTTGAAATATTGAGCACTATAAATGTGGAAATCAGTCTAAGCCATCATGGATTTAAAGTATACCAAAAATATTCTTTTAACAATTTAGTCCTACATGGTGGCTTTAAAATTCTTTTGATTTCATTTAAAAAAATGGGATAATTATGAAGGTAAAATTAATTTTGGATGAAAATTTCAATATTCATAGTTGCCGAGATTGAGAAGAGGTAGGAATTGAAAGCAAGTCAAAATTAGAGTATGGACCATATTCACGAAATCCGGAGTCAATGGTAATTAATTCCTTGAAATAAATGCAAAACTTAAAGCTTCGGTGATTCGAATCATAAATATTTTGATATCCATAAATAAAATTTTGGATTCCAATAAAAATTTTATGCTACTTTACGTCATCAATTTTGTAATAAATTCTTCTAAGAATTATCTGTGTTGATTCAATTCGTTCTTGTTAATATAAGAAGATATAAATTTAAATGTTTTAAAATATATTATCTTTTATTTATAAGTTAAAAAATTATAAATGATTTTAAATTTAATATAAAGCAAAAAATATTTGTGGGTGTTAGTGAATGAATAAAGATAGGTGATGGGAATTGAAAGAGATGTCGAGAGAGAGAGAGAGAGTCAGTAAATGGACGGTGGGTTCAATTAATACCCCTCCCCCTGTTTTTGGGGTTTAGTTATATGTAACTCCTTTGGTTCATCCTAAGGGTTCTTTTTAGGGTTTATATATTTTTTCATACTTCAATTTTGTTTTAATGTTGGGATTAAAATATATCGTAAGTTTATGTTTTTTTTAAATTTGAAAATTAATTATTATATTTTTATCTTTAGAAATTTAATCTTTTATTTTTTAATTTTAAAATTTAAGTTTAATAATTCTTATTTTTTCTAAAACAATTAGGTTCATCGTAATGTCATAAGTGAGGGTTTTTCTTTTTAAAAATTAAAATGTTACACTAATAAATTTAATAAAAATTAACGTTATTAACAATTAAACTTAAATTTTAAAATGTGAAAATAAAAGGACTAAAGTTTTAAAAATAAAAGTACATGGACTAAATTTTAAAATTTTAAAGAATACATAAGCAACGCTTAATCTAGCACATGAATTGTAAATTTCAAAATTAAAGGTGTAAAGGAACTAAGATAAATTGAAAATACTGACTAAATTTAGATACATAATAAAAAACTAATAGCATAATTTAACTAATATCATTTGAGTCAAGACTAAAATATTAAAATTTAATAAATATAGAAATTAAAATTTACTAATTTGAAAAATATTAAAATTAAATCTATAATAGATACTAAAATTTTATTTTTTCTATGTTTTCTGTAGGGCACACACATCTGCATGCCCTCAAAACCAGACATTATAGGGAATTTACAAAGGCCATTTGGGCCTTCGAGGTGGTGGAATTTGACTTCCAAATTGTGGTTTATATTTTAAATTTATTAAATTTTAAAATATTTCAATTAAATCCTAAAATACTAAAATTGTATCGATCGAATCTTTCTATCAGCATTATCATTAGCTTAGACATTAATTGTAAACACATTTATATTTATTGTGTGGGCAGCATAAATTTGACGTGTTAAAAAATAGTTTTCCTTAATTTTATTGACACTATCTATTTAACAAGTTAGATCTATTTTGTGTAGGCTCAATATTATATTTGAATTGAGATTTAATGCTTAGAGTGACATTCAAGTTAAAAAAAAGAGACTTGATTGATAAAATCGTAATATTTTAAAAACTCAATTAGAATATTTTGAAATTTAGAGGTTAATTTAAAATATAATAAAAGTTTGAGGACATTTTATGAGTTAACCTTACTTTTAATTTAAAAAAAAGGTTATTGCCAATTCAAACTAAATCCTCATTAAATTAAATTTTATGGAGTATTTCAAATTGTTTTAATTAATAGAGGCTTGTGGAGGATTGCATTAAATTTTTAAAAAAAAAGTAAAAAGAAAAGAGAGAGGCATTATTCTAGCTATATAGCTGACCAAATGTTATATATCAAACTAAGTCGTTATTAAATTAAAAATTATTTTGTAACAACTTACAAAGTTTATCATGAAGATGATGTGATTTATGAAGTCATTCAAAATGTACGTATGGGATTAAATTTAAGATTAATAAGCCATTCATGATGCTATAGAGGTATCCAATTGGGACATTAAGATTGGTTCCATGCATGAACTAACATAGTTTTTTAATTGCAAGTTTCAAAATCGGGTAATGAATAATTAACAATTGGGCATTCGTTTTCTGTGATTAGAACCAAGAATTTTGTATGAAACATGCCAATAGGTCAAACAATAAATCAACTTTCTTGGTTGAGTATAAACTTTGCTTCAACGTTTCATTTTCTTTGATTTCACACCTTGATTATGAAATGATAAATGTGTCTCATACGTGAATTTTGATTTTATATAATTTTATTTATGAAATTTTGATTTGATCCAATTCTCACTAATTATTAACACAATTATCAATATAACATCATTTTATATTTATATATTGCATACACATATAATTATATTTATCAAATATAAAAATAAAACGATGTATTTATTTCTTTAAATGTATATGATTGAATTAAAAGTAAAGTTTCATGTATACATTTGAACCATAACTAAAGTTTAATGTGTATAATTATACCAAATCTAAGTTCATGTATCAAATTACACATTGAATCAAAGTTCATGTATAATTTTCAGATTTATCCTTGCTAAAAAGGGTAATTAATTATTTGATACACCGCCAATGATATTTTTAGACTCTACAAACGGGTTGACATTTAAATATATATTTTTTATTATATCTATAAAATACTTGTCACATCCTAAATTCACTTATGAAGTTTGAAAAACTCTATAGCAGCATACGAGATAATTTTCCATTAAAAATATATTAAAAAACAATATAATTGTGCACTCCAATAATTGGCTTAGTGACCAAGGGTCGTTTACTTATAGGACTTATCTGGGTTCGAGCCTTCAAAAGAGTAAGTGCTATTTGGACAACTTCCTTTAAACGTAATGTATATGTGTGTGATAATTGATCATTTTTTATCTTTTTCTTTGAACAATTTCATTATAGGTTCTGATCATATTTGCTCTTTTTGACACAATACTTAGAACTGCTTATAAGCCCTGCCCAACACAAAATAAGAGGATAATGAGTTTTAACACACTCAAACCCACATCCTCCTGCATTAACAACAATATTCATATCAAATTTAAAATAGTGTGTAAATACTAATTAACTCTCTAATTTTACAGTTAAAAAAACATATAATTTCTATGGAGATAAAAGATAACAGTTCGTTTAGCTGTAAATGTTTAAAATTTCATTACATTGAGCACTGAATATTCCCTGTGGGCTGATTTGTCCCAAATTCTATTTTTTTTTAATACTTTCTTTCCTTTTCTGTGTTTTATGCCGGTGGGCAGCTATGATTAAATTGTTAATTAAACCCTAATTCATCATTAAATATTTTGGAATTTTCTACACTAGAGTTGACCAAATTAAGAAATAATGTAATACGAAACAAATTAAGATTTTTAATTCATTTAATTAGAAAGAACGTTTTTTTTTCTTCAGGCCAATGCAAAAGAGGTTTAGGCTTGAAAGAAACACATGGAATGCTAATCATTGGCTAGCAATAAGTGCAGGGGCGAATTTCGGGGTGGCACGGCCCCGGTCCTCCTAAAATATAAAATTACTATTTAAGTTCTTGAGATTTTTAAAAATTTAAATTAGTAAAAGTAAAATTACACTTTGACCCCTTAAAATTATAAAAATCAATTTAATCCTTTAAAAATTATAAATATATAAACTATAAAAAATTAAAATTTCATCCGGGCCCCCTAAAAAATTGTTCTAACTTCACCCCTGTGGTCACTCAATTCTTGGCTATATTTGCGAGATGAATTTGAAATTTTCAACCTTAAATTTGACTCTCACCATATATAAATTATAAATTATATGTAGGTTAATTGCTTAGTTGAGTTAATTTAAAGTGAGATTATTAGTGTCTGTAATTACAAATTTAAATTTTATATATTCCTTTTATCCTTTGTTTACCTTTTAAATTTATTGCTTAATTAAGTAAATTTGATACTAAGAAATCGGCTATGAAAAATCGGATTTTCCCATACGCAAAATTCGAACTTAAGATTATAATGAAAGAGCATTGAATTCACTTAACGATTATTTGTGTTTGACAAAGATTAAAATATGTTATAAATTTTAAACTCTCCACAAATTTGGAATTCAATCTTTATAATTTTATTTTAAGGAATTTAGTCCTACCTTTCAGATTACAAAATTTTGTTTATACGGTTAAATTTATTGGTGTGACATTTTAAAATAAAAATATAACTAAAAAACGATGTTGAATTAACAAAACAATTTTAACGGTATTAACAATTGGATTTAAATTTTGAAATCTAAAAATAAAAATACAAAGATTAAACTTCAAATTTATAAAGAATAGAGAGATTTATATCATATGTTAACCAAATATATAAATTCCGGAAAGTTAGGGGAATTTATTTTCTAAAAGCTGTTGGTATGCCAAATCCAGCCGTTGTCCAGTGCAATTGATGTGAAATTGTTCACAAGACCACAATATTACTACACTATTCAAATCATGATCATCATATCCTCTTAAACTTTTTTTATTAAATATAGAAATTTTGTATATTGCATCCAACTAAAACTGTTTGAGCATGGTGATACCTTGTCCGATCATCGGAGTTGTAGCCGAGTTGTGTTGGAGAATATAAAAATATGCAATGCTTTTGCATTCGAGAGAAAAAAGAGAGACCCATAGTGACTTTGTTCAGGGCCGCTCCTTTTGGAAGTGATAAAATTGGACTTACAGCAATGATGCCCACGGAGTTGGCATTAGTGGCTGAGGTTGAGAATGATGAACTCCCATGGGAGATTTGAAAGTATTGTTACTGATATTACAAAGGTTTGTTCAAGACTTGTCAAGTTTATCTCAGGTTTGGGCCGAAAAGAACCAGTCAAGGCCTATACCAATAGCTCTGAGTTTCGAACGAAGTAGTTCGATGCGATAAATGCATTGTTTTTCTCTCAAGACTAATACGTACTTATACCAATTTAATTCACACATGCAACCGATACAAAGTGAAATTTTCACCAATGCGAAAAAGAAACTAAATGTACGATTTTACTACTGGAATATACAAGCCTCACCGGTTTCAAATTCACCGTCAAAGCCATCCACACCAAAAAAATAAATCATGTGTAAAATTTATACCACCGTGTATCAAATATTAACCTATATTTGTATTATATTGTACAAATACTAAAAAGCTATATATATTGAAATTATTATATTTATCAATAAAATATAAATATATAATTAAATTAAAACAGCACAATGTTAACATAACAATTTGAAACGAATTTGGATTAGCTTACATGCTTAAATATTTTCAACATCGATAATAACACGTTCCGTAATCCCGTCTTGGTCTATTGCTATCCCTATCAAATAACATCTTTTCTCTTGAAAATATTTTTCTAGCTGCTCACTTCCATATATTACCTAAACATTCCGTTTTTTTAACATAAAATAAACGTACCACATTATAAATTAAAGTAATTCATCATTGATAATCTATACCAAAATCGAAGCCATTTTAACAGAGAGAGACATATATTATATGGGTGTTACAATATGCTCCACTTATCAGCCAAAGCTTCAGTAATCCTTGCAATGCACATTGCAGCACTTAGCGGATAACCGGAAACTGCAATAAGAAATAAAACCATATAAGACAATGATTGTAGGTCTTGTCCCCTTAAGCATGATAAAAAACAAATTTCATGCTTGTAAAATGTAAGTCTTAGATATTGTAATAAAGCTTGGATTTGGATAATCGTCAACTACAAGTATGGTTCCAGCAAGTGCATATTCTTGGAGAATCATACACCTATATCTATATCCAATATAAGTAAGCATTGGTAATTTAGCTTTCGTCTATCTTATTGCCTTAGCTTGCTCAATTCAATGGTTCTTATGGGATTCGAGGGTTACTAATCAATATCCTTGAAATCTTCGCAACACAATCTAACAAACATACAGATAAGAATGTGGAACTTACTCGCTATAAAATCATCTATATAATCTACCTCTATTTTCCCATGGGCCATTGCACCCACCTGAAAAAAATGCACAGAGATATGATAAGGAAGCGATTATAAATAAAGAGAGAAGGATCGTATGTCACACAAGACTTACCACAAAAACAAGATTCACATCATCACCAACAGCATCTACGTATTTCCTCATTTTAACTAATTTGTCTGAGCTATATGAGAAACCTGATGTCAAGAAAAAGAACTTGAGTTCCGGAAACAACGGATTTTTACAGACAACATGAGAAACAACAATCAAAGTCAAACCCACCTATTTTGCGAGAGTTGACAGGAAAGTAATTGGTTACGGGATTCTTTATCACTCGTAAAAGCTTTTCACGCTTGCCAACGGCAGTTATATTTAGTTTTTGTAGCAGTTGCACTGCATGATTGTTAAATAGTCAACAAGAAACAGACTGGTAAGAGTTTCAAAATGCAGCAGAAGAGACTAAATCTCAGCCATGATAACTTACACATAATACCAGAGAACCGCTTATATGTTCTTGGAATTCTAACATGAGGTTTAACTTCAAAAAGTACACCTTTCTCAGTTCTAACATACACAGCTTGCAATCTCCCAGCCTTATTGACTGGACTATCTAGAATCGACAGTAGAGCCTAGAGGGAAATGACAGAAATAGCAGTTAGTTCATCACAGTTTTAACAAACGAGGATCAAGAATGCAGTATCAATTAATTCATCATAGTTTTAACAAAAGAAATATAAAGATAGCAATAAATAACAAAAAAGGAGGAAAATAACCTGATGTGTTATGTCAGGTCTGTAATCAGCAGGATTCTTGTTATTTTTCCGCAAGAAATTGGCATGATCATCTGAGTTCAAGAGTTGAAAACTCTGTAACAATTTACAACCAACAAGATAAATTACAGATGAAAACCAAACTTCTTTAATGAAAATTATCAATTAAAAACTACAAAAACTCGCACTAGTAAAGCATTAAGCACATTACGAAGTCCACGTTCCATATACCTTTCCAACTTTAGCAACTTCCAATGAAGCCTTCTCAAGAACAAAAATGACCCCATTTTTGTTATTCTTTTCATCAGAGGGGGCAATTGGGATTCCCACAAGTTCATCTGTTCCAGCTTCACCTCCTTCCTCTTCTTCTTTACCTTCGACTTCCTCTGTTGGCTTTTCAATAGCAGCTCGTTTTGCTGGTTCTTTCTCTTCTTCTTCTTCTACTTGTTCTTCATGTTCTTGTTCTCCTTTATCATACTTCTCGCCTCTGTTCTTCCGTTTCTTCCCTTTAATAGCATACGGTCGTACCATTTTATCGGCTTGAAATATTATTTATCCTTTGAATAAGAAGCAACATAGTAAAAGATAACACTACATTAGATTAAGAAAATAATAAGCTTTTTTGGTGGAATTACTTTCATTGCTATTTTAAGAACCCAATGCTACATTAGATTAGGACAACAATTGAATTTAAAAAACAAATAGCACAACTCCTATTCAAAGTTAGCTACTCGAAATTCGGTTCAAGCTCTCTGCTCGAGAAACAATCCCTGCTTGATGAGTATCGTATACTAATTTTCCAATAATCAAACTCCAGTTTGAACTGGAAATTAAGCTTTTGCATATACAAGAAAAAAATTATATCAATTAAATTTAATAAACAAAAAAAACTCAAGAGGGTATAATGATCATAGTCCACATAGTGGTGCGTAGCGGTGTGTCGGCCGCTTTTTCTTGCGGTGGCGGCGCCTTCCACCACGCGAAAGACCTCAATAGCTGTGTGAAGAAATAAAACAAAGCAGAAAAGAATGGGAAAAAATTATAAAAGAGAAGTCACGAAACAACTTACAGTGGGCACCGGCGAAGAGGGCGTAAACCGATCGACGGACGCGGGAGGCGTTCAAGGACGGCGATGGGTTCTGTTTAAGCGACGGCTGTGAGAAAAAGAGCGAATAGGTAGAAGGGAACCCTACAAGGTTTCTGACTTTAGTTTTAATTTGTTCAAAATTTTATTTTGGTTAAATTTCTTATTAGTCCCTGTTTTATACAGAAGTTGAGATTTAGCTCCTATATTTTAAAAATTAAAAATCAATCTTATTTTTTTATTTAAAAATCCTAATCAAATTATCACCCCCATTGATTGTTTTCGTTAAAGTGTGCCAAAAGAAACTTTAAGGATCAAAGTGAAAAAGGGTATACATTGGGGACTAAAGTGTACATTAAGCCATAAATTTAATATGATATAAACATACTCCCGTTCATTCACGGGCTTTAGACGGCTATAAAAACTAAAACTCTAGCGTGCCTCCCTCTTGCTCTTCTCTTGGGCCGAGCAGAAGCTTGTGAACTCCATTTTTATTTGGTTTGAAGTAGGGGTGAGTAAAACTCGATTCGACTCAAAAAATTAAAAAAAATTTGAATTTAGAGTTAAACGAATTGAATTATTCGAGTTAATCGAGTTATTCGAGTCAACTCGAATTTTTTTTCCAATTTCGAGTTTGAATCTAGTTAAGTTTTCGAATTCGAATAACTCGAATAATTTGAATATTAAAATATAATATTTTATATTTTTACCTCAAACTCCCAAACCTTTTTACATTTCCCTCAAAATTTTTACTCCTTCTCACTTTTCCCCCAATATTTTTATTCCCCTCCCATCCCAACCCTCCAATCTACCCAAAATCCATTTCCCACCAAAATTTTACTCTCCTATTTACTTTTTCTCAAAATTTTACTCCAAAAACCCTCAAAACTTTTATCCCCCCAAATTTTTACTCCCCCACTTTTCCCTAAAACTTTTACTCCTTCCCATCCCACTCCCCATCTACCCCAAACCCATCCTCCCCTAAATTTTTTTTTTATATTTTCCTTCTAAAATTTTACTCCCTATTTACTTTCCCTCAAACTTTTATTCCCTAAAATTTTTTATTTTTCCCTTAAACTTTTACTTCTCACCTTTTACCCTCAAATAAAAATCAAAATTATCTAAAAAATCACTAAACATAAATAACAATAATTTTATTTATATCTACTATTTATATTATTAAATTAAATTTTACATTTTATATTATTTATATTATTGAATTGTTTAGTCATATTGAATATTTATATTAAAATTGAATTATTAATTATGCCATAAAATATTCAGTATTAAAATTTTATATTGGTATCAATTTCATATTTTATCTTTAAAATAACTTTTATTAAAAATTACATTTTACATTTAATATATATTTTAATTTTAAAATACATAGTGACAAGAATCAAGATAATTGAAATAACTAAGCAAGCAAATAAGCTAACCCGTATATAAAAGATTAATAAATAAATTATGATGTGATGAAAGTTAATAAAAATTTGATTAAGGTGGACAAATTTTATTACGATGGGTGATAGTGGTTACAAGAACCCTAAATTATTTTTTAAAATTTAACTCGAACAAATATATTCGATTCGATTCGATTCGAATTCCATCTCACTCGACTCGATTCGAGAAAATTTCAAATCAAATTAGGATGATAAAATATGATTCGTCAACTCGATTAATTCAAAATTTTTTTATTCGATTCGATTCGATTCGATCGAACGCTCACCCTTAGTTTGAAGGAAAAAGAGGTACTAAACTGAAACCTGTGAGCGTTCTTCCTGTTTTCAGTTCTGATTACTGTATTTTATTGTTAATTTCTAAGCCTCTGCTACAAGTTGTCTTATTTTATTGAATATCATATCTAAGTTGATTTGCATACCTATTAACCTGTGTGGGTTTTTGTTGAGGGCTTTTATATTATTTTCTAGAAAATTGAATCTGTTTGTAACTCTTCTTTTAAATTTGCTTGGGGTTTTTTTTCTTGAATCTAAGGAAAATAATCTCATGAACATATCTGTGTTTGATTTATTTGGCGGAAAACTAACCCTTAATCAGATGTCTATTAAGCAACGATTTCAAATTGTTGTCAAAATCCTTTTCATTTAACCTAACTCGTCTTTGTTTTGCTGCAGGTCAATAGTAAAAATGGTTCAATATAATTTCAAGAAAATCACTGTTGTACCAAATGGGAAGGACTTCATAGATATTATTCTCTCACGTACCCAACGGCAAACTCCAACTGTTGTCCACAAAGGGTATGCGATTTCCCGTCTCCGCCAGTTCTATATGCGTAAAGTCAAATACACCCAGCAGAATTTTCATGAGAAGCTTTCGACAATAATTGATGAGTTCCCTCGCCTTGATGATATCCATCCATTTTATGGTGATCTTCTTCATGTTCTCTATAACAAGGATCACTACAAGCTTGCTCTTGGCCAGATAAATACTGCCAGGAATCTCATTAGCAAGATTGCTAAAGATTATGTCAGGCTATTAAAGTATGGTGACTCGCTATATCGGTGCAAGTCGCTAAAGGTTGCTGCACTTGGTTGTATGTGGACTGTCATAAAGAGGATTGGTCCTAGTCTACCTTGAGCAGATTAGGCAACATATGGCAAGGTTGCCATCTATTGATCCTATTACTTGAACCATGTTGATTTGTGGGTACTCTAATGTTGGTAAGAGTTCATTTATGAAAAAAATCACGAGGACTGACGTGGATGTCCAACCTTATGCTTTCACTACCAAGTCACTCTTTGTGGGTCATACAAATTACAAGTACCTTAGATATCAAGTAATTGATACACCTGGAATTTTGGACAGGCCATTTGAAGATCGAAATATTATTGAGATTTGCAGCATTACAGCATTGGCTCACCTACGAGCTGCAGTGTTGTTCTTTTTGGATATATCTGGGTCATGTGGGTACAGCATTGCCCAGCAAGCAGCTCTTTTTCACAGCATTAAATCTCTCTTTATGAACAATCCCTTGATTATTGTTTGCAATAAGACTGATTTGCAGCCATTGGATGGCATATCTGAGGAAGACAGGAAATTGGTCATGGAGATGAAAGCTGAAGCCATGAAGACTGTGATTGGTCAAGGAGGTGAGCCTACAAATGAAGAAGGGGTGCTATTGACTATGAGCACTCTGACCGAGGATGGAGTGATTGCTGTGAAGAATGCAGCTTGTGAAAGGTTACTGAATCAGAGGGTAGAGTTGAAGATGAAATCGAAAAAAATAAATGACTGCCTTAA
The DNA here is from genome assembly GCA_025506655.1 of Gossypium rotundifolium. Lineage (NCBI taxonomy): Eukaryota > Viridiplantae > Streptophyta > Magnoliopsida > Malvales > Malvaceae > Gossypium > Gossypium rotundifolium. The sequence goes on along the minus strand of CP106733.1, from coordinate 32,810,929 downwards.
TAGGTTTCATGTTGCATTACCAAAGCCACGTGATCAAAAGGAACGGCCAGCTTGCATACCCCAGGCAGTTTTGGAAACTAAAGCCAAGCAAGAAGCAGAGAAAGAAAAGAGGAAAACTGAAAAGGATTTGGAGGATGAGAATGGTGGTGCTGGTGTGTATTCTGCTAGTTTGAGGAAGAACTATATATTGTCAAATGATGAATGGAAAGAGGACATAATGCCTGAAATTCTTGATGGTCACAATGTGTACGATTTCATTGACCCTGATATCTTGTTAAGGCTTGAAGAGTTGGAGCGTGAAGAGGGTCTTCGACAAGAAGAGGAGGAAGGTGATGACTTTGAAATGGATGGCCAAGAATTATCCCCAGAAGAGCAAGAAGCACTGGCTGAGATCAGGAAAAAGAAGAGCTTGCTTATTCAACAGCAGAGGATGAAGAAAAGCACTGCAGAAAGTCCGGCCTGTTGTACCAAGAAAGTTCGACACAGATAGAAAGTTCACAACAGAGAGGATGGGCCGGCAGCTATCTTCTTTGGGGCTGGATCCCTCTATTGCAATTACTCGTGCTCGTAGCAAGTCAAGAGGCCGGAAAAGGGAGCGATCAGTTGATAGGAGAGAGGGTGATGATGGAGATGCTATGGATATAGATGACAACCAAGCAAGCAAAATGCTCCGTCTAAGGTCTACATCTCGGTCAAGGTCACGATCACGACCTCCTAGTGAAGTTGTACCGGGAGAGGGCTTGAAGGATTCTGCTCAGAAGGTAAAGGCTATTAAATTGGCCAAGAAATCTGTGTTAAAGAGGAACAAGAATGCTCCGCGTGGAGAGGCTGATAGAGTTATTCCCACATTGAAACCAAAGCATCTGTTCTCTTGAAAACGTTCCATTGGAAAAACTCAAAGGCGATAAGAATTGTAAGTTATTCCTAGTTCTGTTGCCCTTCATTGAATGATGCGCCATCAACCATGCATTCTCTGTGCTTAGTCTTTCTCAATCCGGAGACAGAAACTTGAATAACTCTATCCTGTGGTTATTTGTTATAATGATAGTTTGAATGTGGATGAATATGAGAGAGATAATTAGGACTTGATGTATGAATTTGTTTTCTATTTGTTTACCAGCTAAAGATGGTTAGTTTGATTTTGTTTTGCAGGGTATCAGATTATTGGGGAGAGAAGATTTTATTTGGTCGTTTGTTTGTTTTTTGGTTGGATTATGGCTGTCAAAACTATTTTTTCGGAATCGACTTTTTATTTTAAAGTGAAAACAAAAATGGGAGTCATTGCTAATCTTTTTTATTAGGTGTGATCGAGTTATCTCGTAATTTGACCATTTTAAAAAACAGTTTTGATTTACTAAAACAGCGATTTTGGTCTACAAAATTTAGTAAAACGGGTTCGGGAATTGCTTACGCACGAGGAAGAACTAGCGCTCTCGTAACGCTCAAAATTAGTACCTAATCGATTATTTCATGTCTTAGTGTCGAAAGTTGAAAACTTAGAAAGAGTTTAAAATATGATCATTCTTTGTATTAATGTTAATTTTACTTTAAAAAAATTTCTTAAATAAATCGAAACAAATATTAAAGAGCCTCTTGTCTCGAAATAACAAAATGTCATATTCAGTAAGTTAAGACACGACACTTTGAATTCTTGAGAATAAGTTTGTCTTTTATTTTTATTTAAATTTTAAAAGTATCTTGGTTATTTAGATTCAACTAAAAAAATTAAAACTCCATAATTTAGAGTACGACTTCTAATCTCTAAATATAAAACATTGTCTTATTTTAAGTTTTTTAATAATAACAAGTGTAATACTTAAATGATGTGTATTTTTTAATACATCAATAGACAGACAGATCTAAAGTTAATGTATAATAGTGATAAACGAAATAATATAAAATGACCATATCGATAGAATATTGAAATGATAAATAATAGGTAAATAAATAAATATTATAACAATAATAATATAACCTTAATAATAATAATAATATTAACAATCATATCATAGTAATAATAAATAAAGTAACTTAAAATAAATAAGAACATGGAAGATGCATGTTAAAAATAAATGACATGAAAATGTCAAAATTATAAAAGAAATAGTAAAGTAATAAAAGCACACTAAAAAGTCAAAATAAAATAACAATGACGATAATAAAAAATGTGCCAATAAAATCATGTGTACAATTCAATTCACTTCACGAGTATGTGTAAAAATATATATATATATATATATATATGGATACTAATAAAATAATAATAAATAAAATAATGATCATGATAATAAAGGCACAAAAAGAAAATAAAAAATAAAAAAGGCACGATAAAAGGAAAATAAAATAAAATAAAAGTTTTAAATATTGAAAAATAATAAAAAAACTAATAAATAAGTAAATAAATAAAGGACTCAATTGCAACTTAAATGGAATTAAACGGATAAATCAGAAAAATAAATAAATAAAAGACCAAATGAAAAGCGCAAAAACAAATGAGGACCAAATGGGCAAATAACCTGATCTTTTGGACACGCGACCCTTCTTCAAGTGATCAACGAACCAGGGACTAAATCGAAATACATGAAAATCATGCGATATAATCAATAAAAATTAAAAGAAAAGGATTTGGGCCCAATTGCAAACCATTCGAAAAGTGGAAGGACTGAAAGGGTAAATAGACCCTTATTCGAGTCGAATTTTGGGTCAGGGATAAAACGACGCCATTTTGGGGTTTTGGCGCCTGGAACTTAGGCCCAAAACGACTTCGTATGGATCTTCTTATAAATAATAAAAATCCAACAAAAAAAAAAATCATGTCCAGCCCTTTTTTTTAAAAACAAAACTTTCTTTCTCCCTTTTTCTCTCTCGTCCCTCTCTTCCTCCGGCCATGGCTCTGGCTATCGGCCACCGTGGCAGTCATCGGTCATCGGCAACGGCGCCGCCATCAACAATGGCCAAAGAGAAAAAAGCCTTTTTTTTGCTTTTTAATTCCCCGTTCCCAAAAATGCCATCTTTCATCGTAGATGGTGGCCTCCTCCCCACGACGGCGCAAACACGAGAAAAAAGGGTAAGATTTCGGCCTTTTTTTATTTTTGTTTATTTCTTTAAAAAACTAGTGAAAAAAAAGAAAATAAATAATAAATAAAAAGATACCAAATAAAAAAAACACCTTCGTTAGACTTTTTTTGACTTTTTTTTTTCTTTTCTTGTATTTGAATCATTGTCTTTTTTTTTTATTGCTCTCTGATAAACCGTAAAAGTAACATATTTTAACCCCATATTTAGTATGCTTTTGGATGATTTAGCCCTTGATTTATGTAAAAAGGTGCTTGTAATCCTTTCTTTTCATGTTTATACTCAGGAAAGCACTCGAGGATAAAAAGAACGCAAAATGGGCTTAAAACGGAGTAATTGGGCTTTAGCAAGCAATCAACACGGCCTGGCCCAAAGCCCACACGACTGTGCCTCACCAACTACCTAGAGCACGGCCTCAACTACGTAACACATGGTCGTGCAGCATCCATTGATCACACGGACGTGCTTGGTGATCTACATGGCGTGCCCAAATCGACAGACCTGAAGCACGGCCTGAATCTTAACTCACACGGCTATATAAACAACCCAAGGCAGACATTGAAGGGGAGCTTTTAGCAGAGGCTTTTGGCCGAAGCTTTCATTTTTTAGGGAATCACTTGAAGATAGCCAGTTGATCCATCTCAAGAAGTCGGAACTCCATTCAAGACATAGGATCTCTCCTTCAATTCCTTCAGGGGGTTCTAGGGATTTCTTATGTTTTGTTTATTCTTTACTCTTGAGATGTTTTTGTATTTAGTTATGAACTAAACCCCTCAGATACTTGAAGGGGATGAAACTTATGATGATTTTGTTATTTGATTTCTAAATTATATGATAAATACTTGGTTTGTTCTTAATTATGTTGCTTAATTCAATCTGATGTGCTTAGGTGGAGGAGGAATAGACCCTACCTAAGAGTAGATCTAGCATAATTGAGCGGAGTTGATTGGGCGCCTAGAGATAGGGTTACGAGATTTTACCAGATTAGGGTGAAACCTAATATAGGAATCCATTGATCGATTTACTGCTTCCTTAGGGGGTTATTATAAGAGAATGAGAGTTCCACTAATTAACCTAAGGTTAGACGTTATTCGCCTCGAGAGAGGGTTTAATATAGGTTAGGGAGTTTCACGAATCAAACTAAGTAAAGAAATCATATGGTTTGGGGAATAAATAATAAGTGAAGTCATAGGTGGATTCTTTCTGAGGGTATCGTCTTTATCAATTGAGTTTTCCTAAAGTCTTTCTCCAATTCAATCTTTTGTCTTTGCATTTAGTCTAAGTATTTCGTTAGTTTAATAATCCAATCACTCCATATTTTAGGCTAAATAATAGAAAGAAAGTGAGTAGTAGTACTTTTAGGTTCCCTTGGGTTCGATAAGATATTCTTGCCTGAGCTATACTACTGTTCGATAGGTGCACTTGCCTCTATCGTTGTCGTAGTTAGTCTACAGGTTTGATCACTCTTTTATAAATATTAAAACTCGACTGTTTGACATGATCAAGTTTTTGGCGTCGTTGCCGGGGACTCCTAAAATATTAAGAAAGCTCTATTTCTATTACTTTAGCCATTATCTTTATTTTTAAATTTCTCTTATTTTTATACATATATTTTTGTTTTTTTCTAAATTTCTTTTTTTCTTTTCATAGCAGGTACCTCTAGTTTATGACTAGAAGAAATCCGAGAGGACCATTAGAATACGAAAGTGACATTAAAGCTACCGCTCACAGAAATCGCAGAGAAATTAGACGAGCCCGAGACTATCAAAAAGAAGAACAATAAAGATCCAATCCTACTAAAGGGATGGACGAGAACAACCCACCAAATGTGCAAGAACAGAATGCTCCGCGTACTATGTATGATTATGCTAAACCTAATTTGACAGGAGCAAAATCTAGTATTGTTAGGCCCGCTATAGCTGCTAATAATTTTGAATTAAAGCCTAACACAATACAAATGATTCAACAATTTGTTCAATTTGATGGTTTGCGGATGAGGATCCAAACACTCATATATCTAATTTTTAGAATTCGTGATACCTTCAAAATAAATGGCATTTCGACGATGCCATACGCCTTCTGATTATTTCATTTTTCATTAAGGAACAAAGCAAAGCAGTGGTTGAACTCGTTACCACGAGGGTCAATCACCACATGGGATCAAATGACCAGAAAATTTCTTTTAAAAAATTTTCCACCAGCCAAAACGGCTAAATTTAGGAATGACATATCTTCTTTTGTTCAGAATGACGCAGAAACATTATATGATGCATGGGAAAGATACAAGGATCTCCTAAGGAGATGCCCACACCACGAATTACCTTTGTGGCTTCAAGTCCAAACTTTTTACAATGGTGTGAATTCTCCAACTAGGCAAATGATTGATTCATCAGCTGGTGGAACTTTGAACAACAAAACTCCTGAAATGACTTATGATTTTATTGAGGAGATGTTGTTGAACACCTATCAATGGCAAATTACAAGGGCTAAACCGACAAAATCAGTGGATTTTTTAACATAGACGCAATGACAATGCTGTCGACACAGGTGGAGTTAATGAATAAAAAGCTTGATAATTTATGTTCTTCATAGTGTGTACCGGTCATGCAATGCGGTTTAGTAGGAATGTGGCAAATTCTGAGTACCCACCTTACCAACCAGGAGCAGAAAACGAGCACACAAACTATATAGGTAACAATTTTAGATCTAATAATAATCCTTATAGTAACACTTACAATCCAGGTTGGAAGAACCACCCAAATTTTTTTGTGGGGAGGACAAGGAAATCAAAGGCAACAACCTCCTCCAAATTACCAAAATCAACCTTATCCACTGGAAAAGAAGCCGAGTTTTGAAGAGATTCTGAAAAAGTTCATGGTAGACACAGATGCCCGTCTCTAAAGAACTGATACAACACTTGATAACCAAGAAATATCGATCAAAGAAATCAAGGAACAAGTCGGAGAAATTACTAGGTCAGTGGGACATCTCACAAAGCTTGTTTCAGAACGTCAATAGGGACGTCTACCAAGCAACACAGAAATAAACCCAAAAGAACAGATACCAGCTATCACATCTCGAGAGGATAAAAAGGTAGACAAGCCCACCTCAGTACAAGAAACCAAGGAAGAAAAAGTTAAAATAGAGGTAGCACAAGAAAAATCGATAATTAAAGAGTACCAACCTCGAATACCTTGTCCCAAAGCATTGAAAAGAGATGATTCAGAGGAACAATTCGGTAAGTTTCTAAAACTTCTAAAGAAATTACACATTAACTTCCCTCTTCTTGAAGCTCTTTTTTAGATGCCTAACTCAAGGAGATTTTTAAGACAGCTCTTAACGAATAAACACAAAATAGATTAAGAGCACTATGTGGAACTTAACGCAACATGCTCAGCAATGCTACAAAACCGACTACCGCAGAAATTAAAAGATCCAGGAAGTTTTACGATTCCATGTTTAATTGGTAGTTTAACTATTGATAATCGTTAATGATTTAGGGCAAGTATAAATGTCATGCGTTATGCCTTTGTTTAAACGACTAGGTCTAGGAAGCCCAAACAAACTAGGATGAGTATCCAACTAGTGATAAAACTGTTAGAATTTCTAGGGGCATTATTGAAGACGTTTTAGTAAAAATCGATAAATTCATTTTCCTAGTAGATTTTGTTGTTTTACACATGGATGAGAAAAATTCAATCCCTTTAATTTTAGGAAGACCTTTTCTTGCAACTGCCAAGACTAAAATTGATGTTTCCACAGGAGAACTCATACTTCATGTAGGAGATGAATCACCAATCTTCAAGCTCTCGACTCACCAAAACAATGTAAGATGAAGGTAAGAAAGTCGTTTCAATAGATAATCAAATTATTCAAACTTCATCGCAGGAAACATCACAAAGCATCAAAACTGAGCCAACACAAAATCATACGATCAACAATTTAGAGGAGTAGAAGATACACACCAAAGAAAAGCTGGATCCACACGAAGTAAAACCTAAGTAACCACCATAAGAGCTCATAGGGACATCAAATCACTTTAAAATAAAAGATCAAGTGCTGTTAGATAAAGCTGTTCCTTACATCAGTTCAACAGAACTAAATAAAAAGGAAGAAATACTCCTTCAGGTACACGATGTTTTCCTACATGAAATAGTCGAGGTAAGCAATCCAATATTCTGCAATTTCAAGGTAAACTCTTCTCGACCTAAACTTTGTCACGAAAATAAAACTGTCAGGAAGGGGGAAAATATTCAAACCTTTAAACCTCCCTAAAATCTTTAAGGTCTAGGACAGTCTAGCTTAAGACTATAAATGAGCGCTTCTCGGGAGGCAACCCGAGTAACACATTTTATCTTTCAAAATTATTTTTTTTCTTTTCTTTCCTTTTCTCTTCTCTCTCCACATCTAAAACAAATATGCAGGTTTCTAGGCCACACGGCCTTACACACGGCCGTGCCCATGGCCGTGTGGACCACCAGAACCACCACACTGACAGGGCAGAGCCGTGCAAGTCAGTCCAACCACCCCCAACGTCACGGATCCAACCACCCACAGCACGGGCACCGATAAAAATAGCACGGTCGTGCCTCACAATCGTGCTAAGACACTGACTTATTGAGCACGGGCAGACCACGCCCGTGCAGTCCATCTGTGCTCACATCTTGGCCTTTTAGGAACGTGCGTGCAACCCAACAAAACAGGCGTGAAAGAACAAAACACCCCACAACACGACCGTGCGATACGGCCGTGTGAATCAACACACCCTCGGTACACGGGCGTGGGAACGTGCCAGATTTGAAATCCTATTTAAATCCCCACAGCCCTTCCTCTTTTTCCCATCTTCTTTCTTATTCCTTCTTTCTCTTTTCTTTTAAATTTTTCTTCCTATTCATAGAAAAGGTCCAAGACTCTTGAGCAACACAAAGATCATGCCGAAGAAATGTAAGCATCGTCTCCTCAGAAGAGACCTCAACATGGGTTCATGCCGGCAACTTCACTTAATTGATACGCCAAGGGTTTCCGAAACCTTTTCAGTTCTATTTTTCTTTTCTCGTCTCCTTTATTTTCCTTATCTATACTTCTTTTCTGCTTAATTTAATTTATTTCATATTAGTTTCTTGGTTTTAGGTTCTAAAGGTTGCTAGGGAATCACACACCACAGCCTTCGAGGTCACACCCACTTTGCAAACCATCCAACAATAAGGACTCCTTAGTCCATTAGTCTTTTCTTTCAATTTCAGTTTTCTTCTTAGTCTCTTTTTTATTTCCTTAATCTTTAAATATATTATTAGTATATTATTATTATTTCTCTAGATCTCTTGGCTATATCTTCACAGGATACCCAATTTCTTCATCTAGAAAATTACTTTTCGGTAGCCACTCCACCAGGCCCATAGAAAACACCATCACTGCCACCAAACATGCCAGGGATCATCCAGATTTCAGGGAGTATTACTTTCCCCACTTCTCTTTTTGATGTGGCATCTAATTATCATTATCTATCTTTGTACATTGAGGGCAATGTACATCTTAAGTGTAGAGGTAATAGTGCCTCACTTTTTGCATAATTCTCAAGACCCTGAAATTAGTCTTGATCTTAAGTATTTTTCATATTACTAATTAGGATAAAATTTCTAATGGTTCATGATTTTTGTCAATATGTTTTAGAATAAGTCTTAGTTAATTGTACATTGATAATTAAATTTGAAGAATACTAGAGAATCGAGCATGATAAGTTTACTTTCTAAAAATTAAAATTAATAGGTTGTTGAACCTAATTTGAGTATCACCTTGAAGTTCAAAATTTATAAGGATTGATGTCAAAACACCCATAATTTTTAGTGAGATTTTGAGCTTTATAGAGCATATATTCTTTTTCATGCTCACTGTATTGATTATGAGTGTGTTAACTTTGAACTGTTATTCTAGAACTTGTCTCGTTTATGCATGTCAAGACCACATTAATGATTTGATATACTGAGATGATAAAGGCACCTAGGTTTTAACCCGTTCACTCCACTAAAAAGCCTTCCTACAAATTAACCCTTAGTGAACCCCGTTGAATCTTTACAATTTTTTATTGACTCACCCACTAATATTAACCCAAAATCCTTTGTATTTGTTATCAACATTCCTTTGACTACCCTCTATCGAGAATTGATTTGATCAATTGCGAATTAGGTTATTTCAATCATCAAAGTTTCTTCTATTATGTTTATTTTAGTTTGTTCTTTAAAAAATCCAAGTATATTCAATATTAGTAGTATAATAAAAGAGCTTAGAGCATTTAAAACTCCAATTGTTAAAGAAAAGCTCAGATTAAAGTATTTTCAAAATTTGAGTGATGAAAATACTCTTATTATAGAGTAAATTATCAATAGTAGATATTGTTAGTTTTCATTCGATGTAAATATTCATATTTAGTTCATTATTTTTAGATTAGGTAATTAGTCAATTCAATCTCGATTATAACCTCTAATTCAAATTTGTATCCACACCTTTTAACCCTAGCCTCATTATAACCCCGATTAAAGACCTTTTGATTTGTGTATCATCTCATATACTGATGGTGGAGATTTGATTTTCAGCAAGTCTATGGGATTAACTTTTCGAGTTCGACTGAGAGTGCTTATTCTTGAACCTTAAACACCTTTGAGTGATTTGAGTGAATCTTTTGTGAAGATGTCAATCCTTGTCGGCATAATGGGAGATACCTATGTTTTCATGCTATAAAGGTATGACTTATCATAATTGAATCTTTAGGGTTCTTTGAGTTGAATTATCCATGTATAAATTATCTATGAATTATGATGAGACATTGTCGATAGGAATTATGAATTATGGAAAGTTCGTTTTAATTGTAAAGTTGAGAATTTTGCTTGAGGATAAGCAAAAGCTTAAGTGTGGGGGTATTTGATAAACCGTAAAAGTAACATATTTTAACCTCATATTTAGTATGCTTTGGGATGATTTAGCCCTTGATTTATGTAAAAAGGTGCTTTTAATCCTTTCTTTTCATGTTTATACTCAAGAAAGCACCCGAGGATAAAAAGAACGCAAAACAGGCTTAAAACGGAGTAATTGGGCTTTAATAAGCAATCAACACGGCCTGGCCTAAAGCCCACACGACCGTGCCTCGCCAATTACCTAGAGCACGGCCTCAACTACGTAACACACGGTCGTGCAACATCCATTGATCATACGGACGTGCCTGGTGATCTACATGGCCGTGCCCAAATCGACAGACCTAAAACACGGCCTGAATCCTGACTCACACGACCGTGCCCAAAACGACAGAATCGAGACACGGCCCAACCACGATTTACATGGGCTGTGTCATGGCCGTGCCCCTGTCGCGAGAGAGAGCAATTTCACTTGGATTTGGATGCTTGAAGCCAAAGAAACATACTCCTAAGTCTACTCCAACACCCTAATAGTAATTCTACTTGAAGGAGATACTTAAGAGCCAAGTATAGCATCCCAAAGGCTATATAAACAACCCAAGGCAGACATTGAAAGGGAGCTTTTAGCAGAGGCTTTTGGCCGAAGCTTTCATTTTTTAGGGAATCACTTAAAGATAGTCAGTTGATCCATCTCAAGAAGTCGGAACTCCATTCAAGACGGAGGATCTCTCCTTCAATTCCTTCAGGGGGTTCTAGGGATTTCTTATGTTTTATTTATTCTTTACTCTTAAGATGTTTTAGTATTTAGTTATGAACTAAACCCCTCAGATACCTGAAGGGATGAAACATATGATGGATTTTGTTATTTGATTTCTAAATTATATGATAAGTACTTGGTTTATTCTTAATTATGTTGCTTAATTCAATCTGATGTGCTTAGGTGGAGGAGGAATAGACCCTACCTAAGAGTAGATCTAGCATAATTGAGTAGAGTTGATCGAGCGCCTAGAGATAGGGTTACGAGATTTTGCCGGATTAGGGTGAAACCTAATATGGGAATCCATTAATAGATTTACTGCTTCCTTAGGGGGTTATTATAAGAGAACGAGAGTTCCACTAATTAACCTCAGGTTAGACGTTATTAGCCTCGAGAGAGGGTTTAATATAGGTTAGGGAGTCTCATGGATCAAGCTAAGTAAAGAAATCATATGGTTTGGGGAATAAATAATAAGTGAAGTCATAGGTGGATTCTTCCTAAGGGTATCGTCTTTATCAACTGAGTTTTCCTAAAGTCTTTCTCCAATTCAATCTTTTGTCTTTGCATTTAGTCTAAGTATTTCATTAGTTTAATAATCCAATCACTCCATATTTTAGGCTAAATAATAGAAAGAAAGTGAGTAGTAGTACTTTTAGGTTCCCTTGGGTTCGATAAGATATTTTTGCCTGAGCTATACTACTGTTCGATAGGTGCACTTGCCTCTATCGTTGTCCCAGTTAGTCTACAGGTTCGATCACTCTTTTATAAATATTAAAACTCGACTGTTTGACATAATCACTCTCGTTTGTAAAAAATTACATCGATGGATCTGGCTTTTATAGCCATTTGCATATATTCTTTTTCTTTTTCTTTCCCTGTCTCGCTACTGTTTAGCCACTGTTCTGTGTTATTTTGGTCTTTTTCAAGCCTGTGCTCGGTCAACGGAGGGTGAAGCAGACTCTTTGCTATTTTGGTGAAATGGCGGTAGCAAGGGTGCGTTATGGCCTCGAGATGAGGCACTTCGGGCGGCGTGCGTACGAAATGGAAGAGTGGCACAGAGGGGCTTAGGGTTTTGTTTTGTTTTACTAGAAATGTTTAAGTGTTGTGGGCTAGGGTTGATTTGGTTTTGGGCCATATTGGGCCATTGGAAATTTGGGTTGTAATATTTTCTATGGACTTTTTTTATTATTTTTGGACTTTATTTTTTTTTGTTTAAATTTTTGTAATTTGGGCTGGAGCAAAATTGGACCATTACAGCTGCCCCTCTTTGCTCGTTGACGTGTAACGAGAATGGAGCAAAAACCTTTAAAAGGGCCAATTTTGTCTAGTCTTGCCAAATCTCGACTTTTTTGGTGTTTCTCTTTTCCAAGTAGCCTCATTCCTACCCACTGCAAATTTAGGGATATATGAATTGTCACTTCAATCTACTCCACTGCAACTTCAGGGAGATAAGATTATTCTTCAATCTGCTCCACTGCAACTCTAGGGAGATAAGATTTATAATTTGTATCATTAATCCATTCCATTGCAACTTTAGGAAATAAGATTCACATATTCAATCTACTCCATTGCAACTTCAGGGAGATAAGATTCGCATCTTCAAATTGCTCCTCTACAACTTCAGGGAGATAAGACTTGTGGCTTCAATATGCCCCACTACAACTTCAGGGAGATAAGATTTGCCATGATAACTTCAACCTGCTCCACTACAACCTCAAGGAGATAAGACTTGTGGCTTTAGTCTGCTTCACTACAACTTCAGGAAGATTAGACTTGTTGCTTTAATCTACTCCACTACAACTTTAGGGAGATAAGATTTGTAGCTTGCAGCTTTAATCTATTCCACTGCAACTTCAGGGAAATAAGATTTGCTATCTTCAATCTGCTCCACTACAACTTCAGGGAGATAAGACTTGTAGCTTTAATCTGCTCCATTGCAACTTTAGGGAGATAAGATTTGCCATGATGACTTCAATCCATCCCATTGTAACTTCACAGGTATAGGATTTGTGGTTTTCCATTCTCTAGGGAACATGACCTGTAGAATCCATTTCATGGGCCTATATTTATGCCAAGCGATTAGGATGTTATGATCAGAATGAATTAAATGCTCCTAATTAGATGTGTATGAATGATGTTTGCATGAATGCAGAATTTTATTTTTTTCGAGAATGATCCCCTTTTAATGCTTAGGTTGACACTGCTTGTTGTTCACCAAGGTTCTATCACTGACGTATTACCCTACCTTCTTGTTCAGCTGGTATCATTAACAGAGAACCGAAGAAATAATCACCGATTTAGATTATTTTTCCAAGTATTTCCAACTCTTAAATTTGGTTAGTTCTGACTAGTGGTCTTGTTTCAGGTCCTTGTACTATTTAGAAAACTTTCAGAGTAATATGCAAGAAATCCTTTTACTTAAATATTATTAGCCCATTAATCGTTATTTCAATGAAAAAATATTTGAAAAATATTGTAACAATGGACAAGATTGAAATTTATTAGGAGTAAGACTCGAAATGAATGGATTCATTAAAGATAGCAAACGTTGCTAAAATACAAGATAAGTAAGATGAAAATAGGTGCCCCAAATATCGCAGCATGAACTTCTTTGCACAAACTTCTTGAAGACTATTTTGAGCTTGATATGTGTTTAGGAGATCTAAGGCACGTTGTTGATGCCCCAAGATGTAAAGTTTCTGCTCATTGTTGCCCCTGCGGGGAAACGACTATTTCATGCCCATTCTTTGGTCAAAATTTGAGCCACCCTTTTTGGGTTTTTAAGTTAAAATTCCTTTGGTCTCAAGATGCCCTTTACGGGTTTTCACCTTGGCCCTCCCTTTTTTTAGGTGAAATACCTCTTGTTTGAATCTGAATTCACAGGGTTGGGCAAATCTTTGCCATCCATCTCGGTCAAAATCAACGCTCCTCCGAAAAGGCTTTCTTCACCACATAAGGTTCTTTCCAATTTGGCATCCACCTTCCTATGAAGTCCTTTTGTATAGAAAAGATCTTTTTCAATACTAGGTCCCCCATGAATTCTCTAGGATGAACCTTTTTGTTGTAAGCTCGCATCATTCGCTTTTGGTACATCTGACCATGACGGATGGCTTTCAACCTTTTCTCTTTAATCAAGTTTAGCTGATCATATCAAGATTGGATCCATTCTACTTCATCCAACTTCAATTCTGCCAAAACTCGAAGATAAGGAATCTCGACTTCAATGGGTAAAACTACCTCCGTTCCATAAACCAAAGAGAAAGGCGTTGCCCCGATTGAGGTCCTGACAGATATTCGATAAGCATAGAGGGCAAATGGTAATTTCTCATACCAATCTTTATAAGTCTCAATCATTTTCCCATGATTTTCTTAATGTTCTTATTGGCTGCCTCCATCGCACCATTCATTTTTGGGCGATATGGTGATGAGTTGTGGTGTTTCATCTTGAACTGATTGTAGACTTCTGATATCATGTTGTTGTTCAAGTTTAGTGCATTATTAGATATAATCCTTTCTGGCATTCTATACCGACATATAATCTCTTTCTTTAAGAATTTGCTAACTGCCGACTTCGTGACATTGGCATAAGAAGTGGCATCTACCCACTTGGTGAAGTAATCGATGACCACAAAGATGAATCAATGCCCATTGGAAGTTTTTGGCGATATCGGCTCAATAACATCTATGCCCCACATAGAGAAAGGCCATGGAGAAGTCATGACATGAAGAGGTGAATGAGGCATATGAATTTTGTCTCCATAAATTTGGCACTTATGACATCTCTTGGTGGACATAATACAGTCCCTTTTCATGGTGGACTAATAATACTCGAATATCATGATTTGCCTGGCAATTGTAAAACCATTGGCATGTGTTCCGCAGACACCCTTGTGGACTTCTTCCAAGATTTTCTTAGCCTCGACAGCGTCTATACATCTTAGTAGTACCTGATCCTTTCTTCTTTTATATAGGATCTCCCCATCTAAGACATAATCACTGACCAATCTTCTCAACGTCCTTTTATCATTCTCAGTTTCTTGGTCAAGGTATTCACGATTCTTCACATATCGCAGTATATCATGGAACCAAAGGTGATCATCATTTTTTCTTCTTCGATGTTGTAACAATGAGCTAAAGTCTCATAAATACTCATTTGGATAGGTTTTACATCCTCTTGTTTGTTTACTTTGACCATGGAAGCTAAGGTAGCCAGGGCATTAGCCATTTGATTCTCATCTCGAGGGAGATAGCAGAAGGTGATATCATTTGGGGTCTCTCATCTCCCATTCACCTTTGAGTTGATATATCACTTGTGCAGAATCCCCATATACTTCTAGCATTTTGATCTTACATTTTATGGCTGCATGGATACCCATGATGCATTCTTCGTATTCTTCCATATTGTTCGTGCAATCAAAATCCAGTATACTAGTGAAGGGATAATGATCTCCGTTTGGAGATACCAGAACTGTCCCAATTTCATTACCCATAGCGTTTGAGGCTCCGTCAAAGTTTAGCTTCCAAGGATAACCTTCTTGAGAGTTTTCTTCATTGGTTGCAACATACATTAGATCTTCATTCGGGAAATCAAAGTTTAAAGGCTCGTAATCTTTTAGAGCTCTACTGGCTAGAAAATCTGCTATTGCACTCCCTTTTATAGCCTTCTGATTCACATAACTATATCAAATTTGGAAAGTGTAATTTGCCACTAGGCCATTCTTCTATTCAAAGTAGTCGACTCTATCATGTACTTTAGAAGGTCCAGTTTTGAGATGAGCCAAGTTGTGTGGTACAACATGTACTGTCTCAGTTTTTGGGTTGTCTAGATTAAGGCACAACACAACTTTTCAATTGACGAAGATCTTATCTCACATTCAGTAAATTTCTTACTGAGGTAATATATCGCTCTTTCTTTTCTTCCTAACTCATCATGTTGGCCAAGCATGCATCCCATGGAATTTCTAAATATTGCCAAGTACAGTATCAGTGGCTTATTTGGGCTAGGTGGCATCAGTACTGAGGCATTAAACAAGTAATGTTTGACCCTGTCAAAGGTCTTTTTCCACTATTCATCCCATACACCTGGATTATGTTTCTTAATAAGATAGAATATGGGGTCGCATTTCTCATTAGTTATGAAATGAACCGGGCAATGTAATTTAGTCTTCCTAGGAAACCTTGAACTTCTTTTTGAGTGTACGATGGAGGCAACTCTTTTATAGCCTTAACTTTATCTGGGTCAATCTCGATCCCCTTTTCACTAACTACAAATTCTAGTAATTTTGTCGACCTAGCCCTAAATGTACATTTTGCTGGATTGAGCTTCAGCTGGAATTTTCTCAATCTCAAGAATAATTTCCTCAATACTTGTACATGCTCCTTCTTTGTTCTAGATTTTGCGATCATATCATCAACATAAACTTCAATTTCTTTGTGCATCATGTCATGAAACAAGGTTACCATGACTCTTTTGTACGTTGCTCTTGTATTTTTCAGTCCAAATGTCATAACTTTATAGCAAATTATTCCCCACATGGTTATGAATGTTGTCTTTTCCACATCTTTAGGATGCATCTTAATCTGGTTATATCCAAAGAAACCATCCATGAATGAGAACAGTGAGTAACCTGCAGTAGTGTCCACTAATGTGTCAATATGAGGCAATGGGAAATTGCCTTTTGAGCTAGCTTTGTTCAAATCTCTATAGTCTACGCACATTCATATTTTCCTATCTTTTTTAGAGACAATGATAATATTAGCTACCCATTCTGTGTATTTAACAACTTGTAAGAAACTAGCATCGAATTCCTTCTTGACCTCCTCTTTTATTTTCACCAAAACATAGGGTCTCATCCTTCGGAGTTTCTGTTGAACTAGCTTACACTCTTCCTTTATGGGGAGTCGGTGTACCACGATATTAGTACTTAACTCGAGCATGTCTTGATATGACCATGCGAAGACATCCTTGAATTTTTGGAGTAACTCAATGAGGTCTCACTTTGTCTCTGCGGCAATGCAAGCTCCAATCTTTACCTCTTTTTCCTCTCCTAAGCTCACAATTTTTGCTGACTCTTTGTAAGGTAGGATTTGTTTTTCATCTTGTTCCACGTTCTCAATAAATCAGGAGATAGGTTACAGTCCCGATCATCTTCAAAATCCTGATAATCTTTCATACACATATCTTGCTCAAAAGGAGACTCTGAGTCAGTAGCAACGTTGCTCGTATCATTGATATCTGGAGACCTGTTATAGAGATGAAAAAAAATCCAAAGAATAAAAAAATCTAAGAATAATTATTTGTAAGGTATGATTATGAATGAAATGGAAATAATAAAAGAATATTTGCTCAAGATGATACGCAAAGATGCATTTTATTGAAATAAAGATGTTGGACATAAGCCTATTTCACAAAAGGATTCTTATTGCTCCTAGGCTCAGAGCAATAAGCGTGTTTTAAGCATTACTCTAAATTAGCTCTAAAAACTACATGAATATCTTCCGCAGTCCAATTGTTAAGAACACTTCCAAGTACATAGAGGTAGATGCCTGATAAATTTTTTCCCCCAATTCTTTCTTCGGATATGGTGTTGATGTTTAGATTTCCCAACATTTCTTCAGCGATTTCTTTTCTTGACATCTTTTGTTTAGGGTGAATAGTTTCTCTTGACACGAAAGTTTTGGATATATGGGGAAAGGTCATCGGTTCCCACTTGACCTCTTCCCCACTCAGTCACACTCTTCTCATTTCTTGCTTTTTCTCTAACTTTCTCCTCTTTTGCCTTACATCTGGCTTGTATCCTAAGCCAAAGTAGTCTCATTTATCTATTAGCATGGATGTCTCGACCCTCATTTAGAGGTATTTCTGAGTCCTCTTCTAGGCAAGGCTCTTTTTCCAACCATCAGCTGTAAGCCCATCCTCGTAGTTTTGGATATTTTGGGCATCGGGACCTTGTTTCATTTAATAATGAAAGTTGCATTCACAAATTCCAAAGGTCGAAAGGAACATTCTATCGCTTCATCGTCTGCCCCTATTTATGGCGCATCACTGGTTACGGATGCAATAATGTATTCTTTCACGTTTATTGTTATTAGTCAACCCTCCGTTACCAACTTTAGCTTTTGGTGCAGTGATGACGAAACTGCCCTAGCTAAGTGAATCCAAGGCCTCCCCACAAGAAATTATAAGAAGGGTTGATGTCTATCACCAAGAAGTCTACCTCATACGTATTTGGACCAATCAAAAGGGGTATCTCAATACTTTCTATCACCCTCCTTGCCATACCATCGAACGCTCTAACTATGTTTTGACATGTCTTCATGTGAGAGCTATCCACTGGTAATCTGTTCAGCGTGGATAGAGGTAAGACGTTCAGTGTAGAGCCATTGTCTATTAGCACCCCTGGCAGTGTATATCTTTTACAGTGGGTAGTGATGTCCGAGCCTTTGTAGATCACATGACTCTTGACGGTATTTTGTCGTCATTAAAGAAGATGAAGTTGTCAACACTTATATTGTTAACTAGGAGGTCTAGCTTGTTTATAGAGATATCATTAGTGACATAAGTTTCATTCAACACCTTCATCAACGCACTACGATGAGTCTCTGAGCTCAAGAGGAAGGCTAGTACTAATATGAAAGCTAGTTGTTTGTGTAGCTGTTCTACAACGCTGCACTCACTATGCTTTAAAAATTTCAAGAATTCTCTAGCATCGTTCTTAGTTACCGGCTCGTTAACAAGCGATTCAAGTCTGGCGGTCTTCTTCTTCTTTTTTCTAACCACCCAAGCTTTTCCTTTAACGGGCTCGACTCTTGTATTTGCGGGATCATAGCGCCTTCCACTGCTGCATGTAGAAACCCACATCCTGGCCTTCTTCTGAAGTGCTAATTGAGTTCTCCTATCTCGGGAAGGTCACATTGCAGTCATAATTTCAAGGAACCTTCTTGTTGTCCTTGTAGGGAAAGGCTACAGGTTTCTGGATTATGACCATTGGTGCAATTTGAACTCCAGCTTCATTTCTTCTTAGTTGTGAAATAATAACCACTGGGTGGTTGACTTTATAGACCTTCTCTGGCGACCCTTCTTCTGAGGCGCACACTTCTTCTCCTTTAGAGCCTTTGGCATATTCAAAGAATTCTAAATCCTTATTATCCATCAGATTTTGCACTAGAGTTATGAATTCAACGCACTCTTGGATCTCATGACTTTCTTCAGCATGGAACTTACAGTAGTTCCTCATCTTTTGGGTCTCTTCTCTTAATCTTGTTTGATTAATCCTCCCTCTACCAACTTTTTCCAAACTCATCTCAGTGGGGTTTTTACTTCTGCCACATCAATTTTGGTTTTTTTACCTCCACTCTCAATTTTGTGTTTATCCCTTTATCAGAATAACTGGGTAATAAATTTCCTGCCACATTAGGTCCCGATGGATCATCGAACTTCACAATGCCCATCTTAATGAACCTTTCAATCAACTTTTTAAAAGTGGTGTAGTTCTCGATTAAGTGTCCCGAGATTCTCGCGTGATACTCAGATTGAGTATTCACGTCGTACCATTTGGGGAATGGAGGTTGCATAGGTTTCAAGTAGAAATGGGATATCACATGTGCATCAAATAGACTCTGACACAACTCCCTATATGTCACCGGGATGGGTGTAAACTGGAGCCTTTTTGTATTCAGCCTTGGGTTGGATTCTTGCCTTGGGGGCCCTAGTGGCTAGTAGTTACTGTCCTTGGTAGGCCTACCGTGATTGGTTTTAAATAACCCTTGTTATATTTGCTTGCATTATTCACCTCATTTTTATTCTTTCTCGGGACTGATCTTTTGGCACTTTCCCCTTTCAATCTTACCACTTTTCACTGCATTTTCAATTATTTCACCGGATATTATTATATCTGAGAAGCTTTTAGTAGCACTTCCCAACATATGGTTGATGAACGGGGCTTTTAAAGTATTGATGAAAAGCATTGTGGTTTCTTTCTCCAGGAGAGGTGGTTGGACTTACATTGCCACCTCTCTTCATCTTTGGGCATATTGCCTGAAGTTCTCACTTTGCTTCTCTCCATATTCTAGCGTGATTCTGTCAAGTGTCATGTCCGTCACATGACTATATTGCTTCATAAAAGCTTGTGTTAAGTCTTTCCATGAATTGATTTTGGCATGGCTCAGTTGGTTGTACCATTTGGCTGCTGACCCAATCAGAATGTCTTGGAAGTAATGAATTAATAACTGGTCATTATTAACGTGTCCTATTATCTTTCAACAGAACATTGTGATGTGAGCTTCAAGACAGCTAGTCCCGTTATACTTTTCAAACTCTAGAGTTTTGAATTTTGGAGGGAGCACTAGGTCTAGGACCAAACTCAAGTCCTTGGCATCAATTCCTTAATTATAATCAGCATTTTCCATTCCTCTAAATTTTTCTTCTAACCATCTGCACCGATCTTCAAGTTGCTTCGGAAGTTCCACTCTTGTTTTTTTCATTTCTACCATATCATCTAGATTAGGAACAATAGGATTGGTTGGATTATCCCCAGGATTGGAGCCTGGACCCATTGGGTAGTTCATTAGTGCCGAAATACGGCCTGATATTGTTGGGGTTTGATAGTAACGGGTACTATTCGTGGGTACGCCTCTAGTTGTGCCTAGGAATTTATTGGGGTAAAACCCGGGGGGTTAATAGGATCATCTTTATCATCCATTGAGTTGACCACAGTGCTCTTTCCTTTTTCAAATCTTCCAGCCACCAACTGCGTCAATTGGCTTATCATACTTCTTTGGGATTCCTGTATCTGATCCCTCATATCCTGTTGTACTTTTGCTAACTATTCTTGTAGCTGCGCTAGCAACTGATCTTGCATGTATTTTTGAACCTGTTCTAGCCTTCTAATTTTTGGTCCATTACTTTGGTTTTGGCGCAAGTATTGTAACGATATTTTATTGGTAAACTCTTGTTGATTTCCAGGTTAGCTGTCATAATTTCGATTAATTAGGTTCTTTTTGTAAAACTTAATGCGTATGATGCAATGTAATGCATGGAATGAATGCAAAAGAGGTATTGACTCTGATTCAATTCTATTAGAAAAACTTTATTAGAAAAAAAATTTCTTTACATAAAACAAATTACATATATGGCTTTGCCCTAATACTCAAAGCCTTGACTTTCTTAAGAAGCCAAGCTAACTCTCGACCCTGATCTGATTCTGATTCATATTTCAAGCTTAGCACGTCAGCTTGAACTACTAGGGTTTACAAATGATCGGCCACCTCTCGTATTTGAGCCACAGCTTCACCCATGATATGGTTTCTATCCTTGACCTGACCTTGAGAATGGTGGAGTTGCTTTTTCCAATGTTTATTATTTACTTCAAGGAGTTCGACTTGGAGTTCACAATTTTTTAATGAGGTTTCAAGCTCTTCTATTTTTCCTTTCAGCTCTTCAATCTTGTTTAGGCTCGCTTTCAGCTCAATTGTGGAGTTGTGACTACGAAACTGATGAAGTGACTTTTCTAGCTTTGCCACTCGGGCTTTTAATCCGATCTTTTCACTTTGACTTTCTGAAAAACTCCTTTCTAGACCTCTTCTCGGACCTGAGCATCTTGGAACTTCCTTTCCCATCGATCAGCTTTAATATTTTCTTTTTTGATATCTTGTCACCATTGTTCTGATGTTTTTCTAGCCCAGTAGTTCTTATAGACAAACGTAACTTTTTATAATCCATTTTTCAACTGTCCAAGTCTTTCTCAACCTTGTTCTTTCTTTTCTCAATTTCTCGACTTTTAGCTTCTACACATCAAAATCTAATACTAGTTGCATCTTTTCCTCCTCCAATTGTTCTATCTTATTTCCTAGCTCCGAATTCTTCTTTTCAAAATCTTGCTTTATGATCTCTAGTTCAGACGGGATTACTTGCAAGTTTTCTTCCATTAGTCGAGTGCTTTCTTGACTTGGCATAGGGATGTTGTCATTGACTATTTTACCCCAGCACCCATCATATTCGGGGGTCATCAAGGGACTCACAGTAAATCTTTTCATTCTGCGGGTTTGGCTCCAAGTGTTAGATATTTCTCGAACCTTTTTCTTGTAGTTATCACCCTTGTATGAAAACTCACACTGAGCCAACCCTTGTGTTGCTGGTATGAACTGCCTCAATCTATACTGCCTCAATACAAGTAGAGGAATATATCCAACAGCTCCCCATATCCCAAGTAGAGGGTCCCAGACAAAGTTTCCACACCGGTACAAAATCTCATTAGGGATCATCTAAGGAGCCCTCCATTCAACATTTTTGTCTTGGAGATTTTGGAGAATCACCATCCATTTTTCTTTTGAAATATTGTCTCGCCTCAGTGTAGCCACTAATTCTTTCAATAGAGAGTAGTTCTCGGAGAATACTCGATAAGAAACATTTTCTACCTTCCAAAAGTGGCTATGAAACCATGCTAACAAAAGTTGCATACACCCAATGAACCTACCTTCACCCGTTCTCGGCATGCATTTAAAGATCTAAAAGTTTCACCAAGATTACCGGGACGGGTGTGACCCTTTTATCAAGTTGGTCAAACAAATCTAAAACTACCTCATCTACGTGCCCTAGTGCTTTGGGGAATATTACTAACTCGTAGATACTCAATGCGAAGATATCGACCCTTTTTATTTGTATCCAGGTATGCCAAAATCAAATCCCGCAAACTTTTCCAAGGGATACACTTACTATCTCTTTTTTGCTTGATCTGAGCCGCGACCCATTGCTTACTCATTCCCGTGATGCTCATTAGCTTTTTTAGGAAAGTCGGGACATTGGCGGCTCTAGAGTACTTTTTCGGCTTGAATCTTCGGGCATCGAAGCAAAGTTGTATACTCCACCACCGTAGGTACCAAATCTACCTTCCCAAAGGTAAAGCAACTGTAGGCGGGATTCCAAAATTGAACCAGAGCTCGAAACAAGTGCTTGTCCACTTTGATATCGAGTAGATAGGGCAAATCACCATAATTACAGTAACATAGCTGCTTGATTTCATCTTCCCATCGATTTCATTTTTCTTTCAACTCTTGGAGGCTATTTTGAATCACACTGATACGAGTGAAATCCCACAATTTTGACACATACCTATCCATTAGACTATCACCCTTCTCTAATTACGTTTTCTCGGACCATATTTGGACAGCCGCATTATCTTCCACTTTATCAAGAAATCCATTCTCTATGAAAAGCTCTCTATTTAGTAACTGAATGTGAATCAACACATTTTTTTATGATGAAAAGCCGTGCAATCACAGTCAAAACAAAACAAAAACAAAACAAGCTAGTACATTGCATACCAAGCTAGAATTTAAAGCAAACAAAAAATAATAAATAGAGCACCTATTCGGGTGACCACTAGGGTTTTGTGTAGTTCTACCTAGGGTAAGCTTTTAGGGCTCATTATATGCGGTTCGGTTCTAAAGCAAGAGTACTTGAACTGGCAGATTCCTTGATCTTCACCCATTATAGGCTCATACGGATCGAGTTTAGTTCAGGGGAATACATTTCCCTATGGATATATGGAGATGAAAATCTTACGAAGATATAGGTACGGATGTATCCCGAAAGCTAACCACTATCTTATACGGAGGTGAAGACCTCACGAAGGAATAGTTTCTCACTCCCATTTAAGAAGGGAAAAAATGGAACAATTATGCAAATGCAATATGTGTAAAACACACAAAAAGAAACTTTCAAACCAATAAAATAGATATACTAAATAGCTATACAACCCAAGATATCAAAACATGAAGGATGAAATGCAATAAAGGGATTGTAAATTTAAACCAAATTATTAATTTTCGACAAAAAGACCAAAAGTAATCAACTCGCGGCTTGAATCTCTTGTTCGGTCCCCAGCGGAGTCGCCAAGCTGTCGAAACCATTTTTTTTGAAATTGACTTTTTATTTTAAAGTGAAAACGAAAATGGGAGTCGCCACCAATCCTTTTTATTAGGTGTGATCGGGTCACCTCGTAATTTGATCGTTTTAATAAACAGTTTTGATTTACTAAAACGGCGATTTTGGTCTACAAATTCAGGAAAACGTGTTTGGGAGTCAGTTACACATGAGGAAGGACTAGCACCCTCGTAACTCCCAAAATTGGTACCTAATTGATTACTTCATGTCTTAGTGTCGAAAGTTGAAAACTTGGGAAGAGTTTAAAATATGATCCCTCTTTGTATTAATGTTAATTTTACTTTTAAAAAATTCTTAAATAAATCGAAACAAATATTAAAGACCCTCTAGTCTCGAGATAACAAAATGTCACATCCCGTAAGTTAGGACACGACACCTTAAATCCTCGAGAATAAGCTTGTCTTTTATTTTTTATTTAAATCTCATGTATTTGAATTTTAAAAGGATATTAGGTCATTTAGGTTCAATGAGAAAAAAAATCGAAACCCCGTAAGTTAGTACGACTTCTTGAATCTCTAAATATAAAACATTGCCTTATTTTGAATTTTTTTAATAATAACAAGTGTAATACTTAAACGATGTGTATTTTTTTTAATACATAAATGGACGGACATATCTAAACTTAATGTATAGTAGTGATAAATGAAATAATATAAAATGACAATATCGATAGAATATTGGAATGATAAATAATAGGTAAATAAATGAATACTATAACAATAATAATATAACCTTAATAATAATAATAATAATATTAACAATCATATCATAGTAATAATAAATAAAGTAACTTAAAATAAATAAGAACATGGAAGATGCATGTTAAAAATAAATGACATGAAAATGCCAAAATAATAAAATAAATAGTAAAGTAATAAAAGCACACCAAAAGTCAAAATAAAAAACAATGACGATAATAAAAATGGGTAAATATCCTATATATACAAAAAATTAGTTTATTTACAAAATGAGCGGTTTGAAGAATATTTACGAAAAGTATAGTTTCCCCCAAAAACGCGTCCACATCAACGCGTTTTTGGGGATATGCAAAGAAAGCGCCTACGGGGCGTGCTTTTGCCACATCGACAAAGCTACCGACGACGACGCGCTTTTGTCGATGTAAAAAACGTCCCCAATGACGCTGCTTTTAGCCCTTGTTTTTTAAAAAACTATTATCAAATTTTTAAAATTTACAATAAACCTTTATAAAGGCTAAAATGACGACACTATTTTTTTTAAGGTGTCATCAATTAATAATTACAAAGGAAATCTTTATATAGACCCAAAGTCTCATTTCTCTTGTTTTCTTGAGCAAAGTGGGATATGAGATATGTGTATATATAGACTCATGAATAGTTTTGCAGCTTGTTCCTAAACAATGTGGGATTCCTTCCTCTTTTAACTAACAACATGAGATGACATGCTACACTATATTTGATTTTTTTTCTACAAAATAATTTCTCTTTTTTTTTTTATATTTTGTTAACATTTTCTTATATTATAAAATTATGTTTTGAAATCTTTAATCTTGTTGCATTTTAAAATTGTTAACTTGTTGCATTTAAAATTTTATAAATTATGTTTAGCATTTTACAAAACAAGTGGAGGAGTATTCAGGCGTGGAACACCTGAAAGTGGAATTGACTTGAGAAAAAAGATAACCAACAATAGTAGCATTGATGAGAAACGTTTGATAGAGATCATGTCTAATGAACAACCTTTTCTTTCAAGAATCATTTCAGATATGATTTAGTTAGCCATTGTCCAGTAATTCCCATCCGTAATGCTTCTGCTCCAACTATCTATGCAACAGTATAGCAACCAAATCAAACATAAGTTTTTCATCAACTGTTTTTACATAGACTGATGAAGATGGGAGTTTATATTCACTTGCTAACCCAAATTCTTACCACAAAAAAACCAAACACAACAGATAAAGATTGGAATTTTGCAAGAAGATAACATGTAATATGTTAGACTTGGACAAGACACATGTTTAAAATAAAATCTTGAACTCGAAGCTAAACAGTAAAGTTATGAACTTGACATCTAACAAACAGATAGAACATGAATACAAACATACAACAAAGAAGACCTCGAGAATCAAAACACAAGAGATATAACCTATATCCAGCAAAATGGTAGGCTAGTAGCAAAGCCAATGAATTTTGGTTCAAATAAAACAAGAAACATTTTAAGTACATTATAGATGGATTGGTGATTGCATTTTGGCATTTCAAAAAGTGTTTAACATCTTTGAATTGAGAGATGCCATGATGTAATAATGACCAGTCATTTCTAAAATGCATAACATAATTTATAAAATTTTAAATGCAACAAGTTAACAATTCTAAAATGTAACAAGATTAAAGATCTCAAAATATAATTTTATAATATAAGAAAATGTTAACAAAATATAAAAAAAAGAAATTTTTTGTAAAAAAAATCAAATATAGTGTAGCATGTCATCTCATGTTGTTAGTTAAAAGAGGAATGAATCTCACATTGTTTAGGAACAAGCTGCAAAACTATTCATGAGTCTATATATACACATATCTCATATCCCACTTTGCTCAAGAAAACAAAAAAATGAGACTTTGGGTCTATATAAATATTTCCTTTGTAAGTTATATTTCCTTATTAATTAATGACACCTTAAAAAATGGTGTTGTCATTTTGAGCCTTTATAAAGGTTTATTCTCGTAAATTTTAAAAATTCGAGAATAGTTTTTAAAAAACACGGGCTAAAGCGCTACTGGGACGCATTTTTGCCACATCGAAAGCGCCTCTCGGTAGCGCTTTTTGTTGATGTGGCAAAAGCCCCCAGTGCGCGCTTATTGGCATATCCCCAAAAACGCTTGACGTGGACTCGCTTTTGGGGAAACGTATTTTCCAGTAAATATTCTTCAAACCGCCCATTTTCATGAATAAACTAATTTTTTGGTATATATGGGATATTTACCCAAAAAATGTGCCAATAAAATCATGTGTACAATCCAATTCACGAGTATATATATATATATATATATATATATATATATGGGTATACTAATAAAATAATAATAAATAAAATAATGATCCCGATAATAAAGGCACAAAAAGAAAATAAAAATAAAAAAGGCACTATAAAGGAAAATAAAATAAAATAAAAGTTTTAAATATTGAAAAAGGGTAAAAAACTAATAAATAAGTAAATAAATAAAGGACTCAATCGCAACTTAAATGGAATTAAAAGGATAAATCGGAAAAAATAAATAAATAAAAGACCAAAATGAAAAGCGTAAAAACAAATGAGGACCAAATGGGCAAATAACCCGATCTTTTGGACACGCGACCCTTCTCCAAGTGATCAGCGAACTAGAGACTAAATGGAAATACATGAAAATCATGCGATATAATCTATAAAAATTAAAAGAAAAGGATTTGGGCCCAATTGCAAACCATTCGAAAAGTGGAAGGACTGAAAGGGTAAATAGACCCTTATTTAAAACATGCGGATCCTTCGGGTTGAATCGGGTCAGATTCTGGGTCAGGGATAAAACGACACCGTTTTGGTTCCTGGAACTTAAGCCCAAAACAACGCCATATGTGTCTTCTAATAAATAATAAAAATCCAACAAAAAAATCATTTCCACCTTTTTTTTTTAAAAAAAAACCTTCTTTCTCCCATTTTCTCTCTCGTCCCTCTCTTCCTCTAGCCATGGCTCAGCTGTCGGCCATTGTGGCAGCCACCGGTCGTCGGTGACGGCGCTATCGGCCATGGTGGCTGGAGAAAAAAAAGGCATTTTTTTTACTTTTTAATTCCTCGATCCCAAAAATGCCATCTTTCATCGGAGATGGCGGCCTCCTTCTCCCCATGACGACACAAAAGCGAGAAAAAAGGGTAAGATTTCGACCCTTTTTTTATTTTTGTTTATTTCTTTAAAAAAAGTGAAAAAAAGAAAATAAATAAAAATAAAAATATCAAATAAAAAATAAATTCGTTAGACTTTTTTTATTTGCATTTTTTCTTTTCTTGTATTTGAATCACTGTCTTTTTTTGATTGCTCTCGTTTATAAAAAATTGCATCGATGGATCTAGCTTTTATAGCCATTTGCATATATTATTTTACTTTTTCTTCCCTGTCTCGCTACTGTTTAGCATGTTCTGTGTTATTTTAGTCTTCTTTTGCAGGTCTGCACTCGGTCAATGGAGGGTGAAGCAGACCCTTTGCTGTTTTGGTGAAATGGCAGCAGCAAGGGTGCCTCATGGCCTCGGGACGAGGCACCTCGGGCGGCGTGTGTGCAAAAGGTAGGAGCGGCGCAAAGGGCTTAGGGTTTTTTTGTTTTACTGGAAATGTTTAAGTGTTGTGGGCTAAGGTTGATTTGGTTTTGGGCAATACTGGGCCATTGGAAATTTGGGCTGTAATATTTTGTAATGGACTATTTTTTTTGACTTTATTATTTTTTGTTTAAATTTTTGTAATTTTGGCCAGGGCAAAATTAGGCCATTACAATGGCTATTTTATTTATGTTCCCTTTTTAGGTATGTTCAAATGATTAATTGAACCAAACTAGTATTAATCGAATTAACCGAACTTTTTAATCCTTTAATCGAATTAAATCTTAAAAAACTAAGCCCTTTCTTCGATTCCAATTTTAGAATTAATAACAATTTAACTTTAAAATCGGAAAAAAAATCATGGCAATTAGAAAACTTTGGAACCCAAATCGAAATTGCAGACACACTATAGGACTATGAGAAAGCTAGAAGATGTATTACTCAAAATTACAAGTTATATACAAATGATGATGGGTGGCTTAGCCAAAGCCCCTCAAATTCTACTATCAACATCAATTCAATTCCACGGTTTATAACATGTCTCTAGAAAGATTCAAACTACCTTAGTCTACTCTATACAAGATTATAACAATCTAGAGCTTCCGGAATATTTTAGTTTTATTCTATAAAGTTTTAGTTCTTTAAATGACCTTTTGGACTCTTCAAGAGTTTATCTAGCATCTTAGAAATTTTTGGCACTTTTTGCGAACCTTTGGTGTTTCTCTCTTCCTTCAAGGATGTTCTAGTTCTGTCGCATGTGAGGGGGCCTATTTTAGCCCCTAGTGGCAGGGGCGAAGCCAGGGGGGCTGGCATGGGCCCGGGCCCCTAAAAGGTAAAATTACTATTTAAGCCCTTAAAAATTTTAAAAATTTTAAATTAATACAGGTAAAATTGCACTTTGGCCCCCTCTAAAATTATAAAAATTCAATTTAATCTTTTACAAATTATAAAGATATAAACTATAAAAAAATTAAAATTTCATCCGCTCCCCCTAAAAAATTGTTCTGGCTTCGCCCCTGCCTAGTGGCCACTGTTCGCACCTTTGGTGGGCTTCTCCACCACGATACTTTAACTTAAAGAATAATTTACATTAGGATAATATTAAAAATTAAAGTTTTTATGCACTAATAAAAGTTTGCCACATTATCAAATTTTGAAGACATGAAGTTATTATTATGCACTCATCCATGGAGAAATTATTTTATAGACCCTTTCCACCACATTATTCATGGTCTCTTTTTAATTATTTAATAACATTTCAACAAAATTTTTCATGTCCTTTTTTATCCTAAACCCCAAACTCCAAATCTTAAATCCAAAGTATAAAACCTTGAACCCTAAACTCGAATCCCAAACCCTTGAACCATGAACCCCGACTCATAAATCGTAACCTTAAACCCTTAAACTGTAATACCCCGAAAATTTTTACAGTAAAATATTATCTTTGATATAGTAAAATAAGGAAATAAAGCGACAAAAAGGGAAGTTTTGGAGTTACGACAACATTGAGAAGTATATTATGATATATTAATTCAAGAAAGGACCAAATGGTAAAAGTGAGAAAAGTTTTGTTGCATAAGAGTAAATATTCAAAACTTGAGGGGTTAAAGCGTAAATATAAAAAAATTGAAGGACCAACAGTGAAAATATTTTAAGGAAGGAATGATCTAGAAAGTAAGGAAAATGGATGAATTAGGACCAAATTGAATAGGTAAAGAATTATGAAGGACTAAATCATAATTTTACCAAATTATGTGATGATTCAAGGATGGAATTTTAAAGATCACAAAGGGTAAAATGGTCAATTGGAAGAGGGAGAAATCTAGAAAGTAATGATGATGTTGATGATATTTTATAATTATTTAATTAGATAAATATTATTTTATTAATATTTTGATGAGATATTTTATTATTTATCATTATTTTATTATTATTTATGTAGTATATAAGGAAGGAAATATGATGAATTTTTATCATCTCTTTCCCATGCAAACCAACGTGAGAAGAAGAGAAAGAAAAGAAGTTTTCTTTTCTTTACAAATTGGTCCTTTCACCAAAAATTCACCATTTTCACTTAAAATTCAAAAGAATTTCTATAGCCATCAAGAGAGAAAGATGACAAGGAGACTATGGGGAACAAAAATATCAAGTTAGATTCAAGAAATAGAAGATGGAGGAGAGAAAATCAAGTTAAAGATTGAAATCAATAAAACAAGGTAAGAACATCAAGTTTTCAACATATTTTTAAGTTTGATATTGTGGAAAAAGCACGGAAATGGTGTTAATGTAGAGTTTTCTTATATAAGGTTTTATGTTCTTGATATGTTAGTGAAGGAAAATAAGAGAAAGTGATGGGAAATATTGTAGAGAAAGGAAATAAAGGTGTTATAAACTTGGTAATTAATATTTTGCACTAAAACAGTTTTGGACAGCAGCAGTAGTCTAGCTTTAGAAAATCACCAAAAATTGTAGAAATCGAATTAGAGGATGAATAAAATATAGAATTAAATCTTATTAGGTTTAGTTTATTATAGAATAAACTTTGTAAGTAATGGAATTGTAAATCACGAGATATAATAGGTTTTGTTAGGCAAGGTCAGAATGATTTCGGGTTCCCCTGTTCTGTATTTGTAAAATCATAAAAAATTGTATAAAAATAATTTTTGGCTTAAATTTATGTTTTTAAAATCCTGAATGAGTCTATTTTCAATAGAAACAAATGGAAACATCATCCAAATCCCGTATGAGGAGATAATTAATTTTTAGTGAAGAAGGGTCGGAACTGTCAGACATCAGAATAGGGGTAAATTTAAAGAATAAATTGTACTTATTGGATAAACAAAAAATTCTGAAAATTTTATGATAATAATATATGTGAGTCTAGTTTCAGGAAAATTAGCGGATCTTAAATTGAAATTCTGTAGCTCAAGATATAAATAATTTAGTGACTATGATGCAAATAGATAACTTTGAATAAATTTATGAGTAAATAGTGAAATCATAGATAATGTTACTTGTAAACATGTTATATAAGTTAAGGTTGTGGAATGGAGAGGAGGAGGAGGAAAATATATATGAATATTCAACTAGCATGGCTAATTTGCATGTTCTAAGCTTAGGGACTAAATTGAATAAAAGTAAAACTTTATGGGTAATTTTGTAAAATGTCAAGAAATGACCAAATTGCATGAAATTGATTATTTTATTACTTAAATTATAAAATTGAATGAAATTATTAATTTAGATCAAGATCGGATGAAAATATGTTTTAGGGATTAAATTGAAAAGTGTTGAAATTATGGAAAATTTTGATATTTCATAGAATTCATCGGCTGTTATCAATATATATGAGAATAATTAGGCTTGAAACAAGGATTAAATTACAAGAATTTTATTTTTACGAACCTAAGGATGAAATCGTCATTAATTAAAAGCTTAAGGGCAAAATGGTAATTTTTGCCTAAAGCATTAATTAAATGTATCAGAATCTGAGATGAATGAAAATGATGATCAAATTTATTAATAAAGATCCGGATAACTCAAATACGAGACTTGAACGTGGAAAAGAAAAGTCATCGGATTTGTGAAACTATAAACATGAACAAGCAATGAGATAAATTCGTGTAACTTGAATTATATTCTTAAATACTTGAAATATATTCTTATTGATATGAATATAATTTGGATATTCATTGTATGATAATTGATGAAGCATTGATATCCTTGATGAAAATGGAAAATAAATCCTGGTTGAATGAAAGGAAAATTCGATGGATCTCTGAAAAAGAATTGACGGTAAAAAGGATCTAGCAGGACGGGTGATCCTAATATAGCCCTCCCAAAGAATATGTGTGAAAAGGATCTAGCCCGGACGGGTGATCTGATATAGCCCTCGAAGAATATGTGGAAAAGGATTTAGCCGGACGAGTATCCGAATTAGGATCTCAATTTAGCCTCGACTGGTAATTGGATCCAAGCTCATAGAGTAATTGTCATTGCAGGAGATTTAGCTCGATCGGTAATCCCGACAATACTCTTTGAGCATATGTTACAGGATTTAGCTCGATGGTAATCCATTGTAAGAAATAAGGTTCATGGAGTGTGCTTTCTTCTGGGATTTAGCTCGACCGGTAATCTATTTGTAAGGATGAGGTTCATGAGTGTGCTCTCTCGGAAAAGGGTGTACCCATATATGTACGAATTGAGCGGACTTAATTGTACACTATAAGTGTACTATCGAAAAATCCATCGAAATTCGAGAAATTCAACGGATAAATATAGAAAATGGCAAGTACTTGAAATCATGAAATTAAACTTGAAATACATAGAAATAATAATTATTTGATATATTGAAATATGACATGGAAAATACATGTATGTGAAATTTGCCGATAATTATGCATATTCAAGATTATGAACTATTGCTAGAACAAATATATACTAATCTCATGAAAATGATGGTACATGAAATATTGTTATAATAAATTGAATAATTTATATTTATAAAGAAATAGCAAGAAAATGATATGGATCATGACATGTAAATATAAGACTATCTTTGATACGTTTTATAAGGAAAATTATGTATATTAGGTACTACAGCAAAACAGACTTTTAGCGGCATTTTTTTGGGCCTTTAGCGGCGTTTATAAGCGCCACAAAAAGTATTTTATGCTTTTCAAGCGCCACAAAAACGCCGCTAATACTACATGAAAATTTTTGCGGCGTTTATATATAAAAAACGCCGCTAAAGATCCCGACTTTTAGCGGCGTTTAATAAAAGCCGCTAAAAACCATGGTCTTTAGCGGCGCTTTAAAAACGCCTAAAACCATGGCCGCTAAAAACCATGGTCTTTAGCGGCGCTTTTAAAAAACGCCGCGCTAAAAGTCGGGCCTTTTTAGCTTTTTTGCCGCAAAGTAAGGCCTTTAGCGGTAAAATTTATTGAGATTTAGTGGCGCTTTTGTACAAACGACGCTAATTTGTACAAATTTAAAAAATAAATTTTTTCAATATTATACCCTCCCGCACTAAAAACCAACCAATAACAAGATATAATTCCAACGCAAAACAACAAATTTAGCATAAAAATCACAATCAATACATTAATTCTAAATGATACTTAAAATTTAATAAATTAAATGAATGATAATCGAAAATATTGTAACAAAATGTTAAATGTAATAATGTCAAAACTTCTTACAACGAAAAACTAAATGTCTAAGATGGTGGTTTCTGCATCTTTGAAACATCTCGCATCATATGTCAAGTTGGTCTTTGGAGCTCTTCGTATTTTTTGTTCGCTCTGCTAGCATCGATCTCGCCTCTGCCTCCTCGCTTGTTGCCTGCGTCTCTGTTTCTTCTTCTTGCCTCCTTGCTTGTGCTGCCAGATCCGCTTTAAGTCATTGCTAGAGTTCTTTATATTTTCTTTGAACATCGACAATTTGTCGCCTCTGCTCAACCGTGCTTTCTTGCATCCGAGCTATCTGGTTTTGTAGCCTCGAACTTCAAAGACTAGATTGACCCCGGAAGGCATGTACTTGGAGGCGGATCCAAAATATTGGGTCGGGTAACACTAGATCCTTTAAATCGAACCCGACCATACCTTTCAAGACGAAAAATATCGTGATAATTCTATTAAAAATATACTAAAGATTAGCGTAACTATCGATCGAAGGTATCGTACCTTTCGGGACCCAAAACATCGTAATAATTACATTATCAATCTCCTCAAGATTAACAGAACTATCATCAAGCGTACCGCTTCATACTCGACCTTCTTCTCCTTTAGTTTATCCTAATAAATCAACGAAAGAGTTAAAAACGAAATATATAAATAAGAAAGAATGCAACATAATTGAACATTATAAATTTAAAACTATAAACGATGAATTAAACTATTATAATTAAGCGGTAGAAATATTTATAAAAATAAAATTTTATTAAGTAGATATACCAAAATTTTCGCACTTGGATGTCATCGGAGATCCATCCTTCTTTCTATGCGTAATGTCAAAAAGTCAACGCGTCCAACTTTTGACCAAATAAGTTTCCTACATTTTAGCGTAAAAATATAATTTAATAGTATAAAGTAATTAATATTTGATGTAATTAATAAATTATAATACCTCGGCGTCACTACACAAGCAAAACTTCTAGAACTGCCTGGTGTGCGTGAATTTTTGTTTCATCTCACGCTTATTCCAACTCGCTCACGGTCCTACATAATGCAATTTGAATTATATATATAGTAAATACTATAAACCAAATAATTTATACGATTTTAGATGTACGTAATACCTCTCCTTTTTTGAATTCCAAAATCTAACTTGATCTTCCCATTGGTACCTCAACATTCCTTGGAACATTTCTTAATTTTAAATCGAGGCTTATATCTTTCTTAAAATATTATTTTTGAGCGTGCTTTTATTGTCTCTCCATTTTTACCCAATGTCTTCTTAACATAGTCATCAGAGACCTCTAAATTAAATCTAGCTTTCAAGAAAAAAGTATAAAAAGTTAATATAAATGAAAATTAAATTAAAGTATTATAAATTACATTCACGTTTTATTACCTTAATATTTTCGAGAGCCTGATTTTTGTTGGCATCAGGCATGTGATGCCATGATTCGTAGTTAATGGGCAACATATTGGGATTTCATGCTAAAATGCCCAAATAGCCTCCTAACAGTCGAGCTTCAGATCCAACAGGCTGACCATCATTGTTTCTCCTTACTTTAACACGATCGTGAGGCTCTAAGTCGTATAAATCTTTAAGTAAGGTACGTCCCGACCTCTGTAGCGTCCCACCAACTTCAAATTGAAAAATGATATATTATTATATTAAAATTGAAAATGAATCAATAATATTCAACATGCATGTAAAATAAACTTAACATTACTTTCAAATTCTCCAAGCTCATCATCTATGTCCCAGAGTAGAAGATCCAACAACCTGCTTGATGTTCACTACTATTAGCTTCTTACGGATTTGGAGTTTCATGACAATATTTAAATCTCGTAATCGTCTTCTAGGCATTTTTCCGCAATACACATGAAAATTATATAACATGACCAACATGAAAATTATAATATTACATATAAATAATAAATCATTAAATCTTACTACATCATATTTTAAATATCTTCATCCACATCCCGACGAACCCATTGAAATTGTTGACTAGTACTAGGGATATTTTCGCTAAGTCTTGTTCGAAAAGGCAAAGTTTCGATCTTTCGACTATGTCATCTCTACTTCCACCGCCAATGTCGAAGAAGTCTCTAGGGGTGTTTCAAGTACAACGTACCAACCCTCATCGATTGGATCTTCCGAGTAAAAAACTTGTTTAACTTGAGAAGAAAAAATATACGGCTCGTCCATCAGTTGTTCTCGGGTGTGAATTAATCGAGAGAAATTCACCATTGTAAAGCCATATTGATCGTTTTTAATTTTGCGAGCCGTATTCACATCAGCCCAATCACCTCGAAATAGGACAACTTTGCATTTGCCGTAATAATCCAACTCAATGATGTCAGTAATAAGTCCGTAATATTCCAAATTCCCCTCGACCGGATTACTGTCCCTAGCACTAGCATAACTTGTAATCGAAGAATTAACAACAATTCTACAATTTTGGGTTCTCCTCAATCTCTCGCGATACCTTGTATGAAATCTGTATCCGTTGATGAGGAAGCCACTATATCTTTTAACTATTCTGTTTGGACCTTGTGAAAGCCATTTAACGTCGTCATTTACTTCATTCCGACTCTAAACCTATTGAGTCGAAAGTAAATCGAGTAATTATGAATGTTATGAGAAAATATTATTACTTGTCAATGAAAATTTAAATTGCATACCATTTGGCTTAACCATTCATGGAATGATTCTACGAACAACTTATTAATTTCTTGTCGATTTAATCTTCGGGATCGTGATCGAGCTCTCAATATTCGTTTGTACTCACTACGGTAAAAAAGGTTTTACTTTGTTAGAAGACAAACAAATCATAATTGATGAGTATTTATCAAATTGTAATACGTATTCAAATGGTTCCATTGAATCGTGATGAAAAGAACGATCGATGTGCTTGGACCCACGATCTATCGTCTAATTACGTAATTTGACTCTGCCGATCGATTCTCCAAAACTTTGAAATAAATAAGTTTCAGCCAAATTATGATCCGTGAGCCCAACATTTCTACTTGGTGCATTCATTCTTGTTTCAACATCTTCCAAATACCTCGAGCAGAAAGTCATACATTCCTCCGCCAAGTATCCTCGAATTGATCCTTCCGGATAACGCTTATTGCGGCAGTATGACTTCAATTTGGAAAGGAACCTAAACACGATATACAACATTATCAAAAGTTGGAAATAAAGGCATTTAGCTGAATGAATGAATATTTTGCAAATAAAGTAAGACCTTTCAATGGGATACATCCATCGATAGAAAACAGGTCCACCAAGAAGTGCTTCACGCGGGAGATGAATTAACAAGTGCACCATGATAGTGAAGAAGGAAGGCGGGAATATCTTCTCCAGATTGCATAAAGTTAATGCGGCTCGATCTTGTAGTCTCTCAAGTTCTTGAACATTCAAAACTTTACCACAAATGCCTTTCATTATATTTGACAGTTCAATTACTGGAGCCGTCACCTTTTTCGACATACAACACCGCATAGCAACTGGCAGTAAGTCTTGCATCAATATGTGATAGTCATGCGATTTTAAGCCATATAATCTTCGATCCTTAAGACTCACACATCGCGATATATTTGATGCATATGCATCCGGACCTTTATATCCTCAACACCGCATGTAACACTTCTTTCTCCGTCTTCGACATTGAAAAAATAGCGGCGACAATCGATATTTCATATTCGGAAGTGCTCGGGATGAAGCTCACGCCAATTCCCATGTAGACTAAATCAAGCCGACTCGAAGATTATCTTCGATTTTCCATCGACATTCAAAATAGTCCCAATGATGTTCTCGCAGACATTTTTCTCTATGTGCATGACATCTAGGTTATGGCGTAAAATCTGATGCTCCCAATAAGGCAACTCGAAAAAAATACTTCTTTTTTTCCACAAGTCCACCTCATTAGGATCATCCTCTTCATCAGATTCATCATCAAATTCATCCCTAGATCTTCTATTTCTATGCTGGTTTGCCGGTTGATTCATCTTCCCATAAATGAAATTCATATCTTTCAACATTAACAATATTTCGGATCCACCGATTTGCGAAAGAGCTGATCCGAACTCTTGAAGACCATCAAACCGAGCACTCAAATCTAAATGTATGATTTTTGGTAACCACCGACGATGCCCCATGTAAGAAAACTTTTTCCCATTATATAACCATTGCGAACATGTTCACAAGACAAAGAAAACACGGACAAGCATAACGTCCCTTAGTACTCCAACGGATAAATTAGCATAAGCGAAAAGTCATTAATAGTCCACATTAATGCCGCACGTAAATTAAAGTTCTTTTTCTCATTGCATCAAATGTCCGAACACCACCCATAGTTGTTTTAACTCGTCAACAAGTGGTCGTAAATAGACGTCAATATCATTCCCTACCCTTTCTCTCCGGTATAATCATAGACAAGATAAAAGAAGATTATTTCATGCAAACCCATGGAGGCAAATTGTAGGAATAAGCACCAGAGGTCAAATCATCAGACACGTTGTGCTCATAAGTTTGTAAGGGTAAATCCATCGGATGCTAGCCCAAGCCTCACACTCGAGGATCGCTTGCAAAGCTTGGAAATTTGGAGTCAAAATATTTCCAAGCTAAAAAATCTGCAGGATGCCTTAACAATCCATTATCGGTTCATCCATCACGGTGCCACGTCATTGATTCGGCTGTCTTCGACGACATGAAAAGCCGTTAAAGCCTCGGTATAAGGGGAAAATACCGTAAAATCTTAACTGGCTATTTCTTTGACTGTGTACCGTGTTCATCCTCATTACCGTCCTCTGTATTTCTATTAATCCAACGGGATTGGTCGCATACATGACAGCACTGTTGGTTTATGCGGTCGCCTCAATACAACATGCAGTCATTTGGGCAACTGTGAATTTTGTTATATCCAAGGCCCAAATCCTTTATCAATTTCTTCATGTCTTTGGAAGATCGAGAGATTTTTGCAAACGGGAACATTTCTTGCAAAAACTCTAACAGCATTGTCAACGAGTTTCCGGTCTACCCCGGACATTTCAAGTGAAAAAGACGAATCTGTAATGACAATTTGGAAAATTTTGATCCTTCATACGCTTCTTCATTCATTTCACCAAGTAACGTGTAGAACCTCGTCGCGTCTTCATTTGGCTGTTCATCCGGTACACTTCTTTCCCCTTCAGTGAAAGTATTTCCTCCAAAATTATGCTCATCGGTTGCACCCAATTCAGGTGGAAATGACCCGAAACCATCACTGCGCATATTTAAAGCATCCCGCAACATGTTTTCCATGTTATCGTCACTAACATCCTGATTGAAAGAACTATGAGGATACCCCAGATTCATCGATGAAGATGCTCTACTAGATGTAGACTCGCCATGAAAAAACCATATTTTGTACCCCCGGACAAAGCCATCAACAACTAGATGTTCGTAGACCACTTCACGATAATGCCAGTTAATATTGCAACACTTTTTACACGGGCAAAGAATCATATTCTCTTGGCTTGCATTTTGAAATGCAAAATTCAGAAAAGTTTCTACTCCATTTCGATAGCTGTTGCTTACCCTTGACAATTTCATCCAACTCCTATCCATTTCGTAGTTGTTGAAGTCTAAAGTTGACAATAAATTATACGGCTAAATTGTTGATTAATAATTTATGTAAGTAATGCTATGGAATTTGATCTTAAAATTAGGTAAGTTATGTATTCTATAAGATCCATCATACGTGGCATTGTTACACCTAGGGAGGATTCGTTATATCTGACAGTGAGATATAAGGCAACCCGTCAGGTTTTCAGCCTATATACTTTGAATCTTTTTCTTAAAATTATACAAGTGTTATGTAAGTTATGAAGTTTAATCTTAAGGGAAAATTCTGTATGTTATGAAATCTAATTGTGAACTTATGTAATTTATGAAATTTGATCTTAGAATTAGGTAAGTTATGTATTCTTTAAGATCCATCATATGTGGCATTGTTACACCTAGGGAGGATCCATTATATCTGACAGTGAGATATAAGGCAACCCGTCAGGTTTCCAGCCTATATACTTTGAATCTTTTTCTTAAAATTATACAAGTGTTATGTAAGTTATGAAGTTTGATCTTAAGGGAAAATTCTGTAAGTTATGAAATCTAATCGTGAACTTATGTAATTTATGAAATTTGATCTTAGAATTAGGTAAGTTATGTATTCTTTAAGATCCATCATACGTGGCATTGTTACACCTAGGGAGGATCCATTATATCTGACAGTGAGATATAAGGCAACCCGTCAGGTTTCCAGCCTATATACTTTGAATCTTTTTCTTGAAATTATACAAGTGTTATGTAAGTTATGAAGTTTGATCTTAAGGGAAAATTTTGTAAGTTATGAAATCTAATCGTGAACTTATGTAATTTATGAAATTTGATCTTAAAATTAGGTAAGTTATGTATTCTTTAAGATCCATCATACGTGGCATTGTTACACCTAGGAGGATCCATTATATCGATAGTGAGATATAAGGCAACCCGTCGAGTTTCAAACCTATATACTTTGAATCTTTTCTTAAAATTATACAAGTATTATGTAGTTATGAAGTTTGATATTAACTTAAAATTAGGGGTTAATGGTTATAGGTTGGGGTTATAAGGGTTAAGTTAGGGTTTGAATGTGTTCAGGGTTTATGTGTTTAACGTTTAGGGTTTGGGGTTTAAGGTTTGGGATTTAGGGTTTAAGGTTTAAGGGTTTATGTGTTTAGGTTTATGGTATAGGGTTTGAGGTTTAAGGTTTAAAATTTAGGGTTTAAGGTTTTAAGGTTAGAGGTTTAAGATTTAAAGGTTTATGTTTAGAGTTTAGGGATTGGGGTTAGAGTTTATGGTTTTAATTTTAGGTTTCAAAGGTTTTGAGGTTTAATAGATGTTATATTATTCGATATTTAATTTGGTATTTCGTTTAGATCCATCATACGTGGCATTGTTACACCTAGGAAGGATCCATTATATCTGATGATGAGATATAAGGCAACCCGTCAAGTTTCAAACCTATATACTTTGAATCTTTTCTTAAAATTATACAAGTATTATGTAAGTTATGAAGTTTGATATTAACTTAAAATTAGGGGTTAGGGTTTATGTTTTGGTTTAGGCATTTAGGTTTAAAGGTTTATGTGTTTAGGGTTTAAGGTTTGGGGTTTAGGGTTTGGGTTTAAAGTTTAGGGTTAAAGGGTTTATGTGTTTAGGTTTAGGGTTTAAGGTTTGAAGTTTAGGGTTTAGGGTTTAGGGTTTAGAGTTTAAGGATTTAGGGTTTAAAAGTTTATATGTTTAGGAAGGTTTAGGGTTAATTATTTAGGGTTTAGGGTTTTAGAGGTTAGGGTTTAAGGTTTAAAAGTTTAGGGATTTAATGTTTAGGATTTAAGGGTTTTAAGCGTTAGGGGTTTAAGATTTAAAGGTTTAAGGGTTTAGAGTTTAGGGCTTAAGGGTCAGAGTTTATGGTTTTAAGGTTTTAAGGTTTCAAAGGTT
Source organism: Gossypium rotundifolium (assembly GCA_025506655.1). Lineage (NCBI taxonomy): Eukaryota > Viridiplantae > Streptophyta > Magnoliopsida > Malvales > Malvaceae > Gossypium > Gossypium rotundifolium. Next base: position 32,770,229 of record CP106733.1, on the reverse strand, counting down.
TCGAGTTTATAGATTTAATAGATGTTATATTATTTCGATATTTAATTTGGTATTTCATTTAGATCCATCATACGTGGCTTTGTTACACCTAGGGAGGATCGTTATATCATAAGGCAACCCGTCGTTTGGCTATATACTTTGAATCTTTTCTTAAAATTATACAAGTGTTATGTAAGTTATGAAGTTTGATCTTAAAGGAAAATTTTGTAAGTTATGAAATCTAATCGTGAACTTATGTAATTTATGAAATTTGATCTTAAAATTAGGTAAGTTATGTATTCTTTAAGATCCATCATACGTGGCCTAGGGAGGATCCGTTATATCAGTGAGATATAAGGCAACCCGTCAGTTTCCTATATACTTTGAATCTTTTTCTTAAAATTATACAAGTATTATGTAAGTTATGAAGTTTGATATTAACTTAAAATTAGGGGTTAGGGGTTAGGGTTTAGGTTTTGGGTTTAGGTATTTAGGGTTTAAAGGTTTATGTGTTTAAGGTTTAAGGTTTGGGGTTTAGGGTTTAAGGTTTAAGGTTTAGGGTTAAAAGGTTTATGTGTTTAAGGTTTAGGGTTTAGGGTTTGAGGTTTAGGATTTAGGGTTTAAGGTTTAAAAGTTTAAGTATTTAAGGTTTAGGGTTTAAAGGTTTATATGTTTAGGATTTAAGGTTTTAAAGGTTAAATGTTTAGGGTTTAGGGTTTTAGAAGTTAGGGTTTAAGGTTTAAGGTTTAAGGTTTAAGAGTTTAGAGATTTAATGTTTATGGTTTAAAGGTTTTAAGCGTTAGGGGTTTAAGATTTAAAGGTTTAAGGGTTTAGAGTTTAGGGCTTAGGGGTCAGAGTTTATGGTTTTAAGATTTTAAGGTTTCAAAGGTTTCGAGTTTATGGATTTAATAGATGTTATATTATTTCGATATTTAATTTGGTATTTCATTTAGATCCATCATACGTGGCATTGTTACACCTAGGGAGGATCCATTATATCTGACAGTGAGATATAAGGCAACCCGTCAGGTTTCCAGCCTATATACTTTGAATCTTTTTCTTAAAATTATACAAGTATTATGTAAGTTATGAAGTTTGATATTAACTTAAAATTAGAGGTTAGGGGTTAGGGTTTAGGTTTTGGGTTTAGGTATTTAGGGTTTAAAGGTTTATATATTTAAGGTTTAAGGTTTGGGGTTTGGGGTTTATGGTTTAAAGTTTAAGGTTTAAAGGTTTAAAGATTTAGGGTTTAAAGTTTTAGGGATTAAGGGTTTAAGGTTTAAGGGTTTATGTGTTTAAGGTTTAGAGTATAGGGTTTGAGGTTTGGGATTTAAGGTTTAAGGTTTAAGGGTTTAAAGATTTAGGGTTTAGGGTTTTAGGGGTTAGAGGTTTAAGATTTAAAGGTTTAAGGGTTTATAGTTTAGGGTTAAGAGGTTATAGTTTATAGTTTTAAGGTTTTAGGGTTTCAAAGGTTTCAAGTTTAAAGGTTTAATAGATGTTATATTATTTCGATATTTAATTTGGTATTTCGTTTAGATCCATCATACGTGACATTGTTACACCAAGGGAGGATCCGTTATATCTGATAGTGAGATATAAGGCAACCCGTCAGGTTTCCAGCCTATATACTTTGAATCTTTTTCTTAAAATTATACAAGTATTATGTAAGTTATGAAGTTTAATATTAACTTAAAATTAGGGGTTATGGGTTAGGGTTTAGGTTTTGGGTTTAAGCATTTAGGGTTTAAAAGTTTATGTGTTTAAGATTTAGGGTTTGGGGTTTAAAGTTTGGGTTTAAGGTTTAGGGTTTAATGGTTTAGAGATTTAAGGTTTAAGATTTTAGGGATTAAGGGTTTAGTGTTTAAGGGTTTATATGTTTAGGGTTTAAGGTTTATGGTTTAGAGTTTAGGGTTTAAGGTTTAGGGTTTAAGGTTTAAGGTTTAAGGTTTGAGGTTAGGGTTTAAGGTTTGGGGTTTGGGGTTTAAGGTTTAGGGTTTAGGATTTGAGGTTTATGGTTTAAGAGTTTAGGGATTTAAGGTTTATGGTTTAAGGGTTTTAGGGGTTTAAGTTTTAGGGTTTTGAATTTTAAGAAAAGCTTTATGGAATTACGTTTAATTAGTTTTTGTATTGACTTGTTGGTTGTTTAATTCAAGATTTGTAATTTAAGTAGCTATGTCATGTTATATTTAATTTACTGGACATCGTTTAATTTATTATTTGATGTTATATATATTCATTTCATTCACCATAGTGTAATTGATTATATTATGTTATGATGGATTCATTATAGATATGATGAAAGTAACCTCAAATGCTTTGGAAAGTTGCAACAAACATCTCAATTTCCAGGAACAAACATCTCAATTATAGATATGATGAAAGTAACCAAGCAAAACCCAGATTGGAAACTAACCTCAAATGCTTTGGAAAGTTGCAACAAAGACTCCGACAACCTTAGAACCTTAGAACCGTGATGATGAAAGTAGTGAAATTAGTAGCCTTAAGCAGAAGGACAATGAGAATCCTGCAAAAGAGGATAAAATTATGAATGCTATTGACTTTGGGAAAAAGGGCAGATTTTGAGGTAGGACAAATATTCCAGCATAAACTTACGGTGCTTGTGCAGGAACTTCTTGGGCAGATTTGGTGCAGATGTTCTTGAAAATATAATGGTTTCAAGAAAATATTATCAAACCTTCAACCATAAGAATCAGCATAAGAAAATATTAAAATCAAGTTCAACCATAAGTTATCATAATTGAAATTGAGCATAAGAATCAGCATTTAAACATCAATTTACAGCATTTAAACACCTAAACTTACAACACTTTAACATCCCAATTAACAACATTATACACCTCAATTATAGCAAGTTTGATCTCAATTTCCAGGAACTAAACAATACAATTTGCAGTACTTAAAACACTTCAATTTACAACATGTAAACACTTAAACTTGCAGCACTTTAACACTTCAATTCACAGCATTTAAATACTTCAATTTGCAACACATTAACACTTCAATTTGCAGCACTTAAACACTTCAATTTGCAGCAACACAACACTTTAACTTACATTCTAACTTAAAATCAAGTTCAACCATAAGTTATCATAATTGAAATTGAGCATAAGAATCAGCATTTAAACATCAATTTACAGCATTTAAACACCTAAACTTACAACAATTTAACATCCCAATTAACAACAATTATACACCTCAATTATAGCAATAAACATCTCAATTTCCAGGAACTAAACAATACAATTTGCAGTAATTAAACCACTTCAATTTACAACATGTAAACACTTAAATTTGCAACACTTTAACACTTCAATTCACAGCATTTAAATACTTCAATTTGCAACACATTAACACTTCAATTTGCAACACATTAACACTTCAATTTGCAGCACTTAAACAAAAATACCAAACATTAGACATGTTTCAACCCAACACTAACCTCTGAGTTCAAGTACTATAGCTTTTTACTATTTTTCTTCCTTGTTAAAGACATGGAATTGGGCAACATCGGTTTTCTTATCTTCCATTGGTCAAATATTAAACTCCGATCATGTTATTTATCATGCATGAGTTTTCATAGTTCACATTAACATTAAGATCGTATGAGATTTTAATTGATAATTGAAGCTCAAGGAAGACAAAGTGGGGTACCAAAAGCTAAAGTTGTCATTGTAGATATCTTGGCGAAATGCCTATATAAATACCGAAACTACTCATTCAATAGAAGGAATAAATGAGATCATAATCCTCGTAGATTGAGACTTGCAATGAGACATTCTTAGTAAGATGCCAATAAAATCACCCGGATGGAGAAATGGTCAGTTCTATTGACAAAACTAGGGTTTTCCTTCGTAATCTTGATGTTTGACTTGTCTATAATAGTTCGATATCGTGTTTTCTTTTTGGTGCCATTTTTCATTTTCATTTTCGCCACGCCTTGTTGATGTCGGTGGTGACAAGCTCGATCGGCGATGGATATGACATGTAAATTCTATCAAATGGGACCGGAGAGTTTTCTTGAAGTCGGTAAAAATCGAAAGTAAGCTAGTCAAAAGGGAAATTGACGGAGTTTTTCTTTTGTTTACAATTGAGTTATCTCGAACAACTGAATCAAACTATTAATGCATGTTTATATGGTTTGTTGTAAAGAGTTTTAGATTCACAAGTGAGAGCCATACATGAGTCCATTATTCTTAAAACACCCTAAAAAATTTAACACATCATGTTCTTAAAACACACAAAAAAAAAACCCTAATTAAATTTATCTAAACCAGAAACCAGAAACAAAAAAAAAAAACATACTCTCATCCCTTCAATCAATAGTTTGAAATACCAAACAAAAAAGGTTAAAGTAAAATACCTCTATGAACCCAAGTTTTCAATGGCGGTGGGGAGAAGATGACGACGCGATGAAGGCTAGCGTAATGGATGAGTTGATTACGGCACAAAGGGTTAAGGGGCTACGAACCCTAGGGTTAAACGTTTTATTTTGAAATGGCGGAGAGAAGAATCGAATTTGATTTCGGAAGGTGGGAAATTAGGGCAAAAATTTGTAGAACAAACTTGGGGAAATTGGGGGAAAAAATTTGGGAAGTTGGTGAAAAAAATGGGGCAAATCTGAGAAGTGTTAAACGATTGATTTAAGTTGGACATTTTGCGGCGTTTAACATAAAACGCCACTAAAAATGTTGCTAAAGCTAAAAACGGTGTCGTTTACATACAGTCAGAAACATAATTGCTGCGTTATTAGTAAAAAAGCCACTAAAAGCAATTTTAAAAACGGCATCGTTTCAAGGTTCACCTTATTTGCGGCGTTTTATTTAAAAGCGCCACTATAACAAAGCTTAAAATGGGATCACTTTTGCACAAACCGGAACATATTTGCGGCGTTTAACTTAAAAACGCCACTAAAAGCACAGGGTTCAAACGTCATCGTTTTGCCTTAAAACATATTTGCGGCGTTTATACACCAAAACGCCGATAATTCCCGATCTTTAGTGGCGTTTTCAAGAAAACGCACTAATACCATAACAAACACAACTGAAACGACACCGTTTTGGCTAAAGTGGTGCGTTTTGGCGGCGTTTTTTTGGAAAAAATGCCACTAATGTTTTAATTATTTCTTAAATTCCATAAAACCATTAACCTCTTAATACTCAAATAAACCCTAAGTACATATACGCTACATGAACACCAAACATTATCACCACATATATGCTAATCTCAATACCTCAATTTCGGTCATTCCTATAAAACAAGCCTAAAATACCATGTTCAACATTAACACTTCTTTTATACTCTAAACATTAACCAAATCACATGATCATTACATATACATATTTAATCATTTATGACATTAAACCAAAACACCCCTTAATAACACCCGTCACCCGGCCTGGTAGTTGGATCCGAGCTACGGATGTTACTTCTATTTCCAGAACTAATCAGATTTAACTCTTAATAACAATTCATTCAACCATCGATTCTTATCATAATTCCATGCACATTACAGTATACAAACAAAATCGAAACTCAATTGAGCTTACAAAAGCTCTTAAGTTGACATGAGCATAAATAAGGACTAAACTACAAACTTTTCAAAGTATAAGCATAGGTATCAATACCCAGGTCAAGTTTCGATACTAGGAAAACATCATTCGAGCATACACCAAAATTTCATTTTAAAGACCTTAGTTATCAACAACCAATATATCAAAAAATTTGGCATCTTTTCACATACAAACTTACGCATACTACATACCTAAATGGCCCTCAAAATGTAACTTTCATCTATACATTTCATGTCAACTAAACTACACACAACTTCAATATATTCTCAATCGTCTTTCAACCAATCATGCAATTAACCATTACTAAAGGTCGCTAATTAAAAGTCTGTTTTGCTGTAGTGGTATATTTTACAAGATTTGGATCAAATTAAAGTTCATGTCTGCTTTTAGGATTTAACACATTTTGATATGTATTCTTTTAAAATAATAATTTATATTTATCTTTTTTTATTATTCTAAAAAATCTAAGAATAATTCCTAAATCCATAACCCTAACCCCTAAAAATTGTACCCTACCTAAATCATACACCCTTACACCCTAATTAAACTATAAACTATAAACTATAAACCATGCATAGTATCCCTAAACCCTAAACAATTGAAATAGTAACTCGTAGAACTTAAAAATTAAATTATAACTCCTAAACCTTAAACCATAAAACAATAACCCTAAAGATTAAGCGCCCCAAACCATATTACTCCCATAACCATTAATACCTATTCCCTAAACCCCAACACTTAAACCGTAATCCATAAACATGATCCAAAACCCATGATCTATAAACCTTTAAATAAATAATAAATCATAAACCCTAAGCGATAAAACACTAAACCCTAAACTAATAAACTATAAACCCTAAACTTAATTTAGAAACCCATAAACCCTAAACTATAAAATAGAAACCATTAACCCACATTAATGCACATTATATCATAAACCCTAAAACTATAAACTATAGACATTAAACCTTAATTAAGTCCTAAATCATTAACCCTAAAATAAAATAATCTTTTTGCGGCGTTTTTATAAAAACGCCACTAAAGTTCAAAAAAATTTGCTCAAAATTTTGTGGCGTTCCACCAAAAGCGCCGCTAATGTTCAGACTTTTGGCGGCGTTTTCACAAAAGAGCCGCTAATGTTCAGACTTTTAGCGGTGTTTCCCTAAAAGCGCCGCTAATGTTCAGACTTTTTGCGGCGTTTTCACAAAAGCACCGCTAATGTTATACTTTTAGCGGCGTTTCCCTAAAAGCGCCGCTAATGTTCAGACTTTTAGCGGTGTTTCCATAAAAGCGCCGCTAATGCTTAGACTTTTAGTGGCGTTTTACAAATAAACGCCGCTATATGTCCTTTTCAGCAGCGTTTTACCAATAAACGCCGCTATTGATCTTTTTTTTGCGGCGTTTTCATTTAAACGCCGCTGATGTATAATATTTGAGGCATTTTTCTTTAAAACGCCACTAAAAACGCCACTAAAAGTCTGTTTTGGTGTAGTGAGGATAAGTAATAAATTCAAGTGAGATATGTCAAAATAATAATAATAATAATAAATTTGTTAATATTAAAGTACGCTAACCAATGTAGGAAAATTTTAAGATTTTGCGAAGAATTCTCTATAATCTTAAAAATCACAGTATTTCTGATTTCAGAATATATTCTTAAATATTTTAAAAGAACCCTATTATTACTCTTTGGTTTGCTAGATATTCAACTTTGTTTACGTATAATTATGTAGACCTACAATCCATAATGGGTCTTTGCTTGGGCCTCAACCATTTTTGCATGAAATTATGGACATATGTATGATATCTAAACGCTTCCATTACAAGCCAAAATTTTAGTCAATGTTGAGTTGTTGAGAGTGTTAACATCATTGCCTACATATGCATCTTTACTCTATTTTCACACACATATAATTCCCTGCATGTTTACTGGTAAAACCCTTCTTTGCATCTCTAAAGCATGTAGTAGTACCGATGAGGTCCTGAATACAATGACAAAGGTTGAGGTTTTGGGTTTTTTAGTATCAAATTTTAAGTCTCAACGTGTACAATTATCATGTGTGGGTCTTTAATCTCATCATGTGTTATTGTCATATGTAAATTTTAGTTTGGTAAGTCAGTTTTAGTCTAAATTATTCTGATTCTTAGTTTATTTGTGTTCAATATTAGTTTGATTTTATATTGTAGTTGCTCAATCATATATTTGTGATTGTATAAAGTAATGCAATAATCTACATCCCTTACTCAATATAGTTTTTAATTAGTCTAATCGCAAATTTCATCCTTATATTTTACGAAAACATAAAAATAAGTATTTCAACAAAAATTATCAAAATTTGATCTTTATACTTTATCAAATTTGAGGAGTGAAATCATGTTGTTAGTAAGTACATGAACTTAAACCCTTGATTTTTTCATTAATAATTTTGCATATAAATTATTAAACTCTTAATTTTTGTTAATTGTAGGTGTTGAGGGGAAATCAATTCTTCAAAGAAGTTTTGTCTTCAAAGTGTCTTTCTTTGGACATTCAATTCGGACCTCAACAAGTTGGAAAATATAGACATCACATATATAATAAGGGTAATTACATGTTATTATTTACTATCATGATAGGTTAGCCCAAATTAAAAGTGATCTAATTTGGTTAAAATTTTATTGGGCTTTAATTATTAAATAAAGTATGGGTCAAATATGTGTAGATACTCTAGTAACTGAGTTCTAATAAAATTCTAATTAATAATGGGCTAATTAGAATTTGATTAGAACTAATATGCCAATGCTATAAATATTAGGGTTATGGTCCCCCAAATTATACACAAGATATCTTTTCTAATATCTCATCATTAGGGAAGAGAGATAATATATTCTCTGAATTTCTTGTGTGCTAATTTGGAAGATCAAATCCCCAAAATCCGATAAAACTTCAAGGAATTCATGGATTCAGGTACGCTTCCGCATTTAGTTTTATTTTTGATTTATTCTTGATGATTTGACATGATAGATCCTGTTTATTCAATTTTATTTAAGATTTATTTTACAAATCTAACAAGTGTTATCAGAGCATCGTCATATCGAATCATTGAGAATTGATTAAGGTTCTTCTATTGAATAATTGATTCATGAAATTTCATAGGTTTATATATTGATCTTTGAAGGTTTATATTAAAGTAACTTTTTTCAAGATCTTGATTATTTTGAATTCATCTTAAAATTTTAGGGTTTTGTTTTAATTGATTTTCGAATTGATGAATTCAATTACAAAATTTTTTGTGTTTTAATCTTTTTCTTGCGATTCAATTGTTTTCTTTATTCATGATTTGTGCTCTGTATTTGCAAAATCCTATTTACATCACTTTGTACTTTTTCTTTGAAAGCATTATTTTTTTTATTTTTTAATGGAATAAGGAATTTATTTTGATGTTTAAAGAAAAGTTAACATATACGCATGGCTTAATTCTTTAATATATATATTTTATTGTATATAAATATATAATATATGCATGCTTTGATTGCTTTAATGCATGTTGTAGTTTAAATACGTATAAATATATAATATAAATATGCTTTGATTGGTTTAACACATGTTAGTTTTGGAAAATTTAAATATATATGATTATCTTTTAATTTGATTGAAAGATGAAATTAAGGTAAATATTTTGAAACAAATAAATTCAGATTTTGGGTTTTAATTAAGGATGTCTAATATTTTAAATAAATTAGTTGAAACGAAATGCCGCCAAAGTGACCTCTTTTGTGTAGATTAGTTTATTTGAAATATTAAGATGATTATATGTTTTTGTGATTCATGCGTTTATTGATTGACCCAAAGGTAAGTTAATATTTGGCAGAATTTCAAAGACATATATGATGATAAATGTGTGACAATTATAAAGTATTTTATGTGAGCAATAAGTTAGTCCAAAGATTAATTCATTGTTTGACATAATTTATTGTCAATGTTTGATTGCTACAACAAGAGTACCGCTTACTATTAATATTACTGTCCAAAGACTTGATATTAATGTTCTGTTTGGTATATTGAGATGAGATTAGCCATTATCTTGAATTTATTATTTACTTATGAATATTGATTTAAGTGTGTTTTTATTTGTTCTATATTCAGCTAATTCATCTTCTGCTGCCACAATATCTGCTAATATAAATTCTATACCTATGCTTAATGGGACTAATTTTAAGGAATGGAAAAGACACTTACTTATAGTGCTTGGCTGTATGGATATAGACCTTTCACTAAGGGAAGAACAACCTGCACCTCTCACTGCGGAAAGCACCCCTAATGTTAAGAGGGATTTTGAGAGGGGGATCGATCAAACACAACATTCCAGAAGCCTTTAGGGCACAAAATCTGAAGAGATTACTCAGGCCAAGGGTTTCCTTGATGAAATTGAGAAACGTTTTGCTAAAAACGATAAAGTTGAGATGACATCACTTTTGACTTCTTTGATGTCTATGAAGTATAAGGGTCAAGAAAACGTAAGGGAGTACATTATGGAGATGTTCTATACTGCTTCAAAACTTAAGGCACTTAAGATCGAGCTTTTTGAGGAATTGCCTGTTCTTATAGTTTTAGTATCGCTTCCTGCACAGTTTAATCAATTTAAAATTAGTTATAACTATCAAAAGGAGAAATGAACCCTAAATGAGCTCCTTTCTCATTGTGTGCAAGAGGAAGAAAGGTTGAAGCATGATGAGTCTGAAAGTGTTCATTTGGCCAATGCCCTTAAAGACAAGGGCAAGAAAAGAAAATATCAGAATGAAGTTGCTAAGGGTCCAGCTCAAAAGAAACAACAACAAGCTATAAAGAGTTGTTTCTTTTGTAACAAGTCTGGACACGTAAAGAAATATTGTACCAAATATCATACTTGGCGTGCAAAGAAAGGTATAATTCTTAATTTGGTTTGTTCTGAGATTAATTTAGCTTCAGTACTTAAAAACACTTGGTGGATAGATTTTGGTGCTACTACTCACATAAGTGTTTCTATGTAGGGTTGCCAGAGTTACCAAAAGCCAAGTGATGGTGAAAGACACATCTTTGTGGGTGATGGAAAATGGTAGAAGTGGAAGCGATTGGGCATTTTAGGTTGTTATTAGGAACTGGTTTTTATTTGGATTTAAAAGACACTTTTATTGTACCGTCATTTAGATGAAATTTAGTTTCTATTTCTTCATTGGACAAATTTGGATATTATTGTTCATTCGGAAACAATCAATTTAATTTGTCTTTAAATTCAAATGTTATTGGAATTGGTTATTTAAATACTTATGACAACCTTTATTTGCTAGAAACAGTTGCATCCTATAATGAAACCTTGCATGTGGAATCATGTGGTATTAAACGCAAATTAAATAAGGAAAATTCAACATCATTATGGCATAAGCGCTTAGGTTATTTCTCAAAAGGTAGAGTTGAACGCCTTGTGTCTGATGGTATTTTAGAGTCCCTTGACTTCACAGACTTTGATGTCTGTGTCGATTTCATTAAGGGAAAATAGACCAAAACCAAGAGATTTGGTGCCAACAGATCTTCAGACGTCTTAGAATTAATTCATACAGATATTTGTGGGTCATTCCCTACGGTATTCTGGAATGGTCAACAATATTTCATAACATTCATAGACAATTACTCACGTTATAAGTACCTATATCTCATTCATGAGAAATCTCAGTCTTTGGACATGTTCAAAGCTTATAAAGCTGAAGTTGAGAATCAATTCAACAAAAGGATTAAAAAAGTCAGATCTGATCGTGGTGGTGAGTATTGCGGTAGGTATGATGGCTCAGGTGAACAATGTCTAGGACCATTTGCGAAATTCTTAGAGGAATGCAGTATTGTCCTACAGTGCACCATTCGAGGATCACCTAGTATGAATGGTGTAGCTGAAAGACGAAACATAGCTCTTAAGGATATGGTAAGGAGCATGATTGCTCATTCTACCTTACTTGAGTTCGTCTGGGGAGAAGCATTAAAGACAGCAACTTACATTATAAATAGAGTACCCAATAAAGCAGTTGTAAAAACACCTTATGAGCTTTGGACATGTCAAAAGCCTAGTCTAAAGCACTTTCACATTTGGGGATGTCCTGCTGAGGCAAGGCTATATAGGCCACATGAAAAGAAATTGGACTCCAAAACAGTAAGCAACTACTTTATTGGTTATTCTGAGCGATCTAGGGGTTATAAATTTTATGATCCCATAATAAGGAATATTTTTGAAACGGGAACTGCAACATTTTTTAAGGATGTTGAGTTTGGGGGGAGAAATAAGGTTAGAGACATTGCTTTTGACGAGGAATTGGATTCTAACTCAATTCCTACTATCAGTTTTGATGATGTTCAGGTTCTTATACCTATCATTGATCAAGAAGTGAATCCAGAACCCCTACAAGACAATGTTGAACAGCTCCTAATTCAAAATGAGGTAATTGTTCTAGAAGAACAAACTCAACAACATCAAGAACAAGTGCCATTAAGGAGGTCCACAAGAGAAAGGAGAAATGCTATTCCAGATGATTATATGGTATTTCTCCAAGAACATGAGGATGATAATGGAATGATGGAAGATGATCCATTCAACTTTCATCAAGCCATGAAAAGTTCTAATTCTCAAAAGTGTATTGATGCCATGAAAGATGAGTATAAATCTATGCAAGACAATAAAGTTTGGGAACTTGTCCTATTACCTGAAGATGCAAAACCAATTGGTTGTAAATGGATATTTAAAACTACGAGGGATGCAAATGGTAATATGGAGAGGTATAAGGCGCTTCTGGTAGCTAAAGGATATACTCAAAAAAAGGTATTGATTTTACAGATACTTTCTCTCCAGTTTCATCGAAAGACTCCTTCAGGATAATCATGGCGCTTATTGCTCATTTTGATCTTGAGTTACATCAGATGGATGTTAAGACTGCGTTTCTTAATGGCAATATTGAAGAAACAATTTATATGGTGCAACCAGAAAATTTTGAGTATGAAGACTCAAAGAATATGGTTTGCAAATTGACAAAATCCAGCTATGGACTCAAACAAGCTTCTCGTCATTGGTACCACAAGTTTCATCAAATAATTATTTCGTTCGGTTTTGAGATGCATATTGTTGATGATTATGTGTATCACAAATTCAATGGGAGTAAGTACATATTTCTGGTTCTATATGTTGATGACATTTTGCTTGCCACTAATGATATAGGCTTATTACATGAAACCAAGTCTAAGCATTTTGAGATGAAAGATCTTGGGGACGCCTATTTTGTTTTAAGAATTTAGACACATCGAGATCGATCTCGAGGCATTCTTGGATTATCACAAAAGAGCTATATCAGTAAAGTACTCAAAAGGTTTGGCATGCAAAGTTGTAGACCAGGTGACACCCCTATCACTAAAGGAGACAAATTTAGTCTTACTCAATGCCCTAAAAGTAACTTTGAAATTCAGGAAATGCAAAAGATTCCCTATGCATCAGCTGTTGGGAGTTTAATATATGCTCAAGCATGTACGTGTCCGGACATTGCATACAGTGTTGGGATGTTAGGCAGATATTTAAGCAACCCTGGTATAGACCATTGGATAGTAGCCAAAAGGGTTATGAGATATCTTCAGAGAACAAAAGATTACATGCTTACTTATAAGAGATCAGATCTTTTGGAGGTTGTAGGGTATTCTGATTCTAATTGGGTGCCAATATAGTAGGAAATCTACATCAGGCTATATTTATGTTAGCTGGAGTAGCTATATCTTGGAAAAGTGTCAAATAGACACTTGTAGCTTCGTCCACTATGGCAGCAGAGTTTGTAGCATGCTATGAGGTATCAAACCATGGAATATGGTTGCAGGGCTGTGCATTTTTGAGAATGTAGAAAGACCACTCAAATTATTTTCTGACAATAAGTCAGTAGTGCTGTATTCTAATAACAATAGGAGTTCATCTAAGTCAAAGCATATTGACATAAAGTTCCTAGTTGTAAAAGAAAGAGTGCAAAATGGTCAAACATCCATAAAGCACATTGGGACAAACTCTATGATAGCGGATCCGCTCACAAAAGGTTTACCACCCAAGGTCTTTCATGAGCACACTGCTCACATGGGTGTTACATTGTTTGAGGATATCATGATTTAGTGGGAGTTTATATTTTATTTGTTTTCAGACATTTATGTATTTGATTATTTTCTGATCAGAAATGAAGTATTTTATTCACTCTGTTTATTGTTTTGAAACTGACCTCACTTAAGTTTAAAGAGGACCAGTTGGAAATAGACATGTTTAGATCATATTGCATGTAATTTCCATGCTACACATCCATACTTGATCTATGTCATTTGGTTGTGTTAATATACGTGATCATTGATGGATTTAGTTACGATATATGTAATATCGAAAGTCGCCTTTGGTTTTATGTTAACATAATTAATGGACGAGATTGTTGAATACCTTTTGGATATTATAGTAAAATTTTGAGCTCATAAGGTTATATAATGACATGTAATTATAGAGTAATATATATATATATGTGGTTCAAGTGGGAGATTGTTGGAAAATATGGGCATTACATATATAATAAGAGTAATTACATGTTATTATTTACTATCATGATAGGTTAGCCCAAATTAAAAGTGATCTAATTTGGTTAAAATTTTATTAGGCTTTAATTATTAAATAAAGTATGGGTCAAATATGTGTAGATACTCTAATAATTGAATTCTAATCAAATTCTAATTAATGATGGGCTAATTAGAATTTGATTAGAACTAATATGCCAATGTTATAAATATTAGTGTTATGGTCCCCAAATTATACACAATATCCCATCATTAGGGAAGAGAGAGAAGATATTATCTGAATTTCTTGTGCTAATTTGGAAGATCAAATCCTCAAAGTCCGATAAAAGTTTAAGGAATTCATGGATTCAGGTACGCTTCCACATTTAGTTTTATTTTTGATTTATTCTTGATGATTTAACATGATAGATCATGGTTTATTCAGTTTTATTTTAGATTTATTTTACAAATCTAACACAACAATTAAATGTATTGTCCCTGTATCGAGATTTTATCTTTAGCATCTACAAAGAACTATGTACAATTTATAAAAAGAAAACACTTCAATTAGTGAAGATAAATACTTACAAAACTCAAGATAAATATTAGTATTGAGCGTGTAAATAATTATATGTTAGATATAAAGTGAAGGTAGGTACCTCTATAAATTTCGGTTGACATAAAGTAAACTAGACTTCCGAGAGGATTCAATATGGTTTTTAACTCAACAAGATGTACATCAACATCCAAGAAAAACAGGACCAAACACCAAGAACTGAATTGCTCAACAAACATAAACAAGTTCAATAACTTTTCTTGATTTGATCACCAAAATCAAAGCTTCGGGGACTTAAAACAAAAGTCAGAACATTTAGAACCCCCAGCAAATGTGTCAATACCTGTGCATGCAAATTGCAAACTGCAATGCAACAGTAGACATGTGAAGTGTAAAAAGCATTCCACTTTCCAGTTCAGACAAGATTAGGGATGTGGGGCCAGGAACCGTCGGATCAACATCAGGCGGTGGGACTATATCTGCATGGTAGGTGTTCATTGTTCACGTGTCTCGTCGTATTTGCCGCTGCATGGTCATGGTGTATTTAATTAACTGGTAGCTACACTTTCCATGTCCGCCTTTTACCTCCCTTGCTTTCACAAAACTTAGTTCTTAAAAGTACAAAACTCTTTACCATGTCTATCTGTACAGAACCATTTAACAGGCTTTTCCATCCACTTTTATATTAAAAGATTGGTAAAAGTACGATAGAATTTCCTCTATTATTAGATTACATTTTGTGTCTTTGTATTTAAAAAAATAGTAAATTAGTCCCTGTATATTAGATTAAAAAGTAAACTGATTATTTCTATTAAAATTTCATCTATTTCTATTGTTAACAATTGACATGGCTGACTGACATAATATAACCAAATAATTACAAGTGGCATGCCTAGTGTACCTCATTCTAACGTATAGGGACCAAAATTTAACATTAGAAATAGATGGAATTTTTAACAAAAGGATCCGTTTGCTTTTTAATCTAACGTATAGGGGCTAATTTGTTCATTTTTTTAGTAAAAGGGGCAAAATGCAATTTGACTTATAGTATAAGGGCCTCCATGGCACTTTTACCTAAAATATTTTGTTTGATCAAAGCTAGATACTTTTTAAGTAAAGTATTGAATTTAAGTTTTATGAATGGAGAAAAAAGCATTGGAACAAAATTGGTCCCCGAATCCAATTTTATTTAACTTTGAATTCAATCGAGGTTTTATGTAACTATGGGACATTGAAGGTGTCGTATAAAAGAAAGGTTAAATTTTGCTATCAGTCCCTTTATTTTATAAAAGTTGTGGATTTCATCCTTATACTTTTTAAATCGGTCAATTTTAGTCATCACCCTTATACTTTTAGAATTTTGAAATTTTAGTCATCACCCAAATAATAACAATTAAACGTTTTTGGTTAAATTCAATTACTAGTCTAGCACTATGCGTACTGTAATAGCCAATTTTGGCCCAGACCCAAGACCCAAAAATAAACAGAGATAAAAACCCAGAATAAATCTTAATAGTCCATTATTAAGAGTCCATTTACATATCAAACCATCAGTCTAACTTTAAACAGACCCGAAGCCCAATTTTAATCCCAAGCCCAATAACAACCCAAACTAAAAACGGGCCCAACAAGCCCAAATATCAAAACTTTTCAGAAATCTTAGGGTTTCTGAAAGCCTAAGTGGCCTAGCCGCCGCATGCTGCTGCCCCATGCGCCTCTACAGCTGCCGCCAGCAGACCCCTCCGCACGCGCCTCTGACATGCTTCCGTCACCTACAACAACATATAGAACACGCAACAGCAAAAGAAACAAAGAAATAAAAAAAAAAAAATAACAGGAAAACAAAAACAAAAGAAAACAAACCGAATCTATCGATCGATTATAAAAGCAGAAATGCAACCCACTGTATTTTTTTTACGAACACTTAGAAATCAAAAAACAAGGATACTTTGAAGGTTGATTTCGTTTTTTTTTTTACTTTCGGTTTTACTTTTATTATTGTTGTTTTCTATTTATTTTTTATTTTCTTATTTTCAAACTTTCAAAACGAATAATAAGAGAGGAAGGGAGAGGAAACTTACCCCGATCGGCGACTGTTCTCCTTTTGGGCCAAGTCAAAAAAGGAGAAGGGATACCCGTTCCTTTGTGGCACCGCCGATTTTGGCCCCGTTTTTAGGAGTGTTCGATCTTAGATCTATGCTCCATAGGCGTTTGGCTTCGAAAAAGTCTAAAAAAGGGGCCCGATGTTGCTCGTCTCCGGTCACCGCCTATAGCGGAGTCGCGGTCCAGATTGGCCGGAATCCATGACTGGAGAACGAACAGGCAGAGGGCACAGAAGTTGAAAGAAAAGACCCCCTTTCATTTAGAACAACAGCTGAAATGATTTCAAAAAAAAATTTGATTTAAATAATAAAAGAAAACGACGCCTTTTGAAAAAGAGGAGATCCGCGCGTCGACCTGACCCAGGGGGAAGGATCCGCGTGTTTTGAGATCTTGGGGTTATTTACCAAAAAGGTCCCTCCGCTTTCGTGATACGTCTCAATGTGGTCCTTTTTTGAAAAAAAGATCTGATTTTTGCCACGATATTTGCATTTCGGCTTCAATTTAGTCTTCCGACCATTTGAAGAGACGGACACCTGTAATGGTGTCGTTTCGGGTCAAACCCGACCCGTCTCAGGTCCGTGTGTTTTAGGACGAATGGTCTATTTTCCATTCTAATACTTCCACTTTTATTAGCCTATTTCAATTAGATCTTTATTCCCAAATCTGACCCAACAGTTGTGCATTCGATTCATTTTAGTCCCTTTTGAGACGTTGCGTTTCATGAATAGGGGATAATTGTCCAGATGGTCCCCTTTATTTTTCTGCGCATTCGATTGGGCCCTAAGTCGTTTCATCCTTTTAAAATTTAGATCCTTAATTTTATTTCTATTCTGATTTAGTCCCTAATCAATTGGATTTTAACCTTTTCAACTTGTTGTTTTTTATTTATTCTAATATTTTTATATATTATTTATTTCAAACCCTTTTTATAATAGTTTAAATTACTCTATATATTATTTACTTTAAAATTTTTATTATGTATCATTTACTTAAAATTATTTTGTTACTTATTTTAAAATTGCTTTTGTGTATTATCTTTTTTATATTATTTATTTCATTGTTCTTTGATTATTAATGCTAGTATTTAAATAATGTATATTGCTTGATTATTGACATGGTGTATTTTTTTTAATTCGTTTATTTCATTTCTTTTGTATTATTGTCATTCACTCGTATTATATTGTGTTCATGCATACTTGCCCCATTCTCATTACTATATTCTTATGTCATCGCATCGTGAATTAAACCCCAACACATTTATCCAACTTAGATCGTCGTATTTTACTCCAAACAAAACAAATATATGCCTCTACATGTTGCACTCGCTATTATTCAAAAAACGAAAATTTTCAAAATAAGGTAATATTTCGCGTTTTAGAAATTTGAGAAAATTGTGTCCTACCTTACTGAGTTTCGATTTTTTTCGTTTAGCCTAAATAACGGAATATCCTTTTAAAACAAAAATACAAGTTTAAAATAAAAAGCTTATTCTCAAGAATTCAAAGTGTTGTTCCCTAACTTATTGGATGTGACATTTTGTTACCTCGAGATAAAAATTTCTAAAAATGACAATATTCCGTATTTAGAAATTCCAGAGGTCGTGCCCTAACTTACTGGGTTTCGGTTCTTCTCGTTTAAACTAAATAACCGAGTATTCTTTTAAAATTAAAATACACGTGCTTTTAAATAAAAGGTGGGCTTATTCTCATGGATTCGGGGTGTCATGTCCTAACTTACTGGATGTGGCATTTCATTGCCTCGAGATGAGATGGTCTTTAATGTTTATTCCAACTCATTCAAGTTTTTGTGAAATTAATATTAATGAAAAATGATCGTATTTTTAATTTGTTCAAATTTTCAACTTTCGACGTTAAGACATTAATTAATCAATTCGGTACCAATTTTGGGCGTGATGAGGGTGCTAATCCTTCCTCGCACGTAACCGACTCCCAAACCCTCTCGAATTTCGTAGACCAAAAAATACTGTTTTAGTAAACTGAAATGTTTTATTAAAACAAAGGTGATTCGATCACACCTAATAAAGATCGGTAGCGACTCCCATTTTTATTTTTGTTTTCAAAACCCTAGTCTATTCCCATTTTCAAAAAATGGTTTCGACAGCTTGGCGACTCCGTTGGGGACTAAATAAGAGAGTCAAGCCAAAATCGATCAATTTTTGTCTTTTCGTTGAGATTTGAAAATTTGGTTTAAAATCACGATTATTTCATTGCATGTTATTCTTTGCTTTCATGGTTTTCTTTATAATATACCTGTTCTGTGGTTTAAATCTCTTGGTGTATCTTTGCATATCACATCACATCAATTGGTCAATTTTACCCTCTTAAGTGGGAGTAAGAAGCTATGCCTTCGTGAGGTTTTCACCTCCGCATGGGCTAGTGAACTGCTTCCGGGATACATCCGTACCTATGTCTTCGTGAGATTTTCATCTCTGCATGGCCATAGAGAAATGTATCCCCCTGAACTGAACTCGGTTTATATGAGCCTATAATGGGTGAAAATTGAGGAATCTGCTGGTCTAGGTACCCTTACTTTAGAATCGAATCGCATATAGTGAGCCTTAAGAGCCCGCCTTAGGTAGAACCGCGCCAAACCCTAGGGGTCACCCATTTAGGTAATCTATTTTTTTGTTTATTTTTCTTGTGCTAACGTATTTTGTTTTGTTTATGATTGCATTACATTGCATTGCATTGTATCGCATCATCTTAGAAAGGAGGTGTTGATTTATATTCGATAGCTAAATAGAAGTGCTTGTCATAAGAAAATAAACTTCTGGATATAGTGGAATATAGTACGGTCATCCAAATAGGGTCCAAGTAAACACAACGAAAGAAGACTGATAGTCCGCGGAGGAAAACAAGACTTTGCGTCATTACCCAAAGATTCAAATCGACAAAGATTATGCGAGAACTGTCACACCCCGACGTACTTGAAGAAGCTAACGAGCATTGCGAGGATAAGTGAACAATGAGATGTGGCCCGAATCAAGCAAAAGGAGCCAGTAGAGACATCCATTAGAAGGTTCGTGAGATTTGACTTTACATCCGGATACGAAGAAAAGGATCAATGTCTTCACTTTGAATATTGGGGCAAGGCCGTATGTGTAATTATCCGCTTTATGTAAAGAAATTTATTTTCTAGTAAAGTTCTTCTAACAGAATTGAATTAGAATTAGCGCCTCTTTGTGCATTCATGCATCTGCATGGCATTACATCATATGCATTAAGTTTCATAAAAGACCCTGGTTAATTAAAATTATGACAGTTACCCTGGAAACCAACCAAAATCTACCGACTAAATATCGCTACAATACCCGCTGCAAAACAAAAGCAATGGATCAGGGATTAGAAAGATTAGAACAGATGCAAAAAGATATGCAGGATCAAATGCAAGAACAATTGGCTAAAATGCAACAAGACATGAGGGATCAGATGTTGGAATCCCAAAGAAACATGATGAACCAACTGGCCCAGCTATTGGCCGGAGGTCCCGATAAAGGAAGGAGCCCTGTGACCAATCCTGGTAATGACAATAAAGAGCCTCCCTATCATCCGAATTTTACCCCAACAAACACCCAAACGCAGCTAGATGAGAATCCACAAAGAGTACATGTTACCATCAGGCCCCAATATCAGGCTGGTGTTTCGGCATAGTTAAACTTTTCAACGGGCTCGGATTCTAACCCAGGGGATAATCCAACTAATCCCATTGTCCCGAATCTCGACGATGTGGCAGAGATAGAGAAAATAGGGAGAGATTTTCGAAAATAACTTGAAGACCGGTGTCGATGGTTGGAAGAGAAGTTTAGGGCTATGGAGAACGCCGATCATCATTGTGGAATCGATACAAAAGACTTAAGCCTAGTCCCTGACTTGGTACTCCCGCCAAAGTTTAAGACTTCAGAGTTTGAGAAGTATAACGAGACTAGCTGCCTTGAAGCTCATATTACAATGTTCTGTCGGAGGATGACAAGATACGTCAACAATGACCAGCTGTTAATCTACTATTTTCAAGATAGCCTGATCGGATCTGCGACCAAGTGGTATAACTAGTTGAGTCGTGCCCAAATTGGTTCATGGAAGGACTTGGCTCAAGCTTTCATGAAACAATATGGCCACGTAACGGATGTGGCACCCGACAGGATCATGCTACAGAATATGGAAAAGAAATTGAGTGAGAGCTTTAGGTAGTATGCCCAACGATAGAGGAAAGTGGCGACGTAAGTCTAGCCACCACTCTTAGAGAAAGAGACGATCATGCTCTTTATTAATACACTGAAGGCCCCGTTTATCACTCATATGCTAGGGAACGCTACAAAGAGCTTCTTGGACATTGTAATGACTGGAGAAACGATTGAGAATGCCATAAAAAGTGGAAGGATAAAGGCAGGAGAAAGTAACAAGAGAATGGCCACAAGGAAGAAAGAAAATGAAGTGGATAATACAAGCATGGGGTACTCAAAGTCGATTACCTTTAATTAACCAAAAACAGTGACTATTGGGTATCAGGGTTCATCAAGAAAAGAATCTGACACAAGGCAAAACACTAAAAAAAAAATCAAATTTATGCCGATCCCATGACGTATAAGGAGTTGTATCAAAGTTTATTTGATGCACAAGTTGTGTCCCCCCACTACCCGAAACCGATGCAACCTCCATACCCAAAATGGTATGACCCAAATGCCCAATGTGAGTACCACGTGGGATTACAGGGCATTCTATAGAAAATTGCCCGGCTTTCAAGAAATTGGTGGAAAAATTCATCAACATGGGTATTGTGAAGTTAGATGACGCGCCAAATGCAAAAATATGAACCTGGGAGAGTTTTGGACAATGGGACTGCGGAAGAAATTTCTGTAGTAGTTAGAGCTTACTCAGAGTAATGTACAAAACGCACTTGTTGCTTTTAGCCTTGAAGCAATAAGAATTCTTTTGTGAAATAGGTTTGTGTCCAGAATTTTTATTTCAATAAAATGCATCTTTTTTAGCAAATATTTTTTTCATTCTTTTTCATACTATACATTCTTTGGAATATTCTTTCATTAGATTCATAAATAATTATCCTTAGAGTCATTTATTCTTTAGAATTTGCCCTTGTACTTACAACAGGTCCCTAGATATTAACGACATGAGCGACGCTGTTACTGACTCCCTTTTGAGTGATATGGGTCTAGAAGGATCTAAGAATTTTAAAGATGATAGAGATTGTAGCTTATCTTTTGATTTGTTAAGGATGGTAGAACAAGATAGACTCTACCTTGCAAAGGGTCAGTAGACGTTGCGAGCTTAGAAAAGGGGCAAAGATCAAAGCCTAATTCATCACAGAAATAAGGCGAGACATCAGTGAGCTATTTTCAATAATTCAAAGATGTTTTTGCACGACCATATCAAGACACGCTTAGGCTACTGAGACTTTGGTATGCTGTTAAGGCTAAGGAAATCCTAAAAGAGGTCCATAAGGGTATTTGAAGATCATATGCTAATGATTTTATGATGGACAGGCAAATCATGAGGTTCAGATACTGTTGGTCCACCATGGAAGGGGATCGCATCAGTTATACCAAGAAATGCTGTAAGTGCCAAATTTTATGGAGACAAGATTCTTCTGCCTCCTTCATCTCCTCATAGGACATCTCTATGGCCTTATTTGTGTGGGGCATGGGGTTTATTGGGATGATCTCGTCAGAAGCTTCTAGCAGCCATTAATTATTTCGCTGAATGGGTGGAAGTAGCTTCGTAGGCCAATACTACAAAGTCGATAGTCATCAGAACAAAAAAGAGAAAAAAAAGAAAAATACCGACAAAAAATGTCAAAAAGATCACATTTAACTGCACAATGTCAAAGGTTTACGGTCTCTTCAAAGATCAGGTGCCACATCACAGTGCAGCAAAGACAGCCAAAGAGGAAAAAAATAAAAAAAAAAAAAAAGCAACAAAACAATGATTATTAGGAGGATGACCTAGATTTGTAAAGATTGGCATAAAGAAGTCACATTTACCCTCTATGCTTATCAAACATTGGCCAAGACCTTCGTTGGGGCAATGCCTTAGTTTGTGGAATAAAAGCATTTTCTCTATTAAAGTCGATATTCTTTTTTTGAGTCTTGTCAGAACTGAAGTTGGAAAAGGTAGAATGAATTTAATCCCGATATGATCAGTTGAATTTGAAGAGAAAATGTTAAAAGCTATCTATCACGGTCAGATGATGTGAGCTTACAACAAAGAAGGTTCGTCCTAGAAAATTTCATGATAGGGCTTTAATGAAGATTTTTCCCATACAAAAGGGATTTCAGAAGAAAGTGGATGCCAAACTGGGAAGGAGGCCTGTTTTGGGGAAGAATGGATATTAACCGAGATGGATGGCAAGGACCTGCCCAATCCGGTGAATTCAAATTCAATAAAAAGTGTTCCAAAGAAAAAAAACAAAAAAAAAAAACACGAAAAGGAAAAGAAAGAAAAAAGAAGAAAAAAAAGGAGAGACCAAGGCGAAAACCCGCAAAGGCGCTTTGAAACCAAAGGGGATTTGAGTTGAAAACCCGAAAAGGGCAGCTCAAATTTTGATCAAAAATGGGGCATGCGATAGTCTCGCTTTCTCCGAATTAACAAGAAGGAGAGATGTTACTTCTTGGGGCATCAACAGAGTACTCTAGATCCCCTAAACACATGTTGAGCTTAAAATGGTCCTCAAGAAGTTTGAACAGAAAAGCTCATGCTGCGATATCTGGGGCACCTAGTTTTCATCTTACCCATATTGAATTTGTTATCTTTGATTACTTTATTCTTTTCAAGATACACTCCCAATAAATTTCATTTTTTATCTTGATTAATTCATTATCATTCTATGCTTTTTTAAAATTTGATATCTTGATCAAGTTATTCATTTCGAGCTTTGCTCAATAAATTTCCATTTTGTCCATCATTATGATCTTTTTCAAGCATTTTGCATTGAAATAAAGATTAGTGGACTAATAATACTTTCATAAAAGGAGTTTCGCATATTACTTTGGAAGCTTCTAAATAATACAAGAACCTGAAATAGGATTATTGTTTAGAATTCACCAAGTTGAAGGGTTGGAAATATTTGAGTCCAAATTAAGGTTATCTCTTTGGGTTTTGTCAAAAATGGTGATTGAACAAAATGATAAGATATTACGTCAGTAATACAATCTTGACGAAAAAGAGTAATATCAACTCAAGCATGAGAGGGGAATCATTCTCAAGAAGAATGATATTCTGCATCCATACGAATATCATAAATACACATCTACGCAGATTTCTTAAAGAGTGATCAGTTGATTGAACAAGTTACAGTCCTCTACCCCTGAGTTATGGTGGGATGGATTAAAAATGATACAAGTCTTCTACCCCTGAGTTGCAGTGGTATTGATTGAAGAGAATACAAATCCTATACCCCTAAATAGCGGTGGGATGGATTGGAAAAGTTTCATCCCCCTGAATCACGGTCCTAGAGGTACCATGGTGAACTTTGAAGTTATAATGGGCAAACCGGTTGAGTGAAGTATGATCGTTTCTATGGGTTTGCTATCAAAATACTAGCCGAGCAAGAAGGCAACATAATATGTCAGGGATAAAGCCTTGATGAATAACAATGACACCTTAAACATTTGAAAATAAGTCATTTTCATGACATTTATGAATTCATATCATTCATAACACATGTACTCAGGAGCATTTGAGTTATTTCAATCATAGCATCCTAATCATTTGCATAAGTATAAGCACATAAAACTAATTCTACAAGATAGGTTCCCTAGAGAACGATGTAGCAATATCGAAGATTTCAGATTTTATCCCTTAAAGATAGAAGTAGGGCAGATCGAAGATTGTAGTCTTATCTTCCTAAGATAACAAGGAAGCAGACTGAAGATTTCAGATTTTACTCCCTCGAGATAATAGTAGTGGAGCAGATCAAGGATGACCAGCTCTATCTCCCTGAGCAGCAGTGGAGTAGGCTGAAGATTGCAGATCTTGTCTCCCTAAATAGCAGTGAAGCAAATCAGTTAAAGATTGCAGATCTTATCTCACTAAGCAGTAGTGAAATAGATCGAAAGCCACAATTTTTATATCCTCGAATTTCTAGTGGAGTAGGTTGAGGCTACAAATTCCTTCTCCCTGAGTTTACATGGAGGATAAATCCGTATTTCTTTGAAGTTTCAGCAGAGAAGATTATGTAGCGACCTAAAATTTGCTTGGGCGCTAATTGAGGAAATTATTTAAAAATTTGAAAACAGAGTTTTAATTTTATTTAAAAAAGGGAGTCGCCACCGATCTTTTTTTCTAGGTGTGATCGGACACCTAATAAATCATCTTTTAAAGAAAAATCATTTTTTGAATTTTCTTAAAAAGGCGGGATTCAAGTCTCGACAAAATTCGAGAGAAAAATAGGGTTCGAGAGTCGATTCTGCTGAGGAAGGTATTAGCACCTCGCGACGCCCAAAATTGGTATCTCGTTAAACGCGTTGTCTTAATTTTCAAAATACAAGTTCAATTTAATATTTAATCGTGATCCGATTGAGACAAGAAATTTTTTAAAAAGCGAGAATTTTAAGACTAGAATTTTTTTAAAACCTAAGAATTTTAAAACACGAAAATTTTTTAAACCCAAAATTTTGAAAACACGAAATTTTAGAAATCTGAAAACACGAGAATTTTTTTGAAACACGAATTTTTTTGAAAATCTGAAATTTTTGAAAACACGAAAATTTTAAAACACAAAATTTTTTTTTTAAAAATATGAAATTTTTAAAAACCTGAAAATTTTGAAAACACGAAATTTTGGAAATACGAAAACTTTGAAAACACGAGAATTTTTTGAAACACGAATTTTTTTTGAAAACACGGAATTTTTAAAAACACGAAATTTTTTAAAACATGGAAATTTTGAAAACACAAAAATTTTAAAACACAAAAAAAATGAAATTTTTGAAAACCCGAAAATTTTGAAACGCAAAATTTTTTAAAACAAAATTTTTGAAAATCGAGAACTTTGAAAATCGAGAATTTTTTGAAACACGGATTTTGAAAATATAAAATTTTGAAATCTGAAAATTTTTGAAAACACGAAAACTTTTAAAACACGAGAATTTTTAAAATACGAGAATTTTTGAAAACACGAATTTTTTAAAACATGAAAATTTGGAAAATACTATAATTTTGAAAACACACAAAGTTTTGAAACTCAAAATTTTATTTTATTTTTGATTTTTTGGATTTTAAAAGGCGTGTCGTATTTAACACGAACCGATGATATTCACCCAACATAGCGATGAAATCAACGACAAGTGTTAAACCGATTCGTTGCCTTATTTATTAAAATTATTGAATATATAAAAGAAATAAAATATAAATATAAATACAAAAAAATGCTAAAAAATTTCCAATAATATTAAAAACAAAATGTCATGAAAATATCTGAAATAAATTACAAGTGGGTAAAAAAAAATTATCGAAAAGCTCAAAATTACGGGCTTGAAGAGCGGGATCGCTATCCTATCTATTTTTTTTTTTTTTCTTTCCCTTTTCTTCTTTTTTCTTTTTCTTCTTCTCCTTTTTTTTTTTTTGTTGGGCCTTGAGTTGAAATTTCTTTGAAAATGGGCTGGGTCTTTGGTGGGCTGAAATTTGTTGTTGGGTCTTTAGCCCTTTCCTTTTTTGCTTGGGGCTATTTTTTTTTGGGCTCCTTTTCTTTTTTTTTTGGGCTTGCTTTTTTTTTTTCTTTGTTTTGTATTTTTTTGAAATTTCTTTGTTGGGTCCTGTGGTCGGGTCATGGTCGGTCGGGTCGACCAATTGAATTTAATTTATTTTTTCTTTTTCTTTCTTTTTCTTTTTTCTTTCCTTTTCTTTTCTTTTTCTTTTTTTTTTTTCTTTCTTTCTTTTCTTCTTCTTCTTCTTCTTCTTCTTCTTCTCCTCCTTGCTTGCTTGCATGCATGCATGCCGCCATGGTCGACTCGGCTTCCCGTCGATGGTGAGCCTTCTCCTTCTTCTTCTTCTTCTTCCTTCTTCCTTCCTCTCTTTTTCTCTTTTTTTCTCCTTTTTGTGGGTTTTCTTCTTTGATCATGGGGTTTTATTTTTGGTTGATTACCCTCATTTATAGTGTTTTCTTGCAGTGTAGCGGTGAGGAGGAGTGGCCACCATCTTGGTGGCGGAAAATCCGGAATTAGGTGTCCCAAATCACCAAATCTGCGGAAGGACAGTTGCAATCACAAAGAAAATTTGTGGGGTCAAAAGCGTAATTTTAAGAAAGTGTCGAGGTCAAAATGTAATTTTGAAAAGTTTTGGGGCCAAAATGTAATTTTAATTTTAAATTAATTTTTAATAATTTTTTAATTTTGGAAATTAAACACAAAATCGAAGCGGACAAAATTTAGTCTTACAATGCCCTCTTTGCTCATCATTGTGAAAGCAGGATAGAGCAAAGACTTAAAAGCGTTAAATTTTGTTCGATGTCCAATATTTATTCTTTATTGAAAAACAAAAATCGAAAATAGCTCGGCATGTGACCCGAAGCTCAAATCACCTCTCGCATTATGAATTGATTTTTGAAAAACAGAAATTTAAAAATACCTCAGCGTGTGACCTGAGGCTCAACTCACCTCTCGCAATATGAGTTGATTTTGAAAAACAGAAATTGAAAAATACCTCAACAGTATGACTGAGGCTCAACTCACCTCTCATAATATGAGTTGATTTTTGAAAAGCGAAATTGAAAAATACCTCGGCGTGTGACCGAGGCTCAACTCACCTCGCAATATGAGTTGATTTTTGAAAAGCGAAATTGAAAATACCTCGGCGTGTGACACGAGGCTCAACCCACCTCTCGCATTATGAGTTGATTTTTGAAAAGCGAAATTGAAAATACCTCGGCGTGTGACACGAGGCTCAACTCACCTCTCATAATATGAGTTGATTTTTTGAAAAGCAGAAATTGAAAAATACCTCGGCATGTGACCCGAGGCTCAACTCACCTCTCGCATTATGAGTTGATTTTTGAAAAGCGAATTGAAAAATACCTCGGTGTGTCACGAGGCTCAACTCACCTCTCTAATATGAGTTGATTTTGAAAACGAAATTGAAAAATACCTCGGCGTGTGACACGAGGCTCAACTCACCTCTCGCCATATGAGTTGATTTTGAAAAGCGAAATTGAAAATACCTCGGGTATGACTGAGGCTCAACCCACCTCTCGCATTATGAGTTGATTTTTGAAAAGCGAAATTGAAAATACCTCGCGTGTGACTGAGGCTCAACTCACCTCTACGCAATATGAGTTGATTTTGAAAAGCGAAAATTGAAAAATACCTCAGTGTGTGACTGAGGCTCAACTCACCTCTCGCAATATGAGTTGATTTTAAAAACAAAATTAAAAATACCTCGGTGTGTGACTGAGGCTCAACTCACCTCTCGCAATATGAGTTGATTTTGAAAAACAAAAATTGAAAAATACCTCAGCATGTGACCTGAGGCTCAACTCACCTCTCGCAATATGAGTTGATTTCTTTGAAAAACAGAAATGAAATAATTTTAAAAAGTATCAGAATTTCAAAACATATCATCTGGTGGAACTCGAATGTCTTCCTTGTCCTTTGTTCGGTACAGCTATCATCAAAACCTTTTGCTTTACTGGAATACCTGTATATGTCATGCATGATATTATCATGATATGCACATGTTTGGTCTTAAATGCTTTTATGCCTACATGATTATGCCATACACCTTGGGCTTGTTTGCCATATATCTCTTTTCGTTACGACTCTCATGATGACTGCATTCATTACTTCGATTCTTGACTTCCCTTTCAGGTTTTGTACACATCCTCGAGTAATCTGTGTTTCTCGTGTATCACCCTTCTGCCCCTTGTTGAACTTTGTCCTTGCTTTGAGGCTCTTGCACTTACCAAATTCTCATCCGGGTAATACTCAACATTCTTTTTGTTTAGAGTATGTCATTTCACTATTTATCATTTAGACAAATCACACATGAGATGCATGAAAATAGGAAAGTAGGTACGAAAGAAATACCTCACATTCATATTTATTTCAAAAGCAATTAGCAAAGAAAATTGACAAGGAGAAGCTCAATAAAGAAAACATTATAAAGAAAGGAAAGCAGATTCAATTGTCACAAATGCTCTAGATATTCAACGCATGAACTTCTCCACATTTCTTCATCCTGGATCTCTTCAAGCACGGGTTCTTGTGTAGAAGATTTCAAGCTTCCGGATCGCTTCAAATATTATAATCTCGCCACATGACTCCCGTTCAAATCGTCTTGCTCCTTTTGTCCGAACCTCCTTCATTAGGGCCTTCTTCGAGTTTTCATCCTAATCTTTTTTGTTTATCAAGGCGCCCTTCGAGTTTTCATCTTGATCTTTTTTTCTTCTTTTTTTTATTTTATTTTTTTCAAGGCGCCTTTTCGGGTTTTCATCTTGATCTTTTTCTTCTTTTTTCTTTTTTTTATCAAGACGCCTTTTCGGGTTTTCATCTTGATCTCTCCTTTTTTTAGGCATAGTACTTTTCACGGCATCGAGTTCCTTTGGATTAGGTAACTCCTTCCCATCCATCTCGGTGAGAATCAAAGCTCCACCGAGAAAGCCTTCTTTCTGACGTCTGCCCTTCCCAATTTGGTGCCCATTTTCCTCGAAAGTCTTTTGTATTGGGAGAATCTTTCTCAAGTCTGAGTTCCCCTCATGAATTCTCTTGGCGCACCTTCTTATCATGAGTCGTGATCATTCTCTTCGGTACATCTGTCCATGACAGATTGCCTTCAAGCGTTTTTCTTCAATAAGATTTAGCTGGTCATATCGAGCTTGAACCCATTCGATTCTTTTAGTTTCGACTTCATTAAGACTCGTGAGAGGGATCTCAACTTCAATGGGCGACGACTTTCATTCCATAGACCGGGGAGAAAGGAGTTGCTCCGTAGATGTCCGCACAGATGTGCGATATGCATCTAAGCGAATGGTAGCTTCTCGTGCCAATCTTTATATGTCTCGGTCATTTTCCCAATAATCCTCTTAATATTTTTGTTAGCCACTTCTACTGCTCCGTTCATCTTTGGGCGATAGGGTGAGGAATTATGATGCTTTATTTGAAGCGCTCGCACACTTCTTTCATCATCTTGTTGTTGATTTAAAGCGTTATCGAAATTATTCTCTCGAGCAAACCGTATCGACATATGATTTCTTTTTTAAGAACACGCAAGCTGCAGTCTTTGTCACACTAGCGAGCAAGCGACTTCTACCCATTTTGTGAAGTAATCTATAACCACAAAATGAATCGGTGTCCATTCAAGCTTTTGGGAAAATTGGTCCTATAACATCCATGCCCCATAGAAAAAGGCCACGGAGAAGTCATGACATGAAGGCGAAGAAATTTGCATGAATTTTATCGTAGTAAATTTGACATTTGTGGCACCTTCGTGCGTAACTAATGCGTCACTTTCCATCGTCGACCCGATAATAACCGAGTCTCATAATCTGCTGGCCATAGTGAAACCATTGGCATCGTCCCTAAATTCCTTCATGGACATCTTCAAGTATTTTTAAAGCTAGCAGAATCCACGCATCTCGGGAGCACTTGATCTTTTCCTCTTTTATCTGAGATATCCCTATCAAGGACAAATCCTACCACCATTCTTGATTGTTCTTTTGTCGTTTTCATTTGCTTGCTCGGGATACCTTTGATTCTTGACATATTCTAAGATATCATGGAACCACGGCCGTCCATCTGTCTCTTTTTCAATGCTAAAACAATGTGCAGGGACCTCATATATGCTCATTTGGATAGGCATTATTTCCGTTTCTCTGTTTGCTTTGAACATTGAAGCCAGGGTGGCCAAGGCATCAGCCAATTGGTTTTCTTCTCGTGGGAAGTAATTAAAAGTCACTTCTTTGAATTCTTTGACCAGCTCTGCCACGATATCGCGATATTTGACCAATTTGAATCTCTCACTTCCCAATCTCCACGGTTTGGTAAATCACCAACAGCTGAGTCCCCGTACACCTCTAAGATTTTGATGTTTCGTTCAATAGTCATGCGAAGTCCCATGATGCAAGCCTCATATTCGCTACATTATTGGTACAGAAGAAATTTAATCTGGCAGTGAGTGGATAATGGTTCCCTTCGGTGACACTAAGATCGCTCCAATCCCATGCCCCAATGCATTCGATGCATCATTAAAGCTCATCTTCCATGATTTCTCTTTGACGACTCACACTCTTTTTCTACAATGCACATCAAGTCTTCGTCACGGGAAATCAAATCTCAAAGGCTCATATTCCTCCGTGGTTCGAGTTACTAAGAAGTCAGTTATCGCGCTCCCCTTTATCGACTTTTGACTCACATATACAATGTCGTACTCGATAGTAGGATCGCCATCGTGCCATTCTTCTTGAAAGTGCGGTGATTCCATCATGTATTTTATTGGGTCCACTTTGAAATTAACCACGTCGTATGATACAACATATATTATGCGAGCCTTGAATCGCGCGGACCAAAGCACAATGTAATTTTTCAATTGATGGGTATTTTGCTTCATACTGTGAACTTCTTCTTGAGATAGTAGATCGCCTTTCTCTTTTCCCCGACTCATCATGTTGCCCGGTATGCAACCCATTGAATTTTCAAACACGTTAGATATAATATTAACGGTCTTCCAAGAGTTGGCGGTACTAGCAGGAGGTTAGACAAATCTGTTTATCTTGTCAAAAGCCACTTGGAACTCATCGTTCCACTCTCCGGATTATGTTTTGAAGGAGTCGAAAAATTGGGTCACACTGGTTGGTAAGTTAAGCAATGAATCGAGCGATGTAGTTCAACCTCCCTAAAAATCCTCTAATTTCTTTTTGTGTACGCGGAGGTGGTAGTTCTTGTATGGCTTTTATCTTATCTAGATCAACCTCAATACCTCTCTCACTAACAATGAAGCCGAGTAATTTTCCTGAGGTGGCCCCGAACGTACCCTTGGTTGGATTAAGCTTCAGCTGGAACTTTCTTAGTCTTTCGAACAATTTCTTGAGGTTCCCAATATGCTCTCTTTCCCCCCGAGATTTGGCAATCATATCATCAACATAAACTTCTATCTCTTTGTGCATCATGTCATGGAATAGCATCACCATTGCCCTCTGATATGTTGCCCCGGCATTCTTTAATCTGAATGACATCACCTTGTAGCAAAATATTTCCCACATCGTTACGAAGGTAGTTTTCTACATATCCTCGGGAGCCATCTTTATCTGATTATAACCCGAAAATCCATCCATGAAAGAAAAAAATGAATGTTTTTTGTGTTATCCACCAACGTGTCGATGTGTGGCAAGGAAAATTATCTTTAGGACTTGCTCGATTCAGATCGCTATAATCCACACACATTCGTACCTTACCATCTTTCTTGATCTTTGGGACTATGTTAGCTACCCATTCGGGTATTTGGAGACTTGTAGGAAGCTTGACATCAAATTGTTTCTTGACTTCTTCTTTTATCTTTATGACATTTCGGGTCTCATTCGTCTCGACTTACATTGAATGGGTTTGCATTACGGTTTCGGTGGGAGTCTATGGACCACTACATCCTCATTCAACCTGGCATGTCTTGATCGACCATGCAAATACATCTTTATACTCATGAAGTAAGGTGATCAAATCATGTTTGGTGTTATCTGAAATGGAGGTCCCAATATTCACTTCTTGCCTCTTTTCTTCATTTCCCAAATTCACTGTCTCAACAGATTCTTGATGGGGTAGGATCTGTTATCTTCTTGTTCTATCATTCTTTGTAAGTCGGGAGACGAGACATAATCTTCAGCATTTTCCTCAGCTTCGAAATCTCCTAAACAAATAGCTTTCTCAAAATCGATTTCAGGACTTGTAACGGGATTGTTCATGTTGTTGGTATCTGAGCACCTTAAAGGTGAATGGAAAAGAAAACTATAGAGGAGCATCAAAGTATTGGAACCAAACAAACATAATGTTATGGCATGATATGAGGTACATGTAAGGACAGGCTGTGAGAAGAAGGAATAATTATGAAGTTAACAAGAATGAAAAGGCTATGACAAAATGCATCTCCATGAATGTTCATTTAAATGATAAAGAGCAAACATAAGCTCTTACAAAAGAATCCCACTATTACTTAAGGGCACACAAAAAGAGAGTTAACATTGAGCATTACTCTGGAGAGGACTTAGAAACTACAAGAAGGTCCACAGCAGTCCAATTGTTCAAAATGAATCCAGGAGGACAAGGGTGTATCATTGAAACATCTTCAATTGCGTCATCCTCTTTGTCAATAACATTTATACTGACGTTCTGAAGACCCCTTTCAATTAATAACAACGTGCTTCGTGAATTATCTGCATACAGGTACATCATTCCTGCAGATGTAAATGTTTTTGACAAAGGAGGATACGCTATGGGCTCCCATTCCAATTCTCGACTTGAGGCTCTTACAAACCTCATGTATTGATCTTTCTGCAACTGTGGATTGTATGGTTTTAGCCTCAGTGAATGATTAGAGTGATATGCACATGCAATGAATGGATGGATGAATAAATGAAAAATGCATGTTAGTCATGAATAAATATGCAAGAATTTGGTGTTGATTTCAAGATAGCCCCATATTTAGGCATTTTATTAATCAAAAGAGTCTATTACAAAACGTTTTGCCTTCTACGATTTATGATCACACAAATTTCCTAGCCACATCGCCTTGTTTTTTCACTCGTTCTAGGAATTACGACATGTTTGATCCTTGTCTCGGAGGAATTAGTAAGCGAGATCTTCGCTTCATCGATAATTGCACAATTTGCATAGCCCTTGCAATTTCATTAATCAAACCGCCAAGATACATATCTTTTCTTGGAGAGCTCTTTCGTGAAACACGAATGTCTCATCATCTTGGCCATTCTTTTCTTCTAGGGCTTTTAGGAGAGTATCCAAGTGTTGTTGATGAGCTTGCGTGTATTTTCTAAATCTTGTATTTTCCTTCTTAGCTCTTGGCCTTTCGGGCCGAGTAGTCATTAATTCTGAGACGCAGATTTCGTATTCAACATTCTTCTTCCTTAACTCTATCATAGCACGAGTAGCTTTTTCCTCTTCCTTCTTCGCTTTCCCTCTCCAGAATTCCATCCCACCTTTGATGTTGCTTAATTCTTCTTTCCATTCCGTCGATGATTTGCCCAGCCCGCTATTTTTTATGGTGCCTCTTAATTTCTTATTTTCCAAATGAAGATCCTTTAAGTCATTTCTCATGATCTCAGCTTCTCTCTGGACTTTCTCATTTCTGGATTTTTCAATTTGAACATCTATCTTTAGTTGGTAATTTTCCTCTTGAAGAGAACTAATATCCGTAATGATGGCCTTTTCACGTTCAAATTCATGTCTTGCTATTTCCAGTTCAGACGGCATTTTTTCTGAGAAAAGATTCTGAAAAATATAATCCGTTGGTGAGGTTTGTTGACTATTCACTCGTCTTTGTCTCCATATTTTATAATCTTGAGTGATAGTATCAGCATACAGAGCTAACTCCATTAGGTAGATTTCCTTCCAAGACTTTGCAGTATCTCGAACTTTTTCATGTAACCTTCACTGTAAAAGCAAACTCGGTATGCTAATCCTCCGGTAGTTGGTATGAAGCTGTCGTGAAGTAAAGCATCTTTGAACCATTAACGGTGCATATCCAACTCCTCCCATAATTCGAGTAAAGGTACCCAATCTGGCTCCTGCATTTGTATAGCGGGGTGAAGGACGGATCCATGGTGCTCTCCAAGTTATATCTTCGGCGCGGAGGTTCTGAAAAACTAAAACCAGTCTTTGTTCGGTGACATCCTTCGGCCAATCTTTCTCAAGGTAAGCTTCCAATGGAGCGAATGTTTTCGAAAACATGTGGAAAGGTGTGCGCTCCACTTTTCAGAAGTGGCTCAGAATCCAAACATTAAGTAGCTGTGCACATCCGATAAAACGTCCTTCCCCTTTTCTCCTACAACAATTTAGAGAGCTAAGATAGTTGGGACGGGGTTGATTCCTTGCCTCAACTTTTCAAAGAAATCCACTATCGCAACTTCTATATGCCCAAAAACTTTTGGGAAGACAATTAATCCATAAATGGCTAAGGCAAACAGATCCACTCTCTTCACAATATCTGGATGGTTTTGAACTAAGTCTCGAGAGAAAACC
The DNA here is from genome assembly GCA_025506655.1 of Gossypium rotundifolium. Lineage (NCBI taxonomy): Eukaryota > Viridiplantae > Streptophyta > Magnoliopsida > Malvales > Malvaceae > Gossypium > Gossypium rotundifolium. The sequence goes on along the minus strand of CP106733.1, from coordinate 32,735,235 downwards.
ATGGAATACAAGCTGACTTCGTTCTTTTTCTTTATCATTTTTCAGCCCATGTATCACCATTCTGTCAACTTCATTAGCTTTTCTTGAAGGTCATTGGTTTGGGCTCTTTCACATATATCTTCTTTGAATTGTGCATTGTTAACGCGAAGTAAGGCGGCATACTCTTCTATGGTGGACTCATATCTTCACGGTTGAAAGTAAAACATTGATAAGCTGGGACCCAAAATTGAACCATGGCTTGAATCAACTGTTCGTCTCACGTTGACAGCGATTAAGTGAGCTATATCCTCGTACTTTTCGGTGAAGATGCCCCTAGTGTCCGAGTCCCATTTGTTTCGAGATCCTAGTCAAGTCTTGAGGTTATTAAGCGAACATTCATGGTCACATGCTCGGGAAGATTGGAGATATATCCTTCCTTTAAACTATCCCTTTTACTTTACGAGTTTTCAAAGACCGATCGGAACCACGACATTTTCTCGGTCACTTGTGTAATTGACTCCTCCATCGAAACCCGTTTTGGCAACCAATCTCTAATCAACATCTTCCTAACAAGATGCCTATGATGCATGATGAAAAATAAAATGAAGACAAATAACATTGGTTAGTAATTACAACAAATATAAGCGGAGAAAAACTATGAAAAATCTAACAAATTAAGATATTTAATTTTGCATTTTGGTGAAACCGACCTACTCTTTTTTTTTTTACCCCATCATATTTACAAAATAAACTTACGCCACATGCTCATCGGATAATCTACCTCTCTAAATTATTAAACGGACCGATTTGCTTGCATAAAAATGTAAATGTAAAAGAAATAAAAGGTAAGCGTTTCTCCCATGTACTTATTTTGGTAACTATTAACAGACGGAGGTTTGGCATGGCTCTAATCGGGTGGCTCATACGGTTCACTATATGCGGTTTCGGTTCTAAAAGGTTTTCGAATTGTCCGTCTTGTCGCCTACTAAGGCTAGTACGAGACCTCGGTTATCGCCCATCATAGGCTCATGAGCTCAATTCGAGGATTACATTTACTTATGCCTATGCGGAGGGACAAGTTAACTCACAAAGCATAAGTCATATGTAACGGAAGTATTCACTAGCTTTGTGTGGAGGGACGAGTTAACTCACGAAGGCATAGCGTTTACTTCCACTTAAGCGGACGAGCCGGGTAGAGAGCTCATGTTATGCAAAAATGCAAGTGCACGGTGTGTGGGGAGAAACTCACAAACCTTTTAGTTTTTATTTTAAAACTAAAAACTAAAACCGTAAAAATTTAAAGTGAAAACAAAAAGATAAAACAAGTTAGAAAAATATTTACAACATGATGTAAATGCATGACTTTTAAAAAGCGAAATTTAAGGATCACGACTAAGTATTAATTTAAACAAGAGTTTTGAAAATTTTGACAACGCGTTTAATTTCGGACTCGACTCTCAAAAAAATGTCCCAATTGGAGTCGCCGGTGTAGCGACCTAAAATTTGCTTGGCGCTAATTGAGGAAATTATTTAAAATTTGAAAGCGAGTTTTAATTTTATTTAAAAAGGAGTCGCCACCGATCTTTTTTCTAGGTGTGATCGGACACCTAATAAATCATCTTTTAAAGAAAAATCATTTTTTGAATTTTCTTAAAAAGGCGGGATTCAAGTCTGCGACAAAATTCCAGAGAAAAATAGGGTTCGGAGTCGTTTACGCTGAGGAAGGTATTAGCACCCTCGCGACGCCCAAAATTGGTATCTCGTTAAGCAGCGTTGTCTTAATTTTCAAAAATACAAGTTCAATTTAATATTTAATCGTGATCCGATTGAGACAAGAAAATTTTTTAAAAAAGCGAGAATTTTAAGACTAGAAATTTTTTTAAAACCTAAAATTTTGAAAACACGAAAATTTTTTAAACCCAAAATTTTGAAAACACGAAATTTTAGAAATCTGAAAACGAGAATTTTTTGAACACGAATTTTTTTGAAAATATGAAATTTTTGAAAACACGAAAATTTAAAACACAAAATTTTTTTTAAAAATATGAAATTTTAAAACCGAAAATTTTGAAAACACGAAATTTTGGAAATCTGAAAACTTTGAAAACACGAGAATTTTTGAAACACGAATTTTTTTGAAAACACGATTTTTAAAAACACGAAATTTTTAAAACATGGAAATTTTGAAAACACAAAATTTTAAAACACAAAAAAATGAAATTTTGAAAACCGAAAATTTTGAAGCATAAAATTTTTTTAAAACACTAATTTTTGAAAATCGAGAACTTTGAAAATCGAGAATTTTTTGAAACACGGAATTTTTGAAAATATAAAAATTTTGAAATCTGAAAATTTTGAAAACAAAAACTTTTAAAACACGAGAATTTTTAAAATCGAGAATTTTTGAAAACACGGAATTTTTTAAAAACATGAAAATTTGGAAAATCGATAATTTTGAAAACACAAAAGTTTTGAAACTCGAAATTTTATTTTATTTTTTGATTTTTTGGATTTTTAAAAGGCGTATGTCGTATTTAACACGAACCGATGATATTCACCCAACATAGCGATGAAATCAACGATAAGTGTTAAACCGATTAATGCCTTATTTATTAAAATTATTGAATATATAAAAGAAATAAAATATAAATATAAATACAAAAAATGCTAAAAAAAATTTCCAATAATATTAAAAACAAAATGTCATGAAAATATCTGAAATAAATTACAAGTGGGTAAAAAAAAATTATCGAAAAGCTCAAAATTATGGGCTTGAAGAGCGGGATCGCTATCCGATCTATTTTTTCTTTTTTTTCTTTCCTTTTCTTCTTTTTTTCTTTTTCTTCTTCTCCTTTTTTTTTTCTTTGTTGGGCGATTTGAGGTTTCTGAAAATGGGCCTGGTCTGGTGGGCTGGGCTGGCTGTTGGGTCTTTGGCCTGCTTTCCTTTTTTGCTTGAAATTTTTTTTTTTTGGGCTCCTTTTTCTTTTTTTTGGGGGCTTGCTTCTTTTTTTTTCTTTGTTTTGTATTTTTTTTTGGGGCTCTTGTTGGGTCACCTTGGTCGGGTCATGGGTGGTCAGGTCGACCAGTGAATTAATTATTTTTTTTTTTTTCTTCTTTCTTTCTTTTTCTTTTTCTTTCTTTTCTTTTCTTTTCTTTTTTTTTCTTTCTTTCTTCTTCTTCTTCCTTCTTCTTTTCTTCTTCTTCTCCTCCTCCTAGCCCGTCGTTGCTTGCCGCCATGGTCGACTCGGCTTCTCTCCTTTTGTGGGTTTTCTTCTTTGATCATGGGGTTTTATTTTTGGTTGATTACCTCATTTATAGTGTTTTCTTGCAGTAGTGGTGAGGAGGAGTGGCCACCCATCTTTGGTGGCCGAAAATCCGAATTAGGTGTCCCAAATCACCAAATCGCGGAAGGACAGATTGCAATCACAACCAAAATTTGTGGGGTCAAAGCGTAATTTCAAGAAAGTATCGGGGTCAAAATGTAATTTTGAAAAGTTTTGGGGCCAAAATGTAATTTTTAATTTTTAATTAATTTTTTAATAATTTTTTTTTAATTTTGGAAATTAAACACAAAATCGAACTGGACAAAATTTAGTGCTTACAGATTAAAGTAACGAATATCTTCTCCCTAAATTCTTCTCTCCTCGAAGTTCCAGTGGAGTAGGTTGAGGCTACAAATCCGTTCTCCCTGAGCTTACATTGAGGATCAATCCTTATTTCTTTGAAGTTTTAGCAGAGAAAATTGAGGTTATGAATCTTTTCTCTCTGAATTCTTCTCTCCTCGAAGTTTCAGTGGAGTAGGTTGAATCTACAAATCCCTTCTCCCTAAGTTTACATTGAGGATCAATCCTTATTTCTTTGAAGTTTTAGCAGAGAAGATTGAGGTTACGAATCTCTTCTCTCTGAATTCTTCTCTCCTCGAAGTTCTAGTGGAGTAGGTTTAGGCTACAAATCCCTTCTCCTTGAGTTTACATTGAGGATCAATCCTTATTTCTTTGAAGTTTCAGTAGAGAAGATTGAGGTTACGAATCTCTTCTCCCTGAATTCTTATCTCCTCGAAGTTCCAGTGGAGTAGGTTGAGGCTACAAACATTGAGGATCAACCCTTATTTCTTTGAAGTTTCAGCAGAGAAGATTGAGGTCACGAATCTCTTCTCTCTGAATTCTTCTCTCCTCGAAGTTCTAGTGGAGTAGATCGAAGCTACAAATTTCTTCTCCCTGAATTCATATCCCTTTGAGGTTCCAACGGAATAGATCGAAGCTACAAATCTCTTCTCCCTGAAGTTACATTGGAGCAGACTGAAGATAGCAAGTCTCACCTCTCTGAAGTTACAGTAGAGCAGATGGAAGTCATTAACCTTATCTCCCCAGAGTTGCAGTGGAGCAATAGAACAGATTGAAGCCAAAAACCTTATCCCCCTAAAGTTGCAATGGGGCAGGTTGGAATTACGATTCTCGTCTCCCTAAAGTTGCAGTGGAGTGAATTTGAAGCACCAATTCCTATACTCTTGAAGTTGCAGTGGGTTAGAGTGAGGCTACTTGAAGAAGAAGAAAAGAAGCACCGAGACTCAGCAAGACCGGGCAAAATTGGCTCTTTTGAAGTCTTTGCTCCATTCTCGTTACACGACAATGATCAAAGAGGGGCAGTTGTAATAGCCAATTTTGGCCCAAACCCAAGACCCAAAAATAAATAGAGAAAAAAACCCAAAATAAGTCTTAATAGTCCATTATTAAGAGTCCATTTACATATCAAACCATCAGCCCAAATTTAAATAGACCCGAAGCCCAATTTTAATCCCAAACATAATAACAACCTAAACTAAAAAGGGGCCCAACATGCACAAAATATCAAAACTTTTAGAAATCTTAGGGTTTTTGAAGCCCTAAGTGGCCTAACCGCCAGATCTTTCTTGCCCATGAGCCTCTGCCGCACCGTCGTCAGAGACCCTCCACAGCGCCTCGACACGCCACATTCTTGCAACAACAAATGGAACACGCAATAGCAAAAGAAACAAAGAAATAAAAAACAAAAATAGCAGGAAAACAAAACAAAAGAAAACAAAATCGAATCTATTGATCGGTTATAAAAGCAGAAATGCAACCTATTGTATTTTTTTTACGAACACTTAGAAATCAAAAAACAAGGATAGAAACTTTAAAGGTTGATTTCGTTTTTTTTTTTACTTTCGGTTTTACTTTTATTATTGTTGTTTTCTATTTATTTTTTATTTTTTTTATTTTCAAACTTTCAAAATGAATAATAAGAGAGGAAGGGAGAGGAAACTTACCCCGATCGGTGACCGTTCTCCGTCTGGGCCAAGTTGGAAAAGGAGAAGGGATACCCGTTCCTTTGTGGCACCACCGACTTTAGCCCTATTTTTAGGAGTGTTCGGTCTTAGACCTCTACTCCATAGGCGTTTGGCTTCGAAAAAGTCTAAAAAAGGGGCCTAATGTTGCTCGTCTCCGGTCACCGCCTATAGCGGAGTCGCGGTCCGGATTGGGCGGAATCCATGACCGGAGAACGAACAAGCAGATGGCACAGAAGTTGAAAGAAAAGACCCCCTTTCATTTAGAACAACAGCTGAAATTATTTCAAAACAAAAATTTGATTTAAATAATACAAGAAAATGAAGCCATTTGAAGAAGAGGAGATCCGCGCGTCGACCCGACCTAGGGGGAAGGATCCGCGTGTTTTAAGATCTTGGGGTTATTTACCCAAAAGGTCCCTCCGCTTTTGTGATACGTCTCAATATGGTCCTTTTTTGAAAAAAAGATCTGATTTTTGCCACGATATTTGCATTTCGACTTCAATTTAGTCCTCCGACCATTCGAAGAGACGGACACCTGAAATGGTGTCATTTCAGGTCAAACCCGACCCGTCTCAGGTCCTCGTGTTTTAGGAAGAATGGTCTATTTTCCATTCTAATCCTTCCGCTTTTATTGGCCTATTTCAATTAGATTTTTTATTTCCAAATCTGGCCCAATAGTTGTGCATTCGATTCATTTTAGTCCCTTTTGAGACGTTACGTTTCATGAATAGGGGATCATTGTCCAGATGGTCCTTCTTATTTTTCTACGCGTCCGATTGGGCCCTAAGTCATTTTATCCTTTTAAAATTTAGATCTTTAATTTTATTTCTATTCTGATTTAGTCCCTAGTCAATTGGATTTTAACCTTTTCAACTTGTTATTTATTTATTCATTCTAATATTTTTATATATTATTTATTTCAAACCCTTTTAATAATAGTTTAAATTGCTCTATATATTATTTACTTTAAACTTTTTATTATGTATCATTTACTTAAAATTTTTTGTTACTTATTTTAAAATTCTTTTGTGTATTATCTGCTTTTTTATTTTATTTATTTCATTGTTCTTTGATTATTAATGCTAGTATTTAAATAATGTATATTGCTTGATTATTACCATGGTGTATTTTTTTTAATTCGTTTATTTCATATCTTTTGTATTATTGTCATTCACTAGTATTATATTGTGTTCATGCATACTTGTCCCATGCTCATTACTATATTCTTATGTCATCGCATCGTGAATTAAACCCCAACACATTTATCCAACTTAGATCGTCATATTTTACTCCAAACAAAATAAATATATGCCTCTACATGTTGCACTCGCTATTATTCAAAAAATAAAAATTTTCAAAATAAGGTAATATTTTGCGTTTTGGAAATTCGAGAAAATCGTGTTCTAACTTATTGGGTTTCGATTTTTCTCGTTTAGCCTAAATAACAGAATATCCTTTTAAAACAAAAAATACAAGTTTAAAATAAAAAGCTTATTCTCAAGAATTCAAAGTGTTGTGCCCTAACTTATTGGATGTGACATTTTGTTACCTCGAGATAAGAATATCTAAAAATGACAATATTCCCTATTTAGAAATTCGAGAGATCGTGCCCTGACTTACTAGGTTTCGGTTTTTCTCATTTAAACTAAATAACCGAGTATTCTTTTAAAATTAAAATACACGTGCTTTTAAATAAAAGGCGGGCTTATTCTCATGGATTCGGGGTGCCGTGTCCTAACTTACTGGATGTGGCATTTCATTGCCACGAGATGAGATGGTCTTTAATGTTTATTCCAACTCATTCAAGTTTTTAGTGAAATTTACATTAATGAAAAATGATCGTATTTTTAATTTGTTCAAATTTTCAACTTTCGACGTTAAGACATTAATTAATCAATTCGGTACCAATTTTGGGCGTGACGAGGGTGCTAATCCTTCCTCGCACGTAACCGACTCCCGAACCCTTTTTCTCGAATTTCGTAGACCAAAAACACTGTTTTAGTAAACTAAAACGTTTTTATTAAAACAAAGGTGATTCGATCACACCCAATAAAGATCGATGGCGACTCCCGTTTTTATTTTCATTTTCAAAACCCTAGTCGATTCCCGTTTTCAAAAAAAAATGGATTCGACACGTACAATTATAGATTAGTCTATATTCTCTAATTGTATAATTCTAAGTCTCTATACTTTTCGAAATTTACAATTTCAATCTTTATACAAATGACGGTAATTAATCCATTAACTGGATTTTTAGTGAATAATGTGGAAATAACAAGTTGACATGGTATTACACATATGATTATATATTTGCCACATCAAATTTTGAAAATAACAAAATGTAACATAATGGATTTAATAGTTATTCTTTTGGTGAGGACTGAAACTTTAAAATTTAAAAAGTATAAAGACTAAATTCACAATTTTTGTAAAGTTTAGAGACTAATAACATAATTTAGCCTAAAGAAAAGATGTTTAATGGGACCTTATGTGTATATATTACAAAAAAGGCTATTTTTTTCAAATATATATTTTTAGTGATATTCTTGAAACTGTCTTTCTGCAATGACAGCTTATTAGTAGGGTAGAAAGCACCCATAAAAGCTTCAGATTTGAGACAAAAAAGAAACCTTGCCATGTGCCCATGTGACTGTACTGTGGGGGACAAGAAGTGTACATATATGTACACTCTAATTTAAGTTGAATTTTAATGCATTTTTATAATTAATAAGAGCTGTTATTTTCATTTTCTCATATATAATACATATTTTAACGTAAGATTTCGGATGAGAGAGAACGATGGCTGGGTTGTTTCGATCCAAATCTTGTGGACTGCTCGGACTCAGTGAGTTAAACCATGCTGCTCCGAGTCCATTCTTTCACCAAACCAAGACCAATGACGACCATGAAGAAGAAGAAGATTTTGCAGAAGATGGGATGAACCCTATTGCTACGACGCCATTGATAAGCTCGAAATCGAGATTTGGTTGTAGTCATGGAGGACGACGAGACAACAACCAATTCCCGTTTATGGATATATTAGCAGCGTTGTTAAGGAAGTCATTAGTCACTTGCAGTGTGGACACCGACGACATATCTTCCATGGATATTAGCTTACCAACTGATGTCAAGCATGTCTCTCATGTTACTTTTGACTGCTTTAATGGCTTCCTCGGCTTACCTACTGAACTCCAACCTGATGTTCCCTCAAAGATTCCTAGTGCCAGGTTTGTTTCTTCTAAGCCTTGGATCCATGAAAGTTCTCGTTATGGATTCTAAGAACTCAATTGATCTGTTTCTGTTTATTGCATGTTTACAGTGCAAGTGTTTTTAGGGTTTCTCCTAAGTCAATGCAGTGTTCTTATGATGATAAAGGGAATAGTTTGCCAACAATTCTTCTTATGATGCAGAGTCGTTTTTATGATGAAGGAGGTCTTAAGGTAAGAGTCTTAGCCTATGTTGGTTTAATGATTAAATTGTGTTTTAATTGTGCTTCATTGGAAGGCAGAAGGAATATTTCGGATTAATGCCGAAAATAGTCAAGAAGAGTATGTTCGAGACAAGTTAAACAAAGGTGTCGTACCGCACGGAATCGATGTCCATTGTTTAGCTGGTTTGATAAAGGTATAGATATATATAAGCATGTCTGGTTTTAGACCTTGGTGATGGTTGAATTGGTGCCTTGCGATTCACGGCATATCTGGTTTCGGATTAATGTTTTGTAGGCCTGGTTTAGAGAACTTCCTAGTGGAGTGCTCGATTGCCTTACAGCGGAGCAGGTGATGCATTGCAACACGGAAGACGATTGCGTTGAGCTTGTGAAGTTGCTTCCTTCAACAGAAGCTGCTTTACTTGATTGGGCTATCAATTTGATGGCAGATGTTGTGGAGTATGAACAATACAACAAAATGAATGCACGCAACATCGCGATGGTTTTCGCACCGAATATGACTCAGGTACTTTTCTTTGTTGCATTTAGGGGTATTGCTAGTTCAACTGCGCCGGGGCGAGTGGCCTGGTGAAGTGAGTTCACCTTGTGTGTTTCACAGCTGCCCTGTTTCGGACAGTAATGGAGGGCCTAAACATGTGGACATTGGGGAAAACATTACTGTCCCTTGGGGTAGTATAGTATTGTTGGCCTCTCAACTCGGCAGAGTGGCAGAGTGGAAGGTTAGGACTAGAGAGAATCCGCCATAAGTGATTTCTCCTTATTCTGTTTTGAAACACTAGTTTTAGGAAAAAAAACTGAATGAGAGGAATATATCTACCTACTGCAGATGGCCGATCCCTTGACAGCATTGATTCACGCCGTGCAAGTGATGAACTTCCTCAAAACATTGATCTTAAAGACGATTCGGGAAAGGGATAAGTCCACTACCAAGGACAGGGCGCTTCCATCTTGCTCAGATTGTCCTACTGGCATAACCGATACATGTGCATCTAAGGAACCTGCCACTGCTAAGTTCTTGAGGGTTGCCACATTGAGTAGACTCGAAAGTGACCCCAAAGAGAAACAATGGAGCATTCAGGATGGTAACAGAGACGAGGAAGTTGAGTCCATTTCAGGCAACAACATACTAAATGAATGGGAAATGGGAAATGTTGAAACTGAGTGTAGAAGTGGATATGATAACGGTCACTGGCTAAGTTTAAGAAAAGGTGTAAGGCGATTATGCAGGCACCCACTATTCCAGTTGAGTAAGCCGACGAAGAAGACACGGAATCTCGGGATTGTAAATACTAGAGGAAGAGGTGGAGAAGCTTGGGTATGATACAACATCAATGGTGATTGTTGTTTGTGTAATATGCATTATAATGGTATACTCCTTGTACTAGCGTATGATGTGCAGTATTGAAAAAGTAATGAACTGAATCTTAATCTGCAATTTTAGGTAGCATAACTGAAAATAGTTTCATAAATGTAGACCATATATTTATAATACGAGTAATATATAAGAGTATACATAGGTCTCAGACATGGCTCTTGATGGAAGAGCTATATCCACTTTGATCATCATAATACTTGGACCAAAGCATAACTCCGCCGTACTTCGAGGACTTCTTTATGGCAGGGAGGACCTTGGACGTGAGATCGTTTACGGGGATGAAACCGCTGCCTGCTGCATCAGAAGCTGCCGGTAAGCCAAGGAAAATCTTGGTTGCTGGGATATCCGAAGTCCATTGTTTCCATGCATCTTCAAGGTTGGCAATATCCGCTGACGAGTATTGGCAAGGAGGGTTGTTATAGAATTGGACCCAAACATAATCAAAGAGACCCGTTTTCAATGCATTTCCAACCCAAGCATCAGGGAATGGGCATTGAGGAGCTGCGGTTAAGTACACTTTCTTGCCTTTCTTGCTATATCCCGAAAGGTATTTCGCGAGATCGTCCCAATGTTCCCCTGTTCCTCCCTCGATATCAAAGTCGATCCCGTCAAGAACAGCAGGTCCAAGCGGTCGAGACGACGACGTTCCCCCTAAGAAATTGTTCCAAAGATACATCGCGACTTGCCTAGCGTCATCAGACGAAGAAAGGGAGTAACTACCAGCACCTCCTCCTATCGAAAGAATCACTTTGACACCTTTAGCTTGACACGATTTAATGTCGGAGCTTAAGCCAGTACAACCATTGCTATAAGGATCACAATGACCGGCAAGGTTTATCATCGGAGTTTGGCCATTACCAAATGTTGCCAAGAAGGCTATATTCACATATTCATAATTCCCCGTCGCACAAGTCTCCGCTAAGGTTCCTTCATTACCATTTTGGCCCCAGTAGATGGAAATCCCGCCACCATATGAACCAGCTGCTAACACCAAAACCATCAAGCAGATGAACGAAACTGATATATTCAGCTTGAATGCCATGTTCTTAGGTTACTTTATTACAGGACCGAGTTGTTTGTGTGTTGAAACCATGGAGGTGAAGCTCCATATTTATAGCAGAAAAAGGGTGCTTGTTGTTTGACAATTATTCTGAAAATTTGCAGCTAAGAACACAGCGTACCAGTAGGCTAATACTGTCTCTATATTTTAATGATTTACCGTGGACTTCACGCAAGCAATATATGCCAATTTAATGGCAATACCTGAGACATTTTTTTTGAACACTAATTCCTATGACATTTCATTAAAGAGTTACTAGCTTTGATCCTTTGTTAATAATTTTTTGGTTAGTAAATATTTGAATATTAAAACTTACTTCAAAGTTTCTGTATTTTTTATATTTGAAATTTAGTATCAGTATTTTTATTTTTAATAATTTAGTTTTTAAATTTAAAATTTAGATTCAATCGATAACACCGTTGAATTCATTTGTTAAATTCATTGATGTAATATTTTGAAATTAAAAAATAATAATTCACTAGACATGTAACAATAAAAAATATTGTAATAGACTTGAATTTAACAAATAATTTTAATAGTGTTAATAACTCTTAAAAGTTACATCAACATTTTAATAAAAAAGTATTAAGCTAGTGAATGACATTGTAAAAAAATTAAGGTACCAAATTATGTCAAAATTTGAAGTATAAAGATTGACTCTTAAATTTGAATGTAACATGTGGATCAAAATTAAAATTTGACCGTTATTATATAATCTAAAATTTGAATGTAGCATAAGGACTAGAATTGAAAATTTACCATTTTCTTATAAAATGCAAAAAGAAAATTAAAAAATGAGGAGGCTATTTTGGAACTTCCTGTTATATATAGTTAGGTAGATAATAATATTTGTGTTAAATTATGAAGTACAAATTTAAAGGTTAAAATATACTCTAATTTTATTTTTAGGATTTAGACCATTTACTATTTGGATTTAAAATTAAGGTCCAATTGTTACTACTATTAAAATTCTTCTATTAAATTTGTTGGTGTAATATTTTGAAATTACAAAAAAAAAAAAATCACCCAATAACCATGTAACAATAAAAATAACATCGAAAATGTTTAAATAGATTTTGTTTTGTTAGAATAGTGTTCCTAAGGAAAATTGACATTAGCGTTTTAATTGAAATAGTTAATAATATTAAATATTTAGACTAACTAATAATATTATAAAAGTAAAAGGATCAATTTATGTCAAAAATAAGATATATCGATTAAATCCCAAGTTTCAAGCATAGTATAAAAGCTAAAATAGAAATAATAATAATAATACTAAAGGAAACAAGGTAAACCTAAAAGAAATAAAAAGCTATTTATTCATCTCTAACACCTTTAGGGTATCAAATTAGATATAACCACGTAATGTTTTAATCGAAAAATTGATAATATTAATTATTTGGACTAATTAATAACATTATAAAACTATAAGGACCGAATTACATTAAAAATTAAAGTGTGGCAGTTAAATCTTAAATTTAGACATAATAAAGGAGTCAAAACTAAAATTTAACCATTTTTAAAACTGAAAAAAAAAAGGGTAAGCACTCATATAAACCTAAAATAAATGGAAAGTCACATGTTAGTCTTTAATGCTTTTATCACGTAATAACTTAATCAAAAATTAATTATATTAATTATTTAGACTAATTAATAACATTATAAAATATAAAGATTAAATTATCTTAAAAATAAAGTATTTAAAATTCCAAATTTAAGCATATTAGAGAGACTAAAGGTGAAATTTAACGATTTGTGTAAAGGGAGCATGGAGAGAGCCACATGTCAGCCTAAGGTTTTTTATATATAGGTATATAATATTAGAGGGACCAATGAAATTTAATCATTTTCATAAAATAAAATAAAATGGTGAGAGAGCCCCATGTACGGTCCTCTGAAGCTTCCATTTATATATATAGAGAGATTGTTGGGTTAAATTATAAGGATACAATTTAAAACTGATAATATGTTTTAAGTTTTTGTATTTTCGGTGTATTTTTAATTTTTATAAATTTAGTTTCTATTTTTTAATTTAAAGTTTTATTTTTAAGTATTAACATCATTAAAAATCTTTTGTTAAATTTATTGATGTGATATTTTAAAATTTAAAATATTTAATTTGATAATTATGTGACCAAAAATGATATTTTAATGAATTTGAATTTAACATTGAATTTTAAACTATGTTAATAATTATTAAAATTTACCTCAATATTTTATCAAAATAAAAATATTTAAACTAAAATAGAGGTGCTAAATTATATAAAAGATTAAAATATTAAATATTAAATATTAAAATTTAGCGTTAAATATAGACTGAAAATGAAATTTGACTGTGTTTATATAATTTAAAAATTAAAGCATAAAAATGAAATTAATACAATAAATAAAGGAAAATTTCCATGGACATGTGAATAAAAAATTAAATTTTAAACTTGAGAGGAATTTTATATTATTTAAAAAATTAAAGAAGGCAAAATTAAAATTTAATTATTTATTAATAATATTAAAAATAGCCATAGAGGCATGATATAAAAGGAAGGCCTCATTACCTTCTATATTTATTTTATCATTACGAAGATTAATCCATTCGAAATCTAGCATTTGCATTAAGTTACCGCTTTGTTCATATACTGGTAGAGTGGGCCAATTTACTAAAAAATATCAAATTTTAAAAAAATTTACGAAAAATGATCTAAAAAATAATTATTTACCGGAAAGGGTCATTACTCCCGAAAACGCGTCCACGCCAAAGACGTTTTTCAGAGGATGAATCGAAAAAGCGTCCACGAGGGCGCTTTGTGCCACATCAAGAAAAAAGCGTCCTTGAGGCGCGTTTTGTCGATGTGGTAAAGCGCTCCCTCGTGAACGCGCTTTTGCCCTTTCCCCCAATTGGTTATTCAGTTATTTTTAGTGTTAGTGCATGAGTTTTTAGGGTTTCAAGGCTACGGTTTAAGGTTTTTAGGGTCTTAGGGTTTAGGGTTTATAGGAAAAAATTAATGAACTAGATTTTAGAGTTAATTAATTAAAATAATATTAGGTTTAGGGTTTTGGAACAAATATATCAGCAAAAAAATTTTATTTGAATTTTTTTTACAGTAGTATCTGGCAAAATAATTTTGAGAAGACGTTTCTGAACAAATAGTGACCAAAACGCTTCAAGCAGGATGCACTGTCAGCAAGAGTACCGAAAAAAGCTCCTACGTGAACGCTCTTTTGCTACAGTAGTCTCTAGCAAAATAATTTTGAGAAGACGTTTCTGAACAAATAGTGATCAAAAGTTTCAAGCAGGATGCAACTGTCAGCAAGAGTACTGAAAAAAGCTCCCACGTGGACGCTCTTTTGCTATAGTAGTCTCTAGCAAAATAATTTTGAGAAGACGTTTCTGAACAAATAGTGACCAAAACGCTTCAAGCAGGATGCACTGTCAGCAAGAGTATTGAAAAAAGCTCCTACGTAGACGCTCTTTTGCTACAGTAGTCTCTGGCAAAATAATTTTGAGAAGACGTTTCAAATAAATAGTGACCAAAACGCTTCAAGCAGGATGCATTGTCAGCAAAAGTACTGAAAAAAGCTCCCACGTGGATGCTCTTTTGCTACAGTAGTCTCTAGCAATATTCGTCTATAAATGATCCAAATTTCATTCTCAGGTTGCATAACAGAAATTAAGGCAAAAGTAAAATAGAAACTGAAGATGAGTGAACGTATTAGTGCTATTATTTACTATGATGGTGAGGTTTGTGACACCGAAAATGGTGTTGTTTTTTAATCGGAGAACACAACTCGATTAGTTATTAACCGGAACATAGATTTGACAAAACTTCACAAAAGAATTAGGCGTAAAATCTTCGGAACAATGCCAATGAAAGTTCAGTCTATTAAGTATAGATTTTGTGCTTCAGTTGATCCCCTAAGATATGACTCATTCGACATCAAAGGTCCTCAGAGCTTAGAGGCAATGGTGGAGACTCATCTTGCTAGTGGATCACCCTATCTTGAGGTATATGTACAATTTTCATCACCAAGTGATCTTTCTTCGTCTTCAACATCTATTGCTGTTCGAGGGGAATGTACGACCCCAAGCTGACACTCTATTAGTGGGAGTCAGAATATTGGAAGCGCCCGTGTTTGGTGGTAGTATGGAAAACATAACCCCTGCACGACACTCGGTTGGTGGATAGGACATGCATATCCTTCCTTCGATGTTCGATGCTAGAAATACGTAATGGGGAACGCCATCAACTTCTAGTGGTGGGCAATCCACATATGATTAAGAACATTACGAAAGTTGTTTAAGAAGGGATAATGTACTCCCCACGACATCCACCGGTAAGTGGCCCTCGTTCGTTACAGATGATGGTGGGTCGGATGATGAGTCCAATGTGGATCCACCTCGAAAGCCTAGCCCCGATGGTGCAAAAGTTGCATTATTTTCTGAACCGAAGCCTGTTCCAACCGTACCTGAAGATGTTGAAGGCGGTTCAAATGAAAAAGAAGAAGATCCGTGATTCAGGGCGTACTCGCATCCAGCCCACATGCATAATGTCGATCTATCTCAAGACGATGCATTAGAGTTTCTTGAACTACCACACAGAACGCGTGACCGTACAAGTTCGTCGTTGGATTCGGGCGAATTAGAAATTGGTAAAGAGTTTTCCAAGAAGGATACTTTTCTTGGTGCATTGAAACAATATAGCATCAAGAATGGGGTTAACTACAACGTGTTTAAATCCAAACTCAATAAGTACGAGGCCAAGTGTACAGTACGAGATGGTACATGTTCATGAAAGATAATGGCCTCGTTGAGGAAAAGGGCAGGCTTGTGGGAGATTAAAAAGTACAAAGGTCCACATACATGTCTTGCCAGTACAGGATCACTAGGTGAGGTTTTTCAATAATACTAATATTACGTAATGTTACATTATTTAACGTACTTCGTTGATAGGTGTTTCACAAGATCACCCGAAGATGGATTCAGAGATGTTACTGACTTAATAATATCGAAGTGAAGGCGGATCCCAAGACTACAATGCCAGCCTTAATTGGCAATATTCGTAGCTAATTGGGGTACACGCCCTCTTACCGGAAGACTTGGATAGCTAAGCAAAAGAAGTTGGAAAAGTTGCATGGTCGGTGGGACGCTTCATATAATGAAGTGTGGCAGTGGTGTCAAGTGCTGGAGAGATATGTCTCAGGCAGCATAACAGACCTTGAAACGGAACCGGCGTACTACAACGATCGATTGCTCTGTGGATGCCAAGTGTTCAAGCGTCTATTCTGGACATTTAAGAAATGCCGAGACGCATTTCTATACTGCAAGCCATTGATACAAATTGACGGTACCTTTATGTATGGTAGATATACGCATCGGCTATTACTAGCTGTGGCACAGGATGATAGTGGGAGAATCCTTCCAATTGCGTTTGCAATAACACCGGGGGAGTCAGCTGATGACTGAGATTTCTCTCTATCTAGGTTAAGGAGGCATGTTTGCCCCCAACCTGATATATGTATTATCGGATCGGGGCCGGAATACTAGCCGCAATAGAGCGACAGGGAAGCCTGTGGCATCGCACACACCATCAATATTACCTAAGGCATGTTGCGTCCAACTACCACGGGCAACATCGATCTACAAGTGAACGACGGTAAGTGACCAACATGGGTATGTAATATCTATTAATATAATTTCGTTTGTAATATTCAATTTATTCTTAATTGAAGAGTGGTATGTAATATTCGCTATCAACTTATATTGGCAGGGTACGAGATCAATAAGGACCGTTTTCACGAGATGTTGGAGAGTTTGCGCTTAGTTAACGAAGAAGGCGCAAACTACCTATGCAACATACCTTTCGAACAGTGGACACAAGCATACGACGATGGCCTGCGATATGGTCATATGACCTCAAACCTGGCCGAATGCATAAATTCTGTTCTAAAAGGAACGTGTCATTTGTTGATAACATCGGTTGTGCGAGAGACATATTTTCGTTTAGCGACACTATTTTCGAAGCGAGCAGCAAGTTATAAAGGCCAAATGCATGGAGGCCATGTATGGTGTGCAAATGTATTGAGAGAAATTAACAAGGGAAAGGCACGGGCCAACACCATGCACATAGTGTGCCACGATCGCGATAACCTATGGTTTCGTGTGACGGAGTTTGACAGACCGAACCAAGGTATTGTTGGCGGGTAATATCGAGTACACTTGAGAAATAAGACCTATGACTGTGGGATATTTGATGCACTTCGTTATCCATGCGCTCATATAATTGCGGCTTGTCAGGATCTCCGTGAAGATCCCATGAGCTATGTCGACAAAGTGTATAAAATAGAATACATGTACAACGTGTGGAGACACGTATTCCCACCAATCCTGCATAAATGTAAGTGGTCATCTGTATCGCTTGCTCCGTATAAGCTATTACTGGATAGAGAACTGCGTCGCAAACCAAAGGGTCGACCTTACTCGACTAGAATACGCAACAATATGGATATCTGAGAAGCAACCAACCAACAGAAGTTATGCGGATGGTGCATGAACCCAGGCCATACATCTCGCTCGTGTCCAAATCGAAATAGTTGATAGTCTCCTTATCATTTTTTGTCTATTGCTGGCATTGAAAATTCTTTTAATTTCTTGATGAAAATGGTGAAATTTTGTAGAAGAACTAAATTGCAAAACAAAAAAAAAAAAGTTATTCAATTAATCTAAAATATCACCATCATCTTATTCTTCAAAATTATATTTCTTGCTAAATGCTTATTTTGCCTCTTACGATCATTCAAAATTCATACATTGGATCAACATCCATCTTGATAAAATTACAAATTAACTCGTCATACTTTTTCACTTATTCAATTTAGTCCTAATTCATCCATTTCTTATTAATTTCTATATATAAAAATAAAAATAAATTAAAATAAAAATTAAAGATAAAAATTAAATTACAATAAAAATAAACAACAACTTTTATTTTATTAAAGATAAAAAATTAAATTACAATAAAAATAAACAACAACTTTTATTTTATTAAAGATAAAAAATTAAATTACAATAAAATAAACAATAACTTTTATTTTATTAAAGATAAAAATTAAATTACAATAAGAAAATAAATAACAACTTTTATTTTATTAAAGATAAAAAATTAAATTACAATAAAAAATAAACAACAACTTTTATTTTATTAAAGATAAAAAAGTAAATTACAATAAAAATAAATAACAACTTTTATTTTATTAAAGAAATAAAAATAAAAACAACTTTTATTTTATTAAAGATAAAAAATTAAATTACAATAAAAATAAACAACAACTTTTTTTTATTAAAGATAAAAAATTAAATTACAATAAAAAATAAACAACAACTTTTATTTTATTAAAGATAAAAATTAAATTACAATAAAAAACAATAACTTTTATTTTATTAAAGATATAAAAATAAAAAACTTTTATTTTATTTAAGATAAAAATTAAATTACAATAAAAATAAATAACAACTTTTATTTTATTAAAGATAAAAAATTAAATTATAATAAAAAATAAACAACAACTTTTATTTTATTAAAGATAAAAAGTAAATTACAATAAAAATAAATAGCAACTTTTATTTTATTAAAGAAATAAAAATAAAAACAACTTTTATTTTATTAAAGATAAAAAATTAAATTACAATAAAAAATAAACAACAACTTTTATTTTATTAAAGATAAAAAATTAAATTACAATAAAAAATAAACAACAACTTTTATTTTATTAAAGATAAAAAATTAAATTACAATCAAAAAATAAACAATAACTTTTATTTTTATTAAAGATATAAAAATAAATTACAATAAAAATAAAAACAACTTTATTTTATTTAAGATAAAAATTAAATTACAATAAAAAATAAATAACAACTTTTATTTTATTAAAGATAAAAAATTAAATTACAATAAAAATAAATAACAACTTTTATTTTATTAAAGATATAAAAATTAAATTACAATAAAAATAAATAACAACTTTTATTTTATTTAAGATAAAAAATTAAATTACAAAAAATAAATAAAAATAACTTTTATTTTATTAAAGATAAAAATTAAATTAAATTGCAATAAAAAATTAAAACATATTTTATCTTATTAAATATATAAAAAATTACAATAAAAAATAAAATAATGACTATTGGAATCAATGTTGGTGCTTTATCGAATTAGTGCCATATGGGGTGGTCGAGTTACGATTACCGGATTCCTCCTTCTTCTAGCTTTGGTGGTGGTTGTAGAACCTCGACGGGATTCAGTTCCTCCGGCAAGGGGTCTGGTTGTGGGTATTGGGATGATGACCCATCTTGATAAAATATTGACTGGGGAGGTGTTTGCATCGCCAATGGCAGAGGTGTCTGAATCCCGTAAGGCGAAGGAGATTGGTAAAAAGAAGAGCTCTCCAACGGCGCCTTGTGCGATCCCTCATGCGACAGCGGCCTATAGATTGGCTGGCCAGTCGGAGTAGTCGGGAACGGACTCAAACCGGGCCATGCATTCTAACCTGCCATGGGACTGGGAAAATGAAACATATAAGGGTTAGGATACATATAAGGGCTAGGGGACGCACCTGGCATAATCGAAATAGGCTGTGATGTAGGTGTCGTTGGCTGAAGTGTTGGGCCCGGTGACTGTGTAGGCACTACTGATGGGCCCGGTGGTTGTGTCGGCGTTGTTGATGGTCCCGTCTCATCACCCCTTCTCCTTGTCGTTCCCTTTGTTCACGGTTGTCGTCCTCTCCTCTTCGACAATAAATACTTGCCATGGATCCTAAGTAATGGTATGTATTCCAAGCCGCACGCTAACTCAGAATGATGATTGGTTCCGTAGGTATATAATCATACTGGTTCTCCCACAATTTAATATAAGCTGACCAAAATCTTGGCCAATCCGTATGTAACTGTCATAAGTCGACTTTGTGCTCATCATCGAGCACCTCAGGTGCCACAAGAATCGGTTGTCAGAATCCAAATTGACGCAGAACCCGATCTGACTGGTGCATCTCCACAGTGGCATAGTTGACCAATGGCACCTTCACATGCCAAATGTTCAGATTTTGAAAAAACTCTTCCGGAATTATTGTCCAAATTGACGGATCCTCGTATGGTGTCCATTCAAACTATATTAACATGATAAAAAATATTAGTTATGTACTAAATACTAAATACTAAATACTAAATACAAAATGACTATTTTATTACGAAAATATATTTTATTTAATACTTACTTGTGCTTCCGACTGTTGCTCTAGTAGAAGCCGTATATCTTCAAGCGATGTAGGTATTCCAACATAACTTACCAATTGGTTCCACCTAATTAAATAAATTTTTAGCATACAATTATATTATAAATCTACGTAATAATTGTAAAATCTAATATTAAATTTACCTCGTTATGAGTGGGAATGTATATGGGTGGTCGACTCGAAGACGTAAAAATGGAAATCAAAACTGTGCCCATGATTGCAGTAGTGATAGGCAACCTCCGATTTTTGCTTTATTCGGCCGCATCGCCCCAGCACATCTCTCGGTACAATTTTGCTAGCACGGCATACCCCCAACTCAATTTACCGGCTACTCTAAAATCAACGAGTTTCAGTAGCCACCTCAGATGTACGAGGTTTCGTGACAAGTCTGGCATCAAATAGCCTCCAATCATCTCAAAAAGTATGCCCGAGCATACCGTATTCTTTCTATTTCGGTCGAATCATTATTCGGCTTAGGGAATGTGTTTCGTAACCAGCCCATCTCGATCCGACCTCTATCAATGTTATCCGGAATAGCACCCAAAAGCTCGTAGCATATGGCTGCCCAATCACCAAAAGTTGCGGACCCGGTGACTACGTACCCATCCACCGGCAATCCCAATTGCAAATGCACCTCTTCCAAAGTGATAGTACACTCTCCGCATGGAAGATGGAAAGTGTGTGTCTCGAGTCTCCACCTCTTTATCAACGTACTGATTAACTTCGGGTACAACTTGCACCCCCGGCCTATCATGGCCACGTGCCAAAAACCCGCTTCTCGCAGGTAATTCTCGATCAATGGCGATGGCGGACTAGGCATATTGCAAATATAGAACTTTTGTGTGAAAAAATAAAAGGGTGGGGGGTTTTATAGTTTTTTTTTTACCGTTGGAGGGCAAAAGCATGCCCACGAGGGAGTGCTTTTGCCACACCAGCAAAGCGCGCCCTCAAGGACGCGTTTTTTGCTAATGTGGCACAAAGTGCTCCCTCGTGGACGCGCTTTCCTGATTCATCCACTGAAAACGCGCTGACGTGGACGCGTTTTTGGGAGAAATAGCCTTTTTCGGTAGATAATTATTTTTTAGGTCTTTTTCCGTAAATTTTTTTAAAATTTGGTATTTTCTGGTAAATTGGCCGGTAGAATGGGTTAATAACAAAATTATTTTAAAACATTTAATTACTAATATAACTTTATAAATATATGTGGTTTGAGTTGGTTCAAAACAGTTAGATATTTTATAATTAACCAAAATAATTTACATGGTCTTTCAATTTTATAAAAATATTTATTTTTATTTTTTTAAGCTTTTTAATTTACGTTTTTTGTCAAATTATTCTCAAAATGGATGTAAAAGTTAACTTTTTTAACTTTGCTAACGTGACATATGTAATAGGCCCATTCTGCCCGGCCCTTTTAAAACCAAAATTAAACCCAAATATAAAATAAAAACAATAAAACCAGAAATCCAAATTAATAAAAGCCCATTTACAAAACAGTCCAATATAAGTCTAAATTACAAATGATGGCCCAAATTAAATTAAAATAAATAAATTAGAGCCCAATCGGCCCAAAGTAAATCTCTAACCCAATTTTCAACCCTGACTAAACCCAAATCCCAAAGGGCCCAATAACCTGAGAATACCAGAAACCCTAGAGGTTTCTGGAAGCCTCTAGCGCAAACTACCCCCACGCGTGCATCTGCATTGTAACACCCCGCACCCAAGACCGATACTAGATCTGGATACGAGACATTACTATGCTTGAACATGTACTTACAAGCTATAAAATTTTGCTCCAACTTAAAGAATTTCATTTTCTTAGTCAACACATACATTACAAGGGCCTATGAGGCCTTAAACTCGTGTCTGAAAACTTTTGGAACTAAATCAAATAATTCATTTTTGAAGCAAGGTTCACACGCCTATGGGACTTGGAACACGCCGGTGTACCCCTAAGCACGCCCATACCCTCAAACCGTGGGGAGCTATTGACTATTTCCGCACGGCTTAGACACACCCGTGTCTTCCAACCGTGAGAGGCTACTGACTAATTTCACACGGCCATGACACGCTCGTGGGCTTAGACCGTGTGCTAATCCTTGATATCTCGACTAAATCAAGACGGCACAGGCACACGCCCATGTCCAACCGTGTGTATAACACGGCCTATACACACGGCCGTGGAATTTACGATGGCCTATTTCGATTCATAATACTAAGGTGCGAGGTTAACACGGCCTTGACACACGCCCGTGTGTCCAACTGTGTGGGCATTTATATACTATTTATCAAGCCGTTAGCCACCCTGAAATGAAGAACATATCCATACACAATACAACGATGCAATAACAACCCAATTTTATGAATAATACTACATGCTCCATTGATCTCAATAAACATAAATACTTAGCCAAATTTGGCCAATCACTTAGCCATATACAAAAGAATAATAAACTTGATAGCTTTTACAAAGGCCCTTCTAAAAACATGTCCACAAAATGAATGTTTCCTATACATGCCATACTTAATAAAGTGACTTGGCTATACCAAAATAAGAGTTGATAGTGTGCTACGAGCTTTAACTCCGATGATCCATAAATTAGCTTGGCGGGACTACATAGAAAGAAACAATCAAATACGTAAGCATTTAGCTTAGTAAGTTTGCATGTAAAGCACATGTCAATAAGCTTGCTTAATAAAAACCATTTAGCATAATAATAGTATCGTAATTTTAGCTCTAAAGCTTACTTACTCATACTTGGTTCTTACATGTCTCATGATGCTCACTATACTCATTTTTGTACAGTAAACATGATACCTGTGTCACTTGATCACATTGATCAGCGTACTTAAACAATAATCATTATGATCTCTAATTCTTCATTCATAACATGAGTAACATTTAATTCATTTTGATACTAGCTTTGCTTTCTTAGCCCTCTTGCTACCTCATTATTAACCTTACTTGTTTGCCCGATGAACTTCTACGAATACCAGAGGATACTAGATCTCTTCCCACTTAACATGCCACCAAAGCCATATCTTAGGCATGGTCTTACATGGAATTTCTCATCTTGGTTTCAAGGCCATGTCTTGACATGGACTTACATGAAGTCTTGCCCTTGATAACTTACTCAATGCCAAGCTTGCCTTGGACTTATATGATATCTTGATCAATGCCAAGCTTGCCTTGGACTTACATGATATCTTGATCAATGCCAAGCTTGCCTTGGAATATCTTGATAAATGCCAAGCTTGCCTTGGACTTACATGATATCTTGATCAATGCCAAGCTTGCCTTGGACTTACATGATATCTTATGTGGTATATCGGGTATCTTGGGGAATTCATATTCAATCCGGGCTTGCTCATGTTTAATCTCTTTGTTCACAAAAATGATAGGCATTACAAAATAGCAATGTATATTATACTAAGCAATTCAATGATAGTGATTATAAAGCTTAGAAATCATACAAACTTACCTCATTTTCAAAATGAGTTAGTTTTTCGGTTTAGTCCACGACTTTATCCTTTCCATGATTGAGGTGAATTCTCGTCTCCTCTTGCTCTATACTAGCAAATTAGCTCATTTTAATCATTTTATTAATATAAGCATCTCAATAGTCCTACTTAGGCAAAATTACCATTTTACCCCTAGATTTTGGCAAAATGACCGTTTTGCCCTTAGGCTCGGAAATTAATTCTAATCACATTTTTATCTTCAACAAGCCTAGGAAAAAATTTAATGCTCTTAAAGCTATCATCAACAACCAATATTTCACATACTTACTACCAAGTTCATAACCTTTTCATTAAGGTCCTATTTAGTGTACTCATGCTAACACCCTTTTTAAAAGTTGTTCATCTAACAACTAAGACTCAAGTTCTTCCTTAAAATGCAACAAACAACTAAAGTAGCTCTCATGGTAAAACTCTAAACCTTTCACAACATTGCACAATAGTCCCCTCATTTGAAAGCTTAAGCTTTAGGGATCTCAAAAGTACAATTATTTTCAAGAAAAGTTCACTAGAACACTTACTTGAATGGATGAGAGTTTGCTGAAATTTTTGAAGGTTTCTACCCCTTATTTGCTGAAAATTTTTGGTAGAGGCTGATAGGAGAAAAAGATGATAACTTTTCTCTCCTTATTCTATTATTAAAAGTCAAATTAGTCCACTTACTACTACTAACTTTAACACTAATTGAAAATTTTGTCTCCCATGCTCTCTTATGGCAGGCCAAGCCTCTTTCAAAGGCTAAATTGCCTTTTAAATACCCTCATTTAACAATCCATAACCATTTGGTACTCCTAGCATATAGAATGGAACTTTCGTACTTTATGCGATTTAGTCCTTTTTCGCAAATTAAACAAGAAAACGTTAAAATTAAAAATACCAAAATTTTAATGCTCATATGCTATCATGCTCTAACTCATCATATATCATGAAATAATTTTTTCGATCTCAAAATAGTGATCCCGAGATCACTATTCTGACTAGCCCCTAAATCGGGCTGTTACAATTCTCCCCCTTAGGGATTTTCGTCCTCGAAAATCTTACCAATGAAAAGATTGGGGTATTGATTTCTCATCATTTCCTCGGACTCCCATGTAGCCTCTTCTATTCCGTGCCTTTGTCATAGGACTTTCACTAGGGCTATGCTTTTATTTCTTAACTGCTTGATTTCATGGGCCAATATTTTGACTTGTTTTTCACCATAAGTCATGTCAGGGCAGATCTATATTTCTAATGGAGTAATTATATGTGAAGGGTCTAATCTGTAGCGTCACAACATTGACACGTGAAAAACATCATGTATCCTCTCTAATTCTGATGGCAATGCCAAAGGGTAAGCTACCGGCCCAACTCTCTCACTAATTTCGTAAGGTCCAATAAAACGTGGACTTAATTTGCCTTTACGGCCAAATCTAAGAACTTTTCTCCATGGTGATACTTTCAAAAAGACTTTATCCCCAACTTGGTACTCGATCTCATTCCTCTTTAAATCCGCATAGGATTTCTGTCTGTCTGATGTAGTTTTTAAACATTCTCGTATCACTTTTACTTTTTCTTCAGCTTCTTTAACCAAATCAACCCCATGAATTTGGTTTTCCTTGAGTTCAGTCCAAAATAAAGGGGTTCTGCACTTACGCCCATATAGAGCCTCATAAGGCGCCATCTTTAAGCTCGACTGAAAGCTATTATTATAGGCAAATTCTACCAGTGGAAGAAACTTTTCCTAGCTGCCTTAGAATTCCAAAACACAACATCTGAGCATGTCCTCGAGTACTTGAATTAACCTTTCTAACTGACTGTCAGTCTGAGGGTGAAAAGTTGTGCTAAAACTCAATTTTGTACCCAAAGCTTCTTGCAGCTTCTTCCAAAATCTAGACGTGAATCTCGGATCTCTATCCGATATGATCGATAAGGGAACTCCGTGAAGTCTTACTATTTCTGAAACATACAAGTTTGCCAACTTGTCAGGGAGTAATCCACTCGTACAGGTATAAAGTGGGCTGACTTCGTGAGTCTATCAACCACTACCCAAACAACATCTTTCTTGCTCGGAGACAACGGTAAACCCGTTACAAAATCCATAGTGATACGGTCTCATTTCCATTCGGGGACTAAGATAGGTTGAAGTAAACCCGAAGGCACTTGGTGTTCAGCCTTTACTTGCTGATAAATAAGATATCTGGAAACGAACTTTGAAATATCTTTCTTCATTTTCGGCCACCAATACTGTTGTTTCAAGTCACTATACATCTTTGTACTTCCCGAATGTACAGACAACCATCCGTTATGTGCTTCACACAAAATTCTCTAAATAAGCCCCTCTTTCCTCGGTACACAAATTCTATCTCTAAACATCAAGTATCCATCAGAATCTGAAAGTCAGATTCAGCATCTGACTTGCATTGAGCTCTCTTGACTTACCACTCACTATCTTTTTTTCTGAGCCTCAAAGATCTCTTGAAGAAACATTGGTCTAGCTCTCGACTCAACTAAAAGGGAGCCATTGTTGGATAAGGATATCCTTGAATTCAATGCCCTTAAAGTAGATAGAGACTTCCTGCTCAAAGCATCAGCGACTACATTCGCCTTTCCTGGATGGTAGTCGATGACCAACTCATAGTATTTTATCAACTCTAACCATCTTCTTTGTTTTAAGTTCAACTCTTTCTGCGTCATCAAGTACTTCAGACTTTTGTGATCGGTAAAAATCGACATTTTCACCATATAAATGGTGTCTCCAAATCTTCAAAGCGAAGACTATGGCGCCAATTCTAGATCATCGTCGGATAATTCTTCTCATGAGGCTTCAACTATCTGGAGGCATAAGTAATCACCTTGCCTTCTTGCATGAGTACACAGCCCAATCCATTTAAGGATGCATCGTTATAGACTATAAATTATTTCCACGATTCGGGTTGTACTAAGACTGAGCTTCATCAACACCGCTTTCAACTTCTCAAAACTTTGTTGGCATCGTTCTGTCCACTCAAACTTCACATTTTTCTGCAACAGTTTAGTCATCGGGGTTGCGATCATGGAAAACCCCTTGACAAATCGTCTGTAGTAGCCGACTAAGCCCAGAAAACTTCTTATCTCAGTAACGTTCTTAGGCGGCTTCCAGTCCATTATGGCTGAGATTTTACTGAGATCAACTCAGACTCCATCCTTCGATATAATATGTCCTAGGAATCCTACTTCCTTGAGCCAAAATTCATTTTTACTGAATTTGGCATACAACTGATTCTCTCGTAGGATCTGTAAAACTGTCCGTAGGTGTTAACATGCTCTTTCTCATCTTGGGAATAAATCAGTATGTCATCAATAATAACGACTACAAACTTGTCGATGTATGGTCTAAAGATGCGGTTCATTAAATCCATGAACACCGCAGGAGTATTGGTCAACCCAAAGGGCATGTCTAAAAATTCATAATGCCCATACCTCGTTCGAAAGGCCGTCTTGGATACATCTGAGTCTTTCACTCTTAACTGGTAGTACCCAGACCTCAAGTCTATTTTGGAGAACACAGTTGCTCCTTTCAATTGATCGAACAGATCATCGATCCTAGGCAATGGGTACTTATTCTTTACTGTTACTTTATTAAGGTGACGGTAATCTATGCACAATCTCATGGTACCATCTTTCTTTTTCACAAATAAAATCGGGGCACCCAATGGTAAACAACTTGATCTTGCAAAGCCCTTATCTATCAACTTTTGCAACTGTAACTTCAACTCTTTCAACTCTGTTGGAGCCATTCTGTCAGGAGTAGTGGATATCGGTACAGTACCGTGAGCTAGTTCAATGTTGAACTCAATCTCTCTAACTGGAGGTAGTCCAGGTAATTCTTCGGGAAATACATCCATGTATTCACATATTACCGGTACTGACTCAATTTTTAGCTCTGTCTCTTTATCATTCAATACGAAGGCCAAATATGATTCATACCCTTTTCTTAAACATCTCCGTGCCATCATATGGGAAATTATCACTGACGATTTATCTTGTTTATCTGATTCAACATGAAGAGTATCCCTATTCTCACATCTCATCTCAATGCATTTCTTCCCACAATTAACAATTACATTATGAGTAGTCAACCAGTCCATTCCAAGAATGAGGTCGAATTCATCAAATGGTAACAACATAAGATTTGCTTTAAAGTAATGACCTCTAGTCATCAATGGACAATCTTTACAAACTTTATTAACTAACACACTCTTGCCTAATGGATTAGACACCTTAATTACAACTTTGATGGTATCTATAGGCACGCTCAAACTGGATGCTAATTTCATGCAAATGTAAGAGTGCGTGGATCCGGGATCTATTAAAGCAATAACTTTAGTATTGTAAAGAGAAAAGGTACCCGTAATAAAATTAGGAGAAGACGCCTCTTCGCGAGCGCGAATGGCATAAGTCCTTGCAAGCGCTCTACCCTCGGGTCTCACGGCCTGGTCTCTCGGGTTACCTCTACCACTTGCCCCACTTCTCAGGTTTCTCTGCGGTCTCCCTCTAACCATACTCCCAGATTTTGGGTCTTGAGCTCTTCCTTCTTTCATCATCTCGGGACAATCTTTTATATATTAGTCTTGCAAACCATATCTAAAACATGCATTTTCATGTGCCCTGTATTCTCCCAGATGGCGTCTGCCACACTGTAGGCATTCAGGTTTGTCGGATCTAAAATTTTTGACACTTGCAACTGAAGTCATCTGTGCTTTGTTCCCTGAATACTGTTTACTTTTGTCCTTCTTGGAAAACCTAGTGGAAGTAGCCGATTGGGGTAGGGAAATCTTTTGACTTCTTGTGTGAAGATTGGAATGACTTATTCCACGGTCTCTTTCTAGAGTCACGAGACTCCATTTCAGACTTCTTCTTCTCTTTTATTAGCTTTTCAGCTTTACAAGCTCTTTCCACTAACACGACAAATTCTTTTAGTTCTAGGACAGTAACAACCAGTTTGATGTCCTCATTCAACTCATCTTCAAACCTTTTACTCATAATAACCTTTGTGGATATACATTCGCGAGCGCACTTTCTGAGTCATACAAACTCACGCTCATAATCTATCACCGACATCTTGCCTTGCTTCAGCTCTAGGAATTTTTCTCTTCTGGTCTACAAACCTCTGGCTGATATACTTTTTCTTAAACTCTTCTTGGAAGAATTCCCATGTGACCCTTTCTCTCGGTATAATCGACACAAGGGTGTTCCACCATTGGTAAGCAGAATCTCTTAAGAGAGAGATTACACACTTCATGCATTCTTTAGAGGTACATGACAACTGATTAAATACCCTGATGGTATTTTCTAACTAGAATTAAGCTCTTTCTAGATCATCCTCTTTTATGGCTCGAAATTCTTTTACCCCATGCTTCCTGATCCTATCGATTGGGGGTTTACCTCCTCTTACCACCTCTACTATTTGAGGGGCCACCAGAGTAGCTTGTAGAACAGGTGGGGGTGAAGGGGGTTGTGTGTTCGGGTTCGCCCGAATGAACTCTGTATACCATGTGTTCATCATGTGGAGGAAGGCTTCTCTAGCATCTTCTCCTCCCCTTTGACTCACCGTAGTGGGTCTATTCTCATTTTCTCTCCGCACTGTCCCTTCAGTGGGAGCCGGCATATTACTTTCTACGTTATCCGCACATTCCCTTCGGAATCCATTTCTATATGTATAAACATAATTTAAAATCATCAAGATTCGCCACACTATCAATATAAAAACATTCTTACGTATGGCATATATAGCTAGACTCATGCTCATGCTACGTTAGTCATAGAACCGACTAAACCGTAACTCTGATACCACTAAATGTAACACCCCGCACCCAAGACCGATACTAGATCTGGATACGAGACATTACTATGCTTGAACATGTACTTACAAGCTATAAAATTTTGTTCCAACTTAAAGAATTTCACTTTCTTAGTCAATACATACATTACAAGGGCCTACGAGACCTTAAACTCGTGTCTGAAAACTTTCAAAACTAAATCAAATAATTCATTTTTGAAGCAGGGTTCACACGCCCGTGGGACTTGGAACATGCCCGTGTACCCCCAAGCACGCCCATACCCTCAAACTGTGGAAAGCTACTGACTATTTCCGTACGGCTTAGACACATCCGTGTCTTCCAACCGTGGGAGGCTACTGACTAGTTTCACACGGCCATGACACACCCGTGGGCTTAGACTGTGTGCTAATCCTTGATATATCGACTAAATCAAGACGTGCTCAGGCACACGCCCATGTCCAACCCGTGTGTACAACACGGCTTATACACACGGCCGTGGAATTTACCCGTGGCCTATTCTGATTCATAATACTAAAGTGAGGGTTAACACGGCCTTGACACAAGCCCGTCTGTCCAACCGTGTGGGCATTTATAGGCTATTTACCAAGTCGTTAGCCACCCTGAAATGAAGATAATATCCATACAGAATTCAACGATGCAATAACAACCCAATTTTATGAGTAATACTACATGCTTCATTGACCTCAATAAACATAAATACTTAGTCAAATTTGGCCAATCACTTAGCCATATACAAAAGAAAAATAAACTTGATAAGTTTTACAAAGGCCTTTTTAAAAACGTGTCCACAAAATGAATGTTTCCTATACATGCCATACTTAGTAAATTGACTTGGCTATACCAAAATAAGAGTTGATAGTGTACTACGAGCTTCGACTTCGATGATCCACAAATTAGCTTGGCGGGACTACATAAAAAGAAACAATCAAATACGTAAGCATTTAGCTTACTAAGTTTGTATGTAAAGCACATGTCAATAAGCTTGCTTAATAAAAACCATTTAGCATAACAATAGAATCGTAATTTCAGCTCTAAAGCTTACTTACTCATACTTGGTTCTTACATGTCTCATGATGCTCACTATACTAATTTTTGTAAAGTAAACATGATACATGTGTTACTTGATCACATTGATCAATGTACTTAAACAATAATCATTATGATCTCTAATTCTTCATTCATAACATGAGTAACATTTAATTCATTTTGATGCTAACTTTGCTTTCTTAGCCCTCTTGTTACCTTATTATTAACCTTACTTGTTTGCCCGATGAACTTCTACGAATACCCGAGGATACTAGATCTCTTCCCACTTAACATGCCACCAAAGCCATATCTTAGGCATGGTCTTACATGGAATTTCTCATCTTGGTTTCAAGGCCATATCTTGACATGGACTTACATGAAGTCTTGCCCTTGATAACTTACTCAATGCCAAGCTTGCCTTGGACTTATATGATAGCTTGATCAATGCCAAGCTTGCCGTGGACTTACATGATATCTTGATCAATGCCAAGCTTGCCTTGGACTTACATGATATCTTGATCAATGCCAAGCTTACCTTTGACTTACATGATATCTTGATCAATGCCAAGCTTGCCTGGACTTACATGATATCTTGATCAATGCCAAGCTTGCCTTGGACTTACATGATATCTTATGTGGTATATCGGGTATCCTGGGAATTCATATTCAATCGGGCTTGCTCATGTTTAATCTCTTTGTTCACAAAACGATAGGCATTACAAAATAGCAATGTATATTATACTAAGCAATTCAATGATAGTGATCATAAAGCTTAGAAATCATACAAACTTACCTCGCTTTCAAAATGAGTCAGCTTCTTGATTTAGTCCATGACTTTATCCTTTCCACGATTGAGGTGAATTCTCGTCTCCTCTTGCTCTATAATAGCAAATTAGCTCATTTTAATCATTTTATTAATATAATCATCTCAATAGTCCTACTTAGGTAAAATTATCATTTTACCCCTAGATTTTGGCAAAATGATCGTTTTGCCCCTAGGCTCGGAAATTAATTCTAATCACATTTTTATCTTCAACAAGCCAAGGCAAACATTTAATACTCTTAAAGCTATCATCAACAATCAATATTTCACATACTTACACCCAAGTTCATAACATTTTCATTAAGGTCCTATTTAGTGTCCTCATGCTAGCACCCTTTTTAAAAGTTGTTCATCTAACAACTAAGACTCAAGTTCTTCCTTAAAATGCAACAAACAACTAAAGTAGCTCTCATGGTAAAACTCTAAACATTTCACAACATTGCACAATAGTCCCCTCATTTGAAAGCTTAAGCTTTAGGGATCTCAAAAGTACAATTATTTTCAAGAAAAGTTCACTAGAACACTTACTTGAATGGATGAGAGTTTGCTGAAATTTTTGAAGGTTTCTACCCCTTATTTGCTGCAAATTTTTGGTGGAGAATGATAGGAGAAAAAGATGATAACTTTTCTCTCCTTATTCTATTATTAAAAGTTAAATTAGTCCACCTACTACTACTAACTTTGACACTAATTGAAAATTTTGTCTCTCATGCTCTCTTATGGCGGGCCAAGCCCCTTTCAAAGGCTAAATTGCCTTTTAAATACCCCCATTTAACAATCCATAACCATTTGGTACTCCTAGCATATAGAATGGAACTTTCGCACTTTATGTGATTTTGTCCTTTTTCGCAAATTAAACACTAAAACTTTAAAATTAAAAATACCAAAATTTTAATGCTCATATGCTATCATGCTCTAACTCATAATATATCATGAAAATAATTTCTCCGATCTCAAAATAGTGATCCCGAGAATACTATTCCGACTAGCCCCTAAATCAGGCTGTTACATGCATCACAGCCACCACTTAACACGCCAAGAAGAATCTACTTTCTCCACCGCACACAAAGAAGCAACAAAAGCAACAAACAATAGGAGAGTATCGAGAATACAAGAGAATAATCAAACGTGTATTTCATTTTTTATTTTTCTATTTTGGCTATAAAAAGCCTGATGTAAATAGTGAAAAGGATCCCATTTTTTTTGACAAACACATACTCATCAAAAAATACGAAATCAAAGAGAGAATTTCTGAAAAGGTGATTTGAATCTTTAATATTCGCTTTCTTATGATCTTCAAGTATCGTATTGCTTTTAAAAAAAGTAGAAAGAAGTAGGAAATTTACCTTCGAAAGGCGGACCTTTGAACTGCCTTCTTCGTCGTAATCGAAGCAAGAAAGTCCTTCGGGTTTAAGAACGCAAGACATTCGGGTCTGGCTTGAAGAAGGAAGTTGATCGGGCTTGGATTGGTCACTAATCGACGCTTATTGAGGTGTTAAAGTGGCCGAATGGTTTCTCCTTTTCTACGGCGGAGGAAGATGGTCAATGGGACTAGGGTTTGTTTTTTTTTTTTTTTAAAAGAAAACTAAATGTGAATTTGTCTTTTAATGCTAATCTTTAATGCGTTAAGGGAACGGCACCATTTGGTGTGGTCTCAGTGATGTTGAAACGATGTCGTATGAGTGTTGCCCCGACCCAATCCGATCCGAAACCCACAGATCTGCGCGTTTCTGCAGTAAATGGATAATTTGCGCATTTGATCCTTCTTTTTTCACACTACTAATTGATTAGATCCGTTATGCTTTTCCTTATTTTTTTAATTGATCTCTATAATTTATGCATCGTTGCAATTTAGTTTATTCCATGTGCTGCGTTTTGAACTATGGGAATATTTGCCGATTTAATCCCTTGCTATTTGTGCGCATTTTAGCTTGATCCTACCCTTTATTAAAATCATTTTATTTATAAAAATAACCTTCTAATTTCATTTGTATTCCAATTAGATATTTTCTTATCCTTTTATTTACAATTTTAATAAATCTTTTAAAAGACTTATTTTAAAATTCTCTTTAGGTAAATTTCTTTGATTTACGTATTTTTATAATATTTTTAAATACTTTTATACATCATTATTTTTATGTATTATTTAAATTAAATTATTTCTTAATCTATGTATATTATTCACATTATTTTACTTTATGAATGTTGTTAATTTTGATTGATATTTTATCTTATATATTATGCATTTTAATTTTTCTTCTTGTAAAATTTATTTTAGAATTCATTTGTACACCATTATCCAATATATTTTTAATCTTCATTTTTTATTGATATATATTATTTTATACACTATTTATTTTATTTGTTTGTTTTAAAATAAAATTAATTACCATTTTATATATTGTTTATCCCCATCTTTATTCTAAGTCCTCTCATATATTACTTGATTTAAATTTCATATACATATAATTTATTAATTGTATATTAATGAATTCATTTCTTTATATATATTATTCATTCTTTATTCGTCTTAAAAGTTGTTGCATTTTATTTTTGTTAAATTACTTGATATTTCTTTCTAAATTGTCTTTTAATTCATTAGTTTTGCATGTTAATTTTAATGTTTGTATAGTATATGATATGTCGCTATTGTAAGAACCCTAATTTGTTCCTTTGTGCTTTTATCATTACTGTATATTGTCATTTTATGTTTGCAATTATACTTTTGTTTTTATTATTATATTGAGATTAAGATTTCCAAATTATCTGTGAATAATTGTTCATTTTTGTCCAAACAAACCAAACAAACACATTTTAAGTGATAATCGCTTATTTTAAAAGTTTTTTTTTTTAAAAAAGGGCAATGTTTGATGTTTGGAAGATCGAAAAATTGCGCCCTAACGTGTTGGGTGTCGATTTTTTTTGTTCGACCAAATAATCAAATATCCTTTTTAAATCATATGATTCCGAAATTATAAGATGATCTTGACTTTGAGGGTTCAAGATATTACATTCTAACGTGCTGGGTGTAGTATTTAGTTCTTTTAAAGCGAATGAATCTTATGTTTGCAATATTCCACTTGTTTTTCAAAGAAATTGCATTTTAAAACTTCCTAAATTTTTTACGTTAGGACAACATTAATCAATTTGGTGGTGCTAACCTTCCCACGTGAAATCAACCCGCTCGAAAACAGAAAAATATTTTATAGGTGACCCGATCACACCTAAACAAAAGAATTGGTGGCGACTCCACATCATACTTTTAAGTCGACCCCATTTTTTTTTTTTCAAACCTTAAAATAAAAATGGTTTCGACAACATACACGTGGATTACCACGTAAGCATTTAATTAAATTTTAAAAATTTAAAATTCAAAAAATTATAAAATTATTTTTAAAAGTTAAAAGTTATTTAAATTATTTGATAAGTATAAAATGATAAAAAATATTTTAATTTTAAAATTTAATTAAATGCTAACATGTCATCCATATGATAATTCATGTGTATGTCACATCAAGTAAAATTAATAAACGATAATTTTTCTATCAATTTTAGGTAATTTGACCAAAAAAATACAAGTTCAATGGCTAAAAGAGCGAAAATTTAAATGGATGATTAAAATGATTTTTTGTAAAGTTAGAGGGTCAAATAAGTCATTATCCTAGATATTATTATTATTATTATTATTATCAATAAGATAATTATTTGATACATTGTCAATAGAGTTTATAGACTCCACAAGAGGTTGAAAGTGTGACAACATTTATTTATATTTATATTTTTTACTATACCTTATAATACACTTGTTAAACCCTTAACTCACGTGTGGAGTCTAAAAATTTTACAACGATGTTTTAAATAATTTTTGTTAATAATATGGTATAATAATAAAGTAGTAAAGTGTAACATATAGTAACGAGTACTGATTGAATTTATATTTGATGTCATGTATAAATTTATATAGTCTTCAAGCATAGTTTTATAAAGTTTTTTTTTTTTTTTTTCATTCTGGTACTTTTTATTATTATCTAGATTTGTTAATTCATTAAATTTATAAGCGTTTAAAAACGGTTGAAATAAAACCTAATTAGAATGTGTCACATGTCACTTCAAGTCAATTATAAATTGTAATGTGGCGATTAGAGGTGGCAAACGACTGGGCTTAAATGAACTCAAATCAATTTTTTTTTTTTGAATTCGATCTCACATATAGTTGAGTGGTTTGAATTTTCTAAATTATAAATATTTTAATTTTAAATATAATATTCATTTTATTTTTATATAATGACATCATAATTTAAATTTATCTTATAAAAAGATAAATAATATATATGTAAGTAAAATTTATATATAATAGAGTTTTTATATACAATAATTAAATTGCTAATTGTATGTAAAATTTATTATATGATATGTATATTACTCGATGAAAATATTTTTTTATTGTTTGTTATTATATTATATTGACAACTAAATAATTTTATCTTTCTTACTAAATTTAGGGTAAACAACATCCAAAGTCACTAAACGACGATTTAGCTATTCAACTTTAAAAAGTTATAAAATGATCATTAAGTTTTTCGAAAGTTTTTAAGTCATTGGAATGTTAAAATCGTTGTTGTATGGCCTTCTTTGTTCGCACTACTTGCATCAATTGAAAGCTCTCCTTCCCCTTTTTTTTCTATAATTTAGTTTTTTTCATAAAACAAATTTGAATGTTATGAATTTGCAAATCAAAATCCAAACAGGTTTCTTCTCCAATCTTCGACACTAATCGTTAGATTAACTTGGATCTAAGGTATATTCTTCTACTAATCGATGGGTACTGCACTATACCAATCGTCAAATCATCACTTGGAGCTCGCTAACTGGAGTTTTTTAAAAGAAAAACTTAGCAGTCTAATGATTGGAATGAAAACTTTCGAATAGTTCAATAACTACTTTGTAACCTTTTGAAGTTAAATGACCAAAACGTAAACTTACTAATAGTTTAGTGACCTTGAGTATAGTTTACTTTTAAATTTATAAACCTAATACTCATACACCAAACTACATTGTTTCAAAACCCAAATATATTATACTAAGCATTAACTCAAATAGTATACCCATTATTACCCAAATCAAAATAAACTAATTATAATCCAAATTTTAAGTCCACTTTTTTTATTTAAAAAGTACCTAAATACAATTTGTAATTGTTAAAACCCAACTCAAAATATAATTTAATAAAATAATATTTTATCAAGATGTCAAATTTTAATAATATTTTATGTATTACTAGTTATAGACATTATTATATACTAAATTACACATAATTGTTAATATTGCATCTTTTATTATAATATATAATATAATAATAATTATATATATATATATATATAAGTTTGTCATAGTAATATTATAATATTATACCATGTAATAGTATATCATCTATTATAGTTAGTTATTAAAATTGACTTAAACGGCCAAATTAATTCAATTCAAATAAATTGGTTGATAAATTTAATTTTAATTTTAGGCCAATTAATAGTTATATATATAGTTTTAAAATATGTTATTACATTATGTAATGCTATATCACATACTATAATGACAATACATAATACATTAATTATTATATCTTATTATTTATTTTATATTAGTTAAAATGTGCTCTAATTCCTTATACTCTTCAGATATTTGAAAGTTAGCCCTCTTATAATATTTATGTTGTTATATCATATCATATAACATATAATATATTAATAGTTTATATATATATATATATATATATATTAAGGTCTAGTTCGATAATCGGTTGATTTGATGTTAAACCAAATTAATCAACTTTACATCAATTAAAATGTAACGTTAAATTCTGCTATTAGTACCTGTACTTTGCAAAAGTTGTGTATTTAGTCCCAATACTTCAATTTGACCCAATTTAGTTTTGTATTTTTTGAATTGGTTAATTTTAGTTCTTGTACTTTTTGAAATTTGAAAATTTAGTCCTGACCTAAATAGTAGCAGTTAAATTTGTCCTGTTAAATTAAATTACTAGCCTTATACAATTTATACGGCTATAACTAGTACATATTCTCCAATTGGATCATTCTAAGTCCATATATTTATCAAATTTTGAAATTTCAATCTTGATGCAAATGGCCGTCATTAATCCATTTATTGAATTTTTAGTGAGTAATATGTGAAAATAACAAGCTAACTTGACATTACACATATGATAATATGTTTTCCGCATCAGATTTGAGAAATAGCAGCACTTAACTGAATAAATTTAATAATTATTGGTTGGTGAGGACTGAAATTTTAAATTTTAAAAAGTATAAAGACTAAAAATGGTCAAATTAAAACACATGAATTAAATTCACAATTTTCACAAAGTACAAGGACTAATAGCAAAATTTAACCTAAATATAATATATATTTAAACCCAAACCCAGTACCAACAAAACCTAAACCCAATACCACCCAAACCTAAGCCCAATTTAAGACTTATTCAAAACCCAACCAAAATAAAAGTAAACCATTCCAAATTACAAATTAATATAAAGATAATAATATTAGTAAAAATTTAATATTAATGAAAACATTAAACATTAATAAAAACTAAAAGTAAAACATAAATTCAAAAATATTTAAAATTAAATTTATTAGTTATGTTATTAGTATTACATAATAAATCATGTTTAATCAATAGGATAAGAATAACACTGATTATTATATTATTAAATTAATATATTATGTCATTATGTATTTTATATATTATATATTTATTATATATATAATTATGGTATTAAAAATATTTTGTATTCAATTAATGTTTTAAAATTTTATTTTACTTTATAATTTAATATAAAATTTATTATTAATTACTTTTGCTATTTATAAAATTTTATTATCAATATGTAATACCTAAAACACATTTTCATAAATAAATAATTATCGTTCACCTTTAATTTAAATAATATAATAAATTATATTAATTATTAATGTTTATTATAATTGTTCAATTATAAATTCGGATTTTTTAAACTTTAAGTCGAATTTACCTTGAGTTTGAACCAGATTAATCTCAAACTTAAATTTTTATGAACTTGGACTTTTCGGGCTCAAAATTTGTTGGGATCAAATTTTCCTAATCTCATGCTTTCTCAAACTCAAATTTGTTACTGGCTTAGGCTTTAATCCATGTGGAATGAGCTTTCAAACTTGAGCATATTTTGTCTTCTCTAGTGGCGTCCATATGTATTGAAAATAAAAATAAATATATAAATTCTCAAGATTTCTAAAAATAAATAAAAATTATAAAATACAATTAAATATTTTAGAAAATTACCGTTGATCAAATAGTATTTTGAATTCTTTATATTTTAAAATTTTAAGAAAACTTTTACAAATTATAATTTTTTTAGAAGTACTTTTACATAAAAGATTTTTAAAATATGCATACATAATAAATTTCAACCCGAACTTTTATAATTTTCCATATTATAATTTACAAATCTAGTATATATAAAAGTAAACAAATTTTTTTTTTTTGCTTATTAAAAGGTAATAGTATTGAGAAATCTTTGTACTTAGGGTAGGTTACATTTCGAACCCTATAAAAAGTAAACAAAATCCTTTTATTTTTTTGGGTAAATTATGCCTTTCATTCTATTTTGGTCACCTAACTATTAATTTTTTATTTAGTCACTAAGCTTTTGAACTTAAATATTTTAGTCATTCTAAGTTAATGTGGGTTTTTTTATTGGTCTAGTAACAAAATTCTCTCTCTAATATTTTCACATTCTGACTATTTGATCCTAAATATAAAAATTTAACAAATTTAGCCTCAATGTTTACAAAATTTTTATTTTAGTTCTAATTATAAAAAATTTAATAAATTTGGCTCTCAACATTTACAAAATATTTCAACTTAATCCTAACTTTGAAAATTTAAATATATATATCTAAAAAAAATTATTTTTAGCCCTTTATAACCAATCGACTAACTAGTGATTGCAATGGGGTTGGGTGGTTTTTTATCTGTCCCGACCCCGACCCGATGCTCTATCGCCATGTCCCACCCGACTAATTCTCGACTTTAAAAAAATTAACCCGTTTCAAACCCAAACCCGAAAATTAACAGTATACTTGACTCCCACTCTATTCGATCCAACCTGAGTTTTTTTTTTTTTGCAAAATTGTGATTAATTAAAAATTTTAAATAAAAGGTTTTGTCACCATTTCTTATTAGATTTGTTTAATGATTTATCTTTAGAGTTGTGTGCCAATGTATATTTACACACATGCTGTGATTACATCACAGAAGAAAAAAGAATGAACAAAGGCTCATTTAATAAACTATTAAATTAAAAAGATAGAAAATGGAGGAAATAACCTTACAGAGGTGAAAGGAGGACAATATAGAGAAAGATAGAAAATGGGGGAAATAACCTTACAGCGGTGAAAGGAGGGACCAGTATAGAGGCGGTAGAATAAGACTAGTACTGATAAATTTTAGGGATTTTTTTAATTTAATTAATATTAAATATGTATAGAGGGTATGTAATCTCCTCAACCTGGCCTAGACGTTAGACCTGAATTCGGGAGATTACATAGGCCATCGAAATGGCCTAGCAGTAATCGAAGTTTTCTAAAAAAGTCATGTTAAATTGTTAGTTTATTTTTAAAAGAGAACTTAGTCCACTTTCAGAAAACTTAGTGTTT
Source organism: Gossypium rotundifolium (assembly GCA_025506655.1). Lineage (NCBI taxonomy): Eukaryota > Viridiplantae > Streptophyta > Magnoliopsida > Malvales > Malvaceae > Gossypium > Gossypium rotundifolium. The sequence goes on along the minus strand of CP106733.1, from coordinate 32,694,884 downwards.
TACCTCCCTTCTTACGAATCAATACAGTTAATCCAAAACTAGTTAATTTATAAATTATCTATTCGTTTAAAAACTCATTTTTCAACAATGCAACGGAAAAGTGATAATAACGTAGTTTTAATGAAAACCATGTTTCATGCATTATATAATAAGATAAAACTCATGATCTAATAGCCTAAAAATAACATGCATGCCCTAAATAAACTCGAAACTAACTTATTGCCGCAGTTTAAATAAAATGTTACAGTTCTCAAATAATAGGAACTATAAATAATAATAGGTATGAAAAATACTTATATATCTTCAATCCGAGTCAAGTCCTCTGATTTGCCGATTCCACTTCCTAACCTGGTGGGTTATCTGTAAAGATGTAAATTAAATAGGATGAGATATGAAACTCAGTGTAAGTTCAATCACAAGAAAACCGGAACAAAACAGAAGACAAAGCACATGAGTTAAAAATTCTGAGAATAATCACAATCACAGAACACTTGAGATTAACAATTTTTCATATCACTTCATTGCACTATTTCAAAAATCATAGTTTTATATACACATGCTAATGAATGGCAATGCAATTTCAATTTAACAGAAAAAGTCCTAGCTAACTTTGCTACACACGTCACTTATGAGTTCCCCAAAACTCATCTACCATATCACTTCGAGTTGTGGATTAACCATAGTTGATTTGCAGATAAACTGCCGCTTGTTGTTGATACACAACGTAATTGCAGATAAAAGTTGCCACTGAGTTTGTAAAAATTATGGGTAAACCACCAATATATTTAGATAAAAATATTTGTAACTAAGTTGCCACTTGTTCGAGATCGAACCACATATTTGCAGTTACTGCCACTTGTTGTGAATGCAAAGCATATTTACAGATTAAACAAACTGTCACTAGGTTTGTGGACAAGACACCACTTGCAGATTATTAAACTGCCATTCTTCTTCTATACAAATCATCCTACCCCATGCAATGCAGTATGACAAGCTTTCTAATAGAATAAATCAACACTAGCAATACTAATGCTTAACATGTAATCGATTCATCACTAGCAATTAACATGCTTTAATAGGTATTTCAATAGGGTGGTGTCAATATTAACACTAACATATTATCTGTTTCACAATGACAGTAGCCTGTAATATACACTTCACATAGGATATAGCCATAACACTTTAGTCATTAAATCACAAATTCCATAATAACACAATGTAACACCCCAAATCCGGCCCAAACACCACGACCGGATCTGGTATGTCACTAAGAAGATTTTATAAAACTTGTGGCACTTTGGAAACCAATCATCGGGTTTAAACATTTATACCGAAAACTTAATAATTTATTAAGTTATATAAGATATGAAGTTATAAAATGCCTTGGTGTTTTTTTAATGTAAAATCAAAATTTACCACATGTCTCAGCTCAATTTAAACATAAAATTTAAATGCCTAAGAATAAAAAAAAACCCAACATAAAACCCCAAAATAAATATAAGTCTAGTGGCCCATGGCCTTATTACATTGAGACTAAAAATCCTTAATAAAAATATTTAAAATAAAATTACTTTGGATCGACACTTTCTTGCATGGCCGCCTTGCGCCCTCTCCGGCCGGTCCGATGCACTAGGTGCTACCGAAAATATTAAATAATAGGTTGAGTCATGAGACTCAAGCAGTGCAACCCTCATGCACAATTAGATTTGGGCCTTAGCCCCACGTAAGCGTAATAATTGATTAATATGTATAACAATAATTATGCAAGCCCAACCCAAATCCTAGGTTTCCATCCGCTACACGCCACCCATACCAGCCATTCACACCATTGGGGATTTCTATAATCAACCCACACCTCACACACCATCGATCATGGCAAAAGATCATGGCATAAGCTACTACAAGATCATGGCATAAGCCACTACAATGAGATCATGGCATAAGCCACTACAATGCATCATAGCATAAGCCACTACAGCAGAACACTTCCCTTTTCATTAATCACCCAACCCGTGCAATCACGTAAACCGCATACATGTTTATCACATCAAATCAATGTAACCATTCACTTTAGAATGACAGAGATCATTAACACGGTGATTCGCCTTTACCCTCTTGGGTTTCAACTGTTATGCCGGATTTTGGCATTTAATGTAATTTAATAGATTTATAACCATATTATAACAGCAATCTAAATGGTGTGGAAGTGTTACACACCTGATATCGCGTAGCTTTACACCCTTAGTCAATATCCTTACTATCTGGATCTACAACCCTTAGTTTAGAACCTTGCTCAAAAGCCGGAAGAACGCAAGGATAAGGCCTCTCCTATATTCGGCCAAGGTTAGTTCTTTACCCGATTTATACATTTAAATTAACAGATCTCCTTACCTTAAAATCTCGAAAGTAATTCGATCCGAGTGTTACTGAACTCTGGCTTAGAAATCTAAGCGATTGGACCCCCTTCAAATCCCGGAATGCCGCAGATGAGAGAAAACACCCGATTAGTTAACCATATAGCCATTCAACTAAGATCTCTAAAAGCCAAAAAAAGATTGAAATCTCACGAACCGACACTTACCTATACAAATGGTTTCGGCTACTCCTTGCAGGAAGATTCGGCAATCACAGCAGAAGATCGAAGTGTAGAAGATTAGAGATCTAAGAATTTCAGCTTTTAAGAAAATCCTGAAAAATATGAACAAGAGGAAGATTTCGACTATAAGAACAAACAAGAGTGTAGTTTCGGCTTTTAGTGAATGGGAGAAGAATAACAATAGAGATCAGAAGATTCAGCTAACAGGAAATTTCAAAGAAAGAAGAAAGGGTGAAGGAGGTGATAATTTTCGACTTTTGAAAGAAAGTTGATGTAAAATTATGGAGGAGAGACCGAGAATTTCGCACAAAGAATGAAGAAAAGTAGGGTTCAAATGCCGAAATTGATGAGCTATTCCCCCTATTTATAGAAAATTCGACACCCACTATGGCTATTAGAAACCAATTTCTTTACTCCTCTAGGTGATGAAATTTCGGCTAACTCTGCTCTCAATAGATAGCTGTTAATTTTTATCCTTTTATCTTCCATATTATCAACTATATTATCTACATTATCCCATTCACATAAATCCTCCTATTTTTGAGCCTTGTAGTCGTCCACTCCACCTAACCCTAATGTCGAAAATTAGCTAACTTTAATCCAAGAAGTTGGGCTCCTTGGAACTTAAATTTGGGCCCTAACTCCCTAGTGTGGTGTCACCTCCTTGTTCCTTAAGTGGCGCTACTGACCACTGGGCCACAAGCCCATTTAGATATTTTAAACACATGTACTACCTTTTAAGTCCTATAATGCCCAAACAGAAAATTTTAAGCAAGGCCTCTGCCTAAGCCTGAGGCCAATTTGGACCCCTAACACTTAAATTAACTCATTACACATATTCACCCATTAAACGCATAGGCCCAAAAATTTAGGATGTTACAGCTTCTTTCTTAAAGAAATTTCGTCCTCTAAATTTCCAACTAACTAGTAATCATACTACCTAAATCTCACCACTCTGCATTACAAGACTCCAATTTTAAAGCCAAAATAAACACTTCTGCCCCCTTGTACTCATTCTTTCGATTGACGTTTATCTGATTAAGAATTTTATGAATAATTAATTCTTCCCACTTATTAACCGCGAATGTAACACCCCAAACCCGGCCCATGAGCCTCGACTGGATCTGGTATGTCACAGAGTAAAACGTTTTGAAAGATTCTGATTAACTGGTGAAAATTTGAAAAAAAAATGTTGTTAAGGTTATAAAACGGTGTCTTGATAAAACTTCAGGTGGGATTGATTTTACAAACATGGTTGAGTTGAAAACCTTTGAAAACATTTGAATTTTAAAATCATCAGAGTTATTGTTAACTTGGTGAACTTTGCTACCCGATGGTAACATCCTTGAAAACTCGTAAAGATTTCCATTTTGAAAACGCTATATTTAACCGATTTATTTAAACAATTTATTAATTCATGAGTAATATAGTAGAAATGAAATAAATCAACTACTTAAACATCCAAAAAATAACTAGCGCCTTATTACAACCCAAATCAAAATTTAGTAAATAATAAACTTAAACTGTGCTAAATAAAATTTTAAATCCAAGGAATCAAGCATGGCGCCTCGAGTCCTCCCCGGCTCCATCTCCGATCTACTCATCTGCAAAATGGTATGGGAAGGGGTGAGTCACCAAGACTCAGTATAAATCCCCAACCCTAAGTGCAAACACATACACAAAATATTAGTAAGACATGCAAAACATGCAACCCAAAACTAACCATCCATACTCCTTTAACTACCCCTGTGGTCAAAACCACCGTGGTCAAAACCATCGTGACCGAGTCACAAATCAAGTGATGGGGCCAACCCATCGTGTGGTCAAAACCATCGATGACCATAAGTCACAATTATCAATATGTGGTCAAAACCATCGGTGGTACCAAACCACCGGGACTTAGTCACAATTTATATCAATGGTGTGGTCAAAACCACCGTGATCAAGTCACAATTAAACCGATGGGGCCAACCCATCTTGTGGTCAAAACCACCGTGACAGTCCATGAGAATAATCCTCCTCTCTTCAATCCCGATACCAACATGCTCATAACATGCTTAACATATTATCATAGATCATGCATATAAGTCATGGCATAGCATCTTACTCATCATATCATTCATATGACATATTTAAAATCGCAAGTGACTTACCCGGGATCCATGCACAAGCCTACAAGGCAAATCACTATCAAAATAGTTAAGTGTAACATAATAAGCAATGCCAACTAATAAGTGCGTAAGAGTTTTACACACCTGTTTAACCGTAGATCTAAGGAGAAATCCTGAATCTATGCGATATCACAAAATCCCGAAATGTGTTCCTGTATTGCTCCTTGGTTGCTGATTTGGTCTCCTACCAAATCCCGAAACTGCACTTATTCCAAAATGAATTGAAATCCCGGAAGACTTCTTCAATGCCCCCTTAACGTTACCAACCTTTGAAATCGACAGTACCTTCCTTTGGGGATTCGGCCTATGCTCTATATGGTAAGGAGTATTCGGTCACAAAGAAAAAGGGTATGGAGTCGGGCTTGAAAGAAAGAAAGGAGATAAAAGGAGAGACTTAGAGTGTTTCGGCAAAGATGGATGAAGGGTTTTTGGCACAAGATTTATTGTATGTTCCAAAGAAAAATCAAAAAGTATCAAAGGAGGAGAGAGGGTTTGGTTTGAACAACAAGGGAAAAAGGTGAAAGAAAAGTGTTTAGCTGAAAATACTCCCTAAGACTCCATTTTTATTCGGCCATTGCTTCCTATTGTGATAATTCTTATCTTTTAATTATCACCCCTTTCAATTAAATTAAAAACAATATCTATCCTTTATCCTATCATTTGACACCTCTTCAATAAATAAAATGAGAATAAAATAATAATAACCCCACTCCTCCAGTCGAATTCAAAAATAAAATAAGGTTTATCCTTATCAAATTAAGAGTCCCACGTGCAGGCCATTAGCTCACTCCCTTCACGCCAGCATGCATAAAAAAAACACCCATTGCTGCCAATGCTACTCGAACATTGGATCTCATTGCCGTAGCCCCTTACAACGTTCCAATCCACTTTGCTACTGACTCATTTCGTGACATAAACCCCCTTACAATCCCTTTTAAGCGCTCCTTCCTTAGCTCCCCTTGCCTTAAGCCCAATTCCTTCCCGACACAAAAGAAAAGTCTCGATGCGCCCAAGCATTTCGAACCTCTTCCCCTCAGACTCCTTGCACCTTAGTGCCCTAAGCCACTATGCCAATTAATTCCTTGTGTCCAACTTCTCCCAAAATTTTCTCTTAACCCCTATCTCACCTAGCTCCCTCCTCTTAAGCACTAAAAAGAAATTTTCAACCCTAAGTCAGACCTAGCCCGGGGTTATGACTAGACCCTAGAATATGTCAAGCAATCAAGCATACATATTTCTTCAAGCACACACATGGGAAAAATAATTAAATTACAAACAACCCCTAGTTCAGGATGTTACAGTTCTACCCCCTTAAAAATAATTTCGGCCTCGAAATTACCTGGATCAGAAGAGTTGAGGATATTGCTGCCGCATCACATCCTCGGGTTCCCATGTGGCCTCCTCCACACCATGGTTTCGCCAAAGCACTTTTACCAAAGGTACTGACTTCCTGCTCAAAACCTTGACATCTCGATCCAAAATCTGTACTGGCTCCTCCTCGAAAGACAAGTCCGAGTTCACTTCAATTTTGCAACCCAAGACTACGTGTGATGGATCCGATCGATAGCGCCTCAAAGATCAAAACATGGAAGACGCTCATGGATCCGCTCAACTCGCCGACAACTCAAGTCGGTAAGCTACCGGCCCCACACGCTTTCAAAGACTGTACGGCCCGATAAATCTAGGGCTTAGCCGCCCTTCCGTCCAAACCTCAAAGACTTTCTTCCAAGGTGATACCTTCAAGAAGACCTTATCACCCATCGTGATACTCCACATCCTCGCTTAAGATCGGCGAGGATTTACCGTCTGACGCCTCTTTAAGACGAGCCCAAATTACTCTAACCTTATCTTCCGTCTCCGCCACTAACTCCGGACCCAACATCTGACGTTCTCCCAACTCTGTCCAACACGTAGGAGTACGGCATTTCTGACCATACAGTGCCTCATACGGTGCCATCAGAATACTCGCTTGATAACTATTGTTATAAGCAAATTCTGCCAGAGGTAGGTACTCCTCCCAACTACCACGGAAGTCCAAAACACATCCCCTTAACATATCTTCCAACACTTGGATTACCCTCTCGCATTGTCTATCGATCATGGATGGAAAGCCACCCGAAATTCAACTTCGTGCCTAACTCCGATGTAAGGCCTTCCGAATCTCGACGTGAACCGAGGATCTCGATCCGAGATAGTGGACACCGATACTCCATACAACCGCATTTATCTCGCTATATATAGCTTGGCTAACCTTTGAAGCGAGTAGTCAACCTCACGGTATGAAATGGGTCGACTTGGTCAACCGGTCTACTATCACCCAAATCGCATCTTTTTCATCGGGCGTAAGGGAAGCCTACTTACTTAAATCTATAGTAATCTCCTCCCACTTCCATGTGGGATCTTTACCTATCAGTAATAGCCTCGATGGCAATTGATGCTCACCTTAACTTGTCGGGCATGTCGACACTTGCCCACTAACTCGGTTACATTTCCGCTTAAGACCCTACCACCAAAACTACTCCTTAAATCTCGATACATCTTATCGCCTCTAGGATGCATAGCGACGGGTCGCTATGAGCTTTTTTAAGGATTTATCGCCTCAAATCATCATCCTTAGGCGTACATACTCTCCCGAAAATACAACACTCCATCACTACCCAAGTCGAACCCTTCTACCACCATTTTGTACTTGCAACCTCCAAGTACTCGTAACTTCGTCGGTCATCTGCCTTTCTTTGACCTCATCAATCCAAGATGGCTTCACTTGCAACTCTGCCAGAAGGCTCCCATCCTCATAGAGACTTAGGTGAGCAAACATTGCTCACAAATCTGCTACCACCTTACGACTCAATGCATTAGCTACCACGTTAGCCCTACCCGGATGGTATTCGATTGAGCAGTCGTAATCCTTCAGCAACTCAATCCACCTCTGCTGCCTCAGATTTAAATCTTTTTGAGTCAAGAGGTATTTCAGGCTCTTGTGGTCCGTGTACACTACCGACTTCTCCCCATACAGATAATGCCTCCAAATCTTCAAGGTGAAAACCACAGCAGCCAATTCTAAATCATGCGTCGGATAGTTACCTTCGTGAAGCCTCAGTTGTCGTGACGCATAAGCGACCACCTTCCCTTCTTGCATCAACACACACCCTAAACCAAGATGTCGATGCATCACAATACACAATGAACTCCTTTCTTGCCTCAGTCAATCAAGACCGGTGCTTCACAAAATCCTTTTCACTTATCGAAACTCTCTCACGCTTCTCGCACCACACAAACTAACTATTTTCCTCAAGAATTTAGTCAACGGTCTGCGATTAAGGAGAAATTTTCTATGAATCTCCTATAATATCCCCGCCAACCCCGTAAAACTCAATTTTCAGAATCGACTTTGGTGGTTTCCACTCTAATACCGCCTCAATCTTACGGGGATCCATCCTGAAAGGAAAGTCACCTCCTTAAGCCAAAACTCACATTTACTGAATTTGGCGTATAACCGTTTCTCTCTTAGAACTTGCAGGACCACATGAAGATGTGCGTCATGCTCCTCCTCAGACTTCGAGTACACCAAAATGTCATCTATGAACACCACGACGAACCGATCCAGGTAGGGTTGGAAAACCCGGTTCATCATGTCCATGAACGCGACTGGTGCATTCGTCAACCCAAAAGGCATTACCAGAAACTCGTAGTGCCCATACCGAGTACGGAATGCCATCTTATGGATATCAGGCTCCTTCACCTTAAGCTGATGGTACCCTAACCTAAGGTCAATCTTAGAGAACACCGATGCACCCTTGAGTTGATCGAACAAATCATCAATCCTGGGCAAAGGATACCTGTTCTTTATTGTCAGCTTGTTCAGCTGTCGATAGTCTATGCACATCCTCATTGTTCCATCCTTCTTTTTGACAAAAAGCACTGGAGCTCCCCAAGGCGATACACTTGGCCGAATAAACCCTCTATCCAACAATTCCTGAATCTGAGCCTTCAACTCTACCAATTCTTTCGGCGCCATCCGATATAGAGCTATGGATACGGCGCGGTTCTGGGTAACAAGTCTATACTAAATTCGACCTCACGGTCCGGAGGTAGACCCGGGAGTTCCTCTGAAAACACATCAACATAATCCCTTACGGTCCGGACATCTCTCACAGCTGCACCCTTAGCTTCCAAAGCACAGACATGCACTACATATGCTTTATAACCTTTTCTAACCATCTTTTTCGCCTTCAATACAGTAACCAGATTAGATAGGTAATCTCTTCTTTTACCTATCATCACCACCTCTTCTCCTTCCATGGTCTTTAATACCATGCGCTTAGTCACGTAATCCGTGCTAGCCTCGACACTTTACTAGCCAATCTATCCCGAAGATCGATCGAACTCCCAAATGGTAGTTCCATCAAGTCACCAAGAACACGACCCCTGGAGTTCTAGGGTACATTCCTATAGAGTTTACTTACTTCTACAGAGTGACCTGAGAGCTTAATATACCATCTTTCTGAAGTAAGCTCAAAGTCTAAGTTTAGAGTTTTACTACGCTACTAGCAATGTATGAGTGAGTTGAGCCAATATCAATTAAGGTGCTATAGGGTACTCCAAAGATCAAAACATATCTGCTATGACGTCCGGTGTGTCGCCTCCTCCCGACGCCTCTCTAAGATAGACCAAACCAGTTGCCTAGCCTCAGCACCACGGTACCTCCCTCGGTGCCCCACGACCTCCGCCAAAGCACCATTACCTCTTCTTCCTACACCACGACCTCTCGGTGGTCACTGGTATCCCTCCTATTCAAAGGCACGATCCCCGACCTCGCACCTTAGCCTAGTCAGCTTTTTTGGACAATCCCTAACTCGATGTTCCATGGATCCACATTTGAAGCATCCCCGATTACCATTCCAACACTCCCGTGTGAGACTTCCCACACCAAGCACAACGTGGCACCATTGAGGATTAGCAAAGAAGCAGCCTAGTAGCTTGATTTGACCCACCATACTCGTCCTCTTCGTTGATTACCGTAAAACCTCAAGATCCGGAGCTCCTCTTATTCCAACTCCTATCCCGATTTCGCCTAACAGATCGTCTTACCTCTTCAAAGAACTTTAGCCTTCTCCACTAGGACAAATAACTCCCATTTCTTGTGGAGCTATCATCATCCTCACTCATCTCTCACCCATCATCGAATCGACACGCTGCTCATGCTCGGTACCTACAATACTACGAGCATACCGCCAACCGGAGAAATTTAGCCTCATACTCCGCCATCGTCTTATTACCTCGAACCAGTTCAAGAAACCTTTCATCGCGCATCCACGTAGCTAGTTCCTATGTATTTCTTTTGGTAGGCGACCTTAAAGAATTCCCATGTGAGATCCTCCGCCATCGCTTCCATCCCTTACAGGTGAGCCACCACCGGTATGACTCATCCCAAGTAGAGATTATACCTTCAACTTTTCCTCATTTATAAAATCTAGGTCATCCATGATCCTCTCGCTTGATTCCAACCAATACTCCACCAAGACCGGGTGCCACCCGTAAATCCTCTAAACACTTCGCTCGTTAGCTTGAGTCGCTCAACCATGAATTTACTTGCCCTACACTGCTACCGCCTCGACAACTCATTCCAACACTCATAGTACGACTTGGGATACTACATCGTTACCACCGGTCTTATCTTGAAATTCGCCGCCACCGGTAGATTCGACATCACATTTCTAGACCCATAACCAGACCCTGTTGGCTCCGACAAGGTCATCCTACCCCTACTACGGCCACGCAGTGGATGTCCACGACCTCTTGTACTCATTATTTCTCGTTCGCATTTATCTGATTAAGAATTTTATGCATTATTAATACCGTTCACTATTTACTCACGAGCAATTTTATGAGGAATAGTTTTTTTTCAAGTGATTCTTTCAAGTCGAATCTACCTATAATTCCAGCTTCAGCTTATCTCCTAGTTCTAAGTACATCCATCACACAAACAACATTCATGCACCATATCTAACGGTAGGGGCATTTTCATTATTTCACTACCCGGGGTATTTTGTAATTTTAACCTATAGGGTATTTTTGTAATTTTTCAAAAATAAAAGTTCTCGGATGATTTTGTCAAAAAGTATTTTGGAACTTTTAAATTCCCGGGGTATTTTGAAAAATTTTAAAATTCGGGGGTATTTCGGTGATTTGAAACTCGGGGGTATTTTGGTAATAAACTAGGGTAACTTTGTAAAGTTTGATAATTTCGGGGTATTTCCAAATGTTGCAAAACTTTGAGGGTTCTTTCTGAGAATTTGTTTTCCAAGTTGATGGTGTTGCAAAAATTTTAAAAATCAGGGTCATTTTGGTAATTTTGTAGGTTAGGGGCAATTTTGTAATTTTTCAAAATTAAGGTACTTTGGACGTTTGCAAAAATAGGGTTTTTAAACACTTTTACAAAATGAGGAAATTTTGGAAAAACTATTGGATAGTTGAACATTTAATAAACCAAGGGCATTTTTTATAATTTTTACCACTAGGGGTATTTTAGTAATTCTACAAATCAAAATTTTTTTCAGAAAAATGTTGTAAAACAATAGTTCTCACACATTAAAAACAAATTTTAAGAGTTTTAAAACTAGGGTTTTTATGAAAATACGGCTAGTTCCCTTTCGGGTTTTAGTTAGGGTTTAGAATCCTCTTGGTTAGGGTGAACCGAAGCTACGCACTAGGTAGGATTCAAGTGGAGAGGAGGTGAGTCACGCAGACTGCTTAAATACCAAGCTCCCACCGAATACCAATCCTAGACATGCGCACCATGGTTACCACACCCTAACTCGGCGACTTAGACATAGGTTTGTTTAATTAAGCAATTAGGTCTTATGTAGTAGTTGGGGTAGACTAGTCCTAGAGTTCAAGTACCTATCATTCTATTCTACGCTCCCAAGTTACCCGTTTACCCTTATCAAGTATTCACAGAACAGTCAGAGATACTTACCTGGGCGGATTGGTGCCGGAGACTCGATGCCATGTTTGCTCAAAATAAAACCATTTTCATAATAATTCACGAGCCTACAAAATGTTTTGGGCCCTAGGCCCCCATGTAGAAGTTTTTAGCTGGGCTCTGATACCAAAAATGTAACACCCCAAACCCGTCCCATGAGCCTCGACCGGATTTGGTATGTCACAGAGGAAAACGTTTTGAAAGATTCTGATTAACTGGTGAAAATCTGAAAAAAAAATGTTGTTAAGGTTATAAAACGGTGTATTGATAAAACTTCAGGTGGGATTGATTTTACAAACATGGTTGAGTTAAAAACCTTTGAAAACATTTGATCATTTGAATTTTAAAATCATCAGAGTTATTGTTAACTTGGTGAACTTTGCTACCCGATGGTAACATCCTTGAAAACTCGTAAAGATTTTTATTTTGAAAATGTCATATTTAACTGATTTATTTAAACAATTTATTAATTCATGAGTAATATAGTAGAAATGAAATAAATCAACTACTTAAACATCCAAAAAAATAACTAGCGGCCTTATTACAACCCAAATCAAAAATTTAGTAAATAATAAACTTAAACTGTGCTAAATAAAATTTTAAATCCAAGGAATCAAGCATGGCCGCCCGAGTCCTCCCTACCCATCTCCGATCTACTCATCGCAAAATGGTATGGGAAGGGTGAGTCACCAAGACTCAAAGTATAAATCCCCAACCCGAAGTGCAAACTCATACACAAAATATTAGTAAGACATGCAAAACATGCAACCCAAAACTAACCATCCATACTCCTTTAACTACCCCTGTGATCAAAACCACGGTGGTCAAAACCATCGTGACCGGAGTCACAAATCAAGTGATGGGGCCAACCCATCGTGTGGTCAAAACCATCGATGACCATAAGTCACAATTATCAATTTGTGGTCAAAACCACTAGTGGTACCAAACCATTGGGACTTAGTCACAATTTATATCAACCGTGGTCAAAACCACCGTGACCAAGTCACAATTAAACCGATGGGGCCAACCCATCTTGTGGTCAAAACGACCGTGACATCCATAGAGAATAATCCCCCTCCTCTCTTCAATCCGGATACCAACATGCTCATAACATGCTTAACATATTATCATAGATCATGCATATAAGTCATGGCATAGCATCTTACTCATCATATCATTCATATGACATATTTAAATCGCAAGCGACTTACCCGGGATCCATACACAAGCCCACAAGGCAAATCACTATCAAAATAGTTAAGTGTAACATAATAAGCAATGCCAACTAATAAGTGTGTAAGAGTTTTACACACCTGTTTAACCGTAGATCTAAGGAGAAATCCCGAATCTATGCGATATCACAAAATCCTGAAACGTGTTCCCGTATTGCTCCTTGGTTGCTGATTTGGTCTCCAACCAAATCCCGAAACTGCACTTATTCCAAAATGAATTGAAATCTCGGAAGACTCCTTCAATGCCCCCTTAACGTTACCAACCTTTGAAATCGATAGTACCTTCCTTTGGGGATTCAGCCTATGCTCTATATGGTAAGGAGTATTCGGTCACAAAGAAAAAGGGTATGGAGTCGCTTGAAAGAAAGAAAGGAGATAAAAGGAGAGACTTAGAGTGTTTGGCAAAGATGGATGGAGGGTTTTGGCACAAGGTTTATTGTATGTTCCAAAGAAAATCAAAAAGTATCAAAGGAGGAGAGAGGGGTTTGGTTTGAACAACAAGGAAAAAGGTGAAAGAAAAGTGTTTAGCGTAAAATACTCCCTAGACTCCCTTTTCATTCTACCATTGCTTCCTATTGTGATAATTCTTATCTTTTAATTATCACCCTTTCAATTAAATTAAAACAATATCTATCCTTTATCCCATCCTTTGACACCTCTTCAATAAATAAAATGAGAATAAAATAATAATAACCCCACCTCCAAATTAATTCAAAAATAAAACAAGGTTTATCCTTATCAAATTAAGAGTCCCACGTGCAGGCCATTAGCTCACTCCCTTCACGCCAGCATGCATAAAAAAAACACCCATTGCTGCCCATGCTACTCGAACATGGGACCTCATTGCCGCAGCCCCTTACAACATCCCAAGCCACTTTGCTACTGACTCATTTCATGACATAAACCCCCTTACAATCCCTTTTAAGCGCTCCTTCCTTAGCTCCCCCTTGCCTTAAGCCCAATTCCCTTCCTGACACAAAAAGAAAAGTCTCTGATGCACCCCGCGTTACTCGAACCTCTTCCCTCCTGCACTCCCTTGCACCTTAGCGCCCCAAGCCACTATGCCAATTAATTCCTTGTGTCCAATTTCTCCCAAAATTTTCTCTTAACCCCTATCTCACCTAGCTCCCTCCTCTTAAGCACTAAAAAGAAATTTTCAGCCCTAAGTCAGACCTAGCCCGGGGTTATGACTAGACCCTAGAATATGTCAAGCAATCAAGCATACATATTTCTTCAAGCACACACATGGGAAAAATAATTAAATTGCAAACAACCCCTAGTTCAGAATGTTACAGCGAACAATCTTAAGTAAAATCATTTCAATAGTAGTTCTTTCGAATTCAAATTCTATCTACGAGTTTAGTTCTCAAGTTGATACTTTCTAGTCCTAGAGTTCACCTTCAGTCAACATTCAGCACACATCAATAATAAAACAAATTTTATAAACTTATATTCACCACCTAGGGGTATTTTCGCTGCTTCACTACCTGCAGGTATTTTCAAAATTTTACCTATGTGGGTATTTTGTAATTTTTTCAAAATAGTGTATCTTGGTGATGTTTTAAAATAAGGGTATTTTGGTAATTTCACAATCTAGGGGTATTTTGATAATTTTGCAAACTGGGGGTATTTCGATAATTATGCAAATCGGGGGTATTTCGATAATTTTGCAAATTGGGGGTATTTTGGTAATTTCCTTTCAAACTAGGGGTATTTTGATCATTTTACAAATCAGGGGAAATTTGGAAATTTTCGAAACTAGAGGTTATTTTAGTAATTTTACAAAATAGGGTGGCTGGTCCCTTTCGGGTTTTAATTATAAATTTTAGCCCGTCAACAAGTCCTCATGGCTAGGGTGAATAAATACCACGCACTGTAGGATTCCAACAAGAGGAGGTGAGTCACTAGATGCTTAAATACCAAGCTCTCCTCGAATCCAATCCTAGACATGTGTATGCTCTGCCACACCTTAGCTCAATGACTTATTCCGGGTTTGTTTAATTAGTTTAAGTTTTATGGAAGTTGAAAAGTATGATGTAAACTAGGCCTAAAGTTCATCAAGTTCTAGCTAAGATAGTCTACATCCCTTAAAGCCCAGCCCACATACAAATATATATATCACATAGTGAGTTCAGAATACTTACCTGGCGGACTTGGGCCGGAGATGCAGGTGCCATGCCTAGACCTATATCATTTATGAAAAATGCATGTTTCAAAACCCATATTAAAAAAAATGTTTTGAGCCCAAAACCCTCAAAGCTGAGTTTTAAACCGGGCTCTGATTCCAATTTGTAACACCCTAAATCCGGCCCAAACACCACGACCGGATCTGGTACGTCACTAAGGAGATTTTATAAAACTTATGGCACTTTGGAAACCATTCATCAGGTTTAAACATTTATACCGAAAACTTAATAATTTATTAAGTTATATAAGATATGAAGTTATAAAATGCCTTGTTGTTTTTTTAAAGTAAAACCGAAATTTACCCCATGTCTCAGCTTAATTTAAACATAAAATTTAAATGCCTAAGAATAAGAAAAACCCAACATAAAACCCCAAAATAATATAAGTCTAGTGGCACGTGGCCTTATTACATTGAGACTTAAAATCCTTAATCAAAAATATTAAAAATAAAATTCTGCTGGATCAGATACTCTCTTACATGGCCACCTTGTGCTCCTCTCCAACCCGGTCCGATGCACTAGGTGCTACCTGAAAATATTAAATAATAGGTTGAGTCGTGAGACTCAGTGTGTAACCCTCATGCACCATTAGATTTGGGCCTTAGCCCCACAGAACAGAATAATTGATTAATATGTATAACAATAATTATGCAAGCCCAACCCAAATCTTAGGTTTCCATCCGCTACACGCCACCCGTACCAGCCATTCACACCATTGGGGATTTCTACAATCAACCCACACCTCTACACACCATCAGATCATGGTAAAAAGCCACTACAACAGATCATGGCATAAGCCACTACAACAGATCATGGCATAAGCCACTACAACAGATCATGGCATAAGCCACTACAATAGATCATGGCATAAGCCACTACAGCAGAACACTTCCCCTTTCATTAATCACCCAACCCCGTGCAATCACAGAAACTGGCATACATGTTTATCACATCAAATCAACAGAACCATTCACTTTAGAATGACAGAGATCACTAACCTGGTGATTCGCCTATACCCTTTTCAGGTTTCAACTGTTATGCTGGGATTTCGGCATTTAACAGAATTTAACAGATTTATAACCATATTATAACAGGCAATCTAAATGGTGTGGAAGTGTTACACACCTGATATCGCGTAGCTTTACACCCTTAATCAATATCCTTACTATCTGGATCTACAACCCTTAGTCTAAAACCTTACTCAAAAGTCGAAAAAATGCAAGGATAAGGCATCTCCTATATTCGGCCAAGGTTAGTGCTTTACCCGATTTATACATTTAAATTAACAGATCTCCTTACCTTAAAATCTTGAAAGTAATTCAATCCGAAAAGCATCTTGAACTCGGCTTAGAAATCTAAGCGATTGGACCCCTTCAAATCCTTAATGTCAGAAATGAGAGAAAACACCTGATTAGTTAACCATATAGCCATTCACTAAGATCTCTAAAAGTTGGAAAAAGATTGAAATCTCACGAATCGACACTTACCTATACAAATGGTTTCGCCTACTCCTTGCAAGAAGATTCGGCAATCACAGCAGAAGATCGAAGCGTAGAAGATTAGAGATCTATGAATTTCAGCTTTTAAGAAAATCCCGAAAAACATGAACAAGGGAAGATTTCGGCTATAAGAACAAACAAGTGTGCAGTTTCGGCTTTTAGTAAATGGGAGAAGAATAACAATGGAGATCAGAAGATTCGACTAACAGGAAATTTCAAAGAAAGAAGAAAGGGTGAAGGAGGTGGTGATTTTCGGCTTTTTGAAAGAAAGTTGATGTAAAATTGTGGAGGAGAGACCGAGAATTTCGCACAAAGAATGAAGAAAAGTAGGGTTCAAATGCCGAAATTGATGAGCTATTCCCCCTATTTATAGAAAATTCGGCACCCCCTATGGCTATTAGAAACTGATTTTTTTACTCCTCTAGGTGATGGAATTTCGGCCAACTCTACTCTCAGCAGATAGCTCCTAATTTTTTTTTATCTTCCATATTATCAACTATATTATCTACATTATCTAATTCACATAAATCCTCCTATTTTTGAGCCTTGTACCCGTCCACTTCACCTAACCCTAATGTCGAAAATTAGCTAACTTGAATCCAAGGAGTTAGGCTCCTTGAAACTTAAATTTGGGCCCCTAATTCCCTGGTGTGGCGTCACCTCCTTGTTCCCTAAGTGGCACTATTGACCACTGGGCCACAAGCCCATTTTGATATTTTAAACACAGGTACTACCTTTTAAGTCCTATAATGCCCAAACAGAAAATTTTAATCAAGGTCTCTGCCTAAGCCTGAGCCCAATTTGGACCCCTAACACTTAAATTAACTCATTACACATATTCACCCATTAAACGCATAGGCCCAAAAATTTAGGATGTTACACACAACATCAAGGACTTAATTGAGAAAATAAAAACTCTAAAAATAATTTAGGGCATATACATGGACTAAACTGAACATATCATAGATTTTTAGGCAAAGTTGTAAAGTTTGTAAAGCAGGGAACACACGATTGGGTAACAAACTTTGACCGTGTGAAAATTACAAATGATAAACCTCAATTAACACATATTTTAACCCCATGCTTGGCTTATTTTTTAGATGAATTCTCATTAGATTTGATGAATTCGATGATCCTAATCTCTTAATTTCATGGTTTACACTCAGGAAAGCTTAGGGAGTCGAAAAGAACGAGAAACGGGCCAAAACGGGACAAAATGAGCTTACATTAGAAATCACACGGCCTAGACTATTAACCACGGGCAGATCACACGACCATGTGTAGTAAGCAGAATCGACCACGACCAAAGGAGTCCACCACGGGCATGTCACACAGGCGTGTCCCTACCATAGCAAAGAAGAATTCTATTCAGAATAAGCTACTTGTGGGCCAATAGAGGTGTTCCAAAGCCTATATAAAAACCCTAGGGGGCAACCTATGAGGGGACGTTGAAAATAGGAGGCAGAAAATACTCCAAGACAGCAGTCAGGAACAGTTTAGGAGAAGGCTCTCCATCAAGACTGAAGATCTCCCATCAAGTTCTTTAGAAGTTTTTGGGTTTTCATTATGTTTTGTGGTTTTCCCTATTTTATGATGGTTCCCTCTATCAGTATGAACTAAATCCCTTAGATACTTAAGGAGATGAAACCTATGATGAATCTTATTATTATTTGATTTATAAGATAAATACTTGTTCTTATTCTTAATTGTAAGTTTTTATTCTTGTTTTGATAATTTAGATTATTAATCCAAGTCGAATGTGCTTATTCAGTGGAGCAAAAGTCCCTGTTTAAGAGAAGATCAACACAATTAAGCGGAGTTGTTTGCAACCCTAGAAATAGGGCGACGAAAATCTGCTGAATTAGAGTCAAATCTAATAAGAGAATCCATAGATCGAGTTAATGTAACAATAGGGGTTTTAATTAGAAAGAGATTTCAATTAATTAACCTAGAGTCAATTGTTAGTAGCCTCGAAAGAGGTATTAATATAAATCAGGGATTTCTACGGATTAAGTCAAGTGAATAAATCATATGAATCAAAAGCAATAAATGAAATCTAGGTGGATTCTTCCTTAGGTATTGCCTATCTCATATAAGCTGTCCAAAAGTATTTTCTCAATTCACTCTCTGCCACGTTCATAATAATTTAGTTAGTTAAATTAGTTAGTAAATTTTAGATTAAAAATAAATCCCCTTTAATTATTAGGCTAGATAATAAAAAGATAGTTATTACTAGTAATTCTAGTCCTTGAGGATACGATATTTCTGACTCACCACAACTATACTACTGTTCGATGGGTGAACTTACCTTTGCCGAAATAATAGTTAGTTTCGAGCTCCATCAACAAAATTAAGCTACAGTGGAGACACGATTGTGTGGAAGGGTCTAAGCCGTGTGGTTCACGGACTACACTAAAGTTTCCAGGGCGCATGACCGTATGGTGGGTCGTGTGGCTCTGATTCTAGACATAGTTTGCCCCGATTTGCTTGTAAAAGAACACACACCTTTCATCGGAATCTCCACTGACGATCCTTGCGCTCAAATCTGGTTCGATACACCTAAAACGAGTCCTTCGAACAATAATTTCACATGGATTAACGTTTGTTTCCAAAGATTTATCAAGATTCAACGGTATTGACGAAGGATTCGTTAAGAATCGTGAGAGATTGACTAATTGATTTGAAAGATTAGTATCAGATAGAAATTCTATGAACATTGGGGTTTAAACTTTAGATCGAGATGTACTTATCGAACTTGATGGAATTAAGGAGGCTATCAGCGAAGAATTCAACAATCGGTAGAGAATCGATTTATCAGTGATAGATTTCATATGAAAAGCAAAAATAATTTCAACAGCAAAATGTGTAAAATTTGATGTAAAAGAGAAGAAAAAAAAAGAAAAGAGAGAAGAACTAGAGAAAAGAAAGAAAATCCTATTTGGGTTTGAAGAGAAAACAAAATCCTAGTTCAATTGGGGAAAGTTAGATTAAATATCTAGTGGTTTGGGAACCCTAGGGCAATAAGAGCAATTTTCCCCAAGTTTTGGGCCAAAATTTGAAGGAAATTTTAAAAGAAAAATAAAAGGGACAATTTTAAGGATGGGGTGGCTCAAACTCAAGTATGCAAGAGGGGAAGAAACAAGCTTAACCATTAATCTACTACCTATACTTGTTAAGTTTTCACTCTCAATAATATTTGTTTTAGTGTGATTTTTCATCCTTGTTTGCTGAAAATAAAAAAGCAAAGAAATGAGAGAGGAGTGGATAAAACCTAGGACCTCTAGGGAGTGCACTAACTACTTAACCATCAAGCCTAAGTCAATTACTTGGTTATTTTTTCAATTAACCCATTATATTTTGGGGCATGACAGGGTAATTTCATAAATATCTTGGGGCAGGGTGGGGCAGTTTCATTTTAATCTCGGCTTGACTCGAGTACTTTTTAAAAATTAACCACCTTGACCCACCTCGACCCTCGACTTCAAGAACAAAAAAACTTTGACTTTATCGTGTTAGATAGGCTTGGAACCCATTATGTTTGGGTTTTTTTGCCATCCTTACAGCTAACTCATATGAGATCTTAAAATAAGAAAAAGAATACACTCTTTCAAGTTACTTGCAAAAGAACTCTAAAAAGTTGAAATAAAATACAAAAAAGTTTAAAATTCAAAAGTAAATAAATACATTAAAAATGTTATATGTTTGGGTAGTAATGCAACCAATTATTCCAGATATGTTCCAAATCAATTGATTTGGTCTACTATGAAGCCTAATTATAGTAAAAGAAATTAGGGGTGAGCAAAACTCGATTCAACTCGAAAAAATCGAAAAAAATTTCAAATTTCAAGTTAAACGAATCGAGTCATTCGAGTCAACTCAAATTTTTTTCGACTTTTGAGTTCGAATCGAGCTTAATTTTCAAATTCAAATAACTCGAATAAATCAAATACCAAACTATAATATTTTATATTTTTACCCCAAACCTCCAAACATTTTTACTTTCCTAATACTTTTACTCCCTCTCACTTTTCCTTAAAACTTTTACTCCTATCCTATCCCGATCTACCTTAAACTCATTCCCCCCGCCCAATTATTTTTGAAATATTTTCTCCTCATTTACTTTCCCTCCAAAATTGTACTCTCTTAACCCTCAAAACTTTTTATTTCCCCTACATTTTTACTTTTCACCTTTTACCCCCAAGTAAATAATCATCCAAAAAAATTCCTAAACTTAGATAGTAATAATTTTATTTATATCTACTATTTATATTATTAAATTAAGTTTTACATTTTGTACTATTTATATTATTGAATTATTTAATCATATTTAATCTTTATAAATTTCTATTAAAATTAAATTATTGATGATGCCATAAAATATTCGCTTTTAAAATTTAATGTTGGTATCAATTTCACATTTTATGTTTAAGATAACTTTTATTAAAAATCATATTTTTATATTTAATGTATTTTTAATTTCAAAATACATAATGCCAAAAATCAAAAGATAATTGAAGCAACCAAGCAAGCAAAAAAGCTAACCCTTATATAAAAGATTAGTAAATAAATTATGATAAGGTGAAAGTTAATGACAAATATGATTACAGTGGGCAAATTGGGTTACGGTGGGTGACAGTGATTACAAGGATCCAAAGTTATTTTTTTTTAAAATTTAACTCGAACAAATATATTCGATTCGATTAGAATTTCATCTCACTCGAATCGATTCGAGAAAACTTCAAATTGAGTTAGGATGATAAAATAGGATTCGTCAACTCGATTAACTCGAATTTTTTTATTCGATTCGATTCGATTCGATTCGATTGAATGCTCACCCCTAAAAGAAATTGTTGCAAGTGACTTGAAAGAGGGTACTCTTTTTCTTATTTTAATATCTCACATGGGTCAATCGATGGATTATAAAGGACAAAGAATGATTTTTTAATATATATTTTTTAATTTTTAGAGTTAGGACTAAATTGATAGATTTTGTAAATGTTGAGGGCTAATTTTATTATTATTTTTAGAATTAGAACTAAAATAACAAATTTTGTCAACATTGAGGGACAAAATTGTTGAATTTTTTATATTAAGGATCAAATTGATAGAATGTGTAAATATTAGAGGGCTAATTTTGTTACTAGACCAATAAAAAAAGCCAACATCAGCTTAGAATGACTGAAATATTTAATTTCGAAAAATTTAGTGACTAAATCGAAAACATTAATAGTTGAGTGACCAAAATAAAACAAAAGCCATAATTGAGTGACCATATTATAGTTTACTCATAAAAATAAATTTCAGCATTTTCCACATTATTATTTGACAGAAAAATTTAAATAAAAGACTAATTTACACATTTCAAAATACATATAAATTAATTTACCTATTTTTCAAAAAGCCATCACAAATTAGTTTAAAGCAAAATTAAATCTATCGAAAGGAGCAGGCAGAAACCATAGACATAAACCATAAAATGGACATAATAAAATAGACTAAAAATTAAATTAGTAAAATATGGTATTTAATGGAAAAAATTTATGATTAAAACATTTCACTGGTCCTTATATTCTTCATAAATTTGAAATTTAGTCCCTATTTTATTTTTAAGAATTTAATCTTTTATTTTTAGATTTAAAATTAAAGTCTAATTGTTAACACTATTAATTTTTTGTTAAATGTTTGGTATGACATTTTAAAATAAAAAGTTACTCACTTAGTAGCAATTTAACTAAATAAGTAAACAATGGTGAATATTGGGACTAAGTTTTGAGGGGACCTAACTAAAATTTTCAAAAATTTTGTGAGAGTAATGAGAATTTAAAAAAAAGAAAAACTTAATTAAAAATTAAAAAAATTAAAAGGCATAAAATAATTTCCAAAATTTTAGGCACTTTAATATAATAAAATAATTTTAACAGTGTTAACAGTTGAATCTAAATTTTAAAATCTTCAAAATAAATGAACTAAATTTATAAAAATAAAAGTATAGAGACTGAAATTTAAATTTGTGAAGAGTTGAGTGAGTCATGGTGTATTTAACCAAAGCTAATATATAATTAAGAAGGGAAGAGGACTGACCCTACACCTATGACTAGTGATTGGGCAACTCGACATCGGTTCACGTGGTTGTGGTACACAATAATGACGTTTCTAATAGTCTGAATTTGGACACGTCCTACGTACTATTCTTATTTATATACTAACCTGTCGTTGTTTGTCAGGTCTTGCTTCATACATCGAATACCTCAACTATTTTTAATCGATTCAATGATGGTTGAATTTTCATAAATAATTTTTTAAAATAATATTTACTATAATAAAATTATTATTATCTAAACTAGGGTTTAGTATCAATAAATGTCTATTTTCAAAATTATTTACGAAAATAGATTGTTTTCAAAAATAATAATAGGTATAGACTAAAAATTTAAAAATGTGTTGACGTAGACATGATTTCAAGGGATAACTCAGAAAAGTGCTTCCACGTCAATGATTTTTTCTTATATTAGGTAAAAGCGTGTTAACGTGAAAGCGTTTTACTAAAAGCGCTGACGAGGACGCTTTTGACTGTATTTCCCCCAATTGTCACCTTCAACAACCGTTTAAAAATTTGACTATTAGGCTTCCAACGGTCAGGAAAAAGAAAAAGTATAAACCCCCAACCTCTTTTTTCACACCAAAATTTATTTATCTTCCAAAATTCTCTGTAAATTTATCAAAAAAGGCTTTCTAAATTTTTTATTTTTGTCTTAATTATTATTATTATTTTTTTTATAATTTTTAAGAAATTTGATCGTGTTAATAATGGTCCGACAATTAATTCGTCTCGATGATAAACATATATCTGTCGACCAAATGTAAATGGTAAGGGTTAATTTTATTTTTTAATATTATTTAATTTTTATAATTTAATTAATATATTTTTAATTTTTTATATTAGTCGGTAGATCGAGTGTTATAATATTTTAAATTTTCTTAAACCCTAAACAATTAAAAACCTAATACCCTAATCTAAAATTTCCTAATCCCTAATCAAATCTAAAAGCACTAAACCTAGGCCCTAATTAGCAAATAACCTACTGGAGATAACACGGCCAAAAGCGCTTCCATGTTACCGCGCTTTTGCCTGACACAAAGAAAAAAGCGCTAGCGCGGAAGCGCTTTTCTGAATTATCCCTTGAGTTTTTGGGTTTTCGGTCCATACCCATTATTATTTTAAAAAATGGCCCATTTCCGTAAATAATTTCAGAAATGGGCCTTTATTGGTACTAAACCCTCTAAACTAGCTATTGCTATGAATAGACATTAGCAACTATCTAGTTTTTTTTTCTCCAACATACTTTGTTTTATTAATTTTCTTTTATTGCATTAAAATTTTTAATCTTATTAGTTTTTAAAAATGTTAATTAAAAAATTCTTTTTTTAATTTTTTGTTTATTTTTTCACATGGTAAGTATGTTATAAGACTAATGCTACTTAAAAAATTTTATTTTACACAGTCTAAAGTTCAAATTTTGGATAACCTTTTCTTTTAAATGTATTAAAGAAAATCAATATAAGTATGGTACTTTTCTCTTTTGTTTTCTAAAGGGTAGTGTTTGTGTCGACGTTATTCGGGTTTCCACCCAAGTTTTACTAGCGTTTAAAATAGAGTATATGCTAGCAAGATAGTCTCAAGAAAACGATCAGGGGAACCACATTTGAAACACGATCCATCTCTCAATCACTATTGACATTCATGTTTATTATTTCGAACACTCTTCACACTCGCTGCAGAAGTAGCCTAAGGTCTCAAACTTGAATTTTGCTTCCCTTTATCTCTTACTGAAAATCCTACTGAAGCTGATGTACGACTTTGAAATTCTTTTAATTTCTTCGATGGAAATGAAAATGATTTTCTCATAGGTCATTTATCAATATCACGAGCCTCGAAATCTGTCTTTCTTTTAGCTTTACTAAGTTCTCCAACTTTATGTGCTCGATCCACTAATACCATAAATTTTTTCAATTCCAGAATCCCTACTAACAGTTCGATATCTTCGTTTAAACCATCTTCAAACCGAGTGTACATAACAACTTCTGTTGGTATACATTCTCTGAACATACTTTCTGAGTTACACGAATTCTCTTTCATAATTCACTATAGATTTACGACATTGCTTCAGCTTTAAGAACACTTGTTTTTTTCTTATCAAGGTATCTTTAACTGATGTTTTTCTTTTTAAATTCAGTTTGAAAGAAATCCAAATTCACACGATCTTTTGGTACCACCACAATCAAAGTATTCCACCACTAATATGCTGAGTCTTTTAGCAACAATATCACACATTTCAAACTATCAGTAGGAGAGCAAGACAGTTCATCAAAAACTCTGATAATATTCTCTAACCAGAACTCAACCTTTTCTAGATCATCAACGAAGGTCTATTCACTCGTACCTATTCTAAACCTTGAGAAATAGTGGGGACAAATTGCGGTACGAGAGAGGGTGGAGGTCGTTGAGCCATAGGGTTCGTTCTAACAAACTTAGAGAATCACTAAGACATTATCTAGAAGAAGGGTTCTTTAGCCTCACTTCTCCAGCCTGTAGATACGGGCCCACTACTAGCTACTCCATGAACGGAGGCTTGCACATTACTTTCAACCTCATCGAACCAGCTTAGTTGGATGACATCTTTTATCTATATGAAAACACAATTCAATTTGAGTTAGGAGATATCACACTATCACAGGTTATATAATGACGTATTTCTAGACTCCATACGTGCTATGTTTAGTTCGAGAACTGACTAAATCGTAGCTCTGATACCACTAAATATAACACCCTTAACCCGTCTCCGTCACCGAATTAGGGTTACAGAGTATTACCATGAAATTCTGAACACTTTAATATCAAAATATTTCATTAATGTCATTTAACAATGATCACTTAAAATTTATCAACACCCTAGCATACATGTACATTTGGACCTTAAATCGGGCCTTTGAGGCTTTAAAATTAGTTTGGGAACAATCTGGGACTAAATTAAAACAAATTAGAATTTTTGGGAAAAAGTTGCAAAATTTGAAAACAAGGGTTACACTGCCGTGTGACATAACCCAAACCGTGTAACAATCGAACAAAGGGACACACGACTGTGTCCTGGCTTGTGTCTCAAACAGTGTAACTCATTGAGTTGGGTCACACGGTCGTCTTGCAAGCCGTGTGCTAGACCGTGTAACTCTCTGACTTGTGACACACGACTGTGTCGCAAGTTGTGTGCTAGGCCGTGTAACACACTGACTTGATGCACAAAAAAATTAACAAGTGATACACCAAAAAGAATCTTTTGAGAAAAAGAGAGAGTTAAATCTTGTAAAATAAATACTTCAAAGAATATTTTATTAATCAAATAAACAAAGTTGTAACATAATGAATAGAAAAGAATATGTTATGTAGGCTACATAAATAACTTGTCCTACTTGAAGAAAAGTATAGCTAGTTTTAAGTACAAGATTTTGCAATGAGTAAACTTTACTTGCACATGAAGAAACCAAATGATTAAATTATTATGGAGAGACTTAGATGGCATTCAACTAAAGAGTTTAATGGACTCAAGGAAAAGAAAATTGGACTTATGGGCTCAAGATTGGACAAAATAGAATGAAAGAAACTAAGAAGGAAAGATTTAAAACACAATTCAGCCCAAATCTAACTTAAAAGACCAAAACAAGGCTTTATTTGAAAGAAAACACACATTTGGTCTTTAAAGAGTACTAGGACTCAAAACATGGCCCAAGATTCATTGGATAATCGAAACAAACTTAGCAAGAATACATAAATAAGGGTTGGTCGAAGAAGATTTAAAAATTAGTTGAAACAAACCAAGAATAATTAAAAGAACCAAAATAAGCCTAAGTGTTAACTTAATGCATTCAAACATGGGATAAAAATCAATGAAGGCTTTAAAAAATTTTAAAAATGGAATTTTTGCAAGGTATTATGAATTAAAAGTCTCAAAGGAATGAAAGAGATATGAAGAATAAGAAAGCTCATTTGAACTAGAAGGTAAAAAGGGGAAAAAATTGAAATTGAAAGAAAAAAAAACTTGAAAACTTACTTGGATGACTTTTCAATAAGGATTGGATAAATCTTGGAGCAACTCTCTTCAAATAAATGGAATGATAAGAGAATGAAAGATGCTCCTATTTATAAGGCTAGGAATTAACTAAATCTCTATGATAATTGTTGAGGCAAGCATTTGAAATGGTTGATATGTGCCAATAGAAGTTCCCACTTCCATCACCATTGCAAAAAAGTCGTATTTGCTATATTTGAAAGTGGGCATTTTATTTAAACAAAAACTTTGGCATACTAGGATATTTTCAAGTCCATCCATGAAGATCAATTCAATTGGAGAAACATATTTTAAGGATCGAATCAATTGTACTAATCCCCTTAGATTAATGATGTTGGATCGAAACAAAACTTGAAGACTTATCTTCCAACATTCCACCTTACTTTGTTTGTTATTATTATAGTTTATTTTAACGATTTTAGTTGCTTTTTAGAAAGGATTGTAATTGATCTTTAGTATCTTAGCAAGTCTCGAATTTTCTATATATTTGAGAGACTTGTATAGGTTTATGTAATGAGTATTTTGAAAGCACTTATCAGTTCATTAAGGAACATTAATGTGAGAGTGAATTTGAGAAAGTAAAATCTTTTTCTTGTTGGTTTTACAAACTAAGTTCTCGTCGGGAGAATTTAGTGGTGATAGGACTAACCTTTGAGTACAAAAGTGAGATTCTACACTAGGGTGTGATAGAGCTAGAATTATTAGTTGTATTGAGTTCAAAGATAGTGGATTCATCTCATTGAGCTAGGCTGAAAACTAGGGAAACCAAAATACATAAACAATTACTTGTTGTTTTTCTATTTGAAATAAACCATTACAACTCAACAAGAGTTCTACCTTCTCTTCCTATAAATAGATGGCACCGGTAGAGCTAGTAACACAACTTTGAGAGATTGTTATTCTGTCGAAAATTAGAGAGAATTTATTATCAACTATTATATATATTTTTTAGGAATAACAATTCTACCGGTTTCTATTAAGAAGAGAGAATTTTCATTTTCACTCCAAAATGAAATAATTTTTTTCTAGTTCTGTGTTTCGATTCAATTGGTTCGAGCTCACACTCGAAGTAGTTTGTGGAATGAGAATAACGAAAAAGATCATTTGGTTGAAAGCTAGGAACAATGAACGTCAGCTAAGCTGAAAGCATAGGTACGAATTTGGTTAAGGTTTATTGCTATAAATACACAAATCGGGTCGATTTTCAAAATTTTAATTTTCGCTGTGCAAGAAAATCGTTTTTCAAATCGGGATTTTTCTAACAAGCGTAACTACTAAGGTAGTAATTGCACTCTCTTATAATTGCAATGAATTATATTCCCTAGACGTGTTTGGCTGATAGAGTGTAATTATATCGCAATTCCTTATGTCATGGTTGGTAGTACAAATTGTAATTACACAATTACACAATTTATATTTTTAAAAATATTAATTATTGTAAAAATTATTAGTATAATAAAAAATTTCTAAAAAATCAAGTTATCATATGTATTATGTTAGTCCAAAAAGTACTTGATAATACGATTATTGATAAAATAACAAGAAAAATAAACATCATATGCAATTTTATCTAATGGTTCTAATGTTTCATATTTGTTGACTTGTTCTCTCTTTAATAATTAACGTATGCTTCTTATCATCATTTTTCCGTCCTTGACCAAGTTCATCATCATCATTTGAATTTCTATCATTAAGGTTATCAAGATTTCATTTTTCCATGTACTATTCAAAGTATGGATTATCTCAATCCACCTATGAATGAAGTTATGAAGTATGCAACATGCTAGTAAGATCCAACCTTCTTTTCTATACTAAGGTGATGTTAATATGTGAAATATTTTTTTAGAACAACATATATTATATATATCTATTATATAATTATCTTTTTTGTCGAGGTTGTGGTTATTAGAAAATAGACTGTGAACTATCATCTGCACGTAGGATTATTTTTTATTTATAGAATTCTTGTGAGTCGAAAACAAACATAGGACATAAATGTAATTTTTCCAAAAAACGGAGTCTATGACGAGGAGAAGATGGAGCAATGGCGGTCAAAGACACCAGGAATGCCTTGTGGCAAAAAAAACTATGTAATTTTTATGGTTTTTTTTTTTTTTAGAAATAGAACCATGGAAATCTTAACTGGCAATTTTATTTTATTACCCATCTCTTTATATATCTGTTTAATAATTATTTATGATATGATTGTGATATATACATGTATAAGATGATCCACAGTTGATCTATTAAAGATAAGAAGTGTGGTAATGAGAAAATACATGTTTTGCATTGTTCCATTCACTTCTTTAGGTTATTCGATTATTATGAGAAGTGTGATAATGAGAAAGTGCATGTCTAGGATTGGATCTGTGTAACAGCCCGATTTAGGGGCTAGTCGGAACAGTGATCTCGGAATCATTAAATTGAGGATAGAGAAAATTATTTTCATGTTATTTCATATGTTATAAAATGTCTATAAGGATGCATGAAAATTTTGGTGCCTTAATTTTAGCAATTTCTAGCTAAATTGTGAAAAAGGACTAAATTGCATAAAGTGCAAAAGTTCTATTTTATTTGCTAGAAGTGCCAAGAAGCTATGGATTAAAATTTTGAGGTCCCAATTGTGTAATTTAGCCTTGTTAAGTGGCTTGGCCGGTCAAAGAAGCTAAGGGGGGCAAGTGCATTTATTGTGATTAAAAGTTAGTGATATTAGTTGGAGAAAATGAATAAAATAAGATGATATAAGCAAAAGTTATCATCTTTTTATTTTTCCTTATTCTCCAACCGAAAATATCAGCCATGGGAGGGCTTTGAAAGCTGAAAATTTCTAGCAAGCTTTTCTCCATTCAAGTAAGTCAATTTGATGGTTGTTTTGATGATTTTTGTATTTTTGGAGTCCCCAAAGCTTAAGCTAGCTAATGGGGGGACTAAATTGCAACATGGTTGAAAGTCTAAAGGCTTACCATGATAGAGTTTAAGTTGTTAGATGAGTTTTTATGGAAGAAAATGAATGATAGGATGTTGATAATCAACTTTTGTGAAAGGTGTTGTTGTGAAAACACCTAATTGGGGCTAAAATGCAAGAGTTGCAATTTGTTCATTAAGGCATGAAATAGTTGGAATTGTGAGTAGTTGTAAGAGGATAAAATGTTCAGCTAAGTTTGTTTAACAAGAAAATGTGACGAAAATTTATTTATGAGCCTAGGGGCAAAATCATAATTTTGCCAAAGTATAAGGGCAAATTGGTCAATTTTGCCTAAGTATAGATTAAGGTGTATTATGTTGTATTAGTGATTAAATCAGTAAATTTTGTTGTTCTGGATAAAAGAAATCGAGTTTCGGACCTAGAACGGGTGAAAAGAGAAATGTGAGCAAAAAGTCTTTTTCGGCCTTTTCGTCATTGAGGTAAGTTCATGTGCAAATGTGGTATTTACGCATGAGTTAATTTAATATTCCAATTCTATATGGAATGTATAATTACTCTATGAATGCATGAATTATCTTTTAATGAGATGTCAAGAGAATTGAATCAAAGGGTAATGAGAAATGTAGATAATATGAAATGATGTTAGTTAAGGTTTCATGTAAGACCATATTGAAATATGGCCTCGAGGAGAGATATTAAATAAGGCCATGTCAAGGACATGGAAACGGTGTGAGAAAATGTATGAGACCATGTCTGGGACATGGCTTCGACATGTTGATGCAAGTGACACCCTATTGGGGTATGACGTCAAAGTGACACTATGGGTATGAGACTCAAGAGAGTCATTTAACAATTTGAGTGATTCAACTTGTAGGTTGAAGTAAGTGCGTATCTGGTTGTACCATAAGGAGCATAAGTGTGTGTTAGAATTGAATTGAGACGAGTTCAGTTTATAATGAAACCTTAGTGAGATATATGTAACCGATACACTTTAATTGCATGAGATAGATTTATTAATGCATTATGAGAAAGCAAATGAGAATCGTAGAAAGCTAAGTAAGAATGATAGTGAGTGATGATGTTTACGGATGAGCATTTGAATTAGAGAAATGTATGAGGATAGATAATTGTGAATGCATAATATCGGTGGGCTGTGTGCGTTACCACCTGATATATTATTAATTGATGGGCTGTGTGCAATACCATCAACTGTACTACTATCAGTGGGCTGTGTGTGTTACCACCTGATTAGTTAGTAATCGATGGGTTGTGTGCGATACCATCGCTTATAAATGATTGGTGAGCTAAGTGCAAAATCACCATAGGTGTAAATCAATGGTGTGTAATATCCGAGAATTAGGGCTTGTGCATTATTGCTTATTTATATGTGAAAGCATGTCTATGTGTATGTGGAATGTGTTTTATGAATTTTGTGAACCTTAGTGTGTAGTCAAATGCCTTAGAAATTATTTGATTTTTAGTTTAAAAGAGGAAGCTAAGTTTGATAGGCCTTAAGAAAATTAGTAAGGGAAATATGACACAACAATCAGCTTGGTAAAATGGCTGCAAGGCGCCACTTAAGGCTTGGAAGGTGACGCCACAAGTAATGGGGAAGGGCTAGGTTCGAGTTGCAAGGGAAGCAAATAAACGAGTTTTATTTTGCTGCAAGATTGAGTAGTAGTGGACGGCAATGGGGCACTAAGGGATGAGTTTAAGATGTGGTCTAATCCTTTTAAAATTTTGTCTAAAGTAAGGGATAATTGATGATTTATTTTGAATTTTTTTAAATGGGTAAAAAGAGAAAAGAGGAGAAAATGAGGAAGTCGATAAGGAAGGAGAGTTGGCCGGCCTAAGGACTTTCTTGATAGCATTTTTGGCTAGTGATAGCTTAGGGTGCCAAACTTAGTTCTCTCTTCACTTAATTCATTTGTGCCGAAAATCCTTAGGAGTTCAGCTAGCTTTCTCGCTTTCTTCTTCCTTTCCTCTTTATTTGACCAAAGTCGAATATTCTTTCTCAAAATCGCCATTGCCGATTCTCTCTAAGTCTCATACACTCTCTTCTCTTTTCCTTTTGATTCTCCAAAAGCTGAATCTCAAGGTAACCTAGCCGATTTCTTCATAGCTTCAAAAGCCGAAACTTGTTGATCACTACCTAGCCTTCATAGCCGCACATCTCTGTGGATTTAAGCAAGGGTGCCGTCGACTACAGTATTAAGGGTAAGATCAATTGTTATTCGATCTTCAATCTTTTTCTTCTAACTGAAAGTTAAGGACTAATCCCATTAATATTCTTGTTTGCCGAAACTTGAAAGGTGAATTTCGAGATTTCTAGTGTAGTCGACTAAAAGGAGGATATCTTTGGGATTTCAATAGCCAAGGTAAGTCATGTGATATTCGGCCAAGGGCCACTTATTGTGATTTGAATGTTAGAATTGGATTGAACATGTACCCTGTAGGATTTCGACATCTTCTTAGCCAAGAGACTACTTTTGGGATTTAAAATCACAAGGTGAGTGTACATGTACATTCGGCCAAGGCCATATTTAGTGATGCGGATATGTGTCTTAATTGATCAAAAGCCGAAACTAACCAGTTAAAGTGATCTAGTTTTAGCTGATTGCAAGGGAGAAACACTACGAAGTTTCGGGATTTGATTAGTAATCAAATCGACTGACAAGGTAAGGATTTAAGTTGTGATAATCCTTTGATTTGATTATCTAGCGAATGGCTTTTTGCTAAATACTAAGTGTTGGCCGAATGTAGGAACTAAGGATCTAGAGTATTAGATTGGGATTTTCGGATTTCAATTGAAAGCGTTAATACCTGTGTGTAATTTACACTAACTCTTAATAGATTTACTGCATCAATTTAATATATGTGTTTATAATGATGTGAAATGTGGCCAAAGGTACCATGCAATGGTACAAAGTACTCAGCACGTAACCTTAACATTATGTCAATAAATGATATGAATATTTGGAATATGACACATATGTGAATATTGATAAGAATGTGAAATAAGGCAAAAGGCATGATATTGCATGATTTGTATGACAT
Organism: Gossypium rotundifolium; assembly: GCA_025506655.1. NCBI lineage: Eukaryota > Viridiplantae > Streptophyta > Magnoliopsida > Malvales > Malvaceae > Gossypium > Gossypium rotundifolium. The sequence goes on along the minus strand of CP106733.1, from coordinate 32,662,111 downwards.
GGGGCATATGGGTGATATGAAAAGGGAAGTGATCCGTGGTTTATACCACAATATCGAATGTGGTGACTCATGTCACGAAATTTGAATGTGGTGACTTACGTCACAAAATATTATCCGTGGCTATGCCACAATATATATAAGGCGATGAGCATGTAAATGCAATGACGCCTTCGATGATGTGTAGCGGATGGAGGGTCGACTTAGTAGTCCCCACGGTGTGATGGTTGGTACGGGTGATGTGTAGTGGATGGTATCTAGGTTTGGGTTCGGGTTTGCATCATTATATTTATAATCGTTATATTTATATGTATGATCCGATATTCCTGAATCGTTGGGACTTAGTGTTGGTTGTTACACACTGAGTCTGTTTGACTCACCCCGTTGTGGGATATTTTTCAGGTGATGCTCAGTGATGGACCGGGTCGGCAGGAGCTTAGTGTTGGCCATGCTTAGCTCAGCGTTTATTTTATTTTGGACTTTCTATACTTAAGTATTTCGGATTTATTCGGGATTTGTTTTTGATGAAATTATGGCCATTATTATTAACTGTTTTAAGTAGGTGTTAAAAATTGGTTTATTATGATAAGGTTTTTATTAAATTGAGACTAAATGAATTTTCTTAAAAATGTAAACAAACATTTAAATGTTTTGACACATAAACAACACCGTTTCCAATCTGAACCCAACACAAATCAAATGTTCTTCAAAACCATCCAAATTTTCCAAATCAACAAACAAGATTTGAAAAGTTTTTACTTAAGGAACATACCAGATCCGGTCAAGGCTCGTGGGCCGGGTTTGGGGTGTTTCAGTTTTGGTATCAGGGCCCAGTTTTAAACTCTCGGCCTTGGGTTTTAAAGCCCATAATGTTCTCAAAATCAAGCCCAAATGAATTTTGTGAAAATTTTTGTGAAATGCGCAGGTTTTCTGGCATGGCACCTAAGTCTCCGGCCCAAAGTCCACCAGGTAAGTACTCCTAACTCTTTTGTGATTTGTATGTGGGACTTATAGGGACGTAGATTAGTAAATTAGGAATTAAACCCTAGGATTAGCCTACTTCAACACCAAGTTACATAAAACTTAAAGTCTAAGCAAACAAACCTTTGTCTGGGTCGCCGAGTTAAGGGTGTGGCAACCATTATGCGCATGTCTAGGATTGGATTCAGTGGGAGCTTGGTATTTAAGTAGTCCTATTGACTCACCTCCTCACCGCTCGAATCCTACCTGGTGCGTAGTGATGGTTCACCCTAATCAAGAGGACTCAGTTGCAGGCTAAACTCAATAACTAAAACCCGAAAGGGACCCGTCACCTTGTTTTGTGAAATTCTAAAGACAAACTGTGATTTTAAAATTCCAAAAGTACCCTCGTTTTTTAAAAAAATAAAAATGACCAAAATACCCTTGATTTGCAAATTGGCCAATTTACCCCTAACCTGTACAAATGACCAAAATACCCTCAGTGTGGAAAGTTACCAAAGTATCCTCAAAATTAAAATTTCTAAAATACCCTTGTTTTGAAAAGTCACCAAGAACCATATTTTGCAAAAAAATTACCGAAATGCCCCTGGTTTGAAAAATTACAAAAATACCCTCAGTTTATAAAATTACCATTTTACTCTTGGAATTTTCTTACCAAGTATTTCAATTTTTGAAAAAAAAATATATATATATACCAAAAATCTCTACTTTGTGAAATTTTCAAATACACTAATTTAAAAAATTACCAAAATACCCCTATAGGATAAAAATTTCGAAAATACCCCTGGGTAGTGGAAAATAACAAAAATAACAACTACAACACTTTTCTGTAATGAACGCAAGTTCATGATTGACTGAATGGATTTGAGACTGTGTGTGTGTATGAATTCGAAAGAACTACTCCTTAGAACTATTAAACATAAGATTGTTCGTGATAAATCAGTAGAACAAAACTAATTCATAAAATTCTTTAATCAGATAAACGCGATTCGGAAGCATGAATTCTAGGGGATGTGGTCGTAACGTGCGTGGCTGTGGTAGAGGCCGAATGACCGTGTCGGAGCCCGTTAGGTCCGGACAAGGGTCAGAAAATGAAATGCCACCACCACCAGTCGCTGATATGGAATATCAGGATCAGACGGGGGATGATGCAGTATCACAGGCGATGCTGTGGGTTTTGGAAAGAGTGGCTGGAGCAGATGGAGGCATGGGAGCTCGAAAGTCGGTACCTGAGCGACTTCGAGCTAATGGAGCTGAATTTTTTCGTGGAGTATCTGGTGTGGCGCCTAATACGTCTGAGTATTGGTTAGAGGCGACGAAACGGATTATGGACGATTTGGACCTGACTGCCGAGGAGAAACTAAAAGGGTAGTGTCGCCACTCGTGATGAGTCATACCAATGGTGGCTCACGATTCGATGATGTCGCCACCGATGATCTTACCTGGGAATATTTTTAAGGCGGCATATCAGAAGAAGTACATTGGAACTAGTTATGTGGATGCGCAGAGGAAGGCATTTTTGAGGCTGGTTCAGGGAATAAGTCCGTAGCGGAATACGAGGCAGAATTTCTAATGCTGAGTCATTATGCTCGAGGCATTATGTCGACAAAGCATGAGCGGTGTGTCCGGTTTGAGGACGGACTGAGGGATGATCTGAGGTTATTGATAGCTCCACAGCAGGAGCGAGAATTTACTGTATTGGTGGAGAAGGCTAAGGTAGCCGAAGGGATTAAGGACTCGGTGGGGTAGAATACAAATCGAAATAGGCAAAAGAGAGGTTTTGTACCATCAGGGTCATCTAGGAATGTGCAAAAGAGGCCTAGAGTTGATGGGCCGCGAGGTCAGCAGGCTGTGATAGGAGGACAGTACCGTACTTGTGACCAGTGTGGGAAGATGCATCTAGGAGAATGTTGGAAGAAGACGGGAGGATGCTTTAAGTGCGGGTCTAAGGATCACATGATTAAGGATTGTCTGATAAAGATAGACGGGAGTCGACCATCAGGTTAGGGCTATAATCAGACTGGAAGAGGTGGACAGCAGCCTCAGCGAGGCCGTGGTCCGGTTGGTAGAGGTAATGGTTCTAGTAGAGGACGGGGAACACCGGGCAGAGGTGTTGGTAATACAGAGGCAAGACAGCCGGGCCTGGTGTATGCAGTTCGCCGGAGGGAGGATGGAGACGCACCGAACATCATAATCGGTATGTTCCTTATATTTGACAAACCTTACATTACTTTGATAGATGTTGGCTCTACCCACTCTTATGTTGCATGTAGAGTAGTTGAAACACTAGGCATAGCCTCTGAATTATCTAATAGGGAGATGACTGTAGTAAGCCCATTAGGTCAAATTGTAGTGGTGAATAAGATATTTCGGAGTGTACCTCTAGAGCTTCAGGGAGTGGTATTTCCTGCCGACTTGATGGAACTACCTTTTGGAGAATTTGATCTCATACTTGGTATGGATTGGCTAGTGGAACATCGGGCTATATTGGATTGTGCAGCTAAGCGAATGGAATTAAGGACCCCGGAGGACGAGGAGATAATTATGATAGGAGAAAGAAGAAACTAATTGTCTAATGTAGTCTCTGCTTTAAAGGCTGATAAGATGGTTCGGAAAGGGTGCAAGGCATTTTTGGCCTTCGTTAGTACGTTGGATGCAAAATAAGGGGGCGTTAGTGGAGTTAGAACCGTAAGAGAATTTGTGGATGTCTTTCCGAAGGAATTACCTGGAATACCCCGGATAGGGAGGTGGAGTTCAGAATTGATTTGCTGCCAGGAACAACTCCTGTGTCAATTGCCCCGTATAGAATGGCACCGAAGGAGTTGGTTGAGCTCAAAGCTTAAATTTAGGAGTTGCTTGATCGTGGGTTCATTCGACCCAGTGTGTCTCCTTGGGGAGCACCGGCCTTGTTTGTGAAGAAGAAGGACGGAACTATGCGCATGTGCATAGACTATCGTCAGTTGAATAAGTTGACCATCAAGAACAAGTACCCGTTGCCAAGGATTGATGACTTATTCGATCAGCTTAAGGGGGCGGCTGTATTTTTCAAGATAGATCTACGGTCGGGATATCATCAGCTTAAGGTGAAGGAGGCAGATATCCATAAGACGGCTTTCCGAATAAGATACAGGCATTATGAGTTCTTAGTAATGCCGTTTGGATTGACGAATGCCCTAGCCGCGTTCATGGATATGATGAACCAGGTTTTTCAACCTTACTTGGATAGGTTCGTCATTGTGTTCATCGATGACATTCTAGTGTACTCTAAGTCTGAGAAAGAACACGATGAGCATCTCCGGATAGTGTTGCAAGTGTTAAGGGAGAAGAAGCTATATGCCAAGTTCAGCAAGTGCGAATTTTGGCTGAAGGAAGTTACATTCTTAGGACATGTGGTGTCTGCAGAAGGGATAAGGGTAGATCCTCGGAAGATTGAAGCAGTGTTGGATTAGAAACCACCTAAGTGTGTGGCAGAAGTTTGTAGCTTCTTGGGTTTAGCAGGCTATTACAGAAGGTTCATAGAAGGGTTCTCATCAATAGCTGCTCCTTTGACGAAGTTGCTAAGAAAGGAGGTACCTTTCGTATGGTCAGATAAGCAACAAGAGAGCTTTGAAAAGCTTAAGAGGGTTTTGGTGAAGCTCTAGTTCAGATTCGATTCACCGAGGTAGGGAAAGAATTCATGGTGTATTGTGACGCTTCTCACACAGGTTTGGGATGCGTATTGATGCAAGACGGGAAGGTAGTTGCTTATGCTCTTGACAATAAAGGCCACACGAGGTTAACTACCCGACGCACGATTTAGAGTTGGCAGCAGTGGTCTTTGCTCTTAAGGTATGGAGGCATTATCTTTATGGAGAGAAGTCAGTGATCTACACAGACCAAAAATGCCTTAAGTATCTGCTGACTCAGAAAGAGTTGAACCTGAGACAGCGAAGGTAGGTGGAATTATTGAAGGACTACGATTGTTCCATAGAGTGTCAACCGGGCAAGGCAAATGTTGTGGCAGATGCCCTAAGTCAGAAAGTAGTGTCAGATCTGAGGTCGATGTTTGCACATCTTAGCTTGTATGATGACAGAAGCTTATTGGCAGAATTGCAAGTTAAGCCGACATGGCTGAATGAGGTGAAAGAGGGTCAGTTGGTGAATGATGATCTAAGTGCTAAGCTTCGACAAGTGCAGAGCGGGAAGTTGAAGGATTATAGTATTAATGGCGATGGAGTATTGTGTTTCAAGGGTAAGGTCTGTATGCCAAAGAACAAGGAGTTAAAGCGGAGAATTCTTCGGGAATCGCATAGTAGCCCTTATGCTATGCATCCTGGAGGTAGTGAGTTTTACAAAGATCTAAGGGAACAATTTTGGTGGCCTGGTCTTAAGCGGAAGTTATCGAATTTGTAGGAAAGTGCTTAACGTGTCAGCAAGTTAAGGCTGAACAACAAGTTCCGTCAAGGTTGCTTTACCAATCTGATTCCGCGATGGAAGTGGGAGAGAATTACCATGGACTTCGTTAGTGGGCTTCCCCTTACGCCTATTAAGAAGGACTCGATATGGGTGATAGTGGACCGATTGACAAAGTCCGCGCATTTCATTCCCGTGCGGGTTGACTATTCCCTACAAAAATTGGCAAGGTTATATGTAGCTGAGATTGTGAGGTTGCACGGAATGCCGGTGTCGATTATCTCGGATAAGGATCTGAGGTTCACATCCCTATTTTGGAAGACGCTACATCAAGCTTTAGGCACTAGATTGGATTTCACTACGGCATTTCATCCACAGTCAGACGGGCAGTCTGAACGAGTGATCCAAGTGTTAGAGGATATGTTGAGGGGCTGTGTGACAGACTTAAGAGGAAGTTGGGCAGAATATTTACCTTTAGCAGAATTTGCGTACAAAAACAGCTATCAGGCAAGTATTCGGATGGCACCGTACAAAGCACTGTATGGACGGAAGTGTCGCACTCCCACATGTTGGACGGAATTGGGAGAACGTCAGATTTTTGGTCTGAAAATTGTGGCAGAATCGGAGGAAAAGGTTAGGGTAATTCGGACATGGTCGAAGGAGGCATCTGATAGGCAGAAGTCATACGCAGATCTTAAACGGAGGGAGATCGAGTTTGCTGTGGGAGATTATGTGTTTCTTAAAGTTTCGCCTTGGAAGAAGGTGATGAGATTTGGTCGCAAAGGGAAGTTAAGCCCAAGGCTTATAGGACCTTATCGAGTATTAAAGTGAGTTGGACCAGTGGCATACCAGTTAGAGTTGCCACCAGAGTTGAAGTAGATGCACGACGTGTTCCATGTCTCGATGCTACGTCGATACCGATCGGATCCATCTCATGTAGTTCTGGTTGAGAAGGTGGAGCTGAGACCAGATCTGGCTTATGAGGAAGAGCCAATTCAGATTCTAGAACGAGATGTGAAGGTGCTTCGGAGAAAATCAGTTCCTCTGGTCAAAGTGTTGTGGCATAACCATGGATCGGAAGAAGCTTCTTGGGAGCCGAAAGAAGCAATGCGACAGCAATACCCCCACCTACTCTAGCCAGGTAATTTCGAGGTCGAAATTATTTTAAGGGGGTAGAACTGTAATATCTTGGAATTAGGGCTTGTGCATTATTGCTTATTTATATGTGGAAGCTTGTCTATGTGTATGTGGAATGTGTTTTATGAATTTTGTGAACCTTAGTGTGTAGTCAAATGCCTTAGAAATTATTTGATTTTTAGTTTAAAAAGGGAAGCTAAGTTTGATAGGCCTTAAGAAAATTAGTAAGGGAAATATGACATAACAATCAGCTTGGTAAAGTGGCTGCAAGGCGCCACTTAAGGCTTGGAAGGTGACGCCACAAGCAATGGGGAAGGGCTAGGTTCGAGTTGCAAGGGAAGCAAATAAATGAGTTTTATTTTGCTGCAAGATTGAGCAGTAGTAGACGGCAATGGGGCACTAAGGGATGAGTTTAAGATGTGGTCTAATCCTTTTAAAATTTCGGCTAAAGTAAGGGATAATTGATGATTTATTTTGAATTTTTTTAATGGGTAAAGAGAGAGAAAATAGGAGAAAAATGAGGAAGCTGATAAGGAAAGGAGAGTTGGCCGGCCTAGGGACTTTCTTGATAGCATTTTCGGCTAGTGATAGCTTAGGGGTGCCAAAACTTAGTTCTCTCTTCACTTAATTCATTTGTGCCGAAAATCCTTAGGAGTTCAGCTAGCTTTCTCTGCTTTCTTTTTCCTTTCCTCTTCATTTGACCAAAGCCGAATATTCCTTTCTCAAAATCCACCATTGCCGATTCTCTCTAAGTCTTATACACTCTCTTCTCTTTTTCTTTTGATTCTCCAAAAGCCAAATCTCAAGGTACCCTAGCTGATTTCTTCATAGCTTCAAAAGCCGAAACTTGTTGTTCACTACCTAGCCTTCATAGCCGCACATCTCTGTGGATTTAAGCAAGGGTGCCGTCGACTACAGTATTAAGGGTAAGATCAATTGTTATTCGATCTTTAATCTTTTTCTTCTAGCCGAAAGTTAAGGACTAATCCCATTAATATTCTTGTTTGCCGAAACTTGGAAGGTGAATTTCGGGATTTCTAGTGTAGTCGACTACAAGGAGGATATCTTTGGGATTTCAATAGCCAAGGTAAGTCATGTGATATTCGGCCAAGGGCCACTTATTGTGATTTGAATGTTAGAATTGGATCTAACATGTACCCTGTAGGATTTCGACATCTTTTTAGCTAAGAGACTACTTTCGGGATTTAAAATCGCAAGGTGAGTGTACATGTGCATTCGGCCAAGGCCATATTTAGTGATGCGAATATGTGTTTTAATTGTTCAAAAGCCGAAACTAACCAGTTAAAGTGATCTAGTTTTAGCTGATTGCAAGGGAGAAACACTACGAAGTTTCGGGATTTGATTATTAATCAAATCGATAGCAAGGTAAGGATTTAAGTTGTGATAATCCTTCGGGATTTGATTATCTAGCCGAATGGCTTTTTGCTAAATACTAAGTGTTGGCCGAATGTAGGAACTAAGGATATAGAGTATTAGATCGGGATTTTTGCGATTTCAGTGAAAGCGTTAATACCAGGTGTGTACCCCACACTAACTCTTAATAGATTTACGGCATCAATTTAATATATGTGTTTATAATGATGTGAAATGTGGCCCAAGGTACCATGCAGTGGTACAAAGTACACATGTATGTAACCTTAACATTATGTCAATAAATGATATGAATATTTGGAATATGGCACATATGTGAATATTGATAAGAATGTGAAATAAGGCAAAAGGCATGATATTGCATGATTTGTATGACATGGGGCATATGGGTGATATGAAAAGGGGAAGTGATCGGTGGTTTATACCACAATAATCGAATGTGGTGACTCATGTCATAAAATCCGAATGTGGTGACTTACGTCACAAAATATTATCTAGTGGCTATGCCACAATATATATAAGGCGATGAGCATGTAAATGCTGCAATGACGCCTTCGATGATGTGTAGCGGATGGAGGGTCGACTTAGTAGTCCCCACGGTGTGATGGTTGGTATGGGTGATGTGTAGTGGATGGTATCTAGGTTTGGGTTCGGGTTTGCATCATTATATTTATAATTGTTATATGTATATGTATGATATGATATGCCTGAATCGTTGGGACTTAGTGTTGGTTGTTACACACTGAGTCTGTTTGACTCACCCCATTGTGAGATATTTTTCAAGTGACGCTCAGTGATGGACCGGGTCGGCAGGAGCTTAGTGGTGGCCATGCTCAGCTCAGCGTTTATTTTATTTTGGACTTTCTATACTTAAGTATTTTAGATTTATTCGGGATTTATTTTTGATGTAATTATGGCCATTATTATTAACTGTTTTAAGTAAGTGTTTAAAATTGGTTTATTATGATAAGGTTTTTATTAAATTGAGACTAAATGAATTTTCTTAAAAATGTAAACAAACATTTAAATGTTTTGACACATAAACAACACCGTTTCCAATTTGAACCCAACACAAATCAAATGTTCTTCAAAACCATCCAAATTTTCCAAATCAACAAACAAGATTTGAAAAGTTTTTACTCAAGGAACATACCAGATCCGGTCAAGGCTCATGGGTCGGGTTTGGGGTGTTTTAGTTTTGGTATTAGAGCCCAGTTTTAAACTCTCGGCCTTGGGTTTTAAAGCCCATAACGTTTTCAAAATCAAGCCCAAATGAATTTTGTGAAAATTTTTGTGAAATGAGCAGGTTTTCTGGCATGGCACCTAAGTCTCCGGCCCGAAGTCCACCAAGTAAGTACTCCTAACTCTTTTGTGATTTGTATGTGGGACTTATAGGGACGTAGATTAGTAAATTAGGAATTAAACCCTAGGATTAGCCTACTTCAACACCAAGTTACATAAAACTTAAAGTCTAACCAAACAAACCTATGTCTGGGTCACCAAGTTAAGGGTGTGGCAACCGTTGTGCGCATGTCTAGGATTGGATTCAGTGGGAGCTTGGTATTTAAGTAGTCCTAGTGACTCACCTCCTCACCACTCGAATCCTACCTGGTGCGTAGTGACGGTTCACCCTAATCAAGAAGACTCAGTCGCAGGCTAAACTCAATAACTAAAACCCGAAAGGGACCCATCACCTTGTTTTGTGAAATTCTAAAGACAAACCGTGATTTTAAAATTCCAAAAGTACCCTCATTTTTTTAAAAAAAAGAAAAATGACCAAAATACCCTTGATTTGCAAATTGACCAAATTACCCCTAACTTGTACAAATGACCAAAATACCCTCAGTGTGGAAAGTTACCAAAGTATCCTCAAAATTAAAATTTCTAAAATACCCTTGTTTTGAAAAGTCACCAGGAACTATATTTTGCAAAAAATTACCAAAATGCCCCTGGTTTGAAAAATTACAAAAATACCCTCAGTTTATAAAATTACCATTTTACCCTTGGAATTTTCTTACCAAGTATTTCAATTTTGAAAATATATATATATACCAAAAATATCTACTTTGTGAAATTTTCAAATACCCTAATTTGAAAAATTACCAAAATACCCCTATAGGATAAAAATTTCGAAAATACCCCTGGGTAGTGGAAAACAACAAAAATAACAACTACAACACTTTTCTGTAATGAACACAAGTTCATGATTGACTGAATGAATTTGAGACTGTGTGTGTGTATGAATTCGAAAGAACTACTCCTTAGAACTATTAAACATAAGATTGTTCGTGATAAATCAGTGGAACAAAACTAATTCATAAAATTCTTTAATCAGATAAACGCGATTCGGAAGCATGAATTCTAGGGGACGTGGTCGTAACGTGCGTGGCCGTGGTAGAGGCCGAATGACCGTGTCGGAGCCCGTTAGGTCCGGACAAGGGTCCAAAAATGAAATGCCACCACCACCACCACCGATATGGAATATCGAGGATCGACGGGGATGATGTAGTATCACGGTGATCTTGCGGGTTTTGGAAAGGGTGGGTGAGCGGTGGAGGCATGGAGCTCGAAAGTCGAGACACGAGCAACTTGAGCTAATGGAGCTAAATTTTTTCGTGGAGTATCTAGTGTGGCGCCTAATACGGCTGAGTATTGGTTAGAGGCGACGGAACAGATTATGGATGATTTGGACCTGACTGCCGAGGAGAAACTGAAAGGGGTAGTGTCGCTACTCCGTGATGAGTCATACCAATGGTGGCTCACGATTCGGGATGGTCTTTGCCGTGATGATCTTACCTAGGAATATTTTAAGGCGGCATATCAGAAGAAGTACATTGGAACTAGTTATGTGGATGCGCAGAGGAAGGCGTTTTTGAGGTTGGTTCAGGGGAATAAGTCTGTAGCGAAATACGAGGTAAAATTTCTAAGGCTGAGTCGTTATGCTCGAGATATTGTGTCAATAGAGCATGAGCGGTGTGTCTGGTTTAAGAACAGACTGAGGGATGATCTGAGGTTATTGATAGCTCCACAGCAGGAGCGAGAATTTACCATATTGGTGGAGAAGGCTAAGGTAGCCGAAGGGATTAAGGACTTGGTGAGGCAGAATACGGATCGAAATAGGCAAAAGAAAGGTTTTGGACCATCAGGGTCATCTAGGAATGTGCAAAAGAGGCCTAGAGTTGATGGGTCGCGAGGTTAGTAGGCTGTGATAGGAGGACAGTACCGTACTTGTGACCAGTGTGGGAAGATGCATCTAGGAGAATGTTGGAAGAAGACGAGAGGATGCTTTAAGTGCGGGTCTAAGGATCGCATGATTAAGGATTATCCGATAAAGATAGACGGGAGTCGACTATTAGGTCAAGGCTATAATTAGACTGGAAGAGGTGGACAATGAATTTCGGTGGGTCGTGGTTCGGTTGGTAGAGGTAATGGTTCTGGTAGAGGACGGGGAACACCGGGCAGAGGTGTTGGTAATACAGAGGCAAGACAGTCGGGCCTGGTGTATGCAGTCCGTCGAAGGGAGGATGGAGACGCACTGGACGTCATAACCGGTACGTTCCTTATATTTGACAAACCTTACATTACTTTGATAGATGTTGGCTCTACCCACTCTTATATTGCATGTAGAGTAGTTGAAACACTAGGCATAGCCTCTGAACTATCTAATAGGGAGATGACTGTAGTAAGCCCATTAGGTCAAATTGTAGTGGTGAATAAGATATTTCGGAGTGTACCTCTAGAGCTTCAGGGAGTGGTATTTCTTGCCGACTTGATGGAACTACCTTTCAGAGAATTTGATCTCATACTTGGTATGGATTGGCTAGTGGAACATCGGGCTATATTGGATTGTGCAGCTAAGCGAATGGAATTAAGGACCCCGAAGGACGAGGAGATAATTATGATAGGAGAAAGAAGAAACTACTTGTCTAATGTAGTCTCGACGCTTTAAAGGCGATAAGATGGTTCGAAAAGGGTGCAAGGCATTTTTGGCCTTCGTTAGTGCGTTGGATGCAAAAGAAGGGGGCGTTAGTGGAGTTAGAACCGTAAGAGAATTTGTGGATGTCTTTCCAAGGAATTACCTGGAATACCCCCGGATAGGGAGGTGGAGTTCGAAATTGATTTGCTGCCAAGAACAGCTCCTATGTCAATTGCCCCGTAGAGAATGGCACTGAAGGAGTTGGTTGAGCTCAAAGCTCAAATCCAGGAGTTGCTTGATCGTGGGTTCATTTGACCCAGTGTGTCTCCTTGGGGAGCACCGGTCTTGTTTGTGAAGAAGAAGGATGGAACTATGCGCATGTGCATAGACTATCGTCAGTTGAATAAGCTGACCATCAAGAATAAGTACCCGTTGCCAAGGATTGATGACTTGTTCGATCAACTTAAGGGGGCGGCTGTATTTTCCAAGATAGATCTACGGTCGGGATATCATCAGATTAAGGTGAAAGAGGCAGATATCCATAAGACGGCTTTCTGAACAAGATACATGCATTATGAGTTCTTAGTAATGCCGTTTGGATTGACGAACGCCCTAGCCGCGTTCATGGATATGATGAACCGGGTTTTTCAACCTTACTTGGATAGGTTCGTCGTTGTGTTCATCGACGACATTCTAGTGTACTCCAAGTCTGAGAAAGAACACGATGAGCATCTCCGAATAGTGTTGCAAGTGTTAAGGGAGAAGAAGCTATATGCCAAGTTCAGCAAGTGCGAATTTTGGCTGAAGGAAGTTACATTCTTAGGACATGTGGTGTCTGCGAAGGGATAAGGGTGGATCCTCGGAAGATTAAGGCAGTGTTGGATTGGAAACCACCTAAGTCTATGGCGAGAAGTTCGTAGCTTCTTGGGTTTAGCAGGCTATTACAGAAGGTTCGTAGAAGGGTTCTCATCAATAGCCGCTCCTTTGACGAAGTTGCTAAGAAAGGAGGTACCTTTTGTATGGTCAAATAAGCAACAAGAGAGCTTTGAAAAGCTTAAGAGGGTTTTGATGGAAGCTGCAGTTCTGATTCAACCTGAGGTAGGGAAAGAATTCATGGTGTATTGTGACGCTTCTCACACAGGTTTGGGATGCGTATTGATGCAAGACAGGAAGGTAGTTGCTTATGCGTCTCGATAATTAAGGCCACACGAGGTTAACTACCCGACGCACGATTTGGAGTTGGCGGCAGTGGTCTTTTCTCTTAAGGTATGGAGGCATTATCTTTATGGAGAGAAGTCAGTAATCTACACAGACCACAAAAGCCTTAAGTATCTGCTGACTCAGAAAGAGTTGAACCTGAGATAGTGAAGGTGGGTGGAATTATTGAAGGACTACGATTGTTCCATAGAGTATCACCCGGGCAAGGCGAATGTTGTGGCAGATGCCCTAAGTTAGAAAGTAGTGTCGGAGTCGAGGTGATGTTTGCACATCTTAGCTTGTCTGATGATGGAAGCTTATTGGCGAATTACAAGTGAAGCCGACATGGCTGAATGAGGTGAAAGAGGGTCAGTTAGCGAATGATGATCTAAGTGTTAAGCTTCGGCAAGTGCAGAGCGGGGAGTTGAAGGATTATAGTATTAATGGCGATGGAGTATTGTGTTTCAAGGGTAAGGTCTGTATGCCAAAGAACAAGGAGTTAAGGCAGAGAATTCTTGGGAATCGCATAGTAGCCCTTATGCTATGCATCCTGGAGGTAGTAAGTTGTACAAAGATCTAAAGGAACAATTTTAGTGGCCTGGTCTTAAGCGGGAAGTTACCGAATTTGTAGGAAAGTGCTTAACGTGTCAGCAAGTTAAGGCTAAACACCAAGTTTCGTCAGGGTTGCTTCAGCCAATACAGATTCCGCAGTGGAAGTGGGAGAGAATTACCATGGACTTCGTTAGTGGGCTTCCCCTTACGCCTACTAAGAAGGACTCAGTATGGGTGATAGTGGACCGATTGACAAAGTCCGCGCATTTCATTCCCGTGTGGGTTGACTATTCCCTACAAAAATTGGCAAGGTTATATGTAATTGAGATTGTGAGGTTACACGGAGTGCCGGTGTCGATTATCTCGGATAGGGATCTAAGGTTCACATCCCAGTTTTGGAAGGCACTACATCAAGCTTTAGGCACCTGATTGGATTTCACTATGGCATTTCATCCACAGTCAGACGGGCAGTCTGAACGAGTGATCCAAGTGTTGGAGGATATGTTGAGGGGCTGTGTGATAGATTTAAGAGGAAGTTGGGAAGGATATTTACCTTTAGCAGAATTTGCGTACAACAACGGCTATCAGGCAAGTATTCGGATGGCATCGTATGAAGCACTGTATGGACGGAAGTGTCGTACTCCCACATGTTGGACAGAATTGGGAGAACGTCAGATTTTTGGTCCGAAAATTGTGGCAGAATCGGAGGAAAAGGTTAGGGTAATTCGGACACGGTTGAAGGAGGCATCTGATAGGAAGAAGTCATACACAGATCTTAAACGGAGGGAGATCAAGTTTGCTGTGGGAGATTATGTGTTTCTTAAAGTTTCGCCTTGGAAGAAGGTGATGAGATTTGGTCACAAAGGGAAGTTAAGCCCAAGGTTTATAGGACCTTATCGAGTATTAAAGTGAGTTGGACCAGTGGCATACCAGTTAGAGTTGCCACCAGAGTTGAAGTAGATGCACGACGTGTTCCATGTCTCGATGCTACGTCGATATCAATCGGATCCATCTCATGTAGTTCCGGTTGAGGAGGTGGAGCTGAGACCAGATCTGTCTTATGAGGAAGAGCCAATTCAGATTCTAGAACGAGATGTGAAGGTGCTTCGGAGAAAATTAGTTCCTCTGGTCAAAGTGTTGTGGCGTAACCATGGATCGGAAGAAGCTTCTTGGGAGCCGGAAGAAGCAATGTGACAGCAATACCCCCACCTACTCTAGCTAGGTAATTTTGAGGTTGAAATTATTTTAAGGGGGTAGAACTGTAATATCCGAGAATTAGGGCTTGTGCATTATTGCTTATTTATATGTGGAAGCTTGTCTATGTGTATGTGGAATGTGTTTTATGAATTTTGTGAACCTTAGTATGTAGTCAAATGCCTTAGAAATTATTTGATTTTTAGTTTAAAAAGGGAAGCTAAGTTTGATAGGCCTTAAGAAAATTAGTAAGGGAAATATGACACAACAATCAGCTTGGTAAAGTGGCTGCAAGGCGCCACTTAAGGCTTGGAAGGTGACGCCACAAGCAATGGGGAAGGGCTAGGTTCGAGTTGCAAGGGAAGCAAATAAATGAGTTTTATTTTGCTACAAGATTGAGCAGTAGTGGACGACAATGGGGCACTAAGGGATGAGTTAAAGATGTGGTCTAATCCTTTTAAAATTTTGGCTAAAGTAAGGGATAATTGATGATTTATTTTGAATTTTTTTAAATGGGTAAAGAGAGAGAAAATAGGAGAAAAATGAGGAAGCTGATAAGGGAAGGAGAGTTGGTTGGCCTAGGGACTTTCTTGATAGCATTTTCGGCTAGTGATAGCTTAGGGGTGCCGAAACTTAGTTCTCTCTTCACTTAATTCATTTGTGCCGAAAATTCTTAGGAGTTCAGCTAGCTTTCTCTGCTTTCTTCTTCCTTTCCTCTTCATTTGACCAAAGCCGAATATTCCTTTCTCAAAATCCACCATTGCTGATTCTCTCTAAGTCTCATACACTCTCTTCTCTTTTCCTTTTGATTCTCCAAAAGCTGAATCTTAAGGTACCCTAGCCGATTTCTTCATAGCTTCAAAAGCTGAAACTTGTTGATCACTACCTAGCCTTCATAGTCGCACATCTCTGTGGATTTAAGCAAGGGTGCCGTCGACTATAGTATTAAGGGTAAGATCAATTGTTATTCGATCTTCAATCTTTTCTTCTAGCCGAAAGTTAAGGACTAATCCCATTAATATTCTTGTTTGCCGAAACTTGGAAGGTAAATTTTGGGATTTCTAGTGTAGTCGACTACAAAGAGGATATCTTTGGGATTTCAATAGCCAAGGTAAGTCATGTGATATTCGGCCAAGGGCCACTTATTGTGATTTGAATGTTAGAATTGGATCTAACATGTACCCTGTAGGATTTCGACATCTCTTAGCCAAGAGACTACTTTCGGGATTTAAAATCGCAAGGTGAGTGTACATGTACATTCGGCCAAGGCCATATTTAGTGATGCGAATATGTGTCTTAATTGTTCAAAAGCCGAAACTAACCAGTTAAAGTGATCTAGTGTTAGCCGATTGCAAGGGAGAAGCACTACGAAGTTTCGGGATTTGATTAGTAATCAAATCGACGAAGAAGGTAAGGATTTAAGTTGTGATAATCCTTGGATTTGATTATCTAGCCGAATGGCTTTTGCTAAATACTAAGTGTTGGCGAATGTAGGAACTAAGGATCTAGAGTATTAGATCGGGATTTTGGGATTTCGGTGAAAGCGTTAATACAGTGTGTACCCACACTAACTCTTAATAGATTTACGGCATCAATTTAATATATGTGTTTATAATGATGTGAAATGTGGCCAAAGGTACCATACAGTGGTACAAAGTACTCAGGTACGTAACCTTAACATTATGTCAATAAATGATATGAATATTTGGAATATGGCACATATGTGAATATTGATAAGAATGTGAAATAAGGCAAAAGCCATGATATTGCATGATTTGTATGACATGGGGCATATGGGTGATATGAAAAGGGGAAGTGATCTGGTGGTTTATACCACAATATCTGAATGTGGTGACTCATGTCACGAAATCTGAATGTGGTGACTTACGTCACAAAATATTATCTGGTGGCTATGCCACAATATATATAAGGGCGATGAGCATGTCGTCTACAGCGACTGCCTTCGATGATGTGTAGCGGATGGAGGGTTGACTTAGTAGTCCCCACGGTGTGATGGTTGGTACGGGTGATGTATAGTGGATGGTATCTAGGTTTGGGTTTAGGTTTGCATCATTATATTTATAATTGTTATATGTATATGTAAGATCCGATATGCCTGAATTGTTGGGACTTAGTGTTGGTTGTTACACACTGAGTCTGTTTGACTCACCCCGTTGTGGGATATTTTTTAGGTGACGCTCAGTGATGGACCGGGTCGGCAAGAGCTTAGTGGTGGCCATGCTCAGTTCAGCGTTTATTTTATTTTGGACTTTCTATACTTAAGTATTTCGGATTTATTTGGGATTTGTTTTGATGTAATTATGGCCATTATTATTAAGCTGTTTTAAGTAAGTGTTTAAAATTGGTTTATTATGATAAGGTTATTATTAAATTGAGACTAAATGAATTTTCTTAAAATGTAAACAAACATTTAAATGTTTTGACACATAAACAACACTGTTCCAATCTGAACCCAACACAAATCAAATGTTCTTCAAAACCATCTAAATTTTCCAAATCAACAAACAAGATTTGAAAAGTTTTTACTCAAGGAACATACCAGATCCGGTCAAGGCTCGTGGGCCGGGTTTGGGGTGTTTCATGGTGGGCTGTGTGCGATACCACCCTATAAGAGATTTAATGGTGGGCTAAGTACGTAACCACCAGGAGATTTTTAGTATGAGTGGCTTATCGAAAATGCTTGACGTGTTGCTTCATATAAGATCTTGTAGTGATCAGTGCAGGGTTGTGTACAAATTAAACTAGTAATTGGCTTGTGGCATGGTAAGAACGTGGTAAGAGATAGAATGAGTAAACTACAAGAGGGGTTGAGTAAGTAACCATGCCCACCTCTAGTTACAACTACTTACAAATATTTTCAAGATTTAGTGTAAGATGCATGCATCATCTTAATGCATATCATAATGTTGTAAAATGTTTTCAAACATTTACTTAATAGAAAGATATTAATATATGAATGTTTTTATTTTCAGTTAGAACCTACTCCCTTTTGAACATGCTCACTAAAAAAAACTGAACAAAAACAACTATAAAGAATGGAAAAGGAACCTGATAATTCTCCTGAGCTATGAGAAACTTAAAATAGTTCTTGATACTAAGTGCCCTCTGACCACTCAAGCTGAAGCAAAAAAAATACTGGGAAGATTCTAATGAGATAACTTGTTGCTATATGCTGGCAAGCGTGACCTGCACTCTCTATAAGTAACTGGAAAGCTGTAAGATTGCTAAAGCAATTCTAGATAAGCTAGATGATAAACCGTAAAAGTAACATATTTTAACCCCATATTTAGTATGCTTTTAGGATGATTTATCCTTGATTTATGTAAAAAGGTGCTTTTAATCCTTTCTTTTCATATTTCTATTCAAGAAAGCACCCAAGGACGAAAAGAACAAGAAACGAGCTTAAAACGGGCCAATTTGGGCCAAAGAAGAAAATAGACACTACCGACTTCAAGCCACACGACCGTGTTTCGATAATTAACTAAGACACGACCATGCCACTATTTACACGGCCGCGCCCCAATCGATGTAATCGAGACACTACCAACCACGATTTACACAGGCATGTGCCATGGCCGTGCCCCTGTTATGGAAGAGAGCAATTTCACTTGGATTTGGATACTTAGAGCCAAAGAAACACTTTCCAAAGCTTATTCAAATACTGAGTAAGAAGCTGACTTAAATTAAGACACTTAGAGGCCAAGTAAAGCATTCCAAGAGACTATATAAACACCCTAAGTGTATCCTGAAAAGGAGGCGGTGAGCTAGGCCAAGGAGCCGAGCCAGAAGGTTCACATTTGTAGGAATCACTTGAAGATAGCCAGAAGATCCATCTCGAAGAGCCGAAAATCTATTCAAGATGGCGAATTTCTCCTTCAATTCCTCTAGAGGTTTTAGGGGTTTCTTATGTTTTGTTTTATCTTTTCTCTTGAGATGTTTTTATTCATTATGAACTAAACCCTTCAGATACCTGAAGGGGATGAAACTTAGATGAATTTTGTTATTATTTTATGAATTATATGATAAATACTTAGTTTTTCTTAATTATGTTGCTTAATCCAAATCTGATGTGCTTAGGTGGAGGAGGAATAGACCCTACTTAAGAGTAGATTTAGCATAATTAAGCGGAGTTGATCGAACGCCTAGAGATAGGGTTACGAGATTTTGCCAAATTAGGGTAAATCCATTGATCGATTTACTGCTATTCTAGAGGGTTATTATAAGCGAACGAGAGTTCACTAATTAACCTAGGGTTAGACGTTATTTGCCTCGAGAGATGGTTTAATATAGGTTAGGGAGTCCTACGGATCAAGCCAAGTAAAGAAATCATATGATTCAGTAATAAGTAACAAGTGAAGTCTAGGTGGATTCTTCCTGAGGGTATCATCGTAATTAATTGAGTTTCTTCAAGTTATTTCCCAATTTGTTCTTTTTGTCTTTGCATCTTTATCTTAGTAGTCATTAAACCAGATTAAATCAACCAATCACTCCATATTTTAGGCTAAATAATAAAAAGAAAGTGAGTATTAGTACTTTTAGTTCCTTTGGGTTCGATAATCCGGTCTTACCTAAGCTATACTACCGTTCGATAGGTACACTTGCCTTTAAGTCGTTGTCAGAGTTAGTTTCCAGGTTTGATCATTCTATTTATAAATTTTAAAGCTCTGATTTTAGCGATCAAGTTTTTGGTGCCGTTGCCGGGGAACTAAAATATTAAGAAAACTCTATTTTTATTACTTTAGCCATTATCTTATTTCGCAAATTATTTTATTCCATTATTTTTTCTAAATTTTATTTTTCTTTCTTTTTCCTAGTAGGTACCTTTAGTTTATGACTAGACAGAACCCGACAGGACCTCTAGTATACGATAGTGAAATTGAAGCTACCGCTCAGAGAAATCGTAGAGAAATTAGGCAAGTTCTAAATTACACAAAAGAAGAGCGAGAAGACAGATCCAATCCTACTGAAAGGATGGACGAGAATAATCCACCACGAGATGTGGCGGATGCTCCGCGCACTATGTATGATTATGCTAAACCCAATTTGACAGGAGCAGAATCTAGTATTGTTAGGCCTGTTATAGCTGCTAATAATTTTGAATTAAGGCCCAATACAATACAAATGATTTAACAATTTGTTTAATTTGATGGTTTGCAGGACGAAGCCCCGAACACTTATATAGCAATTTTTTAGAGTTCTGTGATACTTTCAAAGTAAATGCCATTTCTGATGATGCCATTCGTCTTCGGTTATTTCCCTTTTCATTAAGGAATAAAGCCAAGCAGGGGTTGAACTTATTACCACGAGGGTCAATCACTACATGGGAACAAATGACTGAAAATTTTTATTAAAATATTTTCCACCGGCCAAAATGGCCAAATTACGGAATGATATTTCTTCTTTTGTGCAGATGGATTTAGAGACATTATACGATGCATGGGAGAGATACAAAGATCTCTTGAGGAGATGTCCACACCACGGATTACCATTATGGCTTCAAGTCCAAACCTTCTACAATGGTGTAAATCCCTCAACGAGACAACTAATTGATTCAGCCACCGGTGGAACCTTGAATAATAAAACTCTTGAAGCAGCCTACGAATTCATTGAAGAGATGTCGTTGAATAATTATCAGTGGCAGGTTACAAGGACAAAATCGACAAAATCAGTCGGAGTCTACAGCATTGATGCAGTAACCATGCTATCAAATCAGGTAGAGATGATAAATAAAAAGCTTGACAGTTTATGTTCTTTGCAGGTACACCCAGTCATGCAATGCAACGTAAGTGGAACCGTGGCGAATCCTGAGTACCCACCGACCAACCGAACGCGGACAACGAACAGATGAACTATATAGATAATAATTTTAGATCCAATAATAATCCTTATAGTAATACTTATAATCTAGGTTGGAGGAACCACCCAAATTTTTCATGGGGAGGTCAAGGAAATCAAAGACAACAACCTCCCTCAAATTTCCAAAATCAGCCATATCCGCAAGAGAAGAAGCCAACCCTCAAAGAGATACTGACAAAATTCATGACAGACACAGAAAACCGTTTCCAAGATACTGAGAGAACATTTAAAGATCAACGAATATCAGTTGAAAAACTTACTGAGTCATTCGGGGAGCTCACCAAGTTGATTGGACTACTTACTAAGATGATCTGTAAAATAAGGGCAGAGATTTTTTCTAAAGAAACAGAACAGGTGAAAGCAGTTACACTAAGAAGTGGAAAGGAATTAGTGGAATCAAAGAAACAAATTCCACACGAAGATAACAAAGCAAGAGATGAGAGAGTTGAGGATGTAAATCCAGTACGCAAAGGAAGTAAACTACCAATCCCATATCCAACAAGGATAAAGAAGGAACGACTAGATGCCTAATACGGTAAGTTCCTTGAACTTTTTAAACAAATACATATTAACCTACCTTTTGTTGAAGCTATTTCACAGATGCCGAAATATGCAAAATTCTTAAAGGAACTATTGACGAATAAATGGAAGCTTGAAGAAGTATCGACGGTGGAACTTAATGAAGAATGTTCAGCCATCCTCCAGAACAAGTTACCAACCAAATTAAAAGACCCAGGAAGCTTTACTATTCCTTGTTTAATTGGTAGCCTAAATGTTAAGAAAGCATTAGTTGATCTAGGTGCCAGTATTAATCTAATGCCTTACAAAATGTTTAAACAATTAGATCTTGGGGAACCAAAACCTTCTAGGATAAGTATTCAATTGGCCGATAAATCAATTAAATATGCTAGAGGAATTATCGAAGATGTTTTAGTAAAAATTGATAAATTTATTTTCCCTGTTGATTTTTTTGTGTTAGACATTGAAGAAGACATTAATGTTCCTTTAATTCTAGGACGTCCTTTTTTAGCCACTGCTAGGGCCGTTATTGATGTAGGTGATGGTAAACTTGTATTAAGGATAGGCAACGAAGAAATTATGTTTCAAATTTATGATGCCATGCGATATTCTAAAGAGCAAGATGATTCCTGTTATTTTATTGATACTACTGATCATATCATTCAAAATTCATTGCAGGAAATTATACATGACGACACAATGGAACTGTGCCTGACTCAAGAAGAGGGGGAAGTAGATGAAGGCGATGAGATGAATTTGAATACATCGTCATTCAGGCAAGTGAAAGAAGAAAGCATTGAAAACAATGACAAAATAAAATAGAAATACTCCATTGATGAGCCACCCAGTCTGGAATTGAAACAATTACCAAAACACTTAGAATATGCATTCCTCGGAGACAATTCTATGCTACCGGTAATTATCTCTTCAGAACTAGAACCTAAAGAAAAAGAGAAGTTGATAAAGTACTAAGAGAACATAAAAAAGCCATAGCTTGGAAAATATCTGATATAAAGGGTATAAGCCCATCATTCTGCACCCACAAAATTTTAATGGAAGAAGAATAGAAGCCGTGTGTGCAGCCCCAGAGACGGCTAAATCCCAACATGAAAGAAGTAGTCAAAGCCGAGGTAATTAAACTTCTAGATGTAGGAATAATTTATCCTATTTCTGATAGCACTTGGGTAAGTCCTGTGCAGGTAGTTCCAAAGAAAGGAGGTATGACGGTAGTGCCCAAAGAGAAGAATGAATTAATCCCCACAAGAACGATTCTGAGGATGGAGAGTCCAGTATAGACTATAGAAAGCTCAATGATGCCACCGAAAAGATCACTTCCTCTACCCTTCATAGATCAAATATTAGAAAGACTATCCGCATATGTACTCATCGCTTAGAGCGGACTCTCTGGCTACTTCCAAATTCCCATAGCTCCTGAAGATCAAGAGAAGACAACATTTACATGTTTATACGATACGTTTGCTTATCGTAGAAGCATTTTGGATTATGTAATGCTCCTGCTACTTTTCAACGTTGCATGTTGGCAATCTTTGACAAACTCGTGGAAGATATCATAGAGGTATTCATGGATGATTTCTCGGTATTCGATAATTCTTTCAATCTTTGCCTTAAAAATTTAAAATGAGTTCTAATGAGATGTGAGGAAACCAACCTTGTTTTGAATTGGGAAAAATGTCACTTTATGGTTAGAGAAGGAATTGTATTAGGACATAAGATTTCTAGTAAAGGGATTGAGGTAGATAAAGCGAAGGTTGAAACTATAGAAAAATTACCTCCCCCTAGTTCAGTTAAGGCTATTAGAAGGGTTTTATAGAAGATTTATTAAAAATTTTTCTAAAACAGCTAAGCCTTTGACAAAATTACTAGAAAAAGATATTCCTTTTAATTTCAATTAGGAATGTTCAGATGCATTTAATGTCCTTAAAGATAAATTAATAAATGCTCCGATTATAATTACCCCTGATTGGAACTTACCTTTTGAACTAATGTGTGATGCAAGTGATTTTGCAGTAGGTGCGGTTTTGGGACAACGAAGAAACAAGCATTTTCAGCCAATTTACTACGCTAGCAGAACATTAACACCCGCACAAGAAAACTACACCACTACAAAGAAAGAATTGTTACCTGTAGTTTTTGCTTTTGACAAATTTAGACAGTAATTAATATTGTCTAAAGTTGTCGTTTACACTAACCATTCGGCTCTTCGTTATCTTTTAAACAAACCTGATGCAAAACCCAGACTTATACGATGGATTTTACTCTTACAAGAATTCGACTTGGAAATACAAGATAAGAAGGGAGCCGAGAATCTTGCAGCGGATCACCTGTCTAGACTTGAAAATCCACACACCAAAGAGCTCAATGAAAGTGAAATAAATGATTCATTTCCCGAAGAAAAACTCTTTTCTATAACACATTCTAAGGTACCATGGTTTGCAACTATTGCGAATTATTTAGCAGCTAATATCTTGCCAAGAAAATTAACACATCACCAAAAGAAGCGATTCTTTACTAATGTGAAAAATTATTTTTGGGAAGATCCTTTTCTTTTCCGCATATGTGCAGATTAGGTAATTCGAAGATGTGTTACGAAAACGAAAGCAAACAAAATCCTGGAGCATTGCCATTTAGGACCCTCAGGAGGACACTATAGTGGTATTGAGACAACACACAAAATACTCGAATGAGGTTTTTATTGGCCCTCTCTATTTAAAGACACCAACAGGTATGTTGCCTCATGTGATAGATGCCAAAGAACAGGTAATATTTCTAAAATTGATGAAATGCCTCAAACATATATGTTGTCATGTGAAATATTTGATGTATGGGGTATAGATTTTATGGGACCATTCCCTAGTTCGTTTGGAAACAAGTACATCCTAGTGGCAGTTGATTATATGTCAAAATGGGTTGAAGTAGAAGCTTTTCCTACAAATGATGCAAGGGTAGTAGTTAAATTTCTCAAAAAATTGTTCTCCCGATTTGGCACACCAAGAGCTATCATTAGTGATAGGGGTACTCATTTCTGTAATACCCAGTTCGAAAGAGTCCTAAAAAAATATGGAGTATACCACAGGACAGCTACCCCATATCACCCCCAAACCAGTAGACAAGTTGAAGTAGCAAACCGAGAACTTAAGCGCATTCTAGAAAAACCGGTTGAATCAAATAGAAAAGAGTGGGCAGTTAGAGTAGATGATGCTTTATAGGCTTATAGAACAGCTTTTAAAACACCTCTAGGGACATCTCCATACAAACTTGTATACGAAAAAAGTTGTCATCTACCATTTGTGTTAGAACACAAAGCTTTTTGGGCCATAAAGTTTTTAAATTTTGATATTAGAACTATAGGAAAGAGAAGAATGATGTAGATAAACGAGTTGGACGAGTGGAGAGCAGAAGCCTATGAAAACTCAAAACTGTACAAGGAAGCAACAAAGTGACGCCACGATGCAAGTCTCAAGAGATCAAAACAATTCGAGGTAGGGGACCTGGTCCTACTATACAACTCAAGGCTTAAACTATTTCTGGGAAAGCTGAAATCAAGATGGTCAGGCCCATTTATGATCAAAATAATTTTTCCATACGGCACCATCGAGGTAACTCATTCCATTAAAGGTACATTCAATGTAAATGGTCACCGACTTAAAATTTATAATGGTGCAGATTTTGGAGATATAAGAGAGAAGCTTATGCTCTATGAGCCTTATTTTAGAACCGAAAATAGGGAAAGTCTAGCTTAAGACTATAAAACGAGCGCTTCTCGGGAGGCAACCTGAGCACTAACATGATTCATCTAAACATTATACTTTTGACTTCAAGCATCTTAATGCCATCAATATGATTAAAGCACAAGTTTCGTAGACCACACGGCCTTACACACAGGCGTGCCCATAGCCATGTAGAGCCCACGAGACAAAACACGGGCACTCTTATGGCCGTGTATGACAAAAGGTAAAACTTTTATCGAAACGAAAGGACACAACCATGCCTCAAGACTGTGCTAAGATACTGACTTCCTAGACACGGTCAGGACAAGGCCGTGCTTCAAAATTGTGGAGACATACTGGTTTATCGAACACAGGTAACACACACCCGTGCTAAGTAACCGTGCGTAAATACTGACTTCCAAAACACGGGCCACCCACGACCGTGCTGCATGACAGTGGGGACATACTGACCTATCGCACACGGATAACGCACGCCCGTGTTACAACCATGCTAAAAACCAATCGCGCCTAAAAATTCAAAATCCCGAATTACACTGGCACTTGAAAAAACAGCACGGCCGTGGCACCTGCCCGTGCCCCTGCTGCTATTTAATCCAATTAATCGAAATCCCTCTCCATTTTAACCCTAAAAATAATTTTCAGCCCCCTCTTCTAAAATTTCAGCCACGCTCTCACCTAAACCACCGATTTTCCATCCAAAACAGAATAAAAATCGTCCACATGCCTGAAACACCGTTGTGCAACATAAAACCCATGCCCCTGCTTCTGCCGTGCTCATCCTGCAACGCCTCACCACCACCGTGCCTAGCCCATGTTCTGTAGAAAACCTCCACCATCAGCCCTGGTTCTTTCTATTAATTCACTTCTTTTATACCTTTAATTTAAGTTCTAAATATAGCCTTTCTCATCATTATAAGAGATAATAGTCATTTAAATTTTTTTTAGTCTAAAGTATAAATTTCTCATGTTTTTACAATTATTTTGTATTTTGTATATATATATATATTTTTCAAAGCATGAATTGTCATATTGATTCTATAACTTTAAAGTGCTAATTTTTCTCATGATTATTTCAATATTTTGTTCATATAACTTATTTCCCGTTTATGATAATGTATAATTTTCCTCATGAATTGCTATTGGTTGCCTATTCGAATATCTTAAACCAAAATTATATTCGGTACGAATTTTCTCCCTTTTTCTAGGTAATATGTCGTCATCACGACCAAAGCGATCCATAATCGCCCTAAACAAGAAGAGAAAGGTGCCCGGCTCATCCTCAGCAATTGCTTCTTGGGAGATCCGACACCATTTCCTTCAATTTAATCAAGACACTCAGGAAGAACGATATAGAGCATTCCAGAAAAGGCCTTTAGGCACCGGGAGATGCATCAATTGGGATGCAATGCAGCAAGTCGGACTAGAAACAGATATCCGAGCCCTAGCATCGACTGAACCATGGGAGCAATTCTTTTCTATTATCGAGTCGACCTATCTAGAACTCACACTCAAGCTCTGTACTACTTTCACTTTTCAGTCAGTGATGCCTAATTATAACGATCCGGGAACAATCCAATTTTGATTAGGGGGCACGGTGCGACAGCTTAGCATGCCACAATTTGGAACAGCACTCAGAATTTACACAGAAGAATTTATAGAAGAGAACAACCTCTCCGAGTTAGACCGTAAACTCCACCATACTTTGCTAAACTGTTGGCGAAGCCTAAATCCCACCACAGGCATTTACGACCCCAGTCGTTCTAAAGCGACAGCCCTTGGACCAGCCTTGAGGTATATTCATGCCCTTCTCGCTCATACAATCACCCGTCGATGTGAGAGCACAGGCGTAGTAAACAAGCACGATGTCTACTACCTGTCGTGCATGTCAGAAGGGCACGTCTTTAACCTTGCCTACTTCATTGCCTATGCAATCCAACACCAAGCGAAACTACATAGAAAGGGCATTTTATCAATGGGGCCGTACATCACTGGGTTAGCTCGACATTTTGGTCTTCTCAACACCGAAGCTCAGACTTCCTCTCTCACACTAGTCGGCGGATGCTATGGCAAATGATGTTGCACATGAAGATGGTTAAATATCGCCGAGAGACCGATCCACCACGATCGACTAGCCACGGATGAGGCAGAGCAGAGGACATTATCGATGATGTCCCACCACCAAACACAGAAGCACCAATTCCAAGCCAAGTGACCTATCCTATCCAAAGATGACCTCAATGGAGATATCTCTACACGCCTCACCCAAATCGAAAGTAAGATCAGACTCAAGAAGTCACCGACATTGCTCGACGCTTTGATAGGATCGAGGCCACACTCTAGCAAATATGCTATCCGTAACACCCCAAATTAGGGGTTGTTTGTAACTTAGCTATTTTCCCATGTGTGTACTTGAAGGGTTAAATTCTAGGATTTATTTGACATATTTAATGGTCTAAAATAACCCTAGTTAGGCTCGACCTAGTGTTAAAATATTTTTTTAGTACCATAAAGGAGGGAGCTAGACGAGATAAGGCTTTAATAAATTTTTGGCTAATTATGGCACAAGGAATAGGCTTGGTGCAATTGGTTGGGTGCGCCCAAGGGTGTTACAAGGGCCCGGGTTCGAGGCACGATGGTCGCAAGTGGCATTTTGTTTGGGCGTTGGAGTTGGCTTGGGAAGCCTTAAAATATTTGGTGAGGAATTCGGACAAGAAAGTCGTAGGTGGAGTGGCTTGGAGCGCCACTAGAGTCCTGAGGTGGATAGGCGAGTTCGAAATGCTAAGGCAAATGCTTTTGCATTTTTGATTTTTGGGGTAAACTACGTAAAGGTCTTATAAATAAATAAGGGGCTTTATGGCATGAAAGGCGAATGGAAGAGTTGGCAAGGTGTTGGAAGAAGGGCTGATGCGTGAGGTCGGTGGTTCGATTCAAAGAAGCAACACTTTGGTCTTTCCTTTTTGTCTTCTTTGGCGTGATAAGGTGAGTTGGCTGCACATGGCTCTTTGCTTAGCATTCTTTGGAAGAGTTTGCTAGGCACATGGATTCTTTTATTTATTATTTATTTGATAAGATAAGAAGGGATAATATTAGCATTATTATTAGATTATTATGGGATTATTATTTAATTATTATGAGAGGTATTCAAATTATTTTGAATTAAGTCAAATATGTGGTCAAGAGCAAATTGAGGAAGTTGATGAAGGTTAAACTCTTCAAAGAAGAGAGGGACTGACAAGCTTTGGGGTGCCGAATGCTTATAAAAGCATCAAGGGATCACATTGCTTTTTTTTTTTTTCATTTTCATAGCCAAAATTTCTAAACACCCTTCTTACTAATTTTCTTTGCATCCTCCCTAAACCTTAGCCGAATACCCCTCTCCAAATTTCAAGTCTTGGTCGAATCTCAAACCTAGTGTTCCCCTCTATTTCTCTAATCCGGTTTTAAGGTAAGTAGATCAAGTATTTTCTTTATTGGCCTCTAGTACTTGTCGACTTCTAAGGGGAAGGTAGGGACCTATTCCGGCATTTGATAAAAGGGTATTAACTCTCTTTAATGAAACCGATTATGTTTAGGTGCTTCGGGATCTTGAAGAAATCGATTCAAGTCTCCATCAACTAGATTTGGTAAGTTAACGGTAAGTCAAGTCTTTCTAAACCTTTCAGTGGATAGTTGGAGAAAAGCCGAAACTAATCTTGCTTGGTATTTAAGGTTGGGCGATTGCTAGGAACCCATATAAGGATTCGGGTTGTTAGAAACCAAATCAAAGCAAGGTAAGATCTCGGATCTCAAGTGATAACTCTATGGTATAAGTTGGGTTGGCGAATAGGCCATAGATCGATTCCATGTTTTGGCCGAATATAGGGCGAGATTTAGGTGGTCGACTCTTCTTTTCGGATTTAGACTATCCGGT
This sequence comes from Gossypium rotundifolium, assembly GCA_025506655.1. Classification (NCBI taxonomy): domain Eukaryota; kingdom Viridiplantae; phylum Streptophyta; class Magnoliopsida; order Malvales; family Malvaceae; genus Gossypium; species Gossypium rotundifolium. Next base: position 32,633,298 of record CP106733.1, on the reverse strand, counting down.
GGTGACAGTGTGTACATACACGCATATAATTTGTTAATATGCGATTGTTGTGAATGCTATCTTGGTTTTATGTAGCATTGGATAATGTACCACAACGGTATAGTTGGCAATTCGGTAAGTCCTCGAAAATGTGTACTTGTTACTTGATGCTTTTGGTAAGCATAATGTATTGATGCATGAGATTTAAGCATGTGATGGCATGAAACATATATGTATATATGGTGATGTGGGATTAGTGAGTGAAGGGGCAGATATTGTGCCGACGGGCACCGTTGTTTTGGTAACACACCGTGACTACGGCCACCGTGAGGTTTGGTACCTCCAGAGGTTTGGCACCTCATAGCGACTTGTCCCCGTGGTTAACACCACCGTGGGTTGGCCCCACTTGAGATATGGGATCGTCTCGCCGTTGATTTGGTATCACACGATGGGTTGGCCCCATCAAATGATCTGTGCCTATGGACACCAAAGTGTTTTGGTAACACATTGTGACTATATGTCACCAGTGGTTTGGCACCACCAAAGGGTTTGGTACCACAACGGGTAGAGCAGTGGCGCTTGGATGGCTAGGATGGGTATTTCATATTTTGCATATTAATTGTTATGTATTGTGTATGAAAATGTTTTAAAACGGGAAGGGTTACATATCGAGTCTTGGTGACTCACCTTCTCCATTATTTTTTCAGTGATGAATAGATCACGGATATGGAGCCGAGGGACTTGAGGTGGCCATGCGGTGGATTTAGAATTAAATGAACTTTAATTTGGTTATGATAAATCTTATTATTGGGTTGTTTTATTTTGGATGTAATAAGGCCTCCATATACTTTACTTTAGTTATTTTCTTATATGTTGGATATTTTGTTTTTAACTATAAACTTGAATCACACGCTTTTCTAAATTAACACGAAAAATGTTTTATCGTGCCATCGGCACATCTAAAATTTGTATAATAACTTGACTTAATTAATTTTTGAATATGGACTAAGTATAATTTCAAAGAAGATAACTTAAAACGAAAGTTTTCAACAAAACTTAAGTGGATTTCAAAATGGGTTTCAAAAGTTCTTCTTCAGAATCTGACCATATTCGGTCCTAACGCTTGGGTAGGGTTTGGGCTATTACAATTGGTATTAGAGCCCAGCTCAAAACTCTTTGTGGGGCCCAAGGCCCAAAAATGTTTTAGTAGGCCTTATTAATTGATTTTGGGTTTTAAGCAAGATGGCCTGAGTCTCCCAAGACCGATCCGCCTGTAAGTACATCTAAACTTTTTGTGAAATATATTCGTAGAAGGGTAGGAAGCATGGAACGAGATAGACTTATAGGAATTTGAACCCTAGGATTAGATTACTCAAACACACAAACCGAACATAAGACTTAAAGAACTAACCCAACCTATGACTTAGTCATCGAGCTAGGATGTGGTAACCCTCAGACGCATGTTCAGGATTGGAACAGGAAGAGCTCGGTATTTAAGCGGTCGAGTGACTCACCACCTCTTCGCAGTATCCTACCCAGTGCGAGCTTGGGTTCACCCTAACCTGAGGGCTCGGTGGTGTGGTAACCTCTGCGCATGTCAGAAAGGTTCGGTGGGAGCTTGGTATATAAGCGATCTGTGTGACTCACCTCCCTCCACACGAATCCACACTGGTGCGTAGCTTTGGTTCACCCCACCAAGAGGGCTCTTGGTCATAGGCTAAACATAACGATTAAAACCCGAAAGGAACTAACCATGTTATTGAAATAAGAAAACAACAAAACCCTAGTTTCTTCAAAATTTCTTTAAAATCACTCTTTCAAATATGAGAACAACCATTTTTACAATGTTTTTCCCCAAAAGTTGATTTGTGAAAATTACGTAAATGCCCTTGGGGTGAAATTACTAAAATACCTTGACTCATAAAATATCAAATCAATGGTTTTGCCAAAAAAAAGTTTATTATTTTAGAAATATCCAAAAACTTTACTTTACAAATCGCCAATAAAATACTTTGGTTTTGAAAAAATTACTAAATGCCCTCACTTTGTAAAATTACTAAAACGATTCAGGTACAAAATTTTTGCAACATCATCGTTTTAAGAAAGGAAAACTCTCAAAAGGACCTCGTAGTTTTACAACTATTAAAATACCTCGGATTTGTTAAAATTTCAAAATTACCGGTTGACAAAATTACCAAAATACCCTAGTTTCAAAATGATGCCATAACTTCAAATTTTACAAATTTTCGTAAATGCTCTTCGCTTTGGAAATTTCAAATGACCTGCTTTATAAAAATTTGAAATCTCTCAGATTTTACTACAAAAAAAAATATACCCTATAGGGAAATGACGAAAATACCCCTGGGATAGAAACAGGACAGAAAGGTCCGAAGAGTGAATAAGTATGGAAGGTATTAGGAATGGATGTTCTTCTCTGTGAACTAGGATAGAGAACTTAAAACCTTGATTGATCGAAAGAATCCCTATTGAGCTTTCCATAAAACTTCTTCGCGAATAACCAAGTGGAACAAATTACTAATCCATAAAATTTTTCTAATCAGATTAAAAGCGCGATAGTTAGAATGAGCTCTAGAGGACGTGGCCGACGTGGACGCGGAAGGGGAAGGTTGACCGTGTCAGAACCCGTGAGGTCGGGTCAGGAATCGGAGAATGGGGTACCACCGCCACCACCACCCCCAATTTTTAGAGCTGAGGAGCAGGATCAGACGGGAGGTGAGGCAAGAACGCAAGTCGTGTTTACAGTCCTCGAGATGGTGGTCGGGCGAGTGGAGGTATGGGAGCTCGAAAGTCTGTACCCGAGCGACTTCGATCCAACGGGGCGGAGGTGTTCCGGGGTGTATCGGGAGTGGCACCTAGTGCAGCAGAATACTGGTTGGAATCAACGAAAAGGATAATGGACGATCTTGACCTGACTAATGAGGAGAAGTTGAAAGGAGCAGTGTCGCTTCTGAAGGATGAAGCATATCAGTGGTGGCTCACCGTCAGAGATGGTGCCACGGCGGATGATCTTACGTGGGATTACTTTGAGTTTCTTTTCGTAAGAAGTATGTGGGCACCGGTATACCGATGCTCGAGGAAAGCTTTTCGGATTGGTGCAAGGAAATAAGTCGGTCGTAATATGAGGCGTAATTTTTAAGGTCGAGCCGCTATACTCGGGAATTGTATCAACAGAGCACGAATGTCAGTGCCGCTTGAGGACGGACTTAGGGATGATCTAAGGTTACCGATTGCTCCACAACAAGAGCATGAGTTCTCGGCCCTAGTAGAAAAGGCTAAGGTAGCCAAGGGATCAAGGAGTCCGTAAGATGTAATCACGAAAAGAACAAATGTAAGAGAGGCTTTGGATCGCCTGGATCGGGCAAGAATGTGGAGAAGAGGGCTAGATTTGGGGAATCGAAAGAGCCACAAAGCCTACTCAAGGGCCACCTCGAGGTGCTAGATGCGGAAATCCCATTCAAGAGAATGTTTGGTCGGAAGTAAAGGGTGCTTTGAATGTGGGTCATTCGATCACCGTAAGGGATTGTCCTCGGAAGTTAGCTAAGAATCAACCGAGGGTCGTAAATCGTGCTCAGGATAGAAACGAAGGACCACCACAGAGGGGTCGGGGTATAGCTAGAGGTAATGATAATGGTAACGGGCGTGGCCGAGGTGCTGAAGGTGCAGAGGCGAGGCAACCAAGGTTGGTTTATGCAGTTGGCCGTCGCGAGGAGGAAGATGCACCAGATACGACAACGGGTAAGTTTCTTATTCCCGAAATACTCTTAATTGCCTTGGTTGTGGTTACGTTAATTCACTCTTAGGTTGCTAGTAAAGTGTATGGAACTTGGATTATGAACGTAGGGAATGTTTCTAGGAAGTATGATAGTTCTTTAGATCGATCGAGTGCAAAGATGGCGTAGTGTGATGAGTTAAGGATGCACGATTGAACGATAGTAAGTAATTTCGAGGACGAAATTATTTTAAGGGGGGTAGAATTGTAACACCCCAAATTAGGGGTTGTTTGTAACTTAGCTATTTTCCCATGTGTGTACTTGAAGGGTTAAATTCTAGGATTTATTTGACATATTTAAGGGTCTAAAATAACCCGAGTTAGGCCGACCTAGTGTTAAAATATTTTTTTAGTACCATAAAGGAGGGAGCTAGACGAGATAAGGCTTTAATAAATTTTTGGGCTTAATTATGGCACAAGGAATAGGCTTGGTGCAATTGGTTGGGTGCGTCCAAGGGTGTTACAAGGGCCCGGGTTCGAGGCACGATGGTCGCAAGTGGCATTTTTGTTTGGCGTTGGAGTTGGCTTGGGAAGCCTTAAAATATTTGGTGAGGAATTCGGACAAGAAAGTCGGTAGGTGGAGTGGCTTGGAGCGCCACTAGAGTCCTGGAGGTGGATAGTATAAGAGTTCGATTTGCTAAGGCGCGCTTTTGCATTTTTGATTTTTGGGTAAACGGCCGTAAAGGTTTTATAAATAAATAAGGGGCTTTATGGCATGAAAGTAATTTGGAAGAGTTGGCAAGGCGTTGGAAGAAGGGCTGATCGTGAGGTCGGTGGTTCGATTCAAAGAAGCAACACTTTGGTCTTTCCCTTTTGTTCTTCTTTGGCGTGATAAGGTGAGTTGGCTCGCACATGGCTCTTTGCTTAGCATTCTACCGAAGAGTTTGCTAGGCACATGGATTCTTTTATTTATTATTTATTTGATAAGATAAGAAGGGATAATATTAGCATTATTATTAGATTATTATGGGATTATTATTTAATTATTATGAGAGGTATTCAAATTATTTTGAATTAAGTCAAATATGTGGTCAAGAGCAAATTGAGGAAGTTGATGAAGGTTAAACTCTTCAAAGAAGAGTGGGACGACAAGCTTTGGGGGTGCCAATGCTTATAAAAGCATCAAGGATCACATTGCTTTTCTTTTTTTTTTTTCATTTTTCATAGCCAAAATTTCTAAACACCCTTCTTACTAATTTTCTTTGCATCCTCCCTAAACCTTAGCCGAATACCCCCTCTCCAAATTTCAAGTCTTGGCCGAATCTCAAACCTAGTGTTCCCCTCTATTTCTCCAATCCGGTTTTAAGGTAAGTAGATCAAGTATTTTCTTTATTGGCCTCTAGTACTTGTCGACTTCTAGGGGGAAGGTAGGGACCTATTCCGGCATTTGATAAAAGGGTATTAACTCTCTTTAATGAAATCGATTATGTTTAGGTGCTTCGGGATCTTGAAGAAATCGATTCAAGTCTCCATCAACTAGATTTGGTAAGTTAACGGTAAGTCAAGTCTTTCTAAACCTTTCAGTGGATAGTTGGAGAAAAGCTGAAACTAATCTTGCTTGGTATTTAAGGTTGGGCGATTGCTAGGAACCCATATAAGGATTCAGGTTGTTAGAAACCAAATCAAAGCAAGGTAAGATCTCGGATCTCAAGTGATAACTCTATGGTATAAGTTGGGTTGGCCGAATAGGCCATAGTACTGACCCATGTTTTGGCCGAATATAAAGCGATAGATTTAGGGTGGTCGACTCTTCTTTTTCTGGATTTAGACTATCCGGTGGTGACAGTGTGTACATACACACATATAACTTGTTAATATGCTTGATTGTTGTGAATGCTATCTTGGTTTTATGTAGCATTGGATAATGTACCACAACGGTATAGTTGGCAATTCTGTAAGTCCCCTAAAATGTGTACTTGTTACTTGATGCTTTTGGTAAGCATAATGTATTGATGCATGAGATTTAAGCATGTGATGGCATGAAACATATATGTATATATGACTGATGTGGGATTAGTGAGTGGAGGGCAGATTATTGTGCCGACGGGCACCAAGAGTTTTGGTAACACACCGTGACTACGGTCACCAGAGGTTTGGTACCTCGAGGTTTGGCACCTCATAGCGACTTGTCCCCGTGGTTAACACCACCGTGGGTTGGCCCCACTTGAGATATGGGATCGTGCCCGCTGATTTGGTATCACACGATGGGTTGGCCCCATCAAATGATCGTGTCTATGGACACCGGTGTTTTGGTAACACATTGTGACTATATGTCACCAGTGGTTTGGCACCACCAAAGGGTTTGGTACCACAACGGGGTAGACAAGTGGCGCTTGGATGGCTAGGATGGGTATTTCATATTTTGCATATTAATTGTTATGTGTTGTGTATGAAAATGTTTTAAAACGGGAAGGGTTACATCGAGTCTTGGTGACTCACCTTCTCCATTATTTTTTTCGGTGATGAATAGATCACGGATATGGAGCCGAGGGACTTAAGGTGGCCATGCGGTGGATTTAGAATTAAATGAACTTTAATTTGGTTATGATAAATCTTATTATTGGGTTGTTTTATTTTGGATGTAATAAGGCCTCCATATACTTTACTTTAGTTATTTTCTTATATGTTGGATATTTTGTTTTTAACTATAAACTTGAATCACACGTTTTTCTAAATTAACACGAAAAATGTTTTATCGTGCCATCGGGCACATCTGAAATTTGTATAATAACTTGACTTAATTAATTTTTTGAATATGGACTAAGTATAATTTCAGCAAGATAACTTAAAACGAGCAGTTTTCAACAAAACTTAAGTGGATTTCGAAAATGGGTTTCAAAAAGTTCTTCTTCGTAACGACCCATATTCGGTCCTAACATTTGGGCCGGGTTTGGGCTGTTACACCATCACTTCCATATATCATCACCAACATCACCACGGGATCCAGTAGATGATGAGGACCTTTGAGTCCTTTCTTATTTTTAGTTCTATTATATTTCTACTTTTCATTTATTTTAAATCTCTATATTCGTCGTCACTTTGAACTTTTCTTCATTGCAAATAGCTTTTGTTATTTTAGTTTTTATTGGTTATCTAATATTCGAGTACACCTAGCATATATTTATTTAAGCCTCTGACATATCTGACTAATGACTTCGTAGTTTCAACCACACACTCCACATACACAAATCACTAGGAGTAGTTCACTTCTACATAAGTCATCTTCCACTAAGACCAATGCCAACTCCCGGAATCATCCAAAATTCAAGAAGTGTTACTTCTTCCCTTTTCTTTTTATTACATAATTGTTTATCTATCTTTGTACATTGAGGACAATGTACAACTTAAGTGTCGGGGAAAAGTACCTAACTTTTTGCATTATTCTCAAATCCTGAATTTTAGTCTTGTTCATAAGAAATCTTCTCATATTATTAATTAGGGTGAAATTTCTAATGATTTATGATTGTTATTGACATGTTTTTGAATAAGTCATTGATAATTGTGCATTGGTGATTTATACGTGAAGAATACTAGAGAATCATGCATGATAAGTCCATTTTTCAAGAATAAAAAATTTCTTAGGTTGTTGAACTGAATTTGAATATTACCTTGAAGTTTGAAATCTACAGGATTGATGTCAAATACCCATAATTTTTGTGAGATTTGAGCCTTATAGAGCATATATTATTTTTCATGCTCACTTTATTAATTATGGGTGTGTCAACACTGATTTGTTATTCTAGAACTTGCCTTGATTATACATATCGAGACCACATCAATGATTTGATATACTGAGATGATAAAGGCACCTAGGTTTTAACCCATTCACTCCACTAAAAAGCTTACCTACATAATTAACCCTTAGTGAACCCATTTGATCCCAACAACCCTTTTTTTTGAATTACCCGTTTAATATTAACCTAAAACCCTTTGTATTTGTTATCACCATTCTTTTGACTACCCTTCTATCGAGAATTGATTTGATCAGTTGCCGAATTAGTTTATTTCAATTATTAAAGTTCTCTCTATTATGTTTCTAGTTTATTCTTAAAAAAAAACCCCAAAGTATATTCAAGTATTAGTATATGATTAAAGGAGCTTATGTATTTAAATTCCAAATTGTTGAAAAAGCTCGTATTGAAAAAGTATTATTATTAGTTTCATTTGATGTAATCATTTATTTTCAGGTTCGTTATTGTTAGTTAGGTAATTAGTCAAGTCAATCTCGATTCTAAAACCTTCTAATTCAGCCTTTATCCACACCTTTAACCCAAGCCCCGTTACAACCCTGTGAAAGACCTTTTGATTTGTGTATCATCTCATATTACAGTGGTGGAGATTTGATTTTCAAGCAAGCCTATGGGATTAACTTTTCAGGTTTGACTTATGAGTGCTTTTTCTTGAAACTTAAACACTTCGAGTGCTTTGAGTGAATCCTTAGTGAGAATGTCAATCCCTGTCGGTTTCAAATTAAAAGGTAATCGTTTAGATAAGGGGAGACACCTATGTTTTCGTACTACAAAATTCATGACTTATATTGTTTGAATCTTTAAGACTTTTGAGTTAAATTATCCAAGTATAAATTGTCTGTGTATTATGATGAAGCGTTGTTGATAGGAATTGTGAATTACGAAAAGTTCGTTTTAATTATAAGTTGAGAATTTTGCTTGAGGACAAGCAAAAGCTTAAGTGTGGGGGTATTTGATAAACCATAAAAGTAACATATTTTAACCCCATATTTAGTATGCTTTTAGGATGATTTAGCCCTGATTTATGTAAAAAAGGTGCTTTGAATCCTTTCTTTTCATATTTCTACTCAAGAAAGCACCCGAGGACGAAAAGAACAAGAAACAGGCTTAAAACGGGCCAATTTAGGCCAAAGAAGAAAATGGGCACAGCCTGGACTTCAAGCCACACGATCGTGCTTCGACAATTAACTAAGACACGACCATGCCACGATTTACACGGTCGTGCCCAAATCGACAGAATCGAGACATGGCCTAACCATGATTTACACGGGCATGTGCCATGGTCGTGCCCCTGTTACAGGAGAGAGCAATTTCACTCGGATTTGGATACTTAGAGCCAAAGAAACACTTTCCAAAGCTTATTCAAATATCGAGTAAGAAGCAGACTTAAAGTAGGAAACTTAGAGGCCAAGTAAAGCATTCCAAGAGCCTATATAAACACCCTAAGTGTATCCTGAAAGGGGGGCGATGAGCTAGGCCAAGGAGCCAAGCCAGAAGCTTCACATTTGTGGGAATCACTCGAAGATAGTTAGAAAATCCATCTCGAAGAGCCAGAAATCTACTCAATACGGTGGATTTCTCCTTCAATTCCTCTAGGAGGTTTTAGGGATTTCTTATGTTTTGTTTTATCTTTTCTCTTGAGATGTTTTTATTCATTATGAACTAAACCCTTCAGATACCTGAAGGGGATGAAACCTAGATGAATTTTGTTATTATTTTCTGAATTATATGATAAATACTTAGTTTGTTCTTAATTATGTTGCTTAATCCAAATCTAATGTGCTTAGGTGGAGGAGGAATAGGCCCTGCTTAAGAGTAGATTTAGCATAATTAAGCGGAGTTGATCGAACGCCTAGAGATAGGGTTACAAGATTTTGCCAGATTAGGGTGAAACCTAATATGGGAATCCATTGATTGATTTACTGTTATTTTAGGGGTTATTTTAAGTGAACGAGAGTTCCACTAATTAACCTAGGTTAGACGTTATTCGTATCGAGAGAGGGTTTAATATAGGTTAGGGAGTCCTACGGATCAAGCTAAGTAAAGAAATCATATGATTCAGAAATAAGTAACAAGTGAAGTCTAGGTGGATTCTTCCTGAGGGTATCGTCGTAATCAATTGAGTTTCTTCAAGTTATTTCCCAATTCGTTCTTTTTGTCTTTGCGTCTTTAGCTTAGTAGTCGTTAAACTAGATTAAATCAACCAATCACTCCATATTTTAGGCTAAATAATAAAAAAAGTGAGTATTAGTACTTTTAGTTCCTTTGGGTTCGATAATTCGGTCTTGCCTAAGCTATACTACTGTTTGATAGGTACACTTGCCTTTATGTCGTTGTCAGAGTTAGTTTTCAGGTTTGATCATTCTATTTATAAATTTTAAAGCTCTGATTTCAGCGATCACTAGAAGACATATTCGGAGGCCAAAATGCCTTGACTCGACAATCTGCTATAATTAGCTTAATGAATGCCAAACAAAAGTTCGACACTCGGTCAAAAACCATATGATCACTCTTATGGGCTACTTTGCTGAGGACGCAGACAATGTGGCCAATTTGGACCAAAACACCCAAATAGAGATGGTTTTCAAAAGCTTGTCCATGGATTTTTCTGATTTTTGGGTGGCATAGAACCTTGACAGCAAAAACCTGACGCTTACACAACTCATGAAAAAGTTATAATTTTATGAGTTGATGTTGGATGACGGTCAAGCAGTCCAAAAAGTAGAAGAAAATTATAACACCCTAAACCCGTATCCGTCGTCGGAGTAAGGTTACAGAGTATTACCGACTAATAGAAACAATTTACAAACAATTCATGAATAGTCATAGGCATATATTAAATCATTAACAACCAATATACCATCTATAGGTATCTCAATCAACTCAAAGATACAAACCATTGAATTTGCTAAATGCACAACCTACATATATCATTCCTATTCAATTCACAACCCAAGTGACACAAAGAATAACTTTACTTTATCTAGCAAATAAACAACCTAGATAAATCACCAAAATGACCAAATCATTTAAGCAAACATTACTTTCAAGTATTGCATATGTAACACCCCAAACTCGGCCTAGAAGTTAGGCCCGATCTAGCATGTCACATTGAAGTGTTTTTGCGAAAACCTTATTTTCATTGAAAAACCCTTCTAGAGAAAAGTTAAGTAAAATCCAGTTTGCTTTCAAAACGAGGTGTAGCCAAAAACCATTTCTTTGTTACTATGTAAAGATTTCCTTTGACAGTGGAAGCTTGTTCTTAAAACACAATTATTTCCAAAAACTTGAAATATACTTAAAAGAAATAAATCCAGGTTCCATTTCAAAATTATAATTCATAATGGAAGTAATGGAATAATAACTAGAGGGAAAACCTTATTACAATCCAAAATAAAATAACTTAAAATAAATAACTCAAAATCTAGAATTTAGATATTAAGAAAAACAGGTCTAATCGTCTTGCTAGTTGGACACCTCTGAGTCCTTCCATCCGTCGAACCGCCTACTGAGGATCACCTGAGAAAAATAAAAGAGAGAGTGAGTTTTCGAAAAATCAGTGTTTACGACCCTCGTCAAAACAAATAGCATACATATCATATTATTAACATAGTAATATCATACATGCAATACAGTGCAAACCCTCCCCAAATAATCCATCCGGTACACTTCATCTCTGTCCCGTCGAAACACATTTGTGGGGATTTCTAAATCGACCCACCCATCCGATACAGATCAAGGGTAGCCCAATTGCGGTACTATCTAACGTTGCAACCAAGCTGCAGATCATATAATGGGCTTAAAAAGCCATCGGTGGATCCACAGTTGTCAAGCAACCATGCGATCCTCATATACTTCCTCCGTTCCATAATTCCCACCCATATGTATCCTAAAAAGAATATCATATGAACGTAGCAAATGTACATGTAACATCCATAAATCTTACAATCAACACATAGGGGTATTTTAGTTATTTCACAAATCAAGGGTATTTCGATAATTCTGCCCTATAGGGGTATTTCAGTAATTATTAATAGTATGGGTCTTAATTACGAACCTTGGCCCGTCAACAAGTCCTCGGCTAAAGTGAACAGACACTACGCACCAGGTAGGATTCCAGAGAAGAGGAGGTGGGTCACTAGGACTGCTTAAGTACCAAAAGCTCTCCCTAAATCCAATCCTAGACATGCATATGTCCATTGCCACACTCTACCCTAGCGACTTGTCCAAAGACATGTTTGATTATTAAATTAAGTTTTATGCTGTTTAAGAATTCATCATAACTAAGCCTAGAGTCCATTAAAACCCTAGCATGCATTTCTAAAATCCCATAAGGCCCACTAAGCCCAATCATGTCCATATAGCCCATTAAGCCCAATCATGTATATGTAGCCCATTAGGCCCGGTCATAATCAAATCATATGACCATCCACATCAATCCATCATTCAATTTCACATATCAACTCTTGCCAATTTGGGCCTACAAGCTCGACAGGACTATTTAACCCATTTTGGCCCTGGTTGGCCATAACACGACCCAAGTCCATGCTCTCTTGGTCCTGGTAGTTGTATTGGTGTTCCCACATGAATGTTCGCACGCTTGTGTGGTTGTCGGTGCCAACCTTTCGGCGTTTCAACTTTTCAGCATTCTGATTTTTGGTATTTTGACTTTTGCCGATTTATCGTGTGTGAAGTGTATGTACACACCTGGTAAATGAGACGTGTTACACTATCCTCAGCCTTGAACCTACAACCAATACTAACCTCCAATCAATCACACACTTAACCACAATATTTACCAAAAACTGAAGCCTTACCATAACCTTACTGTGTGCCACCAGTCCTAAAAGCCCTTTCTTAGCTACTATTCACGAATATCCCCTAGATCTGCATCAATCTTAATCGTTAAAGACAAAATAATAGGTGACTTGTATCCACTTAAGTCACCCTTTCCCTTACTATAGACTATTCAGCCAACTTATCCCAAAATCAAGAACACTTACCCAAAAGCCGAAACGTATGGATAGCTTTTCGGCAGAGACTTGTAGATCCAAGCTTGATTCTAATTTTTCCAAGATCTAATCCACCAAAAATCAAAGGAATGATGAAAGCAAGATAGAGATTTGGTCACTAGAGTATTCGGCACAAGGTTTGGGGCGATAAAGAAAACGGCTCCAAGAGCAAAGGTTTTCGGCTTTTGAAGTCACGAATATTTGGTCCCCAACAATTGAGATGAAGGTGGGACAGCACAAGCAATGGAGAAAGAAGAGAATGATATTCGGTTTAAGGCTTTAGGAGAGAAGAAAAGAAAACACATAAGGAAGAGGCGAGGTTTAGAACAGAAAAAGTCAAGGAGAATTCGGCAGAGCACTATAGTTGTCGAAATAGCACAAAGGAAATTCCAATTGCCAAAATAGCATAGAGGGAATTTGGCACCCCCTATTTATACACAAAACCGAAACTCTGCCTACCCCCCCAAAGTCCCAATCAGCTCGAACTCTTCCCCATCTCATCTCCTCATTTTTCTCCTTGATAACTCCCTAATCCTTTTCCTAAATTTTCTCTTCTGATCATTCTCCTTAGAGTCCATCATCACACCACTTTCAACCTTCTAGAAGGCCAAAATTAAACTCCTAAAAAATACTAAGCTAGGATTCGAAACTAGGATCTTCTTGCTAGCCAATAACGCCACCTTCCTATACCCTAAGTGGCGTCACTTAGCCACTCCACCACAAGGCTCTTTGATGCCATTTTCCCCTATTTTTATTTAAAAGCCCAACTACTCACCGCCCTGGTTCCTTTAATAATTAATTAAAAATTCCTTCTACTTAAAGTTCGAACCCAGAACTTCTCCAACACCCCTAGACACTCCAAGTTTATTAAACCCTTAAAGCCAACATGTCATTTGTCATTTTCTTACTCAAAAAAAAAATTATGAGACCCAAAGCCCAAAGCCCGATTCATCTAGGCCCCAAATTCGAGGCGTTATAGCATAAAACTTTAAACATGTATTTACAATTATTTACACTTAATATTCATATTCCCTAGAACTTACTAAACAAAAGGGATGCTATCATTAAATTTGCAATCCTAGGTACATGCCAAAAACACAAAAGAAAACGTCACCAACATTGAGTACAGGATTCTTGAGGGATGCCAAGTCCGATTCTACTATTTATCTAACCTGCAACATGTAAATCAATATACCATTAATAGGTTTCATTTATTAGCTAAACATAAGAACAACCAATATTAATATGAAATTATAACTTAACCAAATAAAATTTCAGTTCTTTTGATAATTCAAGTAACCTTATCGCAAGATCTATTAGCATTGTGGCACCGGTGCCTAGCGGTAAACCGCAAAGGAGATTGTGCCCAGTGCTAGTCGAATTAACCGATAGTATTGAATGTGAGCCTAGCTCTTGTTGGATAAACCAACAATATTTGCACCCAGTGCTAGTCGGATATACAGACGATAGTAATTGTGAGCCCAGCTCTAGTTGTATGAACCAATGGTGTTTGCGCCCAGTGCTAGTCGGATAAACCGATGATTGCGTGCCCAGCTCTAGTCAGACAAGCTAACAAAGATTGCGCCCAGCGCTAGTCGAATAGATCGACAAAATCCATAGTGAGCCCAGCTCTAGTCGAATATATCAACGATTGTACAATTATTTACTTCCACAAATTCCTCATTCATTTTCCTTAACGTTAATTCGATAATATACATACATTTTATATCAAAAGCTAATTTAGCATTAATTAATTTAAATAGTAATTAGAAGATTAAGTTCGAGTCCACGAACTTACCCGTGCAGTGACAACCGGTATTCAACGACGTCTACTCAACTACTTTTCCCTTCTCGCGTTTAACAACAGAACCACTCGTTTCTTGCTCTAGATATAATGATATAACTTAATTAATTTAATTGGTTATCTTAAAACATTAGAAAGAAAATAATATAATTCACATTTAATAGCATTTTTCAAAACTAACCCAAGCTATGGCATTTATATAATTTAATCTAAATTCCTTAACCTTATCAATATATAGAATTTGTGCTAAAAGAGCTTGTGCTAAATTCGTACTAATTTTAAGTTGTCATTAAATAACCAAATATTTACTAACAACTCATAAATTTCATAATTACCACAATTAAATCTTTAGCCACAAAACCAACCAAATTACGTGGTCATCCAATCTAAAGCACATCATTCAACTTATAAACTCTTCTACTAACAACAAAAACATTCAAGCATCATTCATGGTACATCCAAAACTCTTAACAATGCCACAAAATATAACTAGTCCATTCAATGTTTATAATAATTTCCTCATTTCCCCGAATATATTTATATACATATCTATATAATTCCCAAACGGTCCTTATACTCTTGAAATTATCACTTAATACAATGCCATTTGGAATTTAACAGTAGCTACATCCCTAACAGTCAATTCCATTTAAACTCATCATACAACTACACCAAAATGACATTTGAAGTTAACATCCTTTCTTCATTTAATTATTTTTTCCAGCACACAAACTTACAAATAAAACAACCCTTGCATGCTAAAAATTCTCCCAACAACATCAAGCTCAATCTAAATATTCAATACATCACTAACTTAAAATTATGAAATTTTCCTTAACAATTTTTCCATAAAGAATCTATGCATAAAAGTTCATTAAATTCA
Organism: Gossypium rotundifolium; assembly: GCA_025506655.1. Taxonomy (NCBI): domain Eukaryota; kingdom Viridiplantae; phylum Streptophyta; class Magnoliopsida; order Malvales; family Malvaceae; genus Gossypium; species Gossypium rotundifolium. Next base: position 32,618,081 of record CP106733.1, on the reverse strand, counting down.
AAGAAAACTTAAACTTCATCTATGGCATTATCCACTACTTCCAAAATTTTTACATTTTAGCATATGGAATAGCTAAATTAATCTATTCCCAACTCAAAAATATAATCAAAATGAAAATCCTTTTGAGAAATACTTACATGCATTCAAGGTTAGTAATAAAAATAGCAAAACTTTTTCCCAAGCCTTCAATGGTTTTCGACAGCAATAAAGAAAGAAGAAAACATCCTTTTCCCCATTAACATTCTTTTCTTTATTTTATTTAATTTCCCTTCATTATCATTTTCCTTTGTTTTATTAATAAAATAATAACTATAATATAACTATCATATTATAAATGATGATATTCATACTTTTCACTATCAATAATTTATCAAATTTGTCTATTTATTTAATGAGTCCTTTACCTTATTTTCACCATGCAATTTAATAGACATTAAAATTTTTTGTCACATACTTGATTTGGTCCCCGTATTTTAGTTGAATATTAACTAATTTAAATTATATGTCTATCATTCAATTCACTTCTAAGGTAACTCTAAAATATTTAATAATAAAATAAATAATTAAATAATATAAGCCCTATTTACGAAAACGGAGTCTCGGAAGTATATTTTTTGACACCCCTGACTTTCAGGTCGTGACAAAAAATATAGTCGTTGCTTCTTCCTCAAAAGGAAAAGGAAAGTGCACTAAGAAAGGTAAGACTAAGGTCTCTGGGCCACCACAAGTGGAAAAGAAGAGAACCAGAAAGCCTAAAGACTTATCTAAGTCTAAATGCTTCTTCTGCAGCAAGAAAGGGCATTTCGAGGAAAACTGTAAAATTGGAAAGAATACCTAGCTACCAAAGGAAAAGGTATGGAACTCTTGGTGATAGAAACTTGTTTAGTGAAAGATTCAATAGACCACAAGGTCAATGATTCGAGAGCCATTAATCATGTTTGTGTTTCTCTATAGGGGTTCGAGGAGATGAAAGATCTTTGAGATAAGAGCTTATCATTGCAAACCAGGAACGAGGCAAGTGTGGCAGCTGAAGTAGTGGGAGATGTACATCGTTATTTTGATAATTTTAGGAAGATTATTTTAAAAGACTTTTTCTATGTAGCAAGTTTCAAAAGGAACTTAATTTCCATTGCATGTTTATATAAAGACGGCTTTAGCGTGACTTTTAATAATGGAATTGCAATATTTAGAAATCGCAATCTTATCTGTAATGGATGAATATCAAATAATATCTATTTTATCAAACCAAAAATGTACACACTGCTTGAGACTGAAATATCAAATAAAAGACTTAGATCTTCTTACTTTAATGATGCACCTTTGGCATTTGAGACTTGGTCATATTAACCGAGAAAGAATAACTAGAGTTGTGAAAGACAAAATCTGAAGTTCACTTAAATAAGTTGATCTTCTACAATGTGAATCTTGCTTGGAAGGTAAGATGACTAAGCGATCTTTTAATGCAAAAGGAATAGGGGCTAAAAAAGCCCTTAGAACTTGTGCACACTAACGTATGTGCCCCTATGAGCGCTAGTGTAAGAGGTGCTTAAGAGTAGTATGTAACCTTTATTGATGACTATTCCAGATATGGGTATGTATACCTAATGCATTGCAAGAGTGAAACCTTTGATAAATTCAAAGAGTTTCGTGTGGAAGTGGAGAAACAATTAGGTTTACCCATAAAGATACTTCGGTATGATCGAGGTGTGGAATATTTATCTAATGAGTTCTTAGGGTACCTCACAGAGAATGGCGTGGCAGAGAGAAGAAATCAAATGTTGTTAGACATGGTACGTTCAATGTTAAGTTATTTGAAGCTGCCAATCTCTTTTTGGGGATACGCTGTACAAATGGCTTGCTATATTCTGAATGATGTGCCAACTAAGGCAACATCGAAAACCCTATAAGAATTTTGGCATGGTAGGAAACTAAATCTTAATCATTTTAGGATTTGGGGATGCGCAACCCACATATTGGATAAAGATGCGAGGAAGTTGGACTCACGAAAAAATTGTGAATGTTTTAGGATATCCAAAGAAAAACAAAGGGTGGTTTTTTTTTATAACCCGAAAGAGCAAATTGTTATAGTCTCAACTCATGCTACTTTCCTTTAAGAAAGTTACATGAATGACTTCAAACCTCGAAGTAAAGGTACTTGAGGAGATTTCAGGAAATATACAAAACACTATGAAAATGATTCTAGAACCATCTCCTAATAGTAGTCCTGTAAACGATCATTAGCATAGGGAGCCTCATCGCAGTGGGAGGGTCTCTCATAAGCATGAGTTCTTCCAATCTGGCGGAAGTGTTTTTAACACTGAGTTTGTCAAACATGAAGATGATGACCCACTCACGTATGATGAAGCGGTGCAGAGTGCTGATTCTAAGCTCTGGAAAAAACTATTAAAGTTGAGATGCAATCTATGTATTCCAACTCAGTGTGAGAACTTATAGACTTATCGGAAGGGATAAAGCCCATAGGGTGTAAGTGGATCTACAAGAGGAAAAGAAATGCGAACAGAAAAGTGGAAACTTATAAGGTCAGACTTGTAGCAAAAGGTTATACTAAAAAAGAATGTATTAATTACGAAAAAACTTTCTCTCTGGCTACCATGCTCAAATCAATCCGCATATTACTATCCATTGTGGTGACTCTTGATTATGAGATCTAGCAAATAGATGTCAAGACATTATTTTTGAACTACTATCTTGAAGAGAGCATTTACATGATGCAACCTACCAAATATATAGCTGAAGGGAACGAGCACAAAGTTTGCAAAATGCTTAGATCCTATGGACTTAAGCAAGTGTCCCACTCATGGAATCAAATATTCGATCAAGCAATCAAAACTTTTGGATTTGAGCAAAACGTAGATGAACCTTGTGTTTATAAATGTCTAAGGGACGGAAAGATGGTCTTTCTCTTTCTATATGTCAATGATATTTTACTCATTGGAAAGGATGTAGGGACATTCTCATTAGTTAAAATGTGGTTAACCCAATATTTTAGCATGAATGACTTGGAAGAAACTAATTTCTTTCTAGGTATTCAAATCCTGAGGGATCAAAAGAACAAAGTGATAGCATTATCTTAAGTTTCATACATAGACAAGATATTGGAGCGTTATGCAATGATCAATTCGAAGAAGGGAAATCAACCCTCCGTATTGAGATTTCATCTCTCTTTATAGGATTGTCTTAAGACAGCGAAAGAAAAAGAGAACATGAGAAATGTTCTTTATGCTTCGGTAGTTAGAAGTCTTATGTATGCTATACTATGCATATGCCCAGATATATATTTTGAAGTGGGATTGGTGAGTCAATATCAGACGAATCCAAGACCAAGACATTGACAAGAATTTAAGCATATACACAAGTATTTATGGAGAATGAGGGATTATATGCTTGTTTATTACGGAGGACATCTTACTCCTATCGGATATAATGGTTTTACTTCCAAACGTGTCAGGATTCGAGAAAGTCGACATCAAGCTGTGTTTTTATCCTAGATGGTAGGTCTATAGTGTGAATAAGTGTTAAGTAGGGTTACACTGCTAACTTCACTATAGAGGGTTGAATAGGAGGTATGAAAGAAGCTATGGCACTGTAAAAGTACGGATATAACCAAACCCAAAAAAACCACATAAGGACAAAAACACGTAAGGGAGACAGTAGTGTTTGACGGAATGGTAGACATAGTAAAAAATTGCATATGAGGACAACCCCCGGAGATTTGTTTAGTCGTGAATCTTATAGCTAAAGAGATTTTTAGGAAATATATGAAGGGGCACAAGAATACAAAACATGACTCATTTACTTTACTATGAGAAGTGGGAGATTTTGGATCTGATGCCCTAAGTGTAGTATTTTCGTCAATATACACTTGTAATTTTTTCGAATAGATTGGTTAAAAAAAAATGCATTGATTACGATTAATATACTTTGTATTATTTTCCTCAAAATGGTTTTTGCATGCAAAGTAAAATGGAAGCAAATGTTGCTCATTGGTTGTCTAATGTTTAACTAATACTAAGTGATATTACGTGGTCGGATCATAATATGGAAAGATAGCTTGTATTAGTAGACAAACCTAAACATGTCCTTAGTCTAATAAAAAATGAGCAAACCAATTGAAAGACTAATATGTTGTCTACCAAGTCTAATTGGAGAGATGCCTTGTTTTGGGTATCGGAGCGAATGACTCCCAGAAGATAGAGACATAGATGTAACTAACAGGATTGACAGTACATCGGACAAGACTCAAGTAGAATAGATCTTAAATATTTTTATGGATTTATTCACTTGTGATGTTCATAGTGTGACATACTAAATCTTGAATGAATGGCGGACTATGTACGCGTGGTTCGTACACATTGATGTAAGTAAAAATGATCGTGTCCGTCGAGTCTTAAAAATTTATAAAAAAGAATGATCGAACCTGGAAACTAACTAAGACAACGATGGAGGCAAGTGCACCTATCGAACAGTAGTATAGCTAGCAGCAAGACCGGATTGTCGAACGCAAAGGAACCAAAAGTACTAATATTAACTCTTTTTCTATTATTTAGCCTAAGAATTGAGTGGATTTTTATCTAATCTAAAATTAACTAATTAACTAAACTAAAGATTCTAAGACAAAGAAGAAATTGGGGAAGGACTTGAAAGGAAAACCGATTGATTTAGACAATACCTGAGGAAGAATCCACCTAGACTTCACTTGTTATCTAACTCAAAACCAAACGATTTTTTCATTTGACTTGATCCGTAGGATTCCCTAATTTATATTAATACCTCTCTTCAAGGCTACTAACGTCTAACCCTAGGTTGATTAATTGACATCTCTTTCTAATTAAAACCCCTAGAATTGCATTAACTCAATCTATGGACTCCCATATTAGGTTTGACCCTAATCTGGCAGATTTTTGTCACCCTATCTCTAGGCGCGCGAGCAACTCCGCTTAACTATGCTAGATCTACTCTTAGACAGGGTCTCTTCCTCCTTTGCCTAAGCACATCACACTTGAATCAATATCCCGAAAATACCAAAATAAGAATTAAGATCACATAGTTAAGAACAAATCAAGTATTTATCATACAACTCAAATAACAATAGCAAGATCCATCTCAGGTTTCATCCCCCTCAAGTATTTGAGGGTTTAGTTCATAATTATAAAAGAAAACATCTTAGAAGAAAAGATAAAACAAAACATAAGAAATCCCTAAAACCCCCTGAAGGAATTGAAGGAGAGATCCTCCGTCTTGAGTATGATTCTGGCTTCTTGAGATGAGTCAACTGTCTTTTTTCAAGTAAATCCCTGAAATTAACTCTTCTAGCTCTGCTCTTTGGCCTAGCTGAACGTCCCTTTAAAGGTTGGCCTCTAGGGTCTTTATATAGGCTTTTGGAATATGTTTCTTTACTTCTAAGTACCCTAATCCAAATAGAATTCTTATTTCTTATGACAGAGACACGCCCATGACACCCGCCCGTGTAAATCGTGGCCAGGCCGTGGTCAATCCTATTGACGAGGATCAGCCATGTATTTCAGGGTCCAGGCCGTGGTCGAATTTTCTCACGAGGCACGGCTGTGTGGTCTTGTGCCCAGGCTGTGTGGATTTCATACTTTGGCCCATTTTCGGCCCGTTTCTCATTCTTTTCATCCTTCGATGCTCTACTGAGTATAAAACATGAAAACAAAGGATTAGGAGCACCTATTTCCATAATTAAAGGGAAAATCATCCAAAAACATGCTAAAGGTGGGATTAAACTATGTTACTATTTCGGTTTATCAAATACCCCTACACTTAAGCTTTTGCTTGTCCTCAAGCAAAATTCTCAACTCATAATTAAAACGAACTTCCTCAATTCATAATATTCATCAACAATGCCTCATCATAATTCATAGATAATTTATATAGGGATGATTCAACTTAAAGAGTCCTAAATATTCAAACAATCAAAATCTTGAGTTTGTTGCAAAAAAAACATAGGTGTTCCCCTTTTCCTAAATAATCACCTTTAATTCAAAATCAACAAAAGTTGACATCCTCACAAAAGATTCACTCAAATAACTCAAGGTGTTTAAGGTTCAAAAATTAAGCTCTCAAAAGTTGAACGTGAAAAGTTATTACCATAGGCTTGCTTGAAAATCAAATCTCCACCACTGTAAAATGAGATGATACACAAATCAAAAGGTCTTTAAAAAAGGGTTGTAACGGGGATTAGGTTAAAGGTGTGGATAAAGGTGTGGATAAAGGCTGAATTAGAGGGGTTAGAATCGAGATTGAATTGACAAATTACCTAACTAGAAAAAATGACTAATAACCTAAATAATTACATCTATTGAAAACTTAATAATACGAGCTTTTTCTTCAAGATGTTAAAATTAAATGTATAGGCTCACTTAATCACATAACTAATAATGAATATACTTTGAATTTTTGATTGATTTTGATTTTTTTTAAGAACAAATCAATATACAATAGAACTTTAACAACTGAAATAATCTAATTAGGCAACTAATAAAAAAAATCTCGATAGAAGGGTAATCAAAAGGAATGGTGATAACAAATACGAGATGGGTTTTGGGTTAATATTAGTGGGTTGAGTTTATAAAAAGGGTTGTTAGGATCAAAGAGGTTCACTAGGGGTCAATTATGAGGGTAGGCTTTTAGTGGAGTAAGTGGGTTAAATCCTAAGTGCCTTAATCATCTCTGTATATCAATCAATAGTGTGGTCTTGACATGTATAATCGAAGCAAGTTCTAGAATAACAAATCAATGTTGACACACTCATAATCAATAAAGTGAGCACGAAAAGAATGTATGCTCTAAAAGCTCAAAATCTCACAAAAATTATGGGTATTTTGATGTCAACCTCGTAAATTTCAAACTTCAAGGTAATAATTTAGATTCAGGTAGACAACCTAACAAAATTTTAATTTTTGAAAATAGACTCATCATGCTTGATTCTCTAGTATATTAAAGTTTAAATCATCATTGCATAATTATCAATGACTTAATCTAAAACATATCAATAAAAATCATGAACCAACAGGAATTTCATTTTAATTAGTGATATGAGAAAATTACTTTAAGACAGAATATCATTCAAGGATTTGAGAATAATGTAAAAAGTTACGCATTTTTTCTAATAAACTTTTACCCCCCACACTTAAGATGTACATTACCCTTAATGTACAAAGATAGATAACAATTATAAAATAAGAAAATCAAAAGAGAGGGAGAGATGTGAAACTTCCTTAATTTTTTGATAAGATCCTTGGATTGGAAGTGTGGAAACTTAAACAAAAGTGAATGTGGTGGTGAAAATGATGTTTTCCCTTCTTGGAGTGGCACATTGAACCTTTAAACTGTGAATTCATCAGTTAAATTTTTAGGGGGTACTAATTAATTGATGATGTTAGGGATATTCGATGGTTAGATAGCTAGTTATAAAAGATAAAAAATTGTAATAATAAGATTTTGAAACAAAATAATAAAAAGCTTAAATAGATAAGTGAAATAAAGTAAAGTGAAAAGTAAAAATAAAAATATCATAATAATAAAGGCCTCAAAAGTCCTCTCAAATCAATTTGGATCGATTCAAGGGAGGTGAGGGGTGATATGTGGAGGTGATAACAGATCTGCTGAAGGGTTGCTTCAATGCCATCGAATCTTCGAGTGGTGTCATTGAATTGTTGGGTGCAATATTCTCGAACTGAGTGAGCTGTCGAGAAATGTCCGAAAGTGATGGAGCCGTATGAGAAGTGCGATGGCTCGGTGGTGGCTTCTTATGTGGGTGTGGGACATCATCAGTAATGTCCTCGGGATCCTCCCCCTTAGTAGTAGTAGCTAGTCGATACTGGGGAAGATCGGTCCCACGTCGTTGTTGGATTATCCTCATATGTAGCATTATCTGGATGCCCTATGGGGACATCTGTCCTATCAGTGTCAGTGAGGAGACCTGAGTGGCGTTGGTGAGGAGCCCAAAATGTCGAGCCAATTGGGTGATATATCAACCCACAGATATAACCCCCTCTTGTGTTGCTCTATTTGGTGTTGGATGGCACGGACTATAAAATATGCTAGGTCAAAAACTTGGTCATTTGCCATACACCATGGGAAATAAGCGTCGTGAGTGTTCACGACTCCGGTGCTCTCGCACCTTCCTGTCAATATGTGGGTTAGAATGGCATGTAAGTATCGTAGAGATGGGGCGAGAGCTCTTGCTTTCAAGTGGTTAGGGTCGTATGAGTTTGAATTGGGGGTTATGTTGTACCAGCATCTCGTTGGAGTGTTGTGAAGGTGGTGGTAAAGCTCTGAGAGGTCATGTTCTTCCATAAATTCCTCGTTTTAGAGTCCCAGAGCGACTCTGAATTGTGGTACATTCATTTCTCTCACGATTCTTCCTAGACGAAACTGGATTGTACTGGGGTCATCCTAGTTTGTCATTACTATCTAGAGGTGGAACGTGGAGCATAATTCTAGAGTGAGCTCCAAACAGGTGGGCTCGATGATTGTGAACAATTGGTCCCATGTATCCGTGGTTAAGAAAGCTCGTACATCGTCAGCTAGTCAGACCTGCTCTAGAGCGGCCAATCAATGTACCTCCCTGTGACGAGGGGTCGTGCGTGGAGTATCCTGTAGAGGTCGTCCTGGGATCCTCGCGGGAATTGCAAGAATGGGTGTTGTATTTCAGCGGATGCGCTGGCCGATGACGAGCCAGGTCCCTTTTGTTTTTTTAAAACTAGGGACCGCAGTTTTCTTTCCTCGGGACGATGACATTGTAGTCCTGAAAATATCAAATAATTGATGATTCAAGTAATGTTTCCTACCAAGATATATCAAGGCTTCGATCCATATCCAAAATACACAAACTAAACTCATAATAAGATAGTTCAACTATATTTTAGCATGAGCAAGAACTTGACAACGAATGGTTCCATCTAATTCTAAACATTATTATTTAAATAAAAATTAAATGACTAAATTAATTTAATAGTGATAAATTAGTAAGAAAAAACTAGTATTAACTAAAGAATAGACTTTAACTAAATAAAATTCGAATTATAAAATAGTTAAATAGAGGAAAAATGTAATAATGAGAGGTGACCAGTAGTGTTTTTAGAGAGTGGTGGTGTGGTTGGGCATGGTATGGGAGTGTGCTGCAAATAATCTAGAAAACACAGCGGTGGAACAGCGTTGGGTGGGCGTGTAATACAAATAATCGGGGAAACATGATGGTGGAACAGCGTTGGACGGGCGTGTACTCTCTTGGCACAAGCGTGGACTGGTTTTTGATGTGTATTTGAAAGAGGGAGAGAGATAAAGGCTGGGGGAAGTCAAGGGTTTAAGTTTCTTTGATTTGATGGTAGCCAGAGTGGGGTAGAGGATTTTGAGGGAAACTACTAGGGTTGGGAGTTTGGGGAGACAGAGGTTATGTTCTTTAAATAGGGAAGGGGACACGGGCAAGTACGACGCACGGTCTCGAGTACGCCTATAACTCAGTGTCATCCACGGTCTCGAGGCACGGGCATTTTAATTGCCCTTGTCGTTTACTCAGGATCGACCACGGGTTGGAGGAACGGGCATGTATCAAGCCCGTGTCCTTTAATCAATTTTGTCCATGGTCAAGTCACACGGCCGTGCTGTTTAGTCGGAGCCTGTAGCTTGGAAAAATTATTGTCCTATTTCTACACCCCCTTTTCCACGCCCATGTGCTAGTTGTGGTATTCACACGGCCACGGCCATGCCCGTGTGCAATGCCGTGTGGTAGAGAAACCTGTAGTTTAGGTGTTAAAAATATATTATTAGTAAAGTTAGTGCTCGGGTTGCCTCCCGAGAAGCGCTCGTTTAGAGTCTTAAGCTAGACTTCCCTATTTTCATTTCTATATGGAGGTTCACGGAGCCGAAGCTCCTCTCTTATATCCCAAAAATCATTTCCAGTATAAATTTTCAGTCGCTGACCATTTACCTTGAATGTACCACGAGTTTGATGGGTTACCTCGATTGTGCCATAGGGAAAGATAGTTTTATCATGAATGGACCTAACTATCTCGATTTAAGCTTTCCAGGGAATAATTTTAATCTTGAGTTGTACAATAGGACCAAGTCGCCTACTTCGAATTGCTTTGATTGCTTTAAATGAGCATCATGACGTCGCTTGGTTGCCTCTTTATATATATGTGAGTTCTCATAGGCATTAGCTCGCCATTCATCTAACTCGTTCAACTGCATCATCCTCTTCTCACCCACAGGTTTAAGATCGTAATTTAGGAATTTTATGGCCCAGAAAGCTTTGTGCTCTAACTCAAATGGTAGATGACAGCTTTTCCCATAGACGAGTTTGTATACAGATGTTCCTATGGGGGTTTTAAATGCCGTTCTATATGCCCACAAAGCATCGTCTACTTTAACTGACCAATCTTTCCTGTTTGCTTCAACTGTTTTCTCTAGGATGCACTTAAGTTCTCAATTTGCTACTTCCACTTGTCCGTTGGTTTGAGGATGATAAAGGGTAGCTGTCCTATGGTGTACTCCATATTTCTTTAGAACTTTATCAAATTGAGTATTACAAAAGTGAGTGCCCCTATCACTAATAATTGCTCTAGGTGTTCCAAATCGAGAGAAGAGTTTCTTCAAAAATTTTCCTACTACTCTAGCATCGTTAGTAGGTAAGGCTTAGGCTTCCACCCATTTTGACACATAATCAACTGCTACTAAAATGTATTTATTTTCGAATGAACTATGTCGAAACCATTTTTTTATCGAGTTTTTAAAAAACGGGGATTGACTTTAAAATATGGAAATGGAGTTGCCACCGATCTTTTATTGAAGATGTGATCGGATCACCTCGAGATGTATTATTTTAATAAAACATTTTTATTAAAACAATAATTTTGGTCTACGAAATCTAAGAAAACAGGTTCGGGAGTCGGTTACGTACGAGGAAGGATTAGCACCCCCGCAACGCCCAAAATTGGTACCAAATTGATTAATTAATGTCCTGACGTCAAAATTTTGAAAAGATTCTAGATTATGATCCATTTGCTTAAGGTATATTTGAACAGCATCATATTGGATGCCGAAAGTTCTTATTTCGAAGAAATAAAATGTCGTGCTCAGTAAGTTAGGACACAACATTTTATATTCTCAAAATTAGATTTATCCTTCGACATTCAATACTCATTCATTTAAAATTAAGAAGGATATTCCACTATTAGGGTCAAATGAAAGATCGAAACCTAGTAAGTTAGGGTACTATTTCTCAAAATTCCCAAATACGAAATATTGCCTTTGTTCTTTTAAAAACCTTATCTCGAGATAATAAAATATCACACCCAGTAAGTTAGGGTGCAATACCTCAAAAATTCCAAGAATAAGTTTTATTTGAAATATCATGTATTTTGATTTAAAAGAGAAAGGATACTCGATCGTTAGGTTTTAAACGAGGAGGATCGGAACTCAGTAAGTTAGAGCACGATTCCTCCCGAAACCTTTAACACGAGCCTTGCGTTATGAGTTTGAAACCAAAATGACATTAAAACACTACATTTTTTATAAGATACGATGGAATATTAATTCACCAAGCAATATATTAACTCATACATCCAACATTATAACAATGAATCACAAATAAATAACAGTCTCAAATCAACAAATTACAATTTATATGCTAGCATTAATCATATAACGAAATTAACAATTGAATAATAGATCAAAATAGCACATAACTAATTAAGAAATGAACTAAAATCCATCAATAAATAAATTTAAACAAATTGATGTAAAAAAATATTAGTATGAAATTAATAATATATCTGAGATAAAAGGTTTGAAATCAAATATCCATATAATAGAATAGAAAATATACAAGATATATGAAAGTTAAAATCAATTAAAACATTATGAAATTAATAAAAGAGTTCAAAATAATTTGTTGAAGTAATTTCTACAAATAAATGATGAATGAATTTTATACACTAAAAAAACTTAATTAAAATAATAGTAAAATTAACAGACTGTTTTATAAAAATTTAAGCAGAATCAAAGACTATACTGAAATACACTTAAGTAGTTAGGGATTGATCTAGCAAATATCTCTAAGGCTCAAAACGCAATACACAGACATGATTAAAACGAATTAATGCGCACATTACAGGGACTAATTAAGAAATAAAAGAAAACACGCAGTAAATCTGATTGAATAGCCATCTAAAAATAGCGGGACTAGATACACAAATATCCCACTATCATAAAAACACGCGGATCTTAATCCTATACGAATCGAGCCATCGGGTCAGACCATACGGCATCGTTTTAGAGCTAGGCCCTAAACGGTGTCGTTTCTTATGCCTTAATAAAATCCCAAACTAAACTTAATCCCTATTTTTCTAACTAATCAATCAAAATCCTAAACACTCTCCTAACCTCCTCTCTTTTTCTCAGCTGTAGAGAAAAATACTCTCTCATTCATCACCCCATCGCCATCGGGATCGGCGACGAGCAATGCGAATGGAAGCGGTGCACGCATGAGAAAACCCACCTCTCATTCACCACCAAATCGCTATCATGCTCAGAGAAAGGCGGTGTATGAGTACGCCGATTCATTTCGAAGATATCAATTTTGAAAACCGCACTCACTCACCTGCATCTAACTCTAATTGCGACGGAGAAGATGCGGATCGAGTGTTCGGCCCAGGTAAACTTGCTTTCCTCTCTTCTCTTTGTTGTATATATAAAAAAATTATAGAAAAATGGATTCAAAGAATAATAAAAAAATGGAATAAAAAAAACAAACTTTTTCTCTGCTATTGCTTTTTGTATTGCTCTGTTATGCGTCTGTAAAAAGACAGTGGTTGTGGCTCGGCCCTTTTTATAGCCAATCCGAAAAAATAAAAAAATACAAGCTTTTTTTCTTTTATTCCTTTTTATTCTCTATTTGCTGTTGTTTTCGTCGTTTTTTTCATTCGTTTGTAGGTACAGACGTGGCCAAGGTCCAAAGGTCGTACGACTCGGATGCGTTGAAGGCAGTACGTACTCGCGCGGGTGAAGGCCTTCGCGTGGGTGGAGCGCATTGTGGCAAGCGTAGGTGGAACGCGTGGCGCGAGCGAGACACGAACGGTCGTGCGCGTGAAGGCACACAGTAGTCAAAGAGTCATGCTTGGGGGCACGCGGTAGCCCAAGGGTCGCGCGTGGGGAGTGGCTGCTGAGAAGGCTCCAGAAGTTTCTGGAATTCAACTCTGTTTGGGCCAGTCGGGCCATAGCTTAAAATTGGGCCAATTGTATTTGGGTCTAATATCTGATTTGGGTTTTTAATTGGGTAGTGTTTTAGGCATTTGGGTTTTAAGTCTGGGTTTGTAAAGAGACTGTATTGGACTGTTATTTCTGTTTGATTTATTTTTGGTTTTTAATTATAAAATGGGCCGGGGCAAATTTTGGGCCCTACAGCTGCCCCTCTTTGCTCATTGTCGTGTAACGAGAATCTAGCAAAGACTTTAAAAGGGCCAAAGTTATCCGGTCTTGTCGAATCTTAACTTCATTCGGTGCTTTTCTTCCTTGAGTGGCTTTGTTCCATCCCACTGCATCTTCAAGGGCATGAAAACTAACGCTTCGATCCAATTCGATGTAATTTCCTGGAGAAGAGATTTGTAGCTTCGATCTACTCCGTTGGAACTTCATGGTGATAAGAATTTAGAGAGAAGAGATTTGTAACTTCAATCTTCTTTGCTGAAACTTTGAAGGAATACTGATTGATCCTCATTGTAAACTCAGGGAGGAAGGATTTGTAGCCTCAACCTACTCCACTGGAACTTTGAAGAGATAGAAATTCAGGGAGAAGAGATTTGTAACTTCGATCTTCTCTGTTGAAACTTCAAAGGAATACTGACTGATCCTCATTGTAAACTTAGGGAGGAGGGATTTGTAGCCTTAACCTACTCCACTGGAACTTCGAGGAGATAGAAATTGTTTGGCTTCGATCTATTCCTGCAACTTCAGGATTGCCAGATCTGCTATCTTCGATCCACTTCGTTCAGGAAGGTAGGATCTTCGAATTCACTGATGTTGTGACAACGTCCTTTAGCGGACCTGTGCTGTAAAATCGGTTACATGCTTATGCTTATGGTTAGAATGCCATGATCAGAATGGATCTAATGCTCCTAACTAAATGTAATGTAGATGACATATACATGAATGCAGAATGTCATGAGAATGGCCTTTTTACAAGGATTAGGATGCAATGATTAGAATGGATCAAATGCTCCTAAATATGTTTTTCATGAATACAGAATTTCGAGAGGATGATCCTTTTCAAATGTTTTAAAGGCACCATTGCTCGCATCGTGTTGCCCTTGTTTGGCCGGTAATTTGACCCCAAAACTCTAAGGAATCACTACTTTGCTCAACTAATTTGCCCCTATTGTAATTCATACCCCGAAGGCATAGGATTTGTATTATTACACCGCCGCTTGTCGTGTCTTCAATATATAGGATTCAAAATAATCAGTTACACCATTCTCTAAGTGCCTGGCCTGAACACAGAATTTCATTTTTGAGAACAATCTCCTTCTTATTGATTGTTTGTTAAAGCCTCACCTCTACCGTGGTACTTTAAAAACGGAGAGGTCATCACTATATAAAGACCCTCTTCCCCGATATTATCAATCCCTTGGACCTGGTGAGTTCTACACAATAGTCCTGTTTTGGGCTCCTATATTATTTAGAAACTTCTGGAGTAATATGCGAAACTTCTTTTATAAAAACATTACTAGTTCATCCATTATTATTTCAATGTGACATGCTTTCATAGAGGTAATATCAATAGATGAAAATAAAATTTGTGTGAAGTAAAACATAGGATTAACAAAAGAAATTAATCAAAAATGTACATCTTGAGAAGAACAAAGTATTCAAAGATAGTGGATAAAAACGCATATTATGCGGCCTCTAGATATCACAGCCTGAGCTTCTCTGCCCCAGTGTCTAGAAGACTATTTTGAGTTCGATATGTGTTTGGGAGATCTTGAGCACTTTATCGATGCACCAAGACGCAACATTCCCCCTCATTGTTATTCAAGTATTGCAGGATCACCATATGTCATAATTTGAGCCACCCTTTTCGGGTTTTCAACTCAAACCCCCTTTGGTCTCAAAGTGCCCTTTGCGGGTTTTCGCCTTGGCCTCTCTGTTTTTTTTTTATTTGAAAGTCTCAAAGCGCCCTTTGCGGGTTTTCACTTTGGCCTCCTTTCCTCTTTAAGAATAGTATTTCTTGACTGAATCCGAGTTTATAGGATTGGGCAAGCTTTTCGCATCCATCTCGACCAGGATCAGTGCTCCTCCGGAAAAGCCTTTTTCACCACATAAGGTCCTTCCCAATTTGGCAGCCACTTCCCTCTGTAATCCTTTTGTATAGGGAAGATCTTTTTCAAAACTAGGTCTCCCTCGTGGAATTCTCTTGGATGAACCTTTTTGTCATAAGCCCGCATCATTCTCTTTTGGTACATCTGACTGTGACGGATAGCCATTAGCCTTTTTTCTTCGATCAAGTTCAACTGATCGTATCTAGACTGAATCCAATCTGCTTCATCTAACTTTAATTCTGACAAGACTCGAAGGGATGAAATTTCAACTTCGATGGGTAATACTTCCTCCATTTCGTAAACTAATGAGAAAGGAGTTGCCCCGGTAGAGGTCCTGACTGATGTTCGATAAGCATAGAGAGCGAATGGTAGCTTCTTGTGCCAATCTTTATAAGTTTTAGCCATTTCCCCTACAATCTTCTTAATGTTTTTATTAGCTGCTTCCACTGCACCATTCATTTTCGGGCTATACGGTGACGAATTGTGGTGCCTGATCCTGAATTGACTGCAGACCTCCACAATCGTGCTGTTATTCAAGTTTAACGCATTGTCTGATATGATTCTTTTTGGCATTCCATATCGGCATATGATTTCCTTTTTTACGAACCTGCTGACTGTCGACTTGGTAACACTGGCATATAAAGTAGCCTCTACCCATTTGGTAAAGTACTTGATAACCCCAAAGATGAACCGATGCCCGTTTAAAGCTTTCAGAGAGATCGGTCCAATAACGTCCATGCCCCACATAGAGAAAGGCTATGGGGAAGTCATAGCATGCAAAGGTGAAGGAGGCACATGAACTTTGTCTCCATATATCTGGCATTTGTATCATGTTTTAGCATACTTGATGCAATCTCCTTCCATGGTAGACTAATAATATCTGAATCTCATGATTTGTCTAGCCATTGTGAAACCGTTAGCATGCGTTCTGTAAACACCTTCGTTGACTTCCTCTAGAATTTTCTTAGCCTCAACAGCGTCGACACATCTCAACAATACCTGATCCTTTCTTATTTTGTATAGGACTTCCCCGTCTAAGACATAATCACAGGCTAGCCTTCTCAATGTCCTCTTTTCATTCTCAGTTGCTTGTTCAGGATATTCGCGAATTCTCACATATCGCAATATATCATGATACCAGGGGTGATCATCCCCCTCTTCCTCTTCCACAATGTAACAATAAGCTGGGGCCTCGTAAATACTCATTTGAATGGGCCTTGCATCTTCCTGTCTATTTACTTTAATCAGGGAAGCTAAAATGGCCAAAGCGTCTGCCATCTGGTTTTCTTCCCGTGGGAGATAATTAAAGGTAATATCATTAAACTCCTCAATTAACCTCATAATTATCCTTCGGTAATTGATCAATTTGAGGTCTCTTATCTCCCATTCGCCTTTCAGCTGGTAGATCACTAGTGCAGAATCTCCATATACTTCCAGTGTTCTAATCTTGTATTCCATGGCAGCACGAAGTCCCATGATACATGCTTCATATTTTGCCATATTATTTGTACAATCAAAATCCAACTTGCGTGTGAACGGATAGTGATCTCTATTTGGGGAGACCAAGACTGCCCCAATCCCATTTCCTATAGCATTTGATGCTCCGTCGAAGTGTAATTTCCAACAATAATCTTCTGCAGTATTTTTTTCAATAGCTGTCACATACATTAAATCTTCATTGGTGAAATCAAAACTTAATGGCTCATAATCTTCTAAGGCTCTGCTAGCTAGGAAGTCGGCTATTGTGCTCCCTTTCACAGCTTTCTGACTTACATAGACGATATCAAATTCAGAGAGTAGGATCTGCCATCTAGCCATCCTTTCATTAAAAGCAGTTGACTCCATCATGTACTTTAGAGGATCCAATTTCGAGATTAACCAAGTTGTGTGATACAACATATATTGCCTCAATCTCCGAGTCATCCAAAACAACGCACAGCACAATTTTTCCATTGGCGTATATCTCATTTCACACTCAGTGAATTTCTTGCTGAGGTAATATATCACCTTTTCCTTTCTCCCCGAGTTATCATGTTGACCCAATACACATCCCATAGAGTGGTCGAACACCGTCAGATATAGGATTAATGGCCTATCTAGGCATAGAGGTGACAATACCGGTGAATTTGTCAAGTATTGTTTGACCTTATCAAAAGCTTTCTGGCATTTATCATCCCACACACCTGGATTATATTTCTTCAGAAGATGAAATATAGGATCGTACTTTTCGGTTAACTGTGAAATAAATCGAGCAATATAATTTAACCTCCCAAGGAAACCTCGAACCTCCTTTTGAGTGCATGGTGGAGTAATTCTTGTATAGCCCTAACCTTATCTGAGTCAATCTCTATTCCCTTTTCGATGACTATGAAGCCTAGTAGTTTACCCGATCTAGCTCCAACAATACATTTCGTTGGATTGAGTTTCAACTGGAATTTCTTCAGTCTCGAAAATAATTTTCTCAAAACTTGGATATGTTCCTCTTCTATTCTAGACTTCGCAATCATGTCATCTACATAAACCTCAATTTCTTTATGCATCATATCATGGAAGTTACCATAGCTCTTTGATATGTAGCTCCTGCGTTTTTCAACTCGAATAACATTACTTTGTAACAGAACGTACCCCACAACGTTATGAAGGTAGTTTTTCCCATATCTTCAGGATGCATCTTTATTTGATTGTACCCCGAGAATCCGTCCATAAATGAAAATAACGAGTAGCCTACTGTGTTGTCTACCAGAGTATTAAAATGAGGTAAAGGAAAATTATCCTTTGGGCTAGCCTTATTTAGGTCTCTATAATCCACACACATTCATACCTTTCCATCCTTTTTAGGGACCGGGACTATGTTGGCTACCCATTCCAAATATTTGATCTCCTGTAGAAATCCGGCATCGAACTACTTTTTGACTTCCTCTTTTATTTTTAGCACGATATCTGGTCTCATCCTTCGGAGTTTCCAATGAGCTGGCCTGCAATCCCCTTTTATGGGCAGGAGGTGTACTACAATGTCAGTGCTTAAACTGGGCATGTCCCTGTATGACCATGCGAAGACATCTTTGAATTCTTGTAGCAGTTTGCTAAGATCTCATCATGTTTCCCCAGTTATGCGCATTCCAATTCTTACTACTTTCCTTTCCTCCAACGTCACAGCCTCTACTGTTTCCTCGTCAGGTAGAATTTGTTTCTCCTCCTGTTCTACCATTCTTAATAAGTCCAGGGATAAATCACTGTCTATATCATCTTCAAAATCCTGCGATCCTTCTAAACACATGTCCCACTCAAAAGGACATTCCGAGCCCGTGGCAGCGTTGCTCACGTCATTGATATCTGAAGGCCTGTTGTAATTCAAGAATATGGAAAGAATGAATGAATTTACAAATGGTTATTTGAATGTACAATGGTTATGAAAGAATGATCTGAAGGAAACACAAAATAAAGGTGTGCTTCAAATGATAGCAAGATGTATTTCATTAATATAATAATGTTTGAACATGAGCCTATTTCACAAAAGAAATCTTATCCCTTCTAGGCTTAAAGTAATAAGTGCATTTTGAACATTATTCTGAATAAGTTCTAAACACTACAGGAATCTCCTCTGCAGTCTAGTTGTCCAAAATGCTCCCTGGTTCGTAGGGTCGAATATCTGATAATGTTCCCTCTTCAACTGCCCCCTCGGATATGGCATTGATCCAGACCTTTCCAACCATTGCTACAATGTCTTTTCTTTTTGGAGCGCTGGGCTCAGCATGAATTACCCCTTCTAACACAAAGGTTTCGAATATATGTGGAATTATCATAGGTTCCCACTTAACTTCTTCACCACTCAGACGAGCGCGTCTTCTTTCTTGTCTCTTTTCCAGGTGTTTCCTTTTTTGTTTTGCATCTGGCCTAAATCTTAAGCCAAAGCGATCTTGTTTTTCTCTCAATGTCGGGACTGCAACTCTCCCTTGAAGATACTTTCCTAATCCTCTTCCTAGTAAAGCTCATTTCCTCACGATCATTTTCAATCCCATTCTTGTAGTCTTGGAGATCTTTGGTATCGGGATTCTGTTTCCTTCTGAGACAAAAGTTGCACTTACGAACTCGAGAGACTTGAAAGAATATTCAGTTGTTTCATCATTTATCTCTAAGTATGGCATCTCACTAGTCACAGCCGCAATAATGTCCTCCTCAGCCTTTATCTTTATCAACTGGCCATCCGCTATCAACTTTACTTTCTGGTGCAATGATGAGGGCACTGCCCCTGACACATGTATCCACGGCCTTCCTAATAAGTAGTTATAAGAAGGCTTGATGTCCATTACCAGAAAATCTACCTCGTAAGTAGTTGGGCCAATCGATAGAGGTATCTCGATTCTTCCCAACACTTTCCTTTGCGTGCCATCAAATGCCTTTACTATGCTCTGGCATTCCTTTATGTGCGAGCTGTCTATTGGTAATCTGTTTAGAGTGGAAAGGGCAATACATTCAATGCCGACCCATTGTCTACTAGGACCCCTGGTAGTGTGTACCATTTACATCTAGTGGTGATATGCAAAGCCTTAGTGGATCCCCTACCACCTGGTGGTATCTCATCGTCACTGAAATGGATGAAATTGTCTGCGCTTAAGTTTCCTACCAACCGATCCAATTTACCAACCGAGATATCATTGGCGACGTAGGTCTCATTTAAGACTTTCATTAATGCGTTCCTGTGTACCTCTGAATTCTGAAGCAAAGCCAACACAGATATACGTGCTGGTTGCTTATGCAGATGCTCTATTACACAATATTCACTATGTTTTAAGAACTTTAGGAATTCCTTGGCTTCTTCCTCTTTTCTGGTTTTTTGATGGGCGATTCAGACTCGACTAATTTTTCTTCCTCTGGCTCTACCATCTGGGCTTTCCCTTTTACCAAATCATAGCGTCTCCCGCTACGAGTATGAGAGCCTGTATCCAACTCTTCTTTTGAAGCATTAGCCCATTCCTCTTTCCCTGGGATCATCACACTACATTCATAGTTCCAAGGGACCCTCTTGCTATCCTCATAAGCAGAGGGTACAGGTCTTCGTATTATCACCTTTGGTGCGGTCTACATTCCAGCTCCGTTATGCTTGGGTTCCATGGGTCTGTGTATTATCACTTTCAACGTCGTTTGTCTGCAGCTCCATCATTCTTGGGTGCCGATATAACGATCAGAGGAAATTTAACTTTTCAGCCCCTCATTGTTGACTCTGAGGTGCATATACTCTTCTCTTCTGCACCTTCTTCATAAAACTCAATTTTTTTTATTACTCATCAAATTTTGTACCAAAGATCTGAACTTTTGCAGTTCTGAATCTCGTGTCCCAATTCCTGATGATATTCACAATAATTCATCAACTTTCTTTGACTCTCTTTTGTAATGATTAGCCCCTACTTGACCATTTCTTTCCAGACCAATCTTAAGGGAGTCTTAACCTCCGCAACGCTAATTTTAGCCCTTCTTTTTAAACTTTCGCTGACTGCATTGACCCCATTATGGTCAGGTAATGGATTCTCTGCCTTTGGCAAATTCTCCAACTCTATAACCCCTATATTGACAAGCTTTTCTACCAATTTCTTGAAGGCCAGGAAATTCTCTATTGAGTGCCCTGTGATTCCTGCATGATATTTGCATTTCGCATTCGAGTTGTACCACTTGGAGTACGGGGGCTGCATTGGTGTTAAATAGCGAGGAGACACTATATACACGTCGAATAGGTTTTTATACATTGCTTTGTATGTTATCGGGATCGGTGTAAATTAAAGCTTCTCATTATTCTGTCTTGCAGTGCCAGATTCCCTTCCAGATGAACCCTGATGCCCAATAATCACTGCATTAGGCTGATTGACGGTCCTTGAATACCCTATGCTCGCGTTATTCACCTCGCTTTCTTTCCTTCTTGTATTCGGTTTTTGTTACTTTCCCCGCCTCGATCTTTCTACTTTTGATAGCGTTTTCAATCATCTCTCCAGTCATTACGATGTCCGAGAAACTCTTGGTTGCGCTTCCTAGCATGTGTGTGATAAATGGGGCCTTTAGCGTATTGATAAATAGCATCGTGGTCTCTTTCTCTAGAAGTGGTGGCTGGACTTGAATGGCCACCTCTCTCCACCTCTGTGCGTACTGTCGAAAGCTCTCGTTTGGCTTCTTTTCTATATTTTGCAAAGCAATTCTATCCGGGGTCATATCAGTTACATGACTGTACTGCCTCATGAATGCCTATGCTAGATCCCTCCAAGAATCGATTTCGATACGGCTCAATTGATTATACCATTTGGCTTCTGCTCCGACCAGGCTATCCTGAAAGTAATGTATCAATAGTTGGTCATTGTTAATATACCCAGTCGTTCTTCGACAAAACATAGTTATGTGAGCTTCGGGACAAGTAATCCCTTTGTATTTTTCAAACTCAGGCATCTTGAATTTGTGGGGAAGTATTAGATCTGGCACCAAGCTTAAATCTTTAGCGTCAACCCCGCATTGCCTATCAGAGTCCTCCATAGCCCGAAATTTTTCTTCTAACCATTTACAACGCTCTTCTAGCTGTCTTGGCAATTCAGACCTTGCCTTTTCCTCTTCCACCACCTGATCAAGGTCGGGAATAACAGCATTGATTGGATGGTCAACCAAATTGGAACCTAGTCTAGCTTGGAAATTTGGCAGTAACGAGACACTCTCTTGAAATTATTGAGGTTTAATTATGACGGGTGTCCTTCGTGGCTGCGCTTCATGATGTGTCGGGGTAAAACCCGGGGATATAGTCGCTCCTCACTATCTTCAATAGTGTTAAACATGGGGGTTTTCCCTTTGTCTACTCCTCCTGCCAGTAGTTGAGTTAATTAAGTCATCATACTCTTTTGTGATTCCATCATCTGATCCATCATATCACGCTGGATCTTAGCAAGCTGCTCCTGCATTTGCAATGAAGTTTTTCCTGCATCTCTTTTTGGAGTTGTTCGAGTTTCTCTATTCTCTGATACATTTTTTTGTCTTAGTTAAGATGCCGTAGGATGCTTCTTAGGTGTCCATGTTAATCTTTGAAATATTTTTTTACTTTAATTAGAATCTTTTAATGACTTTTGATGCATATGAATGAAATGAATGACAAATGCAAATGCACAAGATACGAAAGAAGTCGATTCTGATTCAATTCCATTTAGGAAACTTTATTTGAAAATAAAGCTCTTTACATAAAGTGGATTACAAATACGGCCTTGCCCTAACGCCTAAGTCTTTAATTTTTGTAAGTAGAGAGTCTAATTCTCGTCCACGATCTGACCATGTCTCAAACTATATGCTCAATATATCAGCTTGTAAGGCCAAAGTCTGTAAATATTCAGCTATCTCTCGTATATGGGTTATAGCCTCCCTCATTAGGTAATCTCTATCTCTGACTTGATTTTGGGAATGGCGAAGCTCCCCTTCCCTTCGTTCTTCATTTGCCTTTAAAGACCTAATATGGTTTTGGCAATTTAGCAAGGCCATTTCTAATTCTCCGATCTTCTTCTTCATTTCCTCTATTTGGCTTAAACTTACTCTTAATTCTTTCATTGAGTTGCTGCTTCGATGATGGTGAAAGGATCTCTTGAGTTCCACGACTCTATCCTTTAACTTGTTTTGTTCACTTTGGCCTTCTGAAAGGTTCTTTTCCATAATTTCATTTCGTTCTTGTGCCTCTCTGAATTTCTCCTCCCATTGATTAGCTTTAACCCTTTCGCCTTGAATCTCCTGATGCCATTGATTCAGAGTTTTTCCTAAACTGGCAGTCCTCATTGATAGCCGCATCTTCTTATAATCAGTCTTTAAGCTGTTGAGATCCTATTTAACCTGTTCTTTTCCTTTTCTAAATTTCTCCGCCTCTGCCTTTTGAACGTTAGCATCCAACCCTAAATGTATCTTCTCTTCCACTAATAGCTCTATTCTCTTTTCCAGTTCCCAATTCCCTTTTTCAAAATCTTGTTTTACTATCTCCAATTCAGACGGGACAACTCGTAGACAGTCCTCTATCGATCGAGTATCCTCTGAATTTGGTCCCGGTATATTATCGTTAATCCTTTGGCTAAACTAATTATTATACTCAGGTGTCGTCATAGGACCTACCGCCAATCTCTTCATACGGCGAGTCTGGTTCCAAGCAGTAGAGATCTTACTGATCTTTTTCTTGTAATCGTCTCATTTAAATATGAACTCACATTGTGCTAGGCCATAAGTTACTGGTACAAACTGCCTTGACCCATATTGTCTTAGTACAAGTAAAGGAGCGTAACCCGCGGCTCCCCAAACTCCGAGCAAAGGTACCTAATTAAAACTTCCGCATCGAAACAAAATCTCACTGGACGCCAACCAAGGAGCTCTCCATTGAACATCCTCTTCTCAAAGATTTTGGAGAAGCGTAATCCAATTTTCCTCTGACACGTCATCTTTCCTTGGCGTTGCGACTATTTCTTTCAATGGAGAATAACTATTACTGAAGACACGACAAGAGATCTTATCCACTTTCCAGAAATGGCTGTGGAACCAAACTAGTAACAACTGCGCACATCCTATGAACCTACCCTCTCCAGATCTTCTACAGGCGTTTAATGACCTAAAAGTCTCAGCCAAGATCGCGGGAACTGGTGTGATCCCTTTATTGATTTAGCCAAATAGATCTGTGACCGCCTCATCTACATGTCCTAAAGCCCTAGGAAACAGCATCAATCCGTAGATGCTCAATGCAAAGACATCGACTTTCTTTTTTTCATCCGGATGAGCTAAGATCAAGTCCCTCAAGTTCCTCCATGGGATGCATTTGTACTCGCCTTTTTGCTTTATCCTGGCTGTTATCCATTGCTCACTCATTCCCGTGACACTCATTAACTTCTTCCAAAAGGCTGGGACATAAGCGGCTTTCGAATAAATTCTATCCATTTGGGCTCTTGGACAATGCAACAGAGCGGTGTATTCCTCCACGGTCGGCACCAAATCCACTCTCCCAAAGGTAAAACAGCTATATGCAGGGTTCCAATATTGAGTGATGGTCCGAAATAACTGCTCATCTACTTTAATATCCAGCAAGTATGGCAAGTCCCCGTAACTATGATAGAACAACCTCTTGGCCTCGTCATCCCATTGATCCCATATTACTTTCAACTCTTGCAAATTGTTTTGCATAACACTAACAGGTGTAGTCCTATGACTCCAACTCATATCCTACAACCAGGCTATCCCCCTGTTCTAATTGTGTGGTTTCTGACCAAATTCGGACAACTGCGTTATCTTCCACTTTATCAAGAAAGTCATTTTCCATATCAAGCTCCCAAATTTAGCAACCGAACCTGAATTGACACCTATCTTCTAATATGAAAATGCATGCAAAGCAACAAAACAAATAGTCAGTACAATATAAATGAAGGTCAAAGCATGTAAAAACATTCAAGCACCTATTGGGTGACCACTAGGGTTTATCACAACTCCATATCGGGTAGGCTCTTAGGGTCTTTTACATTTGGTTTCAGTTCTAAAGTTGAGGGTACTTGAACCAGCGGATTCCTCAATCCTCACCCATTATAGGCTCATATGGATCGAGTTCGATTCAAGGGAATACATTTCCCTATGGCCGCATAGAGATGAAAATCTCACGAAGACATAGGTACGGATGTATCCCGAAAGCGATTCACTATCCTGCACGGAGGTGAAAACCTCACGAAGGAGTAGCTTCTCACTCCCACTTAAGAGGTGTGACCCGGCGGTCATACAATATGATGCAAAAATATTTTACAAGATTTAGTAATCATAACAATATGAATGCGATAATAGGATTATAATTTTTCAAATAGAATCTTTAATTTTCGACAAAATGACAGAAATTAATCAATTTTACAGCTTGGCTCTCTTTCTAAACGTCCCCAGCGGAGTCGCCAAGCTGTCGAAACCATTTTTTATCAGGTTTTTAAAAAACGGGGATTGACTTTAAAATATGGAAATGGAGTCACCACCGATCTTTTATTGAAGATGTGATCGGATCACCTTAAGATGTATTATTTTAATAAAACATTTTTATTAAAACAATAATTTTGGTCTACGAAATCTAAGAAAAGCAGGTTCGGAGTGATTACATACGGGAAGGATTAGCACCTCAACGCCCAAAATTGGTACCAAATTGATTAATTAATGTCCTGACATCAAAAATTTGAAAAGATTCTAGATTACGATCCATTTGCTTAAGGTATATTTGAACAAACATCATATTGGATGCGAAAGTTCTTATTTGAAGAAATAAAATGCCGTCTTCGATAAGTTAGGGCACAACATTTTATATTCTCAAAATTAGATTTATCCTTCGACATTCAATACTCATTCATTTAAAATTAAGAAGGATATCCCACTATTAGGGTCAAATGAAATATCAAAACCTAGCAAGTTAGGGTACTATTTCTCAAAATTCCCAAATACGAAATATTGCCTTTGTTCTTTTAAAAACCTTATCTCAAGATAATAAAATATCACACCCAGTAAGTTAGGGTGCAATACCTCAAAAATCCCAAGAATAAGTTTTATTTGAAATATCATGTATGTTTATTTAAAAGAGAAAGGATACTCGATCGTTAGGTTTTAAATGAGGAGGATCGGAACTCAGTAAGTTAGAGCACCATTCCTCCCGAAACCTTTAACACGAGCCTTGCCGTATGAGTTTGAAACCAAAATGACATTAAAACACTACATTTTTCATAAGATACGATGGAATATTAATTCACCAAGCAATATAATAACCCATACATCCAACATTATAACAATGAATCACAAATAAATAACAGTCTCAAATCAACAAATTACAATTCATATGCTAGCATTAATCATATAATGAAATTAATAATTGAATAATAGAGCAAAATAGTACATAACTAATTAAGAAATGAACTAAAATCCATCAATAAATAAATTTAAACAAATTGATGTAAAAAAAAAGATTAGTATGAAATTAATAACATATCTGAGATAAAAGGTTTGAAATCAAATATCCATATGATAGAATAGAAAATATACAAGATATATGAAAGTTAAAATCAATTAAAACATTATGAAATTAATAAAAGAGTTCAAAATAATTTGTTGAAGTAATTTCTACAAATAAATGATGAATGAATTTTATACACTGAAAAAACTTAATTAAAATAATAGTAAAATTAACAGACTGTTTTATAAAAATTTAAACAGAATCAAGGACTATACTGAAATACACTCAAGTAGTTAGGGATTGATCTAGCAAATATCCCTAAGGCTCAAAACGCAATACACAGACATGATTAAAACGAATTAACGCGCACATTATAGGGACTAATTAAGAAATAAAAGAAAACATGCTGTAAATCTGATTGAATAGCCATCTGAAAATAGTAGGACTGGATACACAAATATCCCACTATCACAAAAACATGTGGATCTTAATCCTATACGAATCGGGCCATCGGGTTGGACCATACGGCACCGTTTTAGAGCCACTGAAACAGGCCCTAAACGGTGTCATTTCTTATGCCTCAATAAAATCCCAAACTAAACTTAATCCGTATTTTTCTAACTAATCAATCAAAACCCTAAACACTCTCCTAACGTCCTCTCTTTTTCTCAGCCGCAGAGAGAAATACTCTCTCGTTCATCACCCCATCGCCATCGGGACCGGCGACAAGCAATGCGAATGGAAGCTGTGCACGCATGAGAAAACCCACCTCTCATTCACCACCAAATCGCTATCATGCTCAGCGAAAGGCGGTGTACGAGTACCCCAATTCATTTCAAAGATATCGATTTTGAAAACCTCACTCACTCACTCACCTGCATCTAACTCCAATTGCGACGGAGAAGATGCGAATTGAGTGTTCGGCCCAGGTAAACTCACTTTCCTCTCTTCTCTTTGTTGTATATATAAAAAAATCAAAGAAAAATGGATTCAAAGAACAATCGAAAAATGGAATAAAAAAATAACCTTTTTTTCTGCTATTGCTTTTTGTATTACTCTATTATGCGTCTATAAAAAGACAGTGGTTGTGGCTCGACCCTTTTTATAGCCGATCCGAAAAAATCAAAAAAAATACAAGCTTTTTTTCTTTTATTCCTTTTCTATTCTCTATTTGCTGTTGTTTTCTTCATTTTTTCATTCGTTTGCAGGTACAGACGTGACCAAGGTGCAAGGGTCGTCGACGACTCGGATCTTGTTGAAAGCAAGACGTCTGTGCAGTGAAAACTGCGTGTGGGTGGAGCGCATAATGGCGAGCGTGGGTGGAACGCATGGTGCGAGTGAGACACGAACAGTCGCGCGCGTGAAGGCACGCGGTCATCAAAGAGTCGTGCGTGGGGGCACGCAGTAGCCCAAGGGTGGCGCGTGGGGAGTGGCTGCTGAAAAGGCTCCAAAGTTTCTGGAATTTCGCTCTACTTGGGCCAGTTGGGCCATAGCTTAAAATTGGGCCAATTGTATTTGGGTCTAATATCTAATTTGGGTTTTTAATTGGGTAGTGTTTTAGGCATTTGGGCTTTAAGTCTGGGTTTGTAAAAGAGACTGTATTGGACTGTTATTTTTGTTTGATTTATTTTTGGTTTTTAATTATAAAATGGGCCCGGGCAAATTTTTGGCCCTACAAACTAGGGAATGAACCCATAAAATCAATACCCCATACGTCGAATATTTCACATGATAGTATATATGTTTGAGGCATTTCATTGCGTTTAGAGATATTACCTGTTCTCTATCATTTATCGCATGAAGCAACATACCTGTTGACGTCTATAAATAAGGTTGGCTAGTAAAAACCTGATTTGAGTGTTTTGTGTGCTGTCTTAATCCTGCTGTAATGTCCCCCTGAAGGTCTTGAATGGCAATGCTCTAGGATTTTGCTCGCTTCTTCTTTTGTAACACACCTTCGAATCACTTGATCTGCACAAATGCGAAAAAGAAAAGGATCTTCCCAAAAATAGTTTTTCACATCAGCAAAGAATCGTTTCTTTTGATGATGTGTTAACTTTTTTTGTAAGACGTTAGCAACTAAGTAATTTGCAATGTCTACAAACCAAGGTACCTCAGAGTTGGTTATCGAAAAGAGTTGCTCTTCAGGAAATGAGTTGTTTATCTCATTTTCGTCGAGTTCTTTGATATGTGGGTTTTCAAGTCTAGAAAGATGGTTTGCTGTAAGATTTTCAGCTCCTTTCTTAACTTGAATTTCCAAGTCAAATTCCTGCAAGAGTAGGATCCATCTTATCAATCGAAGTTTTGCTTCAGGTTTAGTTAAAAGATAACGAAGAGTTGAATGGTCAGTGTATACGATAACTTTAGATAAGATCAAATATTGTCTAAATTTATCAAATGCAAAGACTACAGCTAGTAATTCTTTCTCTGTGGTTGTGTAATTTTCTTGTGCAGTCGTTAATGTCTTGCTAGCGTAGTAAATTGGCTGGAAGTGCTTGTTTCTTTGCCATCCCAAAACTGAGACTAATCCCAAGGAGCTAATTCAAGGCATAACCGCTCATGACAGTGAAAGGTCAGTAGAATCTGAATCGGAGCCAAGGCAAGAACCTGTGGTAAGTGAAGGTAAGGTTGAGGTAAGCCAAGAAAAGCCAAAATCGGTAATTAAAGAATACAAACCTCGTATACCTTACCCCAATGTGATAAAGGAAAACAACATAGAAGAACAGTTCGGTAAGTTCTTTAAACTCTTAAAGAAATTACATATTAACTTACCACTTCTTGAAGCTCTTTCGCAGATGCCAGATTCAAGGAAATTTTTAAAAAAACTCTTAACAAACAAGCAAAAGTTAGACGAGAAGTCGCATATGGAACTAAACGCAGTATGCTCAGCAATGTTATAGAATAGGCTACCACGGAAATTAAAAGGTCCAGGGAGTTTTACAATTCCATGTCTTATCTATAGTTTATTTGTTGATAATGTTTTAGTTGATTTAGGGGCAAGCATCAATGTTATGCCATCTAAAATGTTTAAACAGCTAGGTCTAGGGAAACTCAAGCAAACTAAGATGAGTATTCAACTAGCTGATAAGATTATTTGCATCCCTAAGGGTATACTTGAAGATGTACTAGTTAAAGTTGATAAATTCATATTCCCCATAGACTTCGTTGTTTTAGATATGGATAAAGACAATAGTATCCCCTTAATCTTAGGAAGACCTTTTCTAGCAACTGCCAGATCTAAAATTTATGTTAGCACAGGTGAACTCATACTTCGTGTAGGTGATGAATCAATCTGTCTTCAAGCTCTCGACTTAGCTAGGACATCAAGTGATAAAGGTAAGGACGTAAATTTTGTTGATAAGCACCCAGTTAAACTTTCTTTCCAGGAAATACCACAGAATCACATTATAAAGCCAAACCCTATAGCTCGCACCAACAAGGAAATATCTCATGAGGAACGACAGCTTCAGACCGATGAGCTAGATGAGTGGGAGACACATTTCAAGGAGGAATCAAACCCACATGAAGTGAAACCAAAGGAAACCCCAGAAGAACTTAAAGGAACATCAAATCATTTCAAAATAGGAGATCAACTTTACGAGTTGTCCTAACTTGTTTTTGATTCCTTTAATCGATGCTTGTTGATTTTTAAGTGTTGTCTCGGTGTTTTGAAATCGAGTTTTAGACACTGCTATGAATTTTGTCAGCATCTCTTCAAGGTTCAACTTCTTTTCCTGTGGGTAGGGCTGTTGTTGGAAGTTTGGAGGGGGTGGTTGTTGTCTCTAATTTCCATGGCCACCCATGAGAAATTGGGGTGGTTCCTCCAACCTGGATTATAAGTATTACTATAGGGGTTATTTTGAGGTCTAAAATTGTTACCCGTATAGTTTAATTGTTCGCTTTCCATGCCCAGATTGTAGGGTGGGTACTCAGGATTTGCCACGCCTCCTAGATTCGAGTCACATTGCATTACTGGGTGTACCTGCAAAGAACCACACAAACCATCAATCTTTTTATTCATCATCTCTACCTAATTTGATAGCATGGTGACTGCGTCGAGATTGAAAACTCTGCTGCTTTAGTTGGCTTTGTCCTTTTACTTTGCCACTGATAGTTATTCAGTGACATCTCCTCTATGAATTCATAAGCTGCTTCAAGAGTTTTGTTATTCGTGGTTCACGGCCGTATGTGAGTCAATTTCTTTGGTGAGGGTTCACACCATTGTAAAAAGTTTGGACTTGTAACCACAAGAGTAAGCCATGGTGTAGGCACTTCCTCAATAGATCTTTATATCTCTCCCATGCATCGTATAATGTTTCTAAATCCATCTGCACAAAAGAAGAGATATCATTCCTTAATTTGGCCGTTTTGGCCGGTGGAAAATATTTTAGTAAAAAATTTTCGATCATTTGGTCTCATGGAGTGATTGATCCTCGTGGAAGAGAATGTAACCACTGTTTGGCTTTATTCCTCAAAGAAAAGGGGAATAACCAAAGACAAATGGCATCATCAAAAATGCCATTTATTTTGAAGGTATCATAGAATTCTAGAAAATTAGCTAAATAAGTATTTGGGTCTTCGTCCTGCAAACCATCAAATTGAACAAACTATTGAATCATTTGTATAGTGTTAGGTTTTAATTCAAAATTATTAGCGACTATAGCAGGCCTAACAATACTCGATTTAGCTCTTGTTAAATTAGGTTTAGCATAATCATACATAGTTCGAGGAGCATGATGGTCGGCCATATCTTGATGTGGTGGATTAATCTCAGCCATCCTTTTGGTGGTATTGGTTTCGTCTTCTTGCTCTTCTTGTATGTAATCTAAGCCTCGCCTTACTTCTCTACGATTTCTGCGTGCGGTTCCTTCAATATCACTGCCATAAAGTAGTGGTCCTATTGGGTTCCATCTAGTCATAAACTAGAGGTACCTGCTAGGAAAAGAGAAAAGGAAAGAGAAAATTTAGAAAAATAAATAAAATTTAATTGCAAATATAATATGGCTAAAGTAATAAAAATTGAGCATTCTTAATATTTTAGTTCCCCGACAACGGTGCCAAAAACTTGATCGTGTCTGTTGAGTCTTAAAAATTTATAAAAAAAAATAACCTGGAAACTAACTAAGACAACGATAGAGGCAAGTGCACCTATCGAACAGTAGTATAGCTAGCGGCAAGACCGGATTGTCGAACCCAAAGGAACCAAAAGTACTAATATTAACTCTTTTTCTATTATTTAGCCTAAGAATTGAGTGGATTTTTATCTAATCTAAAATTAACTAATTAACGAAACTAAAGATGCTAAGACAATGAAGAAATTGGGAAAGGACTTGAAAGGAAAACCGATTGATTTAGACAATACCTGAGGAAGAATCCACCTAGACTTCACTTGTTATCTAACTCTGAACCAGGCGATTTATTCACTTGACTTGGTCCGTAGGATTCCCTAATTTATATTAATACCTCTCTTCAAGGCTACTAACGTCTAACCCTAGGTTGATTAATTGAAATCTCTTTCTAATTAAAACCCCTAGAATTGCATTAACTCGACCTATAGACTCCCATATTAGGTTTGACCCTAATCCGACAGATTTTCGTCACCCTATCTCTAGGCGCGCGAGCAACTTTGCTTAACTATGCTAGATCTACTCTTAGACAGGGTCTCTTCCTCCTCTGCCTAAGTACATCACACTTGAATCAATATCCGAAAATACCAAAACAAGAATTAAGAACACATAGTTAAGAACAAATCAAGTATTTATCATACAGCTCAGATAACAATAACAAGATCCATCTTAGGTTTCATCCCCCTCAAGTATTTGATGGTTTAGTTCATAATTATAAAAGAAAACATCTCAGAAGAAAAGATAAAACAAAACATAAGAAATCCCTAAAACCCCCTGAAGGAATTGAAGGAGAGATCCTCCGTCTTGAGTATGATTCTGGCTTCTTAATATGAATCAATTGGCTTTCTTTGAGCAAATCCCTGAAATTAACTACTTTGGATCGACTCTTTGGCCTAGCTGAACGCCCCCTTAAAAGTTGTCCTTTAGGGAAGATATAGGCTTTTGGAATATGTTTTATTGCCTATAAGTACCCTAATCCGAATAGAATTCTTATTTCCTGCGACAGAGACACGCCCATGGCACATGCCAGTGTAAACCGTGGCCAGGCCATGGTCAATCCTATTGACGAGGCATGGCCATGTATTTTAGGCTCCAAGCCGTGGTCGACTTTTCTCACGAGGCACGGTCGTGTAGTCTTGTGCCCAAGCCGTGTGGATTTCATACTTTGGCCCATTTTCTCTGTTTTCGGCCCGTTTCTCATTCTTTTCATCCTCCAGTGCTCTACTGAGTATAAAACATGAAAAGAAAGGATTAGGAGCAACTATTCCATAATTAAAGGGAAAAATTATCCAAAAACATGCTAAAGGTGTGATTAAAATATGCTACTATTTCGGTTTATCAAAAAACCTGAGTTCAAATAGATAAAGAGTTGAAAGTTGGTGCGTTGGGTGTACAACTGCTGTAGTATGTAGCGTCATACAGAACTGTGGAATTCATAGCCCACAACATGGGTAAATGATATCCTCTCATTGGTATTATATGGTTGATGAAAAGTAAATGTGGCTACAGGTCGTCCATTTTTGTGATAGATGATTTGATCACTTTTTGATAGTGATTGACTTTTCATTAAGGATGATGTAATGGTTACCATGAGACAAAATATAATCATATTGGGAGAACGGATATTATCCCAAGAAAATCAATGATATCCTATGAGGGTAAGACACTTATAAAAAGGTCATTGGACAAGCACTGAGTAGTTACTTTCGTAATGGTATGTCGTTGGGGAGAGCTTAGTCATGATACTATAGTGGAATGACTTCGTGACTAAATGAGTTTATAATTAATAGGAGAAAAGTCAGAATTTAATTATAAATCATTTGAGCCTTAACTACATATGTCTAATCGGTCCCTTCGTTAGCTCGTTGAAACTAAAAATAAATTGCATGCCTGAATAGAAATGAACGGAATGAATATGAAAAGAGAAATAGGAAACATTCAGGAACGATTATGGTTTTCTTCGAAATGGAGAAATTGATTCATTTGGAAATGAATGTAGGTTTCCAAAAATGGAAATGAAAATAGAAATGATCCATTTGCAATCTTTATATTGATTACTTAAAAAATGATCGAAAGAATGAGTTTATGTTTTAGGACTGTTTTGAAGCCCAAAAATGAAAATAAACAATTTGGTCATAGTGAACATGTTGATTTGTGAAATACTTAATAAAATTTCTTAAAATTTTACCATGGCCAAAATCGATAAAAGTTTACCAAGAGTAAAATCGTCAAAATTTTGCTAGTGTTAAAATAAGGATGAGAAAATTGTTTTATATATAAATATTAAATTTTATTTTGGGAAATAGAAAAACTGAATCAAGTTGGATCACATTATAGAGTACTGAGTCAAAAAGGCCTAGGAAGCACTCATAATTGGACCCGATGTGAGAGAGGCCAAAAACCACTTATGGACATGAAGGAGACGAAAACCCTAGTAGGAATACTAGGGTGTGTCGTCAACCCTAGTCCTATTCTAAGTAGGATGTTGTTTTTCTATTTGAAAATAAACCACTACAACTCAACAAGAGTTCTACCTTCTCTTCTTATAAATAGATAGCACTGATAGAGCTATTAACACAACTTTGAAAGATTGTTATTCTAATGAAAACTAGAGGAATTTATTCTTAACTATTATATATATTTTTTGAGAATAACAATTCTACGGATTTCTATTAAGAAGAGAGAATTTTTGTTTTCACCCCAAAATGAAATAAAACTTTTTTCTAGTTCTGTGTTTCGATTCAATTGGTTTGAGCTCACACTTGAAGTAGTTTGTGGAATGAGAATAGTGAAGAAGATCATTTGGTTGAAAGCCAGTAACAATGAACGTCCACTAAGTCAAAAACAAAGGTACAAATTTAGTTAAGGTTTATTGCTATAAATATAACAAATCGGGTCGGTTTTCAAAATTTTAATTTTCGTTGTGCAAGAAATCGTTTTTCAAACCGAGATTTTCCAACAAGTGTAACTACTAAGTTAGTAATTACACTCTCTTGTAATTACAATGAATTATATTCCTTAGACGTGTTTGGCTGATAGAGTGTAATTATATCGCAATTCCCTATGTCATGTTTGGTAGTACAAATAGTAATTACACCATTATTGAATTTATATTTTAAAAAATATAAATTACTACAAAAATTATTAGTACAATAAAAATTTCTAAAAATAAAATCAAGTTATTATATGTATTATGTTAGTCCAAAAAAGTACTTGATAATACAATTACTGATAAAATAACAAGAAAAATAAACATCATATGCAACTTTACCTAATTTTTCTAGTGTTTCGTATTTGTTGAGTTGTTCTCTCTTTAATATTTAACGTATGCTTCTTATCATCATTTTTCCATCCTTGACCGAGTTCATCATCATCATTTGAATTTCTATCATCTCATTCTTCCATATACTCTTCAAAGTATGGATCATCTCAATCCACCTATGAATGAAGTTATGAAGTATGCAACATGCTAGTACGATCCAACCTTCTTTTATATACTAAGGTGATGTTAATATGTGAAATATTTTTTTAGAACATAAAATGTCCTTTCATCCACATTTCAAAACCTAGAATGTCTCAAATTAAAGAGTTTGTGAACCATATCTAGTACTCATGTCTAGCTTCATTCTCTCAATTGATATCATACCCCATGATATGGTGCAAGAAATTTTTTTGTATTTGCATAATTATCATTTATCATATAATAATCAGGTACATGGTGCAAATAGTTTGTAACTTTAATTATAAAAAATTATATAAACATAATTTGGAGAAAGATGACCGTGCCATGTCGTACGAATACCGAGCAAAGAATTAACACAAAATATAAGGATTTAAAAGTGACTTTGACTACAAGTGTGACAGGTCAAGTGTAATTTTGTAAGTTTTATAGTGGAACACTTTGAGCATTCCAAGAATTGAACCCAAGAGAGATCGGGCGATAAAGTGAATGAAAATGATCAAGCATGTAACTAAGAAGTCTAGCTAGCTAATAACTAACTGCTATATTACCACAATTCATAATTCAAAGTTAATTAGGCTAAACTATACCTAGGAAGACTAAATTGAATAGCATTCAAAAGTATAACAAATATTAATTCGTTGAGATAAGGTGGTTGGTTGATATCCATGTTGCTAAATTAATTCTAGAATAAGGGATCTAAATTGGTCAAACTCATAATTGGTCCAATTTTAAATCTTGGTCACCATTTTGCCCAATTAGACAATTTAGTTTGGTTTATATATCGATCTCACTAAACTAAATCAAGACAATCAAATTAGGTCACAATAGGATCTCCTCTTGGTCCTACCTATCTAAATGTTTGCCTAAAGGCATCAATTATATGTTTTGAAGTCTATTCGATTTAGTCACTAACCCTAAAATTAATCATGCAACATCTCAATCAACCAACCACCATAAAACTTAGTTCCTTCTCATCATCAAAATATAAAGAACAACCAATCTCATGCTTAAATGATTCATCAAGTAACCAAAAAAAGACAAGGTTTAAAAATGTTTAGTGATTCTTGAAGGAGTCTTTTTTAAAGATAATGACAACAAGAATGATGATAAATCCATAGCCCAAGGTAATATTTTTTTACTTTTGATAACTAACAAGATGCGAATCTATTGAATGCTTTAAAAAAAACCCAAAATAACAATGAAGATTATTGTTTCTATTTGAAAGAAAACTAAAAGATCAATGAAAACAAAGAAGAAAATAGCAACAAATAACTACCAAACTAAGAAAGGAAAAACCTAGAAAGGTAAAAATGGTGAGGGAATAATAGATGTTAACAAAAAGATGATAAAATATCCCCATTTATTGTGGCATAAAGATTCCTTAAATATATCAGATAAATAACCCTAACATTGACAAAAATACCTTTAAAGGAATGATGTGACTTGAGCTAAGTTTGGACACAAAATTGCTTCTGCAGCTTTCTGCACCCGTCAAACTTCAGTGTTGCCACACCCAAGGTTTGGTGTCACGAAATCTGTGGCATTGGACACGAGCTTGGCTAAGGGTTCTTGGTGTTGCGACCTTGACAACAATAGGCACGGGCTTGGTTTGGAGTGTAACAACCTATTTTTCAGCAGCATTGAAGATAATGATTTCTAGATCACAATTCTGACTAGTGAGTCCATGAACATTAGTATAGTATTATGGTGAATTTTGATTGGATATATTTTATTAATTGGTTTGTTAGTCAAGGTACATGTGGTGTATATAGAAAGTCAGTGGTTTTGGAAAATAAGGCATTGAGACCTCGTTTTCATAAACTGAGCTCATAAATATTTTTTATTAAATATTTACGGAGTTTTTGTATAAGTGGCTTGAAGTTTGGTTTAGTAATTTTGGTGATTTGATAGTTAATTAAGGAAAAAGGTTTAAATTATAAAAATAGTAAAAATTAATCAGTATGCAATTGAGCCATATTGCATAAGTGAATGGTGGAAACTGATGACATATTCCACTTAGTAAAGTTGATGATGTTTAAGGATTAATTAATTAAGTTTTGAAGATAATAAACAAGGTATAAAAGTCAAATAAAAGAAAAGATGGTGGTTTTCATCATCTAAAAAGAGCCATAGCCAAAACATGAAGAAAGAAATAAGGGTTTTCAATTTTCAAGCTTTTTTCTTCAAACTGGTAAGTGATTTCAAGTCCGTTTTCTTGTATTTTTTATGTTTTTGATATCATTGCAATTAGGTTCAATTAACACGTATCTCCGTATTCAAAATTATTAAAGTTTTTAAAAGATGCCATTGATGTTTTATTAAAGCTTTTTTTGGCTATTTGGTTAGCTTTGAAGCTTAGATATGTTAATGGACAAG
This sequence comes from Gossypium rotundifolium, assembly GCA_025506655.1. Taxonomy (NCBI): domain Eukaryota; kingdom Viridiplantae; phylum Streptophyta; class Magnoliopsida; order Malvales; family Malvaceae; genus Gossypium; species Gossypium rotundifolium. The sequence continues at coordinate 32,580,809 of CP106733.1, read as the reverse complement.
TTTGTAAAGTAAAAGTTATTAGTTTTGAATTTAGGGACTAAAATGCAATAAATTTGAAATGTACATGAAAATTTTGAAATTATGAGTTCTAAGGGACTATAAGAGGATAGAATTGAGATCCATTTCGAAATCGAAGCTCAAATTTGAAAGTTATAGTATTTTCGATTTTAGGGACTAAATTTACATAAATGTAAAACTTGGAAAATTGTTGTTTAGATAAACTTAAGAATTATATGACTTCAATATGCTATTAAATGATAATTGAAATAGCTAATTGAATCAAATTATGATTTAGATCAAGAATTATAACAGCTAGAGGACGTACATGGAAAAAGGAAAATTGCCAACTACTCCCTGTTAGCTAACTACTACAGTTTTGTCAGGTAAGTTCATACAATATAAGTAAATTCCTATTGCTGATGTATTTACTTAATTATAAAATAGTGATTTGTTGGTGATTATGAATTGTGGTATAATTTGAGGTTAAATCCCGATGAACTTAGTAAAAGTCTTGAATACGAGGTTACGGGTTAAAGCTCAAAGGTTCCAAGCTCTAGCATGTGTTGCAGACTCAAGAATACATGTACTTTAAGCCTTGACCTTGCTATTTATCATATAGGTTTAACCTAAACGGGTAACCAGACACTTATTCATTATTTATGTAGGTTTAACCCAAATGGGTAACCAGACACTATTATTCATTATTCGTGTAGGTTTAACCCAAACGGGTAACTAGGAACTATTCCTTTCACCCATGTACAGAGTTCTTTTACGAAGTTTAATCGGGTAGAATTATAAAATGGAAATGTGATGATATGAGATTAATGATGGCAAAAAGAATGTTCATGATATAGATAGTTAATATAAGTTGGTTTATGATGGAAATATGAACTATTGAGGTTATGTTTATGGTTTGAGCTCAAAACCTTATGTATTTGACGATATTGTATTATTGTAACACCCCTAACCCGTCTTCGTCACCAGATTAGGGTTTCAGAGTATTACGGCACATAACAAATCTTAATACATCATAAAATCAATTAAATATTAATTTAAATACTATTTATTCACAACCAATCATCATTCATGGCATTCATACAAAAATGAGCCTTAAATCTAGTATATGAAACCTAAAAATCAATTTGGAAACAATTAGAGACTAATTTGAAACAAAATAGAAAAATGTAGAAAAAACTAAAAACATGGGTCACACAATCGTGTGGCTAGGCCGTGTGACAGAGCCCAAGCTGTGTAGCTCAGGGATATGGTCGTGTGGCCAGATCGTGTATAATTTGAAATAGGGTCACACGACCGTGTTGCCAAGTTGTGTAACAACCTCTGACCATGTGGGAAAAACCTGTACCAAAATTAAATATACCACATGGCTGTGTGGAGTGACCGTGTGTGGCACTCGGCCGCATGAAAGCCCATGTCCCAAGTTGTGTGCACCTAAAATGACTTCCAAAACAAGCCAAAACATTACCCATTTCTTGGGTACCAAGCCAAACCAAATTCAACCATTTTCACACATTCAAACATGCTTAAAACATACAAAACCATTCAACCTAAATGCCTAACCAATGTGCCCTCATTGGCCCGACATTTCATACATCAAACTAACAATTTCTATTTCATCTATCAAGATCATATAACAATTCATATAAATATGTTCATTCGTTCAAGCCTTTATTACCCATTGAACCAAATGAAATAATATTGTATACTCGGGAAAATGCTCATACAAGTCGTGACTGCAACTGTATATGCTCACATGAGCTGTGAAATAGGTATGCTCACATGAGCTATGGGTCGGGATGTTAGGCTACACACTGCTGCTCACACAAGCTGTGGAGAATTCGCAACAAATGTAAGACATCAGCCATCGATAGGACATCCAAAACTAGCACCCGAAACTCTAAATAACCCCTAATGACATGTTATTTGTATTCTAAGCATTCACGAGGTTTATACGGGCCACATTATATATCCAAATCATTTAACTACATTTTCACTATACCATTTCAAGCACACACCGATGTATTTCACATTTTCTAAACATAATCATCAATTGAATCATCATCTCAATTTAGTCCAAAATCACTAATCGACATATATCATTCAATTTAACTACACCTAACATGAATAATAGTTAACATGTTATCAAAAGAAAAAATTAATAAGTTTAAACAATATATGAACTTACCTAAACAAAAACGGTTACGAATTCGATGCCGACGACTAATCCGTTAATTTAGTTTTTCCACGGTTTGAGTCCTATTGATTTGTTTCTTGATCTAAATAATATTTTTTCACTAAATAAATCAATTTAAACAGCTCAAATCAAACTTAAGCTTATAAGCCCTTTCATTACAAATTTACAAAATTACACCAACATTTTACCCTTTCTTGGTCTAAATAATATTTTTTCACTAAATAAATCAATTTAAACAGTTCAAATCAAACTTAAGCTTATAAGCCCTTTCATTACAAATTTACAAAATTACCCCAACATTTTACCCTTTAAGCAATTTAGTCATTAAACCCGAAACTTACGAATTAAACCCATGTAAGCAAAACCCATGCTAGCCGAATTTCTTAGGGTTTCTATATAGCCCATATTTATCACAATTTCACAATAATTCCATTAATTTTTACTATTTAAATAATTTAGTGCCTTAACATTAAAGTCACTAAAACTACTTTACAAAAATAGTCCTAAAATAAGCTTAATAATCCTATTTATCAGCCAAGCTTAATAATCTATCATCAAACTTCAAAAACATCTCAAACTCATCAATGAGATAATCTAAAACATCTAAAAAATTTATAAATTAACCCCCGGGTTAGCTAGATTAAGCTAAAATGTTAACAAAAACATAAAAAGTCATTAAAAAGGGCAAAATTACATACCATGGATGAAAACCAAGCTTGGCCGATTCTCAAGCTAGCAACAATGGTGATTTCGGTTCATAAAGGAAAGAAATAAGATGATATCATTTTTTTTACATATTTTTTTACCACTTAAGTCCATCAATTCATATTTTTATAGCTATTTAACACCTTTAGCTAATAAAAACTAACTTTTACAGCTTTAGTCCTTTTTACTTAATTAACTATCTAAACGTTAAAATTTCCTAACCAAATTTTAGCTCGACATTGTAATAACCATATAAATATTAAATAAATAATAAAACATTGACATACTAGTTGAAATTGTGGTCTCGAAACCACTGTTTCCAACACCACTGAAAACGGGTTGTTACAATTGTGCCTTAATAAGGATAACTATTTTGCTTAATGAATTATGTATGTGATTAATAATTGAGGTAAGTAATCTTTTATATTGTATGAGCTTACTAAGTATTTTAAATACTTACTCGTGTTACTATTTTTATGTATATTTTGGATGTTTGAAACATGTTGACTGGATCAACAAGAAGCACACACCTACTGACTCTCAATTCGGTAGACTTTTGATGTTCCAAATTAGTTACTTGTGGCATGTGCATAGGATGGCTAAAACTTGTACAAGTTGATGAATGTATTAGCATGGTTGCTTATGTTTAAAAGTTCATTTGGTAACCTAATATGTGTGATATGGTTTATGCTAAGTTTGGCATAAGAAAGTTAATGATAATGGCAAGTTTTGAATGATATGTCTACAAAATAGTAAGTGTTTATGTTTGGCATTGTTGAGTTTGTGGTATTAAATGGTTAGGCAATTTGGATTGAATCATAATGATTTGAGTTTGAATATATGTTGGTGCCAACGAGGGCATATTGGTTGTATGTTTTGGAGTAGGTTTGAATGGTATAAAATGGCATTATAGGTCACTTTGATTGGGTGGTATGAAACTTGCACAAAAATGGTCATTTATGCTGCACACAGTCTACTACACGGTTGTGTGTCACAAGCGGGTAGGTGACACAGTCGTGTGCTTTGTTTATTCAATATGGTTTTGATTCCATATAGCCACAGTTAGTTTTAAGGCCTGAACCCTAGATTACACGACTTCAGTTTGTTACATGGTTTGGGGACATGACTGTATGATATAGCACCACAAGGCCTCAGTCTATCACACGGCTGTGTGACTCTTTTTTTACCTTTTTACCTATTTTTTTTTGTAAAAGTTTCAATGTGATCCTGAATTGGTTTTGAGTTGGTTTAAGAGCTTTCGTAAGCTCATTTGAGACTTGAATTTGTTTGAAAGGCATGTTAATCATTAGGTTCTACTCGTATTGTTTTTATATGGAATATTACAGATAAAAATGTATGTGATTGTTTATGTTTACTGTTGTAGCATCCTTTAGCTTGGGTTTGACGATCGGACGGGGTATGGGGTGTTACATGGGGCATTTGGTGTCGCGAAAAAGCTCGATGACAGTGGCACTAGGTTCCTTCACTTCAACCATTGGTTTGGAGTCGTGATCTCAAGGGCTTGTAGTTCAGACTTTGAGGCTTGATGTCGTGGCACCACACATTTAGTGTCACAACTTCAATGGCAAATTACTCCAAGTTGATTTTTCGCTGAAGTTTTCTTTTTTAAGGTGATAGAGAGTTAGTGTTGCAACACACATGCACATGTGTCGTGACCCTCATAACAATTGAGGTTCTTATTGATGTTTGGCCTTAGTCATCTCCCTACACAAGTTCAAATCAATCATTAGACTCCCAATGATATAGTTTTACCAATTTGGGTCTCAAAAGAAGTAAAATGTAAGAAAAACTATTATTAACACTAAAAGATAATAATCAATAAAAAGCATTAAAATACTCATAAACTGCTTGAGAACAAGCTCATTAAATATTTGAGAGAGCCTCATTTGACATATGAAATTACGATACATCATAAGACTTATGCTAAATTATAATATTTTTATAATACGTAAATTAAGTAAAAATAATATAAAATTTATAATATATATCCTTTATAAAAATTATAAAGTGTCAAATAACTTTTATAACTCTTATAAGTAATATGATTTTTATCATAATTTAAAAAATTATTTTTATAAATAAATTATGATAAATAACTATAATGATTTTTAATGAATAAGTATATTATTTTTATAATCTATGTTATGAACACATAATTAAATTATGCCCATACTTCTTGGCCATAATTTTTTATAAATAAATATATTATAATACTTTTATAACATAAATTAATTTTATAATAAACATTTTCACCTTTAAAATTTTTAAGATTTAAATAATATAATATTTATTATAACTTTATAAAATACAAATAGATTATTTTTATAATATATTTTTAGAATTTATAATACAGGAAAATTTTTTCATAACCATCACAAACACTTAAAATATATTCATGCTTATAATATGTTTTTATAACTTAAACTTGTATAAAAAAAACTTGTATAAAATATATTTTTTAAAATTAGATTTGGGTGTACTTCAATTCTCACCTTCCTCTTGAAATTGGAAAGTAGAATTGGAGTGCTCCAATAACACTCAATTCAGTGGGACTCACCAATTACAATGGTTTCTCAAACATGTTATCATTGTGTAATTACAAATAATTACACTCAAATCTAATTATTATATGGCTTTCCGAACACTAACTGAATGTTAACTCTATTAAAATTTGGTCTTATTTAATTCTTTGAGACTAATGCTCTATTTGATAAAGTATTGAAAAATTCAATCAACTAAAATTAATATTTTCAGTACTTAAAATTTTTTAAACATGTTTGATAATCCATAATGAAAACTACTGAATCAGAATTTCTCTACAAAGAAGTATACAAAATAATAAGTAGATTAATAGAGAATAAATTCAATGATTTATTTTATTTCTTTTAGCATTATATTATATTATATCAAACAATCTAATTATATTTAATATTTAACTTTAAATAAAATATCAAATATATTTTATAACTTAATTTCAACACTTATTTTTTCATTGATTTTTTTAAAACTTAAAATTTCAATTAATCAAGCATAACCCAAATTAAATCATTTATGGACTAATTTGATTTTATCCGTATAATGAAGTGACGTGTGAAATACATTCCCCCACAAATAAATGTGGAATAAAATAATCATTACTTGTATGTATTTTCACAACAAAAACAAAAACCAACTGCAGGGGCTCTCAGCTTTTTAGATTCCCACATTGTATTCATTTTATCCTCGTTTCTCTCCTTTTTTTTCATCCCTTGGCATTTCAGTCCACACGTTTTTCTTTTGTTTCTCATTTGTCAGCCATGGAAGAAATAATCATCTCTCCATCTTCATCTTCATCACTAGTTTCATTTTCCCAGGAAACTCCACCTTCAACCCTACAGCAAAGGCTTCAATTCATAGTCCAAAGCCATCAAGAATGGTGGACATATGCCATATTTTGGCAGACATCAAACGACGACCACGGTCGTTTGTTCTTGGCTTGGGAAGATGGACATTTTCAAGGAACCAAAGACACATCTCCCAAATCAATACCCAACAACAACAACAACATGTACAGCATTCAAGGCTTACATAACGAGCGAAGGAATGTTTTGAAAGGACTTCAAGCACTTATCGGAGACAACCATGATATAAATGGTTCGTTGGTCGACGGCACTGATATTACTGATGCTGAATGGTTCTATGTGATGTCATTGACTCGATCTTTCTCTGTCAGTGATGGGATTTTAGGCAAGGTTCTTAGTACTGGCTCTTTGGTTTGGTTAACTGGTGCTCATGAGTTGCAGTTTAATGGTTGTGAAAGAGCTCGAGAAGCTCAATTGCATGGTATCGGAACACTGGTTTGTATACCAACAAATCGTGGTGTTCTTGAACTTGGATCTTCGGATATGATTAAGGAAAACTGGGAATTTGTTCAACAAGTGCAATCCTTGTTCGGGTTCGATCCAAACCTAACCTCGGGTTCAACCCAGTTCCTTGAGAGGACTATCTCCTTTCCAGATATCGGCTTACTAGCCGGCATTGAAGAAGAAAATGGCGGCCCTGATAATAAAACCATAGGAGATTTAAAGCCAGGGCAGCAATATTCTTATGTGGACTCAGAGAATTCAGATTCCGATTGTCCATTACTTGCCGTGAATAACACCGAGAAGATCAGAACCCCTAAGAAACGTGGAAGGAAACCTGGTCTCGGACGAGATACACCAGTGAACCACGTGGAAGCCGAGAGGCAACGCCGTGAGAAGCTAAACCATAGGTTCTACGCTCTCCGAGCTGCAGTACCTAACGTGTCGCGCATGGACAAAGCGTCGCTGTTATCCGATGCCGTCACGTACATCACTGAGCTAAAGTCAAAAATTGAAGACTTGGAATCACAGCTTCGGAAAGTGTGTAGCGAGAAAGTGAAAGTGGAAACCAATGACGCCATGGATAACCAAAGCACAACCACGTCCGAGGAACAAGCAGCAGCCAGGCCTAGCAATTCATCATCGGCTGCAACTGCTAAGTTTAATGACCTGCAACTCTATGTCAAGGTTATGGGAAACGATGATGCGATCATCAGGGTTCAATCAGAGAATGTGAACTATCCTGGTGCTAGGTTAATGTCAGCGCTTCGTGACTTAGAGTTTCAAGTCCACCATGCAAGCATGTCGTGTGTTAATAAGCTTATGCTCCAAGACATTGTTGCAAAGATCCCTTATGGATTGACAAGTGAAGAAGCTATTAAATCTGCTCTTCTCTGGAGGCTACATCAGTGATATTATTATTTAGTGTGTATTATCTGTCTTAATTTTTTTTTATTTGTTTTAATTTCTGCTTCAAGTGATTTCCCATTGAGCTTTAATTTCAAGTAATTAAGGTGAAAATTTCAAGCAAGTGAGCAATCTTTTTTTCCCCGGTTTAGTTTTCTTGTTGCTGTTCCCCAGGTCCATGAAATGTTTGGTCTCGAAAGAGTACGGAAAGAATAGTGAGTTTTTAGGCTACTAGCCACTCAAGTAAAATTTTTTTGTCACTAAAAGTTAAATCTATTTAATTTTGTTTTTTTATCATGTAACTATCTAGGAGTTTTGGTTATTTTTATTTTTATGTTCGGTGATAAAAAAAAAAGTTAAATAATTAGGTTATCATTTAGTATGATTCATAGTTGGGTGAAAAAAAAAAAAAGGTGACCTTTGTTCACTTTTTTAATGTAATTATATTTTGAAAAAAAATAGAGTAATCTTTTCTAAAAGTAAATGGTTAGTTTTAGCATAATTATTTATAGGCTAAAATATGTCATATGTTCCTGTATTCTTCATAAATTTAAAATGTTTATTTTTTCAAAGAATTTAGTCCTCGACTTTAAATTTTAAAATTTAAGTTAAATTGTTAATATTATTAATTTTTGTTAAATTTATTAGTGAGACATTTTGAAATAAAAATACCTACTTGGTAGCAATGTAATTTAAAAATGACGTTGTAACAAATCATAATTTAACAAAATAATTTTAACAATTAACAATAGGATTTAAATATTAAAATCTGAAAACTAGAGAGACTAAAGCTCAAGTAATAAAAGTACAATGACTAAATTTAAAATTTACAAGGAGAACATGGATTTATTACATATTTTAATCTCATTTATAATGGAATATTTAATGTTGTTAGTGAAAATGACATTACACATTATCATTGAATAAAACAAAAATAGTGGAGGGCTTATAAATAAATATTATTTTTATAGAATATTAGTTTTTATACAATATTGGGGTGGAAAATGGGGGTAATAGAGTTTGAACCAACGTCAGATGGGTGTCTAACAAGAGTTTTAACTAACGCTCTATGCAAGTCAAGATAAATTGCTAAGGTAAGTCTTTGAAGTGGTTGTCTATGTGCCAATGGAAGTTCCCACTTCGGTTGTAATAGGTCAATTTTGACCTGGGCCAGAGATGAAATAAAAATTAAAATAAGAAGCCCAAAAGTCCATTTACATTAAAAAGCCCTAGCCCAAATTAGCCCAATACTAAAACAAAACAGCAAGAAGAACCCTAGCCCCTAAGTGTCTCAGCCGCCACATGCCTAGGCCACTTCGCGTGCCGCCTCCACGCCTCTGCCACCGCCGCCCATGCGCTTCTGACACCTGCAACAGAGAAGTAAAGGCAACAACAGAAGGCAGCAAAAGAAACAAACAGAAACGACAAAAAATAGAAGTAGAAAGTCATTTGTTCGGCTATAAAAGCCTAAACTCATCCTTTGTAATTTTTTTTTGGGGGATGCACATAAACAAAGAAAATACAAAGAAAACAGATCTATTGAAGTCTAAAAGGTGTTTCTTTATTCTTGTTTTCTTATTATCGCTTTTCCGTTTTCAATTTATCTTTATTTTCTTTCTATTTATGAGTCATAAAAAATTGAATAAAAAAAGAAAAAGTGTACCTTTTCGTTATCAGAACCCCCTTTTTCGGTGCCGAAATCGAGTTAAAGGGGGTAGAGGGACTTGTGGTTTCGGCGCTCGTGGGGATTTAAAGGCGGAACCTTCAAACGCACCTTGAAACGAGGCTAAAGGCCCATCTCTGCGCATCGTCGGCCACCGAATATGGTGGTGGTGTGACGGATCGTCGGAGGGAACCCATTTGCTGGAAAGAAGGGAGAGTTGAGAGGAGAAATGAGAGGTTTAAAGTTTTTTTTCAAAAAACCCTGCATACTATTTTTTTTTTAAATTTTGCCTATATGGAGTGGATAAAAAGGCGCCGTATTAGGCCATTGGTGCGACCCGACCTGACCCGATTTGGGGGATCCGCGTGTTTTAAAGCCCAAACGGGCTATTTGTGGTTTTGGTTCCCAGCTTCTATTTTGACTTTCAATCGGGCCCTTTTCATCATTTTAGCCTTTATAGAATTTACCTAATAACTTTAATCAGTTTTCAATGAGGTCCTTGACCCATGGATGCGCTGAAAAATGGACGCGCATCCAGAATTTTGGGCTACTTGCCAAATCAATCCTCCACTGTTTAAGCGCGTTTCATTTAGGCCCTGATCCCTTTTTCTTGTAAATTTGATCTTCTAGTTTTGTTTTAAATTCAATTTGGTCCATCATTCCATTTCTGTTATTTCAAATTTATACTTTGAATGTCAGTCCATTTTCAATTTAGTCCTCGATCTGTTTGATGCGTTTATTTTTTTATTTTGAAAATTGTATTATTATTATTATTATTATTATTATTATTATTATTATTATTATTTATTTTAAGTTTTATATACTATTTTATTAAACTGTTTTGTTTTTATATATGTTATTTATTTTAAACTCTTTTTATACATATATTTTGAATTGTCAACTATTATAAATTTTATATACTGTTTTCCTAAAAAAATTTGTGCACATTATTTATTTTTAAAAAATTTATACTATTCATTTTAAACCATTTTCATACTTTTGATTTTGTTATTTATTTTCATCTATTTTACGTATTATTCATTTAAATATTTTCTTCATATATCATTTATTTTAAATTTTTGTACATATTATCTATCTTATATTTATATTTATATACGTGTTATCCTTTTAAAATTTTTGTATAAACATATCATCTTTTTAATCGTTTTATGTATTTTAAATTTCTTTTTTGCATTATTTATTTCCAACTCACTATTCTCATTTTAAAATGTGGTACATTTTATTCATTTTATTTTAATTTGTGTTGTACTTTTTTAGTTATTATTTAATTCATTTGTCTTAGATTATTAATGATTGGTATTTAAATGGTGCATATTGTGAGATTATTGCCATTGCGTGTACTTTAATTCGTTTATTCGTATTCATATTATTTTCATTCGCTTATGTAATATTTTATTTATGTATCATCGTTCCATGTCGCGTTATATTTTTATTTCATGCCATCGCGTCGTGAATTAAATCTCAACATATTTATCCAACTTAGATCGCTTCATTCTATTTCAAACAAAATCAATGTATGCCTTTGAGTGTTACACTCGTGATTATCCAAAAGTGAAAATCTTTCAAAATAAGGCAATATTTCGCACTTTGAAAATTTGACAAATCGTGCCCTAACTTACGAGGTATCAATTTTCTCGTCAAACCTAAGTGGCTTAATATCCTTTTAGATTTCAAAATGCATGAAATTTCAATAAAAATTAAAGACAAACTTGCGCTCGGGAGTTCAAGGTATCGTGTCCTAACTTACGGGATGTGATACTCCGATATCTTGAGATGAGGAAATCTTTGGCAATCGTCTTGATTTAATTCAAGCGTCTTTTAAAATCAACATTAATAAAAAAGGATTGTATTTTAAATTCGTTCCCAATTTTCAACTTTCGACCTTAAGACATTAACTAGTCAATTCGGTATCAATTTTGGGCGTGACGAGGGTGCTAATCCTTCCTCGCACGTAACCGACTCCCGAACCCATTTTTTGAATTTCGTAGACCAAAAACACCGTTTTAGTAAACTAAAACGTTTTATTAAAACAAAGGTGATCCGATCACACCTAATAAAGATTGGTGGCGACTCCCATTTTTATTTTCGTTTTTAAACCCTAGTTGATTCCCCTTTTCAAAAAATGGTTTCAACATCGGTCATCACTGCGACAAACATCTTACTTGCCATATTTGAAAGTTGACATTTTTAAAACAAAACCTTTGGGCTATAATCAATGTTGATTTTTTGGAAGTATTTAAGCTCATCAATAAAGGTCAATCCATTTGGAAAAAACACATCTTAAGGATTTGATCGAATCTTACATAAAAAATCTCTTACTTTGTGGAGATTGGATCGGGAGCTTTGAAGATATATCTCTAAATAGTCCACTTTACATTGGTCTTTATTAGTATATTATAGCTATTATAGCTATTGTTTAGTAAGGATTGGATTGTATTTGACTCGTATATGTTTATGTACTAAGTATCGATGGAACTTATCATGTAACACCCTGGCTAATTTAATTTTGTTTCTGTGAATTTTGTCATTAATATGTATTTGCTTCAGTGGTTAAGTGATTTGAAGGTGTGTATGAGGTCTTGGGTTTAAGTTTCACTTTTGGAAAATTCTGTTATTTTTTTATCCTAGCCTTATCCTTGTTGGGTGGGCTTATGTTATATTTTTTGGTAAACTTATGTTAGAATGAGCCTGCTGGTTTTAATGATAAGATGTTAGCTTGCTTTAAGGTCTCGTGTTTGAATCCCCGTACAAGCATAAATGTTAATTTTTGCTTCGGTTGCATGATAGAGATTCGGTGGAAGTGACACTCTGAGTTAGTTGGGTTGTTAGTGGGTTAGTGGGGAGTTGAGAGTTAGTAGAAGTGTAGTTGAAATTAAATAATTTTAATTTATCTTTTTTTTTCTTTTCTCGAAATTTCCTTTATTCTGACGTTTTTCTTTCTTCCCTTTCTGTGCTCTATCGATTTTCTTTCTTTTCCTCTTTGAGCCTGCCATAATTATTTAATCATATTTCTTTACTTCGTAATCACAGTTCCTTTGTTCGGTTCGGTAAGTGGTGGGTGACTTATTGTATCATGTTTTCACTTTCATTCTCTGTTAATCAATTGTGGAGTTTTCTTTTGAAAAGGCGTAGGGGTGTGTAGTTAGGAGTTTTGATCGTTATGAATTTTCTTTCGTAGGAGAATAAAGTGAACCTGTGAATTTCACTTCAACTACTTAAACCGTGACAATAGCTGTTGTTAGCGACTGTAAGTTCGTGTGCGCTATTTGGTTTTATGTTGAATTCGTAAATTGGTTGCTAATTAGTCGTGGGAATACTGTTTCTAGGTTCTGGTGGTCTTGGGATAGCTTTTTCATCGAAAACAAACCAGGTGTGTAACGAAAACACGAGAAAACAAGGTTCGATAAAAACTAAAAAAATGGCCTGTCAACACCACACGGCCGTGTGACGGGTGAGTGTGTGGTCGTATGGGTCATATGGCCTCGGTTGATTTCAGCCCGTGTGGCCCATACGGGCATGTGGGCCCAAAATTTTAAAATTTTCCCTAAGGTCACACACGTCATTTCGATCGATTGTGGGCTTTCTATAGGGTCGATAAAGGCAAAACACACCCTAATGCATGAGATCTGCTATTCTGATAGACCGATTGAGTATTGAGAAGTTGATATGTATGATTTGACTGCTTTGTAATAACATGTATGATATCTGTAAATGAGCACGCAAAAATGTTAATTTTGTTATATCTGTATATGTGTATTATGTATTGTATATGGGGTGAGATTTGTATATGTGGAGAAAGTGTTCTGTGAGGCGACATTTCATCGATATACTGGTAGCTTGGCTGCAAACTATTCTAATAATTGTCGTAAAGGCATTATGTGGTGTGTAGGGATGGGTGGGTGTTTTATACCCCACATGATGTGTTGGTATGGTCGGAGATAGTGTGTAGAGGATGCGGGTAGGACTTTGCATATCTCTATGTATCTAATAATTCAATTATGATATTATTTGATTCTATTAAGGACTTATATCTGTATCTGATCTGTTACATGAGAAATCTGAGTTTATGTGTATGCGTGTCTCTGTTAAGTTACACATTGAGTATTTGAAAACTTATATCTATTTTTCTATTCTGTTCAGGTAATCCTCAGACATAGGTGGGTTGGTGCGACGGAGGCTCAGCAGTGACCACAAGTTTAGAAAATATCTCTTAATTATTGGTTTTACTTTAATTTTTGGTTTTCTTTGAGAGTTTTGTAATTTTGGGACTCTCCGGACTTTTTGATTTCTTTTGGTTTTTGTTGTTGACTTTGTTTTGATTATGTTTTCTGCGACGTACAACCAACAATTTCTTTTTATAAATAAAAGTTCTACGCAAACAAACTTTTTGGAAAATACAAACTTGGTTTTGACGTATAATGAAACTTAAGATTTCTACTACGAATTAATTTTTTCTGAAAGAACAAACTACTGATGGTTTTAGTAATGAATATGTTAAATAGATATGTTTTATAAAATATGGACTCTTTTCTAGCAACATACTAAATGAGGTTTTTAACATGTTAAGATTGGTTTTAAAATCCTTCTTTGTAACATTCCTAGATTCACCATAACGTTTAGGCCGGGTTTGGGGTGTTACATTTCAGTTCATAGAGGAATGTTTTTGTGAGGGTGCATTTGAGACAGTAAAATCAATTTGTTGTTTGGTTTTACAACCTAAGTTCTTTGTGATGAATTTAAAGGCGAGAGATCTTGTCTTTAGATACAAAAGTAAGCTTGCTATACCGAGGGTGTGATAGGACTTAGATCACTTGTTGTATTGGGATTAAATATGGTGGATTATTCACATTGAGCCATGATCAATATAGCTAGGAGTATAGGGGGTGAAAACTCTATTGAATTATACTAGGGTTTGTCATCCCTCTTTTAAACATAAGGGCCTTTTGGGTCTCTTCCATATTGGGTCCAATTATAAGTACTTCCTGGACTTTTAGCCAGTACTTTATAGTTCGATCCAACTCGGTAAGTGATAGTTCGGTTTCGACCCTCATCGGAACAGTGGTTTCGGGATGACAAATTCGAGTCAAAAAATATTTAAATATTATTATCTGTGTTTATACTGTGTGAATTGATATCTGTGAAGTTTTCGTAATTTAATTTTATCATTTGAGTGTCCGATTTAATAAAAGGACTTAATCACGTAAAAAGTAAAAGTTGCTAACTATTTGTTAAAGTGCTAAATTGATTTGTTCTTTTAATGGAAGGTGTTTATGTTGCAATTATACCATGATAAACAGTGATGGACGGTTAAGGGTTTATTATATATGGTTTTCTTATTAAATTACCAAGGTTAAAGTTGTAAAATGTATATTATTATGTATTATAATAAAACATAAATTAAAAATCCATGCATTTAGTGTTCATCTTTAGCCAAATATAGAAAAGAAAAAGAAAAAAAAAAGAAGAACAACAACGTTCGGCCACTTCTAGGTCTAATTAAGGTATGTAATTTGTTCGGTTTTTGATAATTTTTACGTTTTTTGTGATCATTGCTTTGAGTACTACAAAGCCCATGTCCAAATTTTTGAATTTGATGATGATTTTGTGTTTTGCCATTGATGATAGCTTGTGATTTTTGTTGTTTGATGATAAAATATTAAAGATATGTGATAGATTAAAATGTTTTGTGTTGGAAATTTTGATGATTTTGAGTAATTAGGGCTAAATTGTAAAAATTGAAACACCTCTTACCCGTATTCTACGTCGGGAACCGGTACGAGGCATTACCGTACTTAACTCACATGGTCATACAATTTTGGGTTATCAAATTTCATTCCAAATTAAAACTTTTCCATTCACATCTCTAACGTACTTATAATGGGCCTACGAGGCCTAGACATAATTCCAGAAAGTTTTGGAAACAAATCGGAAACTTTTATGCACTCATAAAATTTTTACCTAAATAGGGCCACATGCCAATGTGAAATGGGACACGCCCATGTGGTCACACACGCCCATGTCCCGCACCTGTGGTCGACACTGACTTATTTCACACGGCCAGACACACGTCCGTGTCCCTGGCCCTTGTCCATTACATGGCCTCAACACCCCCGTGTGCCAAAAGCTTGGCATTCCATTTATGACATCATCATCTCACTATGGTCACACGGCTAAGGCACACGTCCGTGTCATTAGACCGTGTGTCGAATTAAATTCTAATTTCAAGGTGCAGACTTGTAACACCTCAAACCCGGCCCAAACACCACGACCGGATCTGGTATGTCACTAAGGAGATTTTATAAAACTTGTGGCACTTTGGAAACCAATCATCAGGTTTAAGCATTTATACCGAAAACTTAATAATTTATTAAGTTATATAATATATGAAGTTATAAAATGCCTTGGTGTTTTTTTAAAGTAAAACCGAAATTTACCACATGTCTCAGCTTAATTTAAAAATAAAATTTAAATGCCTAAGAATAAAAAAAAACCCAACATAAAACCCCAAAATAAATATAAGTCTAGTGGCCCATGGCCTTATTACATTGAGACTTAAATCCTTAATAAAAAATATCAAAAATAAAATTCTGCTGGATCAGATACTCTCTTGCATGGCCATCTTGCGCTCCTCTCCAGCCCGGTCCGATGCACTAGGTGCTACCGAAAATATTAAATAATAGGTTGAGTCATGAGACTCAAGCAGCAACCTCGTGCACCATTAGATTTGGGCCTTAGCCCATGAGCATGTAATAATTGATTAATATATATAACAATAATTATGCAAGCCCAACCCAAATCCTAGGTTTCCATCCGCTACACGCCACCCGCATCGACCATTCACACCATTGGGGATTTCTACAATCAACCCACATCGCTACACACCATCAGATCATGGCAAAAAGCCACTACAATAGATCATGGCATAAGCCACTACAATAGATCATGGCATAAGCCACTACAACAGATCATGGCATAAGCCACTACAACAAATCATGGCGTAAGCCACTACAGCAAAACAATTCCCCTTTCATTAATCACCCAACCCCGTGCAATCACAGAAACTGGCATACATGTTTATCACATCAAATCAACAGAACCATTCACTTTAGAATGACAGAGATCACTAACCTGGTGATTCGCCTTTACCCTCTTCGGGTTTCAACCATTATGCCGAGATTTCGACATTTAACAGAATTTAACAAATTTATAACCATATTATAACAGGCAATCTAAATGGTGTGGAAGTGTTACACACTTGATATCGCGTAGCTTTACACCCTTAGTCAATATCCTTACTATCTGGATCTACAACCCTTAGTCTAAAACCTTGCTCAAAAGCCTAAGAACGCAAGGATAAGGCCTCTCTATATTCGCCAAGGTTCTTGCTTTATCCGATTTATACATTTAAATTAATGATCTCCTTACCTTAAAATCCCGAAAGTAATTCGATCCGACTACTACTGAACTCTGGTTTAGAAATATAAGCGATTGGACCCCCTTCAAATCCCGAAATGCCGCAAATGAGAGAAAACACCCGATTAGTTAACCATATAGCCATTCGGCTAATATTTCTAAAAGCCAGAAAAAGATTAAAATCTCACGAATCGACACTTACCTATACAAATGGTTTCGGCTACTCCTTGCAGGAAGATTCGGCAATCATAGCAGAAGATCGAAGCGTAGAAGATTAGAGATCTAAGAATTTCGGCTTTTAAGAAAATCCCAAAAAAGATGAACAAGAGGAAGATTTCGGCTATAAGAACAAACAAGAGTGTAGTTTCCGCTTTTAGTGAATGGGAGAAGAATAACAATGGAGATCAAGATTCACTAATGTGAAATTTCAAAGAAAGAAAAAGGGTGAAGGAGGTGGTGATTTTCGCTTTTTGAAAGAAAGTTGATGAGAAAATTGTGGAGGAGAGATCGAGAATTTCGGCACAAAGAATGAAGAAAAAGTAAGGTTCAAATACCGAAATTGATGAGCTATTCCCCCTATTTATAGAAAATTCGGCACCCCCTATGGCTATTAGAAACCGATTTCTTTACTCTTCTAGGTGATGGAATTTCGGCCAACTCTGCTCTCAGCAGATAGCTCTTAATTTTTCTTCTTTTATCTTCCATATTATCAACTATATTATCTACATTATCCCATTCACATAAATCCTACTATTTTAGCCTTGTAGCCGTCCACTCCACCTAACCCTAATGTCGAAAATTAGCTAACTTGAATCCAAGGAATTGGGCTCCTTGAAACTTAAATTTGGGCCCCTAACTCCCTGGTGTGGCGCCACTTCCTTATTCCCTAAGTGGCGCTACTAACCACTGGGCCACAAGCCCATTTTGATATTTTAAACACAGGTACTACCTTTTAAGTCCTATAATGCCCAAACAGAAAATTTTAATCAAGGCCTCTGCCTAAGCCTGAGCCCAATTTAGACCCTTAACAGTTAAATTAACACTTTAAATATATACACACACTAAACGCATAGGCCCAAAAATTCAGGATGTTACAGTTCGACCCTCCTTAAAGAAATTTTGTCCTCGAAATTTCCAATTAACTAGTAATCATACTACCTAAGTCTCACCACTATGCTTCCGCTTCGCACTCTAATTAAAAAAAATAAACACTCAATATACTACAGTAGGGTACGCACCATTATTCGTATCTGGAGCATCTTCGTCCCCTTGTACTCATTCTTTCGATCGGCGTTTATCTGATTAAGAATTTTATGAATAATTAATTCTTCCCACTTATTAACCGCGAACAATCTTATGTAAAATTATTTCGATAGTAGTTCTTTCGAATTCGAATTCTATCTACAGGTTTAGTTCTCAAGTCTATATTTCCTAATTCTAGAATTCTCATTCAATCATCATCAATCAGAACATCACATACACGCATCAACCACACAAGCAACATCCATGAACTCATATTCCTCTCCTAGGGGTATTTTCATCATTTCACTACCCAGGGGTATTTTCGTAATTTTAACCTACGGAGGTATTTTTGTAATTTTCAAAATAATGTGTCTTAGTGATTTTTCAAGATAAGGGTATTTCGATAATTTTACAAATTAGGGTATTTTGGTCATTTTACAAATTAGAGGTAATTTGGTAATTTTACAAATTAGGGTATTTTTGAATTTTACAAAACTATGGCATTCTAGTAATTTTTTGAAAATAGAGTGGCTGGTCCTTTCGGGTTTTAGTTAGAACTTTGGCCGTTAACAAGTCCTCACTTGTTAAGGTGAACAAATACTACGCACTGTAGGATTCCAGAGAAAAGGAGGTGAGTCACTAGGACTGCTTAAATACCAAGCTCTTCCTAGATCCAATCCTAGACATGCGTATGCCTGTTACCACACCCTAACTCAGTGACTTATTCCCGGGTTTGTTTAATTAGGGAAATTAAGTCTTATGAAGTGTAAAGATTTATTTAAGCTAAGCCTAAAGTCCATCAAATTCTAATTAAAATAATCTATGTCCTATAAAGCCCACATATATATATCACACAATGGTTTAGAGTACTTACCTGGCGGACTTGGGCCGGAGGCGCAGGTGCCATGCCGAGAAAACAACCCTATACTATTTATAAACATGCATATTTCTAAAACTCTTCTTTAGAAAATGTTTTGAGCCCAAAAACCCCAAAGCCGAGTTTTGAATCGGGCTCTGATACCAATTTGTAACACCCCAAACCCGGCCCAAACACCACGATCGGATCTGGTATGTCACTAAGGAGATTTTATAAAACTTGTGGCACTTTGGAAACCAATCATCAGGTTTAAACATTTATACCAAAAACTTAATAATTTATTAAGTTATATAAGATATGAAGTTATAAAATGCCTTGGTGTTTTTTAAAGTAAAACTCTCAGCTTAATTTAAACATAAAATTTAAATGCCTAAGAATAAAAAAAAAAAACCCCAACATAAAACCCCAAAATAAATATAAGTCTAGTGGCCCATGGCCTTATTACATTGAGACTTAAAATCCTTAATAAAAAATATCAAAAATAAAATTTTGTTGGATCAGATACTCTCTTGCATGGCCACCTTGCACTCCTCTCCAGCCCGGTCCGATGCACTAGGTGCTACCTAAAAATATTAAATAATAGGTTGAGTCGCGAGACTCAGTGTGCAACCCTCACGCACCATTAGATTTGGGCCTTAGCCCCACAGAACAGAATAATTGATTAATATATATAACAATAATTATGCAAGCCCAACCCAAATCCTAGGTTTTCATCCGCTACACGCCACCCGTACCAGCCATTCACACCATTGGGGATTTCTACAATCAACCTACACCACTACACACCATCAGATCATGGCAAAAAGCCACTACAGCAGATCATGGCAAAAGCCACTACAAGCAGATCATGGCATAAGCCACTACAATGATCATGGCATAAGCCACTACAATGATCATGGCATAAGCCACTACATGAGAACACTTCCCTTTCATTAATCACCCAACCCCGTGCAATCACGTAAACTGGCATACATGTTTATCACATCAAATCAACAGAACCATTCACTTTAGAATGACAGAGATCACTAACTTGGTGATTCGCCTTTACCCTCTTTGGGTTTTAACCGTTATGCCGAGATTTTGACATTTAACAGAATTTAACAGATTTATAACCATATTATAACAGGCAATCTAAATGGTGTGGAAGTGTTACACACCTGATATCGCGTAGCTTTACACCCTTAGTCAATATCCTTACTATCTGGATCTACAACCCTTAGTCTAAAACCTTGCTCAAAAGCCGGAAGAATACAAGGATAAGGCCTCTCCTATATTTGGCCAAGGTTAGTGCTTTACCCGATTTATACATTTAAATTAACAGATCTCCTTACCTTAAATCTCGAAAGTAATTCGATCTGAGTGCTACTGAACTCTGGCTTAGAAATATAAGCGATTGGACTCCCTTCAAATCCCGAAATGTCGAAATGAGAGAAAACACCCGATTAGTTAACCATATAGCCATTCGGCTAAGATTTCTAAAAGCCGAAAAAAGATTGAAATCTCACGAATCGACACTTACCTATACAAATGGTTTCAGCTACTCCTTGCAGAAAGATTCGGCAATCACAGCAGAAGGTCGAAGCGTAGAAGATTAGAGATCTAAGAATTTTGGCTTTTAAGAAAATCCCGAAAAAGATGAACAAGAGGAAGATTTCGACTATAAGAACAAACAAGAGTGTAGTTTCCGCTTTTAGTGAATGGGAGAAGAATAACAATGGAGATCAGAAGATTCACTAACATGAAATTTCAAAGAAAGAAGAAAGGGTGAAGGAGGTGGTGATTTTCGGCTTTTTGAAAGAAAGT
The DNA here is from genome assembly GCA_025506655.1 of Gossypium rotundifolium. Classification (NCBI taxonomy): domain Eukaryota; kingdom Viridiplantae; phylum Streptophyta; class Magnoliopsida; order Malvales; family Malvaceae; genus Gossypium; species Gossypium rotundifolium. The sequence goes on along the minus strand of CP106733.1, from coordinate 32,560,104 downwards.
TGACAGAAAATTGTGGAGGGAGAGACTAAGAATTTCGGCACAAAGAATGAAGAAAAAGTAGGGTTCAAATACCAAAATTGATGACCTATTCCCCCTATTTATAGAAAATTCGGCACCCCCTATGGCTATTAGAAACCAATTTCTTTACTCCTCTAGGTGATGGAATTTCGGCCAACTCTGCTCTCAGCAGATAGCTCCTAATTTTTCTTCTTTTATCTTCCATATTATCAACTATATTATCTACATTATCCCATTCACATAAATCCTACTATTTTTGAGCCTTGTAGCCGTCCACTCCACCTAACCCTAATGTCGAAAATTAGCTAACTTGAATCCAAGGAATTGGGCTCCTTGAAACTTAAATTTGGGCCCCTAACTCCCTGGTGTGGCGTCACCTCCTTGTTCCCTAAGTGGCGCTACTGACCACTGGGCCACAAGCCCATTTTGATATTTTAAACACAGGTACTACCTTTTAAGTCCTATAATGCCCAAACAGAAAATTTTAATCAAGGCCTCTGCCTAAGCCTGAGCCCAATTTAGACCCTTAACAGATAAATTAACAGTTTAAACATATACACACACTAAACGCATAGGCCCAAAAATTCAGGATGTTACAAGACTTCGCAAGGCCTGGGCACACGCCCATGTCTTTGGCCATGTCTCCCACACAGTTGAGACATACGGCCGTGTCTCTACCCTTGTGTTTACTACTGAGCTGACTGACTTGTAATTCTATATGCAAAGGGACACCGGCCTGATCACACACCCATGCAATTGTCCGTGTGTCACACACGGCCTAGACACACGCCCGTCTGCCTACCCGTGTGGACAACTACAAGGCTATTTTCCAAGCTCATTCATCACCCTAACTCACTCAAGCATAATTCATACTTAAACAATCCAACCATATACTCTACACACTTAGGAATAACCTTTCATTCCATTGATTGATAGTAAAGAGCCATTTACCATGGCAATATATAAAAGATTTCATCTATAATAAGCCAACACATTTGGCCAAAATAACAAAACAATTTACTTAGTCTAGCCCCTATACACGCCATTGTCAAACTCAAAATGCTAGTTCTAGGTATACCGAAATGAGCTGATAGTGTAGGTGGCCTTCCAATTATCTTCGTATCCCGACCGGCTCTTTGACACTATAAAACGAGGGAAAAGAAAGGAAGTAAGCTTAAAGCTTAGTAAGTTTACATGTAAATAATAAACCTCATAACATGTACTAACCAATAATTAGCATTTCACAATTCAAAATCATGCTTACTCATTCATCTCTTACCACATTTCAACCATATCACAACATAATGCTCACATTCATTAACATATATTCCTGCATTTACCACCACAAGATCACATGATACAACACATAACAATTTCACAATAAATCATTCATAGCAATGCCAAACACTCGGTGGTTTTGCACTTAGCCCACCATTAATCTTTAACAGGGTGGTATCGCACATAGCCCATGTAACACCCCTTACCCGAGACCGTTGCCGGAGTCGAGCTCGAGGCATTACTAAACTTAACTACTAATTCGGGGCATAAAAATTGAAATTGTCCATCTGCATCATGTTGGCTAAATTAACTATAACTCGAGTTACGAAACTCAAAATTTAGATCCATAAATTTTACTTGAGACTAGACTCATATATCTTATTCCTATAATTTTTCCAGAATTTTTCTTGTGGCCAATTAATACAGTTTAATCATTAAAGTTTTCCCTGTGTCAATGTTTGATGGTTCTGACCTATCTTTAGAAAAGCTTAGTTATCTCATTGTACAGAATTCAATTAATGTTTTCGTTTATTCCAATAAAAATAAGACTCATTAATGATTCTAAGCATATAAACTATGCTCAATTATTATTTTTTTACAATTTTTAATAAGTTTTCCAAGACAAAACAGGGGATCACAAAGTCTTTCACAACCAGTCTCACTAAAATTTAAATATCTCATAATATAAAATTCGTTTCCATACTATGTTTCTTTCATATAAAAATAGACACAATAAGATGTTTCTTTCATATAAAAATAGACACAATAAGATTTAATTTTATATCTTATTCACTTTCTAATTCCATTTCTCCTATTTTTTGTGATTTTTCAAAATCGTGTCACTACTGCTAACCAAAAATTGTTTCATTGCAACATATAGTTAACAAGTTTATAACATCTTTACTCCATTTCATTTAAACTCTATACATTAACCAAACTTATACATACCAAAACCAAATCAACCAAAACCACAACCAAACATAATCATCAAGCCAAAATATAAATTCCAAGATTAACAAGATGTACAAGCTATTTTCGCATGGCTTATACAAATATATATAACTTCAAAACCAAACATAATATTTCTAACCTATACATGTCATATATGTTCATAGTTTCAAAAATTTAGTATATAAAATACCAAAATGAGTCGATAGTGCGATAGACTTCGACGATGATCCCCGAGCTCGTAGTTAGACTTCAAAATCTATAAAATAATCAAATAAACACACACTGTAAGCTAACATAGCTTAGTAAGTTATAAGCAATTACATAACAAAGCCAAAATACATTGTAATAGTAATTTACACACTATTAACCCGAATATCCCAAGCATTTAAAAAAAATAAACTTCTCATAAGTCTTAAATTCATTCATCACTTGAATACAAAAGAATATTAACCTATCACCTTTCATATTTCCAAAATCCGAACATACATACATTTAATAAATCGGCTTTTTATTCATAAACTACTTATGAGATTTATACTTACCATAAAAAAAATAAACTCTCATAGTATCGAAAACTTACCGATTTCAACCATTACATTGGTGTTTACACTCACACCTTCCATACTAATCGACCGAATTCCTTTTGTACCAAACGTGTTATAAAGTTCAATTCATGCAATTAAATTTTTTGTCCAATTTCGCACACTTAGTGCTCGAAAATAGATTCGCACACTTAGTGCTTATTATCCGATTTCGTACACTTAGTACTCGAAAAATTAAATTCGCATTTTAGTGCTTACTATCGATTTCGTACACTTAGTACTCGGATGTTAAAATTCGCACACTTAGTGCCACGTGACCGATTTCGCACACATAGTTCTCGGTATTCAAATTCACTCACTTAGTACATTTCTTGGTCTTGATACTTGTCTAAATAAACACACATATATATAAAAATTTGAATCCCAATCATATATATATATATATATATAAAAAATAATTTATTCTTTTCTATATCCTTCCACATTCGAATAAATATTAATAATAAACAATTATTCATTATTTTCAACTATATTCATTTCTTGACATCAATGTCTCACTTAGCCATGTCATGAGCATATATTTTATACTTCACATTCAACTAAATTCATCTTCCAACCAATAATACATTCGGCATTGACATATTGTACATATTACCTTTATTTAATTCATGTACTTCATTATAGATAATAATTCAATTCAACCCAATTGCTTAAAAACTTACCTCGGATATCGACGGACTACGTTTCCCGACTATTCGCTCAACTTTGCTTTTCCCCGATCCAATCCCGATCCTTTTTGTTCTTGATCTATTTAATTTCAAATTAAGCTCATTCAATCATATTTTCATACAATTTAATCCAAAAACATATAAGTTGGAAAATTACATTTTTACACCTAATATTTCACATTTTCACAATTTAGTCCCTATTGCACAAAACACAAAATATTCAAAATTTGACTATGTCATGCTTAGGCCGAATGTTCCATAAACTCATACAAGTCCATACATTTCATTTATTTTGCACTTTAGTCCTTCAAAAATTTATTTTTGCAATTTAATCCTATTTACTCAATTTCATCAAAAATTCAAAGACAAAACTTGTTAATCTAACACATATAATTCATATTTCTTCATCAAACATCAAGAATCATAAGGTATCATCAATGGAAAAACACAAAATCATCATCACAATCAAAAATTAAAACATGGGTTTTGTTCATTTCTAAGCAACGATCTCAAAAACGTAAAAAATATCAAAAACCGAGCTAAAACTCACCTTAAATTAAGCTCAATTCATGGCCGAATGTTGCAAGGTTTTCTTTCTTTTTATTTTGCTAAGGTTCGGCTAAAACAACAAGAAAGATGAATACTTCATCTTTTTACCAAATATCATATTTTAACATATATTAACATACCACATTTATCATAAAATAATATAAACAATCAAGTCACTATTACATGCAAATGATGACCAGCACTAAGCTTTATTTTTGGCTAAATTGCACTATTAATACCTCAAGTTAAGAAGTCACCTTCAATTTAGTACTTACACATTAACCACCAAATTTTCTTTTTATGTGATTAAGCCCTTTTTCACAATTAAGCACCAAAACGATCAAATTTTAATACGAAAATTTTACACACACCAATTCACACTTAAAGAACATAGAAAATAATATTAAAATATTTTCCAACTTGGATTCGTGTTCCCGAAACCACCATTTCGATTAGGGTCAAAATCTAGCTATTACAGCCCACCAATAAGAATATTTACGGTGGTATCGCACATAGCTCACCAAATAATAATATAAACAATGGTATCGCACACAGCCCATCGTATATGAATAATATGATGGTATCGCACATAGCCCACCAACAAGAATAATTAAGGTGGTATCGCACACAGCCCACCATTAATTACTACGGATAATATTCCACACTTACATATCTAATTTAATGTTCACACGGAGATTATTCATTATCTACCAATTCAATTCATTTGAATCATATATGTTCTCAATCTTACAATGCACCAATAAGTAACAACATGTATATTTAAGATGCATCATTTACACATAAACTTACCTCAGTGCAAAACGTGTTAGTTTACGGTTTAATTCGAAACCTTGCCTTTTCCTCGGTCAAGGTTAATTCTGCGCTCTTCTTGATTTGCAAGGATGAGATGTAGCTAAAAATTTCAAGCTTCCAAACTCTTAAGCTTACTGATATTTTCGGTGGGAGAAGAAAAGAAAATGAAAAAATGATAGCCTTTCTTCATTTTATCTTATTTTATTCATTTAGTCAACTAATGTCACCAACCCTTGTCAAATTTTTAATTCCCTTGTCCCATTGGCTGGCTATCACCTTTAGAAAGGCATAATTGCACTTTAAGGACCTCCATTTTATATTCTATAACTATTAGACACCTCTAGCTTTAATTTGAAACTTTTGCACTATATGTGATTTAGTCCTTTTTCGCAATTAAGCCTACAATCGCTAAAATTAAAACACCAAAATTCTAATGCATCATTATAAACATGTTATAACACATAAAATATTATCAAAATAATTTTCCTCAACCTTGAATTAGTGGTCCTGAAACCACTATTCTAACTAGCCCCAAAATCGATGTTACAACTCTCCCATCCTTTACAGATTTTCACCCACAAAAATCTTACTGGTAAAAAGGTTTGGATATTGTTCTCTCATGGCTTCTTCCGGTTCCCACGTAGCCTCTTCTACACCGTGTTTTTTCCATAACACTTTTACTAAATCTATCTTATTCCTCAATTGTTTAACCTTCGGAGCCAATAACTTAATCAGATCCTCTTCATAAGTCAAGTCCGATCATATCTCAACTTCCGATGGAGGGATTACATGCGAAGGATCAGAACGATATCGCCACAACATCACACATGAAACACATTGTGCATTCTCTTTAACTCTATCGGTAAGGCCAACCGATATGCCACTAGTCCAATCCTTTCGGTAATCTCATATGGCCCTATGAATCGAGGACTCAATTTTCTTTTCTACCAAATCTCAATATTTTCTTCCACGGGGATACTTTCAAAAATACTTTATCGTCTACTTGAAACTCAATTTCTTTCTTTTTTAAATCCACGTACGACTTTTTTCGGTCCAAAGCAGCTTTCAAACTATCACGGATCACTTTCACTTTCTCCTCGGTCTTTTTAACTAGGTCGACCCCATGAATTTGCTTCACACTGAGCTCGGTCCAATACAAAGGAGTTCGACACTTACGACCATACAAAGCTTCATATAGTGCCATCCGTATACTCGACTGATAATTGTTGTTGTAGGCAAACTCAACCAAAGGTAGATATCTTTCCCAACTACCTCCGAACTCTAACACACATCATCGGAGCATATCCTCAAGAACTTGAATCACTCTTTCAGATTGGCCTTCAGCTTGAGAATGGAACATAGTACTAAAATTTAACCTTGTACCCAAGGCTTCCTGTAACTACTTCCAAAATCTCGAAGTAAATTTAGGATCTCTATCCTAGATAATAGATATAGACACTCCATGTAATCTCACCACTTTAGTAATATACAGCTCGACCAACTTATCAAGGGCATAATCAATACGCATCAGTATAAAGTGAGCCAACTTCGTTAGTCTATCGACAATAACCCACACAACATCTTTCTTTTTTGGAGTCATAGGTAACCCCGTCACAAAATCCATGGTGATCCGATCCCACTTCCACTTGGGAACCATCACCGGCTGAAGCAATCCTGATGGTACTTGATGCTCGGCTTTCACTTGCTGACAGATCAAACATCTTGTCACGAACTCAGAGATGTCTCTTTTCATAATTGGCCACCAATAAAATTTCTTCAAATCATTGTACATTTTCGTGCTACCGGAATGTACTGACAAGTGACCATTGTGTGCTTCATGCAAAATTCTCTGAATCAATTCATCATCTTTAGGTACACAAATTCGGTCCCGAAACATCAAATAACCATCTGAACTCACCCAAAAATCAAAATCATTTCCCAACTCGCACTGAGCTCTTTCAACTTGCAGCTCGCTATCATTCTCTTGAGCTTCACATATCTGCTGAATAAATAACGGTTTAGCCCTCATCTCGGCCAATATAACCCCATCATCAGACAATGCTAAGTTAGTACTCATAGCTCTCAAAGCATACAAAGATTTTCTGCACAAGGCGTTTGCAACTACTTTCGCTTTCCCCGGATGGTAATCAATTAGTAGTTTATAATCTTTTAATAATTTGAGCCACCGTCGTTGTCAGAAATTCAAGTCCTTTTGATCCATCAAATACTTCAAACTCTTATGACTAGTGAAGACTCGGCACTTCTCACCATATAAATAATGGCGCCAGATCTTCAAAGCGAAAATGATCACAGCCAACTCCAAGTCGTGAGTCAGATAATTCTTCTCATGTGGTTTTAGTTGTCTCGAGGCGTAAGCGACTATCTTACCCTCTTGCATCAACACACAACCAAGACCGTTAAATGAAGCATCACTGTAGACCACAAATTCTTTCCCCAACTCAGGTTGTACCAAAACTAAAGCCTCAGTCAACAAGGTTTTCAATCTCTCAAAGCTCCGTTAGTATTTCTCAGTCCATTCAAACTTGACATCTTTCTGCAACAGCTTCGTCATCGTGGTAGCAATCATGGAAAACCCATTTACAAACTATCTATAGTACCCTGATAAACCAAAAAAGTTTCTGACTTCCAACACATTTCTTGGCGGTTTCCACTCCATAATAGCCGAGATCTTACTCGGATCAACCCTAACACCATTACCCGACACAATGTGTCCTAGAAATCCAACCTCTTAAAGCTAAAACTCGCTCTTGCTAAATTTAGCATACAACTGCTTGTCTCTTAAAGTCTGCAAAATAATTTTTAGGTGCTTTGTATGATCACTCACATCCCGAGAATAAATCAGTATATCATCGATAAAAACAACTACAAACTTATCTAAATACAGGCAGAAGACACGGTTCATTAAATCCATAAAAATCGTAGGGGCATTCGTTAAACCAAATGGCATGACAAGAAACTCATAATGGACATACCTCGTCTGAAATGCAATTTTCGGCACATCTTGCTCATTAACCCTTAACTGGTAATATCCAGACCTTAGGTCTATCTTGGAGAACACCGTAGCTCCCTTCAGTTGATCAAACAAGTCATCTATCCTTGGCAAAGGATACTTATTCTTCACTGTTACGTTGTTGAGTTGTCTGTAGTCTATACACAATCTCATTGACCCATTTTTATTTTTCACAAAAAGTACCGGAACACCCCATAATGAATAGCTCGGTCTTGTAAAATCCTTATCCGTTAACTCTTGTAACTGAATATTTAATTCTTTCAACTCCAATGGTGTCATCCTATACGGAACAACCGAGACAGGTGCCGTTCCCAGAACTAACTCAATCCCAAACTCAACCTCTCTAACTGGAGGCAATCTAGGTAACTCCTCCAGGAACACATCTAGATATTCACATACCACCGGCACTGATTCAATCTTTACCTCTGACTCTTGAGTATTCAGCACAAAAGCTAGATAAGACTCGTATCCTTTCCTTAAATATTTCTCGGCTACCATAGTTGAAATTATCACTGGCAGATTATTCGATCTACCTGACATGACATCCCCATTTTCACATTTCAATTCAATAAACTTGCTACCATAGTTCACTAAAACATTATGGGCAGTCAACCAATCCATGCCAAGAATCAAATCAAATTCATCAAACAGCAACAACATAAGGTTTGCTGGAAAACAATGACCTCTAGCTGTCAAAGGATAATTCCTACATACCTTATCAACTAGCACATGTTTGCCTAACGGGTTTGACACTTTTACTACAAATTCCGTAGACTCAACAAACATGCTTATACTAGATGCCAATTTCATGCAAATGTAAGAATGGGTAGACCCCAGATCGATCAAAGCAATAACAAAGGTGTCATAAAGAGAAAAAGTACATGTTATCACATCTGGAGATGATGCCTCCTCGAGAGCGCGAATGGCATAGGTCCTTGAAGGTGCTTGACCCTCCGGTCTCACAGCAGAATCTCGAGGCGCACCTCTACTACTAGTCCCACCTCCCGGGTTCTTTTGTGATCTACCCCTCGAAGGTACATCGCTTGATCTCACTTCTTGCTTTCTTTCCTTCTCCTCCCTCTCTAGACAATTTCAGATTAAATGGTCGGGTGAACCGCACTTATAACAATTCCAGTTGTTTCCTCAACACTCCCTAATGTGCTGCCTACCACAATTTGAATGCTCTGATTTGGACTTCAGGTTGCCCACACTTGCCATCGAAATGGCTTGAATTCTCGAGCCCGAGTATATGTTACCTCAATCTCAATGTGAATGTCCAACTGACGCTGTCGTCCGGGGGTTCATTTCCTTGGACCTCTTCGATTGAGTTAGGTATGATTTACTCATTGGCCTTTTTCTCACATCTCGGACCTCACTCACGGCTTTCCTCTTTTCTTTATTCAATTCTTCGACCTTACATACCCTATCAACCAACACTACAAACTCTTTTAACTCTAAAATTCCAACTAGAAGTTTGATATCCTCATTCAGCCTATCTTCAAACCTCTTGCACAAGATAGCTTCTGTAGACACACACTTTTACACATACTTGCTGAGCCTAACAAACTCACGCTCATATTCTGCCACAGTCACTTTTCCTTACTTCAATTCAAGGAATTCTTTCCATTTCTGGTCCACAAATCTTTGGCTTATATACTTCTTCTGGAACTCTTCCAAAAAGAAGTCCCACGTTACCCTCTCTCTTGGAACCACTGAAGTTAATGTCTTCCACCAATGGTATGCCGAATCCCTCAACAAGGACACAGCACATTTTAAGCTCTCCTCAAGTGTGCAGGAGAGTTCATCAAACACCCTCATTGAGTTCTCAAGCCAGAACTCTGCCCTCTCAAGGTTATTACTTATATTGGCTCTGAATTCCTCGGCCCCTTGCTTTCGAATCTTATCTATCAGAGGCTTGGTTATTCTCACTAAATCTATACCTTGGGGAGCCACAAGAATTAGCTGAGGTATAGGAAGAGGTGGAGGAGGTTGAGCATTTGAGTTTTCTCGCACATACTCCGTGTACCAGTTACTCAGCATTTAGAGAAAGGCTTCCTATGCCTCTTCTTCTTGACCCCTAGTCTCGGGTCCACTCTCTACAAGCGCGGTCCCTTGTGCGGGAGCCAGCGCATTACTAGCTACATTACCAGTAGCCGTTTGATCGAGATCTATTTACTATATAAAAATAAAGTTTATAATTTTCAGAAGCCACCACACTATCAATATACGCTTATAGCATGTATAGCTAGACTCTAACACACGCTACAGTAGTCCAAAAATTGACTAAACCATAGCTTTGATACCACTAAATGTAACACCTTTACCTATATTCTACACCAAACCAGGGTACGTGGCATTACCGTACTTAACTCACATGGTCATACAATTTTGGGTTATCAAATTTTATTCCAAATTAAAACTTTTCCATTCACATCTCTAACGTACTTATAATGGGCCTACGAGGCCCTAAACATACTTCCAAAAAGAATAAATTGAAAAATTTTACGCGCTCATAAAATTTTTACCTAAATAGGGGCCACACGCCCGTGTGAAATGGGACACGCCCGTGTGGTTACACACGCCCATGTCCCGCACCCGTGGTCGACACTGACTTATTTCATATGGCTAGACACACGCCCGTGTCCCTTACACAGCCTTAACACACCCGTGTCTTAGCCCGTGTGCCACAACCTTGGCATTCCGTTTATGACGTCATCATCTCACTATAGTCACACGGTTAAGGCACACGCCCGTGTCCTTAGACTGTGTGTCGAATTAAATTCTAATTTTAAGGTGCAGACTTCATATGGCCCGGCACACGCCCATGTCTTTGGCCGTGTCTCCCACATGGTTGAGACACACGACCGTGTCTTTGCCCGTGTGTTTACTACTGAGCTTACTGACTTGCAATTCTACATGCAAAGGGACACCGGCCTGATCACACACTCATACAATTGTCCGTGTGTCACACATGGCCTAGACACACACCCGTGTGCCTAACCATGTGGACAACAACAAGGCTATTTTCCAAGCTCATTCATCACCCTAACTCACTCAAGAATAATTCATACTCAAACAATCCAACTATATACTCTACACACTTAGGAATAACCTTTCATTCCATTGATTGATAGTAAAGAGCCATTTACTATGGCAATATACAAAAGATTTCATCTATAATAAGCCAACACATTTGGCCAAAATAACAAAAAAATTTACTTAGTCTAGCCCCTATACATGCCATTGTCAAACTCAAAATGCTAGTTCTAGGTATACCGAAATAAGCTGATAGTGTAGGTGGTCTTCCAATTATCTTCGTATCTTGACCCGGCTCTTTGACACTATAAAACAAGGGAAAGAAAAGGAAGTAAGCTTAAAGCTTAGAAAGTTTACATGTAAACAACAAACCTCATAACATGTACTACTCAATAATTAGCATTTCACAATTCAAAATCATGCTTACTCATTCATCTCTTACCTCATTTCAACCATATCACAACATAATGCTCACATTCATTAACATATATTCCTGTATTTAACACCATAAGATCACATGATACAATACATAACAACTTTACAATAAATCATTCATAACAATACCAAACACTCGGTGGTTTCGTACTTAGCCTACCATTAATCTTTAACAGGGTGGTATCGCACATAGCCCACCAATAAGAATATTTATGGTGGTATCGCACATAGCCCACCAATAAGAATATTTACGGTGGTATCGCACATAGCCCACCAAATAATAATATAAATGATCGTATCGCATACAGCCCATCGTATATGAATAATATGATGGTATCGTACATAGCCTACCAACAAGAATAATTAAGGTGGTATCGCACATAGCCCACCATTAATTACTACAGATAATATTCCACACTTACATATCTAATTCAACGTTCACACGGAGATTATTCATTATCTACCAATTCAATTCATTTGAATCATATATGTTATCAATCTTACAATGCACCAATAAGTAACAACATGTATATTTAAGATGCATCGTTTACACATAAACTTACCTATGTGCAAAACGTGTTAATTTACGGTTTAATCTGAAACCTTGCCTTTTCCTCGGTCAAGGTTAATTCCGCGCTCTTCTTGATTTGCAAGGATGAGATGTAACTGAAAATTTCAAGCTTCCAAACTCTTAAGCTTGCTTATATTATCGGTGGGAGAAGAAAAGAAAATGAAAAGATGATAGCCTTTGTTTGTTTTATCTTATTTTATTCATTTAGTCAACTAATGTCACCAACCCTTGTCAAATTTTTAATTCCCTTGTCCCCTTGGTCGGCCATCACCTTTAGGAAGGCATAATTTCACTTTAAGGACCTCTATTTTATATTCTATAACTATTAGACACCTCTACCTTGTAATTTGAAACTTTCACACTATATGCGATTTAGTCTTTTTTCACAATTAAGCCTACAATCGCTAAAATTAAAATACCAAAATTCTCATGCATCATTATAAACATGTTGTAACACATAAAATATTATCAAAATAATTTTCCTCACCCTCGGATTAGTGGTCCCGAAACCACTATTCCAGCTAGCCTAAAAATCGGGCTGTTACAAATTGAGGGACTAAAATTTTAAATAAATGAAATATATGGACTTGTATGATCATGGGTTAGATTTGACCTAGGCATGGGACTATGAAATTTTTCATATTTTGTGTTTTATGCAACAGGGACTAAATTGTAAAAAGTGTAAAATGTTAGGGGTAAAATGGTAATTTTCCATTTATGTGTTTTTAGACTAAATTGAATAAAATGGTGTTTAAATAAGTTTAATTTGAATATGTTTAGATCAAGAACCAAAGAAAACAGATTTGGATCGGGGGAAAACAAAAATAATCGAATAGTCATTTATTTCCGTTTGTCAATATCCGAGGTAAGTTTATAAGCATTTTATATGTTGTTAACTTTGAATATATGTGAATTATATATGTTGAATTGAATTCTTGATTATATATATGTGTTGGCCGAATTACTATAAGCTTGGGAGCTATGTTTACGAGTTTGATTCGATCGAGTTATGATGTTCGAAAGTCCCATACGAATCTTAGGAATAACTAGGATACATATGTCATGACATAGGATTCCGTTATATGTTATCGTGTAAGACCACGTCTGGGACATTGGCATTATACGATAAGTTCTACTATCCGAGTATCCTTTTTAATTTCGAATGGTTCAACGGGCAATGATAAGTTAAGATCGAGTGTAAAAATTCAGATTAGAAAGGCTCAGGTATGTACTCATTCGAGTTACTAAAATATGGTAAGTTGAATGTTTGAATTGAAGATATAATGTCATATATTAATGTGAATTATGTGTATGTATATGTGAATGTATATATATTCGGCCAAAGGATGTATTTTTGTTGTTGAAGTAAAGGTTAAATATACTAATGTTCCATTATGCATTCGACCTAAGTAAAATTTATGCAAATTATATATGTTTTGATATATGAAATTATAAATTGGAAATATATATGAAATTATGATGGCTTATTACTATTTATTTAGATTAAATTACGTATATGATTAAATGTCTCATTTTCTTATGACTTACTAAGATGTGAAAGCTTACTGTGTGTATTTGCTCTTTGTTTTTTTTTTTAGATTTTGGAAGTTGGTTACAAGCTTGGGGATCGTCAGATAAGTCTATCACACTATCGACTATTTTCGGTATTTTGTTAAGTTTGAATTCGAACTTATGGCATGTATAGACTAGTTATTATACTTGATTTTGGGGTATGTAAATATGAGTCATGTGAAAATGGCTTATTCATTTTGGTTAAGCTTGGTTTTTATGCTTTTGATCTAATGGATATATAGATGATGCTTAAGCTTATGCAAATTTCGGTTATAATATATAAGTGTGATGTGTTTGGCATATTTGTTAATAGTTGTATGAATTAGTTATATTTAAGCCTATTTCGAAAGCAATATGTGTATTATAGGTATATGATGTATTTAGTATATGCATGAAAATGTAGTCTCGAAAGTTGGTATAATTTGCTATTATATGGTTTGATTGAATATGAAATGAATGGTCTTATAATTCGGGTAAGTAATGAGGTAAATGATGGATGCATTTTTTACCTATGATATGTGTTAGCAATTTCCTTGGAATGAATATGCTATGTCTTTGGATTTGGATATTTGGTATAATTTATTAAAGACCTATGTGTGGATGTATAATTTGCCTTATGAGTTAGTTTAAAGATGATGTTAGGTTGGTGTGTATTCGGCCTTATTACTTAACTTATTTTGGGAAATATGTTACATGGTTTAAGATGTGGTTATAATGTTTTATGATTTAAAAATGTTTGAATGAATAATTTTGGTAATTGATTGATTATGTATTTTGTAATGTGTACCAATGAAATTGCTTTGGTCATTTGTGAGATAAATAGTATTGAAATGTGTTGTTAAATGGCATGATTTAGACCATATAGAATTGGCATGTTTTGATTCGACTAAGTACATAGAAAATGCCCAATGAAAGTCAAGTGAACATTGAAAGAATTTGGTTATGTTACAAGTTGTCAAATGAATATTATAATGTCTTATAAATAAATGTTGTATTATGTGCACTTGGTTTAAAAGTGAAATATGCTTGTTTATAAACTAGGTATTCGAATATTATTCATGTAATGTTTGTATGTTTCTAATATTATACTTAATAAGCATAAGTAGTTTAATGTTAATGCATGTTAGTTGGTTTTAAAATAAATAAAATTTGATTAAATATATGGTATGTAAATGTTTGAATTTTGAAGCATGGATTGTTTGTGTATTAATAGTAATAAAGTATGATTGGGTTTTATTTGATTAAGTGATTCGTATGTATGAATTTGAATTATATGATTAAATAGATGGTCGCTATTCGTTTTAAAACTCTTTGTATAAAGTAGTGAAAAAAAATTTTGTGAACATGAAATGATTTATATGACTGTACTGAATTGTGATTAGGTCGGTAATGCCTCGTAACCCTAATCTGGCGACGGATATGGTTAGGGGTGTTACACGGTATTTATTTTTCTATTTCCTAAAATAAATATCTCACCCAATTAAATAATTTTATCAACCCAATTCTAATTCCGCTAAAATCATGATGACTTTTCCGTAAAAAAAATTATGAGAAAATATATTTAATATTTCTACATTCAATGAGTTTACTATGACCAAATGATTTATTTCCATTTTTGAACTTCATTTAATTTGAATTCACTTGTGACATTCATAGTGTGAAATATCTAAATCCTGAGTGGATGAAGGCGTGACTCGTACACTTTGATGTAAGTAAAAACCTGAGTTCAAATAGATAAGGAACCAAAAGCTAGTGCGTTGGGTATACGAATTCTGTAGTGTGGAGCGTCTTTCACAACTGTGGAATTCATAGCCCAAAACATGGGCAAATGATATCATCTCATTGGCATTACATGGTTGATGAAAAGTAAACTTGGCCACCTAGCTGTTCGTCTTTGTGAAGGATGGCTTGATCACTATTTGATAGTGATTGACTTTTCATGAAGAAAGATGTAATGGTTACCATAAGATAAAATAGGATCATATTGGGAGAACGGATATTATCCCAAAGAGATCAATGATATTCTATAAGGGTAACACACTTATGACAAGGTCATTGGATGAGCACTGATCGAGTTACTTTCGTAATGGTATGTCATTGGGGAGAGCCCAGTCACGATACTATAGTGAAATGACTTCATGACTAAATGAATTTATAATTAATAGGTGAAAAGTTGGAACTTAATGTCCAATTGGTCCCTTCGCTAGCTCGTTGAAATCATAAATGAATTGCATGTTTGGATAGAAATGAACGAAATGAATAGGAAAAGAGAAATCGGAAACATTTAGGAATGATTATGGTTTTCTTCGAAATGAAATCATTTGGAAATGAATGTAGGTTTCCAAAATAAAAATGAAGAGAATTTATTCTCAACTATTACATATATTTTTTCGAAATAACAATTCTATTGGTTTCTATAAAGAAGAGAGAATTTTGTTTTTACCCCAAAAGGACAGAAAAAAATTTCTAGTTGTGTGTTCCGATTCAATTGGTTCAAGCCCATACTTGAAGCAGTTCGTGATACAAGAATAGCGGAGAATATCATTTGGTTGAAAGCCCGGAATAACGAACGTTCGCTAAGTTGAAAACACACGTACGAATTTGGTTAAGGTTTGTTGTTATAAATATCACAAACCGGGTTGATTTTCAAAATTTTAATTTTCCCTATGCAAGAAAACCATTTTCAAACCAGTATTTTTCCAACAAATACTTTGGTGGAATGATTTCATGACTAAACAATGTTGTAATTAATAGGTGAAAAATCAGAATTTAATTACAAATTATTTGAGCCGTAATTATATATGTCCAATCGGTCCCTCTGCTAACTCTAGATAACCAAAAATGAATTGCATGTAGAACCAACAAATATGAAATGAATGAAAACGATGAACTAAGAGAAATAGATCGCATATATTACAATCTGTAGTGATGCGTTTTCTCGCTAAGTATAAAAGATGGCTAAGAAATTAATTTAAATTTTTTAATTATTATTTAATTAATTATAATTAAATAGTTGAAGTTCAAGATGAAATTTAATTAATTAGTGATTATGGATTTGTTGAATAAAGGAAATTAAATATATTTTCTTCATAGATTCTATTATGGTAAAGTTGCTATGAATTTAATGTAATTAGAATTGGATTGAGAAAATTATTTAAATGATAAATTAATTTAGTTAATTTAATTAATTAATTAATTAATATTTTGGGTAATGAAAATAAATATTGGATTGGATAAATTAAAAGTGTTGATTAAAAATCCAAGAAACACATATAATTGGACTCAATACATAAAAGGCCAAATAGGACCTTATGACATGTAAGGGGCGGCAACCTTACTGTTAAGCAATTTACAAGGGTGTCATCGCCTCACTCTTCTACTAGAGTAGAAGTGATAATTTCTATTAAAATATTATTATTTAATCAAGCTTTATTCAAACAAAACTTTTGTACTAATTCTCTATAAATGGGAACTATGTTTAAGCAATTTACAACACTTCTCATACGATGTTATTTTGCTTGAAAGTAGTGAAAATTTATTTTAAAGAATAAATTCCATTTTTTGGGAAAAATGTATAATTTCGCTATAGAGAGAATTAACTTTCCTAGTGAAAGTTTGTTATACCAAGTTTTATTTGATAATATGTTTTGATAGACATATAAAATGTTTTTCAATAAAAGTTAAAGTTGAACAAAATTGACAAAATCATATTTCAAATGAAGTCTAAGAGATATAATTTTGAACATACTGTTTTGAAATCTTAGGAAAACTTTTTGAATAAACTTTTAATCAAGTTTAAATGGTTTCAATCGAGTTAGACTTTTTCAATCAAAGTTAAATTGTTTTAAAACAAGTCAATATTGCTTCAGGCCAAAAAGTATCGATATTTTTTTGCCAAGTATTGATAGTTTCTAAAATATCGATACCCCTCCAAAAATCGGTACCAAATTGACATTCTGTTTCTCAAACATTTTAGCTAAGTATCAATCCAGTATTGATTTTTCTTTATATGGTATTGATAAAATTTTACTGGCATCGATATTTCTAGCTCCAACGGTCACTGAATTTTGCATTAAATGCTAAAAATATCGATACTTTGTTAGCAAGTATTGATACTCGTGGTTGGAGGTGAATTAAATGTGCTGGTTATTTCATCCCCAACTACTCTTTTCATTTCTCCAACAACCACAACGGTTGAAAATCAATTAGAGGATATAAATACCATATTTCAAAGGTCCTAAAACAACAAGAGAGATTATCAAGCTTAAAGATCAATCAAAACAACTTGTGCTTTCAATTCTCAACAATTTCCTTTATTCACACTTGTAAGCTTTCATTGTATTCATTTCAGCTCAAGTATTTCTTCTTGTATTTGTGCTTATTTGCAAACATTCTTATCTTGTAAGAGCTTGTTCTTAGTTTGCTTATTTGTTGTTCTCTTTGAGAGGGTTTTGTCATAAGGTTTGGGTAAAAACCTTAAGAGAGTTTGTAAGCTTAAACCTTATCCTCAAAGGTTATCAAATTAGTGAATTTGAGAAAATCCTTAGTTGTGGAAAGTTAAGATAGTGAAGTAGGCAATTGGGACAGAACCATTATATAACGACATGTTTATTGTCCCTATTTATTTTCTTAGCAACCACAATTTTTTAAAAGATCAATTCATCCCCCTCTTGACAATTTCGAGTTGATTTGTCAAGCTAACAAAGTTAATAATTTTTTTTCATTCTGAGTGATTAGTTTGATATACTCTGAACTTACACTCAAAACAGTTCATGGTTCAAAAATAGCAGAGAAAGACGTTCAATTGAAAGCCGAGGTCAACTTTAGACTACCTCATACAAAGCACAAGTGTTTTTCAGTTAAGTTTATTGTTATAGATAACATAAAGGCTCAGTTTTAAAGAAAAATTTTAAACTTCCGCTATACGTATTGATATTATTTTTCAAATTGATTTTTCCAACAATGAGTGGAGAAGTTATTTAGCTTTAGCTTAGATGGCATCGTTACTATTACAACAATTAGGAGTACGTAAATTCAAAAGCGATTAAATGTGTTTTTTTCCTTTAATTTAAAGTTTGAGAAAGATTATAAATAGATTTACAATATTGGTTATATTATTATTTATTTAGTTGAGATGTCACTTGATTTTGATATCCAACTCAGTCAAGTATATCATTATTAATATAGATTAACTATTAATTTAATATGTAAAAATATTATCATATATATTTTATTGTAATTTCACGAGTTAAAAAATAGTCAAATATTTTTAATTGATTTGAACTTTATTTTATTAATATTTTTTGAGAATTTACTTTTTTATCCTTCAAGATTCAATTCCAAATTTAATTGAAATTAATATAAATATCAATACTCTAAATGAAAAATAAATCATATTTATATATGACATATACATGTAAATATATCTCAAATACATACATATAAATATGTTTATATAAAATATTAATTTTAGAATAATTAGTTATGTCCAATAATTTAATTAAATGTAATTATTAAAAATAAAAATAATTAAAATATTAAAATTTTATACTAATCAATACGTACCGATGTAGATGGAAAGCCTCCATCAGTATAACTAATACCAATAAAAATTTAGACCAAAATAAAAACTAAAATTAACCATTAATACACATACCCATCTTGTCTCCTAAAGGTCCCATTTTCCATTTTGTCCTTTTCGGAAATAACATTTTTGGTCCCTTGCATTTCCTTGCCGAAAGAGATAAACAAGCAGAGGCAGATTCTTTTGGCGGCTTCAAGGTGTTGCCCCTCAAAATTTTGAGAAATTTTTATTTTTTTCTTGAAATTTTTAGGAAAAAGTTAATTAGGTTTTTCAAATATTTTTAGAAAATTTCGTTTTCTCTTAAAACTTTTAAAAATTCTCATTAATCATACAAAGTTTATAATTAAACTCTCAATATTTTTTTAAAAAAATTCATTAAACTCCTAAAATTTTAAAAAACTTTACTAAATCTCCTTAAAACTTGATCCCAAAATTCGCCAGCGTGGCAAATTGTGAGGATATTGAAAGGAGAAGAAGTATTTACTCTAAAAACAAAATAGATTCTGCCACCACATCTTATGAATCCAATTGCTTAAAAGATGGGTCACTTTCTCCAGCTTGTACCTTATAAATTTTAAATTTATTTTAAGAAATATACTGAAAAAAAAAAAAAAAAAGAAAGGTGTTAATCCTGCTTGTTATTGCCTTGTAGCTATGAACCGAAATCCCCTCCCCTGTATCGGATAGTTGTCACTATTCGTAACCCTTCAATAATATAATGCCACATCGTTTTCTTAGTTGTAAAGTTTTATTTTCTCAGTTGATTTTTAAGATTTTATATTAGCTTTAAAAGAATTTTCAAAAATAAAATTGTAATACCAATTAAATACGCTTTAATATTTTTTAATTTATACAATTTAAAATAAAAATAGTTGAAAATTGCCTCAACAAATTTAATATATCAAGTTTTGAAAATTTTATTTTCCAATTAAATTTGAAATATTTAACCAAAAATTAATTTTTGATTTTTAATATATAAATTTCATAATAAATATAATAAGTATTATATAATTAAAACAAGCTAGATTTAAATACTCCTATTCAAAGATTGAGCTATCCATCCAAGCTCAAAAATCCGTCTAAAATTTAAGATGATTTGAGTTAAAATATTATGACGAAACAATATTTAGGCGAATTGGAGCAAATTTTGAGACTTTTACCCCGAGTCGAGTTAGGCTTGAACAACTATATATAGCATTAACACTATGCATAGGCCCGACCTAAATCTAACTTAATTCAATTCATGAACATCTTTAGATTTAAAACAAAGCTCACCATATGAATCTCATCTTTAAAAAATATATATATTCAAATTTAAACTTTTTGCAATTAATATATAATTTAATTTTTTTAATTGATGGCAAAAAATATTGAATCAAAAGTAATTTTTTTAAAAAATAAAATTTATAGGTTGAGATTTTTTTTAAACCTAAAAATGTTCATAAATCGAGTTAAGCTAGATTCAAGTCAGGCCTATGCATGGTGTCAATATCATATATAATTGTTCAAGTCCAACCCGACTCAAAATAAAAAGCTCAAATTTTACAAAAATCCACCTATATTTGTAAATTGTTAAACTTTAGATTTGTCACATTTTTTTTAAAAAATACCTAATTATATTTTACTACTATTATATTTTTACTTTTATTAAATTTTAAATATAAATAACTTAATATATATTTTATTTATATTATAATATAATATGATATAAATAATACAATATATAAACCAAATAAAAGTAACATATTATAAACATGAAAATAGGTAAGGTCAGTCTTGGGTTTTAAATATGAAAATCAAATGGCCTAATCTTTTTCCCGTATTTTGAAAATGTATGTTTGTTTAATTGAAAACAATTTTTATAAAATATTTTCAGAAAATCTACCAAACAACAAAAAATATTTTACACAGATTTGTCCAAACACCGAAAAATATTAAATTTTCTAGAAAACTAAGTCATTTTCTATAATTCATTTTCCGGAAAAATATTTTCAGTCAAACAAACGGAACCTGAATTTATTTATTTATTAATGTAATGAAATTAAATCTAACATTTTTAATCATACAACACGTATTATATTTATTATGTAATTTATATATAAAATAAAAACTTAATGAATAGAAAATTTAATTGTTTAGTTTAATATTTCAAATTTAATTGGAAAATCAGTTTATCTAAATTCAATGTGCTAAATTGATACGAGGAAATTTTCAACTATTTTATTTTTATTTTTATAAATTTAAATATTATGATGTATTTATTTTTATTTCTAATTTAATATTGAAATTTTTACTGTTAAACTTTAAATTCTTTTATCATTAATATAAAATCTGAAAAATGAATTGAGAAAAAAAAACATTTTTTATAGAAAAAAATACTTCACAATTAAAAGAAAACGTGGCATCCCACTAAAAAAGACGTGGTATTATGTTATTCAAGGGCACTCATCCGGGCAGGGGATTTCAGTTCTGTAGCTATGCTATATCTGTACTATTTCAATAAAATAAATTAAAAACTACCATATTTACCACCGAAAATTTGATGGTCAGATCAGGGACCATTAAGATAGTAAAAGTGGATGTAATTGACGCCATGGATAACCAAAGCACAACCACGTCGGAAGAAGTAGCATCAGCCAGGCCTAGCAATTCATCATCGGCTGCAACTGCTAGGATTAGTGACCTGCAACTTGATGTCAAGGTTATGGGAAACAATGATGTGATGATCAGGGTTCAATCAGAGAATGTGAACTATCCAGGTGCTAGGTTAATGTCAGCACTTCGGGACTTGGAGTTTCAAGTTCACCATGCAAGCATGTCGTGCGTTAATGGGCTTATGCTCCAGGACATTGTTGCAAAGATCCCTTATGGATTGACAACTGAAGAAGCCATTAAATCTGCTCTTCTCTGGAAGCTACAGTAGTGAGATTATTGCTGTGTGTGTGTAATATCTGTTTTTAGTTTCTGCTTCAACTGGTTTACTTTTGAGCTTTAATTTCATGTAATTATGGTGATAAATTCAAGCAACTCTTTTTTTTTTTTTCCTCCCATTTTCTGCTTAGTTTTCTTGCTGCTGTTCTCCAGATCCATGACATGTTTGATATCGAAAGGCTAGGGAATCTACTCTTATTGTGTTTATGTGAACCTGCAACAGCAATATATATATATATATATATATATATATATGTGTATGTATAATACGAATAGAAGGGACAATAATCAACATATATAGATATATATGTATAGCAATTTTATTTTTTTAAGTAAATGGTTAGACTTAACATAGAATATTTAAAGGTGTAATGGTTAGAATTATAAATAAATACTAGTTATTAATATTTATTAGTATTTATTTATAATTAATTATATTTAAATAAAGTTATTAGTAATTATTTTTAAAAATTTTATTTTATTTAATGATAATATATTAAATTATTATTTACAAGTTGTAAAGAGCTTGATGCGTTTCGATTTGAATCTTGTAAAAAGAAAAGTAATGTTCAGAGAACTCATTCTCTATTTAGGGTTTAACTCGATTTAATTCTAAATTTAATCAATGCTAATATAAATCAACATTCAAAAAGAAAAGAAATAATAATATCTATACTTATCAAAGTAGTCAATAACATACCGATAAATATACCATTTTTTGCTTTGATATTGGTACATATCATTATTGTTGTGTTTCATCGTACTATTTAGAATTTATTAGTAATTTCGAAATATTTTTGTGTATAAGATATATACATGAAAATATAATTCAAGTATATATGTATGTGAAAAATTATTTTAATTAAATTTAATTATACAAAATAAAGTATTAAGTTAAAAATTAAAAAATTAATTTAAACTATTAAAATCTTGCATCAACTAATATAAATCGATACGCATTACTATAAATTGAAACGAGTTGAAATATACAAATACAATCTATACTAACCAAAATTATATCAATTTATTATTGAAACGAGATGTTTTTAATTATATCAATCTTGTCCCCTGAAGGTCCCTTTTTCTTTTCTCTTTTCTGAAAATAAACTTTGGTCCCTCAATTGCTTAAATGATATTGAAAAGAAGAACAAGTAAATACCACAAAAGAAAAGATTTAAATTCTGCCACCACACCTTATGTCCAATCGCTTAAAAGACGGGTCACTTTCTCCCAACTTTCATTTTATAAAATTTAAAATTATTTTGGAACATAAAATTTAAAATAAATAAATAAATGAAAAAAACGTGTTAATATTATATATTATGAAATAATATTTGATACATTTATTTTAAAATACATAAAAATAAAAGACTTGTAAATAAATACTAATAATTTTATTTAAATATAATTAAATATTGACCATAACTATTATAAATAAATATTAATAACTTTCAGAATTAAGATTTTAAGATTAAGGTTTAGGCTTAAAAATTTTAACATTTATTTATAAACCCCTTATTTTATTTTATTTAATAATAAAATATTATATCATATTTATCAATAACGTATGAGACTTATATATCAATACTACATCAAATATAATTCCACTTGTTATTGCTTTGTAGTTATCCTATGTCTGTATTATTTCAATAAAAAAACCTGATAATAATAAATTTATTAAAAAGCAAAGAAAAATGTGTGGTGAAATAAGGGACTAGATAATAAATGCAAATAAAAAGGTTTTATTTTTTCAAATTAGATTTTTTTATCGAATTCAGATATAATTAACTTACAAATTTAGTTTCCATATTTCAATATATTTTATTTATTCCTCATATATTTTTAATATTAAAATTTTAATTCGAATTAAATAATATATTAAATTTATTAAACTAAAGATTTATTTCTAAAATTTTATACAACAGAATAATATTACATATAAAATGTTATATTAATTAATTATTTTATATAATATTAATAAAAATACATTAATTTAATTAATGAATTTAACGATAAAAATTTAAATCATAAAGTATAGAAATTAAGAGTCAAAACTACAACCTTAAATTTCAAAATGTGGTTGCAAAATTTGACCTTTATTTTGTTTTTCACCATTATAAGCTTATTCAAAATGTGATTGCAAAATTTTGCCTTTATTTTGTTTTTCACCTTTATAAGCTTATTAAAAAATAACTGCAAATTTTGACCTTTATTTTGTTTTTTTACCATTATAAGTAGGGGTGAGCGTTCGATCGAATCGAATCGAATCGAATGAAAAATTTCGAGTTAATCGAGTTGATTAATCATATTTTATCATCCTAATTTGATTTGAAATTTTCTCGAATCGAGTCGAGTGAGATGGAATTGAATCGAATCGAATCGAATATATTTGTTCGAGTTAAATTGTAAAAATAATTTTGGGTCTTTGTAACCACTGTCACCCATCGTAATAAAATTTGTCCACCTTAATCAAATTTTTATTAACTTTCATCACCTCATAATTTATTTGTTAATGTTTTATATACTGGGTTAGCTTCTTTTTTGCTTAGTTGTTTCAATTATCTTTAGATTCTTGCACTATGTATTTTGGAATTAAAATATATATTAAATTTAAAATGTGATTTTTTAATAAATGTTATTTTAAAGATAGAATGTGAAATTGATACAATTATAAAATTTTAATACAAATATTTTATGGCATAATTAATAATTCAATTTTAATATAAATATTCAATATGACTAAACAATTCAATAATATAAATAATATAAAATGTGAAATTTAATTTAATAATATAAATAGTAGATATAAATAAAATTATTATTATTTATGTTTAATGATTTTTTGGATAATTTTGATTTTTATTTGAGAGTAAAGGGTGAGAAGTAAAAGTTTAGGGGAAAATAAAAATTTTGGTGAATAAAAGTTTGAGGAAAGTAAATAGGAGGAGTAAAATTTTGGAGGAAAATATAAAAAAAAATTGGGGGATGGGTTTGGGGTAGATGGGAGGTGGGATGGGAAAGGAGTAAAAGTTTTAGGGAAAAGTGGGAGGAGTAAAATTTGGGGGAAAATAAAAAGTTTTGAGGGTTTTGGGAGTAAAATTTTGAGAAAAAGTAAATGGGAGAGTAAAATTTTGGTGGAAATGAATTTTGGGTAGATTGGAGGGTTGGAGGGGAATAAAAGTTTTGGGGGGAAAGTGGGAAAGAATAAAAGTTTTGAGGGAAAAGTAAAAAGGTTTGGGAGTTTGGGGTAAAAATGTTAAATATTATATTTTAATATTCGAATTATTCGAGTTATTCAAATTCGAAAACTCAACTCGATTCGAACTTGAAATTCGAAAAAAAATTCGAATTAACTCGAATAACTCGATTAACTCGAATAATTCGATTCGTTTAACTCGAAATTCGAATTTTTTTTCGATTTTTTTGAGTCGAATCGAATTTTGCTCGCCCTAATTATAAGCTTATAATTGGGCTAAGGAAATGTGAAGCCAAGACTCGGAGAGGTGTAAACACAAAATTTTAATCCTTTGCTCCTTAAGACTATTCACCAAATTTGACTCTTTCTCTTTTTTTCTGCTCAGCCAAAAAGCATATTATTAATAAGAAGTAACATTGCAATGAATGAAAAGGATGAAACAAAGCCATATAGACAAATGCAACAAGAAGCAAAAGCTAAAGTATCCAACTTAAGATATAACACTCTAGACTTGGCCTAGACTTTATGACCGAATCTGGCAATGTCACATGGAATAGAATTTGAAATCGCATTTACCAAGTTAAAACAGTTTCCGTTTATTAGCTAATATTTATCTCCCATCAATCTCAAAACTATTTTCCCATTAATTTGATTTGTTTAAAAACATAATTTGTAGCGGAAGCTTTTAAAACCGTGATAGTTGAAGAACATCGTTCTCGTTTAGGAAAACGTCGTTTTGAATTAATCCGAGCTATTAATGAGTTTGCAGTTTAGGAATCCATGAAAACAGTGGAAATCCAAAGTAAAAGCAACATTCCAAAGGTCCAATTTACATAAAAAAAAATAACCCAGAAGATAACTAGGAAATAAATACCATAACTGAAATTAAAATAATTCAAAAATCATGTGGTCATCGTCGAGTCCTCCGCCGCACCGATCCGTTTAAGTCTGGGGATTACCTATACAGATAAAGCAAAAAGGGGTGAGTTTACGTAAATTCAGTGTATAATCCCCACAGAAAACATGCATACAGTCAAATAACAACCAGTTAAATGCAGTCTAGTCCTAAGCCCATTTTAGTTTCAGTAGCAGTTCGGGCCTTAGCCCATTTTAGTTTCGATGTCGATGATCGATATGCATTAGGGCTTTAGCCCATCACAAGATCGATAATGCAACAAGAATCGAATGAGTCCTACCTATCAGCCTCTATACATCATCTTCGTCCATCCCTACACTCCATGTGGGGTTTAAAACACCCACCCATCCCTACACTCGAGTAGTACCGAATGCGGCACATATTCAATATATTGCAACTGTGCTGCCAGATAATAGGCTTAAAGCCTTTAGTACACTTCCTCCAAATATCATCATCCCAACCCAATGCAATGCAAACATACAATCATGTCATGCTTTTATGCAACCAATAGTCATACGTATCCATATATATATCAGTAATCATGCATAATTTATCATGTATCACATACATTCAGATCATACATTTAGGGGTCTAGGTAATGCTTACCAACCTTACAGTAAGTTCACAGTCGACTTGGACGACCCGTGCAACCTTAGGAATCGTTTTAGATAAATGGGCTCACACGCCTATGTGGCTTGCCCGTGTGGCCCACAAGCCCAGATTGGCCTTAGCCCGTGTGGATCATACGGCCTGGCCCAAAATCCCACATGGCCCAAATTAGTTTAGCCTGTGTGTCATACACGGCCTACCTGGCCATCACACGGCTGTGTCTTGTGTGCACGGCCTAGCCTCGTCGATCACACGCCGTGTTAAGGCACACGGGCAACCACACGCAAGTGTGGCATCGACAGTGGGGTTTTTGGCTTTCGCCAAATCCCTGATTTCTACGTAATCGGGTACACACCTGGTCTTATTTTTTAACTAAAAGCACTCTCGAGATCACCAGCACCAATAACCGACAACCAAACCCTACAATCAGTCCTAATTCACAATTAATCCAAAATCATAACATTGAAAACAGTTCGATTAAACCATTTGTCACTTACCTTAGAACAAACAACGAAATTTACGAAAGATTACAGCGTCAATTGAACTCCTCCTATCCCTTGATTTTCCCCTAACACAAAAATAAACTCCATTAATCAAGAGTTCATTAGCCAAACTCAAACCGTGCTCACTATACTTACCGAACACACACCAAACGCCGGAATAATAAGGCACGAATCAAAACTTGACAGAAGGTAGAAAGAAGAAGCAAAATCAAGTCAAGAAGAGATTGAAAAAGGAAAGAAAAACGGCAGAAAGTAAGAGAGAAAAGAACGTCAAAACTTAGGAAATTTTCGGAAAAAGAAAAAAAGAAAAAATTTTGAAAAAACAAAATATGGGATGTGAAAATCCCTAAATTCTCTCCACTTCCCACTACAGATAACCACCTCAGATATTTTGTTCAACTGAAACTTTTTCAGTCAATGAGCCAAAAATATAACACCATTACTATAATAGAGATTTGAACACTGGACCTCCAGCAAATCCACACTCCACCTAACTTAGAATTCGGTAAGGCCCAATAAACCTTGAGCTCAGCTTGCCCTTACGACCGAACCTCAGAATCTTTTTTCATGGCGAGACCTTGAGAAATACGAAGTCCTCCACAGAATACTCAATCTCACGTCTCTTTAGATCTGCTTAAGATTTCTGTCGGTCCAATACCGCTTTCAGTCGATCCCGAATCAATCTGACATTATCCTCAGTCTCAAAAACCAACTCAGGACCCAGAACACGTCGTTCACCCAACTCAGTCCAACACAAGGGAGTGCGACACTTACGACCATACAAAGCCTTGTAAGGTGCCATCTGAATGCTAAACTGAAAAATGTTATTATAAGCAAACTCCACTAGCGACGGATGCTCCTCCCAACTACCTCGAAAATCGATAGCACAACTCCGCAACATATCCTCCAGTATATGAATTACCTTTTCGACTGACCATCGGTCTGAGGATGGAACGCAGTACTAAAGTCCAATCTTGAACCCAGAGCCTCATGCAGCTTCTTCCAAAATCGAGACGTAAAGCATGGATCCCTATCAAATATGATCGAAACCGGTACCCCGTGCAGTCTCACTATCTTAGAAATATAGAGCTTTGCCAACTTCTGTAAAGAATAATCTATCCTAATTGGGATGAAGTGTGTAGACTTGGTCAATCGATCCACGATGACCTACACTGAATCCTTATTAGTGGGTGTTAGAGGCAGTCCACTAATGAAATCCATCGTCACACGCTCCCATTTCCATAACGGAATCTTAACCGATCATGTAAACTCGAAGGCAAACGATGCTTAGCCTTAACCTGCTGGCATGTCAGACATCAAGCCACAAAATCGATAACTTCTCGCTTCGATCCTGGCCACCAATACAACTCTCAAAGATCTCGGTACATCTTATTCCCACCGGAATGCATAGCATAAGAACTACTATGCGCTTCCCTCAAAATTGACTGTCTCAGATCCACATTGTTCGATACATAAATCCGTCATCTAAATCACAACACACCATCACTATTTAACCTAAAGTCAGCAATAGTACCACTTTTAATCTGTTGAAACCTCAAGCTCAGAGACTCATCCCCTAACTGCTTATCTCAAATCTGCTCAATCCAAGTCAGTTTAACTTACAACTAGGCCAATAGAATCCCATCATCAAACAAACTAAGGCGAGCAAGCATCGCCCTCAGATTAGTCATCGCCCTACGGCTCAACGCTATCGACTACCACATTGGCCTTACCAGGATAATACTCGATGGTACAATCATAATTCTTAAGCAACTCAATCTATCTATGCTGTCTAAGGTTCAACTCCTTCTGAATCAATAGGTACTTAAGGCTTTTTTGATCAGTGTAGATAATGCACTTCTCACCATATAAATGGTGCCTTCAAATTTTTAAGGCAAAGACTACGGCGGCCAATTCTAAATCGTGTATCGTATAGTTTGCCTCATGCATCTTGAGCTGACGAGACGCATATGCCACAACCTTACCATCCTGCATTAGAACACAACCCAGACCCACATGTGACACATCACTATAAACCGTGAACTCCTTTTCGTGTTCGGTCCGTACCAGAATAAGAGCCTCAGTCAGTAGAGTCTGAGCTTCTCGAAGCTCTCCTGTTGCGCATCAGAACAGAAAAATGGCACACTTACGTAGCGACTTAGTTAAGGGTACTGTAATTAGTGAGAAGCCTTCCATAAACCGAAGATAATAACCCATCAACCCTAGAAAATTACGGATCTCAAACACATTCCTAGGCTGCTTCTAACCCACTACATCCTTAATATTTCGAGGATCGACTTGAATCCCCTCGACAGAAACCACATAACCCAAAAAAGTTATTTCATGTAACCAGAACTCGTACTTGCTGAACTTAACATAGAGCTATTTTTCCCTCAAAGTTTGAAGAATCACTCTGAGGTGCTCTTCATGCTCATCCTTAGTCTTTGAATAAACCAATATGTCGTCGATGAACACCACTACAAATCGATCCAGATAAGGCTGAAAAACTCGATTCATCAGATCCATAGAAGTTACCGGTGCATTAATCAGTCCAAATAGCATCACTAGGAACTCATAGTGACCATAACGAGTCCTAAATGTCATCTTATGCACATCATCCTCCTTAACCCTCAACTGATGATACCCAAAAGTAAGTCAATCTTAGAGAACACAGACGCCCATCGGAGCTGGTCAAACAGATCATCGATTCTTGGTAATGGATACTTGTTCTTGATGGTCAGCTTATTCAGTTGCTGGTAGTCTATACACATCCTTATGGATCCATCCTTCTTCTTAACAAGCAGTACCGGCGCTCCCCATGGAGACACACTAGGGCGGATGAACCCACGATCTGACAACTCTTGAATTTGAGCCTTAAGTTCCGTAAGCTCTTTCGGTGCCATTCGATTGGGAGCGATAGACACCAGAGCTGTACCAGAAAAAAGCTCAATCCCAAACTCCACTTCTCAATTCGGAGGTAAACCCGGTATCTCCTCAGAAAGATGTCCAAAAATCTCTTACAGTCTTGATTTCCTTTACAGTAGAGTCTCTAAAACAAAAACACTAATATAGGCCAAAAACGTCTCGCATCCCTTACAAACCAATTTCTAAGCCACCAGTGCAGAGATCATATTTGTCAAATAATTTCGACGTTCCCCTATCATTACTACTTTATTATCCTCCTCAGTTCTCAAAATGACCCTCTGAGTCACACAATCGAGATTGGCACGGTGCTCGACCAATTAGTTCTTACCTAGAATCAGGTCGAACTCTCCAAATGAAAGCTCTATCGATTAGCCAGAAATACCGATCCTTGAACCTTTAGCGGAACATCCCTATACAGTTTGCTAACCCAATAGATTGCCCCAATAGACTCAGTACAGTGACCTCACTCGTAGTGCTCTCAATCGATAACCCCAAATTTTCGAAACAAAATAGGCTATGTAGGAATGAGTAGATCCTATGCCTATCAGAGTACAATATGGTACATCAAAAATAAGGAATGTACCAGTGATGACGTCAGAAGCATCTCTGTCCTCACGGCGACGAGCAACATAAATAAGAGCAGACTATCTTGTCTCAATCTGTCTAGCACCTTTGCCCGGTGCTCTCTGTCCATGGCCCATACTGTTACCCCTAGCCTAACCACGGCCTCTCGGTGGTTGCTGTGTTACTCTTTATGGCTGTGCAGTATAGTACCCTTAGCTTGCATCTGATCAGCCCTCAACGGACACTCTCTAATGCAATAATCTAATGATACACACCTCAGACACGCCCCAATCCTCCTTCAATACTCGCCCTGATGGCTTCTACCACAATCGTCACATGGTTGTAGTCTAGTAGTAGTAACAGGGGGCCCAGCTCTAACTAGCCCATCAGGTCTGGCCTTTTTCTTAGGCCTCTGTATAGAATTCGAGGGCTCCGAATCCTCTTGTTCTTACCCTTCTCTCTATCTCTGTTTTGGCGCTCAGCGCGCTTAAGATCCTCGGTGATCTTCGCCTTCTCGACTAAAATAAAAAAATCTTGCTCCCTCTGTGAAGCTATCAGAACTCTCAAATTATCTCTGAGGCCATCCTCAAAGCAGACACACATTTCATACTCCTATGCCACCATACCTCACGCATAGCGGCTCAGCCTTAGGAACTCGGCCTCATACTCGGCCACTGATCGATCCCCTTGAGTAAGATTCAGAAACTCCCTTCTACGAGCGTCCACATAACTAGCTCACACATATTTTCCCTAGAAGGTGGTCTTAAATAACTTCCAAGTTAAATGTTTGGGGCTGAGTGCCCTCCCTAACGGTCAGCCACTATTGATAAGCCTCATCTCGTAAAGAGAGACTACACCCTTTAATTTTTGCTCATAGGTGAAATCTAAGTCATCCATAATACGCTCCGTAGCCTCTATCCAGTTTTCTGCCACATTAGGGGCGACTCTAGTGACACCCCTAAAAAGTTCAGCTCTATTGAACTAGATTAATTCATTGACCGACCCTCAGCCCTTAGATCCAGTATTGGGTTCAGCGACCCTCTCTAGTATCCTTAGCATAGCCTGGGACTCTGTATCGTCCCCAGCCATGCGATCTTGATACCCAATCTCAATAGCAGGCGACACTGGTGTCTCACTCGTGTCCTGATTTGGCATACTGCCTAGTGAAGAGGACTCAGCTCGAACCCCTCTACAGCCTCTACCTCAGCCTTTAGTACCACGTCTACGAATACCTCTTGAACTCATCGTAGATTTGGATTTATCTACATTAACAGTTTTATGAATCAGTTACAGTTTCAATATTTATTAGAAGATGTTTTATGTAAACAGTTTCAGTAATTCAGAGTGATTTTCGCAAATCGCAGTCTCTATCAGTTTTTGCTACAATCTCAATTTTACTACAGTTTAAGTATACACTACCTAAAGTACCTTCACAGTATACTACCTATAGTAGTTTCAAAATAATCTATTTATAGTATTTTCAGTTTAAACTATCATAGTTTCAGAATACTTACAGGATCGGTGCCGAAGACTCGGGGTACCACATACTAAGTCAAATCATTTCAAATAATTTCGAGATTAATTCTTTAAAAACTAATTTTGAAACCCAAAATCCAAAGCTAAGTTTTACAACCTGGCTCTGATACTACTAAATATGACACCCTAAACTCGGCCTAGATGTAATGACCGAATCTGGCAATGTCAAATGGAATATAATTTGAAACTGCATTTACCAAGTTAAAATAGTTTTTGTTTATTAGCTAATATTTATCTCCTGTCAATCTCAAAACCATTTTCTCATTAATTTGATTTGTTTAAAAACATAATTTGCTAGTGGAAACTTTTAAAATCGTGATATTTTAAGAACATTGTTCACGTTTAGGAAAACATCATTTTGAATTAATTCGAGTTGTTGATGAGTTTGCAGTTTAGGAATCCATGAAAACAGTGGAAATCTAAAGTAAAAGCAACAGTCAAAATTCCAATTTACATAGAAAATAACCCAGAAGAAAACTAGAAAATAAATACCATAACTGAAATTAAAATAATTCAAAAATCATGTGGTCATCATCGAGTCCTCTGCCGCATCGATCCATCTAAGTTTGGGGATTACCTACACAAATAAAATAAAAAAAGGTGAGTTTACGTAAAATCAGTGTGTAATCCCTATAGAAAACATGCATACAGTCAAATAACAACCAGTTAAATACAGTCTGGGCCTAAGCCTATTTCAGTTTCAGTAGCAGTTCGGGCCTTAGCCCAATTCAGTTTTAGTATCAGATATGCATTAGGGCTTTAGCCTATCACAGATCAGTAATACAAATAGTAATTAGTAACAGAGTCTTACCCACCAGCCTCTACACATCATCTATGTCCATCCTTACACTCCATGTGGGTTTAAAACACCACCCATCCCTACACTCCGAGTAGTACCGAATGCGGCACATATTTAGTATATTGCAGCTGTGCTGCCGGATAATAGGCTTAAATACTTTCAATATACTTCCTCCAAATATCATCATCCCAACCCAACCCAATGCAATGCAAACATATAATATGTCATGCTTTTATGCAACCATCAGTCATACGTATACATATATGTATCAGTAATCATGCATAATTTATCATGCATCACATACATTCAAATCATACATTTAAGGGTCTAGGTAACGCTTAACAACCCTACAGTAGGTTCACAGTCGACTTGGACGACCCGTGCAACCCTAGGAATCATTTTAGATAAATGGGCTCACACGCCCATGTGGCTTACCCGTGTGAGCCCACACGCACAGATTGGCATTAGCCCTTGTAGATCACATGGCCTGGCCCAAAATCCCACAAGCCGGTGTGGCCCACACGGCCCAAATCAGCCTAGCTCCGTGTGTCGCACGTGACCTACCTGGCCATCACACGGTCGTGTCTTGTGCTCATGACCTGGCCTCGTCGATTACACGCCCGTGTTAAGGCACACGGACAACCACATGCCCGTGTGGTGTCGACAATGGGGTTTTTGGCTTTCGTCAAAACCCCGATTTTTGCATAATCGGGTACACATGGTCTCATTTTTGAAGTAAAAGCACTCCCGAGATCACCAGCACCTATAATTGGCAACCAAACCCCACAATCAGTCCTAATTCGTAATTAATCCGAAACCATAACATTGACAACGGTTCGATTAAACCATTCGTCACTTACCTTAGAACAAACAACGAGATTTACGAAAGATTAGGGCGTCAATTGAACTCCTCCAGTCCCTTGATTTTCCCCTAACACAAAAATAAACTTCATTAATCAAGAGTTCATTAGCCAAACTCAAACCATGCTCACTATACTTGCCGAACACACACCAAATGCCGGAATAAAGAGGCACGAATTAAAATTTAACAGAAGGTAGAAAGAAGAAGCAAAATCAGTGTCAAGAAGAGATTGAAAAAGGAAAGAAAAATGGTAGAAAGCAAGAGAGAAAAGAACGTTAAAACTTAGGGAATTTTCGAAAAAAGAAGAAAAGAAAATATTTTGAAAAAACAAAATATGGGATGTTAAAATCCCTAAATTCTCTCCACTTCCCACTACAGATAACCACCTCAGAGATTCTGTTCAATCGAAACTCGTTCAGTCAATGAGCCAAAAATATAACACCCTTATTATAGCAAAGATTCGAACATTAGACCTCCAATAAATCTACACTCCACCTAACCACCAGACCAGCAAACCTTATCTGATATGATTTTACAAATAACTAAATATAAGTCCACTGAACAAAGATAGGGCTTAATTCCAAAAATAATCAAAATTTGCCAAAGTTAAGGCTTGAACTTGGGACCTCTCACACACACCCAGAACACTTAACCACTGAAGCAAATACACAGTTGTGTCAAAACTTATAGAAATAGAATTATAAAAATTTGGGGCGTTACATAAGAGAAAACCAGAAAATGATTCTTAAGGCCACCAGGCAGCCACAAGAAAACTCATTACCACCAAGCATAGAACAGATTAAGATTAAAGGACTCTTTGGATTGGCGATGTGTTTACCTGTTGTTAGTGTAAAGATAGTAATGGCGGTAAGATTAGATACTATAGCGTGAGACAAAAAGAAAGTTAAGCACACCGCACTGAAGGTAAACATCCATCCAAAAAGACTTTAAGTTTGTCGATACTAGCCTTTGCTATGACATCAGCTATACTGTTAGCTTCCTAAAGATGTTAGTGAACAACACATTACTGACATTCGAAACAGGACAACTGATAGAGTTAAAAATCTGTCAATTAATAGTAGTTTGCAATGTTAGTAATTAGACTTGCTAACGTATACAAAGAATTTAAATAGAGAGTTTTTTATGACTTAGGTAATTGATTTGAGTACCTAATCTACTAGATAAGTGGGTTTCTAATTGAGCTTTAACTACACATGCATAAGGTCAAAAGTTGGGAATTTAAGCATTTTAAACAAATTTATTTGAATAATTATAACTTTAATTTTTATTATTTTTGTTTTAAGACTTAATGTATCTTAGAGCTAAAATTAAAGCCTTAAAACAATGAATCACGCTTCAAGTCTATTTCTCTCCTTTATAAGCTTTTTTCTTGTACTACAAATTTTCTAACACCAATAATTCCAAGGTCTACCAGCAACATTATTACACCATGAAACAACAATGCAAGAATCCGATTCAACAATAAGACGCGCTTCTCTTATTTTATTTGTATTCAAGAAGATTATAATGTTTTAATAGTTGCAACTTGCAAATGAAAATTTTAACCAAAAGTTATATCATTTTGTTATTAATCAAGTTATCACATTTCATAGTGATAAATTATGTCTTTTAAATTTAAAAATTATATCACTTTATTATTAACAATGAATCATGATTATTCAATGATACATTTATTGAATTAATTATGTTTATTGCTAAAAGATGTGACTATCCATTTAGATAGTTATATTCTTATAAAAGAAATGAGAACTCCTATAAATAGAAGTCAAATTTCATTTGTCTAACACACTAGAAAAATACATCAAAAGTTAATCTCTATTCTCCCACAATCTTTTATATTTCTAGATTGTTCTATAAAAAATTATTGTAGAAATTCATAATTCTTTATATAAATTGATATCCTCATTATATTTCGCTCAGTGCTTAATAAATTATTTCTGTCAGTACAAAACGTAAATAATTATTAAATTTTATTGTATCATCGAGATTCATTTATCAATAACTCTTTTACACATCATACTAAGTAAAAACGAATAACTCCTTAAAAAATAATATTAATACACGCCTTAAAATTTTCGCTAATTTTTCATACAAACAATTAATAGGTCCAACACATTACCACAACGGTTACAATTCCCAATGCCTGGCTTCCCTCTTGCATCTCCATCTGTGTTAAACTTGAGAAAACCTTGAGCTGGAGGCGTCCAACAGATATCGAACTGCTTTAACAGGAGTAGCCGAGAAGCAAAGCAGTGGGCAATCCCACCAAGCTGACTCCATAACAGGTAATTTATCGTCTGCAGCCTTGATCCAAACTACCCGTTTTCTCGGGCTGATTCCAAGAGGAATACCAAGATATTTAAGGGGGAACAAGCCAAGGCAACACCAAAAGCATCAGCAAGGCTGTTAGAAAACATTATCCCCGATTCCAATCCCAATTAAAACAGACTTACTATAATTAATCCCAAGTCCTAAAAAGAGCTCTAAACAACTAAGGAGAATCTTCAAATTATGATTATAATCCAACTTAGCTTCAAGGAAAATAATTGTGTCATCCACAACTTGGAGGTGAGAAATCGACGATCCAGGGATAACATTATCTTCGGCCTCTTTCATCATCACATGAAAAGCTTCAGTAATCAAAATGAATAGAAAATATGATCAAGGATCACCTTTGACGAAGCCCTCGCATCATTCGGAATTGATTCGTCGGTGAACCGTTAACCAAAACTGATACATTTTCCAACACCCACATTCTCCACTTATTTTCCTAACCCCATCTTCTCCAATATGTGCACTGATGATCACTAATTAAGTGACCGGTCACTTTCTTCAACCTTGCTGTCAAAATTTTTGCCATCATCTTTTAGATGGACCCAATCAGTCTAATGGGTCGAAACTCCTTTAAGAGTTGAGAGCTATCTACTTTGGGAATGAGCGTGATAAATGAAGAATTGCAGCCCTTAGGAAGTTTGCCCAAAATATAAAACTCATTCATCATTTCCATAAGATCCTACCCTCTCTAAAAAAAAAAAAATTGGAAATTGAACCCATCCGGGTCAGGTGCCTTTGAGCCTTCAGTGCTCCAAATCATTGTTTTAATCTCTCCCATAGAAAAGGTTCATTCAAGATTATTCGCATCCTCCAAAGAGATCTTTTTCAACTCAAATCAGAACATTTGAAGCAAGCATAATGGGTACATGGTCAGAAAAAGAATGTTTCAAGCAACTCTGCGACAAATATCCAAATCTCAGAACCCAGTTTGGTAAAACTAAGAATCTATATTCAAACGACATCTTCTATTATCGGGGTCGAAGCATGCAAAAGCCTTACCCTTAAGAGGCATCAATAACCTCGATAAATTGGTTAAAAGCCTCAATATCCGTATAAAACGATCAGCATCCCTGTCGTTCATCCACTGTTCTGACCATATTAAAGTCCCCAACAACGCACCAATTACCATTCCGAGCTTGCATCTACTGTTTTAATTCATCCCATAACACTTGTTGCTTCTTTGCGATACATGGTGCATACACATTGACAATGTAACAGTTGAAATCAAATTGGACCCGTTTGCGTTGAAAAATCACAAACCTCTGAGAAATCACCTGATCTTCCAGCATAATATAGGTTTTATTCCATACGGATAAAATACCAGCTAAGGAGCAAAAATGAACTCAAAATCATCATTCACCCACAAATTACGAATCCTCTGAATATCAAACTCTTGAAGCTTTTTTTCCTGTAACAACAATAGGTGGACTCTATTTGTCTGCACTTTTCTAATCACCCGACTCTTCACCACAACCCCTAAACCTCTCACATTCCATGATACAATTTTCATAGTAACCCACGAAAATTAGAAACCCGACGTAAAACTGAAAACTACAAAATTAACACTCCTTTTCTCAACTCACATAATAAAATTATAATCACAATTTTTGTTAATACAATTTAGATAATAATTCTATTTTACGGAGCCTCACCTAGAATATGATTTTATTTAACAATTCATTTGGATCAACTATTAATTAAAGCCGTAACTTACCTTTATAGGTACGGATATTTGGAGCACCAATATTAAACTCAAATCGTTAAAAATCATTCTCCACAAAAATACCTCATATAAATTCCAACAAAAAATTTTAAATAATACCTAAAAGAGTGTCAAATAAAATAACAAGAAGAAAAACACTCCTTTAAAAGTTAAAATTATCTCCTGAACCATCTTGAGTAACTTTTTCATAAAATCCCTCACAAATTTTCATAAATAAGTCTTACAGCAGTTTCAAAACTCTTTCAAAAGTTGAGAATGGAGTTCTTTCATAATTCAAACTCTTCTTTTCCCTTAAGAAGTCAATCAATTAGATTAGAACCCAACACGTGTTTGGTTAGTATTACCATGAATTACCAATCCATTTGCTGCATAAAACCATTTTATACAAGGTCCAAATAAAATTGAGAACAATCAAATATGCTAACACAAAATCTTTGAGTACTCCAAACAATTTGTTCTAATTATTTTTCGAACATGAAATTGGACAGGGTTGTCAAAGTTTCCTACTAGTATATTTAAAAGGCGAGTATCAAATTCTAAGTATATTTATAACTATTTCATTAGACAGTTTGAATTTAACATGTCAAAAGAAATAGTCTTTTAAATTTTAATAACATTTCTTTTTCAACTTACGAATCCAAATTGTTCATGCAATTAATAACTATATACATATTTTAGAAATAGCAATAATATTTAAGAATGCTTTTTTTCTTATAATGTAGGAAATGGTTTCTTGATTTTTTTAATCAAATTTTCTTGAAATGCGGAGACCTTATCGTCATGGTATAAAATATACTTGAATAAAAACAACATTATCTTCGAAAATAGCAATGATATTTTTTCTACATTTTTGGTAATATGATTGAGAGCTAGTTCCATTTAAACCACATGCTCGACAATTTGTAGAGGCATGAACCCACTTTTGAGTGTCTTCCATTGCTTGGTCCCTAGGGGTGATCTACCTGCACATAAAAAATCACATCCTTTAGCATAATAATGTCATCTAACCATGGTTAATATCTCTAGTGCCATCCCTTTCTTGCATTGATGAGAAGTTCCTCAATTCTGTTCTCTTTTGGCATAACGATTTTGGGGTTGACTTGTAGTTTGTAGACCTCAAGCAGGATTTCTCTAATAGTGTGTAGTTTGTAGGAACCAGTGAGTTATATTGTATCTCCTTTGCATCAAGGTTCTACCATTAACGTTAGTTAAAGTGCAAACAATACCAAAGCCAACATTTCCTTTTGTTCAAGTAAATAGGCAACAATCAAGGCTTACCTATTCCTTCGTTTCTCTTTGATGAAAGTGTTTTTTTCATTGTAAAACCTGTTGTAATGACTTGGCTTTTAGTGGTGTTGAAAAATGCAGTTTTGGAACTCTATCTTTGTAAAACGAACTCGTAAATATTTTTATTTAATATTTATGGGGTTATATTATAGGTGAATTGAATTTTGGATAAATACTTTTTGCCGAATTGATAGTTAATTAGAGTTTAGAGACTAAATTGTAAAGTTCAATCACTATAGATTTTTAATTAGAAAAATAAATTAAAGACTTAACCTGTAACTAACTAAAGGCCTAAAATATCAGTTAGACCATGCTTAAATATATGTTAGTGGACGGTTGATTAAATGGGGGCATTAGTGTAATAACTTGATTTTTAGTGGTGCCGAAAAAGTGGTTTCGAAACTTCATTTCCAATGTTTAAGTCTGTAAATATTATTATTTAATATTTATGAGGTTAGTATAAAGGTTAATTAAATTTTGGTCCTCTAATTTTGTCAATTGGATAGTTAATTAAGATACAAGGACTAAATTGTAAAATTGGTAAAAGTTGTTCGCTATGAATTTTTAATTAATCGAAGGACCAATTGAGCAATTGGATCCTTCCAATTATGTTAAATGGTGGTGGATGTCAATTGTACTTAGGGGTGAGTGTTTGATCGTATTGAAACGAATCGAATTGAATGAAAAAATTTTGAGTTAATCGAGTTGATGAATCATATTAATACGATTTGAAATTTTATCATTCTAACTCTTTAAAATTTTCTCGAATCGAGTCAAGTTATATGGAATTCAAATCAAATCAAATATATTTTTTCGAGTTAAATTAAAAATAATAATTTTGGTTTTTTTTTTTTTTTGGAATTATAAAGTATTAGGTTAGCCAAGAATATTGTTTAAACCATGATGGTTGAAAATAATGAAGATACTTTTTTTTCAATTAGAAGCGGATAATCTGAAACAATAGGTTGGCATGGCCCAACTTTAATATAAGCTCTCTGAATTTCATCATGCATATTAACTTGATACTCATATATTTGCTTACATAATCCAAGATCACATTCTACCTCACTAATTTTTTTTTTAAACAATCTCATTATAGGTTCTAACCATATAATGTTTTTTTTTAAGATAATGTATAGAATTACCCATAGCCTCTCTCCAACCCACAAATAGGAGGATAATACGCTTCAACACACTCGAACCCATGTCCTCCTGTATTATTAACAATGTCCATGTCAATCGTGTTAAGACTCAATCGACAATCACTCACTAAATTAAATATAAAACTATTAAAAATTTTGATACTAACTTATTAATAAGAAAGGATAATAACAAATTCTAGAGAATTTATATATTTGATGATACAAAAACAATAAAAAATGCGAAAGTAGAAATCTAACTATAGTAAAAGATAAAATAAATAAATGACGGAAAAATCGATGATTCAATGTTAATTTAAACAATTTATACATCATTTTAATCTATATTATATTTGAGATTTTGATTGAGTTGGTGTTACTCATTAATAATTCAATCAGTAAAACTACTAAAAATTTCTTATAAACAATCTAACATCTAAAAATCCGCTTGCTCTAATAAATTTGTGGGACTCATTGTATGCAAGATAATAGTTTATATTAAGATAATCATAAAATAT
Source organism: Gossypium rotundifolium (assembly GCA_025506655.1). Classification (NCBI taxonomy): domain Eukaryota; kingdom Viridiplantae; phylum Streptophyta; class Magnoliopsida; order Malvales; family Malvaceae; genus Gossypium; species Gossypium rotundifolium. The sequence continues at coordinate 32,519,133 of CP106733.1, read as the reverse complement.
ATAATTTTTAGGTTCTAATAAAATAATGTCACATCATCAATTTTAAAGACATTTAAATATTATTCTACACTCAATCACATACGATATCATCTCTAATTTAATTTAACTTTAGCTAAAACAATTAAAATTCGGAGGAAGTTGAAACTATATACCAAGAAAAAACATAACCAAAAAGAAATAAAATTTGAAAATACTTAAATCAATAATTAAAAATAAAAAAACTGAAAAAATCATAAGCACATATTGAACCATTAAAAATCTAGAAAGGAAAAACACTAGTAAAAATGAAAATTTGAAATTTGATTAAAATTAAAAAGAAAAAAATTATCTGCCTAAAATTTAAAAGAATTAAAAAAATTTTGGCAGCATAAAAATAAAACACGATTTGAAAGCAAACAAAGCCTAAAAATCAAACTTCGATACAAAGTATGGGGACTGATAGGAGATTTTAATCAAATAAAAATGATTTGTTTTTCCGTAGGTTGAAATATTTGTCTTTTAGGAATCGATTTTATGAATTTAAGAAATGGGTTTCATGCATGAACGGCTATCTTAAAACGTGGTACATACTTTTCATACAAGGATATAAAATTACCATGTGAAATAATTGGCCCGTTGTGATTATGGGGCCATGTGATCACTATCGACGCCAAACAGGCAAACAAAAAGAAACATTGAACTCTCTGTAAAAGACGGCCATTCCTATTGCTATCCTTAGTCCTACATAGCTAGGATTGCTCTTTAAGTGATTAATGTCTTTTTGGTTACGGTTACAATACAAATGATGGAAGTTGGGAAATAAACAAAAATCATGCATGTCTAAGGTTGGATTTTAATATATATATATATATATATATTGGACAGGGTTGTCAAAGTTTCCTACTAGTATATTTAAAAGGCGAGTATCAAATTCTAAGTATATTTATAACTATTTCATTAGACAGTTTGAATTTAACATGTCAAAAGAAATAGTCTTTTAAATTTTAATAACATTTCTTTTTCAACTTACGAATCCAAATTGTTCATGCAATTAATAACTATATACATATTTTAGAAATAGCAATAATATTTAAGAATGCTTTTTTTCTTATAATGTAGGAAATGGTTTTTGATTTTTTAATCAAATTTTCTTGAAATGCGGAGACCTTATCGTCATGGTATAAAATATACTTGAATAAAAACAACATTATCTTCGAAAATAGCAATGATATTTTTCTACATTTTGGTAATATGATTGAGAGCTAGTTCCATTTAACCACATGCTCGACAATTTGTAGAGGCATGAACCCACTTTTGAGTGTCTTCCATTGCTTGGTCCCTAGGGGTGATCTACCTGCACATAAAAAATCACATCCTTTAGCATAATAATGTCATCTAACCATGGTTAATATCTCTAGTGCCATCCCTTTCTTGCATTGATGAGAAGTTCCTCAATTCTGTTCTCTTTTGGCATAACGATTTTGGGGTTGACTTGTAGTTTGTAGACCTCAAGCAGGATTTCTCTAATAGTGTGTAGTTTGTAGGAACCAGTGAGTTATATTGTATCTCCTTTGCATCAAGGTTCTACCATTAACGTTAGTTAAAGTGCAAACAATACCAAAGCCAACATTTCCTTTTGTTCAAGTAAATAGGCAACAATCAAGGCTTACCTATTCCTTCGTTTCTCTTTGATGAAAGTGTTTTTTCATTGTAAAACCTTTTAGTGGTGTTGAAAATGACTTGTAAAACGCTTTTATGGGGTTATATTATAGGTGAATTGAATTTTGATAAATAAAATTGCAGTTTTAGAGAACTCTATCTTTGTAAAACTAAAGGCCTAAAAACTCGTAAATATTTTTATTTAATATTTATGGGGTTATATTATAGGTGAATTGAATTTTGATAAATACTTTTTACCTAATTTTGTCAATTGATAGTTAATTAGAGTTTAGAGACTAAATTGTAAAGTTTAATCGCTATAGATTTTAATTAGAAAAATAAATTAAAGACTTAACCTGTAATTAATTAAAGGCCCAAAATATCAGTTAGACCATGCTTAAATATATGTTAGTGGACGGTTGATTAAATGGGGGCATTAGTGTAATAACTTGATTTTTAGTGGTGCCAAAAGTGGTTTCAAACTTCATTTCAATGTTTAAGTCTGTAAATATTATTATTTAATATTTATGAGGTTAGTATAAAGGTTAATTAAATTTTGGTCCTCTAATTTTGTCAATTGATAGTTAATTAAGATACAAGGACTAAATTGTAAAATTGGTAAAAGTTGTTCGCTATGAATTTTAATTAATCGAAGGATTCAATTGAGCAATTGGATCCTTCCAATTATGTTAAATGGTGGTGGATGTCAATTGTACTTAGGGGTGAGTGTTTGATCGATTGAAACGAATCGAATTGAATGAAAAATTTTGAGTTAATCGAGTTGATGAATCATATTAATACGATTTGAAATTTTATCATTCTAACTCTTTAAAATTTTCTAATCGAGTCAAGTTATATGGAATTTAATCAAATCAAATATATTTTTTCGAGTTAAATTAAAAATAATAATTTTGGTTTTTTTTTTTTGGAATTATAAAGTATTAGGTTAGCCAAGAATATTGTTTAAACCATGATGGTTGAAAATAATGAAGATACTTTTTTTCAATTAGAAGCGGATAATCAAACAATAGGTTGGCATGGCCCAACTTTAATATAAGCTCTCTCAATTTCATCATGCATATTAACTTGATACTCATATTTGCTTACATAATCCAAGATCACATTCTACCTCACTAATTTTTTTTAAACAATCTCATTATAGGTTCTAACCATATAATGTTTTTTTAAGATAATGTATAGAATTACCCATAGCCTCTCTCCAACCCACAAATAGGAGGATAATACGCTTCAACACACTCAACCCATGTCCTCCTCAGATTATTAACAATGTCCATGTCAATCGTGTTAAGACTCAATCGACAATCACTCACTAAATTAAATATAAAACTATTAAAAATTTTGATACTAACTTATTAATAAGAAAGGATAATAACAAATTCTAGAGAATTTATATATTTGATGATACAAAACAATAAAAATGCGAAAGTAGAAATCTAACTATAGTAAAAGATAAAATAAATAAATGACGGAAAAATCGATGATTCAATGTTAATTTAAACAATTTATACATCATTTTAATCTATATTATATTTGAGATTTTGATTGAGTTGGTGTTACTCATTAATAATTCAATCGAAACTACTAAAAATTTCTTATAAACAATCTAACATCTAAAAATCCGCTTGCTCTAATAAATTTGTGGGACTCATTGTATGCAAGATAATAGTTTATATTAAGATAATCATAAAATATATAATTTTTAGGTTCTAATAAAATAATGTCACATCATCAATTTTAAAGACATTTAAATAATATATAAAACAAATAAATTAAATTGATGAATGTGTGGTGTTATTTCAGGAAAGAATTTATGTTTGATGTATTGATTGTATTGGTATTGTTATATTCAAGTTTCTGCATCATCCAATATTTGAAGATAAATTTTAGTACAATTCAATACATTTCGATCTCATCAAAACTTTAGTCTTAATCTCGAGCATGATGTTATATGAAATAGGCTCATGCAATCCCTATAAGATATATAAAGAACAGCACATTTACTTGTACAGTTGTTGATACTTATAACAAATTAATATATCCTTCTCAAAAATATAAATTTAATTTAGTAGATGACAGTGAGTAAGATTATATCCACAAAGACTGATGATAATTTTATTTCGTTAATAATAATAAATCAAGTAATAAAAAAAGGTTTTTGAAATTAAAAATTAAAATTATGTAAAATGAAAATAATTAAAATTAAAGGAAAATCAATTATATGAAGCTTTAGTAAAGGTAAAGTCTCTCCATTTGGTTTACTAGTTTGATTATCGATACAAAGATAATTTTAGTATTCTTTAGATGTCAACGTCACACGACTAGCAACCACTCTCTCCTTAGCCTATTGATAACCAAGAAGCAACTTGTTGGAATTATTCCCTTTATCAATAAACAACCCTATAACTTAGTGCCTAGTATTTAGCTTACTGATAGTATTAAGAATGTGAGAGACATAATTTTAACTAACAAACACACACAAGTGATGATTATTTAGATTAGATGGCATGTCCACACAACATAAATTACATACACATAGCTTATATCCAATTATGTTGTTTTTCACAAGCATTAGAATCAATTAAACAATTATGGGTTTAACTATTCTAATTAACAAGACAAATATTCTAAGTTACCAAATATGGGTCATATACTTAACACATTCGAATATTTGTAATTAAATCAGAAAACATGAAAATTCTAATAATAAAAAATTAGATGAAGAGCAATTGGATCTCACAAACTTTTAGAGTCAAACTTTGAAGTTCATTTGACAAGAAAAGAGAGTTTAGCAATCCATAAACAAGAAGAATGCAAAAAATAATGAAAATTGCAATAAGATTAAAATTGGTCAAAAGTAAAATTTGTCTTTCAACCCTCTACTAAAAGGTCTTGTTAATAAAGTTTAATTGACCTAGATTAGGTTTACATAGTTGTGTGAGCTAAAAGTCTTGAAAAAAGACGAAAACACACTTGCTTTTCAGAGTTGAAATCGTTAATTTTGCCTCACAAACGAGCGCCAGCATTAGGGCTCACAAAGACTCACACCCAACACCAAATCCTTTCATCCAACAAGGTCATGGCTCCTACTCTCTAAGTTGCAGCCAAATGTCCTTCCTTCCTTATTCCATGTTTTGTTTGGTTTAAACTCCATACTTTGCTTCCAATGGTTCCCAAATTCCATCCCAAGCTCGGATGCACCTGATTAAAGTCTTAAAACACCTAATTAATTAACAAATACTAAATCATATAAAATTAAAGCGTAAATAATTAAAAAAGCTAATGTATGCAAATGTGACACTAAACATGCAAATTAAGCTAAGACATGATATTTTACTTGAGAATCAATGAAAAGTAAAGTAATAAGGACCTAACATATATGAATTATGAGTAGTTATCACCAATACTGTCAATCCATCACCTTTTCATTCCCGACGTCTCTCCACCTAGTTACCTCACATTAACTAAAATAGTATTCCTAGCTGACAACCCGCCAATGTATCGTTTGTACTTATGGGGTAGTGTACTTGATGATTAAGACCCACACCAGGCCATTTATTATATGATCACATTGTAAGAACTCTCTCTCTGTTAAAGTATTGTAAACAAAAGCTAATCTTGAATATGATAATTTTCCTCATCTTTTGAAAGATACTGAGTAGTGCATTTATATAAATAGTGAGCTAGCAGTTATCAACAACAGTCTTGGATAACTATCTAACAATCCTAACTGACTTATAAACTAACCTTTAACAACTAACTGACTTTGTTCATTAGTCTAACATTCTCCCCGTTTTCCCGTTGACGTTGATACTAATCATGACTGCTGAAGACTTGAAGAGCATGTCTGAAAGAAGTAAACTGTTTTGGTGTTATCGATTTTGTAAGACCATCAGCCACTTGAGCTGCTGAAGGAATAAAATTTACTTGAAGAGAACCATTAAGAACTTTCTCTCGAACAAAATGGCGGTCGATCTCGACATGTTTGATACGTGCATGATGAGTAGGATTTGCAGCCATTGATACTGGAGAGGTATTATCACACCAAACTACTGGTGCCTGATCCTGCACCACTCTGACTTCATCTAATAGCTGTGTAACCCATAACAACTCAGATACACAATCCGCTAGGCTTCGATATTCAGCTTCAGTAGAAGAACGGGACCCGACTGCTTGCTTCTTATAACTCCATGCAACAGGATTAGAACCTAGGTAAACCACATAGCCTGTAGTTGACCGTCTGTCCTCAACTGAAGATGCCCAATCTGCATCGGAGTAGCATACAAGATTAAACGATCCTCTAGTGAAACATAAACCATGATCCAATATTCTAGCAAGATATCGCAACACCCTCTTAACTGCTTTTCAATGGTTCTCGGTTGGTGAGTTCATGAATTGGCTGAGCTTGTTAACACTGAAAACTAAATCAGGTCGTGTTATGCAAAGGTACTAAAGCATACCAACAACACTTCGATATAGCGGACCATCTGCAAGAAGCGGACTACCCTCCGATGTAGCAAGCTTGGGCGAGCCAATCATGGGGGTGGGAGTAGATGCAGCACCGAACATCCCAGTTTTATGAAGAATTTCTTGTACATACCTCTTCTGACTAAGAATAATTCCATGAGCTGAGTGGTGAACCTCAATGCCCAAAAAAAAATTTAGTTGTCCCAAATCTTTAAGTGCAAACTTATTATGGAGTTGTGTTACTACATCATCAACATCCTTGTCAGAGCTTCCAGTGAGTATAATATCATCCACGTAAACCATAAGAAACATGCAGGAACTTGATGTATTTCTAATGAACAACGAGGAGTCAGCCTTTGAAGCAGAGAACCCCAGAGTGTTGACTAAAAATCATTTGAAAGTTTGAAACCATGCTCGAGGTGCTTGACGAAGCCCGTAGAGAGCTTTATTAAGCTTGCAAACCAACCTTGAACCTGTCTGACTCTCCACCTCAAATCCAGGAGGCTGCTCCATATATATGTCTTCCGTTAACTCGCCATTCAGAAACGCATTATTTACATCAAGTTGCCTCAAATTCCATCCTCGCATGACTGCTATAGCAAGAACAACGCGTATAGTGATAGCACGAACTACTGGACTGAAGGTATCCCGAAAATCAAGACCAGCATGCTGGGAGAATCCCTTAGTAACTAGTCGAGCTTTGTACCTGTCAATAGAGCCATCAGCTTTCTTCTTTACTTTGAATAACCATTTACACCCTATTGCTTGACGATTTTCAGGAAGAGAACACAAATGCCATGTATTGTTGAGAGCAAGAGCTTGCAACTCACACTGAACAGCAGTTCACCAACACTCAAGACGCATTGCTTCATGGATTGTGAGAGGAACATAAGTAGTAGGAGAAGGAGCAGAGCTCATATATGCCTTTGGTTTGAAAATTCCTGCCTTGCTTCTCGTAACCATGGGATGGGCATTAAGGGACGATAAAGATTGGGAGGGAGGTTGAACAGGTGGGGTGGGACAATGTGAGCTGAAAATAGAATTTCTAGGCGACTGGCTTAGAGGAGTAGGTAGGTTGGGATGTATGAACGATGAGAAAGATTGGTCTTGGAGGTTGGTAGTTGTGTCAGATGATATGATAGATGGAGGTGAATTGGACAAGACAAGAAGTCTGCTACTAGACTTTGTTGTTGGTAAGGACGGTTTGACTTGGGAACTTTGGTTTTAAACGGAAAACTATCATTATGAAAAGTAACATGGCGTGAGATATATATTCTGCCAGTAGAAGTAAGACACTTATACCCTTTGTGGATAGGAGAATAACCCAAGAAAGTGCAAGGAGTGGAACGAAATTGAAGTTTGTGCCTATTGTAGGGCCTAAGGTTAGGAAAGCATAAGCACCCAAAAACTCTAAGAGAGTGACAGTGAGGTTTAAGTTTAAAGAGTTTTTCATAAGGTGAAATATTACCAAGAGATGAAGAGGGTAGTCGATTAACAAGGTACAGACCACTGGTAAAAGCATCAGACCAAAAACTTAAAAGCATCGAAGCATGAGCTAGCATGGACAGACCAACTTCAACTATCTGTCTATGTTTTCGTTCAACAATCCCGTTTTGAGCAGATGTGTAAGGGCATGTGAGGCGTTGCGCAATTCCTTGAATATGATAACACCACATACGATGTGAACCACTATAATTGTAACATCCCTAACACCTTTAAGTCGGGAATAATATTATTTCAAGAATATACGTGTTAGAATTTTTGAAGTAAATAAAATAGGAATTATTAGTGTTAGTAGAGGGTAGTTGGAGACTAGTGGGAAATGAAAAGACTAATATGTTGGAAGAAATTAATCTAGAGTATAGACTAAATTGAAATAGTGTGAAAAGTGTTAAGGAAAAAGTATGAAAATCAAAAGTGTAAATGATTGAATTGAATAGAGTGTAAATTGGGGAAGGACTAGGAGTGTAATTATAACATGAGAATGCCATGAATTATTGAGGGAATTGTAGAGAACGTTCAATGGCAAAATAGTCAATATATATATATAAATAAGTATTTATGAGAAAAAATTCTTATAAATTAGTGAAAAATTTTGAGCCATTGGATGAAATTAGAAATTGAGAACAAACATGGGCCATTAGATGAATATTATGATGTTGGGATTATTATATTATATTCTTATAATTTAATTATTTAATTAATAGATTTTTAAGATGGAAAAATGTAGAATTTTCCATCATTTTTCCTCCATTCTCACACCACCTTCATTCATGTATGAAGGAAACTTTCATTTTATTCCATTTTATTCCTTTCCACCATATTCAATTATTCCAAGCTCAATTTCTTCCATAGACTTTTAGTGAAATCAATTAAGCAACCTTATAGTAAGCTTAATTTCATGTAGAGACAAATGATGTTTTGGAGGAGAGAGAAAACTTAAGTTAGGGTTTAGTATAAAAGACTAAGGTAAGGATGAGAAGATTTTTTATGAATTTCATGTTTTTTGTTTATCAAAAGTGCATGAAAATGATATGTGATAATTGTTTTGATACTAAATCTCGGGTATATGTGATATGTTGATGAAAGAAAAGAGAAGAAAGGTGACCAACAAAGCTTTGAGAAGGGAAAAGAAGTAGCAAAAGAGTAAGGAAGGAGGAAGAAAGCTCATCTAAGCGTTTGATTGTAAGTACATTAAGAATTTTTACTTTACCTAATAAAATTTAAATATAAAATCATATTATAGTTATAACATGTTTATGTGATTAATTTGTTTATGAATTTTGTTAATATTTTGTTAGAGTTGTGTGACCCAAATTCTAAGAGTTTGCTTGCAAGTCAAGTTAAACAAAATATATTTTCTTTCTAGAAGATTTAGTATTTATTAGTATGATGTATTTAGCATTTATTAGCATAATTTGTTTGACTTGACTATTTAGCCTATAAATAGGCTCTTTCACAACCTTAGAAAAACAACACCCATTAGAGATTAGAACTTATAACACATTTAGAGAATTTTGTGTTTACGTTTGAGGTTCTTTGTTTTCGGTTTTCGGGTTTAGTTTTTATCTCCATCTTTTTGTACTCTTCATTCTATTGCCATTATAGTAAAATTATCTTTGCCCGTGGTTTTTATCCTCTTTGGAGGAGTTTTTCCACGTTAAATTTGTGTGTTCAATTTCTCAATTTCTTCCGCTATTTGTTTTACTTGTTGCTTAATCGGGTCAATTCTAACAAGTGGTATCGAGCTAGTTTAATTATAGATCAGCCCGTTCGAGATGGCGACAACAAGGTTTGAAATTGAAAAGTTCGATGGTGAGACAAATTTCAATGTGGCAAGTTCGGATGATGGCAATTCTAGTTCAATCAGGTTTGAAAAAGGTTGTTATCGGGAAAAAGCCTGAAAATATAAATAAAACAAAATGGGAAGAGCTTGATGAAAAAGCCTTGTCTGCAATCCAGTTGTGCCTCGCGAATACGGTATTGCAGGAGGTATTGATGGAGAAGACCTCATCTGCCTTGTGGAAAAGGTTAGAAACTCTTTATGCGACTAAGTCTCTGCTAACTGTTTAGTGTTGAAACAACGTCTATTTACGTTTCGCATGAACGAAGGTGAGCTTCTTAGAGATCACATCAGTCAATTCATTACTCGTTTAAATGATTTAAATAATGTTGAGGTTCATATTAACGATGAAGATCAGGCTATGCTATTATTGTGCTCTTTACCCCCTTCATACAAGTCTTTCAGGGAGACCCTGATTTATGGCAGGACAAACTCTCGTTCGAAGATGTGAAGGGTAATTTGTTGAGTAGAGACAAACTCGACAATGAGCTTTATTTGGATAGCAAAGCAGATAGGCAAGCTTCCGGTTTGATAGCATCAAAGAAACGAGACAAAAGGTGTCGCTATTGTAAAAAGTTAGGTCACGTCAAAGCAGATTGTTATAAACTGCGAAATAAAAGAAGGTCGCGAGAGTAACGAGGAAGATGTAGCTGGTGCTAATTTGGTCGATGAAAGCGATGATGATTTCTTGTTAGTGTCAACGAGCGATAACTCCAAGCTCACGTCCGAGTGGATCCTAGATTCGGGATGTTCTTTCCACATGTGTCCCATTAGAGAATGGTTCTCCACATACGATTCGATTGAATGTGGAGTTATGCGCATGGGAAACGATTCATCTAGTAAGGTAATTGGTATTGGTCTTTGTTAAAATTAGGATACACGATGGGACGATTAGGACATTGATGTTAGGTATGTACCGATTTACTGAAAGAATCTCATCTCATTGAGTAGTTTAGACTTGAAAGGATGCGGAATCAACATCGAGTCGGCGGCATTAAAGTATCTCGTGGAGCTCTCATTCGTTAAAGGTAAAAGAACCGCAGTCTTTATATTCGGAAGGTTCTCGGTGACCGGTGAAATCGGATGTCCTCATCCGCTATTCTGATCGAAGTCAACTCGTTTGGAGCGGAGGCAACTTGGTCATAGGAGGGAAAAGCGTATGACCGTTTTGTTGAAGAGAAGTTCTCTTTTGGATGCGGGTTTTGAAAAGTTAGAACCGTGTTCATGAAAATCGGACCGGGTTAATTTTGATTTAGCGGTTAGCACAAGTCGAAGGCTAGAAGTCTTCCGACTTCTAAGCATGATTCGACTCGATTAATTCCTGCATAGTTCAAGATAGGCCCATAGCGGGCTTTGGCAAAGATAAGCGTTGTAAGAATTAGTGTCAAGGTGGAGATTGTTAGAGTTGTGTGACCCAAATTCTAAGAGTTTGCTTGCAAGTCAAGTTAAACAAAATATATTTTCTTTCTAGAAGATTTAGTATTTATTAGTATGATGTATTTAGCATTTATTAGCATAATTTGTTTGACTTGACTATTTAGCCTATAAATAGGCTCTTTCACAACCTTAGAAAAACAACACCCATTAGAGATTAGAACTCATAACACATTTAGAGAATTTTGTGTTTACGTTTGAGGGTTCTTTGTTTTCGGGTTTTCGGGGTTTAGTTTTTATCTCCATCTTTTGTACTCTTCATTCTATTGCCATTATAGTAAAATTATCTTTGCCCGTGGTTTTTTATCCTCTTTGGAGGAGTTTTTCCACGTTAAATTTGTGTGTTCAATTTCTCAATTTCTTCCGCTATTTGTTTTACTTGTTGCTTAATCGGGTCAATTCCTAACATATTTAATAAGAAATTAATTAGAGAAAACTGTTGACATCAATTGAATTGCAATTACAATGTGATTTGATGTAGTGTATTGAAAGTATCGGAAAAGGGAGTAAGTGGTAAAATGTATAAAATTGAAATGTGAGTTAGATATTATGTTGAGTAATTATATGAAGTGTCTGTATCACAAAGACATAGGTGAGGTTAATGAGCGGATTTTTGTTACATATTTTATACCTTAATTCACTTACATTTGCACTGTTGTTGAGTGAATTTCAGTTAATTTTTCAAGTCAATAGGTCCTTTTTACTACTAGTTGTTTAGTATTCTTATGTTTTTGTAGGCGTTGGAGCAAGTTGGATGGTAGAAAGTGGATTCAAAAGAGGTATATTTTATGTTTAATTCTTGGATTGCCAACCTTGGGATGTTTATTAATTCACAACTATGTGGTTAGAAAATCTATAAATTAATGGGTTAGTAATGAAAGTAGGAGATAAACTTGATGTAGGTTTAATTTTTTGAGTTGTGTCTTCTAGGTGACAACTAGGTTTATCTTAATGATGTACTGTAAAGAATAATTTTGTAGAAAATGGAAAACCAGATATGCGGTATTTATGACACTTAATATAATTTTTAACAAGGGCATGTATTAATTATTATTAATTGAAAGAGATTGTAAGCAGTAAGATAGTAAATTGGGATTGAATAGGGTATTCCCCTCGTCTATTACTTTGTTTATTGCATTTTCATTCCTTTTACTCATTACTAATACCTACTTTATTTATTAGTAGCCTAGTTCATTCATGAATTCCCTTCAATACATTTCCTACCAAATTTATTTCACTCGCAATCATTTTAAGGCCTAATTCAATATTTGTTTTTCCACGAATGACAATCTCACCTTCAAGGATGCCATTGAAGTAAGTGTAAAGAGGGGACAATTAGAAAGATTCATAGAACGAACACCTCACTCCCAAGAACAAGAGAAAGGGGAAGCATCAAAGTAAGAAGGGTCCTAGAAGTCTCAAAATTTTGAGCACACAACTCTCGCCCTCCATGGCGTTTCTGTTCTGCATGCTGTCCACTTACAAAGGAATTTACACCAGCAATACCAGGAAAAAACCAATGAACCTTCGACTGGATCACAATTTAGATTACAAGCTGCAATTTTTTTAGGTTATTACAAAATGACAGCTCCGGAGGTAGTAACCACATGCTTTTGTACCTCCTTTTACAACAAAACCATCCTTGTCTTAACAGCCTGTTTCTTTAATTCATTGGCATGCCAACAACCTCTTAAAAAGAGTTAACTACCTAAACTGCTACATTAAAGAGCAATAAGAAGAATTTTCATTTTACAACAGTCTATGAGAAGATCACCAGAGGAATACAAATCCTATTGTAAGAGAAACCTACTATCAACAGCCACATGGTATCCAAACAAAATGACTGACTAGGACAGTCACTTTGCCTCATCCGCTCCATCACCGCCTCCATGCCCACCAGTTGTGCTGCCCTGCCCATTACCACCAGCTTCGGAGCCCTCTTGCTTGTTTCCAGCACGTCCATCACTTGGGCCTGAAGGTTGAGGGGGACCACCACTGCTGCCGCCTCCAAGACTAGCCTCTGAATGCATGGGATGCATGCTATTATTGGGTCCTCCAGGCCTGATTCCCATTTGACCTTGCATTGCTTGTTGATGCTGCTGATATAGGAGGTGCTGAGGGTCCTGCAGTTGATGTGGACTATTGAATTGCAATGGCACCTTTTGAGGGTACATGCCAGGTTGCTGTGACATTGCAGCAGCTTGAGGATGTTGCATAAAATATCCTCCGGGTTGCATTGCTGGATGCGGTGCAATCTGCATGATGGTAAGAAACAGTTTAACAGCAGATAGATTAGAAGAAACAAGTTATCTTTAACACTCACCTGAGGCGACATTGTTGGCGTCGATTGAGGTTGAGCATCCGCAATTGCAGCTAAATACATCAAATTCTTTTGCAGCTGAGCTTGATATCTACATCATTGAAATCTTATATGTATGTACACTGCCTAAATATTGCACATGTAAGCATGTGTGCACGTGTGAATGTGCCAAACCAAACATGTATAGGAAGAAAAACCGACCAATAGGAGTAATTCTATGGGATAAAAATTAAACTGCAACAACTTAACATTCAAAAGTTTCTATTGCATCAATTTGATAACCTATTGTCTGGCTTCTTGGTACTGTCTTGGTTGAAAACCCGCTAAGATCATTGGCTACATGGACAAGGGGAGAGAGGCAGAAACCAGGCAAGGGAAAACCCACAGCATTATCAGTGACACTGTAGCATAGGCTAATGATTGCCAAACAGTGAACATACTGATGCAATAAACTTGGTTCCTATCATGAATCCTTGATAGCAAATTACGCAGAAAAGAAAAGCTAATGTTACCAGGATGATAAATAATATAGCGATCATTAGCTATAAATGCTCCTGAAGCAAGTAAGATAGATGGCAACAAGCACCAAATTGGGTTTGGAGTAAGCATTTTACCTTCCATAAATGCATTACAAGCCTCAAAACATATCCACGGAAGACTTATCTCACTTTGGACCTAGAAACATCTCAGTTCTAGTCCCACTTTCTACTAGAAACATCTTACAGTTATCTAGGATGAACAATTCAGTTTGAGCTAAATGAACAGCAATATAAAAGTGGAAACAGCTGTTAGAGAAACAAATGTTTAGCAACAGTTCTGACATCCTATGGCATCTAGCACTTTCAACAAGCCACTTCCAACTTAAAGCAAACATATATTATAAACCTCAAACATCAACTTAAAGATGCTGCAAGCGCCACTAAGGTAGATAAAAGGGAAAAAAAAAAAAAAACAGAAATCTATAAATTACTTACTGGGCGCATTCAGCGAGTTTTCCAAGATTCTGATTGTCCAAAATTGCCAAAATCAACTTCTTATTCTCATCAAGGTACTGTTAAGAATGAAAATCAGAACACAAGAACTTAATGACTATTATATTTATACTATACTCCATTCTTCAGCATTAAGAGACAGATATTGTGACTATGGATAACACATAGCTACAGAGGATGAGATCATTACAGTACACATCGCTTAGAATCAAAAACAAAAGGAACAGTAATGCTATAAATTACAATATCTAGGGTTTTTATCGAGTTTATCCACTTTTTAAATTCTTCTCAAGTTTTCTCAATCTTGGATTCCAAGAAGGACCTAACCGAGGAAAGGATAGCCCCATAAATAGGAAGTTCTGGATAAACAGGATAGTCGGATTTCAAGGATGCCTTTGAGCAGATCTATCGGTTTTTGTTTTCAGATCATTAGATTCAAAAAAGATATTTCATTGCATTAAAGAATTAGAAGTTATATCAACTTTCTAGGAAAAAATATAAAAGTTCCATGGTGGTACCCAGTAAAATAATGGCAGCAAATCACCAGTTTTTCACCAAAATGGAAAATAAATAAATAAATAATCTCGTTCAGTGTAATTATGTAGAAGAGAAAATAATGTTTAACTCAAAAATTAACATAGAGATTATTTTAGTCTGACAATTTAAGTCTTGAAACTCCAAAAGCAAAGAAATCGAAGGTCAAGGTGGAATTCGTAGATTGAATCAAAAAGACATTAGGAGACTTTCAAGAAATTTACACATGCCATAAACGACAGAAACTATAAATAGGAACCAAAAAGAATCTATAGATAAAACACTTGAGAATGAAAACAACAAGGGTAATAATACCGTTCAATCTCCCTCGACATCAAGCATAAACATTTCACGCGCCATATGTATCTCACCATTCAAGATAGTCCAAGTTTCTAGCTCTCCACAGAAGATACAAAATGAGAGACAAGCCCCAATATAATCAACAACATCGCCTCTAACAAAAGGGATAACCATATTGCCATGCATTACCAATAACTTCAATTCCTTCTAAAAACGAATACCAAACTGCCGTTATATCTCAAATAACCACCATTAAAAGCGCAATCAATTCACAGAAAGCACAACAACAACACTTCCATCTCATAAAAGATATGTTCAAAAACACCCAAGAAAAGGGCTTCATTTGTTTTTCTTTCAGAACAAGTAAAAAAGGGCTTCTTCTATCTCATACATAACTTAAGATTACCAAAAAAAAAAAAAATTAGAAGTTAGAGGTCAGAATCACCTTCCTCAACAACCCCATAACTATATCATACTAGAATTAAACACAATACAAGAACAATAAAAGGGAAAAAACATAAACATATATATATATATATATATATATATATATACCTTCTGAATCTGTTCAGTAGTGATATTAGTAGGTGGATATGAAGGCATCACAGGAATCATTTGCGGTGGCTGCGGCATCTTTGTGTGAGCGTTTACCTTACTCCAAAAGAAACCCTAAACCTAATCACCCTGAAAAAAAACCCAAAAAACGAAAAAAAGAAAACCCTAAATCAAATATAGCTAAATATTAAAAAAAATGGAGATAAATTAAGGGCATGTACTATTTTTACCTTGTTTGAGCTGATGAGTATGAAGGAATTCTTGTTCCTTTTTAAAATTTAATTTAATTCTTGAAATAGAGTTTTTACTTAATAACAACGATGATTCAGGAATTTAAGACAAGGAATATATATATAACCTAAACCAAGGGCAAAAATGGGATAAAATCGAAGAAAAGATGCTAGATTTGGTCGATGTTTTGTTGTGTTGTATGTTTGTCGAGGATGGAATCAATCTCCATGATTTAATTAAATAAATTATTAAAATTTAATTTTTAGTTTGATTTACAATTTAAGATTTATTTATTTACATGTAAAAAATTTTATTAAAATTATTTTTTGTATTTTTTTATGTTTGTTTAAAAAAATAATTTGGTGAATAGAAAATAACTTATAAATCAATGTAAAATAAATCATTTTTCAAAGTAAAACTTGAAGCCCGAAAGAAATTGTTGAAGTGTCGATCAACTGGGCTTAACAATTTCTTTCTAATGTCAATACCATTCTGGATAGTCAATTTGAGTCTACTGTTGGAGTACCCACAAGTGAGAAATGTTTGTTGTTAAAATACATATGGTTTTGTCTCTCTACAATCTGGAAATGCAGCTACGAGAGGAATAGTGCGTGATGGATCTGGTGATTGGGTTTTTTGTTATAACAAATTTCTAGTGAAATGCTCGATTTTTTATTCAGAACTTTGGGAAATTTTAGAGGGTCTTAAGTTCACTTAGCGTGGAGGCCATGACAATGTGATAATCCAAACGGACAGCTTAAAAGTAGTGAAAGCTATACAAGGAAGCTCCTCCAATTCTACGAATTCTACATTGATCAGGTGAATACAACGCATTTTGGTACAAGAAAATCAGTGGAGTTTGCGTTATATTCCTAGAGAAAAAATTTAAGTTGCAGACTACTTAACGAAGTTGGCGTTGGTTAATAAGGAAGATTTATATGTTTTTTATGCTCCCCCGAAGAAAACTTTGGCTTTCATCAAATCTCACAGGATTAGGGGTTCTCTTACCGTCAATATCATTTTATGTAATTTTGGCTTGTATTCTTGTATTTCTTTTTTCACAAAAAAAAAAAGTTATTTTTCTTTTAAAATAACTTACTCTTTTGAAAAGCATAAGTTATTTTTCAAAAAGAGTTTATCTATTAGTAATTTTATTTTTATATAAAATTAACTTAAATCAATCTTAATATTATTATATTAATAATTATTTTTAATTTTATTTTTATTTTAAAAATATTATTTTTCAATATTATCGAATATGTATTTATTTAGTCATATAATAAATTATTAATATAATTAATATAATTTATTATTTAATAAATTATTTAATATTTTAATTTTATTTTAATAATAAATTTTAAAATAATAATTTTAAATAATATTCTTCACATATTATTGCAAATATTCAATATTAATATTTTAATAATAAATGTTTTGTAGTATAAATGTTAAAATATGTCATAAGTCTATGTACTATTCACAAATTTGCAATTTAGTCTCTGTACTTTTATTTTCAAGAATTTAATTCCTCTACTTTTTAGATTTGAAAATCAAGTCCAATTGTTGACATTTAAAAAAAAAATTATCAAGTTTGTTAATGTCATATTTTTAAATAAAAATATTTACTTGGTTGTCATGTAACTAAAAATAACTTGTAATGAACACGAATTTAACAAAATATTTTTAATAAATGCAAAAACAATGTAAAATATAAATTTATAGATATAAAATAAACTTGATTAAACAATGAAAAGATAAGAAAATCTCAAATGTATATACATTTCATTAAAAACAACTTTTATGAAATATTTTAAGAAATTTGTTAAACATAGGAAATATTGTACACAGATCCATTCAAACACCAAAAAATATTAACTTTTACAGGAAAGTAAGTTATTTTCTGGAAAACTATTTTCAGTGAAACAAATAGACCCTTAATTACTCTAAAATCTTTCTTCAAATCAAATTTTGATTTAATTGACTGGTCTAATCCATTTTAATTAAATAATTAAAAATAATTGATAAATGATATATCATCAAAAGATTTTTGTTAAATAAAACTGGAGAGCTTTTTTAAAATAAAAATTTGGTGCATGATGATCAATATAAATATATAACAAGTAAAAGAAACCTTTAACAATGGCAAACTGTAACACCCCAAATCCGGCCTAGAAGTTAGGCTCGAATCTGGCGTGTCACATTGGGGTGCTTTTCGAGAAACCATGGTTCCATTTGAAAACCTTTATTGATATTAAAATTAAAGTCCCAGTTTGCGTTTGTTTATTACTAATCGACATTTATTAAAAAGTTATTACCTAAAAAAACTTTGTTTGTTGCGGAAACTTAATTAAAATGACGCTTTGGGAGCGCGGTTTAGCAGCTTCAGAATTCCTATCAGGTGTGTACCTCTCTACTCTCTGGTAGAAGCGGCAAATGCGAAATGCCATCCTGACGATGGTAGCCACACGAGCTTGTGAGCGCACAAGTGGAAGCTTCGACGCGATAGTCGAGGCCACCATGAGTATTCTTGTAGGCGTGGACTGTTGGGCTACGATGGCTTGAAAAGGGCCAAGTGGGCCCAATGGGCCCGTGGGCCCATATGAGTAAATTGTATGATTGAGTAGTAGATAGTGAACTAGACTATATGAATCTCATATATGTGGCTAGGTCTGGGCTAAATGGGCCACACGAGTGTGTGGGCCCACTTGGACCGAGAATGGGCCTTAGACCCATTCGTATCATTATCTCTGTTTAAAATACTTGAGTCGTTCGAGGCGACAGTGGACCTTCTGTTGGGTCGTTAATACCCTGGTTTGTAAAATTACTGAATTACCCCTGGTTTGTAAAATTATTGAACTACCCCTAATTTGTAAAATTACCAAAGTACCCCCAATTTGTGAAATTACCGAAATACCCCCGATTTGTGAAATTAACAAAATACCCCCAGTTTACAAAATTACCAAAATACCCCTAGTTTGTGAAATTACTGAAATACCCTTAGTAGGTAAATTACAAAAATACCCTTAGTGGGTAAATTATGAAAATACCCTTGGTGGGTAAATTACAAAAATACCCTTAGTGGGTAAATTACAAAAATACCTTTGGTGGGTAAATTATGAAAATACCCTTGGTAGGTAAATTACAGAAATACCCTCGATGGGTAAAATGACCGATATGCCCCTAGAGGGCAAAAATGACGAAAATGCCACTACATGTTGTATGATTATTTTTGTATGTGATTTATGATTGTTATCGTATGATTATTATTGTATGTTGCATTCATGTGTTATTATGTTGCATGGGGATGAGATTATTCGAAAGAAGAAGTGCAGATAGGATCGCATGGTCGCTTGACGACTGTGAATCCACCGAAGGCTTTTGGCCACCGAGAAGCTATGTTGCACCGATAAGTTAGTGCCGTAACCGGTGTTACATAAGGAGTGTAGGGATGGGTGGGTCGATTAAATCCCCACAAGAGTGCAGGGTTGGATAGGAGACGGAGTGCAGGGTTGGCATTGGCATTAATGCATTGCATATATGGTTTTATTTGAGATGGGCTCAGGCCCAGATAAATATGATTTGTGACATTCATGGGTTAAGGCCCAATCGAGGCTTTTATGGGCTAAGGCCCAATTGCCATCACATCGAATGGGCTTCTACCAAACTATTGTGATTCATGTTCTTATTGATGAGGTTATGCACACTGAGTTTTCATAAACTCAAACCCTCTTTTTAATATTTTTTCAGGTAATCCTCAGTAAGCAGTTTTGGACTCGTAATTTACCCACCAAGGGTATTTTCATAATTTACCCACTAAGGGTATTTTTGTAATTTATCCTCCAAGGGTATTTTCGTAATTTACCCATCAAGGGTATTTTCATAATTTACCCATTAAGGTTATTTTTATAATTTACCTACCAAGGGTATTTTTGTAATTTACCTACCAAGGATATTTCAATAATTTCACAAACTGGAGGTATTTTGGTAATTTTGTAAACCGAAGGTATTTTGGTAATTTTACAAATCAGGGGTATTTTGGTAATTTCACAAATCGGGGGTACTTTGGTAATTTTACAAATTAGGGGTAGTTCGATAATTTCACAAATCAGGGATAATTCGGTAATTTTACAAACCAAGGTATTAACGATCCAATAGAAGGTCCACTATCGCCTCGAACGACTCAAGTATTCTAAACAGGATAATGATGTGAATGGGCCTAAGGCCCATTCTCGACCAAGTGGGCCCACACACTCGTGTGGCCCATTTAGCCCAAACCTAGCCACATATATGATATTCATATAGTCTAGTTCACTATTTACTAATCAATCATACAATTTACTCATATGGCCCCCGGGCCCATTAGGCCCACTTGGCCCTTTTCGGGCCATCGTAGCTCAATAGCCCACACCTACAAGAATATTTATGGTGGCCTCAACTATCGCGTCGAAGCTTCCACTCGTGTGCTCACACGCTCGTGTGGCTACCATCGCCGTGTGATTGGCATTTTAAGATTTGCCGCTTCTACTGCCAGTAGAGAGAGGTACACACCGATAGAATTTCAAGTCGCTAAACCGAGCTCCCAAAGCTCCTATGCCCAACGCCCACCAAGGTATCTTTTCTCTCCTCCTAGAATGCTCTTTATATATCTAGCTTCTCACTTTCCTTCTTTATATCTTTTCGATGTGGGATCCTTCCGCTAGCAGAGTTTAAATCCAACTCAAACTCTTGCCGCCCCATCTTAGCAAAATAAATACTCACTTACTTCTCATGAGATTCAAACTTAGGCTTCCTTGTAACATAGTCCACGCTGCTAGCCACTTTACCAACTAGCTCCTTGTTTCTAAAATCATACGCAACTAAATATAAGTCCTATGGCCAAATTCAAAAATCCATTTAAAAAGAAAACTAAAATGCAAGCACCCAGACTTGAACCTTGGACCTCCTTCCTTCCTCTTATGGCGTCACCCCCTTGCCTTTTAAGTGGCATCACTTTGCCACTATACCACATACTCTTTTTGTCATTTTTCCCCACATTTTATTCTTAAAGCCTACTACCAACTCCTAGGGTTTTTTTCACCTAAAACTAAAATTTTTCCTATGGCCTAGCTTTAACCCGGGACTTCATAAAAGCCCCCTAACCTTCCAAACTCACTTACCTAATAGGTCCAACTTGCCTTAGTACCATTCTCTTGTTCTCAAAAATTTTAAATGCTACTACCCCCAAGGCCCATTGGGCCCAATCTTACTAGGTCCAACTTTGGGATGTTACAAATCTACCCTCCTTAAAGAAATTTCATCCCCAAAATTTCCAACTATCTCATAGCCACACAATACCGGATATACCACTACGCTTTTGCTGCGCACTCTAGTCCTAATTATCTGAATTACAAATTTTATGAATTTAGCTCATAGTTCCAATAATTAAACAAATGTTTTATGGAAGTAGTAGTTAAGAGTTGTTTTCGAAATTGCCAGCTCACTATAGTTTTAGTCTCCTATGGGCCTCAGTATAGTCTATCATCTAAAGTAAGCCCAGTATCTACCTACAGCAATAATAGTTTAAAACAAATAAGAGAACTTACTTGGTCCGATTTGGAGACTCGGTGTGCCACAAAAACCTTTCAAAACCACTTAAAAATCATTTGTAAACATCTTTAAAATAAACATTAAAACCCATCTCACATTTGAGTTTTACAACCTAGGCTCGATACCACTAAATGTAACACCTAAACCCGGCCTAGAAGTTAGGCCCGAATCGCATGTCACATTGGGGTGTTTTCGAGAAACCATGGTTCTATTTGAAAACCTTTCTTGATATTAAAAACTAAAGTCCCGGTTATGTTTGTTTATTATTAATCGACATTTATTAAAAAGTTATTACCTAAAAAACTTTATTTGTTGCGAAAACTTAATTAAAATGGTGACTTATGAAAACGTGATGTTTACGACCTATTCACGAAAGCGTAGTATTTTGAAAGCGGATATTGTTTTGAAAAATCGTGATACAAAGTTTAGCGATTTAAGACATAATAAACTAAAAATCCAAAACTAAAACTAGAATTTAAGAGGCCTTATTACAAAATATTAACCCAAGTTAAAAAAGTAAAATAGTAGAGTCTAAAAGCGCTCGTAGTGTGGCCACTTAGGAGTCTTCTAACACGTCGAACCGCTTCTCGAGGATTACGAGAAAAATATTAAAAGAGGGTGTGAGTTTACGAAAACTCAATGTGCATAAACCTCATCAATAAGAACATGAATCACACAGTTTGGTAGAATCCAATTTGATGCTGGTGGCAATTGGGCCTTAGCCCATAAAAGCCTCGATTGGGCCTTAACCCATAAATGTCACAAATCATATTTATCTGGGCTCGATCCCATCTCAAATAAAACCACATATGCAATGCATTAATGCCCATGCCAACCTTGCACTCCGTCTCTGTCCAACCTCGCACTCTTGTGGGATTTAATCGACCCACCCATCCTTACACTCCTTATGTAGCACCGATTACGGCACTAACTTATCGGTGCAAAGATAGTCGCTTCGGTGGCTAGAAGCCGCGGTGGATCCACGTCGTCAGCGACCATGCGATCTTATCTCGCACTTCCCTTTCGAATAATCCCATCCCCATGCAACATAATAACACATGAATGCAACATACAATAATAATCATACGATAACAATCATAAATCACATACAAGAATAATCATATAACATGTAAGGCGTTTTGTTATTTTTGCCATCTAGGGCATATCGGTCATTTACCCATCGAGGTATTTACCGTAATTTACCCACCAAAGGTATTTTTGTAATTTACCCACTAAAGGTATTTTCTTAATTTACCCACCAAGGGTATTTCGTAATTTACCCACCAAGGGTATTTTCGTAATTTACCCACTAAGGGTATTTTCGTAATTTACCCACCAAAGGTATTTCAGTAATTTCACAAACTGGGGGTATTTTGGTAATTTAGTAAATCGAGGGTATTTTGGTAATTTCACAAATCAAGAGTATTTCGGTAATTTCAGTAAATCGGGGGTACTTTGGTAATTTCGTAAATTAGGTGTAATTCGATAATTTCAAAAATAAGGGGTAATTCGGTAATTTTACAAATCAGGGTATTAACGACCCAACAGAAGGTCCACTGTCGCCTCGAACGACTCAAGTATTCTAAACAGAGATAATGATGTGAATGGGCCTAAGGCCCATTCTCGGCCCAAGTAGGCCCACATGTGCAAGGTTGGACAGGAGACGAAGTGCAGGGTTGGCATGGACATTAATGCATCGCATATGTGGTTTCATTTGAGATGGGCTCAGGCCCAGATAAATATGATTTGTGACATTTATGGGTTAAGGCCCAACTGAGGCTTTTTGGGCTGAGGCCCAATTGCCATCGTTACTAAAATGGGCTTTACCAAACTCACAGGATTCATGTTCTTATTGATGAGGTTATGCACACTGAATTTTCGTAAACTCACACCTCTTTTAATATTTTTCTCGTAATCCTCGATGGCGGTTCGACATGCTAGAGGACTCGGAGGTGGCCACACACACCTGATAGGAATTCTGAAGCTGTTAAATCGCGCGCTCCCAAAGCTTCTATGCCCAGCGCCCACCAAGGTATCTTTTCTCTCCTTCTAGAATGCTCTTTATATAGCTAGCTTCTCACCTTCCTTCTTTATATCTTTCCGATGTGGGATCTTTCCGCTAGCAGAGTTTAAATCCAACTCAAACTCTTGCCGCCCCATCTTAGCAAAATAAATACTCCCTTACTTCTCATGTGATTCGAACTTAGGCTCCCTTGTAACATAATCCACGCTGCTAGCCACTTTACCAACTAGCTCATTGTTTCTAAAATCATGCGCAACTAAATATAAGTCCTATGGCCAAATTCAAAAATCCATTTAAAAAGAAAACTAAAATGCAAGCACCCAAACTTGAATCTTAGACGTCCTTCCTTCCTCTTATGGCGTCACCCCTTTGCCTTTTAAGTGGCATCACTTTGCCACTACACCACACACTCTTTTTGTCATTTTTCCCCACATTTTATTCTTAAAGCCAACCTACCAACTCCCAGGGTTTTTTTCACCTAAAACCAAAATTTTTTCTATGGCCTAGCTTTAACCCGAGACTTCATAAAAGCCCCCTAACCTTCCAAAATCACTCACCTAATAGGTCCAACTTGCCTTAGTACCATTCTCTTGTTCTTAAAAATTTAAACGCTACTACCCCAAGGCCCATTGGGCCCAATCCTACTAGGCCCAACTTTGGGATGTTACACAAACACCACTTCTAATTATATTCATCCATTGATCCTTAAACCCACACATGCTCTACTTCTAACTCATCTAAAAAAATGTTTGATTTTTGGGTTTAAATTAATATTATTTAATAAACTTCAAAAAATTATAAATTTCCACATCTATAAATTTGTTTTCTATGGTCACCATTTGGCTAATGTAAAAATAAAATAACCAAAAATTTAATATAGTTGGCTGACCAAAAAAAGATAAAATAGAATAGTTTAGTGACAAAAAAAAAGAAAAAGAAAAAAAAAAGAAAACATAGTTGAATGACTACTAAACCTATCATGAATCGAGAACATAGTTGAATGACTACTAAACCTATCATGAATCGAGCAACCCACTCAAGCCCAAAGATCCACTCGAAAAGTGGGAGGATTTGGATAAAGAAAATATGGCCTATTTTCTAAACAGACCGGGTCTCGAGTACGATTTTTTTGCCTAACCTAGGCCAAATCAACTTATACTTTCTTTTCTATTGTTATTTGTCGTTGCTATTTTCCTGCCATTTTATTATTATATTGTTACTATTTTATTATTATTTTGATATTGTATAACTCTTATTTTATTACTAATTTTACTACTATTTTAGAGGCATTTGCTTGCTAAGTTGTAACTATCTTAGTATTATTTAAGTATGAGGACTTTTTAAATGTATTTTAATTTGTTGAAAAACATTCATTTTAATACTTTTAGTGTATTCGATATATTATATTTTATAAAAATAATATAAAAATTAATGAATCGATCGGGTCAGACTCAGGTAACATTTTTAATTTGGATCAAGCTTGAAAAGAATTTTAGGTCCATTTGTAGGTCAGATCCGAGCTTAAAAAATGGACCTAAAATTTTGTATAAACCCGACCGGCTTGGATCTAGTGACTATTAATGTAATTTATCCAAATTTTAAATATAGAATGAGTATAGGGATTGGAAACAGAATTTAACCTTTGTTTTGCACGGTGCCGGGGTTGCTTACGTCGGTTGCGTGTTTTTTTTTTAATATATATTTTTAAAGAAAGAAAAACTATAATGTAAAATTAATTTGATTCAAATAAAATTTAGTCTTATTTTATTATAGGAAATTGTTAAAATTCACTTCGCTCGAATAAAAACGATGATTATGCTTTCAAATTTTTAAAATTAAAAATGGGACAATATATTTAAAGATAACATGAAGAAAACATAAAAACTTAAAAGTGCCATTTATGTTAATATTCAAAATTCTTAAAAAAAAAAAAACAAACTTGTAAAATATTTAATTGTTTTTGGAAACATGTGAATCATTTATGATGTGAATTAAAGAACCCACCTGCATTGGTAGGGCCTAAGGGTTCAACCATGACCTAGCTAGGTCCCTACTTATTACTCCTTATATAAATTCAAGCTTGGTAAAAGTTATCTTAGCAATCTTTATATTACTCCTTATTTGTTAGTTAAATGAACAAAATGGGAAAAATATTATATCCGTCCTTTTATATTTTATAAAATTATAAATTAGTAAATGATCAAATTGCATTTGGGGTCTTAAAATGATAAAATTTTAATTTAACCTTTTGAAAATTACAAAAGAAATAAAATAATACAATGATAAAATTACATTATAACTCTCATAAAAATACATAACTCAATTTGGATCCAAAAACTAATTTCTAGCTCCTTCCTTGTTCTACTTCCTTTTTCATGTTTCTTGTTCGTCATACATTGCAATACATTTTTCTAGACCAAAACCTTGTGGAGTGAATCAATTCCTTTAACCAAGCGGTTTAATTTGTTCTTGGATTTTTCAAAGAGAGAGTGCTTGAAAGACACTTGTGTTTAACCTAAGTAAGATGTTCTTTTTCAATCACCTCGTATTTGTAACGATTCAATTTTTAGTAATGTAAAAAAAAATGTGATTTCGAAACCTTATTTTCGTAAATATAGTCCTTAAATATAAAATAGAAATATTTACGGAGTTAATATAAAAATACAATATAGATCCGTAAAGTAGTTTAGCCGAAAAAATAGTTAATTAAAGCTTAGGGACTAAATTGTAAAAGTACAATCGTTATTGAGTTTTAATTAAGAAATAGCTTGGGGACCTAGATGGCAATTATCCAAAGGACTAAAATGGTAATTAAACCATTATTTTCTTATAGTTAGTGGATGATGATGAAATTTCTATTTAGTTTAATTAATAATTAACTTATTATAATTAAACCATAATTAAGTTAATTAATTAAGATTAAATAATGTTAATTATGGTATAAATATTAACTTTAGTGGAAAAGATGAGAAATATCATCATCTTCTTTAGTTTCTCCACCATCCACAACTAAAACAAAAGAAGAAAAGCTTCAACCTTTAGCTAACTTTCGACTATCAATTCAAGTAAGTCTCTGAGCCATTTTCTTTGACTTTTATAGATTTATGATCATGAGAGCTTGATCTAGCTAGCCCATGTATCATTTATTTTCACTTGTTAAGTTTTTAGCAATTTGCCATTACTGAGAAATTGATGAATTAGGCTTGAAATTGATACAAATTAAGCTTAAATCATGATAATGACTAAATAGTAAAGCTAAACAATTTGTTAATTAAATTTGTAACATTAGGGACCAAATTGAATAAATTGAAAATATGTTATGAAATTTTTCTATGAATAGATAGTATAGGGTCCCTAATGAAAGAATGTGAAATTAGATTTTGATTTGATGCTAAATATCGAAATATATGCATATATTAAATATAAGGACTAAATTGAATAAAATATAAAATATGCTTGACTTTGTATTTGAATACGAATTGGATGAAATTTGATATCATTTATTTATAAAATTATCATACATAGCTAAAGGTGACATAGGGCCATCGAGAGGGAAAGGAAAAGATATAGCCATCTATGAGTGACGCAAGGATTCGGTTTGTACTTTTATGATTCGAGATCATTATATTTATATGCATATACGTATTGAAGGCACGATTGACTATCGAGGTAAATCTATGATTGTCATATGAATTGATTTGCATTGAATGATATTAAATATTGGGACATTTTACTGAATTGAATATAGTAGAAAAAAGTATGATATATTTGATAAATGGTTTATGATACAAAATGATGATGATAACGCTATGACTTATGCTATGTGGCATTGGATGTATATATGTATTGATGATGAGATGAATTGAGAATGATGATATATGAATTGGATTATATAATGTAATCAGGACATTGGTTACTCCATTAGCTGTTCGGATAGAGTCGGATATAGTTGGCATGCCATAGGGTCAGGTATAATGATTTGAAACCATCATTGTCAAGCAACCTAGGGATGGTAGAATGTACATATTCCAATAGTAGTCATTCTCGGACAAGCCGAGATGACAAAATAATCAAATTATGAAAGTCATTGTTGTCGGGCAACTCAATATGACAGAATAATCAGATTGTGAAAGTCATCGTTGTCGGGCAACCTGAGGTAGTAGTATGTACATGTTCTAGTGGTCATCGTTGTCGGGCAACCCGAGATGATAGAGTAATAAATTTGTGTATTCATTCAAAGTTTGTGTCTGGTTAATAGGGTTATAAAAAATATGATTTGGTTATATGATAATTGAGATATATGTGATTGAATTAATATGCTTGTATATATGTGAAATGTGGAAAATGATAGCATGTGAAAAATCATGCGAACCGGTTATAACGAGCTCTGGGGGCTGAATCAAATTTGAACAAGTCAATTAACTCAAGAAAAAGAATTGAACTATCAAAGGAATGATTAAATACTATTGGATGAAAATGAGATTGACTTTCATATTGATGCATACATGAATATATGAAATGGAAATAGAAAATATTACATCTTTGTTGATAAAATGTATAGTATAAAATGTTTAGTTTGATCATCAATTGAAATGGTGTAAGAGAATGATATTTAAGTATTGAACATGTAAATTGATATGGTTGAATTATAGCATATATTGATTGAATTCTTATAGTGAGTATGCTCATTTTATGACTTGAATCATGAAAGTATCACTGAGATTTACCACTTAGTGTATGATTTGTTTATTTCGTGAATAGGCTTAGGACGATCTCGATGTCCCGTGACATGATTCAACATCCAGCTAGCAATCCTTGACTCAGAAATGTTTGTATAGTCCCTTTCATTTTAATATATGGCATGTACCTAAGTTTCGAGTCAGTTTTGTATATTAAGTGATCATGTTTATATTTATATTAGTAATGGTTAATTGACATGGTTAAATGGTAATGTATATGCTATGTTTTGAAATTGTTGAAGTTGAAATGAGTTTGATATGCTTATATGATATTAGGTTGAATGTAATGAGAAGGTACCAAATGGTCAAATGGTTAAAATATAGTAATTGTCATAGGTAACAAAGGAAAAGTGATGTGTTGTATAATGTATATGTATTGTTAAAATGGTTAGAAATTGGCATATGGATATGGTATTTTGCTTAAATGATTGAATTAAGGATGCCTTGGATCTTTCTAAATCAGATTCTAGAATATCAAAAAACCTTGACCTGTTACTTATAAAAAGATATGAACCAAAGGTATAAGAAAGAAAGTAGTCGCCACACTCAAGAAAAGAAAGGTTTTGAGTGATAAGACATAGGTTGGAACACCATAAGAAAGATCCTAATAAGTTCTAAAAAGTTCGTTAAAAAACCAAAAGAGAAAACACTCTCTAAATATATTAGGTTCAAAATCGTTTGTTGCAGAAGCATATCCCCCTATTTATACTTGGAACAACTCTCCAAGAATAGGAAAAATCATATTTAAAGCACTAAATTAATATGTGCATGAATCCAACCATTCAACGAATCTACCTTAACTAGCGATACAATGCATCTAAAAGAAACTAAATGAATTTAATAAGAGATAAATATGTCCCATAGATGATCTGAACAAAGGCCACGAATTTGGAAGCTAAATAGCCATTTCAATTTGCCTTTAAAACATTAAATAATCCTTGATTTTTATTTGTTCCAATCTTGGACTTTTTATTTTCATAATTAGCCCATATCCTTTGGATTAGCTTGTTAAGTGCTTCTTTGAACTGTCTAGCTCTTGCTCTTGTAATTGACCCATTTGGAACTTGCAATGGATCTTTAAGTGTTGCTCATTTATTCTCATCATTCATTTCCTCTTGAAAAGGATTTGTCCTCAAATCTTCACCTACATCAAAAGGAGATAAATTAGAGGCATTAAAACTTGCACTCGCATTAAACTTTATCACATGTTTCATCATATACTTAACACCACCATCCATTACTATTTTCTAGTGATTTAATTTCCACTTAAGTCCCTTGTACATGTTTTATTTAAAGATTCATTAACAATTGAACTTTTACTACTTTTACAATTTAGTCCTTGTACCGTAATTAATCACTAATTCGATAAAATTACTTATTTGAAACTCAATTTAATTTTAAAATAACTCCCTAGATATTTAATAAAATTATTTATGACTTTAGTTTACAGAAATGAGGTACTAAAATCATGTTTTCTGACATTACGGACTTCTGGGTTGTTATGAATTCCAAGCTGTGGAAACAGGTCATGGATGCCAAGATGAATTCTATGGAATCCAATACGGTGTGAGAACTTGCAAGCTTACTTGTTGGGATTAAACCCATAGGGTGTAAGTAGGTTTACAAGAAGAAGATAAATATGGAAGAGAAAGTGGAAACATATAAAGTTAGACTTGTAAGGAAAGGTTATACACAGAAAGAAGGCATTGATTACGATGAGACCTCTCTGATAGTCATGCTCAAGTCTATCTGCATACTATTATCCATTGTCACTACTCTCGATTATGAGATCTGAAAAATGGATATCAAGACAACATTCTTAAATGACTATCTTGATGAGACCATTTACATGGCTCAACCCACTATCTATATTGTCAAAGGAAAGGAGCAGAAAGTTTGCAAACTACTAAGATCCATTATGGACTTAAGTAGGCATCCTACTCATGGAATAAAAGATTTGATCAAACGATCAAGATTTTTGGGTAGAGCAAAAAGCTGATGAACATTGTGTTTATAAGTGTATAAAGGACAAAAGATGATCTTCCTCATTTTACATGTCGACGATATTCTACTTATCAAAAACGATGTAGGAGAATTGTCATCAATCAAACTATAGTTATTTCAATAGTTTAGCATGAAGGACTTGGGCGAAGCTAGCTAAAATTATTGGAATTTGAATCTTTAGGGGTTGAAAGAATAAAACAATAGCTCTATCACAAGCTTCATACATTGATAAGGTACTAGAACAATTTGCAGTGATAGATGCAAAGCCAAGCGCTCAGTTGACTGCATATGGTTTTCATCTTTCTTTGGATGACTGTCCTAAGATAGTAGAAGAAAGGGAGCATATGAGTAAGGTTCCATATGTTTCGACAGTTAGAAGCTTTATGTATGCGATGCTTTACACACGTCCATATATCCGTTTCACCATAGGAATAGTAGATGTAGTGAAAGTATCTTCTAAAGATAACCTTGTGGATCCATTTGCTAAGACTCTTGTAATTAAGAGTTTTAACAAACATATTGAGGATATGGGAATGCGAAACATGACACATTTACTGCACTAGGGTAAGTGGGAGATTGTAGTGAAATGTGCCCATTTTGTAGTAAACATGTAACTATTTTCTATGTATTTGAATGATAAACGAGGTTATTATTTTTTACACACTTTAATTCAAGAGAAGTTGTAGAGAGAAAATTATATAAAGAAATTATTTCAAAAGATTTCTAGAGATATTTTTCTTATTTACAACTTGACCCAGAAGTGTAGAGAAATTGTAAAATTACCCCACTGGTAATTTTGTCAAAATTTCTGATTCAAAGTGAGCCCATACTAAACAGATGTGAGCTTGAGGATAGCAGAGAATACTACTTGGTCGAAGCGTTCATCCTAGACGAATAAAAAAGGTACAATTTTAATTAAGTGTATTACTTCAGATATCACAACCAAGTTCTAGTTTTGGAAAAAAAATTAAAACTCTGATTTTTCCTTAAACTTATTTTTTGTTGTGTTTTCCAAACCTGTTTTTTCAACAGCCTCTTCCCAAACATTTAAAGCATTTAACATCTTTATTTCTAGAAGGCTGGAATTCAGTTTTACCTTTGTTTTAGGGGTCTCCATTTTTATTTTTTTTGGAAACTTCAAACTTGTTCTTGGATTGAAGTTTCATATCTTTCTTGCTCCAATTCTAATTCCATGTTAAAGAATAATTAGGACTTTGTCCCATCCTTATGGAATCCTCCTCTATGTTAGCCCGAATCATAGTTATCTCCATCTCCTTATGGTAACCTTCAACACTTTTAGACCCTTGAGTAAGGCCTTGCAGTTTTTGAAATAAGTCCTTTTAATAGTGACTGGAATGAATCTTCTTCTCGTGATAGCTTTCATTTCCTTCCATGTCTTAATAGGCCTTTCACCATTTCTTCTCCTGCTCAAAATCTGTAACATCCTGAATTAATGGGCCTTTGCATTTGATGTGTATTACGTTCAATGTGTTAATTAGAGTATTTAAGGGGCTCAGATTGGGCCGAGGCCTTGGGTAAATTGTTTGCTTGGAAATTAGAGGGTTTAAAAGATGTTATCTATGTTTCAATCACAAGTGGGCTTGTGGCCCAGTGGCAAATGGCGCCACTTAGAGAGCAAGGAGGTGGCGTCAACTAAGGAGGCCCAAACGCAAGGGGCATGAAGCTCAATTCCTTTAATTGTAATTAGCTAAATTTCAGCATGTAGGTGGGTAAGGTTGGATGGCAACAAGGCTTAAAAATAGGGAGACTTATCTAATGAATAATATAGGTAATTGTGTTGATATTAGTTATGAGTAGATTAAGGAGAAAAGATGGGAGTTATCTGCTATAGGCAGAGTTGGCCAAAATACCAACTCTGAAGGAAGGAGATGGCCGAAATTCCAACTCTAAGGGGAGGAAGAATCGATTCTGAAGTGGCATAAGGGGTGCCAAAATTCCCCATGTTTGTCAATTAGTCTTGATTTTTAGAAGAGGGCAATTCTGGTATTTGATAGGTAAGTGCCAAAATCCCCTATAAATAGGAGTGTATCTCTTCAAATTCTAACATTTGAACCTTAGTCTTTGTGCCGAAATTTTCAGTCCCTCTCTACACTTTCTATTCTCTTTTCTTTTCCAAAAATAGAAACCTCTCAACTTTCTTCTCATTTCTATAACCGAATACCTTTGTTATTCTTTTTTTTTCTCTCTGTCGATTACCCTACTAAAAGCCGAAACCTTTTTAATTCACTTTCTTTTTCCATTCTTCTCCTCTTGTGCCGATTTCTCCATAAATCGGGATTTTCTTGAAGTGCCGATTTCTCTGTAAAGGTAAGAACCAAATTCTTTTCTCTTTCGATTTTAAGACTATAGCCGAATGGCTAGTAGAATGATAGGCTATCTTTAGTTTGACTCTTTTGTTAATCGCATGTTCTTTTGGGAGGCACTCTGGGAAATCGTAGTAGATCGAATCATCTAGATCTCAAAAAGCCGAAAACCAATAATCTCTAGTATCCTATCGATTTCGGGATCTCAAGGTAAGGGATTTCTTTAGATTTCCATTAAGATTAGCTATCATAATTGAGTTATTAACTCATATGATATGGTTTAACCCTATTTCGCTATAGTAGTTCTGACAAGGACTTTTTGGATGGAATCAAATATGGATCAGGTAAAGGAGAGGGTTGGGTCCGTAAACCCAATCCTTAAGTTTAAGAAACGAGCAGTGTCCGCTGTTCGAGATTGGCCGCCGAGTTGTGGACCGGCTTCTGAACAGCATCTTAGGCAGATAGCAGTCGTATCGGCTTGTGACAGTGTTGACATAGAGGGTGTCGTCTTAACAGTAATAAGGTGTGTAGAATCTTAACACGTAAGTATTTATATATTATATGTATGCTATGGGCTAAAAGCTGAAAAGAAAGGTTGTATGAACAGTCGTATTACCCAGAAAGGGTAGGCATGGGATGCCAGGTACGTACCCATAGAAACTTTTCTATGTGATTTGTAGCATGTGAAAGTATGAGATCTTTTAGATGGCTTGATCGCTTGTTTCTTGTATGTATGCATGCATGAGATGGGAATGATTGATGGATTTATGGTAGGGGAGCAGGGTCGCGAGGCGATTGTGGCTTTGCCACAGCAAAGCATAATTGTCGAATACTATAATGTATTTACGAGGTTCGCGTAGCGATCGGTCTATATGATGACGACAGATAGTTGTCGAATACTATAATGTATTTTCGAGGTTCGCATAGCGATCGGTTATATGATGGCAAAGACACATTTGCCGATGTGATGTGTAGCGGATGGAGGGTTGATTGTAGAAATCTCCACGGTGTAAAGGTTGGTACGGGGGCGTTTAGAGGATGGACTATTAGGCTTTGGGATGGGCCATGATGCATGACATAATCTATTACCATTGTATGCGGGCCAAGGCCCATAATGTGTTTGTGGGTCCTAGGCTTTTATATTTTTTCAAGTTTTGCACACTGAGTCTTGGTGACTCACCCTTTTATTTTTTTCTCACTCTACAGATGAGCAGTAGACCATGGACATGGGAGCCGAGGCAGACTCGAGGGGCCATCAAGACTTTCATTACTATTATGGATTATTATTATTGTTTTTTTTTAGGAATATATTTTTGTAACAAGGCCCCATAACTTAGGTTTCGATTTATCTTCTTTCTTGTTATGTTGGTTTTTACAACTTATGTTTTGCTTCAAAATCTCAAATATAAAACAAAATAGAAAATGGGCTTTTCAAACCCAATCAACGTATTTTATGGACTATTCGGCTATAATAAATTAGTTTTTTTAAAACCCATCGAAGCAAAGTTTTCAAGATTTAAACCCGTAGCATACCATATCCGGTGATGAAGTATGGGCCGGGTTTGGGGTGTTACAAAATCATTTGATCCCACCAAATAATAGCATAGTTAGTGACTTCAATGGCAACTAGTTTTTCCTTTTTCCTCTTAGAATAGTTGTGGCAATCAAACACCAAATCAATCTTCTTCTCCCACTCTAAATACGCTTCAGAATCATTTTTACCTTGGAAAGATGGAATCTTCATCTTAATGTTTCCAAAAATGTCATCAATTCGATCTCTAGCTCTTCTACATCTATTCCTATGACCATATCTTCCTACATTAACAATAGAGGCGCGATCATTTTCATCCTCATTATTGCCATAATAATCATCATATCTATTGGGATTCCTTTATCTTTGTTGCACATTAGGAGCTATAGGTGGTTTCCCTCTTTATGTTCTTTCTTCTACCCTATTTATCCTTCATGTAGTTATTCTAATTTTGCCCTCATCATCTGTCTCATCTCCCCCACTAAGGCTTGAATTTGTAAATTTGGAACACCACCTTCTTCATTTGTGTCTTTTTCTTAATATTAAGGCATGATTAAAAAAATCAATATTGAAAATTACCTCACCCACTCCCTCACTTGTCTCACTCAATAATGATAGCACTCACACTCGTGTTTGCTCAAATTTGGCTTTTACCCTCTTATAATCTCACACTCTCTTGCATTTTCCATTCTTTAATTCCCTCTTTCAATTCTTTATTGAACTTAATGAACATGAATAATTTTTTTATAGCAATGAACAACTTAACAAGCAACCTACAAGAAATGAGAAGTAAAGAAAATTTAAGATAAGATAGAAACACACTTTTGAGAATGTAACTTCCACCTTTGATTTTTTTTTGAATAAAGATAGATAACAACCTGATTTAGACATCGTAAGCTCTGATACCAAATGATGTGATTTTAAAGTGATTTGAACCCCAAAAAGAATAATGAGACCCAAAAATTTAATTTAGAACAATGATGCCTTGGATTGTTCTAAATCAAATTCTAGAATATCAAAGAACCTTGACCGTTATAAAAAGATATGAACCAAAGGTATAAGAAAGAAACTAGTCACCACACTCAAGTAAAAAAGGTTGTGAGTGATAAAATATAAGTTAGAATGAAATAAGAAAGATCTTAATAAGTTCTAAAAAGTTCATTGAACAACAAAAAGAGAAAAATACTCCCCAAATATATAAGGTTCAAAATCGTTTGTTACAGACTCATATCCCCCTATTTATACTTGGAACAACCATCCAAGAATAGAAAAAATCATATTTAAAGCAACAAACTAGTATATGCATGAATCCAACCATACAACGAATCTAGAAGGAGATAAATGGTTGCATACAACGAATATGACTTAACCAACCAGATAATGCATCTAAAAGCGACTAAATAACTTTGATAAGAGATGATGATCTGAGCAAAGGTCGTGAATTTTAAAAACTAAATAGCCATTTCAATTTGCCTTTATAACATTAAATAAGCCTTGATCTTTATTTGGTCCAATATTGGACTTTTTTTTTTCATAATCAACCCATATCCCTTCGATTAGCCCATTAAATGCTTTTCTGAATCGTCTAGCTATTGCTTTTGTAATTGACCCATTTGGAACATGCAATGAATCTTTAAGTGTTGTTCTTTTATTCTCATCAGGGGTGTTACAATATTACCTCCACATACTTGAAACCATATTTATTTAATCCAAACTTGAGAGAGTACTTAGTGTATCATTTTCAATCACAATTTATATTCTTTTTTATTATTTATATTGTAATAGGCCCAATTTTCCGGGCCCATACAAAAATAAAAATAATAAAATAGTCCAGTTACAAGGCTAAAACCAGTATCCCAGTTACAGATTCCAAACACTGACCCGAATACCACCAGACCCAAACCAGCTACCCTACCCAAACCAGACGCTAAAACAACAAGCCCAACACTTAACCCAAAATAATCCTAAACAGACTACCCAACAGGCACTACCTAAATAGACTAAACCCCTTAACCTATTTCCACCAAGACCCAATACCCCGTTGGCCCAAAAGGCGAACACTTAAACAGAAACCTAGGGCTTCTAGAAACCCTCGTGCCACAAGCAGCAGAATCCCAACAGTCACGCCGCAAGCCTCGCGCCCATGCCAACAGTCGCGCCGCAGTCGATTCCTCGCACCATCACCGAGCCATCGGTCGCACCACGATTTGTGCCCGAATCACGCCATCATTGCCTGAGATCTCCTCGCCTGACCTGCAAAAGAAAGGAAACCAAACGCAGCAGACATGGCAACAGTTTATTTCCTTTTTATTTTTTTTATTTTGAAGGCTATAAAAGCCTTACAAAAGCCTGTAAATCGAACAGACACGGAGAATACAAAAAAATATACAAAAATAAAAACAAATCTTTTGCAATACAGAGGTGATTTTATTTTCGCATCCTTTTATTTTTCATGCATGTATATTTCTATATATATAAAGACGAAAACAGAGAAAATGGATTTTTACCTTTTGATTCGCGCTTGAGAGATGAAATTTTTGACCTCCGGCCACCGGCCACGGAGGCGTGTGGAGCGCGTAGTAGCGGAGGTCCGATGACAGACTCAGAACAGGGGAAGGAGGATTTCAGAGAGTTTCTTTAAGGTTTTTTTTTTTAAAACAGTTTTCAAAATGATTTTTTAGCCGAATTTTTTTATTTATATAACAGTTTAAAAACGACGCCGTTTTGGCTTAATTTGATAGGCACAAAATGACTTCGTTTAGGGCAAAGGATCCGCGCGTTGACTCGGAGACCCGAACAGGATCCGCTTGTTTTCAGAAAATAGGAAATTTGTCCCTTTAGTCCTTCCGTAATTTCATAGTTTTCAATTTCATTTAATTCAGACTTTTATTCTTTATTAAATTTGCCTTGAAATTTCTATTTCGTTTCAATCTGATCCTCGAGCCATTTAAAGGTAAAAATTGGAACAACGCCGTTCTAAAACAAAGGGTTTAATTTCCATATCAATCCCTGGGATTTAACGCGCATTTTAATTTAGTCTTGCATATCTGTTTTAATTATTCTTTAAC
This sequence comes from Gossypium rotundifolium, assembly GCA_025506655.1. Taxonomy (NCBI): domain Eukaryota; kingdom Viridiplantae; phylum Streptophyta; class Magnoliopsida; order Malvales; family Malvaceae; genus Gossypium; species Gossypium rotundifolium. The sequence goes on along the minus strand of CP106733.1, from coordinate 32,482,026 downwards.
CCCTGTTTCTTTGTTTTATTTTTTTATCCTTTTTATTTTATCATTTTAATATTGTATTAAATTATTTTACTATATTAAATAGTCTATTATTTTCTTTATTATTTATATATTAGTACATTAATAGTATAAATTTATATATATCTTTATATATTAAACTATTATTATTTATTTTGTGCTCAAAATTATTTTCATTACATATTATTTTTACCATATTATATGTTTTAAAACTTTTTATATTACATAGTATTATATAATATATTATTTTTAAAAATTTTATTTTTGTATAAAATTTATTCATATTTTGTAACATGTTTCACATATATTATTTATATTATATTTTTGAAAATATCTTTATTCAAAATTATTATATAGATTATTATGTATTATCTTTTATATGTATTTATATTTATTTAATATTTTTTTTGTTTTATATCTATTACTTTATATATTTTATTTGTCCATGTAATGCCCTTTTATTTATTCATTATTTTATGATTATTATAATGTAGTTATTTTATTTGTATTTTATATTGCCTATATTAAATGTTAATGTATTATAATTATTTTTAATATTTTTGTACGATAGTTTATAAATGCAATATTGTCACATGATTATTGAAAAATATAAAAATCTATTTTTTTGCAAGATTACTATATTCTATTTAAAAGTTTTTTTTTAAATAAGGCAATGTTTTGGTATTTAGAAATTTGGAAAAATAGTGCCCTAACGTACTGGGTTGCGATTTTTCGTTTGGCTAAATAACTAAATATCCTTTTAACAAGTATAAATCATGAGATGTTTTTTTAGTTACGAGGGTTTAAAAAATATCGTGTCCTAACGTACTGGATGTGATGTTTATATTCTTTCGAAACAAAGAAATCTCAAGTTTTAAATAAAAAACATATTCTTGAGAATTCAAAACATTGCATCCTAACTTACTGGATATGATGTTTTGTGTCTCGATGTAAGAATTTTTCAAATTAAAAGCGAACCGAGTTTCGAAGTCGTGAGGTGTTATTTCCTAACTTACTGGATATAACATTTTATTTCTTTGAAATAGGTAAGTCTTGGTTTTCCAATAAAATGATCATATTTTAAATTTTTTATTTTCAACATTCGAACATGATTTTATCGATTAGGTGCCAAATTTTGGGCGTTACGAGAGTGCTAATCCTTCCTCATACGTAACCGACTCCCGAACCCGTTTTCTGATATTTCGTAAACCAAAAACAATGTTTTGAAATAAAACGTTTTATAAGGTGATCCAATCACACCGATATAAAAAAAATTGGTGGCGACTCCTATTTCTTTTTTTTAAAGTCGATCCCACGTTTTTAAACTGATTTTAAAAATAATTTCGACACATATAATAACAAAAAAAAAAAAAAACCTATCATAGTTGTCACTGGTTTTTATTTTACTTTTTGCAGTTATTCATGTTGACTTAGCAAGCTTGAGAGAACATTTATTTATTTTTGGCACTTATCAACTTATGGGTGAAATCGAGAATCTTAACTTATGTTTTAGTTCATTCAAGCTTCATTTTACAAACTTATATTACAATGAAATTTCATAAGAAACATAATTTAGTAAAATTTACATTCTATCAAATATTATATTTTAATTAAATAAGACTTTATATTCCATCTCCTAATTTTATATTATCATAATTCCTTGAGTCATATAGATTTGAGAAATCAATTGCAAGTTCCAACAACTAACAACAAAACAAATAGTATTGAATTTGGATATCTTTGGGCAATTAATAATTAAATTCCAAGGAATATGATGGACCACCGACCCATGTAAAAAGCCAGAAATGTCCATCATTTTCTGTTACCATTAATGAAGTACTAATTAATGCTTAATAAATAACTATTAATTTATTATTTGGAGGTGTGCTTTTCAACACGTATATCTTCCTATTCAGAGTAAAATAATAATAAATGAATTTGATCTAAAAAATAAATCAAATTTTTCTAAAAATCGAAATCAAATTAACTTTATTTTGATAAAACCAAATCCATATTTTTGGGTCGGTCCGATGAAATTGAAATGAAAAGAAATTTAAGATAACATGGTATTAGGTATTAGTATTTTTGGGTTTAATTTAATTTTTGGTATTGATACAAATTCTAATTTAATTTGAGTTTTTCAATACCAAAACTTTTTCTACTTCACTGCCTTCCTAAACTGTTTGATTTAGTGTATGCAAATTTATGGATAATTTAAAAATTATTTTTCATTCTTGCTTTGTTGAATGACTATGAAGGCCAAGGTAAATCCCATTATTACACAATCAACCCCAATGTTTTCCCATTCTTTTTTAGATGGATAAAAATATCAAAAATTTCTTACTAAAGCAGTATCAATGACCCAATGTTGACCATCGGTTCGGATATTGAGATGATTCATTTGAGCAAACAATTTGACTGCCCTTCTTACCCCATGGTTATCCGCGGCGGTAAAATAATCATGCCCAAAAATTACCCCACCGGGTTTCAAGATCCGATAAGCTCCGTTTATATCTCCCCAAGCGGATATGAAATCATGACCCGCATCGATTTCTAATAGATCCGCCATTATTCCCCATTCACATAGCTTCTCTAGACCCGATCTTGTCGAAAACGGTAATGGTAAAACCGACCCGGTTGCGTTGAAATAAACCACATTTTGCATGAACTGTTGAAGCAACAAAACGTCGCCGTTTATGTCGTTAATGTCTTTGAACCGGTCTCTGAAACCCGGCCATCCACGGAAATCGTCGAGGCAGAGTATCTGTGTTTGGAGTCCGAGTTTCCGAGTCACGTTCACCATGTGAAGAGCTGACGCGCCTAAGAAAGTTCCCACTTCGACGATGAGTTTGGGTTTGACTCGTTTTATTAAGTGCTCGAAAACGTCACCGTTAGATCCCCAACCTCTGATTCTTTTTGGTTTTAGGATGTAACGGAGGTGGGGTGGTGGGAAATCGGTGTAAGGGGAGGAACCTTTGAAGACTCGTTGAAGAATCGTTGGGAAGACGAGATGGGGTGGGAGAGGTGAGTTGGAACAGTGAACGGCGACTCGGAAGTTGTCGAGTTGGGTTGGTAAGCTAGCGAGTTGAAAAACAGAAGGCGGCGGAGGAAGTGGTGGTGGTGGTGGAGGAGAGGAGTGAGAGAGGTAACCCAAGGTGTAACTGAGCAAGACGATGATGACATACACGGTGGTATGAGTGAAAAGCTTGGTGGTTATAAAAAGCTTGTTTCTTTGGTGGTCTTCTCTCATGGCGGTTTCTGGTTTTTGCTTTTTCTTGCTCAGGTCTTCTAAAATCAAAACACAGAACAAGAAGGTTAAAGAAAAGGCCTTCCCTTTCCAACATTGGTTCCGTGCCAAATGTTTGAGAGTGATTTCTGTACTTCATTTTCACCATTGAAAGCTGACATCTAAAGAATATGTTAAAGAATTTTCAAGTTGATTTTGTTTTCTTCTTTGTACTTCGATTCTAATCTTAATTGTTAAGAGACATAGCATCTATAGCTTATTTTACCATGCTCGATACGTTTGTTTTACAGTCAATAAAGTTTTGCTTTTTGCTTTTTGACTAAAAGATAACATTTTTAAAGGCCGAAAACAATGGATGAGATAAGCCAACAGATTTTTATCTTCTTCAACATGAAAGGTTCCACTTCGACAACCATGACCTAGTTACAAAGTAATTTACAAAAGCAAAACCAGGAAAAAGCAATGTAATTTTCAACTGGATCACAATTTAGATACAAGCTGCAAACTTTTATAGGTTATTACAAAATGACAGCCTCAGAGGTAGTGACCACATGCTCTTATATACCACCTCCTTTTACAACAATACCATCGTTGTCTTAACAACCAGTTGTTTAATTCATTGGCATGGCAACAACCTCTCAACAAGAGTTAAACTACCTAAATTGCTACATTAAAGAGCAAGTTGAAGATTTTAATTCTACAACAGTCTATGAGATGACCACCAGAGGAATACAAATCCTATTGTAAAAGAAACCTACCATCACAGTCACTTTCCCTCCTCGGCTCTGTCGCCGGTTGTGCTGCCCTGTCCATTGGCACCGGTTTCAGGGTTTTGCTTGTTTCCAGCACGTCCATCACTTGGGCCTGAAGATTGAGGGGGGCCAGCACTGCTGCCACCTCCAAGACTGGCCTCGGAATGCATGGGATGCATGCCATTATTGGGTCCTCCAGGCCTGATTCCCACTTGACCTTGCATGGCTTGTTGATGCTGTTGGTGCAGGAGGTGCTGAGGGTCTTGCATTTGATGTGGGTTATTGAATTGCAATGGCACCTTTTGAGGGTACATGCCAGGTTGTTGTCCCATCGCAGCAGCCTGAGGATGTTGCATAAAATATCCTCCGGTTGGAATTGCAGGATGTGGTGCCATCTATGATGATGGAAAATGTGTCAGGAAGCAGTGTAGCAGCGGATAGATTAGAAGAAAGAAGTTATCTTAACACTCACCTGAGGAGGCATTGTTGGCATTGATTGCGGTTGAGCATCCGCAATAGCAGCTAAATACATCAAATTTTTTTGCAGCTGAGCTTGATACCTACATCATCAAAATCTTGTATAGGTACACTGCCTAGATATTGCACATGTAAGCATATATGCATGTGCAAATGATGTATATGAAGAAAACCCGATACAATAAACTTGGTTTCCATCACGAATCCTTGATAGCACATTTGCAGAAAAACCAAGCTAATGTATCCAGATGATAAATAATATAGTGATCATTCATTAGCGCTATAAATGCTCTTGATGCAAGATAAATGGCAACAAGAACCAAATCGGGTTTGGTTGGAGTGGAGATTTTACCATCCGTATATGCATTACAAGGCTCAGACATATCCGCAGAAGACTCATCCCAGTTTGGATCTAGGAAACTCTCAATTCGAGTCCCACTTTCAACTAAAAACTCACACAATTATCTAGGAAGGAAGAATTTACAACTAATTGACGGTAACATTAAATACTTCAGTTTGAGGTACATGAACCATAATACATCCTAAGGCATCTAGCACTTTCAACAAGCCACTTCCAACTTAAAGCAAACATATATAATAAACCTCAAACATTAACTTAAAAATGCTGCATGCGCCACTAAGGTAAATAAAAAAGAAACCTAAATTTATAAATCACTTACTGCGCACATTCAGCAAGTTTTCCAAGATTCTGATTGTCCAAAATTGCCAAAATCAACTTCTTATTCTCATCAAGGTACTGGTAAGAATGAAAATTAAAACACAAGAACTTAATGAATCATAATATACTCCATTTTTAAGCATTAAGTGAAAGATATTGTGAATACACACAACAAATAGCGAAAAGAGACAAAAACAACAGAAACAGTAAAGCCATACATTACACCATATATGGTTTTTCTAGAGTTTAGACACAACAGAAAAAAGGACCGAACCAAGGAAAGGATAGCCCCTTCAATAAGAATCAAAACAAATATTTGTTTTTGTTTTCAAGTATGCCTTTGAGCAGATCTATCAGTTTTTGTTTTCAAATCATTGAGTTCAAACAAATATTTCATTGCATTAAAGAATCAAAACACTGAGAATCAAATCGAAAAGGGGCAAAAATACTGTTCATTCTCCCCCAACATCAAGCATAACTGTTTGTTACACCATACGCAACTCACCATTCAAGATGGTCCAATTATATCGCTCCGCATTACCAATAACTTCCTTTCATTTCTCTATTTCACTCGTCCGCATTACCAATAACTTCCTTTCATTTCTCTATTTCACTCGTCAATTTTATCGCACCTTTTCAAAATGAATACCAACCACCATTCTATCCCAAATTACTACCATTAAAAGCACAATCAACTCTTCCATGTCATAAACGTTATGTTCATAAAATCCAACAAAAGGGCTTCATTTGTTTTTCTTTTGGAACAGATAAAAAAAAAGGGTTTCTTCTATCTCATACATAACTAAAGATTACCCAAAAAATTTACAAGTTCGAGATCAACATCTCCTTCCTCAACAACCCCATAAATATAACATACTAACATTAAACACAATAAATGGATAATAACGAAAAAAACAAAAAAAAATATAAATATACAAACCTTCTGAATCTGTTCAGTAGTAATATTAGTAGGTGGATATGAAGGCATGACAGGAATCATTTGGGGTGGCTGCGGCATCTTCGTGTGAACTTTTACTTTACTCCAAAAGAAACCCTAAACCTATCACCATGAAAAAAAATTCCCCCAAAAAACATCTCAATCAAATATAGATAAATACTAAACAAAAAAATGGAAATAAAAAAAAAGGGTATGTACTATTTTTTTTACCTTGTTTGAGCAGATGAGTGTGGAGGATGTCCTCTGTTTTTTTTTTTTTTTTTTTCAAATTAATTTAATTCTTGAAATAGGGTTTTTACTTAATGACGATGGTTGAGGACTTTAAGACGGGATACATAAATATCCTAGAAAAAGGGTAAAATGGATAAAGCTGAAAAAAAAGAAGCTAGATTTGGTCCATGTCTTCTTGTGTTCTGATTGTTGAAAGACAAAACTCACCCGAAAAATGATTTTTTTTTCGATTTAATTTGTATATAATATTAATTTAAGGTTTAATTACACCAAAATCACTAAATTATTAGTAAATTTACGTTTTAGTTATTCAACTTCAAAAAGTTACAAAACGGTCATTAAACTATTTAAAAATTTTTATTTAAGTTATTGAATTATTCGAAAGTTTTTATTTAAGTTACTAAGTTAAGTTTTTGTTTTTTTTTTTTTTAGTTTGACTAACAAGTTTAAGCAATGATTCGATAATTGCTACGGTGGATCAATACCCATCAACAAGTAAGACATATCTTAGATCCAAGTCATTTTGATGGTTAATGTCGAAGATCAAAGAAGACATTATTTGGATTTTGATTCGTAGATTCGTGATGTTTAAAGTTATTTCATTAAAAAAAATTGAACTATAGAAGATAAGAGGAAGAAGAGCTTTAGATTGGAGCAGGTGGTATGAACAGAGAATGTTATACAACAACAATTTTAACTATCTAGTAACTTAAATGAAAACTTTTGAATAGTTTAAGGACCATTTTGTAATATTTTGAAGTTAAGTGACCAAAACATAAATTTATTAATAATTTAGTGACCTTAAATGTAATTTACCTTTAATTTAAATTAGTTTTCTATTATTAAATAAATTAATTTAGTTTTTATGCAAATAAAAAGGATCTATTTAATTTAATTTGTTCACAAAATGGAAAAAGAAAAGTCGAATGGTTTTGTTAGTTTCTATAAAATATATATTCTTTTAAAATTTTGTAATTTTGTCAAAAGAATCTTTTATTTAGTATTAAATTGAGTATAAAAGACAATTTCAATAATTTCTTTTAAGGCTTTCATTCGTTAAATTACATCACGATTGTAACGGTCTAATTTCTAGTGGTGTCAAAAAGACAGCTTTTAAAATTTCACTTTCAGTAAACCAAGTTTGTAAATATTAAATTAAAATATTTACGAAATTAGTATAAATGAATATTAAAGTTTACTCCTTCAATTTTGTTTATTAATTGCTTAATTAGGATACATGGACTAAATTATAAAAGTCTTATTACTAATAGGTTTTAATTGGCCAAAGATTTAGGGACTTAAATTGCAATTAACCTAAGGACTAAAATGATAAATAAATCATTTTCAAGAGGTAGTAGTGGACGGTAGGATTAAGAATTTATAAATTTGATTAATGTTAAGTTTAATTAATTAATTAACTAAATTTAATATTAATATTAGTATATTTATAATTTGGTGGTCAAATAAAAGAGAATTTCTCTTCTTCTTCAACCGATCATAAGTGAATAAGCAAAAAACTTTCAAGAGTTTTAAGCTTTCGACAATGATCGATCAAGAATTGGACCAAATTGGAGGGAAAACAAAAATTATCGATTAGTCTCTAAAGACTCAATTTGTTTGTTGTTTTGACCATATAAGTTCATATGGAACTTATTACTTAATTATATGCTATGCTGATTTGGGTTCTATTTCATTTATATGTTAGATTGAAGTGAATTAGTGAATTTGGCACTAATTAGCTCGAAATGGATTGAATTGTAAATTCATAAGAATATTGGTTATATGGAAATAGAACAGGCTGTACATGAGATTGTTGACTAAATATATGTCTTGTATGAGAAATGAAATTGTGTACAGAAATTGATAATATCATTTATACATAAATGATGCTCGAGTGAACTTAGTAAAATGTTAGGATATGTATGACTATTAAGGGTATATATGTATTTGATCAGGGATTTACATGTTGTTCCGAGATCTAGCATTTGTTGCAGATTCTCAAATTATATGTACCGTATGTTTAGCCAGACGGGTAACCTCGATAGAATGTCAGCTTTTGTGAGCAATTCGATTATAATGTTAGCTTGTGTGAGCAACTCTAAAATATTATCAGCTTGTGTGAGGATTACATTCTCATGTATTCGAGTTCATTTTACTATAGTTTCATCGGGTGATGTTCAATTGATTGAAAAAAAAAATTTAATCATGAATTGAAAATGAAATGGTATTGATGATACTTGACATATATATTGCTATATGATTATGTTTTAAATGTTGGTGATATTACTATTCGAGAAAATAACTAATGTATTCGATTTGTGGTGATGTTGCATGTATAGATATGTATTCAAGTGTCAAGGAAGTTACTTTGGTAGCTATAGATTAATTGTTTCGGCTTAAATGATTAAGGTAAGTTTTAGTTTTCATATGAGCTTACTAAGAATTTTATATGCTTACCCGTTTGTTTTCCCTTTTCCTTGTAGATCATTACCTTGTGAAACACATTAAGCCGGATCACCTAAAGCTCATACTATTCTATCACCGAATTGGTAGCTTTTGATAATTTTGAGTCGTAGATTGTGCCATGTATATAAAGTGTCTTGTGTTACAACTTAGTATGTAAACATGCTTACTTATAACAAGCTTGCTTTAACCTTTACTTAACATGTTGATTTGGTGACTTGAATCATACTTGTTGTTGAGCTTATATGTATTTGATTGTGTTAAAGAGTGTGATGAATTATATCTATAGCCTTGGTATGTGAAATGGCATGGAATGAAGTTGAGATGATATGCTTGATTGGTTGTGTGTTAATGAATAGATGAATTGATTCAAGTTTAGGACATATGAAACATTAAAGTACAAAATGTAACACCCTAGGCCCAACCCGATCACTGGGTCTGGGTACCGGATGATAAAAAGACTTGAATAATTGGCCAACATATCGAATTGTGCCATGGGACTTAGGATTTGGTTTCTTTTTATATAGTATGCATGACATCTTATTTGATTTTAGGTTATTGAAATACAGATGTTATTTAATTTCGCATGAACTTCCATTTTTATTAAAGCTAAGTTAGATATCACTTTTTCCACTACTAAAAATATAATTAAAATCTTGAGTAATAAATAAATGAGAAATTAACCAAGTTTTCTGAAAAGGTAATCACCGTCACCTAGAAAAGTTCATCTAAATCAGTTTTTGATAGCTCAGGGGATTTTCTAAAATTAGACTAAGTTTCTTCTAAAAACAAACAAATGTTTTAATTTGATTGTTTAAAAAAAAAAACTCCGATTGTTCGGGCCTAACATCTAGGCAGGGTTGGGGAGGTTACATGGATGCTGAAGTTGATACACAGAATCTCGTTTGGGACCTAACCTGTGCACGGAAAAACAAACCGCACACTGATTGATAAAACTTAGTGGTAAGTCTTATGATTCAAGACAAAATAAATATACATATGCAACATGTACATCTTCAATTCCATTTCAAATTTCATACCATTTCAAGTAAAACACCTTCATTTACACAATGGCACATATACAACCAATTCTATATTCTATTTCAATGAATATACATATAAGTTTACCAAATTCTCAACTTTTTCATAGGCCATTATGTTCATTTCATTCATTATATATAGTTACAATCAATTTCATTCATTTTTCATCCTTAACATGCATGTATATACACATACATCTCACTTAGTTACACATTTCATATCATTTCGAATCTATTGGCTTATTAATTCACAACCGACCCAGGGTTCGATTTCAATTCATTTTATATATTGTACTTCATTTCATATATCATTCTACATATCAATTAAGTAATTCAATCGTTTATAACCCTATTAACCAACCTGCATCCCAATTTGACAATGTAGTGCATCATCAAATAAACTGATGGAATATACTAGCACACATAGTGCATTATCGATAAACCGAAGATATATGTTGGCATACACAGTGCATCATCAGGCAAGCCAAAGCAATTATACTGGCACATATAGTGCATCATCGGACAAGCCGAAGTAATTATACTAACACACACAATACATCATCGGATAAATCAAAGTATAACCTGTACATTTAGGCTCCGTTTGTTTCACTAAAAATGACTTCCGGAAATGTTTTTGCATTTTCCTGTGTTTGCTTCATGGAAAACAACTTGGTCATTGAAAAATGACTTATAGTTCTGTAATGCCCCTAACTTGTCTCCGTTTGATTAGGGTTACGGAGCATTACTGTTCAACCAAAAATCATTTAAAATTACAACATAAAATAAATCATATTTATTTTAAACCATTCATTCATATGCATTTTGTCCCGTAACACCCCTAACCCTTATCCGTCGCCAGAATAAGGTTACGGAGCATTACCGAACTTTACGGACTAATTACAGACATTTCACAACCTTTATTATTTATATCAAAAATCAATCATAAAACACTCATATTGTCCCTTAGATGGGCCCTCGAGGCCCAAAATACACTTTAGAAGTGAATAGGGACTAAATCAAACATTCAAGAAAATTTTCCCCAAATTTTAAAATTTTTCTTAATAGTAGGGGACACACGCCTGTGTGGCTGGCGGCCGTGTGGGCATTTGATATGAAACACATGGCTGTGTCCCAGCCCGTGTCCTTACCCGTGTAACTTTCTGACTTGTGCCACACGCCCATGTGCTAAGCTATATGCAAAGACCTAGGCATTCTGTTTTGAAATTTCAAGGTGCAGGGGACACACGACCAGACCAAATGCCCATGTGTCAGGCCGTGTGTCACACATGGCTGAGACACGCGCCCGTGTCTCTGCTCGTGTGGACGAAAATAGGCCATTTTAAGGCCATTTTTCTCACCCTTTTTATTATCATCCTGCATACAACATTGATATACACCAATATATCCCAACCAAGCAACCAAAACAAGCCAAAAATCATGTTTTAAACATAATATATAATCTCAAGACTCATTTGCATAAACTCACCATAATAACTCCACTCCTTGATTTCTAAAACTACTACTAAATACATACATACAAACATATACGTATGTATTATTCACGACCATGTTTCAAGTTTAACTCTTTTCTAAACCAACCCTATACATGCCATATAAACCATAGAGTATTTAATAAAATATACCAGAGTAATCTGGATAGTGTAGTCCGATGTGTTGATCCGATCCTCCGAATTCATGTTAATCTACAAGAAATATTAAACAACACGAGTAAGCTTAATGAAGCTTAGTAAGTTCATTGGATTTAAAGTTAAATCTTACTGAACATACTATAACAAATCATAAAACAAACATTTCACTAACACTTCTTTCCAATCACAATTTCGAATGATGAATTCACTTGATTGAGCTCAATATCAATAACTACTTAAATTCTATCACTTTAATCCATATGATACTTACCAATCTTTATCAAATTAGAGAACGTCTTACGGAATTGAGTACATCGTTTCTTGATGCCATAGTCCAACTATGGTCTTACACATATATTTCGATGGCCCTACCATGGTCTTACACTCGTAATGCCATAACCCAATTATGGTCTTATTGTAACAGCCCAATTTCGATGAAATTGGAACAGTGGTCTCGGGACCTCAAATTTGAGCCGAAAAATAAAATTTATTTTTATTTTATTATATGATCCAAAGTATACTAGAAATATCGTGTGAAATTTTTGAAAAGAAAATTTTACCCGATTATGTGCTTAATTACGAGAAGGACCAAATCGTATAAAATGTAAAAGTTGGATTCTAGTAGCTAGAAGGATCAAATAGCTATGGAATTCAAAGCTAGAGGCCCTTATATGGTAATTATTTCATTAAGAAAAGTATGTAGATTTTTCTTGGTGACTCATCCATGGAAATATAGAAAAAGGGTAAGGACTAAAGTGGAAAGTGAAAATTTTAATTAATTAAAAGATGATAAAATAGATATCATCTTATTTTTCTCATCTTCTTCCCCAAAAATAAACATGGAAACCCTAGGAGAGAGAGAAGATACTTTCATGGCCAAATTGGGTAAGTTTCTTTGTCCCGTTTTTAGTAATTTTGATTTTTTGGAATATGGATAGCTTAATCTCTCTATTTGGGGGATTAAATTGAAAAGTTATCAAAGTATGAAAATGGGTCATGGATGTATATGCTGGAAATTTGAAATTTATGGTAGAAAATGAAAGATTATTGATAGATAAACAACTTTTACAAAATGATTTTTGATGAAAACATGATTTAGGGACTAAAATAAAAAGTTGTAAAATTTGATGAAAAATTCTAAAATATTATGAATACATGTGTTGTAAAATTTTTAATGGGGCTTTGGTTAGGCTTGGAATAGGGAGTAATTTGCACAAGTTTCATTTTCCGAGCCTAAGGACAAAATGGTAATTTATGGAAAAGTTAGGGGCAAAATGGTAATTTTTCCTAGGATAAAAATTGAGTCCAAATAAGTGTAAAATGTGATAAATTGACATTAAATTTACTCGTATAGATCTGGATAGACAAAATTCAGAGTTAGAACGAGGAATGAGGAAATTGTCGAATTAGTAGATTTTACGTACATGAACTTTTGTCAGGGTAAGTTCCTGTAACTAAATTGTATATGTTTTTATGCTTGATTTAAATGTTGTGTTTGTGAATTTTATCAATTTCATAAATATGTGAAATGATCACCTACTCAATATAGCCCGATAAATGAAAATGCCCGATAAAATGGTAAATGAATAAAATGTTACTTGTATGCTTGACATGAATGTGGAATGTGTTTTACTCAAATTACATAAATTTTATGGAGGTATAAAATAATCAAATGCCTGATAATGCTTGAAAAGTGTTTAAATCCCATTTGAATAAATGAAAAATCGATGGATATGTGATTTCCCAAAACGAAAGAGGTCTTGCATTTGTTGTAGATAGGATTTAGCTCGGATGAGTAATCCTTCGACCTCAATTCTGATAGGATTTAGCCCGGGCGAGTAATCCTGATATAAGTATTCTTAAGCATAAATTATGGATTGGATTTAGCCCAGACGGGTAATCCTGATCAAGCTCTTTAGAGCATATGTCATAAAAAGGATTTAGCTTGGACTGGTAATCATGTAGTATATATATATATATGTGGCTCGAGAGTGTACTCTCTGAAATAGTACCTTATGGGTACCTTTGAATATGAATTGATGGATTCTGATTCATACGCCTCGAGTGTACTTCTTATGTATCCATCGATAATTCAAATAAATTCAACGGACAAGGTTCTGGCAGGGGCAAATATAAATCTAAGACAAATTGACATGGAATGGTGTATATGATATGGAAATATAACATGAAATAATATTACATAAAATGCAAGAAAATGATGATACATAACAAGTGATATATGAAATATGAAATGATGATATTTGTACATGGAAACTATTTGATGAGAATGTTCATTCTTGATTATAGACTTGTACACCTAGAGTGTACTAACCGTGACTTTGATATTCCGAATAACATGTGTAAAGTTCTGATACGAAATGATCTGAACTCGAAATGAACTATTATGAACCTATACTCGAAATAATGAGATGAATTATGTATGTTGAATGAATACATGATATGGAAAGCATATGTGCTTGGAAACTTGATTATCGTTGAGCCCAAACATGTCTTGATATTACTATGGAATATATGACTAATAAGGGCAATGAGGATGTGTGAAGGGCTTGAGATCAAAGTGGTTGATTATACCTTACTTAGTTACCTCAAATAGGATTAATGGTAAGTTAAGTACCATGTTATACGAACTTACTAAGCTATAATGCTTACCCCGTTTTATTTTCTTCTATTTTAGAGTAAATCGGAAGCTCGTTGGATTGGAAGCTCAGCGAAGATCACTCACACTATCCATTGGCCCATGACGGTACAATATGGTAAATCAATTATGGTTATAATGGCATGTATAGGTTATATTGGCCATATTGGCATGTAAATGTAAATGATGCTTGTAATCTAGCCATTGGAATGGCTAGTAATGGTTATTTTGATATACTTGTAATGTTATGCTATGGTAACCATGTTTATATGTTAAGTAGTTGATCAATTCATGTTTAACACATGAATTAAACCAAGGTAGGATAGTAACCATGTATGCATGCAATGATAGGCCATGTTGAATGATGAACTTTGCTTATTTGAATGCTTAGAATGGTTGGATTGTACTTGGTATGTTTTGGTGCAGGAAAATGGTAAATTTGGGTGACAAATGAGGCTAGGAAATGACTTTATCTTATCCACACAGACAGACACAAGGGCGTGTGTCTAAATCAAGTGTGACACACGGCCAACCCCATGGGCGTGTGGCCCAGCCGTGTGTCCCCTGCACCTTATATTCGAGAAAACAGAATGCTCAGAATTGAGCACACGGGCGTGTGTTTTAGCTGTGTGGGTGACACGGCCTTGAAAACAGGGGTGTGTCTTGGCTGTGTGAAACCTGCACCTAATTCAAATTGAATTAATTAACCACACGGCCTAGCACATGGGTGTGTGGCATGGTCGTGTGGCTCAAGTCAGGGAGCTACCTAGTTTTGAACACGACCTGCAGCATGGGTGTGTCTAGGGTCACACGGGCATGTCCCTTGGACCACACGGGCGTATGAGCTCTGCACCTTGAAAAATTTTAGAATTTCGTGAAAAAATTTCTCTGAGTTCCCGATTTAGTCCCGACTTGATTCTAATGCTTGTATTGGGCCTCAAAGGTCCATTTAAGGGACATTTTGAATAACTTTAGTGAATGAATAGTAACTTGCCTGAATTAATCGATAAATTTTATAAATGTTTCGGTAATACTCTGAAACCCTGTTCTGGCGACGGATACGGGTTAGGGGTGTTACACTTATCATTAGGATGTCATAACCTAGCTATCGTCTTACACAAATACATATACTGCCATGGTCCAACCATGGTCTTACATTCAAAGTGCCATAACCTAATTATGGTCTTTCACTAAAATGCCATAGCCCAACTATGGTCTTACATTTAAACATTGCCATGGTCCAACCATGGTCTTATCTCTCAATTCATCTTCTATCACGGAACGATTGTACTCAATCCAGCGTTCCACTTAATTTGAACTTTCAATTCGATTTTCATATTATTACAATAATCATAATTTCATAACAAAGATATGAATTAAAACATTATATAATTCCTAAATTAAAAATTAATCATGAAAGTTCAACCATATGAACTTACTTGGGGTAGTTTGTAGAGGTTGTAGAAATTTAGGAACTATTACGTTAATTTCTCTTTTCTACGTTTATCTTCGGGTTCTTGATCTATAATATAAAATTATTCATTCATCAGCATCTAATTCAATTCTAATTCACTTCACAATTTATGCCATTCAATTTTCAAATTACACATTTACCCCAAATTTTACAATTTTTACAATTTAGTCCCTGATCAATTAACCCATCAATTGAGTTAATTTTTTCTCAATTAACACTTTATCAAATTATTTTAGGTTACTAAACAGCCTTTTATATTCATAGTTTAAACACCAAACCCTAATTTTTAACTTTTTCACAATTAGGTCCTAAAATCGATTTATTGAAGTTACTTGATAAAATCATCATATAAAAAATTAAAGCTTCAAATCCATGTTAATTCATCATAAATATCTAGCACTCATCAATGGTAACTTTCAAAATTATCCATAAAATAAAAACTAATGAATTAAATAGTTAGACCAAATTGTATAAGTCACAAAAACATAAAAATTAAAAAAAAAAAAGCAAGAATTGAACTCACTTGAAGTAAAAATATGAAAACCAGCATCAAGGTTCTCCTATGTCATTTTTTGGACTGAAACTTGATGAAGAATTCTCTAGAATTCAATTTGGTCACTTGTTTTATTTTTAATTTCACCAATTTACCATTTTACTCTTAGTTCACTCCAATTTTTGCTATTTCTTTTACCCTTATGCCCTCCCAAACAAATAAATTAGGCTAAATTACTCTTTAAGTCCTCCTTTATTTACTTTTCAAGCTATTTAATCAATATTTCTTTAATTAGCAAGTTTTGCACCTTTTTCTATCTAGTCCTTTTTATTTAATTAACTATCAAAACGTTAAAATTTTCAAACGAAACTTCAATACTAACTCACTAACACTCCGTAAATATTTATAAAAATATTTACAACTTGGTTTATGAAATCGAGGTATCGATACCTCGTTTTCGACCCAATTTACCTAATAAATTCTTTTAAATTACAAAATTCACCAATTCAAAAATATTTCTAAAATCACACTTGACTCGTAAATATTAATTTATTACTCATCAGATTTAGTGATCTCGAATCATTGTTTTTGACACCACTAAAAATTAGGCTGTTATAGTCCCTAAATCGAACCTTCGATGCCCTAAAAAACAGCTTAAAAGCAATTCAAGACTAAATTGAAACAAAACTGAAGTTTTAATAAAAAGATGCAAAAATGTGAAAACAGGGGTCACACGGCCGTGTGACAGCCCAGGTCGTGTAAAATTTGAACAAAGGACAAACAACTGTGTCCTAGCCCGTGTCCTCACCCATATAACTCACTGAGTAGGGCTACACGGCCGTGTAACTCTCTGAGTTGCCACACACAGCCCGTGTCCTAGGCCGTGTGAACCCAAAATTTACCTAAAATCAAGCCATCAAGTCCTATTCATACCTAACCATCCATACTATTTTGGCACATAATCAAGGGGTTTAAACTTTACTCAAACACACATAAAAAAGTCATTTCAAACACCCTATTTCATCTAACCAATATGTCATTCAAAGGTACCATAATTGTATCAAAACACCATTTACCAAAATAATTCAATATTGCCATATTTAAAATATAATAACCTAGTTCAATTATCTACCACATGATACGACAAATGACCATTCACAAGCCATCACAAACATGCCAAAAAGGACCTTATATACAAAAACTTAAAAGTGACCAAAATAACATAACTTGGTAAGGCATTAAAGTTCACCAAACCAAACATAACTTCAAAAACTTAAACATACCAAAACATCCATTACAAAGATCTTATACATGCCATTATTAACCTTGGCCAAAATACTCAAAAACTACCGAAATGGTTGTTGGATAGTGTTATAGGTCTACGACGAGCTTCCAACCGATCGAGCTTCCGATAATCTATAAGATAAAGGAAAGTAACTACGTAAGCAACGAGTGCTTAGTAAGTTTGTATAAACTTATACGTAACTTATCATTTCATTTGCACAGTTTATAGCATAAGCATAATATCAACCAAAACCATAAGCTTAGCATAAGCCTATACAAGAATCATCAACTCACAAGTTAGTATACTTATTCATGATACAAATGGATTCAACCATAAGATAAGTAGATTACCATAGGCATATATATACATCATTTAACTCATCAACCTTTTCATAACTTCATGATTTATTCCATTTGCATACTTACCATTTTCTTTCCTTTTCTTACCCGTTGAACCATCTAGAATTACATTAGATACTTGGGAAAGCTCACACATAGTATGCCTTTACATATAACTGTAACATTTCCTTTATATTAATACTCACACGAGCTATAAAATGGGCATGCTCACACGAGCTATGGGTCAGAATGTAAGCTATACAATGCTACTCACACGAGCTTTCGGTACTCCGCAACAAATGCAAGACCTCAACCATTGGTAGCACATTCAAGACCAGCACCGAAACATGAAATCCCTAATGACATGTCATCCGTATCCTAAAAATTTTTAAGGTTCAACTAAGACTCGTTATCCGTCAATTCATCATGTAACGCCCAAAATTCTTATTTCTGCTTTTGTGAAAATGTGACACAACTGTGTATTTGCTTCAATGGTTAAGTGTTCTGGGTGTGTGTGTGTGAGGTCCTAGCTCTACCTTTGGCAGATTTTGTTATTTTTGGAATAAAACCCTATAATTGTTCAGTGGGCTTAGATTAAATTATCTACAATTACATATTAGAATGGGTCTGCTAGTCTAGTGGTTAAATTGAGTGTTAGTAAATTGGAGGTCTTGTGTTCGAATCCTTGCACAAAAAGAATTGGTAATATTTTTGCTCAATTCTCGGTTAGAGTCTTGAGAGAGTGGGATTCTGAGTAGTGGATATAGAGGTTAAGTGGGAGAGTAAATTTAGGGATTTGGGGTTATCTGATATTGCGATCTTTTCTTTTTGAAAAATTTTCTCTTCCTCCACTTAAGGAAAATTTCTGACGTTAGCTTTCTCTGCCATTTTTCCCTTGTCTCACTTTTATTTTTTGTTTACTTTTGACGGCTATTACACTTTCGTTCTTGCTATATCAGTTTTCTACATGCGTTTGGGTAAGTAAGGCTTTATTTTGTCTATAACTTGAGTCTTTCCATCGTTCTTTGAGGTTATACGATTGTTTTGGGTAGCAGCATATCAGGAAGATTGTATTCCTTCTCTTACAGAATCGTAGTCAGTCGCTTGGAGAGTTGGGTAAGCGAAAAGCGTTGAGTTGAATTATGGTAGGGTTCAAATTCTCAATTTAACCGCATTTTAAGTCTGATTCTAAACGTTGGCATGCTAATTTTTTGTAGGTTCGAGATTGTTAGTAGTTGCAGTAGCATTGAATCGATACAAAGTGTGTACTCGAAAACGCAGAAAATGGGATTCAGTGAAAGTCAAAATTGCAAACTGTCGATGCCATACAGCGTGTGGTCGCCCGTATGGTAGGCCTTGTGCTATAACACGGGCGTGTGATCGATGAGGCCAGGCCGTGCGCACAGAACACTTCCGTGTGGGCCCACACGGGCAGGCCACCTAGGCGTGTGAGCCCATTTAACTAAAATGTGTTCTAAGGTTGCACGAGTCGCCCTAGTCGACTGTGAACCTACTGTAGGGTCAGTAAGCACTACTTAGACCCCTAAATACGTAAACTGTTGGTATGATGTATGTACTGAGCATGGTGATTATATGAATGAATACTAAACTATATGTACAACTGATATTCATGTATTAGCATGTCATATATTGTATGTTGCATTGCATTGGGTTGAGATGTTGATATTTGGAGGAACTGTACTGAAAGGCTCTTAAGCCTATTATCTGGCAGCTCAGCTGTAATTTATTGATTATGTGCCGCATTCGGTACTACTTGGAGTGTAGGGATGAGTGAGTGTTTTAAACCCCACATGAAGTATAGGGATGGACGGAGATGGTGTGTAGAGGCTAGTTGGGTAGGGCTCTATTTACTGATTAATATATATTTGATACTGTTACTGTGATGGACTTAGGCCCTAATGCATATCTGATACTGAAACAAAAATGGGCTACGACCCGAATTGCTACTGAAACTAAAATAGGCTTAGGCCCAGGCTGCATTTGATTGTTTGTTGTGATTGACTGTATGCATGTTATAGGTAGGGATTACACACTGAGTTTACGTAAACTCACTCCTTTCTGTTTTACCTGTACAGGCGATCCCTAGACTTAGACAAACGGCTAAGGATTCTACAGTGACCACTTCTCTACTGAACGGTTTCTATTTCATTTATGGTTTTTATTACTTATTTTGGGGTATTTGATGTAATCTGGGACTTTAGACTGTTTACTGTTATTTTGAAAGAGTAACTACTTTCATGGATTTTTAAATAGCGAAACTCAACGAAAACTCAGTTTTACTAAAAATAACGTTTTTCTTAAACGCGAACGGTTTTCTTAAAATATCATAGTTTTAAAAGCTTTCGCTACAGAGTACGTTTTTAAACAAGAAAATAGTTTTGAAATTGACGAGAGATCAATAGAAGCTAGTAAATGAAAACGGTCTTAAATTGATTAATTCGATTTCAAATTCTATTCCATGTGACACGCCAAATTTGGCCATAACGTCTAGGCTAGGTTTAGGGTGTTATATTTAGTGGTATCAGAGCTAGATTGCAAAACTCGGCTGTGAATTTTTGGGTTTTAAAATTTGGTTTTTAAGAACTGATGTTCAAATAATTTAAAATGATATGACTGAAAATATTGTACACCGAGTCTCCTGTGCCGGTCCTGTAATTATTTTGATAAACTATTATAAATAGCATATTTTGAAAACACTTTAGTTGTGTATACTGAAACTGTAGTGAAATTGAAATTGATAGAGACTTTACTTGTAAAAATAACCTCTGAATTTATGATACTGCTTTGCATAAAACATATGTTAATAAATACTGGACCTGTAACTAATTCATAAAATTTGAAATACAAACAAATCCAAATAGACATGAGTGCTTGAAGTATCCGTGGACATGGTACTAGAGGCAAAGGTAGAGGCCGTAGGGAGCTCGAGCTGAGTCCTCTTCTCTAGGCAACATGTCAAACCTGGATACAAGTGAGACACCAGTGTCACATGTTACTGAGACTGGGTCTCAAGATCGCATGGCTAGGGACGACGCATTGTCTCAAGCTATGTTAAGGATACTAGAGTGGGTCGCTGGGCCCAACACTAGATTAAGGGGCCGAGGGTCAGTTATTGAACCACTCTGGTCTAATGGAGTTGAGTTATTTAGAGGTGTCACAAGAGTCGCCCCTAATGTGGCTGAATATTGATTGAAGGCCACAGAAAGGATAATAGACGATTTAGACTGTACCTCTATGCAAAAATTGAAGGGTACTATCTCGTTGCTTCGCAATGAGGGCTATCAGTGGTGGCTGACCGTTAAGGAGGGCACTCAGCCCAATCGTCTGTCTTGAGAGTTCTTTAACTCGGCCTTCTAAGCGAAGTATGTGGGAGCCAGTTATGTTAATGCTAGGAGACGTGAGTTTTTGAACCTCACTCAAGGAGACCGATAGGTGGCTGAGTACGAGGCTGAATTTCTAAGGCTAAGCTGCTATGCTCGAGGCATTGTGACAGAGGAGTATGAGAGGTGTGTCCGATTTTAGGACAGGCTGAGGGATAATTTGAGGGTGTTGATTGCTCCACAGAGGGAGTGAAAGTTTGTTGTACTGGTAGAGAACGCGAAGATCGCTGAGGATATTGAGTGCACTGAGCACCAGAACAAAGACTGTGAGAGGGGTAAGAACAAGAAGGATTTGGAGCCCTCAAGTTCAGTACAGAGGCCTAAGAAAAAGGCCAAGACTAATGGGCCGATTAGAGCTGGGCCCCCTATTTCTCCTACTGGTTTGCAGCTATATGGAGATTGTGGTAGACGCCATCAGGACGAGTGTTGGAGGAGGACTAGAGCATGTTTAAGGTGTGGGTCATTAGAGCACAGCATTCAGGAATGTCTGTTGAGGGTCGATCAGATGCAAGCTTCGACTTTTGGTATTGCACAGCCACAAAGAGTAGTTCAGTAGCCATCGAGGGGCCGTGGTCAGGCTAGGGGTGGTAACGGTATGGGTCGTGGACAGAGAGCACCAGGCAGAGGTATTGGGCAGACTGAGGCGAGGCAACCTGCTCTTGCTTATGCTGCTCATCGCTGTGAGGACAGAGATGCTCCTAACATCATCACTGGTACGTTCCTTATTTTTTATGTGCCATATCTTACTCTGATAGACATAGGATCTACTGATTCCTATAAAGCCTGTTCTTTTTCTGAATATCTGAGGTTATCGGTTGAGAGTACTACGAGTGAGGTCACTGTACTAAGCCTGTTGGGGCAATCTATTCGGGTTAGCAAACTGTATAGAGATGTTCCGCTAGAGGTGCAAGGATCGGTATTTCTGGCTAATTTGATGGAGCTTCTATTTGGGGAGTTTGACCTGGTTTTGGGTATGGATTGGTTGGTCAAGCACCATGAAAATCTAAACTTTGCGACTAAGAGGGTCATCTTGATAACTGAGGAGGATAATGAGGAAATTATGATTGGAGAATGTTAAAATTATTTGGCTAATGTGATCTTTGCACTGGTGGCTGAGAAACTAGTTCGTAAGGGATGTGAGGCGTTCTTATCCTATGTTAATGTTTCTGTTTCTAGGGAGACTACTATAAAGGATATTAGAATTGTAAGGGATTTTCTAGACGTCTTTCCTGAGGAGCTACTGGGTTTACCTATGAATCGAAAAGTGGAATTTGGGATTGAGTTTCTTCCTGGTACAATGCCGGTGTCTATCGCTCCCTATCGAATGACACTAAGAGAGCTTACAGAGCTTAAGGCTTAACTGTAGGAGTTGTTGAACCGTGTCTTCATTCTTCCCAGTGTGTCTCCATGAGGAGCACCAATACTGTTTGTTAAGAAGAAGGATGGGACCATGAGGATGTGTATAGATTATCGACAGTTGAACAAGCTGACCATTAAGAATAAGTATCCACTTTCGAGGATCAACGACCTTTTTGATCAGTTCTGAGAAGCTTCCGTATTTTCTAATATAGATATTTTTTCTGGGTACCATCTGCTCAAAGTTAAGGATGTGAATATTCATAAGACTATTTTTAAAACTTGTTATGGGCATTACGAGTTCCTAGTTATGCCTTTCGGGTTGACAAATGCACTAGCCGCATTTATGGATCTGATGAACCGTTTGTTTTAGCCCTTTGGATCAGTTTGTTGTCGTATTCATCGATGAAATTTTGGTATACTCTAAGATTGAAAATGAGCATGATGATCACCTTAGAGTTGTATTTCAAATTTTGAGTGAGAAGCAACTCTACGTTAAATTCAGTAAGTGTGAGTTCTGGCATCGTGAAGTAACTTTTCTAGGGCATGTAGTATCTGCTGAGGGGATCAGTGTTGATCCTAAAAAGATTGAGGCTGTACTGGATTGGAAATAGCCTAAGAATGTGTCAAAAATATGCAGTTTTTTGGGTTTGGCAGGTTATTATCTGCAGTTTGTGGAAGGTTTCCCACTGATTGCAGTGCCCTTAACTAAGCTGTTACAAAAGGGTGTACCATTTGTATGGGTGATCTTGTGATAATCAAGCTTTGAGAAGCTCAAATCGTTTCGACTCGAGCTCCTATTCGATCTGACTGAATCGGAAAAAGTTTGTAGTGTACAGCGATGCATCACATGTGGGTCTGGGTTTTGTTCTGATGTAGGACGGTAAGGTTGTAGCATATGCGTCTCGTCATCTCAAGACGCATGAGGTAAACTATCCAACGCATGATTTGGAATTGGCTGCCGTAATCTTTGCCTTGAAAATCTAAAGGTACTATCTCTACAATGAGAAGTACATTATCTACACTGATCACAAAAGCTTTAAGTACCTTCTGACTCAAAAGGAGTTGAATCTTAGGCAGCGTAGATGGATTGAGCTGCTTAAGAACTATGATTGTACTATTGAGTACCATCCTGGCAAGGCTAATGAGGTGGCCGATGCGTTGAGCCGTAGGGCGATGACTGATCTGAGAGCGATGTTCGCTCGACTTAGTTTGTTTGATGAAAAGGTTCTGTTGGCCGAGTTGCAAGTTAAGCCGACTTGGATTGAACAGATTCGAGATAAAATGAGAATCTGAGTTTACGGTTCCATCAGGTTGAGAGTGGCAGCACTACAGACTTTGGGCTGAATAGTGATGGGGTACTCTATTTTTGTGGTTAGATTTGTGTACCGTATGATACCGATCTGAGACAGTCTATTCTGAGAGAGGCGCATAGTAGCCATTATGCTATGCATCCCGGTGGGAATAAGATGTACCAAGGCCTTCGACAATTGTATTGGTGGCCAGGTTTGAAGTGTGAGGTTACTGATTTCGTGGCATGATGTCTGACATGCTAGCAGGTTAAGGCTGAGCATCAGTTACCTTCTGGTTTGCTGCAGTCGGTTAAGATTCTCTTATGAAAATGGGAACGAGTGACTATGGACTTCGTTAGTGGGTTGCCCTTGACACCCACTAAGAAGGATTTTGTTTGGGTCATCGTGGATCGATTGACCAAGTCTGCGCACTTTATTTCGGTTAGGACCGACTATTCACTACAGAAGTTGGCAAAGCTCTACATTTCTGAGATAGTGAGACTGCATAGGGTACCGGTCTCAATCATTTCTGATAGGAATCATCGCTTCACGTCTTAGTTTTGAAAAATGTTACATGAGACTCTGGGTTCGAGATTGGACTTCAGTACTGCGTTCCATCCTTAGACCAATGGTCAATCTGAGAGGGTGATTCAGATACTGAAGGATATGTTGAGGAGTTGTGTTATCGATTTTCAGGGCAGTTAGGAGGATTATTTGCCGCTAGTCGAGTTCACCTACAATGACAATTTCCAGTCGAGTATTTAGATGGCACCTTACGAGGCTCTGTATAGTCGTAAGTGTCGTACTCCTTTGTGTTGGACTGAGCTAAGTGAACGTCAAGTGCTAGGTCATGAGTTGGTTTCTGAGACTGAGGAAAATGTTTGACTAATTCGGGATCGTCTAAAAGCAACTTCTGACAGATAGAAATCGTATGCTGATATAAAAAACGTGAGATTGAGTATTCTGTTGGGGACTTCGTGTTTTTTAAGGTCTCGCCATGGAAGAAGGTTCTGAGGTTTGGTCGCAAGGGCAAGTTGAGCCCTAGGTTTATTGGGCCTTACTGAATTCTGAAGCGAGTGGGACCGGTTGCTTATCAGTTAGAGTTACCTCCAGAGCTAGAACATATCCATAATGTGTTCCAAGTCTCGATGTTGAGGGGTTACCACTCTGATCCTGCTTATATTGTCCCTGTTGAGGATATTGAGGTTAGGCCAGATTTGACCTTCGAAGAGGAGCTGGTTCAGATTCTAGATCGTGATGTAAAGGTTCTTAGGAGGAAGTCTATTCCGTTAGTGAAGGTGCTGTGGCGGAATCATAGCACTGAAGAGGCCATGTGGGAGCCTAAGGATGCGATGCGTCAGCAGTATCCTCATCTATTCTGATCAGGTAAATTTCAAGGCCGAAATTTTCTTTTAGGGTAGTAGAGTTGTAATGCCCCAAAATTCTTATTTCTCCTTTTGTGAAAATGTGACACAACTGCATATTTGCTTTAATGGTTAATTGTTCTAGGTGTATGTGTGAGGTTCCAAGTTCAAGCCCTACCTTTGGCAGATTTTATTATTTTTGGAATAAAACCCTATCTCTATTCAGTGGGCTTAGATTAAATTATCTACAATTACATATCAGAATGGGCCTGCTGGTTTGGTGGTTAAGTTAAGTGTTAGTAAGTTAGAGGTCTTGTGTTCGAATTCTTGCACAAGCGGAATTGGTAATATTTTTGTAAAGTTCCCAGTTAGAGTCTTGAGAGAGTGGGATTCTGAGTAGTGGTTAAGTGGAGAGTAAATTTAGGGATTTGGGGGTTATTTGAGATTGCGATCTTTTCTTTTAAAAATTATTTCTCTTCCTTCACCCAAGAAAAATTTCTGACGTTAGCTTTCTCTGCCCTTTTTCCCTTATCTCACTTTCGCTTTTTGTTTGCTTTTGTCGGCTATTGCACCTTCGTTATTGCTATATCGGTTTCCTACGTGCATTTGGGTAAGTAAGGCTTTATTTTGTCTATAACTTGCATCTTTCCATTGGTCATTGAGGTTATACGGTTGTTTTGGGCAGCAACATATCAGGAAGATTATATTCCTTCTCTTGCGAAATCGTAGTTAGTCGCTTGGAGAGTTTGGGTAAGCAAAAAGCGTTGAGTTGAATTATGGTTGGGTTCAAATTCTCGGTTTAACAGTGTTTTAGGTCTAATTCTGAGTGTTGGTATATTGATTTTTTGTAGGTTCGAGTGTGTTGGTGGTTGCAGTAGCGTCGAATCGATACCAAGTGCGTACTTGAAAATGTAGAAAACAGGATTTGGTGAAAGTCAAAATTGCAAACTGTTAATGCCACACGGGCGTGTGGTTGCCCGTGTGGTAGGCCGTGTTCTATAACACGGGCGTGTGATCGACGAGGCCAGGCCGTGCACGCAAGACACAGCCGTGTAATGGCCAGGTAGGCCGTGTGTGACACACGGGCTAGACTGATTTGGGCCATATGGGCCACACGAGCGTGTAGGCCTACACGGATAGCCCACATGGACATGTAAGATTCTGGGCCAAGTCGTGTGATCCACATGGCTAAGGTAAAATTAGGCCGTAAGGGCCACACAGGCGTGTGGGCCCACACGGGCAGGCCATATGGGCGTGTGAGCCCATTTACCTGAAATGTGTTCTAAGGTTGCACGAGTCACCCAAGTTGACTGTGAACCTACTGTAGGGTCGATAAGCACTACTTAGACCCATAAATGCATGAACTGTAGGTATGATGTATGTACTGAGTATGATGATTATATGAATGAATACTGAACTGTATGTACAACTGATATTCATGTATTAGCATGTCATATATTGTACGTTGTATTGCATTGGGTTGAGATGTTGATATTTGGAGGAACTGTACTGAAAGGCTCTTAAGCCTATTATCTGGCAGCTCAGCTACAATTTACTGATTATGTGCCGCATTCGGTACTACTTAGAGTGTACGGATGAGTGGGTGTTTTAAACCCCACATGAAGTGTAAGGATGGACAGAAATGGTGTGTAGAGGCTGGTTGGGTAGGACTCTGTTTACTGATTAATGTATATCTAATACTGTTACTGTGATGGGCTTAGGCCCTAATGCATATCCAAATCTTGAACCGAAATGGGCTCTGACTGAATCGCTATTAAAAGCGAAATGGGCTTAGGCCCAGACTACATTTGACTGTTTTTTGTGATTGATTGTATGCATGTTATCTGTGGGGATTACACACTGAGTTTACGTAAACTCACCCCTTTCTGTTTTACCTATACAAGTAATCCCTAGACTTAGACGGATCGGTGCGATGGAGGACTCTTCGGTAACCATTTGTCTACTGAACGGTTTCTATTTCATTTATGGTTTTTATTTCTTATTTTGAGGTATTTGATGTAGTCTAGGACTTTGGACTATTTATTGTTATTTTGGAAGAGTAACTGCTTTCATGGATTTTTAAACTATGAAACTCAACGAAAACTCAGTTTCCCTAAAAATAACTTTTTTCTTAAACGCGAATGATTTTCTTAAAATATCAAGGTTTTAAAAGCTTTCGCTACAGAGTACATTTTTAAACGAGAAAATAGTTTTGAAATTGACGAGAGATCAATAGAATCTAGTAAACAAAAACAGTCTTAAATTGATTAATTAGATTTCAAATTCCATTCCATGTGACACCGCCAGATTTGGCCATAACGTCTAGGCTGGGTTTGGGGTGTTACACATTATAACATGGATACATTTGTATTAGATTCATTTATTCTAAAATAACATAGCAAATAGTCAATTTAGCTAACATTAAAGCGATCATAATTCATACGAACTTACCTCAATAACTAGAGCGTAAAGTAGAATCGAACACTAATCCGAAGCTTTAGCTTTTCTTCAATTTAAGACCGATTGTAGTTTATCTTGATCTAAATAAATAATTTCATTCAATTAAATATTTCTAGAATTCAATTTAATCTATAATTCATATTTACGCAAAATTATAAATTTGCCCCTAACATTTTAACTTTTTACAATTTAGTCCTTAAGCTCATAACTTGAATATAACTCATTTTAGCCTAAATCAAACTTAATCAATGTTACAAGGGACCTTGAAACAACCCAAAATTACCAAAAATTTACAAAAAAAACCCATGGATTTATATATTTAACAATCTAATCCCTATTTCTAAAATTCATCACAAATCACTTAACAAAACATATTTATTTTACAAAAAAAGATAAATAATCCATCAACTAACACCAAAAAACATTCAAAAACATCCATGGCAAGTCCATCAACCTTTAACAATTTTTCAAATTAACCTCGGGCTAGCTAGATTAAGCTAAAACGAACTCAAAAACATAAAAATCCTTAAAAACAGGGCTTGAAAACCTACCATGCAAGGGTACAATGCTTGGCTGAACCTTTCTCTTCTCCAATGGCTATTTTAAGGTTCCAAATAGTCAAAAGAATGAAGATGATAACTTTGTTTCATCTTTTCTTACTTAATTTCTTTTTAATTACTAATTCACCATTTTACCTTTATCATTAATCAATAATTTCAATAAAACATTGTCCATGCACATCCACTAACTCTTTAAATGATATAATTACTACTCAAGTCCATTAAATTTCATTTCCATAACCATTTATCTTTTAACTAATAGAATTTAACTTTTACACATTTTACGATTTAGTCCTTTCCACCTAATTAACCATTTAAACTTCAAAATTTCTTAATGAAATTTTAATACGATATAATATAATTCCTAGGCATTAAATAAATAATAAAATAATAATTCACTCATTGGAATTGTGATTCGAAACTACTATTTTTGACCCCACTGAAAACGGACTGTTATAACTTCAATGGAAAATAAGCATTTTTTTCTATAAAACGACTTATCCTTTTGAAAAGCGTAAGTCATTTTCTAAAAAAGAACTCTTTTAGGACTGATTTATTTTATATAAAAATTAATTTAAGTCAAACTTAATATTATTATATTAATAATATATTTTTATTTTTATTTTTAAAATATTTAAAAATAATAAAATATTAATATAAAATATTATAATTTTCAATATTATTAAACATACATATTTAATTATTTATATCCAATCATATAATAAAATATTTAATATTTTAATTTTATTTTAATAATAAAATTTAAAAATAATAATTTTAAATCATATTCTTTATATATTATTGAAAAAATTCAATATTAATATTTTAATAATAAATATTTATTACAATATAAATATATTAATAATAAATGTTTTTAGTATCAAGGTTAAAATATGCCATAATTCAATGTATTGTTCACAAATTTGGAATTTAGTCCCTGTACTTTTATTTTCAATAATTTAGTCTCTCTCTTTGTTCAAATTTGAAAATCAAGTCCAATTGTTAATATTGTTAAATTTTTTTTGTCAATTTTGTTGATGTCACATTTTAAATAAAAATACTCGAAATTCATGTGACTAAAAAATGACGTTATAATGAACATGAATTTAATAAAATATTTTAATAATGCTAATGACTTAACTTTGAATTTTGATATTTAAAAAGCAAGACTAACCCAAAAATAAAAGTACATGGACTAATTTTAAAATTCTGAAGAGTACAAGGACTTATGATGATTTGAACCTAGTATAAAAATATGAATATTTTAATTATATAAACATGAGTATTTTTTAAATAATGCTTAGTTTCATTTATCCCTTACAACTTTAATGTGTCAATATGTACTCTCATATATGTAATATATAAATTTTAAATTAAGTTTTAATTATGCATTATTTATTATTAAGTTTATATATGACATTGATTATTACAAAATATTTTTTATTATAAAATAAATTTCGATTGTTAAAAGGAAATTGCACTATAATATTTTATAACAAATATATTTATGTCATGTTTGTTTTACAAAGAACAATGTAAAATATAAATTTATAGATATAAAATAAACTCATTTTGCTAGTCGAAAGTTAAGAAACCCTTGGTGATTTTCTTCCTATGTATATTCGCCCATGGAAGGAGAAGATGAAAGCTTTTTTCTTCTCTTTCCATCCACTTATTATGTATTTATACCAAGTTTATTTCTTAATTAAACTTAGTTTAGTTAATTATATTAATTTTACTTAATTAATCACCCATCACTATACCGTTCATTATATCTCATTATACTATGGTTTAATTGTTGTTTTAAACCTTACGTTAATTGCAATTTAAGTCCTCAATTCATTTTCTAATTAAAAATCTATGGCGATTAAATTTTTACAATTTAGTCCTTGTACCTAAATTAAATAATTAATAAACAAAATTGAAGGACTAAACTTTAATATTCTATTATACCAACTTCGTAAATATTTTAATTTAATATTTATGGGTCCGATTTACGGAAATGAGGTTCCAAAACCGTATTTTCTGGCACCACTGACTTTCAGGTTGTTACACATGACATTGCACATATTATAATACGTTTACCGCATCAAATTTTGAAAATAGTAGAACTTAATGAATTTAACAGTTTATGTTTTGGTGAGGACTGTAATTATAAAATTTGAAAAGTACATGGACTAAAAAATGACCAAGTTAAAGTATAGAGATTAAATTCACAACTTTCGTAAAGTATAGGGACTAATAGCATAATTTAACTTTTTTAAAATTTCTTTGATATTTTCTTTGAAGTTGTTATAGCCTCATTCGTGTTGATTTTTTTTGTACTTAGTTAGTATCTGAACTTGTATTCGGTCACCCAGGTTGGTACCTCCACACTAATACCGTTAGTTTGTGTTGATGTGGCACTGATGGTCAATTATATAATGACACGTGGCAGCATCTCAACATGACACGTGGTGGATGTAAACTAAAAAATTGAAAGTCTTTTAAAAAAATAAAAATTAATTTAAAACAAGTATACTTTTTTTTTTGACAATTTTAGGTACCGACTATTGATTTTTGGACAAGTTCAAGTACCAACTAGGTATTTTTGGACAAATTTAGGGGGCAAGCTACATTTTAATCCTTAAAAAATTAACGCTATTAACAAATTGGGAGAATGTGTGTGACGAAATACAAGTTCAGGTATTAAAAAAAAAAGTTCAAGTACCAACTAGGTACTTCTGGACAAGTTCAGGGGGTAAACTACATATTTAACTCTTTATAATTCAAACTCTAGACTAAATGTCAAATTTAAACTAAGGGTCTGTTTGGACAACACAAAGTAATTGAATGAAAGTATAAGTGTAATTACTTACACTCTTTTGTAATTACAAAGAATTGTAATTCACTAGACGTGTTTGGATGATAGTGTAATTATATCATAATTCCCCATGTCATGTTTGGTAGTTCAGATTGTAATTATATTGTTACATAATTTATATTTTAAGAAATATTAATTACTACAAAAATGATTAGTGTGATAAAATAATTTCTCAACAAGTAACAAAAATTAAAATCAAATCATCATATGTATTATGTTAGTCTAACAAAGTAGTTGATAATACAAATAGTAATAAAATGGGAAGAAAATACATATCATATGTGATTTTATCTAATTGTTCTAGTGTATATTTGTTGGGTTATTCCTATTTCATATTTTATTTGTTCCTTATAAATTATCTAATAACTTTAGTAATACTTCTTATAAATAATATAATTTTATCATAACTTTATAAATTTATGAACAAATATATTATTTTGATAATATATAACATTAACATAAATAAGTTAAGTTCATACTTCTTGACTATAAGTTTTTATAAATAATATATTATAATATTTTTATAACATGTAAATTATTTTATAATAAAATTTTTAGCAATAACTTTAGAAATTTTTAGAATTTAAATAATATATATTTTTGTTATAATTTTATAAATACATAAATTATTTTTATAATATAATTTTTAGGATTTATAATATAAGAAATTTTTACCATAACTATTCTAAACACTCATGTATGTTCATGTTTATAATATAATTTTATAACTTGTATATATATTTTTAAAAAATTGGATTTGAGTGAATTTTACCTGTGTAATTACTCAAAATTTCACCCTCTCCTAAAGATTGAAAAGTGTAATTGGGGTGTTTCAATTACACCCAATTCGATGGAATGCATCAATTACAATGGTTACCCAAATATGCTATCATTGTGTATTTTCAAGCAATTACTGTAACAGTCCGGTTTAGACCCTAATCGGAATAGTGGTTTTGGGACCATAAATTCTAGTCAAAAAAATATTTTAATATTATTTTCTGTGTTTGCATTATATGACTAAGTATGTGTTAAAGTTTCGTGAATTAATTTGTCCGTATGTGTGTTTAATTTGAGAAAAGGACTAAATCGTGAAAAAGGTAAAAGTGACATTCTATATGTTAAAGTGCCTATTTGAGTTGGCTTTTAAATGTAGTGGCCTTATGAGGCAATTAAGCCATTTTATAAGATAGTGGATGGCTAATGGATGGTTTTGGACATAATTTAAATGGTTTTCTTATTTAATTATAAGGGTTAAATAAGTAAAATAGTAAATAAGTAATAATAAGTAAAAGAAAAAGCTAAAAATATGTTATATTTTCATCATCCATCACCGAATATAGAAAAGAAAGGAAGGGTTTTAAGTTTTCATGGTGTTCGGCCATTACTAAGCTCAATTCAAGGTATGTTTAACTTTGGTTTTTGATAATTTCTACGTTTTTGTAATCGTTGCTTAGCGTTCTTCAAAACCCATGCTTCAATTTTGTGAATTGATGAATATTTTGAAATGTTCCATTGATGAACACATGAATTTTATGATGTTTGAAGATGAATTATGAAAGATATGTGTTAGATTAGCATAGTTTATCTTTGAATTTTTGATGAATTTGAGTATTTTGGACTTAATTGAAAAAATAATATTTTGAGGGACTAAATTGTGAAATAAATGAAAAATATGGATTGCTAGGGACCTATAGAGAATTCGGCTAAGCATAGGTATGTTGAGATTTTGTGTATTTTGTGATTTTGTGAAATAGGGACCAAAATGTCAAAATGTGAAAATATGAGGGCTAATTTCTAAATTTACCTAAATATGTGTTTTTGGATTGAATTGAATGAATTAGTGAATAAATGAGCTAAATTTAAATATATATAGATCAAGAACCGAAGAAAACAGACTTAGATCGCGAAAAATCGAAAGTAATTGAGTAACCGAGTTCGTTTCCGTATATCCGAATCCAAGGTAAGTCTATATACAAATAAATGTATTTGTGTTGATTTATGTATGTTGTTGTGAAATCTTATTATGATGAGTGCGTACGAGAATGATAATTATATGAAATCCGATGAAGTATCGATAGTGTAACAATGTCCGAGAAGCCCCGCACGAACCAAGGAATAGATAAGATTGCATATGTCATGACATAGTGGTCCGATATTTGATATCATGTAAGACCACGTCTGGGACGTTGGCATCGATTTGAGATTTACGTGTAAGACCACATCTGAGACGTTGGCATCGATTTGAGATTTACGTGTAAGACCATGTCTGGGACATTGGCATCGTATTGATTCGTGTAAGACCCTGTCTGGGACAGTGGCATCGATATATGGCTACATGTAAGACCACGTCTGGGACGTTGGCATTGTACGATCATTCTGAGTATTTCGAGCTTCCTATTTGATTCCGAACGGTTTAACGGGTAAATCCGAGAAATGAGAGACTACGTGAAATATAATTGTAATGACTAAACCCTTGGCCCAACGTTAGGACCGAATATGGGTCGTTCTGAAGAAAAACTTTTGAAACCCATTTTCTAAATCCACTTAAGTTTTGTTGAAAATCGCTCATTTTAAGTTATCTTCTTTGAAATTATACTTAGTCAATTTGAACTAATTTAATTAAGTCAAGTTGTCACACAAATTTCCAGATGTGCCCGATGGCACGATAAAACATTTTTCGTGTTAATTTAAAAAAACGTGTAATTCAAATTTTAACTAAAATAAACTATCCAACAAATAAGAAAATAACTAAGTAAAGTATGATGAGGCCTTATTACATCCAAAATAAACAACCCAATAACAAAATTAAAATAACTAAAATTAAAGTCCATTAAATTTTAAATCCACCGCATGGCCTCCTCAAGTCCCTCCGGCTCCATGTCCGCGATCTAAGCATCACCTGGAAAAAAAAAATATTGGAGAAGGTGAGTCACCAAGACTCAGTATGTAACCCTTCCCCCGTTTTAAAACATTTTTTTTTTCATACACAACATATAACATTTCATATGCAAAATAATGTGTACCCAACCTAGCCAACCATACGCCATCTGTCTACCCGTTGTGGTACCAAACCCTTTGGTGGTGCCAAACCACTTGGTGACATATAGTCACAATGTGTTACCAAAACACTGGTGTCCGTGAGACACAAATCGGGTGATGGGGCCAACCCATCGTGTGATACCAAATCAACGGCAGACGATCCCATATCTCAAGTGGGGCCAACCCACGGTGGTGTTAACCACGAGGGACAAGTCGCTATTGAGGTACCAAACCTCTGGAGGTACCAAACCTCTGGTGACATATAGTCACGGTGTGTTACCAAAACACTTGGTGCCCGTCGGCACAATATCAACGCCTCCACTCATCAATCCCACAGCAGATAAACATACATATGTTTCATGCCATCACATTCTTAAATTTCATGTGTCAATACATCATGCTTACCAAAAGCATTAATAATAATAAATCACATTAATGTGTACTTACGAATCACCACTTATACCGATTTGGTATTAATTCCAATGCTACATTAATAAAATGAGCATTCACAAAGTTAAGCATAGTTAATATATTATATAGTGTGTATGTACTTTTTGTCACCACCGAAAGTGATCTAAATCCGAAGATAATCAATCGCCACACTCTAAGTCCTTGCCCCTATATTGACCAACTATCAAGGTTAGTAATATGGCCATTCGGCCAAACCAAATAATTTAAAGGGGTCATATTTTGTACCCGCATCCTTACCTAATCGCTTGAATCCTAGCTTGACTTTTAGAATCGCAAATCTGGTTCATACACTACAGTTGGTCAATATTAGCAACCATGGCTTTCGCTTTTCTTAATCATTAGAGAGTAATCTTTTATAAGTAGACACTTACCACCACCTACCCAAAACCGAATGTCGAGAATGCGGATCCGATCTCTGCTTTTGAGATCCGAAGTGCCTATCATTGATTTCAACTTTGGTTAGAACTCTTGCTACTAGTTGTCAAACTTTGGCTTCCATTCAATCCCATAAGTCGACAAGAAAAAGAAAATACTGAAGGAGGTTCGCCATCCCTTACCTTGATAATCGATTGAATTACAAAGAAGTCCAGGAGTATCAATGCCTTTGCACTATTCGCCAAAGTGCAACCAAGGAGGAATGTGAGGTTTCGGCACTACAAGAGGGTATATTGGCTATTTGGAGGTAGGACAATAGGGTTTTGATCTATGAAGAAAAGAAATAGATGGGCTATGGAGATGTGGAGGATTAGGCCAAGGTTTTGGAGAGGATGTAAAAGAAAGAAAAATATAAGATGAGAGGGTTTGGAGATTCGGCTAGCAAACTTGGAAAAAAAGAAAACAAGGTGATCACTTAGGTGCTTATATAAGCATTCGGCACTCCCCCCCTAGTGTCCTTGCCGTCCACTTCTTCTAAAGAGTTCAAGATTCATCAATCTTCCTTGAATCACTCTAGACCACTTAATTTAAAACCATTCAAATAATTTAAATTTTCTAATAATAATCCAATGATAATTCTTTTAAATCTCCATGATCTACTTGATTATCCTTAAAATAATATGCTTATATTATCTATTAATAATAATTAAAGAGTTTAAAGGGAGAGAGGACTCTCCCTCAAGTGCCGTCCAATATATTGCCAAAAAGAGGGATTTCCGCGACTCGAACACAAGCTCTCCCTTGCTCCTTGGTGGCGTCACATGTAGCTCTTAAGTGGGCTTACTTTGCCACTTAGTCTAGGCTCATTTTATGTCCAAATTATCCCCATTTATTCTTATAACATCCTCTTGCTAAGGCTCCCTACCTTAAAAGTTAAAAACTAAAATTTCCTACCAAATCGAGCCAACACAAAGCCTTAATTTGATCATTATTATTTCATAAATAATATCACAATGATTCATACTTAAGAAAATAATTAAATTCCAAATAGCCCCATTTTGGGATGTTACATTCTACCTCCTTAAAATAATTTCGTCCTCGAAATTACTTACTATCGCTCAATCGTGCATCCTTAACTCATCACACTACGCTCTCGCTGCAAGACTCGATCTTTAAGAACTATCATACTTCCTAGAAGCATTCCCGTTGTCAAGTCGCACATCTTCCTCCTCATGACGGCCAAGCTGCATAAACCAACCTTGGTTGCCTCGCCTCTGCACCTTGACACCTCGACCACGCCCATTACCATTAGCATTACCTCTAGCGCACCTCGACCCCTACGTGGTGGTCCATCATTTCTATCCTCGCCACGGTTCGACCCCGGTTGACTCCTAGCTAATTTTCGAGGACAATCCCTTACACGGTGTTGAATGACCCACATTCAAAGCACCCTTTACTTCCAACCAAACATTCTCTGGATGGGATTTCCGCATCTACCTAATCGAGGTGGCCTAATGGCGAGCTTTGTGGTTCTTTCTAATTCCCCAAATCTAGTCCTCTTCTCCACATTGCTGCCTGATCCAAGCGATCCAAAGCCTCTCTTCTGGTTGTTCCTATCATGCTTCTGTCTTACGGTCTCCTTGATCCCTTCGGCTACCTTAGCCTTTTCCACTAGAGACGAAAACTTCGTGGACTGCTTGCATGAGCAATCGTGACCTTAGATCATCTCTCAGCCCGTCTTCAAAGCGGACACAGCGCTCATGTTCCGTAGCCACAATGCCTTTCGCATATCTACTCAGCCTTAGGAACTCCGCCTCATACTCCGCCACGGACTTAGTTCCTTGTACTAGACCCAGAAAAGCCTTCCTCTGCGCGTCAGTGTAGCTGGTGCCCACATACTTCTTCTGAAAAGCGATTTTAAAGTATTCCCAAGTCAAATCTTCTGCCGTAGCGCCATCACGAACTGTCAGCCACCACTGGTACGCTTCATCCTTTAGAAGCGACACCGCCCCTTTCATTTTTTCCTCCCCGGTGGTCAAGATCATCCATTATCCTTTACGTAGATTCCACCAATACTGCTACTGCTGGGTGCCACTCGACACACCGGAACACCTCGGCTGTTGGACGAATCCGCTCGGGAGCAGATTTCCGAGCTCCTAAACTTCCACCACCTGACCACCAATTCGAGGACTCGCAACACCGCGACCACACCGCCTCTCCTCCCGCGTCGATCTCGCTCCTCTGCTCCAAAAGTGGAGGTGGTGGTGGTGATGGTACATCATTTTCGAACCTTGTCCCGACTCGGAGGTTCGGACACAATCATCCTACCCCTACGCGCCCACGGCGTCCTCGTCCTCTGGAACTCATTCTATCTACCGCGCTTTTAATCGATTAAGAAGTTTTATGTATTAGCGTTTGTTCCACTTTATTACCATGAAGAAATTTTATGACGAAATTTTAATTTAGAGATTCTTTCGTGCAAACAAGGTTTCATCTTCTATCCTAGTTCACATGAAGGAGTTCATGCATCCATTCCTTAATACTTTCCATACCTATTCGCACTTGGACATTTACGCCCATTTCTAACCCGAGGGTATTTCCGTCATTTTCCTCTGTGGTATTTTCGTAATAAAAGAAATTTTAAAACTTTAGTAAAGTAGGTTGTTTGAAATTCCCAAAAGCTGGAGGGTTTTTACGAAAAGTTGTAAAATTTTAAAGATACGTCATCAATTTGAAACCGGGTATTTTGGTAATTTTGTCCATCGGGTAATTTGTAATTTTGTAGATCAAGGTGTTTTAACCATTGTAAAACTCGAGGTCCCTTTGAGAATTTTTTCTTAAAACGGTGATGTTGCAAAAATTTTGTACTGAGGCGTTTCGGTAATTTTACACGTTGAGGGCGTTTTCGTGATTTCCAAAACCAAAGTGGTTCATTGATGATTTTCAAAGCTGAGTTAAATATTTGAGAAGTAGTTAAAATTTTTTGGACAAAATCATTGAGTTGATGTTTTATGGACCAAGGGTATTTTAGTAATTTTACCCCTAAGGGCATTTTCGTAATTTTCCACAAATCAAACTTTTCGAGGAAAACATTGTAAAAAGAGTTGTTCTTACTTTTGAAGGAGTGATTTGAAAAGTTTTAAAACCAAGTTTTGTTGTTTCATTTTTTTTTTTCGAAAACCAAGGCTAATTCCCTTTCGGGTTTTAGTCATTATGTTTAGCCTATGACCGAGCCCTCTCGGTCAGGGTGAACCCAAGCTACGCACCAGGCAGGTTTCGTGTGGAGAGGAGGTGAGTCACGCGGACTGCTTAAATACCAAGCTCCCAACGAACCTTTCTAGACATGCATGCAGAGGTTACCACACCACCGAGCCCTACGAGTTAGGGTGAACCCAAGCTACGCACAGGCGGGATACTGCAAGAGGTGGTGAGTCACTGGATTGCTTAAATACCAGTGCTCTTAGGTTCCAATCCTAGACATGCGTACAGGGGTTACCACACCCTAGCTCAGTGACTACGTCATAGATTGGTTTAGTTCTTTAAGTCTTATGTTAGCTTGTGTGTTTGAGTAATCTAATCCTAGGGTTCGAATTCCTATAAGTCTATCTACGTTCCATGCTTCCTACCCTTCTACAGAATATAATCCACAAAGAAGTTTAGAGGTACTTACCTGGGCGGATCGGTGCCGGAGACTTGGGCCATGCTGCTTTAAAAACCCAAAGACAATTAATAAGGCCTATCAAAACATTTTTGGGCCTTGGGCCCCCACAATGAAGTTTTGAACACGGCTCTAATACCAATTTGTAATAACTAAACCCGCCCAAACGTTAGGACCGAATATGGTGAATTCGAAGAAAAACTTTTGAAACCCATTTTCTAAATCCACTTAAGTTTTGTTGAAAACTGCTCATTTTAAGTTATCTTGCTGAAATTATACTTAGTCCAATTTGAACTAATTTAATTAAGTCAAGTTGTCGCACAAATTTCCAGATGTGCCCAATGGCACGATAAAACATTTTTCGTGTTAATTTAAAAAAACGTGTAATTCAAATTTTAACTAAAATAAACTATCCAACAGATAAGAAAATAACTAAGTAAAGTATGATGAGGCCTTATTACATCCAAAATAAACAACCCAATAACAAAATTAAAATAACTAAAATTAAAGTCCATTAAATTTTAAATCCACCGCATGGCCTCCTCAAGTCCCTCCGGCTCCATGTCCGCGATCTAAGCATCACCTGAAAAAAAAATATTGGAGAAGGTGAGTCACCAAGACTCAGTATGTAACCCTTCCCCCGTTTTAAAACATTTTTTTCATACACAACATATAACATTTAATATGCAAAATAATGTGTACCCAACCTAGCCAACCATACGCCACTGTCTACCCCGTTGTGGTACCAAACCACTGGTGGTGCCAAACCACTGGTGACATATAGTCACAATGTGTTACCAAAACACTGGTGTCCGTAGACACAAATCGGGTGATGGGGCCAACCCATCGTGTGATACCAAATCACTGGCAGACGATCCCATATCTCAAGTGGGGCCAACCCACGGTGGTGTTAACCACAGGGACAAGTCGCTATTGAGGTACCAAACCTCTGGAGGTACCAAACCTCTGGTGACATATAGTCACGGTGTGTTACCAAAACACCGGTGCCCGTCGGCACAATATCACCGCCTCCACTCATCAATCCCACAAAGATAAACATACATATGTTTCATGCCATCACATTCTTAAATTTCATGTGTCAATACATCATGCTTACCAAAAGCATTAATAATAATAAATCACATTAGCAGTACTTACGAATCACCACTTATACCGATTTGGTATTAATTCCAATGCTACATTAATAAAATGAGCATTCACAAAGTTAAGCATAGTTAATATATTATATAGTGTGTATGTACACACTGTCACCACCGAGTGATCTAAATCCGAAGATAATCAATCGGCCACACTCTAAGTCCTTGCCCCTATATTGACCAACTATCAAGGTTAGTAATATGGCCATTCGCCAAACCAAATAATTTAAAGGGTCATATTTTGTACCGCATCCTTACCTAATCGCTTGAATCCTAGCTTGACACACGAATCGCAAATCTGGTTCATACACTACAGCTTGGTCAATATTAGCAACCATGGCTTTCGGCTTTTCTTAATCATTAGAGAGTAATCTTTTATAAGTAGACACTTACCACCACCTACCCAAAACCGAATGTCGAGAATGCCGATCCGATCTCTCTGTTTTGAGATCCCGAAGTGCCTATCATTGATTTCAACTTTGGTTAGAACTCTTGCTACTAGTTGTCAAACTTGACTTCCATTCAATCCCATAAGTCGACAAGAAAAAGAAAATACGAAGGAGGTTCGCCATCCCTTACCTTGATAATCGATTGAATTACAAAGAAGTCCTGAGTATCAATGCCATTTGCACTATTCGCCAAAGTGCAACCAAGGAGGAATGTGAGGTTTCGGCACTACAAGAGGGTATATTCTGCTATTTGGAAGTAGGACAATAGGGTTTTGATCTATGAAGAAAAGAAATAGATGGGCTATGGAGATGTGGAGGATTCGCCAAGGTTTTGGAGAGGATGTAAAGAAAGAAAAATATAAGATGAGAGGGTTTGGAGATTGGCTAGCAAACTTGGAAAAAAAGAAAACAAGGTGATCACTTAGGTGCTTATATAAGCATTTAAGACTCCCCTAGTGTCCTTGCCGTCCACTTCTTCTAAAGAGTTCAAGATTCATCAATCTTCCTTGAATCACTCTAGACCACTTAATTTAAAACCATTCAAATAATTTAAATTTTCTAATAATAATCCAATGATAATTCTTTTAAATCTCCATGATCTACTTGATTATCCTTAAAATAATATGCTTATATTATCTATTAATAATAATTAAAGAGTTTAAAGGGAGAGGACTCTCCTCAAGTGTCATCAATATATTGCCAAAAGAGGATTTCATGCGACTCGAACACAAGCTCTCCTTGCTCCTTGGTGGCGTCACATGTAGCTCTTAAGTGGGCTTACTTTGCCACTTAGTCTAGGCTCATTTTATGTCCAAATTATCCCCATTTATTCTTATAACATCCTCTTGCTAAGGCTCCCTACCTTAAAAGTTAAAAACTAAAATTTCCTACCAAATCGAGCCAACACAAAGCCTTAATTTGATCATTATTATTTCATAAATAATATCACAGCAGTTCATACTTAAGAAAATAATTAAATTCCAAATAGCCCCATTTTTGGGATGTTACAATAATAACGAGTCAGATACGTCTAAAAGGTACACTATGTATGTGTATGAAAGGTAAGTGTATGTATGAACTTACCAAAGTGAATATGTGTATGGATGTGATGAGTTAATATGTGATATTTGCTTGAATGTGTTATGAGCATA
This sequence comes from Gossypium rotundifolium, assembly GCA_025506655.1. Taxonomy (NCBI): domain Eukaryota; kingdom Viridiplantae; phylum Streptophyta; class Magnoliopsida; order Malvales; family Malvaceae; genus Gossypium; species Gossypium rotundifolium. The sequence goes on along the minus strand of CP106733.1, from coordinate 32,440,673 downwards.
AGTGAAGCTTTGAGATGTGATATGTTGGCATTCTATGGATAAACAAATGAGCTAAAGAACATATTATGAGATTGCAAATGAGAAATATTAATGACATTGTATCAATATGATTATGTGTATTTTATGTTGTGTTTATTTGTATATGGCTTACTAAGCTTTTGAAAGCTTACTTTATGTGTGTTTGCTCTATTTTATAGATCGTCAAAGCTACTGAAGGCTCGGGGAATCGTTGAGGATCGTCATCACACTACTCAATCATATTTTGGTACCTTTGAAAATGTGTATATAGCTAAATATGGCATGTATAGGCTAGTTACCTTGAGTTATATTTGAAATATGTGTATAGCTATGTGATTTGGCTAGTTAAATGGTTGTGTAATGAATGAAGAGTCATGCTATATGATGTTTGGCTTTGGTATGATTCCATGGTTGTGAAATGGTCAAGGTAATGGTAAGATTTTTGATGCAAAATGAGTATAAGTTGCGGATGAATTATGCTTAGTTTATTTGTGAATTAGTTGTGCTATTTGGAATATAAGTTGGTATGCTTAGAAATGAGATTGAATGGGATGAAATGGTGATCATTTGGTGTGTTTTTGGTTGCTAAATGTATTTAGAAATATGCTTGTATGTGCTTGTAGGGATGACCCAAGTGTGGGCGACATTTTGGCCTTGCAAATGGCCTATATTTGCCCACACGGTTGAGCACACAGGCGTGTGGCTCGACCGTGTCCCTCGTGGTTTTATTTCAAAACTAGTCAGGCTCGACCACAGGCTGGACACACGGGCGTGTGACTGGCCGTGTGGTGTAAGTCAGTGTCGACCACGAGTGAGACACACCGGCGTGTCCATGGCCGTGTAGACAAGTCAGTATGTATGCCCTATTTTGACACGGCTTAGACACACGGGCGTGTCTGAGGCCGTGGGAGGCACACGGCCTGTCCACACAGGCGTGTGACCTCTGTAACTTAGAAAAATTTTTAATTTTTGAGAATTTCTGTATGTATTCGGTTTAGTCCTGACCCTATTCTAAATCATGTTAAATGTCTCGTTGATCTAGTTAAGGGACTCTTTGATTTGTTTGGTTGAGATTATATTATGAAATGTCCGTAAAAGTTTTCGATTATTCGGTAATGCCTCTTAACCCTATACCGGCGACGGTTACGGGTTAGGGGTGTTACAATTACACCTAAATTCAATTACTAAGTTGATTTACAAACACTATCTAAATTTTAAACTCAAGTAATTTTTTTTACAGATAGTGCCAAGGTGGAGGCAGGGACAAAGACAAAGGAGGGCAGGTAGGTTCTTGATCTCTAAAAATGATAGATTTGTCATTCAATCCCTTAAATTTTATGAAATTACATGTAGTATAATGGTAAAATTGCATTTGACCTCCCAATAATTTATGATTCATCTCTAACCTTCACTAAAACAGTTTTCTAGCTTTGTCCCTAAGTGATGGGAATGATCTTTACACAAAAGTTATAAATTGATGAGCTTAGTCCCTCCAATTTTTTTTTAAAAATTACAAGTTAATATGAGAAGAAAATTTTATTTTAATATTTAAAAATTTATAGTTTAATTTTAACTCCCTTAAAAAATTCTGACATTGCTTTTGTTTATCTATTCCCTTAACCTGAATGCCAAAATAGTAAGTTTTATTATAAAAAAATAGCAATTTAAATCATTATTTAAAAATAAAATGAAATTTAGATTATTTAAAAAGTAGAGTATATTTAAAAATGGGTTAAATGGCCATATGGCAGTTTCACATGTCAACTTTCTATTAAACTGCCATTGGTAGTTTCATAAAAGGCTAACAATTGACAATCTTATGTACTAGAAGAAAAAAAACCTACTTTTCTAAATAATTTAAAATCAAATTATTTTTAAATAATTATTTAATTTATTATATTTTAAAATAAAATGATTTATACTATTTATTGAGTGTTTTATTGAGTTGGTGATTAAGGAAATTAAGAAAATATCCTTTAATAATTAAAATAAGTTATATTATTCGAGAATATTTTAGTCTTTTTATTTCACAAAGCTAAAAAAAGCATATAATGAAATTTAAATTCGCACCAATTGGAATAATTAAACATTAAAATTACCATTCAATCAAAGTTTCATTTTGATGTGTTTTGTACATATTTGTTTTAATATGCACAATTATTATTTTCATCAATTGTATATATTTATTTTGTTAGTTGAGTTGGTATCATAAGTTAATTCAATACTAATTCACGTTTAATGATAATATCATGATAAATAATTGTAATACATTTAATATTATGAATACGATGTGTTTGTATTATTAATTTTATGTGTTATTATAATTAATTAATTTAAATTTATATGATTCATTATTTATAATAAATTATTTTTAAATATATATCTATATTTAAAATCTATAATTTCCACACACGATTTGTATTACTAATAATTGATGAAAACTAAAAGAAGTAAAATGGTGGTTCGCACATGATGAAGTAGTTAGAGACGTTGAATATGAAGAGTAAGGCAAGTATATATATGGTATAAAAGAGAGCTCCATTGGTTGATTTATGGAGAATACTAATAACAATCATGATGGTGATGACGACTACCAGTCTTGCTCGGTTGGTTTGTGGATTGAAGAGTTCCATTGGTGCACGTCAAATGAAAGTTACAAATGCATTAAGGTCAGGCATAATTATTTTTTCCCACTCAAACTTCATAAAAATATTTATTTTAATTTTCTTTATTTGATCTTTTTTCTCTTCTAGTTTTGAATATGTATTTTTATTAAATAGAAAAATTAATAATAATTTTCTTGGTGTTGGCATATCGTAGATTATCAAGTAGATGATAATATATCAATATTTAATAAAATTTAAAATATAATAAAATATTTTTTATAAATCTCATACTTTTTAAATAATTTTAATGATTTTAATTTTTAAAATAGTTTTTATAATAAATTTAAAATTTAAAATTTTAAAAACTAATTAAATAATGACGTGTAATTTTTACAATAGTAAAAATATAATTTCACCATTTTAATAGACTATATTGTAACGCCCCAAAACTTAGGTATTTATTTTTGCATGTTTTTAACATAAATACTTGTCTACTTTAGTGGCCAAGTGATTTGGGTGTGTTTGGGAGTGTCTGAGGAGTCCTAGGTTCGAGCCTGGGCTTGTGTAAAATTTTGGTCTTTGGGGAATAAAACCCTTGCTTTTGGTTAGTAAGCTTTTGAATAAATGTGGGTAAAGTATGACATAAAAAGTCTGCTGGTCTAAGGGGTAAGTGGCGTGTTGCATAGGCCAAAAAACTGAGGTTTGAATCTTGGTATTGGCAAGGGAATTGTTATTTTGTTGCTGTGCTGTGGGAGGTGTTAGAGGTTGACTGAAACACCGAAGTGGTTGAGGTGAATTTGAATTGAATGGTTGAGGGACCTGTGATCAGGTGGAGTGATTTGAGGAGAAAATCAAGGGAAGAGGTAGTGGAGTGCCGAATTTGGACTCTGGCACTTTAGAATTCAGCTGTATAGGGATTCTTGGGGGATTCTCAGTTTTGGTTTACTGGGTAACTGAGGTGCTTTCCGTCGAAATCTCTCTTTTTCCCATTTCTTTTTCTTTTCGGTTTCTGCATTATTTCTCTCTTTAGCCAATTGTGGTAAGGGCATCTACACTTTCTTTAGTTGCACTTTTTGACAACTATTTTCTCATTGGTTGAATACCTTTCTTCTCTTTTCTCTCCCTTTTTCCTTTTCCCCTGTGTTGGCTGAATAGGCCTTAGTTGTATTTGCCAATTTCATTTCTCTCTTCTCACCTAAATCGAACCTTTTCTTCTCCCTCAAGTGTTATACTGCCGAAACCAGTCCTCTTCATTGACTCCTTCCTTTTCGGTAACTAAGTATGGCACTTAAAGTTTTGGCTTTTGAGTTACTAAGTGGGGTTGTGTTTAACTGTGTTTGACAACAACAAATCGAAGGTGAAAGGTCGTGCTAGTGTCGAACCCATCCTCTATTCAATTCTCTTGCTCTCTTTCTGTAAGTTCTTTAAAGAATCATCTTTCCCTTTATTTTTTTCTGCCTTATGTATTAACTGATAAAAATCATATGGCAGTTAAGGAAAGACTCAGGAAATTTCTAATCAATCGTTGAAGTCTAAGATTCGTGGGGAATCACCGTGGTTTGATTGAAGGTAACACTACTTTATAAATGGATTGTCGATTTCGGGTTTCTTGTTATCCATAAAGTAAGACTGATAGTGGTGTTTGATTGACCAAATATAGGTTGGTAGTGCCTGAACGATTGTTCGTGAGGAATCGAAACTAGGTGTGTAACACTACCAAATCGTAAACCGGTGAAAGTCGAAAAGTATGAAAATTGACGCTACACGAGCGTGCGCTCTCTCGTGTGGTGAACCGAACGCATAAATCATGGGCATTAGACTATTGAGACCACAATGAGCGATTTCGTGGTCTTGGACCGTTTTAGGCCATGTTGGGCCGAAATAGGCCGTGTGGGCCAAATAGGCTCGTGGGCCCTACACGGGTAAACTGTACAAGCGTGTGGAGAACTTTAGGCCAAGCTATGTAAATTACATGATCGAGCCCATTTTTGGGCTAAGTGGGCCTCACGAGCGTGTGGGCTCACATGGGCTCGCATTATGGGTTTGGGCCCATTTACACTGTATGACTGTTAAGGTTGCACGGGTCACCCGTGATGATTGTTGACTTACTGATGAGTCGGTAAGTACACCTAGACCCCAATCGATAAAATAACTGTTATGCCCCTATGTTATGATGACTATATATGAGCATGCCATGATATATATATGTATGTTGTATTCATGTATGATATGTTGTATGGGATGGGATTATTATGATTGGAGGAAGTGTACTATACTGGTAGCTCTACTGTAAATACTGTTTAGTGCTGCAACCGGTGCTAATTTTAGAGTGTAGGGATGATGGGTGATTTTATCCCCACATGGAGTGATGGGCTGGACGGAGTAGAGTGTAGAGGCTGGATGAGTAGGAATTCTGTTTGCATGCTTAAACTGTTACTAGTACTGTTATGGGCTAAGGCCCACAATGATATTGTTATGGGCTAAGGCCCACACTGATACTGATACTGTAATGGGCTAAGGCCTAACTGAACTGTCATTGACTTGGGCTTACGCCCAGACCGTACTTGCCTGAAGGCCTAATTGGCTGTTTATTTGCATGGGGTTACACATTGAGTTTTCGTAAACTCACCCTTCTTTTTATCTGTACAAGTAATCCCCGGTCTTAGGCAGATCGGTGCTGCGAGGGATTCAGAGGTTGCCACACAACATCATTCATTTATTTATTTAAGTTTATTTCTTACAGTTTTAATTGGGTTTTTATTATGTAATAAGGCCTCTTTAATTTTTAACTTTTAATTTGGGGATTTTTCCTATTTTAATTTACATCTAAGTAGCGGTAGAACGCGATTTTCAAAAGATAATTGGTTTCAAAACACCACGTTTTCGTAACTTATAATAATAGCTTTCGCATCAAACTTGGTTTTAAAGTATAGTAACAAACTAACATGGTTAACGTTTTACGAGAATAACTTGAGTTTTAAAAAGAACAAGATACCTTAATTTCAATTAAAGATAAATAAACGAAGTTTAATAATAAATATGGATTTCCTAAAGAAATGATGTTTTTGAAAAGCACTTCAATGTGATACCGCCAGATTCGGCCATAACATTTGGACCAAGTTTGGGGTGTTACATTTAGTGGTATCAGAGCCAGGTTTAAAACTCGACTGTGGTTTTTGGGTTTCTTCTAAAACTTGAAATATTTAAAAAAACTGTTCCAAATGAAAAGTTCTAAAATGTTTTACCAAATGTGTGGTACACCGAGTCTCCAGTCCGATCCTGTAAGTCTTCTAAAACTGTTGTTTGTTTTAAACTGAAATGCTATAAATAGAAAATACTAAGACTACTGCAGGTAAAAGACTATACTTACTGCAACCTACGAAAATGAACTCTGAATTACTGATAATGATTTGCATAAGACTTTGCTAATAAATAACTGAAACTATAAACTAATCTGCATAAAACTGTTAATTCAGATAAAATGTAATTTGATAATGAGCACAAGAGGTACTCACAGACGGGGTACAAAAGGCCATAGTGGAGGCCGTAGAGGTGCTCGTGTTGGGTCCTCGTTGTTTGACCATATACCTAATTTGGAGACTAGTGAGACACCGACTTCACTTGTGACTGAGACTGGCTCTCACGATCGAGCAGCTGGAGACGACGCATTGTCTCAAGCTATGTTGCGAATTCTAGAGAGGGTTGCTGGGCCTAATACCGGTACTGTGGGTCGTGGGTCGATCACAGAACGACTTTGGTCTAATAGGGCTGAGATTTTTAGGGGTATTGCTGGAGTTACCCTTAACGTGGCTGAATATTAGATTGAGGCCACAAAGAGGACCATGGAGGACCTCGACTGCACCCCTAAACAGAAACTAAAAGGTGCAGTATCCTTGCTATGAGACGAAGCCTATCAGTGGTGACTTACAGTTAAAGAGGGTACTTAGGCTAACCGATTGACATGGGGATTCTTTAAGGCTGCTTTCCAAGGAAAGTATATGGATGCTAGTTATGTGGATGCCTGGAGGAGGGAATTTCTAAATTTGACTCAGAGGGATAAGTCAGTGGCTGAATATGAGGTTAAATTTTTGTGATAAGCTGCTATGCATGTGGGATGGTGGTAACTGATTATGAGCAGTGTGTTTGTTTCGAGGACGGTCTCAGGGATAGTCTGAGAGTATTGATAGCTCCACAAAGGAGCGAGATTTTGCCACACTGGTTGATAAGGCGAAGATCACCAAGGAGGTGAAGCGTATTGAGCGTCTGAATAGAGAAAATGGTAGGAATAAGAGGGATTCGGAGCCCTCAAGTTCCGTTCAGAGGCCGAATAAAAAAGTCAGAGTGGATGGATCGGTCAGAGTTAGGGCTCATATTGCTTCTATTGGACCGCAGCCATGTGGTGACTGTGGTAGACGCCATCAGGGCGAATGTTAGAAAAGGATTAGGGAATGTTTTGAGGTGCAGATCATTAGAGTACTGTATTAGAGATTGTCTACGGAGGCTCGATCAGATGCAAACTATTGGCCGGGGTACTGTTCAACCACAGAGAGGTGTTCAGCAACCGTTAAAAGGCATTGGTCAGGCTAGAGATGGAAATGGTATGGGCCGTAGTCATAGGCAGGCAGAGGTGCTGGGCATACTGAGGCGAGGCAGCTTGCTCTAGTTTATGCTGCACGTCGTCGAGAGGATGGAGATGTCCTAGATGTTATTACTGGTACGTTCTTTATCCATAATGTACCTTATACTACACTGATTGATGTTGGGTCTACGCATTCGTATATAGTATGCTCAGTGTCTGAGATCTTGGGTATAATGGTTAAAACCACTACGAGTGAAATTACTGTGTTGAGTCTTTTAGGGCAGTAAGTTAGAGTAAACAAATTGTTCAGAGATATACCTTTGGAGGTGCAAGGAGCCATCTTTATGGCAGACTTAATGGAACTACCTTTTAGTAAATTTGACTTAATATTGGGCATGGATTGGCTGGTTAAACATCAAGTGAATTTGGATTGTGCAGCTAAGTGGGTGGTACTAAAAATGACGGAGGGGGATGAAGTGGTGGTAATAGGGGAACGTCAAAATTATTTGGCAAATGTGATTTCTGCTTTGAGGGCCAAGAAGTTGGTTCGTAAGGGTTGTAAAGCGTATTTAGCCTTTATCAGTGGTGTCGATTATGAGGTTCCATATGTTAAAGATATCAGACCAGTCAGAGATTTTCTGGATGTTTTTCTAACGAACGACCTGGATTGTCCCCAAATCGTGAAGTGGAATTTGGGATTGAGCTCCTACCGAGTACAGCTTCGGTGTCCATCGCCCCTTATAGAATGGCACCGAAGGAGCTAGTGGAGCTTAAGGCTCAAATTCAAGAGTTACTGGATTGAGGGTTCATCCGCCCTAGTGTGTTACCATGGGAAGCACCAGTGTTATTTGTGAAAAAGAAGGATGGATCCATGCGTATGTGCATTGACTACCGACAATTGAATAAACTGACGATTAAGAATAAGTACCCCTACTGAGGATTGATGATCTATTCGACCAGTTTCGAGAAGCTTTGGTCTTCTCTAAGATTGATATCCAGTCGGGGTACCATCAATTGAGAGTCAAAGAGGCTGATGTTCACAAGATAGCGTTTAAGACTCGTTATGGTCATTACGAGTTCCTTGTGATGCCGTTTGGATTGATGAATGCACCAGCGGTATTTATAGATTTGATGAACTGAGTCTTTCAGTCCTATTTAGATCGGTTCGTAGTAGTGTTTATAGATGACAGCTTGGTGTATTCGAGAACTAAGGATGAACATGACGCACATCTCCGTGTTGTTCTGCAGATTTTGAGGGAGAAACAGTTATACGTTAAGCTCAGCAAGTGTGAATTCTGGCTACAAGAGGTAACATTTCTAAGCCATGTGGTATCTACTGAAGGGATTAAAGTGGATCTTCAAAAAATTAAAGCTGTTTTGGATTGGAAGCCGCCTAAGACGGTATCTGAGATTCAAAGTTTTTTGGGTTTGACAGGGTATTACAGATGTTTTGCTGAAGGGTTTTCATTAATTGCTGCACCTCTAACCAAATTGTTGCGTAAAGGGGTATCGTTTGTCTAGACTGATAAGCAGTAAGAGAGTTTTGAGAAACTTAAGAAAGTTTTGAAGGAGGCCCCTGTCTTAATACAGCCAGAGTCTGGGAAAGAATTCACTGTCTACAGCGATACATTACATGTAGGTTTGGGATGTGTATTGATGCAAGAGGGTAAGGTAGTGGCATATGAGTCTCGCCAGCTTAAGTCCCATGAGGCGAATTATCCGACACATGACTTGAAATTGGCCGCGATGGTATTCGCACTGAAAATCCGGAGGCATTACCTATACGGTGATAATTGTATCATTTACACAGATCACAAGAGCCTCAAATATCTCCTCATTCAGAAGGAGCTAAATCTTAAGCAACGTAGATAGGTTGAGCTGCTTAAGGATTATGACTGTTCGATTGAATACTATCCTGGTAAGGCTAATGTGGTGGCTGATGCACTGAGCCGTAGGGCTATGACGGATCTGAGAGCGATGTTTGCTCGTCTCAACTTATTCGATGATGGTAGTTTGTTGGCTGAACTCCAAGTTAATCCGTCATGGGTTGAACAGATTAAGGGTAGACAGTTGGAGGATGGGTCTTTGGGTCCTCGTTTTCGACAGATTGAGAATGGGAAAACTTCAGATTTTGGACTAAATAGCGAATGGGTACTATGTTTCCGTGGGAGAGTCTGTGTACCAAGAGATACTGATTTGAGGCAGTCTATACAACGAGAAGCGCATAGTAGTCCTTATACTATGCATCCTGGCGGGAATAAAATATACTGAGACCTTCGAGAGTTATACTGGTGGCCAGGTCTTAAGCGTGATGTTCGACTTTGTGAGTAAGTGTCTGACTTGCCAACAGGTTAAAGCCGAGTATCAATTACCTTCAGGGTTGCTTTAGCAAGTAAAAATCCCACTTTAGAAGTGGGAGAGGGTAACTATGGACTTCGTTAGTAGGCTGCCCCTAACACCTACTAAGAAGGATGTAGTATGGGTCATAGTGGATCGGTTGACCAAGTCAGCCCATTTTATACTAGTTCGTACTGATTATTCTTTACAGAAGCTGGCTAAACTGTATGTGGCTGAGATAGTGAGACTGCATGGGGTACCAGTTTCCATCATATCAGATAGAGATCCTCGTTTCATGTCTCGATTCTAGAAGAAGTTACACAAGGCTTGGGGTACAAGACTGGACTTCAATACTGCATCTTACCCTAGATAGATGGTCAATTAGAAAGGGTGATTCAGGTACTAGAAGATATGTTAAGGTGTTGTGTAATAGATTTTCGAGGCTGTTGGGAAGAATACTTGCCATTGGCAGAGTTTACGTATAACAATAGCTACCAGTCTAGCATACAGATGGCACCTTACGAGGCATTATATGGTCGTAGGTGCCGTACTCTGTCGTGTTGGACTGAGTTGGGCGAGTGGTGTATTTTGGGCCCTGAATTGGTTTCTGATACTAAAGACAAAGTTAGATTAATTCCGGATCGATTGAAGGTAGCATCAGACAAACAAAAGTCCTATGCGGACTTGAAGCGCAAGAAGATTGAGTATTTTGTAGGGGACTTCGTCTTTCTTAAGGTCTCACCATAGAAGAATGTACTAAGGTTTGGACGGAAGGGCAAGTTAAGCCCTAGGTTAATTGGGCCATATCGCATACTGAAACGTGTGGGACCGATTTCTTATCAATTTAAGTTACTTCCAGAGTTGGATCGGATTCATGACGTATTCCATGTCTCTATGCTGAGGCGTTATCGCTCTGATCCCACGCACGTGATTTCGACTGAGGAGATTGAGGTTAGGCCGGACCTAACATTTGAGGAAGAACTGGTCTAGATCTTAGCTCGTGATGTGAAAGTCTTGAGGAGGAAGTTTATCCCACTGGTTAAGACACTTTGGCGCAATCACAGTTTAGAGGAGGCCATATGGGAGCCCGAAGAGGCAATGCGTCAACAATACCTGATCGTGTCAAACAATCGAGTTTTAATATTTATAAAAAATGATCGAATCTGTAGACTAACTATGACAACGATTGCGACAAGTGCACTTATCAAACAATAGTAGAGTTTAGGTAAGATTATTTTATCGAACCCAAAGGAATCTAAAAGTACTACTACTCACTTTCTTTCTATTATTTAGCCTAAAATATGGAGTTATTGGTTTATTAATCTAAAAACTAATGAAAAACTAAACTAGATGCAAAGACAAAAGAATGAAACTTTGGGAAAAGACTGTGGAAAAACTCAGTTGATTTTAGACGATACCCTCAGGAAAAATCCACCTATGGCTTCTCTTGTTATCTAACTTTTAATTCATACGACTTCTGTACTTAGCTTGATCCGTGAGACTCTCTAACCTATATTACACACTCTCTCGAGGCGAATAACGTCTAACCTTAGGTTAATTAGTGGAACTCTCGTTCTCTTATAATAACCCCCTAAGGAAGCAGTAAATCGATCAATGGACTCCCATATTAGGTTTCACCCTAATTCGATAAAATCTCGTCAACCCTATCTCTAGGCGTGTGATCAATTCCACTTAATTATGCTAGATCTACTCTTAGGCAGGGTCTATTGCTCCTCCACCTAAGCACATCAGATTAAATTAAACAACATAATTAAGAACAAACTAAGTACTTATCATATAATTTAGAAATCAAATAACAAAATCCATCATAGGTTTCATCCCCTTCAGGTATCTGAAGGGTTTAATTCATAACAAAATAAGAAAACATCTCAAGAGAAAAGATAAACAAAACATAAGAAATCCTAAAACCTCCTGAAGGAATTGAAGAGGAGATCCTCTGTCTTGAGTAGAACTCCGGCTTCTTGAGATGGATCAACTGGCTATTTTCGAGTAATTCCTTGAATAAAAGCTCTGGCAAAAACTCGCCTAAAACTCACTCTCTAGAACAGCTGCCTTGGGTTGTTTATATAGGCTCTTTAGATGCTTTACTTGGCTCCTAAGTACCTCCTTCAAGTAGAATTACTATTAAGATGTTTAAGTAGACTTAGGAGTATGTTTCTTTGGCTTCAAGCATCCAAATCAAAGTGAAATTGCTCATTCCGTGGCGAGAACACGCCCATGGCACAAGCCAAGTGTAAGTCGTGGCGGACCGTGTTGGACTTTTGTCGACGAGGCGCGATCGTGTAAATCGAGGTGAGGCCGTGTTCTAAATAAATGGCAAGGCACGTGGTGTGGCTTGAAGTCCAGGCCATGTCGATTTCTTGGGTTGGCCCAATTTGGTCCGATTTTAAGCCCGCTTTCGTTCTTTTTATCCTTAAGTGCTTTCCTGAGTATAAGACATGAAAAGAAAGGATTAAGAGCACCTTTTTACATAAATCAGGGATAAATCATCCAAAAGCATACTAAATGTGGGATTAAAATATGTTACTTTTATGGTTTATCAAATACCCCTACACTTAAGCTTTTGCTTGTCTTCAAGCAAAATTCTCAACTTACAATTAAAATGAACTTTCCATAATTCATAATTCCTATCGACAATGTCTCATCATAATTCATAGATAATTTATACATGGATAATTCATCTCAAAGAGTCCTAAAGATTCAATCACGATAAGTCATACCTTTGTAGTACGAAAACATAAGTGTCTCCCCTTATCTGAATAATTACCTTTAATTCAAAACCTACAAGGATTGACATCCTCATAAAAGATTCACTCAAATCACTCGAAGTGTTTAAGGTTCAAGAATAAGCACTCATAAGTCGAACCTGAAAATTAATCCCATAGGCTTACCTGAAAATCAAATCTCCACCACTGTATATGAGATGATACACAGATCAAAAGGTCTTTATCAGGGTTGTAACGGGGCTAAGGTTAAGGGTGTGGATACAGGCAAAATTAGAGGGTTAGAATCGAGACTGACTAGACAAATTACCTAACTAGAAACAATGAACTAAATATGAATATTTACATCGAATGAAAACTAATAATACTACTATTGATAATTGCTCTATAATAAAGAGTATTTTTCATCACTTAAAATTTGATAATACTTTAATACGAGTTTTTCTTCAATAATTGGAATTTAAATGCTCTAAACTTTTTATATACTACTAATATTGAATATACTTGGTTTTTTTTAAGAACAAACTAAAATATTACATCATAAATGATAAATATAACTACTGAACTAATATAATTCGGTAACTTAATCAAATCAAATCTCGATTAAAGGGTAGTCAAAAGAAAGGGTGATAACAAATACAAAGGGGTTTTGGGTTAATATTAGTGGGTGAGTCAATAAAAAGATTGTTATGAATAAAAAGGGTTCACTAGGGGTTAATTATGTAGGTAGGCTTTTAGTGGTGTGAATGGGTTAAAACCTAGGTGCCTTTATCATCTCAGTATATCAAATCATAGATGTGGTCTCAACATGTATAAACGAGGCAAGTTCTAGAATAACAGTTCAAAGTTGACACACTCATAATCAATAAAGTGAGCACGAAAAAGAATATATGCTCTATAAGGCTCAAAATCTCACAAAAATTATGGGTGTTTTTGACATCAATCCCTGTAAATTTCAAACTTCAAAGTAATACTCAAATTCAGTTCAACGACCTATTAATTTTTAATTTTTAGAAAGTAGACTTATCATGCTCGATTCTCTAGTATCCTTCAAATTTAATCATCAATGCACAATTAACTATGACTTACTCTAAAACATATCAATACAAATCATAAATCAACAGAAATTTCATCCTAATTAGTAATATGAGAAAAATACTTGAAAACAAGACTAAATTCAGGATTTGAGAATAATGCAAAAAGTCGTACCTTTACCCCCACACTTAAGATGTACATTGCCTCAATGTACAAAGATAGATAAACAATTATGTAATAATAAAATCAAAAGAGAAGGGGAGAAGTAACACTTCCTGAATTTTTGGATGAAGTCTATGAAAAAAAAACTGATAAGATTGGAGGTGAATGTGGGGAAGCGTCTCGAACCGTTTGAAATTGAATCCTTGAAGTAGCCGGCTTGGTTTTATTGTATCCTAAGCTAAATCTAAATGCCATTGAGAAAAAGGAGAAAATAATAAAGGAAGTAAAAATAAAAATAATAATAATAATAATAAAAATATGAATAAAAGTAAATAATTAAATAGAGATAAGGTCCACGCTCATGTGCCTAGTCGTGGTGTCCACACGGCCGTGTGCAAGGCCGTGTAGGTATGGAAACCTATGCCTAAATACGAAAAGAAATAAAACCAAACTAATTAGTACAGTTAGTACTCGGGTTGCCTCCAGAAGCGCTCGTTTAAAGTCTTGAGCTAGACTTACATTATACGCACAATCATGGTGGTTTGAGGAGGTGGAAATCCTTTCTCATGTGATCAACTCGATTATGGATATAAAGTTTAAGTCAAGTAATGTTTACCTCAAAAGTGTTGAATTTAGGATTGCTTACCTCGACTGTGCCGTATAGGAAGACATTAAGTACCTCAAAAGTGATTTCTTTGTTTGCCTTGGGTTCTAAATTGGTGATTCGAGGGTCTTCCTTATTCAACAATACCTGATCCTTTATTTTGATGTGATTTGTTGTTCCTATCAGCTCGTCTGGGGTTCCTTTAGTTTCACTTCGTGTGGTTCTGGTTCTTCTTTAAATTGTGTTTTCCACTCTTCTAGTTTGTCGACCCTAAGGCTTCGTTCTTCATATAATTTTTCTTTATTGCCACGACGTCTAAGATCTAGCTTAGCTAGGTGATTTCGTGATGTTTCCTGTAAAGAAGGTTGAACCAAATGGTTATCAATGGAATTAACGTTCGTACCTTTATTACTCGATGTCCTAGCTGAGTCAAGAGCTTGAAGAGTGACAATCTCGTTGCCTACATGAAGTATGAGTTCTCCTGCATAGATATCAATTTTAGCTCTGGCAGTTGCTAAAAAAGGTCTTCCTAAAATTAAAGGGATCGTGTTGTCCTCATCCATGTCTAAAACGACAAAGTCTATTGGGAATACGAATTTATCAATTTTGATTAGAACATTTTCTATTATACCCCTAGGAATTCTTATAGTTTTATTAGTTAATTGAATACTCATCCTAGTTTTTCTGGGTTTCCCTAGACCTAGTTGTTTAAACATTTTGTAAGGCATAACATTGATGCTTGCCCCTAAATTCGCTAATGCATTATCAATAGATAAACTACCAATTAAACATGGAATCGTAAAACTCCTTGGATCTTTTAATTTCCGTGGCAGTTCATTTTGTAGAATTGCTGAGCACATTGCGTTTAGCTCCACGTGGTGCTCTTTGTCTAATTTGCATTTGTTGGTCAAGAGCTGTCTTAAAAATTTCCTCGAGTCTGGTATCTGAAAAAGAGCTTCAAGAAGAGGTAAGTTAATATGTAATTTCTTTAAGAGTTTAAAAAACTTACCGAACTGTTCCTTTGAATCGTCTCTTTTCATTGCTTCGGGATAAGGTATGCGCGGTTTGTACTCCTTGATTATCGGTTTCAGCTTTTCTTGTGTTACCTCTACCTTACCTTCATCTATCTTGGCTTTTTGTATTGGATTAGGTTCATCTAACCCCTTACTGGCATGGGCTGAGATGGCTTGAATTTGCTCCTTTGGTTTAATCTCGGTGTTACTTGGTAGACTTCCTTGTGGTTGTTCTGACATTAGCTTTGCGAGTTGTTCGACTGTATTAGTGGCTGCCTTGACTGACTTAGTAAGTTCCCCGAATCAGTTCTCGTTGCTTTTAAGTGTTTTCTCAGTTTCTTGGAAAATATTTTCTGTGTTTTCCATGAATTTTGTCAGCATCTCTTCAAGATTCGGCTCCTCTTCTTATTGGTGAGGTGGTCGTTGAAAATCTGGAGGAAGTTTCGATCTTTGGCTACTTTGATCATCCCACGAGAAATTGGGATGGTACTTCCAACCTGCATTATAAGTGTCATTATAAAAATTATTTTGATATCTAAAATAGTTACCTGTATAGTGACCTTTTCTCGTTTTCCATGCCATATCCGTAGGGTGGGTACTTAGGATTCGTCACGCCTCCTAGATTCAAATCATATTGTATTTCTGGATGTACATGCGAGGGACTATACCAATCATCAATCTTTTTATTCATCATCTCTAACTGATTAGATAACCTGGTGACCACGTCGAGGTTGAAGACACTGGCTATTTTAGTAGGAATTGTCCTCATGACTTGCCATTGATAATTATTCAGTGCCATCTTTTCCATAGACTAAAATTTTCTGCCAAAAGCAAAATAGAGGAAAAAAGTTAGTAAAGTAAAAAAATAAATAAAAAAATAAAAAAATTGTAATAAAAAAATTTGGATAAAGTAATAAAAATTAAGCTTTCTTAATATTTTAGTTCCCCGGCAACGGCGCCAAAAACTTGATCGTGTCAAATAGTCGAGTTTTAATATTTATAAAGAATGATTGAACCTGTAGACTAACTATGACAACGATTGAGGCAAGTGCACCTATCGGACAATAGTATAGTTTAGGCAAGATTATTTTATCGAACCCAAAGGAACCTAAAAGTATTACTACTCACTTTCTTTCTATTATTTAGCCTAAAATATGGAGTGATTGGTTTATTAATCTAAAAACTAATGAAAAACTAAACTAGATGCAAAGACAAAAAAATGAAACTTTGGGAAAAGACAGTGGAAAAACTCA
Source organism: Gossypium rotundifolium (assembly GCA_025506655.1). NCBI lineage: Eukaryota > Viridiplantae > Streptophyta > Magnoliopsida > Malvales > Malvaceae > Gossypium > Gossypium rotundifolium. The sequence goes on along the minus strand of CP106733.1, from coordinate 32,424,322 downwards.
GTTGATTTTAGACGATACCCTCAGGAAGAATCCACCTATGACTTCTCTTGTTATCTAACTTTTAATTCAAACGACTTCTGTACTTAGCTTGATCCGTGAGACTCCCTAACCTATATTAAACCCTCTCTCGAGGTGAATAACGTCTAACCTTAGGTTAATTAGTGGAACTCTCGTTCTCTTATAATAACCCCCTAAAGAAGCAGTAAATCGATCAATGGACTCCCATATTAGGTTTCACCCTAATCCGGTAAAATCTCGTTACCCTATCTCTAGGCGTGTGATCAACTCCGCTTAATTATGCTAGATCTACTCTTAGGCAGGGTCTATTCCTCCTCCACCTAAGCACATTAGATTAAATTAAGCAATATAATTAAGAACAAACTAAATACTTATCATATAATTTAGAAATCAAATAACAAAATCCATCATATAATTTAAGAATAAACTAAATACTTATCATATAATTTAGAAATCAAATAACAAAATCCATCATAGGTTTCATCCCCTTCAGGTATCTGAAGGGTTTAATTCATAACAAAATAAGAAAACATCTCAAGAGAAAAGATAAAACAAAACATAAGAAATCCCTAAAACCCCCTGAAGGAATTAAAGAGGAGATCCTCTGTCTTGAGTAGGACTCCGGCTTCTTGAGATGAATCAACTAGCTATCTTCGAGTAATTCCCTGAATAAAAGCTCTTGGCAGAAAACTCTGCCTAAAACTCCCTCTCTAGGACGGCTGCCTTGGGTTGTTTATATAGGCTCTTTAGATGCTTTACTTGGCTCCTAAGTACCTCCTTCAAGTAGAATTACTATTAAGGTGTTTAAGTAGACTTAGGAGTATGTTTCTTTGGCTTCAAGCATCCAAACCGAAAGTGAAATTACTCATTCAGTGGCGAGAACCAGAATAACACCCTTACCCATATTCAACATTTGGAATAGGTACGAGGCATTACCTAATTACAAATTTATTTAGTTTTACATTTTATTTCATTTAGCATTTATAATTGAAACCAATCAAAATCAAACATATTGTCTCTTAAACATATTTATTTTTCCTCGTCATGTCTTACATAAATTTATTACTCGTCTCAACATACTTAATCATCTTGTATTAACATATTAAAGATAATCACATATTTACATGTCATGATAAATATCATTCACTTGCCGTTTCTTTATAAACATAAAGCAGTTAATTCATCATATCAATATTTCACATACCATCAACTTATATTTCTTTATATCACATAATTAAGTTACACGAACTTACAGCTAAATTTGCGTAAATATCAAGATTCAGGGCACTTTGAAATTTTCTATTTTCATCGATTTTCAATCGATCTTAATCTAAATTAATAATTTCATTCAATTTTGAAATTTTAAATAATAAAATAATCCATTTCATGCAAATTGGTCATTTCCACATTTTACAAAATTAATATTAAAGTTTTACTTTTATTCAATTTAGTCCCGAGCCTAAAACATTACAAATTGGCCATGCTAGCTGAATATTCATACATATTTTCCTCCTCCTTCTCTCCATTCCACATCCTTAATGTATATAACATGCTATAAGTAATATTATCAATAATTTCACTAATTACTCATATGTATATTCAAAACTGTCCATTTGAGTTATAGTTACTAAATTATTTATATCTTGAGATACAGAACTCGAAATTAAGATCCGCTAATTTTATTTGAAACTAGACTCAATATCTTGTTACTATAATTTTTACAGAATTTTGGTTTGGCCAATTAATACAGTTTATTAGTTAACTTCTCCCTGTTACACAGTCCGATGGCTCTGACCTTTATTCACTAAAATCAATTATCTCATAATACGATTTTAATATAATGTTTTGATTATTTATAATGAAAATAGACTCATTAAGGAATACAAAAATATAAATTATAACTCATAATTATTTTTCTACAATTTTTAGTGAATTTCTAAAGTAAGATCAGGGGATCACGAAATTATTCTAAACCAGTCTTACAAAACTTTAAATATCTCAAAATGTAGACTTCCTTTGCTTGCTATGTTTCTTTTATATGAAAATAGACTCAACAAGCTTTAATTCCATATCTCACTCAACTTCTAATTCAAATTATACAATTTTTGGTAATTTTTCAAAGTTAGACAACTGCTGATGTCCAAAACTGCTTTAGTGTAACATGTTGGTTTCTATTTTGTCCCTAATTTCACAATTCATACAATTCAGTCCTTGCTGAATTAACCCCTCAATTGAGTTAATTTTCTCATTTAATACTTTTTTCTATCATTTTAAACTACTTCATAACCTTTGGAATCAGAATTTTAACACTAAGCCTTAATTTCAGCTATTTCACAATTAGGTCCTAAAACTAATTTCCATCAATTTCACTTGATAAAATCATCATATAACAAAATTAAAGCTTCAAATCAATATTTATTCATCATATTCTTCCAGCACTAATCCACATCAACTTAAAAATTAGCCATAGAATCATAAACTAATGACATAGTAAGTTGGATCCAATTGTAAAGTCCAAAAATATAGAAATTTCAAGGATAAAGCAAGAATTAAACTTACATGAAGCTTAAGTATGAAAACCAACTTGAACTCTCTTCCATGGTTGTTTTTCAGCTGAAGAAAATGAAGAGAAATGAAGAGAATTCTCTAGATATTTCAATTTGATCCCCTTTTATTTAGCTAAATTTGGAAATTTTCCAATTTTACCCCCTTTTCTTCTTTCTCTTCTCTTCTTCTTTCTTTCCTTCCCCTGCTCTCTGCTTCGTTTGGTTTTCTGTTTCTCCTCTCCTCTTTTTTTCTCCTTTAGTTTGTTTATATATATAATAACATAATATAATAATATAATAATATAATAATAATATACTTTATAATTAATATCTTTTATACTAAAAAAAATCTCAGATTTTTTTTTTCATATAAACAGTAAACCGCCTCAAGATTTCAAAATGGCATAATTGCCTTTTAGTCCTTTTATTTTCTTTAATCTATAATTAAACTTTTACACCTTTTTCAATTTAGTCTTTTCATTTAATTACATACCCAAATGTTAAAATTTCTCAACCAAACTTTAATAATAACTTAATGACACTCCATAAATATTTTTAAAAATATTTATGGCTCACTATGAATTCGAGGTCTCAATACCTCGTTTTGGCCCAATTTTTCTAATTAACTCTTTTAGTTCACAAAATTCACTAATTTCAAAATATTTCTAATGCCATACTTGACTCATAAATGTTAATTTATTTAAATTTTCAAACTCACTTGTCGAATTTAGGATCTCAAATCACTATTTTCGATACCACTGAAAATTTGGCTGTTACAGGCACGCCCATGGCACACACTTGTGTAAGTCGTGGGCAGACCGTGTTGGACTTTTGTCGACGAGGCATGGCCGTGTAAATCGAGGTGAAGCCGTGTTCTAAATAAATGGCAAGGCACGATCGTGTGGCTTGAAGTCCAGCCGTGTCGTTTTCTTGGGTTGGCCCAATTTGGTCCGTTTTAAGCTCGTTTTACGTTCTTTTTATCCTTAGGTGCTTTCCTGAGTATAAGACATGAAAAGAAAGGATTAAGAGCACCTTTTTACATAAATCAGGGATAAATCATCCAAAAGCATACTAAATGTGAGATTAAAATATGTTACTTTTACGGTTTATCAATACACTCATCTGTTTTGACCAGGTAAATTTTGAGGCTGAAATTTTCTTTTAAGGGGTAGAGTTGTAACGCCCCAAAACTTAGCTATTTATTTTTGCATGTTTTTAACATAAATACCTGTCTGCTTTAGTGGCCAAGTGATTTGGGTGTGTTTGGGAGTGTTTGAGGAGTCCTGGGTTCAAGCCTGGGCTTGTGTAAAATTTTGGTTTTTGGGGAATAAAACCCTTGCTTTTGGTTAGTAAGCTTTTAAATAAATGTGGGTAAAACATGGCATAAATAGCCTGCTGGTCGAGGGGGTAAGTGAAGTGTTGCATAGGCCAGAGAACTGAGGTTCGAATCTTGGTATTGGCAAGGGAATTGTTATTTTGCTGCTGTGTGTGGGAGGTGTTAGAGGTTGACTGAAACACCGAAGTGGTTGAGGTGAATTTGAATTGAATGGTTGAGGGAAGTGTGATCAGGTGGAGTGATTTAAGGAGAGATTTTAGGAGAAAATCAAGGGATGAGAGAAGAGGTAGTGGATTGCCGAATTTGGACTTTGGCACTCTAGAATTCAGCTATACGGAGATTCTAGGGGGATTCTTAGTTTCGGTTTACTGGGTAAATGAGATGCTCTTTACTGAAATCTCCAATTTTCCCATTTCTTTTTCTTTTCGATTTCGGCATTGTTTCTCTCTTTAGCCAATTGTGGTAAGGGCATCTACACTTTCTTTAGTTGCACTTTTTGACAACTATTTTCTCATTGGCCGAATACTTTTCTTCTCTTTTCTCCCCCTTTTTCCTTTTCTCCTGTGTTGGCCGAATAGGCCTTAGTTGTCTCTGCCAAATTAGTTTCTCTCTTCTCACCTAAATCGAACCTCCTTTTCTCCCTCAAGTGTTGTGCTGCCGAAACCAGTCATCTTCATTGACTCCTTCCTTTTCGGTAAGTAAGTATAGCACTTAAAGTTTTGGCTTTTGAGTTGCTAAGTGGGGTTGTGTTTAACTGTGTTTGACAGCAACAAATCGAATCTGAAAGGTTATGCTAGTGCCGAACCCATCCTCTATTTGATTCTCTCGCTCTTTTTTGGTAAGTTCTTTAAAAAATCATCTTTCCCTTTTTTTCTGCCTTATGTATTAATTGATAACAATCGTATGGTAGTTAAGGAAAGACCCTGGAAACTTTTAATCAATCGTTGAAGTCTAAGATTTGTGAGGAATCACCATGGTTCGATTAAAGGTAACGCTACTCTATAAATTGATTGTCGATTTTGGGTTTCTTGTTATCCATAAAGTAAGACTGATAGTGGTTTTTGATTGACCAAATGTAGGTTGGTGAGTGCCTGAACGACTATTCGTGAGGAATCGAAACCAGGTGTGTAACACTACCAAATCGTAAACCGGCAAAAGCCAGAAAAGTATGAAAATTGACGCTACACGGCGTGCGCTCACTCGTGTGGTGAACCGAACGTATATAACGTGGGCGTTAGACTACCAAGACCACAATGAACAATTTCGTGGTCTTGGGCCGTTTTGGGCCATGTTGGGCCGTGTAGGGCCCAACGGGCACGTGGGCCCTACACGAGTAAACTGCACAAGCGTATGGAGAATTGTGGGTCAAGCTGTGTAAATTACATGGCAAAGCCCATTTTTGGGCTAAGTGGGCCTCACGAACGTGTGGGCCCATATAGGCCCGCATTATGGGCCTTGGGCCCATTTGCACTGTATGACTGTTAAGGTTGCACGGGTCGTCCGAGACAACTGTGGACCTATTGATGGGTCGATAAGTACACCTAGACCTCAACCGGTAAAAATGATTGTTATGCCCCTATGTTATGTATGACCATATATAAGCATGCCATGATATATATGTATGTTGCATTCATGTGTGATATGTTGCATGGGATGGGATTATTATGATTGGAGGTAGTATACTGTACTGGAAACTCTGTTGCAAATACTGTTTAGTGCCGCAACCGGTGCTAATTTTGGAGTGTAGGAATGGGTGGGTGATTTATCCCCACATGGAGTGATGGGCTGGACGGAGTGGAGTGTTAGGAATGGGTGGGTGATTTTATCCCCATATGGAGTGATGGGCTGGACGGATTGGAGTGTAGAGGCTGGATGGGTAGGACTTCTGTTTGCATGCTTAATCTGTTACTGGTATTGTTATGGGCTAAGGCCCACACTGATACTGATACTATAATGGGCTAAGGCCCAACTGAATTGAATTGTCATTGACTTGGGCTTAGGCCCAAACTGTACTTGCCTAAAGGCCTAATTGGCTGTTTATTTGCATAGGGTTACACATTGAGTTTTCATAAACTCACCCTTCTGTTTATCTGTATAGGTAATCCCCAGTCTTAGGTGGATCGATGTTGCGAGGGATTCGGAGGTGGCAACACAACCGCATTCATTTATTTATTTAATTTTATTTCTTATGGTTTTAATTGGGTTTTTATTATGTAATAAGGCCTCTTTAATTTTTAACTTTTAATTTGGCGATTTTACCTATTTTAATGTACATTTGTGTAGTGGTAGAACGCGATTTTCAAAAGATAATTGGAGAAACACCACGTTTTCGTAACTTATAATAATAGCTTCCGCATCAAACTTGGTTTTAAAGTATAGTAACAAAGTAACATGGTTAACGTTCTACGAGAATAACTTGAGTTTTAAAAAGAACAATATACCATAATTTCGGTTAAAGATAAATAAACGAAGTTTAATAATAAATATGAATTTCCTAAAGAAACGATGTTTTCGAAAAGCACTTCAATGTGATACCACTAGATTCGACCATAACGTCTGGGTCGAATTTGGGGTGTTACATATATCTTTATAATTTTTAAAGTATTAAATCAAAATTTTATCATTTTTAGGGGGTCAAAGTGTAATTTTACTTTTATTAATTTAAAATTTAAAAAATTTAAAAAGTTTAAATGGAAAGTTTTCTATTTTAGGGGAGACGAGGCCCTACTAACCCCCATCAAAATTTTAAAAAATTAAACTTAGCTCAATCCTAAACATAAATTGTTTCTATCTTCAACCTTGAATAGAGAACATAGGTTCATTTTATCATAAACCTTAATACTCTTCAACAGAATAACAAATTATATTAAAATACTTTACCCTTTCAGAGACTTGAATCCCAAGAAGGTTTCCTGTAAATATTTTGAATAGAAAATTTAAAATATAAGAGAAGAGATGAAGAATTGGCTTCAATGGGAGCAGTAGAGATGAAAGGAATCAGCTGGGTCTCAAACCTTAAGATTTGTTCAACTTTCCTGCTAGTTAAAGAAGGGGAGTGAATGAGAGAGTAACAGGGAGAAACGGTAGCTATTTTCTTTACCACATTATTTAATTCAAATAAAATATTTTTAAATAATATATTAAAATTTGTGTTCTGAAAATTTAAAAATGTGATTGTGTGTACAATTTTGGTTCAACTAAAACATTCACATTTGCATACTTCAGATAAAAAATTTAAGTATTTGAGAAAATAATTATCAAATTGGGAATTAAGTCAAAATAATATTTCAAATAGGATAAGAATGGAAAATATTAATTTCAATTTAGAATTATAAATAAATAAAATACTTTTTAGAGTAAACTACAATAATAATCACTTTTGTTTGCCTCAAATTATATTTTAGTTATTTATGTTTAAAATGTTATGTTTTAGTTATTTACGTTATCATTTTGTTACGAAGTAGTCATTTTGTCGTTAAGTTCCGTTACCTCCCTAACGACAATCCTACATAGCAGTCCAAATCAGTTTTAAATGCCAACTTGGATGAAAATAATTTTTTCAGTCAAAATAGAAAAGAAAATTAAAAGAAAAAAGACACGAACGGTTTTTCTTTTTTAATTCAAGGTGTAATTAATTTAAAATTTTTAATTAATTAAAATTATTTAATTAAAAATCTATTATCGTCTCACTTGAAGTTGACACTTAAAATTTATTTAGCGTCATGTAAGGTCGTTGTTAGTGAGATAACAAAATTTAATGATAAAGTAACTATTTTATAACAAAATAATAAAATAAATAATTAAAATATAATATTTTAAATATAAATAACTAATATATGATTCGACACAAACAAAAAAAATATTTTTATAGTTTATTCTACTTTTTAAAATATGAAAAACGAGACAAGTAATAAAGCAAAAAAATAAATCCACTCCTACACGAAACTCGTTAACCCACGTGTTTTGTTTCCTTTTAAAGAAAAAATGATGGGAGGGGATAATTGTCTTTTGCCCCATTCTACGTAAACTCGTTTTCTAAAACTTAAATTTAATACATAAGATCAGGAGGGTTAAATTAGTAAATTAAATAGGCAGCCACGGAAGGAACAACTATGTTTCCTGATCCACGTCATTATCTTCCGGGCCCCACATTTCCCGCTCAACAATATAATCTCTCAAATGCGTCGATATCTATAATTCCATGCTTCCCTTCAAATCTTTCCTGCCACTCTTTCGCCGTTGCCTCCGCCGTTTTCTTCCCCTCAGGACCACATTTCCGCTCTTTTCTCTCTCTCGTCAATTCTCCCCACGCCAAAGAACCCCCCCTAAAAAAAGGGGAAAACGGTTTAAAGCAGGAAAATGAGCACGAATAAGAGTAGTAATAATACCGCGGGGCAGTTACGGACGACGAGGACACGTGTGGGGAAGTACGAACTGGGAAGAACGTTGGGTGAGGGGAGCTTTGCGAAGGTTAAATTCGCTAAAAATGTGGAGACTGGCGAGTGTGTTGCCATTAAAATCCTGGGCCGTGAACAAGTCCTCCTTTGCCGGATTGTCGAACAGGTTTATTTACCTCGTATATTTTGATTATATTGGGATGCTTGATGAGCTTCATTATTGATATTTCCCTTTTTATCTGTCCCAAATAAAATCACCCATTCAAGCAAAAAGGAAAATAAAACATCTTGAATGCAATAAAATATGGGATTAATTTTATTCTCAAGATTATCTTTGTCGTAATCATTTTTGGAAACGGGTCGACTTTAGTTTTGAAAATGAAAATAAAATAGGAGTCGCCACCGATTTTTATTGAGTGCGATCGGATCACTTTTGTTTTAATAAAACATTTTGATTTACTAAAACAATGTTATTGGTCTACGAAATTTGAGAAAACAGGCTCGGGAGTCAGTTACGCACGAGGAAGGGTTAACACCCTTAATACGCCCAAAATTGGTACCAAATTGATTAATTAGTGTCTTAATGTCGAAAATTAAAAATTGAGAACGAATTCAAAAGTACGATCATTTTTATCAATGTTTATTTTAAAACGCTTGAATGAGTTGGAATAATGCCCCCCCTTTGTTTAAAAAAACATGTGTATTTTGATTTCAAAAGATTATTCGATCATTTAGATTAAACGAGAAAAGATAAAACCCAGTAAGTTAGGGCACGGTCTCTCGAATTTCTAAATACGGAATTTTGTCATTTTAGAAATTCTTATCTCGAAGTAACGAGATGTCACACCCAATAAGTTAGGGCACAATACTTTGTATTTTCAAGAATAAGCTTTTTACTTTAAACTTGCATCTTGTTTTAAAAAGATATTCCGCTATTTAGGCTAAACGAGAAAGATCGAAACCCAGTAAGTTAGGGTGCAATTCTCTCGAATTTCCAACAAGACGAAATATTATCTTGTTTTGAGGAATTTTTTAATAAACTATTATGAAACCAAATCTCAAAATGTATTGGGTAATAATAATGTTAGTAACAACAATGATAATGACAATGATAATAAAGTACTAAATAATAGATACATTAAGTAATAATTATAATAATGCAATAATAATAAATATCAATAATAATGAACAAATACTAGTGAAAATACAAAATGAAGTAAACTAAAATAAAGCAAAAATAAAAATAAATAAACAATAGCAATAATAATGGGAACATAATTAAAATGAAGAAAGAATGTAAAATAATATAAAGCACAACAATATACATGGATAAAGATAATCGAAATAAACAATATGAGTAGTAATAAATAAACAAAATAAATGAAATAAATGATAAATAATAATCAAACGATTAGATAAATAAATTAATGAATAGTAAATAAAATAAAATAATAATAAAAAGACTTGACCATTAATAAAATAAAATTTAAAGGCATAAACCCAAAAAAAATAAAAAATTAAAACAAAAATATAAAAAAGGCAAAGACCGAATTGCAATTATCTGAAACTTCCAAGGACCTAATGGGAAAATACCCTTGGTCTGATGTGCTGCGTTTCAATTTGCCAGGCCAAGGACTAAATTAAAAACAAAGTAAAATAAAAAGGGGAATTAAAAAGAAAAGAAAAAATGAAATAAGGATCTAATCGAATATTGCCCTAGAAGCAGAAGGATCGATTAAACGGATAACCCCATGGTTATAAAACGCGTGGACCTTCTCCCACTGGGTCGGGTCGACCCGCTATGCGTCAGTACGACGCCGTTTAATGCTTCGGTCATGGCGCAAAAACGACGCCGTTTTTGTAGATATATATAAATACCGTTTTTAACCCTAAAAATTCATTTGTTTGGCTTTTCTTAAAAAAAACTTTCTTTGATTTTCTTTTTTTTTTCTCTGCAAAATCCTTAAGGTCGACCAGAGTCCGGTGGTTCTCCCGTGGCTCCGTCGCAACATCCACCGCATGCGGAGGTTCTAACTACCCAGGAACAGGCTTTTCCAGACCTTTTAAGACCTACAAGCAGAGATATTAACGGAAGATAAGGAAAGAAAAAAAAAAGATGAAAGGAAAAAAAGAAAATAAAGCGAAAAAGGTTCGTCCTTTGTAGCCCTTTTGGATCCTGGTTGGAAACTCGAAGGGTTTTGAGGTATCCAGGGAGGGCCGTGACGACCTTCAACGACGGCTCAAAAGCGGAACGACATGTTTAATCCCCTTTATTATTATTATTAGTCTATTTCGAAATAAAAGTATAAAAGATAAGCACCTCTAATATTTTGGAACTAATCCTGGTTCCTTTTTTTGTGTTCTGAAATTTCTTGTATATTTCTTTGTGTGAATATTTCACCGTAAAAAATACAACGTTGATTCAAGACTTTTATAGCCGATTTACAAGTGATTTTCCATCTTGTTTTGTGGGTTTTCTTTTCGTTTTCTTCTGTTTCTTGCCATTTTTGTCTTGCTTTGTTGCTTTGCAGGTCTTGAGGCAGAAGTCAACGGGGCAGAGGCTACCATTTCAATGCAAAGACGGTCCTCGGGCGACGTGCATGCCGAAGGTAGCACATGGGAGGGGGTACGGCGCCTAGGGACTCAAAAACCTTAGGGTTTCTGAGTCAGTTTAGCTCTTGAGCTTGTTGGGCCTTAGGGTTTCTGATATTGTAATTGGGCTGATTAGTGTTTATTGGACTTTTATTAGATTTTATTTTTTCTTGTTTGTTTTTTTTGTTTTTTGTTGTTGTTGTTGTTGTTGTTGTTGTTGTTTTATTCTATTTGTGATTGTAGCGGACCCGGGCTAAATTGGGCCTCTATAGCTGCCCCTATTTGCTCATTGTAATGTAACGAGAATGAAGCAAAGACTTCAAAAAGGGCCAATTTTGCCCCTTTTTACTGAGCCTCGGTGCTCTTTTCCTTCCTCTTCAAGTAGCCTCATTCCGATCCACCGCATCTTGTCGCTTCAATTTACTCCACCGTTACTTCAGCGAGATAGGACTTATAGCTTCAATTTTCTCCTGCTGTAACTTCGAGGGGATGAGATTTGTTTATTTTAAATTGTTCCACTGCATCTTCAGGGAGATAAGGTTTGAAATCTTCAGCCTATCCCACTGTTGGTCAGCCTATCATTTTTGACCTATTCCTCTGTTGGTCAGGGATATAGGATCGTGGCTTAAATCGTGTTCCCTACTATTTAGGGAGACAAGATTCGCCTTTGACCTTGCTCCACTACTGGTTAGGGCGACAAGATCTACAATTTTTGACCAAATCCACTGCTGGATAGGGCAATAGGACTGTGGCTTAAATCATGTTCCCTACTGGTTAGGGAAGGCAAGATTTGCTTTCGATCTTGCCCCACTACTTTTTAGGGAGACAAGATCTACAATCTTCAACCTATTCCACTACTGGTCAGGGTAATAGGACTGGTGGCTTAAATCTGTTCCACTACTGCTTAGGGAGACTAGATTTGCCTTCGATCTTGCCCCACTACTGTTTAGGGCGACAAGATCTACAATCTTCAACCTATTCCACTACTGGTCAGTGGCAATAGGGTGGTGGACTCACCAATGTTGCTACACCATCCTCTGGGGACATATCCTGTAGACTCGATTTTATATGCTTGTGTTTATGCCAAATGATTAGGATGCTATGATCGGAATGGATCTAATGCTCCTAACTGAATGTATTATGGGTGCCATTCGCGTGAATGCGGAATGTTATGCAAATGGTACCTCGTATTAGGATGCAATGATTAGAATGAATCAAATGCTCCTATTAAATGATATTATGGATGATATTTACATGAATGCAAAATGTCATGAGAATTATCCCTTTTTAAAAGCCTAGGGCTATCTTTGCTCGTTATTCATCAGGGTTAACACATTACCCTGCCTTCTTATTCAGTTGAAGAAATGGTCATTCTTTCCCAAATGCTTCCAACCCCTAAACTCGATTAGTTCTAAATAGTGGTCCCACTTTCGATTCTTGTAATATTTAGAAGTTTTCAGAGTAATATGCAAAACTCCTTTTGAATATTAATAGTCCATTAATCATTATTTCAACGAAGAACGCTTTGAAAAGATTATCTCAATGGACAATATGGAATTTTAATGAGAGCAAAGATCAAAATAAATTGATCGAGAGATCAAACTTTGTTAAAGTACAAAATGAGAACAAGTTAGGATAGCAAATTTGCTAAGGATACAACACTGAATAAATTAATCCAGAATAAGATGAAAATAGGTGCCCTAGATATCATAGTATGAGCTTCTCTACACAAAACTTCTCGAGGACCCCTTTCGAGCTTGATAGGTGTATGGCGGACTTAGAAAACTTCTTCGATGTCCCAAGATGTCGCGTCCCTCTTTCATTTGTTAATTCGGGCATAGCAAGACTACCGTATGCCTCCCTTTTTAAATCAAAATTTGAATTGCCCATTCTTGGGTTTTCAATTCAAAAACCCCTTTGGTCTCAAGGCGTCCTTTGTGGGTTTTCACCTTGGCCTCTCTATTTTCTTTTTGAGCTTAAGATGCCCTTTTAGGTTTTCGCCTTAGCCCCACCTTTTTTTAGGTGAAGTATTTCTTGACTAAATCTAAGTTCATAGGATTAGGTAAGCTTTTGTCATCCATCTCTGTCAAAATCAGCGCCCCTCCAAAGAAAGCCTTTTTGACCACATAAGGTCTCTCCCAATTCGGCATCCATTTTCCTCTAAAATCCTTTTGTATGGGGAGGATCTTCTTTAAAACAAGGTCTCCCTCATGGAATTCTCTAGGGTGAACCTTCTTATTATAAGCCCGCATTATTCGCTTTTGGTACATTTGACCATGACGAATAGCTTTCAGCCTTTTTTCTTCAATTAGGTTCAGCTGGTCATACCAGGATTGAATCTATTCTGCTTCATCTAACTTCAGTTCAGACAAGACCTGAAAGGAAGGAATCTCAATTTCGATAGAAAGTACTGCCTCCATCCTATAAACCAAGGAGAAAGGAGTTGCCCTGGTAGAGGTTCTGACGGATGTTCGATAAGCATAAAGAGCAAATGGTAACTTCTCGTGCCAATCTCTGTAAGTCTTAGTCATCTTTCCCACGATTTTCTTGATGTTCTTATTGGCTGCCTTGACTGCTCCATTCATTTTTGGATGGGACGACGATGAGTTGTGGTGCTTAATCTTAAATTGCCTGCAGACCTCTGCTATGATACTATTGTTCAAGTTCAGCGCATTGTCAGATATAATCCTTTCGAGCATTCCATATCAGCATATGATCTCATTCTTTAAAAACTTACTGACTGCTAACTTTATGGTATTGGCATAAGAAGTGACCTCTACCCATTTGGTAAAGTAATCAATGACCACTAAGATAAATCGATGCCCATTTGAAGCTTTTGGCGAAATCGGCCTAATGACGTCCATCTCCCACATAGAGAAAGGCCATGGAGAAGTCATGACATGAAGAGGTGAATGAGGTACATAAATTTTATCCCCATAAATTTGGCACTTGTGACACTTCTTGGCATAATTGATCCAGTCTCCTTCCATAGTAGACCAATAATATCCGAATCTCATGATCTGTCTGGCCATTGTAAAACCATTAGCATGCATTCCACATACACCCTCATGGACTTCCTTTAGGATTTTCTTAGCTTCAATAGCATCTACGCATCTTAGAAGCACCTGATCCTTCCTTTTCTTATATAGGATTTCTCCATCCAAGACATAATCACTGGCTAGTCTTCTCAGCGTCCTCTTATTGTTCTCGGTTGCTTGGTCGGGGTACTCACGATTCTTCACATATCGCAATATGTCGTGATACTAATGATGATCATCTTTTCCTCCTTCTTTGTCAATGTTGGAGTAATGTGCCGGATCCTCATAAATGCTCATTTGGATCGATTTCACTTCCTCCTGCTTGTTTACTCTGATCATAGAAGCTAAGGTAGCCAAGGCGTCGGCCATCTGGTTTTCCTCTCGCTGTAGGTAACAGAAAATGATGTCTTCAAACTCCTTAATTAACTCAAAACTAGTTTTTGGTAACTGATCAACTTGGGATCTCTTGTTTCCCATTCTCCCTTGAGCTGGTAGATTACTAGAGCAGAATCGCCATATACCTCTAACACTTTGATCTTACGCTCAATAGTTGTACGGATACCCATGATGCATACTTCATATTCGACCATGTTATTTGTGCAATCAAAGTCCAATTTGCTAGTAAAAGGATAATGATCTCTATTCAGGGATATGAAGACTGCTCCAATTCCATTTCCCACCGCGTTTGAAGCTCCATCAAAGTTTAGTTTCCAAGTGTAACCCCCCGTTTGAGCATCTTCTTCAGTGATTGCAACATACATTAGATCTTCATTAGGGAAATCAAAGTTCAATGGCTCGTAATCTTCTAAAGCTCTGCTGGCTAGAAAGTCTACTATTGCACTTCCTTTTACAGCCTTCTGGTTTACGTAGATTATATCGAACTCAGAAAGTAGAATCTGCCATCGGACCATTCTTCCGTTTAGAGCAGTCAACTCCATCAAGTACTTGAGAGGGTCCAATTTCGAGATGAGCCAAGTTGTATGGTATAGCATATACTGCCTCAGTCTCCGAGTCGCCCAAATCAAAGTGCAACACAACTTCTCAATTAGCGAGTATCTTATCTCACATTCAGTGAACTTTTTACTGAGATAGTATATTGCCCTTTATTTTCTTCCCGACTTATCATGTTGGCCTAGCACGCATCCGATAGAATTTTCAAATACTGCTAAATCCATTATCAGCGGTCTATCTGGGTAAGGTGGTATCAACACTGGGGCCTTGGACTCAAAAGCTTCTTGGCACTCCTTATTCCATACACCAGGGTTGTGTTTCCTAAGGAGACAGAATATAGGGTCACATTTCTCCGTTAGTTGTGCAATGAACCGAGCGATGTAATTCAGTCTTCATAGGAAACCTCGAACTTCTTTTTGAGTATGTGGTGGAGACAGCTCTTGTATAGCCTTTACTTTATCTGGATCAATCTCGATTCATTTTTCACTGACTACAAATCCTAGCAACTTTTTGACCTAGCCCCAAAGGTACATTTTGCTGGATTGAGCTTCAGTTGGAATTTTCTTAACTTTAGGAATAATTTCCTCAAGACCTGTACATGCTCTTTCTCATTCCTGGACTTTGCAATCATATCGTCCACATAAACTTCGATCTCCTTATGCATCATATCATGAAAAAGAGTTACCATGGTTCTTTGATAAGTTGCCCAGCATTTTTCAGTCCAAATGGCATTACCTTATAATAGAAAGTTCCCCACATGATTACAAATGTGGTCTTCTCCATATCTTCAGGGTGCTCTTAATCTGGTTGTACCCGGAAAAGCCATCTATGAAAAAGAAAAGTGAATAACCAGCCGTGTTGTCCACTAAGGTATTAATGTGAGGCAACGGGAAGTTATCTTTTGGGCTAGCCTTGTTCAAATCCCTATAGTCTACACATATTCGTACCTTCACATCTTTCTTAGGAATGGGTACTATGTTCTCTACCAATTTTGAGTATTTAACTATTTGCAGGGAACCGACATCAAACTGTTTCATGACCTCTTCTTTTATCTTCAACAAAACGTCGGGCCTCATCCTTCGAGCTTCTGTTGAACTGGTCTATATTCCTCCTTTATGGGGAGTCGGTGTACCACTATATCCGTATTTAATCCAGGCATATCTTGGTATGACCATGCGAAGACATCCTTGAATTCTTGGAGTAACTTAATGAGGTCTTGCTTCATTTTTGTGGCAATGCTAGCCCTAATCTTCAACTCTTTTCCTTCTCCTAAACTCACAGTTTCCACTGATTCTTTATGAGGTAAGATTTGTTTCTCGTCTTACTCTACCATTCTTAACAAATCAAGAGATATGTTATAGTCCTGGTCATCTCCAAAATCTTGAAAATCCTCCATACCTGTATCTTGTTCAAAAGGAGATTCTGAATTAATAACAGCGTCACTCATATCATTGATATCTAGGGGCATGTTAAAAAAAATGCAAAAATAAAAGAATCTAAGAATGATTATTTGTATGATTGGTTATGAATGAAATGTAAAGAATGTTCTGGTTATGAATAAAAGAGTATTTGCTCAGAATGATACAAAAATGTGTATTTTATTGAAATAAAGATGTTTGGACATATGCCTATTTAACAAAAGATTTCTTATTGCTATTAGGCTTAGAGCAACAAGCGGGTTTTAAACATTACTCTGAATTAAATCTAAAGGTTATAGGAATCTCTTCCATGGTCCAATTGTTCAGAACACTTCCGGGAATGTAAGGGCAAATTCAGATAAATCCCTTCCTTCAGTTCCTTCTTCGAATACGACATTAATACTCAAACTTCCCAACATTTCATCCGCTACTTCTCTTCTTGTCATCCTTTGTTCAGGGTATATAGTTCCTCCCGAGACAAATATTTTAGATAGATGAGGAAAAGTAATCGGCTCCCATTTTACCTCTCTTCCGCTTAAGCGCGCCCTTCTTCTTTCCTATTTTTTTCTACCTCTTTCCTCTTTTGCTTCGCATCTAGCTTAAATCCCAAGCCGAAGTGGTCTCGTTTTTCTTTCAGCGTTGGTACCTCAGTCTTTCCTTGAAGGCATTTTTCGAGTCCTTTTCCTGGTAAGACTCCCTTCCCAACTATTATTCGCAGGCCCATCCTCGTGGATTTGGATATTTTAGGAATGGGGATCTTGTTGCCTTCGACGACGAAGGTTACGTTAACAAATTCAAGCGATCGAAAAGAGCATTCTATCGCTTCGTTATCTGTCCCTATATACGGAGCGTCACTGGTAACAGATGCTATGATATCCTCCTCCGCGCTTATTGTGACCAATCTACCCTCAGTTACCAATTTTAACTTTTGGTGTAGTGATGATGGCATTGCCCCACCGAATGGATCTAAGGTGTTCCTAGCAGGCAGTTGTAGGAAGGCTTAATGTCCATTACTAAGAAGTCCACATCGTATGTATTCAAACCAATCTGAAGGGGTATATCGATCCTTCCCATGACCCTTCTCTCAATACCATCGAATGCTCTCACAATATTCTGGCACGTTTTCATATGGGAGCTATCCATGAGTAACCTATTTAGCGTGGACAGGGGCAAGACATTCAGGGCTGATCCATTATTAACTAATACCCCCGACAACATATATCCCTTGCAGCGTGTGGTTAGATGTAGAGCCTTTGTAGATCCCATACCCCTCAGAGGTATCTCATCGTCATTGAAGAAGATGAAATTGTCAGCACTTATGTTACCGACCAGACGGTCCAGCTTGTTGATAGATATATCATCCGCGACATATGTTTCATTCAACACCTTCATTAATGCACTTCGGTGGGTTTCTGAGCTCATGAGAAAGGCCAGTATCGATATGTGAGCCGACTGTTTATGCAATTGCTCTACAACACTATACTCGCAGTGCTTTAGGAATTTTAAAAACTCTTTAGCATCTTTTTCTGTCACTGGCTCATTGACATGTGCTTTAGGTCCGATCATCTTTTCTTTCTTTTGCTCAACTATCACAGATTTTCTTTTAGTCAGTTCTACTTTTTTGTTCGGGATATAGCACTTTCCACTGCGTATGAAGAAACCTGCGTCTTGGCTTTCTTTCAGAGTATTAGCTGGATTCTCCTCTCCCGAGATTATTATATTACCGTCATAATTCCACAGAACCCTTTTACTGTCTTTATAAGGGAAAGCCATAGGCTTCTGAATTATGACCTTTGGCACGATTGGTACTCCAGTTTCACCTATTCTTAGTCGCGAGATAATTACCACAGGGTGATTGACCTTATAGACCTTCTTAGTCGATCTTTCTTCTGATGCATAGACCTCTCCTTCTTCATATCCTTTGATTTCTTCATAAAATTCCATTTCTTTATTATCCATGAGATTTTGCACTGTGGTCTTGAACTCAATACATTCTTGAATGTCATGACCCGCCTCGGCATGGAACTCACAGTATTTTCCCATTCCTTCATGCTTTTCTCTTGATTCTTGCGTGATTAACCCCCCATTTACCATTTATTTCCAAACCCATCTCAGTGGGGTTTTCACTTTCGCAATATCAGTTTTAACTCTTTTCCCCATATCTTTATCTATCATATTTACCCCATTGTTAGCATGATTAGGTAGCGGGTGTTTCGCACTAGGGGTATCGTCAAGTTTCACAATGCCCATCTGGATGAGTTTTTCTACCAATTTCTTGAAGGCGAGACAATGTTCTATTAAATGCCCCACTATCCCCACATGGTACTCTCATTGTGCATTCGTGTCATACCATTTAGGGTACGAAGGCTGCAGGGGCTTTATGTAATGCGAGGAAATAACATGTGCGTCGAATAAGTTCTGGTACATTTCTTCGTACGTTATTGGGATTGGCGTGAATTAAATTTTCTCTGTATTCTGCTTTGTATTAGATTCCTGTCTATATGGACTTTGGTGATCAGTAATTACAACTCTAGGCTGGCTCACAGTGATTGGTTTCGGATAGCTTTTGTTACGGGCACTTATGTTGTTTACATCATTCTCTCTTTTCTTCGGGATCATCTTTCTAGCACCTTCTCCCGCCTCTATCCTACCACATCTAATTGTATTTTCTATCATTTCTCCTGACATCACAATGTCTAAGAAACTTTTAGTGGCACTTCCTAGCATGTGATTAATGAATGGAGCCTTCAAAGTATTGATAAAAAGTATGGTTGTTTCCTTCTCTAGGAGAGGAAGCTGAACTTATGTTGCTATCTCTCTCCACCGTTGGGCGTATTGTTTGAAGCTTTCGCTTGGCTTTTTCTCCATATTTTAAAGTGTGATTCTGTCAGGAGCTATGTCAGCTACATAGCCGTAATGTTTCATGAAAGCCTGTGTTAGGTCCTTCCATGTATTAATCTGGACACGACTGAGCTGATTGTACCATTTGGCCACAAACCCGGCCAGACTGTCCTGAAAATAATGAATCAACAATTGGTCATTATTGACGTGTCTGCCATTCGTCGACAGAACATTGTGATGTGCGCTTCAGGATAACTAGTCCCGTTGTACTTCTTAATATCTGGGGTTTTAAACTTTGGCGGAAGTACCAAGTTTGGGACCAGACTTAGATCCTTAGCGTCTACTCCATAACGGTAGTCAACAGTCTCCATTGCTTTGAACTTCTCTTCTAACCACTTGCAGCGGTCTTCGAGTTGTCTTAGTAAGTCCACTTTTTCCTTGTCTATTTTTTTCATTTCGTCGAAATCAGGGACCACAAGGATAGCTGGACTATCTCCTGGATTAGAACCTGATCCTACCAGAAGGTGTCTTGCAGATCGCGATCCGGTATGATCTCCGATCGATGTTGTGGCTCGATAGTGTGAGCGTCCTTTGGGGATGCATATCTGGTTGTGCTTGGGTGTTTGGAGGGGTCAAACCTGGAGAGGAAACAGGGTCATCATTATCGTTCCCTAAGCTAGTAGCACTGCCCTTTCCTTTCTCACGTTCCTTGGCCAGTAATTGCACCAGCTAACCTATCATATTATTCTGGGATTCCTACACCCGCTTTATCATGTCCTATTGCATCTTAGCTAATCGCTCCTGCATTTGATCCTGCATATCTTTTTACATCTGCTCTAATTTTTCTATTATTTGATCCATTGTTTTTGTTTTGCGTCGAGTACTGTAACGATATGTAACTGGTGAATTTTCGTTGGTTTCTAGGGTAGCTGTAATAATTTTAATCAACTAGGGTCTTTTTTAAGGAATTTAATGCAAATGATGTAATGTAATGCAAATGAATGAGATGAATGCAAAAAGGCGTTGATTTTGATTCAATTCCACTAGATAAACTTTACTAGAAAATGAATTTCTTTACATAGAATGGGCGATTATATATACGGTCTCGCCCTAATACCTAAATCCTTGACTTTCCTAAGAAGCCAAGCTAAGTTTCGACCTCGATCTGATCTTGACTCGTACATTATACTTAATACATCAGCCTCAATAGCCAAAGTCTATAAATGGTCGGCCACCTCTCGAACTTGAGTCACTGCTTCGCCCATAACATAATCTCTATCTCTAATCTGTTCTTGCGAGTGGTGGAGCTGCTCTTTCCAATGTTCATTATTTGCTTTAAGGATCTCAACTCGAATCTTACTATCTTGTAGTGCAGTCTCGAGCTCTTCTATTCTAGCTTTCATTTTCTCGATCTTGTCCTGGCTGGCTCTTAATTCGATTATCGAGTTGCGACTACAGTGTATATGCAGTGATTTTTCCAATTCTACTACTCGAGCTCGTAACTTCTCTCTTTCACTTTGACTTTTCAACAGACTCCTCTTCAAAGCATTCTCCGTACTCGAGTATCTTAGAATTTCTTTTCCCACTAGTCGGCTCTAGTCTTTTCTTCATTGATTTTTGGCGCCATTGTTCTGATGTCTTGCCTAAACCAGCGGTTCTGATTGACATGCGTAACTTCTTGTGGTCCGTTTTTAAGCTGTCCAAATCCTCTTCAGCCTTATTTTTACCTTTTCTTAATTTTTCGGCGTCGAGCTTGTGGATGTCAACGTCTAACCCTAACTGCATCTTTTTCTCCTCTAGCTGCCCTATTTTCTTTCCTAATTCTCGATTCCTTTCCTCAAAGTCCTGCTTGATGATTTTTGATTCAGATGGGACAACTCGTAAATGTTCTTCCATCGACTGAGTTTTCTTCTGACTTGTCATAAGGATGTTGTCGTTGACTCTTTGCCTTCGCCACCTATCATATTCAAGGGTCACCATCGGGTTTGCGGCAAATATCTTCATTCTGTGAGTTCAGCTTCAAGCACTCAACATTTCACGAACTCTCTTTCTGTAATTATCGTCCTTGTATGTGAACTCGCACTGAGCTAATCCTTGCATCGCCAGTATGAACTGTCTTGATCGATACTGCCTTAGTACGAGTAGTGGAGCGTATCCAACAGCTCCCCATATCCCAAGTAGAGGGACCCAGTCAAAATTACAGCACCGGTACAAGATTTCGTCCGGGATCAACCATGGAGCCCTCCATTCAACATCTTTGTCCTGTAGATTTTGGAGAATAACCATCTATTTTTCTTCTGAGATGTCATCTCATCTCGGTGTAGCCACTATTTCTCTTAATGGGGAGTAGTTCACAGAAAAAACTCAATAGGAGACCTTTTTCAATTTCCAAAAGTGGCTATGGAACCAAGCTAACAAAAGCTGCATGCACCCTATGAATCTGCCCTCGCCGCTCTCCGACATGCATTCAAGGATCTGAAAGTTTCTGCTAAGATTATCGGGATGGGTGTGACCCCTTTGTCGGGTCGGTCGAACAGATCTGGGATTGCTTCGTCTACATGCCCCAAAGCCTTGGGAAAGATCACCAATCCATTAATACTAAGAGTGAAGACATCGACCCTCTTCTTTATATCAGGATGTGCTTAGATCAAATCTTTCAAGTTTTTCTAAGGAATGCACTTACTATCACCCTTCTCTGACTTCGGGCTGCAACCCACTGTTCGCTCATTCCCGTGATATTCATCAACTTTCTTACGAAAGTCAGGGTGTTAGGGGATTTAGAGTAAACTCTATTAGCATGAATCTTCGGGAAACAGAGCAAGTCCGTGTATTCTTCTATGGTAGGCACCAAATCTATCTCTCCAAAAGTAAAACAGCTATAAGCAGGGTTCCAAAACTGGCGAGGGCTCGGAAAAAGTGCTTGTCCACTTTATTATCGAACAGTTAGGGCAAGTCACCGTAATTGCAGTAGAATAGTTGTTTGATCTCATCATCCCATCGATCCCATATTTCTTTCATCTCTTGAAGATCATTTTGGACCACGCTGATGCGAGTGAAATCCCATAAATCTAAAACATACCCTTCTGCAAGACTATTACCCTTCTCTTGCTGCACTGTCTCGGCCCATATCCGGACGGCCACGTTATCCTCCACTCTATCAAGAAACCCCCTTTCCATGTCAAGCTTTTCTATCTAGTAACCGAATGTGAATTAACACCTTTTATGATGAAATGCCATGTAATAACAAAAACATGACAAGTTAGCATTATATACAAAAAAGAACTCAAATCAAACAGGGAATAATCAAGCACCTATTCAAGTAACCACTAGGGATCGCGCGGCTCTACCTAAGGTGGGCTCTTAAGGTTCACTATATGTGGTTTGGTTCTAAAGTAAGGGTACCTGAACCAGCAAATTCCTCGATCTTCACCCATTATAGGTTCATATAGTCCGAGTTCAGTTCAGGGGGATACATTTCCCTATGGCCATGTGGAGATGAAAATCTCACGAAGACATAGGTACGGATGTATCCCGGAAGCGGTCCACTAGCTCATGCAGAGGTGCAAACCTCACGAAGGCATAACTTCTCACTCCCACTTAAAAGGGTAAATTGACGAATCGATGTGATGCAATATACAAAGATACACCAAGAGATTTAAACCACAGAATAGACATATTATCAGGGAAACCATGAAAGTGAAGAATAACATGCAATGAAGTGACCGTAATTTTAAACCAGATTTTCAAATTTTGACAAAAAGATAGAAATTAATCAATTTTTGGCTGGACTCTCTAATATTTCCCCAGTGGAGTCGCCAAGCTGTCGTAACCACTTTTGGAAACGGGTAGACTTTGGTTTTGAAAATAAATATAAAACAGGAGTCGCCACTGATCTTTATTAAGTGCGATCGGATCACTTTTGTTTTAATAAAAAAATTTTGATTTACTAAAACAATGTTATTGGTCTACGAAATTTGAGAAAATGGGCTCGGGAGTCAGTTACGTGCGAGGAAGGGTTAGCACCCTCGATACGCCCAAAATTGGTACCAAATTGATTAATTAGTGTCTTAATGTCGAAAATTGAAAATCAAGAATGAATTCAAAAGTACGATCATTTTTATCAATGTTTATTTTAAAATGCTTGAATGAGTTAGAATAATGCCGCCCCTTTGTTTAAAAAAACATGTGTATTTTGATTTCAAAAGATTAGTCGATCATTTAGATTAAACGAGAAAAGACGAAACGCAGTAAGTTAGGGCACGGTCTCTCGAATTTCTAAATACGAAATATTGTTATTTTAGAAATTCTTATCTCGAAGTAACGAGATGTCACACCCAATAAGTTAGGGCACAACACTTTGTATTTTCAAGAATAAGCTTTTTACTTTAAACTTGCATCTTGTTTTAAAAAGATATTCCGTTATTTAGGCTAAACGAGAAAGATCAAAACCCAGTAAGTTAGGGCACAATTCTCTTGAATTTCCAACAAAACGAAATATTATCTTGTTTTGAGGAATTTTTTAATAAACTATTATGAAACCAAATCTCAAAATGTATTGGGTTATAATAATGTTAGTAACAACAATGATAATGATAATGATAATAAGTACTAAATAATAGATACATTAAGTAATAATTATAATAATGCAATAATAATAAATAGCAATAATAATGAACAAATACTAGTGAAAATACAAAAATGAAGTAAACTAAAATAAAGCAAAAATAAAATAAATAAACAATAACAATAATAATGGGAACATAATTAAAATGAAGAAAGAATGTAAAATAATATAAAGCACAACAATATACATGGATAAAGATAATCGAAATAAACAATATGAGTAGTAATAAATAAACAAAGTAAATGAAATAAATGATAAATAATAATCAAACCATTAGATAAATAAATTAATGAATAGTAAATAAAATAAAATAATAATAAAAAGACTTGACCATTATTAAAATAAAATTTAAAGGCATAAACCCAAAAAATAAAAAAGGCAAAGACCGAATTGCAATTATCTGAAACTTCCAAGGACCTAATGGGAAAATACCCTTGGTCTGATGTGCTGCGTTTCAATTTGCCAGGCCAAGGACTAAATTAAAAACAAAGTAAAATAAAAAGGGGAATTAAAAAGAAAAGAAAAAAATGAAATAAGGATCTAATCGAAGATTGCCCTAGAAGCGGAAGGATCGATTAAACGAATAACCCCAAGGTTATAAAACGCGCGGACCTTCTCCCACTAGGTCGGGTCGACCCGCTATGCGTCAGTACGACGCCGTTTAATGCCTGGGTCATGGCGCAAAAACGACATCGTTTTTGTAGATATATATAAATACCGTTTTTAACCCTAAAAATTCATTTGTTTGGCTGTTCTTAAAAAAAACTTTCTTTGATTTTCTTTTTTTTTTCTCTGTAGAATCCTTAAGGCTGACTAGAGTCCGGTGGTTCTCCCGTGGCTCCGTCACAACATCCACCGCATGCAGAGGTTCTAACTGGCCAGGAACGGACTTTTCCAGACCTTTTAAGACCCACAAGCAGAGATATTAACGGAAGAGAAGGAAAGAAAAAAAAGATGAAAGGAAAAAAAGAAAATAAAGCAAAAAATGTTCGTCCTTTGTAGCCCTTTTGGATCCTAGTTGGAAACTCGAAAGGTTTCGAGGTATCCAGGGAGGGCCGTGACGACCTTCAACGACGGCTCAAAAGCGGAACGACAGGTTTTATCCCCTTTATTATTATTATTAGTCTATTTTGAAATAAAAGTATAAAAGATAAGCACCTCTAATATTTTGGAACCGATCCTGGTTCCTTTTTTTGTGTTTTGAAATTTCTTGTATATTTCTTTGTGTGAATATTTCACCGTAAAAAATACAACGTTGATTCAAGGCTTTTATAGCCGATTTACAAGTGATTTGCCATCTTGCTTTGTGGGTTTTCTTCTCGTTTTCTTTTGTTTCTTGCCATTTTCGTCTTGCTTTGTTGCTTTTTGTGTCTTGAGGCGAAGTCAGCAGGAGGTCGCCATTTCAAAGGCAAAGGCGGTCCTCGGGCGATGTGCATGCCGAAGGCAGCACATGGGGGGGTACGGGGCCTAGGGACTCAGAAACCTTAGGGTTTTTGAGTCGGTTTAGCTCTTGGGCTTTTTGGGCCTTAGGGTTTCGATATTGTAATTGGGCTGATTAGTATTTATTGGACTTTTATTAGATTTTATTTTTTCTTGTTTCTTTTGTTGTTGTTGTTTTTTTTAATTCTATTTGTGATTGTAGCGGTCCCGGGCTAAATTGGGCCTCTACAATCTTAAAAGAATCAAAATTACAGATTTGTGTTTCGTAAATAGATAAAATAGTCTTGGAAAAGCTTATTTTTGTTTAAGGTATTCTCTAATTCGATTCAATTTTAAATTTACTCATGATTCAATATGACAAGTCAAGTAAGGGCTTTAATCTCTCCAAAATGCCTTGATTTTTACGAAATAAAAATTACTATTTAGCCGCTCATTAATGATGAATAAAAGTTTGAACTTTGATTTCTAAAATAAAAAAATTATTTAACTTAAAAAATATAAGATAAAATTATACTTTTAATCTTCAAAATTTATAATTTAATTCTAAATATCACCGTTGGATATTGTTATATCAATTAACAAAGGGTTAATATATATTTTGACCCTTTAGACTTAGTAACTAAGTCCACATTAATATTTGTACTTTTTTTTCTCATTTTATTACCTAAACTTATAATTAAATTCATTTTTATCCTTAAATTCGAATTCAACTAAAATTTAATAACATGACACTCCAAGGTAGACCACATTATCACCTAAATGATGTGTTATGTCATCATTATTAAGTTCAAGCATCAAAATAAACCAAAAACTATATAGGTACCAATTAGGACCTAATTGCAAAGGGGCTCAAAATTATATTAAATCCAAATAAAAAGTCACATTTCCAACGTTTGACGAGTGGTCCATGCATTTTACGTGGGGGATCTAGCAATGGTGAATGGTCCAACTTTTTGCAATGAGTAGACGTAAGACCCACGTTTTTATTGACGACCTGGAAACATCAATGTGGTTTTCCATATATGGTGTGTAGCGAATGGAGGGTCGATTTAGTAATCCCCACGGTGTGATGGTAGGTACGAGTGATGTGTAGAGGATGGATATTTAGGTGGGGCTGGGATTGCATCATTGCCTATATTTGTTGTGTATGATCTAATATGCCTAAGTCGTTTGGGAGTTTGTGTTGGTTGTTACACACTGAGTCTGTTTGACTCACCCCTCGTGGGCTAACATTTTGCAAGTGACACTCAGTAAATGGACCGGGTCGGCAGGAACTTAGTGGTGGCCATGCTCAGCTCAGCATTTATTTAATTTTGAATTTTTATATTTAAGATTTGGATTTATTTCGGGATATGCTTTGATGTAATAAGGCCATTACTATTAACTATTTTATGCATGCAATTTATTTGATTTTATCATGATACGATTATTATTAAATCAAGGTTTAACAACTTTTCTTGAAAATAAATTTTATATGTTTGACACCTAAACACAAATGATTTTCAATTTAATAGATATCAAACTTCAAGAATAACACCATTTTCAATTTGAACTCAACACAAACAAATCTTTCTTCAACACCACCCAAATTTTCCAAAGTAACAAACAAGTTTTTGAAATGTTTTTTTCTCAAGGAACATACCAGATCCGGTCGAGGCTCATGGGCCGGGTTTGGGGTGTCTTAGTTTGGTATCAGAGCCCGATTCAAAACTCGAGCTTGAGGGCTTTTGGGCCCAAAATGTTTTTCTATTTTGAAATTGAGCTTTACAAAAGAATGAGTAGGTTTTCTGGCATGGCACCTGAGTCTCCGGCCCGAAGTCCACCAGGTAAGTACCCCTAACCCTTTTGTGAGTGGGAATTATAGGGACGTAGATTAGTAGATTAGGAATTATTGAACCCTAGGATTAGTCTACTCCAACACCGAATTACATAAAATTTAAAGTCTAACCAAACAAACCTGTGAGTGAGCCACCGAGTTAAAGGTGTGGCAACCGTTGTGCGCATGTCTAGTATTGGATTTAGGGGGAGCTTGGTATTTAAGCAGTCCTAGTGACTCACCTCCTCTCCGCTCAAATCCTACCTGGTGCGTAGTGACGGTTCACCCTAACCAAGAGGACTCAATCACAGGCTAAATTCAATAATTAAAACCCAAAATGGACTAGTCACCTTGTTTTGTAAAATTCTAAAGTCAAACCGTGATTATAAAATTCCAAAGTACCCTTGATTTAAAAATGACCAAAATACCCTTGATTTGCAGATTGACCAAATTATCCCTAACCTGTACAAATTACCAAAATACCCTTAGTATGGGAAGTTGCCGAAATACCTTCGAATTAAAAAATTTCCAAAATACCCTTATTTCGTTAAATCACCTAGAACCATATTTTGTAAAAAAAAAATTATCGAAATGCCCCGGGTTTGAAAAATTATGAAAATACCCTCAATTTATGAAATTTCCATATTACCCTTGAATCTTCTTACCAAGTATTCCTATTTTGCAAAAAAACCAAAAATCTCTATTTTGCAAAATTTTCAAATACCCTAATTTAAAAAATTACCAAAATATCCCTATAGGATAAAATTACAGAAATACCTCTAGGTAGTGGAAAACAACAACAATGACAACTACAACACTTTTCTGTAATGAACGCAAGTTCATGAATGTGATGATTGAATGAATGAATTTGAGACTCTGTGTGTGTATGAATTCGAAAGAACTACTCTTTAGAACTATTGAACATAAGACTGTTCGCGATAAATTAGTGGAACAAAAACTAATTCATAAAATTCTTTAATCAGATAAATGCGATTCAGAAGCATGAGTTCTAGGGGACGTGGTCGTAATGTGCGCGGCCGTGGTAGAGGCCGAATGACCGTGTCGGAACCCGTTAGGTCTGGTCAAGGGTTCGAGAATGAAATGCCACCACCGCCAGTCGCAGGTGTGGAATATCAAGATCAGACGGAGGATGATGCGATATCACAGCGGCGATCATGCGAGTTAGGAAAGGGTGGTGGGCGAGTAGAGGCATGAGAGCTCGGAGTCTGTATCTGAGTGACTCCGAGCTAATGGAGCTGAGTTTTTCTGTGGTATATCTTGTGTGGCGCCCAATACGGTTGAGTATTAGTTAGAGGGACGGAGCGAATTATGGATGATTTGGACCTGTCCGCCGAGGAGAAACTGAAAGGGGTAGTATCGCTCCTCTGCGATGAGTCATATCAATGGTGGCTCACGGTTCGAGATGGTGCTGCCGCAGATGATCTCACTTGGGAGTACTTTAAGGCAGCATATCAGAAGAAGTACATTGGGACTAGTTACATTGATACGCAGAGGAAGGCGTTTCTGAGGCTGCTTTAGGGGAATAAGTCCGTAGCGGAGTATGAGGCAGAATTCCTAAGGTTGAGTCGATACACTTGAGGTATAGTAGCTACGGAGCACGAACGATGTGTCCGATTTGAGGACGGACTAAGGGATGACCTGAGATTGTTGATTGCCCCACAGCAGGAGCGGGAGTTTGCTGTGTTGGTGGAAAAGGCAAAGGTTGTTGAAGGAGTTAAGGAGTCTGTGAGACAGAACACGGACTGGAATAAACAAAAGAGAGGTTTCGGATCATCAGGGTCATCTGGGAATGTTTAGAAGAGACCTAGAACAGATGGGTCGCGAGGTCGACAAGTCGCTCACGGAGGACAAGACCACACTTGTGCTCGGTGTGGAAAGATGCACTTGGGAGAGTGTTGGAAGAAGACGGAAGATGTTTCAAGTGTGGGTCCAAGGATCACATGATTAGGGGCATCCCATGAAAATGCGAAGGGAGCCACCAAGAAGTCGTGGTCCTAGTCAGTGGAAGAGGTGGACAACAGACCCACTGCAGGTCGTGGGTTGGTGGCAAAGGTAATGGTTCCGAAGAGGACGAAAAACACCAGCGAGAGGTGTTGGTAACACGTAGACGAGACAATAGGGTCTAGTATATGCAGATTCATCGGAGGAGGATGGTGACTTTTGATGTCATAACGGTATGTTCCTTATCTCGGATTACCCTTTATTGCGTTGATAGATATTGGGTCAACTCATTCATATATTGCTAGTAAGGTGTCGGAACTTGCATGCGAACTCTGAAACTGTACCTAGGAGGATGACTGTACTTAGTCCTTTAGGGCAATCAGTAGTGTTAGATAAAATCTTTAGGGCAGTACCTTTGGAAGTTCAGGGGGTGCAATTTCCAGCAGACTTAATGGAGTTTCTGTTTGAAGAGTTTGACCTAATCTTAGGCATGGATTGGTTAGTAAAGTACCATGCAAATGTGGATTGTGCGGCTAAGCACATGTCGTTAAGAACTCCTGACGGAACAGAGGTTGTGGTGATGGGCGAGAGGCGGAATTACCTGTCAAATGTGGTATCTGTCCTTAAGGTAGAGAAGATGGTGAGAAAAGGGTATGTAGCTTTCCTGATGTTGATCAGTGCCTTGGAGGATAAAGAAGTAGCTGTAGGAGGAGTTAGAATAGTAAGGGAATTTGTGGACGTCTTTTCGGAGGAGCTGCCTAGGTTACCCCCGGATAGGGAGGTGGAGTTCAGAATTGACTTATTGTCGTGCATGACTCTGTGTCGCTTGCTCGCATCGAATGGCACCAAAGGAGCTAGTAGAGCTCAAGGCTCAGATCCAAGAGTTACTCGATCGTGGATTTATTTGACCTAGTGTGTCTTCATGGGGAGCACAGGTCCTATTTGTGAAGAAGAAGGACGGGACTATGTGCATGTGCATAGATTACCTAAGAATCGAATAAGTCGACCATCAAGAACAAGTATCCATTGCCAAGAATAGATGACTTGTTCGATCAGCTTAAGGGGGCCGCAGTATTTTCGAAGATAGATCTAAGGTTAGGATATCATCAGCTTAAGTTAAAGGAGGCTGATATCCATAAGACAGCTTTCTGGACAAGGTATGGGCATTATGAGTTCTTGGTAATGCCGTTTGGATTGACAAACACCCCAGCTGCATTCATGGACATGATGAACCGGGTTTTCCAGCCCTATCTGGATCGGTTCGTTGTTGTGTTCATAGACGATATCTTGGTGTATTCTAAGTCTGAGGAAGAATATGATGAGCACCTCCGAGTCGTGTTGCAAGTGTTAAGGGAGAAAAAGCTATATGCCAAGTTCAGCAAGTGCGAATTTTGGTGAAGAAAGTTACGTTTTTAGGGTATGTGGTGTCTGCGTGAAGGGATAAGGGTGGATCCTCGGAAGATTGAGTAAAGATTGGATTGGAAACCACCTAAGTCGTGGCGGAAGTTCATAGTTTCTTGGGATTGATGAGCTATTATAGAAGATTTGTAGAAGGGTTTTCATCAATAGCTGCACCTTTGACGAAGTTACTAAGGAAGGAGGTACCTTTCGTGTGGACAGATAAGCAAAAGGAGAGCTTTGAGAAGCTTAAGAGGGTTTTGACTGAAGCTCCAATTTTAATTTAGCCTGAGGCAGGAAA
This sequence comes from Gossypium rotundifolium, assembly GCA_025506655.1. NCBI lineage: Eukaryota > Viridiplantae > Streptophyta > Magnoliopsida > Malvales > Malvaceae > Gossypium > Gossypium rotundifolium. The sequence goes on along the minus strand of CP106733.1, from coordinate 32,393,644 downwards.
AGATTTCATGGTGTATTGTGATGCTTCCCATACAGGATTGGGATGTGTCCTTATGCAAGACGGAAAAGTAGTCGCATATGTGTCTCGACAATTGAGGCCACATGAGGTAAATTATCCGATGCACGATCTAGAGTTGGCGGCGGTTGTATTCACTCTTAAAGTGTGGAGGCACTATCTATATGGAGAAAGGTCGGTGATCTATACGGACTACAAGAGCCTTAAGTATCTGCTAACTCAGAAAGAGCTGAACCTGAGACAGCGAAGGTGGGTGGAGTTATTGAAAGACTACGATTATTCTATGAGTATCACCGGCAAAGGCGAACGAGTGGCGTATGCCCTAAGTCGAAAAAGTAGTGTTGAGTGAGGCGATGTTTGCACATCTTAGCTTGTATGACGATGAAAGTTTCTTGGCAGAGTTGCGAGTCAAGCCGTCATGGTGAATGAGGTGAAAGAAGGACAGTTGGCAGATGAGGATTTAAGTACTAAGCTGCTACAAGTACAAAATGGGGAATTGGAAAATTTTGGTGTAAACAGTGACGAAGTGCTGTGTTTTCAAGGCAAGGTCTATATGCCTAAGAATGAGGAGTTAAGGCAGAAGATTCTTCGAGAATCGCATAGTAGCCCTTATGCTATGCATCCTAGACGAAGTAAGTTGTACAAGGATTTACGGGAACAGTTTTGGTGGCCTGGTCTTAAGCGAGAAGTTACAGAGTTTGTAGGGAAGTGCCTAACATGCCTGCAAGTCAAGGCTAAACACCAAGTACCGTCAGGATTGCTTCAGCCGATAAAGATTCCGCAATGGAAGTGGGAGAGAATTACCATGGACTTCGTTAGTGGGCTTCCCCTTACGCCTACTAAGAAGGACTCGGTATGGGTGATAGTAGACCGGTTGACGAAATCTGTACATTTTATACCGGTGCGGGTGGACTATTCTCTGCAAAAATTGGTAAAGTTGTATATAGCAGAGATCGTGAGGCTGCACGGAGTGCCGGTGTCGATTATCTCGGATAGGGATCCGAGGTTTACGTCTCTATTTTGGAAGGAGTTACATCAAGCTTTGGGCACCAGGTTGGATTTCAGTATGGCATTCCATCCGCAGTCGGACGGTCAATCTGAGCGGGTAATACAAGTGTTGGAGGATATGCTGAGAGGTTGCGTGATAGACTTCAGAGGGAGTTGGGAGGAGTTCTTGCCTTTAACGGAATTTATGCACAACAATGACTATCGTGCAAGTATTCGATGGCACCGCATTTAAGTGTCAGATGGATGGAAGTGTCGCACTCTACATGTTGGACGGAATTGGGAGAACGTTAGATTTTGGGTCCGAAAATCGTGGCAGAATCGGAAGAAAAGGTTAAAGTAATTTAGACACGGTTGAAGGAGGCATCTGACAGGTAAAAGTCATACGCAGATCTTAAGCGAAAGGAGATTGAGTTTGCTGTGGGAGATTACGTGTTTCTCAAAGTTTTGCCTTGGAAAAAGGTAATGAGATTTGTCGCAAAGGGAAGTTAAGTCCCAGGTTTATAGGACCTTATCGGGTATTGAAGCGAGTTGGACCAGTGGAATACCAGTTGGAGTTGCCTCCAGAGTTGAGGCAGATGCATGATGTATTCCATGTTTCTATGCTACGTCATTACCGATCGGATCCATCTCATATAGTGCCAGTTGAGGAGGTGGAGCTGAGACCAGATTTGTCCTACGAGGAGGAGCCGATTCAGATTTTGGAATGGGATGTGAAGGTACTACGGAGGAAATCCGTTCCTCTAGTCAAAGTGTTGTGGCGTAATCATGGATCGGAAGAAGCTTCATGGGAGCCGGAAGAAGCAATGCGACAGCAATACCCTCACTTATTTTAGCCAGGTAATTTCGAGGTTGAAATTATTTTAAGGGGGTAGAACTGTAATATCCGGGATTTAGGGGTTGTGCATTTTTGCTTAAATATATGTGGAAGCATGCCTGTGTGTATTTTGAATGTGTCTTGTGGATTTTGAGAACTTTAGAGTGTAGGTAAGTGCCTTAAAAAATATAGGATTTTAAGTCTTAAAGGGGGAGCTAGGCAAATAAGGCCTTAAGAGAATTTGTAGGGGAAATTGGACATAAAAGTGGGCTTGTTAAAGTGCCAAGGAGGCGCCACTTAGGGCCTTGGTAAGTGACGCCTCAAGCAGTGGAGAAGGGCTCAGGTTCGAGCAGCAAGGGAAGCAAAAGGGGAGTTTTATTTTGCAGCAAGGAGAAACAGAGGTGGACGGCAATGGGACACTAAGGGGATGAGCTTTAGATGTGGTCAATTTCTTTTTAAAATTCGGCTAAGGTAGGAAGATAAATGTTGATTTATTTCAATTATTTTGAATGAGTGATAAAGAGGCGTTTTAGGAGAAAAATAAGGGATTAGATAGGGGGAAAGAGAGTTGGCCGAATGGAGGGGTCTAGGTGTGGTATTTTCAGCAAAAGGGAGGAGTATGGCCATTTGCTTTCTTTTCTTTTCAATTGTGCCTCTGCAGAAATTCGTTCTCTGTTGAAAACCGAAAGTGAATCTTCTCTTCTCCTTTTGGTTTGTCAAAGCTGAAAACACAAGTAAGCCTAGCCGATTTCTTCATCTTTTTCTTCTTCAAGATGATCACTCTTCTATAGAGCCGATTTGATCATAGCACTAAAAGCCGAAATATCCCTTGTGCTAGCCGAATCTTCATTTATCACCATTGCTGAATTGCTCAACCTTTCTCTTCTTCTTTTCACAATTTTCCAAAAGCCAAAAGTAAGTTCTTCCTAGACCATAGCCTATTGTTCATTAAACTCCAAAAGCCGAAACCAAATGATCAACATCTAGCCTACATAGCCGAATATCTCGTGGGTTCAAGCAAGGTGCGCTTGATTTTGTAGTAAGGGTAAGGATCAACTGTTGTTTTTCTTCTTTCTTTTCTTCCGGTTAGCCAAATTAGGACTCTAATCTCTTTTACTGAACTTTGGCTGAAACTATGAAGGAGGTTTCGGGATTTGGTTATTGTCGACTACAAGGAGGAGATCATTCGGGATTTCAAGGTCTAAGGTAAGCAAGTGAGGTTTTAGGCCGAAGGCCATTTATTGTGTTTAAATGTTAGAATTGGATCTAACATGTACTATATAGGATTTCGACATCTCCATAGCCAAGTGACGATTTTCGGAATTTAGATCCACAAGGTAAGGGAGTGTTAATATTCGGCCAAGGCCATATTAAGTGTTAGTGTCTAATCGATTCGACATTGATTGTTAGGGAGGAGTACAACTGCTCGGTAGACTTTCGGATTCAAATGAACACATTAGTAAACCGTGTGTAGCCCTACATTGATTCCTAATAAGATTTATGGTATTAATTTAAAACATGTGTTAATGAAAATATGAAAGATGTGGCTTAAGGTACCATTCAATGGTGCAAAGGTATCCAGTGCACGTTATCCTAGAAAGCTCATTAATAGTGTTATGAACATTGACTATGACACATATGTGAATTTGTTATGAATATGAAATAAGGTATATTGCATGATTTCGCATGGTTTGTATGACGATGGGGCATGTGGGTGATATTGAAAAGGGAAGTGATCCGGTGGTTTTACCACAATATCCGTGACTCATGTCACATAATCAATGTGGTGATTAATGTCATGTATTACTATCTGGTGACTTTGTCACATTATCTGGTAGCTATGCCACAATTATAAGGGCAATGTTCAGTTGACTGCAGCGACTGCCTTCGATGGTGTGTAGCGGATGGAGGGTCGATTTAGTAATCCCCACGGTGTGATGGCAGGTACGGGTGATGTGTAGAGGATGGATATTTAGGTGGGGTTGGGATTGCATCATTGCTTATATTTGTTGTGTATGATCCGATATGCCTAAGTCGTTTGGGAGTTTGTGTTGGTTGTTACACATCGAGTGCATTTGACTCACCCTCGTGGGCTAACATTTTGCAGGTGACACTCAGTAAATGAACCGGGTCGGCAGGAACCTAGTGGTGGCCATGCTCAGCTCAGCATTTATTTAATTTTGAATTTTTATATTTAAGATTTGGATTTATTTCGGGATATGCTTTGATGTAATAAGTCCATTACTATTAACTGTTTTATGCATGCAATTTATTTGATTTTATCATGATACGATTATTATTAAATCAAGGTTTAACAACTTTTCTTGAAAATAAATTTTATATGTTTGACACCTAAACACAAATGATTTTCAATTTAATAGATATCAGACTTCAAGAATAACACCGTTTTCAATTTGAACTCAGCACAAACAAATCTTTCTTCAACACCACCCAAATTTTCCAAAGTAACAAACAAGTTTTTTAAATGTTTTTTTCTCAAGGAACATACCAGATCCGGTCGAGGCTCGTGGGCCGGGTTTGGGGTGTTTCAAATATAATCAATGTATTTCATGCCATTTTCCTTTTTATTCATTTTAGTCCTCTATCCCAATAATCCATACAAACTCAACCAAAACATGTCATACTATTAACATATATTCACCTCAATGATTCATCAATCAATAAACATGTATATGCAAGCAAATACTTCTATCATGAATCACAAAAATACAAACCGTGATCTCGCGTTGCTCGTCAACAACTCTTACTTTTCCTTTCCCTTTTGAAGGTTTCACATCGACGTTAGCTATGAATAGTAAAAAAATACCACACGATCAATTACCAGCCAATTCATAACTGAATATCAATTTATGCATATTTTTTAATTTATTCAATTTAGCCTTTAAAACCGAGACAAGCATAACTTTCAATTTAAAGCTTCGGATCAAAATCCGATTTCACATATATTCATTAGGGACCCTCTACTTCTTATTCCTATCTAAATTTCATAAAAAAATTATTTCATTCAATTTGATCCCTAATGTATGAAATTAACAATTAAACTTTACAATTTAGTCATTTTCTTCATCCAAGCTTAATTTCTAACAATTTCACACCCAATTCATTCAATCTCAACAATGGAAACTTACCAAAATTTTACCAATTGATCAAATTTATACATGGGTTAGCTTAATCAAGCTCCCATGATAAAAAAAAAATCTATAAAAATGAAAGGAAAATGGCTCCAGGACTTACATGGATGGATTTAATGCCGAATGCACAAGGGTTTTTAAGCTTTTATTTCTTTCATTTATGGAGGACGGTGGAGATTTTGGGAAGATGATGACCTTTTTTCATCTTTTTCCATTAAAGTTTGTTTATATTTTGATTTAATTGTTAATTAAACTTAATTAGTTAAGCTACTCATGATTAATTAAACATATATACTTAATTAATTAAACTAATGACTTACAAAATCATCATCTATAACACCCCTAACACATATTTGTCACAAGAATAGGGTTTCAGAGCATTATCGATCAAACAGACACAATTTCAAAACATTTCATATCATCAAAGTATTATTCAAGTCTAATTTGTAAACATGCCAAATTCAATCTATTTTGCCTATTTCATGTTCATTTGAACATTAACTTAAACATGCCATAATATGACCTCAAACATAAACACATAATTATATGTATATAACCAACCAATATTAACTTATAATCTTATTTACAATCAATCCACAAAATGATTAGTAGTTAGACACCCTAGGTACATTGTAACACCCCAAACCCGGCCCAGAAGTTAGGCTCGAATCTAGCGTGTCACATTGGAGTGTTTTTTGAAAACCATGTTTTCATTAAAAACCCTCCTTAATATTTAAAACTTCATGCCATTCAAAACTTGTACAAAACCTCAGTTTGTGTTCGTTCAATTTCAAAACGTGGTTCATTGAAAAGTTAATCACTGTTAAAAACGTTATTAACTTCGTTAAAAATCTCTTTTAGTTGCGGAAGCTAATTTAAGATAAAGAAGTTTAAAACGTATGTTTTTGAAAATAGTAATTGGGTTGAAAACTCGTCTACGTCTAACAGATATAAAACGTAACAAAATCCCAAATTCAGAATTAAATCCAGAGAGGCCCTATTATAGAAATTAAAACCCAAAACAAAATTTAAAACATATATAAAGTCCAAAGCATAACAGCCGCAGTCGTGTGGTCACCTCCGAGTCCCTCGCAACACCGATCCTCCTAACGATGGGGATTACTTACATAGTTAAAAACGGGGTGAGTTTACGAAAACTCATTGTGTATCCCCTTACTAGAGTAACAGTCAGTATACAGAAATAGTCTGGGCCAAAGCCCTTTAACAATAATAGTACAGTCCAGTTCAGAGTATATGTGGGCCAAAGCCCAAAACAATATCATTTGGGTCACAACCCATAAAAGAATCAATTGGGCTTAGCCTATTACAGTAACGGTGGCAACTGGACCTTAGCCCCCATTAGCCTCGGTTGGGCCTGAGCCCATATCAAAAGTCACATATCACATATATCTGGGCCTAAGCCCATCTCAATATCAGAATTAGTATATGCAATGCATAAATGCTCATACTAACCCTGCACTCCATCTTCTGTCCAACTCTACACTCCTGTGGGGATTAAATCGACCCACCCATCCCTACATTCCTTATGTAGCACCGGTTGCGACACTAACTCAATAGAATGACTTGTGTCGTAGACAGAACGACTAAAGGTCATAAATATCACAGCAACGCTGGCAGTTAACAGGATGGCTAAAAGCCATAAATAGAATGGTTATAAACCATAATCAGGATGGCACAGAGCCATAATCAGGATGGCACAAAGCTATCAGTAACTGTAATAAGTTTGGCACATAGCCATCAGCGACGGTAATATAATCAGCACACAGCCACGAGTAATTTTGATTAACACAGAGTCATCACTATATATGTTAGGCACATAGCCACGGGTAAATACGATTGGCACAAAGCTATAATCAAGAAGGCACAGAGCCATATTTAGGTTGGCATAGAGCCATAATTAGATTACGCGGCTTTAAGCCATCCATCGGTCCACAGTCGTCTCATGCAACCCGTGTAACCTTAACAGATCAATACTAGATCCACTATCGCCTCATGCGACCCGTGCGACCCTATCTGAACTTCCTTCGTATCAATTTCCCAACCCATGCAATATGTCATGTATGCCATGCTCAATCATTACACGTGTATGCAAAATGGCCATGCTCAGTAACAGTCATTTTAACATATATTAAAAGCATATCAGTCACACGACCACAACCAAGTCAGTTAAAACACAGTCATACGATCACAGTTAAATCAGTCATTTACCCACAAGGGCAAAATAATCATTTTACCTTATAAGGGTATTTCGATAATCCTACCCTACAGGGGTATTTCGGTAATTCTACCTTACAGGGGTGTTTAGGTAATTTTACAAACTGGGAGTATTTTGGTAATTTCATAAATCGAGGGTATTTCGATAATTTTATAAATCAGGGGTATTTCGTAATTTTATAAACTGAGGGTATTTTGATAACTTCATAAATCGAGGGTATTTCGGTAATTTTACAAATCGAGGGTATTTCGATAAATTTTCAAATTGAGTTTTGCAAACTGGGGGTATTTCGTTAACTTCACAAATCGAGGGTATTTCGATAATTTACAAATCGGGGGTATTTCGATAATTTCACAAATTGAGGATATTTCAATAATTTTACAAATTGAGGGTATTTCGATAATTTCACAAATTGAGGATATTTCGATAATTTTGTAAATCAAAGGTATTTCGGTAATTTTGCAAACTTGGGGTATTTCGGTAGTTTTACAAATTGGGGTATTTTAAAAATTTTACAAATCGAGGTTATTTCGATAATTTTGCAAATCGGGAGTATTTCAGTAATTTTGCAAACCGAGGCTTAACGACCTAACAGAAGGTCCACCGTCGTCTCGAGCGACTTAAGTAACCTAAACAGTCACAACGGTGTAAATGGGCCTAAGGCCCATTACTAGGCCCAAGTGGGCCCACACGCTCGTGTGGCCCAATTAGCCCAAAAATAGCCTCGGCATATCTAACAAAGACTGATTCAAACCAATGTAAACTATATGACATGCATTTTATCCGTGTGGGGCCCACTACCCCAGTGGGCCCACATGGCCCATTGCCTAAAAATGACCCTAGCCATGTGGGCTACACGGTTCGGTCTAACATTTAGCACAATATGCAAATTTAATCCGTGTGGGGCCCATAGACCTATTGGGCCCACACGACCCATTTTGGCCCCAACGCTGCCCAAAACGACCTAAGCCCATGAGAACGCTCATGGTGGCCTCAAGCATCTTACGACTATATTCGTGGGCTCGGTCCAGCACACGTGCGATCGCACACTCGTGTGGCATCATTCGCCGGTACTTCAACTTTTCGGTATTTTGTCGATCTACGACTAGAAGGAGTGTGGTTACACACACTCTATCGGCTTTCTTGCCGACTATCGCATACAGGGTACTGTTACACACCTTTGTTGCGAAGAAAGCGAATAATCCTTGAGCACCAAGACCTACATCGATTCCCAACACATGGTTAATCACATGTTGATAGGGATACAACCAACCTTAATAGTCACATAAACATACCACCTTCTTAATACTTAGCCCCAAAACATTCACCACCCTTACCTTGATTGAGTGAGTGCCTCCAGTCCTCTAACATCGCTAACTATGATAACTCACATGCCTTGCCGCCAAACTACACTATGATAGATCTCTGTTAGGTAGTACTGATCATAGATGCAGCCTACAACCCAAATTTTACTTTGCAAACCCACAGGGCCTAATCGGTCTATACCCAAAGAGTAAGATAACAAATTACCTCCATCGGACGATGAGAGAAAAACCTCGATGGCCTTAGCACTCTAGAGCTTCTTCGCTCTTCAGATTTGACTAGCCCCCAACGAGCATCATATCGTGCAAGAGAATCAAGAGCGTAATTAGAGTCCAAAAGAACAGAAGCATTTGGCTTCCAAAGAAATACTAAAAAAGATCAAATTTGAATGTAAAGAAGAAAGTATAAACACCTACCCTTCAGTCAGGAACACTTGCAGAATCGATTAACAATACCAACAGTGGAGCATAGAACTATTCGGCCAACGATAGGGAGAGAAGAAGGTTGAGTACCTTCGGTCTACCAAGCAGAAGAAAGAAAAGAGGGAAGAAAGAATAGAGAATGAGCAATCGGCTAGGCTAGAAACCCAAAAGAAAGAATGACACTACAGGAAAGATGAAAAGATAAGTATTCAGCCAATCGAGGTGTAAAGGCAGAAAAGGTAAAAGAAGAAGAACATTCGGCAATACCCACCAATTTTTCCCAAATAGTCAACTTGACAACCCCAGTAACAAAACGCAAACAGAAAGTGAACTAATACGACTTTAGAGCTCAAAACAACTGGGCACAGAAAGGAGATTTTTTCCCAACTCAAAAATGGACCAAAAACTAAACCAAATGGGAGAAAAGCCCTCTTGGCCGAATTTCCCTAAGAATAATCACCCAAATTCGGCACAACTTCACTCCATAGCAAACTCCCCTTTTTCCTCCCCTTTATCCCTCTCCTAAAATCTCTCCACCTTATTCTACTCAACCACCTATTCAAACTCCTTTCAAACTCCTCCAAGTCCATATCCCATAAATCTCTCCCCCAAGACCAGTTCCACAACCACTTGAGCAGAATTCAATTCCAACACAACCACTGGGCGGCGTAGTTGCAAAATAAATAATCCATAGCTTACTCCAAGTCTCGAACCTTTGACCTCCTTGCCACACTTGTGATGCCACAACCACTGCACCAATAGGTTTTTTTTTTGTCATGCTTTCCCCCAACAATATTCTTAAAGCCTACTTACTTACATCAGGGTTTTATTCACCTAAAACCAAAATTTTTACTAAAGCCCAGGTTTGAACCCAAGACTTCTCTAATACTTCTCAGGACCCTTAACCACTAAAGCAGACATACTTTTGTGTTATTCACTTGCACAGCTAAATTCTAATCCCTCCGATATGCAAAGCCCATTACTTCTAGGCCCAAAAGTCAGGGCGTTACATACATGCTAACACAAAAGGAAAAATATCACCACATTTGAGTTTGGGACCGTTGTTGGATGCTAAATCGGCAATCAAAATTAAATACTTAACCTGTGCATGGAAAATGAAACCGTACGCTGAGTAAAACTCAGTGGTATTTCTATAATCCAAATATTTAAAGATAAGAAATTACAGATACACAATTGAAATATAAACACATATTAATATTTAAATATTACAACAACCATATCATATCTCATTTGTTTCACAAATATCTCAATTCTCATACTTACTATATAAATAGCTTTTCACAATTTATTTCACATTTCACTCCTACCATGTTATTCCAATATCAATCATAAAACTATATTATTCATTTTTCCCTATTAACACAATTCAGACTCGGATGGATACACGAATCCAACCAAAACACACCAGTTTGGCACCCAGTGCCTCATCGGATAATTCGAAGTAATAGATTGACACCCAGTGTCTCATCGGCTAAACTAAAGTAAATTGGCACCCAGTACCTCATCAAATTAATCCGAAGTAGTAAATTGACACCTAGTGTCTCATCGACTCGAAGTCAAAGAAATCCCTGAGCTCTTCCAATCCTATGCCATGCCATCTATATCCGACTCAGCCCGATACAGTTAATAGGGTTTTAGTTCACTTTTCAATTACAACCAATATTCAATTCAATTCAAATAATCAATATATTTTCAATATATATATACCAATTCAATCAATATAAATTCAATAAATTCATCACATACTAAATCAATCCAATTCAATTAGAAAAAACACAATAATTCTCACCTCAACACTTACCATATTCATTAAATTGAATTATAACAATTAACAACTAAATTCGGATTATAGAAATACAAACCAAAAATTTCAAGCTATTCCTTGTTGATTTTATCTTTTTCCTTTTTAGTCGAGGATTCCGGTACGACGTTAGCTACGAAACTAAAACAATTAAAATTCATCAATACAACGAAATTAAATTTTATATTGAATAATTCAATTTTTACTCAATGTTTGCCTAAATTCCAATTTAGTCCCAAAACCGAGACTAACTTTTATTCTTTACATTTAATTCTTTATTTTCATGCAAATTCCACTTTAGACTAAATTTAACTCCTTATTCACTTAAATTACTAAATTTCAAATTTTCACAATTTGGTCCCTATTACTCAAAATTTACAATTTATTCTACAATTTAATCTTTTCATTTCTAACTTAAAAATTTATCAATTTAATCCCTAATACTAAAATCATTCAACATAGAAAACACTTAAAAACTCAATAATTTCTAAAAATTTGGCATGGGCCGGTAGTATTTAACACCGGGATTCCAAAAACATAAAAATTACAAGAAAAAGGGACTAAATTGACTAACCAATTGAACTTGAAAATTTGAAATCCCTAGCTTTGGCCTTTCTTCTTTTCTTTCCTTTTTCTTTCTTTTTCCTTTATGTATCGTTTCTATCTTGTTTCTTTTACTATTTCTTTTCTTTTATTTAATTGTTTTATATTATATAATATATTATTATTATATATATACTTAAATTTTAAGTAAATATATTTTATTATAATATATATTAAATTTTACATGTCGCCTCATTTAAGAAAAATGGCATAATTTTCTCTTTAGTCCCTTTAATTTTTTTAATCTATAATTCAACTTTCACCCTATATGCAATTTAGTCTTTTTACCTAATTACTCTTAATTCAAGCAAATTCTCTTAACCAAAACCTAATTAACCACACAACTAACTTCGTAAATATTTCTATTAAATATTTACGAGTCTGTTTTATGAAAATGGAGTCTTGAAAAAATATTTTTCGACATCCGTGACTATCGGGTCGTTACATCGCTTTCCCTTTATAAATTTCGTCCCCGAAATTTACCTGAAAAGAGGTGGGGGTACTGAGATCTCATAGTTTTTTTCGGTTCCCAAGTCACTTCTTCAAAACTATGACTACTCCACAACACTTTCACTAACGGAACTCGCTTATTACACAACTCTTTCACCTCACGTGCCAAAATCTCAACCGGTTCGTTTTTATACGGCAAATCAGGTTTTATTTCAATATCCTCTGTCGAAATAACTGATAAACCGTAAAAGTAACATATTTTAACCCCATATTTAGTATGCTTTTGGATGATTTAGACCTTGATTTATGTAAAAAGGTGTTTTTAATCCTTTCTTTTCATGTTTATACTCAGGAGAGCACCCGAGGACGAAAAGAATGAGAAACGAGCTTAAAACGGGCCAATTTGGGCCAAAGAGGAAATCGACACGGCCTGGACTTCAAGCCACACGGCCGTGCCTCGTCAAATTACTTCACACGGCCATGCCATGATTTACACGGCCGTACCCCAATCGACAGAATCGAGACAAGGCCTGAAGATGATTTACGCGGGCTTGTACTATGGCCGTGCCTCTGCCGCGGGAAAGAGCAATTTCACTCAGATTTGGATGCTTGGAGGCAAAGAAACACATTCCTAAGTCTAATTAAACATCCTAGGAGGAATTCTACTTGAATTAGGATACTTAGGAGCCAAGTAAAGCATCTCAAAGCCTATATAAACACCCAAGGTAGCAACTAAAAGAGGGAGTTCGGTAGAAGCCAAAACAAAAGAGAGTTTTAGGCAGAGTTTTCTGCCAGAGCTTTTATTCAGGGAATTACTCGAAGATAGCTAGTTGATCCATCTCAAGAAGCCAGAGTTTTACTCAAGACAGAGGATCTCCTCTTTAATTCCTTTAGAGGGTTTTAGGGATTTCTTATGTTTTGTTTTATCTTTTCTCTGGAGATGTTTTCCTATTTTGTTATGAACTAAACCCTTCAGATACCTGAAGGGGATGAAACCTATGATGGATTTTGTTATTTGATTTCTAAATTATATGATAAGTACTTAGTTTGTTCTTAATTATGTTGCTTAATTTAATCTGATGTGCTTAGGTGGAGGAAGAATAGACCCGCCAAGAGTAGATCTAGCATAATTAAATGGAGTTGATCGCATGCCTAGAGATAGGGTGATTTAGATTTTGCCGATTAGGGTGAAACCTAATATGGGAGTCCATTGATCGATTTACTGCTTCCTTAGGGGGTTATTATAAGAGAACGAGAGTTCCACTAATTAACCTAACGTTAGACGTTAATCGCCTTGAGAGAGGGTTTAATATAGATTAGGGAGTCTCACGGATCAAGCTAAGTAAAAAAGTCATATGAATTAAAAGTTAGATAACAAGAGAAGTCATAGGTGGATTCTTCCTTAGGGTATCGTCGAAATCAATTGAGTTTTTCCATAGTCTTCTCCCAAAGTTTCATTCTTTTGTCTTTGCATCTAGTTTAGTTTTTCATTAGTTTTAGATTAATAAACCAATCACTCCATATTTTAGGCTAAATAATAGAAAGAAAGTGAATAGTAGTACTTTTAGGTTCCTTTAGGTTCGATAAAATAATCTTACCTAAACTATACTATTGTTCGATAGGTGCATTTGCCTCAATCATTATCATAGTTAGTCTACAGGTTCGATCATTCTTTATAAATATTAAAACTTGACTATTTGACACAATCAATAACATGAGATGGGTCTGATCTATATCTTCTAAGCATTGAAATGTGAAAAACATCATGTATTTTCTGTAATTCAATAGGCAAAGCTAAATGATATACAACTGGTCCCACTCTTTCTGTGATCTCATACGGTCCAATAAAACGAGGACTCAATTTTCCTTTTTTGCCAAATCTCAAAATTTTCTTCCAAGGTGAAACTTTAAGAAATACTTTATCACTAACAGAATATTCAATATCTCGATGTTTCAAATCTGCTTATGATTTCTGTCTGTCAAAAGCTGTCTTCAATCTATCTCTAATTTTCTTAACAATGTCTACCATTTCTTGGATCAATTCCGACTCGATCATTTTTCTTTCACTCAATTCCTCTAACAAATAGGTGATCGACATCTACGACTATATAAAGCTTCATACGGAGCCATTTGAAGACTTGATTGAAAGCTATTATTGTATACAAATTTAGCCAAAGGTAAGTAATGCTCCCAACCTGATTCAAAATCAATAACACAAGTACGAAACATGTCTTCCGAAATCTGAATAACACGCTCAGATTGTCTGTCTGTCTGCGAGTGAAAAGTGTGCTAAAATTAAGTCGTGTACCAAGAGATTCATGTAACTGCTTCCAAAATCTTGAAGTGAATCGAGGATCTCGATCATAAATTAATGACATAGGGACACCGTGCAATCTCACTATTTCTTTAATATAAACTTCAGCAAGCTTTTGAAGTGTCCAATCAGTCATGACCGTAATAAAATAAGTTGATTTCGTAAGTGGATCAACAATCACCCAAATAGCATTTTTCTTACTCACCGATAAAGGTAATCCAGTTACAAAATCCATCGTGATACAATACCATTTCCATTCAGGAATAGAAATAGGATAAAGTAATCCGGTAAGAACATGATATTCTTCCTTAACTCGCTGACAAGTTAAACATTTAGCCACCCATATCTCTTTTCATTCTTGGCCACCAATAAGATTCTCGTAGATCATGATACATTTTTGTTCCTCTAGGATGCAAAGCAAAAGGACGGTTATGAGCTTCATAAAGTATCATCTCTTTTAATTCAAAAACATCTGGAACATAGATTCGGTTATGAAATCTCAAACAACCATAATCATCAATGCTAAAATTTTCTAATGTACCATTCTGAACCATTTCTCTTTTCTTCGCCACCTTGTCATCTTTTAACTACATTGACTTGATTCGATCAAAATCACCGGTTTGATTTTTAATTCAGCCAACAAGCTTCCATCATCATTGATATTGAGTTAAACAAACATTACTCGCAATTCAATTACTATTTTTCTACTCAACGCATCAGCTACAACATTAGCTTTACCATAGTGGTAATCAAAATCAAAATCTTTCAGAAGCTCTATCCAACGACATTGTCTCAAATTCAACTCCTTTTTGAGATAGAAGGTATTTGAGACTCTTATGATCAGTATAAATATAACATTTTTCCCTGTATAGATAGTGTCTCCAGATCTTTAAAGCAAAAACCACAGCGGCTAGCTCTAAATCATACGTTGGATAATTACGTTCATGCTTTTTTACCTGATGAGACACATAAGCAATCACTTTCTCATCTTGCATCAAAACACAACCAAGACAGCTCAAGAAAGCATCACTATAAACAACAAAATTCTTTCCCAATTCTGGTAAGGTCAAACCGGTGCTTCAGTCAACATCTGCTTCAATTTCTCAAAAATTTCTTGACACTGATCATCCCAGACGAATTGAACATTCTTATGCAACAACTTTGTCATCGGTAAGGCTATTTTCAAAAATGCATTTACAAATCTTCTATAATAACCAGCTACTCCAAGAAAACTACAAACCTCTGACACAATCATCGGTGCTTTCCACTGAACAGTTGCCTCTATCTTTTTCAAATCAACTCTAATTCCATCTGCTGAGATAACATGACCCAAAAATACAACCTCTGATAACCAGAATTCACACTTACTAAGCTTCCCATATAACTGTTTCTCTCGTAACACTTGCAAAACAATTCTGAGGTGTTGCTCATGATCGGATTTGGATTCGAATAGGCAAAAATATCATCAATAAAAACTATCACAAATTGATCCAAATACGGTTGGAAAATTCAATTCATGAGATACATAAATGCTTCCGGAGCATTCGCCAATCCAAAAGGCATCACTAAAAATTCATAATGACCATACCGTGTTTGAAATGCTGTCTTCGGTAGATCACTTTCTTTCACTTTCAATTGATAATAACCCGATCTTAAATCAATCTTTGAAAAGACAGAATCTCCTTTTAGTTGATCAAATAAGTTATCAATACGGGGTAAAGGGTATCAATTCTTAATCATCAACTTATTCAATTGCTGATAATCTATACAAAGCCACATAGAACCATCTTTCTTTTTAACAAAAAGCACTGGAGCTCTCCAAGGTGATACACTAGGGCATATAAAACCACAGTCCAATAAGTCTTGCAATTGTACTTTTAATTCTTTCAACTTTGTAGGTGACATACAATAAGGGGCATTGACACTAGGGTTGTACCAGGAAACACTTCAATTGCAAACTCAACCTCCTGATCTGGTGGTAATCTAGGTAATTCCTCGTGAAACACATCAGGGAATTTACAAATAGTTCAAATTTTACTGCATTGACTATCAAAAGAATTTGAATTGATGACATAGGCTAGAAAAGCTTCACAACCTTGATGAAAAAGTTCATTAGCTCGAATTGCTGAAATGATATGAGTTGAACCACTTGTTCGAATACCATTCACCTCAATCTTATCTCCGCTTTCACTTTGAACAACAAACTTCTTCTTAAAGCAATCTAGAATCACCCCATGCTCTGTAAGTCAATCCATACCCAAAATCACATCAAAATCACCAAGCGACATTATCAACAAATCAATAGGGAAAGTTATATTCTATATCATTAACAGACATCTCCTACACACCTGATCCACTAACACAGATTATCCGAATGGACTAGAAACCACTATCGATACTCTAGACATTTCAGATTTTAAACTTCTTGACTCAATCAATTTATTATTAACATATGAATGTGAAGATCCCAGATCTGTCAAAGCATAAATAGGTTCTGAATGTAATAAAAATATACCTGTCACCACATCATTAGCATCACCATCCTCATGAGTCCGCACAACATAAGCTCAAGCTGGCGTTCTAGCCTCCAATTGTTGAGCAACGGCATCATTTTCCTTTCTAGCACCACCTCTCGAAAATAAACCACTTCGATTCGGCCTGCGACCTCTAGAAGTAGACATAGATCTCTGAGAAGTAACGGGTGTAACATTTTCATTCTTCGAACAATCTCTAATAGAATTTTCTGTAGATCCACAGTGTAAACAACTTCGAGTTAATTTCCAACATTCTCCACGGTGCTTTTTCCCACAGTGCTCACAATTTGAAATATCAATATCCCTGGATAGACCTCACACACTACCCGTAGATATAGTTAGTTGTCTATCATAGTTTCTATCAGTTCTATCTAATTTAAAATTTGTTCTCAAGCTACCATAGAATTCTTTTGATCTCTTCAGTGGTGGGTTTGAACTAGCAGCTCCAGGGCACTTTCCAACAGTACGAATATTCTCAGTTTTTTTATCAAAACCCAAAACTTGCTCTGCCATTCTTGCTCATTCAACTAAATCTGCAAACTCAATAATTTTATGCGATACCAACTATAGTCGTAATCATTGCGTAGACTACGTAGAAATCACTTGGAACTGTCAATTTTAGTCGGTACAAACTCAGCAGCGTACCTACTAGGTTGCGAAAATTCTTGTTCATAATCAACCACAGGCATTTCACCTTGTTTCAGCATAAAAAACTCTTGTTTTTGTTTTCAATATACAATTCACCTACATATTTCTTTTGAAATTCCTTTTGGAAGAATTCCTAATTTACCTGATCTGCGGATACATGACGCGTCACTGACTACCATCAAGTATATGCTTCTTCTTGCAGTAGAGAAACATCACATATTAAACTTTCACGTGGGTTGCATTCAAGTTGTTGCAAAATAGGTTTAGTAGATTCAATCCAAATTTCAGCAGCAGAAGGATCAATTCCTTTCAGTCCTAAGAATTCAGTCACTCCATATTTACACAATTCTTTAATCAGAGCTTGACAAATAGTAGGTGTAGATGTCGTAGCGGATGTGGTTCCTACCACTTGCTGAAGTGCATCAGCAATAGTTATAAGCAACTGTGAATCATCTCTTTCCCTAATATTACCTCGTTCAACATTAGGTTGTTGAGTACTAACTGGATTAACATTCGGTGTTGCCGATTCGATTTCATCTAACTCATTGGAGACATTATTATCGGTATACATATCTTGATCAACATCATCATTATAATCATCCGACATTTTCAATTATAAAACAAAAACAAATATATGTATCAGCATCCAAATCCTGACTCAATTCGACTCAATTATGGCATGTACCTCTAGACTCAATTCTGAGCTCGATTTAATCTAAGAATTGGATAAACCTACAAAGCTCTGATACCACTAAATTGTAATACTCTTAACCCATATCTGTCGTCAAAATAGGGTTTCAAGTATTATCGATCAAACAGACACAATTTCAAAACATTTCATTTCATCAAAGCATTAGTCAAGTCTAATTTGTGAACATGCCAAATTCAATCTATTTAGCCTATTTCATGTTCATTTAAACATTAACTTAAGCATGCCATAATATGACCTCAAACATGAACACATAATTATATGTATATAACCAACCAATATTAACTTATAATCTTATTTACAATCAATCCACAAAATGATTAATAGTTAGACACCCTAGGTACATGCCGACACAAAAGGAAAAACATCACCACGTTTGAGTTAGGGACTATTGTTGGATGCTGAATTGGCGATCAAAATTAAATACCTAACCTGTGCACGGAAAATAAAAACGTACGTTGAGTAAAACTCAGTGGTATTTTTATAATCCAAATATTTAAAGATAAGAAATTACAAATATAGAATTGAAATATAAATAATTATTAATATTTAAATATTAAAACAACCATATCATATTTCATTTGTTTCACAAATATCTCAATTCTCATACTTGCTATATAAATAGTTTTTCACAATTTATTTCACATTTCATTCCTCATACCTTGTCATTCCAATATCAATCATAAAACTTTATTATTCATTTTTCCCTATTAATACAACTCGGACTTGGACGGATACACAGATCCAACCAAAACACACCAGTTTGGCACTCAGTGCCTCATCGGATAATTTAAAGTAATAGATTAACACCTAGTGTCTCATTGGCTAAACTAAAGTAAATTGACACCCAGTGCCTCATTGAATTAATCCGAAGTAGTAAATTGGCACCCATTGTCTCATTGACTTGTAGTCAAAGAAATCCCTAAACTCTTCCAATTCTATGGCATGCCATCTATATCCAACTCAGCCCGATACAATTAATAGGGTTTCAGTTCACTTTTCAATTACAACCAATATTCAATTCAATTCAAATAATCAATTTATATTCAATATATATATACCAATTCAATCAATATAAATTCAATAAATTCATCACATACTAAATCAATCCATTTCAATTGCAAAACACAATAATTCTCACCTCAACACTTACCATATACATTAAATTGAATTATAACAATTAACAACTAAATTCGGATTATAGAAATACAAACCAAAAATTCCGAGCTATACCTCGTCGACTTTATCTTTTCCCTTTTTTGTAGAGGATTCCAATACGACGTTAGCTACATAATTAAAACAATTAAAATTCATCAATACAACACAATTAAATTTTATATTGAATATTTTAATTTTTACTCAATATTTGCTTAAATTTCAATTTAGTCCCTAAACCGAGACTAACTTTTATTTTTCACATTTAATTATTTATTTTCATGTCAATTACACTTTAGACTTAATTTAACTCCTTATTTTCACTTAAATTCCTAAATTTTGAATTTTACAATTTAATCCTTTTACTCAAAATTTACAATTTATTCTACAATTTAATCTTTATTCATTTCTAACTTAAAATCTATCAATTTAATCCCTAATACTAAAATTATTCAACATAGACAACACTTAAAAACTCAATAATTTCTAAAATTTTGGCATGGGTCGGGTAGTATTTAACACCGTGATTCCAAAAACATAAAAATTACAAGAAAAAAAGGGACTAAATTCACTAACCAATTGAACTTGAAAATCTGAAATCCTTAGCTTTGGCCTTTCTCCTTTTCTTTCCTTTTTCTTTCTTTTTCCTTTTTGTTTCGTTTTTATCTTGTTTCTTTTACTATTTCTTTTTTTAATTGTTTTATATTATATAATATATTATTATAATATATACTTAAATGTTAAGTAAATATATTTTATTATAATATATATTAAATTTTACATAGATTTTACTTTAACCCCTTTAATTTTTCTTTAATCTATAATTTAGCTTTCACCCTATATGCAATTTAGTCCTTCTACCTAATTACTCTTAATTCGAGCAAATTCTCTTAACCAAAACCTAGTTAACCACACAACTAACTTCGTAAATATTTATTATTTACGAGTCTGATTTACGAAAATGGAGTCTCGAAAATACATTTTCGGATACCCGTGAAGATCAAGATCTATTTTCTACAACTAAAAGTAGAATTACCTTCATTCTCTAAGTTCTACGTGATCCATTTGTCAAGAGGGAAATTGAAAAAGCATATCCAATATTTCATAGGGACAATTTCTTTCCAAATTGATTGTGCAAAAGAACAATCCCTAACAGCGTGCAAAGTAGATTCCAAAATAGCACCACATTGTTCACAAAATGGAAACTAAGACATACGTCGTCTAGCACGTTCCTCATTTGTCATTAGCTGGACACAAATAAGCAACCAAAAAAATATCTTAACTCATTGAGGGGTTACAGTTTTCCATATTAGCTTGTCACTTTTAAAAAATCCTGAATCGGCTGCCACAAATAGATGTTTGTTAGACTCCGCGATAGAGAACTTTCTTGCTGATATCCATTTCCAGGAAACAAAATCCAAACCAACATCACTAGAATTTCTCAAAATTCTATGATATCTAAATTTGAAACTATGATATTTGAAAATGGAACCAAACTAATATAGTATTAGCAAATGGTGGGGAGGAATACTCAATTTGAGTATTCGTTTGGATATTAGATTATTATTAAATAGTTTAAATTTTATTTCGATCAAAAAATTTTAAAGTATTTTTATCTGTTTAAGTTAAAACTAATTTATAATAGCTTGTAACACCCCAAACTCGGCCTAGACGTTATCATCGAATCCGGATATGTCACAAAGAAGGGTTTTAAAAATAGTGTCATTACAATAAATCATTCAAGTTTTTAAATCCATATTTGTTTATATCTATTATCGAAAATGTTATTCAATTAATTTTTTTGCCAAAACGTAATTTACAGAGAAAGTTATAATAATTGTTATTTTCTTAAAATCCCATTCGTAAGTTTGGAAAACCTTTGTTTTAATAAAAACCGTTGCAAATAATGTATAAAACTAAAAATCTAAATCCCAAAAATTAAACCAAATAGTCCGGAGAGTCCAATTAATACAAAACTCCAAGAAATAATTCTTAAATAAATAAAACCTTTATTTAAAGTCAGTTCATAGACTAGTGGTCACCGCGAGACTTCGCTGCACCGATTCGCCTAAGTCTGTAGATTACCTGAACAATACAGACAAACATAAGTGAGTTTACGTAAACTTAATGTGTAACCCATCAGAAATAGATTGCTGTACATACAGAAACCACATACACAGTCAGATTCAGATTCAGATTTAGACTCGGGCTCAAACTTATGTCCTTTACAAATTCAGATAATAGAAACAAATATGCAGAACAGATATACAGAATCCTACCCCCATCCTCTACACACCACCTCCGACCATCCCATCACACTATGTGGGGTTAAAAACACCCACCCATCCTAACACACCATATTGTGCCATTATGACACATATCAGATAATGTGTAGCCAAGCTGCAAGAATATAGGTGATGATCCCCATACAAATATAAAATAAATCCCACCCAAATCAGATATATATATATTCAGAATTATCATGCTTACATGCTTATATACAGATATAAAATAAATATATATTAGAATAATCAGACATGCATAACAATTTCATACTTAGATCAGAATATCAGACTATCAGATCACATAGTGTTAGGGTTTTGTAATATTCGAGATTTAAGGGTTATGCATTTTCACTTAAATATATGTGGCCACGTGCTTGTGTATGGTTTGAATGTGTTTTGGGGGCTTCGGGAACCTTGGGATGTAGGTAGAAGCCTTAGAAAAATATTTGATTTTAAGCCTAAAAAGGGAACTAAGGGAGCTAGGCCTTAAGGAGTTTAGTGTGTGGCTTAAGACACAAGAACTGAGCTGGTAAAGTGACAAGGGAGGCGCCACTTAGAGCATAGGAGGGTGATGCCACAGGGAGTGTGAAGGGGCCTAGGTTTGAGTAACGCAGGTGGCATTTGGAGTTTTTATTTTTCGGCAAGGAGGTGCAGTGGTGGACGGCACAAGGACTCTGAATGGATGAAGTGCAGATTGGGTCAAACAGCTCAAATATTCGGCTAAGTAGGAGGAAAAGAAGGGATTTGGATGAGAGAGGAAGAGTTGGACGACAAAAGGGACTTTGGAGGGGGCATATTCGGTCATGCATAGAGGAGCTAAGTGCCGAACTTGCTTAAGGGGTTCTTGGTGCATCTTAGTTCTCTTTTCTTTCCCTAGTGACGTGCCGAAAGTAGTAGTCAGAGAACTTTCAAAACCTTTTTGCTTTAGCCAAATTTGGGAAGACCATTAAGGTCACTTTCTTCTCCATTCTCTTCTTTAGTTTGCTCATCTTTAAACCGAAACCCTCACATCTTCTCTTTTCCTTTTATTTTGCTAAGGCCGAAACCTCTCTTTCATTCATTCCCACCATTGCCGCAACTCTTAAGGTCCCAAACATCTCTTCTCCATTCTTTTGATAAAAGCCGAATCTCCTATCTTTTGGCCATAGCCGATTGCATCTCTACCCATTTGGAATCAATTTATTCACTAGATCAAAAGCTGAATCATTCATATTGATTCCTTTTCCATTCATCTCTTGAAGCCGAATACCCTTTCTCCTGTGGCCGGATCTCTCAGTGGTCAAGGGGAGGTGTTGTCGATCATTGGTACAAGCTATTCAACCGAATCTAATAGTGGGGTAATGGATCCTGTCATTTGATTTCTTTCTTTTTTTGGTTAGCCAAAATCTAGGAATCTAATCCTTCTTATCCTCTTTTGGCTGAAACTATGAAGGAGATCTTTCGGGACTCTTGTAGCCGACGATTGAAAGGTGATTTTTCAGGATTTGAGATCCAAGGTAAGCAAGGCATACCATTTGGCCAGGGGCCACTTCTATTGGTTTTAGGCACTAAGCCGATTCTAACTTATGCCATGTAGGGATTTTGACAACTTCAAGAGCAGACAATAGTTTTCGGGATTTGAGCAAGCAAGGTAAGGGAGTTGTAATATTTGGCCAAAGGCCATATTACTTTAAAGGATGGCCGATTCTAACTATGGTCTTTAGGGGGAGTTTGACAGTGAAAAAAGAGGAGTCTCGGGATTCAGATCTATTTCGATAAGGGTGTTAAGTTATAGATTAAAATTCTTTTAGATCTTATATGTCGATTAACCGGGTTTTGATTAAGTGTTCCTCAATGGATGCGAGTACCAGTGGAGGAGAGCAAGGGGTAGTCCCTACCCCTAGATTCAAGAAGCGCTCAGTTTCTGCCGTACGTGATTGGCCATCGGGTTGTGGGCCAGCATCGAAAAGGGATAAGTAGATTACTGTTATCCCTACTAGCGAAAGTGTCAGTGAGATCGAGAGTGTAGTCCTCACTGTTATCAGGTGTGTAGCTCTACACTAATTCCCGATCGATTAATAGTATTAGTATTAAATATGTGTTAATGGAAATATAAAAAACATGGCTAAGGGTACCATCCAACGGTACATTGCATTCAGGTACGTTACTCCTAACTCTCAGTTAATAATGCTTTTAGGCATTGATATGGAAATATGTGTAATTTCGTTATGACTTTGGGGTAAGGTACATTGCATGATATCTGAATAATATATATGTTGCATGGGCATAATGGGTGAAATGATAAGGGGAAGTGTTCCGATGGTTTTTACCACATTATCCGATGACTTATGTCACATATTATAAATTCGGTGACTCTGTCACATTATCTGGTGGCTATGCCACGATTATAAGGGTGATGTGCGATGATTGCAATGATCGCCTTCAAGGGTGTGTAGCGGATGGAGGGTCGATTTAGTAATCCCCACGGTGTGATTGGCAGGTACGGGTGGTGTGTAGAGGTTGGAAATCTTGGTGGGTTTGGGTTGCATCATAGCTTATATCTGTTTATATGTGATTTAATATGCCTTAATCGATTGGGAATCAGATTGGTTGTTCACACCGAGTCATTGACTCACCCTTCGTGGGCTAACATTTTGCGTGTGATACTCAAATGAAATGGACCGGTCGGCGGGGACTTAGTGGTGGCCATGCTCATTCAAAGATTTTTGGGTTTTCTTATGATTTAACTTATCACGTTTTCTTATTATGTTTTCGGGATTTATTTCGAGTTTTTATTTTTGTTGTAATAAGGCCATTACTATTTAACTGTTTTATGCATGCGTTTTAATTTTTATTTTGATACGATCAACATTAAACAAATGGTTAAACAATTTTTCGTAAAACAACTTCAAATGTTTTGACACCTCAACACCTACGATTTTCAACTTAATGATAAGCTCTAAAATTCGGCATTTCTTTTAACTTGTAATTTTTGAAATATGAAGATAACGTTTTTCTACAAACTTCAATAACAACACGGTTTTCAACTTGATCATAACACAAATCTATTTTCTTCAAAACCACCAATTTTTCCAAGATGACAAAACGAGATTTAGCTACGTTTTACTCAAGGAGCATGCCAGATCCGGTCAGGGCTTGTGGGACGCGTTTGGGGTGTTTCAGGTTTGGTTAGCCTTTACCGACCCTACGGTAGGTCCACAGTCGATCGAAACGACTTGTGCGACCCTAGGGAAAATTTCAAAATTTTGGGCCTACATGCCCGTGTGGGCCTACATGCTCAGATTAGCCTTACCCGTGTGGCTCACAGTTTGGCCCAAAAACCACATGCCCGTGTGACCTGCTAGTGTGGGCCCACACTCCCAACTTGGCCTAGCCTGTGTAACCCCCACAATCATACTCAGACCACCATACGATCATGTCTTGCGTACGGCCATACCTTAGTTAAACACACGGCCGTGTCTCGCATACGACCAACCACATGGCCAGGCACACACCAGTGTGGCATTGAAAGTGTGGTTTTTTTGGCTTTCATCGAAGCTTGATTTCCTACGTAAGGGGTACACATCTGGTACAAGTTCGATACAAAAACACTCCCAAACCACACAGCACTTAAGATTGTACGACAAAACATTGAATTAGACGTTTAAAATCAAACGAAACTGAACCTAAGTCAGTCCGTTCATCCATTAAGCAACCAACCCTTACCTTCGATCGAGCATCAGTAATTCCTACGCAACTAAGTCACCGATGGACGATTTCAAGCCCCTTGATCTTCCCATAAACGACATTAACGACACCCATCAATAAAGAATTACCAAACAAAAGCCAAACTACCTTAACTAAACTTGCTGAATTAAATCAAAATCGAAATTAGACTGAAAGAAGCCACAATTACACCACATCATCGATCAGTCAACAAATTCTACAGTTTAATTAGAACAAAGTTCGAAGGATAGGGAGGAAGATGAAAGAAAAAAATGTAGAGATCGAGAAGCAACAGAAAAAAATAACGTCAACTGAGGAAATTTTTGGGAAAATAAAAATAAATTTAAAACCAACTAGATATTCCCAACTTCCCACTAACACCTCAATCTCAACCATTTCAGAATTTTAGCTCTACCGAAACTCTATCAGTCTACCGAGCAAAAATAAACACCCTCACTCACACAGGGATTTGAACTCAGGACCTCCAACACACCAATCCTCTTACCACACGAACTAGCAGGCTCATTCTGATATGGATTAATAGACAATTCTATATAAGCCCACTCAAAAAATGTAAGGCTTGAATCTAAAAATAACAAAAATTTGCTAAAGGTGGGACTTGAACCTTAGACCTCACACACACACCCAAAACACTTAACCACTTAAGCAGATACATGTGTCAAATATTTACAGAAACATAAATGAATTATTCAGGGCATTACAAACTCTACCCCTAAAAGAAATTTCGACCTTGAAATTTACTTGATCAAAATAGATGAGGATACTGCTAATGCATCGAGTCCTCAAGTTCCCACGTGGCTTCCTTAGTGCCATGATTTCGCCACAGAACCTTCACTGATGGGATGGACTTCCTCTTCAGAACCTTAATATCACGATCCAGAATTTGAATCGACTCCTTCTCAAAAGTCAAATTTAACCTAATCTCAATCTCCTCAACAGAAACAACGTGAGATGGATCAGACTGGTACTGAAACACCCCACACCCAGCCCACGAGCCTGGACCAGATCTGGTATGTTCCACAAGTAAACCGGTTCAAATTCTTTTGTTACTTTGTGAAAAACTTGGGCGATTTTAAAGAAAATTGTTTGGGTTGGGCATGTGTTGAAAACCAATTTGAATTTTTATATTAGAAAACCCTTTTTAAATTTTAAGTGATAAAACATATAGTGTATATTTTAAAATAAAATACTTAGTCTTTAACTCAATCAAAATTTTTAAAACTCAATTAAACAACAAGCGTAAATAAAATCGCTCATCATGGCCTTGTGGCCTTATTACATCAAATCATAATTTCCAAATAATTCAAAATACTAAAATAAATTAAGAGTCCATGAAAATATAAACTTCATGTTGTGCATGGCCACCACAAGTTCTCGCCGTCCGGTCCATCTTTGTTCATCACCGAAAAAATATTCCCACAATGGGGTGAGTCAAAGCAGACTCAATGTGTACAGGACACTAAATCATAATAGAATCGGGCATACAATAGTTACACATTCAAAACATAAAATACAAGTTATGATGCATTCCCAAACCTGCACCTAATTATCCATCCGCTACACACCCCGCACTCGCCGGTCCACAACGTGGGACTACTAAGTCGACCCTCCTTCCGCTACACACCAAATCGCGGTCTTAGATCACCGCATTCGTGGTCTTAGGTCACCACTTTCAGACATCGTGGTCTTAGGTCACCACTTTTCAGATATCACGGTCTTAGGTCACCGTGTTCGTGGTCTTAGGTCACCACATTTACTTCCCTTTCAAAATAAACCCATATGCACTTAATAATAATATGCATAATATGCCAAAGTTCACATTCTTATCATATTCTCATGTTCAAATAACATTTTCATATTCTTAGTAGAAGTAGGAAACGTGCCTGAGTACTTAGTACCATATCATGGTACTTTAGCCACTTTCATATTCTTAATATCACATATCTCAATTAAGCAGGCCATGAAACATATTATAAAGTAGTGTGGGGTACACACCTAATTCGTGTAACGAAGTCCTCAAAATCGAAGAAAACTAATTTCTGATTTAGATCTCAAATCCTACATAAATTCATCACTTTCTATTTAAAAGACCATTCTACCACTAATCCAAATCCTAATAGGATTAGTATTAGTTACCTTGTTGCCGAATTGAATTTAAGAATCAAATGCCTAACTTTATATTCCTCCCTTGTGAAATCGGCTAAACACTATATTACTCCATGGGTTAGTTTTGACTTATGATAATAAATCCAAACATTTAAAATAGGCCTTTGGCGAATGTCTTAAACACATACCTTGTGATCCCAAAAGTACCATTGGCTATGGAGATGTTGAAACCTACATGATATCTCATTAGATCCACTTCTAACACTTAAAACAAAGCCTTTGGATCTTATAGTTTCTTACCTTAAATCCTTGAATTCAAATTCTCTTCCGATTAGCCAAATTCCTTAGATCCGAAATCCCAAATTCCTCCTTTAATATTCGCCAAGAGACAACCAAAAGGGTCGGTTCCTAAATCTTGATTAAAAGAGATTGAACAACAAGAATCCATTGTTCTTACCTTAACACCACAATGACGGCACCCTTGTTTGAAGCCACAAAGATTCGCTATGGAGACTTAGACAGGATCAAAGAGGTTTGATTTTGACAAGAGAAGAGAAAAGAAGAAGAAAAGATGGATTTTGCTTAAGGAAAATTTCGACAGAGAAAGAGTGGGCTAGGGAATTTTCGGCAATCACTTAGAAAAGATGGAAGAATGGCCTCACTTCTCCTCCCTTAGCCGAATTTATGATGCTAGAGTCCCCTACTTGCCACCACTCTTCCTTTCCTTTAATTATCACTTTATTAAAAACATTTAATCCAACATTTATCTCTCAATTTAAAAATCCTTTATTTATCACCCTTTTTAATCGAATATTTATGAAAATAAAACACCTCCTTTCTAGAAGCATGTGCCATCCACCTCAGTCTTCTGGGAGCAAAAATAAAACCTCCTTTATTTGCATCCCAAGTGACTCGAACCCAGGCCCATTCCTCTTGCATATGGCGCCATTTCCATAGGCCTTAAGTGACATCTTCAGCCACTTTTCCAAGCTTTGTTTGTGTGTCAAATTTCACAAACTTTTTCTTTTAAGGCCACCTTGCTTTAATTTCCTCTTTTAACTTTAAAACTCGACATTTCTAAGTCATTTTAAGTTTCCAAAATTTTCATTGGCTCTTTAAACATGACATTTCCTTACATTTCCAAGTTTTTAAATGTTCACTTTCCTATTTGCTTAGGTTTCCAAAATGTTCACTTTCCTATTTCACTTAGGTTTCCAAAATGTTTACTTTCCTATTTTACTTAGGTTTCCAAAATATCAACTTTCCTCTTTTAACGTAACATTCCCATACATTCTCGTGTTTCCAAAATTATTCAAAATTTATTCATAACACATAAGACATGTCATTATGTACAATTAAACCGAAAATGCATATGCCCTTTTCAGTATGTTACAGTTCTACCCCCTTAAAATAATTTCATGCTCGAAATTTCCTAACTAAAATAGTTGAGGGTATTGCTGTCGCATTGTCTCTTCTGACTCCCACGAAGCTTCTTCTAATCCATGATTGCGCCATAACACTTTGACTAGAGGAATTGACTTCTTTCTTAGTACTTTCAAATCACCTTCCAAGATCCGAATCGGCTCTTCCTCGTAGGATAAGTCTGGCCTTAGCTCCACCTCTTCAATAGGTACCACATGAGAGGGATCCGATCGGTAACAACGTAGCATGGATACATGGAATACGTCGTGCATCTGTCGTAACTCTGGTGGCAACTCCAATTGGTATGCCACTGGTCCAACTCGCTTCAGTACTTGATAGGGCCCTATAAACCTTGGGCTTAACTTCCCTTTGCGACCGAACCTCATAACCTTCTTCCAAGGTGAGGCCTTTAAAAACACTTGATCTCCCACTTCAAACTCTCTCTCCTTCCGTCTAAGGTCTGCGCATGACTTCTGCCTATCAGAGGCTTCCTTTAATCGTGTTCGAATTATCTCAAACTTTTCCTCAGTTTCTGCCACTAACTCCGGACCCAAAACTCGACGTTCTCCTAACTCAGTCCAACAAGTAGGAGTTCGACACTTCCGACCATACAACGCTTCATATGGTGCCATCCGAATGCTAGCCTGATAGCTGTTGTTGTAGGCGAACTCAGCTAAAGGCAAATAGTCTTCCCAACTTCCTCAGAAATCCATCACACAGCCTCTCAACATATCCTCCAACACTTGTATAACCCGTTCAGACTGCCCGTTCGATTGTGGATGAAAAGCCGTAGTGAAGACCAACTTAGTGCCTAAAGCTTGATGAAGTGCCTTCCAAAATTGAGAC
This sequence comes from Gossypium rotundifolium, assembly GCA_025506655.1. Taxonomy (NCBI): domain Eukaryota; kingdom Viridiplantae; phylum Streptophyta; class Magnoliopsida; order Malvales; family Malvaceae; genus Gossypium; species Gossypium rotundifolium. The sequence goes on along the minus strand of CP106733.1, from coordinate 32,364,054 downwards.
GTGAACCTTGGGTCTCTATCGGAGATGATTGATATCGGTACTCCATGTAACCTCACAATTTTTGCCACGTATAACTTGGCTAACTTTTGAAGAGAATAGTCCACTCTTACCGGGATGAAGTGTGCGGACTTGGTCAAACGATCCACTATCACCCATACCAAGTCCTTCTTAGTAGGCGTAAGGGGAAGCCCACTAACGAAGTCCATGGTAATTCTCTCCCACTTCCATTGCGAAATTTTGATTGGTTGAAGCAATCCCGATTGGACTTGGTGTTCAGCCTTAACTTGCTGACACGTCAGGCATTTCTCCACTAATTCGATCACTTCCCGCTTAAGATCAGACCACCAAAATTGCTCCCTTAGATCTCTATACAGCTTAATGCCTCCGGGATGCATAGCATAAGGGCTACTATGCGCCTTCTGAAGAATCCTTTGTCTTAACTCCTTGTCGCTCGGCATACAGACTTTACCTTTGTAGCACAATACTCCTTCATCATTAATGCCATAATCCTTTAACTCTCCGTCACTGTACTTGTCAGTAACTTAGCACTTAGGTCCTTATCAGCCAATTGTCCCTCTTTCACTTCCTTCAGCCATGTGGGCTTGACTTGCAACTTTGCCAATAAGCTTCCATCATCATACAGACTTAAGTGAGCAAACAAAGCCCTTAGATCCGACACAACCTTCCTATTTAGGGCATCAGCTACCACATTCACCTTGCCCGGATGATATTCTATCGAACAATTGTAGTCCTTCAACAATTCCACCCACCTTCGTTGCCTCAAGTTCAACTCCTTCGAGTCAACAAGTACTTAAGACTTTTGTGGTGCTGTAGATAATCGACCTTTCTCCATAAAGGTAGTGCCTCCAAACCTTAAGGGTGAAAACCACTCGCCGCCGGTTCAAGTCATGAGTTTGGTAGTTAACCTCATGAGGCCTTAATCGCCAAGATGCATAAGCGACCACTTTTCCATCTTGCATTAGCACACTGACCTAACCTCGTATCTGAGCGCCACAAGACACCACAAAATCTTTTCCTGCCTCCAGCTGAATTAACACTAGAGCTTCCGTCAACACCTTTTTAAGCTTTTCAAAGCTCTCCTGTTGCTTATCCGTCCATTCAAAGGGTACTTCTTTCTTTAGCAACTTTGTCAAAGCGCTGCTATTGATGAGAACCCTTCCACGAACCTTCCAGAATAGCTCGCCAAACCTAAGAAACTTGGATCTCACCATGGACCTAGGTGGTTTCCAATCCAACACTGCTTCGATTTTCCTAGGATCCACTCTTATTCCTTCTGCGGATACTACATGTCTTAGGAATGCCACCTCCTTAAGCCAAAATTTACACTTGCTAAATTTGGCATAGAGCTTCTTCTCCCTTAACATTTGTAGCACAACTCGGAGATGCTCATCATGCTCCTCCTCCGACTTCAAGTATACCAAATATCGTTGATGAACACAACGATGAACCTATCCAAGTAGGGTTGGAAAACCCGATTCATCATATCCATGAACGCGGCTGGAGCGTTTGTCAATCCAAACGACATCACCACAAACTCAAAATGGCCGTATCTTGTCCTAAAAGCAGTCTTATGGATATCAGCCTCCTTCACCTTCAACTGATGATATCCCGACCTTAAGTCAATTTTTGAAAATATCATGTCTCCCATTTGATCGAACAAGTCATCGATCCTTGGCAAAGGATACTTGTTCTAATGGTCAGCTTATTCAACTGACGGTAGTCTATGCACATCCGCATAGTTCCATTTTCTTCTTTACAAACAGGACCGTTGCTCCCCATGGAGACACACTGGGTCGAATGAACCCACGATCCAACAACTCTTGGATTTGAGCCTTGAGCTCAACTAACTCCTTTGGCGCCATTCGGTATGGAGTGATTGACACAGGAGCCATTCCCGGTAACAAATCTATTCCAAATTCCACCTCCCTATCTGGGGGTATTCTTGGTAATTCCTCCGAAAATACATCTTCAAAGTCCTTTACCGTTCTCACTCCACTAACACCTTCTTCCTTTCCACCTAGCGCACTTACGAAGGCTAAGAATGCCTTGCACCCTTTCCTAACCATTTTCTCAGCCTTCAGCGCTGAAACTATGTTAAACAGGTAGTTCCTCCTTTCTCCTTTCAGAGCTAGTTTGTAATCACCTACATCAATAATAGCTCTAGCAGTGGCTAAAAAAGGACGCCCTAAAATCTCGGTAAGTACATACTTTAGGCTTCATACTTAATTGGGTTGAATAGTCGAGACTAGTTTTTTCTTTGCTCGTAACATTACATAATCGGTATAATCTTTAAAACATGTGGGCCTGTGCCTTTATATGTTGGTTTAATATGTTAATTCAAGAATTTAAGGCTCGAGCTGAGGCCTTGATTAAATATTTAGATTAGGGTTTAAATTAATATTCTGGGTAATTTAAGTGATATTTTGGGCTTTAAAACCTGGGTTAGGTGACTGATAAATGGTGTTAGTTCATAATTTAAGTGAGATAATTAAATTAAAACTGGGCTTGTGGCCCAAAGACTTGAGGTGCTTTAAGTGGGCATTAAGGTGGCGTCACAAGGGGGAGGTGTTGGGCCTAGTGTGGCCGGTTGGGGCCCAAATGGATAGGTCCAATTTCGACACTGAGTAGGGAAGGGGGTGGACGACAATTAGGCTACATTTTAGGAGTTTATTTCTTTTATTTTAAGTGATAAAAAGCTGATAATTAAGAGGGAGGAGTTGGTTTTAAGGTGGGCTCTCCTAAAGGTAAGATAAAGATTGAATTATCAGGTGAGTTAAAGGCTATCAGAAGAGGAGAGAGTTGGCCAAAACTCCAATTCTGTGTGTGGGTATGATATGCCAAAATTTGGGAGTTCAGATATCATCTTTTCCAATTGGTTTTTCTCACTTTCTCATCTATTGTCCTCAACCGAAAATTCTTTCTCTCCTGTACCTCTGTTTCTTGTCAAAACCAAAAACTCTCTAGCTCTTCTCTTTTCTCCTAGATCCCTTCTAAAAGCCGAATCCCCTTTGTTCATACCCTCATCTCCTATAGCCGAATCTACAAGGGTGGTTTCATTTTCCAGAAGGTGCACCATAGCCGAATACTCCTCTTTAATTTGGTAAGTTTCAGGATTTTGCTTCTTTGTGATTTGGTCATTCACTTTTATCAAGTTTCTAATCCGAATCAGTTTTTTAAGGCCTTGTCGATTTCACTCTCTGCACCTATAAGTCGAATCTATTTCATTAAAGTCTCTTGTGCCAATTTATGAAAAGCCGAAAGTAGGTGGTCAATGGTAGGTTCGGCCGAATGGCCACTTTCTTGTTCTTTTGTCTTTGACCGAATGTCATAAAGTGTTAGATGGGTTGCGATCATCGATTTGGTTAACTATTTTTGGTGATGGCCGAATGTAAGGAGGGAGGTGACGTGTTCTCAAGGACATTCGAGATTCGAATAACTAGGTAAGAGTTCGTTTTAAGTGTTATAGTTGTTTAAGTAATTAGATCTCATCGTTTAAATGGTTTAGTGATTAAGGGATTATGATGGACTCGAATAACAGTCAAGCAGAAAAGGTTGGATCTATAAAACCAACATCTAAATATAAGAAGGGATCTATTTCGGTAGTGTGAGATTGGCCATCGAGGTGTGGGTCGACATCGAAGTCATATCGTGGGCCGATAGTGGTAGTCTCGAGTGATAGTAGCGTAGACATAGCGAAAGCGTTAGTACGAGGATCAGGTGTGTAATACTTCCCCACCATCTAGATCTGATTATTAAATGTATGCTCATAAGTTTTATATGTTATGATAAATGCTGAAATCTCGGTTTAATAATGGAAACCCAAAGAGGGTAAAAGCGAACCACCAGGTTAGTGAATAATCTAAATTAAACGTTATAAGTAAATTGCTTGTATGTGATTGCATGGGTTGGGATGATGAAAGGAGGAAGTTATAGTTATATGTGTAGCAGTTTTTACCGTGAACTATTGTAGTGGCTAATGACGTGATCTCTTATAAGGGCTTCGGCCATAATATGCTGATGAGCATCCTGACTGCCATCTTGGCGTGTAGCGGTGTGGGTTGATTGTAAAAATCCCCAATGGTGTGAACGGCTGGTACGGGGGCATGTAGCTGATGGAAACCTAGGAAAATGGGTTGGGTTTTGCATATTATTTGTTATTTATGTAAATGAAATTATTATTTTCCATGGGTTAAGGCCCAAATCTAGTGGTGCTTGAGGGTTGCACACTAAGTCTCGCGGCTCAACCTTTTAAATTAACATTTCAGGTGACACTTAGTGTATCGGACCAGGCTGGAGAGGAGCGCAAGGTGGCCATGCAAAAGAATATGTAGATTCGGCTAAAAGACTCAACTTAATAGTTTTTAAGATATTTTATTTTGTTTTGTGGATTTAAACCCCGTTGTAATAAGGCCAAGGGCCACTAGTTTATATTTTGGTTTTATTATGGGTTTTAGTTATTTTTCTTTATTTATTTACTTTAATTAAACTAGGACCTGTAATTAAGTTTTGGGCTTTTAATTATAAGGCATATTTTATAAAGTACGTATGGGCTTTCTAGTAACCTGAATTATTTTATTAAAATTTTTCTTAGTGACATACCAGATCCGGTTGTAGTGTTTGGGCTGGGTTTGGGGTGTTACAAATTGGTTTCAGAGCCAGGTTCAAAACTCGACTCTATGGTTTTTTTTTGGGCTCAAAAGATTTTCTAAAAAATAGGCATTTGGAACATGAATGTTTTTAAGTAAAGGTTTATTAGCTCAGCGTGGCACGTGCGTCTCCGGCCCAAGTTTGCCAGGTAAGTATTCTAAACTCCTAATTGTGATATAAATATGGGCTAAATGGGTTTTATGGGACTTAGATTATCTAGGTTAGAACTTGATGGACTCTAGGCTTAGACAAACAACTCTTAAAATCCATAAGACTTAACCTCATTAAACAAAACCTGTAAACGAGTCACAAGACTAAGGTGTGGTAACAAGCATATGCATGTCTAGGAGTAGATCCGGAAGAGCTTGGTATTTAAGCAGTCCGAGTGACTCACCTCCTCTTCGTTAAAATCTTACCTGGTGCATAGTGATTATTCACTTTAGCCATGACAGGGTGTGGCAATAGGCATATGCATGTCTACGAGTGGATTCAGGGAAAGCTTGGTATTTAAGCAGTCCTAGTGACTCACCTCCTTTTCACTAGAATCCTACCTGGTGTATTGTGACTATTCACCCTAGTTACGAGGACGTGTTGACAGGCCAAAACTTACAATTAAAGCCCGAAAGGGACCAGCCATCCTGTTTTATAAAATCCTAAAGTAAATCTTAGTTCTGAAATCACCAAATTACCCTTGATTCGTAAAAAAAAATTACCCTGGTTTTGCAAAAGGAGAAAAATGCCTCTTGTCTAAAAAATGACCAAAATACCTCTGATTTGTAAAATGACCAAATTACCCCTGACTTACAAAATTATCGAAATACCTCTGAGTTGAAAAATTACCAAATACCCTTATTCCAAAAATCACCTGGAACCATATTTTTGAAAAAAAATTATGAAAATACCCTTGTAGGTTAAAATTACGAAAATACCCCTGGGTAGCGAAATAACGAAAATACCCTTAGGTGATGGATGTTACTTGTACGAATGTTGTGTGTGCATAATTCCTAGAATTAGGAAGACTGAAAATTGTAGGTAGGTTCGAATTCGAAAGAATCACTTTTAAAAAAATTATGTTTCATAAGATTGTTTGGGGATAATTAGTGGAACCAACTAATGACTCATAAAACTTTTAAATCAGATAAACGCCAACTAGAAGAATGAGTAAAAGAGGTCGAGGACGTCCACTACGTGGTCGCGGTAGAGGTAGGATGACCGTGTCAGAACCCGTAGGATCGGGTCATGGGTTTGGAAATGAGGTACCGGTTCCACCAGCTGCTGAGGTGGAATTTCAAGACCATACAAGTGGAGAGGACGTGGTGTCTTAGGCTGTACTGAGGGTTTTGGAAAGAGTGGCTGAGGCTGGTTTGGGCATAGGATCCCAAAAATTTGTGCCAGAGAGGCTGAGAAACAACGGGGCCGAATTATTTAGGGGAGTCTCTGGCATATCCCCAAGTTCCGCTGAATATTGGTTGGAGACAGTGGAACATATAATGGATGACCTAGACTTTACGGTGGAGGAGAAGCTGAAGGGGTTGTGTCTTTTCTTCGAGGTGAGGCCCGCCAATGGTGGCTCACGGTGAAAGAGGGTACTACCATGGACACGATTGTTGGGATTTCTTTAAGGAGTCATTCTAGGGAAAGTACATTGGGCTAGTTATATGGATGCTCAAAGGAAAGCATTCCTGAATTTGGTGTAGGGGAGTAAGTCTGTGGCTGAGTATGAGGTTGAGTTTCTGTGCTTGAGTCATTACGCTCGAGGAATGGTAGCAACGGAGTATGAACGATGCGTTTGGTTCGAGGATGGGCTACGGAATGAGCTAAGGATTTTGATTACACCAAAATGAGAGAGAATTTTTGCGGTTTTGGTGGATAAAGTTAAAATAGCTGAAGAAGTGAAACGGGTGGAGAGACAAGAGAAGGATAAGGATAGGGGCAGTAGTAAGAGAAGTTTTGGACCATCTAGAGCAACAAGGAACTTTCAGAAGAGGCCTAGGACTGATGGGCCAGCTCGTGCTCCAGCGGGCCAGAATCAAGCATGTTCTACATGTGGGAAAACCCATTATGGGGAGTGTAGAATGAAAACCAGTGGATGCTTTAGGTGTGGATCCACAGAACATTTGATGAGGGATTGTCCTCAGATGGATCGAGGGCAGCCAATGAGCCGAGGTTCTGATCTGACTAGGAGAGGTGATCGGTCTGAACCAAGGGGTCGTGGTGCAGCTAGAGAAGGAAATGGATCTGGTCGGGGTCGTGGAGCACCTGGTATGGGTGCAGGTAATATAGATGCAAGGCAGCCGGGTCTAGTTTATGCAGCTCGTCGATGAGAGGTTAGTGACGCACCGGATGTTATAACCAGTACGTTTCTTATTACTGATAATCCTTTATTTACCTTGATTGATATTGGGTCAACCCACTCCTATGTTGAATGTTCAGTATCTGAGACTCTAAGTATAGACTCTAAAATAACCACTAGGAAGATGACTGTGGTTAGTCCTTTAGGACAATCTAAGGTGGTGGACAAACTGTTCAGGGATGTACCTTTAGAGACTCAAGGGGTAGTTTTCCCAGCAGATTTAATGGAATTACCCTTTGGGGAGTTTGATTTTATTTTAGGAATGGATTGGTTGACTAAGTATCGTGCCAAGTTGGACTGTGGGAATAAGCGTATGGTGTTGAGTACCCCGGAAGGCGGGGAGGTGGTTGTGTTAGGCAAAAGAAGGAATTACTTGGCCAACATCGTAATATCTTTAAAAGCTATTACGATGATACGATAGGGATGTAGTGCATTTCTAATTTTTATTGGTGCTTTGGATGCTAAGGAGGTGACTGTTGATAAGGTTTGAACAGTCAAGGATTTCGCGGATGTCTTTTTGGAGGAATTGCCAGGATTACCCGGATCGCGAGGTGGAATTTGGAATAGACCTACTTCCGGGTACAGCTCCAGTATCTATTGCTCATTATAGAATGGCGCCGAAAGAGTTGGTGGAGCTCAAGGCTTAGATTCAGGAACTATTGGATCGAGGGTTCATTCGATTGAGTATGTCTCCATGGGAAGCGCCGGTCCTGTTCGTGAAGAAGAAGGATAGATCCATGCGTATGTGCGTGGACTATCATCAATTGAATAAGTTAACGATTAAAAACAAGTATCTGTTACCAAGAATCGACGATCTGTTCGATCAACTCAAAGGAGCTTCGGCCTTTTCTAAGATTGACTTAAGGTCTGGATATCATCAATTAAGGGTTAAAGAAGGAGATATTCGTATGACGGTGTTTCAGACTCGGTACGGGCATTATGAGTTCTTGATGATGCCGTTCAGGTTGACAAATGCGCCAGCAGCTTTTATGGATATAATGAACCGGGTGTTCCAACCATATCTTGATCGGTTCGTCGTGGTGTTTATTGACGACATCCTGGTTTATTCTAAGTCTGAGGAGGAACATGATGAACATCTTCGTGTGGTGTTGCAAACTCTGAGGGAGAAGCAATTGTTTGCAAAGTTCAGTAAATGTGAGTTCTGGCTGAAGGAAGTGACTTTCTTAGGCATGTAGTTTCACCGAGGAATCGTGGTGGACCTCGAAAGATAGAGGTCAGATTGGATTGGAAACCACCGAAGTCTGTGGCGAAGGTTTGGAGTTTCTTAGGTTTGGCAGGGTATTACCAAAGGTTCATTAAAGGGTTTTCTCTAATAGCTTCACCTCTAACTAAGTTGTTGAGGAAGGGAGTATCATTTGTATGGACCGACAAATAGTAAGAGAGCTTTGAGAAGTTAAAGAGAATCCTGATGGAAGCACCAGTATTAATTCAGCCGGAGGAAGGAAAGAAATTTACCGTCTACTGTGATGCGTCACACATGGGTTTAGGGTGTGTATTGATGCAAGAAGGAAAGGTGGTGGCGTATGCGTCTTGACAGTTGAGACCGCATGAGTTGAACTACCCTACACATGACTTGGAGTTGGCGGTGGTAGTGTTTGCCTTGAAGATTTGGAGGCACTACTTGTATGGGGAGAAGTTGGTAATTTACACCAACCATAAAAGTTTGAAGTACCTCCTTTCCCAGAAGGACCTAAATTTAAGACAACATAGGTGGATCGAGCTCTTGAAGGATTATGATTGTTCGATCGAATACCACCCTGGTAAGGCGAATGTGGTGGCAGATGCGTTAAGCCGTAAGATAGTATTGGAACTAAGAGCCATGTTCGCTCATCTGAGTTTATTCGATGACGAGAGTTTGCTGGCTGAGTTGCAAGTAAAGCCGACATGGGTAAGTCAGGTTAAGGACAAGCAGTTAAGGGATAAAGACCTGAGTGCTAGACTGTTACGAGTGAAGGATGGTGGAATAGAGGACTATAGTTTGAACAATGATGGAGTTCTGTGTTATCGTGGGAAGATTTGCATGCCTAAAGATGATGAGTTAAGATAGAGGATTCTTTGGGAATCGCATAGTACCCTTATGCTATGCATCCTGGAGGAGTCAAGATGTACCGTGATTTACGAGAGAAATTTTAGTGGCCAGGTCTGAAGAAAGAGGTAACAAAAATCGTAGGAAAATGTTTGACGTGTCAGCAGGTCAAAGCTGAACACCAAGTGCCTTCGGGATTGTTGCAGCCGGTGAAGATTCCCCAATGGAAATGGGAGAGAATCACGATGGATTTTGTTAGTGGGTTACCCTTACACCCACTAAGAAGGATTCGATTTGGGTGATTGTAGATCGACTGACGAAGTCTGCTCACTTCATACTAGTTTGAGTGGACTTTTCTCTACAAAAGTTGGCTAATTTGTATGTGGCTGAGGTTGTAAAATTGCATGGTGTGCCGGTGTCAATCATATCAGATAGGTACCCTAGGTTCACGTCACGATTTTGGAAGGCTCTTCATCAAGAAATGGGAACAAGGATAGATTTTAGTACTACTTTCCACCCGCTGACTAATGGTCAGACTGAGAGGGTAATTCAAATCTTGGAGGATATGCTAAGGGATTGCATCATCGACTATTTGCCCTTGGCAGAATTTGCATACAATAATGGTTATCAAGCTAGCATTCAGATGACACCTTATGAAGCGTTATATGGAAGGAGATGTCGTACTCCAACTTATTGGACAGAGTTGGGTGAACGTATGGTGTTAGGTCCAGAATTAGTTTCAAAAACGGAGGAGAAAGTTAAGTTAATACGGGCTAGGTTAAAGGAAGCATCTGATCGACAGAAGTCTTATGCGGATCTGAAGCGAAAAAGGTAGAATTTGCGGTAGGTGATCAAGTCTTCTTGAAGGTATCCCCGTGGAAGAAGGTAATGAGGTTTGAACGAAAGGGTAAGTTAAGTCCACGATTTATTGGGCCTTATCGGATACTAAAACGTGTGGGCCTAGTGGCTTATCGTTTGGAGTTGCCTTCGGAGTTGGAGCAGATACATGATGTGTTCCATGTCTTGATGCTGAGACGTTATCGATCTGATCCATCGCACATAGTGCCAGTAGAAGAGATAGAAGTAAGGTCGGATTTGTCTTTTGAGGAGGAACCGGTGCAAATTCTAGATCGAGATGTAAAAGCATTAAGAAGGAAGTCTATTCCTTTGGTCAAAGTTTTGTGGCGAAATCACGGCGCAGAAGAAGCGACGTGGGAGCTAGAGGATGTTATCATGACAATACCCCATCTTTTACGATCGGGTAAATTTTGGGGCCGAAATTTTTTTTAAGGGGGTAGAACTGTAACATCCTAAATGTGGGCATGTGCATTTATATGTTGGTTTAATATGTTAATTCAAGAATTTAATGCTAAAATTTGAGGCCTTGATTAAATATTTGGATTAGGGTTTAAATTAATGTTCAGGTAATTTAAGTGATATTTTGGGCTTTAAAACCTGGGTTAAGTGGCTGATAAATGGTGTTAGTTCATAATTTAAGTGAGATAATTAAATTAGTAGCAAGCTGGGCTTGTAGCCCAAAGACTTGAGGTGCTTTAAGTGGGCATTAATGTGGCGTCACAAGGGGGGAGGTGTTGGGCCTAGTGTGGCCACTTAGGGCCCAAATGGATAGGTCCAATTTCGGCACTGAGTAGGGAAGGAGACGGCAATTAGGCTACATTTTAGGAGTTTATTTCTTTTATTTTAAGTGATAAAAAGCTGATAATTAAGAGGGAGGAGTTGGTTTTAAGGTGGGCTCTCCTAAAGGTAAGATAAGGATTGAGTTATCAGGTGGGTTAAAGGCTATCAGGAGAGGAGATAGTTGGCCGAAACTCCAACTCTGTGTGTGGGTATGATATGCCAAAATTTGGGAGGCCAGATATCATCTTTTCCATTTGGTTTTTCTCACTTTCTCATCTATTCTCCTCAACCGAAAATTCTTTCTCTCCTGTACCTCTGTTTCTTGTCAAAACTGAAAACTCTCTAGCTCTTCTCTTTTCTCCTAGATCCCTTCTAAAAGTTGAATCCCCTTTGTTCATACCCTCATCTCCCATAGCCGAATCTACAAGGGTGGTTTCATTTTCCCGAAGGGGCACCATAGCTGAATACTCCTCTTTAATTTGGTAAGTTTCGAGATTTTGCTTCTTTGCGATTTCTTCATTCACTTTTATCAAGTTTCTAATCTGAATTAGTTTTCTAAGGCCCTATCGATTTCACTCTCTATACCTAGAAGCCGAATCTGTTTCATTAAAGTCTCCTGTGTCAATTTGTGAAAAGCAGAAGGTAGGTGGTCAATGGTAGGTTCGGCTGAATGGCCACTTTCTTGTTCTTTTGTCTTTGGAAGAATGTCATAAGGTGTTAGATGGGTTGCGATCATCGGTTTGGTTAACTATTTTTGGTGATGGCCCAATGTAGGAAGGGAGGTGACGAGTTCTCAAGGACATTCGGGATTCAAATAACTAGGTAAGAGTTCGTTTTAAGTGTTATAATTGTTTAAGTAATTAGATCTCATCATTTAAATGGTTTAGTGATTAAGGGATTATGATGGACTCGAATAACATTCAGGTAGAAAAGGTTGGATCTGTAAAACCAACACCTAAATACAAGAAGCGATCTATTTCGGTAGTGCAAGATTGGCCATCGGGGTGTGGGCCGACATCGAAGTCAGATCGTGGGCCGATAGTGGTAGTCTCGAGTGATAGTAGTGTAGACATAGCGAAAGCGTTAGTACGAGGATCAGGTGTGTAATACTTCCCCACCATCTAGATCTGGTTATTAAATGTATGCTCATAAGTTTTATATGTTATGATAAATGCCGAAATCTCGGTTTAATGATGGAAACCCAAAGAGGGTAAAAGCAAACCACCGTGTTAGTGAATAATCAATTAAATGTTATAAGTAAATTGCTTGTATGTGATTGCATGGGTTGGGATGATGAAAGGAGGAAGTTATCGTTATATGTGTAGTGGTTTTCTTGTGAATCGCTAGAAGCGGCTAATGCCGTGATCTCTTATAAGGGCTTCGGCCATAATATGCTGATGAGCAGCCTGACTACCATCTTGGCATGTAGCGGTGTGGGTTGATTATAGAAATCCCCAATGGTGTGAACGGTTGGTACGGGGGCGTGTAGCGGATGAAAACCTAGGAAAATGGGTTGGGTTTTTCATATTATTTTTTATTTATGTAAATGAAATTATTATTATGTGTATCGGGACTGAGTGTCGCGCTCAACCTTTTAAATTAACATTTCAGGTGACACTTAGTGTATCTTGATTTCAATGGAGAGGAGCGCAAGGTGGCCATGCAAAAGAATATGTGGATCCATTAAAAGACTCAACTTAATAGTTTTAAGATATTTTATTTTATTTTGTGGATTTTAAACCCCGTTGTAATAAGGCCAAGGGCCACTAGTTTATATTTTGGTTTTATTATGGGTTTTAGTTATTTTTCTTTATTTATTTACTTTAATTAAACTAGGACCTGTAATCAAGTTTTGGGCTTTTAATTATAAGGCATATTTTATAAATTACGTATGGGCTTTCTGGTAACCTGAATTGTTTTATTAAAATTTTTCTTAGTGACATACCAGATCCGGTTGTAGTGTTTGGGCCGAGTTTAGGGTGTTACAAAAATTATTTAGTTCACATATTTCAATTTTATGACATTGTTGATTAAACTATATATTCTTTGCATTTGTTTATTTTTGCCTATGATGTTTACGTTGATTATGGATGTGGAAAAGAGGCTCGATTTGTAATAAATTGTAGAATAATTTTTAGTGTTTGAAGGAACAATATGCTTGAGGACAAGCATAAGCTAAGTAGGGGGATTTGATAACATATTAATTTGCATGTTATTTTATGTTTAAATTTGGTTTATTTCTGAATTGATCCCTTCTAATTAGTACTTTTATGTTTTAATCTTGTCAGGGATGCAATCGGGACGCTAAGAGACAAAAACGAGCATAAAAGGACTAAATTGAAAGAAAATCAATGGAATGAGGTCGACTAAAAAATATAAAGAAAGCCAAGGACTCACCAGATATTTTGACTTTGTAAAAAGCCGAAAATAAAAAAAATATTATTTTATTTTTATTTATTATTTATTTTATTTTGATTTTATGTTAAATTAGTTAAGGCCAAAAATAGTAAATTTTATGTATATAAATAGGGCCTTAGTGTTCTATGAAAAGAATCATCACTTAATTATACATTCCTACTTCAATTTGGAATTGAATTATTCTCTTTTGACTTTCAAATTGGCATGAGATACTGCTACTTTCCTTTGCATTTTTCTTACTTTTACAAAATTGGGTTAATTCCTTTCCAAGTCCTTTCTTTCCCATTCTTCACCATAATCATCAAACCACCTTCCAAAATTTACAAAGCATGAATAATTTCATGCTTCACTAAATTTCATCTTAGCCTTAGGCTAGTGTTCTTTCCGGTCGGGAATCATGAGATACAAATTCGTGCTAAAAATCCGTCTAATCGATATTTATTTTTTTTTCCTAAGTATCGGGATAGAACAATCTTCCCTTAAGGTTAAAATCGATTTCAATTCAAAGTGAACGTTGGGTTGGAGTCATGTTTGCTGACAATTGGAGAAACGAGTAGGCCGTGCTGTATTTGGATCTCCGAGAACAAATCAAGGAAGAAGTGATCGGGTTTAAATGACCCACGTGGTTGAGGCTATTGATTCGAGTTGGGTTCTTCAGAACGCAAGGCTGTCGGAATCTTGAATCGAAAATACGTGTATCTCAGTTAGATAATCGGTACGGCTTGGTTTGCAGGTCATACCAGAACCAACTACGAGAGGAAGAATTGGTGGTTAGGATGTTCTTAATTGCCATAACCAGCTTTTCGTTTGGAGGAGAATATTAATTTTCAAGGATCGATTCTTGATACAGAATTTACCGAGTCAAGGCTAAGGCTTATCATTTCTATTTACAAAATTCTAAATTTATTTCCCGAAATAAATTTACTTCTAAAACTATTTAATTGTTTATTTACACTAATAGATTATTACTTTTTAAACATTCTCAAACCCCATCAATTTACTTGTTTATTTTATTGCAGGGACGTTTGGAGTTGCGAGCACGACTCTTGCCACGACCTTTGACACGATGAATATTCTATTCATAAGTAAACACAGTAGTTGATTACAACATCCAATCCCTATGGACTCGACCCTACTATCGCTCTTTACTACAATTTAGGGTTATTTTTGTAGGAATTATTTTTGGTGGTTTTGACGCCCATCAGCGTCTTAAGCTGACGTGACGCATAAGACACAATCTTACCATCTTGATCAGAACACACCTCAGACCACCGTACGATGCATCACTATAGACCACACACTCTTTACCAGATTTAGGCTGTATTAGAATAGGAGCCTGAGTCAGAATAGACTTGAGCTTCTCGAAGCTCGATTGTTGCGCATCAGTCCAGACAAAAGGAACACCCTTGCGCAAAAGCTTAGTCAAAGGTGCTGCAATAAGAGAAAATCCCTCAACAAACCGCCGATAATATCCCGCAAGACCTAAAAAACTATGGATCTCAAATACATTCTTTGGTTGTTTCCAATCAAGCATAGCCTCAATCTTTCTTGGATCAACTCGGATCCCTTAAGCAAAAACCACGTGCCCTAGAAAAGTTACCTCTCACAACCAGGACTCACACTTTTTCAATTTAGCATAGAGCTGCTTCTCTCGGAGTATTTGAAACACTACTCTAAGATGCTCATCATGCTCATCATTGGTCTTAAAGTAAACTAGAATATTGTCGATGAAGACCACAACGAACTGATCTAGATATGGCTGAAAGACTCAATTTATCATATCCATGAATGCAGCCGGAGCATTTGTTAAACCAAAGGGCATAACTAAGAACTCGTAGTGCCTAAAACGAGTCCTAAATACCGTCTTATGAACATCAACTTCAGTAACTCTAAGCTGATGATACCTAGATTGAAGGTCTATTTTGAAAACACTAAAGCCCCTCGAACTGATCAAACAAATCGTCGATACTCGAAAGTGGATCCTCAGAAACACAAAACCCCATCATTATTCAGTCCAAAATCATACGTATTGTGTAACATCCCAAACTTGGCCTAGACATTATGACCGAATCTAACGTGTCACATCAAAGTGTTGTTTGAAAACTTTGCGTTCATTGGAAACCCATCTACAATTTAAACTTTTTACCATTTAAAATCCTAGTTTTCATTGCTTAATATCAAAACAAGATTTACTCAAAGTCATTTCCTTGCAAAATATTATTATTTTTAAAACCTTGTTTGTTGCGAAAGTTTAATTCAACCAGTTGCGAAAACGTGACATTTTGAAAACATTAGTTATTGTTTTAAAAACCCATGTTTCATAGACTAGTAGGTTGTAATTAAAAGCAACACCATATAAAAGTCAAAAATCCCAATGGCCTTATTACAAAATTATTAACCCAATAAATTAAATAAAATAAACTAAAATAAAGTCGCTAAGTTTAACTTTGAAACATATCAGACGTGTGGCCACCTCCGAGTCCCTCGTAGCTCCAAATCCTTTATGGCTGGGGATTACATGTACAGTCAAAGAAAAGGGTGAGTTATGAGAACTCAGTGTGTAATCTCCTATTACAGTCACAGCCTGGGCCCAAGCCCACACGATATCAGTCTGGGCCTAAGCCCTATTCAGTAACAGTCTGGGCCTAAGCCCTATGATATGCAAAACAGACATTTAACCCAACCCAGTCCAGCCAACACACCACCCGTACCAACCAACACACCATGTGGGGACTAAGTCAACCCACCCAACCAGCACACCAATAACGCAGTCTAGCTACTAATATTGATGCAGCAAAGCTACTAATAATAGTATATGTGGCTGAGCTAGTAGAATCAGTATATGTGGCAAAAGCCACTAAATTAGTATAACGTGGCAGAGCCACCAGTACAGTGCTTCCTCCAAAATCCATTGCCCAACCCAATGCAGTATGCCATGTCATAATTAATTCATATATGCAGTGCATCACAATCAAAATCAGTCATACAATTAATACTCATACATCAATGATACTACCACTAAGGGTATAGCGGTCATTTGATCAGTTGGGGTTAAAAAGTAATTCACCCCTCAGGGGTATTCCAATAATTTTACCCATCGAGGTAGCTCAGTAATTTCACCCATTGAGGGTATTTAGGTAATTTACCCATCAAGAGTATTTGATAATTTCAGTCATCTAACAGCTTTTCCAAAGGCCTACTATTGCCTTGAGCGACGCAGGTTCCCTTTCTGGTCAAAACGGTATAATTGGGCCTAAAGCCAAATTTTGGCCCAAGCGGGCCCATACGCTCATGTGGCCCATATAGCCCATTTTCAGTCACGGTTCTGTGAACCTTGCAAGCACATCTATTATTCGGCACTTACCATGGATTTTTCCCCTATGGGCCCATTAGCCCATTGGGCCCACTTCGGCCTAACAAGGCCCACTACGGCCTAAGCCCACGAAAAAGTTTGCGGCACTCTCAACGGTCTATCGCCAACGTTTGTAACTTGGTTTATCTATACGAGCGCTCGCACGCTCGAGTGATCTCAGATGCCGATATTTTGGCTTTTAGCCGATTCACAGATCATCAGGGTGTGAGTACACCCCTTCATTCATCGCATTGTCAGAACAAAAATGGGTGTAAGATTACACACCTTGATTACGAAATGTGTCACCAATCCTTAAGCACCGATCCTACATTAGACAAGATCAAAAGTTAGTCAAACGATCAAGAGGCTTATCCTCTCATTACATGTAACATCCCAAAATTTGGGCCTAGTAGAATTGGGCCCATTGGGCTTTCGGCTTGGGAGCGTTTAAAATTTTTTAAGAACAAGAGAACGAAATTAGTGTAAGTTGGACCTATTAGGTGAGTGATTTTAGAAGGTTAGGGGCTTCTATGAAGTTCCGGGTTCAAACTTTGGCTTTAGGGAAATTTTGGTTTTAGGTGAAAAAAATCTGGGAGTTAGTAGGTACGCTTTAAGAATAAAATATAGAGAAAATGACACAAATGGAGTGTGTGGTGTAGTGGCAAAGTGACGCAACATAAGAGGCAAGGGGGTGACGCAAAAAAGGAAGGAGGTCCAAGGTTCAAGTCTTGGCTCTTGCATTTTGGTTTTCTTTTTAAAGGGACTCTAGAATTTTGCCATAAGGTTATATTTAGTTGCGCATGGTTTTAGACACAAAAAAGTGAGTGGTCTAGTGGCAAGGCGTCATTAAGGGTGCAAGGGAGCTTGGGTTTGAATCTCATGACAAGCAAGGGAGTATTTATTTACGGAATGGATGACAAGAGTTTGATTTGGATTTAAACTCTACTGACGGAGGGATCCCACATCGGAAAGATACAAAGAAGGAAGGTGAGAAGCTAGCTATATATAAAGGTGCCTAGGAGGAGAAGGGGGATACCTGGTGGGCGTTGGGCATAGGAGTGCTCGGAGCGCGGTTTAGCAGCTTCAGGTTCCTATCAGGTGTGTACCTCTCTCTACTCTAGCTGTAGAGTGGCAAATACCGAAATGCCAGTCACACGGTGATGGTAGCCACACGAGCGTGAGAGTGCACGTGTGAAAGATTCGACGCGATAGTCGAGGCCACCATGAGTATTCTTGTAGGTGTGGGCTGTTGGGCCAGGATGGCCCGAAAGGAGGCCAAGTCGGCCCAATGGGCCCGAGTGCCCATAGGAATAAATTGGATGATTGAGTAGTAGATAGTGAACTAGACTATGTGAATCTCATATATATATGGCTAGGTTTGGGCTGAATGGGCCACACGAGTGTGTGGGCCCACTTGGGCCAAGAATGGCCTTAGGCCCATTCGCATTCATTATCTCTATTTAGAATACTTGAGTCATTCGAGTCGACAATAGATCTTCTGTTGGGTCGTTAATATCCTGATTTGGACCAAAATACCCCTGATTTACAAAATTACCGAAATACCCTAATTTGTGAAATTACCAAAATACCCCTGGATTGTAAAATTATTGAATTACCCCTGATTTGTAAAATTATCGAATTACCCCTGGTTTATAAAATTACCAAAATACCTCTGGTTTGTAAAACTACTGAATTACCCCTGGTTTGCAAAATTACTAAATTACCCCTGGTTTGCAAAATTACTGAATTACCCCTAGTTTGTGAAATTAATGAATTACCCCTAGTTTGCAAAATTACCAAAATACCCCTGGACTACAAAATGACCGAAATACCCTTAGTGTGTAATTATCATTTTACCTCTAAACGACAAATTACCGTTGTACCCTCGTGGTAGTACTAATGTTGTCTGTGTTAATTGTATGATTGATTATGTTCGAGATGCACTGCATACATGTGAGTAGAATTATCGAATTACCCTTGGTAGGTAAATTATTGGAATACCCTCGATGGGTAAAATTCCTGTTATACCCTTAGAGGTTGATTAGCGTGATTGTGTGTAAATTCACACTTTAATATTATTATGTGTTATTAAATATTTGAGCTAAAAAGCCGAAATGGTTAGAGATCGACGTTATGCCACAATGGGCATGACTGAAATACCAGGTAAGTACCCTGTTGTTTATGTATGCGCTAATGATTGTATGCCATAATGATATTGTGTACTTGACAGCTTGCTGCATTCATTTGACACTTGTATGCATGAGTTGGATATGATATTTTAAGGGGAAGTATAAGACTGTCACTAGTGGTTTGGTACCACACGTGGGTTGGCCCCACATTCTTGATTCGTGACTAAGTCTCAGTGGTTTGGAACCGCTAGTGGTTTGATACCACATTTATATTTTTTGTGACTCGTCCCAGTGGTTTGGCACTACAGTGGGTTGGCCCCACATATATTCATTACGGGATTGTCACCAGTGATTTGGTACCACAAGTGTGTTTGCCCCACGTATTCTCTTTTGTGACATTTGTCACCAGTGGTTTGGTACCACATATTGATGATTTCGTGACTCGTCCTAGTGGTTCGGTACCACAGTGGGTTGGCCCCACATATATGATTATTCGAGATTGTCACCAGTGGTTTGGTACCACAAGTGGGTTGGCCCCACATATGATATTTTGTGACTCTGTCACCAGTGGCTAGGTGCCACATATGGAGTGTAGCGGATGGAGGGTTGATTGTAAAATCCACGGTGTGATTGGTAATGCGGGTGGTGTGTAGAGGATGGAAATCTAGGTTGGGCTGGGTTTGCATCGCATTGCATACATTATCTGTTGTGACATATGATATGGGTTAAGGCCCAACTGAGGCTATTTTGGGCTAAGGCCCAATTGCCACTGTTACTGTCATGGGCTTCGGCCTAGATTGTTGTGATGCATGTTCTTACTGATGAGGGTTGTACACACTGAGTTATCGTAAACTCACCCCCTCTTTTTATTAAATGTTTCAGGTAATTCCCAGCAATAGAGGATTAGGAGCCGTAGAGGACTCGGGGTGGCTATACATCGGAGATACTACTCGTGACCTTTAGAAATTTTGATTTTTACCTTATTTTAAGATTACTTATTTTGGGTTAATATTATGTAATAAGGCCATTGGTTTATTTTTTCTAAGTTTTCATTTATAACTGTTAAACTTATAAATATGGGGTTTTTCTTAAAACATTAGCAATCGTTTTCTAAAATATCATGTTTACGCAATGATGCAAGTTCAACTTTCATAACAAAATAGTTTTTCAAAATAATAACAACTTTTAAACGATCATTTAGTAAATCACTTTTTCTCAATCAAACAACGAACTCGGAGTTCAAAAATCTGCTAAAACTTTTCTAAACAATTGCTTAGCTTTTCAACTTCCTTCACTGTGACACACCAGATTCGGGCCTAACTTTTAGGCCTGGTTTGGGGTGTTACATTACACAACAAAACTGAAACCCCATTAACACCTATCTTATTTCACCGGGTTTTGCTAAGTTCTTTCCAAATTTCAGTGAAGATTAAGAATCCCTAAAAGTATCTTACGTTACAATGGACCCTTATTAAAAGAATTTGAATAAAGATGTGGTTAACATCCACCCTTGACAAATACAAAGCAAGAGTGCTTACTTGCTCAAGGCTAAGAGTACGAATCGATTTCTTTCGAACGCCTACCTCTTCCTACACTTAGAGTGAACCTACATACCAACCTACATCAGACTATAGAAGGAGGGAAAGATTTGGCACTAGAGAGACAAGAATGATACTCGACATGAAAATAATTGAAAGAAAGTCGATATACTTACTCTTCAAATTTGGCAAGACAAGTTTCCTTGAGTACGGCCCCAGAGATGTGACTATAAAAAAAGGATAAGAAGAGATTGATCTCAGTTTACTCAACTGAAATGATTATAGAAAAATGTTGAGGACAATGAAGAAGATAGGTTCGGCTAACTTGAAGGGTACATAAAATAAGACAAGAGGAAAAGAGGAGATTAAATTCGGCCAATAAGCTGCCAAGAAGAAAGAGAACGAACTTGCACACACGTCAAATCGGTAAGGAAGCAAATGAGAAAAGAAAAAAGTTCTCCCAGAGATTTCGGCACTAAAAACTCGCTCTCACTTGATCCCGAAAGCACCAAAAGATCACTTGCAATAGACACTTAGGAAGAAAAGAACACGAAAATGCCAAAAAGAACCAAAACCCAAAAATGCGCTCAAATGACCCCTTAGCCGAATTTGCATCATACCAGCCTCTTAGTCGAAATTTTCATCCTATCAAAACTCCCAATTTCGACCAACACTCCCACTCTCATCCACCTCCCTGATTTTCTCCACCACAACCTCCTAAAATCGCTCCTATCCATCCATTTGAAACTTTTGACCAAGTCTCCAACTTCCCTTATAGAGTTTGATCCGAACTCTACTTCCTCCACTATCAAGTCACAAAATAAAAGTCTCCAATTGTAATTAGTGGGATTCGAACCCCACTATTCCTTGTTATCCCATTGACGCCACACCACTAAGTCCCAACATGCTCTTTGCGTCACAAAGCACACAAAAATATAGTTCAGTCCTACTGCTAACAACCCTCTCCTCCTAGGGACCAAAAACTAAAATTTTTTACAAAGATCAGACTCGACCTCGAGCTTCCTTAAAACCCCCAAATACACTCAAATAGCTAGCATTTCAAGCACAACATGAATTGAAGCAAAATTACAAACCCCTAAATTTTAAGGCATTACAACTTTACCCCCTTAAAGAAATTTCAGTCTCGAAATTTACATGATCAGAAGGGATTAGGGTATTACTGTCACATCGCCTCCTTAGGCTCTCACGTGGCTTCCTCTAAATCTTGTTTATACCATAGTACCTGATAAACCTTAAAAGTAACATATTTTAATCCCACATTTAGCATACTTTTGGATGATTTATCCCTTGATTTATGTAAAAAGGTTCTCTTAATCCTTTCTTTTCATGTTTTATACTCAGGAAAGCACCGGAGGATGAAAAAAATGAGAAACGGGCCTAAAATGGGCCAAATAGGCCATATCACAAAATCGACATGGCTTGGACTTAAGCCCACATGGCCGTGCCTCTTAAGAGAAGTTCGAACATGGCTTGACCACGATTCACACAGTTGTACCTCATCAACAGGCTCGCACAGGGCCTGGCCACGAAACTCACGGGTGTATGCCCATAGGCGTGTCCTTGCCGCGGCTAAGAGGAGTTCTACTAGGAATAGGGTACTTAGAGGCAAAGAAACACATTCCAAAGCCTATTCAAACACCCTAGTAGGAATTCTACTTGAATTAGGATATGTAGGGGTCAAGTAAAGCATATCAAAGTCTATATAAATACCCTAGGGGGCAACTTAAGGGGGGAGTTTGGAAAAAACCTTCTGCGAGCTAGCGGGTAGCTAGGCTAAGGAGCCGAGCCAGAAAGGTCAGATTTGTGGGAATCACTCGAAGATAGCCGGTTGATCTATCTCAAGAAGCGAAATTCTACTCAAGACGGTGGATCTCTCATTCAATTGCTTCAGGGAGTTTTAAGGATTTCTTATGTTTTATTTTATCTTTTCTTCTGAGATGTTTTCTTTTATTGTTATGAACTAAACCCTTCAGATACCTGAAAGGGATGATACCTAGATGAATCTTGTTATTGTTTTTTGAACTATTTGATAAATACTTGATTTTTTCTTAGTGATGTGAACTTAATTCTTGTGTTAATATTTTGGGATATTGATTCAAGTTGAATGTGCTTAGGTGGTGGAGCAAAAGTCCCTGCTTAAGAGTAGATCTAGCATAATTAAGTGGAGATGATCGCGCGCTTAGAGATAGGGTGACGAGATTTTGCTGGATTAGGGTGAAACCTAATGTGGGAGTCCATAAATCGAGTTAATGAGATTCTAGGGGTTTTAATTAGAAAGAGATTTCAATTAATCAACCTAGGGTTAGATGTTATTCGCCTCGAGAGAGGGTTTAATATAAATTAGGGAATCCTACGAATCAAGCCAAGTGAATAAATCATCTGGTTCAGTGTTAGATAACAAGTGAAGTCTAGGTGGATTCTTCCTAAGGGTATCGTCTTAATCAGCTGAGTTTTCCCAACCGTATTTCCTCAATTCATTCTTTTTGTCTTTCTATCTTTAGCTTAATAGTTAGTTAAATTAAGATTAAACAAACAACTTCCCTTATTTTAGGCTAAATAATATAAAGAAGGTTAGTATTAGTACTTTTAGTTCCTTTGGGTTTGACAATCCTGTCTTGCCTAAGCTATACTACTGTTCGATAGGTGCACTTGCCTTAAGTCGTTGTCAGAGTTAGTTTCCAGGTTCGATCATTCTTTTTATAAATTTTAAAACTCGACAAAACAACGATCAAGTTTTTGGCGCCGTTGCCGGGGAGCTAAAATATTAAGAAAGCCCTATTTTTATTATTTTAGCCATTATTTTTTATTTTTTCGCAATTTATTTTTATTTTTATTTTAGTTTTAACTTTTCTAATTTTTCTTTTGTTTGTTTTTGAAAGATAATTTTAGTTTATAGAGGAGATGGCACTAAATAACTATCAGTGGCAAGTTATGAGGACAACGCCAACAAAAATAGCCGATATTTCAACCTCGACACGGTCACCATGTTATCTAACCAGGGAGAGCGTTTAAATAAAAAATTTGATGATTGGTATGACTCTACATAGGTACATCCAGTAATACAGTACGATACAAATGGAGGAGAGGCGAACAACACAGAATATCTATCCTACAACTCTAGCACAGAAGACGAACAAGTCAACTACATGGGTAACTATTCTAGACCTCAAAATAATCTTTACAGTAACACTTATAATACAGGTTGGAGGTACCATCCCAACTTCCCATGGGGTGGTCAAGAAAATCAAAGACAACAACCCCTCCCAGGGTTCCAATAGTAACCCTACCCACAAGAGAAGGAGTTGAACCTTGAAGAGATGCTAACAAAATTCATTGCAGCCACAGAAAATCATTTCCAAGACACTGAGGCAACACTTAAAAACCAACAAACATCTATTGAAGGAATCAAGAACTAAGTTGGGGAACTTACTGAGTCAATCGGGGAACTTACTAAGTCAGTTGGACAACTTGCGAAACAAATTTTTGAAATACCACAAGGTCTCTTGCCAATCAACACTGAAACAAACCCAAGAGAGCAAAATCAAGCCATTTACGAAAATTAAGTGTTAAATGAACCAGAACCAAGGAAAGAAAACATGACAGATAAGGGTAAGGTTGAGGTGAGCCATGATATACCAAAACCGACAATTACAGAGTACCAACCTCATGTGCCATACCCCAATACAATAAAGAAAGACCACACGGAGGAACAGTTCGATAAGTTTCTTAAACTTCAAGGAAATTCCATATTAAATTGCCGTTTCTTGAAGCTCTTTCACAGATGCCAGATCCTAGACCTCGTGACGATAAAAAAGAAATTCATGAGGATCGAAGGCTTCATATCGATCAACTAGATGAGTGGAAGACACACTTCAAAGAGAGACTAAAAAAACACGAAGAAAAAATGAGGCAATTCCACGGTGAATTTAATGATGGGACAACCCATCTTAAGTAGGAGATTAGGTACTCAAAATCCCCCTAGATGGAACAGTCGAGCTAACTAGTCCTAAAATCAGCACCTTTAAGGTAAACACTACTCAACTTAAACTTTATATCCATAACCGAATTGATCGCATGAGAAAGGATTTCCACCTCCTCAAACAACCATGATTGTGCAAATGATAGGTAAGTCTAGCTCAAAACTTTAAACGAGCGCTTCTCGGGAGGCAACCCGAGCACTAACCTTATTTTTTATTTTTTTATTTTTATTTTCCCTTTTTAGCATTCAAATAAACCAAAAGTACAGATTTCCAGACCACACGACCTTGAACATGGTAGGTAAAAGGGAACCACATGTAGGTAAAAGGGCGTGACAGTCAGACATGTGGCAGTACCTTGACTAACGAAATAGATTTCCTCCTCAGAACCTTAACATTATGATCCAATATCCGCACCGATTCTTCCTCGAAGGTTAGACCAGGTCTAACCTCGATCTTCTCCACGGCACTATATAAGAGGGATCAGAACGGTATCGTCTTAGCGTAGAGACATGGAACACATTATGTATATGATTTAACTCAGGAGGTAGCTCCAACTGATAAGTGACCGGTCCCACATGTTTCAATATCCGGTAAGGTCTGATGAATCTAGGGCTCAGCTTGCCTTTTCGCCCAAATCTCAAAATCTTCTTCCATGGTGAGACCTTTAAAAAGACATAATCTCCCACTGCTTACCCAATCTCTTTACGCTTTAAATCAGCGTATGGTTTCTTCCTTTCAGAAGCTTCTTTTAACCGATCCCGGATTAATCTTACTTTGTCCTTGGTTTTAAAAACTAGATCTTGTCCCAATATTTACCGCTTATCCAATTCTATCCAACAAGTAGGGGTAAGACACCTACGACCATATAACACCTCGTACCGTGCCATCTAAATACTGGATTGGCAACTGTTGTTATAAGCGAATTTCGCTAATGGCAAATAGTCTTTGCAACTGCCATTGAAATCAATTACACAGCTTCTTAGCATGTCTTCCAAAATCTGAATTACCCTCTCTGACTGACCATCAATCTACTGGTGAATGTCGTGCTGAAATCCAACCTTGTACCCAAAGCTTCGTATAACACTCTTTAAAATTGTGATGTGAATCTAAGGTCCCTGTCCGAAATGATAGACACTGGTACCACATGTAACCTCACGATTTTTGCCACGTATAACTTAGCCAACTTCTGCAACGAGTAATCAGTCTGAATCGGTATAATGTGGGCAGATTTAGTTAGTTGGTCAACAATTACCCATACTGAATCTTTCTTAGTAGGAGTCAGGGGTAGCCCACTAACAAAGTCCATGGTTACCCTCTCCCACTTCCAGAGTGGAATTTTAACAGGTTGCAGCAATCTAGAAGGCAGTTGATGCTCAGCCTTCACTTGCTAGCATGTCAAACACTTACCTACAAAATCGGTAACCTCACGCTTAAGTCTTGGCCACCAGTACAGTTTACGTAGATCTCGGTATAACTTGTTTCCACCAGGATGCATAGCGTATAGGCTACTATGCGCCTCTCGCAGTATAGACTACCTTAACTCAGAATCCCTCGGTACACAGACTCTCCCACGGAAGCATAATACTCCCTCACTATTCAACCAAAAGTCCCTAGTCTCTCCCTTCTTCACCAGTTGGAAACGAGGAACCAACGATTCATCCAGCAATTGCTTCTCTTTAATTTGTTCAATCCAAGTCAGTTTCACCTGAAGCTCAGCTAACAGACTACCATCCTCAAACAGGCTGAGACGGGCAAACATTGCTCTTAGATCAGATACAACCTTACGGCTCAGTGTATCTGCTACTACGTTAACTTTTCCTAGATGGTATTCAATTAAGCAATCATAATCCTTAAGCAACTCTATCCATCTTCGTTGCCTAAGGTTCAACTCCTTTTTAGTAAGGAGGTACATGAGACTTTTATGGTCGGTATAAATGATCGACATCTTCCCGTACAAGTAATGTCTCCAAATCTTTAGTGCGAATATCACCGTAGCTAATTCCAAGTCATGAGTGGGGTAATTCACCTCGTGCGGCCTAAGTTGTCGAGACGCATAAGCCACCACCTTACCCTCTTGCATCAGCACACAACCCAAACCCGTGTTCGACGCATCACAGTAGACAATAAATTCTTTTTCAGCCTCTGGTTGTATTAATACCGGGGCTTCAGTCAGAATCTTTTTCAGTTTCTCAAAACTCTCCCACTGTTTATCAGTCTAATCAAACGGTACTCCTTTACACAACAACTTAGTTAGGGGGTGCAGCAATCAGTGAGAACCCCTCCACGAACCTTCTATAATACCCTGCCAGACCCAAAAAACTTTGAATCTTGGACATAGTTTTTGGTGGCTTCCAGTTTAATACGGCCTCAATTTTTCGAGGATCAACCCTAATCCCCTTGATGGACACTACATGACCCAAAAATGTCACCTCTTGCAGCCAAAACTCGCACTTATTGAACTTAGCATAAAACTGCTTTTCTCTTAGTATTTGCAGAACAATTCAGAGATGTAAATCATGCTCCTCCTCGGTTCTTGAATACACCAAAATATCATCTATGAACACCACCATAAACCGGTCCAAATAGGGTTGAAAGACCCAATTCATCATATCCATGAAAGCAACCGGTACATCCGTTAACCCAAATGGCATGACCAAAAACTCGTAATGTCTATAACGAGTTTGGAGTGCAATCTTGTACACATCTACCTCTTTAACCCTTAGCTGATGATACGTCGATCTGAGATCTATCTTGGAGAAAATCGAAGCTCCTCGCAGTTGGTCAAACAGATCGTCTATCCTTGGTAAAGGGTACTTATTCTTAATCGTCAGTTTATTCAATTGACGATAATCAATACACATACGCATAGACCCATCATTCTTCTTCACAAACAAAACTGGTGCTCCCCAAGGAGACACACTCGGTCGAATGAATCCTCAGTCCAGTAGCTCTTGGATTTGAGCTTTTAATTTCACCATCTCTTTCGGTGCCATCCTATAAGGGGTGATGGACACCAGAGCCGTTTTGGTAGGAGCTCAATGCTGAATTCGACCTAACGATTTGGTGGCAACCCCAGAAGCTCTTCGGGGAATACATCTGAAAACTCCTTTACAGTTTTGACATTCTCAGCAGATGAACATTTAAAACCAGATACGCTAACATAAGCTAGGAATGCTTAGCAACCTTTGCGAACCAGTTTCTCGGCCCTTAGCTCTGAGATTACATTGGATAAATAATCCCTTCGTTCCCTTATCACAACCACCTCCTCAACATCTGAAGACTTCAATACCATACGCTTAGCCGCGTAATCCAAATTTGCACAGTGTTTCACTAACCAATCCATGCCCAAAATGAGATCGAATTTGCCAAACAGAAGTTCCATCAAATTCGCCAGAAAGATAACCCCTTGGACCTCTAGGGGCACATCTCTAAACAATTTATTCACTTTAACTGACTGTCTTAGTGGACTAATCACCGACATTGCTCTATCAGTAAGTTCGAACGATATACCCAATGTTCCAATCGTAGTACATGCAACATACGAGTGCGTAGACCCAATATCAATTAAAGTGGTTTATGGTACATTATGAATGAGAAACGTACCAGTTATGACATCAGGAGTGTCGCCATCCTCTCGGCACCAAATAGCATCTACCAATGCTGGTTATCTCACATTCGTGTTACCAGCACCTCTGTCCGGTGTTCCACGTCCTCGTCCCAAACCATTTTCCCCTCTGGCTGGACCACAGCCTCTCGGTGGCTACTGACTACCTCTCCCTAGCTACACATAGCCCTGACCTACAGTTTGCATCTGAATGGGCCTTTGAGTACAATTTCTAACTTGATGATCCTTGGACCCACATTTGAAGCAAGCTCCAGTTCTTTTCCAGCACTCTTCCAAATCAGATCTCCCACACTCAGCATAAGGCTGCGGTCCGATAGCAACAAAGAAAACCCCAGCTCGGGTTGGCCCATCAAACCTAGGCCTCTTCTTAGGCCTACTAGAAGGCCTCTTCTTAGGCCCACCAAAAGAACTTGAGGGCCCAAAATTCCTCTTACTTCTGCCCCTATCCTGCTCACAGATTCTGACGCTCTGAGCATTTCACATCCTCGGCAGTCTTTGCCTTCTCAACTAGGGAAGCAAAGTCCCTTTCTGTAACATCCTGAATTAGTGGGCCTGTGCATTTTGTGTGTTGCAGATTTAATATGTTAGTTTGAGAATTAGAGGTGCGAATTAGGCTCAGGTTTGGGCTGAGGCCTTAGTTAATTTTCTGTTGGGGCACTATAGGGTTTAAAGGTAGGTATCTGTGTTTAAAAGTAATAAAGTGGGCTTGTGGCACAAAGTTAGGTGGCGCTACAAAGGAGCCGAGGGTGGCGTCACTAGTGGATGAAGAGGGCCCAAGGTTGGCCGCTTGGAGCCCAAGCTTTTGGGCCAATTTTGGCACTTAAAAGGAGCAAGGGGATGGCATCAAGGCTAGAGAATATGGGTTTTTAATGTTTTAAAATATGTGATATTATTCTGATAAAGGAGGGAGGAAGTGGTGTGATGTAGGACACTTTTGGATGGGTGTTTTGATAAAGATAAGGGATAGGATGATGATCTATCAAGGAGGCTGGTGTTGGCCAAAAATCAAACACATGAGAGGGGGGAGAATCGGTTTAGTATAGGCAAGGGGTGTGCCAAAAATTTTTTTACTGAGTTCTTGTCATCTTTTTATTTTCTGCCAAAATCATCACTCCATTCTCCCTCTCTACTTTGTTTTCTTTTTCCTTCTAGCCAAAACCCTCTGAAGTCTTATTAATATCGAACCTCTGCTAATTACTTTCTCTTCTCTTTCAAATACTTTAGCTAAAATCTCTAAGTCTCAGCATCACTCCATTCGTTCTCTTTTCCTGAAGTGACCTCCATAGCCGAATCATCATCTCCGGGTTGAAGCTAAAAATTCCTAGATCTCTAATCTTCTACGCTTCAATCTTCTTCTGTGATTGCCGAATCTTCCTACAAGGGGGTAGCCGAAACCATCTGTAGAGGTAAATATCGATTTGTGTATTCTTTCAATCTTTTTTGACTTTTGGAGACTATAGTCAAATGGCTAAATAGTAGACTAATCTCATGTTTTCTTTCATGGGTGACATTCTGGGATTTGAAGGAGATCTAATCGCCTAGGTTTCAAAATCGGTAGCACTTGAATCATACTACTTTCGAGATTTAATCGATTTAGGTAAAGAGATTTATCTTCGTTATTTTATTAAATCGGTTTATCTCCAATCTGACATCTAACCCTGTCGGGTAGTTTTTCAAATAAATCTCTTGTAGTGAGTTTTGATCGGCAAAATAGTGGTCTAATAGTCGCGATTCAGGCTAGAGAGAGCGTCGACCTCGGTAGTATAGCGTTGAGCGTAATCAGGTGTGTAATTTCTCACACCATCTCTGTTGTCTGTTAGTATATATATAAGTCTGTTTATATTCTTTTAAATGCCAAAATCCGGCATGACTATTGAAAACCCGTGGAGGGTAAAGGGTGACTCATCAGGTTAGTGATTTCTGTGATTTTCTTTAAGTAAAATGATTCTGTTGAGTTGACATGATATACATGCATGCCGTTTTGTATGTTTGCTCGGGGTTGGGTGATTGATGTATATGAAAGGGAAAGTGTTACATTGTGGTGGCTCGCCATGATCATTGTAGTGGCTCGCCATGATCATTACGGTGACTATGTTACAAATCTGACGATGAGGAGCTAACTGCAGCATGACTGCCATCGGTGGTGTGTAGCGGTGAGGGTGACCGTAGAAATCCCCATTGGTGTGATTGGCAGGTAAGGGTGGTGTGTAGTGGATGGATCTAGGATTGGGATGGGCTTTGCTTAATTCTGATATGTGATATTCTGTTATTTTGTTCTGTGGGGCTAAGGCCCAGTTTGATGGTGCTAGAGGGATTGGACACTGAGTCTTGTGACTCACCCCATTGTTTAACATTTTTTAGGTAGCACTTAGTGCATCGAACCGGGCTGGAAAGGAGCGCAAGGTGGCCATGCATGGATTTATTTCGACTCAATAAAGGATGCTACTTTAATTATTTTCCCTAATATTTTCAATTTGTTTGGTTTTATATTTTATTGTAATAAGGCCGCTGGCTATGGTTTATTGGTTTTATGTTCTCGTTTTAGGGTTTTCATACGCTTAGATTTTATGATTAATTGAAACTAAGGCATGTGTTTAAATAATAAAACCTAGAGGCAAAATTTTGGTTTTTATTCATTAAGGCATTAATTAAAATTTATTTCTTTTACAAATTATCAAATTATTAAGTTTTTCCGTATAAATGTTTAAACTATGTTTTCAAAAAAATTAAAAAATATCGACATGTTTTACAAAACTTCTTAGTGACATGCGGATCCTATTTGGGCTATTTAGGGTGGTTTGGGGTGTTTCAATTTAGTATCGAGCCAGGTTAAAAACTCGACTTTGGGGTTTTAGGCTCAAAATATTTTCTAAAGATGGGCTTTGGAAACATGCATATTTATAAATAATACAGGATGGTTTTCTCGGCATGGCACCTGCGTCTCCGGCCCAAGTCCGCCATGTAAGTAATCTGAACTCACTGTGCGATATATGTATGTGGGCTTGATGGGCTTTATGGGACGTAGATTATCTTAATTAAGACTTGATGGACTTTAAGCTTAGCTTAAACAACTTTTTAAACCTCATAAGACATAATTGAATTAAACTTGTCCGTGAACAAGTCACAAGGTTAGGGTGTGGCAATAGGCATACGCATGTCTAGGATTGGATCCAAGGAGAGCTTGGTATTTAAGCGGTCCTAGCGACTCACCTCATCTTCGCTGGAATCCTACCTGGTGCGTAGTGACTGTTCACCTTAGCCACGAGGACTTGTTGGCGGGCCAAAGTTTCTAACTAAAATCCGAAAGGGACTAGCCACCTTATTTTTACAAAATTACTAAAGTGCGCCTAGTCTTGAAAAAAATTACCAAAACACCATTGATTTGAAAAAAAATTACCAAAACGCCATTGATTTGGAAATTATCAAAATTTATAAAATTACCGAAATACCCTCGATTTGCAAAATTTCCAAAATACCCCTACTTCAGAAAATTATCAAAATACCCTTATTTTGAAAAAAAATCACCAAGATACCCTATTTTGAAAAAAAAGACGAAAATACCCTTACAGGATAAAATTTCTAAAATACCCCTAGGTAGTGAAATGACGAAAGTACCCCTATGTGTTAAATGTGAGTTCATGGATGTTGTCTGTATGTTGATTGATGAATGTATGTAGTTCCCGAACTAGGAGGAGTAGACTTGAAATTTGGAACCAAGAGACATAAATTTGAATTGAAAGAACCACTATCGAAATGACTTTTCATAAGATTGTTCGTGGATAACCAGTGGAAAGAATTAATAATTCATAAAATTTCTAATCAGATAAACGCCAATCGAAGAATGAGTACAAGGGGTCGAGGATGTTTGCCGCGTGGTCGTGGTAGGGGTAGGATGACCGTGTCAGAACCAGTTGGGTCTGGCCACGAGTCAGGAAACGAGATGCTAGATCTGCCAGCTGTGAAGGGAAAATTTTAGGACCAAACGGCCGGAGATGATGGGATATCTTAGGCGATGTTGTGGGTTCTGGAGAGAGTTGTTGGGGCAGGCAAGGGTTCGGGAGCTTAGAAATCTGTGTCTGAACGACTCTGAGCCAACGGAGCGGAGATGTTTAGGAGAGTTTTTGGTGTAGCCCCTAACACAGCTGAGTATTGGTTAGAAGCGAGTGAGCACATAATGGATGACCTAGACTTCACAGTAGAGAAGAAGTTGAAAGGGGTCGTGTCTCTTCTTCGAGACGAGGCTTACCAGTGGTGGCTCACGATAAAGAAGGGTACTATCGTAGACCGGATTGACTGAGATTTTTTTAAGGAGTCATTTCAGGGAAAGTACGTTGGGGCCAGCTATGTGGATGCGAAGAGGAAGGCATTTTTGAACTTGGTGTGGGGAAGCAAATCTGTGTCTGAATATGAAGTGAAATTTCTGCGTTTGAGCTGTTACGCTTGAGAAATTGTAGCGACTGACTATGAGCATTGTGTACGATTCAAAAATGGTTTGCGGGATGAGTTGAGAGTGTTGGTAGCACCGCAGCGAGAAAGGGACTTTGTCGTTCTGGTTGAGAAAGATAAAATATCTGAGGAGGTGAAGCAGACTGAGAAGTAAAATAAGGATAAGGATCAAAATAGGAATAAGAGAAATTTTGGGCCATCGGGATCATCTAAGAGTTTTCAGAAAAGGCCTAGGTTTGATGGGCCAGCTCGTGCTCCGACATCTACTACTGGGAGTCAGAATCGATCATGTAACTTGTGCGAGGAAAGTACATTTTGGGGAGTCTGTATGAGGAGGCGGTGGATGCTTCAGGTGTGGGTCTATAGACCATATGGTGAAAGACTGTCCATAGGTGGATCAGGTACAGCCAGCTGGACGAGGTTTTGATCAGGTTAGAAGGGGTGGTCAGCCATTACCGAGGGGTTGTGGCCCAACCAGAGGAGGAAATGGGTTTGGTCAGGGTCGTGAAGCACCTGGTAGGGGTGCTGGTAATGTAGATGCGAGATAGCTAGGTCTAGTTTATGCAGCCCGTCGACGGGAGGATGGTGACACATCGAACATCATAATCCGGTACGTTTCTTATTGCTAATAATCTATTTCTTGCTTTGATTGATATTGGATCAACCTACTCTTACGTTACATGTTCGGTATCTAAGAATTTAAGTTTAGAATCTGAAATAACTACTAGGAAGATGGTTGTGGTTAGTCCGTTAGGATAATCTAGGATAGTGGACAAACTATTTAAGAGTGTACTGTTAGAGACTCAAGGAGTAGTGTTTCCGGCAGACCTAATGGAATTACCGTTTGAGGAGTTTGACCTTATCCTGGGAATGGTTTGGTTGGCTAAACATCGTGCTAAGCTGGATTGTGAACTAAACGCATGGTGTTGAGTACCCCGGAAGGCGGAAAGGCGATTATGCTAGGGGAAATAAAGGATTATTTGTCCAACGTAGTATCTGCATTGAAGGCTGTTAAGATTATTCGGAAAGGATGCAATGCATTTCTAGCTTTTATCAGTACTTTGGATGCTAAGGAGGTGACTGCCGGTGAGGTAAGAACAATAAAGGATTTCGTAGATGTCTTTCCTGAGGAGTTGCCAGGATTACCTCCGGATCGCGTAGTAGAGTTTGGGATTGAGCTACTCCCGGGTACGACTCCGGTGTCCATTGCTTCTTATAGAATGGCACCGAAGGAGCTGATGGAACTCAAAGCTCAGATCCAAGGACTGTTGGATCGAGGTTTTATTCGACTGAGTGTGTCTCTGTGGGGAGCGCTGGTCCTATTTGTGAAGAAGAAGGACGGATCCATGCGTATGTGTGTGGACTACTGTCAACTAAATAAGTTAACAATTAAGAATAAGTACCCACTTCCGAGAATCAATAATCTGTTTGATCAGCTCAAAGGAGCTTCGATTTTCTCTAAGATTGATTTAAGGTCGTGTTATCATCAGTTAAAGGTAAAGGAAGGGGACATTCATATGACGGCTTTTCGAACTCGCTACGGTCATTATGAATTTTTGGTGATGCCGTTCGGGTTAACGAATGCGCCAAAGTGACGTTTATGGATGTGATGAATCGGTGTTCCAACCATACCTTTATCAATTTTTGTGGTGTTCATTGGCGATATCTGGTTTATTCCAAGTCAGGAGGAGCATGATGCACATCTTCATGTGGTGTTACAAGTTACGAGGAGAAGCATTTGTTCACTAAGTTCGATAAGTGTGAGTTACGGCTAAGGAAGTAACTTTTTAGGACATATGGTTTACTGAGGGAATTAGGGTTGACCTCGGAAGATAGAAGTCTGTATTGGATTAGAAACTACCGAAGTCTGTGGCAGAGATTCGAAGTTTTTTGGGATTGGCAGGGTACTACAGAAGGTTTGTTGAGGGCTTCTCATTAATTGCGACACCTCTAACTAAGTTGTTAAGGAAGGGAGTATCGTTTGGTTGGACCGACAAACAGCAGGAGAGCTTTGAAAAAGTAAAGAAAATTTTGATAGAAGCACCGGTGTTAATTCAGCCAGAGGCTGAAAAAGAGTTTACCGTCTACTGTGACGTATCACACACGGGTTTAAGATGTGTGCTGATGCAAGATGGGAAGGTTGTTACATATACGTCCCGACAATTAAGACCGCACGCATGATTTGGAATTGGCTACAGTAGTGTTCGCTCTGAAGATCTGGAGACACTACCTTACACCGATCATAAGAGTCTGAAGTACCTCCTTACCTAGAAGGAGTTGAATCTAAGATAACGTAGGTGGATTGAACTTTTGAAGGACTATGACTGCTCGATCGAATATCATCTAGGTAAGGCTAACGTGGTGGTGATCTTACCGAGTCGAGAAGGTGATAGCGGATTTGAGGCGATGTTCGCTCGTCTTGCCTGTATGAAGATGGCAGTTTGGTAGCTGAACTCCAAGTGAGACCAGTGTGGACAAGTCGATTAAAGAAGCGACTTCTAGATGAGGTCTTGAGTGCTCGACTCCGGCAAGTACAAAATGGTGAAGGAGAGGACTATAGTTTGAATGGTGATGGGGTTTTGTGTTTCCGTAAGAGAATTTGTATGCCAAAGGATGTTGAGTTAAGGCAGATGATTCTACGAGAGGCACATAGTAGCCCATACGTTATGCATCCTGAAGGGGTTAAGATGTATCGGGATTTGTGAGAGCAATTCTGGTGGTCAGGTCTGAAGCGATAGGTAACAGAATTCGTGGGTAAATGTTTAACATGTCAGCAGGTGAAGGCAGAACACTAGTCGCCTTCAGGGTTATTGTAGCCGGTGAAGATTCCGCAGTGGAAATGGGAAAGAATCACGATGGATTTGTTAGTGGGTTACCTCTTACGCCCACTAAGAAGGATTCGATTTGGGTGATTGTGGATCAGCTGACGAAGTCAGCTCACTTCATTCCAGTTCGTGTGGATTATTCTCTGCAAAGGTTGGCTAAGCTGTACGTGGCTGAGGTTGTGAGACTACATGGTGTACCTATGTCGATCATATCAGATAGAGACCCTAGGTTCACGTCACAATTCTGAAAGGTTCTGCATCAGGCAATGGGAACAAGGCTAGACTTCATCGACTTCCATCCGCAGACTGATGGTCAATCTGAGAGGGTAATCTAGATCTTGGAGGATATGTTAAGAGGTTGTATCATTGATTTGAGGGTAGTTGGGAGGAGTATTTACCTCGCAAAATTGTGTACAATAACTGACTACCAATCTAGTATTCAGATGGTGCCTTATGAAGCGTTATACGGACGGAGATGTCGTACCCCTACTTGTTGGACAGAGTTGGGTGAGCGTCAGGTGTTGGGTCCAAAACTAGTTTCGAAGACGGAAGAAAAAGTTAGGGTAATTCGGGCTCAGTTGAAGGAAGCATCTGATCGGCAGAAATCTTATGTAGATCTAAAGCGTAAGGAGTTGGAATTTGCAGTAGGAGATCAAGTCTTTTTGAAAGTGTCGCCGTCGAAGAAGGTAATGAGGTTTGGTCGGAAGGGTAAGCTAAGTCCCCAATTTATTGGACCTTATCGGGTATTAGAACATGTGGGGCCAATGGTGTATCGATATGAGTTACCTCTAGGGTTCGAGCAGATGCATGACGTGTTTCATGTCTCGATGCTAAGACGTTACCGTTCTGATCCATCGCATATTGTGCCAGTGGAAGAGATTGAAGTAAGGCCAACTTGTCCTTTGAGGAGGAGCCAATGCAAATCTTGGATCGAGACGTAAAGGTGTTGAGAAGGAAGTCTGTTCCTTTGGTCAAGGTTTTGTGGTGAAACCACGGCGCAGAGGAAACGACATGGGAGCCAGAAGATGTTATGCGACAACAGTATCACCATCTCTTCTGATCAGGTAAATTTCGTGGCCGAAATTTCTTTAAGGGGGTAGAACTGTAACATCCTGAATTAGTGGGCATGTGCATTTTGTGTGTTGTAGGTTTAATGTGTTAGTTTGAGAATTAGAGCTGCGAATTGGGCTCAGGTTTGGGCTTAGGCCTTGGTTAATTTTCTGTTGGGGCACTATAGGGTTTAAAGATAGGTATCTGTGTTTAAAAGTAGCAAAGTGGGCTTGTGGCCCAAAGTTAGGTGGCGCTACAAAGGAGCTGAGGGTGGCGTCACTAGTGGATGGAGAGGGCCCAAGGTTGGATGCTTGGAGCCCAAGCTTTTGGGCCAATTTCGGCACTTAAAAGGAGCAAGGGGGGACGACATCAAGGATAGAGAATAGGGGTTTTTAATATTTTAAAATATGTGATATTATTCTGATAACGGAGGGAGGAAGTGGTGTGATGCAGGACACTTTTAGATGGGTGTTTTGATAAAGATAAGGGATGGGATGAGGATCTATCAAGGAGGCTGGTGTTGGCCGAAAATTAAACACAGGAGAGGGGGGAGAATCGGTTTAGTATAGGCAAAGGGTGTGCTGAAAATTTGTTTACTGAGTTATTGTCATCTTTTTCTTTTCTGCCGAAATCACCACTCCATTCTCCCTCTCCACTTTTTTTCTTTTTCCTTCTAGCCGAAACCCTCTGAAGTCTTATTAATTGCGAACCTCTGCTAATTGCTTTCTCATCTCTTTCAAATACTTTAGCCGAAATCTCTAAGTCTCAGCATCACTCCGTTCGTTCTCTTTTCCTGAAGTGACCTCCATAGCCGAATCATCATCTCCAAGTTGAAGCCAAAAATTCCTAGATCTCTAATCTTCTACGCTTCAATCTTTTTCTGTGATTGCCGAATCTTCCTGCAAGGGGGTAGCCAAAACCTTCTGTAGAGGTAAATATCGATTTGTGTATTCTTTCAATCTTTTCGGCTTTTGGAGAGCATAGCCGAATGGCTAAATAGTAGACTAATCTCGTGTTTTCTTTCATGGGTTGCATTCCGGGATTTGAAGGAGATCTAATCGCCTATGTTTCAAAATCGGTAGCACTTGAACATACTACTTTTGGGATTTAATCGATTTAGGTAAGGAGATTTATCTTCGTCGTTTTATTAAACCGGTTTATCTCCAATCTGACATCTAACCCTGTCAGCTAGTTATTCAAATCAATCTCATGTAATGAGTTTTGATCGGTAAAATAGTGGTCTGATAGTAGCAATTTCGGCTAGAGAGAGCGTCGACCTTGATAGTATAGAGTTGAGCGTAATCAGGTGTGTAAATTCTCACACCATCTCTATTGTCTGTTAGTATATATATAAGTCTGTTTATATTCTGTTAAATGCCGAAATCCCGGCATGACTATTGAAAACCCGTGGAGGGTAAAGGGCGACTCATCAGGTTAGTGATTTCTGTGGTTTTCTTTAAGTAAAATGATTCTGTTGAGTTGACATGATATACATGCATGCCGTTTTCTATGTTTGCTCGGGGTTGGGTGATTGATGTATATGAAAGGGAAGTGTTACATTGTAATGGCTCGCCACGATGCATTGTAGTGGCTCGCCACGATCATTTCAGTGACTATGTCACGGATCGACGATGAGCGACTAAGCTGCAGGATGACTGCCATCGGTGGTGTGTAGCGGTGAGGGTGATTGTAGAAATCCCCATTGGTATGATTGGCAGGTAAGGGTGGTGTGTAGCAGATGGATCTAGGATTGGTATGGGCTTTGTTTAATTCTGATATGTGATATTCTATTATTTTGTTCCGTGGGGATAAGGCCCAGTCTGATGGTGCAAGAGGGATTGCACATTGAGTCTTGTGACTCACCCTGTTGTTTAACATTTTTCAGGTAGCACTTAGTGCATCGGACCGGGCTAGAAAGGAGCGCAAGGTAGCCATGCATGGATTTATTTCAACTCAATAAAGGATGCTGTTTTAATTATTTTCCCTAATATTTTCAATTTGTTTGGTTTTATATTTTATTGTAATAAGACCACTGGCTATGGTTTATTGGTTTTTTGTTCTTGTTTTCGGGTTTTCATACGCTTAGAATTTATGATTAATTGGAACTAAGGCATGTGTTTAAATAATAAAACTCAGAGGCAAAATTTCGGTTTTTATTCATTAAGGCATTAATTAAAATTTATTTCTTTTACAAATTATCAAATTATTAAGTTTTCTGTATAAATGTTTAAACTATGTTTTCAAAAAAAAAATATGCGACATGTTTTACAAAACTTCTTAGTGACATGCCGGATCCGATTCCAGGTGTTTGGGCCGGGTTTGGGGTGTTACACTTTCCCTCTGCGGGGCTATCAGTACTCGCAACTCGTCTAAGAGACCATCCTCAAACCGCACGCAGCGCTCATACTCAGTCGCGAATATGCCTCGAGCATACTGGCTCAACCGCAGGAACTCTGCCTCATACTCTGCCATAGACTTATTTCTCTAGATCAGACTCAAGAATTCCTTCCTCTGAGCATCCACATAATTTGCCCCAACATATTTTCCTTGGAAGGCCGCCTTAAAGAAGTCCCATGTCACACGGTCGGCTGCGTGCCTTCCTTCACGGTAAGCCACCATTGATATGCCTCATATCGTAGTAAAGCCACTGCTCCTTTCAATTTTTGCTCCACCGTGCAATTGAGGTCATCCATTATTCACTCACAGCCTCCAACCAATATTCTGCTACATTCAAGGCAACACCAGAGATGCCCCTGAAGATTTTCGCCCTGTGCGACGGGAGTAGTTTAGAAATTGACCCTCGGCCCACTGACCTAGTACTCGCTCCAGCAACCCTTTCAAGAACTTGTAACATCGCTTGGGACCGGGCATCATCCCCACCGGCTTGGTCATGAGACCCCATTTCAGTCACTAGTGAGGCAGGCACTTCCCTATCAGGCATATGTCCTGATGTTGAAAATCCAACCCTAGTAACTCGGCCTCTACCACGGCTACCTGTGCCCCTTTCGCGACTTCTTGTGCTCATATCGATGTAGCGTACTTATCTGTTTTAAGAGTTTTATGAATCAGCTTATAGTTCTCATTATTATTAACATATATCTTATGACAAATAGTAATTAGGGTTGTTTCACAGACCGAATTCCTACCATGATAAACCGTAAAAGCAACATATTTTAGGCCTACATTTAGTATGCTTTTGGATGATTTAGCCTTTTTTTATGTAAAAAGATGCTTTTAATCCTTTCTTTTCATGTTTTTACTCAGGAAAGCACCCGAGGATGAAAAGAACAAGAAACGGACTTAAAATGGGCCAATTAGGGCCAAAGAGGAAATCGACACAGCCTCGACTTCAAGCCACATGGCCGTTCCTCAACAATTAACTAAGACACGACCATGCCACGATTTACACGGTCGTGCCCCAATCGATAGAATCGATACACGGCCTGAAAATGATTTACACGGGCGTGTACCATGGCCGTGCCCCTATTATAGGATATAGTAATTTCACTTGGATTTGGATACTTAGAGCCAAAGAAACACTTTTTAAAGCTTATTAAAATACCGAGTAGGAAGTATACTTGAATTGGGACACTTAGAGGCCAAGCAAAGCATTCTAAAAGTCTATATAAACACCCTAAGTGTAACCTGAAAGGGGGCGTTAGGCGGTGAGCTAGGCCAAGGAGTCAAGCCAAGAAGATCACGTTTTGTGGAATCACTTGAAGATAGCCAAGTGGATCCATCTCAAAGAGCTGAAATTCTACTCAAGACAGTGAATTTCTCCTTCAATTCCTTCAGGGGGTTTTAGGATTTTCTATGTTTTGTTTTATCTTTTCTCTTGAGATGTTTTCTTTATTTGTTATGAACTAAACCCTTCAGATACCCGAAGGGGATGAAACCTAGATGAATTTTGTTATTGATTTCTAAATTATATTATAAATACTTAGTTTGTTCTAAATTATGCATGCTTAATCCAAATCTGATGTGCTTAGGTGGAGGAGGAATAGACCCTACTTAAGAATAGATTGAGCATAATTAAACAGAGTTGATCGCATGCCTAGAGATAGGGTGACGAGATTTTACCGGATTAGGGTGAAACCTAATATGAGAATCCATAGATCGATTTCTCGCTATTGTAGGGGGTTATTATGTTTAACGAGAGTTCCACTAATTAACCTAGGGTTAGACATTATTCGACTCGA
The DNA here is from genome assembly GCA_025506655.1 of Gossypium rotundifolium. Taxonomy (NCBI): domain Eukaryota; kingdom Viridiplantae; phylum Streptophyta; class Magnoliopsida; order Malvales; family Malvaceae; genus Gossypium; species Gossypium rotundifolium. The sequence goes on along the minus strand of CP106733.1, from coordinate 32,323,765 downwards.
GAGAGGGTTTAATATACGTTAGGGAGTCTTACGGATCAAACTAAGTAAATAAAATCTTATGGTTCAGTATTAAATAACAAGTGAAGTCTAGGTGGATTCTTCTTGAGGGTATCGTTGTGATCAATTGAGTTTTCTTCGAGTTATTTCCCTATTCGTTCTTTTTGTCTTTGTCTTTAGCTTAGAAATCATTAAACTAGATTAAATCAACCAATCACTCCATATTTTAGGCTAAATAATAAAAAGAAAGTAATTATTAGTACTTTTAGTTCCTTTGGGTTCGATAATCCGGTCTTACCTAAGCTATACTACTGTTCGATAGGTACACTTGCCTTTAATTGTTGTCAGAGTTAGTCTTAACGTTCGATCTCATTCATTATAAATTTTAAAGGTCTGATTTCAGTGATCATACCATAATTTTCAGTCTCCTATAGTCTCAATTTCTCTAACTAAAGAGTTTCAGTATACTACTACTATCCCTAGTAGTTTCTCAATAAAATCATTTTAGATATACAGAGTACAGTGTCAGGGAACTTACCAATTTGGTGCCGGAGACTCGGTGTGCCATACTTTTAGTAACGTTATCACTTTCCAAACCAAAATTTAAACAGATTAGGAAAAAATTCAAAACCCATTCCACAGTCGAGTTTTACAACCTGGCTCTAATACCATTAAATGTAACACCCCAAACCCGGCCTAGATGTTATAAACGGATCTAACGTGTCACATCAAAGTGTTGTTTGAAAACTTTGCGTTAATTGGAAACCCATCTACAATTTAAACTTTTTACCATTTAAAATCCTAGTTTTCGTTGCTTAATATAAAAACAAGATTTACTCAAAGTCATTTTCTTACAAAATATTATTATTTTTAAAACCTTGTTTGTTGCGAAAATTTAATTCAACCAGTTGTGGAAACGTGACATTTTGAAAATAGTAGTTATTGTTTTAAAAACCCATGTTTAATAGACTAGCAGGTTGTAATTAAAAGCAACACCATATAAAAGTTAAAAATCCCAATGGCCTTATTACAAAATTATTAACCCAATAAATTAAATAAAATAAACTAAAATAAAGTCGCTAAGTTTAACTTTGAAACATATAGGACGTGGCCACCTTCGAGTCCCTTGTAGCTCTAAATCCTCTATGGCTGGGGATTACCTGCACAGTTAAAGAAAAGGGTGAGTTACGAGAACTTAGTGTGTAATCCCCTATTACAGTCACAGTCTGGGCCCAAGCCCATACGATATTAGTCTGGGCCTAATCCCTATTCAGTAACAGTCTGGGCCTAAGCCCTATGATATACAAAACAGACATGTAACCCAACCCAATCCAGCCAACACACCACCCGTACCAACTAACACACCATGTAGGGACCAAGTCAACCTACCCAACCAGCACACCAATAATGCAGTCTAGCTGCTAATATCGACGCAGCAAAGCTGCTAATAACAGTATATGTGGCTGAGCCACTAGAATCAATATACGTGGCAAAAGCCACTAAATCAGTATAACATGGCAGAGCCATCAGTACAGTGCTTCCTCCAAAATCCATAGCCCAACCCAATGCAGTATGTCATGTCATAATTAATTCATGTATGTAGTGCATAACAATCAAAATCAATCATACAATTAATACTCATACATCAATGATACTACCACTAAGGGTATAATGGTCATTTGGTCGGTTAGGGTTAAAACAGTAATTCACCCCTTAGGGGTATTCCAGTAATTTTACCCATCGAAGGTAGTTCAGTAATTTCACCCATTGAGGGTATTTTGGTAATTTACCCATCGAGGGTGTTTCGGTAATTTTAGTCATCTGATGGCCTTTCCAGAGGCCTACTGTCGCCTCAAATGATGTAGGTTCCCTTTCTGGTCAAAACGGTACAATTAGGCCTAAAGCCAAATTTTGGCCCAAGTGGGCCTACACGCTCGTGTGGCCCATCTAGCCCATTTTCGATCACGATTTTTCAAACCTCGCAGTCGCATCTATTATTCGAAACTTACCATGAATTTTGCCACTATGAGCCTATTAGCCCATTAGGCCCACTTGGCCCACTTCGACCCAACAAGGTCCACTACGGCCAAAGCCCCCGAGAAAGTTCGTGGCACTCCCAACGGTCTATCGCCAATGTTTGTAACTTGGTTTATCTCTACGAGTGCTTTCACGCTCGAGTGATCTCAGATGTCGATATTTTGACTTTTGATATTTCGGCTTTTAGCCGATTCACATATCATCAGGGTGTGAGTACACCCTTTCACTCATCGCATTGTCAAAACAAAAAGGGGTGTAAGATTACACACCTTGATTACGAATGTGCCACCAATACCTAAGCACCGATCCTACGTTAGACAAGATCAACTGTTAGTCAAACGATCAAAAGGCTTATCCTCCTATTACACAACAAAATTGAACCCCCATTAAGACCTACCTTATTTCACCGGGTTTTGCTAAGTTCTTTCCAAATTTTAGTGAAGATTAAGAATCCCTAAAAGTATCTTGTGGTACAATGCACCCTTATTAAAAGAGTTTGAATAAAGATGTGGTTAACATCCACCCTTGACAAATACAAAAGGAGAGTGCTTACTTGCTCAAGGCTAGAGTACGAATCGATTACTTTCGAACGCCTGCCCCTTCATACACTTCGAGTGAACCTACATATCGACCTACATCAAACTATAGAAGGTGGGGAAAATTAGGCACTAGAGAGACAAGAATGATACCCGCTACGAAAATAATTGAAAGAAAGTCGATATACTTACTCTTCAAATTCGGCAAGACAAGTTTCCTTGAGTACAGCCCTCAGAGATGTGACTATAAAAGAAGGATAAGAAGAGATTTATCTCGGTTTACTCAACTGAAATGACAATAGAAAAACGTTGAGGACAATGAAAAAGATAGGTTCGGCTAACTTAAAGGGTACAGAAAAGAAGACAAGAGGAAAAGAAGAGATTGAATTCGGCCAATAAGCTGCCGAGAAGAAAGAGAACGAACTTGCACACAAGTCAAATCGGTAAGGAAGCAAATGAGAAAAGAAAGAAGTTCTCCCAGAGATTTCGACACTAAAAACTTTCTCTCACTTGATCCCGAAAGCACCAAAAGGTCACTTGCAAGAGAAACTTAGGAAGAAAAGAACACGAAAATGCTAAAAAGAACCAAAACCCGAAAATGCTCCCAAATGACCCTTCAGCCGAATTTTTATCATACCAACCTCTTAGCCAAAATTTTCATCCTATCAACACTCCTAATTTCAGCCAACACTACCACTCTCATCCACCTCCCGATTTTTTCTACCACGACCTCCTAAAATCACTCCCATCCATCCATTTGAAACTTTTGACCAAGTCTCCAACTTCCCTTGTAGAGTTTGATCTGAACTCTACTTCCTCCACTTTCAAGTCACAAAATAAAAGTCTCCAATTGCAATTAGTGGGATTTGAACCCCACTCTTCCTTGCTATCCCATTGACGCTACACCACTAAGTCCCAATAGGCTCTTTGCGTCACATAGCACACAAAAATACACTTAAGTCCTACTGCTAACAACCCTCTCCTCTTAAGGGCCAAAAACTAAAATTTTTCCAAAGCTCAGACTCGACTCCGGGCCTCCTTAGAACCCCCAAATACACTCAAATAGCTAGCCGTTCAAGCACAACATGAATTTAAGCAAAATTACAAACCCTTAATTTTTTGGGGCGTTACATATTGCCACTCTCAACCTGACAGAAACGCAAAACCAAAGAATCATCCCTAACTGATTATCTCAAATCTAATCAATCCAAGTCGGCTGAACTTGTAACTCGGTTAATAGACTCCCATCCTCAAACAGACGTAGGCGAGTAAACATCACCCTCAAATCAGACATGGCTTTATGATTAAGAGTATCGACCACCGCATTGGCCTTACCAGGATGATACTCTATCGTGTAGTCGTAATCCTTAAGTAGGTCGATCCATCTACGCTGCCTAAGATTTAAATCCTTTTGAGTAATGAGGTACTTAAGGCTCTTATAATTGGTGTAGATGATACACTTCTCACCATATAGATAATGCCTCCAAATATTTAAGGCAAAAACCATGGCAGCCAACTCGAGATCATGTGTCACAACTTTACCATATTGCATCAGAACACATCCCAATCGACATGCGATGTATCACCGTAAACCACAAACTCCTTTCCAGCTTCAGGCTATATCAGAATAGGAGTCTGAGTCAAAATAGACTTGAGCTTCTCAAAGCTCGATTGTTGCACGTCAGTCTAGATAAAAGGAGCATTCTTGCACAAAAGCTTAGTCAAAAGAGCTGCAATCAACGAGAACCCCTAAACAAACCTCAGATAATAACCTACAAGACCCAAAAATGCGGATCTCAGAAACATTCTTAGGTTGTTTCCAATCAAGTACAGCCTCAATCTTTTTAATATCAACTTGGATCCCTTTAGCAGAAACCACGTGCCCTAGAAACGTAACTTCCCACAACCAGAATTCACACTTGTTTAACTTAGCGTAGAACTATTTCTCTCGGAATATCTAAAGAACTATTCTAAGATGCTCATCATGCTTATTCTCGATATTAAAGTACACCAGAATATCATCGATAAAGACTATAACGAATTGATCCAAATACGGCTGGAAAACCCGATTCATCAGATCCATGAATGCAGTCTGAGCATTCGTCAAACCAAAGGGTATAACTAAAAACATTTAATACCCATAACGAGTTCTAAAAGCTATCTTATAAATATTAGCTTTCTTAACCATAAGCTGATGATATCCAAAATGGAGATTTATTTTTGAGAATATTGAATCCCCACGAAATTGATTAAACAAATCGTCGATCCTCGAAAGTGGGTACTTATTCATCACATTTAACTTGTTCAACTATCTGTACTCGATACACATCCTCTTAGTATTGCCCTTTTATTCACAAACAAACTGGTGCTCCCCCACGGAGACACACTAGAATTAATGAACCCAGGATTTAGAACCTCTTGAAGCTGAACCTTAAGCTCTGTAGGCAACTTTTTGTGCTATTTGATAAGGACCGATGGACATTAGAGCTATACCCGTAGAAGCTCAATGTCGAACTTAACATCTCAATTCAGGGGTAAGCCAGGTAACTCATCAGGAAAAACATCCGGATATTGCCTCACTATTCTGATGTCCCTGACAGAAGAGTCTCTAGAAATTGAAACACTTATGAAAGCCAGATATGCTTGAAAAACCGTAAAAGCAATATATTTTAGACCCACATTTAGTATGCTATTGGATGATTTAGCCCTTGTTTTATGTAAAAAGGTGCTCTTAATCCTTTCTTTTCATGTTTTTACTTAGGAAAGCACCCGAGGACAAAAAGAACAAGAAATAGGATTAAAACGGGCCAATGAGGATATCGACAAGGCCTGAACTTCAAGCCACACGGTCGTGCCTTGACAATTAACTAAGACACAGTCATGCCATGATTTACACCACCGTGCCCCAATCGACAGAATCAAGACACAGCCTGAAAATGATTTACACGGGCGTGTACTATGGCCGTGCCCCTATTATGGGAGAGAGCAATTTCACTCAAATTTGGATACTTAGAGCCAAAGAAACACTTTTCAAAGCTTATTCAAACACTGGGTAGGAAGTATACTTGAATTGGGACACTTAGAGGCCAAGCAAATCATTCTAAAAGTCTATATAAACACCCTAAGTGTAACTTGAAAGGGGGCGTTAAGCGGTGAGCTAGGCCAAGGAGCCGAGGCAGGAAGATCACATTTTGTGGAATCACTCGAAGATAGCCAAGTGGATCCATCTCGAAGATCCAGAATTCTACTCAAGACGGTGAATTTCTCCTTCAATTCCTTCAAGGGGTTTTAGGGATTTTCTATGTTTTGTTTTATCTTTTCTCTTGAGATGTTTTCTTTATTTGTTATGAACTAAACCCTTTAGATACCCGAAGGGGATAAAACCTAGATAAATTTTTTTATTGATTTCTGAATTATATGATAAATACTTAGTTTTTTCTTAATTATGCATGCTTAATTCAAATCTGATGTGCTTAGGTCGAGGAGGAATAGACCTGCTTAAGAGTAGATTGAGCATAATTAAGCGGAGTTGATCGCACACCTAGAGATAGGGTGACGAGATTTTGTCGGATTAGGGTGAAACCTAATATGGGAATCCATAAATCGATTTACTACTATTCTAGGGGGTTATTATAAGTGAAAGGTAGTTCCACTAACTAACCTAGGGTTAGACGTTATTCGCCTCGAGAGAGGGTTTAATATACGTTAGGGAGTCTTACGGATCAAACTAAGTAAATAAAATCATATGGTTCAGTATTAAAGAACAAATGAAGTCTAGGTTGATTCTTCTTGAGGGTATCGTTGTGATCAATTGAGTTTTCTTCGAGTTATTTCCCTATTCGTTCTTTTTGTCTTTGTCTTTAGCTTAGAAATCATTAAACTAGATTAAATCAACCAATTATTCCATATTTTAGGCTAAATAATAAAAAGAAAGTAAGTATTAGTACTTTTAGTTCCTTTGGGTTCGATAATCTGGTCTTGCCTAAGCTATACTATTGTTCGATAGGTACACTTGCCTTTAATCGTTGTCAAAGTTAGTCTCAAGGTTCGATCTCATTCATTATAAATTTTAAAGCTCTGATTTCAACGATCAATGCTTCACACCCTTTCCAAACCAATTTTTCGGCCACTAGAGTGAAGATTATGTTAGACAAGTAATCCCGACGCTCACCAATCACAACAACTTTATATCATCCTCGGTTCTCAAGACTACTCTCTTAGTCATGCAATCCAAACTGACCCGGTGCTCTACAAGCCAGTCCATACCCAAAATCAAATCGAACTCCCCAAACATTAGCTCCTTCAAATTCACTGAAAACATAACCCCTTGTACTTCCAGCAGAACATTTTTATATAGTTTGTTTACCCGAATTGATTGACCAAGGAGACTCAATATAGAAATATCACCCGAAGTACTCTCAACTAGAATCCCCAAATTACTAGAGGAGTGTGTTGACCCTATATCTATCAATGCAACATAAGGTATGTCATAAATAAAGAATGTACCCGTAATCACATCAAGGGCGTCTCTGTCCTCTCGGGGTCGAGCAGCATAAACTAGTACAAGTTGCCTCGCCTTATTCTGATTAGTACCTTTTCTCTGTGCTCTCTTCCTCTGCCCAAACCATTACCACCCCTGGCCGAACCACGGCCCCTAGGCGGCTGCTGTACTGCCCTTTGAGGCTGAATAAAACCTAGAACTGAAGTTTGCATCTGATCTGAACACTATGGGCACTTTCTAATATGATGATCCATCGACCCACAACGTAAACATGCCCCTAACCTCCTCCAACAATAGCCCAAATGTCGTCTACCATAGTCACTACATGGCTAAACCCCAGTAGGAACAACTAGAACTCCCACTTTAAAAGGCCTATCAGATCTGGCCTATTTCTTAGGCCTCTAAGCAGAATTAGAGGGCTCTGAATCCCTCTTATTCTTGCCTCTCTCACGATCCTTGTTTTGGCGCTCAACAGCTTAACCTATTTGGTGATCTTTGCTTTGTCCACCAGAATGATGAATTCTTGCTCCCTCTGCTGAGCAATTAGAACCTTCAAACTATCCCTCATGCCATCCTTAAAGTGAACACATTTCCCATATTCAGATGCCACCATGCTTCTATCGCAGCAGCTCAGTCTCAGAAATTTGGCCTCATACTCAGCCACAATCCTATCCCCTTGCGTGAGATTCATAAACTCAAGTCTACGAGCATCCACATAACTCGCTCTCACATACTTCCTCTGAAAAGAAGTATTAAAATACTCCCAACTAATCTGATCCGGCTGAGTACCCTCCTCAATTGATAACTGCCACTAGTATGCCCCGTCACGAAGCAAAAAAATTGCACTCTTTAGTTTCTGCTCAGGTGTGCAATCAATATTGTTCGTTAACCTTTATGTAGCCTCCATCCAGTATTCGGCCACATTAGGGGCGACTCTAGTGACGCCCTTAAACAATTCAACACCATTGGACCGAAGTCGTTCAATTTCTAACCCACGGCCTCTAGAACCAGAATGGGGTCCTATGAACCTCTCCAATACTTTAAGCATGGCTTGGGACAGTGCATTGTCCCCAGTCAAGCGGCTTTGAGACCTATTCTCGGTAGTAGGTGAAACTGGAGTCTCGCTTGTATCTAGATTCGACATACTGCCCATTGAGAAAGACTCAGCTCGAGTCCCCTTACGGCGTCCGCCGTGTCCACGAATACCACGACCACGCATTCCATGAGCACACATTGTTTTAAAGTTTTATTTCCATTTCAAAATTTTATGCATAAGTTTTAGTGCTTATTAGCAAATGTTTTATGCTCAGACATTTATCAAAAGTTTTAGAAATCTTTCAGAAGTTTTAATCTCTAACTAACTCAGTATAGTTTCAGATAGTTCTAGCTATATTATTTCTCTGTCCAGAAGTACTTACAGGATCGGCTCTGGAGACTCGGTGTACCACATACTTTACTCAAAAATAGAACAAATTTTGTTTGAAAATTAGTTCTTTTACAAATAAAATTTTGAACCAAAATTCTTTTACAAATAAAATTTTGAACCCAAAATTCACAACCTGAGTTTTGAAACCTAGATTTGATACCACTAAATGTAACACCCTAAACCAATTCTTTCAGTTATTTTTATTTTTAAGAAAAACGTAGCTATTGCAGATGAAGTCTGAAAGTCGTTGTATTTGAAATCTGAACTTGTATTTTCAAAAACATTTGTTACGTAAAATCCATTGTTTGTCAAATCTTGCAGTTTAAAAGTCACGCATTAAAACCAAAATTATAAACAAAAAGTCCAGAGAGTCCCAAAGTTACAAAACTCTCATGAAAATCTCGATAATTAAATAATTTACTAGTTAAAATTAGTTTCCGAACTAGTGATCATTGCTGAGCCTCCGTCGCATCGACCTACCTATGCTTGAGGATTACCTGAACAGAATAGACAAACAGGAGTGAGTTTTCAAAAACTCAGTGTGTAACTTAACAGAGACATGCATGCACATAAAGTCAGATTTCTAATGTAGTAGATTAGATATGGACGTAGATCCTTAACATAATTGGATTATCAGAACATACAGATATGCAAAGTCCTACCCCATCCTTTACACACCATCCCCGACCACCCATGTGGGGTATAAAACACCCACCCATCCCTACATACCACGTAGTGTCTTTACGACACTTATTAGAATAGTTTGCAGCCAAGCTACCAGTATAACTGCGAAAGGTCGCCTTACAGAACTCTTCCCCCACATATACAAATCCCACCCCATATACATATACAAAATACATATATATAGATATAACATAATTAACATCACCCGCATACTCGTATACAGACATCATTCATGTTTATACAAAACAATCAAACATGCATATCTGTTTTCCTAATATCAAATCAGCCCATCAAAATAAAAGATCTCATGCATTAGGGTTTGTTTTTCCCTTATCGACCTTACAAGAGGCCCACAGTCGATCGAACGACATATGTGACCCTAGGGAAAGGTCACAATTTTTGGCCCACATACTTGTGTCCCAAATTGGCCTTGCCCGTCTGGCTTACACGGCCTGGCCCAAGGCCCATACCCCCAAATTGGCCTAGCTCGTGTGGCCAGATCGGCCCAATGCTGACTTTTCAAGGCTATCTTTGTGTTTTGAAAATGTGTTTCTGATATCGAAATAAATTTTTCAAACATCTCTTCAAGGTTTGGTTTCTTTTCTTGCCGATAAGATTATTGCTGAAAACCTGGAGGGGGTTGTGGTCTTTGGTTTCTTTGACTGTCATGAGAAGTTTGGGTGGTTCCTCCAACCTAGATTGTAAGTGTTACTATAAGGATTATTTTGAGGTCTAGGATTATTACCCAAATAATTTATTTCCTCATTCTCCATGCTAGGACCGTAGGGTAAATAGTCTGGGTTGTTCATTCCACCTCCATTTGCGTTGCATTGCATCACCGGATGTACCTGCGTAGAAACACATAAACCATCAATCTTTTCGTTCAAGAGTTCTACCTGGTTCGGTAACATGGTGACCGCGTCTAAGTTGAAAACACTGGCTTCTTTTGTTGGCTTCATCCTCATGACTTACCACTGATAATTATTCAGTGACATCTCCTCTATAAATTCATAAGCATCTTCAGGTGTTTTATTATTATAGTACCACGACAGCCGCATCGATCATTTGCCTAGTTGAGGGTTCAAACGATTGTGAAAAGTTTAAATCTGTATCCATAGAGGTAACCCATGATAAGGGCACCTTCCCATGTGTCATATAGGGACTCTAAATCCATCTGTACAAAAAAAGAGATAGCATTCCTCAGTTTGGCTGTTTTATCCGGTGGAAAGTACTTCAATAAGAATTTTTTGGTCATTTGGTCCCATGTAGTGATAGACCCTCATGATAGGGAGTTCAACCACTGTTTAGCCTTATTCCTCAATGAGAAAGGAAACAATCGAAGGTGAATGGCATCTTCAGAAATGCCATTTATCTTGAAAGTGTCACAGAATTCCAAGAATTTAGCCAAATGAGTATTTGGGTCTTCATCTTGCAAACCATCAAACTGAATGAACTGTTGAATCATTTGAATAGTGTTAGGTTTCAGTTCAAAATTATTTGTCGCAATAGCAGATCTAACAATACTCGCTTCAGCCCCAATTAAATTAGGCTTCGCATAATTGTACATAGTACGAGGAACAGGATTTGCGGCAACCACAGGAGGTAGCTGGTTATTCTGATTTTTAGTCATCTCTTCAGTAATAACAATAAATTTCTCTTGCTCTTCTACTGTACTATTTCGGCTATGCCTCGCTTCTCTATAGTTTCTGCGAGCTGTACTTTTGATCTCACTGTCAAATATGAGAGGTCTTGATGGATTTCTTCTAGTCATATACTAAAGGAACTTGCCAGAAGCAAACAAAAAGAAAAATTTGTGAATAAAATTAAACTAAAAAAAAATTAAAATGCATATAAAATAAAAAATGGCTAAAGTAATAAAAATTAAATGTTCCTAATATTTTAGCTTCCGACAATGGCACCAAAAACTTGATGACATCACGAACTAACTAAAATACGACAAAAGCAAGTGCACCTATCGAATGGTAGTATAGCTATGTTGAGTCAAGAATATCGTAACCACGAAGACTAAAAGTACTAGTAGTTACTATATTTTTATTATCTAGCCTAATAAATTGAAGGGATTTATTTTAACCTAATCTTAACTAACCTAATTACTAAGACGAAATAGAGAATAAAGTAAGAAAGTATTTGAAGAAAACTGATGAGAGAGATAATACCCAGGAAAGAATCCACCTAGACTTCACTTGTTATTCTAAATCTGAATTAAACGATTTATTCACTTGTCTTGATCTATAGAAATCCCCAACTTAGGTTAATATCTCTTAGCCGGTGGAAAGTACTTCAACAAGAATTTTTCGGTCATTTGGTCTAATGTAGTGATAGACCCTCGCGGTAGGGAGTTCAACCACTGTTTAGCCTTATTCCTCAATGAGAAAGGAAACAACTAAAGGCGAATGGCATTGTCAGAAATGCCATTTATCTTGAAAGTGTTGCTGAATTCTAAGAAATTAGCCAAATAAGTATTTGGGTCTTCATCCTGCAAACCATAAAACTGAAAAACTGTTGAATCATTTGAATAGTGTTAGGTTTCAGTTCAAAATTATTTGCAGCAATAGCAGGTCTAACAATACTCGATTCAACCCTAGTTAAATTGGGCTTGGCGTAATCGTACATAGTACAAGGAGCAGGATTTGCGGCAACCATAGGAGGTAGCTAATTTTTCTGATTTTCAGCCATCTCCTCAGTAATAACAATAACTTCCTCTTGCTCTTCTATTGTACTCTGTCGGCTCTGTCTTACTTCTCTACGATTTTTGCGAGCTGTACTTTCGATCTCACTGTTAAATATGAAAGGTCTTGACGGATTTCTTCTAGTCATATACTAAAGGAACCTGCCAGAAACAAACAAAAAGAAAAATTAGTGAATAAAATTAAACTACAAAAACAAAAAATAAAATGCAAATAAAATAAAAATGGTTAAAGCAATAAAAATTAAGTGTTCCTAATATTTTAGTTCCCCGGCAACGGTGCCAAAAACTTGATGACATCATGAACTAACTAAAATATGACAAAGGCAAGTGCACCTATCGAATGGTAGTATAGCTATGGTGAGTGAGGAATATCGTATCCACGAGGATTAAAAGTACTAGTAGTTACTATATTTTTATTATCTAGCCTAATAAATTGAAAGGATTTATTTTAACCTAATCTTAACTAACCTAACTACTAAGATGAAACAGAGAATAAAGTAAGAAAATATTTGAAGAAAATCGATGAGAGAGATAATACACAGGAAAGAATCCACCTAGACTTCACTTATTATTCTAAATCTGAATTAAACGATTTATTCACTTGTCTTGATCCGTAGAAATCCTCAACTTAGGTTAGTATCTCTTTCGAGAATAAGAACAATTGACTCTAGGTTGATTAATTGAAATCTCTTTCTAATTAAAACCCCTATTATCGCATTAACTCGATCTATGGATTCCCCTATTAGATTTCACTCTAATCTGGTAGATTTTTGTTGTCCTATTTCTAGGATTGCATACAACTCCACTCAATTATGCAAGATCTACTCTTAAACAAGGACTTTTGCTCCACTAAAAAAGCACATCAATCATGAATTAATATCCTGAAAACATTAAAACATGAAATATGAACACATAATTGAGATCAAGAACAAATATTTATCATGTAATTCAGGAAAATCGAAAAATAAGATTCGTCTTAGGTTTCATCCTCCCTAGGTATCTAGGGAGTTTAGTTCATACTTTGGAAGGAAAACATCTCAAAATTAGGAAAACAACAAATCATAAAGAAACCCAAAAAACTTCGAGAGAAGTTGAATGGAGATCTTCAGTCTTGAAGGAGATCCTGCTTCTAAGTTGAATCCGTTGGAACTCTTCGAGTCTTTTCTTCGTTCAGCTCTGTGTACCCCCTAGATCTTCTTCCAGGGTGTATTTATAAACTGTAGAATTCCCAAAAACCCTAAAAATTGGATTTTTTTGCGTAAAAGAGAAACAGGGAGTGATATCGACACTGGCTGGCACATGGGCGTGTGGCCAGCCGGTGTGGCCAGCCCGTGTGGCTCACACGGGCATGTGCTCAGGCCGTGTGGATCCTGAAAGTAGCTCGTTTTGTCTGATTTTGGCCTGTATTCTTCTCCTTTTGCTTTTCTATGCTCTCCTAAGTATAGAAACAAGAAATTAAAGGATTAAAAGCATCAAATTCACTAAATTATATAATAAATCATCCAAAAAATGCCAAGAATGGGATTAAAACATGTTACTTTTATAGTTTATTAAATATCCCCACACTTGTAACACCCCAAACCCGGCCTAGACGTTATGACTAGATCTAACGTGTTACACCAAAGTGTTGCTTGAAAACTGGGCTTGTCGATGATAGTTCATTATTGAATTTTAAATCTTTTTAAATGTTGGGGTTGTAAAATCAAAACTGGATATTCACTTGCTGGTCATATCATTTATTAGTCAGGATTAAATTTTGCGGAAGCTTTCCAAAAGTAACTTTAAAATTTGAAAATGTGTGATTTTCTTTGAAAACGGTTATTATTTTGAAAACCTGTGTTTCTTAGTATAACAGGTCAACGTAAAAGTTATCACCAAATAAAAGTTAAAACATCGAATGGCCTTATTACATAAATATCTCCCAAAAATAAATAACTTAAAGAAATCTATGTGTAAATTGAAACATTTGCAAACGTGAGGCCACCTCCGAGTCCCTCGCAGCTCCAAATCCTCCAAGGCTAGGGATTACCTGTACAGTTAAAAGAACAGGGTGATTTATGAGAACTCAGTGTGTAATCCCCTATTACAGTGATAGTCTGGGCCCAAGCCCTATCCAATAACAGATTGGGTCTAATCCCAAAATCATAACAATGCAAAACAGAGATGCAACCCAACCCAGTCCAGCCAACACACCACCCGTACCAACCAACACACCATGTAAGGACCAAGTTGACCCACCCAGCCAGGACACCAATATCGCAGCATAGCTGCTAATGATAACGCAGCAAAGCTGTTAATAACAGTTAACGTTGCCAAGCCACTAAAATTAGATACGTGGTGAAGCCACTAAACGATAAAAATGTGGCAGAGCCACTAGTACAGTACTTCCTCCCAAATCAGAAACCCAACCACAATACAGAATGTCGTGTCATAAATATTTCGTGTATACAGTATGTCACAATCATAATCAGTCATATAAATATCGTACACACTACCACTAGGGGTATAATGGTCATTTTGTCAGTTAGGGGTAAAATGGTAATTTCACCCATCGGGGGTATTTCGATAATTTTTACCTATCGAGGGTATTTCAATAATTTTACCCATCAAGGATATTTCGGTAATTTCACCCATCGAGGGTATTTTGATAATTTTACCCATCGAGGGTATTTCGATAATTTCACCCATCGAGGGTATTTCAGTAATTTTACCCATCGAGGGTATTTCGATAATTTTACCCATCGAGGGTATTTCAATAATTTTACCCATTGAGGGTATTTTAGAAATTTTACCCATCGAGGGCATTTCTATAATTTCACCCATCGAGGGTATTTCGATAATTTTACCCATCAAGGGCATTTCGATAATTTTAGTTCTATAACGGCCTTTCTAAAGGCCTACAGTCGCCTCGAGCGACATAGATACCCTTTTTAGTTGAAACAGTGCAATTGGGCCCAAAGTCTAATTTTCAGCCCAAGCGAGCCCACATGCTCGTGTGGCCCAATCAGTCCAATTTCGGTCATGGCTATGTGAACTTCGCAGCCAAATCCATTATCTAACACTTACCATGGATTTCGTCCCTATGGGCCCATGAGCCCATTGGGCCCACATGGCCTATTTTGTCCCAACAAGGCCCATTACGACCTAAGCCCATGAGAATGTTCGTGGCAACCTCAATGGTATTGGTTTATCTCTACGAGCGCTCGCACACTCGAGAGCCCTCAGATGCCGAAGTTTCGACTTATCCGATTTTTGGCTTTAGCCGATTCACAATTCATCTGGGGTGTGAATACATACCTTCATTCGTCATATTGACAGAACAAAAATTAGGTGTACGATTACACACCTGTTATGGGTTACGTTTTGATGCACTTCCAAGGCACCTACGATAACAACTGCCCCATTAATTAGTCACACCCTTTGTTAATCCATAATATTGAGATACTTCAATCAAACTAACTTCACTTACCACGAAACAATGATCTCCTACAGTGTAACGGTAATCGGCCTACTCTTTAGCTAAGGAAAATGAGTCCCTATCAACATTCGACGAGAAAGAGAGTGTTAGCAAAAATCGAATGAGGAGAAAGAGCCAACCTACATTCGGCTATAGTCACTACTTACCAACAAATCGAAGAGGCTCGAAAATGGTTAGAAATGAAGAGAAGAGGATACTTAGACCCTAATAGATTCGGCTAACTCAAGGAAGAAAGAAAGAAAGAAAGTGCACTGTGATGGTGGTGGAAAAGTCTTAAAATTTATATAATGAATGATCGAGCCTAGAAACTAACTATCACCACTATTGAGACAAGCGCACCTATCGAACAGTAGTATAGTTTAGTGGCAAGATCGAATTGTCGAACCCAAAGGAACCAAAAGTACTAATACTAACTTTCTTTTTATTATTTTGCCTAAGAATCAAGAGAATTGTCATTTAATCTAAATTTAACTAACTACTAAGCTAAAGATGCTAAGAAACAGAGAAGGAATTGGGGAAATACTTGTGCAAAAAACCAATTGATTAAGACAATACCCGAGGAAGAATCCACCTAGACTTCACTTGTTATCTAACTTTGAACCAGATGATTTATTCACTTGACTTAATCCGTAGGATTCCCTAATTTATATTAATACCTCTCTCGAGGATACTAATGTCTAACCCTAGGTTGATTAATTGAAATCTCTTTCTAATTAAAACCCCTAGAATTGCATTAACTCGATCTATGGACTCCCATATTAGGTTTGACCCTAATTCGATAGATTTTCGTCATCCTATCTCTAGGGTTGCGATCAACTCCGCTTAACTATGCTAGATCTACTTTTAAACAGGGAATATTCCTCCTCTGCATAAGCACATCAATTGTTGAATCAATATCCTGAAATCTCAAAACAAGAATTAAGAACACATAATTAAGAACAAATCAAGTATTTATCATATAGTTTAAAAACAATAACAAGATTCATCTTAGGTTTCATCCCCCTTAGGTATTTGAGGGGTTTAGTTCATAATCATAAAATAATACATCTCAGAAGAAAAAAAAAAAAAACATAAAGAAAAACCTTAAAACCCCCTGAAGGAATTGAAGGAGAGATCCTCAGTCTTGAGTATGACTCTGGCTTATGGGATGGATCAACTAGCTTTCTTCGAGTGAATCCCACAATTCGGCCTCTCTTGCTTAGCTTCTTGCCTAGCTGGACGCCCCCTTTAAGGTTGGCCTCTAGGGTGTTTATATAGGCTTTTAAAATGTCTTTCTTTGCCTCTAAGTACCCTAATCCGAATGGAACTCTTCTTTGTTGCGGCAGGGACACACCCGTGTGGCACGACCGTGTGATTCGAGGCCAGGCGGTGGTCGGATCTTCTAAGGAGGCACGGCTGTGTGTTTCGGGCCCAGGCTGTGTGCAATTCGTACTTTGGCCCATTTTTTCGTTTTTGGGCCGTCTCTCATTTTTTTCATCCTCCGGTGCTTTCCTAAGTATAAAACACGAAATTAAAGGATTAGGAGCACCAAATTCCACAATTCAGGGAATAAATCATCCAAAAGTATGCTAAATGTGGGATTAAAATATGAACATATTACGGTATATCAAATAGCCCCACACTTAAACATTTGCTTGTCCTCAAGCAAAATTCTCAACTCACAATTAGAATTAACTTCCTTCAATTCATAATTCTTATCAATGATGCCTCATCATAATTCATAGATAATTTATACATGGATAATTTAACTAAAAGAGTCCTGAAGATTCAAACAATCAAAGTCACAAGTTTGTAGCACAAAATATAGGTGTTTCCTATTATCTAAATAATTACCTTTAATTCAAAATCGACAAGAGTTGACATCCTCATTAAAGATTCACTCAAATCACTCAAAGTTTTTTAAGGCTCAAAATTAAGCTCTCAAAAGTCGAACATGAAAAGTTAATCACATAGGCTTGCCTGAAAATCAAATCTCCACCACTATAAAATCAAATGATACACAAATCAAAAGGTCTTAAAAAAAAGGTTGTAATAGGGCTTAGGTTAAAGGTGTGTATAAAGGCTAAATTAAAGGGTTAGAATCGAGATTGAATTGACAATTTACCTAACTAGAAAAATGAACTAGTCCTGAATAATTCCATCAATTGAAAATTTGAAACAGAAATAATACGAGCTTCTTCTCCAAGATGTTGAATTTAAACGTATAAGCTCACTTAATTATATAACTAATAATGGATATACTTCGATTATTTTTTTAAGAACAAATCAAGTAAATACATAACATAAGATGAATTCAGCTACTAAATAAAATAATTAGGCAACTGATCAAATCAATTCTTGATAGAAGGGTAGCCAAGAGAAATGGTGATAATAAATACAAGATGGGTTTTGGGTTAATATTAGTGGGTGAGTCAATAAAAGGGTTGTTAGGATCAAAGGGGTTCACTAGGGGTTAATTGTGAAGGTTGGTTTTTAGTGGAGTGAGTGGGTTAGATCCTAAGTGCCTTTATCATCTTAGTATATCAAATCAAAGGTGTGGTGTTGACATGTATAATCAAGGCAAGTTCTAGAATAAAAAATCAATGTTGACACACTCATAATCAATAAAGTGAGCATGAAAAAAATATATGCTCTAAAAGGCTCAAAATCTCATAAAAATTATGGGTTTTTGATATCAACTTTGTAAATTTCGAACTTCAAGGTAATAATTTGATTCAGGTAGACAACCTAACAATATTTTTAGTTTTTGAAAATAGACTCATCATGCTTGATTCTCTAGTCTCCTAGAGTTTAGATTATCACTGCACAATTATCAATGACTTATTCTAAAACATATCAATAAAAATCATAAATCAACAAAAATTTCATTCTAATTACGGATATGATAAAGTTACATAAGATATCATTCAGGGAGAGTATTGTTGACACCTCTCCACACTTAAAAACAAGAACTAATTTAGGGATTTGAGAATAATGCAAAAAGTTAAGAACTTTTCTAAATAAACTTCACCCCCACACTTAAGATGTACATTGCCCTCAATGTACAAAAATATATATATATCTAAAGATTAATAGCATGATATCATAAGAGAGAGGGAGAAGTGAACTGAATTATGGATGAAATCCTTGGAGGATGATCAACGATGAACATGATGACTAGGCATAGGTGAAGGTGGTGGAGAATACTCCGGTGGTGTGTTCGTTCCTTGAGTGGCATCTTGAACCTTTTTAAACTGCGAGGGCATCAGTAAAGTTTTTAGGGAGTTCTTATTTAATGGACGTTTGTTATAGTTACTCAAGAGTTAAACAGCCAGAGATAAAAGAAATTAAATTATACTTAATAATGAAAAATAAAAATAAAAATAAAAATAAAAATAATAAAAGAACTCAAAGGTCCTCATTATCGGAGTGATCTCGAGGTGGTGGTGGTGGCGATATGTGAAAAAAACTGATAATGTCGACCATGGCCGCCTCACACGGCTGTGTATATTTATCTCAGCCCGTGTTCTTTAGGCAGTTTCGACCACGGCCATGGCATTTAGTTAGATCTCGTGTCTTGGGGAAAATTTTCATCCTGTTTCTGCACGATCTCCACCATGCCCCTTGTGCTTGCTCGTGGTATCCACACGGCCATGGGCACGCCTGTGTGCAAGGCCGTGAGGTAAGGAAACCTGCACTTTATTAAATTGGTTAGTTTATAGTTAGGTGCTAAAAATCGAAAATATGACATTAGTGAAGTTAGTGCTCGGGTTGCCTCCTGAGAAGCGCTCGTTTAAAGTCTTAAGCTAGACTTACCTTTCATTCACATAATCATGGTGGTTTGAGCAGGTGAAAATCCTTTCTTATGCTATCAATTCGGTTATCGATATATAGTTTAAGTCGAGTGGTGTTTACTTTAAAAGTGCCGAATATGGGATTACTTACCTCGACTGTTTCGTATGAAAAGATATTTAGTACCATGAAAGGGATTTCTTCATTCGTTTTAAGGCCTGAACTGGCGATTCGAGGGTCTTTCTTATCCAACGATACCTGATCTCCTATTTTGAAGTGATTTGTTATTCCTATAAGCTTGTCTGGAGATTCCCTTGGCTTTGCTTCGTGTGGCTTTGATTCCTCCTTGAAATGTGCCTTCCACTTGTCTAGTTCATCAATCCGAAGCCTCCGTTCCTCATAAATTTCTTCTTTATTGGCACGAGGTCTATGATCTGGCTCAGTTGTGTAATTTCGTGGTGTTTTCTATAAGAAAGGTTGAACCAAATTATTATCAATAGAATTTATGTTCTCACATTTATCACTCGATGTCCTAGCTGAGTCGAGAGCTTGAAGACTGATTGACTTGTCACCTACACGAAGTGTGAGTTCTCCTGTACCAACATCAATTTTACACCTGGCAGTTGCTAAAAAGGGCCTTCCTAAAATTAAGGGGATACTATTGTCCTCATTAATATCTAAAATAACAAAGTCTATTGGGAATATGAATTTTTCAATTTTTACTAGCACATCTTCAATTATACCACTGGGAATTCTAATAGTTTTATCAACTAATTGAATGTTCATCCTAGTTTGTTTGGGTTTCCCTAGACCTAGCTGTTTAAACATTTTATAAGGCATAACATTGATGCTTTCCCTAAATCAGCTAAAGCATTATCAACAGATAAACTACCAATTAAGCATGGAATTGTAAGACTCTCTAGATCTTTTAATTTTTGTGGTATTTTATTTTACAACATTGCTGAGCACACTGCGTTTAGTTCCACATGCGATTCCTCGTTTAATTTTCGCTTGTTTGTTAAAAGCTTTTTTAAAAAATTCCTTAAATCTGGCATCTACAAAAGAGCTTCAAGAAACGATAAGTTAATATGTAATTTCTTTAAAATTTTAAGAAACTTACCGAACTATTCATCTGTATTGTCTTTCTTCATCGCATTGGGGTATGGTATTCGAGGTTGGTACTCTTTAATTACCGGTTTTGGTTTTTCTAAGCTTTCCTCAACTTTACCTTCACTTGCCATAGGTTCTTGCCTTGGCTCAGATTCAGATTCTACTAACCCTTCACTGTCATGAGCTGTTATGGCTTGAAGTTGCTCCTTTGGGTTTAGTCTCAGTGTTACTTGGCAAGCTACCCTGTGGTCATTCGGAGATCAGCTTAGCAAGTTGCCTAACTGGTTCTCGATCCCTTGAACCGATGCTTGTTGATTTTTAAGTGTTGTTTCAGTGTTTGTGAAACGTGTTTCTAACACCGCTATGAATTTTTTCAGCATCTCCTCAAGGTTCGGCTTCTTTTCTTGTGGGTAGGGATGTTGTTGAAAGCTTTGGAGGGGTTGTTGTCTTTGATTTCCTTGGCCACCCCATGAAAAATTTGGATGGTTCCTCCAACCTACATTGTAAGTGTTACTATAGGGATTATTTTGAGGTCGAGGATTATTACCCATATAATTTATTTGCTCGTTTTCCATGCCATATCCGTAGGTTGGGTACTCAAGATTCGCCACACCTCCACTTGTTTCGCACTACATCATCGGATGTACCTACGAAGAACACAAACCGTCAATCTTTTTATTTAACATCTCTACCTGATTTGATAGCATGGTTACTGCGTCGAGGTTGAAAACACTGGCTGCTTTTGTTGGCCTTGTCCTTGTAACTTACCACTGATAGTTGTTCAGTGGCATCTCTTCTATAAACTCATAGGCCGTCTCAGGAGTTTTATTATTCAGGGTTCTGTCGTCGACTGAATCGATTAATTACCTAGTCGAGGGTTTCACATCGTTGTAAAAAGTTTGGAACTGTAGCCACAAGGGTAATCCATGGTGTGGGCACCTTCTCAATAGATCTTTGTATCTCTCCCATACATCGTATAGTGTTTCTAAATCCATCTGCACAAAAGAAAAGATATCATTCCTTAATTTGGCCGTTTTGGCCAACGAAAAATATTTTAATAAAAAATTTTCTGTCATTTGTTCCCATGTAGGGATTGATCCTCGTGGAAGAGAATTCAGCCACTGTTTAGCTTTATTACTCAAAGAAAAGTGAAATAACCAAAGACGAATGGCATCATCAGAAATGCCATTAATTTTGAAAGTATCACAAAATTCTAGGAAATTCGCCAAGTGATTATTTGGATCTTCATCCTGCAAACCATCAAACTGAACAAATTGCTGTATCATCTGAATTGCGTTATGTTTCAGTTCAAAATTATTTGCAGCAATAGCAAGTCTAACAATACTTGACTCAGTTCCTGTTAAATTAGGCTTAGCATAGTCATACAAAGTTCGAGGAGCATGATTTTCAGCCACCTCCTGAGGTAGCGGATTATTCTCAGCCATCCCTTCGGTAGTATTAATTTTGTTCTCTTGCTCTTTTTCTATGTAATTAAGCTTCGCTTTATTTCTTTACTAATTCTATGAATAGTACCTTCAATATCACTGTCGTAAATTAAGGGTCGTGTCGAGTTCCTTCTAGTCATAAACTAGAGGTACTTGCCAGGAAAAGAAAAATAAAATTAGAAAAGTAAAAATAAAATTCAATTGCAAAAAAATACAATATGGATAAAGTAATAAAAATTGAGCGCTCTTAATATTTCAATTCCCCGGCAACAGCGCCAAAAACTTGATGGTGGTGCAAAAAGTCTTAAAATTTATATATTGAATGATGGAGCCTAGAAACTAACTATCACCACGATTGAGGCAAGCGCACCTATCGAACAATAGTATAGTTTAGTGGCAAGACTGGATTGTCGAACCCAAAGGAACCAAAAGTACTAATACTAACTTTCTTTTTATTATTTAGCCTAAGAATCAAGGGAATTGTTGTTTAATCTAAATTGAACTAACTACTAAGCTAAAGATGCTTAGACATAGAGAAGGAATTGGGGAAATACTTGTGGGAAAAACCAATTGATTAAAAAAATACCCGAGGAAGAATCCACCTAAACTTCACTTGTTATCTAACTCTAAACCAAACGATTTATTCACTTGACTTGATCCGTAGGATTCCCTAATTTATGTTCATACCTCTCTCGAGGCTACTAACGTCTAACCCTAGGTTGATTAATTGAAATCTCTTTCTAATTAAAGCCCCTAGAATTGAATTAACTCGATCTATGGACTCCCATATTAGGTTTGACCCTAATCCGGTAGATTTTCATCATCCTATCTCTAGGGTTGCGATCAACTCCGCTTAACTATGATATATCTACTCTTAAATAGGGAATATTCCTCCTCTTCCTAAGTACACCAATACTTGAATCAATATCCTGAAATATCAAAACAGAATTAAGAACACATAATTAAGAACAAATCAAGTATTTATTATATAGTTCAGAAAACAATAAAAAGATCCGTCTTAGGCTTCATCCCCCTCAGGTATTTGAGGGCTTTAGTTCATAATCATAAAAGAATACATCTCAGAAGAAAAATAACAAAATATAAAGAAAACCCTAAAACCCCCTAAAGAAATTGAAGGAGAGTTCCTCAATCTTGAGTATGACTTCGACTTCTAGGATGGATCAACTGGCTTTCTTCGAGTGAATCCCACAATTCGGCCTTTCTGGCTTGGCTCCTTGGCCTAGCTGAACACCCCCTTTAAGGTTGGCCTCTAGGGTGTTTATATAGGTTTTTGGAATGTCTTTCTTTGCCTCTAAGTACCCTAATCTGAATTTTTACTGCGGCAGGGACACGTCCGTGTGGCACGACCGTGTGTTTCGGACCCAGGCTGTGTGCAATTCGTACTTTGGCCCATTTTCTCCATTTTCAGCCCGGTTCTCATTATTTTCATCCTTCGGTGCTCTCCTAAGTATAAAACATGAAATTAAGGGATTAGGAGCACCAAATTCCACAATTCAGAGAATAAATCATCCAAAAGTATGCTAAATGTGGGATTAAAATATGAACATATTACGGTTTATCACACAGCTATCTTGCAAAGAAAAGAAAAGAATTATGAGAGGCAAAGTAGAGCTGTGTTTGGCCGAAGAGGAAATCGAAAGATGAAAGAATAATTCGGCAGAAGGTAGGCAGCAATAGAGAAATATTAGATGAAAAGAGGAAAGAACGATAAAACCCGAATGGTAAAAGGTTGAACGAGATGCCAAAAAAAAAAAAAGAAACCCGAAATGCAACAAAAGAAACTTAAAATGCCAAACAGAAATTTGGCTTCTTCACCCACTCTAATTGTCGAATTTGCCCCAGCCAAAAATCCCCTACTCAACCTTCCCTACATTCGGCCAAGACTCATACACACCTCCAACTCCCTCAAACTCTCCTTCGAATCCTCCTAGAATTACTCTCAGCCTCCCATTCGAAATTGTTGACCACTTCTTCAACCTCCTTTGTAGAGTTTGATCCAAACTCTACCTCTTCCACCCCCAAGACATAAAATAAAAGCCCCCCATTTGCTAGTCATGGGATTTGAACCCCACTCCCCTTGCCATATCAGTGACTCCACAACCACTAAGTCTCAAGCTCTTTTTGTGACACATAAACGCACATATTTATACATAAGTCGTACTGCTAACAGCCCCTTCCTCTTAAGAACCAAAAAATAAAAATTTTCCAAAGCCCAGACTCAAACCTAGACCTCCTAAGAACCCACAAATACACTCAAATACCTAGCCATTCAAACACATCATGGAATTTAAGCCAATTCAGAAAAATTACAACCCCACATTTTTGGGGCGTTAGAACACTTAAGCGTTTGCTTGTCCTCAAGCAAAATCCTCAACTCACAATTAAAATTAAACTTTCTCAATCTATAATTCTCATCAATATTTTTTTATCATAATTTATAAATAATCACATATTAATAATTCAACTAAAAGAGCACTAAAGATTCAAACAATCCAAGTCACACATTTTTAAAGCATGAAAACATACGTATTTCCCATTATCTAAGTAATTACCTTTAATTAAAAATCGAAAAGAATTGACGTCCTCGCTAAAGATTCACTCAAAGCACTCAAAGTGTTTAAGGTTCAAAAATTAAGCACTCAAAAGTCAAACATGAAAATTCATTACCATAGGCTTGCATGAAAATCAAATCTCCACCACTATAAAATGAGATGATACACAAATCAAAAGGTCTTCAAAGGGTCGTAATGGGGCTTGGTTAAAGGTGTGGATAAAGGCTGAAAAGTAGGGTTAGAATCGAGATTGAATTGATAAATTACCTAACTAGAAAAATAAACTAATGTTGAATTATTACATCAATTGAAAACTTATCAATAACACGAGCTTCTTCTCAAAATGTGAAATTAATCGTTTAAGCTTAATCGACATGAAACTATGTAACAATCAATAAATATAAATGTAAATGAATATAATAATAATTTTTTGAGCATAAAGATAATAAGATATAATTTTAACAAATCAAATCAAATCAAATTGAATAGAAGAACATAGTTAGGCAACTAACAAATCAATTCTTTATAAAAAGGAAGTCAATAAAATAGGAAATTTTTTCAATGAATCAAAAAGAATGAGTTATGGGTTAATATTAAGGGTAGATTAAGAAACGGTTTATTAGGCTCAAAGGGGTTTACTAAGGGTTAATTATGAAGGTAAGCTTTTTGGGATAAGTGGGTTAAAAACCTAGGTGCCTTTGTTATCTTAGTATATCAAATCAAAGGTGTGGTCTCGACATGTATAATCGAAGCAAGTTCTAGAATAACCAATTAGTATTGACACACTCATAACCAATAATAAAGTGAGCAAGAAAAGTATATGCTCTAAAGGCTCAAAAATCTAACAAATATTAAGGTTTTTGATGTCAATCTTGCAAATCTCAAACTTCAAGGTAATACCTCAATTTAGGGAAACAACCTAGCAATTTTTAATTCTAAAAATAGACTTATCATGCTTGATTCTCTAGTGTCTTAAAGTTTAAACAATCAATGCACAAATACCTATGAATATAATCCAAAACACATCAATAAAAATCATAAATCGATAAAAATTCCATTCTAATAGTAACATGAGAAAGTTACTTAACACAAGACATAATTCAGGGATTTTCTAATAATTATATAAATAACCCCCACACTTAAGATGTACATTGTCCTTAATGTACAAACAGATATAATCACAGTATAAACAAATATCATAAGAGAGGGAGATAATTGAAACTGCCCTGATTATTGGATGAAATTCCCAGAATAGTGAAAAACGGAATTGTAGATAAATGTAGAGGTAGTGCAATATTATAAGCAACTAATAAGAAAATAAACACAATGCTGAAGAAGATTAAGGGATTATACTTGATTAGAACAACCATAATAAAATAAAGTTCAAGAAATAAAGGACAGAAGTTTATGAAAATAACAATAAAAATAGACATAAAGATAAAAAGAAAAATAAAATAAAATAAAATAAAATAGAATAAATGGACTCAATGGTCCCCATCATCACACACATCAGCATCATGAGTCATCAGCGTTAGAGGAGAAAATGCTAACAAATCTACTGCAATGTCGCGTCAATATTGTCGAACCTCTGAACACAATACTGACGGAAGCTAGTAAACACCTCGATGGATACTCCTCAGAAGCTCGCAACAGGTCGGTGACTCAAAAGTGGATCGACTCCATGACGCCACTCGATCATCCTCATGTGTATCATGCTCGAGATGCCTTGAGGGGATGTCTGGCCTACCAATGTGAGTGTAAAGGACTGCTCCAGTGTGTCGAAGAGACTGAAGTACCGAGTAAGGCGAGTCACATAAGGGCCTAAGAAGATGGGGCCCTTCTTGTGGCGGCCAGCCTGATGACGGAAGGCTATAGCGATGAAGTATGCCAAGTAAAATATATGCTCATGTGCCATGCTCCATAGAAAATAAGCGTCGTGACTGCTAACGACTCCGGTGCTCTTTCTTCGACCCATTAAAGTATGTGCTAAGAGTGTGTGAATGTGCCATAAGGTCAGATAGAGAAGTCGCCTTCGAGTGACTCGTATCATATGGGAGTTGACTCGCTTTAAGATCGGTCCAACAATATGATGGTGAGTGATGGATGTGCCCATGGAGGCTAAGAAAGTCCTTGGTGCTCATAAATTCCTTTGTATAGAGTACCATCTCCGCATCGAACTCAAGGATACTCATATGTTGTACTAAACTGCCAAGTTGAAAACTGATGGTCCTTGGCTCGTCATGAACCGTCATGACCTGCTGTACCAGAAATGTTAAGCAAAACTCCAATTTCAGATCCATGTATGTGGGCTTCATGATGGCAAAGAATCTATCCCACAGAGCTGTGGCGATAATGACGCTCACATCACCAGCGAGTCGGACCTACTCTAAAGCAGCCTAATCAATGTAGTGTCCTAGGCCGAGTGGTCATACGTGAAGGAGCTAATATAAATCTTCTTAGAGGCCCGCTGAAATTCGGAGGTAAGGGTGGCGAGCCTCAATGGAGGCGCTCAAGGATGGAGTCCCACCGGGGCCCTTTCGCTTTTCGAAGTGGGGACGGCAGTCTTAGTCTTGCCATGAGTATGCGTTAAATGCGTAATTCATGAGAAGTAGGATCAATTGGTGTGTTGGATGTGTTCAAGAGTCTCAA
Source organism: Gossypium rotundifolium (assembly GCA_025506655.1). Lineage (NCBI taxonomy): Eukaryota > Viridiplantae > Streptophyta > Magnoliopsida > Malvales > Malvaceae > Gossypium > Gossypium rotundifolium. The sequence continues at coordinate 32,296,848 of CP106733.1, read as the reverse complement.
GAACCCTAAGATGAAATGAAATATAAGGAAATGTAAGGAAATGTAGGAAATGTAGGAAATGTAAGGAAATATAAGGAAAATGTAAGGAAATGAAAGGAAATGAAAGGAAATGAGAGGAAATGAAAGGAAATGAGAGGAAATGAAAGGAAATGAAAGGAAATGTAAGGAAATGTATGGAAATGTATGGAAATGTATGGAAATATATGGAAATGTAAGGAAATGTATAGAAATGTATGGAAATGCATGGAAATGTAAGGAGATGTATGGAAATGTAAGGAAATGCTTTAGAAATGTTAAGTTTTGGAAACTAAACTAAAATAGGAAAGTGACCATTTTGGAAACCGAAGTAAATTAGGAGAGTGAACATTTTGGAAACCAAGCCAAAAGAGGAAACTAAACATTTTGGAAACCAAGCCAAAATAGGAAAATAAACATTTTGGAAACCAAACCAAAATAGGAAACTAAACATTTTGGAAACTTGGAAAATACAGAGCAATGTGAAAATTTTAGGAAACTTAAAATGACCCTTAATGTCGAACTTAAGAGCCTAAAGGGGAGCTTAGGGCCAAGTGACCCTAAAAATATAAAGAACATAAAATTTGACCCAATAACGGACTTGGAAATGTGGCCTGAAGATGCCACCTAAGGCTTTAGGAAATGGCCCAAATGCAAGAGGTTTTGGGCCTGAGTTCAAGTCATCCAGGAAGCAAATAAAAGAAATAAAATTTTGCCTCCATGAGTGGAGAATTGGACGACACCTAACTAAATCTTTAAGTGATTTTTTTATTTAATTATTTAGAGAGGAAGCAATGGACTGCAATAGGGACTCTTAGAGAAGAGTTTTATTCCCTTTAGAATTTCGACTAAATAGGTGGATAAATGAAGAATTATTCTTTAATTAAGAGAATGAGGAAGAGTGGTGGCCAAGCAAAGGATTCTTGGCCTAGTAAATTCGGCTATAAAAGGAGGGACTAGGGCCATTCATTATTCATTCTCCTCTCTTTTCCTCCGTCAATATTCTTCTTGAGCATCCATTCTTTTTCTTCTTTTCTTTTAAGCCTCCTAGCCGATTTCCTTCTAAGCCTATTATTCCTCTCTTCTTTCATCTTTGAAACCAAATACATAAGGGAATCATAGCCGATTGTTCATCAAGTCTCTAAGTCGAATCTCGAAGGTTGAAGTGAAGGTGCAATCGATTCCTTCAAATAAGGGTAAGATCCAAGTTTAGTTTTCCATTCTTTTATATTTTAGACTGATCAAAATTTAGGGACTAATTTAGATCTTGGCCGAATCATGGAAGGAGAAGTTCTTTTCCCGAAGGTACACCATAGGCCACGTGTTCCCTAGTTATTCTATGAATTTTGGATTTAAAATCCACAAGGTAAGCACCTAAAAGTATTCGCCAAGGCTTGTATGATTATCTAGATCGGTTCTTTAATTATTAAAAAGCGAAAACTAACCCATATTGAGATTCAAGGTTGGCGAATATCAAGTGAAGGAAAACCAAGTTTTCAGATTTGAATAAACACCAAATCGGCATCAAAGGTAAGTCTTTTACAAATCCTACTAGGATTTGGATATCATAGCCAAATAGAATTTATGCTAAGTAATAAATGATGAATCAAATGTAGGGACTAAGGATCTAAACTTTAGATCTAGCTTTCTCAAGGAATCGTTAAACAAATCGTGTGTGTACCTACACTAAATCTTGATAGATTTACGCTTTAATTCATTATGTGTGTTAATATGAAAGTGTAATAATATGGCTAAGGTACGTGTGTATTCCACACTATTCTTAATAGTTTTATGGTTTAAATATGCTATATATGTTAATGTGAAAGTGAAAGAGAGTGGCTAAAGTGCCATATTATGGTACAAAGTGCTAAGGCACGTTTTCCTACTTCTACTAGGATTACTTAAATAAATGTTATATAAGTGAAAAGTGATGTGAAAGTGAAATAAAATATGTTATGCATGATATTTATAATTTGGGGCATTTGGATTTATGTGAAAGGGAAGAAGGTGTTGACTACGGTCTCACCAACGTTATAAGTGAAAGTGATGACTTGGTCTCACTAAGTGAATGTGATGACTTGGTCTCACTAAGTGAATGTGATGACTTGGTCTCACTAAGTGGTAACCGGTTACATTACGGTGGTGGCTATGCCACAATATTATCATGGGCGATGAGCACGTCGCAGCAATGACGCCTTCGATGGAGTGTAGCGGAAGGAGGTTGACTTAGTAGTCCCCACTGCACAAAGTTGGTACGGTGGAGTGTAGCGGATGGCATATAGGTTTGGGTTCGGGTTTGCATCATTACCTTGAAATTGTTATATGCATATGATTTTTATGATGTGCCTATTTCTATTATGTTTAGTGTTGGTTACACACCGAGTCTATCGACTCACCCCTTGGGAATATGTTTCGTGATGAGCAAGAATGGACCCAGACTAGAACTTGTGGTGGCCATGATCGACTTGAAGTTCAGTTTAATTTGAATATTTATTTTATATTAAAGTACTGTACAATTTATTATTTTTGGTTTCATTTTATGTAATAAGGCCATCGTGACGAATTTTTATTTCTACTATAATTACTATGTTATGAGTTTAGGGCTTTATAAAGAGTAAGCCCACTTAATATGAAATGAGTTTAAATATTTTTTATCATTTGAAACAAATGGGTTTTTGTTATAAAAATAAATTTGTTTTCAATTCAAGCCCAACCCACAACAAACTATCTTCCAAAACACATGGTTTTCAAAGTATTCGAATGAATTTGAACCAGGTTACTTGAGGAACATACTGATCCATCCATTCTCGTGGTAGGGTATGGGGTGTTTCGATTTGGTATCGAGCCAGCTTCAAACTCTCGGCTGTGGCCTAAGGCCCAAAACGTTTTTAAAACAAGGCCAAATGAGTTCTATGAAAGTATTTTTACAAATGGATGTATAAAGACATGGCCCATAAGTCTCAAACCATGATCCACCGTGTAAGTACCCCTAACTCTATGTGTGATTCGTGATTTATATAAGGGTAGAAAAGGCATGGAACGTAGAATAGCATGATAGGAACTTGAACCCTAGGATTAGACTACTCAAACACAAACACATAAGATTTAAGGCACTAAACCAACCTATGACTAAGTCAATTAAGCTAGGTGTGGCAACCATGGTACGCATGTTCAGGAGTGGATCCTCAAGAGCTTGGTATTTAAGGTCCTAGTGACTCACCTCCTTCTTGAATCCTACCCGTGCGTAGCTTCGGCTCACCCTAATCTAGAGGACTTAGTGGATGTGGCAACCTCAGACGCATGTCTAGGAATGGTTTCATGGGAGCTTGGTATTTAAGCATCCCGCGACTCACCTCCTCTCCACTCGAATCCGCCTCGGTGCGTAGCTTTGGTTCACCCCGACCAAGAAGGCTCACCATAGCTAAACTTAATAACTAAAACCCGAAAGGAATTAGCCATTTTTTAACACTTAATATTAAAATTCATAAATCACTTTCTTTCTCTTATCCTTAATTCACTAAAACTATTTTCAGACACAATTATTTTCAAAAATTTTGATCCATAAAAATTACAAAATGCCCTTAGTGGTAAAATTACCAAAGTGCCCTTGGTTTATAAAATGATTCAACTACTCAACAGTTTTACCAAAATTTTATTATTTTATAAACATTCCAAAAGCCCTAACTTGCAAAATATCAATATACCTTGATTTATGAAAATTACAAAATTGCCCCTAACTCACTAAAAAGCAGGACCTCGAATTTCAAAATTTTGCAACATTCCCATTTTGAAGGAACAATTTCCGAAAAGAACACTCAGAGTTTTACAACTTTTGAAATATCCCTGATTTATTAAATTTTACAAATTTACCCTGATTTGTGAAAAATTACCAAAATACCCCTGAGGTCAAAAATTACCTAAATACCCTCGAATCTCAAAATTTTTCCAAATTACCCCGAGATTTTGGAATTTCCAAAATAAATTTTGACAAAATCACCAAGGAACCTTATTTTGACAAATTACGAAAATACCCCTGTAGGACAAAATTACGAAAATACCCCGGGTAGAGGAAAACAACAACAACAACAAAAACTACAACGTTTCTCTGAATGAACGCAAGTTCATACTTGTTTGATGGATGAATGAATGGAAAAGACTGTATGTTTGTATGAATACGAAAGAACCACTCTTAAATCCCATTCCATAAAACTCCTTCGCTGATAAATAAGTGGAACAAAGACTAAACCATAAAATTTCTTAATCAGATCTCGACACTAGAAAATGAGTTCTAGAGGACGCACGCCAAGGACGATAGAGGAAGAATAACCGTGTCGTAACCCGTTAGATCAGTCAAGGTTTCGACAATGAGTTACCACCGCCACCACCACCCCAATTGTTAATGTCGAAAGCAAGTGCTCGGGACGGGATGAGGCCGTGTCGCAGCCATGTTGCGAGTATTGAAATGGTGGTGGCGCGGTGGAAATTCGGGATCTCAAAATCAGACTGAGCGACTCGAGCCAACGGGCCGAGGTGTTTGAGGAGTGTCCGGTGTGGCACCCAAGATCACGAGTATTGGTTGGAAGCAATCGAAGCGATTATGGATGAACTCGACCGACCCCGAGGAGAAGTTGAAAGGAATGGTAGCCTCATTACGTGATGAAGCATACCAATGGTGGCTAATCGTTTCAGGATGGTGCCACAGCAGAGGATCTCGACGTGGGAGTATGCTAAGGAGGCATACCGTAAGAAGTATGTCAAGACTTCAGATATTGATGAGCAGAGGAAAGCTTTTCAGGACTAGTTCGGGGAACAAATCGGTGGCGGCATATGAGGTGAATTTCGAGGTTAAGTCGATATGCTCGAGGAGTAGTCGCGACGAACATGAACGCCAGGTCCGTTTTGAGGACTGGATTAAGGGATGACCTAAGGTTATTGATAGCTCCACATCGAGCGGAGTTCTCCACGTTGGTTGAAAAGGCTAAGGTAGTCAAGGAATCAAGGACTCGACCAGTGTAACTCGACAGAATAGACCCAAGAGAGGTTATGGATCATCGGAAATGAATGTAAAAGGCCCGTAATCGAGGGGTCAAAAGGTTGACAAGTTGATACCAGAGGACGAAGATCGTCCTTGTGAGTATTGTGGAAGGAAGCACTCGGTGAGTGTTGGAAAAGATAGGAGCATGTCTTAAATGTGGGTCTAAGGACCATATGCTCAAGGATCTGTCCAAAGATATCAAATGATGATACCAAAGAACTCGTAATGTTAATCAGGTAGGGGAGGATGATGAATTTCAACGAGGTCGAGGTTCGAATAACAAAGGTAATGGTTCCGCCAAGCTCGTGGAGCACCAAGTGGAGGCGTTGAAGGTTGAAGCAAGACACCAAGGTTAGTTTATGCGGTACCGTCATGAGGATAGTGACGCGCCTGACGAGACAACGAGTAAGTTTCTTATTTATAGATTATACTTCATTACTTTACTCGCTATAAGATTAGTTCGATCTTATGTTGCTAATGAAGTGTATGGAACCTCGATTGTGAACTTAGAGAATGTGCCTAGAAAATATGATAGTTCTTTAAGATCGAAAGCGCAGAATAGCGTAGTGTGGTGAGTTAGACAGCATGCGGATGAACGATAGTAAGTAATTTCGAGGACGAAATTATTTTTAAGGGGGGTAGAACTGTAACATCCTAGATTAGGGGTTATGCGTTCGTGCGTAATTCATGAGATAGTAGGATCAGTGGGTGTGTTGGATGTGTTCTGAAGAGTCTCAAGAACCCTAAGATGAAATGAAATATAAGGAAATGTAAGGAAATGTAGGGAAATGTAGGGAAATGTAAGGAAATATAAGGAAAATGTAAGGAAATGAAAGGAAATGAAAGGAAATGAGAGGAAATGAAAGGAAATGAGAGGAAATGAAAGGAAATGAAAGGAAATGTAAGGAAATGTATGGAAATGTATGGAAATGTATGGAAATATATGGAAATGTAAGGAAATGTATAGAAATGTATGGAAATGCATGGAAATGTAAGGAGATGTATGGAAATGTAAGGAAATGCTTTAGAAATGTTAAGTTTTGGAAACTAAACTAAAATAGGAAAGTGACCATTTTGGAAACCGAAGTAAATTAGGAGAGTGAACATTTTGGAAACCAAGCCAAAAGAGGAAACTAAACATTTTGGAAACCAAGCCAAAATAGGAAAATAAACATTTTGGAAACCAAACCAAAATAGGAAACTAAACATTTTGGAAACTTGGAAAATACAGAGCCGAGCGAAAATTTTAGGAAACTTAAAATGACCTTAATGTCGAACTTAAGAGCCCAAAGGGGAGCTTAGGCCAAGTGACCCTAAAAATATAAAGAACATAAAATTTGACCCAATAACGGACTTGGAAATGTGGCTCAAGATGCCACCTAAGGTTTTAGGAAATGGCCCAAATGCAAGAGGTTTTGGGCACGAGTTCAAGTCATCCAGAAGCAAATAAAAGAAATAAAATTTTGCCTCCATGAGTGGAGAATTGACTGACACCTAACTAAATCTTTAAGTGATTTTTTATTTAATTATTTAGAGAGGAAGCAATGGACGGCAATAGGGACTCTTAGGAGAATAGTTTTATTCCCTTTAGAATTTCGACTAAATAGGTGGATAAATGAAGAATTATTCTTTAATTAAGAGAATGAGGGAAGAGTGGTGGCCAAGCAAAGGATTCTTGGCCTAGTAAATTGGCTATAAAAGGAGGGACTAGGGCCATTCATTATTCATTCTCCTCTCTTTTCCTCCTCAATATTCTTCTTGAGCATCCATTCTTTTCTTCTTTTCTTTAAGCCTCCTAGCCGATTTCCTTCTAAGCCTATTATTCCTCTCTTCTTTCATCTTTGAAACCAAATACATAAGGGAATCATAGCCGATTGTTCATCAAGTCTCTAAGTCGAATCTCTCAAGGTTGAAGTGAAGGTGCAATCGATTCCTTCAAATAAGGGTAAGATCCAAGTTTAGTTTTCCATTCTTTATATTTTAGATGATCAAAATTTAGGGACTAATTTAGATCTTGGCGAATCATGGAAGGAGAAGTTCTTTTCCGAAGGTACACCATAGGCCACGTGTTCCTAGTTATTCTATGAATTTCGGATTTAAAATCCACAAGGTAAGCACCTAAAAGTATTCGCCAAGGCTTGTATGATTATCTAGATCAGTTCTTTAATTATTAAAAAGCGAAAACTAACCCATATTGAGATTCAAGGTTGGCGAATATCAAGTGAAGGAAAACCAAGTTTTCAGCATTTGAATAAACACCAAATCAAGATCAAAGGTAAGTCTTTTACAAATCCTACTAGGATTTGGATATCATAGCCAAATAGAATTTATGCTAAGTAATAAATGATGAATCAAATGTAGGGACTAAGGATCTAAACTTTAGATCTAGCTTTCTCAAGGAATCGTTAAACAAATCAGTGTGTATTCTACACTAAATCTTGATAGATTTACGCTTTAATTCATTATGTGTGTTAATATGAAAGTGTAATAATATGGCTAAGGTACCGTGTGTATTCCACACTATTCTTAATAGTTTTATGGTTTAAATATGCTATATATGTTAATGTGAAAGTGAAAGAGAGTGGCTAAAGTGCCATATTATGGTACAAAGTGCTAAGGTACGTTTTCCTACTTCTACTAGGATTACTTAAATAAATGTTATATAAGTGAAAAGTGATGTGAAAGTGAAATAAAAATATGTTATGCATGATATTTATAATTTGGGGCATTCTGGATTTATGTGAAAGGGAAGAAGGTGTTGACTACGGCCTCACCAACGTTATAAGTGAAAGTGATGACTTCGGTCTCACTAAGTGAATGTGATGACTTCGGTCTCACTAAGTGAATGTGATGACTTGGTCTCACTAAGTGGTAACTTCGGTTACATTACAGTTGGTGGCTATGCCACAATATTATCATGGGCGATGAGCACGCCGATCGCAATGACGCCTTCGATGGAGTGTAGCGGAAGGAGGGTTGACTTAGTAGTCCCCACTTGCACAAAAGTTGGTACGGGTGGAGTGTAGCGGATGGCATATAGGTTTGGGTTGGGTTTGCATCATTACCTTGAAATTGTTATATGCATATGATTTTTATGATGTGCCTATTTCTATTATGTTTAGTGTTGGTTACACAATCGAGTCTATCGACTCACCCCGCTAGGGAATATGTTTTGTGATGAGCAAGAATGGACCGGACGGCAGAACTTGTGGTGGCCATGATCGACTTGAAGTTCAGTTTAATTTGAATATTTATTTTATATTAAAGTACTGTATAATTTATTATTTTGGTTTCATTTTATGTAATAAGGCCATCGTGACGGATTTTTATTTCTACTATAATTACTATGTTATGAGTTTAGGGCTTTATAAAGAGTAAGCCCACTTAATATGAAATGAGTTTAAATATTTTTATCATTTGAAACAAATGGGTTTTTGTTATAAAATAAATTTGTTTTCAATTCAAGCCCAACCCACAACAAACTATCTTCCAAAACACATGGTTTTCAAAGTATTGAATGAATTTGAACCAGGTTACTTCGAGGAACATACCAGATCCAGTCCATTCTCGTGGGCCGGGTATGGGGTGTTTCAGTATTTGTCAAGGTGTGCCTGAAAAATAGAGATCAAATAAATCAAAAAGACAAACCAACATGAAAGAGGCATGCTAATAAGAATCTAAAATCTAAGTTAAACTCAACAATTAAACTAATAAAGAAAAAGATGTAGAACAGAATAAAGTGAAGAAACATCATGCTATTACCAAACAGAATTAATAATAAGTAATGATAATGTAAAGAATCATAGTAGCAAGAAAAGAAACATAAAATTTGCAACAAGAATGAAGTAGAAAAAATAATATAAAATGTAGCTAGTAGCAAGAATGAGTATGAGATAATAGCTATCAATTCAAACTGCATCAACTAGAAGGCAATATCATTAAAATGGAAAAACTAATTAACATAAATTGGAAATAACATAAGGAGTAAGTTAAAAATAATAAAAAATAACAAATAAATAATAAATAAATAAAAGTTATAAAGAAATAAATAAAGATTAAATAAAATAAAGAATGGGAAAAAAATGAGACCAACGGTACAGGAGTTGGCCAGAGTTAGGGGCGGTGGAGCGTGTGTGTGCAATGGTCAACACGTGGGATAGGGAACAGATGTGGTGGCTAGTGTGGCTTGGGGAAGAAAGGAAGGACGGCATTGAGGCTGGTCAGATTTAAGCAGATTCGTGACGAGGGAAGGGAGAAGGCGGCTGGTGTGGATGGTCGGAGGTCTTGGCTCGGGGAAGTCGGGGCGGATGGAGGGGTTGGGGTAGGGTTGTAGTTTTCGGGAAGGAAAGAAAAGAAAGGAAGGAAGGGATGGATCCGACGAAGCGAAGGGTGTGTTCGTGTGGCTTGGGGAAGAAGGGGAAGGACGGCGATGGTGGTTGGGACGGTGGTCGGATAGGACGTGCGACGATGTGAGGTTGCGAGGGTGGTTGGATTTTCAAAGAAGGGTGAACGACGGCTAAGGTTAGGGCTATTAAAAGAAGAAGACAAAATAAGAAAAGAAAGGGGATTAGGGTTTTTAAATGGTGACAGAGTCGTGTGAGGCCCGTGTTGGGCCACACGGTCGTGTCACATGCCCGTGTGGTCTCCTGTTTAGCCCGTGTGCAATTAATAAAATAAGACTAGTATTTACACGGCCTTGAACACGCCCGTGTGTCCAGGCTGTATAGTTCAGAAGGCCGTGTGTAATCTCCTTAGCTTCTTCCATGCCCGTGTGACCTCCCACACGCCCGTGTGTCCGAGACGTGTTGTTCACACTGCCATGTGCAATCTCATTCACTTCTTCCACACCCGTGTGACCGTCCACACGCACGTGTGGCTTCCCACACGGCTATGTGCCTTACCTGTGTAACTCTCTGACTTGTTTTAAATTTGAAAAACTAAGATCCAGGTTTCACACGGCTTAGGACACACCCGTGTGTCCAGGTTGTATGGTCCACACGGTCGTGTCACACGCCCGTGTGGACTTTTTTAGTCCGTGTATCTGTCAATTTTGGGGTAATTAATCTCCATGATCAATACAGCCAAGAACACGACCATGTGTTTTGGCCGTATGGATTACACGGCCGTGTCACCTGGCTGTGTAACTCTCTATCGATTTTCTTGAAATTTAAAAAATAAGTCTCAAGATCGACACAGCCAAGGATACATCCGTGTGTCCATGTTCGTATGTCCAGGCCGTGTGGGTTACATGGCCATGTCGCCTGGTCGTGTAACTCACAATCGTACCCCTATTAGGCCACATGGCCAGGGACACGCATGTGTGTCTAGGTCGTGTGATAAACCGTAATATGTTCATATTTTAATCCTTTAATTTGGATGATTTAGTCCCTGAATTGTGGAATTTGGTGCTCCTAATCCTTTAATTTCATGTTTTATACTTAAGAGAGCATCGGAGGATGAAAAGAATGAGAAACGGACTAAAAACAGAGAAAATGGGCCAAAATATGAAATCAACACGGCTTGGGCCCGAGACACACGGCCGTGCCTCCTTAGCATATTTGACCACAGCCTGGCCCCGAATCAAACGGGTGTGCCATACTGGTGTGTGCCTGCCATAGCAAAGAAGATTTTCATTCGGATTAGGGTACTTAGAGGCAAATAAAGACATTCCAAAAGCCTATATAAACACCCTATAGGGCAACCTAAAAGAGGGCAGTTCAGCTAGGCTAAGGAGCCAAGCCAGAGGGCTAGAATTGTGAGATTCAGTCGAAGAAAGCCTGTAACACCCCAAACCTGGCCTAAACATTACGACCGGATCTGGCATGTCACATGAAAGGAATGTCTAAAAACTGTGTTCGTTAAAAAGTTTGTGTTTGTTATATTTGTTGTGAAAATCGAGTGTAAGTAATTTTGAATAAGATACGATTTATTAACATTTTAGGAAAATCCCGTATTAAACATTTAATAACAAGCAGTAGCCAAATTAAAAGCTAAAACCAAATAAAATACCAAGGCCTTATTACATTGCAAAATCCCAAAATTAGAAAGTAATTTTAAATAGAAACCGAAAGTTTACGAGAAAGCAGTGTATGGCCACCACAGAGTCCACCTCGGCTCCAAGTCCTCAAACTAGGGATTACTCAAACATTTAAAAGAGGGGTGAGTTTATTTAAAACTCAAAGTGTACAACCTCCAATAGTTAGAACATGTATCAACCCATACAAATACAACATATTAAGCATGTATGCAATGCAACCCAACCCAACCTAAGTATCCAACCTCTACACACCACCGCATTCGCCACACACACCGTGGTATTACTAAATCGACCCTACATCCGCTACACACCATCAAGGCGCCATCGTGGTCAATCGCACATCGCCTTATAATTGTGGCATAGCCACAGATAATGTGACAGAGTCACCAGATTCATAATATGTGACATAGGTCATCAGATAATGTGGTAAAAACCACCAGAACACTTCCCCTTTATCATTATCACCCATATGCCCATGCAACATACATAATATTACAATTCATGTATGTTGTATGACATGTATGCAATCATATATCAAATAACGAATGAAACGAATTACCATCATAATCAGAATAATAATATACAACATAATCAATCTAACCAACCTCTAAGGGTATAACAGTAATTTTACCTACCAAAGGTATTTTTGTAATTTACCCATCAAGGGTATTTTCGTAATTTACCCGCCAAGGGTATTTTTGTAATTTGCCCACCAAGGGTATTTTTGTAATTTACCCACCAAAGGTATTTTCATAATTTCACACCTGTAATGGCCTTTTTGAAGGCCCAAAGTTGCCTTGAGCGACTCGGCTACCATTTTCGGTCTTTATCGGATTATTGGGCCTAAACTTAATTTCGGCCCATTCGGGCCCACACGCTCGTGTGGCCCACCTAACACAAATCTAGCCACGTATATAGGTTCCACCTAGACTAGTTCACTATATACTATATCATCATACAATTTATTCCAATTGGCCCCACGGGCCAATTGGGCCCACTTCAGCCCATCACGGCCCAAGTAGCCCCAACCCACAAGAATACTACCGATGGCCTCAACTATCGCATTGAAGCCCCACACGCAGTGCTCTTTCGACGCTCGTGTGGCTACTATTGCCGTGACCAAGCACTTCGACATTTGCCACTCTACAACTAGAGTAGAGAGAGTTACACACCGATAGATCTCGGTGCTAAACTGTATTGCGACCACTCCGTGCCCAACGCCCACCAAGGTATGTTAACCTCCTCCGGCATGCTCTTTATATAGCTAGCTCTTCACCTTCATTCCTTGTATCTTTTCGATGTGGGATCCTTCACAAGAGAGTTTAAATTCAATCAAACTCTTACCGCCTAATCCGCAAAATAAATACTCCTTGCTCCTTATGAGATTCGAACCCAAGCTCTCCCATCAGCCAATTCACGCCACTTGCCACTTTACCAACTAGCTCCTTGTGTCTTAAACCATGCGCAACTAAATATAACCCTACGACCAAGGTCTAAATTCATTTAATAAAAAATAATCTAAAAGGAATGTAAACGCTACAACTAGAACCTTGGACCTCCTTCCTTCCTTGTGGCGTCATTCTCTTGTCCTTAAATGGCGTCACTTTGCCACTACACCACATTCCACTTGTGTCATTTTTCTCCATATTTTATTCTTAAGGCCTACACCGCCAACTTCCGTGGTTTTTTCACCTAAAACCAAAATTTCCCCAAAGCCAATATTTGATCCCGAGACTTCATGAAGCCTCTAACCTTCCAAAATCACTTATCTAAAAGGTCCAACTTGCACTTAAGCCGATCTCCTGTTCTCCAAAAATTTTTAAACGCTACTACGCCTAAGGCCCATTGGGCTCAATCCTACTAGGCCCAATTTCAGGATGTTACAAAGCCAGTTGATTCATCTTAAGAAGCCGGAACCATACTCAAGACGGATAATCTTCCCTTCAATTTCCTTCAGGGCGCTTTAGGGTTTTTCTTATGTTTTGTTTTATATTTTGTTCTGAGATGTATTCTTTTATGATTATGAACTAAACCCCTCAAATACCTAAAGGGGATGAAACCTAAGATGAATCTTGTTATTGTTTCCTGAACTATACGATAAATACTTGATTTGTTCTTAACTATGTGTTCTTAATTCTTGCTTAGATATTTCAGGATATTGATTCAAGTATTGATGTGCTTCGGCAGAGGAGGAATATTCCCTGTTTAAGAGTAGATCAAGCATAGTTAAGCGGAGTTGATCGCAACCCTAGAGATAGGATGACGAAAATCTGTCGGATTAGGGTCAAACCTAATATGGAAGTCTATAGATCGAGTAAATGCAATTCTAGGGGTTTTAATTAGAAAGAGATTTCAATTAATCAACCTATGGTTAGACGTTAGTAGCCTCGGAGAGAGGTATTGATATAAATTAGAGAATCCTACGGATCAAGTCAAGTGAATAAATTGTCTGGTTCAGAGTTAGATAACAAGTGAAGTCTAGGTGGATTCTTCCTCAGGTATTGTCTTAATCAATTGGTTTTCCCACAAGTATTTCCCCAATTCATTCTCTTTGTCTTAACATTTTTAGCTTAGTAGTTAGTTAATTTTAGGTTAAACAATAACTCCTTTAATTATTAGGTTAAATAATAAAAAGAAAGTTAGTATTAGTGCTTTTGGTTCCTTTGGGCTTGATAATCTGGTCTTGCCACTAAACTATACTACTATTCGATAGGTGTGCTTGCCTCAAGTTGTTGTCACAGTTAGTTTTTAGGCTAGATCATTCATTATATAAATTTTTAAGACTCTGACACACGATTGTCGTGTGATTCAAAAACCTGCATTTTAATATTTAGTTAATTTTAAAGAGATACTATGAAATCAAAATAAAGAAATTAGCGGTGTTAACACTCGGGTTACCTCACAAGAAGCGCTTATTTAAAGTCTAAGCTACACTTACCTTATGCGCATAATTACGAATGTTCATAGAGCTGAAGCTCCTTACTATCATTTCTAAAATCCTCACCATTATAAAGTTTAAGTCGATGACCATTTACCTTAAATGTGCCATATTCTGGGTGAGTTACCTCTATTGTATCGTATGGGAAAATGATTTCTACTACGAATGGACCTGACCATCTTGATTTTAGCTTTTCGGGAAACAACCTGAGCTTTGTGTTATATAAAAGGACAAGATCTCTAGCTATAAATTGTTCGGGATACTTTAAACGAGCATCATGGCGCCGCTTTGTCGCTTCTTTATATAATCGTGAGTTCTCGTAAGCATCCGTTCGCCACTCATCTAACTCGTCAGTTGCACCAATCTCTTCTCACCTGCAAGTTTAAGATCATATTTTAGGAATTTTATAGCCCAGAATGCTTTGTGCTCTAACTCAAATGGTAGATGACAACTTTTCCATAAACAAGTTTGTAAGGAGATGTTCCTATGGGTGTTTTAAAAGCAGTTCTATAGGCCCATAAAGCGCCATCTACTTTCATTGCCCAATCCTTCTTATTTGATTCTACGGTTTTCTATAGGATGCATTTAAGCTCTCGATTTGTAACTTCAACTTGTCCATTAGTTTGAAGGTGATAAGGGGTAGCTGTCCTATGATGCACTACATTCTTCTTAACAACTTTATCAAATTGAGTGTTACAAAAATGTGTACCCCTATCACTAATAATTGCTCTAGGTGTTTTGAATCGTGAAAAGAGGTTCTTGAGAAATCTGACTACCACTCTAGCATCGGTAAAGCTTGAGCTTTTACCCATTTTGACATATAATCGACCGCTATTAGGATATATTTATTACCAAAAGAACTAGGAAATCGGCCCATAAAATCAAAACCCCAGGCATCAAATATTTCACATGATAGCATGTAAGTTTGAGGCATTTCATCACGTTTAGAGATATTACCTATTCTCTAGCATCTATCACAAGAAGTAACATACATGTTAGTGTCCTTGAACAATGTGGGCCAATAAAAACCTATTTTAAGAGTTTTATGTGTTGTCCCAGTCCTACTATAATGTTCCAAGATTTTAATCGCTTCTGATTTTGTAACACACCTCCAAATTACTTGATCTACATATACACGACAAAGAATCGCTTCTTTGGATGATGTGTCAACCCTTTTGGTAGGATGTTAGTAGCTAGGTAGTTCGCAATATCTACAAACCAAGGGATTTCAAAGTCAGTTATAACCAAAAGTTGTTCTTTAAGAAATGAGTCATTTATCTCATTCTCATCAAGCTCCTTGAGATGTGAATTTTCTAGCCTGGAAAGGTGATCTACCGCAAGATTTTCAGCTCCCTTCTTGTCCTGGATTTCTAAATCGAATTCTGCAATAATAAAATCCATCTTATGAGTCGAGATTTTGCATCTGATTTAGTAAGGAGATAACGAAGAGCCGAATGGTCAGTGTAACACCCCTAACCCAAAACCGTCACCGGAATAAGGTTAAGAGGCATTACTAAACAATCAAATGATTTCACATTCCATTTATGACACAAAGTCAATCATCATCATAACACATCAAAACATATTCAAATAGTCCTTTATTGAGGCCTACAAGACCTTAAATACATGTTAAAGAAGGGTCAGGACTAAACCGAAACACATATAAAAATTCTTGAAAATTTAAAACTTTTCTAAGTTTCAGGGGTTACACGTCCGTGTGGTCAAACCGTGTGCCTCCCACGGCTGCTAGACACACCCGTGCCTCCTCCCCGTGGCCGAATCTAACTTAACACCATGGTTACCAAACACCCCCATGTACAAAGGCCGTGTACTCATAGGCCATATACTGACTTATTCACATGGCTACTAGGCACGCCCGTGTACCATGGCCGTGTGTCCTTAAGCTAGCTACTGACTTATGCCCACTGCTAGTTGACACGCCTGTGTCAAGGCCGTGTGCTATTAGGCTATATACTATCATTCACCCACGGTCATTAGGCACACCCGTGTGCCACAACCGTGTGACAAAGTAGGCCATTTGCAAGGCCAATTTTCCACCCATACAAGGGTTAATCTCTACAAGCACATTAAAGCATGATTACACACATAATTTGGCAACCAATTTCATACTAGCATCATACCAACACAAAGTTACCATTCATAAATCATTTTCTTTACTCATAAACCTTACCAAAACATGCATCATGTATCAATACCATTCATGCTTAAAACTAACACATATCTAGCCACATTACATGGCTATTTACACATCTCAAACATGATTCAAATAACTAGCCTATACATGCCATATTTCAACTATGTATATCTTTCCAAAAGTACCAAAATAGATTGCCGATAGTGTGATTGAGATGCTGACAATCCCCAGATCCGAGCTAGCTTTACTGACACTATAAAACAAAGAAACAATCGCACAGTAAGCTTTCAAAAAGCTTAGTAAGTTTGAAATATAATACTATTAACTCAATAATATATATATGTAACCATCACATAGATAATTTACCACTATTACACAAATTCAACTTATCCAATACTCACATAGAGTTCCATTCAAGTAGTTTCAAATTTCATCCAACACATAAATATATTACATACCTTTTCCAACACTTAGTTCTCACCATCCATGCTACAAAATCATTTGACTTTACCATTCGATCACTCCTTGCTATTTTCTTACTAATTTCTTACACTTAGTGCCGATTATAAATTTTACACACTTGTCATCTCACACTTAGTGCCATTATGTTAAACCTAACTTATATAGGTATCGCACCCACAATGCCAACTTAACAAGTCAAGCTTCTATCATCTCGCACACACAGTGCCAAACATTTCTATCATGTTTCTTATTTCGCACACTTAGTGCTATCTAAATCAATTTCACACTTAGCATTTCTCAGCTCATATTTATATAGATATGCATTCAAATCACATCACATAGAACATAAATTAAGAACATGTACTATATCCGAACTTACCTCGGACGTCGAACTATCGAAACAGTCGATTAATCGAGCACCTTATCTTTGCCTCGATCTCGATATGAACCTCTCCTTTCTTGGTCTATACACATTCAAATCCAATCCATTCAATCAACAATTCATTCAATTTAATCCATACACAAACATTTAGGGCATTTTACAAAATAGCCCTCACATTTTCATATTTCTACACTTTAGTCCTTAATTCACAAAATCATCAAATACACATAATTTCAAAGCACATATGCTTAGCCGAATTCTTCCCATGCTAATACAAGCTCCTACATTTCATTTATTTCACATTTTAGCCCTTCAATTTCCCATTTTCTCAATTAAGTCCAAAATACTTAATTTCACTAAAAATCCCAATACAAACCATGTTAATCCAGCACCAAGTTTCCATATTTCACTATCAACTAGCACATAGCTCAAGTATTCATCAATGGCTCATCTCAAAAACATCATCAATTCACAAAATTTCAACATGGGTTAGCTAGAGCACGAAGCAACGATTACGAAGACGTAAAAATTAACAAAAATCGAGCTCAAACATACCTTCAATCAAGCTCAAATGTTGGCCGAATTTACCAAAACTTAAGACCTCTCTTCTTTCTTCAATATTCGGTGCAAAGATGGATAGAAAATGGCTTATTTTGATGCTTTGTTTTATTATAAATTAACTTAATAATCAAATAACAATTTTGCCCTTTTATTAGTCATATAAGACAATTTTACATTATGGTTATATAGTGATTTAACCATCCACTATCTTAAAACATGGTTTAATTGCCTCATAAGGCCTACTCATTTAAAAGCCAAAACAATTAAGCACTTAACAATCAGCACAAAACATTTTACACTTTCTCTTAATTCGGCACACAATCAATCAAATTATCACACAGAATTTTCACACAGACTAAGTCACATAGAATCAACACCAAATATAACATTAAAATATTATTTTGACCTCAGATTTGTGGTCTCAAAACCACTGTTCTGACTAGGGTCTAAATCGAGCTATTACAGTCAGTGTAAACGACAACTTTAGATAATATTAAATATGGCCTAAATTTATCGAATGCAAAAACCACAACTAGCAATTCTTTTTCTATAGTAGTGTAGTTTTCTTGTGCAGCTGTCAATGTCTTGATAGCATAATAAATTAGTTGAAAATCTCTTCGCTGTCCAAGAACTGCACCTCCTGCAAATCACTCGCATCACACATTAGTTCAAAGGGTAAATTCCAATCAGGTGCAACTACAATCGGAGTATTAATTAATTTATCTTTAAGAGTACTAAATGCTTCTAAACATCCCTGAATGAAATCGAAAGGCATATCCTTTTCTAGCAAATTTGTCAAAGGCTTAGCTATTTTAGAAAAAATCTTAATAAATCTTCTATAGAACCCAGCATGTTCGAATAGCCTTAACTGAACTAAGGAGAGGTAATTTTTCAACGATTTCAATTTTTACTCTATCAACCTCAATTCCTTTACTATAAATTTTATGGCCTAGCACAATCCCTTCTCGAACCATGAAGTGACATTTTTCCCAATTAAGTACAAGGTTCGTTTCCTCACATCTCATTAGAACTCGTTTTAAGTTTTTAAGTCAAAGATGGAAAAAGTTACCGAATATTAAGAAGTCGTCTATGAATACCTCCATAATGTCTTCTACGAGTTCATCAAAAATGGCCAACATGCAGCGCTGAAAAGTGGCAAGAGCATTACATAATCCAAAAGGCATTCTTCGGTAAGCAACGTACCATATGGACATGTAAATGTCATTTTTTCTTGGTCTTCGGGAGCTATCAGGATTTGAAAATAGCCAGATAGTTCATCTAGGAAATAATAATACATATGTCCAGATAATCTTTCCAACATTTGATCAATGAATGGCAAAGGAAAGTGATCTTTTCTTATGGCATCGTTCAGTTTCCTATAATCAATGCAAACTCTCCATCCCGTGACTATTCTCGTTGGAATAAACTCATTCTTCTCGTTGGCTACAACAATCATGCCTCTCTTCTTAGGAACAACTTGCACATGACTTACCTAAGTACTGTCATAAATAGGATAAATAACTCCAGCATCTAGAAGTTTAATTACCTCAACCTTAACTACTTCTTTCATGTTAGGATTCAGTCATCTTTGAGCTTGCACACATGGTTTGTATTCATCCTCCATTAAAATTTTATGGGTGCAAAAAGAAGGACTGATCTCTCTAATGTTAAAAATCTTTCACGCTATGGCTTTTTTATGCTCCTTCAATACTTGTAATAGCTCATCCTTCTCATTTGGCTTCAAATCTGAAGCAATAATCACTGGTAATGTAGAATTATTTCCAAGGCATGCATACTCTAAGTGATTCGGTAATTGCTTTAGTTCCAATTTAGGAGGTTCTTCAATAAAAGGGTTTTAATTTTAATTCATTGTTTACCTCAATACCCTCATAACTCTTCTGTCTCAGTGAAGACTCATTAGAATCTAAATCAAATTTTGTATTACCTATCACAGCATCATCGTCACCTACCGCCTCTCCTTGAACAAGACACAGTTCTGTGTCCTTATGAACAATTTCCTGTAAAGAATCTTGAATAACATGATCAATAGAATTAATACAATAATAGGAATCATCTTGTTCTCTAGAGAATCTTATGGCATCATAGATTTTAAAAATAATCTCTTCGTCACCTACCCTAAGCACAAGTTTACCGTCACCCAGATCAATAACAACCTATCAGTGGCTAAAAATGGGCAACCTAGAATGAAAGGTACTTCAACATCCTCATCCATGTCAAGCACAACAAAATCAATAGAGAATATGAATTTATCTACTTTTACAAGCACATCTTCAATAATACCCTAGGATATTTAATAGATCTATCAGCTAATTGAATACTCATCCTAATGGGTTTTGGTTCCCCAAAACCAAGCTACTTGAACATTTTATAAGGCATCAAATTAATACTTGCACCTAAATCAGCTAATGCTTTCTCAATATTTAAACTACCAATTAAACAGGGAATAGTAAAACTTCATGGGTCTTTTAGCTTGGTAGGTAGTTTATTTTGATGAATAGATGAACATTCCTTATTGAGTTCCACAGTAGATAGCTCTTCAAACTTTCTTTTATTTGTTAAAAGCTCCTTCAAAAATTTTGCATATGTAAACATCTACGAAATTGCTTCAACAAAAGGTAAGTTAATATATAACTATTTAAAAAATTCAAGAAATTTACCAAAATATGCATCCATATGGTCTTTCTTCAACTTTGTCGGATATGGGATTGGTGGTTTATATTCATTGAGTACCGGTGTTTCACTCACTTCAGGTTTTACCTTCTTGTCCTTTTTTATTTTTAGCTTCCTGTTGCAGCTTCTTTTTAGGTTCAATAAACACTTTCCTATTCCTTAGTGTAATTACTTTCACATGCTCTTTTAGGTTGGGTTCGGTGTTACTAGGTAAACTACCTTGTTGCCTTTCTGACACTAATTTAGCAAGCTGTCCAATTTGATTTTTGAGACAATGAATCGACAATTGCAGATTTTTCAAGGTCGTCTCGGTGTTTTGAAAATGAGTTTCTGATACCGAAATAAATTTTTCCAACATTTTGTAACGCCCCAAATTTGGGCCTAGAAGTATTGGGCTTTGGGTCTCAGAAAATTTTTATGTGAGCAAGAAAATGACAAATTGCATGTTTGCTTCAATGGTTAAGGAATTTGGAGTGTCTAAGGGTGTTGGAGATGTTCTGGGATCAAGTAAGGGTATAGGAAAATTTTTTTTTAGCCCTAGGGAACAGTGACTTCAGTCAGTAGGCCTTTTAAATAGATTAAGGGGAAAATAGGACAAGAATGGGCTTGTGGTCCAGTGGCAAAGTGGCGTCACTTGGGGAGCTACAAGGTGGCGTGAAGAGGTCCAAGGTTCGAATAATGGTAAGATGTTTTTGGAAGTGTTTATTTTGCATAGTGGACGACCAGGGTTGTGTGGAATTTGGATACTTTTGTTGAAGTGTTTGAATTGGTCTTGTGAGCTGATAAAGGAGGGAATTTCGGATGAGATAAGGGAGATATCATGGGGAAAAATTAGGAGATGAAAGGTGGGAGGAGTTGGTGCCGAATTGGACTGTAGGGGAAGGTAGGATTAGGCTATTGGCTATAAAAGGAGGTGTCAAATTCCTTTGAGAGGTTCCTTGGGTTCCATTACATTTCTTTTTCTACCCCTTAGTCGAATTCTTCCATTTGCCGAAAAAAACCTATCATTCTTTTGCCGAAATTTAATTTTCTCTCTAGCTGAATTCCCCATACCTTCTCTTTTTAAATTCCCTCTCTTGTTCACTTTTAGTTCTAGCCAATCACGTCTCCTCTTCTTCTCCCTATTGGTGCCTAATTGTCTCTATCACCATACTAATCTCAAAAGCTAAATTTCAGCCGCAGTATAGAATGCGGATTTGGTAAGTATTCGGTTAACCTCTCTTGTACATTTTGCTAAAATCTAAAAGGTGATCTAACTATCCTATCGTTAAATCTATGATAACAAGGATAAGGTTCAAAGATCGCAAGCGTGGTAGAATCGTTGGCAAGTGTAAGTGTACTCAACTCAATTGTGGATTAAGTGAATGGCCAAATGTGTGTATGATCTATAGTGGTGACTTGTGTGGATTATGAGCCACTCGAATTTTGATGGTGTATGCGTGGTTTAGATCTAGGGGATACTCATGATTAGTAGCTAAGGAAGGGCTATTAGAACCCAGTAGCACGTGGTAAGGTGACGGTAAGGCTTCGGCTTTTGGTAAAAATTTTGATTAAGTATGGGTGGTTGATTGAAGGTTGGTTGGTTGTAGGTTCAAGACAAAGGATAGAATAGCACGTCGTAGTAACTAGGTGTGTACAAACACTGCACACACATGACATCAGCAATGCCGAAAAGCTAAAAAGCCGAAAGTGGCTAAATGGGCCCGGTGGGCCTTGAGGCTAAGTTTGATGAAATTGATTGATTTAGGTATATGAATTGAGTTAGTCATGCATGTTACATGATCTGGAATTGTTTTGGGCCTAACAGGCCATAAGAATGAGATTTGGGCCTAATGGACCATAAGGATGTGATTTGGGAATAAGGGCCTATATGAATGTGAAATGGGCTTGATGGGCTTTATAAGGACGTAGACAAGTATGCTAGGGTTTAATGGACTTTAGGTCTAGTTCTGAACAACTCTTAAACCGCATAAGACTTAATCTAATAATTAAACATGTCCGTGAACAAGTGGCTGGGTTAGAGTGTGGCATCGGACATATGCATGTCTAGGATTGGATCTAGGGAGAGCTTGGTACTTAAGCGGTCCTAGTGGCCCACCTCCTCTTCTCTAGAATCCTACCTGGTGCATAGTGTCTGTTTGCTTTAGCCGCAAGGACTTGTTAATGGGCCAAAGTCTATATCTAAAACCTTAGAAGGATCGAAAACCCTGATTTGAAAAATTATCGAGATATCCTTAAATTTGTAAAATTATTAAAATACCCCTACTCTGTAAAATTACCAAAATACCCTTAGTTTGGAAAATTACCATAATACTCTCAATTTATGAAATTACCAAAATACCCCTAATTTGTAGAATTACCAAATACCCTCAATTTAGAAATTTACAAAAATACCCCTATAGGGTAGAATTACGATAATACCCCTATAGGGTAGAATTACGATAATACCCCTATAGGGTAGAATTACGATAATACCCCTGTAGGGTAGAATTACAAAAATACCCTTGATTATGAAATGGCTAAAATACCCCTATGTGATGAATATGAATTTTATGGATGTTACTCATATGAATTCGACATTCACATGATATTCTATTTAGGATGCATATGGGTGGGAATTATGGTATGGAGGAAGAATTTGAGGATCGCATAGTCGCTTAACGACCGTGGATCCACCGGTGGCTTTAAGCCCATTATATGATTAGCAGCTTTACTGCAACATTGAGTAGTGCCGCTGTGAGTGCTACCATTACAGTGTAGTGGAGGGGTGGGACGAGCCAGAATTCCCCACAGGTGTATCAAGTTGGATTGGAAATAGAGTGTAGCGGATGGATTTTTGGGGAAGGTTTTGCATAATCTTGTTTCCATGTGATATGATATGATATGATATGATAGCCCAAGACCACCGATTTTGATAGGGCTTAGGCCCAATGTGATAATTGCATATTGAATTGATTGCCAAGGGTTTTATAGACTGAGTTTTGAAACTCACACCCTTTTTATTAAATATTTCAGATGATCCTCAGTAAACGGCTCGACGTGGGAGAGGACTCAGAGATGACCACACTATAAGATATTTAGAAGTTTTAATTATTTGTTTCAAAAGAGATTATTTTAATTTGTTTACTTTCATTGGATGTAATAAGGCCTTGTACTCCGATTTGACTTTGGATTTTGAGTTTTGCTATTTCAACTATTTACTTAATTATTAAACCTGAGTAAATTTCTTATGTTTAAACATGGTTTTTGAAATACTTAAAATAATAAAATGGGCTTTTATCACTATTTAACAAGATTCAAGGGTTTTGGGCTTTTAGGCCTTAAATTTTAACTTAGTAAAATCGATTTGGAATTTTCCTTGATGTGACATCAGCAGATTCGGTCATAACGTCTGGGCCAAGTTTGGGGGTGTTACATTTAGTGGTATCAGAGCCAGGTTGCAAAGCTTGGGCTGTGAAGTGGGCCTTAGATTTTGGGTCTTTTTAAAACAAGTAGATTAGAAAGTTTGGCAGGATTCTTGCAGTATGGTTCACCTAGCCCTTGACGTTGAGCCAAGTAAGTTTTTTTGTTCTTTTACTATTTAAATTACTGAACTATATTTAGATATTAGGCTACTTTAAACAATAGGTTTTTAGATACGAAAGCCCGTAGGAAACTTAAGCCTGTAGTGGATATACGACCGCGAAATAACTTCTAAATTGTTATTTGCATAAGACATGTGCTTTAAGCAGTGGAACTATAAACTAAATACATAAAATTCCTAATTCAGATAATATGAGAATCAGCGATGAGATCTAAAAGAAGTGGGCTAATGTGCTGACTCAGCTAGTTAGGGAGGTACTGGAAGAGGTTAAAGAAATTGGTGAAACACTTCGGGTTAGGTATGTGGACTATAAGGAAAAAAGAGATCGCAGTTCTCTAGGACTGCACTCTCGTTCTGTGAAGCATGTTAAGTTACATCCAAACTTTTGGCTTGTGAATATTGCTGAAGGCGTCATCCGAGTGAATGCTGGAGAAAGTTAGGAGCATGTTTCAAATGTGGGTTTGAGGAGCATTAGGCTCGGGATTGTTCAATCACCATTAAGTCAGGTATGTTTTGTGTGGATACGATATTTTTGGGTATAGAAACTGTATGCGTGCAATGTTTATCTGCTCCAGTGGGTAGCTGTATAGGGTTCAATTAGAGTTAAAGTGTGTTAGTGTTATTAAAATCAGAGTGCACAGCGGAAGCATAGTGATGTGACTTGAGCAGTGTGATTAATAGTTAGTTGGAAATTTTGAGGACGAAATTTCCTTAAGGGGGTAGAACTGTAACACCCCAAATTTGGGCCTAGAAGTATTGGGCTTTGTGCTTTGGGTCTCAGAAAATTTTTATGTGAGCAAGAAAATGACAAATTCCATGTTTGCTTTAATGGTTAAGGAATTTGGACTGTCTAGGGGTGTTGGAGATGTTCTGAGATCAAGTAAGGGTATAGGAAAAATTTTGGTTTTAGCCATAGGGAACAGTGACTTCAATTAGTAGGCCTTTTAAATAGATTAAGGGGAAAATAGGACAAGAATGGGCTTGTGGTCCAGTGGCAAGGTGGCGTCACTTGGGGAGCTACAAGGTGGCATGAAGAGGTCCAAGGTTCGAGTAGTGGTAAGGTGTTTTTGGAAGTGTTTAGTTTGCATAGTGGATATCCAGAGTTGTGTGGAATTTGGACTCTTTTGTTGAAGTGTTTGAATTGGTCTTGTGAGCTGATAAATGAGGGAATTTCGGATGAAATAAGGGAGATATCATGGAGAAAAATTAGGAGATGAGAGGTGGGAAGAGTTGGTGCCGAATTGGATTGTGGGGGAAGGTAGGATTTGGCTATTGGCTATAAAAATAGGTGTCAAATTCCTTTGAGAGGTTCCTTGGGTTCCATTACATTTCTTTTTCTCCCCCTTAGCTGAATTCTTCCATTTGCCAAAAAAAAATCCATCATTCCTTTGCCGAAATTTTGGTTTTCTCTCTAGCCGAATTCCCCACACCTTCTCTTTTTAAATTTCTTCTCTTGTTCACCTTTAGTTATAGCCAATCACTTCTCCTCTTCTTCTCCCTATTGGTGCTGAATTGTCTCTGTCACCATACTAATCTCAGAAGCAGAATTTAGGCCACAGCATCAAAAGTGGATTTGGTAAGTATTTGGTTAACCTCTCTTGTACGTTTTCCTAAAAGTCAAAAGGCTATCTAACTGTCATGTCGTTAACTCTGTGATAACAAGGATAAGGTTCCAAGATCGCAAGCGTGGTAGAATCGTTAGCAAGTGTAACTGTACTCAACTCAATTGTGGTTCAAGTGAATGGTTGAATGTGTGTATGATCTATAGTGGTGACTTATGTGGATTATGAGTCACTCAAATTTTGATGGTGTATGCGTGGGTGCAAATCTGGGATACTCATGATTAGTAGCTAAGGAAGGGTTATTAGAAACTAGTAGCACGTGGTAAGGTTACAGGTAAGGCTTCGGCTTTTGGTAAATATTTTGATTAAGTATGGGTGGTTGATTGAAGGTTGGTTGGTTGTAGGTTCAAGACAAAGGATAGAATAGCACGTCGCAGTAACCAGGTGTGTACAAACGCTACACACACATGACATCGGCAATGCCGGAAAGCCGAAAAGCCAAAAGTGGCTAAATGGGCCCAGTGGGCCTTGAGGCTAAGTTTGATGAAATTGATTGATTTGGGTATATGAATTGAGTTAGCCATGCATGTTACATGATCTTTAATTGTTTTGGGCCTAATAGGCCATAAGAATGAGATTTGGGCCTAATGGGCCATAAGGATGTGATTTGGGCATAAGGGGCTATATAAACGTGAAATGGGCTTGATGGGCTTTATGAGGACGTAGACAAGTATGCTAGGGTTTAATGGACTTTAGGTCTAGTTCTAAACAACTCTTAAATCGCATAAGACTTAATCTAATGATTAAACATGTCCGTGAATAAGTGGCTGGGTTAGAGTGTGGCATCGGACATATGCACGTCTAGGATTGGATCTAGGGAGAGCTTGGTACTTAAGCGGTCCTAGTGGCCCACCTCCTTTTCTCTAGAATGCTACCTGGTGCATAGTGTCTGCTTGCTTTAGCAGCAAGGACTTGTTAATGGGCCAAAGTCTATAACTAAAACCCGAGAGGGACCGAATACCCTGAGTTGAAAAATTTTTGAGATATCCTTAGATTTGTAAAATTACTAAAATACCCCTATTCTACAAAATTACCAAAATACCCTTAGTTTGAAAAATTACCATAATAGACTCGATTTACAAAATTACCAAAATACCCCTAATTTGTAGAATTACCAAAATGCCCCCAATTTGGAAATTTATGAAAATACCCCTATAGGGTAGAATTACGATAATACCCTTGTAGGGTAGAATTACGATAATACTATAGTAGGGTAGAATTATGATAATACCCTTGTAGGGTAGAATTATGAAAATACCCTTAATTGTGAAATGGCTAAAATACCCCT
Organism: Gossypium rotundifolium; assembly: GCA_025506655.1. Taxonomy (NCBI): domain Eukaryota; kingdom Viridiplantae; phylum Streptophyta; class Magnoliopsida; order Malvales; family Malvaceae; genus Gossypium; species Gossypium rotundifolium. The sequence continues at coordinate 32,270,079 of CP106733.1, read as the reverse complement.
ATGTGATGAATATGATTTTTATGGATGTTACTCATTTGCATGCGACATTCATATGATATTCTGTTTAGGATGTATATGGGTGAGAATTATGGTTCGAAGGAAGAATTTGACGATCGCATAGTCGCTTGACGACCGTGGATCCACCGATGGATTTAAGCTCATTATATGATTAGCAGCTTTGTTGCAACGTTGAGTAGTGTCGCTGTGAGTGCTACCATTGGAGTGTAACGAAGGGATGTGTCGAGCTAGAATTCCCCACAAGTGTATAAGGTTGGAAGGGAAATGGAGTGTGGGGGTGGTGCTTTGGGGAGGGTTTTGCATAATCTTGTTTCCATATCATATGATATGAGGTTATTATGGGCTAATGCCCAAGACCACCGATTTTGATTGGGCTTAGGCCCAATGTGATAATTGCATATTGAATTGATTGCCAAGGGTATTACACACTGAGTTTCAAAACTCACACACTTTTTATTAAATGTTTCAAGTGATCCTCGTAAAAGACTCGACATGGGAGACGACTCGGAGATGGCCAAACTACAAGATATTTAGAAGTTTTAATTATTTGTTTCAAAAGACATGATTTTAATTTGTTTATTTTCATTAGATGTAATAAGGCCTTGTACTCCGATTTGACTTTGGATTTTGAGTTTTGTTGTTTCAATTGTTTACTTAATTATTAAACCTGAGTAAATTTCTTATGTTTAAACTTGGTTTTTGGAATACTTAAAATAATAAAATGGGCTTTTATCACTATTTAACAAGATTCAAGGGTTTTGGGCTTTTAGGCCTTAAATTTTAACTTAGTAAGATCGATTTGGAATTGTCATTAATGTGACATCACAAGATTTGGTCATAACGCCTGGGCCGGGTTTGGGGATGTTACACATCTCTTCAAGGTTTGATTTCTTTTCTTGCCGATAAGGTTGTTGCTGAAAACCTAGAGGGGGTTGTGGTCTTTGGTTTTCTTGACCTCCCATGAGAAGTTTGTGTGGTTCCTCCAACCTACATTGTAAGTGTTACTGTAAGAATTATTTTGAGGTCTAAAATTATTACCCATATAATTTATTTGCTTATTCTCCATGCTAGGATCGTAGGGTAAATATTCTGAGTTTTTCATTCCACCTCCATTTGTCTTGCATTGCATCACCGAATGTACCTGCGTAGAAACACATAAACCATCAATCTTTTTATTCAAGAGTTCTATATGGTTCGGTAACATGGTGACCGCGTCTAAGTTGAAAACACCTGCTGCTTTTGTTGGCTTCGTCCTCATGACTTGCCACTAATAATTATTCAGTGACATCTCCTCTATAAATTTATAAGCATCCTCAGGTGTTTTATTATTTATAGTACCACCAGCAGCCGCATCAATCATTTGTCTAGTTGAGAGGTTCAAACCATTGTGAAAAGTTTCAACCTGTAGCCATAGAGGTAACCCATGGTGAGGGCACCTTCTCAATAAGTCCTTATACCTCTCCCATGCATCATATAGGGTCTATAAATCCATCTGTACAAAGGAAGATATGTCATTCCTCAATTTGGCTATTTTAGCCGGTGGAAAGTACTTCAACAAGAATTTTTCGGTCATTTGGTCCCATGTAGTGATAGACCATCGCGGTAGGGAGTTCAACCACTGTTTAGCCTTATTCCTCAATAAGAAAGGAAACAACCTAAGGTAAATGGCATCATAAAAAATGCCATTTATCTTGAAAGTGTTGCTGAATTCCAAGAAATTAGCCAAATGAGTATTTGGGTCTTCATCCTGCAAACCATCAAACTAAACAAACTGTTGAATCATTTGAATAGTGTTAGGTTTTAGTTCAAAACTATTTGCAGTAATAGAAGGTCTAACAATACTCGATTCAACCCCAATTATATTGGGCTTGGCGTAATCGTACATAGAACGAGGAGCAGGATTTGCGGCAACCATAGGAGGTAGCTAATTTTTTTGATTTTCAACCATCTCCTCAGTAATAACAATAACTTCCTCTTGCTCTTCTGTTGTACTCTGTTGGCTCTGCCTCGCGTCTCTATGATTTCTGTGAGCTGTACTTTCAATCTCACTGTCAAATACGAGAAGTCTTGACAGATTTCTTCTAGTCATATACTAAAGGAACCTGCCAGAAGCAAAGAAAAAGAAAAATTAGTGAATAAAATTAAACTAAAAAAATAAAAAAATAAAATAAAAATGGCTAAAGTAATAAAAATTAAGTGTTCCTAATATTTTAGTTCCCTGGAAAAGGCGCCAAAAACTTGATGACGTCACGATCTAACTAAAATACGACAAAGGCAAGCGCACCTATCGAATGATAGTATAGCTATGGTGAGTCGGGAATATCGTATCCACGAGGATTAAAAGTACTAGTAGTTACTATATTTTTATTATCTAGCCTAATAAATTGAAGGGATTTATTTTATCCTAATCTTAACTAACCTATTTACTAAGACGAAACAGAGAATAAAGTAAGAAAATTTTTGAAGAAAACCGATGAGAGAGACAATACCCATGAAAGAATCCACCTAGACTTCACTTATTATTCTAAATCTGAATTAAACTATTTATTCACTTGTCTTGATCCATAGAAATCCCTAGCTTAGGTTAATATCTCTTTCGAGAAGAAGAACAACTGACTATAGGTTGATTAATTGAAATCTCTTTCTAATTAAAACCCCTATTGTCACATTAACTCGATATATGGATTCCCCTATTAGATTTGACCCTAATCCGATAGATTTATGCCGTCCTATTTCTAAGATTGCATGCAACTCCACTCAATTATGCTCCACTGAGACTTTTGCTCCACTGAATAAGCACATCAATTAGAATTATTATCCTGAAAACATTAAAACATGAAATAAGAACACATAATTGAGATTAAGAACAAATATTTATCATGTAATTCAAAAAATTTCAATAATAAGATCCAGTATTAGGTTTAATCCTTCCTAGGTATCTAGGGAGTTTAGTTCATACTTTGGAAGGAAAACATCTCAAAATTAGGAAAACAACAAAACATAAAGAAACAAAAAACTTCGAGAGAAATTGAATAGAGATCTTCGGTCTTGAAGGAGATCCTACTTCGAGTTGAATCGTTATGCGTTCTTTGATTCTTTTCATCGTTCAGCTCTGTGTGCCCCCTTAGATCTTCTTCTAGGGTGTATTTATAAACTTTAGAATGCTCAAAAACCCTAAAAATTGGATTTTTTCGTAAAAGAGAAACAGGGAGCGATATCGACACGGGCTGGTACATGGGCATGTGGCCGGCACCAGTGGCTCACACACTGATGTGCTCACCGTGCTGGGAATGGCAGGTCGTGTGGATCTTAAAATAGCTCGTTTTGTCGATTTTGGCTGCTTTTCCGCTCCTTTTGATCCTCTATGCTCTCCTAAGTATAGAAACACAAAATTAAAGGATTAGGAGCATCAAATTCACTAAATTATATAATAAATCATCCAAAACATGTCAAGTATGGGATTAAAACATGTTAGTTTTATGGTTTATCAAGGGAGAGGCGGTCATCCATAACATACAAGTTTATCATCATGTGGAACTCGTGCAAGGGAATGCATAGAATTTTTCTCGCTTCATTAGCACAAAATATATTATTAATCAAATCCTTTTTCTAAAGTCTTGTATTTGAGTCAATAAAATTAGCAACCAATCGTATGTTTGGGTTATTTACATTAGTTTGGATCCTAAAATCTGTAGACCCCGACACCCAAGTATCAGCCCAGGCTGAGATTTAATTCCCTATTCCAACTCACCAACACATACCAACTTGATTTTCAAAAAAAAAAAAAAACACATACCAACTTGAAGGAGCCCTTTTGCAACCCAAATACTTTTCCAAATATATGAAGGTTAAGTTCCTAAACTTGCACTTAAGAAATCTCAATTCAAGTAATACTTAGCTTTCAACGTATGAGACAATAAAGAATTTGAATAACAAAGTAGTTGCCACCCCTTCTAAGCAAGTAATGCCAAAATTTTGACAAACACTTAAAACTCATGCCACCATTTTCTTTAATATCACATAATCAAGTCCATCCACACCAACGAATCCCACACTGTTCTGATGCTTCTTCCACTTAAATTTACTAATAATATGCTGCATCTCCAAATAAAGATAATTTAGGAGCAAAAAAATGACATAGAGTAAGTTGGGATAACCTGCAAAATTGTAATAGCTCATTTTCAGTGAAATCGGAATAGTGGTTTCAAGACCACAAATTTGAGTTGGAAAGAAAATTTATTTTTTATATTATTACATGGTTGGCATTATGATAGAAATGTCATATGAAAATTCTGATAAGAAAATTTTACCGATTATGTGCTTAATTACAAAAAGGGCCAAATTGCATAAAATGCAAAAGTTGGATTCTAGTAGCTAGAAGGATCAAATAGCTATGGAATTCAAAACTTGAGGTCCTTATATGGTAATTAGACCATAAAAGAAAATTTAGTAGATATTTTTGATGATTTATCCATGGAAAAATAAAAAAAGGGCAAGGACTAAATTAGAAATAAAAATAATTAAAAGATAAATAATTAAAATAAAATTAATATCATTTTATATCATCTTCTTCCCCAAATATTCGATGGAAACCCTAGGAAATAGAAAACAAGCTTTCTTGGCATAATTGGGTAAGTATTCAAGCCTGCTTTTACCAATTTTATATTTTTGAAATTGGGATAATCTGATCTATCTATTTAGGGATCAATTTGAAAAGTTATCAAAGTATAGAATTTTTCCATGGACGAATATGCTGAAAATTTGAAATTTATGGTAGAAAATGAAAGGTTGTTGATAAATAAACAACTTTTATAAAGTGAATTTTATGAAAACATGATTTAAGGACTAATTTGTAAAGTTGTGAAAATTAAAGAAAAATTCTAAATTTTATAGAATAGATGTGCTGTAAATTTTATATTAAAATTTTGGTTAGGCTCGGAATAAGGAGTAAATGGCATGAATTTCATTTTTCGAGCCTAGGGACGAAATTGGAATTTATGGAAAGTTTAGGGGCAGAATGGTAATTTTATGTAGGATGTAAATTGAGTCTAATTGAATATAAAATGTGATAAATTGATGATTAAATTCATTTATATCGATATGGATAACTCAAATTCAAAATAGATTGAGGAAAGAGAAAATTTCGATTAGTAGATTTTATTGTACTAATTATTATCGAGGTAAGTTCGTAAATTTATTATGTATGTTAATATGATTGAATTGAATTGAATGTGGCATGTAAATATGTGATTTATATGTATGTTAAATGTACATGAAAGATCACATGAATGAAAATGTTATAAAAAATATTGAGTTCGCTTGAACAATGTTGTCACATTAACTCGATATATGGATTCCCTATTAGATTTGACCCTAATCCGATAGATTTATGCCGTCCTATTTCTAAGATTGAATGCAACTCCACTCAATTATGCTCCAATGAGACTTTTGCTCCACTGAATAAGCACATCAATTAGAATTATTATCCTGAAAACATTAAAACATGAAATAAGAACACATAATTGAGATTAAGAACAAATATTTATCATGTAATTCAAAAAATTTCAATAATAAGATCCGTATTAGGTTTAATCCTTCCTAGGTATCTAGGGAGTTTAGTTCATACTTTGGAAGGAAAACATCTCAAAATTAGGAAAACAACAAAACATAAAGAAACAAAAAAACTTCGAGAGAAATTGAATAGAGATCTTCAGTCTTGAAGGAGATCCTACTTCTGAGTTGAATCCGTTGGCGTTCTTTGATTCTTCTTCATCGTTCAGCTCTGTGTGCCCCCTTAGATCTTCTTCTAGGGTGTATTTATAAACTTTAGAATGCTCAAAAACCCTAAAAATTGGATTTTTTCGCGTAAAAGAGAAACAGGGAGCGATATCGACACGGGCTGGTACATGGGCATGTGGCCAGCCCGTGTGGCTCACACGGGCGTGTGCTCAGCCCGCGTGGGAATGGCCAGGTCGTGTGGATCTTAAAAATAGCTCGTTTTGTCTGATTTTGGCCTGTTTTCTGCTCCTTTTGATCCTCTATGCTCTCCTAAGTATAGAAACACAAAATTAAAGGATTAGGAGCATCAAATTCACTAAATTATATAATAAATCATCCAAAAACATGTCAAGTATGGGATTAAAACATGTTAGTTTTATGGTTTATCAAGGGGAGAGGGCGGTCATCCATAACATACAAGTTTATCATCATGTGGAACTCGTGCAAGGGGAATGCATAGAATTTTTTCTGCTTCATTAGCACAAAATATATTATTAATCAAATCCTTTTTCTAAAGTCTTGTATTTGAGTCAATAAAATTAGCAACCAATCGTATGTCTGGGTTATTTACATTAGTTTAGATCCTAAAATCTGTAGACCCCGACACCCAAGTATCAGCCCAGGCTGAGATTTAAGTCCCTATTCCAACTCACCAACACATACCAACTTGATTTTCAAAAAAAAAAAAAAAAAACACATACCAACTTGAAGGAGCCCTTTTGCAACCCAAATACTTTTCCAAATATATGAAGGTTAAGTTCCTAAACTTGCACTTAAGAAATCTCAATTCAAGTAATACTTAGCTTTCAACGTATGAGACAATAAAGAATTTGAATAACAAAGTAGTTGCCACCCCTTCTAAGCAAGTAATGCCAAAATTTTGACAAACACTTAAAACTCATGCCACCATTTTCTTTAATATCACATAATCAAGTCCATCCACACCAACGAATCCCACAATTGCTCGATGCTTCTTCCACTTAAATTTACTAATAATATGCTGCATCTCCAAATAAAGATAATTTAGGAGCAAAAAATGACATAGAGTAAGTTGGGATAACGCAAAATTGTAATAGCTCATTTCAATTGAAATCGAATAGTGGTTTCAAGACCACAAATTTGAGTTGGAAAGAAAATTTATTTTTATATTATTACATGGTTGGCATTATGATAGAAATGTCATATGAAAATTACGATAAGAAAATTTTACCGATTATGTGCTTAATTACAAAGGGCCAAATTGCATAAAATGCAAAAGTTGGATTCTAGTAGCTAGAAGGATCAAATAGCTATGGAATTCAAAACTTGAGGTCCTTATATGGTAATTAGACCATAAAAGAAAATTTAGTAGATATTTTTGATGATTTATCCATGGAAAAATAAAAAAGGGCAAGGACTAAATTAGAAATAAAAATAATTAAAAGATAAATAATTAAAATAAAATTAATATCATTTTATATCATCTTCTTCCCCAAATATTCGATGGAAACCCTAGGAAATAGAAAACAAGCTTTCTTGGCATAATTGGGTAAGTATTCAAGCCCCGTTTTTACCAATTTTTATATTTTTGAAATTGGGATAATCTGATCTATCTATTTAGGGGATCAATTTGAAAAGTTATCAAAGTATAGAATTTTTTCCATGGACGAATATGCTGAAAATTTGAAATTTATGGTAGAAAATGAAAGGTTGTTGATAAATAAACAACTTTTATAAAGTGAATTTTATGAAAACATGATTTAAGGACTAATTTGTAAAGTTGTGAAAATTAAAGAAAAATTCTAAATTTTATAGAATAGATGTGCTATAAATTTTATATTAAAATTTTGGTTAGGCTCGAATAAGGAGTAAATGGCATGAATTTCATTTTTGAGCCTAGGGACTAAATTGGAATTTATGGAAAGTTTAGAAGCGTAATGGTAATTTTATGTAGGATGTAAATTGAGTCTAATTGAATATAAAATGTGATAAATTGATGATTAAATTCATTTATATCGATATGGATAACTCAAATTCAAAAATAGATTGAGGAAAAAGAAAATTTGATTAGTAGATTTTATTATACAATTATTATCGAGGTAAGTTCGTGTAAATTTATTATGTATGTTAATATGATTGAATTGAATTGAATGTGGCATGTAAATATGTGATTTATATGTATGTTAAATGTACATGAAAGATCACATGAATGAAAATGTTATAAAAAATATTGAGTTCTGCTTGAACAATGAAAATTGATGGATACATTGATTACCTTTACCTGAAATGTGGTTCTGCATATGTTGCAGAAGGGATTTAGCTCGGACAAGTAATCCCAATATAGCCTCTCGAGCATACTGATATATATAGTTCCTACGAGTATTTTGATTGGTAGTGATCTTGCATTTGTTGCACATTACCGTAGCTCTTTGTGAGCGTCCTGACATACGATCGGTTGTGATCCTACATATAATGCGGACACAAACAAAACTATTCATGAGCGTCCTGTTAAGCTCGCTTGAACTCTCAGTTACCTTATCTGAAGCTCCCTGATATTATCTCTTCAAAGATATCTGAAAGGCTCTATGAGCTTCCTGAGTAAAAACTCTTATGAGTTTCCTGATTAGCTCGGATAAGTGTCCTGTTACATGATTACATGGCTCATTTGAGCATTTTGACATGTGGCTAGAAAGTATAATTACTGAGTAAGAATTGACGGTTTATAGATATGTACACGTTGAGTGTACTACTTAAGTATCCATCGATATTTCATTAATTCAACGGATAAAAATCCCGACAAGAGAGAGTGATGAAATAAATAGAGTTATATTTTGAAAGATTCTGAGAAATCTGATGAATTGTGTTGTGATGAGCTCATCTATGTTATTTGATATACATGAGACATATGTAACTAACTTGTTTGATTGAGTGTATGTGTGTTTATGTAAATTTTCCAAGTTGATGAAAATCATGTTATTGAATGCTTAATTTTAACAAATGAGATTGGTAAGTTTAGTTCCTGTTATACGAACTTACTAAGCATATAATGTTTACTAGGTTCTACTTTCTCTGTTTTATAGTACTCAAAAGCTCATGAAGGTTGGAGATCGGTTGGAGCATCATCACAATATCCACTAGCTTGTTTTGGTATAAATGGAAAACTTATTTTGTATAATGGCATGTATAGGTAACTTGGCCATGGTTGACTTACAAATGTTGTTTGTAATCTAGCCATTGGAATGGCTAGTGATGGTTATATTTGCGTACATCTATTAAATATATAAGATTATAAATATTTATGTAATGATATATCATGTTAGATGTTAGAATTGCTTGAAATTAATGCTTGGATTGGCTTATATATGAATGCAAGTTTTATTTTGTCTACACGGTAGAAACACGGGAGTGTGTCTTGACCGTGTGTGACACACAGCCTAGTACATGGGCGTGTGGTTAGGCTGTGTATCCCCTGCATCTTAAATTTGATAAACAAAATGCTCAGAATTGAGCACACGTGTAGAGACACAGGCGTGTGTCTCAGCCGTGTGTGCTACACGACCCAGAACACGGGCGTGTGTCTTGGCCGTGTGAAACATGCACTTAATTTTGGAAAATTAAATTATCCACATGGCCTAGCACACGGGGATGTGGCTGGTCATGTGACACAAGCAAAAGAGATACACGGGGTCGGACACAATCTATAGTACGGGCGTCTCCTATGGTCACACGGGCGTGTCCCTTGACCACACGGGCATGTGTGCCTTGTATTTAGGAAAAATTTTTAAATTTTTTGAAAAATTCTCTAAGTTCTCGATTTAGTCCCATTTGATTCAAATGTTTATATTAGGCCTCGAAAGTCCAATCAAGGGACAAAATGACCACTTTCGAAAATGAATAATAATTAACATGATTTAACTGTAATCGTTCTGTAAACTCTAGTAATACTCTGTAACCCTATTTTGATGACAGATATGGGTTAGGGGTGTTACAAAAATAGCTTCGATAAAGACTTCCTTACCTGTAACAGTCCAATTTTAGGGCTAATCGAAATAGTGGTTTCGGAACCATTAATTCAAAATCAGAGAAAACTACTTTTTATATTATTTTATGGGTTATGGCATGATTATATGAGTGCATGAAAACTTTGGTGCATTAATTTTAGTGATTTCATGCTTAATATTGAAAAAAAGACTAAATAGCATAAAGTGTAAAAGTTTTATTTTATAAGCTAGAGGTGTTAAATATTTATAGAACCTTAAATTGGAGGTCCTTAATGTGCAATTAGGCCTTTCTAAGGGTGATAGCCGGCCATAGGGGACAAGAGATTAAATTTAGTCAATGTTTGGTGACATTAGGTGACTAAATGAATAAAATAAAATAAAATAAAATAAAGAAAGCTATCATCTTTTTTTTTTCCTATCATCTTCTTCTTCCATCGATTTTTCACTCAAGCATAAGGGTTTGGAAGCTTGAAATTTTTAGCAACTTACACTCCTTGCAAGTAAGTGATTTTGGTGATAATTCTTGATAATTTTTGTACTTTTGGGACCCTTGTAGCATGATCTAGCTAATGAGGGGACTATTTTGCAAAATGGTTGAGAGTCTAGGTCTTGTCATGTGAGTATTCATGTGATTGCTGAAATTTTGTAGAAGAAAATGAAACTTGGTTGTTAAATAAACAACTTTTGTGGAAGGAGTTTCCATGAAAACACCTAAAATGGACCTTTTTGTAAAGGTTGTAAAATAGGTAGTAGATATATGAAATAATTGGAATTGAGAGTTGCTATAAGCTTATTATATGTTTGGCTAGGCTTGGTGAATAAGGAAATTTGATGAGAATCGATTTACAAGCCTAGGGGAAAAATTGTAATTTTGTGAAAGTTTAAGGGCAAAACAGTAATTTTTCCAAAGTAGAAATTTTAAAATGTCTTGATTTATGTGGTGATTAAATGAGTGAATTTTATCATTATAGATCAAGGAAAATGGAGTCCAGACTTAGACCAGGAGAAAATCAAGCTAGTCGATTAAATTCAATTTAGTTGCTCACTATTTGTACACCAAGGTAAGTTGTATGTAAATAATACAATCTTATTGAATCTATGCATTAAACAATTGATATTGCATGAATTGCTTGATTATTGCTATGATTATGCATAATTAGAATTGATGTGACATTCTTACGGTTGGACCTTAGGAATAGATTGGATACCCAAGCTATGACATTTTAGTGATATTTGTGCTAGTGTAAGACTATGTCTGGGACATGGCGTCGGCCACAATATGAGAGCCAGTGTAAAACCATGTCTGGGACATGGCATCGGCATTGAAATGAGAGCTAGTGTAAGACCATGTTTGGGACATGGCATCGGCCTCGACATGTGAGCCAGTGTAAGACCTTGTCTGGGACATGGCATCGGTATTTTACCCTCTTGTGTGAGGCTTGTCAGGTATCTTTTGGTATTCTAATTGGTTCAATGGGTAAGTTAAATTTTGTGTCAAAAGTGAGGAAAGTTATGATTATGTTATAAGTGATACAGGTACCTACATGAGATTCATGAGAAATGAGTTCAAATTATGATGTATGATTAGTAAGGGTGAAAATGAGTGAGTTATGCCTTTATTAATTCGAGAATCATGTGCAAGTTTATAAAATGCTACGAGCATGATAATTCATAGTAGATGTTGATAATTATTTACCTATAACTTACTAAGCTTTGTGCTTATTCTCTTTCCTTTTCATTTTCTTATAGTATTGCTAATCTAGCTCGGGAATCAAAGGATGTCGGAGGCTCGATCACGCTATCAATTGGAATAATCAATTGGAATATTTGGTATAGTTAGACTTATCTTTTGAGTACGGCATGTATAGGGACTTAGTCTTTGTAAAGTGTCATATTGTCTTGGCCAAGTGTGTTGGCTTATTTTGGAGATGAATTCATTTTGTATAAGGCCATAAATGATGGCAAATTCTTATTATTGATATACGAAATTAATGATGTTTATCATGTATGTGCAAATTGCATGGTTGAGTAATTGGTATAGATACGCATGATTGAATAGGCTGCTTAACATGGCTTATGTTGGTGCAAGTAGGGGTGGCAGAAAGGGCTTGGCAGATAGCCTTGTTTTTGTCCACAGGGGTAGACACACGAGCATGTGTCTAGACCGTCATGGGTGTGTGGTTTGACCGTGTGTCCCCCTGCATCCTAAGTTGGCAAAAGAGAATGCCCAATACCTGGTATACGAAGTTCGTTCGAACGAACCCGAACACACAACCCCCTCCACTCCCACCTATTCTTCAGCCTACCCATGTAGCTCCCCAAGTTGTAGAAGTAGTAAGAAGGGAAAAGCCCCTTGTTGATAGAATCTGGAAACAAGGAGTTGAGGAATTTCAAGCTAATAAAGATGATTCAAAAAAAGCAGAATTCTGGCCTGAAAATACCATCAGGGTATTTGATGAACTATCTTGCACGCCCGAAGAGTGTATGAAGTGTGTTGTGTCTCTCTTAAGAGATTCAGCGTACCAGTGGTGGAGCACCCTTATGTCGGTAGTACAAAGGGAGAAAGTTAATTGGGAACTTTTCCAAAAAGAATTCCGAAAGAAGTATATTAGCCAAAAATTTATCGACCAAAAAAGAAAGGAATTCCTTGAGTTAAAACAAGGCAGAATGACAATTACCGAATATGAACGTGAGTTTGTAAGGTTAGTAAATACGCCCGAGAGTGCATATCCACTGAAGCCATTATGTGTAAAAGGTTTGAGGATGGGTTAAATGAGGATGTCCGCTTGTTTGTTGGTATCCTAGAACTAAAGGACTTTGTTGTGTTAGCAGATAGAGCTTGCAAGGCCGGGGAGTTGGTCAAAGAGAAAGGAAAGGCTGAAATCGAGTCTCGTGACTCGAGGAAGAGACAATTGGGTAAGTCATTTCAATCCTCATCCAAGAAATCAAGAGTGTTTACTATTCGATCAGCCACTTCAACTGGGTTTTCAAACAGAAGTAAGGGTAAACATTACTCGGGGTCTAAAGCTCAGACCACTTTGATTGCTAGTGTTGGTAATGCTCGACCAAGTAGACCGGAATGTCCACAGTGTGGTAGACATCACCCCGGGGAGTGCCAAGCAAACAAGAGAGCTTGTTTCAAGTGTGGATCCCCAGATCATTTTATTAGAGATTGCCTCGAGATAATTGAAAAAGAGAAATCTCAGAGTGCAAGATCGGGAAGTACTGCTAGAGGAAGGTCACAGAGAAATATGGGAAATGGAATGAGTAGTAAGAATACACCTAAAGAGCAGACTGCAAGATTTGAGGGTAGAGCACTGCGAGAACTTATGCCATTCGCGCTCACAAAGAGGCTTCCTCCCCTGATGTGATTACGGGTACATATTCTCTCTATGATACTCATGTTGTTGTGTAATCGTCCCATTTTGCCCGAGCTTAAATTAAACAAACCAAAAAATAAAAAATGTCCATTTTCACAATCCAAATTACAAAACACCACCAGCAACCCATTACACCCCACCAGCGCAATACCTAAAATAGCCTACCGAAATACTAGAACCCAATTACAAACCCTAAACGGACTACCCAACCCTAGACCCAAATTCGCACGGCCCAAAAGGCCCAAAACTTAAGCAGACTCAGAGACCTAGGGTTTCTAGGAAACCCTAGGTGCTGCAAGTGCCCAGCCTACATGCTGCAAGCCTCGCACCCAAGCCACCAGTCGCGCCACAGTTTGCGCGAATCACCCCATCACCACCGCGTTCTCCTAGACTACCTGCAAAAGGAGAAAGAAACAGCAGCAAAACATAGCAAAACATGGTAAAATATTTTTATTTCCTTTTTTTCAGGTTATAAACCCCCCCAAAAGATCTGTAAAAGTGAACACACATATACAGAGAGATACAAATAGTGACAAAAATACATTGAAAACAGAATACAGAGATTTTTTTCTTTAGCAGAGGTGATTTTGATGTTATTTTATTTTTTATATCTACGCTATTTCTTGTACGAATATTAAAAATAAGAAAAAGATGATAAGGTTACCTGCGTTTTGGCTTCAAAACAGAGGGGTTTGGTTCTCTGGCTGCCGACCACGACGGCGCATGCGATAAAGGCCCGAGGTCGGAGGACCGATGAAGGCAAAGCAGTTTTTTTAAAGGGTTTCTATTTTTTTAAAAAAGCTAGTTTTAAAAATGATTTCTTAAACTAATTTTTTTACTTATATAGTAATGAGGAAACGGCGCCGTTTTTTGCTTAATCTAATAAGCACAAAACGACGTCGTTCAGGGTTGAGGATATGCGCGTTGACCCGAAAACCCAAGGAGGATCCACGCATTTTTTATAAATGGGATATTTGTTGTTTAGGCCCTTCCTCTTTATTTCAACTTTATAATTACGTCCTGTTATTTTTTTATTTTACAATTGGGCCTAAAATTACTTCTTGCATTTCAATTTAGTCCTTCGGGCTATTTAAAGGTCAAAATCAGAAAGGCGCCATTTTGGAAAGGAGACATAATTGCCATATTAGTCCCTGTGGTTTAACGCGCATTTTGATTTAGTCCTTTTTATCTATTTTTATTGCTATTTAACCCCTGTTTCTTTGTTTATTTTTTTAAATCTTTTATTTTATTTTATTTTAAATTATTTTAACATTGTATTAAATTATTTTATCATATTAAATATTCTATATTATTTTCTTTATTATTTATATATTAATTTATTAATAGTATAAAATTCATATATTTTTATATGTATTATTCTTATAAATATTAAATTATTATTTATTATTCTATTTGGCTTAATATTATTTTTATTATATACTATTTTTTATATATTAGTTATTATATTATATATTTTAAAATTTCTATATTATATAGTATTATATTATATCATATATTATTTTTAAAATTTTATTTTGTATAAAATCTATTTATATTATATAACATATTTTATTTATATTATCTATTACATATGTAATTTTATGTTTAGTATATTATATATATGTTTTATTTAAAATTATTATATAATATTTACTAATTATTTTTATTATATGTATTAAATTATTAAATTATGTATTTGTTATAAGTTCTCTTATTTTTACTTTAATTTTTTATATTGTATATATATATATATATATATATATTAAATCATTTTAACAAATCGTCATATGCTTTTATTTTTTATTTAATGTTTAAATATATCATTCCCTTTTCATTTGACTTTGTTATTTTGTAAAGATCATAATTATCGCTATTTATTTTATATTCCATGTTTGTTTATTTATGTTTCTTTAATCGTTTATTATTGCTTAACATAATTCTTTATTTATTTATTCATGTTATATTATTCTTTAATTATTCTTTGTTAATATAATTTGTAGTTATGTTGAATTGCTATTAAGTATGTATATTGTAATATCTTACTCAAACCATTATTATATAAAACATCTTTTGAATCAACGCATTTTATTCAAATAGTTTTTAAAAAAATACGGTGATATTTAATATTTGGGGACTTGAGAAGAATTGTGCCCTAACTCACTGGGTTTCGATTTTTATCGTTGAACATAAAATATTAAGTATCCTTTTCTTTTAAAATTGAAATTTATAAATTTCCAACTCAAAACTTATTCTCAGTAATTCAAAATTTTATACCTAACTTATTGGATATGATATTTTGTGTCTCAAATAAAATTTTATAAATAAAGGTGAGCCTAATTTGAAGGCGTGAGATGTTATATCCTAACTTACTGAGTATAACATTTTATTTCTTTGAAATAGGTAAGTCTCGGTTTTCTTTCTAATACAAGGATCATATTTTAAAATTTTTCAAATTTTCAACATTAGGACATGATTTTATCGATTAGGTGCCAATTTTTGGGCGTTATGAGGGTGCTAATCCTTCCTCATACGTAACCGACTCCCGAACCCATTTTCTTATATTTCGTGGACCAAAATCAATGTTTTGAAATAAAACGTTTTATAAGGTGATCCAATCACACCTAAGGAAAAAGAGATTGGTGGTGACTCCTGTTTTTGTTTTTTAAAGTCGATCCCTGTTTTTATAAAACTTTAAAAATGGTTTCGATAGCTTGGCGACTCCACTGGGGACCAATAAGAGAGTCAAGCCGTAAAATCGATAATTTTATGTCCTTTTGTCCGAATTTAAAATTTTGATTTAAAAAAACATGATCCTTTTATTGAATTGCATGACCGTTGTGGTTGTACCCTTAAATGGGAGCGAGAAGCTATGCTTTCGTGAGGTTTTCACCTCCGCATGGGCTAGTGGACTGCTTCCGAAATACATCTATACTTATGTCTTCGTGAAGTTTTCACTTTCGCATGGACATAGGGAAATGTATTCCCCTAAACTGAACGCGGTCCATATGAGCCTATAATGGGTGAGGATCGAGGAATCTGCTGGTTCGGGTACCTCAAATTTAGAGCTGAACCACATATAGAAAACCTAAGGGCTCACCCTAAGTAGAACTATACCAAGCCTTAGTGGTTATCCAGATATGTGTTTGTTTATTTTACTTGCTTTATATTTTATTCCATGGTACTAACTTGTTGTGTTTTAATTTTTGTGCATATCATTTCATTTTAAAGAGGTATCGATTCACGGTCAGTTTCTAAGTTAGAAAGCTGGTTATAGAGAACAAATTCCTTGATAAAGTGGAGGACAATGCAGCCATCCGCATATGGTCAGAGAAAATGCAATTAGAGAAAAGGAACAGTTTTTAGGCGGAGTGCGATTCGAACTATGGGATTTTACTCGTATTAGTATCATGCAAAATGAGTTCCAAGAGTTGAAAGAGATATGGACTCAATGAGATGATGAGGCTAAGCAGTTGTTTTATTGTAATTATGGAGATCTACCCTATTTAATCGACATTAAGGTAGATAAGCATCTATTCCGGGCTATGACTCAGTTTTGGAACTCTGCCTATAGCTGTTTCACTTTTGGGAGAGTAGATTTGGTCCATATAGTGGAGGAATATACAACCTTGCTTTGTTGTCCAAGGGTCCAAGTTCACAAAGCTTATTCTAGGGCTGCTAACGTTCCAACTTTCATGAAGAGGTTAATGAATATCACAGGGATGAACGAACAGTGGGTTGCAGCCAGAATCCAGAAGAAAGGTGAGGGTAAATGTATTCTTTGGGTTAGCTTAAGGGACCTGATCTTAGCCCATCCGGATGCAAAAAGAAGGTTGACGTCTTTGCCTTATGTGTCTATGGTTTGGTAATTTCCCCTAAAGCTCTAAGATATATAGATGAAGCAGTTACGAATTTATTCGATTGACTTGACAAAGGGGTCACGCCAATACCTGCGATCTTAGCCGAGACGTTTAGATCTTTAAACGCATGTTGGAGAGCAGGTGAAGGTAGATTCATTGCATGTTTGCAGTTGCTATTAGTGTGGTTTCACGTCATTTTTAGAAGGTGGATAAAGTCTCTTATTGGGTTTTCTCTGAGAACTATTCTCCATTAAAAGAGATCGTGGCTACACCAAGGAGAGAAGACGTGTCCGAGAAAAATTGGATGGCACTCCTTCAAAACCTTTAAGAGGAAGACATCGAGTAGAAAGCTCCTTGGATGATCCCAGAAGAAATTCTTTATCGATGTGGGAATTTTGACTGGGTTCCTCTACTGAGAATTGGGGAGCCGTTGGGTACACTCCTTTACTCGTACTAAGGCAATATGAATTGAGACAGTTCGTACTTGCAACATATGGGCTGGCTCAGTGTGACTTTTTGTTCAGAGAGGACAACTATAAGAAGAGAGTTAAGGAGATTTCTTGTACTTGGAATCAGATTTGTAGAATGAAGAGATTATCTACAGCACCGATGACGACCCCAGAATATAGCGGATGGAGGATTGGAAGGGTTAATGATAACATTCCCGAGCTGAATTCAGAAGGTGCCCGGTCAAAAGAAGAAGGCTTGCAAGTGGTCCCATCAGAGTTAGATATTGTAAAGCAAGATCTTGAGAGGATGAGTTCCAAGCTTGGAAAGAGGATGGAGAAGTTGGAAGAAGAGAAAATGTATCTGAGACTAGACGTGGATGTTCAGAAATTAGAGGCTGAAAAGTTAAGAAAAGGGAATAAAAGGGTCAAGGAAGATCTGAATGACCTAAAGACAGAGTATAAGAAGTTGTATCTATCAATGAAAAATGTCGGATTGGGGAAGACTTTGGAACAGTGGCAACAGGAGGTTCAAGAGTAAAAGGCCAAAGCTGACCATTGGGAGAAGAAGTTCCTGGAGATGCAGATGCAAAATGAGGCCATAAAAAAGAGGTTAGCAGAAAGCCAAAATGAAAAGAGTGGATTAAAGGCTAGAGTTGCTGAACTGGGATGATCTCTTCACCACCATCGAAGCCGTAACTCTGCAAACGAGCTTAAGACAAGTCTGAATAAGATCGAGAAAATGAAGGGCAAGATTGAAAGATTAGAATCAAAATTGTAGAATTATGAACTTTGGATCGAGCATCGTGAAGCAAGAGAAGGGCATTGGAAGGAAGAGCTCCACCATTCCCATGATCAAATTAGAAGTCAAAATTACCTCATGGGTAAATCAATAGTTCAGATTCGAGAGGTAGCTGATCATCTATAGACTTTGGCAACACAGGCTGATATATTGAGCATGAAGTATGAACTACAGTAGGATCGTGGTCAAGAGCTAACCTCTTTATTTGGGAAAATTAAAACTTTGGGCTGTAGGGCGAAAGCATATTTGTAGTCTATTTTATGTAAAGGATTTTGTTTTCTAATAAAGTTTTCTAAAATGAAATTGAATTTGAATCGATGCCACCTTGCATTCATGCATTTGCATTACATCATATCATATGCATTTAAATCCATAAAGAGAGCCTAATTAGTTGAAATTAACCAGAAGAGAGAGAGAGAGAGGAGAGAAGAAAGATCTGGAAACTAAACACCATTACGGTACACGTGCCAAAACAAAAAAAATGGATCAAAGACTCGAACAATTCCAGAAGAACATGCAAGACCAGATGCAAGAGCAATTGGCAAAGCTCCAACAAGAAATGAGAGACCAAATGTTGGAAGCTCAAAGGAACATGATGGCTCAAATGGACCAGATGCTGAACGGGGCAATGGACAAAGGAAAAGGTCCCATGGCTATTACTTGAGAAGATAGTGAAGGCATTCTCTCGGGTTTTACCCCACCACATGCACAAACACAGCATGGAGAGTATCCTCAAAGGTCATCTGTCATGATTAGGCCTCAACAAGAATAAGCTGATACTAGACCGCCCATGAACTTTCACGTTGGCTCAGGATCCAACTCAAGAGATAACCCAGCTAATCCTATTATCCCTAATTTGGATATAGCAGAGAGGGAAGGGACAAGAATTGAATCCTCAAGGCAGTTAGAGGATCATTGTAGATGGTTGGAAGAAAAATTCAAGACTTTGGAAAATACTGATTATCACCATGGTATTGACGTAAAAGACTTGAGTTTGGTTCCAGATTTGGTACTTCCTCATAAGTTCAAGATGCCAGAATTTGAGAAGTACAAAGGGACTAGTTGCCCTGAAGCCTACATCACTATGTTCTGTAGATAGATGACTGGTTACGTGAACATTGATCAACTTTTGATTCATTGTTTCCAAGATAGTTTGGTGGGGGCAGCGTCCAGGTGGTACAATCAACTTAACCGTGCTAATGTTAGCTCCTGGAGAGACTTAGCTCAAGCCTTCATGAAATAATACAACCATATCACAGACATGAAGCCTGATAGAATCATGTTGCAAAACATGGAAAGGAAGTCAAATGAAAGCTTCAGGCAATACGCGCAAAGATGGAGGGAAGTTGCCATGCAAGTTCAACCACCTCTTTTAGAGAAGGAAACCACTATGCTTTTTTATCAACACCTTGAAGGCTCCTTTCATTACTCACATGATAGGAACACCACTAAGAGTTTTGTAGATATAATGATGGTAGGAGAAATGATCGAAAATGTCATAAGGGGTGGCAAGATTGAAGCAGGGGAAACCACTAGAAGGTCTGCTCCTAGGAAAAAAGACAATGAAGTGAATAATACGAGTACATACAACAAAGGGTACTCGAAGGCAATCACTGTTAGCCAGCTAAAGGTAGTTACGGCTGGGCAACAAGGGTCGATTAGGCAAGAATCAGGCACCATACAAAATTCTAAAAAGCTCTAATTTACGCCAACCCCAATGACGTATAAAGAGCTATACCAAAGTTTATTCGATGCACATGTTATGTTCCCATTTTATTTAAAGCCGTTATAGCCCCCATATCCCAAATGGTATGACTTGAACGCTCAATATGATTACCATGCGTGAATAACGGGGCATTCAATAGAATACTGCACTACCTTCAAAAAGTTAGTCGAGAGATCCATCAAGATGGAGATTGTGAAGTTTGATGATACACCTAGTGTGGAGAACCCATTACCCAACCACGGGGATAAGGGGATAAATGCGATCGGTGAAAAGGTTGTGAGAAAAATCAAAGGGGACATCTCGGAGGTGAAAACCCCATTGAGAATGGTCTGGAGGGAAATGATGAGAAGAGGAATGATATTATTCGATTCTTTGAAAGGATGTGAAGGACTAAAGAACTACTGTGAGTTCAACAAAGCAGAGGGGCATGAGATCCAAGAATGTGCTAAGTTAGAGCTTTAGTGCAAAGCCTTATGGACAATAAAGAATTGGAGTTTTATGAAGAAGGCTCAGAGGGAGGAAACATATATGCAACTGAAGAAGAATTTACAAAGCAAAAATCCAATTATTCGAGGATCATTATCTCCCGACCAAGAAATGTTGAAGGCGGAACACAAGTGACGCCAAAAGTTGTAATCCAGAAGCCTGTTTCCTTTCCTTACAAGGATAACAAAATGGTACTTTGGAATTACAACTATAATGTGCAATACCGAAGTGGAAAGCTCAGTCGGAACTTTCGAGGAAGTCCAAAATGAAGGGTCCTACACACGTAGTGGAAGGCGCTATGATTTAGGAATCGTTAGAGTAGAATCAGTGAAATCAAAGACTGTGGCTGTTCAACGAGAGAAAGGACCTGAGGCCCTTATCAATGAACTGGTGAAAGAAGAAGAGCTAAAGAATTTCTGAAATTCTTAAAGCATAGTGAATACAGTGTGGTAGAACAACTACGCAAACAATCAGCTCGCATATCAGTATTGCACTGCTCTTAAGTTCAGAAGTATATCGCGAGGCATTGATGAAAGTTTTGAACGAAACTTATGTTACTAAAGATATATCTGTCAATAAGCTGAACCGTCTGGTTAGTAACATAAATGCCGATAATTTCATTTTCTTCAATGATAATGAAATTCCACCTAGAAGTATAGGATCAACAAAGGCATTGCACATTACCACTCGTTGCAAAGGATACACTCTGCCAAGTGTATTAATCAACAATGGATCAGCCTTGAATATCTTACCATTGTTAACACTGAAGAGGTTACCGATAGACAGTTCTCACATGAAGACATGCCAGAATATAGTGAGAGCATTTGATGGCACCGAGAGAAGAGTGATGGGAAGAATTGATATACCGTTGCTAATTTAGGACGAATACGTATGAAGTGGATTTTTTGGTGATGGATATCAAGCCCTCGTACAATTGCCTACTGGAAAGGCCCAAGATTCATTCGGCAGGAGCAGTGCCCTTATCGCTACACCAAAAATTGAAACTGGTGACAGAAGGTTGACTAGTTACCATAAACACGGAGGAGGACATCATAGCCACTGTTACTAACGACGCGCCATATTTAGAGGCGACTAAAGAAGCAACAAAGTGCTCTTTTTGATCTTTAGAGTTCATGAACGCGACATTTATTTTGGAAGGGAATGAGGTTCCAGTGCCTAAGATATCCAAGACCACGAGGATGGGCCTACAAATAATGATCGGAAAAGGAGCCTTACCGGGAAAAGGACTGGGCAGACACCTTCAAGAAGAGATTTAAGTGCCACTGCTGAAAGAGAAAAGAGATTGTTTTAGCTTGGGTTTCAGGCCAAATCCAGACAGAGGAGAAAAGAAATAGAGAAAAAGCAGGAAAGAAGAAGAGCACGGTTGAATGGGGAAGAAGTCAAATGGGAATCAATGACATTCCCCACATATCCCAGACTTTTGTATCCAAAGGGATAATTCACCCTAAGAGAGGGTTATTGGAAAGTCCTCACATCAATGCCATATACGATGAGAGAATTGAACAAAGAAACCTGTTGGGCATTCGCCCTTATGAACCTGAAAGCGTTTTGGACAATTGGACTGTAGAGGAACTTCCTGTAGTTTTTAGAGATTATACAGAGTAATATTCAGAACGCACTTGTTGTTTTTAAGCCTAGGAACAATAAGATTTCTTTTATGAAATAGGCTTCTGTTCAGATATTTTATTTTAATAAAATACATCCTTAATGACTAATTTTGGCAGATATTCTTTCATTTTTATTTCATTCTTTTGATTTTTTAATTTCATCCCAAATTTTTTTTATTCTCATTCATACCATACAAATAGTTGTTCTCGAATTCATTTGTTCTTTATACATTCTTTGGTGCCCACCGCAGGTCCCTAGATATCAATGATAAGAGCAATGATACTACAGATCCAGAGGTCCATTTTGAGCAAGACATGTGTTTAGAGGAATCTCAGGATTTTGAAGGTGACAAAGATTGTGACTTATCTCCAGATTTGTTGAGAATGGTAAAGCAAGAGGAGAAACAGATCTTACCCCATGAAGAGGAGGTAGAGAACATAGCCTTAGAGAAAGGAAAGGTTGTGAAAATTAGAACGCGCATAGCCAGGGAGACAAAATAGTACCTTGTTGAGTTACTATGGGAATTCAAGGACATCTTTGCATGGTCATACCAAGATATGCCTGGGCTGAGTACTGATATTGTATTGCATTGCCTTCCCATAAGAGAAGAATGTAAGGCAGTTCAAAAAAAGCTACGAAGGATGAGGCCTAATGTAGTGTTGAAGATAAATGAGGAAGTCAAGAAACAGTTTGATGCTGTAACATCCCAAAAATGGGGTTATTTGGAATTTAATTATTTTTCTTATGTATGGACCGCTGAGATTTTATTTATTGAATAATAGAGCTTAATTTAAGGCTTTGAGTGTGCACGGTTTGGTAGAAAATCTCGGTTTATAAGCTTTAAAGGTGAAGAGCCTTAGTAGTTAGGGGTTATAAGAATAAATAAGGAAACATTTGTCATAAAATGAGCCTAGAATAAGTGGCAAAGGAGGCCACTTGGGAGCTACAATTAGCGCCATCAAGAACAAGGGAGAGCCTTGGTTGAGTCACAATTCTCCCTTTTATCTTTCTTTTGCTGGCATGGGAAGGAGAGTCCTTCTCTCTTTAAACTCTTTTTTATGAGATAATTAAGGATAATAGGAGCATTTTGTTTATTATCAATTCCAAGGATAATAGAATATAAAGAGGATATTATTAAGATTATTCATTTATTTTGGGGATTAAATCAAATTATTTTGAATTTAATTAAACAAGTGGTCTAGAGCAATTTATGGAAGTAGGATGGATTTTGGACTCTTGGTTGAAGAGTTGGACGGCAAGGCTACTAGGGGGTCTTAGAATGCTTATAAAAGCACCTAAGTGATCACCTTGATTTTCTTTTTTCAATTTGCTTAGCGAAAATTCAAAACACTTTTCCTAATTTTCTTTTATCATTCCATTCTCTCAAAGCCTTGGTAAAACCCCATCCTCAATTTCCCTTTTTCCTTTTATTTGTGAAATTCTAACACTCCTTCTCCCATTATTTTCCTTTCCTAGCGAATCTTCCTACTACTCCCTTAGTGGTCTTGGCGAATAATATAGTGGCTTGGGATTTCTCCTATATTCGATTGTTGCGAAGGTAAGTGATGGCGAACTCTCTTTCATATTTTCCTTTCTTTGTGACTTGTGGGTTGGAGAAAAGCGAAAATTCGGCATTTGCAAGCGGAAGAACTAACCACTCTTTGAAGGCCGATTCCATCTAGGAACTCAAGGATTCACAAGCGATAGATCGACCCTCCTTTCTCGATATTTAGTTGGTAAGTAATGGTAAGATCTACTTTAGTTAAGTAGTTGTTAATCGATTAAGCGAAGGCTACTAATTTAGTTAAGTGCCGATTTTAGGGTGGTGAAGCAAAAGGTTGATACTCAAGACTTTCGGGTAAGGATTGGGGTTCAAAGGAGAACCCTTTAAATTGGTTGATTTGGTAGAATGCACTAACTCATGTCTTGGCGAATATAGAGGCGATAGATCTAGGGTGGTCGACTCTTCTTTTGGATTTAGACTATCCGGTGGTGACGGTGTGTACATACACACATATAACTTGTTAATATCTGATTGTTGTGAATGCTATCTTGATTTTTATGTAGCATTGGATCATATACCATATCGGTAGATGGTGATTCAGTGAAGTACACATTAATATGAATTTGTTATTTGATGCTTTTGGGAAGCATGATGCATGAGACTTAAGTATGTGATGACATGAAATATCGCATATGTGATTGTTGTGGGATTGATGAGTGGAGGCGGTATTATTGTGCCGACGGGCACCGATGTTTTAGTAACACACGTGACTACGGTCACGGAGGTTTGGTACCTCCAGAGGTTTGGCACCTCATAGCGACTTGTCCTGTGGTTAACACCACAGTGGGTTGGCCCACGAGATATGGGATAAATCGCGGTGATTTGGTATCACACGATGGGTTGGCCCCATCAAATGATCTGTGTCTATGGACACGGTGTTTTAGTAACACATTGTGACTATATGTCACCGTGGTTTGGCACCACCGGTGGTTTGGTACCACAGCAGGGGTGGTAAAGTATGGCGTTTGGATGGCTAGGATGGGTACTTAATATTATGCGTATTAATGGTTATGTGTTGTGTATGAAAATGTTTTAAAGCGGGAAGGGTTACATCTTGAGTCTTGGTGACTCACCTTCTCCATTATTTTTTGGTGATGCTTAGATCGCGGATATGGGTAGGAGGGACTCGAGGTGGCCATGCGATGGACTTGAAACAAAGGGACTTTAATTTAGTTTTATTATTTTGTTATTGATTTGATTCTATTTGGATTGTAATAAGGCCTCCATAAACTTTATTTTTGTTACTATGCTTATGTAGGATACTTGTTTTTTTAAAACTACAAATTAAATTAAAATCACATGTTTTCCTAAATCAACACGAAAATGTTTTATCGTGTCGTGGACACATCAAAATGGGTATAACAACTTGACTTCAATTAAATTTTCAAATTTAATCCGAGTAAGATTTCAGCAAGATAACCAAAAGCGAGGTGTTTTCAACAAAACTTAAATTAGATTTTTAAAATGGGTTTCAAGCAGTTTTCTCAGTAATGACCCATATTCGGTCCTAACGTTTGGTAGGGTTTGAAATTTATTACTGAGATCTTTGGATTTCTACAAGTGGCCAAATACTCAGAGTGGGTTGCCAATATTGTTCTTGTCCCTAAGAAGGATGGAAAGGTCCAGCTGTGTGTAGACTATAGGGACTTAAATAAAGCCAGCCCAAAGGACAATTTCCTTTGCCTCATATTGACATGTTGGTGGATAATACGGCGGGATATTCATTGTTTCCCTTCATGGATGGCTTTTCAGGATACAATCAGATCAACATGCACCTTGGGGATATGGAGAAAACTACCTTCATAATGTTGTGGGGTACCTTCTGCTATAAGGTAATGCCATTCGGACTAAAGAATGTTGGTTCAACATATCAAAGGGCCATGGTAACATTTTCCACGACATGATGCACAAAGAGATTGAAGTATATATTGATGATATGATTGCCAAATCTCAAACAGAAAAGGAACACATTGAGGTTTTGAAGAATTTGTTTTCGAGGTTGAGAAAATTTTAATTGAAGCTCAACCCGGTAAAGTGTACTTTCAGAGCTCGATCAAGAAAATTATTGGGTTTTGTGGTCAGCGAGAGAGGAATTGAAGTTGACTCAAACAAGGTCAAAGCAATACAAGAATTGCCTCCACCACGCACTCAAAAGGAAGTTTAAGGCTTTCTTGGAAGATTAAATTACATTGCTCAGTTTATTTTACAATTAACTGAGAAATGTGATCCCATATTTTGTCTTCTCAAGAAGCACAACTAAGGTGTATGGGACGATGAGTGCCAGAAAGCTTTTGACAAAGTCAAATAATATCTGTCGAACGCCCCAGTACTGTCTCCGCCTAATCCAGATAGACCATTGATATTGTACTTGTCTGTGTTCAATAACTCCATGGGATGTGTGCTTGGTCAATACGATGAGTCGAGAAGAAAAGAAAAGGCGATATACTATCTCAGTAAAAAGTTCACCGAATATGAAATGAGATATTCGTCAATTGAAAAATTATGTTGCGCCTTGATTTGGACAACTCGAAGATTTAGGCAATATATGCTATATCATACAACCTAGTTCATTTCAAAGCTTGATCCGCTAAAGTATATGGAGTCAACCGCCTTGAATGGAAGGATGGCAAGGTGGCAAATTTTACTGAAACACCCCAAACCCGCCCACGAGCCTTGACCGGATCTGGTATGTTCCTCGATGTAAACCGATTCAAAATTCTTTTGTACTTAGGAAAAACTTGTGTGTTTTGTAAGAAAGTTTGGTTTGGGTTGGGCTTGAATTGGAAACAAGTTCATTTTATTAAAAATCTCTTACTTTAGGTGACAAAACATTTAGGGTTTGTTTTAAAAATAAATTTACTTAATCTTTAATTGATAAAAATTCGTAAAATAATAAATAAAAGAATAATAAAGTAGTTCAACTATGGCCTTATTACATCAAAATGATTCCCAAAATTTAAATTCAAAATACTTAAAATAAAATAGTCCGAATAAAAATTAATTTCTTGCTGAGCATGGCCAACCCTAAGCATCTGCCGGCCCAGTCCATCACTGATTATCACCTGAAAAATGTTCCCACAACGGGGTGAGTCAAACAGACTCAATGTGTAACCACAACACTAAGTCATAACAAATTCAGTTATTTCAGAGCATACATATTCTTATATCATAAAAAAATGATGCAACCCGAACCCAAACCTAGATAGCCATCCGCTACACGTCCCCCGTACCAACCTACACACCGTGAGGACTACTAAGTCAACCCTCCATCCGCTACACACTATCGAAGGTAGTCGCTGCAGTCGACGTGCTCATCGCCCTTATAAAATATGTGGTCTAAGGTCACCACATTCAAATTTCGTGGTCTTAGGTCACCACATTCAGATATCGTGGTCTTAGGTCACCACATTCAGTTATCATGGTCTTAGGTCACCACATTCAGATATCGTGGTCTTAGGTCACCACATTCACTTCCCCTTTTCATATAACCCATATTCCCCATATCATATATATCATGCATTAACATGCCAAATTCTTATTTCACATTCTTATAATGTCATATGTGCGCCGTAATGGATATTTAACATAATCCTAGTAGGAGTAGGAAGCGTGCACAGTACTTTGTACCATAACATGGTACCTTAGCCATATTCACATTCTTATACACATACTTATATTAAACATTGCCATAAAACTTATTAAGTAACGATTGTAGGGTACACACCTGATTCGCTTTAGCAAGTTCCTTCCAAATCCCGAAAAGCTTGATCTAATGCCTTAGATCTTAAATCTCTACATTTGATCAATCACTTAAAACTTAGTAAAGAGCCATTCGGCCAAAAAACCAAATCCTAGTAGGATTAGTACACTTAAATCCTTACCTTGCTACCAATTGATGTCTAATCAAATGCCAGAAACTTTGTATCCTTCTTTCTTGAAATTGGAAATCACTAGATTACTTGAATAGATTAGTTTCGACTTTTAAATATTAATGAAACACATCTATTTACTCAACATGGCCTTGGTCGGATGCTATAGATACTTACCTTGTGGATTTTAAATCCCAAAACTCACCGAATAACTAGGGAACACGTGGCCTATGGTGTACCTTCAGGAAAAGAATTTCTCCTTCCTTGTAGTCGACACTTAGTAAATCCCGAAAGATCTCTTCAAAGTTTTGGCAACAAGATATTAATGGGGTTAGTCCTAGATTTTGGCAAATCTTAAAAGAAAAGGATGATGGCGAATGAGATCTTACCTTACTTTAGAGATCGGCAATCCTTGCTTGAACCTTTAGCAATATTTATCTCTTATCTCTTAATAAAAATAATAATAATAATAGTCCATCATTATCTATCTATTTGGCCAAATTTTAAAGAGAATTAAACTCTTCCCCAAGTGCCTTGGTGCCGTCCAACTCCCTTGCTCCTTGCAGCAAAATAAAACTCTTTTATTTGCTTCCCACGTGACTCAAACCTAGGCTCCTTCCCCTTCATTGTGGCGTCACTTACTGGGCTTTAAGTGGTGCCTCCTAGCCACTCCTCCAAGCCCGTTCTTGTGTCAAATTTCTTCTATTAATTTTCTTAAGACCACCTTGCCTTAGTTTCCTCTTCTAAACTTAACATTTCTAAAACATTTCCTTACATTTCCAAGTTTCCAAAAATGTTCACTTTCCTCTTTTAAACTTAACATATCCAAGTTTCCAAAAATGTTCACTTTCCTCTTTTAAACTTAACATTTCCAAGTTTCCAAAAATGTTCACTTTCCTCTTTTAAACTTAACATTTCCAAGTTTCCAAAAATGCTCACTTTCCTCTTTTAAACTTAACATTTCTAAAACATTTCCTTACATTTCCAAGTTTCCAAAAATGTTCACTTTCCTCTTTTAAACTTAACATTCCAATATTTATTTTCCGATGCATTTTCCCCATCTCCTAAGGTTCTCTAAACCCTTAAACACACTCATCCACATCGAGCCTATTAATTCATGAATTATCGCCAAATGCATAACCCTAATCTGGGATATTACGTTCTATCCCTTAAAAATAATTTAGTCCTCAAATTACTTACTAACGAACAATCGTATAATCTAACTCACCACACTACGCTATTGTCTGCAAGACTCGATCTTAATAAAACTAACACATTTCCTATGCAAAATTCCAAAGTTCACATCCAAGGTTTCATACCATTCACTAGCAATACAAGAATGAACTAGCTTTATAATAAACAAGGCAATAAAGGCATTCCGAAAATAAGAAACTTACCCGTTGTCACATCTGGCACATCACTCTCCTCGCGATGGCCGATTGCATAAGCCAACCTTGGCTGGCTTGCATCTGAACCTTCAGCACCTCTACTTGGTGCTCCATGACCACGGCCGGAACCATTTCCTCCATGGTTCAGACCACGACCCCGCTAAGGCTGCTGTCCACCCCTACCAGCCTGATTAACATTCTGAGCTACTGGTTGATTCCCATCTGGTCTCATCGGATAGTCCTTAATCATATGGTCATTTGACCTACACTTAAAACATCCTCCCATCTTTTTCCAACATTCACCTAAGTGCTTCTTCCCACATTGTCCACAAGTAGGGTAACGCCTCCGTAGCATCTTGTCGACCTCATGACCCTTCAACTCTAGGCCTCTTTTGCTTATTCTTGGATGGCCTTGACGATCCAAATTCTCTCTTCTGCCTATTTTGATTAGAGTTCTCCCTCACGGACTCCTTAATACCCTCGGCCACTTTGGCCTTTTCCACTAATCTGATGAAACTCCGCTCCTATTATGGGCTATCAATAACCTTATGTCATCTCTTAATCCGTCTTCAAACCGAACACACCGCTCATGCTCAGTCGACACTATGCCTCGTGCATAACGGCTCAGCCTTAAGAATTCAGCCTCGTACTCAGCTACGGACTTGTTCCCTTGAACCAGCCCTAGAAAAGCCTTTCTCTGGGCATCAATATAATGAGTGCCCACATACTTCTTCTGGTATGCTGCCTTAGCATACTCCCATGTGAGTTCCTCAGCTATAGCACCATCTCGCACTGTGAGCCACCATTGATATGACTCATCGCGGAGAAGCGACACCAACCCTTTCAGCTTTTCCTCGTTAGTTAAGTCAAGCTCATCCATAATCCGCTCAGTCGCCTCCAACCAATACTCAGCGGTATTGGGTGCTACACCGATACTCCACGGAACACCTCAGCTCTGTTGGCTCGGAGTCACTCGGGTACAAATTTTTGAGCTCCCATATTCCCTTCAGCACCAGCCACCATTTCAAGAACTCATAGCACCGTCTGATATAAAGATCTTCTCCGTCGATCTTCTTTGCTCAACACCAACAGCTGGTGGTGGTGGTGGTGGTACCTCATTCTCAGATCCTTGTCCTGATCTAACGGGTTCCGACACGGTCATTCTACCTCGATCGCGTCCTCGTACATTGAGACCACGTCCCCTAGAGCTCATTTCTACGATCGCGTTTTAGTCTGATTTAAGAAAGTTTTATGAATTAGCCATTGTTTTACTGATTATTCGCGGAGAAGTTTTATGGCAGGAAGTTTAATAGGGGTTCTTTCGATCATTCAAAGTTTCAAGTCTTCTATCCTAATTCACAGAAAAGCACATCCATTCCATAGTATCTCACATACACATTCACTCTTGGACATTACATCTGTTCCTATCCTGTGGGTATTCTCGTAATTTGTCCCTGAGAGTATTTTTGTAATTTGGCAAACTAAAAATTTTTTTTGAGAAATTTTCAAAATAGATTTTGTTACAAATCGAAGGGTAATTTGGTGATTATAAAACTAGGGTTTTCATAAAAAATACTGGCTAGTCCCTTTCGGTTTTAGTTAGGGTTTAGCTTGGTGCATAAGTCCTCTTGGTTAGGGTGAACCGAGGCTACGCAGGTAGGATTCGAGTGGAGAGGAGGTGAGTCACGCGGACTGCTTAAATACCAAGCTCCCACCAAAACCAATCCTAGACATGCGCACCATGGTTACCACACCCTAACTCAGTGACTTAACCACAGGTTGGTTTAGTTAGGCATTTAAGTCTTATGTTTTTGTTGGGGTATACTAGTCCTAGGGTTTAAGTACTAAATCTCTATTCTACGTTCCGTTTCTACCCTTCTACAAATCATAATATAGATCACCCAAGAGATCAGAGTACTTACCGGTGGACTTCGGGTCGGAGACTTAGTGGGCTATGCCAAAAAAACCTGCTTAATTAAAAAAAATCCCTTTTGGGCTTAACTTTGAAAACATTTTGGGCCTTAAACCCAAGGCCGAGAGTTTAAAACTAGGCTCTGATACTAAATTGAAACACCCCAAACCCGGCCCACGAGCCTTGACCGGATCTGGTATGTTCCTCGATGCAAACCGATTCAAAATTCTTTTGTACTTAGGAAATACTTGTGTGTTTTGTAAGAAAGATTGGTTTGGGTTGGGCTTGAATTAGAAACAAGTTCATTTGTTTAAAAATCTCTTACTTTAGGTGACAAAACATTTAGGGTTTGTTTTAAAAATAAATTTACTTAATCTTTAATTGATAAAAATTCGTAAAATAATAATTAAAAGAATAATAAAGTAGTTCAACTATGGCCTTATTACATCAAAATAATTCCCAAAATTTAAATTCAAAATACTTAAAATAAAATAGTCCGAATAAAAATGAATTTCTTGCTGAGCATGGCCAACCCTAAGCATCTATCGGCTCGGTCCATCTGAAACATTCCCACTTTTGGCCCACGAGAATGGACCGGATCCGGTATGTCCTCAAGTAACTTGTTCAAATTCATTCAATACTTTGAAAGCTGTGTGTTTTGGAAGATAGTTTGTTATGGGTGAGGCTCGAAGTGAAAACAAATTTATTTTATATCAAAAACCATTTGTTTCTGGTGACAAAATGCTTAAACTTATTTTAAATTGAATGGGCTTATTCTTTATAAAGCCCTAAATCCATAACATAGTAATTAAAGCGAAATAAAAATAGTCACGATGGCCTTATTACATAAAAGCGAAACCCAAAATAAAATAGTACAAGACTTAAAATAAAATAAAGATTCAAATTAAATTAAACTTCAAAGTTGAACATGGCCACCACAAGTTCTCGCCGTCCTGGATCCATTCTTGCTCATCACCAAACATGTTCCCTAGCGGGTGAGTCGATAGACTCAATGTGTAACCAACACCAAAACATAATAGAAATAGGCACACCATACATATCATATTCATATAAAATTCAAGATAATGATGCAAACCCGAACCCAAACCTATATGCCATCCGCTACACTCCACCCGTACCAACCTCGCACACCAGTGGGGACTACTAAGTCAACCTCCATCCGCTACACACCATCGAAGGCGATTCTTTGCAATCGACGTGCTCATCGCCCACTTAAAATATAATGGCATAGCCACCTGATATTTGTGTCATGAGACACCACATTTAGATAATGTAACTGAAGTTACCACATTCACTTAGTGAGACCGAAGTCATCACATATTCTTAGTGAGACCGAAGTCATCACGTTTCACTTAGTGAGACCGAAGTCATCACATTCACTTCCCTTTTCTCAAATAACCCAAATGCCCCAAATTATACATATCATGCATATCATATTTAAATTCACTTTCACATCACTTTTCACATGTTAAATATAACATATTTCGAAATCCTAGTAGGAGTAGGAAAACGTACCTGAGTACTTTGTACCGTAATATGGTGCTTTAGCCACATTCTTACACTTTCATATTGACATATATATCACATTTAAGCCATAAATCTATTAAGATTAGTGTGGGGTACACACGGTACCTTAGCCATATTCTTACACTTTCGTATTAACACATATAATGAATTAAAAGTAAATCTATCAAGATTTGATGTAGGTACACACCGATTTGTTTAGCGATTCCTTAAGATTAGAAAAGCTAGATCTAATGTTTAGATCCTTAGTCCCTACATTTGATTTATCATTTATTACTTAGCATAAATTCTATTTGGCTATAATATCCAAATCCTAGTAGGATTTGTAAAAGACTTACCTTTGATGCCGATTTGATGATTATTCAAATCCGAAAACTTGGTTTTCCTTCACCGATATTCGACCAACCACGAATCTCAATATGGGTTAGTTTTGGCTTTTAATAATTAAAGAACCGATCTATGTAATCATACAAGCCTTGGCGAATACTTTTAGGTGTTTACCTTATGGATTTTAAATCCTAAAACTTCACTTTTCTCTTCCTTGTATTCCGCAAAACCTAAATCCTTGAATCGATTAATTTTGATCACTTTTGATCTAAATACTTAAGATTGGCCTTGGTAAGAATATATGAACACACTTACCTTGGAGTTCTCAAATCCCAAAATTGATCTTTTAGTTTAGGTCCCTACCGAAATCACATGTTAGATTTGATTTATCATTCAAGTATGGAAGAGACCTTTTTTTGGCCGAATGTACATAGATGTACTTACCTCGTTTTCAAATCCCGGATGATCCTTTATACTATTCGGCTATGGCACTTTTATGGATCACAAAGTTTCGGCTTTTGTGAAGGGATAGTAGAAGAAAAGAAAAGAAAAGGAGAGAGTTTTGACAGAGAGAATTCGGCTAAAGAGAGAAAAAGAGAATGGTGCTATTTGGCTAGCGAATTTTTGGCAAGGGGTTCTCTTGAAGAGAAAAGAATGAAGAATGGCCCTTATTTTCCCTCTTTGGCCGAAACTACTAGGCTTAGAATCCCTCAATCGACCAACTCTTCTTATGTGATAAAATTTTACTTAATTAAATTCCAATAATTATCTCCTAATTAGTCAAATTCCAAAGAAAATAAAACTCTTCTTTCTAGATCCCTTGTGCCGTCAACTCTCTGCTCATGGAGGCAAAATAAAACTTCTTTTATTTGCTTCCTAGGTGACTCGAACTCGGGCCCAACACCCCTTGCATGTGGACCATTTCACGAGGCCCTAAGTGGCATCTTGAGCCACTTTTCCAAGTCCATTTTGGGTCAAATTTCACGTGCTTTTTATTTTAGGGTCACTGGCCCTAAGTTCCCTTTGAACTTTAAAATTTGACATTTGGGGTCATTTTAAGTTTCCAAAATTTTCGCATGGCTCAGAACTTGACATTTCCTAGGTTTCCGAAATGTTTAGTTTCCTCTTTTAGCGTAGTTTCCAAAATGTTCACTTTCCTCTTTTGGCTTAGTTTCCAAAATGTTCACTTTCCTAATTTAGCTTAGTTTCCAAAATGCTCACTTTCCTAATTTACTTAGGTTTCCAAAATGTTCACTTTCCAAATTTGCTTAGGTTTCCAAAAATGGTCATTTTCCTATTTTCAACGTAACATTTCCATACATTCTCAGGTTTCCAAAATTATTCCAAATTTATTCCAAAACACATAAAACATGTCTTTTCGTACAATTAGGCCAAAATGCATAGGCCCTTTTTAGGATGTTACACCATCACTAATCATCACCTGAAAAATGTTCCCACAACGGGGTGAGTCAAATAGACTCAATGTGTAACCACAACACTAAGTCATAACAAATTCAATCATTTCAGAGCATACATATTCTTATATCATAAAAAAATGATGCAACCCGAACCCAAACCTAGATAGCCATCCGCTACACGTCCCCCGTACCAACTTGCACACAGTGGGGACTACTAAGTCAACCCTCCATCCGCTACACACCATCAAAGGCAGACGCTACAGTCGACGTGCTCATCGCCCTTATAAAATACGTGGTCTTCGGTCACCACATTCAAATTTCGTGGTCTTAGGTCACCACATTCAGATATCGTGGTCTTAGGTCACAACATTCAGTTATCGTGGTCTTAGGTCACCACATTCAGATATCGTGGTCTTAGGTCACCACATTCACTTCCCCTTTTCATATAACCCATATGCCCCATATCATACATATCATGCATTAACATGCCAAATTCTTATTTCACATTCTTATAATGTCATATGTGCATCGTAACAGATATTTAACATAATCCTAGTAGAAGTAGGAAACATACCTGAGTACTTTGTACCATAACATGGTACCTTAGCCATATTCACATTCTTATACACATACTTATATTAAACATTGCCATAAAACTTATTAAGTAACAGTGTGGGGTACACACCTGATTCGCTTTAGCAAGTTCACTCCAAATCTCGAAAAGCTTGATCTAATGCCTTAGATATTAAATCTCTACATTTGATCAATCACTTAATACTTAGTAAAGAGCCATTCGCCAAAAACCAAATCGATGGGATTAGTACACCTAAATCCTTACCTTCTTCGCCGATTGATGTCTAATCAAATGCCAAAACTTTGTATCCTTCTTTCTTGAAATCGGCAATCACTAGATTACTTGAATAGATTAGTTTCGCTTTTAAATTTTAATGAAACACATCTATTTACTCAACATGGCCTTGGCCGAATGCTATAGATACTTACCTTGTGGATTTTAAATCCCGAAACTCACCGAATAACTAAGGAACACGCGGCCTATGGTGTACCTTCGGGAAAAGAATTTCTCCTTCCTTGTAGTCGACACTTCGTAAATCCTGAAAGATATCTTTAAAGTTTTGGCAACAAGATATTAATGGGGTTAGTCCTAGATTTCGGCAAATCTTAAAAGAAAAAGGATAAAACTGAATGAGATCTTACCCTTACTTTGGAGATCGGCAATCCTTGCTTGAACCTTTAGCAATATTTATCTCTTATCTCTTAATAAAAATAATAATAATAATAGCCCATCATTATCTATCTATTTGGCCAAATTTTAAAGAGAATTAAACTCTTCCCCAAGTGCCTTGGTGCCATCCAACTCCCTTGCTCCTTGCAGCAAAATAAAACTCTTTTATTTGCTTCCACATGACTCAAACCTAGGCTCCTTCCCTTGATTGTGGCATCACTTCATTGGGCTTTAAGTGGTGCCTCCTAGCCACTTCCCCAAGCTCGTTCTTGTGTCAAATTTCTTCTATTAATTTTCTTAAGACCACTTTGCCTTAGTTTCCTCTTTTAAACTTAACATTTCTAAAACATTTCCTTACATTTCCAAGTTTCCAAAATGTTCACTTTCCTCTTTTAAACTTAACATTTCCAAGTTTCCAAAATGTTCACTTTCCTCTTTTAAACTTAACATTTCCAGGTTTCCAAAAATTTTCACTTTCCTCTTTTAAACTTAACATTTCTAAAACATTTCCTTACATTTCCAAGTTTCCAAAAATGTTCACTTTCCTCTTTTAAACTTAACATTCCAATATTTTTTTTCGATGCATTTTCCCCATCTCCTAAGGTTCTCTAAACCCCTTAAACACACTCACCCACACACTGAGCCTATTAATTCATGAATTATGTGCCAAATGCATAACCCCTAATCTGGGATATTACAGTTCTACCCCCTTAAAAATAATTTCATCCTCAAAATTTCTTACTAACGAACAATCGTACAGTCTAACTCACCACACTACGCTATTGCTGTGCACTCTGGTCTTAATAAAACTAACACATTTCCTATGCACAATTCCAAAGTTCACATCCAAGGTTTCATACCATTCACTAGCAATACAAGAACGAACTAGCTCTATAAGAAACAAGGCAATAAAGGCATTCAGAAAATAAGAAACTTACCCGTTGTCACATCGGCACATCACTCTCCTCGCGATGGTCGATCGTGATAGACCAACCTTGGTCGCCTTGCATCCGAACCTTCAACACCTCCGCTTGGTGCTTCACGACCCTGCCGTAACCATTTCCTCCATGGTTGGGACCACGACCCTACCGAGGTGCTGTCCACCTCTACCGGCTGATTAACATTCGAGAGCTTGGTTGATTCCCATCTGGTCTCATCGACGGTCCTTAATCATATGGTCATTTGACCCACACTTAAAACATCCTCCGTCTTTTTCCAACATTCACCTAAGTGCTTCTTCCCACATTGTTCACAAGTAGGGTAATCGCCTCCAATGTGACTTAGCGACCTCATGACCCTTCAACTCTAGGCCTCTTTTGCTCATTCCTAGATGGCCTTGACGATTCAAATTCTCTCTTCTACCTATTTCGATCGAGTTCTCCTCACGGACTCCTTAATACCCTCGGCCACTTTGGCCTTTTCCACTAATCTGAGAAACTCCCGCTCTGTTATGGGCTATCAATAACCTTAGGTCATCTCTTAGTCCGTCTTTAAACCGAACACACCGCTCATGTTCGTGGACACTATGCCTCGTGCATAACGGTTCATTTTAGGAATTCACCTCAGACTCGACTACGGACTTGTTCCTTGAACCAAATTTCTAGAAAAGCCTTTCTCGGGCATCAATATAATGAGTGCCCACATACTTCTTACGGTATCTTTGCCTTAGCATACTCCCATGTGAGTTCCTCGGTGTAGCACCATCTCGCACTGTGAGCCACCATTGATATGACTCATCACGGAGAAGCGACACCAACCCTTTCAGCTTTTCCTCGTCAGTTAAGTTGAGCTCATCCATAATCCGCTCAGTCGCCTCTACCCAATACTCAGCGGTATTGGGTGCTACACCTGATACTTCACGGAACACCTCAGCTCTGTTGGCTCGGAGTCGCTAGGGTACAGATTTCTAAGCTCCCATATTCCCTTTAGCACCAGCCACCATTTCAAGAACTCGTAGCACCGCCTGCGATACAGCATCTTCTCCCGTCTGATCTTGCTGCTCAACACCAACAGCTGGTGGTGGTGGTGGCGGTGGTACCTTATTCTCAGATCCTTGTCTTGATCTAACGGGTTTCGACACGGTCATTCTACCTCGATCGTGTCCTTGTACATTGTGACCACGTCCCATAGAGCTTATTTCTACGATCACGCTTTAGTCTGATTTAAGAAAGTTTTATGAATTAGCCATTGTTTTACTGATTATTCGCGGAGAAGTTTTATGGCAGGAAGTTTAATAGGGGTTCTTTCGATCATTCAAAGTTTCAAGTCTTCTATCCTAATTCACAGAAAAGCACATCCATTCCATAGTATCTCACATACACATTCCCTCTTCGGACATTCTGTCCATTCCTATCCTAGGGGTATTCTCGTAATTTGTCCTATAGGTGTATTTTTTGTAATTTGGCAAACCGAAAAATTTTTTGAGAAATTTTCAAAATTGATTTTGTTACAAATCGAAGGGGTAATTTGGTGATTATAAAACTAGGGTTTTTATAAAAAAAATACGGCTAGTCCCTTTCGGGTTTTAGTTAGGGGTTTAGCCCGTGCATAAGTCCTCTTGGTTAGGGTGAACCGAGGCTACGCACCAGGTAGGATTCGAGTGGAGAGGAAGTGATTCACGCGGACTGCTTAAATACCAAGCTCCCACCGAAACCAATCCTAGACATGCGAACCATGGTTACCACACCCTAACTCAGTGACTTAACCACAGGTTGGTTTAGTTAGGCATTTAAGTCTTATGTTTTTGTTGGGGTATACTAGTCCTATGGTTCAAGTACTAAATCTCTATTCTACGTTCCATTTCTACCCTTCTACAAATCATAATATAGATCACCCAAGAGATTAGAGTACTTACCTGGTGGACTTCGGGTCGGAGACTTAGTGGGCCATGCCAGAAAAACCTGCTTAATTCAAAAAAAATCCCTTTTGGGCTTAACTTTGAAAATGTTTTGGGCCTTAAACCCAAACCCCAAACCTAACCCACGAGCCTTGACCGGATCTGGTATGTTCCTCGATGTAAACCGATTCAAAATTCTTTTGTCCTTAGGAAAAACTTGTGTGTTTTGTAAGAAAGATTGGTTTGGGTTGGGCTTGAATTGAAAACAAGTTCATTTGTTTAAAAATCTCTTACTTTAGGTGACAAAACGTTTAGGGTTTGTTTTAAAAATAAATTTACTTAATCTTTAATTGATAAAAATTCGTAAAATAATAATTAAAAGAATAATAAAGTAGTTCAACTATGGCCTTATTACATCAAAATAATTCCCAAAATTTAAATTCAAAATACTTAAAATAAAATAGTCTGAATAAAAATGAATTTCTTGCTGAGCATGGCCAACCTTAAGCATATGCCGGCTCGGTCCATCACTGATCATCACCTGAAAAATGTTCCCACAACGAGGTGAGTCAAACAGACTCAATGTGTAACCACAACACTAAGTCATAACAAATTCAATCATTTCAGAGCATACATATTCTTATATCATAAAAAAATGATGCAACCCGAACCCAAACCTAGGTAGCCATCCGCTACACGTCCCCCGTACCAACTCGCACACCGTGGGGACTACTAAGTCAACCCTCTATCCGCTGCACACCATCGAAGGTAGTCGCTGCAGTCGACGTGCTCATCGCCCTTATAAAATACGTGGTCTTAGGTCACCACATTCAAATTTCGTGGTCTTAGATCACAACATTCAGATATCGTGGTCTTAGGTCACCACATTCAGTTATCGTGGTCTTAGGTCACCACATTCAGATATTGTGGTCTTAGGTCACCACATTCACTTCCCCTTTTCATATAACCCATATGCCCCATATCATACATATCATGCATTAACATGCCAAATTCTTATTTCACATTCTAGATATTTAACATAATCCTAGGAGTAGGAAACGTGCACAGTACTTTGTACCATAACATGGTACCTTAGCCATATTCACATTCTTATACACATACTTATATTAAACATTGCCATAAAACTTATTAAGTAACAGTGTGGGGTACACACCTGATTCGCTTTAGCAAGTTCACTCCAAATCTCGAAAAGCTTGATCTAATGCCTTAGATCTTAAATCTCTACATTTGATCAATCACTTAATACTTAGTAAAGAGCCATTCAGCCAAAAACCAAATCGAGAGGATTAGTACACTTAAATCCTTACCTTGTCGCCGATTGATGTCTAATCAAATGCCAAAAACTTTGTATCCTTCTTTCTTGAAATCGGCAATCACTAGATTACTTGAATAGATTAGTTTCGACTTTTAAATGTTAATGAAACACAACTATTTACTCAACATGGCCTTGGCCAAATGCTATAGATACTTACCTTGTGGATTTTAAATCTCGAAACTCACCGAATAACTAGGGAACACGCGGCCTATGGTGTACCTTCGGAAAAGAATTTCGCTTCCTTGTAGTCGACACTTAGTAAATCCCAAAGATCTCTTCAAAGTTTTGGCAACAAGATATTAATGGGTTAGTCCTAGATTTGGTAAATCTTAAATGAAAAAGGATGAAACTAAATGAGATCTTACCCTTACTTTAGAGATCGACAATCCTTGCTTGAACCTTTAGCAATATTTATCTCTTATCTCTTAATAAATAATAATAATAATAGTCCATCATTATCTATCTATTTGGCTGAATTTTAAAGAGAATTAAAGCCTTCCCCAAGTGCCTTGGTGTAGTCCAACTCCCTTGCTCCTTGCAGCAAAATAAAACTCTTTTATTTGCTTCCCACGTGACTCGAACCTAGGCTCCTTCCCCTTGATTGTGGCGTCACTTACTGGGCTTTAAGTGGTGCCTCCTAGCCACTTCTCCAAGCCCGTTCTTGTGTCAAATTTCTTCTATTAATTTTCTTAAGACCATCGTGCCTTAGTTTCCTCTTTTAAACTTAACATTTCTAAAACATTTCCTTACATTTCCAAGTTTCCAAAAATGTTCACTTTCCTCTTTTAAACTTAACATTTCCAAGTTTCCAAAAATGTTCACTTTCCTCTTTTAAACTTAACATTTCTAAAACATTTCCTTACATTTCCAAGTGTCCAAAAATGTTCACTTTCCTCTTTTAAACTTAACATTCCAATATTTTTTTCGATGCATTTTCCCCATCTCCTAAGGTTCTCTAAACCCCTTAAACACACTCACCCACACACTGAGCCTATTAATTCATGAATTATGCGCCAAATGCATAACCCCTAATCTGGGATATTACATTTGCTGTCTAAATTCGATATAGTCTATGTAAACCAAAAACTATAAAAGGAAGCGCAGTAGCAGAATTTCTTGCTAGCAGAGCTTTAGAGGATTATGAACCTTTGAGTTTTGATTCCCCCAATGAAGAGTTGATGTATGTAGCAAATACTAAAGAATGCCCGTGGAAGCTAAATTTTGATGGAGCGCCAAATGCTGTGGGAAATAGAATTGGGGCAATCTTGGTATCCCTTAGTGGTGATTATTATCCATTTACATGCAGATTGGATTTTGATTGCATGAATAATGTAACACCCCAAACCCGGTCAACACACCATGACCGAATCTGGCATGCTACGGAGTGAAAACCTTTTTAAACCAAAAGTTTGTCGGATAATTTTCTTAAAAAAACTCGTTCATAGTATGAAAGATTTAGAAATCCTTGTTTAAGATGACTTTGAAATCGGGTGATGGCCGCTTTAAAACTCATGATTGAAAATCTACTTATTGTTGCAAGTTTTTAGAAAACATATGATACTTGTTGAAAATCGAGTACGATGAGTATAATCGAGTTAAAACCGTTTGCTTTTGAAGTTGTTTGGAAATTTAAGCTTGAAAACATTCAAGTTACCTTTGTTATCATCTTATAAGTGGTGTTACCCGATGTCAACACTTAAAAAAAAACCCGAACGAGTTATAGTTTTGAAAACATTGCTTTTTACCGGTTAATTTAACAAGTTCATATATCCAACATATGTATAATATAATCAAAATAAAAGCAAATAATAAAAACCCAGAATAATACTTAGCGGCCTTATTACAAACCCAAAACCAAATTTAAAGAAAATCAATAAAAAAGAAATAGCAGTTTAAAGTCAAAACCAAACTAAGATGCATGGCCACCTCGAGTCCACCCGGCTCCTCATCCGCGATCTACGAGTCACCTGAAAAGATAAGGGAGAAGGTGAGTCACCAAGACTCAGTGCATAATCCCCCTCCCGATTATAGCAACATATTTACACAAGTCATAATCAAGCAAATATGTCATGCACCCAAACCTAGCCATCCACAACTCCCTTTTCTACCCCGTGTGGTACCAAACCACTGGTGGTGCCAAACCACTGGTGACCCAAAGTCACTGATATCAATAATAATGTGGTGCCAAACCACTAGTGACCCAAAGTCACAAATAATCCATATGTGGGGCCAACCCACGTTGTGATACCAAATCACTGGCAACAATCCCGTTTTATCAAATATGGGGCCAACCCATCGTGGTGCGAAGCCACCGACGAGTCGCTATGAGGTGCCAAACCTCCGTGACCCAAAGTCACAAAATCATCGTGGTACCAAACCACCGGAGGTGCCAAACCTCTCGTGTCCCAAAGACATAGATATCAAATCTTCCCCCTCCTCTCATATCACCCATAATTATGCAACACATATATAAATCATGCCAACATGCTTTAATATTACACATATATCAATTATATCGTAGATCATAGCATCAAATATCATATGGCATAATCTCATCAGAACGAACTTACCTGAAATCCATGCTCATACCCGTTAAGGTATCATATCGTGACCTACACAACTTTCAGTTTTTAACATGTTTAGGTTATTAGCATATCTACTATGATTAAAAAGTGTGTAAGTTACACATCTGATCACTAACGCGATTGCTGAATCCCGAAGTTCCCGATATAACACACTAGATCTCCTTTATCCTATATTGGGCCAAACCAATATCATTAACAAAAGTCATTCGGCTCCACTTGTAAATCCCGAAGAGTGAGATAACGCACAATAAGACCCTTACTAAGATTGTTTACACCCAAGCCCTTAGGCTTAAGTCACACGCCCACAAATCCCGGAGATCTACTCCCTCCTACAATCGGCCAACTAAACAAGGTCACTAATAGCCTTTGGCTTTTCAAAAGAATGATAGAAAGATTAGATCGACATGAACCCTTACGACAGACTTAATGAAACCGATTGGCAAAGAATAAATAACCCCGATCCACTGCTTCAAATCTCGAAGAACCTAGGAGAAATCGATTTCCATAGATGGTTAGGAATCATGTCAACAAATGCTGAAAATCGACTTTTGTCCCCATGTGAGTCGACAGAGAAAAGAGAAAGGAAATAATAGAGATTCAGCCAAGAACACTTACCCTCTTCAAATCCGATTAGAGAAGAAACCAAGGGAGATCTATGCTTGATTAATATTCGGCCAAAGATAGAATAAGAAGGGGAGAGTTGAGAGAGATTTCGGCAATGGGGTTGAGTGATCTAGGTGATTCGGCTATGGCTTTTG
The DNA here is from genome assembly GCA_025506655.1 of Gossypium rotundifolium. Classification (NCBI taxonomy): domain Eukaryota; kingdom Viridiplantae; phylum Streptophyta; class Magnoliopsida; order Malvales; family Malvaceae; genus Gossypium; species Gossypium rotundifolium. Next base: position 32,227,196 of record CP106733.1, on the reverse strand, counting down.
AAAGAAGAGAAAAGAACTTCACAATGGTTTGGCTTTTAGCAAAATAGGAAGAAGAGAAGTGAAAGGGATTCGACCTAAGAGGTTTCGGTTCAAAGAAGAAAAGAGAGAACTCAAATGGGGTTCGGCTAGAGGCTCCTAAAGAGTTTCGACAATGGCCTAGGAAGCTTTCGGCTTTTTCTTCAAATGGTGCATTGAGGGAGAAATCAGCAAGTTAAAAAAAAGAAAGAGGGTTTTGATTTGCTTCTCAACCGAACGCATCAAGGCTTTTGCTAGCCGAAAGTGTCACCTAGCCTGACTATAGAGAAACGGCACCTCTCCTAAGTCTCCCAACCGATTACTCCTCTCACACCAGAGTTCAGATTTTGGCAAACTCCCTGAATCACTCCTGGCCAACCATTCAAATGTGTTTGAATTGATCAAACTCCTAAATTCCCTCTTCTCCACTCATTTCAATCTTATCTGACAGAGTTTGAGCTGAGCACAACTCCTCCCTCCTTGGCGTCAAAATGGTAAGCAGAAAATGGGATTTGTTTGCTCGAACTCGAGCTGCCTTTCCCTCGCATGTGGTGTCACTTTCAAGGCCCTAAGTGGCACCTCCTTGCCACTCTTCTGAGCCAATTCTTGTGCTTAAATTCCCCACGAAATATACTTAACCCCTAGCTCCTTCAGCTCTCTTAAACTAAGCTTAAAAATAAAATTTTTCCTGTAGCTTGGGCCTACCCTTGACTTATAACTAGACTCTAGAACCCCTCAATTAATAACACAATTAATCAATACATATGCAAAGAAGTTCAAACCCAATAGCCCCTATTTAAGGATGTTACAGTTCTACCCTCCTTAAAAATAATTTCGGCCTCGAAATTACCTGGTCAAAAGAGTTGGGGGTATTACTGCCTCATCACATCCTCTGGCTCCCATGTAGCTTCTTCCACGTCATGGTTTTTCCATAATACTTTCACTAATGGAACTAATTTCCTGCGCAAAACCTTCACATCCCGAGCTAGAATCTGTACTGGTTCCTCTTCCATGGTCAAATCTGGGCTCACCTCAATTTCCTCTATCGACACAACATGCAATGGATCTGAACGGTAGCGCCTAAGCATGGAGACGTGGAATACATCATGTATCTGACTCAGTTTCACTGGCAACTCGAGCTGATAAGCTACTGGTCCTACTCGTCTTAACACCTTATATGGGCCAATAAATCTTGGGCTTAGCTTGCATTTCCTTCCAAACCTCAGTACCTTCTTCCATGGCAAGACCTTCAGAAAAACCCTATCACCCACTGCAAACTCAATATCTCTCCGCTTAAGATCGGCATATGACTTTTGCCTGTCCGAAGCTTCCTTTAGATGAGCTTGAATCAACTTGACTTTATCCTCGGTCTCAGCAACCAACTACGGTCCCAACATCTGACGCTCACCCAACTCTGTCCAGCATGTAGGTGTACGACACTTCCTACCATACAACGCCTCATATGGTGCCATCTTAATGCTCGCCTGGTAACTATCGTTGTATGCAAATTTAGCTAACGGTAGAAACTCTTCCCAGCTACCTCTAAAGTCCAAGACACAGCCTCTCAACATATCCTCCAAGATTTTTATAACCCTTTCTGACTGTCCATCCGACTGCGGATGAAATGCAGTACTAAAATCCAACCGCATACCCAACGCCTGATGCAATGCTTTCCAGAATCTCGACGTGAATCTGGGATCCCTATCCGAGATGATTGATACTAGCACACTGTGTAACCTCACTATCTCTGCCACATACAGCTTAGCTAACTTCTGGAGTGAATAATCGACCCTTACCGATATGAAATGGGCTGATTTAGTCAAACGGTCCACAATCACCCAGACTGAGTCCTTCTTACTAGGCGTAAGGGGTAGCCCACTGACAAAGTCCATAGTGATCCTTTCCCACTTCCATTGAGGAATCTTCACCGGCTAAAGTAAACCGACGGCGGTGATGTTCACTTTGACCACCGACACGCCGACACTTACCCACAAACTCACCACTTTTCACTTAGCCCTAGCCACGTAATCGCTCTCGCAAATCTCAATACATCTTGCTACCTCCGGGATGCATAGCGATGGGCTACTATGCATCCCAAGAATCCTCCGCCTTAACTCGACGTCCTTGACATACAAGCTCTCCCTTGAAAACACAATAGTCCATCGTTGGTCAAGTCAGAACCTTCCAAACCACCACTCTGCACTTGCAATCTCTGAGCATTCAAACCCTCATCCACTAATTGTTTCTCTTTAATCTGCTCTACCCAAGTCGGCTTAACTTGTAATTCCGCCAGAAGACTCCCATCGTCATACAAGCTAAGATGGGCAAACATCGCTCTTAGGTCCGACACTACCTTACGGCTCAATGCGCCTCGCAACCACGTTAGCCTTCCCGGATGATACTCAATTGAACAATCGTAGTCCTTCAATGACTCAATCCATCATCTTTGCCTCAAATTTAAGTCCTTCCGAGTCAAGAGATACTTTAGACTCTTGTGGTCCGTGTAGACTATCGACTTCTCCCCGCATAAATAGTGTCTCTAAATCTTCGTAGGCAAAACCATCGCAACCAACTCCAAGTCATGTGTCGGATAGTTAACTTCATGCGGTCTCAGTTGTCGAGACGCATACATCACTACCTTTCCTTCCTGCATCAGCACACATCCCAAGCCAGTATGCGATGCATCACAGTAGACCGTGAATTCTTTTCCTGCCTCAGGCTGAACCAAAACCAGAGCTTCCGTCAGAATCTTTCTCAACTTGTCGAAACTTTCCTGTTGTTTCTCAGACCACACAAATGGAACTCCTTTCCTCAATAACTTGGTCAACAGTGCGGCGATCAGAGAAAATCCTTCTACAAATCTTTGGTAATACCCTGCCAGACCTAGAAAACTCTGAACTTCTGCTACTGACTTAGGTGGTTTCCAGTCCAACACTGCCTCGATCTTGTGAAGGTCCACTCTAATCCCTTCAGCTGACACCACATGACCTAAGAAAGTCACCTCCCTGAGCCAAAACTTGCACTTACTAAACTTAGCACATAACTATTTCTCCCTCAGTATTTGCAAAACTACCCGCAAGTGCGCATCATGATCCTCCTCAGATCTCGAGTACACCAATATGTCGTCTATAAATACCACAACAAACTGGTCCAAGTACGGCTGGAACACCCGATTCATCATGTCCATGAATACCGCCGGTGCGTTAGTCAACCCAAATGGCATTACCAGAAACTCGTAGTGCCCATACCGAGTACGAAACACCGTCTTGTGGATATCAGCCTCCTTCACCTTAAGCTGATGATACCTCGACTGTAGATCAATCTTTGAGAAAACCGATGCCCCCTTAAGCTGATCAAACAAGTCATCGATCCTTTTGCAACGGATACTTGTTCTTGATCGTCAGCTTGTTCAACTGGCGGTAGTCTATGCACATCCGCATTGTACCATCCTTCTTCTTAACAAAGAGCACCGGTGCTCCCCAAGGTGAAACACTTGGCCGGATAAAACCCCGGTCTAACAATTCTTGGATCTGAGCCTTCAGCTCCACCAACTCCTTTGGCGCCATTCTATATGGGGCAATAGACACTGGCGCAGTTCCAGGTAACAAGCCTATACCGAATTCAACTTCCTAGCTCGGAGGCAGACCTGAAAGTTCTTCAGGGAATACGTCAGCAAATTCCTTCACTATTCAGACATTCTCCACTGCTGACTCCTTGGCCTCCAAGGCACACACCGAACCGTAAACGCCTCACGACCCTTCCCGACCATTTTCTCCGCCTTGGTCTTTGAGACCACATTGATAAGTAATCTCCTATCACCTATCATCACCACCTCCTCACCTTTCATTGTCCTCAACACCATGCGCTTAGCCACAATACAAACTGGCCTGGTACTTCACCAGCCAGTCCATCCCAAGAATTAGATCGAACTCCCTAAATGGTAGTTCCATCAAATCAGCCAAAAATACGACCCCTTAAAGTTCTAGGGGTACATCCCTATATAGTTTATTTACTCCTACTGAGTGACCTAGAGGGCTAATTACTGTCATCTCCCTAGAAGTAGTCTCGAAGTCTAGGTTCATAGTCTCTACTATACTACTGGCAACATACGAATGTGTCGAACCCACATCTATCAAAGTAATATATGGTAATCCAAAGATTAGGAACGTACTGGTTATGACGTCCAGTGCGTCGCCCTCCTCTCGACGCCTCGCTGCATATACCAATCCAGGTTGTCTTGCTTTAGTATTGCCTGCACCTCTGCCTAGTGCCCCAAGGCCCCGACCAGAACCATTTCCTCCTCTACCAGACCATGACCCCTCTGCGATTGCGGTCCCTCATTCCTAAACTGAGCACAGCCCTACCCCTCAGATTGAATCCTGGCTAACTTTCGGGGACAGTCTCTCACCCGATGATCCAGCAATCCACACTCAAGACATCCTTTGCCACCGGTCCAACATCCTCCTCAATGAGATTTTCCACACCGATTACACTGCGCTGGTCCTTGATTAGCAACAGGTCTCCCAGACTGATTCGGCCCACCTTGCCTAGCCCTTTTTTGAGAGTTTCTGGCTGATCTAGATGGTCCGAACCCTCTCTTCTATCTATTCCTATCCGCATTCTGTCTCACCAATTCCTTAACCCCTTCGGCTACCTTAGCCTTCTCTACCAACACAGTAAACTCTCGCTTCTGCTGTGGAGCAATTAGCAATCTCAGCTCATCCCTCGGCCGTCCTCAAACCTGACACATCGCTCATGCTCCGTAGCCACAATACTACGAGCATACCGGCTCAACCTCAAGAATTCTACCTCATACTCCGCTACAGACTTACTCCCCGAACCAAATTTCGTAAACGCCTTCCTCTCACAAGATCAATATAACTGGTCCCCACATACTTCTTCTGATAAGCCACCTTGAAATAATCCCAAGTGAGATCATCCGCTGTAGCACCATCCCAAGCCGTGAGCCACCACTAGTATGACTCATCTTAGAGAAGCAACACTACCCCTTTCAATTTCTCCTCAGCCGTCAGATCCAAATCATCCATGATTCGTTCCATCGCCTTCAACCAATACTCACCAGATTAGGCCACACCGTAAACACCTCGAAACACCTCGGCCCCATTGGCTCAAGTCACTCAGACATCTTAATTTTCGAGCTCCGTACCTCCACCTACTCCACCACTCTTTCAAGCACCCGCAAAGATCGCTGCGACATCGTGATCATCCCCGTCGATCTCGGTACTCAACACCGGTAGTGGTGGTGGTATCTCATTCTCTGACCCTTGACCAGACCTAACTGGTTCCGATACAATCATTCTGCCTCTACCACGACCTCGCACATTACGACCACGTCCCCTAGAACTCATGACTATGCTCGCATCTTAATCTGCTTTAAAAATTTTATGCATTAGTTTTTGTTCCACTGATTACCCACGAGCAAGTTTTATGTAAGGAAGTTTAGTAGTAGTTCTTTCGATCATTACAAAGTTTTCATTTCCAGTCCTCTACCCTCATTCCACGTGTAGGGGTATTCTCTTTATTTCACTACCCGAGGGTATTTTTGTAATTAACCTATCGGGGTATTTCAGTAATAAATCAGGGTTAATTTGGAAATCTTTACAAATCATAGGTATTTCAAAAATTCCAGAAATCGGGGGTATTTTGGTAATTTCATAAACCAAGGGTATTTTCGTAATTTTACAAAATAGGGTTCTAGGTGATTTTATGAAGTAAGGGTGTTTTGGGAATTTTCAATTCGGAGGTACTTAGGCAATTTTTCATACCGATGGTATTTCGATAATTTTACAAGTCAAGGTAATTTGGTCAATTTACAAATTAGGGGTATTTTGGTCATTTTCCAAATTAAGGGTACTTTGGTAATTTTGAAACCATGGTTTAATTTTAGGGTTGTACAAAACAAGGTGGCTGGTCCCTTTCGGGTTTTAGTTATTGAATTTAGCCTGTGAATAAGTCGTCTCAGTTAGGGTGAACTGTAACTACGCACCAGGTAGGATTCGAGTGAGGAGGAGATGAGTCACTAGGACTGCTTAAATACCAAGCTCCCCCTGAATCCAATCCTAGACATGCACACAATGGTTACCACACCCTTAACTTAGCGACATAGCCACAGGTTTGTTTAGTGGATTTTTAAGTCTTATGTAATTTGTATTTGAGTAAGCTATTCCTAGGGTTCAATATCTCCTAATCTACTAATCTACGATCCCGAAACACCCATTTCCCCCATATATAATTCACACAATAGTTAGGGATACTTACCTGGACGGATTGGTACCGGAGACTCGGTGCCATGCTGTTCAAACCATATACATTTCCAAAAAAAAAACTTTTCAAAACCCTACTTTTAAATATTTTGGGCCTCGAGCCCACAGTCGAGCTTTTGAACTTGTCTCTGATACCAATTATGTAACACCCCAAACCCGGTCAACACACCATGATCGAATCTGGCATGCTACGGAGTGAAAACCTTTTCAAACCAAAAGTTTTTCGGATAATTTTCTTAAAAAAAACTCTTTCATAGTATGAAAGATTTAGAAATCCTTGTTTAAGATGACTTTGAAATTGGGTGATGGTCGCTTTAAAACTCATGCTTGAAAATCTACTTATTGTTGCAAGTTTTTAGAAAACATATGATACTTGTTGAAAATCGAGTACGATGAGTATAATCGAGTTAAAACCGTTTGCTTTTAAAGTTGTTTGGAAATTTAAGCTTCAAAACATTCAAGTTACCTTTGTTATCATCTTATAAGTGGTGTTACCCGATGGCAACGCTTAAAAAAAAAACCCGAAGGAGTTATAGTTTTGAAAACATTACTTTTTACCGATTAATTTAACAATTTCATATATCCAACATATGTATAATATAATCAAAATAAAAGCAAATAATAAAAACCCAGAATAATACTTAGCGGCCTTATTACAAACCCGAAACCAAATTTAAAAAAAATAATAAAAAAGAGATAGCAGTTTAAAGTCAAAACCAAACTAAGATGCATGGCCACCTCGAGTCCACCCGGCTCCTCATCCGCGATCTACGAGTCACCGAAAAGATAAGGAGAAGGTGAGTCACCAAGACTCAAATGCATAATCCCTCCCGATTATAGCAACATACTTACACAAGTCATAATCAAGCAAACATGTCATGCACCCAAACCTAGCCATCCACAACTCATTTTTCTACCCGTGTGGTACCAAACCACCGGTGGTGCTAAACCACCGTGACCCAAAGTCACCGATATCAATAATAATGTGGTGTCAAACCACCGTGACCCAAAGTTACAAATAATCCATATGTTGGGCCAACCCACGTTGTGATACCAAATCATGGCGACAATCCCGTTTTATCAAATGTGGGGCTAACCCATCGTAGTGCGCGGCCACCGACGAGTCGCTATGAGGTGCCAAACCTCCGTGACCCAAAGTCACGAAATCATCTGTGGTACCAAACCACCGGAGTTGCTAAACCTCCGTGTCCCAAAGACACAGATATCAAATCTTCCCCCTCCTCTCATATCACCCATAATTATGCAACACATATATAAATCATGCCAACATGCTTTAATATTACACATATATCAATTATATCATAGATCATAGCATCAAATATCATATGGCATAATCTCATCAGAACGAACTTACCAGAAATCCATGCTCATACCCGTTAAGGTATCATATCGTGACCTACACAACTTTTGGTTTTTAACATGTTTAGGTTATTAGCATATCTACTATGACTAAGAAGTGTGTAAGTTACACACCGATCACTAACGCGATTGTTAAATCCGAAGTTCCCGATCTAACACACTAGATCTCCTTTATCCTATATTCGGCCAAACCAATATCATTAACAAAAGTCATTTGGCTCCACTTGCAAATCCCGAAGAGTTAGATAACGCACAATAAGACCCTTACCAAGATTGTTTACACCCAAGCCCTTTGGCTTAAGTTGCACGCCCACAAATCCCGGAGATTTACTCCCTCCTACAATCGGCCAACTAAAAAATGTCACTAATAGCCTTTGGCTTTTCAAAAGAATGATAGAAAGATTAGATCGACATGAACCCTTACCACAGACTTAATGTAACCGATTGGCAAAGAATAAATAACCCTGATCCACTACTTCAAATCCCGAAGAACCTAGGAGAAATCAATTTCCATAGATGGTTAGGAATCATGTCAACAAATGCCGAAATTCAGCTTTTGTCCCCATGTGAGTCGACAGAGAAAAGAGAAAGGAAATAATGAGATTCGGCCAAGAACACTTACCCTCTTCAAATCCAATTAGAGAAGAAACCAAGGGAGATCTATGCTTGATTGATATTCAGCCAAAGATAGAACAAGAAGGGGAGAGTTGAGAGAGATTTTGGCAATGGGGTTGAGTGATCCAGGTGATTCGGCTATGGCTTTTGAAAGAAGAGAAAAGAACTTCACAATGGCTTGGCTTTTAGCAAAATAGGGAGAAAAGAAGTGAAAGGGATTCGGTCTAAGAGGTTTCGATTCAAAGAAGAAAAGAGAGAACTCAAATGGGGTTCGGCTAGAGGCTCCTAAAGAGTTTTGACAATGGCCTAAGAAGCTTTTGACTTTTCCTTCAAATGGTGCATTGAGGGAGAAATCGATAAGTTAAAAAAAAGAAAGAGGGTTTCAGTTTGCTTCTCAATCGAATGCATTAAGGCTTTTGCTAGCCGAAAATGTCACCTAGCCTGACTATGGAGAAATGGCACCTCTCCTCAGTCTCCCAACCAATTTCTCCTCTCACACCAGAGTTCAGATTTCGGCAAACTCCCTGAATCACTCCTGGCCAACCATTCAAATGAGTTTGAATTGATCAAACTCCTAAATCCCCTCTTCTCCACTCATTTCAATCTTATCTGACAGAGTTTGAGCTGAGCACAACTCCTCCCTCCTTGGCGTCAAAATGGTAAGCAGAAAATGGGATTTCTGTTGCTCGAACCTAAGCTCCCCCTTCCCTGCATGTGGCGTCACTTTCAAGGCCCTAAGTGGCGCCTCCTTGCCACTCTTTCGAGCCAATTCTTGTGCTTAAATTCCCCACAAAATATACTTAACCCCTAGCTAATTCAGCTCCCTTAAACTAAAGCTTAAAAACAAAATTTTTCCTGTAGCTCGGGCCTACCCTTGACTTATAACTAGACTCTAGAACCCCTCAATTAATAACACAATTAATCAATACATATGCAAAGAAGTTCAAACCCAATAGCCCCTATTTAAGGATGTTACAAATAACATGGCGAAATATGAAGCATGCATCATGGGAATTCGAGCAGCTGCAAAGCGTAAGATCAGAGTGCTAGAAGTATATGGATATTCTGCCTTACTAATCTACCAGCTCAAAGGAGAATGGGAGGCAAGAGATTCCAAGCTAAATGATTACCGAAAAATAGTTTTAGAATTTATTAAGGAGTTAGATGAAATTACTTTTAATTATCTCCCACGTGATGAAAACCAAATGGCGGATGCTTGGGCACCCCGGCTTCTATGATCAAAGTAAATAGACCAGAGGATATGCGACCTATTCAGATGAGTATTTTTGAAGTTCCAATTCATTGCTATAATGTGGAAGAGGAGGAAAGAGATGATCACTCTTGGTATCATAATGTATTGCGATACGTAAAAAATCGTGAATACCCAGAGCATGAACTAGAGGTGTGCATGGGCTGGGCCGCCTGACTCGGCCCGAAGGCCCGCCCGAAATGTAAGAGGGTTTGGGCAAAAATATAGGCCCGAAAAATGGGCTTGGACAAAAAAATAAGGCCCGTTAAAAAAATGGGCCGAGCTCGAAGTAAGGATTTTTGTCCGTTTTGGCCTTACTCCACACAATTCATTAAAGGCAAAAAAATTATTTTTAAATATTATTTTCTTATTGTTTTCTCTTTATTTTGCTACAATTTTACTATTATGTTTCTATTATTTTGTTGTTATTGTTTAGATATTATATAAAACTTATTTTATTGTTAATTTTGTTATTATTTTAAAGACATTTGTTAATTTTATTATTATTTTATAGGCATTTGCTTGTCAAGTTCATCTATTTTAGTGTTATTTAAGTCTACATATTTTTTAAAATTTATTTTCAATTTGTTGAAAAATATTTATTTTGATTTTTTAATATTTTGATGTATTATATATTTAAAAATTATATAAAATAATATAAAAATTAATAAGGGCCAATTTGGTAGGCCTCGGTTTTAGTATTTTTATATGGGTCAGGCTTGGGTAAAATTTTAAACCTATTTTTTGGGCCCGGCCCGGCCCGAGCCCAATGAACGGGCCTAAATTTTTAGTTGGGCCCGACCTGAACCCGACCCAGCTCCCGGCCCGACCCATGCACACCTCTACATGCAACTGAGAATGAGAAAAGGACATTAAGAATATTGGCCTCTGACTATGTTTTAGATGGGGATATCTTGTACAAAAAGAGAAAAGATCAAGTATTATTGAAATACGTTGATGCTGTTGAAGCTAAAAAAATACTAGAGGAAGTTCATGAGGGCATTTGTGGAACACACGCTAATGGATTCACAATGGCTAGGCAGATAATGAGATTTGGATATTATTGGTCCACTAGGAAAGGAGATTGTATCAACTATGCCAAGAGATGTCATAAATGCCAGATTTATGGAGACAAAATTCATGTGCCTTCGTTACCTTTGCATGTTATGACTTCCCCATGGCCTTTTTCCATATGGGGCATGGATGTTATTTGACCGATCTCACCGAAAGCTTTGAATAGGCATCGATTCATCTTTGTGGTAATTGACTACTTCACAAAATGGGTAGAGGTTGCTTCATATGCTAGCATTACTAAGTCAGCAGTTAGTCTGTAACATCCTAAAAATCTAAGTATCGATATGTTGCATGTTTTGGTGTTTAGCTTGTGAATGATTAAATTTATGTGCTTAATATATAGTCTTGAGAAGGCTTGGGATTTATTCGGTATTAGAATAAATTTTAATTTTGAGTACTTTATTGAAGTGGATCAAGTGACCTTGATGCTTAAGGTAATTAAGTGGCAAAAACTAGCATAAGATGAGCTAGTAGCAAGGTGGAATAGGTGCCATGAGTGTAGCTTGAGGGGAGAGGTTCGAATCCCATGGATAGCATTTTGTTGACATTTATTTTTTCTCTTTCTTAGCAAATGTCGACCAAGCTCTATTCTTGGTAAGGATGGACTAATTCTTTTATGGTAAGGTGGCTAAAGGTTATGGCAAATATGTATTTAGGGATAGAATTTGCTTGATTTTGGGGATAGGATTTCTAAACTTTTGGAAGGTAGAGGAACATAAGGCACCTCTTAAGGGAGAGTGTTTTGGAAAGTTAAGATGGCCAAGTTTGACCATGTATTTGGACGGTTTAGGGGGCTAAGAGGGGAAGGCCGAATTTTTGGTGATAGGTTTTGTATGGTTAGTAGCTTTTGGGTAATACCATTTGGTCACTTTTGCTTTTACAAGACATTTTTTTTTCTCTTTTCATCTCATGCTCTCAAAACCGAATGTGTATTGGCTAGGAAAAATTATCTTTGTTTCACCTTTTTGGTCATAATTTGTCAATTCAACTTGTGTCTCTTTTCTAGTGCCTAAAACATCAAAAACAAACATCATCTCTTCCTTCTCTCCCATGGCCGAATGCATCATTGTTTCAAACCCTCTCTCTTTGCTTTTCTCTTATCTTTGAAAATTTAAATCTTAAACCTCACATCCTTATTCTCTTTCTTTCTTCATTTATTTTCTTTTCAACCATATTTCCTTCATCATTTTTCTCACCTGGCCGAATGTTAGACTACCTCCATAGTCGAACCATTCTTTTCTCTCCTTTGTTTTTATCAAAGTCGAATCTTCTCTTCATCTATATTGTTTTGCTGATTATTCTTTCAACCTTCGTTTAAGCAATTGGTAAGAACTCTTTTCGAATCTTTTCTTTTCTCTTCTTTTTCTTAGCCGTATATATACAAGTTTGGAAGGGTCTTATGATCGATTATAATGTTCTTTTCTCTTAGAAAAACTTTCATTCTTTTTAGTGTCATAAAGAAGGTCAAACTCAGAGTATTTGTTATCTTAGTGACACGCTAGAAATCAAGTCGAAGTGTAAGGTAAGGGTTCCTATCAAGGATTTCTATATTACTCGTCATATCATTATAGAAGGACTACTAATCGATTTCGTTTTAGGGGACGTTATCGCTTGATTCTCATCTCGAGAACACAAGGATATTTATTTTTATGGTAAACAAGATAGGGACAAAAAGGGTTGTTAATAGCATTTGGAAGAGGGGTGGTTCGCTATTCCCCCTAAATTCAAATGAAGGGCTGTTTCAGCAATCTGAGAATTTCCACTGGGTTGTGGACCCTCATTCGAGAAGAATCGATTATTCGAAGTTTTTCGTAGTTCGGAGCCATTAGCGGTTCGAGATTTCCTATTGGGTTGTGTAACACCCCAAACTAGGTCTATGCGTCAAGATGAGATTTGGTTTGTCACACAAACCGAAATTCTTTTAGTCTATCTAATGATTTAGGTGAATCGGTAATTACAAAAATCCTTTTAAAAAATAAAGTTTAATAAAAACCAAGAGAAATAATTTAAGTTCGATGAATTTGAGAAATATTAGTTGAAAATCTCATCATTTAATATTTAATTGTCAAAACCTTAAAGTAATTTTTTATAAGAGTTCAAAGTATTTGAAATTAAGAATGATAAAGAATCTCATATGTTTGAAACCCAAAGTATTTTAAGAAAACATTATAGGATAAACATAAGCCCATATTAATTATCCAAAACATAATTTAAATCCATCCACACATAAAATCCATAAAACATTAATAGAGGCCTTATTACATCATACCAAAATAGCAAATTAAAGAAAGTACTTATTAAAAGTTCAAAGTTTATTTAACCCATGTTTGCAGATGGCCTCCACGAAGTCATCCTCGCCCAAGTCCACGCCAATTTCCATTACCCGAGATGGAAAATTTAAGGAGTAAGTTACTTAAAACTCAAAGGTATAACTCACTTACTATATCCATCGGGCCGATCATCAAATCATAATTTTGGGCTTGAGTCCATAAATGATTTAGCAATGTAATAACGTAATGTATGCAAAATGAAATTTCCCACCCAAACCTAATTTCCATTCGCTACACACCACCCGTACCAACCATCACACCTGTGGGGATCAAGTCAACCCACCCCGCCAACACACCAAACATAGGCAATAAGCCATTTTTATATTTGTGGTAGAGCCACCGAACTAGATTGTGACAAAGTCACCGAACTAGAGGAATTGAGCCATTAAAATATTTGTGGCAGAGCCACCGAACTAGAGGCAATAAGCCATTTAATTATTTTGTGGCAGAGCCACTTAATTATTTTGTGGCTGAGCCACCAAACTAGATTTTGGCAACAGGCCTTTCTTCCTTCATCATTAATCCCAACCCATGCAACATGTATGCATAATAGTCTATATACATATAATAATTTAGCAAAAGGCCCAATTTACATGTGAGTCAATATTTCAAGTTTTTATTAAGGCCCTTAATACAAAATAAAATTTAGCCCATTTAACAATCTAGCAACTTTGGCCCATTTAACGATCTAGTAGGGATTTCGGCCCATTTAACGATCTAGCATGATTTTCGGCCCATTTAACGATCTAGCAAAGTTTTCGGCCCATTTAATGATCTAGCATACTTTTCAGCCCATTTAACGATCTAGCAGAGATTTCGGCCCATTTAACGATCTAGCATAGTTCTCGGCCCATTTAACGATCTAGCAGAGATTTCGGCCCATTTAACGATCTAGCATAGTTCTCGACCCATTTAACGATCTAGCATACTTTTCGACCCATTTAACGATCTAGCATACTTTTCGGCCCATTTAACGATCTAGCAGAGTTTTCGGCCCATTTATCGATCTAGCATATTTTCAATTTACCAACTAACTCATTGAGGGTATTTTCGTAAATTTCACAATTTTAACCGTTTTCATAAATTTTCACAAAAATACCAATTATTACGTATTTTACCGATTTTGTCATATTTACGATTTTTCCCAATAATTACGGTATAACATCTAACCCGAGATAAGTGTGAAATTACACACCTTGATATTGTAAGTACTAGACCTTCCCGTCGTCAATACCTAAACGTAATACGAACCATTAGAACACTATCATTTATTAAAATACACTATTAGTAAACGATCTAAATCTTTACCCTTTGGATTTGAACCACTTCTATTTTTGGTTTCTCCTCGATTGTTGGTTCATTGCCCGATGAGAATCCATGAACGAACAAAGGTTCGGGAGTATGAATAACCTCAAACAATTGATTCTCCTCGGTTGAAGGTCCGTAACCCGGTGGAAAATCTCGGATGCCCGAAATAGCCCTTCATTTATATTTAGGGGGATTAGCGGAACCACCCCTCTTTAGAAGACTATGGACTGCCCTTTTCTGCCCTATCTTGAATCTCTCTAATGACATAGGATCATTAGTCCGACTTATAAATATCGAAATATGGCTAACGATTTTTTTTAAAATATTTGAGATTGGTTTACCACGATTATCTTCGTTCCTCGAAGAAACGATCGAGCGATTACGTCCCTATAACAAAATCAATTAAGTAACTAACCATACTAATATAATGAATAATGTGAGAATCCTTAAATAATCTCCTTACCTTAACTCTTACAATCGATTCCAACGATCCACAATACTCAAGAACACATTGAGTTTCTGTCTTCCAAAACTCTTACTAATGTCCACGGTTGAAAAGAATTGAGTGAGAAAATTATGTATGACTAAAGGAAACCCGGTTGTGATCAAACAAAGAAAATGAAAGAAATTTTGGCACAAGAGCATATTATCATTCTACCATGAGTGAAAGTATTGAAGAGATTTTAATGAAGAAGAAAATAAAAGAATGAGAAAATGGAAATGATATGATTCGGTTTCAAGAGAGAAAGAGAGAAAGAAAAGAGAATTTAGTTTAAAAGAAAAGTGCATTCGGCATTGGGGAGGAAAATGAGAAAACAAAAGAAAGAAAAATCCTTGCTTGCATAAGTGCTTTCGGTCACAATGAGAAAAAAAGATTTAGAGAGAAAAAGAGTTACTAAACTGAAATGGTCAAAATAAAATGACAAAAGAATGAGTTGCTTACTCAAGATTGTTGGAAATTTTCGGCTAGAGAGAAAATGGATGGAGAGGAAATATGTTTTGCTAAAAAATGACCAAATGAATGTGTTTCACCAACACAAAAGCCTACCAAAGCAATCAACAAAACCGGCCATCCCCCCTAGCCTCTATGCCGTCCAAATACAAGGTCAAAAGGCCATTAGGAAGTTTCCAAAACATCTCTCTATTCTTAAGCCTTATCCTCCTCCTTTTTCCTTAAGTTGGAGAGACAAAATCCCCCAATTCAAGCCATTCTATCCCCTATCTTTAGCTTTCCATAATCCTTAATCTTCTTACCAAAAAAAAAAAAATCCAACTCATCCTAATCTTATCCATAGCCGACACATGCTATGCTAAAGCAAAAAAAAAAATTCCTTAATTGCATGCTAGGTTATTCGAACTCCTTCCCTCATGTCCAACTTATGGCGCCTTCACCACTTTGCCAATTACTCATCTTATGCCATCTTTTAGTACTTAATTAACTTAATTTTCAAGGTTATTTAACTTCTTTACACTAAAGTACACTTTACTAATATTTATTTTAACTCCAATTAAACCCGAGCTAACACTTAGCAACATAATGATACTCGAATATTTAGGATGTTACAATTCTACCCCCTTAAAGAAAATTTCGTCCTCAAAATTTACCTGATTAAAAGAGGTGAGGATATTGTTGCCGAATTGCATCCTTAGGCTCCCACAAAGCTTCCTCCGCTCCGTGATTACGCCATAAAACTTTGACCAATGGCATAGTCTTCTTTCTTAGCACTTTAACATTCCGGTCTAAAATTTCCACTGGTTCTTCCTCAAAAGACAAGTCTGATTTCAATTCCACTTCCTCTACCGGTAATATGTGAGATGGATCCGATCTATAGCGTCTCAGCATGGAAACATGGAAAACATTATGAATTTGACTCAACTCCGAAGGTAGTTCAATCTGATAAGCCACTGGACCAACACTCTTCATCACACGATATGGCCCGATGAACCTAGGGCTCAACTTGCCCTTCTTTCCAAATCTGAAAATTTTCTTCCAAGGTGAGACCTTCAAGAAGACCTGCTCTCCCACAGCAAACTCGATATCCTTTCACTTCAGGTCAGCATACGATTTTTGTCTATCCAAAGCTTCCTTTAACCGTGCTCGAATAACTTTTACTTTTCTTGGTTTCAGATATCAATTCAGACGCAACATCCGTCGCTCGCCCAATTCATCCAACAAGTAGAGTACGGCACCTACGACCATACAATGCCTCATAGGGTGCCATCTGAATGCTAGACTGATAGTTATTGTTATACGCGAATTTCGCCAATGGTAGAAAATCCTCCCAACTACCTCTGAAGTCAATCACACATCCCCTTAACATGTCTTCCAATATCTGAATTACTCTTTCCGACTGACCATCTGATTGAGGATGAAAAGCCGTACTAAAGTTTAACTTCGTTCCCAAGGCTTCAAGTAGAGCTTTCCAAAATCGTGATGTAAATCTAGGATCTCTGTCTGATATAATAGACACTGGTACCCCATGCAATCTCACGATTTCAGATACATACTGACTTAGCTAATTTTCAGAATGAATAATCCGATTTAAGGAAGAAAATGAGCGATCTTCGTCAAACGATCAACTACTACCCATACGGAATTTTTCTTAGTAGGTGTTAAAGGTAACCCACTATCAAAATCCATTGTTATTAGCTCCCATTTCCAAAGAGGAATCTTTACTGGTTGTAACAAACCTGATGGTAATTGATGCTCTGCCTTCACTTGCTGACAAGTCAAACATTTTCTTACAAACTCAGAAATCTCACGCTTCAACCCTGGCCACCAATACTATTCACGGAGATCTCGATACATCTTATTTCCTCTGGGGTGCATAGCATAAGGGCTACTATGTGGCTCCTGCAGAATCATTTGTCTCAAATCTGAGTCTTTAGGCATACAAACCCTTCCACGAAAACACAGCACTCCATTCGTGTTTATACCGAAATCCTCTATTTCACCTCTTTCAACCTGCTGGAATAAGGGTCCCAACTTTTTATCTGATGTCTACTTTTCCCTGATTTGTTCTAACCACAAGGACTTCACCTGAAGTTCTGCTAACAGACTACCATCCTCATATAAACTCAAATGAGCAAGCATTGCTCTCAATTCAGATACCACCTTACGACTTAGCGCGTCAGCTACCACATTAGCCTTTCCAGGATGATATCCAATTGAGAAATCATAATCCTTTAATAATTCTACCCATCTTCTTTGTCTCAAATTCAGCTCCTTTTGGGTAAGGAGGTACTTAAGACTCTTGTGATCCGTGTAGATGATAGACTTCTCACCGTAGAGATAGTGCCTCTAAATCTTTAAAGCAAATACCACTGCAGCTAACTCCAAATCATGAGTAGGGTAATTTACTTCGTGCGGTCTCAACTGTCGAGAAGCATAAACCACCACCTTTCCATTTTGCATCAGCACACAACCCAAACCTGTGTGAGACGCATCACAATAAATAGTAAATTCTTTTCCAGCCTCCTGCTGAATCAAAACTGGTGCTTCCGTCAGAATCTTCTTTAATTTCTCGAAACTCTCTTGTTATTTTTAGTCCAAATATATGGAACTCCTTTCCGCAACAGTTTAGTTAGGGTGCAAAGAATCAACGAAAACCCCTCAACAAAGCGCCTATAATAACCACCAAACCTAAGAAACTCAATTTTAGCTACCGACTTTGGTGGTTTCCAATCCGTAATGACCTCAATCTTCCGAGGATCCACCCTTATTCCTTCAGCTGATACCACATGACCCAAGAAAGTCACTTCCTTTAACCAAAATTCACATTTACTGAATTTGGCATAAAGTTGCTTATCACGAAGTAACTACAATACTATACGCAAATGCGTGTCATACTCCTCTTCATTTCTTGAATAACCAAAATGTCATCTATGGACACTACCACAAACCGGTCTAAATATGGTTGAAAGACTCGGTTCATCATGTCCATAAATTAGGCTGGTGCATTGGTTAATCCAAACGGCATCACCAAAAACTCATAATGTCCATAACGAGTTCGGAATGTCGTCTTATAAATATCTGCTTCTTTCACCTTAAGTTGGTGATAACCCGATCTCAAATCAATTTTGGAGAAAACTAAAGCTCCTTTCAATTGATCAAACAGGTCATCAATTCTCAGAAGGATACCTATTCTTGATCGTCAATTTATTCAATTGCTCGTAATCAATGCACATACACATCGATCCATCCTTTTTCTTAACGAACAAAGCGGTGCTCCCCATGGAGACACACTCGGTCGAATAAATCCTCGATCCAACAATTCACGAATTTGAGCTTTAAGCTCGCCAACTCCTTGTGCCATTCTATAAGGAGCAATGGAGACCGGAGCTGCTCCGCAAAAGCACAATACCAAATTCTACTTTCCGATCCGAGGTATACCGAAGTTCTTCGAAATACATCCGAAATTCCTTCACCGTTCTCACATCATCCACAGATAACTCTTTGACATCCAAAGCACAAATAAAAGCTAGAATGCCCCATATCCCTTCAGATCAACTTCTCCGCCTTCAACGCAGATACCACATTTGCTAAGTAATTCCTTCGCTCACCTATCATTATTACTTCCTTATCATCCAAGTTCTTAATGACATCCGCCAAAGACATAATCCAAATGCTCCCGATGCTTAACCAACCAATCCATGCCCGAATGAGATCAAATTCACCAAAAGGCAATTCCATCAAATTCGCCAAAATACTTCTTCTTGAATTTCTAAGGCACATCTCTAAGCAGTTTATTTACATTACCGATTGTCCTAAAGGACTAATTCATCGTCATCTCACTATCGGTAATTTTAGATTCTAGATTCAAGTTTCCAGATATGGCGCTAGCAACATACGAGTGGGTAGACCAATATCTATTAAAGCAGTAACAGGTACATCGAAGATGAAGAATGTACCAGTTATTACATCAAGTGCATTGCCATCCTCGCGGTGCCTAACTGCATAGACCAATCCTGGCTGTCTTGCATCTGTGTTACCTCTAGGACCATTGCCTCGACCCGGTGCACCTTGACCACGTCCACCCCATTACCACCACGACCTAGTCCACGACCTCTCGGTGGTGATGAGTACCTCCGCCGATTGTGCATCAAGATACAAACTTCCCGAGTCGATCCGACGTCGAGGCAATTTCTATATTGGTGATCCATTGAACCACATTTATAACAAGCACCGATTTTCCTCCAGCACTCTTCAAAATGCCTTTTCCCACATTCAGCACAATCTCGACTCTGATTATTAACTACAGGTGCTCTACCTTGAGCTGGTTCATCATTCTGAGGCCTCTTCAGAAACCTTTTTGAAGAACCTGAATGCTTTAAATCTCTCTTGCTTCTAAATTTTTCCCAATTCTAACGTTCTGAGTTCTTAGCCTCTTCAGCTATCTTGGCCTTCTCCACAAGCGTGGAAAAAGTTCTAACTTGTTGTGGGGCAATCAGAACCCGCAACTCATCATTCAGCCCATCCTCAAAACATACACAACGTTCATGATCCGTTGACACTATTGTCCGAGCATAGCGACTCAAACGTAAAAACTCAACCTCATACGCTGCCACTATCTTATTCCCTTGAATTAGATTCAGGAATTCCTTCCTTTGGGCATCGACATAACTTGTTCCTACATACTTCCCTTGGAAGGCAGCTTTGAAGAATTCCCAAGTAATCAATGTAGCCTCAGTGCCCTCTCGAACAGTAAGCCACCATTGATACGCCTCATCTCTTAGCAAGGACACAGCTCCTTTCAGTTTCTATTTGACAGTGCATTCCATATCATCCATAATCCGCTCCACAACTTCGAGCCAATATTCTGCCACATTTGGAGCTACACCGAAAACTCCTCTAAAACTTCTACATTATTAGACTTAAGTCGTTCCGATATCGACCCGCGAGTTGTGGGCCCAACTCTAGTTCCAGCGACCCTTTCAAGGACTCGTAACATTGCTCGTGTCAATGCATTATCTTATTCCATATGATCATGTGATCCCGTCTCACTCTCAAATGAGGCAGGTGCATCCATTTCCGCATATGACCCGCTTCAGCTTGCACCTCTAACACCTCGCCCTCTACCACGACCACGTCATCAAGGCCCACGACCACGCCCTCTAGTGCTCATGATGACTAATTCGATTTAATCTGATTACAAGTTTTATGAATCAGAATACTATTTCAGTGTTTATTAACGATGATTTATGATATTTGAGAGATAAAGTTGTTTTTCGCAAACACATCCTATAGTCTCAATCTCTACGATTTTCAACATCTAAAACTAGAAGTTCTAGAGTGTTCCTACGATCATATCATCATCATAATAATCATTCAGTAACAAATACTTACTTGGCTTGGTGTCGGATGCTTGTGGTGCCATACTAATCTTTAAAACATAATTGAAATAATTTTATACAGAAGTTATTTGTTGAACCCAACCACAGTCGAGTTTTGAAATTGGCTCTGATACAAGAGAAATAATTTAACACCCCAAACCACTTAAACCCTAAATTGGCTCTGATACCATTAAATGTAACACCCCAAACCAGGTCTATGTGTCAAGACGATATTTGGTTTGTCACACAAATCGAACATTCTTTTAGTCTATCTAATGATTTAGGTGAATCGGTAATTACAAAAATCCTTTTAAAAAATAAAGTTTAATAAAAACCAAGAGAAATAATTTAAGTTCGATGAATTTGTAACATCCCAAAAATGGGGTTATTTGGAATTTAATTATTTTTCTTATGTATGGACCGCTGAGATTTTATTTATTGAATAATAGAGCTTAATTTAAGGCTTTGAGTGTGCACGGTTTGGTAGAAAATCTCAGTTTATAAGCTTTAAAGGTGAAGAGCCTTAGTAGTTAGGGGTTATAAGAATAAATAAGGAAACATTTGTCATAAAATGAGCCTAGAATAAGTGGCAAAGGGAGGGCCACTTGGGAGCTACAATTGACGCCATCAAGAACAAGGAGATTGTCTGAGTCACAATTCTCCCCTTTTATCTTTCTTTTGGACGGCATGGGAAGGGAGAGTCCCTTCTCTCTTTAAACTCTTTTTTTTTTTATGAGATAATTAAGGATAATAGGAGCATTTTGTTTATTATCAATTCCAAGGATAATAGAATATAAAGAGGATATTATTAAGATTATTCATTTATTTTGGGGATTAAATCAAATTATTTTAACAAGTGGTCTAGAGCAATTTATGGAAGTAGGATGGATTTTGGACTCTTGGTTGAAGAGTTGGACGGCAAGGCTACTAGGGGGTGCCGAATGCTTATAAAAGCACCTAAGTGATCACCTTGATTTTCTTTTTTTTCAATTTGCTTAAATAAAATTCAAAACACTTTTCCTAATTTTCTTTTATCATTCCATTCTCTCAAAGCCTTGGCGAAACCCCATCCTCAATTTCCCTTTTTCCTTTTTATTTGTCGAAATTCTAACTCCTTCTCCCATTATTTTCCTTTCCTAGCGAATCTTCCTACTACTCCCTTAGTGGTCTTGGCTTAATAATATAGTGGCTTCTGGATTTCTCCTATATTCGATTGTTTGCGAAGGTAAGTGATGGCCGAACTCTCTTTTCATATTTTCCTTTCTTTGACGACTTGTGGGTTGGAGAAAAGCTGAAATTTCGGCATTTGCAAGCAGAGAACTAACCACTCTTTGAAACTGATTCCATCTAGGAACTCCGGGATTCACAAGCAAAGAATCGACCCTCCTTTCTCGATACTTAGTTGGTAAGTAATGGTAAGATCTACTTTAGTTAAGTAGTTGTTAATCGATTGTCAAGGCTACTAATTTGGTTAAGTGCCGATTTTAGGGTGGTGAAGCAAAAGGTTGATACTCAAGACTTTTGGTAAGGATCCCGGTTCAAAAGGAGAACCTTTAAATTGTTTGATTTGGCCGAATGCACTAACTCATGTCTTGGCGAATATAGGGGCAGTAGATCTAGGGTGGTCGACTCTTCTTTTCGGGATTTAGACTATCCAGTGGTGACAGGTGTGTACATACACACATATAACTTGTTAATGTCTTGATTGTTGTGAATGCTATCTTGATTTTTATGTAGCATTGGATCATATACCATATCGGTAGATGGTGATTCAGGTAAGTACCTGTTAATATGAATTTGTTATTTGATGCTTTTGGGAAGCATGATGCATGAGACTTAAGTATGTGATGACATGAAATATACGCATATGTGATTGTTGTGGGATTGATGAGTGGAGGGGGCAGTATTATTGTGCCGACGGGCACCAGTGTTTTGGTAACACACCGTGACTACGGTCACCAGAGGTTTGGTACCTCCAGAGGTTTGGCACCTCATAGCGACTTGTCCCTCGTGGTTAACACCACCGTGGGTTGGCCCCACTTGAGATATGGGATCGTCGCGTTGATTTGGTATCACACGATGGGTTGGCCCCATCAAATGATCTCGTGTCTATGGACACCAAAGGTTTTGGTAACACATTGTGACTATATGTCACCAGTGGTTTGGCACCACCGGTGGTTTGGTACCACAAGGGGTAGAAAGGGCGCTTGGATGGCTAGGATGGGTACTTAATATTATGCGATTAATGGTTATGTGTTGTGTATGAAAATGTTTTAAAACGGGAAGGGTTACATATCGAGTCTTGATGACTCACCTTCTCCATTATTTTTTTTCAGTGATGCTTAGATCGCGGATATGGAGCCGAGGGACTCGAGGTGGCCATGCAAAGGACTTGAAACAAAGGGACTTTAATTTAGTTTTATTATTTTGTTATTGATTTGATTTTATTTGGATTGTAATAAGGCCTCCATAAACTTTATTTTTGTTACTATGCTTACGTAGGATACTTGTTTTTTTTTAAACTACAAATTAAATTAAAATCACATGTTTTCCTAAATCAACACTTAAATGTTTTATCGTGTCATTGGACACATCCAAAATGGGTATAACAACTTGACTTCAATTAAATTTTCAAATTTAATCCGAGTAAGATTTCAAAGAAGATAACCAAAACGAGGTGTTTTCAACAAAACTTAAATTAGATTTTTAAAATGGGTTTCAAAGAGTTTTCTCCGTAACGACCCATATTCGGTCCTAACGTTTGGTAGGGTTTGGGTATTACAAATTGGTATCGAGCCCACTCAAAGCTCGATCATTGGGGCCCAAGGCCCAAAAATGTTTTAGTAGGCCTTATTAATTGTTTTTGGGTTTTAAAGTAGCATGGCCCGAGTCTCCGGCACCGATCCGCCCATGTAAGTACATCTAAACCTCTTTGTGAATTATATTCTGTAGAAGGGTAGGAAGCATGGAACGTAGATAGACTTATAGGAACTTGAACCCTAGGATTAGATTACTCAAACACACTAATGTAACATAAGACTTAAAGAACTAAACCAACCTATGACTTGGTCATTGAGCTAGGTGTGGTAACTCCCACGCATGTCTAGGATTGGATCCAAGAGCTCGGTATTTAAGCATCCGAGTGACTCACCACCTCTTCGCAGTATCCTACCAGTGCGTAGCTTGGGTTCACCCTAACCTGGAGGGCTCATGGTGTGGTAACCTCATGCGCATGTCTAGAAAGGTTTGGTGGGAGCTTGGTATTTAAGCAATCCGTGTGACTCACCTCCTCTCCACACTAAACCCGCTCAGTGCGTAGCTTGGTTCACCCCGACCAAGAAGGCTCGGTCATAGGCTAAACATAATGACTAAAACCCGAAAGGAATTAGCCTCGATTTAAAAAGGAATGAAACAACAAAACTTGGTTTTAAAACTTTTAAAATCACTCCTTAAAACGTAAGAACAACTCTTTTTACAATGTTTTCCCCGAAAAGTTCAATTTGTGGAAAATTACAAAAATACCCTTAGGGGTAAAATTACTAAAATACCCTTGGTTCATAAAACATCAACTCAATGATTTTGTCCAAAATTTTAACTACTTCTCAAATATTCAACTCAGCTTTGGAAATCATCAATGAAACATTTTAGTTTGGAAAAATTACGAAAATGCCCTCAACTTATAAAATTACCAAAACGACCCTAAGTACAAAATTTTTACAACATCACCGTTTTAAGAAAAAAATTCTCAAAAGGGACCCTCAGAGTTTGACAATTATTAAAACACCCTTGATTTACAAAAGTTACAAAATTACCCCTGATGGACAAAATTACCAAAATACCCCGATTTTCAAATAATGCCATAACTTCAACCCTTATCAATTTTAATAGTACCCCCGGTGTTGGGAATTTCAAAACAACCTACTTTACTAAAGTTTTAAAATCTCTTTTATTACGAAAATACCCTCAGAGGAAAAAGACAAAAATACCCCTGGGTTAGAAATGGGCAGAAATATCCGAAGAGCGAATAGGTATGGAAAGTATTAAGGAATGGATGCAAGAACTTCTTTGTGTGGACTAGGTTAGGGAACTGAAACCTTGTCTGATCGAAAGAATCCCTATTCAATTTTTCATAAAACTTTTCGCGGGTAATCAAGCGGAACAAATCACTAATTCATAAAATTTTTCTTAATCGATTAAAGCACGTTAGATAGAATGAGTTCTAGAGGACGTGGCCGACTTGGACGTGGTAGGGAAGAATGACTATATCCGAACCCGTCAGTCGGGACATGGTTCTAAAATAAAGTACCATCACACCACCACCTCCACTTTTGGAGCGGAGGAGCAAGATCGACGAGGAGAGGCGTGATCGCAAGTCGTGGTTGCGAGTCCTCGAGTTAGTGGTCGGAGCTAGTGGAAACTGGAGCTCGAAATCTGCTCTCGCCGAATTCGGTCCAATGGGCGGAAGTGTTCCGAGGTGTCGAGTGGCACCCAGTCTGAGAATCATCGCTAGAGTCAATCGAAAGGATCATGGATGATCTTAACTGATCGAGGAAGAAAAACCGAAGGTAATGACGCTTCTAAAGGATGAAGCGACGTTGGTGGTGACGGTGCGAGATGGCGCTACTACAGATGATTTGACTTGGGATTATTTCAAACCGCCATCGAAGAAGTATGTGGGCACCAGTTATACAGATGCTCAGAGGAAAGCCTTTCTGGGGTTAGTGCAAGGAACTAAGTCAGTAGCGGAATATGAGGCGGAGTTTTTAAGACTGAGTAGGTATGCTAGAGGCATCGTGGCTACTGAACACGAGCACTGTGTCCACTTTGAGGACGGACTCCGAGATGATTTGAGGTTACTGATTGCCCCGCAGCAAGTTCGTGAGTTTTCATCTCTTGTGGAAAAGGCTAAAGTAGCCGAGGGGATCAAGGAGGCTGTGAGACGTAATTATAGTTGGAATAATCAAAGAGAGGATTTGGGTCAGCTGGATCCAGTGGTGGTGTCCAAAAAGGCTAGGCCAAGTGGGCCAAATCAAAGCAAGGCCCATGATCGCTAATCGAGGCCGACTCAAGTAATCATTGTGGGAAGACCCATTGGGGAAATTGTTCGACCGACGATAGAGGATGTTTTGAGTGTGGGTCTTTGGAGCACCGGTCGAGATTGTCCCCTAAGTAAGCTCGAATCACGGAGGGCGTAACTGCACTCGGGATAGAAATGTGGGACCACAGAGGGTCGCAGAATGGCCGAGGAAGCAACGGTCCCCAACCGAGGTCGTGGAATTGTGGTAGAGGTTCAGTAACACAGAGGCTAGGCAAACTGGCTTAGTCTATGCATGAGGCGTCATGAGGAGGGTGACGACCGGATGTCATAACCGATACGCTTCGATTTTTGATCTTCCTTATTATGCATTAATTGATGTGGGGTCTACATTCGCACGTAGCCAGAGTGTGGTAGAGACTTTGGACCTAAACTCAAACTACTTCTAGGAGATGACGTAGTTAGTCCGTTAGGTCACTCAGAGTGGTAGATAAACTTTATAGAGACGCACTTAGAACTCCAAGGGGTAGTATTTGTGGTCGATCCGATGGAACTACCGCTTGGGGAGTTCGATTTGATCCTTGGAATGGATTGGTGGTTAAGTATCAGCGATTTGGATTGCGCGCTAAGCGCATGGTTCTAAGACTACCGAGAATGATGAAGTGGTTATGATAGGTGATAGAAGGGATTACCTATCCAACGTGGTGTCTGCGCTTGAAGGTTGAGAAGATGGTCAAGAAGGGTTGTAAGGCGTTCTTGGTTCAAATCAGGCTTTGGAAGTTAAGGAGTCGAGTTGGAAAGGTCCGAACGGTTGGGGAATTTGTCGATGTGTTCCCGTAAGAACTTCGGTCCGCCTCCAAATCGAGAAGTCGAATTCAGATAGACTTGCTACCCGAAGCGGCACCGTGTCTATAGCACTCATCGAATGGCACCAAAGGAATTGGTGGAGTCAAGAATCAAATTCGTGAGCTCTTGGATAAGGGATTTATTCACCTAGTATATCTCCGTGGGAGCGCGCTGTATTGTTTGTCAAGAAGAAGGACGGTTCTATGCGGATGTGCATCGACTCACCGCCGCTAAATAAGTTAACGATCAAAAACAAGTACCCATTACCTCGGATCGATGACTTGTTTGACCAAATTGAAGAGGCGTCGGTGTTTTCAAGATAGACCTTAGATCGGGTTACCATCAACTTAAGGTGAAGGAGGTCGATGTTCACAAGACTAAGATTCGAACTCGATATGGGCATTACGAGTTCCTAGTGATGCCATTCGGTTGACCAATGCCCGACGGCGCTCATGGACTTAATGAATAGGGTATTCCAACAAGACCTAGACCAATTCATCGTGGTGTTCATTGACGACATATTAGTTTACTCTAAGACGGAGGAGGAACACGACAAGCATTTACGATAGTTCGCAAGTGTTGAGGGAAAATAATTGTATGCCAAATTCAGAAGTGCGAATTTTGGCTAAGGGAGGTGGCTTTCTTAGGTCACGTAGTGTCACGGAAGGATTAGAGTGGATCCCGCAAGATTGAAGCGATGTTGGAGTGGAATCCGCCCAAGTCTTGGCGTAGATATGAAGTTTTCTGGTTTAGCAGGTATTATCGGAGGTTTGTGGAAGGGTTCTCTCCGATCGCAAGACCGCTGACTAAGTTGCTAAGGAAAGGTGTTCCATTTGTATGGTTAGAGAAGCGAGAAGAAAGTTTTGATAAGTCGAGGAAGATTCTCGAAGCTCGCTTTTAGTACAACCCGAGGTGGAAATTATTCACAGTCTATTGTGATGCATCTCACATCGGTTTGGGGTGTGTGTTGATGCGTGATGGGAAGGTAGTAGCCTATGTCGTCCGTCGCCTAAGACCGCATGAGGTTAACTACCCAACTCACGACTGGAGTTAGCAGCAGTTGTCTTCGCTCAAGATATGGAGACATTATCTTTATGGGAGAAGTCGGTGATTTACACGAATCACAAAAGTTTGAGGTATCTTCTGACTCAGAAGGATCTGAATCTAAGACAATACCGATGGATTGAACTGTTAAAGGACTACGACTGCTCCATCGAATATCATCCAAGGCTAACGTGGTGGTCGACGCGTTGAGCCTAAGGTTGTGGTAGACTTAAGAGCAATGTTTGCTCAGTTGAGCCTATATGACGATGGAAGCCTTTTGGCAGAGCTTCAAGTTAAGCCAACATGGATCGAGGAAATCAAGGACAAACAGTTAGTGGATGAAGGGTTAAATGCTAAGAGAATGCAAGTTCAGGATGGTGGTTTAGAAGGGTATAGTTTGACTGGTGATGGTGTGTTATGTTTTCAAGGACGGCCCTGTATGCCAAAGGATATGGAGTTGAGGTAGAAAATTCTCCATGATGCTCATAGCAGCCACGCTATGCATCCGGAGGAAGCAAGATGTATGGAGATCTACTAAACAGCCTGTGGCCGGGTTGAAGCGTGAGATAACGGAATTCGTAGGGAAGTGTTTGACGTGTCAGCAGGTTAAGGCTGAACACCAGTTGCCATCAGGGCTACTTCAACCGGTAAAGATTCCTCAATGGAAATGGGAGAGGATCACTATGGATTTCGTCAGTGGTCTACCCCTTACGCCCAGCAAGAAAGATGCAGTTTGGGTAATCGTAGACCGTCTGACCAAATCAGCTCACTTCATACCGGTGAGGATGGATTACTCACTCCAGAAGCTAGCAAAATTGTATGTGGCCGAGATAGTCAGATTGCATGGTGTGCCGTGTCGTTATCTCTTGATAGGGACCCAAGGTTCACTTCGAGGTTTTGAAAGCGTTACATCAAGCGTTGGTACGCGATTAGATTTCAAAGATGACTTTCCATCCTCAAGACGGCAATCCGAAAGGGTCATCTGAGATCTTAGAAGATATCTTTGAGGGTTGTGTCTTGGAATTCGAGGCGGTTGGGAGGAATTTTACCTTTAGCCGAAGTTCGCCTACTACAGCGATTACCAAGCGAGTATTCAGATGGCACCATACAAAGCACCGTATGGACGGAAATGCCGAACTCCGACGTGTTGGACGGAGTTGGGTGAACGACAGGTGTTGGGTCCAGAATTGGTAACGAAAACTGAGGATAAAGTGAAGGTAATTCGAGCCCGTCTTAAGGAAGCATCAGATAGACAGAAGTCCTATGCTGATCTTAAGCGCAAGGAAATGGAGTATGCAGTAGGGGATAAGGTTTTCCTGAAGGTGTCGCCTTGGAAGAAGGTACTAAGATTTGGACGAAAGGGGAAGCTAAGCCCAAGATTCATTGGCCCATATCTGAGTATTGAAGCAAATAGGACCGGTAGCTTATCACCGAATCGCCGATCGAGTTAAGTCAAATTCATAATGTCTTCCATGTATCGATGCTGAGGCGGTATCGGTCGGATCCATCACATGTGGTGCCAGTGACAGAAATCGAGGTTAACGCAGACTTATCTTTTGAGGAGGAACCGGTTCAGATCTTGGATAGAGATGTAAAGGTTCTACGTAGGAAGTCGGTGCCCTTAGTGAAAGTGCTGTGGCGGAACCATGGTGTGGAAGAAGCTACGTGGGAACCTGAGGATGTGATACGGCGGCAATACCCCCATCTATTTTAATTAAGTAATTTCGGGACGAAATTTATTTTAAGGGGGGTAGAACTGTAACATCCCAAAAATGGGGTTATTTGGAATTTAATTATTTTTCTTATGTATGGACAATGAGATTTTATTTATTGAATAATAGAGCTTAATTTAAAGGTTGTGAGTGTACGGTTTGGTAGAAAATCTCGGTTTATAAGCTTTAAAGGTGAAGAGCCTTCGTAGTTAGGGGTTATAAGAATAAATAAGGAAACATTTGTCATAAATGAGCCTAGAATAAGTGGCAAAGGAGGGCCACTTGGGAGCTACAATTGACGCCATCAAGAACAAGGGAGAGCCTTGGTTGAGTCACAATTCTCCCTTTATCTTTCTTTTGACGGCATGGGAAGGAGAGTCCTTCTCTCTTTAAACTCTTTTTTTTTATGAGATAATTAAGGATAATAGGAGCATTTTGTTTATTATCAATTCCAAGGATAATAGAATATAAAGAGGATATTATTAAGATTATTCATTTATTTTGGGGATTGAATCAAATTATTTTAACAAGTGGTCTAGAGCAATTTATGGAAGTAGGATGGATTTTGGACTCTTGGTTGAAGAGTTGACCAAGAAGGCTACTAGGGGGTCTTCAATGCTTATAAAAGCACCTAAGTGATCACCTTGATTTTCTTTTTTTCAATTTGCTTAGCGAAAATTCAAAACACTTTTTCCTAATTTTCTTTTATCATTCCATTCTCTCAAAGCCTTGGCGAAACCCCATCCTCAATTTCCTTTTTCCTTTTATTTGTTGAAATTCTAACACTCCTTCTCCCATTATTTTCCTTTCCTAGCGAATCTTCCTACTACTCCCTTAGTGGTCTTGGTAGAATAATATAGTGGCTTTTGATTTCTCCTATATTCGATTGTTTGCGAAGGTAAGTGATGGCGAACTCTTTTCATATTTTCCTTTCTTTGACGACTTGTGGGTTGGAGAAAAGCGAAATTTCGGATTTGCAAGCAAGAGAACTAACCACTCTTTGAAACTGATTCCATCTAGGAACTCCGAGATTCACAAGCAGTAGATCTGACCCTCCTTTCTCTGATACTTAGTTGGTAAGTAATGGTAAGATCTACTTTAGTTAAGTAGTTGTTAATCGATTAAGCCGAAGGCTACTAATTTGGTTAAGTGCCGATTTTAGGGTGGTGAAGCAAAAGGTTGATACTCAAGACTTTCGGGTAAGGATCCGGGTTCAAAAGGAGAACCCTTTAAATTGTTTGATTTGGCCGAATGCACTAACTCATGTCTTGGCCGAATATAGGGGCAATAGATCTAGGGTGGTCGACTCTTCTTTTCGGGATTTAGACTATCCAGTGGTGACAGGTGTGTACATACACACATATAACTTGTTAATGTGCTGATTGTTGTGAATGCTATCTTGATTTTTATGTAGCATTGGATCATATACCATATCGGTAGATGGTGATTCAGGTAAGTACCTGTTAATATGAATTTGTTATTTGATGTTTTTGGGAAGCATGATGCATGAGACTTAAGTATGTGATGACATGAAATATACGATATGTGATTGTTGTGGGATTGATGAGTGGAGGCAGATATTGTGCCGACGGGCACCAGTGTTTTGGTAACACACCGTGACTACGGTCACCAGAGGTTTGGTACCTCCAGAGGTTTGGCACCTCATAGCGACTTGTCCCTGTGGTTAACACCACCGTGGGTTGGCCCCACTTGAGATATGGGATCGTCGCCGCTGATTTGGTATCACACGATGGGTTGGCCCCATCAAATGATCTGTGTCTATGGACACCGGTGTTTTGGTAACACATTGTGACTATATGTCACCAGTGGTTTGGCACCACCAGTGGTTTGGTACCACAACGGGTAGATAAAGGGCGTTTGGATGGCTAGGATGGGTACTTAATATTATGCGATTAATGGTTATGTGTTGTGTATGAAAATGTTTTAAAACGGGAAGGGTTACATCGAGTCTTGATGACTCACCTTCTCCATTATTTTTTTTCGGTGATGCTTAGATCGCGGATATGGGTAGGAGGGACTCGAGGTGGCCATGCAAAGGACTTGAAACAAAGGGACTTTAATTTAGTTTTATTATTTTGTTATTGATTTGATTTTATTTGGATTGTAATAAGGCCTCCATAAACTTTATTTTTGTTACTATGCTTACGTAGGATACTTGTTTTTTTTTTAAACTACAAATTAAATTAAAATCACATGTTTTCCTAAATCAACACGAAAATGTTTTATCGTGTTATGGACACATCCAAAATGGGTATAACAACTTGACTTCAATTAAATTTTCAAATTTAATCCGAGTAAGATTTCAGCAAGATAACCAAAACGAGGTGTTTTCAACAAAACTTAAATTAGATTTTTAAAATGGGTTTCAAAGAGTTTTCTTCGTAACGACCCATATTCGGTCCTAACGTTTGGGCCGGGTTTGGACTGTTACAGAATTTGAGAAATATTAGTTGAAAATCTCATCATTTAATATTTAATTGTCAAAACCTTAAAGTAATTTTTTATAAGAGTTCAAAGTATTTGAAATTAAGAATAGATAAAGAATCTCATATGTTTGAAACCCAAAGTATTTTAAGAAAACATTATAGGATAAACATAAGCCCATATTAATTATCCAAACCATAATTTAAATCCATCCACACATAAAATCCATAAAACATTAATAGAGGCCTTATTACACCATACCCAAAATAGCAAATTAAAGAAAGTACTTATTAAAAGTTCAAAGTTTATTTAACCCATGTTTGCAGTATGGCCTCCACAAAGTCATCCTCGGCCAAAGTCCACGTCAATTTCCATTACCTGAGATGGAAAATTTAAGGGAGTGAGTTACTTAAAACTCAGTGTATAACTCACTTACTATATCCATCGGGCAGATCATCAAATCATAATTTTGGGCTTGAGTACATAAACAGATTTAGCAATGTAATAAGCAGAATGTATGCAAAATGAAATTTCCACCCAAACCTAATTTCCATCCGCTACACACCACCCGTACCAACCATCACACTGTGGGGATCAAGTCAACCCACCCGTCAACACACCAAACATAGGCAATAGGCCATTTTATATTTGTGGCGAGCCATTAAACTAGATTGTGACAAAGTCACCGAACTAGAGGCATTGAGCCATTAAAATATTTGTGGCAGAGCCACCGAACTAGAGGCAATAAGCCATTTAATTATTTTGTGGCAGAGCCACCGAACTAGAGGCAATGAGCCATTTAATTATTTTGTGGCAGAGCCACCGAACTAGATTTTGGCAACAGGCCTGTCTTCTCTTCATCATTAATCCCAACCCATGCAACATGTATGCATAATAGTCTATATACATATAATAATTTAGCAAAAGGCCCAATTTACATGTGAGTCAATATTTCAAGTTTTTATTAAGGCCCATAATACAAAATAAAATTTAGCCCATTGAACAATCTAGCAACTTTGGCCCATTTAATGATCTAGCAGGGATTTTGGCCCATTTAACGATCTAGCATGATTTTCAGCCCATTTAACGATCTAGCAGAGTTTTCGGCCCATTTAACGATCTAGCATACTTTTCGACCCATTTAACGATCTGGTAGAGATTTCGGCCCATTTAATGATCTAGCATAGTTCTTGACCCATTTAACGATCTAGCAGAGATTGTGGCCCATTTAACGATCTAGCATAGTTCTCGGCCCATTTAACGATCTAGCATACTTTTCGGCCCATTTAACGATCTAGCATATTTTCAATTTACCAACTAACTCATTGAGGTATTTTGTAAATTTCACAATTTTAACCGTTTTCATAAATTTTCACAAAAATACCAATTATAACGTATTTTACCGATTTTGTCATCTTTACGATTTTTCCCAATAATTACGGTATAACATCTAACCCGAGATAAGTGTGAAATTACACATCTTGATATTGTAAGTACTAGACCTTCCCGCTCGTCAATACCTAAACGTAACACAAACCATTAGAACACTATCATTTATTAAAAATACACTATTGGTAAATAATCGAAATCTTTACCCTTTGGATTTCGAACCATTTCTATTTTTGGTTTCTCCTCGATTGTTGGTTCGTTGCCCAATGAGAATCCACGAACGAAAAAAGGTTCGGGAGTACGAATAACCTCAAACAATTGATTCTCCTCGATTGAAGGTCCAAACCGGTGGAAAATCTTGGACTCTTGAAACAAATTTCTTCGTTTATATTTAGGGGATTAGCGAACCGCCTCTTTCAAGACTATGGATCGCCTCGCCTCGCCTATCTTGAATCTCTCTAATGACATAGGATCATTAGTCCGACTTATAAATATCGAAATATGGCTAACGATTTTTTTAAAAGATTTGAGATTGGCTTACCACGATTATCTTCGCTCCTCAAGAACGATCGAGCGATTACGTCCCTATAACGAAATCGATTAAGTAACTAACCATACTAATATAATGAATAATGTGAGAATCCTTAAATAATCTCCTTACCTTAACTCTTACGATCGATTCCAACGATCCACAATACTCAAGAACACGTTGAGTTTTCGTTTTCCAAAACTCTCACTAATGTCCACGGTTGAAAAGAATTGAGTGAGAAAATTATGTATGACTAAAGGAAATCGGTTGTGATCAAACAAAGAAAATGAAAGAAATTTTGGCACAAGAGCATATTATCATTCGGCCATGAGTGAAAGTATTGAAGAGATTTTAATGAAGAAGAAAATAAAAAATGAGAAAATGGAAATGATATCATTCGTTTCAAGAGAAAGAGAGAAAGAAAAGAGCGTAAAAGAGAATTTAGTTTAAAAGAAAAGTGCATTCAAGATTGGGGAGGAAAATGAGAAAACAAAAAGAAAAATCCTTGCTTGCATAAGTGCTTTCGGTCACAATGAGAAGAAAAGATTTAGAGAGAAAAGAGTTACTAAACCGAAATGGTCAAAAGAAAATGACAAAAGAATGAGTTGCTTACTCAAGATTGTTGGAAATTTTCACTAGAGAGAAAATGGATGGAGAGGAAATATGTTTTGCTAAAAATGACCAAATGAATGTGTTTCACCAACACCAAAGCCTACCAAAGCAATCAACAAAACCGCCATCCCCTAGCCTCTATGCCATCCAAATACAAGGTCAAAAGGCCATTAGGAAGTTTCCAAAACATCTCCCTATTCTTAAGCCTTATCCTCCTCCTTTTTCCTTAAGTTGGAGAGACAAAATCCCCTAATTCAAGCCATTCTATCCCCTATCTTTAGCTTTCCATAATCCTTAATCTTCTTACCAAAAAAAACAATCCAACTCATCCTAATCTTATCCATAGCCGACACATGCTATGCTAAAGCAAAAAAATAAAATAAAATTCCTTAATTGCATGCTAGGTGATTCGAACTCCTTCCCTCATGTCCAACTTATGGCGCCTTCACCACTTTGCCAATTACTCATCTTATGCCATCTTTTAGTACTTAATTAACTTAAGTTTCAAGGTCACTTAATTTCTTTACACTAAAGTACATTTTACTTGTAACACCCCAAACCCAGTCTATGCGTTGAGACTAGATTTGGTTTGTTACATGATTCGAGCTATTCTTAAATCTTTAATGAGTTGAAAAACTACAATTTTATATACAGGGTTTAAAATTTGAAGAGTATTTGATTTTGATAAATATTTGAAACATTAGTTGAAAATCATTGTATTATTAAAAACCGTTAGGAGATTTGTTAAAGAGTTAACAATAAAAAGAATTATTTATAAAAGAATTTCATATACTTGAAAACCCAAATTTATTTTTATAAAGCATCATATAATCATAGCCCATGATTTAAAAGTCCAAAATAAAGTTTAAATTCCAAACACACATAAAATCCATAAGTTATTTATAGAGGCCATTTATTACAATATCCCAAAATAGTAAAAATAATTATTAAAAGTTCAGAGTTTTAAATAACCCATATTTAGCAGTATGGCCTCCACGAAGTCATCCTCGGCCCAAGTCCACATCAATTTCCATTACCTGAGATGGAAAGAAATTAAAGGGGGTGAGTTACTTAGAACTCAGTGTGTAACTCACTTACCACCATTATTGGGCCAGATCATCAAGATATTAAGCTGGGCTTGAGCCCAATTCAGAATTCAACAATATATCATAAATTTAAAATAATTAATAATGCATGAAAAATGTAATTCCCAACCCAAACCTAATATCCATCCGCTATCACCCCCGTACCAACCATCACACCTGTGGGGATCAAGTCAACCCACCCCGCCATCACACCAATCGTAGGCAATAAGCCTTTTTATAATTGTGGCATAGCCACCGAACTAGAGGCAATAAGCCGTTAATGTGGCAGAGCCACCGAACTAGAGGCAATAAGCCGATATTGTGGCAGAGCCACCGAACTAGAGGCAATAAGCCGATATTGTGGCAGAGCCACCGAACTAGAGGCAATAAGCCGATATTGTGGCAACTGGCCATTCTTCTCTTCATATATCCCACCCATGCAATTATACATGTACTTTAAAATATAAAATTTATTAACAATACATAACATGGTGGGTTTAACAATAATATTTCATTTGGCCCATAATTATAGCAATTTGTCTATTTAGCAATTTAGTGGGCTTTGGCCCATTTACCAAACTAGAGTGTTTTCGGCCCATTTTCACGAACTAGAGTATTTACGGCCCATTTTCACGAACTAGAGTATTTACGGCCCATTTTCACGAACTAGAGTATTTACGGCCCATTTTCACGAACTAGAGTATTTACGTAATAACAAGTAATATCTCGAGGGCATTTTCGTAATTTTCACGATTTTGTCGTTTTTACGTATTTTTGTCATAATATCATTTTTTTACGTTTTTACCGATCTAATCGTTTTTACGATTTACTACCATACCGAAATTTGACATCCAACCGAGAAAATAATGAGTGTGAAATTACACACCTCGATACCGTGAGTACTAACCCTTCTCGCTCCTAAGACCTAAAATATATTTTGATTCGTTAGACAACTAATTACATAAAAATAATCTTAATCGATAATGGATCCAAAATCTTACCCTCTTGATTTTGAATCACTTGATTTTCGATTTTGCCTCGTTTATCGATTCACTAGCCGAGAATCCACCAACGATAATGGCTCGGAGGTTCGTACCACTTGAATAATGGACTTCCTTCTAAGATGGCCCACAACCCGGTGGAAAATCCCTGATCGCCAAACCGCTCTTCGCTTGAATGGGGATTTACTGGATCCACCCTCTTACGATAACTAAACACCGCCTTTTCTTCCCTATTTTGACAGTCTTCAAGATCCAAAGGAATTTAGTTAGATCTAAAATAATATCAATAATACTAGAGATTTTAAAGAGTAGGATTTCCTTACCAAAATGAAACGTTTCCAACATTTCCACGATTCTCCGATCATTTGAATTCCAATCTCCGTTATTGCACTAAATAATAACGAAAGAAACGTTATTAGTATGAATGCTATATCAATCCAAAAGACCTCAATTAAACCAATGATATTCTACCAAAGTACCTTAATAAATCGAAAATGGAAAAGAACCCTTACCTATTTTCCACGATTGAAAGGAAAGAATGGAGAATGGTGTCTAAATGATGAAGGATTGACTATGTATGTTCAAGGAAAAGAAAAAAAATAATTGGGTTTATAGGCACAATAGCATTCGCCAAGAGAGTGAAGATGGAGAGAATTTTCGATTGAAAAGAAATAATATAAAACGAAAGGATGATGGTGATGTTGTTGCTTGATGTCAAAGAGAAAAGAAGAGAAAAAAATGAACTTTAGGTGCTGGTATATTCGGCCATGGCAAAAGAAAGGAAAAAGATGATTCTTTTTGGTATGGATGATTTCGGCACAAGAAGAAAAGGCACAAAGAATTGGCTAGCAAGATAAGCAAAAAGGAATGACCAAATGGTCACAAAATTTTGGCTTTACCAAATGCAAAAATCGGCCAGGAAAAATGTTGAAAGGAGAGGAAATAAAATTCTGCACAAAGTGCAAAGAACAACCAAAGAGAGAAAAGAATTTCTCAAACTAACTCAAAATTTAGGCTCCCTCCTATACCAAATTGCCGTCCAGCACATGGTCAATAGGCCATGATTTCTTTCCAAAATTTTCCCCTTGATAAGTGCCTTATGTTCCCCCTATCTTTCCTTAAACCTTTGATTCCATACCATATGTTAGTTGTTTCCTTAATCCATTGATACACTAACCAAAAATACATGGTCAACACCTTCCTTATATGTCCCTTGCCGACACTTCCTAGTCATGAGCGAAAATTAAAAGCAAAAATTCATTTAGGTGCCATACAAGGGATTCGAACCTCTTCCTCTTACTAGAACCCTTGCGCCTAACTCCACCATGCCATATGCTCATTTTATGACACTTTTAGCACATAATTTAGCTTAAGTCTTAATCACCTTTGTTTCACTTCCATAAATCTCAATTTAATAAATTTTATTTCTTCTCCAAATTATGCTTTACCTCTCTAGGACTTTAATAAGCACTAAAATAAAAGTAAAATTTTTCCTTTAAAATCTAAACACCAATTCATGCAATTTAATTACTCGGATTTTTAGGGTGTTACAACTCTACCCTCCTTAAAGAAAATTTAGTCCTCGAAATTTACTCAGTTGAAAAAGGTGAGGTATTGTTGCCGAATTGCATCCTCTGGCTCCCACGTAGCTTCTTCCATTCGTGGTTACGCCATAGAACTTTGACCAACGGCACGGTTTTCTTCCTTAATACCTTGACATCTCGGTCTAGGATTTCCACTGGTTCTTCTTCAAAGGACAAATCTGATTTCAGCTCCAATTCTTCTACCGGTATAATGTGCAAAGGATCCGATCTATAATGCCTCAACATGGAAACATGAAAGACATTATGAATTTGATCTAACTCCGGAGGTAACTCAATCTGATATGCCATGGACCAACACGCTTCAAAGACACGATAAGGTCCAATATATCTAGGACTTAGCTTGCCCTTCCTTCCGAATCAAGATCTTTTCCAAGGAGATACCTTCAAGAAAACCCGATCTCCCACACTATACTCGATGTCCCTTCGCTTCGGATCTGCGTCGACTTACATCTATCCGAGGTTTCTTTCAACCGTGCTCGAATAACTTTTACCTTATCCTCCGTCTCGGATATCATCTCGGGACCTAATATCATCTTTTCGCCTAACTCGGTCCAACAAATAGGAGAGCGACACTTACGACCATACAATGCCTCGTAAGGTGCCATCTGAATGCTAGACCGATATTTGTTGTTATCTGCGAATTACGCCAAATGATAGATAATCCTCCCAACTACCCTCAAGTCGATTACACATCCTCTTAACATATCTTCCAATATCTGAATTACTCTTTCCGATCGACCATCGATCGAGGATGAAAAGCCGTCGATGAAATTCAACTTTGTCCCTAAGGCTTCGTGCGAGCTTTCAGAATCGTGATGTAAACCTAGGGTCCCTATCCGATATAATAGATACAGTACCCCATGCAACCTCACAATTTTGGATACGTAAAGTTTCGCCAATTTACGCAATGAATAATCCGTATTAAGCGGCAAGAAATGCGGTCTTCACAACCGATCAAGAATTACCCAAATGGAATTTTTCTTAGTAGGTGTTAACGGTAACCCACTAACAAAATCCATAGTTATCCTCTCCCATTTCAAAGAGGAATCTTTATCGGTTGTAACAATCTAGACGGTAATTGATGTT
This sequence comes from Gossypium rotundifolium, assembly GCA_025506655.1. NCBI lineage: Eukaryota > Viridiplantae > Streptophyta > Magnoliopsida > Malvales > Malvaceae > Gossypium > Gossypium rotundifolium. The sequence continues at coordinate 32,188,220 of CP106733.1, read as the reverse complement.
CGCCTTCACTTGTCGACAAGTCAAACATTTTCCCACGAACTCGTAATCTCACGCTTCAACCACGCCACCAATACATTCACGGAGATCTCGATACATCTTATTTCCTCCGGATGCATAGCATAAGGGCTACTATCGCCTCCCGAGAATCGCTTGCCTCAAATCTAGATCCTTAGGCATGCATACTCTCCCTCGAAAGCACAACACACCCTCCGTGTTTATTCCAAAATCTTCAATTTCACCATTTTCAACTTGCCAAGTAAAGGTCCCAACTTCTCATCGATGTCTGCTTTTTCCTTGATTTGTTCCACCACGCGGCTTCACCAAGTTCGCTAACAAAGCGCCATCCTCGTCATGAGACTCAAATGGGCAAGCAGAGCTCTTAATTGAGATCTGCCTTACGACTTAACGCGTCGGCTACCACGTTAGCCTTTCGAGATGGTACTCGATGGAGAAATCGTAATCTTTTAACAATTCTACCCATCTTCTTTGTCTTAAATTCAACTCCTTCCGGGTAAGGAGGTATTTAAGACTCTTGTGATCCGTGTAGATTATGGACTTCTCACCATGAGATAGTGCCTCCAAATCTTTAGACCAAAGACAACGGCAGCCTAACTCCAAATCATGAGTAGGGTAGTTTACTTCATGTGGTCTCAATTGACGAGAAGCATAGGCCACCACCTTTCCATTTTGCATCAACACACAACCCAGCCCGTGTGAGACGATCGCAATAAAAAAGTGAATTCTTTTCCACCTCAAAGTTGAATTAAAGCTGAGCTTCACGTCGAATCTTCTTCAATTTCTCAAAACTCTCTTCTTGCTTTTGGTCCGGATATCGGAGCTCCCTTTCAATAGCTTTAGTTAGAGTGCAAGCAATCAATGAAAACCCTCTACAAAACGCCTATAGTATCCGGTAAGCCCAAGAAACTCAATTTCATTCATCGATGTTGGTGGCTTCCAATCCGAATAGCCTCAATTTTCGAGGATCCACCCTTATTCCTTTGGTGATACTACATGACCAAGGAAAGTCACCTCCTTTAGCCAAAATTCGACTTACCAAATTTGGCATACAATTGCTTATCACGAAGTAGTTGTAATACTATCCGCAAATCTTTGGTCATGCTCCTCCTCATTTCTCGAATAAACCAATATATCATCTATGAACACTACCACAAACCGGTCTAAATATGGTTGAAAGACTGGTTCATCATGTCCATAAATGCATTTGGTGCATTGGTTAATCCAAACGGCATCACTACAAACTCATAGTGTCCGTAACGTGTCCGAAATGCCGCCTTATAAATGTCCGCTTCTTTCACCTTAAATTTGGTGATAACCCGACCTTAAATCAATTTTGAGAAAAGCGAAGCTCCTTCAATTGATCAAACAGTCGTCAATTCTCAGAGGATACCGATTCTTGATCGTCAATTTATTCAACTATCGTAGTCAATGCACATACGCATCGATCCATCCTTCTTCTTGACGAACAAAACTGGTGCTCCCACGAAGACACACTTGGTCGAATGAATCCCGATCCAGCAATTCTTGAATTTGAGCTTTGAGCTCACCAACTCCTTCTGGTGCCATTCTATAGGGAGCAATGGACACCGGAGCCGTCGTGCAAAAGCTCAATGCCAAATTCTACTTCCGATCCTGAGGTATACTAGGAAGTTCTTCGAAATACATCGAGAAATTCCTTCACCGTCCTCACATCATTCACGGATAATTCTTTGGCATCCAAAGCATGATAAAGGCTAGAATGCCCGTATCCTTTCCGCACCAACTTCTCGACTTTTAATGCGATACCACATTTGCCGATAGTTCTTTCGCTCACCAATCATTATGACTTCCTTATCATCCGGTCCCATCGACATTCGCTTTTTCAAAGACAATCCAATTGTGCCCGATGGTTAACCAACCATCCATGCCCAGAATGAGATCAAAGGGTAGTTCCATCAAATTTGCTAAGAATACTTCCTCTTGGATTTTTAAGGCACGTCCTTAAATATTTTATTAACCATTCTTGATCGGCCCTAAAGGATCGACATTCATCATCTCATTTTGGTAATTTGATTCTAGATTGATTTCCAGATATGTAATGGATACATATGAATGAGTAGAGCCAATATCTATTAAGGCAATAACGGTACATCAAAATGAAGAACGCACTGGGTTATCACATTCGTGCATTGCCGTCCTCGCGGCGTCTAACTGCATAGACCAGTCCAGGCTGTCTAGCATCTGCATTTCCTCTATTACCATTTCCTCGACCCGGTGCACCTTGACCACGACCAGCCCCATTACCACCACGACACGGTCCACGACCTCTTGGTGGTCTGCCGACACCTCGACCGTGCAGGCATCATTATTACGAACTTCTTGAGTCGTATCCATTCATCGAGGACAACTTTTGTACTGATGTTCCATTGAACCGCATTTGTAGCATGCACCCGTTTTCCTCCAACATTCCCCAAAATGTCTCTTCCCACACTCAGTGCAATCTCGACTTTGTTATTTGCTACGGGTTACGCCTTGAGTGATTCATCATTCCGGTTTCTTCGGAATCTCTTGGAAGAACCAGATCACCGTGTCTCTCTTGTTTGGGATCTTTCTTGTTACGTCGATTCGAGTTCTTAGCCTCCTCGGCTATTTTGGCCTTCTCCACCGAGTGGAAAAATTTCTAACTTGTCATGAGCAATCGAACCCTCAACTCATCATTAAGTCCATCCTCAAACGCATACAACGCTCATGATCCATCTATAATTGTCCCGCATAACGGCTCGGACGTAAAACTCGGCTTCATATCTTGCCACGGTCTTACTTCCTTGGACAAGATTCAGAAATTCCTTCCTTCGAAGGTCTACATAGCTCGTTCGATGTACTTTCCTTTGAAGGCGGCTTTAAAGAATTCCCGATTAATCGGTCGGCAAAGGTTGCCTTCTCGAGCGGTGAGCCACCACCGACACGCCTCATCTCTCAATAAGGATACTGACTCCTCCGGTTTTGCTCACCGCATTCCATATCATCCATGATCCGCTCCACGACTTGAGCAAGATTCACCACATTCGGGCTACACCGAGACTCCTCCGAAAACTTCGCATTATTTGCCTTAAGTCGCTCAAATTGACCCACGAGTTGTTGGCCCAATTCTAGTTCCAATGACCCTTTCCAAGACTCGTAGCATTGCTTGAGTCAATGCATGATCTTCTTCCATGTGATCGCGTGATCCGGTCTCACTTTCAATTGACGGTCGGCCCATACAGCATTTGATTTGGTGCTTGGTAGTAGCACCTCGGCGTCTACCACGGCCACGTCTACTGCGCCCACGACCACGTCCTCTTGTACTCATGATTGCTTGTTCGCTTATCGATTACAAGTTTTATGAATCGAAATTTTGTTTGGTGTTTATTAGCGATATTTTATGAGATTTAAGATATAAAGTTGTTTTCGCAACATTTCCTATAGTCTCAATCTCTACTGCTTTTCACGCCTAAAACTAGAAGTTCTAGAGTGTTCCTATGATCTTATCATAGTAATCATTAAGCAATAATACTTACTTGACTTGTCACGGATGCTTGTGGTGCCATCTTGATCTAAAAATATCATTGAGCATTTTCATACCGAAATTATTTTTGAACCCAAACCACGTACCGAAGTTTTTGAAACCGGCTCGATACCACTAAATGTAACACCCTAAACCCGATCTATGCGTTGAGACTAGATTTGGTTTGTTACATGATTCGAGCTATTCTTAAATCTTTAATGAGTTGAAAAACTACAATTTTATATCTGTGGTTTAAAATTTGAAGAGTATTTGATTTTGATAAATATTTGAAACATTAGTTGAAAATCATTGTATTATTAAAACCGTTAGGAGATTTGTTAAAGAGTTAACAATAAAAAGAATTATTTATAAAAGAATTTCATATACTTGAAAACCCAAATTTATTTTTATAAAGCATCATATAATCATAGCCCATGATTTAAAAGTCCAAGATAAAGTTTAAATTCCAAACACACATAAAATCCATAAGTTATTTATAGAGGCCATTTATTACAATATCCCAAAATAGTAAAAATAATTATTAAAAGTTCGAGTTTTAAATAACCCATATTTAGCAAGATGGCCTCCACGAAGTCATCCTCGCCCAAGTCCACATCAATTTCCATTACGAGATGGAAAGAAATTAAAGGGGGTGAGTTACTTAGAACTCAGGTGTAACTCACTTACCACCATTATTGGGCAGATCATCAAGATATTAAGTCGGGCTTGAGCCCAATTCGAATTCAACAATATATCATAAATTTAAAATAATTAATAATGCATGAAAATGTAATTCCCAACCCAAACCTAATATCCATCCGCTATCACCCCGCACCAACCATCACACCTGGGGATCAAGTCAACCCACCCGCCATCACACCAATCGTAGGCAATAAGCCTTTTTATAATTGTGGCATAGCCACCGAACTAGAGGCAATAAGTCGTTAATGTGTGAGAGCCACCGAACTAGAGGCAATAAGTCGATATTGTGGCGAAGCCACGAACTAGAGGCAATAAGTCGATATTGTGGCGAGCCACCTTAGAACTAGAGGCAATAAGTCGATATTGTGGCAACGGCCATTCTTCTCTTCATATATCCCACCCATGCAATTATACATGTACTTTAAAATATAAAATTTATTAACAATACATAACATGGTGGGTTTAACAATAATATTTCATTTGGCCCATAATTATAGCAATTTGTCTATTTAGCAATTTAGTGGGCTTTGGCCCATTTACCAAACTAGAGTGTTTTCTACCATTTTCACTTAACTAGAGTATTTACGGCCCATTTTCACGAACTAGAGTATTTACGGCCCATTTTCACGAACTAGAGTATTTACGTAATAACAAGTAATATCTCGAGGGCGTTGTAATTTTCACGATTTTGTCATTTTACGTATTTTGTCATAATATCATTTTTTTTACGTTTTACCGATCTAATCGCTTTTACGATTTACTACCATACCAAAATTTGACATCCAACCGAGAAAATAATGAGTGTGAAATTACACACCTCGATACCGTGAGTACTAACCCTTCTCGCTCCTCGGCACCTAAAATATATTTTGATTCGTTAGACAACTAATTCGCAAAAATAATCTTAATCGATAATGGATCCAAAATCTTACCCTCTTGATTTTGAATCACTTGATTTTCGGTTTTGCCTCGCTTATCGATTCACTAGTCACGAGAATCCACCAACGATAACGGCTCTGGAGGTTCGTACCACTTGAATAATGGACTTCCTTCTAAGATGGCCCACAACCCTGGAAAATCCTGATCGCCGAAACCGCTCTTCGCTTGAATGGGGATTTACTGGATCCACCCTCTTACGATAACTAAACACCGCCCTTTTCTTCCCTATTTTGACAGTCTTCAAGATCCAAAGGAATTTAGTTAGATCTAAAATAATATCAATAATACTAGAGATTTTAAAGAGTAGGATTTCCTTACCAAAATGAAACATTTCCAACGTTTCCACGATTCTCCGATCACTTGAATTCCAATCTCCGTTATTGCACTAAATAATAACGAAAGAAACGTTATTAGTATGAATGCTATATCAATCCAAAAGACCTCAATTAAACCAATGATATTCGCCAAAGTACCTTAATAAATCGAAAATGGAAAAGAACCCTTACCTATTTTCCACGATTGAAAGGAAAGAATGGAGAATGGTGTCTAAATGATGAAGGATTCGCTATATATGTTCAAGGAAAAGAAAAAAAATAATTGGGTTTATAGGCACAATAGCATTCGCCAAGAGAGTGAAGATGAGAGAATTTTCGATTGAAAAGAAATAATATAAGAACGAAAGGATGATGGTGATGTTGTTGCTTGATGTCAAAGAGAAAAGAAGAGAAAAAATGAACTTTAGGTGTGGTATATTCGCCATGGCAAAAGAAAGGAAAAAGATGATTCTTTTTGGTATGGATGATTTCGGACAAGAAGAAAAGGCACAAAGAATTGGCTAGCAAGATAAGCAAAAGGAATGACCAAATGGTCACAAAATTTTGGCTTTACCAAATGCAAAAATCGGCCAGAAAATGTTGAAAGGAGAGGAATAAAATTCGCACAAAGTGCAAAGAACAACCAAAGAGAGAAAAGAATTTCTCAACCAAAACTAACTCAAAATTTAGGCTCCTCCTATACCAAATTGTCATCCAAGCACATGGTCAATAGGCCATGATTTCTTTCCAAAATTTTCCCTTGATAAGTGCCTTATGTTCCCCTATCTTTCCTTAAACCTTTGATTCCATACCATATGTTAGTTGTTTCCTTAATCCATTGATACACTAACCAAAAATACATGGTCAACACCTTCCTTATATGTCCCTGCCGACACTTCCTAGTCATGAGCGAAAATTAAAAGCAAAATTCATTTAGGTGCCATACAAGGGATTCAACCTCTTCCCTCTTACTAGAACCCTTGCGCCAACTCCACCATGCCATATGCTCATTTTATGACACTTTTAGCACATAATTTAGCTTAAGTCTTAATCACCTTTGTTTCACTTCCATAAATCTCAATTTAATAAATTTTATTTCTTCTCCAAATTATGCTTTACCCTCTCTAGGACTTTAATAAGCACTAAAATAAAAGTAAAAATTTTTCCTTTAAAAATCTAAACACCAATTCATGCAATTTAATTACTCGGATTTTTAGGGTGTTACATTACTAATATTTATTTTAACTCCAATTAAACCCGAGCTAACACTTAGCAACATAATGATACTCGAATATTTAGGATGTTACAGGTTGTGAACCGTCAACCGGGGAGAACCGATAAATAGTTGTCATTCGAGATTCCGAGGGTAAGGATTTAGATCGTTTATCGTTAGTATAGTTTTATATTAAATATTAGTCTTCTAATCAAGCGTGATAAATATTTAGGTATCGACGAGCGAGAAAGCATAGTTCTCACCGTAATCAGGTGTGTAACTTCACACTTATCTCATGGGTTATACTATGCCGTAAGTATTAGAATAAAACTCGTAAAGTCAGAAAAATTGGAAAATATGGTTTATTAGCACTTTTTGATGTGAAAGCATGGAAACGGTATTAAAGTTGTGAAAAATTATGGATTTGCCCTTAATGGGCTATATTGTTAAAAAGTGATATTTTAAGCCATATGGTTTATTTTGATAAATTGGCCAAGTGAGAATATTGTGAAAAGGGCCTCATGTGACTAATGGGCCAAAATTTGCTAGATCGATAAATGGGCCAAAATTTACTAGATCGATAAATGGGCCAAAATTTGCTAGATCGATAAATGGGCAAAAATTTGCTAGATCGTTAAATGGGCCAAATTGCTATTTTGGCTAATAGGCCAAATTGATAACTTGTAATATGGGCTTTTTGTTGTAATTTACCTTATGAATATATTGTTATGCATTAAATATATATATACATGACTACATGGGTTGGGTAATTGACGAAGAGAAGAAAGGCTTGTTGCCAAAATCTAGTTCGGTGGCTCTGCCACAAATATTTTAAATGGCTTAATGCCTCTAGTTCGGTGGCTCTGCCACAAATATTATAATTGGCTTAATGCCTGCTATTGGTGTGTTGGCGGGGTGGGTTGACTTGATCCCCACAGGTGTGTTGGTTGGTACGGGTGGTGTGTAGCGGATGGAAATTAGGCTTCGTTGGGAATTGCATATCACATGCATATATTTTTTATATATATATATTATATATATATATATATATATATTGTGCATTTGTAAATGGGCTCAAGCCCAACTAATTGCTTAAATGGTTTTGGCCCAGTGAACACGGTAAGTGGGTTACACATTGAGTTCTAAGTAACTCACCCCATTTTTCTTACCCTTCTCAGGTAATAATAATTGATGGAGGCTTGGGCCGGGGATGACTTCGTGTGGAGGCCATACTACTAATGATGAGTTATAAAACTTTGAACTTCTTTAAGTATTTTTTAATTTGCGATGTAATAAGGCCTCTAGAATTATTTTCATGGATTTTTATTTCGTGGATGGATTTTAAAAAGTTTTAGATACTTGAATGGGACTGTTTTAATTTCTATAAATGTTTTCTTAATCTTGCGTATAAAAGAGGGTTTTTCTTAATTGATTTTAAATAATTATTTCTCTAAAAATTAAATTGTAAACTCTTATGTTTAAAAATCATGGTTTTTTTAATAAATCTCGATTTTTGATAAACTCCAACTTCAAAATCGTTTTGAAGAATTGTTATCATTAAAGGCATTAATGACTAGGTGTAAGTTCGAATATTGTGGCATGCCAAATCTGGTCTTAACACATAAGCCGGGTTTGGGGCGTTACATAGTCGGTTCTTAAAGAAGGAGATCATTTATTGATATGAAATGCCTGAGAGGATCATATCAGACAATGCATTGAACTTAAACAACAGCACGATAGCGAAAGTTTGTAGTCAATTCAACATCAAACACCACAACTCGTCTCCGTATTGTCCAAAAATGAATGGGGCAGTGGAAGCGGCCAATAAAAATATCAAGAAGATAGTAGGGAAGATGAATGAGACTTATAAAGATTGTCATGAGAAACTACCATTTGCACTCTATGCTTATCGGACATCCTCTACTGGGGCAACGCCTTTCTCGTTGGACTATGGGATGGAGGCAGTTCTACCTATTAAAGTGGAAATACCTTCTCTTCGAGTTTTGTCAAAAATAAAGTTGGATGAGGCTGAATGAATCCAGGCTCGGTATGATCAGTTGAGCTTAATTAAAGAAAAGAGGCTAAGGGCTATTTGTCACGGTCAGATGTACCAAAAATGAATGATGCGAGCCTACGATAAAAAAGGTCGCCCAAGAGATTTTCATGAGGGGGACCTTGTGCTAAAAAAGATTATTCCCATACAAAAGGATTTCAGAGGAAAATGGATGCCGAATTGGGAAGGACCATATGTGGTGAAGAAAGCTTTCTCTGGAGGTGCACTGATTTTGATCGAAATGGATAGGAAAAGCTTACCTAATCTTGTGAATTTGGATTCAGTCAAAAAGTACTTTGCCTGAAAAGGAGAACAGGCCAAGGTGAAAACTTGCAAAGGGCGCCTTGAGACTTCTAAAAAAAAGGAGAGGCCAAGGTGAAAACCCACAAAGGGTGCCTTGAGACCAAAGGGGTTTTGAGTTGAAAACCCGAAAAGGGTGACTCAAATTCTGAATAAACACGCAGTCATCTTGCTATACTTGATTCAACAAGAAATGAAGTATGTTGCATATCGGGGCATCAACAAAGTACTTTGGGCCTTCTAAACACATGTTGAGATCAAGACAGTCTTCATGAAGTTTGTATATAGAAGCCCAATCGGTGATATCTAGGGCATCTGATCTTTATTCTATTCATTTTACAATTTGATAAACCGTAAAAGTAACATATTTTAACCCCATATTTAGTATGCTTTTGGATGATTTAGCCCTTGATTTATGTAAAAAGGTGCTTTTAATCCTTTCTTTTCATGTTTATACTCAAGAAAGCACCCGAGGACGAAAAGAATGAGAAATGGGCTTAAAACGGGCCAATTTGGGCCAAAAAGGAAATCGACACGGCCTGGACTTCAAGCCACACGGCCGTGCCTCATCAAATTACTTCACACGGCTATGCCACGATTTACATGGCTGTGCCCCAATCGACAGAATCGAGACACGGCCTGAAGACGACTTACACGAGTGTGTACCATGGGCGTGCCCCTACCACAGGAATGAGCAATTTCACTCGGATTTGGATGCTTGGAGGCAAAGAAACACATTCCTAAGTCTACTTAAACATCCTAGGAGGAATTCTACTTGAATTAGGATACTTAGGAGCCAAGAAAAGCATCTCAAAGCCTATATAAACACCCAAGGTAGCAACTAAAAAGGGGAGTTCGGTAGAAGTCGAAACAGGGGTCGAAGTTTTAGGCAGAAGTTTTCTGCCAGAGCTTTTATTCAGGGAATTACTCGAAGATAGCCAGTTGATCCATCTCAAGAAGCTGGAGTTCTACTCAAGACAGAGGATCTCTCCTTCAATTCTTTTAGGGGTTTTAGGGACTTCTTATGTTTTGTTTTATCTTTTCTCTTGAGATGTTTTCTTATTTTGTTATGAACTAAACCCTTCAGATACCTGAAGGGGATAAAACCTATGATGGATTTTGTTATTTGATTTCTAAATTATATGATAAGTACTTAGTTTGTTCTTAATTATGTTGCTTAATTCAATCTGATGTGCTTAGGTGGAGGAGGAATAGACCTTACCTAAGAGTAGATCTAGCATAATTAAGCGGAGTTGATCGCAGACCTAGAGATAGGGTGACGAAATTTTTCCGGATTAGGGTGAAACCTAATATGGGAGTCTATTGATTGATTTACTGCTTCCTTAGGGGGTTATTATAAGAGAACGAGAGTTTCATTAATTAACCTAAGGTTAGACGTTATTCGCCTCGAGAAAGGGTTTAATATAGGTTAGGGAGTCTCACGGATCAAGCTAAGTAAAGAAGTCATATGAATTAAAAGTTAGATAATAAGAGAAGTCATAGGTGGATTCTTCCTGAGGGTATCGTCGTAATCAACTGAGTTTTTCCACAGTCTTTTCCCAAAGTTTCATTCTTTTGTCTTTGCATCTAGTTTAGTTTTTCATTAGTTTTTTAGATTAGTAAACCAATCGCTCCATATTTTAGGCTAAATAATAGAAAGAAAGTGAGTAGTAGTACTTTTAGGTTCCTTTGGGTTCGATAAAATAATCTTGCCTAAACTATACTATTGTTCGATAGGTGCACTTGCCTCAATCGTTGTCATAGTTAGTCTACAGGTTCGATCATTTTTTATAAATATTAAAACTTGACTGTTTGACACGATCACTATCTTTGGATTCTTTTTCTTCTCAAAGATATGTTCCCATTTCACTTTCTTTGTATTTTTGATAACTCATTTAACTCTCCTTGAGATCAATTTATTTGTTGCCTATTATTCATAAGCATGTTGCATTGAAATAATGATTGATGAACTAATAATTTCACAAAAGAAGTTCTACATATTACTTTGGAAATTTCTAAATAAAACAAGGACCAAAATAGGACAATTATTTAGAATTTCCATGTGCATAGATTGGAAATATTTGAGATAAAAGAGTCTGGATAGAGACTATTTCTCTGAATTCTTTGTCCAAATGATAAATAGACCAAATAATAAGTTGATATGACGAAAATAAGTGATGTCATCAGGTCATAACATTCGGGGAATGGTGTGACAAACTAAGTTGAGGAAAAACTCAGAACCCCTGAATTGTGGTGGAATGGATTGAATTTGGAATAAATCCTATACCCTAAAAATTACAGAGGGGATGGATTAAAAAAGTTTCAATTCCTATCGTGGTAAGATGGTACAAGTCTTGGGTCCTCAAGTTTCAAGCAGAGTTGACTCTGAAATTACAACGGGGCAAGCTTGTTGAGCAGAATATGATTATGTTTCGTGAGGAACAAGAATGAAGAACAAATGACTGATGACACCTAGAGTAGAAATTATACTCATAACATTTTTCATATATCATAGCAAATCTTATTAAGAGCATTTGATTCATGCCGATCATTGCATCCTAACCCTTAAAAAGGAATCATTTTCATGACATGTTGCATTCATGTCACTCATAACACATGTAGCTAGAAGCATTTGATTCATTCTGATCATAGCATTTTGGTTGTGTGACATAAACATATGGAACCGAGTCTACAGGACATGTCCCTCAATGGACGGTGTAGCAATATCGATGAATTTGGATCTTATCTCCCTAAACAGTAGTGGAGTAGATCAAATTTGGTGAATCTTATCTTCCCGAGGTAGCAGGGGAGCAGATTTTAGCCACCAGCCTTATCTCCCTGAGGTAGCAAGGGAGTAGGCTGAAGTTTGTAGTCTTATCTTTCTGAGGTAGCAAGGAAGCAGACTAAAGATTGCAGATCTTATCTCCCTAAACAGTAGTGGAGTAGATCAAATTTGGAAAATCTTATCTTCCCAAGGTAGCAGGGGAGTAGATTTTAGCCACCAGCCTTATCTCCCTGAAGTAGCAAGGGAGTAGCTAAAGTTCATAGTCTTATCTTCCTGAGGTAGCAAGGAAGCAGACTAAAAGATTGTAGATCTTATCTCCCTAAGCAGTAGTGGAGCAAATCAAATTTGGCGAATCTTATTTTCCCAAGGTAGCAGGGGAGTAGATTTTAACCACCAGCCTTGTCTCCCTGAGGTAGAAAGGGAGCAGGCTGAATATTATAGTCTTATCTCCCTGAAGCTGTAGCAGAGTAGACTAAAGACAGCAGATCTCATCTTCCTGAAGTTACAGGAAGAAGATCGAAGACACTTTCAGCTTGTCTCCTTGAAGTTGCAGTGGAGTAAATTGAAGACAGCAGATCTCATCTTCTTGAAGTTACAAGAAGCAGATCAAAGGCATCAGATCTTGTCTCCCTGAGTTTGCAGTGGAGCAAATCGAAAAATAGTAGATATGGCATTCCTGAAGTTACAGGAAGCAAATCGAAGACATTAGTCTGGTCTCCCTGAGTTGCAGTGGAGCAGACTAAAAAATGGCATGATTCGGCATTCCTAAAGTTGCAAGTGAAGCAGATTGAAGCCATCAAACTTATTGTAATAAAGATGAAGTTCCAATACCATTGAAGTTGCAGTGGAGTTTAAAGCCATTTGAAGAAGACGAGGACCAAGAAATCGAGGCTCGGCCAAGACCGGGCAAAATTGGTCCTTTTATAGTCTTTGCTCTATTCTCATTTCACGATAATGAGCAAAGATCGACCTATTCTGCCCGGGCTTAAATAAAACAAACCAAAAAAAAAAAAGTCCATTTTTACAGTCCAAATTACAAAACACCACCAGTAACCCGTTACACCCCACTAGCCCAATACCTAAAACAGCCTACCCAAATACTAGAACCCAATTACAAACCCTAAACGAACTACCCAACCCTAGACCCAAATTCGCACGGCCCAAAAGGCCCAAAACTTAAGCAGACTCAGAGACCTAGGGTTTCTAGGAAACCCTAGGCGCCATAAGTGCCCGACCTCACACTGTAAGCCTCACACCCGACCACCGGTCGGCCTTGATTATGCTGAATCACCCCATCGCATGCGTTCTCCTCGTCTACCTACAAAAGAGAAAGAAACAACAGCAAAACATGGCAAAATATTTTTAATTCCTTTTTATTTTTATTTTTTTCGGGTTATAAAAACCCCAAAAGATCTATAAAAGCGAACACATATATACAGAGAGATACAAACAGTGAGAAAAATACATTGAAAACAGAATACAGAGATTTTTTCTTTAGCAGAGGTGATTTTCATGTTATTTTATTTTTTAGATCTACACTATTTCTTGTACGAATATTAAAAAATAAGAAAAAAGATGAGAATGTTACCTGCGTTTTGGCTTCAAAATAGAGGGGTTTGGTTCTCTAACTGCCGACCATGACGGCACGTGCACGATGAAGGCCCGAGGTCAGAGGACCGATGAAGGCAGAGCAGTTCTTTTTAAAGGGTTTCTGTTTTTTTTTTAAAAAAAAACTAGTTTTAAAAATGATTTCTTAAACTGATTTTTTTACTTATATAGTAATGAGGAAACGGCACCGTTTTTGCTTAATCTAATAAGCACAAAACGACGCCGTTCAAGGTTGAGGATCTCCGCGTTGACCCGAAAATCCGGAGAGGATCCGCACATTTTTTATAAATGGGATATTTGCTATTTAGGCCCTTCCGCTTTATTTCAACTTTATAATTACGTCCTGTTATTTTTTTATTTTACAATTGGGCCTGAAATTACTTCTTGAGTTTCAATTTAGTCCTTCGGGCTATTTAAAGGTCAAAATCAGAATGGCGCCATTTTGGAAAGGAGGCATAATTGCCATATTAGTCCCTGTGGTTTAACGCACATTTTGATTTAGTCCTTTTTATCTATTTTTACTGCTATTTACCCCTGTTTCTTTGTTTTTTTTTAAATCTTTCATTTTATTTTATTTTAAATTATTTTAACATTGTATTAAATTATTTTATCGTATTAAATATTCTATATTATTTTCTTTATTATTTATATATTAATTTATTAATAGTATAAAATTCATATATTTTATATGTATTATTCTTATAAATATTAAATTATTATTTATTATTTTATTTGGCTTAATATTATTTTTATTATATACTATTTTTATATATTAGTTATTATATTATATATTTTTAAATTTTCTATATTATATAGTATTATATTATATCATATATTCTTTTTAAAATTTAACTTTGTATAAAATCTATTTATATTATATAACATATTTTATTTATATTATCTATTACATATGTAATTTTTATGATTAGTATATTATATATATGTTTTATTTAAAATTATTATATACTATTTACTAATTATTTTTATTATATGTATTAAATTATTAAATTATGTATTTGTTATAAGTACTCTTATTTTTTACTTTAATTTTTATATTGTTTATATATATATATATATATATTAAATTATTTTAAAAATCATCATATTCTTTATTTTTATTTAATGTTTAAATATATCATTCCCTTTTCATTTGACTTTGTTATTTTGTAAAGATCATAATTATCGCTATTTATTTTATATTCCATGTTTATTTATTTATGTTTCTTTAATCGTTTATTATTGCTTAACATAATTCTTTATTTATTTATTCATGCTATATTATTCTTTAATTATTTATTGTTAATATAAGTTGTAGTTATGTTGAATTGCTATTAAGTATGTATGTTGTAATATCTTACTCAAACCATAGTTTTATAAAAACACTTTTTGAATCAACGCATTTTATTCAAATAGTTTTTTAAAAAATACTGGTGATATTTAATATTTAGGGACTTCGAGAAGAATTGTCCCCTAACTCACTGGGTTTTGATTTTTATAGTTGAACTTAAAATATTAAGTATGTAACACCCCAAACCCGGCCCATGAGTCCTGACCGGATCTGGTATGTCACGGAGTAAAATAATTTGGATCATGTTGAGTGTCTGGGAAAACTTGTTAAAATGTGGCTAAGGTATTAAAACGGGGTTTGATAAAACTCAGTTGGGATTATTTTTATAAACCTGGTTGTGTTGACAACCCTTTTGAAAACGTTTGATCATGTAAAATTTTAAAATCGTCAAGGTTATAATTGACTTGGTGTATTTTGTTACCCGATGGTAACATCTTTAAAAACCCATCTAAGTTATTAAGTTTGAAAAAGTTATTTTTAACCGGTTCACTTAACATTTATAAATTCTTTTTGTAATATAGTATAAGTAAATTAAACAACTAATTAAAACATCCAAATAATAATTAGCGGCCTTATTACATCCCAAATTAAAAAGACTTAGAAAATAAATAATATTAACTATAACAAAGTAAATTCAAATCCAACGATAAGCATGGCCGCCTCGAGTCCTCTCCGGCTCCATCTCCGCGATCTACACATCTACAAAATAGTATGGGAAGGGGTGAGTCACCAAGACTCAGTGTGTAAATCCCCCACCCGGAAATGTAACTCATACACAGATTATTAATAAACATGCAAATATGCAACCCCACTAACCATCCATACTCCTTAACTACCCCGTGTGGTCAAAACCACTGGTGGTCAAAACCACTGGTGACTAGAGTCACAAATTAAATGATGGGGCCAACCCATCGTGTGGTCAAAACCACTAATGACCATAGGTCACAAAATATCATAATGCGGTCAAAACCACTGGTGGTACCAAACCACTGGGACTTAGTCACAAATTAACAACAGTGTGGTCAAAACCACTGGTGACCGAAGTCACAATTAATCTGATGGGGCCAACCCATCTTGTGGTCAAAACCACTGGTGACAGTCCATAAGATCATCCCCCTCCTCTCATCAATCCCACCATCATCATGCTTACATAACAATATCATAATCCCATATATCATGCATTATGTACAGCATATCATTTAACAGCATATGATGGCAAACTCAATCACATATCATAGACAAAGTAATAGGGGACTTACCCGGAACCATGCTTATGCCCACAAGCAAACCACTACCAAAATGATAAAAAGGCAACAATAAAGTCATGTTAACTAATAAAGTGTGTAGTGAGTTTTTACACACCTGTTACTAGCGAAATTCCTAGATCCCAAAGATCCGATCTACGATGCTAGATCCGTTGACCCTATATTCGACCAACAACAGGGTTAGGGACTTTGGCCTATTCGGCCAAACCAAAAAAAAAATACCAAAGGCTCTTGCGGCACTTACCTTAAAATGATTTGATTTCCAAACAAATCCAAGTAAATCACTTGATTAAGACTCACAAATTCCACAATAAGAATCGGTTACCACATGAAGTACATAACATGGCCTTTGGCCGAATATAACTATCACTTACCAAAATAATTTGAAATCCCGGAATCAACACTTGACTTGTCGAGATCCCTACCAAAACACTTGTTAGAATCGACTTGCTCAATTATATATAATCAAGGCCTATGGTCGAATGTTACTTACCACCCTATCTTTGGAAAACAAATCCCGAAAGCTTCCTTCAATCGGCTATGGCTTCCCTACAATCGATTTAATCACATCATTATGCATCATAGACCATTCGGCCATAACCATAGATCCAAAAAAACCATTCGACCATGTCCACATACCTCTTACTAATCGATTGCAAAAGAATCCCGAAAAGAATCTCGTGCTCCCTTGCTATTCGGCCAAAGTAGCTCTAATGGAGGAGAAAAGATTTCGGCAAAAAGGGGTGGAAGAGGTTCGACTAATAGGAAAGAAAAGGAGTAGGAAAAGAAGATAGGAATTCAAGAGAGTTTGAGAAAAGAGAAAGATATAACGAGGGTAAGAGCTTGGTTATGGTGTTGTCGGCTTTATGGTCTCAAGAAAGAAAAGAATAAAAAGAGAAAGAGATGAGGGAGATATGGAATTCAGCTAAGTACTTGAGAGAAAAGAAAATAGCATTCAATGAATTTAGGGGGGAAGACATTCGGCTATACCAAGCTCCCAAAACCGATAATGAATGGCCTTGAGGAGTCCTACATTCGGCCATTACTCCATAATAAGATAAATATTATCTTTTGCTTATCATCCTCCTTTATCACCTCTTCAAAATAAAAAGAAATAAAATACTAATAATACTACTCTTCAGCCAAAAATTAAAAGGAAAACCATGTTTATCCTTATCACCTTAAGAGTCCAACATGCAGCCATCAACTCCCTTTCTATGCACGCCAGCTTGCATAAAAAATAAAACCAATTGTTGCTTCTTTGGTTCGAACCCAGGACCTCACTGCCACAGCCCCCTTCCAACGCCCCATACCACTCTACCAACTTGACTTTCATGCCTAAACTCACCCACAAAAATCTTTTAAAGCCTTCTAACATGGCCCCCTTTCCTTTAACGCCAAAAAGCCCAAAAGAAAAAACACTCCCCCTTGTAATTCCCAAGATTCTAACCCAAGACCTGCCCATCGCCACCTCCAAACTCTTAAGTGGCGCATGCAAGCCACTCTGCCACTTAATTCTTTGTGCCATGCTTCTCTCTAAACTTTATTTAACCCCTATCTCCTAGCTCCCTCCTTTTACACACTTAAAAAAAATTTTTAGCCCTAAGTTAGGCCTATCTCGGGGTTATTTCTAGACCCTAAACAATGCCTAGCAATCATAGGATTCACTTCTTCAAGCACACACATGAGAAAAATAATTAAATTACAAACAACCCCTAATTTAGGTTGTTACAAAGTATCCCTTTTCTTTTAAAATTGAAATTTATAAATTTCCAAATCAAAACTTATTCTCGGGAATTCAAAATGTTATACCCTAACTTATTGGATATGATATTTTGTGTCTCAAAATAAGAATTTTATAAATAAAGGTGAGCCTAATTTCGAAGCTATGAGATGTTATATCCTAACTTACTGAGTATAACATTTTATTTCTTTGAAATACGTAAGTCTTGGTTTTCTTTCTAATACAAGGATCATATTTTAAAATTTTTCAAATTTTCAACATTCGAACATGATTTTATGAATTAGGTGCCAATTTTTGGGCGTTATGAGGGTGCTAATCCTTCCTCATACATAACCGACTCCCGAATCCGTTTTCTTGTATTTCGTAGACCAAAATCAATGTTTTGAAATAAAACATTTTATAAGGTGATCCAATCATACCTAAGGAAAAAGAGATTGGTGGTGACTCCCGTTTTTGTTTTTTAAAGTCGATCCTTGTTTTTATAAAAACTTTAAAAATGGTTTCGACATGTTGCTTTAATTGATCCAGGATCTACCCACTCATATGTTTGTATAAAATTAGTATATAGTATACACATGCCTGTAGAGTCTACAGAATTTGTGATAAAAGTGTCAAATCCCCTTGGCAAATGTGTGTTAGTTGATAGAGTATGCAAAGATTGCCCTTTGATGATTAGAGGTCATTACTTTCCGACTAATATCATGTTATTTTTGTTTGATGAATCCGATGTAATTCTTGGTATGAATTGTTTAACTGCTCATGATGTGATAGTAAACTGTGGAAAGAAATATATTGAATTGAAATGTGAAAATAGGGATTGTAACAGCTCGATTTTGACCCTAATCGGAATAGTGGTTTTGGGACCACAAATCCTAGTCTAAAAAAAAATTAAAATTATTTTTTGTGTTTCTTATGTGTGAATTTACTTGTGTAAAATTTTCATTTTTTAATTTCATCGCTTGAGTGTCCGATTTAATAAAAGGATTAAATCGTGTAAAATGGAAATTTAGTGGTTATTTTTAGAAGGGCTGAATAGTGGATGTTCTTTTAATATGAAGGTTTTATGTTGCAATTTTTTCATTTAATTAGTGAATGGACGGCATATGTTTATATTATATAGTTTTGATATTAATTATAAAAGTTTAAATAATAAATAATATATTATAAGGTTATTATAATAAAAGAAAACATAAGAAAGTGGCCATATTCATCTATTTGTGCTGAAACTAAAAGAAAAAAAGAAATAAGAAGAACAAGCCACATTCGGCCATAGCCAAGCTTGATTAAGGTATGTAACTAGCTTGGTTTTTTATAATTTTTACGTTTTTAAGATCGTTGCTTCGAATACTACAAGACCCATGCTCTAATTTTTGAATTTGATGATGATTTTGTGTTTTTTCATTGATGAGTTTATGATTTTTATGATATTAGTTGATGAATTATGAAATATATGTGTTAGATTAATATGTTTTGTCTTTAAATTTTTGATGAATTTCAGTAATTAGGGCTAAATTGTAAAAATAAATTTTTGAGGGACTAAAATGTGAAAAAATGAAATGTATGGACTTGTAAGGGAATGGGTGATATTCGGCCTAGCTATGGTGATGTGAAATTTTGTGTATTTTTGTTTTATGCAATAAGGACTAAATTGTAAAAAGTGTAAAATGTCAGGGGCAAAATGGTAATTTTCCCATTTATGTGTTTTTGGATTAAATTGAATGAATGTGTGATTAAATTAGTTAAATTTGAATATGTTTAGATCAAGAAAAGAGAAAATCAGATTTGGATTGAGGGAAATCTAAAGTTGTCGACTAGCCGTTCCTTTCCGTTTTACATCGTCCGAGGTAAGTCTATAAGCATATAAATGTTGTTAAATTGAAAATATATATTTGTTATGTGCTGAATTGAATTTTAAGAATATATATGTGCATTGGCCGATTGTGATTAAGTTTGGAAGATAAGTTACGAGTTCGATTCGATCGAGATACGTTGTCCGAAAGTCCCGTACGAACCCTAGGAATAGTTAGGATACATATGTCATGACATAGGATTCCGATATGTGTTTTTGTGTAAGACCACATCTGGGACGTTGGCATCGACTTGTGTTTACGTGTAAGACCATGTCTAGGACATTGGCATCGTATCTGATTCGTGTAAGGCCATGTCTAGGATAGTGGCATTGATAAGTGATTACATGTAAGACCACGTCTGGGACATTGGAGTTGTACGAGCTTTTCGATTATCTGCGTATCCTTTTTAATTCCGAACGGTTCAACGGGAAATGCTAAGTGAAGACTGAATGTGAAATCAAATAAAAGGTTCAGGTATGTACATATACTAAGTTATAAAAGTAAGGTAAGTTGAATGATTGAATTATTGATATAATGATACATGTTAATGTGAATTATGTGCAAGTTTATGTAATTATATACATATTCGCCTTGTGATGTTAATATATTGCATAAAGTGAAAATGAAATATGTTAATATACATAAATGAGTATTTGATCAAAGGAAAGTTGGTAAAGTGTATACATGATTTGGTAATGAACTTATAAGTTAAAAAAATGTATGAGATTTTGATAATTTATCATTATTTACTTTGAATAAATTGTGTATATGAATTCATGTTTCTTTTGCTTATAACTTACTAAGCTTAAATAGCTTACTCTGTGTGTGTTCTTGTTTACCTCTGTTTTATAGATTTTGGAGTCAAGTTACGAGTTCGGGAATCGTCAACAAAGTCTATCACACTATCGACTAACTTCGGTATTTTATAAGCTGAATTTTTTTTTTGAAACTATGGCATGTATAGGCTAGCTTTGGAATTAGTTTAATTCGAATGTGTATGTATAAAAGCCATGCGAAAATGGCTTAATTTCCTTGCTTGTGTTCGGTTTTGGTTTAATTATGGTGTAAGTTTATTTTGGTCATGGTTTAATCTTATATGGATAGTAATCACATGGTATGGCATATATATATGGTGGTGTTTTATTCATGTAACACCCCAAACCCGGTCAATACACCACAATAGAATCGGTATGCTCTGAGGGAAAAAAAAGTTTTGGGTGGTTTAGGTTGAAGTCTAGAAGTCGATGAAACACTTTGTGAAACTTTGTATTTGAGGAAAACTTGAGTAGGTTTTGATTTAAAATTTATGTTGTATTTGAAAACCCGAGAGCTTTGAAAATTTATCAAGTGTAGGTAAAACTAATTTATGCCGGTTTGAAGTTTAAGTTGTTTCATATTATTACTAAAACATTTTGTCTTAGTAGAAAATCATATTTAAGTTAGAAAACAATTGAGTTCATTTTGTTCTAAGTTATAGTATGATACCCGATGGTATAGTTTAAAACATCGCTTTTGCACTTTTGAAATCGTTATCTTTCCAAGTTTTAGCACATTTTAACCCAAGTAGTTTGTTAAGGCATATTATAAATCCAATTTAATCGTAAACAAAACATAACTTAAAAGGCCATTTACAACCCAAACAAAGCCAAATAGTAATAATAAAACTTAAGTACCAAATTTCTTAAAGGTCGAGCAATCTTTATTTCAAGATGGCATGAGCACCTCGAGTCCATCCGGCTCCATGTCCGCGTCTAAGTGTCACTGAAAAGTCAAAGGAGAGTGAGTCGCAAGACTCGATGCATAAATCCTCTCCCGTTATAACATGCCCACACATATCATATCAAAATAATGCAAGTCATGCACCCAAACCTAACCAACCATATCGCCTTTTCTACCCCGTGTGGTACCAAACCACTGGTGGTGCCAAACCACTGGTGACCCAAAGTCACAATATCCATAATGTGGTACCAAACCACTGGTGACCCAAAGTCACAAATAATCCGATGATGGGGCCAACCCATCGTGTGATACCAAATCACTAGCGACAATCCCGTATCTCATAAGTGGGGCCAACCCACGGTGGTGTCAACCACAGGGACGAGTCGCAATGAGGTGCCAAACCTCTGGTGTCCCAAAGACACAATGTGATACCAAATCACTGGTGACCGTAGTCACAAATCCGATGATGGGGCCAACCCATCGTGTGATACCAAATCACTGGCGTCAATCCCGTATAATCAACCGTGGGGCCAACCCTTTGTGGTGCTAAGCCAACTGGGACGAGGCGAGGTGCCAAACCTCTGGTGACCCAAAGTCACAAAATATCATTGTGGTACTAAACCCTTTGGAGGTGCCAAACCTCCGTGTCCCAAAGACACAGTGCCCCAAAGACACGGATATCATACTCCCCCTCCTCTCATATCACCCAAACACATAACATACTAGATGCAAAATCGTGCAATCATGCTATCATGCTCACATGCTTAATATGGCATCTCAAAGTATCAACAATCATGATATCATCATCATCACATAACTCATAATGAAACGGACTTACCCGAATCCGTATCCATACCTCAATGGGTATCGAGATAATCAATCGCACTGTTTCACTTACACAACAGGTTATCACATTATTAAGTTAAGATAGTGTGTTGGTTTACACACCTGAATTAGCGAAGGTATTAATCCCTAAAATCGATTTACGTCCCTCGATCACTTCTACAACTCGAATCCTACAATCGGCCAACAAATGGATTAACCATCATACCATTCGGCCACAAGCATTAAACCATTATCAAATAGTCCTTACCTTGCAAACGTTTGGCTTCCTACCAAACTCGAACCACAAAGGTTTCTCTTTTACAAACGGCCTCCACCTAAAAAGAAAATCCATTAATCCATTGAGACTTGCTTTAACGAGGCTAAAAGAATGGACTAACAAAATACTCCTCTTACCACCACTTAATAATCGGCTAAAAGAGTTGGAAGACTCCTCTTGATTATTTCCAAAGTCCAAAGACCCTATCTGAAAAGATTAAACAAGAAGTTAACACCTTTTAACCAATACCGATATCATCACTTAACATACCAAGAATTGGTAAAATACGGAGAAAGAGAAATGGCCATTCGCCAACACTTACCCACTACCAAACGATTGAAACCAGCACCTAACAACCACCAATAATCGGCCTACCAACTACTAAGAGAGGAAAAGGATTAAATAGCGAGGTTTTGGAAAAGAAACGAAAGTAAAGAAAGATGAATGGATGAATATAGCTTTGGTTTTGTGTGAAAGAAAGAAAAAGAATTTGAAAAGGGATACTAGGGTCGGCTTTGTTCAAGTACAAACAAAAAAGAATAGAAGAGAAATGCAAAAGAACTCTCGGCTCACCAAGTTTAGAGATGCAAAACAATTTTGTCGAGAAGCTCCTTGAGCATTCGGCTCTAGCTGAAAAAAAGAAGAAGAAGAAGAAGAAGTGTCTTGCAAATTTTGGCTCGTTTTTGACTAGGAGAAACTTGCTTACCCAAAAGAGCTTTGACCGAAAGGTAGGAAAAAGGACACCAAAGCCAAAAGAAATTTCGGCAAAGATGAGAGCACTTGGGTTCGGCTTCCAAAATGAAAAAAAACAAAGAGATTCGACTTAGGCTATTGCAAGTGACCGAAAATTACACATGCCAAAAGGCAATTTCGGCTCACTCCAATTACCAACCGGCCACACATCCCCTTTCCCCCAAACTCTCACCAAATCCGGCCAAATCTCCCCCATTTACTCCCACACCACCAATTCAAATCCCATGACCAAGTCTCCCTCCTACTTTCACTCTCCACCCCTCTTTTGAATGTGAAGACTAAGTCCAAGCTAGAGTTCAAGTTGCCTTCTACCTCTTCCTCCATGCCGTCCAAAATGGGAGCCAAAAGGGGTGGGATTCTCGCGACTTGAACACAAGACCTCCCCCTTGTAGATGACGCCACACACACTCTCCATGTGGCGCATGCTTGCCACTTTGCTAGCTCCTCATTTGTGCATTAGATTCACTTAATTTAATTAAAAGCCCCATCTCCTTCAACTCTATCCCCTAAAGCCCAAAACAAAATTTTTCCACCTACTCGGGCACACTCCTAGCCTTCATCTAAGCCCGAAACCATGCAAACAACATAATAGCTCACCAATAATCATGCAACAATGCCAAAAATAAATTAACCCCCTTAACCCGGGATATTACAATTCATGTGTTTCGGCAATAAGGTAAATAAGGTATGTTTGATGTATTTTAGTAAGATAATGTTTGGATTTGGTATTTAAGTGAGTTTGGGTTATGACATATAAATTAAAATATGCATATGAAGGTTGGAAACTATCTATATCTCGGCTTATTAATGGGGTAAAAGAATGATTATTGTTCGAGTGTGTATTGGATTAAGATTTGTGGTATTTATATTGAGTTGAAATTGTATGTTTTAAATGGGTAATTTGGTTTAGAAATGAAAATTTAAGTGTATATGTATATTAGGCTAAGGAGATGGCCTAAAATGATAAGATGACATTTGGTTTATAGCATTATATAAATATACTATGGGTTGAATGATTTATACAATACCGAATATGTAATGACTAGCTTTGTAGTGATAATAATATAGTATGGATTGAATGATTTATACAATACCGAATATGTAATGACTAGCTTTGTAGTGATAATGGAATATGGAGATTCAGAAATGGCTCAATTGTGTACATATATACGTAAGCTTGTAAATGGAAAATATGCATGTTTTTGGTTCTTTGAAAGGTTAAATAATTGTGTATGTTACTTATGATCTTGGTCATTAAGCTTTATGTTATGATTTGTTAAATCTACTAAACGTAGGTATCTTATTAAGCAAAAGTGTTTTTTATTTAGTAATTATTATTATTGAATATTATTATAATGGTGATTACATATTTAAATGCAGTGTATGTGCATATAATATGCTAGTAGATTATGTATATCATTAATCTATTATTTGTGGTTAAATATGGTGCATTTTCCATGACTTAAGTAATTATATATAATATGTTCAGTCATGGTATTATATTAATTAATGCATATATGAATAAGAACAAAATAAACCTAGGCCATGTAATATGGTTGTTATGTTTTTAATATGTGCATGTACAGAAATTTATAAAAATGATATGATTAACAGTTAGACTATGAGATAATTGTATTGACATTTTTTCGATGCATGAAATGTAAGGATATATGTTTGAACATGTATTCAGGAAGCAAATGCCAATACTGTTGAAATCATATAGTTCGAACCTTATATGTATTAAGTTCATGTAACATGGCTTTGTTGCACATTAGTTATTTTGAATATGTGGATAAATAATTGATATTGACATGCTTAAAATTTTAAAGCATGATTTGCTTATGAATTTTAAGTAGTGAAGCATGATTGGGTTTTAGTTGGTTAGCTATATGTATAATAATTATTTGAATGTGTTTTGATTTATAAGTTGTGTAATATTGTTATTAAATATAAAATGTATGTGTATTGATGTGATTGAGTTACCGAAACAAGAAAGGTAGTAAATGTTTGTCCTGATTTGTGCTATGTCTAGTAATACCTTATAACCCTAATTCGACGATGGATATGGGTTAAGGGTGTTACAGGATACTCTTCGTGTTGAACAAGACAAACAGAACAAATTGCCTGAAGTGATTTCTTTTATGTCTTCTCAGAAATATATAAAAAAGGGGTATGAAGCTTATCTTGCCTTTGTGATGAATGCCAAGGAGTCTGAGTTAAGAATTGAATCAATATCAATAGTATGTGAGTATTCAGATGTATTTCCAGAAGAATTGCCAGGGTTGCCTCCAGTTAGAGAGATTGAATTTGGTATTGAGTTAGCCCCTAGTACTGCCCCCATTTCAATTGCTCCGTATAGGATGGGCCCAACCGAGTTGAAAGAATTCAAGGCACAGTTACAAGAATTGACGGATAAAGGTTTCGCAAGACCAAGTTATTCTCCGTGGGGTGCTCCCGTATTATTTGTGAAAAAGAAAGATGGTTGTAACACCCCAAACCTGGCCCATACACTACAAACGGATCTGGTATGTCACTAAGAAGATTTTATAAAACTTGTGGCACTTTGGAAAACAATTATCAGGTTTAAACATTTATACCAAAAACTTAATAACTTATTAATTTATATAAGATATGAAGTTATAAAATGCCTTGGTGATTTTTAAATAAAATTGAAATTTAATACATAAAATTTAAAATACCTAATAATAACAAAAGCCCAAAAATCGGAACAAAATATAAAGCTAGTGGCCCATGGCCTTATTACAATGATGCTTTAAACCCACTAAATAAAAATATTAAGAAAATAGTAAACAAAAGTCTTTTGCTGAATCCAAATGTTCTTTTGCATGGCCATACACCATTAGGTTTGGGTCTTAGCCCCACAGAACAGAATAACAGATTAATATATATATAACAAAAATTATGCAAGCCCAACCCAAATCTTAGGTTTCCATCTGCTACACGCCACCCTTACCTGCCATTCACACCATTGGGGATTTCTACAATCAACCCAACCCCCTACACGCCATTGATGGCAGTCATGCCGCTCATCGTCAGATCATGGCAATAGCCACTACAACAGATCATGGCAAAAGCCACTACAACAGATCATGGCAAAAGCCACTACACAGAACACTTCCCCTTTCATCAAACCCAACCCCGTGCAATCACAGAAATTGGCATACTTATAAAACATATCATCTTAACAGAACATTCTTTGAAGAATGACAGAGATCACTAACTCGGTGATTCGCTTTTACCTCATCGGGTTTCAACGTTATCTTTGGGATTTGGCATTTAATGTAATATAAGCGATTTATTAACACATATTAACAGACAATCTAATGGTGTGAAAAGTTACACACGATTAATCGCGTAGGACTACCTCTATGTCGGCATTTCTAGCTAATCGAATCTACAACTTGCTCAAGAGCCAAAAAAGCGAAGATAAGGCCTCTCCTATATTCGGCCAAGGGTTAGTATTTTACCCAAATTCATATGCTTAAGTAAACAGATCTCCTTACCTGAACCAATTAAATCCTGAAGTTTGTGATTCGAATGCTACCGATGAAAATCCTAGGTGATTGGATTTCCTTGAAATCCCAAAATTTCGTAAAAGAAAGAAAACATAAGATTAGTTTCCATGTAGCCATTCGGCTAGGGTCTCTAAAAAAACTAGAAAAGACTGAAATCTTACGAATCCACACTTACCCTAAGTTTTCTTCAAGACTCGGCACAAGCAGACACTTTAGAGAGAATTTGGCAAACACAGGAGATGAGATCTAGGGATTTCGACTTTTAAGAAAATCCCGAAAAAGATGAACAAGAGGAAGATTTTGGCTACAAGAACAAACCAGAGTGTAGTTTCGACATTTAGTGATTGGGAGAAGAATAACAATGGAGATCAAAAGATTTGGCTAACAGGAAATTTCAAAGAAAGAAGAAAGGGTGAAGGAGGTGGTGATTTTCGGCTTTTTGAAAGAAAGTTGACAGAAAATTGTGGAGGGAGAGACTGAGAATTTCGGCGCAAAGAATGAAGAAAAAGTAGGGTTCAAATGACAAATTTGATGAGCTATTCCCCCTATTTATAAAAAATTTGGCACCCCATATGGCTACTAGAAACCGATTTCTTTACTCCTCTAGGTGATGGAATTTCGGCCAACTCTGCTCTCAGCAGATAGCTCCTAATTTTTCTCCTTTATCTTCCATGTTATCAACTATATTATCTACATTATCCTATTCACATAAATCCTCCTATTTTTGAGCCTTGTAGCCGTCCACTCCACCTAACCTTAATGCCGAAAATTAGCTAACTTTAATCCAAGGAATTGGGCTCCTTGAAACTTAAATTTGGGCCCCTAACTCCCCGGTGTGGCGTCACCTCCTTGTTCCCTAAGTGGCGCTTATCGACCACTTTGGGCCACAAGCCCATTTTGATATTTTAAACACAGTACTACCTTTTGAGTCCTATAATGCCTAAATAAAAATTTTAATCAAGGCCTCCGCTAAGCTCGAGCCCAATTTAGACCCTTAACAGTTAAATTAACACTTTAAACATATACACACACTAAACGCATAGGCCCAAAAATTTAGGATGTTACAGTTCTACCCCCTTAAATAAATTTCGTCCTTGAAATTTCCAACTAACTAGTAATCATACTACCTAAATCTCACCACTCTGCTTTCGTTGCGCACTCCAATTCTAAAGCCAAAATAAACACTTCTGCCTCCTTGTTCCTAAGTCGCTCCGGCATAGACTTCTGGGCTCCTATGCCCATACCAGCCTCAGCAACTCTCTCTAACACCCTTAACACCGCCTGCGACACCACATCGTCACCGCCCGTCTGGTCCTGAAATTTTACCTCCGCAACTGGTGGAACTGGTATCTCATTTCTAGATCCATGGCCAGATCCTACAGGTTTTGACACAGTCATCCTACCCCTACCACGACCACGCGGCGGACATCCTTTACCCCTTGTACTCATTCTTCCTATCGACGTTTATCTGATTAGAAATTTTATGAATCATTAATTCTTTCCACTGATTATCCACGAACAATTTTATGAAAAGTACTTTCGATAGTAATTCTTTCGAATTCGATCCTATCTACAGTTTCAGTCTCAAGTTTACTTCATAATTCTAGAACCCACATACATTCACACATCAACATATAGACAACATCCATGAATCTACATTCAAGGGGTATTTTTTTCATTTCACTACCCAGGGGTCTTTTCGTAATTTCATCCTACAAGGTTTCTTTGTAATTTGACAGAATAGATGTAACATCCTTAAAATGGGGTTCTACGTTTTGCTTGTGTTGCATGTTATAAGGATTATTTAACATGCTTTGGGGTCTAGTTATAACCCTAAGATGGGCCTGAGTTAGGGCCAAGAATTTTATTTTTGGCATTTAAGGAAGTGAAGCTAAGGGAGAGAGGGGTTAAGAAATTTTATTTGGGAAGGGAGACACAAGAACTACCCTAGTAAAATGGCAAGGAGGCGCCACTAGGGTGTTAGAGAGAGTGACGCCACATACAAGATGAGGAGTGCCTGTGTTGAAGTCAGAGGAATTGCACTCCTGCTACTCTTTTCACGCCACAGTAAGGAGAGGAGTGCTCAGGTGGGACTCTCCTGATGGATGAGGATTAAGATATTAGATTTCAAATAAGGATATAGATAAGAGGAGTTGAGGAGTTTGAAGTATATCAGGCTCACTTGGAAGAGTTGGCTGAATAGTAGATTGTGGGCAAGCGGGCTATCGGTTTTAGGGAGCATTTAGTATAGCCGAATGGCCCTAAACTCATTTGATGTTGTTTTCTTTCTTTTCTCTCAAATACCTAGTCGAAACTTTTATCTCCCTCATCTCCCTCTTTTCTTTTTGAAACTTTGAAGCCGAAATCACCACACTCATCTTGCCTTTCTCTTCACTCAAACTCCTTGCCGAATCTTCTCTTCACCATACTCTGTGCCGAAACCTCCAAGTTTTCCTCTTGTCTTGTTTTGGCCGAATAGCAACAAGGGTGGATTCTCTTGGATTCTTCACTAAACAGTTTTTAGAAAGGGTAAGTGTCTTGGCCAAATACCCTTTTATTCCTTTTCTTTTCTCTGTCGACTCACATAGGTTCCTAACCCTTGTTGGAAACCAATTTCTCCTAGGATTCTTGGGATTAAGAGCCGAATCTAATCCTTCCTTTTTGGAGTGTGCTGATCTTTGGTGTGTAGAAGCCGAATCTGTTGACTAAGGTAAAGAGGTGTCAACTCTTTTGGTTTTGGATTTATGTTTTGGCCGAATGGCCTTTAGATCTCTAAGGAAGTGATAAAAATGATTGTAGGGGAGGCCATTGCCGAATTCAAAGAGCCTTCGGGATTTGGTGGTCGATCTAGGTGAGTGTATTGATATCTCAGAATCTAATCCTTAATTGATTAAAAGCCGAAGGCTAACTTTTGAAGTATGCTAGTCTAGCCGAATACAAGGAGGACTTAGTGTGTGTTTTCGGGATTTGGTAGGAGACCAAATCGGCACTAAGGTAAGAAAATAAACTTGTGCAATTCATCCTTCGAGATTTGTGATTAAGTCGAATGGCTTAGATCTAAAAGTGGTATTGGCCGAATGTAGGTGCTATAGGGACATACGTTTCGGGATTTCAGAAGAACGCGTAGTTTCGGGTTTTTGCGAATAGTCAGGTGTGTAAAACTCTTACACACTTTATTAGTTGGCATTGCTTAATATGTTACAGTTAACTATTGTGATAGTGAATTGCTTTGTGAGCATGAGCATGGATTTCGGGTAAGTCACTTGTGACTTTAAATATGTTATATGAATGACATGATGGGTAAGTTGCTATGCCATGACTTATATGTATGATTTATGATAATATGTTAAGCATGTTGTGAGCATGTTGGTAATGGGATTGAAGAGAGGAGGGGGAATATTCTCTATGGACTGTCACTAGCGGTTTTGACCACGAGATGGGTTGGCCCCATCAGTTTAATTGTGACTTCGGTCACCAGTGGTTTTGACCACACCGTTGATATAAATTGTGACTAAGTCTCAGTGGTTTGGTACCACCAGTGGTTTTGACCACATATTGATAATTGTGACCTATGGTCATCAGTGGTTTTGACCACATGATGGGTTGGCCCCATCACCTGATTTGTGACTCCGGTCACCAGTGGTTTTGACCACCAGTGGTTTTGACCACACGGGGTAGTTAAAGGAGTATGGATGGCTAGTTTTGGGTTGCATGTTTTGTACGTCTTAATAATATTTTGTGTATGAGTTTGCATACGGGTTGGGGATTTATACACCGAGTCTTGGTGACTCACCCTTCCCATATCATTTTGCGAGATGAGTAGATTGCGGAGATGGAGTAGGAGAGGACTCGAGGCTACCATGCTTGTTCCTTGGATTTGAAATTTTATTTAGCATGCTTAAAGTTTATTATTTACTAAATTTTGGTTTGGGTTGTAATAAGGCCACTAGTTATTATTTTGGATGTTCAAGTAGTTGTTTTACTTCATTTCTACTATATTACTGATGAATTTATAAATTGTTTAAATGAATCGGTTAAAAGTGACGTTTTCAAAATGGGAAAATTTTACGAGTTTTCAAGGATGTTACCATCGGTAGCAAAATTCACCAAGTTAACAATAACTCTGATGGTTCTAAAAATTTAAATGATCAAATGTTTTCAAAGGTTTCAACTCAACCATGGTTATAAAATCAATTCTACCTGGGTTTTTTTATAGACATCGTTTTAGAACCTCAGCAAATTTTTAGATTTCTACCAGTTAATCAAAATCTTTCAAAATGTTTTTACTCTGTGACATACCAGATCCGGTCAAGGCTCATGAGCCGGGTTTGGGGTGTTACATTTTTGGTATCAGAACCCAGTTCAAAACTCGGCTGTGGGGGCCCAGGGCCCAAAATGTTTTGGTAGGCCTCTGCGAAATATTATGAAAATGGTTTTTGTTTTGAACAGCATGGCATCGAGTCTCCGGCACCAATCCGCCCAAGTAAGTATCTCTAACTGTTCTGTGAATACTTGATAGGGGTAGATGGGTAACTTGGGAACGTAGACTAAAGGAATAGGAACTATTGAACCCTAGGAATAGTACACCCCAATATAAGGATTTCATAAGACTTAATGCCTAACTAAACAAACACGTGGCTAAGTCATGAGTTAGGGTGTGGCAATCATGGTACGCATGTCAGGATTGGATCCAAGAGCACAGTATTTAAGCGACCTAGTGACTCACCTCCTTTTCGCAGGATCCTACAGTGCGTAGCTTCTGCTCACCCTAACCATGAGGACTTATTCATAAAGCTAAACCCAATAACTAAAACCCGAAGGGGAACTAGCCGTATTGTTGTAAAAACCCTAGTTTTAAAACTCTTAAAATTACCCTTCTAACTTGTGAGAACTATTTACAAAATTTTTCAAAAAATGTTCGATTTTGAAAGTTACAAAAATACCCCTAGTGGTAAAATTACAAAAAATGCCCTTGGTTTATGAAATTCCCAAAATACCCACAGTTCTAATCAAAATTTTCATTACTTTATAAAATGTCCAAAAAAACTTAATTTGCAAAATATCAAAAATGTCATGATTTTGGAAAATTACGAAATTGCCCCTAACTTACAAAATTACCAAAATGACCCTGATTTTCAAAATTTTTGCAACACTATCAATTTGGAAAACAAATTCTCAAAAAGAACCCTCAAGTTTTACAAATCTTGAAATACCCTGGATTTATTAAGATTTATAAATTTACCCGAGTAAATTACGAAATGCCCCAAAATTTCAAAATCCCCGAAATGCCCCGAAATTTCAAAATCCCCGAGATACCCCCAAAATTTTAGAATTTCCAAAATACCCTTATTGAAAAAATCACCAAGGAACTTTATTTTGACAAATTATGAAAATACCCCTGTAGGACAAATGACGAAAATACCCCTGGGATAGAAACGGACAGAAATGTCCGAAGAGTGAATGTGTATGGGAGATACTATGAAATGGATGTGCTTTTCTATGAATTAGGATAGAAAACTTGAAACTTTGGAATGATCGAAAAAAATCCTTATTAAGCTCTCTTCATAAAATTTCTTCGCGGATAACCAGTGAAACAAGTACTAATCCATAAAAGTTCTTAATCAGATTAAAGCGCAATCGTTAGAAATGAGTTCTAGAGGACGTGGCCGTCGTGGACGCGATAAAGGAAGAATGATCGTGTCAGAACCCGTTAGGTCGGGTCAAGGGTCTGATAATGAGTTACCACCGCCACTATCACCCCCAACTTTTGGTGTTGAGCAGCAGGATCAGATGGGGATGAGGCAGTATCACAGGCTATGCTGCGAGTTCTTGAGGTGGTGGCCGGAGCAGGTGGAGGTATGGGAGCTCGGATATATGTACCCGAGCTACTCCGAGCCAATAGAGCTGAGGTGTTTCAGGGTGTATCAGGTGTGGCACCCAGTACGGTGGAGTATTGGTTGGAATCAACTAAGAGGATCATGGATGACCTGGATTTTTCAGCTGAGGAAAAGCTGAAGGGTATAATCTCTCTACTTCGGGATGAGTCATACCAGTGGTGGCTCACCGTAAGGGATGGAGCGATGGAGGAGGACCTCAGATAGGAATTCTTAAAGGCGGCCTACCAGAGGAAATATATAGGAGCTAGCTACGTGGATGCGCAGCGGAAGGCTTTCTTGAACCTGGTTCAGGGTAATAAGACGGTGGCAGAGTATGAGGCCAAATTTCTCCGGTTGAGTAGGTATGCTCGTGGTATTGTGGGTACTGAGCATGAATGCTGTGTCAGATTCGAGGATGGGATGAGGGATGAGCTGAGGATGATGATAGATCCACAACAGGAACGGGAGTTCGCTGTCCTAGTAGAGAAGGCTAAGGTTACCGAAGGGGTAAGACAGTCTATTAGGCAAAATCAGGATAGGAGTTGGAATAAGAGGAGCTTGGGATCTTCAAGATTTTTCGGTAATCAGCAGAAGAGGACAAGGTATGGTGGGTCGATCAGTCGCTAGGCCTATCACTGCGCATCGCAGCCTAATACTCAATGGTCGCCACTTGTGCTCGGTGTGGGAAGCCTCACACGGGGGTGTGTTGGAATGGTAATCGGGGATGCTTCGAATGTGGATCCATGGAACATCAGGTTAGGGATTGTCCGAAAAAGGCAGCTAGGCTAAGGTCTGAAGGTCAAGAACGTGCACTGAATAAGAGGGATAACCAACAGCCACTGAGAGGTCATGGTGCAGGAAGAGGAGGTAATGGTGCTGGCAGAGGTCGTGGGGCACCGAGTGGAAGTATCGGTGGTACTGAGGCTAGACAACCTGGTTTGGTCTATACTGCGAGGCGTCAAGAGGAAGGCGACGCACCGGATGTCATAACCGGTATATTTTTGATCTTTGGAGTACCCTATAGCACCTTAATTGATATTGGCTCAACTCACTCATATGTTGCTAGTAGCGTAGTGAAAACTCTAAACTTAGACTTTGAGCTTGCTTCTAGGAAGAGGACTGTGTTAAGCCCTCTAGGTCACTCTGTAGAAGTAAGTAAACTCTATAAGAATGTACTCCTAGAACTCCAAGGGGTCGTATTCTTGGCTGACTTGATGGAACTACCATTTCAGGAGTTCGATCTGATCCTCAGGATGGATTGGCTAGTAAAGCATCAGGCTAGCCTGGATTACGCAGCTAAGCGCATGGTGTTAAAGACCATGGAAAGAGAAGAGGTGGTGATGATAGGTAAAAGGAGAGATTACCTATCTAATCTGGTTTCTACATTGAAGGTGGAAAAGATGGTTAGAAAAGGTTGTGAAGCATATGTAGTGCATGTTTGTGCTTTGAAAGCTAAGGGTGCAGTTGTGAGGGATGTCCGGACTATAAGGTAATATGTTGATGTGTTTCCAGAGGAACTCCCGGGTCTACCTCCTGATCGTGAGGTTGAGTTTGGTATAGATTTGTTACCCGGAATCGCGCCAGTATCTATAGCTCCGTATCGGATGGCGCCGAAAGAATTAGTAGAGTTGAATGCTCAGATCCAAGAATTGTTGGATAGAGGGTTCATCCGACCGAGTGTATCGCCTTGGGGAGCTCCAGTGCTTTTTGTCAAGAAGAAGGATGGAACAATGAGAATGTGTATAGACTATCGACAGCTGAACAAGCTGACAATAAAAAACAAGTATCCTTTGCCCAGGATTGATGACTTGTTCGATCAACTCAAGGGTGCATCAATTTTCTCTAAGATCGACCTTAGGTCAGGGTACCATCAGCTTAAGGTGAAGGAGGCTGATATCCATAAGACGGCATTCCGTACTCGGTATGGGCACTACGAGTTTCTGGTAATGCCTTTTGGTTTGACGAATGCACCAGCCGCTTTTATGGACATGATGAATCGGGTTTTCCAACCCTACCTGGATCGGTTCATCGTAGTGTTTATAGATGACATTTTGGTGTACTCCAAGTCAGAAGAGGAGCATGACACACATCTTCATGTGGTTCTGCAGGTTCTAAGGGAGAAGTAGTTGTACGCCAAATTCAGCAAATGTGAGTTCTGGCTTAAGGAGGTAACTTTCCTAGGGCATGTTGTTTCAGCTGAGGGAATCAGGGTGGATCCCAGTAAGATTGAGGCAGTATTGGAGTGGAAACCACCAAAGTCGGTTACGGAAATTTAGAGTTTTCTGGGGTTGGCAGGATATTATCGAAGATTTGTGGAAAATTTCTCCTTAATCGCAGCACCGTTGACTAAGTTGTTGAGAAAAGGAGTTCCATTTGTGTGGTCTGAGAAGCAGCAAGAGAGTTTCGACAAGCTGAAGAAGATTTTGACAGAGGCACCAGTCCTGATTCAGCCTGAGGCAGGAAAGGAATTCACTGTGTATTGTGATGCATCACATACCGGTTTAGGGTGTGTGTTGATGCAAGAAGGGAAGGTGGTCGCTTATGCGTCACGGCAGTTGAGGCCTCACAAAGGTAATTATCCTACGCATGACTTAGAATTGGCTGCTGTGGTTTTTACCTTGAAGATTTGGAGGCACTATCTGTACGGGGAGAAGTCAGTAGTGTACTCAGATCATAAGAGCCTGAAGTGCCTCTTGACCCAAAAAGATTTAAATCTGAGGCAGCGAAGGTGGATTGAGTTGCTGAAGGACTATGACTGCTCAATCGAATACCATCCGGGTAAGGCTAATGTGGTAGCTGATGCATTGAGCCGTAAGGTGGTAGCAGATTTGCGAGCAATGTTTGCTCACCTAAGTCTCTATGAGGATGGGAGTCTTCTAGCAGAATTGCAAGTAAAACCATCTTGGATCGATGAGGTTAAAGAGAAGTAGTTGACCGATGAAGTTTTGAGTACTCGGAGGTTGCAAGTACAAAGTGGTGAGGTCGAAGGGTTCAGCGTGGGTAGCGATGGAGTGTTGTATTTTCAGGAGAGAGTATGTATGCCTAAGGATGATGATTTGAGGCAGTGGATCCTTAAAGAAGCTCATAGCAGCCCGTACGCTATGCATCCGGGAGGCAGCAAGATGTATCGAGATTTAAGGGAGCAGTTTTGGTGGCCGGGTCTTAAGCGGGAAGTAACCGAGTTGGTGGGCAAGTGTCTGACATGCCAGCAAGTTAAGGCTGAGCATCAATTGCCATCAGGGTTGTTACAACCGATAAAGATCCCACAGTGGAAGTGGGAGGGGATTACGATGGATTTCGTAAGTGGGCTTCCCCTTACGCCCAGTAAGAAAGACTCGATATGGGTGATAGTAGACCGGATAACTAAGTCGGCCCATTTCATACCGGTAAGGGTTGACTACTCGCTTCAAAGGTTAGCCAAGCTGTATATAGCAGAGATAGTGCGGTTACATGGAGTACCTGTGTCCATTATCTCAGATAGGGATCCCCGGTTCACGTCGAGATTCTGGAAGGCCTTACATTAGGCGTTGGGTGCGGTTGAATTTCAAAGATGACTTTTATCCATGATCGATGGACAATCGAGAGGGTAATCCATGTGTTGGAAGATATGTTAAGGGGCTGTGTTTTGGATTTCCGTGGTAGTTGAGAGGAGCACCTACCTTTATGGAATTCGCTTATAACAACGGTTATCAAGCAAATATTCAGATGGCACCGTATGAGGCATTGTATGGTCAAAAATACCGTACTCTTACATATTGGACAGAGCTGGGTGAATGTTGAATGTTAGGGCCAGAGTTAGTGGCAGAGACAGAAGATAAGGTTAAGGTAATTGAGCTCGTGCGAAGGAGGCGCTTGACAGCGAGTAAATCCCACGCAGATCTTAAGCGCAGAGAGGTTGAATATGCAGTGGGTGATAAGGTCTTCCTGAAGGTATAACCTTGGAAGAAGGTGCTGAGGTTTGGCTGAAAGGACAAGCTAAGCCCTAGGTTCACTGGGCCGTACATAGTGTTGAAATGTGTGGGATCGATAGCTTACCAGCTCGAGTTGCCAGCAGAATTAAGTCAGATTCATAACGTCTTCCATGTTTCGATGCTTAGGCGCTATCGATCAGATCCATCACACGTGGTACCAGTTGCAGAGATTGAGGTAAACTCAAATTTGTCCTTTGAGGAGGAGTCGGTACAGATCTTAGACCGGGATGTCAAAGTTCTTCGTAGGAAGTCAGTACCCTTGGTGAAGGTGTTATGGCGAAACCATGGTACGGAGGAGGCCACGTGGGAACCTGAGGATGTGATGAGGCACCAATACCTTCAACTCTTCTGATCAGGTAATTTCAAGGCTGAAATTATTTTTAAGAGGGTAGA
The DNA here is from genome assembly GCA_025506655.1 of Gossypium rotundifolium. Classification (NCBI taxonomy): domain Eukaryota; kingdom Viridiplantae; phylum Streptophyta; class Magnoliopsida; order Malvales; family Malvaceae; genus Gossypium; species Gossypium rotundifolium. Next base: position 32,151,208 of record CP106733.1, on the reverse strand, counting down.
ACTGTAACATCCTTAAAATGGGGTTCTATGTTTTGCTTGTGTTGCATGTGATAAGGATTATTTAACATGCTTTGGGGTCTAGTTATAACCCTAAGATGGGCCTGAGTTAGGGCCAAGAATTTTATTTTTGGCATTTAAGGAAGTGAAGCTAAGGGAGAGAGGGGTTAAGAAATTTTATTTGGGAAGGAAGACACAAGAACTACCCTAGTAAAATGGCAGGGAGGCGCCACTAGGGTGTTAGAGAGAGTGACGCCACATGCAGTAAGGGAGTGCCTGTGTTCGAGCCGCAGGAATTGCACTCCTACTTACTCTTTTTCACGCCACAGGTAAGGAGAGGAGTGCTCAGGTTGGACTCTCCTGATGGATGAGGATTAAGATATTAGATTTCAAATAAGGATATAGATAAGAGGAGTTGAGAAGTTTGAAGTGTATCAGACTCACTTGGAAGAGTTGGCCGAATAGTGGATTGTGGGCAAGGAGGCTATCGATTTTAGGGAGCATTTAGTATAGCCGAATGGCCCTAAACTCATTTGATGTTGTTTTCTTTCTTTTCTCTCAAATACTTAGCCGAAACTTTCATCTCCCTCATCTCCCTCTTTTCTTCTTGAAACTTTGAAGCCGAAATCACCACACTCATCTTGTCTTTCTCTTCACTCAAACTCATTGCCGAATATTCTCTTCTCTTCACCATACTCTGTGTCGAAACCTCCAAGTTTTCCTCTTGTCTTGTTTTGGCTGAATAGAACCAAGGGTGGATTCTCTTGGATTCTTCACTAAACGGTTTTGAGAAAGGGTAAGTGTCTTGGCCGAATACCCTTTTATTCCTTTTCTTTTCTCTTTGACTCACATAGGTTCCTAACCCTTGTTGGAAACCAATTTCTCCTAGGATTCTTGGGATTAAGAGCCGAATCTAATCCTTCTTTTTGGAGTGTGCCGATCTTTGGTGTGTAGAAGCTGAATCTGTTGACTAAGGTAAAGAGGTGTCAACTCTTTTGGTTTTGGATTTATGTTTTGGCCGAATGGCCTTTAGATCTCTAAGGAAGTGATAAAATTGATTGTAGGGGAGGCCATTGTCGAATTCAAAGAGCATTCAAGATTTGGTGGTTGATCTAGGTAAGTGTATTGATATCTCAGAATCTAATCCTTAATTGATTAAAAGCCAAAGGCTAACTTTTGAAGTATGCTAGTGTAGCCGAATACAAGGAGGACTTAGTGTGTGTTTTCGGGATTTGGTAGGAGACCAAATCGACACTAAGGTAAGAAAATAAACTTGTACAATTCATCCTTGAGATTTGTGATTAAGTCGAATGGCTTAGATCTAAAAGTGTTATTGGCCGAATGTAGGTGCTATAGGGACATACGTTTCGGGATTTCATAAGAACGCGTAGTTTCGGGTTTTTGCGAATAGTCAGGTGTGTAAAACTCTTACACACTTTATTAGTTGGCATTGCTTAATATATTCTGATTAACTATTGTGATAGTGAATTGCTTTGTGGGCATGAGCATGGATTTCGGGTAAGTCGCTTGTGACTTTAAATATGTTATATGAATGACATGATGGATAAGATGCTATGCCATGACTTTTATGTATGATTTATGATAATATGTTAAGCATGTTGTGAGCATGTTGGTAATGGGATTGAAGAGAGGAGGGGGAATATTCTCTATGGACTGTCACCAGTGGTTTTGACCACAAGATGGGTTGGCCCCATCAGTTTAATTGTGACTTTGGTCACCAAAGTGGTTTTGACTACATTGTTGATATAAATTGTGACTAAGTCCGGTGGTTTGGTACCACCAATGGTTTTGACCACATATTGATAATTGTGACCTATGGTCATCATGGTTTTGACCACACGATGGGTTGGCCCCATCACCGATTTGTGACTCCGGTCACAAGTGGTTTTGACCACCATGGTTTAAACATTTATACCAAAACTTAATAACTTTTAATTTATATAAGTTATGAAGTTATAAAATGCCTTGATGATTTTTAAATAAAATTGAAATTTAATACATAACATTTAAAATACCTAATAATAACAAAAGCCCAAAAATCGGAACAAAATATAAAGCTAGTGGCCCATGGCCTTATTACAATGATGCTTTAAACCCACTAAATAAAAATATTAAGAAAATAGTAAACTAAAGACTTTTGCTGAATCCAAATGTTCTTTTGCATGGCCACCTTAAGCGCCCTCTCGGCCGGTCCGATGCACTAGGTGCTACTGAAAAATATTAAATAATAGGTTGAGTCGCGAGACTCAGTGTACAACCCTCATGCACCATTAGATTTGGGCCTTAGCCCTATAGAACAGAATAATAGATTAATCTATATATATATAACAAAAATTATGCAAGCCCAACCCAAATCTTAGGTTTCCATCCGCTACACGCCTTACCTGCCATTCACACCATTGGGGATTTCTACAATCAACCCACACCGCTACACGCCATTGATGGCAGTCATGCTGCTAATCGTCAGACCATGGCAATAGCCATTACAACAGATCATGGCAAAAGCAGCTACAATAGATCACGGCAAAAGCCACTACAACAGATCATGGCAAAAGCCACTACAAAGAACACTTCCCCTTTCATCAAACCCAACCCCGTGCAATCACAGAAATCGGCATACTTATAAAACATATCATCTTAATAGGAACATTCACTGAAAAATGACAGAGATCACTAACCTGGTGTTTTGCTTTTACCCTCATCGGGTTTGAGCGTTATCTTTGGGATTTGGCATTTAATGAATATAAGCAAATTTATTAACACATATTAACAGACAATCTAATGGTGTGAAAAGTTACACACCTGATTAATACGTAGGACTACCCTCTATGTCAGTACTCTCGCTAATCGAATCTACAACTTGCTCAAGAGCTGGAAAAACACGAAGATAAGGCCTCTCCTATATTTGGCCATTGGTTAGTATTTTACCCGAATTCATATGCTTAAGTAAACAGATCTCCTTACCTGAGCCGATTAAATCTTGAAGTTATGTGATTCGAATCCTACCGATGAAAATCCTAGGTGATTGGATTTCCTTGAAATCTTGGAATGTCGTAAAAGAAAGAAAACATAAGATCAGTTTCCATATAGCCATTTGGCTAGGGTCTCTAAAAAAATCAAAAAGACTGAAATCCCACGAATCGACACTTACCCTAAGTTTTCTTCAAGACTCGACACAAGCAGACACTTAAGAGAGAATTCGGCAAACATAGGAGATGAGATCTAGGGATTTTGACTATTAAGAAAATCCCAAAAAAGATAAACAAGAGGAAGATTTCGGCTAAAAGAACAAACCAGAGTGTAGTTTTGGCTTTTAGTGAATGGGAGAAGAATAACAATGGAGATCAGAAGATTCGACTAACAGGAAATTTCAAAGAAAGAAGAAAAGGTGAAGGAGGTGGTGATTTTCGGCTTTTTGAAAGAAAGTTGACAGAAAATTGTGCAGGGAGAGACTGAGAATTTCGGCACAAAGAATGAAGAAAAAGTGGGGTTCAAATGCCGAAATTGATGAGCTATTCCCCCTATTTATAGAAAATTTGACACCCCACATGGCTATTAGAAACCGATTTCTTTACTCCTCTAGGTGATGGAATTTCGGCCAACTCTGCTCTCAGCTGATAGCTCCTAATTTTTCTCCTTTTATCGTCCATATTATCAACTATATTATCTACATTATGCCATTCACATAAATCCTCCTATTTTTGAGCCTTGTAGTCGTCCACTCCACCTAACCCTAATGCCAAAAATTAGCTAACTTGAATCAAGGAATTGGGCTCCTTGAAACTTAAATTTGGACCCTAACTCCACGGTGTGGTGTCACCTCCTTGTTCCCTAAGTGGCGCCATCGACCACCGCCCACAAGCCTATTTTGATATTTTAAACACAGGTACTACCTTTTGAGTCCTATAATGTCCAAACAGAAAAATTTTAATCAAGGCCTCTGCCTAAGCCTGAGCCTAATTTAGACCCTTAACAGTTAAATTAACACTTTAAATATATACACACACTAAACGCATAGGCCCAAAAATTTAGGATGTTACAGTTCTACCCCTTTAAAGAAATTTCATCCTCGAAATTTCCAACTAACTAGTAATCATACTACTTAAATCTCATCACTATGCTTTTGTTGCGCACTCCAATTCTAAAGCCAAAATAAACACTTCTGCCCCCTTGTTCCTAAGTCGCTCCGGCACAGACTTCCGGGCTCCTGTGCCCATACCAGCCTTAGCAACTCTCTCTAACACCCTTAACACCGCCTGCGACACCACATCGTCACCGCCCGTCTGGTACTGAAATTCCACCTCCGCAACTGGTGGAATTGGTATCTCATTTCCAGATCCATGGCCAGATCCTACAGGTTCTGACACAGTCATCCTACCCCTACCACGGCCACGCGGTGGACGTCCTCTACCCCTTGTACTCATTCATCCTATCGACATTTATCTGATTAGAAATTTTATGAATCATTAATCCTTTCCACTGATTATCCACGAATAATTTTATGAAAAGTACTTTCGATAGTAATTCTTTCGAATTCGATCCTATCTACAGTTTCAGTATCAAGTTTACTTCATAATTCTAGAACCCAGATACATTCATACATCAACATACAGACAACATCCATGAATCTGCATTCAAGGGGTATTTTCATCATTTCACTACCCAAGGGTCTTTCCGTAATTTCATCCTACAGGGTTTTTTTGTAATTTGACAGAATAGAGTTTTTAGGTAATTTTCGAGATAAAGGTATATTTTAAAACAGGGGTATTTTTGGGAATTTTGATTCTAAAAGAGATAGTGGCATTTTGCTGATTCATGTTCTTGTTTGTTGTTGTGTGTGTGTTTTTTTTCAAAACGGGAGTCCATTGGTATTTGCACAAATTCCGTTGATTTTGTAACCAGGGTATTTCTTATGAATCTAAGAGTTTCTGGGTAAATTTGCAAAGCATGGGTATTTTGGTAATTTTACAATCTGGGGTATTTCGATAATTTTACAAAATAGGGGTATTTTGGTAATTTTGCAATTTGGGTGTATTTTGGTAATTTTGCAAATTAGGGGTATTTCAGTAATTTTACAATTCAAGGGTATTTTGGTAATTTTACAAATTAGGGATATTTTGGTCTTTTTACAAATCATGGGTAATTTAGTAATTTTACAAATAAGAGATATTTTGGTCATTTTACAAATCAGGGATATTTTGGTCATTTTACAAATCAGGGATATTTTGGTCATTTTACAATGGAGATCAGAAGATTCGGCTAATAGGAAATTTCAAAGAAAGAAGAAAGGGTGAAGGAGGTGGTGATTTTCAGCTTTTTGAAAGAAAGTTGATGAAAATTATGGAGGAGAGGCGAGAATTTCGGCAAAGAATGAAGAAAAGTAGGGTTCAAATCTTTGAAATTGATAAGCTATTCCCTATTTATAGAAAATTTGAGCACCCCATATGGCTATTAGAAACCGATTTCTTTACTCCTCTAGGTGATGGAATTTCGCCAACTCGCTCTCAGAGATAGCTCCTAATTTTTCTCCTTTTATCTTCCATATTATCAACTATATTATCTACATTATCCCATTCACATAAATCCTCCTATTTTTTAGCCTTGTAGCCGTCCACTCCACCTAACCCTAATGCTGAAAATTAGCTAACTTGAATCCAAGGAATTGAGCTCCTTGAAACTTAAATTTGGGCCCCTAACTCCCTAGTGTGGCGTCACCTCCTTTTTCCCTAAGTGGCGCTACTGACCACTGGGCCACAAGCCCATTTTGATATTTTAAACACAGGTGCTACCTTTTGAGTCCTATAATGCCCAAACAGAAAATTTTATTCAAGGCCTCTGCCTAAGCCTGAGCCCAATTTAGACCTTTAACAGTTAAATTAACACTTTAAACATATACACACACTAAACGCATAGGCCCAAAAATTTAGGATGTTACAATGGTTCCATGAGGTTATGTATAGATTGTCAACAACTGAATAAGGTAACCATAAAGAACAAGTATCCCTTGCCAAGGATCGATGATTTGTTTGACCAACTGAAGGGAGCCACTGTGTTTTCCAAGATAGACTTGAGGTCTGGTTATTACCAGTTGAGAATCAAAGACGCTGATGTGCCGAAAATTGCATTTCAGACAAGGTATGGGCACTATGAATTTTTAGTCATGCCTTTCGGTTTAACCAATGCCCCTGCCGTGTTTATGGATTTGATGAACCACATCTTTCGGCCATATTTGGATAAATTTGTTGTTATTTTTATTGATGATATACTGATTTACTCTCGTGATGAGAAAGAGCATGCTGAGCATTTGAGAACGGTTCTACAAATTTTATGAGATAATCAGTTATATACCAAGTTTAGTAAAAGTGAATTTTGGCTTAGAAAAGTTGGATTTTTGGGGCACATTGTTTCGGGAGATGGGATTCGAGTTGATCCGAGTAAGATCTCAGTTATTGTGGAGTGGAAACTATCGAGGAATGTATCAGAAATTAGAAACTTTTTGGGCTTAGTGGGATACTACAGATGGTTTGTCAAGGGTTTCTCCATGATTGATACACCGATGATGAGATTACTATAAAAAGATGTCAAGTTCGAATGGACTGAGAAGTGCCAATAGAGTTTCGAGAAGCTAAAAGCATTGTTGATTGAGCCCTAGTATTAGTGCAACTAGAACCGGGAAAAGAATTCGTAGTATATAGTGATGCATCCTTAAATGGATTGAGGTATGTGCTTATGCAAGAGGGTAAGGTAATAGTTTATGCCTCTAGACAGTTAAAGCCATATGAGAACAATTACCCGACCCATGATTTGGAATTAGCTGCCATCGTATTTGCATTGAAGATTTGGAGACACTATTTGTATGGCGAGAAATGTCAGGTATTCACTGATCACAAAAGTCTAAAGTACTTGATGACTCAAAAAGAATTGAATCTAAGGCAACGAAGGTGGTTAGAGTTGATAAAGGATTACGAGCTAGTGATTGACTACCACCCGGAAAAGGCGAACGTGGTCGCCGATGCTTTGAGTAGGAAATCCTTGTTTGCATTGAGGGCTATGAATACACGATTAGCTTTATCGAATGATGGTTCTATTTTAGCTAAGTTGATAGCTAGGCCGATGTTTCTTCAAGAGATTTGTGAAGCTCAGAAAGGCGACGGTGATTTGCAAGCCAAAAGAGTTCACTATGAGTCGAGTGTTGAGTCGGACTTCTATATTAGTTCGGATGGATGCTTGATGTTTCGAGATAGGGTTTGTGTACCAAGAGATGATGAATTTATTTGAAAAATTTTGCATGAAGCACATTGCGGCTATTTATCTGTACATCCAGGCAACACTAAAATGTATAATGACTTGAATAAATGGTATTGGTGGCCGAGTATGAAGAAAGATATTTCTGAGTTTGTATCGAAATGCTTGATTTGTCAGCAAGTGAAAGTTGAACACTAAGTACCTTCTGGTCTACTTCAGCCTGTTATGGTTCCCGAGTGGAAATGGGACCGTATTACTATAGACTTTGTGACAAGTTTGCCTTTGACACCAAAAAAGAAGGATGCCGTATGGGTTGTGGTTGATAGACTCATGAAGTCGGCCCACTTTATACCAGTACGCATTGACTATTCGCTTGATAAGTTGGCGGATTTGTATGTGTCAGAAATTGTGAGATTACACGGAGTACCATTATCGATTAGTTCGGATAGAGATCCAAGATTTACATCACGATTTTGGAAAAAGTTGCAAGAAGCTCTAGGGACAAAATTAAATTTTAGCACGGCTTTCCACCAGCAAATTGATGGTCAGTCGGAAAGAGTAATTCAGATTCTTGAAGATATGCTGCAGTGTTGTGTTCTTGAGTTTCAAGGCAGTTGGGAAAAGTACTTGTCGTTAGTAGAATTTTCCTACAACAATAGCTATCAGTCGAGTTTGAAAATGGCACATTATGAGGCTTTGTATGGGCGTAAGTGCCGAACGCCTTTGAATTGGTCTGAACTCAAGGAAAATCAGATACACGGGGTTGACTTAGTCAGAGAAACCAAAGAAAAAGTAAAAGTAATTCGTGGTTTGTTTGAAGGCCGCTTCGGATAGACAAAAAATCCTACGCGGATTTGAAACAAAAAGAAATTGAGTTCCAAGTCGGTGATAAAGTGTTCTTGAAAGTTTTCCGTGGAAGAAAGTCCTCAGATTCGATAGGAAAGGCAAATTAAGTCCACATTTTATTGGACCGTATGAGATTACCGAAAGGATAGAGCAAGTAGCTTATCATTTGGCTTTGCCATCTGAGTTGGAAAAGATTCATTATGTATTTCACGTGTCTATGTTATGTTGCTACCGATCAGACCCTTCGCATGTGATTGTACCAACAAAGGTAGAAATTCAACCGGACATGACTTATGGCGAAGAGTCCGTTAAGATTTTGGCATGAGAAGTCAAACAATTAAGAAATAAAAGTATAGCCCTTGTGAAAGTACTATGGCAAAGACATGGGGTAGAAGAGGCTACATAGGAGCCCGAGGAGGCTATGAGAAATCAATATCCCAACCTTTTTACCGGTAAGATTTTCGAGGACGAAAATCCCTACGGGAGAATTGTAACAGCCTGATTTTAGGGCTAGTCAAAACAGTGGTTTCAGAACCACTAACCCGAGATCGAAAAAAATTATTTTTTATATTATTTATGGGTTATGGCATGATTATATGAGTACATGAAAATTTTGGTGCATTAATTTTAGTGATTTCATGCTTAATTTTGAAAAAAGTGTAACACCCCTTACCCGAAACCTTTGCCGGAGTCGAGTATGTGGCATTACTAGACTTGACTACTAATCTGGGGCATAAAAATTTAAAGCTGTCCAACTGCGTCATGCTGACTAAATTGACCATAACTCGAGTTACAAAACTCAAAATCTAGATCCGTAAAATTTTTACCATAATTTTTCCAGAATTTTTCATGTGGCCAATTAGTACAGTTTATTCATCAAAGTTACCCCTATTTCACTGTTTGAGAATTCTGACCTATCTTTACAAAAACTCAGTTATTTCATTGTACAAAATTTCAATAATGTTCTTGTTTATTCCAATCAAAAATAGACTCATTAAGGATTCTAAAAATATAAACTATGCTCCATAATTATTATTGTACAATTTTTAACAATTTTTCCAAGACAGAACAGGGACTCACGAATTCATTCAGGACAAGTCTCACTAAAACCTAAATATCTCATAATATATAATTCCTTTTCCTACTCTGTTTCTTTCATATAAAAATAGACACAAAAAGCTTTAATTCTATATTTTATTCACTTTCTAATTCAATTTATCCTATTTTTGGTGATTTTTAAAAATAACATCTCTGCTGCTAACTAAAAACTATTTCATTGCAAAATATGATTTACTACTTTATAATCGAACATACCCACATACAACTCATACTGTCCATGCATTTTAAATCCTTTATGCAAATTAACTTATACCTAAAACATTCACATAATATCCTAATTCAAAGGTTCATTTCGTAAACATACACTTCCTTACCAAAAGCGATTAAACTTGACTACAAATGCACGAACATTACCAACATAAACCGACATTGTATCAAAAGCACAAAAGCATACTTAACTAAAACTTTAGCCATATTCGCATGGCTATTATATACATGAACCAAAAGTTTTCATCAACCAAAGACAAAGTCTTTCCTATACATGCCACTATCCAAAACCAAAATGAAAGAGTACCAACATTAGATCGATAGTGTGGTTGACTGTCTTGACGATCCCGTTGAGCAGGTAGCCTTTACCTAATCTATAAAAGCAGAGGAGAACATTACACACAAATAAGTTTACTAACTTAGTAAGTCCCAAGCTCATAATAATACTACATTCAATTACTTAAACATTTAAATCATTCAACTCAACCATGTTATCATATTAAAATTTCTTTCACCTTTAGCACTACTATTTGAAAACCGAATCTCCATGATAGTACATTCAAGCTCAAACTCGGTCATATAATACTTGTGCACATCAATCATAATCTCAAATGTACATAACACTGTACTCGTAATATTAGTGAAACTCTAGTAACATTAAACATATCATACCTTACTTACTTACGAGCCTTTAACTAGATACCTTAGCTACGATTTACCTTGAACAACAATTCGGTTCTCCTTTGTAAAACACACCCAAGCATAAAGCCTACTAGGCATTAAAGCGAAATAAATCACCGGTACAAGGCACGCTAGCACGAAGCCGAATATATCACCGGCACTAAGCACGCTAGGCACCAAGCCGAATATGTCACCGGCACTAAGCACCTAGGCTCAAAGTTAGAATATGTCACCCAAGACTAAGCTGCTGAGCTCAAAGCCCGATACAATATTATTATCATCTCATACATATTACAGTAATGCTGCCCAAAATAACATAAATCACACATTATTCAAATCACTTTAACATACCAACTCGGTTAAAGATGTAACGACATTTCATTTCAAATTCACTATCACTTATAATTCACGTATTATATCGAATAACAAACCAAAACACTTATTCACATCACTTTGAATAAAATTCCAACCAATCCATACCAATACTTTCACATTCGGCTAACACAAGGTTTTATACAAAATTCTATTGAATACTATCATTTAACACATTCATAAATAATTCGATAACCTATACTTGCTTAAGGACTTACCTCGGTTGTCGATAGCCCAGTACAAATCGGCTATTCGAGAACCTTCGTCTTTCCCGATCTAAATCTGTTTTCTTTGCTCTTGATCTAAAACACATTAAAATTTAGCTCACTCAAGCACCATTCATCTCAATTTAGTCCCTAAGCATATAAATGGGCAAATTACTATTTTACCCTAGTATTTCACAACTTTGTAATTTAGTCCTATTTGCATAACACACAAAATACACCAAATTAGCTAAAACTATACAAGGGCGAATATTCCTAGGGACTTTACAAGTCCTCACATTTCATTTATTTTGCAAATAGGCCCTCTAAAATTTTATTTTTACAATTTAGCCCTAAATACTCAATTTCATCAAAACTTCCAATGCAAAACATACTAATCTTTTACATATCTTTCATCTAAAATCATCAAATATCAAAAACCACATAAACACAACAATGGCGAACATCAAGCATGCTTAGATTCAAAAATTACAAGATGGGTTGATTCTGATTCAAGCAACGATTTCAAAAACGTAAAAATTATTAAAATCAAATCAAACTAACCTTGAAATAAAGCCTCAAATTGCGAAATTTAAAGAACACAACCCTTTTTTCTTTCTCAACATTCGGCCTTGAGAGAATGAATAATATCATGGCTTTTGTTTATGTTATTTTAACATATAATAAAGAAATTATTAAATTACTAATATAACCTTTAATATAAAATAAAACTAACATATATACTAAGGTTATTTTTGACATAAGCCACCCACTAACTCTAAAAATGGGTTATTTACCCTTTTAGTGCTTCATATTAAAGCCATGCTCAAATAGGCACTTTACACTCTAGTATGCCACTTTTACCTTTTACGCGATTAAGTCCTTTTTGTCAAATTCGATACTCAAGCGATAAAATTTTTCTCTGAAACTTTCACACACATAAATTCATATATAATAAACTCAAAATATAAATATTAAATATTTATCGGGCTCGATTCGTGGTCCCGAAACCACCTTTCCTATTAGGGTCGATTTGATGCATTACAACTCTCCCCTTAAGGATTTTCGTCCCGAAAATCTTACCATTAAACAACGTCGGATATTGTTGCCTCGTTGAATCTTGAGCTCTCACGTTGCCTCTTCAACTCCGTGTCGATTCCATAACACTTTCACTAAGGAAATCTTTTTTTTCTTAACTCTTTCATTTCCGAGCTAAAATACGGATCGGCTTTTCCTCATCGTCATATCGATTGTATCTCAATCTCGGGCGGAGCAATCACATGTGACGGATCTAATCAGTATCTCACGAGCATAGAAGCGTGAAATACATCGTGTATCTTTTCTAATTCGAGGGTAGCTTCAATCTATAAGCAACAGCCCAACACGTTCAATGATTTCATACGGTCCAATGAACCTCGGGCTCAACTTGCCTTTCCGGCCAAAATGGAGCACTTTCTTCCACGGAGAAACCTTTAAAATACTCGATCTCAATTTGAAATACAATATCTTTACGTTTCAAATCAGATAAGACTTTTGACGATCCGGCGACTTTCAAATTGTCTCTAATAATAGTTACTTTCTGTTCAGTTTCTTTAATCAAATCAACCCGTGTATCTTATTCTCGTTGAGCTCAGTCCAGTATAATGGTGTTCGACACTTTTGCCCGCACAAGGCTTCATAGGGTCCCATCTTGATACTAGATTGAAAACTGTTATTATAAGTAAATTCAATCAAAGGTAGGTATCATTCCCACGTACCTTCAAACTCGAGAATGCAACATATCAACATGTCCTCAAGTATCTGAATAGTTCGTTCAGACTGACCGTCTGTCTGCGGATGAAAAGCTGTACTAAAATGTAGTTTAGTACCTAAGGCATCTTGTAACTTCTTCCAAAACCGCGATGTAAATCTCGGGTCTCTATCTGAAACAATGGAACTCGGTACACCATGCAATCTCACAATTTGCGATACATACAATTCAACAAGTTTATCGAGTGAAAAGTCTGTACGAACCGGCACAAAATGAGCTGATTTAGTAAGTCTATCAACTATAACCCAGACGGCATCTTTCTTACTCGGTGTCATAGGAAGACCGGATACAAAATCCATTGTAATTCTATCCCATTTCCATTCAGGTATCATGATTGGCTGAAGTAATCCGGATGGCACTTGATGTTCAGCTTTTACTTGCTGACAAATTAAGCATTTCAAAACAAATTCAGATATATCTCGTTTCATGCCCTACCACCATGATTTCAAATCTTCTTTGTGCTCGGATGAATTGATAATCGACCACTATGTGCCTCACTCGAATATGATCGAACCATCACAGTCATTTGCATCATAGCCATCTTTTCTGAATTAGATCTAGCGCATTCATTGCATCAAGAGCAAATAATGATTTTCGACTTGCGAAAGCGATTCGCCATAACATTAGCTTTTCTCGGGTGATAGTCAATCACCAATTCATAGTCTTTCAACAGTTCTAGCCACCTGCGTTGTCTCAAATTCAGGTCTTTCTGAGTCATTAGATACTTCAAACTTTTGTGATCCGATTAAACATGGCATTTCTCGCCAAATAAGTAATGACGCCAAATCTTCAGTGCAAACACTATGGCTGCAAGCTCTAAATCATGGGTCGGGTAATTTCTTTCATGCGGCTTCAATTGTCTTGAAGCGTAGGCTACAACTTTGCCTTCTTGCATCAAAACGCAGCCCAAACCATTTAAAGAAGCATCAGAATAAACAACAAATTCTTTACCCGATTCATTTGAACTAATCTGGAGCTTCATCAAAAGGGCTTTCGGTGATCAAAACTTTTCGACACTTTTCGACCACTCGAAACGACATCTTTCTCGCAATAACTTTGTCAAGCGGGTAGCTATCATAGAAAAATCTTTCACAAATCGTCGATAGTAACCCGCAAGTCCCGTAAAACTTTGAATCTCGAAAACATTTTTTGGTGGCTTCCAATCAAGTATAGCCGAGATTTTGTTCGGATCAACTCGAATGCCCGATGCTGAAACAACATGTCCCAAAAGTGACCTCTTTCATCCGAACTCACACTTGCTAAACTTCGATACAACTGTTGATCTCTCAAAGTTTGTAGCACTAATCTCAAATGATCGGCATGCTCGGTTTCATTTTGGAGTAGATCAAGATGTCATCAATAAACACTACTACAAACCGATCCAAAAACTGTCTGAAGACTCGATTCATTAAATCCATAAAAATTAAAGGTGCATTAGTGAGTCCAAAAGGCATAACCAGAAACTTAAAATGTCCGTACCTCGTCCAGGAATACGATCTTTGGCACATTTGTATCTCGACTCGAATCGATAATAACCCGATCTCAAGTCTATCTTGAAAATCTGAAGCCCTTTCAATCGATCAAACAAATCATCAATCGAGGTAACGGTACTTATTCTTTATAGTTACCTTATTCGATTCTTGCCGATAATCAATACACATTTGCATCGTTCCATCTTTCTTTCTCACAAAAGAACTGGTGCACCCCAAGGAGAGAAACTTGGTCGTGCAAAGCCCTATCTGTTAACTCTTGCAACGTGCTTTCAACTCTTTTAGCTCGATGGGTGCCATCCGATATGGAGCTATTGAGATCGAGTCGTTCGGAGCTAATTCAATGCCAAACTCAATCTCTCGTCTTTGGGGTAAACCGGTAGTTCTTCAGAAACACATCCGGTATTCACATACAATCGATGCGGATTCAATCATTTCTCGGATAATTTATTATCCAATTACATAAGCCAAATAAGCTTTGCACCCTTTTCTCACATACTTCCGGGCTAACATTGAGGATATAACTGTAGGAAATCCACCTAAATCACTGGATTCAATTCTAATGATCTCACCGTTCTTATGTCTCAAATCAATAAGCTTTCTTTTACAATTCACCACTGCATCATGCGAAGTTAACCAGTCCATTCCCAAAATTATATCAAACTCATCGAAAGGCAACAGCATTAAATCGACTGGGAAGCAAAAATCCCGAATCATCAATGGGCAACTTTTACACACTTTATTAACAAACACACATCTACCCAAAGGGTTGGATACACGAATCACAAACTCAGTAGACTCAACTGGCAGAGTCTTACTGAATACCAGAGTTTCACATACATATGAATGGGTCAAACCAGGATCAATCAATGCAATCACAGTAGTATCATAAAGGGTGAAAGTACCGGTAATGATATCCGGAGAAGCGGCATCCTCCTAGCTCGAGTAACATAAGCTCTAGCTAGAGCTCTAGCCTCAGATCGAACTGATGTATTCTTCGTCCCTCTCTGACTACCACCTACATTGCCGGAATGCGGGTGGTTTGCCCGTCTTGATGCACTACTTAGTCTAGAGTTCTGCGTAGATACGCTTTCGGCTAACATCGGCACTCTCGAATAAAATGGTCTGAAGATCCACATTTAAAACAGGACCGATCACGAACTCTACAACTCCCAGAATGTCATTTTCCACAATGTTTGCATTCAACTCGATTTTGTGGAACGTTATCAACACTGGCCATCGAGGTAGCTCGGGAGCCCACGGAAGGTCGATCATGTCTAGGTGAATCTGAAGTAGTTTTATGTCGGCTGAAGTCATCTCTAAACTTCTTAAATGTGGAATGGAAATTCCTACCCGACAGTCTTTTACGAGTGTCTCTAGCTTCTGTCTCAGCCTTTCTTTTCTCTTTCCCAACCTCTTCGGCTTTGCAAGCTCGCTCGACTAGTGTCACAAACTCTTTGATCTCAAGAATGCCAACTAGAAACTTTAAATCTTCATTCAAACCGTCTTCAAACCTTTTGCACATAATGGCTTCAATTGATACACACTCCGAGCATATCGGCTCAATCGACAAATTTTCGCTCATATTGATCACGGTCATTTTCCCTGTTTCAATTCAAGAAATTCTTTTCGTTTACGGTTGATGAACCTCGGTGATATATTTCTTGCGAATTCATTCGGAAGAAATCCCATGTCACTTTTCTTTTGGAACCACCGATACTAATGTATTCCACCGGTGATAGGCGGTGTCCAAGTAAGGATATACCACATTTCAAACTTTAAATGCAGAGTGCAGGATAGCTCATCAAGCACCGAATAGTGTTATCAAGCCACATTTCATTTCGCTCTGCATCATCATCATCATTAGCCTTGAATTCCTCGCCCCAAATTTCCGATTTTATCAGCAGGGGCCTACTAGATCTCATTGGATCTATCATCGGGGATTTGAAGGTACCGGAGTTGGATTATTCGGGGTGAAGGTTGTTGTACAGTAGGATTATTCTCGAACAAATTGGGTAAACCATTCATTCATCATTTGGTAGAAGGCTTGTTTAGCCTCTCCTCTTGGTTACCCGTGAATCGGTTGAGAGTCTAATGGTGTTGATCCATGTGCGAGACCAGCGCAATACTCTCCACATCATCACTACGGCTCTATCGGGATCGAATCCATTTACTATATTAAATACAATTGAAATCGTCAAGTCACCACACTATCACATATAAAATTCAGAGGCATGTATAGCTAGACTCTTACGTATTACGGTAGTCCTAGAACCGACTAAACCGTAGTTCTGATACCAATCAAATGTAACACCCTTACCCGAAACCTTTGCCGAGTCGAGTATGTGGCATTACTAGACTTGACTACTAACTGGGCATAAAAATTTAAAGCTGTCCAACTGCATCATGCTGACTAAATTGACCATAACTCGAGTTACAAAACTCAAAATTTAGATCCGTAATTTTTCTTGAAACTAGACTCATATAAATTTTACCATAATTTTTCCAGAATTTTCATGTGGCCAATTAGTACAGTTTATTCATCAAAGTTACCCTATTTCACTGTTTGAGAATTCTGACCTATCTTTACAAAACTCAGTTATTTCATTGTACAAAATTTCAATAATGTTATTGTTTATTCCAATCAAAATAGACTCATTAAGGATTCTAAACATATAAACTATGCTCCATAATTATTATTGTACAATTTTTAACAATTTTTCCAATACAGAACAGGGACTCACGAATTCATTCAGGACAAGTCTCACTAAAACCTAAATATCTCATAATATATAATTCCTTTGCCTACTCTGTTTCTTTCATATAAAATAGACACAAAAAGCTTTAATTCTATATTTTATTCACTTTCTAATTCAATTTATCCTATTTTTGGTGATTTTACAAATAACATCTCTGCTGCTAACTAAAACTATTTCATTGCAAAATATGATTTACTACTTTATAATCGAACATACCCACATACAACTCATCTTGTCCATGCATTTTAAATCCTTTATGCAAATTAACTTATACCTAAAACATTCACATAATATCCTAATTCAAAGGTTCATTTCAGTAAACATACACTTCCTTACCAAAAACGATTAAACTTGACTAAAAATGCACGAACATTACCAACATAAACCGACATTGTATCAAAAGCACAAAAGCATACTTAACTAAAACTTTAGCCATATTAGCATGGCTATTATATACATGAACCAAAAGTTTTCATCAACCAAAGACAAAGTCTTTCCTATACATGCCTCTATCCAAAACCAAAATGAAAGAGTACCAACATTAGATCGATAGTGTGGTTGGTGTCTTGACGATCCGTTGAGCGGTAGCTTTTACCTAATCTATAAAGCAGAGGAGAACATTACACACAAATAAGTTTACTAACTTAGTAAGTCCCAAGCTCATAATAATACTACATTCAATTACTTAAACATTTAAATCATTCAACTCAACCATGTTATCATATTAAAATTTCTTTCACCTTTAGCACTACTATTTGAAAACCGAATCTCCATGATAGTACATTCAAGCTCAAACTCAGTCATATAATACTTGTGCACATCAATCGAAATCTCAAATGTACATAACACTGTACTCGTAATATTAGTGAAACTCTAGTAACATAAAACATATCATACCTTACTTACTTACCTGAGCCTTTAACTAGATACCTTAGCTACGATTTACCTTGAACAACAATTCGGTTCTCCTTTGTAAAACACATCACCAAAGACATAAAGCACGCTAGGCATTAAAGCCCGAAATAAATCAAGCACAAGGCTGCTAGGCACGAAGCCGAATATGTCACCGGCACTAAGCCTGCTAGGCACCAAGCCCGAATATGTCACCGGCACTAAGCCTGCTAGGCTCAAAGCCGAATATGTCACCAAGCACTAAGCACCTTTAGGCTCAAAGCCCGATACAATATTATTATCATCTCATACATATTACAGTAATGCTGCCCAAAATAACATAAATCACACATTATTCAAATCACTTTAACATACCAACTCGGTTAAAATGTAACGACATTTCATTTCAAATTCACTATCACTTATAATTCACGTATTATATCGAATAACAAACCAAAACACTTATTCACATCACTTTGAATAAAATTCCAACCAATCCATACCAATACTTTCACATTCGGCTAACACAAGGTTTTATACAAAATTCTATTGAATACTATCATTTAACACATTCATAAATAATTCGATAACCTATACTTGCTTAAGGACTTACCTCGGTTGTCGATAGACCGTGCAAATTGGCTATTCGAGAACCTTCGTCTTTCCCCGATCTAAATCCGTTTTTCTTTGCTCTTGATCTAAAACACATTAAAATTTAGCTCATTCAAGCACCATTCATCTCAATTTAGTCCCTAAGCATATAAATGGGCAAATTACTATTTTACCCCTAGTATTTCACAACTTTGTAATTTAGTCCTATTTGCATAACACACAAAATACACCAAATTAGCTAAAACTATACAAGGGCCGAATATTCCTAGGGACTTTACAAGTCCTCACATTTCATTTATTTTGCAAATAGGCCCCTCTAAAATTTTTTTTTACAATTTAGCCCTAAATACTCAATTTCATCAAAACTTCCAATGCAAAACATACTAATCTTTTACATATCTTTCATCTAAAATCATCAAATATCAAAACCACATAAACACAACAATGGCGAACATCAAGCATGCTTAGATTCAAAATTACAGCATGGGTTGGTTACGGTTCAAGCAACGATTTCAAAAACGTAAAAATTATTAAAAGCAAAATCAAACTAACCTTGAAATCAAGCCTCAAATTGCCAAATTTAAAGAACACAACCCTTTTTTCTTTCTCAACATTCGGCCTTGAGAGAATGAATAATATCATGGCTTTTATTTATGTTATTTTAACATATAATAAAGAAATTATTAAATTACTAATATAACCTTTAATATAAAATAAAACTAAATATAACCTTTAATATAAAATAAAACTAACATATATACTAAGGTTATTTTGACATAAGCCACCCACTAACTCTAAAATGGGTTATTTACCCTTTTAATGCTTCATATTAAGAAGCCATGCTCAAATAGGCACTTTACACTCTAGTATGCCACTTTTACCTTTTACGCGATTAAGTCCTTTTTGTCAAATTCGATACCAAAGCGATAAAATTTTTCTCTGAAACTTTCACACATAAATTCATATATAATAAACTCAAAATATAAATATTAAATATTTTTGAGCTCAGATTCGTGGTCCCGAAACCACCTTTTCGATTAGGGTTGATTTGGTTTCATTACAAAAGACTAAAATCGCATAAAGTACGAAAGTTTTATTTTACAAGATAGAGGTGTTAAATAGCTATAGAACCTTAAATTAGAGGTCCTTAATGTGCAATTGGGCCTTTCTAAGGGCGATAGCTAGCCATAGGGGACAAGAGATTCAATTTAGTCAATGTTTGGTGACATTAGGTGACAAAATGCATAAAATAAAATAAAATAAAGAAAGCTATCATCTTTTTTTTCCTATCATCTTCTTCTTCCACCGATTTTTCACTCAAGCATAAGGGTTTGGAAGCTTGAAATTTTCAGAAACTTACACTCATTGCAAGTAAGTGATTTTGGTGATTATTCTTGATAATTTTTGTACTTTTGGGACTCTTGTAGCATGATCTAGCTAATGAGGGGACTATTTTGCAAAATGGTTGAGATTCTAGGGTTTTTCCATGTGATTATTCATGTTATTGCTAAAATTTTATGGAAGAAAATGAAACTTGGTTGTTAAATAAACAACTTTTGATGAAGGAGTTTCCATGAAAACACCTAAAATGGACTTTTTTGTAAAGGTTGTAAAATAGGTAGTAAATGTGTGAAATAATTGGAATTGTGAGTTGATATAGGCTTATTATATGTTTGGCTAGGGTTGGTGAATAAGGAAATTTGATGAAAATCGATTTACGAGCCTAAGGGCAAAATCGTAATTTTGTGAAAGTCTAAGGGCAAAACGGTAATTTTGCCAAAGTAGAAATTTTAAAATATCTTGATTTATGTGGTGATTAAATGAGTGAATTTATCATTGTAGATTAATAAAAAGGAGTCTGGACTTAGACCGGAGGAAAACCAAGCTAATCGGTTAAATGCAATTTAGCCGCTCACTTTTTTGTATACCAAGGTAAGTTGTATGTAAATAATACAATGTTATTGAATCTATGCATTAAAAAATTGATATTGCATGAATTTTTTTTATTATTTCTATGATTATGAATAATTAGAATTGATGTGACATACTTACGGTTGGACCTTAGGAATAGATTGGATACCCAAGCTATGACATTTGAGTGATATCTGTGCTAGTGTAAGACCATGTCTGGGACATGGCGTCGGCCACAATATGAGAGCCAGTGTAAGATAATGTTTGGGATATGGCATCGGCATTGAGACGAGAGCTAGTATAAGATCATGTCTGGGACATGGCATCGGCCTCGACATGTAAGCCAATGTAAGACCATGTTTGGGACATGGCATCGGCATTTTACGCTCTTGTGTGAGGCCTGTCAGGTATCCTTTGGTATTCCAATTGGTTCAACGGGTAAGTTAAAGTTTGTATCAAAAGTGAGGAAAGTTATGATTATGGTACCTACATGAGATTCATGAGAAATGAGTTCAAATTATGATGTATGATTAGTAAGGGTGAAAATGAGTAAGTTATGCCTTTATTAATTCAAGAATCATGTGCAAATTTATAAAATGCTACGAGCATGATAATTCATAGTAGATGTTGATAATTATTTACCTATAACTTACTAAGCTTTGTGCTTACTCTCTTTCCTTTCCATTTTCTTATAGTATTGCCAAGCTAGCTCGGGGATCAAAGGACGTCAGAGGCTCGATCACACTATCAATTGGAATATTTGGTATCGTTAGACTTATCTTTTGAGTACGGCATGTATAGGGACTTAGTCCTTGTAAAGTGTCTTATTGTCTTGGCCAAGTGTGTTGGCTTATTTTGGAGATGAATTCATTTTGTATAAGGCCATAACTGATGGCTAATTCTTATTATTGATATATCAAATTGATGATGTTTATCATGTATATGCAAATTGCATGGTTGAGTATTTGGTATAGATATGCATGATTGAATAGGTTGTTTAACATGGCTTATGTTGGTGCAAGTAGGGGTGGCAGAAAGGGCTTGGCAAATAGCCTTGTTTTTGTCCACACGGATAGACACACGGGCGTGTGTCTAGACCGTCATAGGTGTGTGGTTTGGCCGTGTGTCCCCCTGCATCCTAAGTTGGCAAAACAGAATGCCCAGTAGTAATCACACAGGCTGAGGCACGACCATGTGTCTCAACCGTGTGGAAGACACGGTCATAGGACATGGGTATGTGCCCAGGCCGTGCGAAGTGTGCACTTGAATTTAGGAATTTAGTTCGCCACAGGGCCTGAGGACACGGGCGTGTGCCTTGGCCGTGTGACCTTATTAGGATGATGACGTCAGAAACAAAATGTCAAGGTTTTTGCACACGGGCTAAGACACGGATGTGTGTCAAGCCGTGTGAAAGCCCTTGTAGGTTTGAAAAAATAAAATCCACACGGGCTAGGGACATGGGCATGTGTGATCACACGGCCTGCCCACATGGGTGTGTTCCCTGTCACATGGGCGTGTGGCCCTGTTTTGAGCAAAAATTTTCTAAGTGTTCGTAAGTTTCCGATTCAATCCCAAACCACTCTGTATGTATGTGTAGGGTCTCGGAGACCTATAATAGGAGCGATATAAATTCGAAGTAAACGTTTCAAGTTGAAATGAAACTTTGTGGCTCGATATTGTATGTTTAATTAAATTAATCTGGTAATGCCTCGTACTCGGTTCCGACGTCGAATACGGGTAAGGGGTGTTACATTACCACCTTGGGGAGATGTTTAATACTCCAATTGTTTATTCAACTAATCATTTGATCTTTAAATAACTGGAAAACCAATCTCTTCCCTCTACCCACCATATTAGGTAGCCCAAGAAATTTCTCTGAATTCGAAGAGCATCAAACATTAAGAATACAAGAGACTAGCACTTGATTCTGGTATGATGCATTAGAGATATAATAAAGTAGGGATTTATCAAAATTAATGCAATGGCCAGAACATACCCCATATTCTTGAAGGATATTTTTTAAAGTATGAGGCCCCTTTTTCCATAGCTTCACCAAACAAAATATATTCGTCCTAAATGAGAAATTAAAGGTCCTCTTCAACATACAGTTGCTAACCCCATCAAGAATGAAAGCCCTTTACTACATAACAAAAATAAATAACTGACACAAAAGATCTCCCTAAGGGTTTAATAATATCTCACGTTTCACCATTAAAGATTATAGAATATGAAACAGTGCTGATGTAGTGCATAATAAAGTCCACCCACGACAATAGGCAAATGATAAGATTTTTTAATATCATATGAAATAACAAGTTGGAATAATAATGAAAATAATTGCTAAATTTGTAATATAGGTCTAGTGAATAACAACAAAATTTAATCAAAACCTAATTGCACACTTGTAGATCCATAACATCTATGAACCAAACCTTTGCTTATATAGGTACACCCTTTCTTTTCGTTAATTATTTTGTTAGTTAAATTAAAACTATTATATATCATAAAATTTATACTTTTTATTTTTTCCTCCAATAAAGTATTTAATTTTTTTAAAAAAGGAATATATCTTTTTTATGATTTTACATTAAGGTCGGCAAAGGAGCAATGTAACGTTCACATCCATAGTTGTCAATTATATGCATAATCGTCTCATGCTCTTTCATCACGCTTCAATTTATTAACGATTTTCTTTAATTTATAAAAATATTTATAATTAATATATATACAACCAATTCACATATATGTGATTTTATAATAATAATATGATGTATAAACTAAAACTATAAAATGATATATAATTTTTTTATATAATGTTTAAAATTACCTATAATTCCTCTTCAACCCTTAAATAGAAGGATAAAGTGGACACCCAAATCCACGAGCTCCTACACTGACAATAATATCAATGTCAACCAAGTTAAGACTCAATCAACAAAGATACATAAAATATTATAAAGGTGTAAAATAGTAATTTTAAGGCATAATGATAAATTTAGCCTCTAACGCTTATTATTTTTTTTTTTGGTCATTTTGTCTCTAATTCTTTTTTTACCACTTTGACCATCAGCCTTCAAATTTTGGTCAAATTATTTTTTTAGATTGAAAAATTGATTGAACCATTAAAATTTTAATGATATTGACATGACAACTCGTGTGACATTTCACATATACTTTATAAAAATTTATAAAAATATATTAACATTTAAAAAAATAAAAAAGTTCATATAATAATTTTTTTAAAAAAATTTATCCACGTCAACTATGAAGCATTTCGGAATTACCATGTGAGCTGTCGTGTTAGTACCGTTAAAATTTTAAAAGTTTAATCAAATTTTATGTCTCAAAAAGAAAATTGACTAAAATTTGAAAATTGAGGGTTAAAGTCATAAAAAAAATTAAAATAAAAGTGACAAAACGAATAAAAGTCAATGGGTTCATTCAGCTTTATATCTAAATTCCAAAAGTCAAACAAGACGAAAATTGAAAAGCATTTACGACAACTGTCGTACTCCTCTTAGGGGTGGACGTACACTTTTTTTGAAAATTTTAATTAACCCTCAAAAATTTTCATTAAACCTTTTAATTTTTAAAGATTTTAATTATGCTCTTCCAAAAATTTTGTAAATTTTATTAATTCTCCAAATATTTTAAAATTTCAATTAGACAAACTAAAGCTTTTAAAATTTTTCATTTAATCTCTCAAAATTCTTAAAAATTATCATAAATCCTTCAAAAATAATTAAAAATTTAAACTCGTAAATTTTATAATTTAAAGCTCGAATTTTACCATCGTCATATTGTGAACACTCGTTAATCAAGCCAAAAGTTATTAATGACAAATAATTAAATTTTATGACTCATTTAAATATTTACAAAGTCGAAGATTCCGACAAAATAATAAATATCAATTATTACCGAAAAAGGTAATAAATCAATTCACCCAAAATAAATTTCGACCACACAAAGGAAATCTCCTATGATTTCTAAATTTGTAACTATGAGATTTGAAAATGGAAGCAGACTAAGAGAGTACTAGCAAATGGTGGGGGAGGAATACTCAATTTGAGTATCCACTTCGTTTGGATCTTAGATTATTATCAAATAGTTTAAATTTTATTTCCATCATTTTAAAGTATTTTTACATATGTCAGTTAAAATTAATTTATAATAGCTCATATCATATTGGTACATGATTTTAAAATTTTAAATCAATTTTTATTTTTTCTTAATTATTTTTATAAATAAAAAATAATTGTAATCTTTAATCAAGCTATTGAACTTAATATATATGAATATTTGTATATATATAATATATATGAATATTTAAAAATATTAATAAATATAAAATGATTCATCCAAACACATTAGTATTGATATGTATAAGTACTAGAACAAAAACAATACATCCGCCTTTAATATACCGAATATCTTACTATTACAATTTTTTTCTTTTTATTTTCAATTGTTTTGGCAGCTTTAGGTTTTTCTTTTGTTATGCAAAGGATTTATGTACATAGTTTTATACATTCCAGTAACCTTCTGTATCATTAATATTTTAATAACTAAACTATTGAATTTATTAACATAATTGTTAAAACTTTTAATTTACATCGAATTTGACATGTATGATTTATATAAATGAAACATAAATTATGACAATTATATTGTTACACCACAGCAAATTAAACTTTTAGCGGCGTTTTTAAGCTCCACTAAAAGTATTTGTGGCGCTTTTAGAAACGCCACAAAAAACGTCACTAAAAGAGGCGCCGCAAAATTTAGCGGCGTTTATGAGAAAAAAATGCTACTAAAAGCCATGACTTTTAGCGGCGCTTTTCACACAAACGCCGCTAAAGCATGACTTTAGCGCGCTTTTCCCACAAATGCCGCTAAAAGCATGACTTTTAGCGGCGCTTTCTAACGCTAAAGCATGACTTTTAGCCGCTAAAAAGTAAGACTTTAAGACTTTTAGCGTTTTTCCCACAAACGCCGCTAAAGAACATGACCTTTAGCGCGCTTTTTAGCAAAAACGCCACTAAATATCATAAAAATAAAAAAATTAAAATATTATTTTTAACGTCATTTTTCCTAAAAACGCCGCTAAATGTCATGAAAATGAAAAAATTTAAATATTATACTTTTAGCGGCGCTTTTCCCAAAAACGCCGCTAAGTGTCATGAAAAATTAAAAAATTAAAATATTATACTTTTAGCAGCGCTTTTCTTAAAAATGCCGCTAAAGGTCATGAAAAATAAAAAAAATTAAAATATTATAAAAATGCCAAAATCTAATTTAGAAATGTATAATTTAATTTGGTTCTTTATCCAGGTCCACTCGGTGCATTAAGTTACGATGCTACGTTTCATATATTTCCTTGCCAATTGTACAGATGAAAGCTTGATCTACAATATGCAAAAGGAAAGAAATCTATAATTGCATTGTGTAGTAGGAAAACAATTTTACATACTCTTGTTATATTCGTGGAGGTAGTTTCATCGGTACTTAATTACATATAGCAAATTATGCAACTTAGAACACGATGAGTTTCATCTAGAAAAGTATGCGAATCCGACAAGAATCTAAAATTTCTGATATGACCCTTCTAATAATCCAAGTCTTTATCTATGCAATAACTTGCTGAACAATTAGCATAACACAGTATTGTTGATCAACTTACAACTACATCATCGGTTCATCATAATGGCGTGCCACTTAATGAACTATGTTCCATGTATCAGCCTTTCCTTCAGGCCAATCAAAATGCTTGAGAACTGCTCGTTCATCAACCTAGATGGGTGCAGAAAGATAATTCAGCAAATATAGTAGACAATAGACAGACAATTTCTAGTGAAACTGTTAGCAAATGAACAATGGGGTTCATATATTTCTGACACAAGTGTCCTCATTCAGCTTCCTTTTTCCTTTATCCTATGAAATGAAAATGCATTAAAAGCAATTCAATTTTCAAGGTATATGAAAAAAATTTCAATGGAGACAAATTCTAATCATAATTTATATAGAATGCCTACCGTAGTTTGGGTGGGTTCATGATTTTCTCCATCATCTGTGATAGCAAATCAACTCTGTTAAGTGATAAGATAATGTAATATTAAAGAACAAAGTAAACCTTTTAAGTGAAGTGTAGGAAAATATAATTGAAGGATCTAAACAAATTAAGAGTAAAGATTTACTTTCTTTTGGAATTTCCAACCAGTTTTGACTGCATACCAAAGCTTCCATGGTCTCAGAGTTCAAGCTACTTCATAAGGTAATATAGATCCAGCAATAGCTAAGTAAGCAAAGAATATCAACAATACAACAACCTACAAGAAAAGAGTTTATATATATATATATATATATATATATATATAATTTTCAAAAGAAAAGCTAAAATGTACTTACGATAAACCTCGAATGAGAACTTGACCATTTTCCCATACTAGTTCCATGAAATCAAGATCGCGTCTGCATTATTAGAAAAAAATACAATCAACAAATTCAATACATATATAACAAAATAGTAGAGCTTGGGAAAAGAAAAACACAAAGAAAATCATACATGGAAGGTACATTAGGCAAGTCGGACGTCATCCTTGGTGTTTGCAGCTGAATGTAGCTAGCCTACCTATCCTACATCAATAATGCTCAACAATGAGATTCTGCCAACAAATTAATCTCCATTTTCATGACCAGGAGTCTTTAGATTTATTGGAGTTAAAATAAAACAATAACAAAAATACAAAAGTATTGGAGTTTCCCAAAAAGATGTCTGCCTTTAGATTTATTGTTCAAAAACAAGAACCCAAATTTGTTTATATAGTTTGGGAACCAACATCAATAGTTATTGTCTTAACTTACTTAAAATTTCATGGTTTCAACTTTTTTTTTTTTACAATATCAAGAGCTTTAAACACCCATTCAAGTCAAGACAATCTCATGGTTTCAACTAACATCATTACTCTATGACTGCTGTTATCAGCATCAAGCCTTTCTCTAAAACATCAGTTATAAATAAAACTATCTAAATGGCACCAATATTACAAGATTCATTCTTCCATGGGAACATCATAATGAATATAGAACAAAAGCTCATCTCTCTGTAACTGAAAAACTATGCATGCAAGCAATTTCAACCAAACTAAAATATAATTCACCCACACCAATATATCCAAGGTAACAGGAAAAAAAAAGTGACAAAATTTGCTTAACAGAAAAATGTTAAAGAACAGAAAATGGTCAAAGTTAAAAACTTTCATCACATATTACTCATCAAAGATTTCTTATTGTATTTCTATTTTATTTCCCAAAGAGAAAAAAGAAAAAGCATCAACACGTTCCATTAAACCAGAATTTGAAAAACCATAAAAAACACAAAACATAAGAGGAAAATTTAAAAAAAAAAAGTTCAAATATGGACAAAGGGGAAAAAATGCATGCAGTGAAACATGAATTTTATCTAATCAATGAATAATTGTTCGGCGTGAATTAAAAGGTTGAATATTGACAAATTACAAAAATTACAGAAAAAGACAGGAAGTGCTAAAGCAGTCAAGCCTCTTATTTCTTCAATGATATTAGTATATATTGAAATCTAAACGGCGTTCGATCCTAATGCTTCAACTTTCCAGTTTAGAAACAAAATTAAGAAAATAATTTATGAGGGAAAAAAAGAGAGTATGGATTATTCAAAAATCAATTAAAAAAAAACAACCAATCCATACAATTCACAAGTCAATAGATCTGATGCCTCTCTACGAATCAATATTCGTTAGTTTTCAATTTGACCAGTAGATCCGATCTAGCTCAAACAACCATAACTCTAAATGTCTATACTTAATGCACTTGAAATTTAGTCTTCCAAATTTTATTTTCAAAAATCTAATCTTTCTAGTTTATGGATTTAAAAATCCGCTTTCAATTTTATACAATCACATAATATTTTAACTGAAAAGTTAAAAATATTAACTATTTGAACTAATTAATAAAATCATTAAAATTTGACATGCATAGCCATTTACTTTATTTGCGATAACATAAAACCAGCAAATGCATAAAAGCTCAGAAAATTTACCTTGTCTGATGAAAACCAACCATTTTGAATGCCTTTCAAAATAAGAGAAATAACATAATGAATGATAAAAGAAGAAGATACCCTTCAAGTGTCTCACTTGGTATGATAGGCAACATCTTCCTCGAGAGAACGCTTGTATCGAGCGTGATAGGCTCTTCTTATAGCCAACAGCTCCTCGGGGTTTTTGGTGCACGAAATTACCCAAGAAACAAACAAAAAGAATAAATAGAACGAGATCATTAGATTTGTAACTCGGAACCAAAACAGTGATGTCTAGACCTGAAAACCAAAAACCATACAATAAACCAACTGAAATAAAAGTAAAAAACATAGTTCGAAACTAAAATAAAAATGAAAAGGCAAGAGACAAAAACAAAGACAAAGAAATGAAAACGCAAACACAAGAAGTAAAAATTTATACCAAATCGGTCTCGATTAAGCAACCAAAAAAGCAGCAGACCCACATCTATAGATTTCAAACAAAGATTGAAACAGTGGTTCTAAACCAAAAAACTTAGGGCTTTATCAGAGAAGAAAAAACACAGTTTGGGGAAAAATTTAGAAGAAGAAAGAAAAACACAGTTGAAAAACAAACCAGAGAGACAAGTTTGGGGAAAAATTTAGGAATTGGGGGGAAATTTTAGGGGGGAAAATTAAGGAGTTGGCGTATATAGGATGGAAAAGGCTGCGGCGTTTTTTACCTAGCGTCACTAAAAAAACTATGTCGTTTTTTACTAAAATAAAATAAATTTTTGTGGAGTTTTTAATAAACGCTATTTCTTACCTTATTTTTGCTTTTAACGCGCTAAAATTTTGATTAATATATATTTAAAGATTTAATCCAATTTTTTATTTATTTTAAGTTTATAATATTTAAAGATAAATTTTAAAATTTAATAACACAATTTTGAAATTTTAAAATTTTTAAAATTTAAGATAATAGTATTTTAATTTTTTATATATTTTTAATGTTATTAGTTCTAAATTTTTGTACATGTCATTAATTTTTGAATATTTTAAAATTAAATTACAAATAAATTTTATTTTAATTAATTAATATAAAAATTAGTTAAATAATAATAGATCGAAGAGGATGAAAGAGTACTGCATGAGTTTTCGAAAATAATACATGATGACAACTTGGATGATGGATCAAATTGTAAGGAGCAATACAACACCGATTTGTTTAAATCCAAACCCTAAGTCTGCCCCTAAACCCCTAAAACCTATAAAACCTTAAACACATAACCCCGAACTCTAAACTCTAAAATATTATAAACCTCGAAACCCTAAACCATAAACCTTTATAAACTCTAAACCTTGAAACACCATAAACCACGAAGCCCTGAATCATAAACCCTTATAAAACATATAAACCCTAAAACCATAAATACTAAACCTTAAATCAAAAACTCTAAACCACTAAACCCTTAAACTATAAACGTTAACCCTTAAACCCTATGACCCACACCTTACACCCTAAATGCTAAACCCTTAACACTAAGGCAAAAAAATTAAACTGTAAACATAAATTAAAAATAAATTATTATACAATGATCAAAACAACGCTTTTTTTTTTTTTGTTTTCAAATAGGTTGAATAAAGGCTACCCTTAGTGGCGTTTTTGATAAAAACACCGCAAATTTTTTACACTTTTTATATTTACATGAAAAAAATGTCGTTTTTTTTAAATTAAAAATATTGTTATTAAAACGACGTCGTTTCTATTTTGAAATAAAAATTATTTTGTGGCATTTTTTTAACAAACGCCGCTATAAGTCACCTTTAGCAGCGTTTTTTTAAAAAGCGCCTCTAACTTTTTCCAAATTTTATATGTTATTGAAACGACGTAGTTTCTATTTTGAAATAAAAAAAAATTTATTTTGTGGCGTTTTTCTAACAAACGCCGCTATAAGTTATCTTTAGCGGCGTTTTTTTTAAAAGCGCCGCTAAATTTTCCAAATTTTATATTGTTATCGAAACGATGTAGTTTCTGTTTTGAAATAAAAAAATTATTTTGTGGCGTTTTTGTAACAATCGCCGCTATAAGTTATCTTTAGCGGCGTTTTTTTAGAAAGCGCCGCTAACTTTTTCCAATTTTTATATTGTTATTGAAACGACGTAGTTTCCGTTTTGAAATAAAAAAATTATTTTGTGGCGTTTTTTAAACGAGCGCTGCTATAAGTCATCTGTGGCGGCCTTTTTTTAAAAAGCGCCGCGAAATTTTTTCAAATTTTATATTATTATTGAAACGGCATAGTTTCTGTTTTGAAATTAAAAAATTATTTTGTGGCGTTTTTTGAACAAGCGCTGCTATAAGTCATCTTTAGCGGCGTTTTTCTAATCCAATTTTTATATTGTTATTGACACGATGTAGTTTCTGTTTTGAAATAAAAAATTGTTTTGTGGCCTTTTTTTAACAAGCGCCGCTATAAGTCATCTTTAGCGGCGTTTATTTAAAAAACGCCGCTAACTTTTTCTAATTTTTATATTGTTATTGAAACGACGTAGTTTCCGTTTTGAAATAAAAAAATTATTTTGTGGCGTTTTTTAACAAACGCCGCTATAAGTCATCTTTAGCGGCGTTTGTTAAAAAGCGCCGCTAGATTTTTTCAATTTTTATATTATTATTGAAACGACGTAGTTTCTGTTTTGAAATAAAAAAATTATTTTGTGGCGTTTTTTAACAAGCGCCGCTATAAGTCATCTTTAGCGGCGTTTTTTTTAAAAAGCGCCGCTAACTTTTTCTAATTTTTATTTTGTTATTGAAACGTCGCCGTTTCTGTGTTGAAATAAAAAAATATTTTGTGGCGTTTACTGAAAAAACGACGCTATAAATCATCTTTAGCGGCATTTTTCTAAAACATGCCGCTATAGCCCAATCTTTTGCGGCGTTTTTTTCTAAAAAAACGCCGTTATAAGTCATCTTTAGCGGCGTTTTTCTAAAAAAGCCGCTATAGCCCAATCTTTTGCGGCGTTTTCCTGTTAGCGCCGCTAAAGTCTAAATTTTGCGGCGTTTTGGATAAAAACGCCACTAAAAACGCCGCTATATGTCAGTTTTGCTGTAGTGTTAAAATATTAAAACGGACACCCAAATTCATGAGCTCCTACATTAGTAATAATATCAATATCAATTAAGTTAAAACTCAATCAACAAAGATACATAAAATATTATAAAGGTGTAAAATAGTAATTTGAAGGTATAATATTTTTTGGTCATTTTGTCTCTAATTCTTTTTTATCACTTTGACTATCAACCTTCAAATTTTAGTTAAATTATTATTTTTAGATTAAATAATTAATTTTATTGACATGACAATTAGTGTGACACTTCACATATATTTTATAAAAATTTTAAAATTTTAAAAAAATAAAAAATTTGTCATATCCCAAAAATTGAGTTAAAAGATATGGGGTTAGTAAAATTGAGAGTCATCGCGTTTTGGAGTTTTAGTTAAGGCTGTGAAAATTATGTCAAGTGTGTTAATCTAGTTTAATGGATATATTTTATACTTTTGTGTGTGAGGTTTTAGGTTAAATTTTGGTTAGTTAATAATCTTTTGATTATTAATTTATTAATTTATTGTTATTCTAAAACCTTATTCCACGTTCAGTTGTTGGTTCCCAACCTTATTCGCAAGTTATTATTATTTATTTATTTATTTTTCTTTCCTTTCTTTTTTTTCTTCCCTATTTCGTTATTGGGTGAATTGATTAATTGGGGTGTGGTTTGAGTTTAATTTTTTTTTGCAATGAATTTGTGTTGTTAGGTGATGATAGTGAGAATCGAAACTCTCCTCTTGCAAATTAGTTATATTAGGAGTTGTTGCAGACGTTTGGGTAAGTGCTTGAAAGCTTGGGTGTTCAACTTTCGATTTAGTAATGTATTTATTTGCGTTGTGATCGAGTGAATTATTTGATTAAATTGAGGAATCGTGGCTGATTTTAGCGATTACTTATTGTTTTTAGGTATTGCAAATTTGTGGTCGCTTTCGTATTTTAATCAGATCAAGTGTGTAACGAAAATTCGAGAAAACAGTTATCATTGAAAGTCAGAATTTGGGAATGTTGACGTCACACGATCATGTGACAGGCAGTGTGTGTCACACGGTCTGAGCTAATTAGGCCATGTGAGCCACATGGGTGTGTGGGCCACATGGGTGTTGTGTGAGGTCGTGTGAGCCACATGGGCTAGCCTTGTCCATTTTTTGAAATTTCCTTTCTAGGCCATTTTGTTTTGTGAACTGTATTTAGCCTATCTGTAGGGTCCGTACCACTTAATTGGGACCTGAAAACAAGATATAGGTGAATATGCTTCCATGTTGAAGTGTTTAGGGTATTTGTAATATGTATGTTTGCATGTTACGATACTGGTAGTTTTGGTCGTAAGTTTTACTTCGCTATTGTAATAGCCCAATTTTGACTGGGCTGAAATAAACTAAAAAATAACCCAAATGTCTAAAATCTTTATAGTCCATTTACAAGCAATGGCCCACCACTACCCAATTAGCCTAAACAGATTACCCTGAAATCCATTACACCCCAGACCCAACAAAACAGACCCTAGCCTATCCTAAACACCCTACCTAGACCCAAATCAGCGCAGCCCAAGAAGCCCAAAGACTAAAACAGAAGACAGAATGGCCTAGGATATTCTGAAACCCTAGGCGCCGTCAGCAGAAGATTGATCATCGCGCCTTCAGTCCGCCCCTCATCAGGCCGTGATTTGCGCCACAAGCAGACCAAGCGACGCGCCGCCTTCGTCGCCTAGAACCACGCCATCATCAGCGCGCATGTTGTCCCACAGCCACGATCTCCGCTTCTGACCTACAAAAGAAGAAAGAAATCGAAGCAGAAAGGAGCAAATCACAGCAAAAAAGGAAAGAACAGACATAGAAATATATGTTTTCCTTTTATTTTTGTTTTTGGGTTATAAAAACCCTTGTAAAATCTGTAGGAGGAGACACGGTTACACACAATTTAGGGAGAAATACATACACAAAAAGCACAAATCGGCACGAAAAGTAAACACAAATCATTGTCAGAAAACTCAGAAGGAATAAAAGTTTAGAAATTTTTGAGGTAATCTGACGTGTTATTATTATTTCTTTTTCCTCTTTTAAACTTACGTTTTCTTAATATTGTTTAAAAAAAAAAGAGAGAAAAAGAAATTATCTGAGCGCCGTCAAAGGCGACGGCGCGTGATGCACGGAGAAACAGTAGCCCAGGGTTTCCACGATCGGCGCGAGGCGAGAAGACAAATCTCTCAGAGGGTTTCGATTTTTTTTAAATAACAGATTTAAAATAAGATTTTTTTTAACACTGACCTTTATATAGCTAAAAAGGAACGGCGTCGTTTTTAGATGGCAGGATCCGCGTGTTGACCCGCAAACCCGACCAGGATCCGCGCGTTTTCTTAAAATGGTCTATTTTCAGTTTAGTCCTTCTGCAATTTTATTGTTTTTAAATTAGTCTAATTCACTTTTTTTATTTATTTTAAAATTATCCCTAAGGTTTGTTTTGGTTCCAATTTAGTTCCTCGGTCCGTTTTAAAGGAAAATCGGAACGACGCCGTTTCGTAAAAAGGTTTAATTGCTACATTAGTCCCTGGGTTTTACGCACATTTTTATTTAATCCTTTTAATCTGCTTAATTGCTATTTTAACCTTTCTTTCTTTATTTTTTTATTTTAACACTGTTTTTTTAATTATTTTTATTTTTATTATTTGTATATTAATCTATTAAACTTATATATCTTATTATATATTGTTTTTATTATTATTATTTGATTATTTAGATTAATATATTGGTTATTATATATTTTTATATTTTGTATATTATATAATATTATATTATATTTTATTTGTTTAATAATTTATGTATTATTATATTCTTATTATTTATTTCGTTATATTTTGTATATTATTTAGTATTATGTTATATTATATAAAACTTTATTTTGTATGAAATTTATCTAATTTATTTTAATTATATTGTTTATATTATGTATATAGTTTTATAATTAATGTATTATATATATCTATTTTCATTATTTATTATTTTATTTAATATAATTTTATTACATATTTTTATTATGTTATATATTCAAAAAGTTGTACATTGTTTAATCATTCATCTTATATATATCTTCTTTTATTAATTATTTTATTATTTAATCTTGCATGAAAAGCTTATATTTATCTTGTATTTTTAATTGTTTTATGTATATTACTTTATATATTTATCTATGTAATGCCCTTTATTTATTTATTTTATGATTACTATAGTGTAGTTATTTTAGTTGTATTTTATATTATATGCTATTGTCTTATAATCGTTTTTAATATTTGTGTATAATAGTTTATAAATGTGATATTGTAACATGGATTATCGTTCAAAATGAAAATACATTTTACAAGTTTACTATATTTTAAAATAAGACAATGTTTTGGTATTTAGAAATTGGAAATAATGCCCTAACGTCATTGGGTTGCGATTTTCATTTGGCTAAATAACTAAATACCCTTTTAACAAGTTTTATAAATCATGAGATGATTTTAATTACGAGGGTTTAAAAAAATATTGTGTCCTAACGTATTGTATGTGATGCTTATATTCCTTCGGAATAAAGAAATCTCAAATTTCAAAATAAAAAAAACCTATTCTTGGGAATTCAAGGTGTTGTGCCTTAACTTATTGAGTTCGACATTTTGCGTTTCGAAATAGGGATTTCCTAAAATAAAGACGAGCTTAATTTCAAAGTCATGAGGTGCTATACCTTAACTTATTGGGTAAAGTACTTTATTTCTTTGAGATAGGTAAGTCTTGGTTTTCTTTCTAATAAAAGGATCATATTGTGTAATTTTCTTTATTTTCAACATTCGGACATGATCTTATTGATTTGGTACCAATTTTTGGGTGTTATGAGGGTGCTAACCCTTCCTCATAATGTAATTAGACTCCGAACTCATTTTCTTGTTTTGTGGACCAAAATGTTTTAAAATAAAACGTTTTACAGGGTGATCCAATCACACCTAAATAAAAAGGATTGGTGGCGACTCCCGTTTTTTATTTAAAAGTCGATCCCCATTTTTTCAAAACTGATTTTTAAAATGGTTTCGACAGCTTGGCGACTCCATTGGGGACCAATAAGAGAGTCGAGCCATAAAATTGATAATTTCATGTCATTGTCTGAATTTAAAATATTTTTTTAAAAAATTTGTGATCTTTTTATTGCATGTGGTTCTATTTTTTTTTAAAAAATGTCTCTGCATTGCATTGCATGACCATTGTGGTCACACCCTTAAGTGGGAGTGAGAAGCTACTCCTTCGTGAGGTTTTCACCTCCGTGCAGGATAGTGAATCGCTTTCGGGATACATCCGTACCTATGCCTTCGTGAGGTTTTCACCTCTGTGCAGCCATAGGAAAATGTATTCCCCTGAACCGAACTCGGTCCATATGAGCCTATGATGGGTGAGGATCGAGGAATCTGCTAGTTCGGGTACCTCAACTTTTGAACTAAACCACATATAGTGAACCCTAAGAGCCCACCTTAGGTAGAACTATGTCAAACACTAGTGGTCACCCTGATAGGTGTTCTATGTTATTTATTTTTCCTATGCTAATGTGTTTTTTTTTTTTTTGATTGCTTTGCATTCATATCATAGAAAAGAGGTGTTGATTTCTAATTCGATTGCTAAATAGAAAAGTTTGTCATAAGAAAATGAGTTTTTTGATAAAGTGGATTATAATACGGTCTCGTCCTAATATGGTCCAAGTAAACACAATAAGAGAAGACTGATAGCCGGTGAAGGAATACAAGACTTTATTACCCAAGGATTCAAGTTGACAAAGACAAATCGGGAATCATCACGTCTCGACTTTCTTGAAGAAGCTAATGAGTATTATGGAGCAGGGAGTCACGTCCCAGATCAAGCAAAAAAGAGCTAGTGAAGGCATCGATTAGAAGTTTGCAAGACTTGACTTTTGTGAAGAAGGGATTCATGTTTTCACTTGGACTATGAGGACAAGGCCGTGTATGCGATCCGTTTTATGTAAATAAATTTGCTTTCTAGAAAAGTTTTTCTAATGTAACTGAATTCAGGATCAACGCCTCTCTTTCTTTGCATTCATGCATTTACATTACATTGCATCATTTGCATTAGACTTTTACAAGAGGATTCTAATTAGGTAAAAATGTTTCAGTTAACCTAGAAAACATGGAACAAAGATTGGAAAGAATAGAGCAAATGCAAATACAGATGCAGGGGCAATTGACTGAAATTCAACAAGAAATGCGAGAATTTCAGAGAAATATCATAGACCAGCTAACTGGAGGACTTGGAAAAAGGAGTAGCTCAGTGGACAATAGTGAAGATGATGAGGAAGACATTGTTTACTCTCCAATGGGTGTTAATTCAAGGAAGGATCAAGCCAAATCGATTGTTCTAGTAGAAACGAAAGAAAGAAGAGAAGGGACCTCAAAAGCCTTGAAGAAGAAGGAAAAGAAAATAAATCATTCGGAGCCAATTGCAATGAACCAGCCAAGGACGGTAACTACCAACGATCAGGTTTCTCCAAAGTAAAACTCTGAAAAGCTCCAATTTACAACAATCTCGATGACGTATAAGGAGCTATATCAAAGTTTATTTGACATGCAAGTGGTGTCTCCATATTATCTGCAGCCGTTACAACCCTCATATCCTAAATGGTATGATTCCAATGCTCAATGTGAATACCACGCAGAGTAACGGGGAATTCAATAGAAAATTGCACTGCCTTCAAAAAGGTAGTTGAGATACTTCTTAAGATGGGAGTTGTCAAGACTAATGATACACCCATTTTGGAGAACCCATTACCCAATCATGGAGACAAGAAAGTTGTGATCCCTTGAAGAAATCGAAAGCAAAGAGAGAATTGAGAACGAAGTTTCCAAGCCCTTATGTACTTGGGAATGTTTTGAATAAATAGGATTGTGGAGGAGATCCCTGTATTTTTAGAGTTAATCTAGAGTAATATTCAAAACATGCTTGTTGCCTTAAGCCTAGAGGCAATAAGAATTCTTTTGTGAAATAGGCTCGTGTCCAAAATTTATATTTCAATGAAATGCATTTTTCTTGAAAACATATTCTTTTATTCTTTACATTTCATACTGTACATTTTTTTTACCAATATTCTTTCATTCGTTGTGATCATACTATCCAAATAGTCATCCTTAGAATCATTTATTCTTTGGATTTGTTTGCCCTCGTACCTAGGTACCCAGATATCAACGTCATGAGCGACATTGTTACTGATTCCCTTTTTGCACAAGATATTGGTCTAGATTTTGGGCCTTAGCCCACGTGCCGAGAGTTTAAAACTTGGCTCGATTTGCACAAGATATTGGTCTAGGGATCTCGATTGAAACCCATTTATTTTTTGAAGATGAGTTCTTAGCAAAATATTAAAAAGATTGTAACCTACCTTCAACCCGATTTGTTAAAGTTGGTAGAACAAGCTCATCGCTTCGAAAAAATAATTCCCACAATGGGGTGAAAACTCAAGACTTTACTTTACAAAGGGTTATTGGATATTATGAGCCTAGGGAAATTGGGGAAGTAGTCGACATATTTCGTTGGTGAGATGAAGCCTAGCTCACCACAAAATAAGGCAAGACATTATTGAGTTGTTTTCAAGAATACAAAGATGTTTTCGCACAATTATCTAACTAAACTTGGATCTTACCCTTATTTGAAGGAATCGATTGCACCTTCACTTCAACCTTCGAGATTGCCAGAGACTTGATGAACAATCGGTTGTGATTCCCTTATGTATTTGGTTTCAAAGATGAAAGAAGAGAGGAATAATAGGCTTAGAAGGAAATCGGCTAGGAGGCTAAAAGAAAAGAAGAAAAAGAATGGATGCTCAAGAAGAATATTCGGCAGAAGAAAAGAGAGAGGGAGAATGAATAATGAATGGCCCTGGTCTCATCCTTTTATAGCCGAATTTACTAGGCCAAGAATCCTTTACTTGGCCACCACTCTTCCTTATTTTCCTAATTAAAGAATAATTCTTCATTTATCCACCTACTTAGCTGAATTTTAAAGAGAATTAAACTCTTCCTTAAGAGTCCTTATGATCTTCTAATTAGCCGAGTTTTAAAGAGAATGAAACTCCTCTTTGCAAGCTTGTGCCGTCCACCTCTTGGCTTCTAGAAGCAAAATAAAACTTATTTTATTTGCTTCTTATGTGACTCGAACTCAAGCCCAAAACCTTTTGCATGTGGGCCATTTTCTAAGGCCTTAGGTGGCATCTTGAGCCACTTTTCCAAGTCCGTTATTGGGTCAAATTTCATGTACTTTATATTTTAGGGTCACTTGGCCCTAAGTTCCCCTTGGGCTCTAAAATTGACATTAGGGTTATTTTAAGTTTCCAAAATTTTCGCTGCTCAGTATTTTTCAAGTTTCCAAATGTTTAGTTTCCTATTTTGGCTTGGTTTCCAAAATGTTTAGTTTCCTATTTTGGTTTGGTTTCCAAAATGTTTAGTTTCCTCTTTGGCTTGGTTTCCAAAATGTTCACTTTCCTAATTTACTTCGGTTTCCAAAATGGTCACTTTTCTATTTTAGTTTAGTTTCCAAAACTTTAACATTTCTAAAGCATTTCCTTACATTTTCATACATCTCCTTACATTTCCACACATTTCATACATTTCCATACATTTCCTTTCATTTCCATATATTTCCATACATTTCGATCCCACTATCTCATGAATTATGGACATGCCTTGGCTAATAAGAAGAAGGCTAAACAAAGATGATCGGGCACTGTTGATTCACCATGGAAAGGGATTGTATCAGTCATACCGCAAATACGGAATTAAAGAAGACAGGATTCATATGCCTACTCCAATTCTTCACAAATTTCCCATATGTGGGACATGGATGTGATGGGGCCAATCTCGTCAAAAGCTTTTAGTCAATATCGACTCATTGGCATAGTTATCGATTATTTCACTAAGAGAGTGGAAGTAGCTTCAAATGCCAATGTTACAAGGTCGAAGTTATCAAATTCATCAAAAAAAAATGAAGGAAAAGATCAAATGCCATAAAGGATCGTGTTTAAATAACTGTACAAAGTCAAAGTCTACAGTTTGTCCAAAGATCAGGCAACATATCATAGTGCAACAAAAGTTGCCAAAAAAAATGAAGAAGAAAAAATGAAAGGTGGCTAAGACTTGTAAAGATTGGCATAAGAAGCTATCACTACTCTCTATGAGTATCAAACGTTGGCTAGGACCTTTGTTGGGGCAACACATTTCTCAGCGGAATAGAAACAGTTTTGCAAATTGAATCTAATTGAAGAAAAGATTAAAAGCTATTCATCATGATCAGATGATGCGAGCTTACATTAAAGAAGTTCATCTTAGGGAATTCCACGAAGGAACATAATGTTGAAAAGGACCTTTCTTCTATAAAACGATTTTAGAAGAAAGCAGATGCCAAAGAAGACCTATTCTGGAGCAGCATTGATATTGACCGAGATGAATGGCGGAGACTTGGCCAATCTGGCGAATTCAGGTTCAGTCAGGAAGGATTTTACCTGAAAAGGGAAGGGTCAAGGTGAAAACCCGCAGAAGGCGCCTTGAGCTCAAATTCATTAAAAAAACAAAAAAAGAAAAAAGAAAAGAAGAAAAGAAGAAAAGGAGAGGCCAAGGCGAAAACTGTAATGGCCTAAATTCAAGATTATCGGAACAATGGTTTCGTAACCATAAATCCGATTTAAAGAGAAATTTATTTCAATACATTTGCATAAATATTTATATGATAGGAAATATTTTTATAAATATTTATAAAATGTTAGTAATGTGATATTAAAATTTAGTTAGAAAATTTTAACTTTGGGTAGGTAATTAAATGAAAAGACTAAATTGAAATAGAAGTAAAAGTTGAATTATAGATTAAAAGAAATTATAAAGGACCAAAATGACAATTAAGCCATTTTTTTAGTTGAGGCGGTTTATTGTGAAGAAAATCTAAGATTTTTATGTTTAATATATATTATTATATTATTATATAATAAAGATATTTTATGTTTTAATTATAATATAATATATTATATTGTTATTATTATATTTATATATGTGTGTGTATAAGCTAAAGAAAAAAAAAAGAGAGAAATAGAAACAGAATAGGCAAACGAAACAGAGAAGGAAAGAAGGAAGGAAAGAAAAGAAAGAAGAAAGGGAAAATTGAAAGTTTGAAGCTTGGAAGTTGATAGGTAAGTCAATTTAGCCCTTTTTACTTAATTTTGGTGTTTTAGAAGCCTTGGAACAAGGTTTTGATGAAGCTAAGTTGTCATATTGAATGTTTGTGAGCTCTCAAGTATAGTTTATGATGAAACAAAAACATGAATTAAGGACTTAATTGAATGAATTTCAAGTTAGAATTGAAAGATGGATTTAATTGAGAAGTAAGCTATAAGAAAACAGTTTTGGGACAGCAGCAGTAGAGTAACTTTGAAAAATCACTAAAAATTTGTAGAAGTGGAATTATAAGTTGAGTGAGATATGAAATTAAATCTTATTGAGTCCATTTTCATATGAAAGAAACATATAAAGCAAAGTAATTCTGTATTTTTATATATTTATATTTTTGTAAGACTGGTTCAGAGTGATTTTGAGATCCCCTGTTCTGACTTTGAAAAATCATAAAAAATTGAATAAAAATAATTAGGGGCTTAAATTTATATGGTTAGACTCCTTAAGGAGTATATTTTAGAAGAAACAAACTAAAACATAATTTGAATTCTTTACAAGGAGAAAATTGATTTGTAGTGAAAAGTGGTCTGAACTGTCAAATAGTAAAACAAGGGTGACTTTAATGAATAAAATATACAAATTGGCTAAGCCAAAAATTCTGAAAATTTTATGATACGAAGAAATGTGAGTCAAGTTTCAGAGAAAATTAACGGTTCTTCATTTGGAGTTCTGTAGCTCAAGAAATAAATAATTTAGTGACTATGACTCAAGTAGACAGCTTTGAATAAACTAAAAATAATAATAGAATTATAGAAAATGCTACATGTGAACATGAAATGTATTGAATTGATGATTGAATTTATTTATTTAGATCCAGAAAACTCAAATACGAAGCTAGATCGAGAAAAGAAAAAAGTCCCGGATTAGTAGATTTTGTATACGAACTAGTATCGAGGTAAGTTCATGTAACTTGAATTATCTTCTTAAATGCTTGAAATGTATGTTATTGATGTGAATATAATTTGAATGTTCATTGTATGAAAATTGATGAAACATTGATATATTTGATAAAAAGGGGAAGAAATCTCGGTTGAATGAAAGGAAAATTTGATGGATCTCTGAAAAGGAATTGACGGTAAAAAGGATCTAGCCCGGACGGGTGATCCTATCCTGATATTGCCCTCCCAAAGAATATGTGTAAAATGGATTTAGCCCGGACGGGTAATCCGAATTAGGGTCTGAATTTAGCCTGGACTGGTAATTCAGATCCAAACTCATTAGAGTAATTGTCGTTGCAGGGGATTTAGCCTGGACTAGTAATCCCGACAATACTCTATGAGTTTACATTATAGGGGATTTAGCCTGGACTTGTAATCCCGCTGTAAGGATGAGGTTCGCGGGAGTGTGCTCTCTGAAATGAAAATGTGCGCACATGAATATGAATTGACGGACCCGGATTTGTGCACTAAAGTGTACCTCTGAAAATCCATCGAAGTTTCGAGTAATTCAACGAGATAAATATGGAAAAATAACAAGGAAATGGAAAATCATGATATTGATGAGCTCATCAATCATATTATATATATATATATATTATTGATTCATTGAAATTATTGAACTAACTTGAATGTTGAGTTTGTATATGTTAGGGCAATAGTGCATTGAATGGATATATGAATGTTTATTGCTTTGTATTGAAAATATTAGGTAAGTATAATTCTTGTTATATGAGCTTACTAAGCACAAAGTGCTTACCCTGTTTCCTTTTTCCCTGTTTTGAAGTGTTAGGAGCTTGGAGGTCGGATTCGATAGGAGACACATCACACTATCAACCCCAAGATTTTGGTATATAAAGAAACTTTATTTTGGAAATCAATGGCATGTATAAGCTAATAAAGTAGATGTTAATATGAAATGAATGTAAGGTCAGCCATTGGTATGGCTAACAAATTTTAGTTTTAGCATGTAATAAGGTTATCTTATAAATATGCATGGATTTATTTTGAAAATATGTTGAATTAGATTGGTTGATGTGAATTGGTCTCGGTTAAAAAAAAATTTGCAGGGAAGGCTAGATAATTATAAAGGGGTTATATTGAGTAAAAAAAATCGTAAACTCTTGTAATGCCTCGTACCCTATTCCGACAACGAATACGGGTAGGGGGTGTTACATTTATTGGATCAGAGCTACAGTTTAGTCGGTTCTAGGACCGACATAGAAAATACGGATTAGCTATACATGCTATTTAAATTATTATTGATAGTGTGATATCTCCTGACCATTTAAATTGAGTTTTTCTTATAGTAATGTTATCCGACCGAGCTCAATCTGAAGAAGCTGAGAGTCATGCTCCGGCTTCGGTACAAAGAGAAGAAACTAGCAGTATAAGGCCCAGTATAGAGGGTCAAGGGGAGGAGGCAAAAATAGCCTTCTTTCAAATGATGAATGAATGGTTTACTCAGTACATAAGAACTAACCCTATAGTGCAGCAAACTCAAACTCCCCCTCCTATTCCTCCACCGGTTCCCGATATTCCACAGGGTACAGGTACTGAATCTGTCAGAAAAGGAAAAGCTCCGGTTGATAAAATTTGAAAATATGAGGCTGAAGAATTTCAAGCAGCAGTTGCTGATGATCCCGAACAGGCTGAATTTTGGTTAGAAATACTACTCGGGTTTTGGAGGATTTATCC
This sequence comes from Gossypium rotundifolium, assembly GCA_025506655.1. Taxonomy (NCBI): domain Eukaryota; kingdom Viridiplantae; phylum Streptophyta; class Magnoliopsida; order Malvales; family Malvaceae; genus Gossypium; species Gossypium rotundifolium. Next base: position 32,108,039 of record CP106733.1, on the reverse strand, counting down.
TATACACTAGAAGAATGTCTGAAATATGCTGTCCCATTGCTAAAAGACACAGCTTATCATTGGTGGAATACTAATGCTTCAGTTGTCCCGAGAGAATAAATTACATGGAAATTCTTCCAGACCGAGTTCAAAAAGAAATGTATCAGTCAGAGATTTCTTGATCAAAAAAGAAAAGAATTTTTTGAGCTGAAACAGGGCAATAGATTGGTATCTGAGTATGAAAGAGAATTTGTTTGGTTGAGTAAATATGCTCGAGAATAGGTACAATCAGAAGCTGAAATGTGTAAACGATTCGAAGAATGGTTAAATCTGGTCAGATTAGGGGATTATCTGATGTGATTTCAGTTATTACTACTCAGAGGTATGTCAAAAAGGAGTATGATGCTTTTCTTGCTTATGTATTAGATACCAAGGTATCTGAGTCGAAGATTCAAGCAGTGCCAGTGGTATTCGAATTTTCTGATGTGTTTCCAGAAGAGTTACCAGGGTTGCCACCAGAAAGAGAAGTGGAATTTTCTATAGATTTGATTTTGGGAACTACTCCGATTTCCATAGCTCCGTACCGAATGGCTCCTACAGAATTAAAGGAATTAAAGACACAGTTACAGGAACTTGTTCATAGAGGTTTTGTCCGACCGAGTCATTCACCTTAGGGTGCTCCGGTTCTGTTTGTGAAAAAAAATGGGTCTTTGAAATTGTGTATTGACTATTGGCAGCTCAATAAGATAACTATAAAGAATAAGTACCCGTTGCCCCGGATTGATGATTTATTTGATCAGCTGAGAGGTGCTACTGTATTTTTGAAAATTGATCTCCGATCAGGTTATTACTAGCTACGGGTAAAAGAGTCAGACGTGCCAAAGACAACTTTTAGAACCAGAAAGATGTAAAGTTTGAGTGGACTGATAAATGTCAGTAGAGTTTCAATCAATTGAAAGATCTACTAACGAAAGCACCTGTGTTAGTGCAGCCTGAACTGGGTAAGGAATTTGTTATTTACAGTGATGACTCATTAAATGATTTAGGTTGTGTCTTGATGCAAGAAGGTAAAGTAATAGCCTATGCTTCAAGACAACTTAAGCCACATGAAAGAAATTACCCGGTACATGATCTTGAGTTAGCTACTATTGTATTTACGTTGAAGATATGGAGGCATTACTTGTACGGTGAGAAATGTCATATTTATACTAATCATAAAAGCTTGAAGTATTTGATGACACAAAAAATCTAAATCTAAGACAGCGCAGGTGGCTTGAATTGATAAAGGACTATGATTTGATTATTGATTACCATCTGGGTAAGGCTAATATTGTGGCTGATGCTTTGAGTCAAAAATCTCTATTTGCTTTGCGATCTATGAATGCTCAATTGTCTTTGGTTGATAATGGTTCAATCATAGCTGAATTGGAAGCTAAACCAACATTTCTACAGCAAATATGCGAAGTTCAGAAGAAAGATGAGAAGTTACAGGTTAAACGGGCACAATGTGAGTCAGGTACTGATTCTGAATTTCAAGTTGGAATTGATGGTTGTTTATTATTTAGAGGTAGGGCATGTGTACCCAAGAATTCAGAGTTCATACAGAAAATTTTACACGAAGCTCACAGTGGTATATGTCTGTACATCCGGGAAGTAATAAAATGTATAATGATCTGAAAAAGATGTACTGGTGGCCAGGTATGAAACGTGATATTTTGAGTTTGTATCAAAATGTCTGATATGTCAATAGGTCAAAGCAGAACATCAGGTACCTTCGGGGTTACTTCAGCCAATTACTATACTGGAATGGAAATGGGAAAGAATCACTATGGATTTTGTATCGGGGTTACCGTTGTCTCCGAGGAAAAAAGATGCTATTTGGGTGATTGTTGACCGATTGACAAAGTCAACACACTTTATTTCGGTATGTATGGATTATTCTTTAGATAAACTGGCTGAACTATACATATCTGAGATTGTCAGGCTACATGGAGTGCCTATCTCCATTATATCGGATAGAGATCCTTGATTTACGTCTCGTTTCTGGGACAAATTGCAAGAAGCTTTAGATACTCAGTTGTATTTCAGCACTACATTTCATCCTCAAACAGATGGCCAATCTGAGCGTGTAATTCAGGTATTGGAAGATATGCTCTGATGTTGTATACTAGAGTTTGAAGGTAATTGGGAGAGATATCTACCTTTGATTGAATTTGCTTACAATAACAGTTATCAGTCCAGCATTAAAATGGCTTCGTATGAAGCTTTGTATGGTAGAAAATGTAGAACACCATTATATTGGACAGAGCTTAGTGAAAAGAAGATACATGGGGTTGATTTGATCCGAAAAACAGAAGAAAAAGTAAAAGTGATTCGGAATAGCTTGAAAGCAGCCTCTGATCACCAAAAATCATATGCCGATCTTAAACGAAAAGAGATTGAATTTCAGGTCAGTGATAAGGTATTTCTGAAAGTGTCTCCTTGGAAGAAAGTTCTCCGATTCTATCGAAAGGGTAAATTAAGTCCAAGATTTATCGGGCCATATGAAATTATAGAAAGATTTGGACGATTCGCTTATCGATTGGCATTACCACGAAACTTGATAGAATTCATAATGTTTTTCATGTGTCTATGCTACTGACGATATCGGTCGGATCCTTTACATGTTATTTCTCCGAAAGAAGTGGAGATTCATAGGATATGACTTACGGTGAAGAACCGGTCAAGATATTGCACGGAAACAAAGGAGCTTAGAAATAAAAAATAAATTTGGTGAAAGTATTGTGGAAAAAGCACGGGATTGAGGAAGCGACATGGGAACCGGAGGAGGCAATGAGGAAACAATATCCAAACATCTTTACTGGTAAGATTTTCGAGGACGAAAATCCTTAAAAAGGGGAGAGTTGTAATGGCCTAAATTCAAGATTATCGGAACAATGGTTTCGTAACCATAAATCCGATTTAAAGAGAAATTTATTTCAATACATTTGCATAAATATTTATATGATAGGAAATATTTTATAAATATTTATAAAATGTTGGTAATGTGGTATTAAAATTTAGTTAGAAAATTTTAACGTTTGGGTAGGTAATTAAATGAAAAGACTAAATTGAAATAGAAGTAAAAGTTGAATTATAGATTAAAAGAAATTATAAAGGACCAAAATGGCAATTAAGCCATTTTATCTAGTTGAGGCAGTTTATTGTGAAGAAAATCTAAGATTTTTATGTTTAATATATATTATTATATTATTATATAATAAAGATATTTTATGTTTTAATTATAATATAATATATTATATTGTTATTATTATATTTATATATGTGTGTGTATAAGCTAAAAAAAAAAGAGAAATAGAAACAGAATAGGCAAACGAAATAGAGAAGGAAAGAAGGAAGGAAAGAAAAGAAAGAAGAAAGGGAAAATTTAAAGTTTGAAGCTTAGAAGTTGATAGGTAAGTCAATTTAGCCCTTTTTACTTAATTTTGATGTTTTAGAAGCCTTGGAACAAGGTTTTAATGAGGCTAAGTTGTCATATTGAAAGTTTGTGAGCTCTCAAGTATAGTTTATGATGAAACAAAAACATGAATAAAGGACTTAATTGAATGAATTTCAAGTTAGAATTGAAAGATGGATTTAATTGAGAAGTAAGCTATAAGAAAATAGTTTTGGGACAGCAGCAGTAGAGTAACTTTGAAAAATCACTAAAAATCGTAAAAGTGGAATTATAAGTTGAGTGAGATATGAAATTAAATCTTATTGAGTCCATTTTCATATGAAAGAAACATATAAAGCAAAGTAATTCTGTATTTTTATATATTTATATTTTTGTAAGACTGGTTCAGAGTGATTTCGAGATCCCCTATTTTGAATTTGAAAAATCATAAAAAATTTAATAAAATAATTAGGGTCTTAAATTTATATGGTTAGACTCCTTAATTAGTCTATTTTTATAAAAAGCCAAACTAAAACAACGTTTGAATTCTTTACAAGGAGAAAATTGATTTGTAGTGAAAAGTGGTCTGAACTGTCAAATAGTAAAACAAGGGTGACTTTAATGAATAAACTGTACAAATTGGCTAAGCCAAAAATTCTGAAAATTTATGATACGTAGACATGTGAGTCTAGTTTCAGAGAAAATTAACGTTTCTTCATTTGGAGTTCTGTAGCTCTAGAAATAAATAATTTAGTGACTATGACTCAAGTAGACAGCTTTGAATAAACTAAAAATAATAATAGAATTATAGAAAATGCTACATGTGAACATGAAATGTATTGAATTGATGATTGAATTTATTTATTTAGATCCGAAAAACTCAAATACGAAGCTAGATCGAGGAAAGAAAAAAGTCCCGGATTAGTAGATTTTGTATACAAACTAGTATCGAGGTAAGTTCATGTAACTTGAATTATCTTCTTAAATGCTTGAAATGTATGTTATTGATGTGAATATAATTTGAATGTTCATTGTATGAAAATTGATAAAACATTGATATATTTGATAAAAAGGGGAAGAAATCTCGGTTGAATGAAAGGAAAATTTGATGGATCTCTGTAACACCCCAAACCCGGCCCAAACACTACAACCGGATCTGGTATGTCACTAAGGAAATTTTATAAAACATGTCGCATTTTCAGAAAAACATTTTGGTAAAGTTTAACTTTTTATTCGGGAAAAATTTATAATTTATAGTTTTAAATAAAATATGCCTTTATGAATTAAAACCCAAATTTCAATACATGCCTTAGTTCAATTAAAATAAAATTTAAATAACTAAAAGTAATAAAAGCCCGTAATAAAACAAAATATAAACTGGTGGCCCATGGCCTTATTACAACGAGATTTAAAATCCATTAAATAAGAATATAAAATAATAACTAGAGTCTTTTATGGATCCAAATGTTCTTTCGCATGGCCACCTTGCGCTCCTCTCCAGCCCGGTCCGATGCACTAAATGCTACCTGAAATGTTAATTAATTGGTTGAGTCGCGAGACTTAGTGTGCAACCCTCATGCACCATTAGATTTGGGCCTTAGCCCCATAAAACTAAAATAATCAGAATTAATATACATAATAAAAATAATATGCAAGCCCAACCCCAAATCCTAAGTTTCCATCCGCTACACGCCCCCGTACCAGCCATTCACACCATTGGGGATTTCTACAATCAACCCACACCGCTACACGCCTTGATGGCAGTCGTGCTGCTCATCATCAGATCATGGTCGTAGCCACTACAACAGATGACGGCAAAAGGCGCTACAACAGATCACGGTAAAAACTGCTACAACAGATCACGGTAAAAATCGCTACAACAGATCACGATAAAAACCGCTACAACGTATAACTTCCTCCTTTCATCAAACCCAACCCATGCAATCACAGAAAGTTAGCGTACACATCTCATTTAATCAGAACATTCACTTAGAATGACAGGGATCACTAACCTGGTGATTTGCTTTACCCTCTTTGGTTTTCAATCGTTATGCCAGAATTTCGGCATTTATCAGAACATATAAAACTTATAAACATGTATTAAAAAATAGATCTAGATGGTGTGGAAGTATTACACACCTAATATCGTGAAATCCAATATTCTTAGTCGATATCCTTGTTATCTTGATCTACAACTTTGCTCAAAAAGCCGGAAAGATGTGAAAATAGGGCCTCTCCTATATTCGGCCATGGCTAGTGTTCTACCCGATTTCATATATTTATAAATAAACCAATCTCCTTACCTTGAAATCCCGAAAATAGCACGACTTGAGTGTTACTGATCTTTGACTTAGAGATCTAACTGTTGGACTCCTCTTCAGATCCCGAAATGCCGAAAATAAGAAAAACCCGTGATTAGTCACTAAATAGCCATTCGGCTAGGGACTTTGAAAAGCCAAAGAAATATTGGAAACTCAAAATCGACACATACTTATTGTTTTCTTCAAATTCGGCACAAGCGAGACTTTCTTCAAGAAAATTCGCAACTTCGGAGGTGAGATCTAAGAATTTCGGTTTTAGAAGATTTAAGAATTGAAGAGATGGCTAAGAGAGATTTGGCCAATGAATATTAAGGAGAAGAATAGAATAATAGAGATGTGATTTCGGCTTTTAGGGATTAGAAGAAAAATAACAATAGAGGTTAAAAGATTCGGCCAACCAGGAAATTTTAGAGAGTAAGAAAGGGTGAAGAAAATGGTGGTTTTCGGCTTTTGAGAGGAAGAAGATCAGAAAAGAAAATAAAAGAAAGGCTTCCAAAATTTCGGCACACCACCTCTTTATATAGAAAACCGATTCCTCCCTTTAGCAGAGATTGATTTTCAGCCAACACTGCCACACATGATAGCTCCTATCCCTTTTCCCTTTTCCCTTATCTTAATCTATTATCTCCTCAAAAATAGTCTTTATCTGCTTATTATCCTTAAAGACTAAATCCCTAAATAATAGCCTTTATCTGCTTATTATCCACATAGAATAAATATAATAAAATTCTCAAAAAAATAGCCTTGTGCGGTCTACTTCCCTAATCCCTAACGCCAAATTTAACTAACTTAAATTAGAAGATTTGGGCTCCTTAAAACTTAAAATTTGGGCCCCTAACACTTAAATTAACTCATTCCACATATTCACCCATTAAACACATAGGCCCAAAAATTTAGGATGTTACAGTTCTACCCTCCTTAAAGAAATTTCGTCCTCGAAATTTTCAACTAACTATCAATTGTACTACCCAAGTCTCATCACTACGCTTTTCATTGCACTCTAATTCTAAAGCCAAAATAAACACTTAGTATACTATGGTAGGTACGCACCATTATTCGTGATCTCAAGCATCTTCGCCCCTTGTACTCATTCTTTCGATCGACGTTTATCCGATTAAGAATTTTATGAATAATTAATTCTTTCCACTTATTAACATGAACAATCTTATGTAAAATTATTTCGATAGTAGTTCTTTCGAATTCGAATTCTATCTACAGGTTTAGTTCTCAAGTCTATATTTCCTAATTCTAGAATTCTCATTCAATCATCATCAATCAGAACATCACATACACGCATCAACCACACAAGCAACATCCATGAACTCATATTCCTCTCCTAGGGGTATTTTCGTCATTTCACTACCTACGGGTATTTTCGTAATTTTAACCTACAGGGGTATTTTCGTAATTTTTCAAAATAGAGTATCTTGGTATTTTTTCAAAATAAGGGTATTTTGGTAATTTTGCAATCTGGGGGTATTTTGGTAATTTTTTTCAAATCGGGGTATTTCGATAATTTTTCAAACCGGAGTATTTCGATAATTTTGTAAATCAGGGGTAAGTTGGTTATTTTTTCAAATCAAGGGTAATTTGGTCATTTTTACAAATCAAGGGTAATTTGGTCATTTTTACAAATCAGAGGTAATTTTTGGAAATTTTTAAAACTAGGGGTTATTTTGGTAATTCTGCAAAATAAGGTGGCTGGTCCCTTTCGGGTTTTAATTATAAAGTTTGGCCCGTCAACAAGTCCTCGTGGCTAAAGTGAAAAGACACTTCGCACCAGGTAGGATTCCAGAAAAGAGGAGGTGGGCCATTAGGGCCACTTAAGTACCAAGCTCTCCCTAGATCCAATCCTAGACATGCGTATGCCCGTTGCCACACTCCAACTTAGCGATTTGTTCACGGGTTTGTTTGGATAGATTAAATCTTATGAAATTAAGAAGTTGTTTAAGCTAAGCCTAACGTCCATTAAGTTCTAATTAAGATCATCTACGTCCCTCGAAGCCCATCAAGCCCACATGCAAATATATCACAAAGTGGGTTTAGAATACTTACCTGGCGGACTTAGGTCTGAGACGCAGGTGCCATGCCGAAAAAACAACCCTGTACTATTTATAAACATGCATGTTTCTAAAACCCATCTTTAGAAAACGTTTTGAGCCCAAAAACCCCCAAAGCCGAGTTTTGAACTGGGCTCTAATACCAATTTGTAACACCCTAGACCTGGCCCAAACACTACAACCGGATCTGGTATGTCACTAAGGAAATTTTGTAAAACATCTCGCATTTTCAGAAAAACATTTTGGTAAAGTTTAACCTTTTATTCGGGAAAAATTTATAATTTATAGTTTTAAATAAAATATGCCTTTATGAATTAAAAACCCAAATTTAAATACATGCCTTAGTTCAATTAAAAATAAAAATTTAAATAACTAAAAGTAATAAATGCCCGTAATAAAACAAAATATAAACTGGTGGCCCATGGCCCTATTACGACGAGATTTAAAATCCATTAAATAAGAATATAAAATAATAACTAGAGTCTTTTTACTGGATCCAAATGTTCTTTCGCATGGCCACCTTGCGCTCCTCTCCAGCCCGGTCCGATGCACTAAATGCTACATGAAATGTTAATTAATTGGTTGAGTCGCGAGACTTAGTGTGCAACCCTCATGCGCCATTAGATTTGGGCCTTAGCCCCATAAAACTAAAATAATTAGAATTAATATATATAATAAAAATAATATGCAAGCCAACCCCAAATCCTAAGTTTCCATCCGCTACACGCCCCCGTACCAGCTATTCACACCATTGGGGATTTCTACAATCAACCCACATCGCTACACGCCTTGATGGCAGTCGTGCTGCTCATCATCAGATCATGGTCGTAGCCACTACAACAGATCACGGCAAAAGCCGCTACAACAGATCACGGTAAAAATCGCTACAACAAAACAAATCACGGTAAAAACTGCTACAACAGATCACGGTAAAAACCACTACAACGTATAACTTCCTCCTTTCATCAAACCCAACCCATGCAATCACAGAAAGTCAGCGACACATCTCATTTAATCGAACATTCACTTAGAATGACAGGGATCACTAACCTGGTGATTTGCTTTACCCTCTTTGGTTTTCAATCGTTATGCCAAAATTTCGGCATTTATCAGAACATATAAAACTTATAAACATGTATTAACAAACAAATCTAGATGGTGTGGAAGTGTTACACACTTGATATCGCGAAATCTAATATTCTTAGTTGATATTCTTGTTATCCTGATCTACAACTTTGCTCAAAAAGCCGGAAATATGTGTAAATAGGGCCTCTCCTATATTCGGCCATGGTTAGTGTTCTACCCAATTTCATATATTTATAAATAAACCAATCTCCTTACCTTGAAATCCCGAAAATAACACGACTTGAGTGTTACTGAACTTTGACTTAGAGATCTAACCGTTGGACTCCTCTTCAGATCCCAAAATGCCGAAAATAAGAAAAACCCTTGATTAATCACTAAATAGCCATTCGGCTAGGGACTTTGAAAAGCCGGAGAAATATTGGAAACTCAAAATTGACACATACCTATTATTTTCTTCAGATTCAACACAAGCAGACTTTACTGAAGAAAATTCGGCAACTTCAGGAGGTGAGATCTAAGAATTTTGATTTTTAGAAGATTTAAGAATTGAAGAGATGGCTAAGAGAGATTTGGCCAATGAATATTAAGGAGAAGAATAGAATAATAGAGATGTGATTTGGCTTTTAGGGATTAGAAGAAAAATAACAATAGAGGTTAAAAGATTCTACCAACCAGAAATTTTAGAAAGGAAGAAAGGGTGAAGAAAATGGTGGTTTTCGCTTTTGAGAGGAAGAAGATCGAAAATAAAATAAAAGAAAGGCTTCCAAAATTTCGACACCCTCTTTATATAGAAAATCGATTCCTCCCTTTAGCAGAGATTGATTTTAGCCAACACCGCCACACATGATAGCTCCTATCCTTTTCCTTTTCACTTATCTTAATCTATTATCTCCTCAAAAGTAGTATTTATCCGCTTATTATCCTTAAAGACTAAATCCTAAATAATAGCCTTTATCATTTATTATCCACATAGAATAAATTTAATAAAATTCCCAAAAAAATAGCCTTGTGCCGTCCACTTCCCTAATCCCTAATGCCAAATTTAACTAACTTAAATTAGAAGATTTGGGCTCCTTAAAACTTAAAATTTGGGCCCCTAACACTTAAATTAACTCATTCCACATATTCACCCATTAAACGCATAGGCCCAAAAATTTAGGATGTTACAGTTCTACCCTCCTTAAAGAAATTTCATCCTCGAAATTTTCAACTAACTATCAATTGTACTACCCAAGTCTCATCACTACGCTTTCGCTGTGCACTCTAATTCTAAAGCCAAAATAAACACTTAGTATACTATGGTAGGGTACGCACCATTATTCGCATCTGAAGCGTCTTCGTCCCCTTGTACTCATTCTTTCGATCGACGTTTATCTGATTAAGAATTTTATGAATAATTAATTCTTCCCACTTATTAACCGCGAACAATCTTATGTAAATTTATTTCGATAGTAGTTCTTTCGAATTCGATTTCTATCTACAGGTTTAGTTCTCAAGTTTATATTTCCTAATTCTAGAATTCTCATTCAATCATCATCAATCAGAACATCACATACACGCATCAACCACACAAGCAACATCCATGAACTCATATTCCTCTCCTAGGGTATTTTCGTCATTTCACTACCTGTGGGTATTTTCGTAATTTTAACCTCATGTGGGTATTTTGTAATTTTTCAAAATAGAGTATCTTGATGTTTTTTCAAAATAAGGGTATTTTGGTAATTTTGCAATCCGAGGGTATTTCGGTAATTTTTTTCAAACCAAGGTATTTCGATAATTTTTCAAACCGAGTATTTCGGTAATTTTGTAAATCAAGGGTAAGTTGGTTATTTTTTCAAATCAAGGTAATTTTGTCATTTGTACAAATCAAGGGTAATTTGGTCATTTTTACAAATCAGGGGTAATTTTTGAAAAATTTTAAAACTAGGGGTTATTTTGGTAATTCTGCAAAATAAGGTGGCTGGTCCCTTTCGGGTTTTAATTATAAAGTTTGGCCCGTCAACAATCCTCGTGGCTAAAGTGAACAAACACTTCGCACCAGGTAGGATTCCAGAAAAGAGGAGGTGGGCCACTAGGGCCGCTTAAGTACCAAGCTCTCCCTAGATCCAATTCTAGACATGCGTATGCCCGTTGCCACACTCCAACTTAGCGATTTGTTCACGGGTTTGTTTGGATAGATTAAATCTTATGAAATTAAGAAGTTGTTTAAGCTAAGCCTAACGTCCATTAAGTTCTAATTAAGATCATCTACGTCCCTCGAAGCCCATCAAGCCCACATGCATATATATCACAAAGTGGGTTTAGAATACTTACCTGGCGGACTTGGGTCGGAGACGCGGGTGCCATGCCGAAAAAATAACCCTGTACTATTTAAAAACATGCTTGTTTCTAAAACCCATCTTTAGAAAACGTTTTGAGCCCAAAAACCCCCAAAGTCGAGTTTTGAATCGGCTCTGATACCAATTTGTAACACCCCAAACCTGGCCCAAACACTACAACCGGATCTGGTATGTCACTAAGTAAATTTTGTAAAACATGTCGCATTTTCAGAAAAACATTTTGGTAAAGTTTAACCTTTTATTCGGGAAAAATTTATAATTTATAGTTTTAAATAAAAAATGCCTTTATGAATTAAAAACCCAAATTTCAATACATGCCTTAGTTCAATTAAAAATAAAAATTTAAATAACTAAAAGTAATAAAAGCCCGTAATAAAACAAAATATAAACTGGTGGCCCATGGCCTTATTACAACGAGATTTAAAATCCATTAAATAAGAATATAAAATAATAACTAGAGTCTTTTTACTGGATCCAAATGTTCTTTCGCATGGCCACCTTGCGCTCCTCTCCGGCCGATCCGATGCACTAAATGCTACGAAATGTTAATTAATTGGTTGAGTCACGAGACTTAGTGTGCAACCCTCATGCACCATTAGATTTGGGCCTTAGCCCCATAAAACTAAAATAATCGAATTAATATACATAATAAAATAATATGCAAGCCCAACCCCAAATCCTAAGTTTCCATCCGCCACACGCCTGCGTCGACCATTCACACCATTGGGGATTTCTACAATCAACCCACACCTCACTACACGCCTTGATGGCGTCGTGTTGCTCATCATCGATCATGGTCGTAGCTACTACAATGAGATCACGGCAAAAGCGCTACAACAGATTCACGGTAAAAACCGCTACAACAGATCACGGTAAAAACTGCTACAACAGATCACGATAAAAATCGCTACAACGTATAACTTCCTCCTTTCATCAAACCCAACCCATGCAATCCTAGAAAGTCAGCGTACACATCTCATTTAATCAGAACATTCACTTAGAATGACAGGGATCACTAACCTGGTGATTTGCTTTACCCTCTTTGGTTTTCAATCGTTATGCCGAAATTTCAGCATTTATCAGAACATATAAAACTTATAAACATGTATTAACAAATAGATCTAGATGGTGTGGAAGTGTTACACACCTGAGGTCACGAAATCCAATATTCTTAGTCGATATCCTTATTATCTTGATCTACAACTTTGCTCAAAAAGTCAGGAAAGATGTGAAAATAGGGCCTCTCCTATATTCGACCATGGTTAGTGTTCTACCCGATTTCATATATTTATAAATAAACCAATCTCCTTACCTTGAAATCCTGAAAATAACACGACTTGAGTGTTACTGAACTTTGACTTAGAGATCTAACCGTTGGACTCCTCTTTAGATCCCGAAATGCCAAAAATAAGAAAAACCCTTGATTAGTCACTAAATAGCCAATCGGCTAGGGACTTTGAAAAGCCAAAAAAATATTGGAAACTCAAAATTGACACATACCTATTGTTTTCTTCAGATTCGGCACAAGCATACTTTACTGAAGAAAATTCGGCAACTTCAGGAGGTGAGATCTAAGAATTTCGATTTTTAGAAGATTTAAGAATTGAAGAGATGGCTAAGAGAGATTTGGCCAATGAATATTAAGGAGAAGAATAGAATAATAGAGATGTGATTTCGGCTTTTAGGGATTAGAAGAAAAAAAAATAATAGAGGTTAAAAGATTGACCAACCAGAAATTTTAGAGAGGAAGAAAGGGTGAAGAAAATGGTGGTTTTCAGCTTTTGAGAGGAAGAAGATGAGAAAAGAAAATAAAAGAAAGGCTTCCAAAATTTTGACACGCCCCCTCTTTATATAGAAAACCGATTCCTCCCTTTAGCAGAGATTGATTTTCAGCCAACACTGCCACACATGATAGCTTCTATCCCCCTTTTCCTTATCTTAATCTATTATCTCCTCAAAATAGTCTTTATCTGCTTATTATCCTTAAAGACTAAATCCCTAAATAATAGTCTTTATCTGCTTATTATCCACATAGAATAAATATAATAAAATTCCCAAAAAAAAATAGCCTTGTGCCGTCCACTTCCCTAATCCCTAATGTCAAATTTAACTAACTTAAATTAGAAGATTTGGGCTCCTTAAAACTTAAAATTTGGGTCCCTAACTCTTAAATTAACTCATTCCACATATTCACCCATTAAATGCATAGGCCCAAAAATTTAGGATGTTACAATCTCTAAAAAGGAATTGACGATAAAAAGGATCTAGCCAGGACAGGTGATCCTATCCTAATATAGCCCTCCCGAAGAATATGTGTAAAATGGATTTAGCCCGGACGGGTAATCCAAATTAGGGTCTGAATTTAGCCTGGACTGGTAATTCAGATCCAAACTCATTAGAGTAATTGTCGTTGTGGGATTTAGCTCGAATGGTAATCCCGACAATACTCTATGAGTTTACATTACAGGGGATTTAGCCTGGACTGGTAATCCCATTGTAAGGATGAGGTTCGCGGGAGTGTGCTCTCTGAAATGAAAATGTACGCACATGAATATGAATTGACGGACCCGGATTTGTATACTAAAGTGTACCTCTGAAAATCCATCGAAGTTCCGAGTAATTCAACGGGATAAATATGGAAAAATAACAGGGAAATGGAAAATCATGATATTGATGAGCTCATCAATCATAGTATATATATTATTGATACATGGAAATTATTGAACTCACTTGAATGTTGAGTTTGTATATGTTAGGGCAATAGTGCATTGAATGGATATATGAATGTTTATTGCTTTGTATTGACAATATTAGGTAAGTATAATTCTTGTTACATGAGCTTACTAAGCACAAAGTGCTTACCCTGTTTCCTTTTTCCCTATTTTGTAGTGTTAGGAGCTCGGAGGTCAGATTCGGTAGGAGACACATCACACTATCAACCCCAAGATTTTGGTATATAAAGAAACTTTATTTTGGAAATCAATGGCATGTATAAGTTAATAAAGTAGATGTTAATATGAAATGAATGTAAGGTCAGCCATTGGTATGGCTAACAAATTTTAGTTTTAGTATGTAGTAAGGTTATCTTATAAATATGCATGGATTTATTTTGAAAATATGTTGAATTAGATTGGTTGATGTGAATTGGTCTCGGTTAAAAAAAATTTTGCAGGGAAGGCTAGATAATTATAAAGGGGTTATATTGAGTAAAAAAAATCGTAAACTTCTGTAATGCCTCGTACCCTATTCCGACAACGAATACGGGTAGGGGTGTTACAAAAACCCACAAAGGGCGCTTTGAGACCAAAGGGGCTTTGAGTTGAAAACCCGAAAAGGGCGGCTCAAATTTTGATCAAAAGTGGAGCACATAGTAGTCTTGTTTGAATTAATAATGAAAAAGTATGTTACGTTTTGGGGCATTGACAGAGTACTCCAGATCCTCTAAACACATATTGAGTTTAAAATGGTCCTCAAGAAGTTGGAACAAAGAAGCTCAGGCTGCGATATCTGGATCACCTAGCTTCTATCCTACCCATTTATGAATTCCTTATCTTTGATTGCTTTATTCTTTTTGAGATACACCCAAATTAATTTTCTTGTCTGGGTTATCTTTGATTAAATTATTTTTCTGAGCTATGCTCCTGACTAATTTCTTTCTCGCCCATTTTTGTGTTCTTTTTCAATCATTTATTGAAATAGCGATTTATGGACTAATAACTTTCATAAAAAGGAGTTTCATATATTACTGTAGAAGCTTCTAAATAATATGAGGAATCTGAAACATGATTATTGTTCAGAACTCACCAAGCCTAAGGGCTGGAAACATTGGAAATCGATTATCTCTTTAGATTCTTATTGGATAAGACAATTCTGTGGGTGATACCATATCGGCAAATGACGAACAAGGTCAAGCCAAGTATAAAAGGGGATCATTATCGAGAGACCCTACATTCATGGGAATGGTGGAAAATGACACAAGTTCTATAGCTCTGAGTGGTAATAGATTGGATGGAAGAAGCCAAATGTTATTACAAGTAGGAGGCACAAACTTCATGTCCCAAAGTTCGAGTAGAGTGGACTCAGAATTACCACGGGGCAAAATAATTGAGCAAAAATGATACTTCAAGGGGACGAAGATGAAACCTTGACGGATAAATGATGATAACACCTTGAGTGGGAACCATACTCATATCATTTTTACATATCATAGCATGTCTAATTAGGAGCATTTGATGCATTAGACAAAAGCATATATCTATTCTACAGGTTATGTTCTCTAAAGGACAATGTAGTAAGATTGAAGATAGCAGATATGACAATTCCTAAGATTGCAGGAAGCCGATCGAAGACAGCAGATTTGACAATTCCTGAGCTTGCAGGAAGCCGATCACATCAATCTGGCGACCCCTGAGCTTTGCAGGGATCAGATTGAAAATAGTAGATCTGACAATTCCTGAGTTTGCAGGAAATAGATCAAAGACATCGGCCCTATCTCCTTGACCAGCAGTGGAATAGGCCAAAGATTGTAGATCTTGTCACCCTAAGCAGTTGTGGATCAAGATCAAATGACAAATCTTGTCTCCCTAAGCAGTAGTGGAACAGATTTAACCACCAGTCTGGCATCCTTGAGTTTGCAGTGGAACAGACCGAAGATACCAATCTGGCATTCCTGATCTTTGCAAGAAACAGATTGAAAATGATAGATCTGACGTTTCCTGAGTTTGTAGGAAACAGATCGAAGACATCAGTCTAATCATCCCTAAGTTTGCAGGGATCAGATTGAAATTATCAGATCTGGTCTCCTTGAGTTTGCAGTGGAGTAGATCAAAGGATAGTGGATACAGCCTTCATGAAGTTGAAGCTATCAAACTCACTGAAATGAAGATGAAGCTCCAATGCCATTGAAGTTGCAGTTTGGATTGGAACAAGACATGGATCAAGAAGTCGAGGCTTGGCCAACACCAGCCAAAATTGGTCATTTTATAGTCTTTGCTCTATTCTCGTTACATGACAATGAGCAAAGAGGGGCAGCTGTAATAGCCCAATTTTGACTGGGCTGAAATAAACCAAAAAATAACCCAAATGTCCAAAATCTTTACAGTCCATTTACAAGCAATGGCCCACCACTACCCAATTAGCCTAAACAGATTACCCTGAAACCCATTACACCCCAGACCCAACAAAACAGACCCTAGCCCATCCTAAACACCCTACCTAGACCCAAACCAGCGTAGCCCAAGAAGCCCAAAGACTTAAACAGAAGACAGAATGGCCTAGGGTATTCTGAAACCCTAGGCGCCGTCAGCAGAAGATTGATCGTCGCGCCTTCAGTCCGCCCCTCATCAGGCCGCGATTCGCGCCGCAAGCAGACCAAGCGCCGCACCGCCTTCATCGCCAAGAACCACGGATCATCAGCGCGCATGTCGTCCCACAGCCACGATATCCGCTTCTGACCTGCAAAAGAAGAAAGAAATCGAAGCAGAAAGAAGCAAATCACAGCAAAAAAGGAAAGAACAAACATAGAAATATATGTTTTCCTTTTATTTTTGTTTTTTGGGTTATAAAACCCCTTGTAAAATCTATAGGAGGAGACATGGTTACACACAATTTAGGGAGAAAAACATACACAAAAAGCACAAATCGGCATGAAAAGTAAACACAAATCATTGTCAGAAAACTCAGAAGGAATAAAAGTTTAGAAATTTTTGAGGTAATCTGCCGTGTTATTATTATTTCTTTTAAACTTTTGTAACATCCTAGATTAGCGAAAAAGGGTTATGCTAGCGTGATGCGCTTGAAATTCATGAGATCCACGATCTGGGATCGATGGGTCTGTTGTTTGTTTTTTGAAGAGTTTCAAGAAGATTTTTTGTAACGACCTTTATATAGCTAAAAGGAAATTTAAGGAAATCCGCGTGTTGACATAAAGGAAATGTTTTCTTAAAAATTTTTCGTTTAGAAATTAGTCTAATTCACTTTTTTTATTTATTTTAAAAAAGGGTTTGTTTTGGAAAGTCCTTGGTGAAAGGAAAATCGAAACGCCATTTCGAAAGGTTTATTTGCTACATTAGTCCTCGGTTTTTAACGCACGCTTTTATTTAATCCTTTTAATCGCTTAATTACTATTTTAACCCTTCTTTCTTTATTTTTATTTTAACACTTTTTTTTAATTATTTTATTATATTGTTTATATTATGTATATAGTTTTATAATTAATGTATTATAGATATATCTATTTTCATTATTTATTATTTTATTTAATATAATTTTATTATAGAGATGTAAGGAAATGAATGGAAACCTAGAAATGCATGAAAATGGAAATGAAAATGAAAATGGAAATGAAAATAGAGATGGAAATGAAAATGAAAATGGAAATGAAAATGGAAATGAAAATAGAGATGGAAATGAAAATGGAAATGGAAATGGAAATGGACATTTTTGGAAACTTAGACATTTTTGGAAACCTAAAGGAATTAGGAAAGTGAACATTTTGGAAAACCAAACCAAAATAGGAAACTAAACATTTTGAAAACCAAACCAAAATAGGAAACTAAACATTTTGGAAACCAAGCCAAAATAGGAAACTAAACATTTTGGAAACATGGAAAATACAGAGCCGCGCGAAAATTTTAGGAAACTTAAAAAAATAACCCCGGAATGTCGAATTTAAGAGCCCAAAGGGGAGCTTAGGGCCAAGTGACCCTAAAAGTATAAAGAACATGAACTTTGACCCAATAACGGACTTGGAAATGTGGCTCAAGATGCCACCTAAGGTCAGAGGAAATGGCCCAAATGCAAGAGGTTTTGGGCACGAGTTTGAGTCATCTAGGAAACAAATAAAAGAAATAAAATTTTGTCTCCATGAGTGGAGAGTTGACGGCACAAGGAAGAGGAGTTTCTATTCAATAAAAACTCTTGGCTAATTAGGAGATTTGATGGAATTTCATAATTGATAAAACTAAAACTTATCACAAGTGAAGAATTGGTGAATTAGGGACTCTAAGGCTAATAGATTCGCCAAAGAAAGAAAAGAAAAGAGCCATTTTCTTCTCTTCAACATCTTGCCGAAACCTCCAAGTGAAAGTAGCAACAATCTTTCCTCTTCTCTTTAGCCAAATTCCTTGTCAAAAACTCTCTCCATTTTTTTTCTCTTTTCTTTTCTTCTACTATTCATCCACAAAAGCCAAAGCTTTGAGATCCACAATAGTGCCATAGCCGAATAGCATAAGGGATCTTCCGGGATTCGAAAACAAGGTAAGTACATCATTATACAATCGACAAAAAGATTCCCTCCATGAATTAATAATAGATCAAATCTAACAAGTGATTTCTGCAGGAAATTGAAATAAAGATCAACTTCGGGATTTGAGGTAAGTGAGTCTATACATTCGGCCAAGGCCAAATCTCACCAATTAGATCAAATTGATCAAAAACTAATCTATTCAGAGATCTAGGAAGTTGCCGATTTCAAGGAAAAGGGAGGTGAAGTTTCGGATTTAAAATCCATAAGGTAAGCCCTAAAGGTATTCGCCAAAGTTATGTGATTACCTAGATTAGATCCGTAATTATTAAAAGTCGAAAACTAATTTATGTTGAGGTTTCAAGGTTGGCCGAATATCAAGTGAAGGAAAACCAAGTTTTCGGGATTTGAATAAACACCAAATCGGCATCAAAGGTAAGTCTTTTTACAAATCCTACTAGGATTTGGATATCATAGCCAAATAGAATTTATGCTAAGTAATAAATGATGAATCAAATGTAGGGACTAAGGATCTAAACTTTAGATCTAGCTTTTCGGAATCTCAAGGAATCGTTAAACAAATCAGGTGTGTACCCTACACTAAATCTTGATAGATTTACGGCTTTAATTCATTATATGTGTTAATATGAAAGTGTAAGAATATGGCTAAGGTACCGTGTGTATTCCACACTATTCTTAATAGTTTTATGCTTTTAAATATGTTATATATGTTAATGTGAAAGTGAAAGAAAGTGGCTAAAGTGCCATATTATGGTACAAAGTATTCAGGTACGTTTTCCTACTTCTACTAGGATTTCGAAAAAAAATGTTATGCAAGTGAAAAGTGATGTGAAAGTGAAATAAGAATATGTTATGCATGATATTTATTATTTGGGGCATTTGGGTCAATTGAAGAAGGGAAGTGAATGTGATGACTTGGTCTCACTAAGTGAATGTGATGACTTGGTCTCACTAAGTGAATGTGATGACTTGGTCTCACTAAGTGAATGTGATGACTTCGTGTCACTAAGTGAATGTGATGACTTCGGTCTCACTAAGTGGTAACTTCGGTTACATTACATGGTGGCTATGCCACAATATTATCATGCATGATGAGCACGCCGATCGCAATGACGCCTTCGATGGAGTGTAGCGGAAGGAGGGTTGACTTAGTAGTCCCCACGGTGTGCTGTGTTGGTACGGGTGGAGTGTAGCGGATGGCATATAGGTTTGGGTTGGGTTTGCATCATTACACTTGAATTTTTATATGCATATGATTTCTATGGTGTGCCTATTTCTATTATGTTTAGTGTTGGTTACACACCGAGTCTATCGACTCACCCTGCTAGGGAATATGTTTCTGGTGATGAGCAAGAATGAACCGAGACTAGCAGAACTTGTGGTGGCCATGATCGACTTGAAGTTCAGTTTAATTTGAATATTTATTTTATTTTAAAGTACTGTACAATTTATTATTTTGGGTTTCATTTTATGTAATAAGGCCATGTGACATTTTTTTATTTCTACTATAATTACTATGTTATGAATTTAGGGCTTTATAAAGAGTAAGCCCACTTAATATGAAATAAGTTTAAATAATTTGTCACTTGAAACAAATGGGTTTTGTTATAAAATAAATTTGTTTTCAACTCAAGCCCAACCCACAACAAACTATCTTCCAAAACTCATAGTTTTCAAAACAATCGAATGAATTTGAACCGGTTACTTCGAGGAACATACCGGATCCAGTCCATTCTCGTACGGGTTTGGGGTGTTTCATTTGTATCGAGCCAGTTCAAACTCTCTACCTGTGGCCTAAGGCCCAAAACGTTTTAAACAAGGCCAAATGAGTTTTATGAAAGTATTTTACAAATGGACAGTATTAAGACATGGCCCCTAAGTCTCCAAACCATGCATCCACCGTAAGTACCCCTAACTCTATGTGTGATTCATGATTTATATAAGGGTAGAAAAGACATGGAACGAGAATAGCATGATAGGAACTTGAACCCTAGGATTAGACTACTCAAACACAAACACATAAGATTTAAGGCACTAAACCAACCTATGACTAAGTCAATTAAGCTAGGTGTGGCAACCATGGTACGCATGTTCAGGAGTGGATCCTCAAGAGCTTGGTATTTAAGCAACCCTAGTGACTCACCTCTTCTTGAATCCCACCAGTGCGTAGCTTCTGGCTCACCCTAACCTAGAGGACTTAATCGGTGTGGCAACCTCACACGCATGTCTAGGAATGGTTTCAGTGGGAGCTTGGTATTTAAGCAATCATGTGACTCACCTCCTCTCCACTGAATCCCGCTCAGTGCGTAGCTTTGGTTCACCCCGACCAAGAAGGCTCACCATAGGCTAAACTCAATAACTAAAACCCAAAGGGAACTAGCCATTTTTTAAAACACTTAATATTAAAATTCTTAAATCACTTTCTTTCTCTTATCCTTAACTCACTAAAACTATATCAGTACACAATTATTTTCAAAAAAAATTAGATCCATAAACATTACAAAAAAAAACGCCCTTAGTGGTAAAATTACCAAAGTGCCCTTGGTTTATAAAATGATTCAACTACTCAACAGTTTTATCAAAATTTTATTATTTTATAAACATTCCAAAAGCCCTAACTTGCAAAATATCAATATACCTTGATTTATGGAAAATTACAAAATTACCCCTAACCACTAAAATTACCAACATGACCTCAATTTCAAAATTTTTGCAACATTCCCATTTTGAAGGAACAATTTTGAAAAGAACCTCAGAGTTTTACAACTTTTGAAATACCACTCGATTTATTAAATTTTACAAATTTACCTCGATTTGTGAAAATTACCAAAATACCCCGAGGTCAAATATTACCAAATAACCCCAAATTTAAAAATTTTTCCAAATTACCCTAGACTTTAAAATTTTCAAAATAATTTTGACAAAAACACCAAGGAACGTGTTTCTTCTGAAAAATTACGAAAATGCCCCTATAGGACAAAATTACGAAAATACCCCCGGGTAGAGGAAAACAACAACAACAACAAAAACTACAATGTTTCTCTGAATGAACGCAAGTTCATACTTGTTTGATGGATGAATGAATGGAAAAGACTGTATGTTTGTATGAATACGAAAGAACCACTCTTAAATCCCATTCCATAAAACTCCTTCGCCGATAAATAAGTGGAACAAAGACTAATCCATAAAATTTCTTAATCAGATCTCGACGCTAGAAAATGAGTTCTAGAGGACGCGGTCGTCAAAGACGCGGTAGAGGAAGAATAATCGTCGAACCTCGTTAGATCAGTCAAGGTTTCGACAATGAGTTACCACCGCCACCACCACCCCACTGTTAATGTCGAGCAAAGAAGCTCGGAGACGGGATGAGGCCGTGTCGCAGCCATGTTGCAGTATTGGAAATGGTGGCTGGCACGGTGGAAATTGGAGCTCAAAATCAGACCCGAGCGACTCGAGCCAACGGGCCGAGGTGTTTCGTGGAGTGTCTGGTGTGGCACCCAGTACCGCCGAGTATTGGTTGGAAGCAACTGAGCGTATTATGGATGAACTCGACCGACCCCGAGGAGAAGTTGAAAGGATGGTAGCCCTGTTACGTGATGAAGCATACCAATGGTGGCTAATGTTCAGGATGGTGCCACGACGCAGGATCTCGACGTGGGAGTATGCTAAGGAGGCATATCGTAAGAAGTATGTCGGACTTCTAGATATTGATGAGCAATGAAAGCTTTTCTAGGACTAGTTCGGGGAACAAATCGTTGGCGGCATATGAGGCTGAATTTTGAGGTTAAGCCGATATGCTCGAGGAGTGGTCGCGACCGAACATGAACGCCGTGTCCGCTGGAGGACGGATTAAGGGATGACCTAAGGTTATTGATAGCTCTACATCAGGAGAGAGAGTTCTCCACGTTGGTTGAAAGCTAAGGTAGCTGAAGGAATCAAGGACTCGACTAGGCAGAACTCTGACAGGAATAGACCCAAGAGAGGTTATGAATCATCGGGAAATGTGCAGAAAAGGCCCAGAACTAAGGGGTCAAAGGGTCAGCAAGTTGATACTAGAGGGTAGTATCGTCCTTGTGAGTATTGTGGAAGGAAGCACTCAGGTGAGTGTTGGAAAAAGATAGGAGCATGTCTTAAATGTGGGTCTAAGGACCATATGCTCAAGGACTGTCCAAAGATATCAGATGATAGATAGCTAGTAACTCAGAATGTTAATCAGGCCGGTAGGGGAGGACAGCAGCCTCAACGAGGTCGAGGTTCGAATTACAGAGGTAATGGTTCCGGCCAAGGTCGTGGAGCACCAAGCGGAGTTGTTGAAGGTTCGTACAAGGCGCCAAGGTTGTTTATGCATCGGTCGTCATGAGGATAGTGACGCGCTGCACGAGACAACGAGTAAGTTTCTTATTTATGGATTATACTTCATTACTTTACTCACTATAAGATTAGTTCGATCTTATGTTGCTAATGAAGTGTATGGAACCTTGATGGTGAACTTAGAGAATGTGCCTAAAAAGTATGATAGTTCTTTAAGATCGAGTAAAAGGCATAAAGCGTAGCATGCGAGTTAAGATGTACGATTTTTCGTTAGTAAGCAATTTCGAGGACGAAATTATTTTAAGGGGGTAGAACGTAACATCCTAGATTGGGGTTATGCGTTCATGTAAATTCATGAGATAGTGGGATCATTGGTGTGTTGTTTGTGTTTTGAAGAGTTTCAAGAACCCTAAGATGTAAGGAAATATAAGGAAATATAAGGAAATGTAAGGAAATGAAAGGAAATGAAAGGAAATGTATGGAAATGCATAGAGATGTAAGGAAATGAATGGAAACCTAGAAATGCATGAAAATGGAAATGAAAATGAAAATGGAAATGAAAATGGAGATGGAAATGAAAATGAAAATGGAAATGAAAATGGAGATGGAAATGAAAATGGAAATGGAAATGGAAATGGACATTTTTGGAAACCTAAAGGAATTAGGAAAGTGAACATTTTGGAAAACCAAACCAAAATAGGAAACTAAACATTTTGAAAACCAAACCAAAATAGGAAACTAAACATTTTGGAAACCAAGCCAAAATAGGAAACTAAACATTTTGGAAACTTGGAAAATACAGAGCCGCGCGAAAATTTTAGGAAACTTAAAGAAATGACCCCGGAATGTCGAATTTAAGAGCCCAAAGGGGAGCTTAGGGCCAAGTGACCCTAAAAGTATAAAGAACATGAACTTTGACCCAATAACGGACTTGGAAATGTGGCTCAAGATGCCACCTAAGGTTGAGGAAATGGCCCAAATGCAAGAGGTTTTGGGCCTGAGTTTGAGTCATCTAGGAAACAAATAAAAGAAATAAAATTTTGTCTCCATGAGTGGAGAGTTGGACGGCACAAGGAAGAGGAGTTTCTATTCAATAAAAACTCTTGGCTAATTAGGAGATTTGATGGAATTTCATAATTGATAAAACTAAAACTTATCACAAGTGAAGAATTGGTGAATTAGGGACTCTAAGGCTAATAGATTCGCCAAAGAAAGAAAAGAAAAGAGCCATTCTCTCTTCTTCAACATCTTGTCGAAACCTCCAAGTGAAAGTAGCAACAATCTTTCCTCTTCTCTTTAATTAAATTCCCTTGTCAAAAACTCTCTCCATTTTTTTTCTTTTTCTTTTCTTCTACTATTCATCCACAAAAGCCAAAGCTTTGAGATCCACAATAGTGCCATAGCCGAATAGCATAAGGGATCTTCCGGATTCAAAACAAGGTAAGTACATCATTATACAATCGGCAAAAGATTCCTCCATGAATTAATAATAGATCAAATCTAACAAGTGATTTTGCAGAAATTGAAATAAAGATCAACTTTGGATTTGAGGTAAGTGAGTTCATACATTCGCCAAGGCCAAATCTCACCAATTAGATCAAATTGATCAAAACTAATCTATTCAGAGATCTAGGAAGTTGCCGATTTCAAGGAAAAAGGAGGTGAAGTTTCGGATTTAAAATCCATAAGGTAAGCCCTAAAGGTATTCGGCCAAAGTTATGTGATTACCTAGATTAGATCCGTAATTATTAAAAGTCGAAAACTAATTTATGTTGAGGTTTCAAGGTTGGCCGAATATCAAGTGAAGGAAAACCAAGTTTTCGGATTTGAATAAACACCAAATCAAGCATCAAAGGTAAGTCTTTTACAAATCCTACTAGGATTTGGATATCATAGCCAAATAGAATTTATGCTAAGTAATAAATGATGAATCAAATGTAGGGACTAAGGATCTAAACTTTAGATCTAGCTTTTCGAATCTCAAGGAATCGTTAAACAAATCGTGTGTGTAATTCTACACTAAATCTTGATAGATTTACGCTTTAATTCATTATATGTGTTAATATGAAAGTGTAAGAATATGGCTAAGGTACCGTGTGTATTCCACACTATTCTTAATAGTTTTATGCTT
The DNA here is from genome assembly GCA_025506655.1 of Gossypium rotundifolium. NCBI lineage: Eukaryota > Viridiplantae > Streptophyta > Magnoliopsida > Malvales > Malvaceae > Gossypium > Gossypium rotundifolium. The sequence continues at coordinate 32,083,109 of CP106733.1, read as the reverse complement.
TTAAATATGTTATATATGTTAATGTGAAAGTGAAAGAAAGTGGCTAAAGTGCCATATTATGGTACAAAGTATTCGTGCACGCTTTTCCTACTTCTACTAGGATTTCAAAAAAATGTTATGCAAGTGAAAAGTGATGTGAAAGTGAAATAAGAATATGTTATGCATGATATTTATTATTTGGGGCATTTGGGTCAATTGAAGAAGGGAAGTGAATGTGATGACTTCGGTCTCACTAAGTGAATGTGATGACTTGGTCTCACTAAGTGAATGTGATGACTTGGTCTCACTAAGTGGTAACTTCGGTTACATTACAAAGTGGTGGCTATGCCACAATATTATCATGGGCGATGAGCACGCCGACCTGCAATGAACGCCTTCGATGGAGTGTAGCGGAAGGAGGGTTGACTTAGTAGTCCCCACGGTGTACAGGTTGGTACGGGTGGAGTGTAGCGGATGGCATATAGGTTTGGGTTCGGGTTTGCATCATTACACTTGAATTTTTATATGCATATGATTTCTATGGTGTGCCTATTTCTATTATGTTTAGTGTTGGTTACACACTGAGTCTATCGACTCACCCCGTTGTGGGAATATGTTTCTGTGATGAGCAAGAATGGACCGGACTACGTAACTTGTGGTGGCCATGATCAACTTGAAGTTCAGCTTTAATTTGAATATTTATTTTATTTTAAAGTACTGTACAATTTATTATTTTGGGTTTCATTTTATGTAATAAGGCCGCCGTGACATTTTTTTTTATTTCTACTATAATTACTATGTTATGAATTTAGGGCTTTATAAAGAGTAAGCCCACTTAATATGAAATAAGTTTAAATAATTTGTCACTTGAAACAAATGGGTTTTTGTTATAAAAATAAATTTGTTTTCAACTCAAGCCCAACCCACAACAAACTATCTTCCAAAACTCATAGTTTTCAAAACAATCGAATGAATTTGAACCGGGTTACTTCGAGGAACATACCAGATCCAGTCCATTCTCGTGGGCCGGGTTTGGGGTGTTTCACTTTTTCCTCTTTTAAACTTACGTTTTCTTAATACTGTTTTAAAAAAAAAAAAGAGCGAAAAAGATATTACCTAAGCGTCGTCAAAGGCGATGGCGCGTGATGCACGGAGAAACAGTAGCCCAGGGGTTCCACGATCTGCGCGAGGCGAGAAGGCAGATCTCTCAGAGGGTTTCGGTTTTTTTTAAATAACAGATTTAAAATAAGATTTTTTTTAACACTGACCTTTATATAGCTAAAAAGGAACGGCGTCGTTTTTAGATGGCAGGATCCGCGTGTTGACCCGCAAACCCGACCAGGATCCGTGCGTTTTCTTAAAATGGTTTATTTTTCGTTTAGTCCTTCCGCAATTTTATTATTTTTAAATTAGTCTAATTCACTTTTTTTTATTTATTTTAAAATTAGCCCTAGGGTTTGTTTTGGTTCCAATTTAGTTCCTTGGTCCGTTTTAAAGGAAAATCAGAACGACGCCATTTCGTAAAAAGGTTTATTTGCTACATTAGTCCCTGGTTTTTAACGCACGCTTTTATTTAATCCTTTTAATCTGCTTAATTGCTATTTTAACCCTTCTTTCTTTATTTTTTATTTTAACACTGTTTTTTAATTATTTTTATTTTTATTTTTTGTATGTTAATCTATTAAACTTATATATCTTATTATATATTGTTTTTATTATTATTATTTGATTATTTAGATTAATATATTGGTTATTATATATTTTTATATTTTGTATATTATATAATATTATATATTATTTTATTTGTTTAATAATTTATGAATTATTATATTCTTATTATTTATTTCGTTATATTTTGTATATTATTTAGTATTATGTTATATTATATAAAACTTTATTTTGTATGAAATTTATCTAATTTATTTTAATTATATTGTTTATATTATGTATATAGTTTTATAATTAATGTATTATAGATATATCTATTTTCATTATTTATTATTTTATTTAATATAATTTTTATTACATATTTTTATTATGTTATATATTTAAAAGTTTTACATTGTTTAATCATTCATTTTATATATGTCTTCTTTTATTAATTATTTTATTATTTAATCTTAAATGAAAAACTTATATTTATCTTGTATTTTTAATTGTTTTATGTATATTACTTTATTTATTTATCTATGTAATGCCCTTTATTTATTTATTTTATGATTACTATAGTGTAGTTATTTTAGTTGTATTTTATATTATATGCTATTGTCTTATAATCGTTTTTTAATATTTATGTATAATAGTTTATAAATGTGATATTGTAACATGGATTATCGTTCAAAATGAAAATACATTTTTACAAGTTTACTATATTTTAAAATAAGGCAATGTTTTGGTATTTAGAAATTTGGGAAATAGTGCCCTAACGTACTGGGTTGCGATTTTCTGTTTGGCTAAATAACTAAATACCCTTTTAACAAGTTTTATAAATCATGAGATGATTTTAATTACGAGGGTTTAAAAAAATGTCGTGTCCTAATGTATTGGATGTGATGTTTATATTCCTTTAGAATAAAGAAATCTCAAATTTCAAAATAAAAAAACATATTCTTGGGAATTCAAGGTGTTGTGCCTTAACTTATTGGGTTCGACATTTTGCGTTTCGAAATAGGGATTTCCTAAAATAAAGACGAGCTTAATTTTAAAGTCATGATGTGCTATACCTTAACTTATTGGGTAGAGTACTTTATTTCTTTGAGATAGGTAAGTCTTGGTTTTCTTTCTAATAAAAGGATCATATTGTGTAATTTTCTTTATTTTCAACATTCGGACATGATCTTATCGATTTGGTACCAATTTTTGGGCGTTATGAGGGTGCTAACCCTTCCTCATATGTAACCGACTCCCGAACTCGTTTTCTTGTTTTTGTGGACCAAAAATGTTTTAAAATAAAACGTTTTACAAGGTGATCCAATCACACCTAAATAAAAAGGATTGGTGGCGACTCCCGTTTTTGATTTAAAAGTCGATCCCCATTTTTTCAAAACCGATTTTTAAAATGGTTTTGACAGCTATGTCTGTATATGTTTCTATGATGTATAATTATGTTAAATTGTATCTCTGAATTTATTATAGAACCATGCACATGATTTCATGTCAAACTGATGTGTTTTTAAAATGTTTAAGAAATATGTTCTGTAGAGCATGGACTTCCATGCCATCTGTTTTTGTTACTGTTCATTAGCATGTCTTACATGCTCATCATTCTGGTTCTGTATATACATGCCATAACACATTGCATAGGGTTCGGGATCATGTTAAAAGAAGGAAGATTCTGTATTGGCAGTTTAATGATCTGCATATTTAGTGGCTTGACCACATTTGTCTGATTTGCAGTTTAACTGCATATTGATAAGCTATCGTTGTCAGGCAACCCGGGGTGGCGGGTCCTCGTTGCCGAGCAACCCGTGATGACTTAAGTGGTGTGTTTTGGATGGATGAGTTCAGGGGAAAAATCTATTTTGGTGTGTAGCAGAGTTAAGTAGGATTGTTTTTGAAAAATATGCATTCTTATTTTCTAAAAATACTGCATTGGCATAACCATGCATACTTAATTTTGTTTGTCTGATCGATATGGAATTTCCTGTGATTTTTATTTGTATATCGTAATGTGTGTAATCTTAATTTGAGTTTCAGTTATACACTAAACTCTATAGGTCATCCTTTGTTTTGTTTTGTTTTTGACATTTCAAGTAGTTGGTAAATTAGAATCGGACCGCTTGCTGGAGCTCAGATGGTTTTATCAGTTAAATTAAAATTAGTGTTTTTCGTAATTATTTAATTCTAAACTTTTGGGGACTGCAATTTGTTTTGGGTTTGTTTTGGTTTTCGTTTAATTGTCGATTAATATTTGCGAACGTGATACTGTAAAACCTTACGGGTTAAAATTTAAAATCTGGTTTTCAAAACTAAAAACTTTGAAAGATTTTCAGTGCTAAGTTAAGCAATAACTTTAGTATTTTCTATAAATAAAACACAATGGTTTAAAAAGTGTTTGGTTTAAAACGGGAAATGAAATGCCAAAATTATTATTTTCAAAACACAAATTGGGAATCTAAATTCTGGAGTTAAGTTATTCTAAATTTTACGAAAGTTTTGTCAATTTTATGTTTTCGAAACTCGTTTTCAATTTGATCGAAAAAATATTTTTAAACAAGTTGATGTAATTCTTCAATATCCGGTCATAACTCCTAGGCTAGATTTGGGGTGTATAATGTAACAGTCCGATTTTAACCCTAATCGGAATGATAGTTTCGGGACCACGAATTCAAGTCAAAGAAAATATTTTAATATTATTTTTCGTGTTAATTATATATGATTGAGAATGTGTTAAAATTTCGTGAATTAATTTGTCTGTTTGTGTGTTTAATTTAATAAAAAGGGCTTAATCGCATAAAATAAAAAATTAGTGATTAAATTCAAAGGGGTTGAATAATGGTTGTGTTTTATGTTGCAATATTTCCCTTTAATTATTGAATGGACGGCACTAAAGTTACATTATGTGGTTTTTGTTTTTTTTAATATATATATTAAGCATAAAAGTTATAATAATAAGTAAAGTATTATAAAGTTAATATATTAAATAAAACATGAAAAAAAGAGCTGGCATGTTCATTTTTTTTCCATTGCCGAAACTAAGAGAGAAATAAAAGAAGAAAAGTTACCTAAGGTTCGGCACTTTGGAGGCTTAATTGGGTAAGTGATTTTGTTTGGTTTTCGATAATTTTTACGTTTTTGAGATCGTTGCTAAGTTATCTACAAAACCCATGCTTGAATTTTTAATTTTGGTGATTATTTTGAATTATGTCATTGTTGAAAGCTTGTTTATTTTGATGTTTGATGGTAGATTATGCATGTTAATGAGTAGAGGAACGATTTTTACTAAGTGATTTTCGGTGAAAACGGGTAAAACGAGCTAATCGGTAAAAATTATTATTGTTCATAAGTGTATATTAGAGTAAGAATTTGATGTTGCCATAGAAGGGAAAAATGATCAGCATGTTATAAAACATAATAATAAGGGCTGAAGTTTAATTTTCGAGTATTGAGGTAAAAGTGTAAATATGTAAAAGTTTAAGGGCAAAATGGTAATTTACCCATTTATGTGTTTTTGGATTAAATTGAATGAAAATATATTTGAATGAGCTTAATTTGAACATGTTTAGATCAAGAATCAAAGAAAACAGATTTAGATCGGGGAAAAATGAAAATAGTCGAATAGCCGATTTTCGTCGTCCGTCGATATCCGAGGTAAGTCTTTAAGCAATAAAACATTGTAAATTATGTATGTAACATAGTACATGTTAATTTGGAAATTTTGTATCAATATTTTTAAAGAGCCGAATGTGATTAAAGCTAAGATTTTAAAATGTTTAAGTTATTCGATTTTGATATGATATTTAAGTGCTAGTACAAAGCATGTGAACTATATGAGAAATTCGATATATGAAATATATGTGTGAGACAGCTTAAAAGTGTTATTATTCAGGCTGTGAGCCTAGCAAGCCTTGGGCTGGTGAATTTAATCGGCTCGTGTCTAAGGTGCTTAATGCTTAGGTGATTTAATATCAAACCTTGGGTCAAGCAGGCCTAGTGCCGGTGTGCGTTTCAAGCTTTATTGCCTAGCAGGCTTATTGCCGGTGATTTGTTATAAATATATGCTTCAAAGGATCATTAACGATGTGGAATTTAAATACAGCAAATAAGCTAAATGTTCAGGTACATATAAGCCTAATGGTTATAAGAGGTAAGGTAAGTTCGTATTTTAATAAACATTATAAAATTATGTTATAAATGCATATTATTTGTATGATTGAATTCAATGCCGAATGGTAATGCAAATGCATGTATTTTAAATAAGTGATATATATGTCATTATGATATTGAATTATTCGAGAAGCAGGATATATGAATACGAGAAAGTTTCGATAATGTAACGACGTCCGAAAAACCCTGTTCGAACCCTAGGAATAGTAGAGGATACATGTGTCATGACATAGGATTCCGAGATATGATTTCGTGTAAGACCACGTCTGGGACGTTGGCAACGATTTGTGATATCGTGTAAGACTGTGTCTCGGACACTGGAATCGATCAGAGATTACGTGTAAAGCCATGTTTGGGACATCGACATCGTATATGATTTTATGTAAGACCCTGTCTGGGACAGTGGCATCGATATTTAATTACATGTAAGACCAAGTCTGGGACGTTGGCATTGTATGAGCTTTCTGAGCTATCCGAGTATCCTTATTTATTCCGAACGGTTCAACGGGCATTCCGAGAAATAAATGGTTAAGTGAATGACATTCCGATTCAGGTACGTTAAAAATATATAATATGTTTGAAAATTAAAGGTAATTATATGTACAAAGAATGTTATGTGATGTAAACGAAAAAGAAATGTGAATTTGAGTATAAATAATGAAAGTGAATACGTAGAAATCATGAAAAAGTGAAATTTGCATTAAAATAGTACTGGACAACTGCAATTATGTACTTTTGAAAAATCACCGAAAATAGTGTAAATTGAATTAGAAAGTGAGGGAGATATGAATTAAAAGATCATTGAGTCTATTTTCATATAAAAGAAACTGAGTAAGTAAAAGAAGTGGAAATTATGAGATATTTAAATTTTAGTGAGACTGGTTTTGAATGACTTCGTGATCCTCTATTCTGTATTGAAAAAATTATTAAAAATTGTACAAAAATAATCATGAAGCATGGTTTATATGTTTAGAATCTTTAATGAGTCTATTTTTGATTGGAATAAACGAGAACATTATTTGAATTCTGTACAAGGAGATAACTTGTTTTTTGGTAAAGATATGTCAGAACTGTCAAACAGTGAAATAAGGGAAACTTTAAGAATAATCTGGTATTGATTGACCAGACCAAAAAAAATCTGGAAATTTTATGGCAAGAAGGTATATGGATTTAATTTCAGGAAAAATTCACGGAACTTAATTTAGAATTCTGTAGCTTATAAAATAATTAAATCAGTGACTGTGACCCAAAAAAATAGCCTAAGCTAAACTTAAGAAAAAGGTGAAATCATGTGAATATTGATTCTATTTCCTTGAGCATATTTATTGAGAAATGGGTTAATATTATTAATTACATTGCTTATTATTATTAATATGCCAACTTACTAAGCTTTCAAAGCTTACTCTGTGCATTTGTCCTATGTTTATAGATTTTCAGAGATTTGCTCGGGTTGGAAGTCGCAGGAGGCCTTATCACACTATCCGATTATTGTTTCGGTAAATAAAATCTTTGAGTTTTGGTTATGTGGCATGTATAGGCTAGTTTTAATATGGTTTATTCTGATTTGTGTATGTATAGCCATGCGAAAATGGCTTGATTGTAATGTTAATGTTGATATATTTTCGGTTTTGCCATAAGTCTATTTTGGAAGTATGTCCTTACGGTCTTTAAACATGTGGTGTTTGGTTATATAAATTCAGCATTGAGTATTGATATGTATGGCTTATAATTGGCTCATTTTGGTAAGGTTGATACATGCTACATTTTGCATTTGCGAATTGATAAATGATACTAATAAGGTAAATTAATAAAAATGTTCTGTATATGTGAAAGAGTTAATTAAGCATGATATGATTTTGTTGGTCATGTGGTTCATATGACCGAATGTGATTTATATGATTGAGTAGATAGTTACTATTCGATTTTAAAATTGTTTGTAAAGGAGTTAATAACACTCTGTGCATAATTAAATCGAATGACCGTATGGTAAAGAAGTTGATATTTCTCTGTACATGTAATGTAGGAAATATAGCATGTATGATCTTATTTGGCTATGCATTATAAATGTGCAAATTTGGCTGATTTGATAGAGTAGATAATTGCTATTTGATTATAAAGTAAATTATAGAATTTGATATGGCATTGTGCATGAATTGCAATATATGACCATACTGAAATGTGTATTGTCCGGTAAGGCCTCGTAATCTTAGTCCGACGATAGACACGGGTTAGGGGTGTTACATATAAAGTTCATATAATAATTTTTTTAAAAAAAATTATGCACGTCAGCTATAATGCATATCTAGATTGCCATGTGAGCTATCGTGTCAATGCAGTTAAAATTTTTAAAATTCAATCAAATTTCACGTCAAAAAAAAAATTGACTAAAATTTAAAAATTGAGAGTCAAAGTGATAAAAAAAGAATTAGAGTCAAAGTGACAAAATAAATAAACTTCAAGGGCTATATTTATTTGTATATGTAATTCCAAAAGTCAAATGAGACGAAAATAGAAAAGCATTTACCACAACTGTTGTACTCCTCTCAGGGGTGGACGCTTTGCCTGCCAAATGTTACGATAGTTTTAAAAATTTTAAGTAACCCTCAAATTTTTAGAAATTTTTTATTAAACCTTTAAAATTTTTTAAAGATTTTAATTATGCTCTTCCAAAATATTTGTAAATTTTTATCAAGTCTCCAAATATTTTAAAAGCTTCAATTAGACCAACCAACACTTTAAAAAATTTTCATTTAATCTCTCAAAATTCTTGAAAATTATCATTAAATTCCTCAAAAAAAATTAAACTTGTAAACTTTATCAATTTAAAGCTCGATATACGAAATTTACCATTGCACCCGTTAGTCAAGCCAAAAAGTTATTAATGACAAATAATTAAATTCTCTGACTCATTTAAATATTTACAAAGTCAAGGATTCTGGAAAAATAATACATATTATTGATTTCAACCGAAAAAGGTAATAAATCAATAGACCCAGAAATGAATTTCGACCACACAAAGGAAATCTTCATTGTTTTCTAAATTTGTATTTATGAGATTTGAAAATGGAAGCAGACTAAGAGAGTATTAGCAAATGGTGGGGGAGGAATACTCAATTTGAGTATCCATTTCATTTGGATCTTAGATTATTATCAAATAGTTTAAATTTTATTTCGATCAGAATTTTAGTATGTTTCGATCATTTTCAAGTATTTTTATCTGTTTCAGTTAAAACTAATTTATGATAGCTCATATCGTATTGATACATGATTTTAAAATTTTAAATTAATTTTATTTTTTATCTTAATTATTTTTATAAATACGTTTGAAATATAAAAATAAAATGTAATCTTTAGTTATGCTATATTTACAAATAAATATATTTACATGTATATAATTAAGGTATATTTGTACGTAGATAATATATATGAATATTATTAATAAATCTAAAATGGTAAATTAAAATACATCGTTATTGATATGTATAAATAATATCACAAAACAGTACATCCGCTTTCCTGACTACCTTACTAAATACAATTTTCTCCTTTTTTTTTAATTGTTTTGGGAGCTTTAGGTTTTTCTTTTGTCACACAAAGGATAAGTACAAAGGATATATGTACATATATAGTTTTATACATTTCAATTTTCAGTAACCTTTTGTATGCTTAATATTTTAATAATTAAATTGTTAAATTTATTAATATAATTGTTAGAAAATTTGAAATTACATCGAATTTGACATGTATTGTAACACCTCCTAACCCTTATCCGTCGCCGGAATAAGATTACGGAGCATTACCCGACTTTTCAGATTAAATACGAACATTAAACAAATTAATTAGCATACACTTCATAAATTAATTATATTGTCCCTTTGTTGGGCCCTCAAGGGCCTAAATATGTATTAGAAACAAATCGAGACTAATTTGGATTCTCTAAGAATTTTTCGTGAAATTTCAAAATTTTTCTTAGGTGCAGGGCACACACGCCCGTGTGACCAAGCGACACGCCCGTGTGACCCTATGACATGCCCGTGCTTCAGGCCGTGTCCTACCCCGTGTAACTCTCTGACTTACCTCACACGGCCAAGCCACAAGCCCGTGTGATAGGCCGTGTATCACACATGGCTGAGACACACACCCGTTTGGAATTATCTAAGCATTCTGTTTCGAAATTTCTAAGTGCAGGGGACACATGGCCTAACCACATGCCTATGTGTAAGCCGTGCGTCTCACACGGCCTGGTCACACGCTCTTATGCCATGCCATGTAGACTCAAAATGAGCCTTAAACATCAAGTTTACCAACCCTGCAACTTAAACAACAAGCAACTCAAAAACCAATCATTCAACCAATCCAAAACACATTCAAATACATTTAAAACATGTCAAATTAATCATCCTAAGTGCTCAATCAATATACTCTTATAGGTATTTCACATATAATATCCAAAACAATTCAATTAAACATCATTTAAGTCATTTCTAAATTCACACAAATTTTAACCAAAACACATCACTTAATAGCTTAAACATGACACATATATGTTCATATATATATATATATATATATATATTTAACTCATTTAATATTATAACATCATTACAATCATTACCCAAAATGACCTACACAAAATAGCCTAGGTACATGCCACTACCAAAAAGAAATATACTTCACTACGTTATTGAGTTCGGGATAGGCTTTGGATGCTGAATTGGCAATTTAAGTTTAACCTAACCTGCGCACGAAAACAAACAATACACTGAGTATAAACTCAGTGGTATTTCTATAATCTGAATACTTTAAATAAAATGATAAATTATACACATTTTAATAATATAATAACTATAATCATTCCATTATTCATTTCATAGGTAATTCATTTATCACACATTCAATTTTCATCAATAGCTATCTCAATAACTTTTCTCATAACCATCTATCAATGTCAATATCCATTTCATGAATCCATGATTCATGCTTTCCATTTGGATAATTCAATTCAATATCTCATTCTAGTTTCATATTCAAAATCATTCAATACCATTCATATTGTCAATTTATTTATTTTCCCCTATTAACACAACTCTGTCTCGGATGAATACATGGATCCAACCAAAACACACCAATTTGGCACCCAATGCCTCATTGGATAGTTAGAAGTAATAAATTGAAACCCAGTGTCTCATCGGCCATACCGAAGTAAGTTGGTACCCAGTACCTCATCGAATTTATCCAAAGTAATAATGTGACACCCAGTGTCTCATCGACTCGAAGTCAAAATATCCCTAAACTCTTCCAATCCTATGGCATGCCAACTATATCCGACTCAGCCCGATACAGTTAATAGGGTTTTCAAATCACATTTTCCATTTCAATCAATATTCATATCAATTCAAATAATCACATACACTTATGAGATCAATTCAATTCAAATCAATATCAAAATCTCATATACTCACCTCAACTACCTATCGTGAACATTAAATCAAAATACAAAAATTTAATAGTTAAATTCGAATTATAGAAATACAAACCGTAATTTCAGAATCACTCCTCATCAACTTTCTCTTTTCCTTTCTTAGCCGAGGTCTCTGGCACAACGTTAGCAATTTGAGTTTGAACCTTAAAATCCCTAATTCTCCTTCTTTTCTTTCACCTTTCTTTTTCTTTCTATTCTTTCTCTGTTTTGTTTCTTTGTTTCTCTCTTTTCTATTTTATTTCTTTTATTTCTTTTATTCTTTAATTATAATATAATATAATAATATAATAATATTTTCTTAAATAATAAGTAAGTATATATAATTATTACAAGTATATGTATAATATTATTACACATGTAAATTACTATTACCATACAATTGTCAATTTATGGTTTATTTGCTTAATTAGTCCCTTAACTTTTCTCTATTCTATAATTCAACTTTTAATCTATATGCAATCTAGTCATTATACCTAATTACTCCATAATTTAAGCTAATTCACCTAGCCAAAACCTAATTAACCACAAAACTAACTTAATAAATATTTTTATTAAATATTTAGGAATCTATTTAACATCCTGAAATTTCACGAAAATGGATACTGGGAAATGGAGTGGATGAACTCGAGGAGGCCATGCAATAAATTTGGGTTCTACGTGAACTTTGGTTTGAGAACTTTAATTTATTTAAATTTGGTTTTATATTTATTTAAGTTGTAATAAGGCCTCTTAAATTATGATTTTGGATTATATTTATGCTTTGAATATGTTTAAAATATGGTTTATAAATTTCTTGATGATGAGCATAAATTGAGCATAAAGTTTTCTAAACTACACAACGCGATGGTTTTAAAACGTTACCATCGGGTAACATAAATCATTTGATAATTTTAACAACTTGAGTGTTTTCGATAATTTAAACGATTTTCAAATATTAAGTTTCTACATTCAAATGCAATATAGAATTTCAAAGGGTTTTCACAAAAAATACATTTTCCAATATTTTCCTCGGTGACATAAAATTTGGGTCATTACATTTCTTCCCCATTAATAAATTTGGGTCATTACTCATTAATAAATTTACCTGAAGAGAGGTAGGGGTATTGAGATCTCATTGTTTCTTTCGGTTCCCAAGTTGCTTCCTCAATATTATGACTTTGCCATAACACTTTTACCAATGGAACTCGCTTATTACGTAATTCTTTCACCTCTCGAGCTAATATCTCAACCGGTTCTTCTTCATATGACAAATCGGGTTGAATTTTAATATTTTCTGTCGAAATAACATGAGAGGGATCTGATCGATATTTTCTTAACATGGAAACATGAAAAACATAATGAATCTTCTGTAATTTTGGAGGTAAGGCTAAATGATAGGCAACTGGCCCAACTCTTTCCGCAATCTCATATGGCCTAATAAAATGAGGACTCAATTTTCCCTTTCGACCAAATCTCAAAATTTTCTTCCAAGGTGAAACTTTAAGGAGTACTTTATCACCAAAAGAGTACTAAATATCCCGACGTTTCAAATCTGCAAATGATTTATGTCTGTCGAAAGTTGCCTGCAATCTATCTTGAATCTTCTTAACAATATCCTTTGTTTCTTGAATTAACTTCGGACCGATTATTTTTCTTTCATTCAATTCCAACCAACAAACAGGTGACCGACATCTACGACTATATAAAGTTTCATACGGAGCCATTTGAATACTCGATTGAAAACTATTATTATATAGAAATTCAGCCAATGGTAAATAACATTCCCAACTTGATTCAAAATCAATAACACAAGCATGAAGCATATCTTTCAAATTTTGAATAACTCACTCATATTGTCCATCGGTCTGTGGTTGGAAAGCTGTGCTAAAATTAAGTCGTGTACCCAAAGATTTGTGCAATTGTCTCCAAAATCTTGATGTAAATCGCAGAGCCCGATCAAAGATTATCGATATAGGAATACCATGCAATCTCACAATTTCTCGAATATAAACTTCAATAAGTTTTTGAAGTGATCAATCAGTTCTAGCTGCTATAAAATGAGCCGATTTTGTAAGCCGATCAACAATCACCCAAACAGTATTTTTCTTACTTGCTGATAATGGTAACCCCGTTACAAAATCCATAGTGATACAGTCTCATTTCTATTCAAGAATGTTAATAGGCTAAAGTAGTCCAGTAGGAACCTGATTCTCTGCCTTTACTCGTTGACAAGTCAAGCATTTAGCTACATATTCAACTATATCTCTTTTCATACCCGGCCACCAATATAATTCTTGCAGATTTCGATACATTTTTGTTCCTCTAGGGTGCAAAGCAAAAGGACTATTATGAGCATCTTGAAGTATTAACTCTTTCAATTCTGAAGCATCTGGTACGCAAATCCGATTATAAAATCTCAAACAACCATGATCATTAATGCTGAAATTATCTGACGTGCCATTCTGAACCATTTCTTTCTTTTTCATTATCTTATCATCTTCTAACTGTGCTGATTTAATTCGATCAAACATCACCGGTTTAATTCACAATTCAGCCAATAAGCTTCCATCATCATTGATACTGAGATGAGCAAACATTGCACGTAATTCAATTGCTACTTTTCTACTTAATGCATCAACCACAACATTTGCTTTAATAGGATGATAATCAATAACATAATTATAGTATTTTAAAAGCTCTATCCATCAACGTTGTCTCAAATTTAACTCCTTTTGAGATAAAAGATACTTGAGACTTTTAAGATTAGTATAAATATAACATTTCTCACCATACAAGTAATGTCTCTAGATCTTTAGTGCAAAAATCACAGTAGCCAATTCTAGATCATGCATCGGGTAATTGCGTTCATGCGATTTTAGTTGACGAGATGCATAAGCAATCACTTTTCTGTCTTGCATCAATACACAACCTAGACCACTCAAGGAAGCATCACTATAAATGACAAAATCCTTTTTCGATTCAGGTAATGTCAAAACCGGCACTGCAGTCAACATTTGCTTCAATTTCTCAAAACTTTTCTGACACTGATCATCCTAGACAAACTGAACATTCTTTTGCAACAACTTCGTCATCGACAAAGCTATCTTCAAAAATCCATTTACAAATCTTCGGTAATAACCAGCCAATCCAAGAAAACTACAAACCTCTGATACATTTCAAAGTGTTTTTCACTAGACAATTGCTTCAATATTTTTTAGATCAACTCTAATTCCATCTGTTGATACAACATGTCCCAAAAATACAACCTCTGATAACCAGAATTCACATTTACTAAGCTTACTGTACAACTATTTATCCCGTAATATTTGCAAAACTATTTTGAGATGCTGCTCATTTTTAGATTCAGACTTCAAATAAACCAGAATATCATCAGTGAAAACCACTACAAACTAATCCAGATACGGTTGAAAAATACGGTCTATAAGATCCATATATGCTGCCGGGGCATTAGTCAATCCAAAAGGCATTACTAAAAATTCATAATGACCATACCTTATACGAAATGTTGTATTCAGTACATCACTTTCTTTCACCTTCAACTGGTAATAACCCGATCTCAAATCAATATTTGAAAACACAGAAGCTCCTTTCAACTGACCAAATAAATCATTAATACGAGGTAATAGGTATCGATTATTGATTGTCACTTTATTCAATTGCCAATAATCAATACACAACCGCATTGAACCGTCTTTCTTTTTAACAAACAGTACTGGAGCTCCCAAAGGTGAAATACTAGGACGTATAAAACTACGGTCTAGCAAGTCCTGTAACTGTCCTTTCAATTCTTTTAACTCTGTAGGTGACATAAGGTATAGGGGTATTGATATTAGAGTTGTATCAGGATAAACTTCAATTGCAAATTCGACCTCCTAATCTGGTGGTAATCCCAACAATTCTTCAGGAAAAACATCAAGATATTCACAAACAGTCCAAATTTTACTACATTGACTTTCAACAGAATCTAAATTAATAACATAAGCTAGAAAACATGCACATCCCTGTTAAAGAAGTTTATTAGCCTGAATTGCTGAAATAATACAGGTTGACCCACTGGTTCGAATATCATTTACCTCAATTTTATCCCCATTTTCACTCTGAACAATAAACTTCTTTTTACAACAATCTAAAATCACCCTGTGCTCTGAAAACCAATCCATTCTAGAATTATATCAAAATCACCAAACGACATTGTTAACAAATCAATAGAGAAGATTCTATTCTGTATCATTAAAAGACATCTTCGACATATGTGATCCACTAACACAGCTTGCCCCAATGGACTAGACACCGCTATTGATACTCTAGACATTTCAGGTTTTAAATTTCTCGACTCAACCAATTTTGAATTAACATATGAGCGTAAAGATCCTGAATCTATTAAAGCATAAACAGGTTCTGAATGTAATAAAAATATACATGTTACCACATCATGTGCATCACCCTCTTCACAGTTTCGTACAACATATGTTCGAGCTGGTACTCTGGTTTCTGATTGTTAAGTAGCAACATCACTTCCTCTTCTAGCACCACCTCTAGAAAATGAACCACTTCTGCCTGATCCTTGACCTCTAGAAATAGGTATAGATCTCTGAGATGTAACAGGTGTAACATTTCATTCTTTGGGCAGTCTCTAACAAAATGCTCTGTAGATCCTCAACAGAAACAACCTTGAGTCAATTTCCAACACTCATCTCGATGATTTTTTCCATAATGTTCACAATCTGGAATTTTAGTATCCCGAGATGGACCTCGTACACTACCAGTAGAAACTGTCATTTGTCTTCCACGATTTCTATCACCTCTATCTGATTTGAAACTCGATCTCCAACTATCACAAGATTCTTTTGATCTTTTGGGTTGCGAATTTGAACTAATAGCTCTAAAACGTTTCCCAAATGGATGAGTATTTTTAGGTTTTTTATCAAGACCCAATACTTTTTCAACCATCTTTTCTCTCTCAACCAAATCCACAAATTCTGTAATTTTATGTGATAATAGTTGTACCCTTAATTCATCACGTAAACCCCGCAAAAATTACTTAAAACTGTCAGCTTCGATTGGCACAAGTTCAGCTACATATCTACTGAGTCGCGAGAATTCCTGTTCATAGTCAACTACTGACATCTCACCTTGTTTTAACATCAAGAACTCTTGTTTTCTATCATCAATGTACAACTCACCCACATACTTCTTCTGAAATTTTCTTTGAAAGAAATCCCAGTTTACCTGTTCTGCCAGTACATGCCGTGTTACTGATTCTCACCAAACATAAGCTTCCCATTGAAGTAAAGAGACAGCACACAATAAACTTTCTCGAGAAGTACATTCAAGCTGTTGTAAAATTCATTTTGTAGATTCTATCCAATTTTCAACTGTAGATGAATCAAATCCTTTTAAACCCAGAAATTCAGTTGCACCGTACTTACATAATTCTTTAATTGGGGCTCGACGGGTAGTAGGAGCAGATGCAGTTCATGCTACTCATTGAAGGGCATCAACTATAACCCTAAGCAACTGTGAATCATCTCTCTCTCTCTCTCTAACATTACCCTGTTCAACATTAGGTGGTTGATTACCTACTAGGTTTACACTTAGTGTTGTAGACTATGTTTTGTCTAATTCATAAGATTCATCATCTCCAGTATACATTTCTTGATTAGTATCTTCAATATATTCATCCGACATCTTTAACTATAAAACAGAAACAAAAAAACATATCAGCATCCAAATCTCGACTCAAGTTTGACTCAATTTTGGCATGTACCTCTAGACTCAATTTCAAACTCAATTTCTGAGAATCAGCTAAACCTAAAAAGCTTTGATACCACTAAATGTAACACCCCCTAACCCTTATCCGTCATCAGAATAGGGTTACGAAGCATTACCAAACTTTTCAGATCAAATACGAACATTAAACAAATTAATTAGCATACACTTCATAAATTAATTATATTGTCCCTTTGTTAGGCCCTCAAGGCCCTAAATATGTATTAAAAACAAATCAGGACTAATTTGGGTTCTCTAAGAATTTTTCATGAAATTTTAAATTTTTTCTTAAGTGCAGGGCACAGACGCTCGTGTGGCCAAGGGACACGACCGTGTGACCTTATGACATGCCGGTGCTTCAGGCCGTGTCCTACCCCGTGTAACTCTCTGACTTACCTCACACGGCTAAGCCACACGCCTGTGTGATAGGCCTTGTATCACACATGGCTGAGACACACGCCCGTGTCTCTACCTGTGTGAAATTACCTGAGCATTTTGTTTCAAAATTTCTAAGTGCAGAGGAAACGGCCTAACCACATGCCCATGTGTAAGCCGTGTGTCTCACACAGTCTGTAACACCCCTTACCCATGTCCAACGACGGGACAGGATACGGGGCATTACCAGACTGAACTTGCTCAAACATATATTATCGGGCTATAGAATTTCTTTTCAAACTTAAAACTTTTCATTCATATTCATAACATCCTTATTTTGGGCCTATGAGGCCCTAAACATGCATCCGAAAGGTTTTGAGATTAAAATGGAACCTTTTGTTCGCTTAGAAAAATTTTGCCTAAACAGGAGCCACACGCCCGTGTGAAATGGGACATGCCCGTGTGGGTAGGTGATGGACTCAAAACTAACTAATATTTCGACAAAGGCAAGTGCACCTATTGAACAATAGTATAGTTGTGGTGATTCTGGAATATCATATCCTCAAGGACAAAAATTACTAGTAATAACTATCTTTTTATTATCTAGCCTAATAATTAAAGGGTTTTTTTTTAATCTAAAAGTTAACTAACTAATTGACTAACTAAGTGACTATGAACGTGACAGAGAGTGAAAGAAGTAATCGAATAAACCAATGATAAAGACAATACCCAAGGAAGAATCCACCTAGACTTCTCTTATTATTCTGACTCTGAATTATATGATTTATTCACTTGACTTGATCCGTAGAAATCCCTAAATTATGTTAATATCTCTTTCGAGACTAAAAACAACTGACTCTAGGTTGATTAATTGAAATCTCTTTCTAATTAAAACACATATCATTGCATTAACTCGATCTATGGATTCCCTTATTAGATTTGACTCTAATCCGACAGATTTATGTCGCCCTATTTCTAGGGTTGCAATCAACTCCGCTTAATTATGTTGGATCTACTCTTAAACATCACTTTTGCTTCACTGAATAAGCACATTAAACTTGAATTAATATTCCTAAAAACATTAAAACAAGGATTAAGAACACATAAGTAAGAATAAGAACAAGTATTTATCACGTAATTTAGATTTATTAAATAATAAGATTCATCTAGGATTCATCCTCCCTAGGTATTTAGGGAGTTTAGTTCATAACATAAAAGGAAAACATCATAAAATTAAGAAAACAAAAAGACATAAAGATCCCAAAAACTTCTAAGGAACTTGATGGAGATCTTCACTCTTGAATGAGATTTTGCTTCCGAGATGATTCTGACGGCTTCCTTTGAGTAATTTCTTCGATCTACTCTGCGTGTCCTTTTACGTCCTCCTTTAGGGTGTTTATATAGGCTTTGGAGCACATTTCTTGGCCCACAAATATTCTTTTCAGAATAGAATTAGACTTGGGTTCGGTAGGGACACGCCTGTGTGCGATAGCTTAGGCCATGTTCGATTCTGCTCGTCACACACGGCCGTGTGGTCTACCCGTGTGCTATAGTCCAGGCTGTGTTGATTTTTGAGGTAGGCCAATTTTGTCCCTTTTTGGCCCGTTTCTCATTCTTTTCGACTCCCTAAGCTCTCCTGAGTGTAAAACATGAAATTAAAGGATTATGAGCATTAAGTTCATCAAATCTAATGAAAATTCATCCAAAAATAAGTCAAGCATGGGGTCAAAATATGTATAAATTATGGTTTATCAGCAGGCTGTGTAGTCACACACGCCCATGTCCCTTTCCCGTGTGGAATTTAATTTTTATTTCTAACCTACAGGGGTTTTCACACGGCCGGACACACGCCCATGTTAATGGCCCGTGTCACTCACACGGCCTAGACATGCCCATGTCCTCACCCGTGTGCGAAAACCTTTGTATTTTGTTTATGACGTCAGCAACCTCTCAAGGGGCACATGGCATAGGCACACGCTCGTGTGACGAATCAAATTCTTGCAATTTGATACAGGGGACACACGGCCTATCAACACACCCATAAGGTTGACCGTGTGTCACACACGATCTAGGCACACGCCCGTGTGTCTACCCGTGTGGACAATTAGAAGGCTATTTACCAAGCCAATTTTCACCCTGAAAAACAACCACACTTATACCATTTACACACTACATTCATCATGCATATTCTTTACTCATTTATCAACCGATCACACAAGCATGCACTTCATGAACTTTATCACCATTGAATATATAAAACATCAAGTATTGGCCAATTTCCAATGGCTATTTACAAAATGAATTTAATGACACATTAACTGACAAATATGACATATCACAAAATAACCAAGTTCCTATACATGTCATACTCAAAATTAATCAAACTTTGCTATGCCAAGGAGAAGTTGATAGTGTGATCCGAACTCCGACGTCCTACGATCCCCAAGTTAGCTTAGCGATACTATGAGGAAAAGGTAAATGAGAGGGGTAAGCATGATGCTTAGTAAGTTTGGATGAAATAGATAGCAACATAAAGGTTCATGATTGTAACACCCCTTACTCGTATTCAACGCTAGAATAGGGTATGAGACATTACTAAACTTAACCACAATTAATCATGCAATTTAGAAATTTGACCTTTCTTTCCCAATTTAAAAATCTTACTAACACCTCTTAAACAAGCCGACGAAGCTTAATTCACGTTCTAGGAATGGTTTGGGATTAAATCGAGCTCTTTTGAAGCTCACTGGAAGTCCTTAGAATTTTTTTCTCTAAACAGTCCACACGCCCGTGTGGAGGAAAGGACACGTCTGTGTGACATATCATACACCGTGTTTCATATCTGTGTGGAATTATTTCTCAATTCGAACTTACAAGGGTTTTCACATGGCCGGACACACGCCTGTGTCCCTCACATGGCCTCGATACGCCTGTATGCTCCACCCGTGGTTGACACTAACTTGCATCACATGGCCTGTCACACGCCCGTGTGTCTGGCCCATGGTCAACACTGACTTGTATTACTAACATGCAGGGGACACACGGCCCAGCCACACACCCATGTTACTAACTGAGTGTCACACATGGCCTAGACACACGCCCGTGTGCCTACCCGTATGGACTAGAACAAGGCTATTTGCCAAGCTCTTTTTATCACCCTAACTCATACAACAGAAATCACATTCAACCATTAACCAAGAAACTCAATCATGCATCATATATATTCATGAATAACCTCATCTTTTCATATATTAATAATAATTAGCCATCAACTATGGCTATATACAAAAGTTCATCTTTAAAAGAGCCAACACACTTGGCCAAAACAACCAAACATTTCACTACGTCTAGTCCCTATACATGCCATACTCAAAATGCTAAGTCTAACTATACCGAGATGTGCTGATAGTGTGGGTGATCATCTGATTATCTTCGTATCCTGAACTAGCTATTTGACACTATCAAACAAGGGAAAAGAAAGGGAGTAAGCTTTAAGCTTAGTAAGTCTACATGTAAACAATATGCATCATACCATATGCAAAGCAACCACAACCATTATATATATTATGTAAGAACAATTTATATTTTTAATAACCATGCTTACTCATCTCATCTCTTACCACATTCCAACCATATAACATATATATTGCTTACATTTACTTACACATATACCCTGCACTAATCACCACAAAGCTACATGAAATATTTACTTAGACAAATTTCTCGATGAACCCTTTGGAATAATACTACGTACTCAGTGGTTTCGCACACATCCCACCATTAATCAATAATAGGGTGGTATCGCACATAGCCCACCAAATGATAATATAAACGATGGTATCGCACATAGCCCATCGTGAATAAATAATAAAGTGGTCTTGCACACAGCCCACAAACAATAATAATTACGGTGATATTCCACACAACCCACCAAATAATAGTTACGAATATTTTTTCGCACTTATATTTCTATTTCGAGGTTCATACGAGAAATTAATCATTATCTATCAATTTCAATCAATCTCACCAATAAGTATCACATCCATACAATGCATCAATAAGTAACATCATAAGTATTAAGATGTATCGTTTACACGTAAACTTACCTTGGTGCAAAATGTATTAATCGACGGTTTAGTCCGTAACCTTGCCTTTTCCTCGATCAAGGTTGTTTCGCGTTCTTCTTGATCTATAATAATAATAAAATTTACTCATTCAATCACTACATAACTCATGATACATCAAAATTTTTACTTAGGCAAAAATGACCATTTTGCCCTTATACTTTGGCAAAATTACGATTTTACCTCTAGGCTCGTAAATCATTTTTCATCACATTTTCTCATTAAACAAGCCTAGCTAAACATTTATTTCTCTTACAACAATTTATAAAACCCATCATTTCATGTAATTATTACACAATTACAACATTTACAAATAAGTCCCATTTAGGTGTTTTCATGGTAACACCTTTCACAAAAGTTATTCCTTAACCCTCTAACATTCATTTTCTTCCATAAAAACTCAGCAAAAAACATGATCACTCTCATGGCAAGCCCCTAAAATTTCAACCATGATTCAAAATAGTCCTCTCATTAGCTAGCTTAAGCTTTAGGGGTTCCAAAAGTACAAAAATTATCAAGAAAGACCTCTAAAATCACTTACTTGCAAGAGAATAGCTTGGTTGAAAGTTTGAACTCAAAAAACCCCTATTTTCTCTTCAATTTTTGGTGGAAGGAGAAGGGTGAATAGTAAAAGATGATATCTTCTTCCTTTAACTTATTTTATTCATTTTTAATCACCTAATTTGACCAAAATTTTGACCAAAATTAATGCTCTTGTCTCCCTTGTCCCTATGGCCAGCCAACACCCTATCATTGGCCTAATTTCACTTTAAGGGCTCTAATTTAATATTATATGGCTATTAGACACCTCTACCTTGTATAATAGAACTTTCTCACTTAATGCGATTTAGTCCTTTTTCACAATTAAGCATACAATTGATAAAAATTAAAGCACCAAAATTTCCATACATCCTTATAATCATGCTATAACATATAAAATAATATCAAAATAATTTTCTTCAACCTTAGATTAGTGGTCCTGAAACCACTATTCGACTAGCCCCAAAATCGGGCTGTTACAATGATAACATCCATTCATCACACTAGATATGTAACAGTCCAAATTTGACCCTAATCGGAACGGTGGTTTTGGGACCATGAATCTGAGTCTAAAATATATTTAAATATTATATTTTGTGTTTATTATATGTGAATTAATGTGTGTGAAAGTTTCGTAGAAAAATTTGATCGTTTGTGTGTTCAATTTAACAAACAGGATTAAATCGCATAAAGTGTAAAAGTTGCATACCATAGTGTAAACTGCTAGAATGATGATGGCTTTTTAATATGAGGTATTAAAAGGGCAAATAGCCCATTTTTTTTAAGTTAGTGGCCGGCCATCATAATGCATGTAATAGTGTTGGTATTTTATATTATATTTTATTACATTTTATGTTAAAATAAACTAGTTAATATATGTTAATAAAACAAAAATAAGAAAGCCATGCATTATTCATCTCTTTGGCGAAAACACAAAAGAAAAACAAGGAGAAAGCTTGACACATTCGGCTTTGAGTTTTGCTCGATTTAGGTATGTAAATTTGTTTGGGTTTTAATAATTTTTACGCTTTTGAGATCGTTGCTTGAACCGTAATTTCACCCATGTTGTAATTTTTAAATCGAGCATGTCTAAGGTTCGCCATTAACATTGTTATGTGATAATTGATGTTTGATGAATTTACTTTTAAAATAGGACTAAGATTGATAAGTTTTGTATTGAAGTTTTAGTGAAAATTGAGTAAATAGGACTAATTTGTAAAATAAAAATTTGAGAGGGCTTAAATGCAAAATAAATGAAAGAAATGGACTTATATAGTCCTTATACATATTCGCCCTTGAGTGTTGCATTGAAATAATGTGCATTTTGTGTTTTGTGCAATTAGGACTAGATTGTAAAAATTTAAAATAGTAGGGGTAAAATGGTAAATTGCATATTTATGTGATTAGGGACTAAATTGAGATGAAATGTACTTGAATGAGCTAAATTTTAATGTGTTTTAGATCAAGAGCAAAGAAAAATGGATTTAGATCGGGGGAAGGCGAAGGTTCTCGAATAATGGATTTTACGGTCTATCGACAACCGAGGTAAGTCCTGCGAACATATGTTAAAAGTTTATTTATAAGTCTAATGTATGATGAAATTGGTATAATTATAGTATTAAGTCATGAGTTGGTGAATGTGATGTTAATAAATTGGATTGGTTGAAATTTTATTTAATGTGATAAGAATAAGTGCTTTTGGTTTGCTATATGATTAAAATATGTGAAAAATAAGTGGTGGTGAATTTAGCAATATGAAATGTGAAATGAAAGATTAACTATAATTTGTTTGGGCTTTAATGCTCAAGGTGCTTCGTCTTGTTTGATTTGTTTCGCTTTAATGCTGAGCAAGCGTGCTTAGGTGATTTGTTTAGGGCTTTAATGCCTAGCGTGCTTCGTCTTGCTTGATTTATTTCGGGCTTTAATGCTCAGCGAGCTTCGTCTGCGGTGATTTGTTTCGCTTTAATGCTCAGCGTGCTTCGTCTTGGGTGACTTGTTTGAGCTTTAATGCCTAGCGAGCTTCGTGTCGATGATTTGATTCAGGCTTTAATGCCTAGCAGGCTTCGTGCCGGTGATTTATTTTGGGCTTTAGTGCCTAGCAGGCTTTATGCCGGTGATATGCTATAAATGGAGGTTCTGAGAATCAAACAAGGTGAGATATATATATAGAGCTATGTGCTAAAAGTTCGAGTAAGAATTAGCTTACCATATTAGTAAGGAATGAAGTGAGCTCAATTCTTATTGTTTAGTTAAAGATTAGTGATGAATGAGACAAAAGCGTTTGTTTTTGTGTATAAGTAGAAATAGAAGATCGATGCCTAGATTGGTTCATGTGATTTGATAATGTACAGGTTCATGATGACATAGCAACGATATTTAAATCAAGAGCTTTATTAGTATTTAGCTATGTACATTTTACATAATGAAATATTTATGTTCCATACTATAAGTTTGGATATTAACATGTTTAAATGTATGTTCATTACATTTATATTTGCTTGAGACTTACTAAGCTAGCATGCTTCTTGATGTGTGTTCTTGTCTACCTCTGTTTTATAGATTTTTGATTCAAGCTACGGACTCAAAGGATCATCTCGTGAAGTCAACCACACTATCATCTTTTGGTACTCCTTTAGTTTGCTATATTTTGGATAAAGGCATGTATAGGATGGTTAATGTCCATGTTTGAGTTGGACACCTTGTCATAATATGTATTAAAGCCATACTAATATGGCTTATGTTTTGTGCTAGTTGATATGAAGTCATATGTATTGCCTTAATGATTAAATGATGCATATAGTTATGTCATTATGATATATGAGTGGGATGAAATTATTTGCTATATAATTGGTTAGGGCATAGTAGCATGTAGTAAGTATAACTTAGTGTTGTGGGTAATGACATTATAGGTTAGGATAAAATTTGATAAGGTGACATTAGCCAAGTGAATTAGATGTGATACGATTAATTTCGTGATTTGGCTAGTAAGGAAAATGGTTGTAGTGTTTGAAGATTTATGTAGATAATATGCATATATATAGTAGTTGAATAATAATCTGTTATATGTTTGGATTAATATGCTTAACCTTGAACTATATGTGCGAACGTGGTTCTTTGCATTGTATGTATAATTTTGTCTAAGATTTATTCATGAGTAAATTGTTTTAAATACATTATTATTGATAGTGAGTTGAGACATGTGCTTTGGCAATTTATTAAATGATGTATACTTAAGGTAGTAAGGGTAAGTAACATTCGTATAAGCAAAAATTCAATGGTAAGTAAAACGGCATGGTTAGGTCTCAATGTTTGAATCACTATGATATGTTTGTGATATTGAAAATAGTATGACCAAACCTTTGATTAAATAAATAAACTGTAAAGTTTAGGTACGTTAGTAAACGTATTCACATTTGGCGTATGATGTAAGAATAATCTTGTGCAAGTATAAATATGACATTTGTTATAAAGAAATGCATATGATATAAGTTCATAACATTAGATGTATGTTCGGTTAGGTGTAAGCGTGATGTGTTTATATATATCGATTGTTACCAAATTAGTATAAATGATTCAGTGAGTTTAATGTGCACACATATAAAAAAATTTATTGAAAACATGTGAATTATGACTTACGAGATGTGTTTTGATCGGTAATGCCTCGTAACCCAAGTCCATGCGATGGATATGGGTCATGGGTGTTACATTTTATTGGTATCGAGCTATCGTTTAGTCGATTCTAGGACTACCGTAGTAAAGTCTAGCTATACATGCCTTTGAATTGTATATATGATAGTGTGGTAGACAATTTCAATTGTATTTTATATAGTAAATGGAAACCGATCCCGAAAGAGCCGTAGCGGATGATGTAGAGAGTGTAGCGCGACCTAGCACACGATCGGTCTTTGAGACTTTCAACCGTTTTGATAGCCATGAGGGGAGGCTAAACAAGCCTTCTATCGATGATGAATGAGTGGTTTACCGGTTTATCCAGACTAATCTGCTGTACACCAACCTCCACCCCGAATAATCCAACTCCAATACCTTCAAGACCCCAATGATAGATCCGATGAGATCTAGTAGGCCTCAGTTGATAAAATCGGAAAATTTAAAGAAGAATTCAAGGCCAATGATGATGATGACGCAGAGCGAGCCGAAATGTGGCTTGATAACACTATTCGCATCGGATGAGCTATCTTGTACTCGCACGAATGCCCAAGTGTGCTATATCTTTACTTAGGACACCGTGCATATCACGGTGGAATACACTAGTATCGCTGGTTCCGAAAAAAAGTGACGTTGGATTTCTTCCGAATGAATTCGCAAGAAATATATCACCAAAGATTCATTGATCAAAACGAAAAGAATTTCTTGAACTAAAACAGGAAAGATGACCGTGATGAATATGAACGAAATTTGTCGCTTAGCGATATGCTAGAGAGTGTGTATCAATCAAGTCATTATGTGTAAAAGGTTTGAAGACAGTGCGAATGAAGGGATAAAGTTGCTTGTTGGCATTCTTGAAATTCAAGAATTTGTGACTCTAGTTGAGTGAGCTTGCAAAGCTGAAGAGCACGGAAAAGAGAAAAGAAAGGCTGAGATAGAAGCTAGAGACATTCGTAAGAGGTCGTCGGGTAAGACTTTCCATTCCACATCTAAGAAGTTCAGAGATGATTTCAGCCGACATAAAGTTACTTCAGATTTACCTAGATGTGATCGACCTCCAGCGGGCTCCCGAGCTACCTCGATGGCCAGTGTTGATAATGTTTCACAGAATTGAGTTGAATGCAAACATTGTGGAAAATGGCATTCTGGGAGTTGTAGAGTTTGTGATTGGTCCTGCTTTAAATGTGGATCCTCAGACCATTTTATTCGAGAGTGCCCGATGTTAATGGAAAGGTAATACGCATGTAACTCTAAACCAGCAAAGGCATCGCATCGACGAGGCGAGACCACCGAGCATTCGGCAATGTAGGTGGTAGTCGAGAGGGACGAAGAACACGTTAGCTTGATCTCGAGGCTAGAGCTCCACTAGAGCTTATGTTACTCGAGCTAGGAGGATGCTACTTCTCCGTATGTCATTACCGCACTTTCACCCTTTATGATACTACTGTGATTGCATTGATTGATCCTGGTTCGACCCATTCATATGTATGTGAAACTCGGTATTCAGAAGACTCGCTAGTTGAGTCTCATGAGTTTTTGATTCGCGTATCCAACCCTTTGGGTAGATGTGTTTGTTAATAAAGTGTGTAAAAGTTGCCCATTGATGATTCGTGATTTTGCTTCATCGATTTAATGTGTTGCCTTTCGATGAGTTTGATATAATTTTGGGAATGGATGGTTAACTTCGATGATGCAAATGGTGAATTGCAAAAGAAAGCTTATTGATTGGAGACACGAGCGGTGAGATCATTAGAATTGAATCCAGTGATTTAGGTGGGTTTCTACGATTATATCCTCGATGTTAGCCCTAAGTATGTGAGAAAAGGTGCGAAGCTTATTTGGCATATGTCTTTGGATAATAAATTGTCGAGAAGCAGATTGAATCTGTACCTATTGTATGTGAATACCGGATGTGTTTCTGAAAAACTACCTGGTTTACCCCCAGTACGAGAGATTGAGTTTGGCATTGAATTAGCACCGGGAACGACTCCGATCTCAATAGCTCCATATAGAATGGCACCCATTGAGCTAAAAGAGTTGAAAGCACGGTTGCAAGAGTTAACAAATAGGGCTTTGCACGACCAAGTTTCTCTCCTTGGGTGCACCATTCTTTTTGTGAGAAAGAAAGATGGAACGATGCGAATGTGTATTGATTATTGGCAAATGAATAAGGTAACTATAAAGAATAAGTACGTTACCTCGAATTGATGATTTGTTTGATCAGTTGAAAGGGGCTTCAGATTTTCAAGATAGATTTGAGATCGGGTTATTATCAATTGCGAGTCAGAGATACGGATGTGCCAAAGACTGCATTCAGGACGAGGTACGAACATTTTGAGTTTTTGGTTATGCCTTTTGGGCTTACTAATGCACCTGTTGTTTTTATGGATTTGATGAATCGGGCTTTTAGACAGTTTTTGGATCGATTTGTGGTAGTGTTTATTGATGATATATTGATCTACTCCAAAGATGAAATCGAGCATCTTGAGCATTTGAGATTAGTGCTACAAACTTTATGTAAATCAGCGGTTGTATGCGAAGTTTAGTAAGTGTGAGTTCGGATGAAAGAGGTCACTTTTTGGGACATGTTGTTTCAAAGATCGGGCATTCGAGTTGATCCGAACAAAATCTCGGCTATACTTGATTGGAAGCTACCGAAAAATATTTTTGAGATTCGAAGTTTTCTGGGACTTGCGGATTACTATCGACGATTTGTGAAAGGTTTTTCTATGATAGCTACTCCGTTGACAAGGTTATTACAGAAAGATGTCAGGTTCGAGTGGTCAGAAAAGTGTCAGAAAAGTTTTGATCCGCTGAAAGCCCTTTTAACAGAAGCTCCAATGTTAGTTCAGCCTGAAACGGGTAAAGAATTTATTATTTTTAGTGATGCTTCTTTGAATGGGTTGGGTTGCGTTTTGATGCAGGAAGGCAAGGTTATAGCCTACGCTTCGAGACAATTGAAGCCACACGAGAGAAATTATCTGACTCACAATTTGGAATTAGCAGCCATTGTTTTCGTATTGAAAATTTGGCGTCACTATTTATTTGGCGAGAAATGTCACATTTATTCAGATCATAAAAGTCTAAAGTATTTAATGACTCAGAAAAATCTAAATTTGAGACAACGCAGATGGTTAGAATTGTTGAAAGATTATGAGTTGGTGATTGACTACCATCCGGGAAAAGCTAACGTTGTTGCAGATGCGTTAAGTCGAAAATCATTGTTTACTCTTCGTGCAATGAACGCACAAATAGCTATGTCCGTGATGGTTCGATCATAGCCGAAGTTACAAGCAAGACCGATGTTTATTCAACTAATTTGTGATGCATGAAAGTTGACAAGGATTCGATTGCTAGTCGAACTCGGGCAGAAAATGTGCGTAATCGATTTTGATTGATGCAAATGACTGCTTGAATTTTAAAAGCGAATGTGTGTTCAAGAACTTAGATTTGATGAGATGATTTCGAGTGAGGCCCATAGTGGTCGATTATCAATACATCTGGGTAGCACAAAGATGTATAATGATTTGAAACGATTCTATTGGTGGCCGGGCATGAAACGGATATATCTGAATTTGTTTCGAAATGCTTAGTTTGTCAGCAAGTAAAAGCTAAACATCAAGTGCCATCCGGACTACTTCAGCCAATCATGATACCTGAATGGAAATGGGATAGAATTACAATGGATTTTGTATCCGGTCTTCCTATGACACCGAGTAAGAAAGATGCCGTTCGGGTTATAGTTGATAGACCGACTAAATCACTCATTTTGTGTGCTGGTTCGCATGCATTTTCACTCGATAAACTTGCTGAATTGTATGTATCGCAAATTGTGAGATTGCATGGTGTACCGAGTTCCATTGTTTGCATGAGACCGAGATTTACATCGCGATTTTAGAAGAAGTTGCAAGATGCCTTAGGTACTAAACTACATTTTAGTACTGACCTTTCATCCATGAGATAGACGGTCCACCGAGCGAACTATTCAGATACTTGAGGACATGTTGAGATTATGAGAATAAGATACACGGGTTGAATTTGACCCTAATCGAGACAATTTGAAAGGTGGTTTTGGGACCATGAATCTGAGTCTAAAATATATTTAAATATTATATTTTGTGTTTATTATATGTGAATTAATGATGTGTGAAAGTTTCGATATGACGTATGAGAAAAAATTTGATCGAAAATTCCATTAGTGAAAGTTTGTGGAAAAGGC
This sequence comes from Gossypium rotundifolium, assembly GCA_025506655.1. Classification (NCBI taxonomy): domain Eukaryota; kingdom Viridiplantae; phylum Streptophyta; class Magnoliopsida; order Malvales; family Malvaceae; genus Gossypium; species Gossypium rotundifolium. The sequence goes on along the minus strand of CP106733.1, from coordinate 32,053,129 downwards.
ACGGAGTTGTGTTCAATTTAACAAAAGGATTAAATCGAGGACGAAAATAAGTTGTAACAATCAATTTGTAAAAGTTGCATACCATAGTGTAAAGTGCTAGAATGATGATGGCAATTTTTTAATATGAGGTATTAAAAGGGCAAATAGCCCATTTTTTTAGTTAGTGGCCGCCATCATAATGCATGTAATAGTGTTGGTATTTTATATTATATTTTATTACATTTTATGTTAAAATAAACTAGTTAATATATGTTAATAAAACAAAATAAGAAAGCCATGCATTATTCATCTCTTTGGTCGAAAAACACAAAAGAAAAACAAGGAGAAAGCTTGGCACATTCGGCTTTGAGTTTTGCTTGATTTAGGTATGTAAATTTGTTTGGTTTTAATAATTTTTACGTTTTGAGATCGTTGCTTGAGAACCGTAGCCACCCATGTTGTAATTTTTAAATCGAGCATGTCTAAGGTTGACCATTAACATTGTTATGTGATAATTGATGTTTGATGAATTTACTTTTAAAATAGGACTAAGATTGATAAGTTTTGTATTGAAGTTTTAGTGAAAATTGAGTAAATAGGACTAATTTGTAAAAATAAAATTTGAGGGGCTTAAATGCAAAATAAATGAAAGAAATGGACTTATATAGTCCTTATACATATTCGCCCTTGAGTGTTGTATTGAAATAATGTGCATTTTGTGTTTTGTGCAATTAGGACTAGATTGTAAAAATTTGAAATAGTAGGGTAAAATGGTAAATTGCCTATTTATGTTCTTAGGGACTAAATTGAGATGAAATGTACTTGAATGAGCTAAATTTTAATGTGTTTTAGATCAAGAGCAAAGAAAAATGGATTTAGATCGGGGAAGACGAAGGTTCTCGAATAGCCGATTTGCACGGATCTATCGACAACAGAGGTAAGTCCTGCTTAACATATGTTAAAAGTTTATTTATAAGTCTAATGTATGATGAAATTGGTATAATTATAGTATTAAGTCATGAGTTGGTGAATGTGATGTTAATAAATTGGATTGGTTGAAATTTTATTTAATGTGATAAGAATAAGTGCTTTTGGTTTGCTATATGATTAAAATATGTGAAAAATAAGTGGTGGTGAATTTAGCAAAATGAAATGTGAAATGAAAGATTAACTATAATTTGTTTCGGCTTTAATGCCTAGTAGGCTTCGTCTTTTGATTTGTTTCGGCTTTAATGCTCAGCAAGCTTCGTCTTGATTTGTTTAGGCTTTAATGCCTAGCGTGCTTCGTCTTGTTTGATTTGTTTCGGCTTTAATGCCTAGCGTGCTTCGTCGTTTGATTTGTTTCGGCTTTAATGCCTAGCGTGCTTCGTCGATGACTTGTTTCGGCTTTAATGCCTAGCGTGCTTCGTGTTGATGATTTGATTCGAGCTTTAATGCTCAGCGTGCTTCGTCTTGTTTGATTTATTTTGGGCTTTAATGCTAGCGTGCTTTATGCTTGATATGCTATAAATGGAGGTTCGAGAATCAAACAAGGTGAGATATATATATAGAGTTATGTGCTAAAAGTTCGGGTAAGAATTAGCTTACTATATTAGTAAGGAATGAAGTGAGCTCAATTCTTATTGTTTAGTTAAAGATTAGTGATGAATGAGACAAAAGCGTTTGTTTTTGTGTATAAGTAGAAATAGAAGATCGATGCCTAGATTGGTTCATGTGATTTGATAATGTACAGGTTCATGATGACATAGCAACGATATTTAAATCAAGAGCTTTATTAGTATTTAGCTATGTACATTTTACATAATGAAATATCTATGTTCCATACTATAAGTTTGATATTAACATGTTTAAATGTATGTTCATTACATTTATATTTGCTTGAGACTTACTAAGCTAGCAAGCTTACTGTGTGTGTGTTCTTGTCTACCTCTGTTTTATAGATTTTTGATTCAAGCTACGGACTCAAAGGATCATCTGTGAAGTCAACCACACTATCATCTTTTTGGTACTCCTTTAGTTTGCTATATTTTGGATAAAGGCATGTATAGGATGGTTAATGTCCATGTTTGAGTTGGACACCTTGTCATAATATGTATTAAAGCCATACGAATATGGCTTATGTTTTGTGCTAGTTGATATGAAGTCATATGTATTGCCTTAATGATTAAATGATGCATATAGTTATGTCATTATGATATATGAGTGGGATGAAATTATTTGCTATATAATTGGTTAGGGCATAGGCGCATGTAGTAAGTATAACTTAGTGTTGTGGGTAATGACATTATAGGTTAGGATAAAATTTGATAAGGTGACATTAGCCAAGTGAATTAGATGTGATACGATTAATTTCGTGATTTGGCTAGTAAGGAAAATGGTAGTAGTGTTTGAAGATTTATGTAGATAATATGCATATATATATATAGTAGTTGAATAATAATCTGGTTATATGTTTGGATTAATATGCTTAACCTTGAACTATATGTGCGGAACGTGGTTGCTGCATTGTACGTATAATTTTTGTCTAAGATTTATTCATGAGTAAATCGTTTTAAATACATTATTATTGATAGTGAGTTGAGACATGTGCTTTGGAAATTTATTAAATGATGTATACTTAAGGTAGTAAGGGTAAGTAACATTCTGTATAAGCAAAAATTCAATGGTAAGTAAAAACGGCATGGTTAGGTCTCAATGTTTGAATCACTATGATATGTTTGTGATATTGAAAATAGTATGACCGAACCTTTGATTAAATAAATAAATCAGAAAGTTTAGGTACGTTAGTAAACGTATTCACATTTGGCGTATGATGTAAGAATAATCTTGTGCAAGTATAAATATGAAATTTGTTATAAAGAAATGCATATGATATAAGTTCATAACATTAGATGTATGTTCGGTTAGGTGTAACTGTGATGTGTTTATATATATACGATTGTTACCAAATTAGTATAAATGATCTAGGTGAGTTTAATGTGCACACATATAAAAAAAATTTATTGAAAACATGTGAATTATGACTGTTCTGAGATGTGTTTTGATCGGTAATGCCTCGTAACCCAAGTCCGGCGACGAATATGGGTCATGGGTGTTACAAGATAATACACAAATTCTCAAGCTCATCAGCATAACTTACTCATGCTTACTCTTACCAAATCACATATCACATTTTTCATTTATTACTCGTAAGTTACTCATGGGTACCTGTATCACTTCATCACATAACTTCAGTACTTTTACTCTCTTGAACATAGAATCAGATCATTGGCATCTTAAACGTAAACTTAGCTCTTTGCCCATTGAACTAATTGGAATATCGAAGGATACTCAATCTCATCATACATGTAACACGATGCCAATGCCATATCCTAGATATTGTCTTACATGGGATCACATCTCAATGCCGATGCCATATCCCAGATATGGTCTTACACGGGATCTCATATCTCGATGTCGATGTCATATCCCAAATATGGTCTTATAAGAGATTGTACATAGATGTCGATGCCTTGTCCCAGACATAGTCTTACACGAGATCTTCTTTTGGTGCCAAAGCCATGTCCCAGACATGGTCTTATATGGGACCTTCCTTATTTGATGCCGATGCCATATCCTAGGCATGGTCTTATACGAGATCTATATTCGGTGCCGATGCCATGTCCCAGACATGGTCTTATACGGGACCTTCCTTATCTCATGTTGTGACATAGGTATCCTCGTTATTCCAAAATTTCAACCGGGACTTCACTTAGCATATTCTCGTTATTTTCTCATCAAAACATCATTAATCAACTTCATGGAAGTAATATACATTTCTCAAAATAATATTAAATTAAACATAATAACATATGTAGCCTTAATTTCACAGAAACTTACCTCGGTATTCAAAATGCGGATAGGTATTCGATTTAGTCCACAACTTTATTCCTGCCTTGGTTTCGGTCCGGGCTTCGTGTTTCTTGATCTATAATAAAAATTTCACTTGTTTAGTATTTAGATTGAATAAATTGACTCATCAATCACACTTTGGCAAAATTATAATTTTACCCTTAAACTTTTACATAATTACACTTTTGCCCCTAGGCTCGTAAAATGATTCTCATTCAAATTTCTTGTATTTTAAGCCTAGTCGAATCATTTTATTAACTATAAAAGCCTCTAATTTCCACTATTTCACTCATGTATGACCATTTTTATAACTTTTACAATTTGGTCCTTTTATGCAATTTTCATGAAAATCACTTAGAAAAAAGATGTTTATTCTACATCAAACTTTCATATTCTTCCATAAAACATCAAAATACTAGCATGTCATACATGGGTAAATTTTTGAATATGAACCCTAGCTCAAAATATAGCTAGAAATAGTTAAATCGAGCTACGAGGATCTCAAAAATACGAAGAACATTAAAAACAGGGCTAGGGTGCACTTACTATCAAGCTTGGAAGTTGAAGAAACCCTAGCTATGTCTCATTGAAAATTTTGGCACTTAGAGGAAGAAGATGGACAAGATTTTGGCTTATTTTTCCCTTTTTAATTCATTAATTAACCAAATGACTAAAATGCCCTTAAGGCCCTTTCTTGAGATTTTTCCTTCCCATGTCCATTTTTGTCCATCTTACATATAATGGTCTAATTGCTAAATAAGGACTTCTAATAATTTTTATGATGCTATTTCGTACTTAAATCTTCTAGAATCTCATATTTTCTAATCTTTGCAATTTAGTCCTAATGGACAATTTTAATCACTAATTAATAAAATTTCTTCATGAGATTTTCACATAATCATGCAAACACATCATAAGCCTCGTAAAAATCATAAAACACAAATTTCCACTTCGATTTGTGGTCTCGCACCACTATTCTGACTAGGCCCTAAATCGGGTTACACAGTCTGGTCACATGCCCGTGTGCCAAGCTGTGTGGACTCAAAATAAGCCTTAAACATCAAGTTTACCAACCCTGCAACTTAAACAACAAGCAACTCAAAAACTAATCATTCAACCAACCCAAAACACATTTAAATACATTTAAAACATGTCAAATTAATCATCCTAAGTGCTCAACCAATATACTCTTATAGGTATTTTACATATAATATCTAAAATAATTCAATTAAACACCATTTAAGTCATTTCTAAATTTATACAAATTTTAACCAAAACATATCACTTAATAGCTTTAAACATGACACATATATGTTCATATATATATATATATATATATATATATATAGATATATATATTTAACCCATTTAATATTATAACATCATTACAATCATTTCCCAAATTGACCTACACAAAATAACATAGGTACATGCCATTACCAAAAAGAAATATACTTCACCACGTTTTTAAGTTCGGGATAGGCTTTGGATGCTAAATCGGCAATTCGACTTTAACCTAACCTATGCACGGAAACAAACCGTACGCTGAGTATAAACTCAATGGTATTCCTATAATCCGAATACTTTAAATAAAATGATAAATCATACACGTTTTAATCATATAATATCTATAATCATTCCATTATTCATTTCATAGGTAATTCATTTATCACACATTCAATTTTCATTAATAGCTATCTCAATAACTTTTCTCATAACCATCTATCAATGTCAATATCCATTTCATGAATCCATAATTCATGCTTTCCATTTGGATAATTCAATTTAATATCTCATTCCAATTTCATATTCAAAATCATTCAATACCATTCATATTGTCACTTTATTTATTTTCCGCTAATAACACAATTCGGACTCAGACGGATACATGGATCCAACCAAAACACACCAATTTGGCACCCAGTGCCTCATTGGATAATTCGAAGTAATAAATTGACACCCAGTGTCTCATCGACCATGTCGAAATAAGTTGGTATCGAGTACCTCATCGATTTTATCCAAAGAAATAATGTGACACCCAATATCTCATCGACTCAAAGTCGAAGTATCCTTAAACTCTTTCAATCCTATGGCATGCCAACTATATCCGACTCAGCCCGATACAGTTAACAGGGTTTTCAAACCACATTTTCCATTTCATTCAATATTCATATCAATTCAAATAATTACATATACTCATGAGATCATTTCAATTCAAATCAAATCAAAATATGATATACTTACCTCAACTACTTACCATGAACATTAAATCAAATTACAACAATTTAATAGTTAAATTCAGATTGTAGAAATACAAACTGTAATTTTAGAATCAATCCTCGTCAACTTTCTCTTTTCCTTTCTTAGTCGAGGTCTCCGGCACAACGTTAGCAATTTGAGTTTGAACCCTAAAATCCCTAATTCTCCTTCTTTTCTTTCTCCTTTCTTTTTCTTTCTATTCTTTCTCTGTTTTGTTTCTTTGTTTCTCTTTTTTTTACTATTTTATTTCTTTTATTTCTTTTATTCTTTAATTATAAAATAATATAATAATATAATAATATTTTCTAAAATAATAAGTAAGTATATATAATTATTACAAGTATATGTATAATATTATTACACATGTAAATTACTATTACCATACAATTGCCAATTTATGGTTTATTTGCTTAATTAGTCCCTTAACTTTTCTCTATTCTATAATTCAACTTTTACTCTATATGTAATCTAGTCCTTATACCTAATTACTCCATAATTTAAGCTAATTCACCTAGCCAAAACCTAATTAACCACACAACTAATTTCAGTAAATATTTTTATTAAATATTTACTTAATCCATTTCATGAAAACGGAGACCCAAAAATACACTTTCAGATACCCATAAAATTTGGGTCATTACATGTATGATTTATATAAATGGAACATAAATTATGACAGTTATATTTTTAAAATATTAAAAGTATAAAATGTTACAAAAGTGTGTAAATTTACTTTAGTTTTACACGGTGTAATTAGATCATTCCCCTATATATGGGTTAATATAATGATTAATGATTTGCAAATTTTAGAATATTTTGATTGAGTCCATAAAATATTTGTATCAATTGGGTCCTCAAAGAAATTAGGGGTTTATTTTTTTAATACGTCAAATTTAAGTTGCCTATATTATAGATACGCACTTGTTTATAATTTTATCCCTATGTTTTGTATATGCTCTATGCTAGATTTGAGTTGATATTCATATCTAAGTTAGTGGCAAGGTTGGTAGCAAGACCTAATTTATTTAATGTTGACACTTTTGAAGTTTAAAAGTCAATTTAGAATTTGAGTGATATGTTAAACCGTAAAAGCAACATATTTTAATCCCATATTTAGTATGCTTTTGGATGATTTATCCCTGATTTATGTAAAGAGGTGCTCTTAGTCCTTTATTTTCATGTCTTATACTCAGGAAAGCACCTAAGGATAAAAAGAACGAGAAACGGGCTTAAAACGGGCCAATATAGGCCAAAGAGGAAATCGACACAGCCTGGACTTCAAGCCACACGGTCGTGCCTCGTCAAATTACTTCGCACGGCCATGCCATGATTTACACGGCCATGCCCCAAATGATAGAATCGAGACATGGCCTGAAGACGATTTACACGGGCGTGTACCATGGCCGTGCCCCTGCCGCGGGAAAGAGCAATTTCACTCAGATTTGGATGCTTGGAGGCAAAGAAACACATTCCTAAGTTTACTTAAACATCCTAGGAGGAATTCTACTTGAATTAGGATACTTAGGAGCTAAGTAAAGCATCTCAAAGCCTATATAAACACCCAAGGTAGCAACTAAAAGTGGAGTTTGGCAGAAGCCGAAAGACGATTTTTGGCAGAGGCTTTTGTCGAAGCTTTCATCTTTTAGGGAATCACTTGAAGATAGCCAGTTGATCCATCTCAAGAAGCTAGAACTCTATTCAAGACGGAGGATCTCTCCTTCAATTCCTTCAGGGAGTTTTAGGGATTTCTTATGTTTTGTTTTATCTTTTCTCTTGAGATGTTTTCTTATTTAGTTATTAACTAAACCCTTCAGATACCTGAAGGGGATGAAACCTATGATGGATTTTGTTATTTGATTTCTAAACTATATGATAAGTACTTAGTTTGTTCTTAATTATGTTGCTTAATTTAATCTGATGTGCTTAGGTGGAGGAGGAATAGACCCTGCCTAAGAGTAGATCTAGCATAATTGAGCAGAGTTGATCAGGCGCCTAGAGATAGGTTACGAGATTTTGCCAGATTAGGGTGAAACCTAATATAGGAATCCATTGATCGGTTTACTGCTTCCTTAGGGGGTTATTATAAGAGAACGAGAGTTCCACTAATTAACCTAAGGTTAGACGTTATTAGCCTCGAGAGAGGGTTTAATATAGGTTAAGGAGTCTCACGGATCAAGCTAAGTAAAGAAATCATATGGTTTGGGGAATAAATAATAAGTGAAGTCATAGGTGGATTCTTCCTGAGGGTATCGTCTTCATCAACTGAGTTTTCTGAAAGTCTTTCTCCAATTCATTCTTTTGTCTTTGCATTTAGTTTAAGTATTTCATTTAGTATTAGATAAATCAACCAATGACTCCATATTTTAGGCTAAATAATAGAAAGAAAGTCAGTAGTAGTACTTTTAGGTTCCCTTGGGTTCGATAAGATACTCTTGCCTAAACTATACTACTATTCGATAGGTGCACTTGCCTCTATCGTTGTCATAGTTAGTCTACAGGTTCTATTATTCTTTTTATAAATATTAAAACTCGACTGTTTGACACGATCAAGTTTTTGGCGCCGTTTGGGAACACTAAAATATTAAGAAAGCTTAATTTTTATTACTTTAGCCAATTTTTTTATTTGTAATTTATTATTATTAATTTTTATTATTATTTTCTTTTACTTTACTACTTTTTTTTCTCTCTCTATTTTACTTTTGGCAGAAAATTTTAGTCTATGGAAAAGATGGCACTGAATAATTATCAGTGGCAAGGCATGGGGGAAATTCCTACTAAAGCAACCAGTGTTTTCAGCCTCGACATGGTCACCAGGTTATCTAATCAGTTAGAGATGATGAATAAAAAGATTGATGATTGGTATAGTCCCTCGTAGGTACATCCAGAAATACAATATGATTTGAATCTAGGAGAGGCGTGGCGAATCCTGAGTACCCAACCCTACGGATATGGCATGGAAAACGAGCAAGCTCACTATACAGGTAACTATTCTAGATATCAAAATAATTTTTATAGGGACACTTATAATGCAGGTTGGAAGTACCATCCCAATTTCTCGTGGGATGATCAAAATAGCCAAAGATCGAAACTTCCTCTATATTTTCAATAACCACCTCACCAACAAGAAGAGGAGCTGAATCATGAAGAGATGCTGACGAAATTCATGGCAGCCACAGATTCTCGTTTCCAAAAGACTGAAGCAGCACTTGATGAACAACAAAAAATGATCAAAGAGATCAAGAATCAAGTTGGAGAATTTACTAGGTCAGTGGGACATCTCGCAAAGCTAATGTTAGAACAACCACTAGGACGTCTACCAAGTAACACCGAGGTTAACCTAAAGGAGTAAATTCAAGCCATCTCAGCTCAAGACAGTAAAGGGTTAGATGAACCAAACTCAATACAAGAAAACAAGGTAGACGAAGGTAAGGTAGAGGTAACACAAGAAAAGCCGAAATCGGTAATCAAGGAGTACCAACCTCGCATACCTTATCCCGAAGCAATAAAAAGAGACGATTCAGGGGAACAATTCGATAAGTTTCTTAAACTCTTAAAGAAATTACATATTAACTTTCCTCTCCTTGAAGCTCTTTTTTCAGATACCAGACTAGTAGAAATTTTTAAGACAGCTCTTGTCTAACAAACGCAAATTAGACAAAGAGCACCACATGGAGCTATACGCAATGTGCTCAGCAATTCTACAACCACGAAAGCTAAAAGATCCAGGGAGTTTTACAATTCCATGTTTAATTGGTAGTTTATCTATTAATAATGCATTAGCGGATTTAGGGGCAAGCATCAATGTTATGCCTTACAAAATGTTTAAACAACTAGGTCTAGGGAAACCCAGACAAACTAGGATGAGCATTCAATTAATCGATAAAACCATAAGAATTCCTAGGGGTATAATAGAAAATGTTCTAATCAAAATTGATAAATTGTATTCCCGATGAGACTTTGTCATTTTAGACATGGATGAGGACAACACGATTCCTTTAATTTTAGGAAAACCCTTTCTAGCAACTGCCAGGACTAAAATTGATGTTGGTACAGGAGAACTCATTCTTTGTATAGGTGACAAATCAATCAGTCTACAAGCTTTTGACTCGGCCAGGACATCAAGTGATGAAGGTGAGAAAGTAAATTCAGTTGATAATCAAATTGTTCAACTTTCACCACAGGAAACACCACAAGGCTACAAGCTTGAGCCGAATCATGGGACCCAAGCCTTACAAGCTCATAACAGTGAATTGTTAGTGGATCCAAACCCAAGGGAACAACCTGTGGTAAGAAAAGGTAAGGTTGAGGTGTACCATGATTTACCAAAATAGGAAATTACAGAGTACCAACCTCGTGTGCCATATCCCGATGCAATAAAGAAAGACCACACAGAGGAAGAATTCGGTGAACTCACACTTCCTATAGACAACGAAACAATCACTCTTCAAGCTCTTAACTCAGCTAGGACATTGAGTCATAAACGTACGAACATTAATTCTATTGATAATCATTTGGTTCAACCTTCTTTACAGGAAGCATCACGAAATCACTTAGATGAGCTAGATCCTAGACCTCGTGCCAACAAAGAAGAAATACATAAGGAACAAAGCCTTAGGGTTGACAAACTAAAAGAGCAGGAAACACAAATCAAAGAGGAACAGGAACCGCACGAAGTGAAACCGAAGAAGCCCCCAGACGAGCTGATAGGAACAACGAATCACTTCAAATTAAGAGATCAGGTATTGTTGAATATGGAAGACCCTCGAATCACCAATTCAGACCTCAAGACAAATGAAGAAATCACTTTTGAGGTACTAAATGTCTTCCTATACGGCACAGTCGAGGTCAGCAATCCTAAATTCGACACTTTTGAGATAAACATTACTCGACCTAAACTATATATCTATAACCGAAGTGATCGCAAGAGAAAGGATTTTCACCTCCTCAAACCACTATGACCATACGAATGAGAGCTAAAGTCTAGCTAAGACTATAAACGAGCGCTTCTCAGGAGGCAACCCGAGCACTAACCTTATTTTTTACATTTTTTATTTTTTCTTTTTTCTTTTATTTTTATTTTTAGCACCTAACCATAAACTAACCAAAAGCAGATTCCTAGGCCACACGGCCCTACACACGGGAGTGCCTGTGGAGTGTGGAAGCTAGGGGATGAACCACGGGCATCCCAGTAGCCGTGCACGACATAGAAAAATTTCTTTTCCCAACACAGGTGGCGTCACGGCTAACTTGCCAGTAGCCGTGGACCATTCCCAACCATGGGCATCCCAGTAGCCGTGCCGACGCCCCGTGCGAGGTTACTAACTTGCCAAGCACGAGCTAAACACGGCCATGCCTTTCAACCGTGCCAACATTCTGACTTATCGAACATGGGAGGAGCACGCCCATATTAAATGACCGTGTGAAGAAAGATACGGGCGTACCACGACACCCACGGCCATGCCCTAACACCCTGAATGCGTTCAAAATTCAAAATCCCAAAACACGGGCTACATCTCTATTTAAACTTCATTCCCCATTTTTCTAGTTGTCTTTCATTTTCCATTATTTATTTTTGTTTTTATTTTATTTCATCATTATTTTTTACTTTATTTTATTTTATTTTCTTCTTCTTATTCTTTATGATATTTAGATTTAGCTTAGGATACAATAAAACCAAGCCGGCTACTTGAGGATTCAATTTCAAGCGGTTCGAGACACTTCCCCACGTTCACCTCCAATCTTATCCGATTTCTTTTCATAGACTTCATCCAAAAATTCAAGAAGTGTTACTTCTCCCCTTCTCTTTTGATTTTATTATTACATAATTGTTTATATATGTTTGTACATTGAGGGCAATATACATCTGAAGTGTGGGGGGTAAAAGTACCTGACTTTTTGCATTATTCTCAAAATCCTGAATTTAGTCTTGTTCGAAAGTATTTTCTCATATTACTAATTAGGATTAAATTTCTAATGATTTATGATTTTTATTGATATGTTTTAGAGTAAGTCATAGTTAATTATGCATTGATGATTAAATCAAGGATACTAGAGAATCGAGTATGATAAGTCTACTTTCTAAAAAAATTAAAATTAATAGGTCGTTGAACCTGAATTTGAGTATTACTTTGAAGTTTGAAATTTACAGGATTGAGGTCAAAACACCCATAATTTTGTGAGATTTTGAGCCTTATAGAGCATATATTCTTTTCATGCTCCTTGTATTGATTATGAGTGTGTCAACTTTGAACTGTTATTCTAGAACTTGCCTCGTTTATACATGTCGAGACCACACTTTTGATTTGATATACTGAGATGATAAAGGCACCTAGGTTTTAACCCATTCACACCACTAAAAAAGCCTACCCACATAATTAACCCTTAGTGAACCCCGTTGACAACCTTTTTATTGACCCACCCACTAAGATTAACCCAAAATCCCTTTGTATTTGTTATCACCATTCTTTTGACTACCCTTTAATCAAGGTTTGATTTGATTAAGTTACCGAATTATATTAGTTCAGTAGTTACATTTATCATTTATGATGTAATATTCTAGTTTGTTCTTGTAAAAAAAATCCAAGTTTATTCAATATTAGAAGTATATAAAAGAGCTTAGAGCATTTAAACTCCAATTATTGAAGAAAAAGCTCGTATTAAAGTATTATCAAATTTCAAGTGATGAAAATACTCTTTATTATAGAGTAATTATCAATAGTGGTATTATTAGTTTTCATTCAAGTAAATATTCATATTTAGTTCGGTGTTTCTAGTTAGGTAATTTGTCAAGTCGGTCTCGATTCTAACCTCTAATTCACCTTTATCCACACCTTTAACCCCACCCCATTACAACCCCGATTTAAGACCTTTTGATTTGTGTATCATCTCATATCTGATTGTAGAGATTTGATTTTCAGGCAAGCCTATGGGATTAACTTTTCAGGTTCGACTCTTGAGTGCCTTATTGTGAACCTTAAACACCTTTGAATGATTTGAGTGAATCTTTAGTGAGGATGTTAGTCCTTGTTAGTTTTGAATCAAGGGTAATTATTTAGATAAGGGGAGACACCTATGTTTTCATGCTACAAAATCATGACTTATCTCGTTTGAATCTTTAGGGCTCTTTGAGTTGAATTATCCATGTATAAATTATCTATGAATTATGACAAGGCATGATTGATGAATATTAGGAATTATGGAAAGTTCGTTTTAATTGTAAGTTGAGAATTTTGCTTGAGGACAAGTAAAAGCTTAAGTGTGGGGGTATTTGATAAACCGTAAAAGTAACATATTTTAATCCCACATTTAGTATGCTTTTGGATGATTTATCCCTGATTTATGTAAAAAGGTGCTCTTAATCCTTTCTTTTCATGTCTTATACTTTGGAAAGCACCTAAGGATAAAAAGAACGAGAAACAAGCTTAAAACGGGCCAATTTAGGCCAAAGAGGAAATCGACACGGCCTGGACTTCAAGCCACACGGCCGTGCCTCGTCAAATTACTTCGCACGACCATGCCACGATTTACACGGCCGTGCCCCAAATGACAAAATCGAGACACGGCCTGAAGACGATTTACACGGGCGTGTACCATGGCCGTGCCCCTGCCGCGGGAAAGAGCAATTTCACTCCGATTTCGATGGTTAGAGGCAAAGAAACACATTCCTAAGTCTACTTAAACATCCTAGGAGAAATTCTACTTGAATTAGGATACTTAGGAGCCAAGTAAAGCATCTCAAAGCCTATATAAACACCCAAGGTAGCAACTAAAAGTGGAGTTTGGCAGAAGCCGAAAGACGATTTTTGGCGAGAGGCTTTTTGTCAAGCTTTCATCTTTAGGAATCACTTGAAGATAGCAGTTGATCCATCTCAAGAAGCTGGAACTCTATTCAAGACGGAGGATCTCTCCTTCAATTCCTTCAGGGAGTTTTAAGGATTTCTTATGTTTTGTTTTATCTTTTCTCTTGAGATGTTTTCTTATTTAGTTATGAACTAAACCCTTCAGATACCTGAAGGGGATGAAACCTATGATGGATTTTGTTATTTGATTTCTAAACTATATGATAAGTACTTAGTTTGTTCTTAATTATATTGCTTAATTTAATCTGATGTGCTTAGGTGGAGGAGGAATAGACCCTGCCTAATAGTAGATCTAGCATAATTGAGCGGAGTTGATCGGGAGCCTAGAGATAGGGTTACGAGATTTTTTCGGATTAAGGTGAAACCTAATATGGGAATCCATTGATCGATTTACTGCTTCCTTAAGGGGTTATTATAAGAGAACGAGAGTTCCACTAATTAACCTAAGGTTAGACGTTATTCGCCTCGAGAGAGGGTTTAATATAGGTTAGGGAGTCTCACGGATCAAGCTAAGTAAAGAAATCATATGGTTTGGGGAATAAACAATAAGTAAAGTCATAGGTGGATTCTTCTTGAGGGTATTGTCTTCATCAACTGAGTTTTCCTAAAGTCTTTCTCCAATTCATTCTTTTGTCTTTGCATTTAGTTTAAGTATTTCATTTAGTATTAGATAAATCAACCAATCAGTCCATATTTCATGCTAAATAATAGAAAGAAAGTGAGTAGTAGTACTTTTATGTTCCCTTGGGTTCGATAAGATACTCTTGCCTAAACTATACTACTATTCGATAGGTGCACTTATCTCTATCGTTGTCATAGTTAGTCTATAGGTTCGATCATTCTTTTTATAAATATTAAAACTCGACTGTTTGACACGATCATGATACTTTGGAAATGTCTGGTAAAATTAATCGCATATACGATGAAAAGTAAAGTTTTTTTAAGAACATTTTGAAGTTTAAAATAAATTTGGGATCTAAGCGATAATTTGAAAGTATTGAAGATAATTAGTTCAATACCTAATATTAATTGACACTTTCTTCATCTGAAGTCTTTTGTCATTATACCATAGACTAGGTTGACAGATAATTAGTTCATTACCTAATATTAATCAATACTTTATTCATCTGAAGTCTTTTGTCATTATACCATAGACTAGGTTGACAGATAATTAGTTCAATACCTAATATTAATCGATACTTTCTTCATCTAAAGTCTTTTGTCATTATAGCATAGACTAGGTTTACAAATAATTAGTTCAATACCTAATATTAATGTAACATCATCAAAAACCCCCTTTGTAGTAAATAATATGAGATAAAATCTTAGCGTAAAAAAAAAAAAAGAAAAAGTATAAGATCAATGAAAACGAAAGTTGCAAGATATCAAAAGAAAGTTAAATCAAGAAGCAAGACATAATGTATTAAATTAAGGAATAGGCTAAATTGTAAATATGTGAAAAGTTTTGTGGCATAAGTATAAATATGGAAAAGTTGAAGTGAAAGGCCAATAGTGCAAATATCTTAAAGGTAGAAAGATTTAGAAATTAAGGAAAATGGACTAATAATGACCAAATTGAATAAGCGAAAAAAAAAGTATAATGGACTAAATTGTAATTTTACCAAATTAAGTGATGAGTTAATGATGGAATTTTAAAAGATCATAAAAGGAAAATGATCAATTAGAAAAAGAGAGAACTCTAGAAGGCAATGATGATGCTAGAGATATTTTGATGATATTTTATAATTATTTAATTAGATAAATATTACTTTATTAATATTTTGATGAGATATTTTACTAATATTTTATTATAAATATCTAGCATAAAAGGAGAGAAAGATGAAGAAAAAAAAAGGATCAGTGAGGGGAAGAGAAGAAGAAAACTTTGTTGTCTTTACAATTTGGTCTTTCTACCAAAAATCCACCATTTTCACCTAGAATTTCAAGGAATTTTCATAATCACCAAGAGAGAAAAGTGATAAGGAGACTATGGAGAACAAGAAAATAACCTTGGATTCAAGAAAATGGAAGTTGGAGAAGAGAGAAAATCAAGTTAAAGTTTGAAATCAATAGGACAATGTAAGAACATCAAGATTTTAATATATTTTTAAGTTTGATATTATTGAAAAAAACATGAAATTGATGTTAAAGTAGAGTTTCTTATATAAGGTCTTATGTTCTCAATATGTTAGTGAAGGTAAATAAGAGGAAGTGATGGGAAATATTGTAGAGAAAGGAAAGGAGGGTGTTATAAACTTGGTTATCAACATTTTGCACTAAAACAGTTTTGGACAACAATAGTAGTCTAACTTTGAAAATTTACCAAAAATTTTAGAAATTTAATTAGAGGTTAATTAAAGTATGAAATTAAGCCTATTGAGTCTAGTTTTACATAGAAAAATGGTGTAAGCAAAAGAATTTCATATTATGAGATATATGAATTTTTGTGAGACAATGTCAGATTGATTTCGGGCTCCCTTGTTCTAACTTTGAAAAATCATCAAAAATTATAAAAAAAAATGATTAGGGGTTTAAATTTATATTTACTGTACTTATTGGCTAAATTATAAATTCTTAAATTTTATGGTAAAAAGATATTTGAGTCCAGTTTCAAAAACATCAAGCGAATCTTAATTTCAATTTTATAGCTTAAGATATAAATAATTTAGTAACTATGACTCAAGTGGAGAGCTTTGTTATGAACACATAAGTAAATCTGGAATTATAGATAATATTACATATAAACATGTTATACACTAAAAGTTAAAGATTCTAATAAATATATACATAAAGGATGTGGAATGGAGAAGAGGAGGAAAATATATGAATATATATATATATATATATATATACATATATATATATATAATAGATGAATTTGAAATGTTTCAAATGGTTGTAGGTGATGGAGTGATTAATACATGTGATTATGCTTTAAATGAATTGATAAAATAATAAGTAAATAATTGTTAATTGATGTAATATTGAACTCTTTGTTAAATTTTTATGAAGAATTAAATTGATTGGCACAATTTAGAAATAAATATGAAATATACATAAAGTGGGTAAACTAATTTTGCAACTGCAAGTCCTCCAATGGTCTTATTTGTAAAACTTTAATATTTGTGTTAATTTTATAAACTTTATTATCTTTGATTGAATATTATGTTTTTATGAGGACTTGAGATTTGAAATAGATGTAAGTGGATGATATGTAAGATGAAGTGGCGGTTATGACATCTGAATATGGTTCAGGTAATGATATAAAATAAATAAATAAAAATAAAGCGTGGAACTTGTAAGAAAATGGAGACGATGCCACGATGAAAAGTTCGCCATGTCACGACGTGAAAGCCCCAACGTCGTGACGACAGTTCAAAAATCTTTATGAACTTTACAATTTGGCCTTTGATCAATTGTGGATGTTTTAATAACTCCTATAACTCATAATTAGTTCTATCATAAATTCAATTATTACTAAAACTAGTTAATGATCTACATTAATTAAATAATATGATAAATTGATCTGAAATTTTCAGTAATTACTTTGGCAATGAATGTGACATCTTAGCGCCTTGGCTCGGCAATCGTGTCTGGTATGGGGGTGTTATAACTAATCGATACATTTTTCATATAAAACCTTTTGTCATTATACCATAGACTGGGTTCACAGATAATTCGCTACTTACTACTAAAATCGAAACCTATTAGGTGTGACATGAGAATATCCTTTTGTGATGGTGTGTAATGAATCGTTAGGTCATCTTGTTGTACAATACCATTGGCAAGAGCAAATACCTCCACATTCTTTATTTTACCAAGGTGGGTCATCCTCCCAACACCCACAACCGGAGCAACCACAACCCCCGCCAAAGCAACTACAACCCCTGCAGGAGCAATCAAGGAGGAATCCAGCACGTAATCGTCGTCCACCCCTGACCGGCATATACTTAATCTATTTTTAAACCCTAATTTAATAAACCTAAAACCCTAATTTAATTAATTTTAAACACTAACTTAATTTATTCAAAATCTTAGAACCCTAATTTACTTAATCTATTTAAAACCATAAACCCTAAGCCTTAATTTATTTAAAACCCTAACTTAATTTATGTAATGCCCCAATTTTTTTGATTTCGACTATTGTAAAATTGGCACACAATTGTGTATCTGCTTCAGTGGTTAAGTGTTCTGGAGTGTGTGAGGGGTCCCAAGTTCAAGTCTTACTTGGGTAAATTTTGTCATTATTATGAATAAGGCCTTATCTCTGGGTAGTAGGCTTTTAGTTAAAAGTTGGTAAAAAATATCAGAATGGGCATGCTGGTCTGGTGGTTAAGTGGAGTGTTAGAGTGTTGGAGGTCTTGTGTTCGATTCCCTACTTTGACTTTTTTTTTGTTTGATTATGGGGAAGAGTTTGAAGTGTAGTAAAATGCTGAGTTTTTGAGGGATAGTGGGAGTGTAGTGGACAGTTTTTAAGAGAAAAATAAGGGATTAAGGGTGGTTATTGTATATTCTGTCAGTCTTTTCTTTTTCCCAAAAATATGCACGTTTTCCCTTCCATTCTCGCTGTCGAAATTCTCCTCTCTACTTCACTATCATTACCATTTCTTTTATTTTTATTTTATTCATTCTTTCTGCAAGCAAGTGTCCGAGGATCATAGTTTTTGCCCTTTTGAGTTTTGTTGGTAAGTTGTTTAAGTGTGTTTCGTATTGGTAACGAATATTTTGTTAATAGGAGTTGATTTTTGGTATTTAGGTGGAAGATAAGAGGCGGTGGTAAGCCAATCAGGGCTTGAGTGTTGCGAAATTACTGCTACTTGCTCGAGGTAAGGACTTTGTTAGATTAAAGGGAGTGTTCCTTCTGATGGTAGCTTTCAGAATCACATGTTAAGTAATTAATTGAATGGTATTTTGGTCGAATATAGGTTCTGGAGTGTTCAGGGTTCGGTTCAGCATCAAACCGTAATAGGTGTGTACTCGAATCGCAAGAAAACGCGTTTTCAGCAAAAGCCGAAAACCTTCCTCTCGACGCCACACGACCGTGTGGTAGGCCATGTGGTAGGCCGTGTGTAAGGTTGTAAGCCACAACACGGCCATGTGATCGACGAGCTAGGCCGTGCGCAAGTGGCACGGTCGTGTGATGGTAGGGCAAGGCCGTGTGCAACACACAGGCTCGACCTATTAGGCCGTGTGGGCCTTACAGATGTGTGGGCCCACACGAATGAACCACACGGGCGTGTGGAATTCGGGGCCAGGCCATGTAATCCACACGGCCAAGGCCAATTTGGGCCGTGTAGGCCACACGGGCAGGCCACATGGGCATGTGAGCCCATTTTTTGAAATAATCTGTAAGGTTGCACAGGTTGCCCAAGTCGACTTTAGACCTACTGTAGGGTCGGTAAGCATTACTTAGACCCCTAATTACGTGATCTGATTATGTGATATATGTATTAAGCATGTTGCATTTAGCATGTATACCAATTTGAATGTGTGATTTGTGAATTGCATTATAGCATGTCATTGATTGTATGTTGCATTACATTGTGGTGGGTTGATGATATTGGAGGAAGTATCTGAAAGGCTATTAAGCCTGTTATCTGGCAGCTCAGCTGCAAATATTTGATTATGTGCCGCATTTCGGTACAGCATGGTGTGTAGGGATGGGTGGGTTGATTTTATCCCCACATGGTGTGTAGGGTTGGACGGAGATAGTGTGTAGAGGCTGGTGGGTAGGATTCTAATTTTCTGTTCTGTTCTATTCTGTTTTGTATATTCTGTATCTGAGTGGACTAAGGTCCACACCAATTCTGTAATGGGCTCAGACCCAAATTGTAAATATATAATTGTTTTCTGACATTATGCTGTGTGCATGCTTTCTATGGGGATTACACACTGAGTTTGCGAAAACTCATCCTTTTTATGTTTAATCTGTTCAGGTAATCCCCAGCATAGATGGGTTGGTACGGCGGAGGACTCGGCGGTAATAATGGTTCTGGACTTTTATGGTTTTTTATACCGTTTTACAATTATTGGTTTATGTTAATGTAACTTGCAGACTTTTTGGGACTTTTTGCTTAAATGAGGTTTTTTATTTATTGATTTTAAGGATTCATAACTGCTAGACGTAAGAAGACTCGGTTTTCAAAAGTTAAAGTACTTCCTAAACCCTAGATCCCTTAGACGGTTTTCTCGAAAACAAAAGGGTTCTCTAAAATGGACGGATTTACTTAATTAACTCAGTTTTCGTAAAATAAATTATTTCCAAAGCTTCCGCAACAAATTATGTTTTAAACAATTGACTAGTCGAGTAAGCGAATTCTGGAATCAATAAGAGTAATAAAATAAACATAGTTTTATTATAATAAATTAGTTTTCAAAATTTCATTCCATGTGATATCGCCAGATTCGGCCATTACGTCTAGGCTGAGTTTAGGGTGTTACAATTTATTTAAAAACCATTAACCCTAATTTAAATAATTTTTATAAAATAACACTAAATCTTGATTTATTTTTAAAAACTCTAAAACCCTAACTTGTTTTAACAAAAACCTAAATACTAAACCTTAACTTATTTTACCAAAACCCTAACCCTAAAAACCCTAGGCATTAAACATGCAAATTTTCATAACATCTAAAAACACGGAGAAAATCGCTCCTTTGAGGAAGCATTTTTCTGGGTTTTTTTTCTAAAACGCGGCCACGTAGCCGCATTTGCAAAAAATGGCCCTTTCCTATAAATAATGGTATAATCGGCCCATCACTATAACAAAACAGGCCTATTGTGACACTTTATTTTACTTAAGACGACGCAAAAAAGGTTGGCATAGGTGTCAACGACGCTTCTCCCGACACTTCCGAGAACGTCGTCTATAGTACAATTGGCATAGGTCCAGCGAAACTTTTGAAAAAGCGTCAGTATAATTCAACATAAGCCAACCTTTGTTGAAGGGTTGGCAAAAACCTAGTCAATGCCGACATTTAAAAACGGTTGGGATAAACATGTCTGAACTAACCTTAAAAAGTTGAAACAGACCCCGTCTAAAACAACCTTAAAACAGTTAGAAAAGACATTGTCTAAAACAACCTTTTAAAAAGGTTGAAATAAACCCGTCTAAAACAACCTTAGAAAGGTTGAGATAAACCTTGTCTAAATCAACTTTAAAAAGGTTAGGATAGACACATCTAAAGCAACCTTTAAAAAAAGTTGAAATAGACACGTCTAAGACAATTTTTTTTATTTTTTATTATTTCAATATTAATATATTTTCATAAACATTTATAGTGAATAATGATGGAAATTGTGCTTTAAATACAACTAAAAAATATAAAATTAAAATTAAAATAAATGTTGAATATCACTATAAAAATCGATCCAACAATTAAAATACACTACCATTTAGCCGAAATATATACAACCAGCATTCAACCCAATGTACAGAAGTAAACAAATGAGTTTGAAAATTCTTGCAAGTGAAGATAACCCATGAATCAGTCCAAATTTCTTGTTCATGGCTACAATCTTTGGATTAGTCTTGGCAGCTTCCTGATTCTTCGACCATCCAATTTCGACATAATGTTTGCTTCTCTCTCCACCTAGTGACTTTACTTCATCATCTGCAATATCGTACATAATCAAATCACAAAGTCATTGCCTTTATCCAACTTCAATTCAACAAATCAACAAGAAAGCCAAGCTAAAATAACAAAAGCTATATCTAAAATTGTAGCAATTAATTGACTTATTTCAAAGGTTCCTAAGAAAATGTAAAACACAAACCAGAAAATGCTTAACGCTGTCAACTCTTGTGCATCATTTAACACAAGCATCCACTCCACTGAATTTTATACTATCATTCTAAAAAATTTATAAGCCTTTAACATTTTAGACTTAAAATTACAGAAAATAAAAATTCTTTTTCATTTGCCAACCAGCTGAACCCTAGAAATGAAATTGAATTTCACACATTTATATTAATTAACATGACATCTCAGAATTCAAATTTCTATGATCAACAGGAACTAGATAAACCTAAAGAGTAACCTCAATGGTCACGGGAGTAAAAACGAACAAATTGGATAGATGGAAGGCAAATGCAGAGACTAAAAGATTGAAAGATCCATAATCAAACATCATTAAACAAAATACAAGAATGATTGTTCTTTTTTCACTAGATGTGAAACCCTTGTGCTTGGAACTTTACTTAAAGATTGAAAGATCTAAAATCTTGTGTTTTATTCAGAGTGATCGAGCAACATTTTTTATGCTTCCTTTAGTCAAGAACGAGAAGAAATAAATCATGTCATTCATATCATGTGCTTTTCAACCTTATGACGCTTCTAACTTGATTAAACTACATCTATAGATTCCATGTTTCAATGTTCATATAACATGTTTCAAGAGTACGTAGCAGGTACTTAAAAAATTGCACAGCATTACATAAGATTAATATATCCCCTTGTACATCCTTAGCTATAGTCAATCCAAGGTATTAAAAAAGGATCATAGATTGAGTGTGTCTTGAGAAGTTCATGTATCTATTTTGAAAAGAAATATTCACCTTCATTTGTGTCTGTCCAGCTATGCCTTCAACTATAGCAAGAGAAAAATCAACCCATTCTAGTACAGGTCCTTGTTCCATGTGAAGCTGCAGAAATGGAGCAAGTGTTATAAATCCAAAACTAAATTGTTTTGTGAATATCCCAAGATAACCAGTATAGGTTTATTCTCACGATAATGTAGAGCAGGCGAACATACCTCAAATAACCCCAAATCCATGCAGGATCATACTTCAACCCCAACAGGCTATCCTCTGTAATTTCTATGGAATTTCCTTTGAGAGCATCTTGCACTGTCACACCACTAAACAAGGATTATGCATAAACACACTAATTGTCAATAGCGCAATAAGTAAAAACGAAAGGGGTGCTAATCAAGGAAACCTCTTATCAGATATCTTCAATGCTGTAACAGGTAAAATTCCAACTACTGCAGCACTACCAAGACAGAATACAACAGCAGCAACATATAAAATAACATAAACATACAAAATTGGAAAGAATTAGGGTTTGAAACTCACTCGACAAGAAATCCCCTAGCGAGGCTATGAAGAAAAAGCTGGAGGTCAGATTTTGGACTGATTAATCACACAAATTGGAATGTGCTTAAAAAAATAGTGGTTGCATAATAAAAACTTAAAAAAACTGATTGCTGAAAAATACTAGAAATATGATTAAATTCAAGAATAAACTATTAATTTAGAACTTAAAAAATCAACAACAAAAGAGAAAAGGGAAAGGGTGGTGACTGCCGAGTGCCGACTGGTGGCCGGTGGGTGTTGGAGTGGCCGTGGGAAAATTAGGGAAGTGATGATGACAAAGGGAGTCGCCTGCTGAATAGAGCAAAAAAAACCCAAACAATGAATTTTTCTCGTCGATGTGAACTAATCCCATTGCCTGTAAACAATGAATATATTAAAAAAATTTAAAAAGAAACAATTTAAGAGTAAAAACCTCGGGCAAATATCTCAAAAATACCAAAAAAAATTAAAAATTACCGGAAAGGACAGGTTTCAAAAATATTGACAGGAAAGGGCAATTTCCCCAAAAATCGCGTCACGTCGTAGCGTTTTTTGGGAAGCGACTTAAAAGCAGCGTCCATGGGGGCGCTTTAGGCCACCTCAAAGAAAAACGCTCCCACGAGGGCGCGCTTTTGCTGAGGTGGCCTAAAGCGCTCCCCCATGGACGCGCTTTAGGCCATTTTCCACAAAAACGCGCTGACGTGGACGCGATTTTTGGGGAATCTTTCCCGTCCACTTGCAATGTGAAAAATGAAATAATTTTTTGGGCAGTAGTCTCCGACAAAATAATTTTGAGGAGACGTTTCAGAACAAACCGTGGCCGAAAACGCCTCACGTGACGCGCTTTTACTCTGATGGTCTCCGCAAAATTATTTTGAGGAGACATTTCGAACAAACATGGCTAAAAAACGCCCAAAGAAGGTGCACTATTACCCGAGAGCGGTGAAAAGCGCTCCACGTGGGACGACTTTTGCTCTGATGTTCGCGCAAAATTAGGCTATAAATCAACCAAATTGCATTCTCAGTTGGCAGAAAGCATTCAAGCAAAAAGAAAAAAAAAATTGAAAATGAGTGAACGTATTAATGGTGTTATTTACTACGATGGTGAAGTGCGTGACACGAAAATGGTGTTGTTTTCTTATCAGAGAACACAGCGCGATTGAGTTTTAATCGAAACGTCGATTTGGTAGAACTTCGCAAAAGAATTAGGCGTAAAATAATCGGAACAACGCCAATGAAAGTTCAGTCTATTAAGTATAGATTTTGCGCTTCGGTTGATCCGGTGAGATATGACGCATTCGACATCAAAGGTCCCTGAGCCTTGAGGCAATGGTGGAGACTCATTTTGCCAATGGATCGCCCTATCTCGAGTTATATGTAGAATTTTCATCTCCAAGTGATCGGTGCGACCTCAACATCTAGTATCGTTCGAGGGAATACACGACCCCGTGTCGACACTACGTAAGTGGGAGGCAAAACACGAAGTGCCGTGTGCGGTGGTAGTATGGAAAACATAACCCCGCACAACACTCGGTTGGTGGATGGGACATGCATATTCGTCAATCGACGTCGGATGACAGAAATACGTATTGGGGGACGTCATCAACTTCTAGTGGATGGCAATCCACATACGATTGGAATCTTTATGAAAGATGTTTAAGGAGGGATGATGTATTACCGACGGCATCCACCAATGAGGGCCCTCGTTTGTTGCGAGTTATGGAGGATCGGATGATGAATCGATGTGGATCCACCTCGGGAGCGAGGGCTGACGGTGCGAAGTTGGACTATTTTCGAACCGGAGCCGCTCCAATTGTACTGAAGATGTTGAGGCGGTTCGACGAAGAAGAAGAAGATCCGCTTATTTAGGGCATACTCGCCTCCAGCGCACATGCATAATGTCGATCTATCTCAAGATGATGCATTGGAGTTTCCTGAACTACCACACCGGACGCGTGACCGTACAAATTCTTCGTTGGATTCGGACCAATTAGAAGTTGGTAACCAGTTTTCCAACAAGAACACTTTTCTTGGTGCATTGAAACAATACAGCATCAGGAACGTGGTTAACTACACTATGGTTAAATCAAAGCTCGATAGGTACGAGGTGAAGTGTGCTATGCAAGACGACACATGTGCATGGAAAATCATGGCATCGTTGAGGAAAAGGACGGGGATGTGGGAGGTGAAGAAGTACAAAGGTCCGCATACATGTCTTATCGGTACAATACCACTATGTGTTCAATGATTTCGAATAACACTAATATTATGTAATGTTGCATTATTTAACGTACTTCATTGACAGGTGTAACACAAGATCATCCGAGGATGGATTCAGACATGTTGGCTGATTTAATAATCCCGACGGTGAAGGCCGATCCCAAAACTACAGATCTTAGGGCCTTAATTGGCAATATTCGTAGCAAATGGGGTACACGCCTCTTCGTAAAGGCTTGGATAGCCAAGCGAAGGCATTGGAAAAGTTGCACTGTCGGTGGGACGCTTCATATAATGAAGCGTGGCGGTGGTGTAAGGTCTTGGGGAGATATGTCCCAGGCGACAATGAGACATTGAAACGGAAGGTGTACTACAACGATCGTGCGCTCCGTGGATGCGCAGTGTTCAAGCGCTGTTCGGACATTTAAGCAATGCCGAGATGCTTTTACATACCGCAAGCCATTGGTACAAATTGACGGTACCTTCATGTATGGTAGATATACGCGACGGCTATTGCTATTGTGGCACAAGGCTACTGTGGGAGAATCCTTCCGATTGCGTTCGCAATAACACCGTGAGTCGGTGATGATCGGACTTCTTCCTATCTAGGTTAAGGAGGCATGTCGCCTCAACGACATATCGTTATATCGGATCTGGGCCCTGGAATACTTGCGGCAATAGAACGATAGGGAAGCATGTGGCATCTCACACACCATCGATATTGCCTAAGGCATGTGGCATCCAACTACTATGGGCAACACCGATCTAAAAGACAGAAACGGCAAGTGACCGATATGGGTATGAAATTTCTATTAATATAATTTCTTTTGAAATTTTCAATTTATTCGCAATTGAATAGTGGTATGTAATATTCGATATCAACGTATATTGGCAGGGTACGAGATCAATAAAGACCGTTTTCACGAGATGTTGGCCAGTTTATGCGAAGATAACGCCAAGGCGTAGAGTACTATGCAATATTCCTTTTGAGCAGTGGACACAAGCATATGACGGCTGCCTACGATATGGTCATATGACCACAAACCGGCCGAATGCATAAATTACATGCTAAAAGGAACCCGTCATCTACCGACATTCTGACGGTTTTGCGAGAGACATATTTTCGTTTAGCGGCACTATTTTCGAAGAGAGCAATGAGTTATCGAGGCGTATGCAAGGAGGCCATGTATGGAGCCGAAGGTCTTGCAAGCAATTAACCGTGGGAAGGCACGGCGAACACTATGCACACAGTTTGTCACGACCGCGACGACTATGGTTTCGTGTCACGGAGTTTGATGATCGAGCCAAGGTATTGTTGGCGGGCATTATCGTGTACACTTGACAAATAGGACATGCGATCGTGGGATATTTGATGCACCGTTACCCATGTGCTCATGTACTTGCGGCTTGTCATAATCTTCGTCTTGACCCCATGAGCTATGTCGATGAAGTCTACAAATTAGAAAACATGTACAACGTGTGGAGACACGTATTCCCACGATCCCAGATGAACGTAAGTGGCCATCGGTATCGCTTGCACCGTATAAGTTATTCTTGGGATAGAGAATTGAGACGAAACCAAAAGGTCGACCTTCCTCGACTAGAATACGCAACAATATGGATATCCGAGAACCGACCAACCAAAGTCGGTGGTGCGGGTGGTGTAGGAACCCGGGCCATACATCTCGCTCGTGTCCAAATCGGACTAGTTGACCGTGTTCTTAGCTTGTTTGTCTCTTGCTGGCTATGTAATTTCTGGTTTTTTGGAGGAAAACGATGAACTTTTGTACAATAACTCAAATTTATTAAATATAAGATAATTAATATTAAATTACAAACATAAATAATAAAACAACTTTTTATTCAAAAATAAAAAAATTATTACAGTTTAAAAATAAAATAGCCCGTCATAATCAACGTTGATGCGAAATAAACCAACTTTTATTTTATTCAAGTTATTAAAATTAAATTAAAAATTAAATTAAAAAATTAAATCATTTCTATCTTATCAAAGATATTAAAATTAAAATAAAAAATTAAAATACAAAACAAATAAAAGTAAACTCAATTTTTATTATATAAAAAATTAAATTTAAAAAATTAAATAAATTAAAAAATTAAATTACAAAAAAAACAAACTCAAATTGTATTAAATATATTACAACTTAATTACAAAAAAAAATAAACCAAACCTATTTTGTCAAAGTTATTAAAATTAAATAAATTAAAAAATTAAATTACAAAAAAAACTCAAATTGTATTAAATATATTACAACTTAATTACAAAAAAAACCAAACCTATTTTGTCAAAGTTATTAAAATTAAATAAATTAAAAAATTAAATTACAAAAAAAACAAACTCAAATTGTATTAAATATATTACTACTTAATTACAAAAAAAAAATAAACCAAACCTATTTTGTCAAAGTTATTAAAATTAAATAATTTAAAAATTAAATTACAAAAAAACAAACTCAAATTGTATTAAATATATTACAACTTAATTACAAAAAAAAATAAACCAAACCTATTTTGTCAAAGTTATTAAAATTAAATAAATTAAAAAATTATATTACAAAAAAAACAAACTCAAATTTTATTAAATATATTACAACTTAATTACAAAAAAAAATAAACCAAACCTATTTTGTCAAAGTTATTAAAATTAAATAATTTAAAAAATTAAATTACAAAAAAAAAACTCAAATTGTATTAAATATATTACAACTTAATTACAAAAAAAAATAAACCAAACCTATTTTGTCAAAGTTATTAAAATTAAATAAATTAAAAAATTATATTACAAAAAAATAAACTCAAATTTTATTAAATATATTACAACTTAATTACAAAAATTAAACCTTAATTACAAAAAAATTAAACTCAAATTATAAATTAATTTACAATTACTCAAATTAGGGGTTTAGGGTTTAGTGCGGATATCGGTGGGAACCCGGTGCCACATGGGGCGGTCGACGATTCTGTTGGATTCCTCCTTCTTCTAGCTTCCGCGGGGTCGTGGAACCTCGGTGGGAATCCGATCCTCCGGCGGTGGGTGCAGTTCAGGTGTTGCGATGATGACCCACCTTGATAAAATAATGACCCAGAGGTGTTTGCATAAACTACGGCGGGTGATCGCATCCGCACGGTGAAGGAGCACGGTAGAAAGAATCGCTCCCGACGGCACCTCCTCTAATCCCACACCGATGTCGGCCTCACGATCGGTGGCTAAAAGGAGTTGTCGGGAACGGACTCGAACCCGCCATGCATTCCAACACGGGGGACTAGAAAAGGAAACATATATGGGTTAGGAGGATACATGTAAGGGTGGTACGCACCGCATAAATCGTGGACGTTGTGTTATCGGTGTTGTCGGTGAACCGATGGGCCCGGTGATTGTATAGGCGCTGTTGATGGGCCCGTGATCGTAGGCGCCGTTGTCGGGCCCGCCTCATCACCCTTCTCCTTGAATGTAAGGGCCCGACGTTCCCTTCGCCATGAATTTGCTGTCGCTCTCTCTTCACCGACAACAGATACTGACTTGCCATGGATTCTAAATCATGGCATGTGCTCCGACGCACGCTTAACTCAGAACTACGATCGGTTCCGGTTAGGTAAAAAGTCATCCGGTTCTCCCACGTCTCGATATGTTCGACCAAAATATTGGCCAATCCGTGTCTTTGCCGCCAGAAGTCCACACTGTGCTCATCATCGAGCACCTCAGGGCCACGGAATCATTGCCAAGCATCCAAATTGTCGCAGAACCCGATCGATGGTGCATCTCCACGGTCGCGTAGGTGATTAAGCGGGACCTTAACGTGCTAACTGCTCGATTTTGGAGGAACTCCCGAATTCTTGCTCAATTTCGGGATCCTCGTCTGAGTGTCCATTGAAACTATATTAACATTACCAAAATATTAGTTATATACATCAATACTAAATTATAATAACGAAATTGACACTTACTTGTGATTAGACCGTTGTTCCAATAGGAGTCAGATATCCTCAAGCGAGTCGGTATTCCAACATGACTTCTCGGATGGTTCCACCTAATTAAATAAACTTTTAGCATGCAATTATACTATAAATCTACGACATAATTGTAAAATATAATATTAAATTTACCTCGTTATCAATGGGAATGAATATGGTGGTCGAAGTCGGGGACGTAAAATGGAAATCGAAACCATGCCCATGATCGCAGAGTGATAGGCAACCTCCGATTTTTACTTTATTCGCACCGCGCCGCGACATCTCCGGTACAACCTCGATAGCACGGCGGACCCCAACTCAATTCATGGTCGCTCTGAAATCAACAAGTTTGAGGAGCCATCCTGTGGACGAGGTTTCTAGAGACGTCCGGCATCAGATAGCCTCCAATTATCTGAAGTATGTATGCCCGTGCATACCGTATTCTTTCATCTTCAGTCGAATCTTCATTCGGCTGCGGGAATGTGTCTCGTAACCAAACCATATCGATCCGACCTCCTTGCAATTTATCCGGAATGGCACCCAGGAGCTCGTAGCATACGGCCATCCAATCGAGAGATGTTACGGACTCGGTGACTACCGACCCGTCCACCGATAATCCCAACTGTAACTGCACATCTTCTAAGGTGATGGTACACTCTCCGCATGGCAGATGGAAAGTGTGCGTCTCGGGTCTCCACCTCTCTATCAACGCGCTTATCAAAATCGGGTCCAACTTGAACCCCCGGCCTATCGTGGCCACGTGCCAAAAACCCGCTTCCCGCAGGTAATTCTCGATCAATGGCGATGGGGGACCAGGCATGTTGCGAATATAACATTGCAACACCCGATCTACAGACTGTTTAAAAAATAATAAAATTCAAAATTAAATAAAAATTGCATAATTAAAAAAATTTAATAATATTGAAAAATTAAAATTCAAACTTACCATTTTCAATTGCTCGACGCCAATGTGATTGCTGTCTAGGCGATGTAAATCCCCGGCCATTGTACTCCGATAAAGATTTTTTAAATTTTCCAAAAAAATAAATATATTAAAAAATTTATAATGGGCTTTTTCGTAAATGGTAGAAGACTATTTCGAAATTTAAGCGTAAATTTCAAGGGCTTTGATAGAAACTTGAGAGAAAATTGAGAGCAAATTGAGAGAAAATTGAGAGAAAATGAGAAAGGATTGAAGTGTGAAAAAATGAAGGGTTGGGGGTATTTATAGTTTTTTTTTTCCGTTGCTTTTTTTGATTCTTGGCCTAAAAGCGTCCATGGGGAGCGCTTTAGGCCACCTCAAGAAGCGCCGCGTGGGAGCGTTTTTCTTTGAGTTGGCCTAAAGCGCCCCCATGGACGCTTTTAGGCCTTTCCCAAAAACGCTACCGACGTGGACGCGATTTTTGGGAAATTGCCCTTCCTAGTCAATATTTTGAAACCCGTCCTTCCGTAATTTTGATTTTTTGGTATTTTGGGATATTTGCCCAAAAACCTCTTCTCATTTTTAAAATTATTATTCAACTTTTAAATTTTTTGGTGTAAATTTAACTTTTAATTTAATTTAATATTTGATCAATATTAAAATGATATTAATAAATGTTGGGTATAATAGAGTTTAAAGTGAAAGATCTAAACTTTGGTTTTAATTAACAATATTAATATATGTCATTAAAAGAACTTCGTTAATACCTTTTATAGTAATAAATGTTTATAGTTTAATTATTTGTTAAATTCCTTTAAATTAAGTTTGTTTTATTTCAAAAATATATTTAATTTATAAAATTTTATAATTGTGTACTGAAAATAATTTTAAAAATAAAACCAAACTTCTTTATCAAGAGTTTGTATCCATGAGTTTAATTTTTGTACACTAATAAAATTTATCTAAATTAATTTTGATAAAATTTAACCTCTCAAAATTTATCCCTAAACCTTACACCCTAAAACTTAAACCTTAGATCTTAAATCTTAAATCTTAAATCATAAATTTTACACCTATATCCTAAACCCTAAACCCCTACACCCTAATTTTTAACCTTAAACCCTATATATATTACAAGGTACAAAAGTAATTAAAAAAGAATCTTATTCTTACCTAAACCCTAAAATAACTTTATTTTTGTCATTTTATCAAAATCTCTAACCTTTAAACCCTAATTCCGTAACCCTTAAACCTTAAACACTAAGATATTAGTTTAAAATATTAATACGGCAATTTTTTATTTAATACAAAATTAATTTATTAGAAAAGTGATACATACAATTATAAAATTAGTGATTGGTGGTATATCGGGAGTTAGGACATAAGAGTTTTTCTTTTCATATGGCAACACTTTTATATAGTTGGGAAAGGTATAACACAAGTCGGCATAGTGTTGGACAAAACCGACTCTTATTTAAGTGTTGTCTTAGGCATGCATATCCCGACCCTTATACAAAAAGTTGGCCAAAGCATATGTCGGCAAGTCTATCCCAACACTTAGGAAAACGTTGGCCCAAAAGTGGTCGGCATAGTATTGGACAAAGTTGACTCTTATTTAAGTGTTGCCTTAGGCATGCATATATCAACTCTTATACAAAGAGTTGGCCAAAATGTATGCCAATAAGTCTACACTAACACTTAGAAAAGTGTCGGCATAGTGTTGGATAAAGCCGACTCTTTTCTAAGCGTTGTCTTAGGCATGCATATCCCAACTCTTATACAAAGAGTTGGCCAAAGTGTATATCAACAAGTCTATCACAACACTTAAGAAAATGTCGGCCCAAAAGTGTCGGCATAGTGTTGGACAAAGCCGACTCTTATTTAAGTGTTGCCTTAGGCATGCATATTCCAACTCTTATATAAAGAGTTGGCCAAAGTGTATATCGGCAAGTCTATCCCAACACTTAGAAAAGTGCCGGCCCAAAAGTGTTGGCATAGTGTTGGACAAAGCCAACTCTTATTTAAGCGTTGCCTTAGGCATGCATATCCCAACTCTTATGCAAAGAGTTGGCCAAAGCGTATGTTGACAAGTCTATTCCAACACATAAAAAAGTGTCGCCCCAAAAGTGTCGTAATAAACATGTTTTGTTATAGTGCATTTCCATAAATATGCAGAAAAAAGGGTCTTTTTAGGTAATTTAGTCTCATATTAATCATTTTTGTTTGAGATCTCTCTTACCCTTTTTTAGCTTCAATGTAATTTCAATTGGAGAAGACCAGCCGGATTCATAAACCATAAATTCAAAACCTACCCCATATAAACCGGGCGGGTAGCCCGGCAAGTCCAATATTTCTTTTCTAGGAAACTTGGAAGGTTAGCGGCAACCTTCTTTGACCCTTTGGGCCTCAATTTATTATTCTTTCACTAGCAAGTCACCTAAATTCCACCCGCACATTTCCCCCCCACCACTTTCCACTTCTCTCTCTCATTTGACCTTCTAATTACTCCACCGCAGGCTTTTAAAGACCAGTTGGACCCAATCTTCTTTCATTTTCTGGCAATAACCAGGACCCCATAATGCAAACCCAAAAGGACCTTTACAAAGATTCTCTTTTGAACTTTCTTGGAAGCAACCTCACATGCTGTGTACAAATCTCACTAGCAGCCCCCCGGTCTCCTTCTTCCTTCCCTTCCCCTATTTGGCCATGATAAATATCATTTCCCAATTTCAAACATGCATTCCTTCTTTACTAATGCACCAGGTAAAGATTGGTTTTTACATTAAATCTTTAAATTGTCTTAATCATCATTATTTTAATTATAAATCTGTTTTTGGGGGTGTTAATCCCATAGTACATGGATTCTAATGGTGGTTGAACTATCTATCCTTTATTGGAACTACCCACCATTAATTCAAAACTCCATTTCCTTCCAACTTTCCTTTCTTTTCTTTTCTTGTAGTTATTGTTGTATTTAATTCTAGTGGTCTAGTTTCCCTGTTCCTCAGGGTTTCACAGCTTATATTTTTTCTTTTTAGCTGATTTTAGTTTCATATTTGCTTAATAGCCACACAAACAAAAAACTATGGATAGGGATAGCATAGAGATGGATAAAGAGCGGTTGACGGCGGAAATGGCATTCAAAGACTCATCCTCCGCCGTCATCAAGATCCGTAAACGGTTGCCTGATTTCTTACAATCTGTAAAACTTAAATATGTGAAGTTAGGTTATGGCTATTCATGTAATCCCGCCACCGTGCTTATGTTTGCTTTAATCGTACCGTTGTTCGTCGTTACGGCGGTTCAGTTCACCGGTCTGAAACTTGACGGGGTTTCCGAGTTATGGACTAACCAAGCCCTTCGGTTAGAAAGCATTGATGCTGCAACGAGGCTAGCCGGTTCGTTAATCTTATTCTTCTTGTTCGGTCTCTACTACGCGAAACGCTCTAGACCGGTTTATCTCGTCGACTTCGCTTGTTACAAACCGGAAGACGATCGTAAAATGTCGGTCGATTCGTTTTTGAAGATGACGGAAGATAGCGGTGCTTTCACGGAGGAAACACTTCAGTTTCAAAGAAGGATATCGACCCGGTCCGGTTTAGGCGACGAAACATATTTCCCGAGAGGGATAACGTCAACACCGCCGAATCTGTGTATGGAAGAAGCTCGAGCTGAAGCGGAAACTGTCATGTTCGGAGCCGTCGATGAACTTTTTGCAAAAACCGGAGTTGACCCGAAGGAAATTGGTATCCTTATAGTGAATTGCAGCTTGTTTAATCCAACACCATCGTTATCCGCCATGATTGTAAACCATTACAAGCTACGTACAAACATCAACAGCTATAATCTTGGTGGAATGGGGTGTAGTGCTGGTCTTATATCAATCGATTTAGCTAAAAACCTTCTTCAATCAAACCCCAACACGTATGCTTTAGTGGTAAGCACTGAAAACATTACATTAAACTGGTATTTTGGCAACGACAGGTCTATGTTGTTATGCAATTGTATATTCCGAATGGGCGGAGCCGCCGTGTTGTTATCGAACAAACCACGGGATAAGTCTCGTTCCAAGTACCAACTTGTTCACGTGGTTCGAACCCATAAAGGTGCTGATGATAAACATTACAACTGTGTTTATCAAAGAGAAGATGACAAAGGAACCATCGGTGTTTCATTAGCTCGTGAATTAATGGCTGTCGCTGGTGATGCTTTAAAAACGAACATCACCACTTTAGGTCCTCTTGTTTTACCATTTAAAGAACAGTTCATGTTCTTTGTCACCCTTGTTAGAAAGAAGATTTTGAAAGCCAAAGTAATTCCTTATATACCCGATTTTAAGCTTGCTTTTGACCATTTTTGTATCCATGCCGGTGGAAGAGCAGTATTAGATGAATTACAGAAGAATCTACAGTTAACAGATTGGCATATGGAACCATCAAGGATGACTTTATATAGATTCGGGAACACATCGAGTAGTTCGTTATGGTATGAATTGGCTTACACAGAAGCTAAAGGTCGTGTCTCGGATGGTGATCGGGTATGGCAGATAGCATTCGGGTCGGGTTTTAAGTGTAACAGTGCTGTATGGAGAGCTCTTAGGTCGACTCCCATGGCGGAATCAAGGGGTAATCCATGGAAGAATGAAATTGAAAAGTATCCGGTCAAGGTATCTTTTGCTTGATATTGTTGTCGTCTAACTGTACCAATGTGGCATCATCATCAATTTAATTTGCATGTGAAGCATTTGATATGAAAAGTGACCTGGTTGGGTGGCTGGCTGTGGGGGCATTTGCCGTTGGCGGTAGGCTGTGGGGTTTTCTGTCTTTTCAATATTCTTAATTGTTCTAATGTTCTTTTTCTTTTTGCTCTTTCTTAGTTTCGGTGAAATGCAATGAGGAACTATTTTTAGTTAAATTTAATAGATTCAATATGAATAATTTATATAGCATAATATATGTACGATGCATCCACGTGCATCATGATTGATGATATATTATAAAAATTATAATAATTTTACTAATAATAATAATATACATTGTACTCCTATAGAGAAAATAGAGTTTAAACTCTAAAATGATATTATTAAAAAAACAATTATCAACTTTAAACATAGATGATAAAACATATATAAAATGTACCAAAATAAATTTAATCACCTATGATTGTATATATATAATAATTGAATTTAATCACTTTTATCCTTTTAATTTAGTTTAAAAATGTATTTTACTCTCTTAAAAGTAAATAATTCAATTCAAGTTATTTTCATTCAAAATTTTAAATTTTGTCCCTTCAATTTTTTAAAAATTATCTAGTCCAAAAAATAAAATTTTAAGTTTCTAACTCATTAAATATAAATTCATAATTTATTTGATGAAAGACATAATTATTGTAATTTTTTGTTGAAATTAGGGTATTCATTATCGACAATAATAATTAATTCAGGGGTATTCTCCAAAAAGACTGGTTGGGCACAAGATGTACTCCATTCTTGTGAGATTAAACCCTCGACCAAATAATTAAAGGATGAGATAAAAAATTATCACGTCACAGCTTATAATTAAAGATTTTGATACTTCTCAAATCAACCATGATTAACCTTCGTTTAAAGTTTATAATATAATCAAAACCAATTTGTGACAAGGGAGTGGGGGATATATTACAAGTGATGAGGGGCTAGTGATTGGCTGTTGAACAGATAGTCAATGCGAAATTGAAGTAACGTGTACAAACCATTAATTTGAAACTATAAAATAGTCTTTCTTTTCACACCTCATTTCATGTAATTTAAGCAAATAAAGTGAATCGGCAAAGAAATTCAGTTTCAATCTTTCTTTTTTGGCCAAAACTTTCTAAATTATAAAAAAACAACCCCAACAACAAAATGTACATAAATAGAAACAACATTAGAGATAGAGGTGTGAAAGAAGAAAAATAATAATAAAGGCAAAACAAATAATCAACGGTAGCTGTACTTGACCCACTTACCAGCCTGTGTATAGCCTTATGTAATCCCTTTTCTCCACACGCAAGTTGCTCCTAAACTAAACATTATTATTATTATTATTATTATTATTATTATTATTATTATTATAGGTAATAAAGAGTTAAATAAACAAGTACATTCTAATGAGAAAAGGGTGATTAAGCTAGTGGTGTGATTGGCTGTTAAACTAAATATTGTAATATTTAATAGTTAATAGTTACTGTTGGGTGCAATAATAACGTACAATGTATTTTTATTGAAAAAATCAAGTTCAAATTTGTGACACGATATTGTTGAGAGACATAATCACAAATCTAAAAAGAATTAGTCTTTATAGACCATAAAAGCGAAATGAAAAATACATTAATTCTATCGAAATGTAATATTTATAAGTTAAATATAGGAATTGTAGGGGATAATGTGGATTTAGATTTTGTGAATATTTAATTTGATTTTATTAATTTTGATATATTTAATTTGATTTTATGAATTTTGATATGATAAATATGGATATCTTAATTATCATTGGTAGCAGATTTAGAGTAGATGTGGATTTTAAGGTTAAAATGTAACGACTCGATTTCTAGTGGTGTTGAAAAATACTATTTCGAGATCCTGTTTTTATAAACTGAGCCTGTAAATATTAAATCTGAATATTTATGGAGCTAGGGTATAGATGAATTGAAAATTGGTTATGCGATTTAGCCGAAATTGTGAGTAATTATAGTTCATGGACTAAATCATAAAAGTTTAATCACTATAGATTTTTAATTATATTAAGGATTAGGGACTTATATAGAAATTATCCAAAAGACTAAAATGGCTAATAGACCAATTTTAAGTAGATGATATTGGGAATTTGATGTTAATTACCATTAGATTAAAATAATTAAGGATTAGTGATTAATTAAGATTAAGTTAATTAAATAAGTTTAATTATAAACTAATTAAACTATATAAGAAATTGTTAGTGGAAAAAAGTTGAATGATGTCTTCATCTTCATCATAAAGCTATCGTACACCATTTTGTTTAAGGAAATAAAACTTTGAAAACCCTTATGATATTCAGCCATCAATTACAAGTCCCTAGTCATTTTTCTTTGATTTTTTTATAGATTTGAGGTTATGAGAGCTTGATTTAGCTAACCCATGTACTAATTTGTAAAACTATTAAAGTTTTTGAAAGTTACCATTGTTGAGAATTAGATGAAATTAGTGTGCTTGTTAGAAATTAAGCTTAGTATATGAAAATGATGAAATTGTAAAGCTTAATTGTTTGTTTTGCACATTAGGGACCAAATTGAATAAAATGAAAAATACTATAGATTGTTGGCAAGGATAGAAAATAGAAGGTCCCTAATGAGTCACGGTGAAAGCAGATTCTAATTTGAGGCCCTAAATTGAAAGTTATGCTTGTCCCAATTTAGGGAGCTGAATTGAATAAATTATAAAATATGTGAGATTTGGTATTTGATTCTAATTTGGCTGGAAATTGATAATGTGATATGCTTTGTGATTATTCGTAGTTAACGACAAGATAGAACAATAGAGAGGGAAAGGAAAAGCGAAAACCATTGACAAGTGAAGTGCAAAACCTCAAATTTATGATTCGGGATAGAAATAATTTATTGTGTATGCATGTTTATTCATTGATGAGTCATTGGGATGATTCTATTGTGATAATATCAATTGTTTCAATTGATTTTCTATGGTTGAGATCGAATATCGAAATAGGGACTAAATTGAATAAAATAAAAAGTAATATGATTTAACTGATATATGTTATTTAGTATGAAATTGAGTTAAAATATGTTATGTTACATGATAAATTGATAATGAATTACGAATAATTTAATGTGAATTAAACATTAATACCCTATTAATTAGTCGGGTTGAGTCGGATATAGTTGCCATTCCTTAAGATTGGATTGTGTATGGGTTTATGCGCTTATACGCCAAGATGCAC
This sequence comes from Gossypium rotundifolium, assembly GCA_025506655.1. Taxonomy (NCBI): domain Eukaryota; kingdom Viridiplantae; phylum Streptophyta; class Magnoliopsida; order Malvales; family Malvaceae; genus Gossypium; species Gossypium rotundifolium. The sequence goes on along the minus strand of CP106733.1, from coordinate 32,015,001 downwards.
CTCGTATGCCAGGATGCACTTCGTGTTCCAGTATACGCTTTGTGCACTAGTATGCGCTTCGTGCGCCAGTAGGCACTTTACGTGCCGATTTTCCTTTAGTTTTTCTATTAGTGCATTCCTGTACCAGTTTGGTGTGTTGATTGAATGATCCGTGTATCTGTCCGACTCTGAGTTAGTTTAATAGGGGTTATTACTAATAAATTTGATAATTTATACTGAAATGAATTAATATGATGTTTAAGGTTTTGAATATGTTCATATATGAATTGAATTGAGAAGTATGTAACTTATTATGCAAATCGAATGAAATAGAGCCCTACGGGCTGAATCGAATGTGAATAAGTTGGTAGACTCCAAAATCGGATATAATGGTAAGTACAAGGTAAGTGAATTGAATTGGTCATGCAAATTTGATGGAATCAATGCCATTTCCATACATGTATTTATGTTAATTAATGATTGTATACATGTATTAATGTTGTAATATTGTAGCTATGTTCTTATAACTTGAATCATGAAAGTACCACTAAGCTCTAGTGCTCAATGTACAGTTTGCTTTCTTTGTGCGCAGGTTTAAGTACTCCTCGAAGCCTCGAGATTTGAAGTCAACATCCAAATTTTTGGTTTCAACTTAATAAAGTTTTTATAGTTCGTTCGTTTTGGTCTTGTGGTGTAACGCCCCAAATTTTATAATTCTGTTTCTATAAATTCTGGACACAACTATGTATCTGCTCTAGTGGTTATGTGTTCTGGGTGTGTGTGAGAGGTCCCAAGTTCAAGCCTTAGCTTTGGCAAATTTTGGTATTTTTCTAATATAAGCCCTATCTCTGTTCAGTGGGCTTATATTTAATTATTTGTAAAACTATATCAGAGTAGGCCTGCTGGTCTGGTGGTTAAATGTGTGTTGGTGTGTTGGGGGTCTTGAGTTCGAATCCCTGCGTAGATGTGGGATTTTATTTTTGATCGTTTGACCGAGAGAGTTTTGGTCAAATAGAAATTTCGAGTAGTGGGTTGAGTGGAGAGATTTGAGGGATATGGGGAGTTGGGAATTATCCTGAGTAATTTCTTTTTCAAAATTTTGGCTTCCCTTCCCCAAAATTCTGACGTTAGTCTTTTTTTTATCTGCCTTTCTGCCGTTTTTCTTGTTTCCAATCTCCCTTTTGATTTTATTTTCATTCTATCGACTATCACACCTGGGTTCTCGTTGTTTTTGCTTTCGCCATTCGATCTTGGTAAGTGGAGGTTTGATATCAAGTAACTTGTGTTTTTCAAAAACGTTGATTGGGGTCCTTTGGTTGTCTTGGGCAGTAGGGTATCAGGAAGATCGTGTTTCTTCTTCTATGGAATCATAGTTAGTTGCTCTGAGAGTTGGGGTAAGCGAAAAGAGTTGATTTGAATTATGGTTGGGTTCAAATTCTTAGTTTAATCGTGTTTTTAAGTTTGGTTCTAAGCTTTGGTATTCTGATTATAGGTTCTGGTGGTCTCGGGATCATTTTAGCATCAGTCGAAACCAAGTGTGTACTCGATTGCACAGAAAACAAGGTTTCGACGAAAGTCAAAAACTTTACTATAGATGCCATACGGGCGTGTGGTCACCCGTGTGCCCTAACACGGGCGTGTGTTCAATGAGGCCAGGCTGTACGGGCATGACACGGCCATGTGATGGCCAGGTAGGCCGTGTGCGACACACGGGTTGGACTGATTTGGGCCATGTGGGCCACACGGGCATGTGGGTCCACATTAGAAAATCGCACGAGCGTGTGGGATTTTGGGCCAGGCCATATGATCCACACGACCAAGTTAAATTTGGGCCATGAGGGCCACACTGGCGTGTGGGCCCACACGGGTAGGCCAAATTGACGTGTGAGCCCATTATCATTGAATTGATTGGTAAGGTTGTACGGGTCGCCCAAGTCATTGTGAACCTACTGTAAGGTTGGTAAGCATTACTTTGACTCCTAATTGTGTGAACTGATTGATTGATGGATATATATTGAGCATGATGATAGTATGCATGTATACATTTACTGATTACATGTACTGATATCACGAGATTGCATGTCATGCATTGCATGGGGTTGGGTTGATTTTATTTGAAGGATGTGTACTGAAAGGCTTTTAAGCCTAATATACTGGCAGCTCAACTGCAAACTACTGTTTTGTGCCATATTCGATACTACCTAGAGTTCAGGGATGGGTGGGTTGATTTAATCCCCACATGGAGTGTAAAGTTGGACGGAGATGGTGTGTAGAGGCTGGTTGGGTAGGACTTTGTTACTGAATACTGTATATCTGTTACTGATACTGTGATGGACTAAGGCCCTTGTGCATACTGATACTGATACTGAGTTGGGCTAAGGCCAAACCGTTACTGACACTGAAAGGGGCTTAGGCCCAAGATTGTTTTTGACTATGCACTGTGTTTACTGTGGTTTGTTTTCTGTGGGATTACACACTGAGTTTACCTAAACTCACCCATCTCTATTTAATGTGCACAGGTAATCCCAGACCTAGACGGATCGGTGCGGCGGAGGACTCGATGATGACCATAATTTTTGGACTTTTATGATTTATAATTTATGATTTGTAGTTTATTTGGATGTAATTTGGGGACTTTTGCTTAAATTTGATTTTTATTTATTTTTATGGATTTATAACTGCTAGACGTAGGAAAACTCGATTTTCAAAAAGGCAAAATTTTCTCTAAACAGACAACTTACTCAAAACGGCTTTAAAAGCTTCCGCAATGAATTATGTTTAAAATAACCAACTAAACGAGTAAGGATTTTGGAATTAAGACGCGATAAGAACAGTAAGTAAATGGAAATGGTTTTATCGTAGAAACTTAGTTTTCAACACGCTATCATGTGCCTTCGCCAGATTCGGCCATAATGTTTAGGCCGGGTTTGAGGTGTTAATTTAGTGGTATCAGAGCAAGTGTAATATCCCGGAATAGGGCTTATGCACTATGGCTAAAATTACATGAAATAGTGTGCCTTATGTTGTGTGCATTGTAGAATGAAATGTTGTGTGCATTTTAGAACCTTGGAAATGTAAGGAAATGCTTTAGAAAATATTAAGTCTTAAGAGGAAGCTTGGAAATGTAAGGAAATGTAAGGAAATGCTTTAGAAAAATGTAAGGAACCTTGGAAATGTGACAAAATTGGGCTTGGAAAAATGGCTTGGAAAAATGGGCGAGATGCCACTTAGAGCTCTGGAAATGACGCCATATGCTAGGATAACTTGGGCCTAGTATGGCCACATGAAGCCCAAAACAATGGGTTAAAATTCGGCACTCCTACGGTAAGGAGATGGACGGCATAGGGAGACTAAGGTAGGAGTTTAAGTTGAAGTCAAATTCTTTTAGAATTTCGGCTAAGCTAGGAAAATAAAGATATGAGAGTGATGGCCAAGAAAGGGGACTCTCTAGGCTTAGTAATTTCGGCAAAAGGAGGAAAACTAAGGCCATTCAACATTCTTTCTTCTCTTTTTTAAATCTCTGCCGAATTCTCTCTGCCATTATTCTTCTTTTTTCTTTTCAATTCTCCACAAAGCCGAAAACAAAATCCCCTAGTCTTGCCGAATTTCTCTAAGTTCTATATCTTCCTTTTCTTTCCTTGTAAAATCGAAATACCCTGTGCTTCCCATCATCAATTCTTTTTCCTTTGGAAAACCAATCAAAAGCCGAAGATAAGTTTCAAGCCTATAGCCGAATCTCTCTAAGCCTCAAAGTCGAATCTACAAGGGTGTTTTAGTTTCCCGAAGGTGCACCACAGGCCGCATGTTTTTTAGTGATTCAATAAGTTTCAGGATTTCTTTTCCTCACGATTTCTTCCTTTCTTCTCATCAAGATCTAACCTGAATCAATTGTCTATGCCTATCAATTTCTCTTCTTTAGCCCTAGAAGCCGAATCCTGCTTTATAATAAGCCAGAAGTGCCGATTTTGGAAAAGCGAAGGTGAGTAATTAATGGTAGGTGGCCGAATGGTCCTTTTCTATTCTTTTCTTTTTGGCCGAATGCCATATGGGCTAAGATAATTGAGAATTTCAGTTTGTTGAATAAGTAGAGGATTGCTGAATGTAGGTAAAAAATTAGGTGACTTTGGTTCTCAGGAGGAAGGCATGTATAAGTTGAGGTTTTTAGAATTTAGATTCATAAAGGTAAGTGAATCTGACATTCGGCCAAGGCCCTATTGTGGTATTTAGATCTAATTCTTATTTGTTTAAAAAGCCAGAACTAACTAGTTCAATGATTAAGGGTATAGCCGATTGCAATAAAGAAGAATCATAAAGTTTCAGGATTTGATTTTTAATCCAATCGGCACCAAGGTAAGAATTTGATTACAACAATCCTACTAGGATTTAGATTTATAGTCGAATGGCTTTTTACTAACATGTTAGGGTGGACGAATATAGGAATTAAAGATCTAAAGTGATAGAACGAGTTTTCGGGATTTTAGTAAATTCGATAAGTAAATCAGGTGTGTACCCCACACTATTTCTTAATAAGTTTTATGGCAATGTTTAATATAAGTATGTGTATAAGAAAGTGAATATGGCTAAGGTACCATGTTATGGTACAAAGTACTCAGGTACGTTTCCTACTCCTACTAGGATTATGTTAAATATCTGTTACGACACACATATGACATTATAAGAATGTGAAATAAGAATTTGGCATGTTAATGCATGATATGTATGATATGGGGCATATGGGTTATATGAAAAGGGAAGTGAATGTGGTGACCTAAGACCACGATATCGAATGTGGTGACCTAAGACCACGATAAGCGAATGTGGTGACCTAAGACCACGATATCGAATGTGGTGACCTAACACCATGATATCTGAATGTGGTGACCTAAGACCATGAATTTTATAAGGGCGATGAGCATGTCGACTGCAGCGACTGCCTTCGATGGTGTGTAGCGGATGGAGGGTTGACTTAGTAGTCCCCACGATGTGCAGGATGGTGCGGGTGATGTGTAGCGGATGGCATATAGGCTTGGGTTCGGAATGCATCATTAAATGTGAATTATGATATGTATGAATATGATTTGTTATGCTGAATTTGTTAAGACTTAGTGTTTGTGTACACATTGAGTCTGTTTGACTCACCCGTTGTGGGAACCTTTTTGGTGACGATCGGTAATGGACCATTTGGCGGGAGCTTAAAGGTGGCCATGCAAAGAAGGAAATTATTTATTTAGACATTTTAATTTTTATTTAAGCACTTTAATTTATTTTGGGTTGTTTTAATGTAATAAGGCCATAGTATGAATTTTATTTTATGCATGCACGTTAAATTATTTTATTATGATTGAACTTTTCTTAACTTAACGACTAAGTTTATTTCATTTAAATATAAACCCTAAATGTTTTGAAACCTAAAGTAAAGGATTTTAATAATGAAATAAACTTGTTTTCAACTCAAGCCCAACCCAAAACAATCTTTCTTTCAAAACACACAAGTTTTTCCTAAGTAACAAAAGAATTTGAAACGGTTTACACCGGGGAACATACCAGATCTGATTAAGGCTCGTGGGCCGGGTTGGGGGTGTTTCAGCTTGGTATCAGAGCCCGGTTCAAAACTCGGCCTTGAGGGCTTCTAGGGCCCAAAACATTTTCTATCTTTTGAAAAATGGACTTTTCTAAGAAATAAATAGGCTTTACGGCATGGCACCGAGTCTCAGGCAAGTCCACGGTAAGTACCCCTATCTCTTGTGTGATTTATGATATGAATTGTAGAAGGGTAGAAATGGAGCGAGATTAGTATGATAAGTACTTAAACCCCAGGACTAGTTTACCCCAAACAAATACATAAAACTCTAAGGCACAATTAAACAAACTCAGTGTCCAAGTCACGAGCTAGGTGTGGCAATTGCATGCGCATGTCTAGGATTGGTTTCGGTGGGAGCTTGATATTTAAGCAGATCCTAGTGACTCACCTCCTACCCACGAATCCTACAGTGCGTAGTGATGGTTCACCCTAACCAAGAGGACTTAGTCACGAGCTAGACCCAATAACTAAAACCCGAAAGGGACTAGCCATATTTTTATGGAAACCCTAGTTTTAAAAGTCAACAAACTACCCTTTTGAAATTATGAAAATTACTATTTTGGAAAAACTTTCTAAGAATTTTTGATTTACAAAATTACCTAAATACCCTTAGTGGTAAAATTACTAAAATGCCCTTGATTTTCCAAAATTACCATACTTCCCCCGGTTTCAATAACAATTTTTGATTTTGCACAAGTATTCAAAAACTTTACAAAATATCAAAGACACCCTGATTTGCAAAATTACCGAATTACCCCTAACCTGTGCAAATGACCAAAATACCCTCAGTAAGGAAAAAATCACCGAAGTGCCCTCAAATTAGAAATCTTTAAAAATATCCTTGTTTTGAAAGTCACCAGGAACCATATTTTGCAAAAAATTACCGAAATGACACCATTTTACCCTTGAAATTTTTCCAGCAAGTATTTTAATTTTGTAAAATATCAACAACCTCTATTTTACAACATTATCAAATACCCTAATTTGAAAATTTCCAAAATATCCCTATAGGAAAAAATTACGGAAATACCCCTAGGTAGTGGAAAACAACAAACAACGACAATTACAACATTTCTCTGTAATGAACGCAAGTTCATGTGTGTGACTAAATGAATAATGTGAGACTGTATGTGTATGAATCGAAAGAACTACTTCCTAGAACTATTAAACATAAACTGCATTCGTGGTTAATCAAGTGGAGCATCAGTTGTGTTGGATTGTGCGACCAAACGAATGGAGTTAAGGACCCCGGAGGATGGAGTGATAGTTATGATAGGAGAAAGACGAAATTACTTGTCTAACGTAGTTTCGGCTTTAAAGGCTGATAAGATGGTTCTGAAGGTGTGTAAGGCGTTCTTGGCTTTCATTAGTACTTTGGATACAAAAGAAGGGGGAGTTAGTGGAGTTAGAACTGTAAGGGAATTTGAGGATGTCTTTCAGGAGGAATTACTCGGAATACCCCCGGATAGGGAGGTGGAATTTGGAATACCCTTCATTGCCTTATTTTTTATAGAGTTAGTTTGTTCTTGTAATGCTAGTGAAGTGTATGAAACCTTGGATGTGAATTTTTGTAGGAAATGTGTTAGTTTTAAGATCAGAGTGCGTAGCAGTAGTGTAGTGTGGTGAGTTAGGATGTACGATTTTTCGTTAGTAAGTAATTTCGAGGGCGAAATTATTTTAAGGGGGTAGAACTGTAATATTTTGGAATAGGGCTTATGCACTATGGCTAAAATTACATGAAATAGTATGCCTTATGTGTTGTGAATGTGTTGTGTGCATTTTAGAACCTTGGAAATGTAAGGAAATGCTTTAGAAAATATTAAGTCTTAAGAGGAAGCTTGGAAATGTAAGGAAATGTAAGGAGATGCTTTAGAAAATATTAAGTCTTAAGAGGTAGCTTGGAAATGTAAGGAAATGTAAGGAAATGTAAGGAAATGCTTTAGAAAATATTAAGTCTTAAGAGGAAGCTTGAAAATGTAAGGAAATGCTTTAGAAAATATTAAGTCTTAAGAGGAAGCTTGAAAATGTAAGGAAATGTAAGGAAATGTAAGGAACCTTGGAAATGTGACAAAATCGGGCTTGGAAAAATGGCCCGGAGACGCCACTTAGGGCTCTAGAAATAATGCCATATGCTAGGATAACTTGGGCCTAGTATGGCCACATGAAGCCCAAAATAATGGGTTAAAATTTGGCACTCCTAAGGGAGACTAAGGTAGGAATTGAAGTTGAAGTCAAATTCTTTTAGAATTTCGGCTAAGCTAGGAAAATATAGATATGAGAGTGATGGCCAAAAAAGGGGACTCTCTTGGCTTAGTAATTTCGGCAAAAGGAGGAAAACTAAGGCCATTCAACATTCTTTCTTCTCTTTTTTTAAATCTCTGCTGAATTCTCTCTGCCATTATTCTTCTTTTTTCTTTTCAATTCTCCACAAAGCCGAAAACAAAATCACCTAGTCTTGCCGAATTTCTTTAAGTTCTATATCTTCCTTTTCTTTCTTTGTAAAATCGAAATACCCTGTGCTTCCCATCATCAATTCTTTTTCCTTTACAAAACCAATCAAAAGCTGAATATAAGTTTCAAGCCTATAGCTGAATCTCTCTAAGCCTCAAAGCCGAATCTACAAGGGTGTTTTAGTTTCCCGGAGGTGCACCATAGACCGCATGTTCTTTAGTGATTCGGTAAGTTTCGGTATTTCTTTTCCTCACGATTTCTTCCTTTCTTCTCATCAAGATCTAACCCGGATCAATTGTCTATTCCTATCAATTTCTCTTCTTTAGCCCTAGAAGTCGAATCCTGCTTTATAATAAGCCAGAAGTGCCGATTTTGGAAAAGCCGAAGGTGAGTAATTAATGGTAGGTGGCCGAATGGCCCTTTTCTATTCTTTTCTTTTTGGCCGAATGCCATATGGGCTAAGATAATTGAGAATTTTAGTTTGTTGAATAAGTGGAGGATTGCCGAATGTAGGTAAAAAATTAGGTGACTTTGGTTTTTAAGAGGAAGGCGACAGAAGTAAGCTGAGGTTTCCGGGAATTTAGATTCATAAAGGTAAGTGAGTCTGACATTCGGCCAAGGCCCTATTGTGGTATTTAGATCTAATTCTTATTTGTTTAAAAAGTCGAAACTAACTAGTTCAATGATTAAGGGTATAGCCGATTGCAATAAAGAAGCATTATAAAGTTTCGGATTTGATTTTAATCCAATCGGCACCAAGGTAAGAATTTGATTACAACAATCCCTCTGGGATTTGGATTTATAGTGAATGGCTTTTTATTAACATGTTAGGTGGACGAATATAGGAATTAAAGATCTAAAGCGATAGAACGAGTTTTCGGATTTCAAGAATTGATAAGTAAATCGGTGTGTACCCACACTATTTCTTAATAAGTTTTATGGCAATGTTTAATATAAGTATGTGTATAAGAAAGTGAATATGGCTAAGGTACCATGTTATGGTACAAAGTACTCAGCACGCTTCCTACTCCTACTAGGATTATGTTAAATATACATTACGACACACATATGACATTATAAGAATGTGAAATAAGAATTTGGCATGTTAATGCATGATATGTATGATATGGGGCATATGGGTTATATGAAAAGGGAAGTGAATGTGGTGACCTAAGGCCACGATATCGAATGTGGTGACCTAAGACCACGATATCTGAATATGGTGACCTAAGACCACACGAATTTTATAAGGGCGATGAGCACGCCGATTGCAATGATCGCCTTCGATGGTGTGTAGCGGATGGAGGGTTGACTTAGTAGTCCCCACGGTGTGCAGGATGGTACGGGTGATGTGTAGCGGATGGCATATAGGCTTGGGTTCGGGAATGCATCATTAAATGTGAATTATGATATGTATGAATATGATTTGTTATGCTTGAATTTGTTAAGACTTAGTGTTTGTGTACACATTGAGTCTGTTTGACTCACCCCGTTGTGGGAACCTTTTTCAGGTGACGATCAGTAATGGAACGGGTCGGAAAGAGCTTAAAGGTGGCCATGCACAAGAAGGAAATTATTTATTTAGACATTTTAATTTTATTTAAGCACTTTAATTTATTTTGGGTTGTTTTAATGTAATAAGGCCATAGTATGAATTTTATTTTATGCATGCACGTTAAATTATTTTATTATGATTGAACTTTTCTTAACTTAACGACTAAGTTTATTTCATTTAAATATAAACCCTAAATGTTTTGTCACCTAAAGTAAAGGATTTTAATAATGAAATAAACTTGTTTTCAACTCAAGCCCAACCCAAAACAATCTTTCTTTCAAAACACACAAGTTTTTCCTAAGTAACAAAAGAATTTGAAACGGTTTACACCGGGAACATACCAGATCCGGTTAAGGCTCGTGGGCTGAGTTTGGGGTGTTTCAGCTTGGTATCAGAGCCCGGTTCAAAATTCGGCCTTAAGGGCTTCTAGGGCCCAAAACGTTTTCTATCTTTTGAAAAATGGACTTTTCTAAGAAATAAGCAGGCTTTACGGCATGGCTTTGAGTCTCCGAATTCAAGTCCACCGGTAAATACCCTATCTCTTGTGTGATTTATGATATGAATTGTAGAAGGGTAGAACGAGATTAGTATGATAAGTAATTAAACCCCAGGACTAGTTTACCCCAAACAAATACATAAAACTCTAAGGCACAATTAAACAAACCTTTGTCCAAGTCGCCGAGCTAGGGTGTGGCAATGGTTGTGCATGTCTAGGATTGGTTTCATGGGAGCTTGGTATTTAAGCGCCCTAGTGACTCACCTCCTACCCACTCGAATCCTACCTGGTGCGTAGTGATGGATCACCCTAACCAAGAGGACTTAGTCACATGCTAGACCCAATAACTAAAACCCGAAAGGGACTAGCCATATTTTTATGGAAACCCTAGTTTTAAAAGTCAACAAACTACCCTTTTGAAATTATGAAAATTACTATTTTGGAAAAACTTTCTAAGAATTTTTGATTTACAAAATTACCTAAATACCCTTGTGGTAAAATTACTAAAATGCCCTTGATTTTCCAAAATTACCATACTACCCCCGATTTCAATAACAATTTCTAATTTTGCACAAGTATTCAAAAACTTTCCAAAATATCAAAGACACCCTGATTTGTAAAATTACCGAATTACCCCTAACCTGTACAAATGACCAAAATACCCTCAGTAAGGAAAAAATCACCGAAGTGCCCTCAAATTAGAAATCTTTAAAAATACCCTTGTTTTGAAAGTCACCAGGAACCATATTTTGCAAAAAAATTACCGAAATGACCCTGGCTTGTAAAATTACAAAAATACCCCTAGTGTATAAATTACCATTTTACCCTTGAAATTTTTCCAGCAAGTATTTTAATTTTGTAAAATATCAACAACCTCTATTTTACAACATTATCAAATACCCTAATTTGAAAATTATCAAAATATCCCTATAGGATAAAATTATGGAAATACCCCTAGGTAGTGGAAAACAACAAACAACGACAATTACAACATTTCTCTGTAATGAACGCAAGTTCATGTGTGTGACTAAATGAATAATGTGAGACTGTATGTGTATGAATCGAAAGAACTACTTCCTAGAACCATTAAACATAAAACTGTTCGTGGTTAATCAAGTGGAGCATCGGGCTGTGTTGGATTGTGCAGCCAAACGAATGGAGTTAAGGACCCCAGAGGATGGAGTGATAGTTATGATAGGAGAAAGACGAAATTACTTGTCAAACATAGTTTCAGCTTTAAAGGCTGATAATATGGTTCGGAAGGGGTGTAAGGCGTTCTTGGCTTTCATTAGTACTTTGGATACGAAAGAAGGGGGAGTTAGTGGAGTTAGAACTGTAAGGGAATTTGAGGATGTCTTTCAGGAGGAATTACCCGGAATACCCCCGGACAGGGAGGTGGAATTTGGAATACCCTTCATTGCCTTGTTTGTTATAGAGTTAGTTCGTTCTTGTAATGCTAGTGAAGTGTATGAAACCTTGGATGTGAATTTTTGTAGGAAATGTGTTAGTTTTAAGATCGAGTCTTGTGCAGAGAGTGTAGTGTGGTGAGTTAGGATGTACGATTTTTCCTTAGTAAGTAATTTCGAGGGCGAAATTATTTAAGGGGGTAGAACTGTAATATCTTGGAATAGGGCTTATGCACTATGGCTAAAATTACATGAAATAGTATGCCTTATGTGTTGTGAATGTGTTGTGTGCATTTTAGAACCTTGGAAATGTAAGGAAATGCTTTAGAAAATATTAAGTCTTAAGAGGAAGCTTGGAAATGTAAGGAAACGTAAGGAGATGCTTTAGAAAATATTAAGTCTTAATAGGAAGCTTGGAAATGTAAGGAAATGTAAGGAAATGTAAGGAAATGCTTTAGAAAATATTAAGTCTTAAGAGGAAGCTAAAAAATGTAAGGAAATGTAAGGAAATGTAAGGAACCTTGGAAATGTGACAAAATCGGGCTTGGAAAAATGGCCCGGAGACGCCACTTAGGGCTCTGGAAATGACGCCATATGCTAGGATAACTTGGGCCTAGTATGGCCACATGAAGTCCAAAATAATGGGTTAAAATTTGGCACTCCTAAGGTAAGGAGATGGACGGCATAGGGAGACTAAGGTAGGAGTTTAAGTTGAAGTCAAATTCTTTTAGAATTTCGGCTAAGCTAGGAAAATAAAGATATGAGAGTGATGAACAAGAAAGGGACTCTCTAAGCTTAGTAATTTCGCAAAAGGAGGAAAACTAAGGCCATTCAACATTCTTTCTTCTTTTTTAAACCTCTCTGAATTCTCTCGCCATTATTCTTCTTTTTCTTTTCAATTCTCCACAAAGTCGAAAACAAAATCCCTAGTCTTGTCGAATTGTTCTAAGTTCTATATCTTCCTTTTCTTTCCTTACAAAACCGAAATACCTGTGCTTCCCATCATCAATTCTTTTCCTTTGTAAAACCAATCAAAAGTCAAAGATAAGTTTCAAGCCTATAACCAAATCTCTAAGCCTCAAAGCCGAATCTACAAGGGTGTTTTAGTTTCGAAGGTGTACCATAGGCGCATGTTCTTTAGTAATTCGGTAAGTTTGGATTTCTTTTCCTCACGATTTTTCCTTTCTTCTCATCAAGATCTAACCCGAATCAATTGTCAATGCCTATCAATTTCTCTTCTTTAGCCCTGAAGTTGAATCACGCTTTATAATAAGCGAAGTCCGATTTTGGAAAAGCCAAGGTGAGTAATTAATGGTAGGTGGTAGAATGGCCCTTTTCTATTCTTTTTTTTTTGCCGAATGCCATATGGGTGAAGATAATTGAGAATTTCAGTTTGTTGAATAAGTGGAGGATTAGAATGTAGGTAAAAATTAGGTGACTTTGGTTTTAGGAGGAAAGCTGACGTAAGTAAGTCGAGGTTTCGGAATTTAGATTCATAAAGGTAAGTGAGTCGACATTCGCCAAGGCCCTATTGTGGTATTTAGATCTAATTCTTATTTGTTTAAAAAGCGAAACTAACTAGTTTAATGATTAAGGGTATAGCCGATTGCAATAAAGAAGCATCATAAAGTTTTGGATTTGATTTTTAATCCAATCGGCACCAAGGTAAGAATTTGATTACAACAATCCTACTAGGATTTGGATTTATAGCCGAATGGCTTTTACTAACATGTTAGGGTGGACGAATATAGGAATTAAAGATCTAAAGTGATAGAACGAGTTTTCGAGATTTTAGTATATTCGATAAGTAAATCAGGTGTGTACCCCACACTATTTCTTAATAAGTTTTATGGAAATGTTTAATATAAGTATGTGTATAAGAATGTGAATATAGCTAAGGTACCATGTTATGGTACAAAGTACTCAGGTACGTTTCCTACTCCTACTAGGATTATGTTAAATATCATTCACGACACACATATGACATTATAAGAATGTGAAATAAGAATTTGGCATGTTAATGCATGATATGTATGATATGGGGCATATGGGTTATATGAAAAGTGAATGTGGTGGAAGATATGAATGTGGTGACCTAAGACCACGATATCTGAATGTGGTGACCTAAGACCACGATATATCGAATGTGGTGACCTAAGACCACACGAATTTTATAAGGGCGATGAGCACATCGACTGCAGCGACGTCCTTCGATGGTGTGTAGCGGATGGAGGGTTGACTTAGTAGTCCCCACGGTGTGCAGGATGGTACGGGTGATGTGTAGCGGATGGCATATAGGCTTGGGTTAGGGAATGCATCATTAAATGTGAATTGTGATATGTATGAATATGATTTGTTATGCCTGAATTTGTTAAGACTTAGTGTTTGTGTACACATTGAGTCTGTTTGACTCACCCCGTTGTGGGAACCTTTTCGGTGACGATCAAGAATGGAGCAATTCGGCAAGAGCTTAAAGGTGGCCATGCACAAAGAAGGAAATTATTTATTTAGACATTTTAATTTTATTTAAGCACTTTAATTTATTTTGGGTTGTTTTAATGTAATAAGGCCATAGTATGAATTTTATTTTATGCATGCACGTTAAATTATTTTATTATGATTGAACTTTTCTTAAATTGATGACTAAGTTTATTTCATTTAAATATAAACCTAAATGTTTTGTCACCTAAAGTAAAGGATTTTAATAATGAAATAAACTTGTTTTCAACTCAAGCCCAACCCAAAACAATCTTTCTTTCAAAACACACAAGTTTTTCCTACGTAACAAAAAGAATTTGAAGCAGTTTACTTTGGGAACATACAGATCCGGTTAAGGCTCGTGGGTAGGGTTTGGGGTGTTTCAACTAGGTTATAAAACTTCATTTGTAGATTTTTGGGTTTTAAATATTGGTTATAATTTGGGTTTTGAAAGTGATTTGACTTAGTATATGGTGCACCGAGTCTCCGGGGCTGATATTGTAAGTTTTCTGAAACTGATATTCTGAAACTACTGTCGCTAGTATATTGTAAAAACACTCTAGATAGTGTATATTGAGACTGTAGCAAAACTGATAGAGACTGCGATTTATGAAAATCACTCTGAATTACAGAAACTATTTACATAAAACATCTACTAATAAATAATGAAACTGTAACTGATTCATAAAATTTGTAATATAGGTAAATACGATTAGACATGAGCGCTCGAGGTATTTGTGGCAAGGTACTACAGGCCGAGGTAGAGGCTGTAGAGAGGCTCGAGCTGAGTCCTCTTCACTGCGCAGTATGCCAAATCTAGACACGAGTGAGACGCTAGTGTCACCTGTTACTGAGATTGGGTCTCAAGATCGCATGGCGGGGGATGACGCATTGTTCCAGGCTATGCTATGGATATTGAAGAAGGTCGCTAGACCCAATACTAGATCTAGGGGCTGAGGGTTGGTTACGGAACGACTCCGGTCCAATAGAGATGAGCTCTTCAGGAGTGTCCCTAGGGTCACCTCTAATATGGCCGAATACTAAATTGAGGCCATGGAGAGGATCATGGATGATCTAGATTGCACTCCCGAGTAGAAATTAAAAGGTGCAGTCTCATTATTGAGGGATGAGGCTTACTAGTGGTGGCTGACTGTTAAGGAGGGCATTTAGCTCGAATGTTTGACCTGGGATTTCTTTAAGACTACCTTCTAGGGGAAATATGTGAGCTACGTTGATGCCCGTAAGAGGGAGTTTTTGAACCTTACTCAGAGAGATCAATCTGTGGCCGAGTATGAGGCTAAATTCCTGCGACTAAGCCGCTATACGCGTGGTATAGTACCGACTGAGTATGAGCGATGTGTCTACTTTGAGGATGGCCTCAAGGATAATTTGAGAGTCCTGATAGCTCCGCAGAAGGAGCGTGATTTTTCTTCACTGGTTGAGAAGGAGAAAATTGCTGAGGAGGTTAAGCGCGTTGAGTGCCAAAATAAAGATCACGAGAGGGACAAGAACAAGAGGGATTCAAAGCCCTCGAGTTCTATTTAGAAGCCTAAAAAAAGGCCAAACCTGATGGGCCAATTAGAGCTGGACCCCCTATTACTACTACTGGACTGCAGCCATGTGTCGATTATGGTAAATGCCATCATGATGAGTGTTAGAGGAGGACTGGGGCGTGTCTGAGGTGTGGATCATTGGATCATTACATTAGGGAGTGTCCGCTGAGGGCCGATCAGATGCAAGCTCTGGGTACTGGTACTGCACAGCCACAAAGGGTAGTTCAACAGCCATCGAGAGGCCGTGATCAGGCTAGGGGTGGTAGTGGTATGGGTCATGGATAGAGAGCACCAGGCAGAGGTGCTGGACAGACTGAGGTGAGGTAGCCTGCTTTAGTTTATGCTGCACGTCGCAGAGAGGACAAAGATGCTCCAGATGTCATTACGAGTACGTTTCTAATTCTTGATGTACCATATCTTGCATTGATAGACATAGGGTCTACTCACTCATACATAGCTAGCAACATATCTGAAAATCTAGAGATTCCGGTTGAGAGTACTTCTAACGAGGTGACTGTACTGAGCTCACTGGGGCAATCTGTTAGAGTCAGCAAATTGTATAGGAATATTCCTTTAGAGGTTCAAAGGATGATTTCTAACTGACTTGATGGAGCTTTCATTTAGGGAGTTCGATATGATATTGGGGATGGACTGGTTGGTCAAGCATTGTGTCAGCTTAGATTGTGCGACTAAGAGGGTCGTATTGAGAATTGATGATGATGATGAGGTAGTTGTGATTGGAGAACGTCGAAACTACTTGGCTAGCGTGTTCTCTGCATTAGTAGCTAAGAAACTGGTTCGCAAGGGATGTGAGGCGTATTTGGCCTATGTAGGTGTTTTGCTTCTGGGGACTCTACTATAAATGATATCCGCACTATAAGGGATTTTTTGAATATCTTTCTTAAGGAGCTATCGGGTTTACTTCCGAATCATAAAGTAGAGTTTGGGATTGAACTTCTTCCAGGTACAACTCTGGTGTCTATCGCTCCTTACCGAATGGCACTAAAAGAACTTAAGGAGCTTCAGGCTCAAATTTAGGAGTTGTTAGACCGTGGGTTCATCCACTCTAGTGTGTCTCCGTGAGGAACAGGTACTGTTTATTAAGAAAAAGGATGGATCCATGAGGATGTGTATTGACTACCGACAATTGAATAAGCTAATCGTCAAGAACAAGTATCCGTTATTGAGGATCGATGACCTGTTTGACCGGTTTGAGGAGCTTCAATATTCTATAAGATTTATCTCTGGTCTGGATACCATCAATTGAGGGTTAAGGAGGCTGATGTGCATAAGACGATATTTAGGACTTGTTATGGTCACTAAGAGTTTCTAGTGATGCCATTTAGACTGACTAATACACCAGCAGCATTCATGGATCTGATGAACTGAGTATTTCAGCCCTATCTAGATTGATTTATGGTGGTGTTCGTTGACGACATATTGGTTTATTCGATGACTGAGGATGAGCATGACGAGCACCTTAGGATTGTTCTTCAGACTTTGAGGGAAAAATAGTTCTATACCAAATTTAGCAAGTGTGAGTTCTGGTTACGTGAAGTAACATTTCTAGGTCATGTGGTGTCTGTTGAGGCGATTCGAGTCGGTCCTCGAAAGATTGAGGCTATATTGGATTGGAAGCAGCCTAAGAATGTGACTGAGATTCGCAGCTTTCTGGGTTTGGCAGATTATTACCGACAGTTTGTGGAAGGCTTCTCACTGATTGCAGTACCTTTAACAAGCTGCTGCGCAAGGGTGTACTATTTGTCTAGTCTGATATGCAACAAGAGAGCTTCGAGAAGCTCAAAACTGTACTGACTAAGGCTCCTGTTTTGATATAGCCTAAACCTGGGAAAGAGTTCACAGTTTATAGTGATGTATCACATGTCAGTTTGGGATGCGTGTTGATGTAGGATGGTAAGGTAGTAGCATATGCGTCTTGTCAGCTTAAGACGTATAAGACAAACTATTCGACACATGATTTGGAGTTGGCTGCCATAATTTTTGCATTGAAAATTTAGAGGCACTACTTGTATGGTGAGAAGTGTATCATCTACACTGATCATAAGAGCCTCAAGTACCTCATTACTTAGAAGGAGCTGAATCTTAGGCAGCGTAGATGGGTTGAGCTGCTTAAGGATTACGATTGTACCATTGAGTACCATCCGAGAAAGGTTAACGTGGTAGCCAATGCACTGGGTCGTAGGGCTATGACTGATTTGAAGGTGATGTTTGCTCGCCTTAGTTTGTTTGATGATGAGAGTCTGTTGGCTGAGTTGTAAGTGAAGTCGACTTGGATTGAACAGATTCGAGTTAGGGGATGAGTCTCCAAGCTTGAGGTTTCGACAGATTGAGGGTGGTACTGTTATGGACTTTGGGTTGAACTTTGAGGATGTGTTGTGTTTTGAGGTCGGGTATGTGTGCCAAATAATTTTAATTTGAGACAGTCAATTCTGAGGGAGGAGCATAGTAGCCCTTATGCTATGCATCCCGGCAGTAATAAGATGTACTAAGATCTTCGAGAACTATACTGGTGGCCAAGATTGAAATGGAAAGTTACTAATTTCATGGCACGATGTCTGACATGTCAGCAGGTTAAGGCTGAGCATCAGTTACCTTCGGGTTTGCTGCAGTCGATTAAGATTCCGTTATAGAAATGAGAGCGTGTAACAATAGATTTCGTTAGTGGGTTGCCTTTAACACCCACTAAGAAGGATTCTATTTGGGTCATCGTGGATCGATTGACCAAGTCTGTACACTTCATTCCGGTTAGGGCCAGCTATTCTCTTTAGAAGTTGGTGAAGCTCTACATTTTTGAGATAGTGAGACTGCATGGGTTACCGGTTTTGATTATCTCTGATAGGGATCCTCGCTTCATGTCTCAATTTTGAAAAAAGCTACATGAGGCTCTAGGTTCAAGGTTGAACTTCAGTACTACATTCCATCCTCAGGTCGATGGTCAATCGAAAAGGGTGATTCAAATACTGGAGGATATGTTGAGGAGCTGTGCTATCGATTTCTGAGGCAGTTGGGAGGAGTATCTACTACTAGCGGAGTTTGCTTATAATAACAGTTTCCAATCTAGCATTCAGATTACACCTTATGAGGCTCTGTATGGGTAAGTGTCGCACTCTCTTGTGTTGGACCGAGGTTGGTGAACGACGTGTTCTGGGTCCTGAATTAGTTTTTGTGACTGAGGATAAGGTTAGATTGATTCGCGATCGACTAAAAGCAGTATCAGATAGATAGAAATCTTATGCTGATCTGAAGAGACGCGAGATTTAGTATTCTGTAAGGAACTTCGTCTTTCTCAGAGTCTCACCATGGAAAAAGATTATGAAGTTCGATCGTAAGGGCAAGCTGAGCCCTAAGTTTATTGGACCGTACCGGATTCTGAAATGAGTGGGACCGGTCACTTATCAGTTGGACTTACCTCTAGAGTTAGATCGTATTCACGATGTGTTCCACGTCTCGATGTTGAGGTGCCTCCGCTTTGATCTTACACATATCATCCAGTTGAGGAAATTGAGGTTAGGGCAGATCTGACCTTTGAGGAGGAGCCGGTTTAGATTTTGGATCGCGACGTAAAGGTTCTGAGGAGGAAGTTTATTCCTTTAGTGAAGGTACAATGGCCGAATCATAGCACTGAGGAATCCATGTGGGAGCCTGAGGGTGTGATGCGTTAGCAGTATCCTCATCTATTCTGATTAGGTAAATTTTGAGTCCAAATTTTCTTTTAAGGGGTAGAGTCGCAACGCCCCAAATTTTGTAATTCTGTTTTTGTAAATTCTAGACACAATTGTGTATTTGCTTCAGTGGTTATGTGTTTTAGGTATGTGTGAGAGGTCCCAAGTTCAAGCCTTAGCTTTGGCAAATTTTGGTATTTTTCTGATAGAAGCCCTATCTCTATTCAGTGGGCTTATATTTAATTATTTGTAAAACCATATCAGAATAGGCCCGCTTGTCTGGTGGTTAAGATGTGTGTTGGTGTGTTGGGGGTCTGGAGTTCGAATCCCTACGCAGGCGTGGGAGTTTATTTTTGCTCATTTGACCGATAGAGTTTCGGTCAAACAAAATTCTAAGTAGTGGGTTAAGTGGAGAGATTTGAGGGATATGGGTAGTTGGGAATTATCCTGATTAATTTATTTTTTAAAATTTCAACTTCCTTTTCCAAAATTCTAACATCAGTCTTTTGTTATCTGTCTCTCTGCTATTTTTCTTGTTTCCAATCTCTCTTTCGATTTTATTTGCATTCTATCGATCATCACCCCTGAGTTCTCGTTGTTTTTGCTTTCGCCGTTCGATCTTGGTAAGTGGAGGTTTGATATCAAGTAACTTGTATTTTCAAAAATGTTTATTGGGGTGCTTTGGTTCTCTTGGGCAACAGCGTATTAGGAAGATCGTGTTTCTTCTCCTGTGGAATCATATCGATCGCTCTGAGAGTTGGGGTAAGTGAAAAGAGTTTATTTGAATTATGGTTGGGTTCAAATACTCGGTTTAATCGTGTTTTTAAGTCTGATTCTGAGCTTTGGTATTCCAATTATATGTTCTGATGGTCTTGGGATCGTTTTAGTATCAGTCAAAACCAGGTGTGTACTCGATTGCACAGAAAATGAGGTTTTGACGAAGCCAAAAACCTCACTGTCGACGCCACACAGGCGTGTGGTCGCCTGTGTGGTAGTCCGTGTGCCCTAACATAGGTGCGTGTTCGACGAGGCTAGGTTGTGCTCGCATGACATGGTCGTGTAATGGCCAGGCAGGCCGTATGCGACACACGAGCTGGAATTGATTTAGGCCGTGCGGGCCATACGGGCGTGTGAGTCCACACGGGAAAACAACACGGACGTGTGGGATTTTAGGCCAGGTCGTTTGATCCACACTGCCAAGGTAAATTTGGGCTGTGTGGGCCCACACGGGTAGATCACATGGGCGTGTGAGCCCATTATCACTGAATTGATTGCTAAGGTTGCACGGGTCACCCAAGTAGACTGTGAACCTATTGTAGGGTCGATAAGTATTACTTAGACCCCTAATTTATTGAACTGATCGATTGATGGATATATATTGGGCATGATAATAGTATGCATGTATACATTATTGATTATATGTACTTATATCACGAGATAGCATGCATGCATTATATAGGGTTGGGTTGATTTTATTTGGAGGAAGTGTACTAAAAGGCTTTTAAGCACAATATATTGGGCGGCTCACCAAAACCATTTATTTTGTGCGCATTCGGTACTACACGGAGTGTCTGGATGGGTGGGTTGATTTATTCCCACATGGAGTGTAGAAATGGGACGGAGATGGTGTGTAGAATTTGGTTGGGTAGGACTTTATTCTTGAGTAATGTATATCTATTATCGACATCTTGTGATGGGCTAAGGCCCTAGTGCATACTGATACTGAGTTTGGCTAAGGGCAAACCATTACTGATGTAGAAGGCCCAAATTGCCCGGGGCCCATTTTACAACCCAAAAAACCAACAAAACTAAAATAACCCCTAACCCATACAAATCAAACCCAATTGGCCCAATACCCAAATTAACCTTAATAAAAAAAAACAAAATACAAACCCTAGGTGCGCCGCACCTAAGGCCACTTGCCCAGCCTCTAACCCTTTGCCTCTGACGCCGCCAGTCTGACACCACTGGCCACCGCCCTTCCCACTTGCACCGCCACTAGCACCTGCACAAAAGAAGAAAAGACAGTAAATAAATGAAGCTTGTAAAAATGGCTATAAACGCCGATTAAAATTCATTATAAAGGGGGATCCTTTTTTTTTATCAATAGAATACAAAAAAAATTTCAATCACAAACAGATTCAAACACTAAAAGGGGCAGAGATTGAGCATTAAAAAATGAGGTGATTTTATATTTTTTTTACTCTTTTATTCATTGTTTCGAATCTTTTTTATCTATTATTCAACCCAAATACATATATATACATACATATTTAAAAAAAAAACACAAGTTTTACCTTTTTGACCATCGTCTTGTGATGGCCGTGGCATGTGGAACATCGGCCGAGCAATGCCGAGACCCTAGACACAGAAAGAAAAACAACAAAGAGTTATTTTTTTTAAGCAAACGACAGAAATGAAAGAAAAGAAGGAAAATTTTGCTTTTATAAGGGACCCAAAATGACGTCGTTTAGGGCTTATTTCAGTGGCCCCAAAACGACGTCATTTTGCTCTTATAACCCGCGCTCTGACCCGACCCGCTTTAGGATCCGAACGTTTTTTTACCTAGGGGATATTTACGCGTTTAGGCCTTCCGCTTTTTTTTTGTTCTGCAATCAAGTTTTCAATTTCTTTTATTTTTGCCCCAACAGTTTAGCAAAGCTTTAAATTTAGTCCATTTAAAACGCTGCGCTTAACTACTTGGGAAAATTGTGCTCCTCGTCCCTCATCATTTCGCGCGCGTTTCAGTTCAGTCCCTCTATTATTTATATTATATAATTTGTCCCAAAACTTCCGTTTTTTATGCAATTTAGCTCATTTTTAATTATTTTACAATTTTTATCATTAGTATTATTATTTTATTTTCTACTATTGATTATTTATTATTATTATAATATTATTATTAATACTGTAACATCCTAATATTGGGGTTATTTGTGATTGAATTATTTTTCTTGTGTATGAATTGTTGTGATATTATTCGTAGAGTTATAAGACTAAATTAGGGGTCTTGAGTATGCTTGGTTTAGTAGAGTAATTTTTAGTATGGTTTATTTAATGAAGTGGATTAAGTGAGCTTAGCACTTAAGTTAAATTAAGTGTTATTTAAAGCACAAGAGGAGTAAGTGGCAAGTTGGTTAAGGAGTTTGAAAGGTGGCTTGAGGTTAGAGGTTCGAGTAGTATGTTTAGCAATTTGAAAGTTTAAGTTTATTTTTTTTTTGTATTTTAACATTAATGGCCGGTCAACCTATGTTTATGATAGGTTGGATTTTCATATTTTGGTAAGTTGAATTTTTGCTTAAGGAAAGCTTGAAGATAGGGATAAGAATCTTGAGTTTATGGTATTATGAGGGGACAAAGGCATGAAAGGTGGACAATGTTTTGGAAAGAAATCCTATGCCTTAATGCATGTATGTGGACGGCATGTAAGGCTAAGGGGAGTGGCCGAAATTTTGGTAGGTAGTTTGGGGGGGGGATATTTGTCCAACTTTAGCTTTTGTTCACCTTTTGGGCATACTTTTCTCTTCCTCTCCAAACAAATCACTCTTTGGCCGAATGCACCATAAGCATTTTGTGCAAATTTACTTTTGATTTTAGCCTCTTTTTGTTTAACCAAATCACATCATTTTACTTTCTTTCATTTGCCCTTTTGAAACCGAAACTACAATCTAACTTGTGTATTTTGTGCACTTTCTTTTGGCAAAGTAGTGCTTGGCAGAATCTCTCCTACAACTCTCTCCTTTTCTTTCTTTCAATATTGTTCAAATCACTTTTCTCCTACACTCTCTCTTGGCGAAATTTACATCTCTCCATCTCTCTTTACTTTCTTTTATTTTAAGCCATAAACATTTCTTTTCCATTGAAATCTCTTCCATTTTCTTCTTTTGATTTTAATTCAATCCTTGTTGTTAATACAAATCAACCATATAGAATCTTCTTCCTCTCTTATAGTCTTTGTTTTGGCCGAATATTCAAGGGTAGTTTTCTTTGATTTTTATACAATCGGTTTTGAAAGATAGGCTCTTTGGGACTTTGGAAGCGATTGATTTAAGCCTATATCTCTCTAGCAATCAAAGGTTGGTAAGTCAAAGGGTAAGGATTCTTGTCGATTCATCATTCTTTTGAAAGACTAAGTTTTGGGATTAAAGTGTTGTGGTTTGGCGAATGGCCTTTGTTAATAATTTTAGTATTGGACGATTGTAGGACAAAGTGATCTAGTGCGATAGATCGGATTTTTGGGAGATAGTTCTTGCGTTGGTGAAAGGTGTGTATCTTACACACTTATAACTTGATTCATATTTGTATATATGTATGTTAAATAACTATTCATGTTGTTAAAGCCGAAATGATGAGTTTTTGAGATGATACCATGATGGTATGAATGAGGATTCGGGTAAGTCCGTTTTGATATGTTGTTAATACATGAGGATTGAAATCATGATCTACGATTTATGAGATTTTGTTATATGATTCATATCAAGGTATATTGACATGATTTGTTTATATTATTGATTCATGTGGGATCAAATGAGTGGAGGGGCGATGATATTAGGTGGTCGGCGGACACGGTGTTTTGGTAACACATTGTGACTACGGTCACCGGAGGTTTGGTACCTCGGAGGTTTGGCACCTCATAGCGTCTCGTCCCGTGGCTTAGCACCACCGTGGGTTGGCCCCACTTTGAGATATGGGATTGACGCCATGATTTGGTATCACACGATGGGTTGGCCCCATCATTCGATTTGTGTCTTGGACACGGAGATTTGGTATCTCCGGTGATTTGGTATCACATATGTGACTTTAAGTCACAGTGGTTTGGCACCACCGGTGGTTTGGTACCACACGGGGTAGAAAAGGAGTTATGGATGGCTAGGTTGGGTGCATAATACATATATGTTGCTTGTTATAATTTGTGTAAGAATGTGGCATTTAATTGGGAGAGGGATTATGCATTGAGTCTTGGTGACTCACCTTCTCCTTTAAATTTTCAGTGACTCGTAGATCGCGGATAAGGATAGGAAGAACTCGAGGTGGCCATGAAGTGAACATTTGGATTAAATGATTTATGAACTACTTTTATTTTATTGTTGGTTATTTTGCTTAAATTGTAATAAGGCCTACTAGGATTATATTTTGGTTATTTTATACATTTTGGATAATTTGTTTAATAACTTAATGGCTTGAAAATGGATACACATGTTTTCTCAAATTAATCGTAAAAATGTTTTATTGTGCCATCGGTACACTTGAATTTGTAATAACTTTGACCTAATAAATTATTAAACCAAAACAATATCTTTTATCAAAAATTTAAAAGCGGCTTAAAGGGATTTTTCAAAATGTTTTCTCTGTAGCATACCAAATTCGGTCATAACGTTTAGGTCGGGTTTGGAGTGTTACAAATTAGTATCGAGCCAGTTCAAAGCTCTATTTGTGGGGTCCAAGGCCCAAAAATGTTTTAGTAGGCCTATTTGAAATATTTTGGTTTGAATAAGCATGGCACCGAGTCTCGGCACCAATCCGCCTGTAAGTACCTCTAACTTTTGTATGGATTATTATTGTAGAAGGGTAGGTAGGGAGCGTAGTTAGTGTGATAGGTGTTGAACCTTAGGACTAGTCCACCCCAACAAAACTCATAAGACTTTAATGGCCTAATTAAAACCAACCGTGACCAAGTCAAGAGTTAGGGTGTGGTAACCTTGAGTGCGCATGTCAGGATTGGATCGGAAGAGCTTGGTATTTAAGCAGTCCTCGTGACTCGCCTCCTCTTCGCGGGATTCCTACCTGGTGCGAGCTTCGGTTCACCCTAACCAAGAGGACTCGGTCATAGGCAAAACCCTAAATAAAACCCGAAAGGGACTAGTCATGTTTTAAGGAAAACTTCAGTTTTAAAATCACTAAATTATCTCTTTTAGATAGTAGGACAAATTCATCTTCGAAAATTATCAAATATTTCGGTTTAAAATTTTTTTACCAAAATACCCCTGGTTTTTAAAATTCGCCATACCTTTAAATTGAAGAATTTTTTGAAAATACTCCTCAATTTTAGAAATTACAAAATGATTTGATTTATTAAAGTTTTCAAATTTCTTCGGTTTATTACAAAAATACCCTATAGGAAAAATAACGAAAATACCCCTGGGTTAGAAACAGACAGAAATGCCCGAAGAGTGCATAGGTATGAAAGGTATTAGGGAATGGATGTACTTTTCTGTGTAAACTAGATAGAAGACTTAAAACTCTGTTTGATCGAAAGAATCTCTATTAAATTCTTTTCATAAAATTTCTTCGCGGATAACCAAGTGAAACATGTACTAATTCATAAAATTTCCTAATCAGATTAAAGTGCGATAGTTAGAATGAGTTTTAGAGGGCGTGGCCGTCGTGGGACTTGGAAGGGTAGGATGACCGTGTCGAACACATCGAGTCAGTCAAGGATCTGAGAACGATATACCACCGCCACCACCACCCCTAACTTTTAGAGCCAAGAGCGAGGATCGACGGGTGATGATGCAAAGGTGTCTGGCGATCTTGCGGGTTCGGAAAGGGTAGCTGGAATGGGTGGAGGTGGAGGAGCTCAAAATCGGTACTGAGAGGCTTGAGCTAAGCTGAGCTGAATTTTTCGAGGTGTATCGGTGTAGCGCCTAATACTGGTGAGTATTGGCTAGAATCGATCGAAAGAATCATGGATGAGATAGATTTGACAAATGAGGAGAAACTAAAAGGCGGTGTCGCTTCTCAAGGATGAGTCATATCGATGGTGGCTCACGGTTTGAGATAGTACTACGTGACGATCTTACTTGGGAGTATTTCAAACCGCTTATCGAAGAAGTATGTGGGCATTAGCTACATTGATGCACGAGGAAAGCTTTTCCGGGTTGGTACAAGAAAATAAGTGCGTGTCGAATATGAGCGGAATTCTTGAGACCGAGTCGCTATGCTTAGGGAATTGTGTCAGCGGAGCATGATCGGTGTGTCCGCTTTGAAGACGGTGAGAGATGACTTGAGATCGCTAATTGCTCCAAAGCAGAGCGTGAATTCTTTATTTTGGTGGAAAAGGCTAAAGTAGCGAGAAGGGGTCAAGGCGTCCGTGAGATGTAATTATGATAGAAACAAGCGTAAAAGAGGCTTTGGATCGTCTGGATCGGGTAATGCTTTCGAGAAGAGGGCTAGGCGGGATGGGCGAATCGGGCAAGAAGGCCCTGACTACTAATCGAGAACCAACTCGAAGGCAACCATTGTGGGAAGTCACATTAGGGAGGATGTTGGACCGGTGAGAGGGTTGTTTTGAATGTGGGTTTTGGATCACCGTGTGAGGATTGTCCACGGAAGTTGGTAAGGAATCAGCCGGAGGTCAAGGTCGTGCTCGATTCGGAAAGGAGGACCAAAGACCGCAGAGAGGTCGTGGTAATGGTAGAGGTGGTAATGGCTCTAGTGGAGGTCGCGGAGCAGTTGGCAGAGGTATTGGCAACACGGAGGCTAGGCAACCTGGTTTGGTGTATGCTGCGAGGCGTCGTGAGGAGGGAGACGCACCGGACATCATAACCGGTATGTTTTTAATCTTTGGTGTCCCATATACCGCTTTGATAGATGTGGGTTTGACGATTCTTACGTTGCTAGTGGCATAGTTAAGACCATGAGTTTAGTTTCGAGGCCGCTTCAGGAGGATGACCGTACTTAGTCCTTTAGGTTACTCTGTAAAGTAGATAAGTCGTATAGAGATGTACCCTAGAACTCCAAGGGTAGTGTTTGTAGCCGATCCGATGGAGCTGTTGTTTGAGGAGTTCGATCGATTCTTGGGATGGATTGGTTGGTCAAGTACCAAGAAAGTTTGGATTATTTTGCTAAGCGCATGGTTTTGAAGGCGGTTGAAGGTGAAAAAGTGGTCATGATAGGTAATAGGAGAGATTATCTATCCAACATGGTATCTATGTTGAAAGCTGTGAAGATGGTCGGGAAAGAACGTGAGGCGTTCGTTGTTCATGTGTGTGCTTTGGAAGCTAAAGAGTTTTCTGTGGGGAATGTTTGAACTGTAAAGGAATATGCTGACGTATTTCCTGAAGAACTTTTGGGTTTGCCTCCAGATCAAAAAGTTGAATTCGGTATAGACTTGTTACGAAGCAGCACTTTTGTGTCTATAGCACCGTCAGAATGGCACCAAAGGAATTGGTGGGCGAAGGCTCAAATTCGGGAGCTCTTGGACCAAGGATTTATCGACCAAGTATATCTCCGTGGGGAGCACTGTCTTTGTTTGTCAAGAAGAAGGATGGTTCAATGCGGATGTGTATCGACTCACCGCCAATTAAATAAGTTAACGATCAAGAACATGTATCTGTTGCCTTAGATTGATGACTTGTTTGACCAAGCTGAAGGGTGTATCGGTATTCTTGAAGATAGATCTTAGGTCGGGATATCATCAACTCAAGGTGAAGGAGGTTGATGTGCACAAGACGACATTAAGTACAAGGTATGGGCATTACGAGTTTTGGTGATGCCATTTGGGTTGACCAATGCAGGTAGCATTCATGGACTTAATGAATAGGGTGTTTGATGACTTGGATCAATTTGTCGTGGTGTTCATAGGCGACATATTGGTTTACTCAAAGATGGAGGAGGAATA
Source organism: Gossypium rotundifolium (assembly GCA_025506655.1). Classification (NCBI taxonomy): domain Eukaryota; kingdom Viridiplantae; phylum Streptophyta; class Magnoliopsida; order Malvales; family Malvaceae; genus Gossypium; species Gossypium rotundifolium. The sequence continues at coordinate 31,987,199 of CP106733.1, read as the reverse complement.
TGACATGCATCTGCGTTTAGTTCTACAAATCTTGAGGAGAAGCGGTTATATGCCAAATTGAAGAAGTGCAAATTTTGGCTTAGAGAGGTGGCTTTCTTAGGTCATGTAGTGTCGTGAAGGGATTAGAGTAGATCTCGCAAGATCGAGCGGTGTTGAATTGAAACCGCCTAGGTCGGTGGCGAAATTCAAAGTTTTACGGTGCAGTGGAGTACTATCAGAGGTTTGTGGAAGGATTCTCTTTAATCGTGGCACCGTTGACTAAGTTATTAAGAAAGGGAATTCCATTTGTGTGGACGGAGAAGCAACAAGAAAGTTTTGACAAGCTAAGGAAGATTTTGACTAAGCTCAGGTTACGTACGACTGAGGCGTGAAAGTTGTTTACGGTTTACTGTGATGCGTCCCATACTGGTTTGGGATGTGTATTGATGCAAGAAGGGAAGGTAGTGGCCTATGCGTCCCGTCAGCTAAGATCGCATGAGGTTAACTATCCAACGCACGACTTGGAGTTAGCGGCTGTAGTCTTCGCCTTAAAGATATGGAGGCATTATTTGTGCGGGAGAAGTCGATAGTCTACGGATCACAAGAGTCTTAAGTATCTTTTGACTCGGAAGGATTTGAATTTGAGGCGTCGGTGGATTGAGCTGTTGAAGGACTACATTTGTTCGATCGAGTATCATCTGGTAAGGCTAATGTGGTGGCGACGCGTTGGTAGTAAGGTTATATCGATTTAAGATCGATGTTTGCTCGACTTAGTCATTCGACAATGGGAGTCTTTTGGCACAATTGCAAGTCAAGCCGACTTGGTTAGATCGATTAAGGAGAAGTAGTTAGAGGATGATGGTTTGAATGATCGGAGGTTGCAAGTTCGTAATGGTGGATTAGAGGATTTTAGTACGTCGGTGATGGAGTTTTGTACTTTAAAGGGAGAGCTTGTATGTGAAGGATGTGGAGTTGAGACAAAGGATTCTTCAGACGCACATAGCAGACCCATATGTTATGCATCCGGAGGTAACAAGATGTATCGGGATTTGAGAGAGCAGTTTTGGTGGCCAAGTCCAAGCGGGAAATGGCTGAGTTCGTGGGTAAGTGTCTGACGTGTCAACAAGTCAAAGTTGAACATCAGTTGCCATCTGGGTTACTTGATAGATGAAGATTCCTCAGTGGAAGTGGGAGAGGATCACCATGGTTTTTGTCAGTGGATTACCTCTTACGCCTAGTAAGAAGGATTCAGTTTGGGTGATTGTGGATCGTTTGACTAAGTCAGCTCATTTTATTCCTAAAAGGTAGATTATTAAGCCTGAGGTTAGCTAAGTTGTATGTGGATGAGATAGTGAGATTACACGGTGTACCAGTGTCGATCATTACAGATAGTGTAATATCTCGGGTTAAGGGCTATTTTATTTTGGCTTTGCTGCATGTGCTTGAAGTGTTATGTTGTTATTTCGATGTTGTTGGGGCTAGTTATAAGCTAGGTGTAAGCTCGGGTGATAGGAAAAATTTTTGTTTTGGGCTTTATGTGATAGAAATTTGAAGGAATTTGGGTCTTATGTATTTTATTTGGTGATTTATTGCACAAGTGAAGAGCTAGCAAAGTGGCAAAGCATGCGCTATTTAGAGCTTGTGTGTGGCGTCAAGTGCAAGGGAGGAGATCTTGTGTTCAAGCTGCGAAAATCCCACATTTTGTTCCATTTTGACGGCATGGAGGGGAGGAGTTGTAGGCAGTTCGAACTCTGCCTTGGACTAAGTCTTCACATTTGAATGGTGGGTGGAGAGCAAATTGTGGAGGAGGACTTGGTCAAGGTAATTTGAATTAGTGGCTTGGGAGTGATTTGGGGGAGTTTGGCTGGATTTGGAGAGATTTTAGGAGTGGGAAGGAGTGGCCGGTTTTGGGGTTATAGAGGTGTGCCAAATTTGCCTTTGGCAAATGTGCATTTTCGATCACAAACTTTTTAGGGAAGCCACTTTTCTTTTAGTCAAAAGCTAGCAAAAACCTCAAAATACTTCTTCTCCTTTTCTCCTTTAACCGAATGTTCAAGTAGCTTATTGCCAAAACCAAAACCAGCATTTTGTTTCTCTTCAACTTGAGCCAAAACTAGCTTCTTTGACTCTCCTTTTACTCTTTCAGTATTTTCTCTTCTTGGGCAAAACCCAAAACACTTGTGTTGCCAATTTTGCCTTGTTTCTTCTTCTCTTTCTTCTTTTAAGCTGCTTCTAACCTAGCATCCCACTTTCATCTTTTTCTCTTTTGGAAACCTTGGTAGCCGAATGTTCATCACTCACTCCCTTTCTTTACCAATTGTTGAAGCCGAACCTAGTTTCTTTTTCTCTCCCTTCTTGACCGTAACCCATCTTTCCAAAAACCTACATCCTCCATCTTCTTATTTTTTCTTTTAACCGAAAGCACCCCTCCATATCTTCAATCTATTTTCTTCTTTTTCAAAACCATTTTTAGCCGAACCTCCTTCTCCATTTTGATTAAGGGTGTTGCCGAATCTTTTCTTTCTTCCTATAGTGCTTCATTGCCAAATATTAGGAAGCAGTGTGACCTCGTTGGAGTCTTGTTCAATCGGCCTAGTAAGAGGTAGGTGTTTGGCCGAATGGCCATTTCTTCCCTTTATTATGCTTGGTCGATTTTCTGATGTGTTTAAGGGTCGATTTGATGTCTCATTAGAAGGAGTTAACTCTTTGGTGGGTAGCAGATTGTGTTCTGAGGGCCTTTGGATTTGGAAGCAAGCAAGAAGGAGCTTTCTTTCTCGATAAGCAATCGGTAAGTGGTGGTAGGCGAGTGCTTGTTTTCAATTTTGTTTAGTTTTCTTTAAGTCAAGTCATTAGGAGATTAACCGTTATTCTTTTTTAGGGTGTGACCGTTTGGTAAAGGACCATTGTTGGTTCCAAATTTGGTAGAAAACCAAAGCAAGTCTAAGGTAAGGGTCAATCGAAATACCCCTTTGGTTATCTATTTTTGGCGAATGGTTTAAGTGTTAATCCTTGTTGGCCGATTGTAGGCTCGGGGTTGTCGAGGTGATCAAGGGGCGTGGACCGATTCTTAGGATTAACATCTTCGCTATTTGGTGTGTAAACTAACACACTTTCTTAAGCGAGTAATGTGATAACTTTGATTGTGTAAATGAAGCAGTGTGGTTGGTGATTTGGTACCCATTGAGGTATGGATACGGATTCGGGTAAGTCCGTTTCATTATGAGATATGTGATGATATATGATATCATGATTATGGGTGTATATTAGTTGAGATGCCATATTAAGCATGTGAGCATGATAGTATGATTGCGATTTTACATTTAGTATGATGTGCTATTGGGTGATATGAGAGGAGGGGAGTATGATATCGTGTCTTTGGGTGTCTTTGGGACACGGAGGTTTAGCACCTCCGGTGGTTTGGTACCACATATGACATTTTGTGACTTTGGGTCACGGAGGTTTAGCACCTCGGCGTCTCGTCTTAGTGGCTTAGCACCACGGTGGGTTGGCCCCCGATTGATTATCTGGGATTGGCCTTGATGATTTGGTATCACACGATGGGTTGGCCCCATCATTGGATTTGTATTGCGGTCACGGTGATTTAGTATCTGCTTGTGTCTTTGGGACACGGAGGTTTGGCACCTCATTGCGACTCATCCACGTGGTTTGACACCACGTGGGTTGGCCCACTTATGAGATACGGGATTGTCACTAGTGATTTGGTATCACACGATGGGTTGGCCCCATCATTGGATTATTCGTGACTTGGTCACGGTGGTTTAGCACCACATTATGGATATCGTGTCTTTGGGACACGGTGGTTTAGCACCACCGGTGGTTTGGTACCACGGGGTAGAGAAGGTGTAATGGATGGTTAGGAATGGGTGCATTAATTGTATTGCTTTGCTATGATGTGTGTTAGCATGTTGTATTATCGGGAGGGATTTACACTTGAGTCTTGCAACTCACTCTCTCCTTTGACATTTGGTGACACTTAGGCGTGGACATGGAGCAGGGATGGACTCGAGGTGCTCATGCCATGCTTAAATAAGGATTTGCTCAGACTTTTATAAAATTTGGTACTTAAGCATATTCATTACTATTTGGTTTTATTTGGGTTTGTAAATGGCCTCTTAAAATTATGTTTTGCTATGTTTATGCTTAAAGTAGATTTTTAATATGCCTTGACAAATTAATTGGGTTAAAATGTGCTAAAACTTGGAAAGACAACGATTTCAAAACTACAAAAGCGACATTTTAAACTATACCATCGGGTATCACACTAAGATTTGGAATAAAGGGGACTCAAATGTTTTTCTAACTTAAACTCGATTTTCTACTAAGTCAAACATGTTATAGTAATAATAAGAAACAACTTAAACTTCTAAATGAGATAAACTAGTTTTACCTACACATCGGATTAAGTTTTCAAAATTTCTAGTTTTTCAAATACACCAACAGATTTTAATCAAGCCTACTCGAGTTTTTCTTCAAATACATATTTAGTGAAGTGTTTTCATCAAACATCTAAACTTAAACCTATTTTCTCAAAATCCTTTTCCTGTAACATACATTTGGTGGTGGTGTGTTGGCCAGGGTTTAAGGTGTTACAATTTTGGTATCGAGCCAAGTTCAAAGGTTAATTTGTGGGCACGAGGCCCAAAATATTTTCAAAAGTCTATTTTAAGTGTTATGTTTTAAAAAGTATGGTGTGAAAGGCATGGCACCGAGTCTCCGGCACCAATCCGCCAGGTAAGTACCCCTTACTATTGTTTGTGATAATTGATGAGATATGATTGGATGGCTAGTAAGACTACTTTAGAAACTAAAAGCGATAGGGTGAGTGGACTCATGAAAACAAAGCTCCTTTAATATTCATAAGACTACCTTTAAAAGCAGTGGAATAATTCTTGATGCATAAAATTCTTTAAATCAGACGAGATTTAGTCATGAGTACGAGGTGGGCGTGGTCGTGGGTGAGGCAGCGGTAGGATGACAGTTCTGAACCGTGGGTTACAGTGAAGTCGAGAGCGAGATCTGGTTCCACCACCAGTTGGAGGTGGTGAGTTTCGAGAACAGTGAGGGACGCCTTGATGTCAAAGCGATCTTTGGGTTTTAGAAAGGGTAGGCTGGAGTAGGTGGAGGCGGGGAGTTAGGAAATCGTGCTGGCGACTTGAACAAGCGGGCGAATTCTTCGGGTGTCTCTGGTGTTGCTCCAGCCTTCTTGAATATTGGTGGAAGCGGCAGGCGGATCATGGACGATCTAGACTGTGCTGAAGAAAAGTTAAAGGGGATAGTATCACTTCTCGAGATGAGTCATACCAGTGGTGGCTCACGATTCGGGACAACGCTGCAGCGGAAGATCTGACTTGGGACTATTTGAGTGCGCTATCGGAAAAATGCGTGGGAGCTAACTACATCAATGAGCAGCGGAAGGCATTTTGAGGTTAGTTAGGGAATAAATCGTGTCAGTCTGGCGAGTTTACGAAAGGTGAGTCGGTATGCCAGGGGTATGGTGGCTACTGAACATGAAAGGTGCGTTCGTTTTGAGGATGGCCTGCGGGACGAATTGAGATTGTTGATTGCGCCTCAGCAGGAGCATGAATTCTTATTACGATTGAAAAGGCTAAGGTGGTGAGGGTATTAAAGAGTCGTGAGGCAAGGCATGGATAGGAACCAACATAAGAGGGTTTTGGATCTTACGGATCATCGGGTAATCCATGAAAAGGGCTAGATCGAGTGGGCGAATCGGTCGGGTGGGTTCGTTCTTGCTAAGCGGGGACCACCATGATGTAACCGTTGTGGAAAAGCTCATTGGGGAGGATGTTGGGCGGGTGGAAAAGCTATTTTGAGTGTGGCTCATTTGGACCACCGTGTGAGGGTATCCACGCAAGTTGGCTAGGATTGGTCGAGAGTCGGGGTCGTACTCGATCTGAGAATAACGGACCACCACCGCAGAGGGCGAGGTAATGGCGAGAGGAGGTAATGGTTACAGTGGGGTAGTGGAGCAGGCGGAGAGTGCGTGTAGTTACGAGGCCGACGGTAGGGGCTAGTGTATCTGGCGAGGCACCAGAGGAGGGGGCGATGCCGGACGTCATAGCAGATGCGTTTTAATCTTTGGTTCTCCATTCTTGCTTTGATTGATGTGGGTTCAACACATTCGTATGTTGCAAGTAGCATAGTGAAGACCATGGATTTAGACTACGAGATATCTTCTAGGCGGATGGTAGTAATAAGCCTCAGGTCACTCTGTCATTGTAGATAAATTTGTATAGGGCGTACCTCTAGAACTCAAGGGGTAGTGTTTTGGTGATCGATGGAGCGCCTTTTGGGAGTTCGATCGATTCTCGGGATGGATTGGTGGTTAAGTACCGGCGAAGTTGGATTCTGTAACTAAGCGCATGGTTACGGAAGCTTGACTAAGGGGATGAGGTAGTTACGATCGATAATAGGAGAAATTATCATCCAATGTGGTATCTGCTCTGAAAGCCAGAAGATGGTCGAGAAAGAACGTGAAGCATATGTGGTACATGTGTATGCCTTGGAGGCTAAAGAGTCTCTTGTGGAGCAGTTCGAGACGATTAGGGAATTTGTTGATGTGTTTCTGAGGAGCTTAGGGTTTGCCATCGGATCGTGAGGTAGAGTTTGGGATAGATCATTGCAAAGCGCGCCGATATCTATAGCTCCGTCTGAGGATGGCACCTAAAGAGTTAGTGGAGCTTAAGGCTCGAGATCCGAGAATTGTTGGACCGAGGCTTTATTAGGCCAAGTGTTTCACCTTGGGGGCGCGGTACTCTTTGTCAAGAAGAAAAGCGGTACTATGCGGATGTGTATAGACTATGGCTGAATAAGTGACGATCAAAAACAAGTATCCTTGCCTCGGATAGATGACTTGTTTGATCGGTTGAAGGTCGTCGATTTTCTCGAAGATCGATTTAAGATGCAGGTATCACCGTTAAAGGTGAAGGAAGCGGATATCTGTAAGATGGTATTTACATTACTCGGTATGGGCACTTTGAGTTCTTAGTTATGCCGTTTGGGTTGACTAACGCGTACGGTGACTTTCATGGATATGATGAATAGGGTGTTCAATGATATTTAGATCGGTTCGTAGTGGTTTTATCGATGACATCTTGGTATATTCAAGGACCGAGGAGGAACATGATCGCGATTTATGGGTGGTATTCTGATTTTGAGGAGAAAGCTTACTCTATCGAAGTTCGATAAATGAATTTTGGCTTAGGGAGGTGGCGTTCTTAGGTCATGTAGTATCTGTGAGGGATTAGAGTGGATCCTCGAAAGATTGAGGCGATTTTGGGTTGGAAGCCGCCTAGGTCGATGGTCGAGGTTCGAGTTTTACGGGTTTGGCGGATACTCTAGAAGATTTGTAGAGGGTTTTCGTTGATCGCGATCTTGATGACCAAATTATTAAGAAAAGGGTTCCGTTTATTTGGGTGAGAAGCGGCGGAGAGCTTCGACAAGTTGAAGAAGATTTTGATGAAGCTCGGTTCTAATTCAACTTTGAAATCGGGGAAGAATTCACAGTTCTTGCGATGCATCACATCTGAGGATTGGGTTGTGTCTTGATCACGAGGAAGGAAGGTTGTGGCTTACAGCGTCTCGGCGGCCTAAGGCCACATGAGGTAAATTACCCAGCATACGATCTGGAGTTAGCGGTGTAGTCTTTGCCTTGAAGATTTAGAGGCATTACTTATGCGAGAGAGATCGGTAATCTACGGATCACAAGAGTCGAAGTACCTTGACTTAGAAAGATTTGAATCGAGGCAGTAGCAGATGGATTGAGTCGCTAAAAGACTACGATTTGCTCGATTGAGTATCATCTGGGCAAGGCTAACGTTATGGCGACGCGTTGAGCCGTAGGGTTGTTTGGATCTAAGGCGTTGTTTGCCCACTTGAGTTTGTATAACGACGGGAGTATTACAGCGAGCTGCGAGTTGAGCCTACTTGGGTTGAGCGGTCGAGAAAAGCGTTGATGGATGAGGTTTTGAGTCGCAGAGGACACAAGTGCAAAATGATGGTTTGGAGGGTTCTGATTTGTCTAGTGATGGGGTGCTATATTTTTCGGGGAAGGCTTGTATCGAGAGACACCGAGTTAAGGCAAAAGATTCTTGAGGATGCACATAGCGACCCTACGCTATGCATCACGGAGGTAGCAAAATGTATAGGGATCTCGGAGAAGCGATTACGGTGGTAAGATGCGAAAAAGGAAGTAGCGAGTTTGTGGGGAAGTGTCGACATGTCGGTGAGTCAAGGCTAAGCATCGATTGCCGTCGAGGTTGCTTGACCGGTGAAGATCCACGATGGAAGTGGGAAAGGATAACTATAGATTTTGTCGGTGGATTACCGCTACACCGAGCAAGAAGGATTGATTTGGGTAATTGTGGATCGGTGACTAAATCGACTCACTTTATCTCGGTGAGGTGGACTACTCACTTGAGAGGTTGGCAAAAATTGTATGTGTCGAGATAGTGATATCTGCAGGGGTGCGATGTCGATCATCTCGGATAGGGATCCGAGATTCCGTCAAGGTTCAGAAGCGTTGCATCGAGGCTCGAGTGCGCGATTGGATTTCAAAGACGGCATTTCATCCTGGTGACGAGGCGATCGGAAAAGGTTATCTGAGATCTTGGAAGACATATTACGAGGTTGTGTATTGGACTTGAGGGTAGTTGGGAGGAGTATCTACCATTAGGTGAGTTTGGCTACAACAACAGATTACCAAGCAAGCATCAAGATGGCACCATATGAGGCGTTATGCGGTAAGAAGTGTCGCTCACCTACTTGTTGGGCGAGTTAAGTGAGCGTCGATTCTTTGGGGCGAGTTGGTTGTTGAGACCGAAGACAAGGTTAAGTTGATTGAGCTCGATTGAAGGAAGCTTGGACCGGCGAAGTCTATCTCGATCTTAAGCGGAGAGATATTGAATTTCTTTGTGGGAGATCAAGTTTTTGAAGGTCTCACCGTGGAAGAAAGTATTAAGGTTAGGGAGGAAAGGCAAGCTAAGTCCAGAGGTTTATTGGGTAGTATAAAGTCTTGAGGCGAGTGGGACCGATTGCATATCATTTCGAGTTACCGGTGAAGCTAAGTCGATTCACGACATGTTTCACGTTTGATGCTTAGGTGATATCGTTCGGATCCATCATGCGTGGTGGCGATGGAAGAGATTGAGGTAAACCAGTTTGACCATGGAGAAAGAACTGTCTGATTTTAGATCGGGATGTAAAGGTTACTGCGTAAGAAGTCGGTGCCTTTGGTTAAGGTTCTTTGGCGGAATCATGGCGTGGAAGAAGCTACTTGGGAACCGAGGATGTGATGAGATAGCAATACCATAACTCTTACGATCGAGGTAATTTCGAGGCGAAATTATTTTTAAGGGGTAGAAGCGTAATATCCGGGTTAAGGGCTATTTTATTTTGGCTTTCTTTGCATGTGCTTGAAGTGTTATGTTGTTATTTCGATGTTGTTGGGGCTTAGTTATAAGCTAGGTGTAAGCTTCGGGTGATAGGAAAAATTTTTGTTTTTGGGCTTTATGTGATAGAAATTTGAAGGAGCTGGGTCTTATGTATTTTATTTGGTGATTTGTTGCACAAGTGAAGAGCTAGCAAAGTGGCAAAGCATCGCCACTTAGAGCTTGTGTGTGGCGTCAAGTGCAAGGGAGGAGGTCTTGTGTTCAAGCTGCGAAAATCCCACATTTTGTTCCATTTGACGGCATGGAGGGAGGAGTTGTAGGCGATTCGAACTACTGCCTTGGACTAAGTCTTCACATTTGAATGGTGGGTGGAGAGCAAATTGTGGAGGAGGACTTGGTCAAGGTAATTTGAATTAGTGGCTTGGGAGTGATTGGGGAGAGTTTGGCCAGATTTGGAGAGATTTTGGGAGTGAGAAGGAGTGGCCGGTTTTGGGGTTGTAGAGGTGTGTCGAATTTGCCTTTGGCAAATGTGCATTCGATCACAAACTTTTAGGGAAGCCAATTTTCTTTTAGTCAAAAGCTAGCAAAAACCTCAAAATACTTCTTCTCCTTTTCTCCTTTAACAAATGTTCAAGTAGCTTATTGCCAAAGCAGAAACCGACATTTTGTTTCCTCTTCAACTTGAGGTAGAAACTAGCTTCTTTGACTCACTTTTACCTTTCGTATTTTCTCTTCTTAGAATCGAAAACCCAAAACACTTGTGTTGCCGATTTTGCCTTATTTCTTCTTCTCTTTTTTCACTTAAGCTAATAGAACCTAGCATCCCACTTTCATCTTTTTCTCTTTTGGAAACCTTGGTAGCCGAATGTTCATCACTCACTCCCTTTCTTTACCAATTGTTGAAGCCGAACCTAGTTTCTTTTTCTCTCCCTTCTTGACCGTAACCCATCTTTCCAAAAACCTACATCCTCCATCTTCTTCTTTTTTCTTTTAACCGAAAGCACCCCTCCATATCTTCAATCTATTTTCTTCTTTTCCAAAACCATTTTTAGCCGAACCTCCTTCTCCATTTTGATTAAAGGTGTTGCTGAATCTTTTCTTTCTTCCTATAGTGCTTCATTGTCGAATATTGGGAAGCAGTGTGACCTCGTTGGAGTCTTGTTCAATCGGCCTAGTAAGAGGTAGGTGTTTGGCCGAATGGCCATTTCTTCCCTTTATGATGCTTGGTCGATTTTCTGATGTGTTTAAGGGCGATTTAGTATTGTTAGAAGGAGTTAACTCTTTGGTATAACCGATTAGAAGGAGGGTTAGTTCTTTGGTGGGTAATGGATTTGTATTCTGAGGCCTTTGGATTTAGGAAGCAAGCAAGAAGGAGCTTTCTTTCTCTGATAAGCAATCGGTAAGTGGTGGTAAGAGCGGGTGCTTGTTTTCAATTTCGTTTAGTTTTCTTTAAGTCAAGTCATTAGGAGATTAACCGTTATTCTTTTCTAGGGTGTGACCGTTTGGTAAAGGACCATTGTTGGTTCCGAATTTGGTAGAAAACCAAAGCAAGTCTAAGGTAAGGGTCAATCGAAATACCCCTTTGGTTATCTATTTTTGGCCGAATGGTTTAAGTGTTAATCCCTTGTTGGCGATTGTAGGCTCGGGGTTGTCGAGGTGATCAAGGGGCGTGGGCCGATTCTTAGGATTAACATCTTAGCTATTTGGTGTATAAACTAACACGCTTTCTTAAGCGAGTAATGTGATAACTTTGATTGTGTAAATGAAACGGTGTGGTTGGTGATTTGGTACCCATTGAGGTATGGATACGGATTCGGGTAAGTCCGTTTCATTATGAGATATGTGATGATATATAATATCATGATTATGGGTGTATATTCGTTGAGATGCCATATTAAGCATGTGAGCATGATAGCATGATTGCGATTTTGCATTTAGTATGATGTGCTATTGGGTGATATGAGAGAGGGGAGTATGATATACATTTAGTATGATGTCTTTGGGAGGGGGAGTATGATGTGTCTTTGGGACACGGAGGTTTAGCACCTCCGGTGGTTTGGTACCACATATGACATTTTGTGACTTTGGGTCACGGAGGTTTGGCACCTCGGCGTCTCATCTTAGTGGCTTAGCACCACGGTGGGTTGGCCCACGATTGATTATCTGGGATTGGCCTTGGTGATTTGGTATCCACGATGGGTTGGCCCCATCATTGGATTTGTATTTGCGGTCACGGTGATTTAGTATCTGCTTGTGTCTTTGGGACACGGAGGTTTAGCACCTCATTGCGACTCGTCCACGTGGTTTGACACCATAGTGGGTTGGCCCCACTTATGAGATCTGGGATTGTCACTAGTGATTTGGTATCACACGATGGGTTGGCCCCATCATTGGATTATTCGTGACTTGGTCACGGTGGTTTAGCACCACATTATGGATATCGTGTCTTTGGGACACGGTGGTTTAGCACCACCGGTGGTTTGGTACCACAGGGGTAGAGAAGGTGTAATGGATGGTTAGGAGCAGGTGCATTAATTGTATTGCTTTGCTATGATGTGTGTTAGCATGTTGTATTATCGGAGGGATTTACACTTTGAGTCTTGCGACTCACTCTCTCCTTTGACATTTGGTGACACTTAGACGCGGACATGGGCAGGGATGGACTCGAGGTGCTCATGCCATGCTTAAATAAGGATTTGCTCGGACTTTTATAAAATTTGGTACTTAAGCATATTCATTACTATTTGGTTTTATTTGGGTTTGTAAATGGCCTCTTAAAATTATGTTTTGCTATGTTTATGCTTAAAGTAGATTTTTAATATGCCTTGACAAATTAATTGGGTTAAAATGTGCTAAAACTTGGAAAGACAACGATTTCAAAACTACAAAAGCGACATTTTAAACTATACCATCGGGTATCACACTAAGATTTGGAATAAAGGGGACTCAAATGTTTTTCTAACTTAAACTTGATTTTCTACTAAGTCAAACATGTTATAGTAATAATAAGAAACAACTTAAAGTTCTAAATGAGATAAACTAGTTTTACCTACACATCGGATTAAGTTTTCAAAATTTTCGATTTTTCAAATACACCAACAGATTTTAATCAAGCCTACTCGAGTTTTTCTTCAAATACACATTTAGTGAAGTGTTTTCATCAAACATCTAAACTTAAACCTATTTTCTCAAAATCCTTTTTCCCTGTAACATACCAAATTCGGTCGTGGTGTGTTGATCGGGTTTGGGGTGTTACAGATAGAGATCCCAGATTTACGTCAAGGTTTTGCAGAGCTTTGCATCAAGCCTTGGGAATGAGATTGGACTTGACCTGACTTTTCATCCATAAGTGACGGACAATCGAGAAGTGATTCGAGATCTTAGAAGATATCTTGAGAGGTTGTGTTACGGATTTTAGTGGTAGTGGGAAGAGTATCTACTGTTGGCGGAATTCGCTTATAACAATAGTTATCAGCGAGCATTGAGATGGATCCATATGAAGCACTATATGGCGAAAATGCCAAACTCCTACTTGTTGGATGGAGTTGGGTGAGCGACAAGTTTTGGGTCGGAGTTGGTATCTGGCGAAGAAAAAGTTAAGGTGATTGGGCTCGTCTCAAGGAGGCATCGATAAGCGAAGTCGTATCTTGATCTTAAGCGTAAAGCGGTGGAGTATCACGATGGAGATATAAAGTCTTTTGAAGGTGTCACCTTGGAAAAAGGTTTTGAGATTTGGGCAAAAGGAAGCTAAGCCCAAGGTTCATCGACCCGTATGTAATAGTGGTAGTAGGACCGATGGCTTATCATTTCGAGCGTCGATGGAGTTGAATCGATTCAAAACGTCTTTCACGTGTCGATGCTTAGGCGATATCGATCGGATCCATCACATGTTGTGCCTGTGGCAGAGATTGAGGTAAACTCGGATTTATCTTTCGAGGAGGAACCAATCCAAATCTTAGATCGAGATATCAAGGTTTTGCGTGGGAAGTCGGTACCTTTGGTGAAAGTACTATGGCAAAACCATGGTCTTGAGGAAGCTACGTGTGAACCCGAGAGTGTGATCGTGACAATACCCCACCTTTTACGATCGGGTAATTTCGAGGTCAAAATTATTTTAAGGGGTAGAAGCGTAACATCATGATATTGGGGTTATTTGTGATTGAATTATTTTTCTTGTGTATGAATTGTTGTGATATTATTAAGTAGAGTTATAAGACTAAATTAGGGGTCTTGGTATGCTCGGTTTAGTAGAGTAATTTTTAGTATGGTTTATTTAATGAAGTGGATTAAGTGAGCTTAGCACTTAAGTTAAATTAAGTGTTAAGTGTTATTTAAAGCACAAGAGGAGTAAGTGGCAAGTTGGTTAAGGAGTTTGAAAGGTGGCTTGAGGTTAGAGGTTCGAGTAGTATGTTTAGCAATTTGAAAGTTTAAGTTTATTTTTTTTTTGTATTTTAACATTAATGGCCGGTCAACCTATGTTTATGATAGGTTGGATTTTCATCTTTTGGTAAGTTGAATTTTTGCTTAAGGAAAGCTTGAAGATAGGGATAAGAATATTGAGTTTATGGTATTATGAGGGGACAAAGGCATGAAAGGTGGAGAATGTTTTGGAAAGAAATCCTATGCCTTAATGCATGTATGTGAATGACATGTAAGGCTAAGGGAGTGGTAGAAATTTTGGTAGGTAGTTTGGGGGATATTTGGCCAACTTTAGCTTTTGTTCACCTTTTGGGCATACTTTTCTCTTCCTCTCCAAACAAATCACTCTTTGGTCGAATGCACCATAAACATTTTGTGCAAATTTACTTTTGATTTTAGCCTCTTTTGTTTAACCAAATCACATCATTTTACTTTCTTTCATTTGCCCTTTTGAAACCGAAACTACAATCTAACTTGTGTATTTTGTGCACTTTCTTTTGGCAAAGTAGTGCTTGGCAGAATCTCTCCTACAACTCTCTCCTTTTCTTTCTTTCAATATTGTTCAAATCACTTTTCTCCTACACTCTCTCTTGGCGAAATTTCCATCTCTCCATCTTTCTTTACTTTCTTTTATTTTAAGCCATAAACATTTCTTTTCCATTGAAATCTCTTCCATTTTCTTCTTTTGATTTTAATTCAATCCTTGTTGTTAATACAAATCAACCATAGCGAATCTTCTTCCTCTCTTATAGTCTTTGTTTTGGCGAATATTCAAGGGTAGTTTTCTTTGATTTTTATACAATCGGTTTTGAAAGATAGGCTCTTTGGGACTTTGGGCGATTGATTTAAGCCTATATCTCTCTAGCAATCAAAGGTTGGTAAGTCAAAGGGTAAGGATTCTTGTCGATTCATCATTCTTTTGAAAGACTAAGTTTTGGGATTAAAGTGTTGTGGTTTGGCGAATGGCCTTTGTTAATAATTTTTAGTATTGGACGATTGTAGGACAAAGTGATCTAGTCACGATAGATCGGATTTTTGGGAGATAGTTCTTGCGTTGGTGAAAGGTGTGTATCTTACACACTTATAACTTGATTCATATTTGTATATATGTATGTTAAATAACTATTCATGTTGTTAAAGCGAAATGATGAGTTTTGAGATGAAACCATGATGGTATGAATGAGGATTGAGGTAAGTCCGTTTTGATATATTGTTAATACATGAGGATTGAAATCATGATCTCGATTTATGAGATTTTGTTATATGATTCATATCAAGGTATATTGACATGATTTGTTTATATTATTGATTCATGTGGGATCAAATGAGTGGAGAGGCGGTGATATTAGGTGTCGGCGGACACCGGTGTTTTAGTAACACATTGTGACTACGGTCACGGAGGTTTTGTACCTCAGGAGGTTTGGCACCTCATAGCGTCTCGTCCACGTGGCTTAGCACCACCGTGGGTTGGCCCCACTTTGAGATATGGGATTGGCGCTTGGTGATTTGGTATCACACAATGGGTTGGCCCCATCATTCGATTTGTGTCTTGGACACGAGATTTAGTATCACATATGTGACTTTAAGTCACCAGTGGTTTAGCACCACCGGTGGTTTGGTACCACAGGGTAGAAAAGGAGTTATGGATGGCTAGGTTGGGTGCATAATACATATATGTTGCTTGTTATAATTTGTGTAAGAATGTGGCATTTACTCGGGAGAGGATTATGCCTTGAGTCTTGGTGACTCACCTTCTCCTTTAAATTTTCGGTGACTCGTAGATCATGGATAAGGAGGAAGAACTCGAGGTGGCCATCGGTGAACATTTGGATTAAATGATTTATGAACTAATTTTATTTTATTGTTGGTTATTTTGCTTAAATTGTAATAAGGCCTACTAGGATTATATTTTGGTTATTTTATACATTTTGGATAATTTGTTTAATAACTTAATGACTTGAAAATGGATACACATTTTTCTCAAATTAATACATAAAAATGTTTTATTGTGCCATGGTACACTTGAATCTGTAACAACGACCTAATAAATTATTAAACCAAAACAATATCTTTTATCAAAAATTTAAAAGCGGCTTAAAGGGATTTTTCAAAATGTTTTCTCAGTAGCATACCAAATTCGGTCATAACGTTTGGTAGGGTTTGGGGTGTTACAAATACTATTACTATTTTTTTTATATCTATATGTCTCTTATTATTTCGTTTATTAATTGCTATTATGATTACTATAAATCGTTATTTATTTTTCTTTATATTTTTATTTTTATTATTTTATCGTTATTTCTTATTTATCATTTTTATTCCTATTACTATTCTACTATTATTATTATTTCTATTATTATTCCATTATTATCATTTTTATTATTATTATTAATACTATTATTATTATTATTATTTTACTATTTTATATATGAATTACTTATTTATCGGTCTACCACTAAAGTTTTTTATTTTTATTACTCTTATTTATTGTCATTTTTATCTTTTGTCGCTTTAGCCTATTATTTTCCTTTTAAGTTACAATAGCTTGTTAGTTTCATTATCTTCTTATTATTCGTACTATTCATTTATTATTATACTGTTAATATCATGATTTATTTCCTTTCATTTTTATAAACTTGCGTTACATCAATTTTCGCTCGACACAAAATTGCTTTCTTCCCAAAGGTAATATTTCGTATTTAGAAATTCGAGAGATCGTGCCCTAAAGTATTGGGTTTCGATTTTTCTCGTTTAATCTAAATAATCGAATATCCTTTGAAAACAAATACATTCTTAAACAAAAAGCTTATTCTTGGGAGTTCGAAATGTTGTGTCCTAAAGCATTGGATGTGATGTTTTGTTATTCCAAGATAAGATTTTCTAAACCAAGGCAATGATCGGTATTTAGAAGCTCGAGAAATCGTGCCCTAAAGTATTGGGTTTGCGATTTTCTCTTCCATTCTAAATAACAGAATATCCTTTTAATTAAATTCATAAATTTTGAATAAAAGGCAAGTTTAGCCTCGAAGGTCGAGGATTGGTGTCCTAACGTATTGGATATAACATTTTACCTTGAGGCAAGCTTGACCTTTGCCGCACATTTTTAATTTCTTTTAAAACAAATTTTTAGCATCATTATAAAGAGGGATCGTATTTCTAATTCTTTCAAATTTTCAAATCTTCGACACTAAGACTTTAATTAATCAATTAGGTACCAATTTTGGGCGTATCGAGGGTGCTAACCCTTCCTCGTACGTAATCGACTCCCGAATCTATTTTACGAGTTTAAATGAACCCAAAGCGTTGTTTTGATAAATCAAACTATTTATTAAAAATAACCATTTTATGAGGTGACCCGATCACACCTCATCAAAAAGGATTGGTGGCGACTACCGTTTTATTTTCATTTTCAAAACCAAAGTCGAACTCCTTTTCTAAAAAATGGTTACGACAGATTGGCGACTCCACTGGGGACCTATAAGAGAGTCAAGCCGTAAATTGATTATTTTCTGTCTTTTGTCAAAAATTTGAAAATTCAATTTGAAAAATTATGATCCTTTTATTGCATGTTGTTTTAATCTCGGCATTGCATTGCATGACCGTTGTGGTCACACCTTTTTAAGTGGGAGTGAGAAGCTACTCCATCATGAGGTTTTCACCTCCGTGCAGGATAGTGAATCACTTTCGGGATACATCCGTACCTATATCTTCGTGAGATTTTCATCTCTATTCAACCATACGAAAATATATTTTCCTGACCCGAACTCAGTCCGTATGAGCCTATAATGGGTGAGGATCGAGGAATCTGCTGGTTTGGGTACTCTTACCTTAGAACCAAACCACATATAGAGAGACCTAAGAGCCTACTCTAGGTGGAGCTATACCAAACCCTAGTGGTCACCCAGATAGGTGTTCTATTTTTGTTGATTATTTTCTGTACTGACGTATTTTATTTTGTTCTGACTTGATTGCATTGCACCGCATCATCTTAGAAAGGAGGTGTTGATTCATATTCGATTGCTAAATAGAAGAGTTTTTCATAAGGAAATGTGTTACTTGATAAAGTGGATTATAATACTGTCGTTCGAACATAGTCCAGGTAAACAATGAGAGAGGGCTGATAGCCCACAGAAGAATACAACACCTTGCCCAAGGATTCAAGCCAACAAGGATTATTCGAGAGTCATCATGTCTCCATTTTCTAAAAAGAAGCTTATGAACATCGCGGAGGATAAGTGAGTGGAGAGGTACAGCCTGGACCAAGCAACAAGGAGCTAGAAGAGGCATCTAGTGGGAAAGTTCACAGGACACGACCATAACATCTGGATACGAAGAAGAGGATTGGTCTTTTCACTTGGATTATGAGGACAAAGCCTTATATGCAATCCATTTTATGTAAAGAAATGTATTTTCTATAAAAGCTCTTCTAATGGAATTGAATTCATAATTAACGCCTCTCTTTCTTTGTGCCTTCATTCCATGCATTGGCATTGTATTTCATGCATTTGCATCACATCATGTCACATGCATTAAAATTTCTAGAAAGACCCTAATTAGGTGAAATTATTTCAGTTAACCTAGAAAGCCATGGACCGAAGGTTGGAAAGAATAGAGCAAATGCAAATGCAGATGCAAGAGCAATTGACCAAAATTCAACAAGAAATGCGAGAACAAATTCTAGATTTCCAAAAGAATATGATGGGTTAGTTAACCCAGTTACTAGCCAGAGGACTTGAAAAAAGAGTGGTTCAATGGTTAACGGTGTGGATGATGATGAAGAAATCATTTACTCCTCGATAAATATCCTGACTCAACCAGACGCGCATTTACCGGGGAACCTGTCATTATCAAACCCCAATGTCAGACTGATACTTTGAGCTGTTGAACTCCCCAATGGGTTCAAGTTTTAATCCTGGTGATGATTGAGTCAGTCATGTTGTTCTTGGCCTAACAGAAACAAAGAAAAAGGGAGAGTGGGCTTCGAAGGCCCCGAAGAGTAAAAACAAGGATGTGAATAATACGAGTGGGTATAACAAGGGCCGTTCGAAGCTGTTTATAGTAAACCAGCCAAAAAAGGTAGTTACCAGTTATCTGGTCTCCTCAAGAGAAGAACTTAATCCAAAATTGAACTCAAAAAATCCGGTTCGTGCCTATCCCAGTCTCGTATAGGGAGATGTACCAAATATTGTTTGACGCACATGTTGTAGCTCCTCATTACCCAAAACCGATGCAACCTCCAGACCCAAAATAGTATGACCCAAACCCCCAGTGTGAGTACCACGCGGGGGTCACAGGGCATTCGATGGAAAATTGCCTTGCTTTCAAGAAATTGGTGGAAAATTCATCAACATGGGTATTGTGAAGTTAGATGATGCGCCAAATGAAAAAATTTGAACCTGGGAACGTTTTGGGCAATGAGACTGTGGAAGAAATTCCTGTAGTATTTAGAAGCTTACTTAGAGTAATGTACAAAACGTACTTGTTGTTTTAAGCCTAGAAGCAATAAGATTTCTTTTGTGAAATAAGCTTGTGTCCAGAATTACTATTTCAGTAAAATGCATCTTTTTAAACAAATATTTTCTTTCTTTTTCATACTATACATAAATAATCATTCTGGGAATCATTTATTCTCTGGAGTTTACCTTCATACCCACAATGGGTCCCCAGATATCAATGAGCGACGTTATTACTGACTCCCTTTTTAGTGAGATATGCATCTAGAGGGATCTAAGGACTTGGAAGATGACAGAGATTGTAGATTCTACCTTACAAAGTGTTAGTGGACACTACGAGCTAACGAGGAAAATGAAGATGGAAGCTTAGCCCACTGCAGGAATAAGGCAAGGCATCATTGAGTTATCTTCAAGAATTTAAAGATGTTATCGCATGGTCACCAAGACATGCCTAGGCTACTAAAACTTGGGTATGCTGTTAAGATTAGTGTTTAAAGAACCTATGTTAATGGTTCTTCAATGGCCAAGAGGTTCAAGCTACTGGTTTACCAAGATAGGGAAATTGAATACAAGACTTATGTGCCTCTTTTATTTCTTCACAGATTCCCTATATGTGGGGGATGGACATTATCAAGCCAGTCTCCTCAAAAGCTTTTAGCCAACATCGATTCATATTCATGTTCATTGGTTACCTCACTGAGAGGGTGAAGATCGCTTCATTTGCCAAAATTACAAATTCAGCAGTCATCAAATTCAAATTCAAATAAAAAAAAAAGAGTGGTAATAAAGAATGTCAAAAAAGAACATAATTGCACAATGTCAAAGGTTTGATCATTCAAAGATCGAGACACCATTGATCTGACAAAGGTAGCAAAAAAAAACCATTCAAAAATTTTTGAAAAATGACTGAGACTTGTAAAGGTTGGCATAGAGAATTTACCATTTACCCTCTAGGTTTCTTGAACGTTGGCTAGGACTTTCGCCGGGGCATCTTTCCCATTAGTTTATGAAAGGGAAACAATTGTTGGAAGATAAGATTCCTTTTCCCCAAGCATTGATTGAATTGGATAAAGCAGAACGTCTCCAATAAACTCGATTAAAAGTATTCATAATGGTCAAATGTACAAAAAAAGATAATACGGGCTCATGACAGAGAGGTTCGCCCGAGAGAATTTCATAATGGGGACCTGGCATTATGAAGGATTCCTCTCATACAAAAGGACTTTAGAGGGAAGTAAATACCAAATTTGGCAAAACCTTATGTGGTGAAGAAGGCTTATTCTGGAAGATCATTAACTTTGACCAATATGGATGACAAAGATATGTTCAAGCCAGGGAGTTCAGATTTCATCTGAAAAGAGAGGCCAAGGTGAAAACCAGCAAAGGGCGCCTTGAGAGTTTTTCTAAAAAAAAGAGAAAAAAAATGAAAAAAATGAAAAATTCAACCAAAAGGAGAAAGAAAAAGGAGAGGCCAAGATGAAAACCCACAAAGGGCGCCTTGAGACCAAAGGGGATTTGAGTTGAGAACCCGAGAAGGGCAGCTTAAATTTTGATCAAAAGTAAGGCATACAACAGTTTTGCTATGCCTGAATCAACAAGGAAGAAGTATATTGCATCTTGGGGCATCGACAAAGTACTCCGGATCCCCTAAACACCTATTGAGCTTAAAATGGTCCTCAAGAAGTTTGAACAGAGAAGCTCAAGCTGTGATATCTAGGGCACCTAGTTTCCATTTTACCCATTTATGTTATTTGTGGTTATTTTGTTCTTTTCAAAATACACTACCAATAAACTTCCTTCTTGAATGCATTTGCTAGCTTTGATTAACCTGCTTGTTTCGAGCTATGCTCCTAATCAATTTCCTTCTTATCTATTGTTACAATTTCTTTTAGGCATTTTGCATTGAAATAATGATTAACAGACTAACGACACTTTCACAAAAGGATTTTCACATATTACTCTGGGAACTTCTAAATAGTACAAGAACCTGAAACATGACGACTGTTTATAACTCAACAAGCTTAAGGTTTGGAAATATTGGAGAAAGATGATTATCTCTTCAGACCTTTTATTGGTTGAACAAAAAGACAAGACATTTTGTTGGTGATACAATCTTGACAAATAATGAGCAATAACTGTACAAAGGGATTATTCTCGGGAAAAGAAAAATGATACTCTACATTTATGCACATATCAGGCATACACATCTGGTCATAACACCCAGGGAATGGAAGGTGTAATAGACCAAATGGATTGAAGATGATACAAATTCTATACCCTTGAGTCACAATGGGATGGATTGAAGATGACACAGGCCTTATGCCCCCCTGAAGTTGCAGAGAGGGGGTCTGAAGATGGTATAAGCCTTAAAGTCCTATAGGTATCGTGGAATGGACCTTGAAGTTACATTGGGGCAAGTTATTTGAGCAAAGTATGATTTTTTCTTTGAGATTTAGGCAAATGTACCAGCAGGGTGAGATAACAGCGTAATACATCAGCAATAAGACTTTGATGGATGACGAGCAATGACAACCTTAAGCATTAAAAGGGATCATTTCATTTTACATTCATAAATCATCATTAGGAGCGTTTCAATCATCGCATCCTGATCTTTATACATTTCTAACAAAGAATCATTATCATGACATTCAACATTCATGCAAATGTCCTCCATAATATCATTTAGTTAGGAGCAATCGACTCATTCTGGTCATTGCATCCTAATCACTGTAAGAAGACCATTATCATAACATTCAACATTCATGCAAATATCCTCCATAATATCATTTAGTTAGGAGCATTCAATTTATTACGATCATTGCATCTTAATCATTATGAAAAAAAATCATCATTCTCATGACATTCTGCATCCATAGCATATGTAGTTAGGAGCATTTGATTTATTCCGATCATAGCATCCTAATCATTTGGCATAAACACAAGCATATAAAACCAGGTCTACAGATATGTCCCCAGAGAATGGTGTAGCAACACTGGACATTGGTGAAGCCACCATCCTATTGCCACCAATCAGCAGTGGAATAGGTTGAAGATTGTCCTATTGCCACTGACCAGCAGTGGAATAGGTTGAAAACCATCCTATTGCCACTGACCAGCAGTGGAATAGGTTGAAGATTGTCCTATTGCCACTGACCAGTAGTGGAATAGGTTGAAGATCGTCCTATTGCCACTGACCAGCAGTGGAATAGGATGAAGATCATCCTATTGCCACTAACCAGCAGTGGAATAGGTTAAAGATCATCCTATTGCCAGCGACCGGCGATGGAATAGGTTAAAGATTGTCCTATTGCCAGCGACGAAGAGTGGAATAGGTTGAAGATCATCCTATTGGCCCTTGACCGGCGATGGAATAGGTTGAAGATTGTCTATTGCCATTGACCGGCGGTGGAATAGGTTGAAGATCATCCTATTGCCACCGACCGGTGATAGAATAGGTTGAAGATCATCCTATTGCCAGCGACCGGTGACGGAATAGGTTGAAGATTATCTTATTGCCACTGACCAGCAGTGGAATAAGTTGAAGACCATCCTATTGCCACAGACCAGTAGTGGAATAGGTTGAAGACCATCCTATTGCCACTGACCAACAGTGGAATAGGTTGAAGATCATCCTATTGCCACTGGCCAGTAGTGGAATAGGTCGAAGATCATTCTATTGCCACTGACCAGAAGTGGAATAGGTTGAAGATCGTCCTATTGCCACTGACCAGTAGTGGAATAGGTTGAAGATCATCCTATTGCCACTAACCAGCAATGGAATAGGTTGAAGATGATACTATGCCACTGACCAGTAGTGGAATAGGTTGAAGATTGTCCTATTGCCACTGACCAGCAGTGAAATAGGTTGAAGATTGTCCTATTGCCACTAACCAGCAGTGGAATAGGTCGAAGACCATCCTATTTGTAACACCCTAAATTAGGGGTTGCTTGTAATTTAATTATTTTCTCATGTATGTGCTTGAAGAAGTGAATCATGTGATTGCTAGGCATGTTTAGGGTCTAGAATTAACTTAGAGCTAGTGGGACTTGGAGCTAAAATTTCTTTTAAGTGTTTAAAGGAAGGAAGCTAGGTGAGATAGAGGTTAAAAAAATTTTGGGAAGGAACTTGACACAAGGATTTATTTGGCATGATTGGCTTGTGCGTCAAGGGAGTTTTCAATAGGGAAGAGGTTCGATTCTTAGGAGTTACAAGGGGGGAATGTGTTTTATTTTTGGGCTTTTGGCGTTAAAGAAAGGGTTAAGTTAAGAAGGCTTTAAAGAATTTTATGGGTAAGGTTTTGACATAGAAGTCGGGTTGGTGGAGTGACTTGGGGCGCCACTTAAGGGCCTTGGTGTATGGACTCGAGTTGAGTCATGATGAATATAAGGGTGTTTTATTTTAGGCTTTTGGCGTTAAAGGAAAGGGGGCCAGGTATGAAGGCCTTATAATTAAATGGTGAGGTTATTTGACATGAAAGTCAATTGGGAAAAATGGCATGGGGCGTTATAGGAGGGCTGCGGTAGTGAGGTCCGGGGTTCGAACCAAAGAAGCAGCAATTGGTTATTTTTTTTATGCAGCTGGTGTGAATGGGAGTAAGTTGATGGCTGCATGTTGGACTCTTAAATTGATGAGGATAAGGCTTAATTTTTGCACATATTCGGCTGGAAGGGGTAGTTGTTAGTAGTTTATTTGTTTTTAAATTGTTGAAGAGTGGCTAGGAGATTAACATGAAAGATAAACCATGTTTTATTTTTGATAATTAAAGGCTAGAATTATCCCTGAAGGGAGGGGTGTTGGCCGAATATGGGACTCCTTGGGAGGCCATCCATATTCGGTTTGTATAGCAAAGAAGTGTCAAAAAGCCATCAAATTTCTTTTCATTTTTCTCTCCAAATTGCTACTGCCGAATTCTCCCTAGACTCTCTTGCCAAAATTCTTCAAAAGTTCTCTTTTTCTCTTGCTTCTTTTTAGCCGAACCTACCCCCTCTTTTAGAGAAAATTCTAGCCCTTCCATCTTGCCTTGGTGAATCTACGAGAACATCAACTTCTCTTTGTAGTTCTCCAAGTGGCGTTGGGGTAAGTATTTTCTTCCTTAAAGTAATCGGGTTGTTTCTTCTCTTTTGGGATGGCCGAATGATTCATAAAGATCACAAGATGGTATTTCTCTATTGTAGTTATCAGCAAGGTGCGTTGTTGGAGACTATCGGATGTTGATTTTTCAAGGTGAGACACCTACACTATTCGGCCATAGGCCACTTCCCATAGATTTACTTATAGCCAATTTTAACGTGTGTTTTGGTAGGAATCTCGAAGACTCAAGTGACAAATTCGGGATTTCGGTAAGTGGGGTAAGTGAATGGTTACATTCGGCCAAGGGCCATTTGTTGAGAATTAGTGCCTAACAGTTGAAACTAACATGTGCCATGGATCTAGGGACTATTCGGCCAAGGCCAATAAAGGCTTCCGGGATTTCAAATTACTTGGTAAGTGATAGTAAGATTCGGCCTAGGGCCATATTTCGGTTATTGAGCACGATTAATCCTTCGGGATCTCTAGTTTAGCCGATTGGCTAATAGATCTAATAATTCATGTGTTGGCCGATTGTAGGAGGAAACAACGTCTCGGGATTTCGCTAGTATATTTGGGATTTGCTAGTAAATAGGTGTGTAAAAACTCACTACACACTTTATTGGTTTACATGACTATATTGTTGCCTTTTTAATCTTTTTGGTAGTGATTAGCTTGTGGCATAATCATGGTTACCGGGTAAGTCCCCTATTACTTTGTTTATAATATATGATTGAGTTTGCCATCATATGCTGTTAAATGATATGTTGTACATAATGCATGATGATGGTGAGAGGAGGGATGATTTTATGGATTGTCACGGTGGTTTTGACCACAAGATGGGTTAGCCCCATCGGTTTTATTGTGACTTGGTCACGATGGTTTTGACCACACCGATGATAATTGTAACTAAGTCGGTGGTTTGGTACCACGATGGTTTTGACCACATTATGATATTTGTGACCTATGGTCATCGATGGTTTTGACCACACGATGGGTTGGCCCCATCATTTATTTTGTGACACTAGTCACTAGTGGTTTTAGTGGTTTTGACCACGGGGTAGTAAAGAATGCGGATAGTTAGTTGGGTTGCATGTGCATGTTTATTAATGACTTGTGTATGAGTTACTTTATCGGGTGGGGATTACTTGAGTCTTGGTGACTCACCTTCCCTTACCATTTTGCGGATGAGTAGATCGCGGAGATGGGTAGGAGAGGACTCGAGGTGGCCATGCTTATCGTTGGATTTAAACTTATTTTGTTATAGATAATATTATTTATTTTCTAAGTCATTTTATTTTGGGATTGTAATAAGGCGCTATTTATTATTTGGATGTTATTTTATTTTACTTATGTTATGCTACAAATGAATTTACAAATGATATGTAAACCGATTAAAAGTAACTTTTCAAACTTAATAAACTTCTACGGGTTTTCAAAGATGTTACCATCGGGTAACAAAAATAAACCAAGTCAACTATAACTTTGACGATTTTAAAATGTTACATGATCAAGCGTTTTCAAAAGGGTTTATCAACACACCACATGTTTATAAAAAGCCCAATGAGTTTTCAAACACGTTTTAAAACCTTAGCCATATTTTAACAAGTATTCACGGACCCTCAAAATTACTTCAAATTATTTTACTCGTGACATACCGGATCCGTCAGGACTCATGAAATTTGGGTTTGGGTGTTACATTTTTGGTATCGAGCAGATTCAAAACTTCATTGTAGGGGCCCAGGGCCCAAAATGATTTGTTTGTGTTAGTAGGCCTTATTGAGATGTTTTGAAACTATTTTTGGCTTGAACAGCATGGCACTGAGTCTCCGGCACCAATCCGCCGAGTAAGTACTTCTATCTATTTTGTGAATATTTGATGAGGGTAGAAGGGTAAATTGGGAGCGTAGACTATTAGAATAGAAATTGTTGAACCACAGGGTTAGCATACCCCAACAAACAATGCATAAGATTTAATAATTCCTAAACAACCACGTGAGTTGTCCTTGAGCAAGGATGTGGCAATTGTTATCGCATGTCTAGGATTGGATTCGGTGGGAGCACGGTATTTAAGCGATCTAGTGACTCACCTCCTACCACTCGAATCCTACACAGTGCGTAGTAATGGTTCATCCTAGATGAGACGACACACTCACAGGCTAAACTTGATAACTAAAACCCGAAAGGGACTAGCCGTTTTGTTTTTCAAGTAATTAAAATCTTTTTAAAAAAATGACCAAAATACCCCTCAGTTTGAAAATGACCAAAATACCCCTGGCTTGTAAATTACCAAAAATTTCGAATAGGAAATTTTCAAAATATCCTTATTTTGTGAAATCCATTAGAACCAAATCTTTGAAAATTTTTTATGGAAAATTACTAAAATACCCCTAGTGGTGAAATTACAAAATTGCCCCTAACCAACAAAATTTCCAGAATAACCCTGATTTTCAAAATTTTGCAACATCACTGTTTTGGAAAATACAATTCTCAAAAAGAACCATCAATGTTTTACAACTTTTAGATATCCCTGATTTATTAAATTTTACAAATTCACCCTGATTTGTGAAAAATTACCAAAATACCCCCGAGGTCCATAATTACTGAAATACCCCGGATTTCAAAATTTTTCAAAATACCCCAGGAATTTAAGAGTTTCAAAATGCTTTTTGACAAAATCATCTAAAACTTTTATTTTTGGAAAATTACAAAAATACCCCTGTAGGATAAATTATGAAAATACTCCTGGGTAGTGGAAAAACAATCACAATGAAAACTACAACGTCTCTTTGAATGAATGAATGGAAAATTGTGTGCATGTATGATTGCGAAAGAACCACTCCTAAAATCCTATCATAAAATTTCTTCGCGGGTAATCAAGTGAAACAAAGGTACTAATGCATAAAATTCTTAAACAGATAAATGCAATCGTTAGAAATGAGTACAAGAGGTCGTGGACGTCCACCTCGTGGCCGTAGTAGAGGTAGGATGACCTTGTCGGAGCCAGCAGGGTCTGGTCATGGGTTTGGAAATGAGATACTAGGATCTCGATTGGCGAAGCGAATTTCAAGATCGGCCGGTGGTAATAATGTTGTATCTCAAGTCAGTATTACGGGTATTGGAACAAGTTGTTGAGGCGGTAGCAGTGCGAGGGCCGTAAATCGTGGTTGAAAGACTCAAGACTAGAGGCGAGAGGTGTTTAGAGGAGTTTCGGAGTGGCACCCAATGCGTGAATCTTGGTTGGAAGCAACGAAATGATCATAGATGACCTAGATTTTACAAGCGAGGAGAAATTAAAGGGTATAATTTCTTTGCTGCGGGATGAGTCATATCAGTAGTGGCTCACCGAAAGGGATGGAACGGTGGCAGAAAATCTCACCTGGGAATTCTTTAGAGATGCCTATCAAAAGAAATATATCGAAACTAGCTACGTGGATGCACATCAAAAGGCTTTCTTAAACCTGGTTCAAGGCAATAAGGCGGTGGTGAGTGAGAGTCAATTCCTCCGATTAGTAGGTATGCTCGTGGTATTGTGGGTACAGAGCATGGTATTGTGTCAGATTGGAAGATGAAATTTGAGAGATGAGTGAGGATGATGATAGCTCTACAACAAGAATGGGAGTTCAATGTCTTAGTGGAGAAATCGAAGGTTGCTGAAGGGGTAAGGTAGTCAGTTAGGCGTAACCAGGATAGGAACTGGAATAAGAGGAGCTCTGGATCTTTAAGGTTCTCGGGTAATCAGCAGAAGAACACAAGGTTTGGTGGGTCGGATCAAGTTGCTAGGCCTGCTGCTGTTGCTAATCTTCAATGGCCGCCACGGTATACTCGGTGTGGCAAGTCTCACACGAGAGAATGTTGGAATGGTAATCGGGGATGCTTCGAGTGTGGGTCCTTGGAGCATCAAGTTAGAGACTATCCAAAAAAGGCAGCTAGACTGAGATCAGAGGGTCAGGATCGTGCACCGAACAAGAGGGATAACCAACAGCCACAGAGAGGTCGTGGTGCAGGAAGAGGAGGTAATGGTGCTGGCAGAGGTCTTGGAGCACCGATGGGAGGTACCGGTGGTACTGAGGCTAGGCAACCTAGTCTAGTCTATGCCGCGAGGCGTCAAGAGGAGGGAGACGCACCGGACGTCATAACTGGTATATTCTTGATCTTTGGTGTGCCCTATAATACATTGATTGACATTGGCTCAACCCACTCGTACATTGCTAGTAGCGTAGTGGAAGCTTTGCATCTAGACTCTGAGCTTACTTCTAGGAAGATGACTGTATGAAGCCCTTTAGGTCACTCTGTAGAAGTAAGTAAACTCTATAGGAACGTACCCCTAGAACTCCAAGGGGTCATGTTCTTGGCAGACTTGATGGAACTACCGTTTCGGGAGTTCGGCCTAATTCTCGGGATGGATTGGCTAGTAAAGTATCAGGTTAGCCTAGATTGCGCAGCTAAGCGCATGGTAGTAAAGACCGTGGAAGGTGATGAGGTGGTGATGATAGGTAAAAGGAGAGATTACCTATCTAATCTGGTTTCGGCATTAAAGGCGAAAAGGATGGTTAGGAAGGGTTGTGAAGCTTATGTGGTGCATGTACGTGCCTTGGAAGCTAAGGATATTCTTGTGGGAGATGTCCAGGACTATAAGGGACTATGTTGATGTGTTCCCGGAGGAACTTAGGGTCTACCTCCGATTTGTGAGGTTGAATTTGGTATAGACTTATTACCCGTAGCTGCGCCCGTATCTATAGCTCCGTGTCGGATGGGCCGAAAGAATTGGTGGAGTTGAAGGCGCAAATTCGAGAATTGTTGGATAGAGGTTCATCCGACCAAGTGTATCACCTTGGGAGCTCGGTCTTTGTTTGTCAAGAAGAATGATGGGACAATGAGGATGTGTATAGACTATCGGCGGTGAACAAGTTGACAATAAAGAACCGGTATCATTTGCCGGGATTGACGATCTATTAGATCAACTCAAAGGGCATCGGTGTTCTCTAAGATTGACCTTAGGCGGTACCATCGACTTAAGGTGAAGGAGGTGATGTCCATAAGGCGGCATTCGTACTCGGTATGGCCCTACGAGTTTACGGTAATGCCTTTTGGTTTGACAAATGCAAGCGGCATTTATGGACATGATGATCCTTATTTTCCAACCCTATCTTGATCGGTTCGTCGTGGTCTTCATAGACAACATTTTGGTGTATTCGAAGTCGAGGAGGAGCATGGCGCACATCTTCATGTGGTTCTACAAGTTCTAAGGAGAAAGCAGGTTATGCGCCAAATTGACAAATGTGAGTTACGGCTCAAGGAGGTAACTTTTCTAGGGTATGTAGTTTGGTAGGGAATTAGGGTGGATCCCCGTAAGATTGAGGCGGTGTTGGAGTGGAAACCACCCAAGTCTGTTACGAAAATTCAGAGTTTTTTGGGGTTGGCGGATATTATAGGAGATTAAGTAGAGAATTTCTCTTTAATCGTGACAGATTGACTAAATTTGTTGAGAAAAGGAGTTCCATTTGTGGTGAGAAGCGACAAGAGAGTTTTGATAAGTGAAGAGGATCTTGTGAGAGCACCGGTTTAATTGACTGAGGTAGGAAAGGAGTTCACGGTGTCTTGTGATGCATCTATCTTGGTTTAGGGTATGTCTTGATGCAAGAAGGGAAGGTGGTCGCTTATCGTCCACGGCGATTGAGGCCTCATGAAGCTAACTACCCGATACATGACTTGGAATTGGCTGCTGTGGTATTTGCCTTGAAGATTTGGAGGCACTACCTGTATGGGGAGAAGTCGATAGTGTACACAGATCACAAAAGTCTGAAGTACCTCTTGACTTAGAAAGATTTAAATCTGAGGCAGCGGAGGTGGATTGAGTTGTTGAAGGACTACGACTGCTCAATCAAATACCATTTGGGGAAGGCTAATGTGGTAGCTGATGCATTGAGTCGAAAGGTGATGGCGGATTTGCGAGCAATGTTTGCTCATCTAAGTCTCTATGAGGATGGGAGCCTTTTGGTGGAATTACAAGTAAAGCCATCTTGGATTAATGAGGTCAAAGAAAGACAGATGACCGATGAAGCTTTGAATACTCGGAGGTTACGAGTACAGAATGGTGAGGCCAAAGGTTTCAGCTTGGGCAGTGATGGAGTGTTGTACTTTCAGGGGAGAGTATACATGCCTAAGGATGATGAATTGAGGCAGTGAATCCTTAGAGAAGCTCATAACAGTGCGTACGCTATGCACCCGGAAGCGACAAGATGTATCGAGATTTAAGGGAGGCGATTTTGGTGGCGGGTCTAAAGCGGGAAATGTTAGAGTTAGTGGACAAGTGTCGACATGTCGACAAGTCAAGGTGAGCATCAATTGCCATCGAGGTATATACGGTGGTAAAGATCCCACAGTGGAAGTGGGAGGAGAATACTATGGATTTCGTAAGTGGGCTTCCCACGCATGATGAAAAGATGCGATTTGGGTGGTAGTAGGCCGGTTGACTAAGTCGGCTCATTTCATACGGTGAGGTTGACTACTCGCTCAAATGTTAGCCAAGTTGTACATCGGAGATAGTACGGTTGCATGGAGTACCTGTGTCCATTATCTGAGATCGAGATCCTCAGTTTACGTCGAGATTCTAGAAGGCCTTACATCAGGAGTTAGGCACGAAGTTGAATTTCAGCACGGCTTTCCACCCACAGTCTGATGGACAATCTGAGAGGGTTATTCAGATATTGGAAGATATGTTAAGGGGTTGTGTGTTGGATTTCCGTAGTAGTTGGGAGGAGTACCTACCTTTGGCTGAGTTCTCTTATAACAACAGTTATCAAGCGAGCATTCAGATGGCACCGTATGAGGCGCTGTATGGTCAGAAGTGCCGTACTCCTACATGTTGGACTGAACTAGGAGAATGTCGGATGTTGGGTCCAGAGTTAGTAGCGAGCGGAGGATAAGGTTAGAGTGATTCGGGATCGTTTGAAGGAGGCGTCGGACAGGCAGAAATCTTACACCGATCTTAAGCGCAGAGATGTTGAGTATGCAGTGGGTGATAAGGTCTTCTTGAAGGTATCACATTGGAAGAAGGTGCTAAGGTTTGGCCGGAAGGGCAAGCTAAGCCCTAGATTCATTGGACCGTACACAGTGTTGAAACGTGTGGGACCGGTAGCTTACCAGCTTGAGTTGCCAGTAGAATTGAGTCAGATTCATGATGTCTTCCATGTTTTGATGCTAAGGCGCTATCGATCAGATCCATCACATGTAGTGCCGGTTGCGAAATTGAATTGAATCCGGACTTGTCTTTCGAGGAGGAGCCAGTACAAATCTTGGATCGAGATGTCAAAGTTTTACGTAGGAAGTCAGTGCTTTTGGTAAAGGTGTTATGGCGAAATCATGGTACGGAGGAGGCCACATGGGAACCCGAGGATGTGATGTGGCAGCAATACCCCCCAACTCTTCTGGTTCAGGTAATTTCGAGGCCGAAATTCTTTTTAAGGTGGTAGAACTGTAACACCCTAAATTAGGGGTTACTTGTAATTTAATTATTTTCTCATGTGTGTGCTTGAAGAAGTGAATCATGTGATTGCTAGGCATGTTTAGGGTCTAGAATTAACCCCGAGCTAGGCCGGACTTGGAGCTAAAAATTTCTTTTTAAGTGTTTAAAGGAAGGAAGCTAGGTGAGATAGAGGTTAAGAAAATTTTCGGAAGGAACTTGACACAAGGATTTATTTGGCATGATTGGCTTGGTGCGTCAAGGGAGTTTTCAAGGGGGAAGAGGTTCGATTCTTGGGAGTTACAAGGGGGGAATGTGTTTTATTTTTAGGCTTTTAGCGTTAAAGAAAGGGTTAAGTTAAGAAGGCTTTAAAGAATTTTGTGGGTAAGGTTTTGACATGGAAGTCGGGTTGGTGGAGTGGCTTGGGGCGCCACTTAAGGGCCTTGGTGTATGGACTCGAGTTCGAGTCATGATGGATGCAAGAGGTGTTTTATTTTTAGGCTTTTGGTGTTAAAGGAAAGGGGGCCAGGTATGAAGGCCTTATAATTAAATTGTGAGGTTATTTGACATGAAAGTCAATTGGGAAAAATGTCATGAGGCGTTATAGGAGGGCTGCGGCAGTGAGGTCCGGGGTTCGAACCAAAGAAGCAGCAATTGGCTATTTTTTTTATGCAGCTGGCGTGAATAGGAGTAAGTTGATGGCTACATGTTGGACTCTTAAATTGATGAGGATAAGGCTTAATTTTTACACATATTCGGCTGGAAGGGGTAGTTGTTAGTAGTTTATTTGTTTTTAAATTGTTGAAGAGTGGCTAGGAGATTAAGATGAAAGATAAACCATGTTTTATTTTTGATAATTAAAGGCTGGAATTATCCTTGAAGGGAGGGGTGTTGGCCGAATATGGGACTCCTTGGGAGGCCATCCATATTCGGTTTGTATAGCAAAGAAGTGCCAAAAAGCCATCAAATTTCTTTTCATTTTTCTCTCCAAATTCTTCTTGCTAGAATTCTCCTAGCCTCTTTTGCCAAAATTCTTCAAAAGTTCTCTTCTTCTCTTGCTTTTTTAGCAACCTACCCCTCTTTTAGAAAATTCCAGCCCTTCCATCTTGCCTTGGCCAAATCTCTGAGGGGCTGTCAACTTCTCTTTTGTAGTTCTCCAAGTGGCGTTGGGGTAAGTATTTTCTTCCTTAAAGTAATCAGGTTGTTTCTTCTCTTTTGGGATGGCCGAATGATTCATAAAGATCACAAGATGGTATTTCTCTGTTGTAGTTATCAGCAAGGTGCGTTGTTGGAGACTATCAGGTGTTGATTTTTCAAGGTGAGGCACCTACACTATTCGGCCATAGGCCATTTCCCATAGATTTACTTATAGCCAATTTTAACGTGTGTTTTGGTAGGAATCTCGAAGACTCAAGTGGCAAATTCGAGATTTCGGTAAGTGGGGTAAGTGAATGGTTACATTCGGCCAAGGGCCATTTGTTGAGAATTAGTGCCTAACAGTTGAAACTAACATGTGCCATGGATCTAGGGACTATTCGGCCAAGGCCAATAAAGGCTTCCGGGATTTCGAATTACTTGGTAAGTGATAGTAAGATTCGGCCTAGGGCCATATTTCAGTTATTGAGCGCGATTAATCTTTCGAGATCTCTAGTTTAGCCGATTGGCTAATAGATCTAATAATTCATGTGTTGGCGATTGTAGGAGGAAACAACATCTCGAGGATTTCACTAGTATATTAAGGATTTGCTAGTAAATATGAGTGTAAAACTCACTACACACTTTATTAGTTTACATGACTATATTGTTGCCTTTTAATCTTTTTGGTAGTGATTAGCTTGTGGCATAATCATGGTTACAGGTGAGTCCCCTATTACTTTGTTTATAATATATGATTGAGTTTGCCATCATATCTTTGTTAAATGATATGTTGTACATAATGCATGATGATGGTGGGATTGATGAGAGGAGGGGATGATTTTATGAGCTGTCACGGTGGTTTTGACCACAAGATGGGTTGGCCCCATCGGTTTTATTGTGACTTTGGTCACGGTGGTTTTGACCACACCGATGATAATTGTGACTAAGTCGGTGGTTTGGTACCACCATGGTTTTGACCACATTATGATATTTGTGACCTATGGTCATCGATGGTTTTGACCACACGATGGGTTGGCCCCATCATTTATTTTGTGACACTAGTCACCGTGGTTTTGACCACGGTGGTTTTGACCACGGGGTAGTAAAGGAGTACGGATGGTTAGTTGGGTTGCATGTGCATGTTTATTAATGACTTGTGTATGAGTTACTTTACCGGGTGGGGGATTACACACTGAGTCTTGGCGACTCACCCCTTCCCTTACCATTTTGCAGATGAGTAGATCGCGGAGATGGAGCCGGAGAGGATTCGAGGTGGCCATGCTTATCGTTGGATTTAAACTTATTTTGTTATAGATAATATTATTTATTTTCTAAGTCATTTTATTTTGGGATTGTAATAAGGCCGCTATTTATTATTTTGGGATTGTAATAAACTTCTATGGGTTTTCAAAGATGTTACCATCGGGTAACAAAAATAAACCAAGTCAACTATAACTTTGACGATTTTAAAATGTTACATGATCAAACGTTTTCAAAAGGGTTTATCAACACACCACATGTTTATAAAAAGCCCAACTGAGTTTTCAAACACCGTTTTAAAACCTTAGCCATATTTTAACAAGTATTCACCGGACCCTCAAAATTACTTCAAATTATTTTACTCCGTGACATACCAGATCGATTCGGGACTCATGGGCCAAGTTTTGGGTGTTACACTATTGCCACTGACCAGTAGTGGAATAGGTTGAAGATCCGTCCTATGTCCCTGACCAGCAGTAGAATAAGTTGGAAATTGTAGATCTTGTCGTCCTAACCAGTAGTGGGGCAAGATCGAAGGCAAATCTTGGTTCCCTAAACAATAGGGAGCACAATTTAAGCCACCCCCTATTGCCCTAACCAGCAGTGGAATAGGTTGAAGATTGTAAATCTTGTCACCCTAAAAAGTAGTAAGGCAAGATTGAAGGCAAATCTTGACCCCCTAAATAATAGGGAACATGATTTAAGCCATTATCTTATCTCCCTGACCAGTAATGGAATAGGCTAAAGATTACAAACCTTATCTCCCTGGAGATCACCAGGGATCAGATTGAAGATAGTAGGTCTGGCATTCTTGAAGTTACAGGAGCCGATCAAAGACATCGAACCTTATCTCCTTGAAGTTGTAGCGGAGAGGATTAAAACGATGAATCCTATATCTCTGAAGTTGCAGTGGAGCAGAATTGAAACTACAGGTCCCATCTCTCTGAAGTGGTGGTGGTGCGAGTCAAAGCAACAAGATGCAATTGTTTGAAACAAGGCTACCAAAAGAAGATGAGCAACAAAGGAGTCAAGACTCAGCAAGACCGGGAAAATTTGGTCCTTCTTTATGTCTTTACTCTATTCCTGTTGCACGATAATGAGCAAAGAGGGGCAGCTGTAGAAGACCCAAATTGCTGGGGCCCATTTTACAACCCAAAAAACCAACAAAACTAAAATAACCCCTAACCCATACAAATCAAACCCAATTGGCCCAATACCCAAATTAACCCTAATCAGAAAAAACAAAATACAAACCCTAAGTGCGCCGCACCTAGGGCCACTTGCCCAGCCTCTGACCCTCTGCCTCTGACACTGCCAGTCTGACACCACTGGCCACCGCCCTTCCTACTTGCACCGCCACTAGCACCTGCACAAAAGAAGAAAAGACAGCAAAGAAATGAAGCTTATAAAAATGGCTATAAAAGCCGATTAAAATTTATTGTAAAGGGGGATCCTTTTTTTTTGATCAATAGAATACAAAAAAACTTTCAATAACAAACATACTCAAACACTAAAAGGGGCAAAGATTGAGCATTAAAAACGAGGTGATTTTATATTTTTTTACTCTTTTATTCGTTGTTTCGAGTATTTTTTATCTATTATTCAACCCAAATACATATATATACATACATATTTAAAAAAACACACACAAGTTTTTACCTTTTTCGGCCATCGTATGCGGTGGCAGGTGGTGCGGCAGACGTCGGCTGGAGCAACGATGGAGACCCTAGACCTACAAAGAAAAAAACAACAAAGAGTTTTTTTTAAGCAAACGGTTGAAATGAAAGAAAAGAAGGAAAATTTTGCTTTTATAAGGGATCCAAAAGCAGCCGTTTAGGGCTGTTTGATGGCCCCAAAGCGCGTCGTTTTGTTTTATAACCAGCGCTCGACCGACCCGCCTGGGATCCGCACGCTTTTTTTACTTAGGGGATATTTATGCGTTTAGCCCTTCTACTTTTTTTTTTATTCTGCAATCAAGTTTTCAATTTCTTTTAATTTTGCCCCAAAAGTTTAGTGCAGCTTTAAATTTAGTCCATTTAAAACGCTGCGCTTAACTACTCGAGAAAATTGAGCTCCTCGTCCCTCATCATTTCGCGCGCATTTCAGTTCAGTCCCTCTATTATTTATATTATATAATTTGTCCCAAAACTTCTATTTTTATGCAATTTAGCCCATTTTTAATTATTTTGCAATTTTTATCATTAGTATTATTATTTTATTTTCTACTATTGATTATTTATTATTATTATATTATTATTAATACTATTACTATATTTTTTTATATCTATGTATCTCTTATTATTTAGTTTACTAATTGCTATTATGATTACTATAAATCGTTATTTATTTTTCTTTATATTTTTATTATTATTATTTTATCGTTATTTCTTATTTATCATTTTTATTCCTATTACTATTCTATTATTATTATTATTTCTATTATTATTCCATTATTATCATTTTCACATTATTATTAATACTATTATTATTATATTATTTTACTATTTTATATATGACTTACTTATTTATCGGTTTACCCTAAAGTTCTTTTATTTTTATTACTCTTATTTATTGTCATTTTATCTTTTGTTGCTTTAGCCTATTATTTCCCTTTTAAGTTACAATAGCTTGTTAGTTTCATTTTCTTCTTGTTATTCGTACTATTCATTTGTTATTATACCTGTTAATATCATGATTTATTTCCTTTCATTTTTATAAACTTGCGTTACATCAATTTTCACCCGACACAAAATTGCTTTCTCTCCCAAAGGCAATATTTCGTATTTAGAAATTCGAGAGATCGTGCCCTAAAGTATTGGGTTTTGATTTTTCTCGTTTAATCTAAATAATCGAATATCCTTTGAAAACAAATACGTTCTTAAACAAAAAGCTTATTCTAGGGAGTCCGAAATGTCGTGTCCTAAAGCATTGGATGTGATGTTTTGTTATTCCGAGATAAGATTTTCTAAATCAAGACAATGATCGGTATTTAGAAGCTCGAGAAATCGTGCCCTAAAGTATTGGGTTTGTGATTTTTTCGTCCATTCTAAATAACAAAATATCCTTTTAATTAAATTCATAAATTTTGAATAAAAGGCAAGTTTAGCCTCGAAAGTCGAGGTGTGGTGTCCTAATGTATTGGATATAACATTTTACCTTGAGACGAAACAGCCTTTTCCGCACATTTTTAATTTCTTTTAAAACAAATTTTTTAGCATCACTATAAAAGAGGGATCGTATTTCTAATTCTTTCAAGGTTTCAAATCTTCGACACTAAGACTTTAATTAATCAATTAGGTACCAATTTTGGATGTATCGAGGGTGCTAACACTTCCTCATATGTAACCAACTTCGAATCCATTTTTTGAGTTTCGTTGACCGAAAGCGTTGTTTTGATAAATCAAATTATTTAAAACAACCGTTTTACGAGGTGACCCGATCACACCTCATCAAAAAGGATTGGTCGCGACTCCCGTTTTATTTTCGTTTTCAAAACCAAAGTCGAACTCGTTTCCAAAAAATGGTTACGACAACTGATAATGGAAGGGGCTTAGGC
Organism: Gossypium rotundifolium; assembly: GCA_025506655.1. Classification (NCBI taxonomy): domain Eukaryota; kingdom Viridiplantae; phylum Streptophyta; class Magnoliopsida; order Malvales; family Malvaceae; genus Gossypium; species Gossypium rotundifolium. The sequence goes on along the minus strand of CP106733.1, from coordinate 31,949,434 downwards.
CCAAGACTGTTTTTGACTATGCAATGTGTTTACTGTGGTTTATTTTCTATGGGATTACACAATGAGTTTATGTAAACTCACCCATCTTTGTTTAATGAGCACAGGTAATCCCCATACCTAGATGGATCGGTGTGGCGGAGGACTCGATGGTAACCACAGTTTTTGGACTTTTACGGTTTATAATTTATGATTTGTGGTTTATTTGGATGTAATTTGGGGACTTTTGCTTAAATTTGGTTTTTATTTATTTTTATGGATTTATAATTGCTAGACGTAGGAAAACTCAATTTTCAAAAAGGCAAAGTTTTCTCTAAACACACGATTTACTCAAAACGGTTTTAAAAGCTTCAGTAACGAATTATGTATAAAACAACCGACAAAACGAGTAAGGATTTTGGAATTAAGAAGAGATAAGAAAAGTAAGTAAATGGAAATGGTTTTATCGTAGAAACTTAGTTTTCAACACGCTATCATGTGACTTCGCCAGATTCGGCCATAACGTCTAGGCTGGGTTTGAGGTGTTACATGTGGCATATACCTAGGGACTATTAGCTAAATGTTTCAAATGGTTAAGTTGTATATGATATAATCTTATGTTAAAGTTTAGAAATTATGGTTGGATGTGTTCATATAGTTGGTCTTAAGTCCTAAAATTAAAAGTCATGCATTGTATGAAAATTTGGTGGTTTGTGGAAGTGTAATGGTAGAAATTAGATTTGATAGTTAATGTTTTGGAGACTACCATTTTGGGTACATTTTTACCTGATATCTTTTGGCAGGTTGTTAATTTGGTTGTATGGGAAATATATAAATGTTTTCAGGTTGTTTTAACTTGTATCAGGTTGAATTCTGAAGTAATAGGTTGTCATGTCGCGACGAGGAATAGAATATGGTTCTTGCGATGACATCAATACTTTGAGGTCACAAAGAACCCTAGTCATAGAGTCACGTTGTGATGAGGAAACCCCAAAATTGTGACGTCGACTAAAAACTTTGTATTATTTACAATTTATTCCAATTTCGATCTTGGGTTAGAAAAAGAGCTCTCGTAAGCTTGTATAAGCCCTAAAAATGATACCATGTCGTAAAATATGCATGAAAAATTTAGATTTAACTGTATAATAATGTTAAATTGGATGTTATTGATTGTAATTGCTCCGACAATGAATGTGGTGCTAGGAAATGTGCCCATATTATAGTAAAAATGTAATTGTTTTCTATGTATTTGAACAATGAATAAATAAATAAAGTTAATTTCATATTTCACTATTATATCTTTTGTGTTCTTGACTTTCATGTTTTGCATACATAGCGAAATTGTGACAAGAAAATGTTAGTTCATTGATTGTCTAAGTTCAAACTGATGATAAGTGGCACTGTAAGAAAATTTACATGGCGAGAAAGATAACTTACTTCAATAGATAATCTAAACAAGTCCGTAATCTTGTAAAAGAGACAAAGTGAGCAATTGATTCAAATACTCTGAAGGATTATTATGTCGCCTACAATCCAATTAGGGAGATGGCTAGTCTTGGCTATCAGAGTAGTTGACTCAATGGGTAGAGAGATGGATGTACTTATTGGAAGAATGATACATTGGAATGGACCTAAGTTGAATTAATTTTGAATCCGTTTGTGAATTGATTCACTTGTGATGTTCACGGTGTAACTTACCTAAATCTTGAGTTAGTCACTGACCATGCGTAAGTAACTCATGTGCTTTGATATAAGTAGAGGCTTATGCTCTAAAGATGATCAAACCGATAACTAATATGTTGGGTACAATGGAATTCATAGCTTGATTATAGAATTAATGATATCTTCACATTGGCATTGTGTGGATTGATAAATATGGAACATGGCCACAAGTTGCTTATTCTCGAACGAGAAATTTATCACAATCATTAGTTGATAGTGCTAATATTAATCATTAAGAAGACACAATTGTGACAATGAGATAAAATATGATTGTATTGAGTGAACAGATTTAACTCAAAGGAATCAATGATATCATATGAGGGTAACACACATATGGCGATATAATTAGACAAAACATTTGAATGAATTGCTTTTGTAAAGAGTATACAATAAGGAATTTTCAATCATGATATTTCTTATGGATTGACTTCATGATTAAGTAAATGAAATATCGAAATGATGCTTCTAGACATAATTGCAATTACTTGAGCCTAATTGTATATGTCCGATTGATACCTTTGCTAGCTCAACAAAAGCTCGATCGGACTGTATTTGAATTGAAAGAAAATTATACAACTTTGGAAATAATTTAATTGAGTTGATTTATTTGATGTGGAATTAAATTAGGTGGTCGGGTGAATTATTCAATTAGAGAATTCAATTAAAGAATTTTCTTGAAAAGTTGACTTGAAAAAGCTCAGTGATTTTTAGGAAAATTATTTCTGATAAACTAAAATTAAATTAATCAAATTAATTAAAATAAATATGATATTTTAGAAAATTAATATTTAAGATAGACAATTGGTCCAATGGTTAATTGAACATAAGATCGAAAATCAAACTTGATAACCAAAACCCAAAAACTAGTTGAACAGAACAGATGTATGAAACTAGGCTGACGGTCCAATCGGTGGCTGGACCAGACCAGTTGGATTATCAAGAGCCTAGACCTAACCTGCTAAGCCCATTAGAGCAAAACAACGGCAGTTCAGGATGCCGAGGGAGTCGCGCTGGTGATGGCATTGTTGTGCACGGTGATTGCAATGGTGATGATCCGATGACCAATGGATGGTTAGCAACGGCTATTTTTTAGTGTATTTGGAGGACCAAAAATAAGGATTTATGATGCTGAGATAGGGTGATATGTTGGTGATCTATTTTGAACGGGAATTTCTATGGCTCAACAAGTATTCTTTAGAATTGATTCCATCTGATGAAGAGAGCTGTAAGCAATTCCTCTGAGGATTGCGAGTTGAGATTAGAGTTGAGCTAGTATCACATAAACTGAAAGAATTTGTCGATATGACTGGACGTTGAAAGATGGTTGAGCAGGCCATCGGCCTTGATAAAAAGATTGAACCCTCTTGAGCCTTTGAGAAAAGACTAGGGGCTTCTAGTTCGCATTTGTTACCTAGCCGGGCTAGGGATTCTTGGGGATCTTAGAGGTAAAATTTGAGGATTGCCAGATCTGAGAGAGTCTGAGATCGACAACCGTCTGTATCAATAGGTAATGTATAAGGCCTTGCGAGAGGTAAAGAGGTGACAAATGTGATTCTTATGGAAGAGAGCACTGTAGCGAGTGTTGGAAGAAAGATTTTGGTTGAGGATCTCTAGAGCATTTTGGTTGAGAATGCTTGAAAAATGATGGTGCTTCTCTTGTTGCCAGTCAGAGGTCCATTCCTACTATAAGGGGTTAGGGAAATCCTCGTGGTAGTTTTGTTTCTAGGGGAGGTCAGAGGAAAGATATTAATCTGATTGTTCAGAAATCTAAGGCTAGAGCCCCAACATGAGCCTACATTGTCTAGACTCGTGAAGAAGGTGATGCTATCGATGTTGTAGCAGATGTTTTCCTTTTATATTCAAAACCTGTGTATTCTTTAATTGATCCTTGTTCATTGCATTCTTATATCAACTCTAGTTTTATGAAATCGGGAAATCTAAAATCTAAATTATTGAAAGTGACTATGATTTTTTTGAGTCCTTTGGGACAGACTATGCTCGTTGGTCAAGTTTGTAGATGATGTCCATTGGAAATCCATAATATATCATTTCCTATTGATTTGTTGATTATGCCATTTGGCGATTTTGATGTGATTTTGGAAATGACTTGTAACATCCTAAAAATTGAGTATCGATATGTTGCATGTTTTTGGTGCTTAGCTTGTGAATGATTCAATTTGTGTGCTTAATATAGTCTTGAGAAGGCTCGGGATTTATTTGGAATTAGAATAAATTTTAGTAATAAGTACTTTATTGAAGTGGATCAAGTGACCTTGATGTTCAAGGAAATTAAGTGTCAAAAACTAGCATAAGATAAGCTAGTAGTAAAGTGGAGTTAGTATTATAAGTGTTGCTTGAGGAAGAGGTTGAATCTTTAGGAATGCATTTTGTGACATTTATTTTTGCTCTTTCCTAGCAAGTGTCGGCCAAGCATCAAATTTTTGGTAAGTTAGACTTTTATTTTTATGGTAAGGTGGCTAAGAGAAAAGGCAAGTACAAACTTAAGGTAGGGAATCATGAGAATATGGCATGTAGGGGGGACACAAGGCATACCTTAAGGGTTATGTTTTGGAAACTTAGAATGGCTCACTTGTCTATGAACTTGGATGGCTTTGTAGACTAAAGGGGAGCCGAATTTTGGTGGTAAGCTTTGGGTAAGGATGGTAGCTATATAGAATCACATTTGGTCATTTTTTCTCTCTCAAAACACCTTTTTCCTCTTATCTTTTTCTCTCTTAGCCGAATGTGCCATATGCTTGGAGAAAACAACTTTGTTTTGTTTCATTTGGTCATTTTTTCCAACCTCTGAAGTGCTTCATTTTGTGCTTCTCTCCTAGTGCTGAAATCATCAAACACAAAAAGACCATTTCTTTTTCTTCCTTATTCCCCATTGCCGAATGCACATTGTCCCAAACCTTACTTTTTACTCTTTTCTCACCCTTGAAAATCGAATTATAAACATCTCATCTCTATTCTCATTTCTTTTCCATTTTACTCATCTTTCAAACACATTTTTTTTCCTTCTTATTTCTTCCATGGCAGAATGTTAGAGACCACCTCCATAGCCAAAATTATTTTTCCATTACCATTAAATCATAGCCAAATCTTCTTTTCCTCATAGACTTTATTCTCAATCATTTCTTCTATTCAACTTTGGACAACCGGTAAGAATCATCTTCCTTGTTTTCTTTTGCTATTTGGTCACCTTGGCCGAATCTTTAGGTTGGCTTAGAAGAGCCTTTAAATCGATAATAGTTCATCCTCTTAGACGATTTCCTTTTATTTTTATAGTGATATAGTGGAGGGCCGAATCACCATCTCGTCAAAAGTTATCTTGAAGTTATTTAAGTTCGGATCATCTATCAAGGTAAAAAAAAAAAGGGAACTCTTCATGGATTTCATGATCACCCTCGATTTTATCAATAATTTTCAATTGGGTTTGTTATAACCGAAAGTTTTATACAGGGATCCTTTGAAAATCACTTGAAACTTTAAGGCAAACAAGATAGGGTCGAAAAGAGTGGTGAATAGTGATCGGAAGAGGGGCAGTTTCGCTATTCCCTCTAGATTCAAGCGAAGGGCTGTTTCAGCAATCCGAGACTTTCCACCGGGTTGTGGACCCTCATCCGAGGAGAATCGATTATTCGAAGTTTTTCGTAGTTCAGAGCTATTAGCTATTCGGGATTTCCATCGGGTTGTGAACCGTCAATCAGGGAGAAATGACAAATAGTTATTGTTCGAGATTCTGAGGGTAAAGATCTAGATCGTTTATCTTTAGTATAGATTTATATTAAGTATTAGTGTTCTAATCAAGCGTGACACGTATTTAGATATCGACGAGCGGGAAAGTATAGTTCTCACCGTAATCAGGTGTGTAATTTTACATTTATCACATGGGTTAATGTTATACCGTAAGTATTAGAATAAAAATCGTAAAGTTGGTAAAATCTAAAAATACGGTATATTAACACTTTTTGTGTAAATGCATGAAATCGGTATTAAAGTCGTGGAAATTATAGAATCGCCCTCGATGGGCTAATTTGATAAAAAGTAATTTTTGGGCCTCATGTGCTTAATGGGCCGAATTGCTAGATTACTTAATGGGCCAATTTGCTAGATTGATTAATTGGCCAAATTGCTAGATTGCTTAATGTGTCGAATTGCTAAATTGCTTAAGGAGCTGATTTGATAAATCACCATATGGGCCAAAATGAGAAATGGGCCAACTTGTAGTATGGGCCTTATGTTGAAATTATCATATGAATATTGTTATGCCTTGTATATGTATACATGATTGCATAGGTTGGGATAAAATTGAAGAGAAGTTCTGATGGCTCTGCCACAATCTAGTTTGGGTGGCTCAGCCACAAACATTTTAAATGGCTTTATACTGCGATTGGTGTGTTGGCGGGGTGGGTTGACTTGATCCCCACGGTGTGTCTGGTTGTTAACGGGTGGTGTGTAGCGGATGGAAATTTAGGCTTGGTTGGGAATTGCATTTCACATGCATTTTTTAATTACTATATTGTTAAATTAGTAAATGGGCTCAAGCCCAATAAAATGCTTTGATGATTTGGCCCAAGATGGACTTGGTAAGTGGGTTACACTTTGAGTTCTAAGTAACTCACCCCATTTTCTTACCCCTTTCAGGTAATGATAATTGATGGAGGCTTGGGCCGGGGATGACTTCGCGGGGGCCATACTTCAAATGATGGTTTTGATGAACTTTGAATTACTCTTTAAGTATTTTTACTTAATTAATTTTTTAGTTGTGATGTAATAAGGCCTTTGGTATTATTTTTATGGATTTTTACTCGTGGATGGCTTTTAATATGTTTTAGATACTAAAAGGACACTATTTTAACTTTATAAATGTTTTCTTTAATTTACATATAATTAAAGGGTTTTTCTTAAAATCACTAACTCGTAAGAATTTCGTAAAAACTCTTTTATGAATTACATTTTCAAATTCCTTTTGAATTCTTTTAAACTTCTTATAAAATTTAATCAATTATTTCTCGAGATCAAATTATAAAATCCTATGGTTTAAAATTCATAGATTTCAAATTAACCTCGATTTTGATAAACTCCATCTCCAAAATAGTTTTGAAGACACATTTTCCTTTAATCATTAGATGACTAGATGTATGTATGATTTGTGTGGCATACCAAGTCTGGTCTTAACGTATAGACCGAGTTTGGGGTGTTACATTTTATGGTATTAGAGCCAGTTTCACAACTCGGCTGTGGTTTGGGTTTGACAATAATTTTTGTTTAAAACTGTTTAAATTTCTAGACTTTATGTTTTAAAGGTAGTATGGCACCACGAGCATCTGGCACCAAGTCAAGTAAGTATTTGTATATTAAATGTTTATTATTGTGATATGATCATAGGAACACTCTAGAACTTTTAGTTTTAGGTGTTGAAGACGGTAGAGATCGAGACTATAGGATGTGATTGTGAAAACAACTCTATCTCTTATATCTCATAAAATATCGTTAATAAACACTGAAATAGTATTCTGATTCATAAAACTTGTAATCAGATTAAACCAAAATAGTCGGTATGAGCACTAGAGGACATGGATGTGGACCCAGTAGACGTGGCCGTGGTAGAGGACGAGGTGCTAGGGTTGCGTCTGAAGCGCCGAGTCATATGCCGAAAATGGATGCACCTGCGTCACCCGGGAGTGAGACTGGATCACATGACCATACGAGAGAGTGCAATGCTTTGACTTAAGCAATGTTGCGAGTCCTAGAAAAGGGTTGCTGAGACCAGAACTGGCCCAGCAGTTCATGGATCAATATCAGAACAACTTAAATCAAGTGGTGCCGAGGTTTTTAGAGGTGTCTCTGGTGTAGCTCTGAACGTTGCAAAATATTGGCTCGAGGTTGTAGAGCGGATTATGGATGATTTGGAGTGCACCTCGAGTAGAAACTGAGAGGAGCGGTGTCCTTGCTAAGGGACGAGGCGTATCAATGGTGGCTTACGGTTCTAGAAGGCACTGAGGCTGTATTTTTCGCTTGGGATTTCTTCAAAGCTGCTTTCTAAGGGAAGTATGTAGGGACAAGTTATGTGGATGCCCGGAGGAAGGAATTCTTGAATTTGGTTTAAGGAAATAAGACGGTGGCAACTTATGAGGCAAAATTTCTACGCTTGAGTCGTTATGCTCGGACTATAGTGCCAACAGATCATGAGCGCTGTGTACGCTTTGAAGATGGGCTGAATGGTGAGTTGCGGGTACTAATAACTCCATAAAAAGTAAGGACTTTTGCCACGCTTGTGGAGAAAACCAAGATAAGATAGCCGAAGAGGCTAAGAACTCAGAACGCCAGAACCAGGAAAGAGTTAGAGGCAAGAGGAACTTTAAGTACTCGAGTTCTTCTAAAAGGTTCCAAAAGAGGCCTCGAAATGATGAGCCAGCTCAAGCTAGAGCACCTATGACTACCAATCAGAGTCGAGACTGTGCCGACTATGGGAAACGACACCCTGAGGAATGTTGGAAGAAAACTGGTGGTTGTTATAAATATGGTTCCAAGGATCATCAATATAGGAATTACCCTCGATGGACTGCTTTGACTCAGGAAGCTCGTAACCCTGATACACAGCCAGCCAGAGGTGCTCAACATCCACTGAGAGGCTGTGGGCTAGGTCATAGAGGTAATGGTGATGGACGTGGTCAAGGTACACCGAGTCGAGGTAATGGCTTTAGAGGTAACGCGGAGGCAAGACAGCCAGGGTTGGTCTATGCGATCAGGCGTCGTGAAGATGGCGATGCACCTGATATGATAACTGGTACGTTCTTCATCTTTCATGTACTTGTTACTGCTTTGATAGATATCAGGTCTACCCACTCGTATGTTGCTAGTGCCATATCTGGAAACCTGAATATTAGATCTGAGATTACCGATAAAGAGATGACGGTAATTAGTCCTTTAGGATAGTCTGTAATCGTGAATAAATTGTATAGAGGCGGGCCTTTGGAAATCCAAAGAGAAATATTTTTAGTAGATTTGATGGAATTGCCTTTCGACGAGTTCGATCTTATTTTGGGCATGGATTGGTTGGTGAAGCACTGGGCGCAATTGGATTGTGCTGAAAAATGGATGTCAATAAGGACTGTGGATGATGTGGAAGTAGTAATGATAAGCGAATGAAGGAACTTTTTGGCAAATGTGGTATCTGCTTTAAAGGCAGAGAAGTTGGTGCGAAAAGGGTATGGAGTGTTCCTAGCCTTCATTAGTGATTTGGATGCCTAGGAATTAGGTGGAAGGTGTGAGTGAAAGAATTTCCAAATGTCTTTCCTGAAGAACTTTCGGGTCTACCTCCAGATCAGGAAGTAGAATTTGGCATTGAGCTTTTACCCGGAACGGCTCCAGTGTCTATTGCTCCTTATAGAATGGTGCCGAAGGAGTTAGCGGAGCTTAAAGCTCAAATTCAAGAATTGTTGGATCAGGGATTTATCCGACCGAGTGTGTCTCCATGGGGAGCATCGGTTTTGTTCGTCAAGAGGAAGGATGGGTCGATGCGTATATGCATTGATTATAGGCAGTTGAATAAATTGATGATCAAGAATATGTATCCATTACCGAGAATCGATGACCTATTTGATCAATTGAGAGGAGCTTCAGTTTTCTCCAATATTGATTTGAGACCGAGTTATCATCAACTCAAGGTTAAAAAGGCAGATATTCATAAGATGGCATTCCGAATTCGTTATGGACATTATGAGTTTTTGATGATGCCGTTTGGTTTGACCAATGCACCAGTTGCATTTATAGATATGATGAACCGAGTCTTTCAACCCTATCTAGACCAGTTCGTAGTGGTGTTCATAGATGATATCTTGGTATATTCGAGGAATGAAGAAGAGCATGACTCACATTTGCGCATTGTGTTGCAAATATTGTGAGATAAGCAATTTTATGCCAAATTAAGCAAATGCGAATTTTGGTTGAAGGAAGTGACTTTCTTGGGTCATGTGGTGTCAGCCGAAGGAATAAGAGTTGATCATCGAAAGGTAGAGGCTGTGTTGGATTGGAAACCACTGAAGTCAGTGGCTGAGATTTAGAGTTTCTTGGGTTTGGCTGGTTACTATAGATGCTTTGTTGAGGGGTTTTCGTTGATTGCTGCACCCCTAACTAAGCTGTTGTGAAAGGGAGTACTGTATGTGTAAACCGATAAACAATAAGAAAGTTTTGAGAAACTGAAGAAGATTTTGACGGAAGCGCCAGTACTGATTCAACTTGAGGCTGGAAAAGAGTTTATTGTTTACTGTGATATGTTACACACGTGTTTAGGATGTGTGTTGAAGCAAGGAGGAAAAGTGGTGGCTTATGCTTCTCATCAGTTAAGGTCGCACGAAGTTAACTATCCTACTCATGACTTGGAGTTGGCTGCGGTGGTGTTTGCTTTAAAGATTGGGAGGCACTATCTCTACGGTGAGAAGTCGATCATTTATATGTACCATAAGAGTCTTAAGTACCTCCTTACCCAAAAGGAGTTGAACTTGAGACAACGGAGATGGGTGGAGTTGTTAAAGGATTATGACTTCTCAATTGAGTACCATCTTGGAAAGGCTAACGTGGTGGCAGACGCGTTGAGTCGTAAGGTAGTATCAGAGTTAAGAGCAATGTTTGCTCATCTCAGTTTGTATGAGGATGACAGTCTGCTAGCGGAACTTTGGGTGAAGCCATTGTGGTTAGAACAGATCAAGGAAAAGCAGTTATCAGATGAAAAGTTGGGTCCTTTAATGCAACAAGTTGAAAGTGGTATAATAGGGGACTTTGGAATGAACAAGGATGGCGTGCTGTGTTTTTGTGGAAGAGTTTGTATGCCCATGGATTCGAATTGAGACAAATGATTCTACGAGAGGCGCATAATAGCCCTTATGCTATGCACCCCGGAGGAAATAAGATGTATCGAGATCTCCGTGAGCATTATTGGTGGCCAGGGTTGAAGCGAGAGGTTACTAATTTTGTTGGAAAGTGTTTGACTTGTCAACAAGTGAAGGTGAAACATCAATTACCATCGGGTTTATTGCAACCGGTAAAGATTCTTCTATGAAAATGGGAGCAGATAACGATGGATTTTGTTAGTGGGTTACCCTTAACACCTACTAAGAAAGATTTCGTTTGGGTGGTAGTTGATCGATTGACGAAGACTGTTTATTTTCTACCAGTTCGTACATATTACTCGCTGCAAAAGTTGGCTAAGTTGTACATAACGGAGATCGTGAGGTTGCATGGGGTACCAGTGTCTATCATATCGGATAGGGATCCTAGGTTTACATCACGATTTTGGAAAGCTTTGCATGAGGCTTTGGGAACAAAGTTAAACTTCAGTACGACTTTTCATCCTCAGTCAGATGGTCAGTCAGAAAGAGTAATTCAGATTTTGGAAGACATGTTAGAGGTTGTGTAATTGACTTCAAAGGTAGTTGGGAGGATTTCCTACCGTTGGCAGAGTTTGCGTATAATAACAGTTACCAATCCAGTATCCAAATGGCACCCTATGAAGCGTTATATGGTTGTAGGTGTCGTACTCCTACTTGTTGGACTAAATTGGGGGAATGGCAGTTGTTGGGTCCTGAGTTGATATCTGAGACGGAAGAAAAGGTAAATGTGATTTGAGCATGGTTAAAGGAAGCTTCGGATAGATAAAAGTCGTATGCTGATCTGAAGCGTAAGGATATTGAGTTTGCGGTGGGAGATCAGGTCTTTCTGAAAGTCTCACCTTGGAAGAAGATTTTCAGATTTGGAAGGAAGGGCAAGTTGAGCCCTAGGTTCATTTGACTATACCGTGTGTTGAAGCGTGTAGGACCAGTGGCCTATCAGCTTGAATTACCTTCGGAGTTGAGTCAGATTCATAGTGTTTTCCATGTTTCTATGCTGAGGCATTATAGATCGGATCCGTCTCACATAGTACCGGTAGAAGAAGTGGAGTTAAGGCCAGACTTGTCTTTCGAGGAGGAACCAGTGAAAATTTTAGACCGTGATGTTAAGGTGCTAAGAAAGAAGACTGTGCCGTTGGTTAAGGTTCTATGGCGTAATCACTGAAGCTACATGGGAGCCTGAGGACGCAATTCGGCAACAATATCCTCACCTCTTTTAACCAGGTAAATTTTGAGGATAAAATTTTCTTTAAGGGGGTAGAATTGTAACATCCTAAAAATTGAGAATCGATATGTTGCATGTTTTTGGTGCTTAGCTTGTGAATGATTCAATTTGTGTGCTTAATATAGTCTTGAGAAGGCTCGGGATTTATTCAGAATTAGAATAAATTTTAGTAATGAGTACTTTATTGAAGTGGATCAAGTGACCTTGATGTTTAAGGAAATTAAATGTCAAAAACTAGCATAAGATGAGCTAGTAGTAAAGTGGAGTTAGGCGCTATAAGTGTTGCTTGAGGAAGAGGTTTGAAGCTTTAGGAATGCATTTTGTGACATTTATTTTTGCTCTTTCCTAGCAAGTGTCACCAAGCATCAAATTTTGATAAGTTAGACTTTTATTTTTATGGTAAGGTGGCTAAGAGAAAAGGCAAGTACAAACTTAAGGTAGGGAATCATGAGAATATGGCATGCAGGGGGACACAAGGCATATCTTAAAGGTTATGTTTTGGAAACTTAGAATGGCTAACTTGTCTCATGAACTTGGGCGGCTTTGTGGACTAAAGGGAGCAGAATTTTGGTGGTAAGCTTTAGGTAAGGATGGTAGCTATATAGAATCACATTTGGTCATTTTGCTCTCCCAAAACACCTTTTCCTCTCATCTTTTCTCTCTTAGCCGAATGTGCCATATGCTTGGAGAAAACAACTTTGTTTTGTTTCATTTGGTCATTTTTGCCAACCTCTGAAGTGCTTCATTTTGTGCTTCTCTCCTAGTGCCAAAATCATCAAACACAAAAAGACCATTTCTTTTTCTTCTTTATTCCACATTGCCGAATGCACATTGTCCCAAACCTTACTTTTTACTCTTTTCTCACCCTTGAAAACCGAATTATAAACATCTCATCTCTATTCTCCTTTCTTCTCCATTTTACTCATCTTTCAAACACATTTTTTTCTTTCTTATTTCTTCCATGGCTGAATGTTAGAGACCACCTCCATAGCCGAAATTATTTTTCCATTACCATTAAATCATAGCCAAATCTTCTTTTCTTCATAGCCTTTAAATCGATAATCGTTCATCCTCTTAGATGATTTCCTTTTATTTTTTTAGTGATATAGTAGAGGGCCGAATCACCATCTCGTCAAAAGTTATCTTGAAGTTATTCAAGTTCGGATCATCTATCAAGGTGAAAAAAAGAAGGGAACTCTTCATGGATTTCATGATCACCCTCGATTTTATCAACGATTTTCAATTGGGTTTGTTATAACTGAAAGTTTTATATAGGGATCCTTTGGAAATCACTCGAAACTTTAAGGCAAATAAGATAGGGTCAAAAAGAGTGGTGAATAGTGATCAAAAGTGGGGCGGTTTCGCTATTCCCTCTAGATTCAAGTGAAGGGCTGTTTCAGCAATCGAGACTTTCCACCGAGTTATGGACCCTCATCCGATGAGAATCAATTATTCGAAGTTATTCGTAGTTCAGAGCCATTAGCTGTTCGGGATTTTCCATCGGGTTGTGAACCGTCAACTGGGGAGAAACGACAAATAGTTGTTGTTTGAGATTCTGAAGGTAAAGATCTAGATCGCTTATCTTTAGTATAGATTTATATTAAGTATTAGTGTTCTAATCAAGCGTGACACGTATTTAGGTATCGACGAGCTGGAAAGTATAGTTCTCACCGTAATCAGATGTGTAATTTCACATTTATCACATGGGTTAGATGTTATACCGTAAGCATTAGAATAAAAATCATAAAGTTGGTAAAATCGAAAATACGATATATTAACACTTTTTGTGTAAATGCATGAAATCGGTATTAAAGTCATGGAAATTATAGAATCGCCCTCGATGGGCTAATTTGATAAAAAGTAATTTTTGGGCCTCATGTGCTTAATGGGCCGAATTGCTAGGTTACTTAATGGGCCAATTTGCTAGATTGATTAATTGGTCAATTGCTAGATTGCTTAATAAATTTGAATTGCTAGATTGCTTAAGGAGTGATTTGATAAATTACCATATGGGCCAAAATGAGAAATGGGCCAACTTGTAGTATCGGCCTTATGTTGAAATTATCATATGAATATTGTTATGCCTTGTATATGTATACATGATTGCATGGGTTGGGATAAAATTGAAGAGAAGTTCTGGTGGCTCTGCCACAATCTAGTTCGGGTGGCACTGCCACAATCTAGTTCGGGTGGCTCAGCCACAAACATTTTAAATGGCTTTATGCCTGCGATTGGTGTGTTGGCGGGGTGGGTTGACTTGATCCCCACAGGTGTGCTGGTTGGTACGGGTGGTGTGTAGTGGATGGAAATTTAGGCTTGGTTGGGAATTGCATTTCACATGCATTTTTTTTAATTACTATATCGTTAAATTCATAGATGGGCTCAAGCCCAATAAAATGATTTGATGATTTGGCCCAGTGGACTTGGTAAGTGGGTTACACTTGAGTTCTAAGTAACTCACCCGCTTTTCTTACCCTTTTCGGTAATGATAATTGATGGAGGCTTGGTAGGGATGACTTCATGGGGCCATACTTCAAATGATGGTTTTGATGAACTTTGAATTACTCTTTAAGTATTTTTACTTAATTAATTTTTTGATTGTGATGTAATAAGGCCTTTGGTATTATTCATATGGATTTTTACTCGTGGATGGCTTTTAATATGTTTTAGATACTAAAAGGAGACTATTTTGACTTTATAAATGTTTTCTTTAATTTACATATAATTAAAGGGTTTTTCTTAAAATCACTAACTCGTAAGAATTTATGTGAAAACTCTTTTATGAATTTTGTTTTCAAATTCCTTTTGAATTCTTTTAAACTTCTTATAAAATTTAATCAATTATTTCTCTGAGATCAAATTATAAACTCCTATGTTTTAAAATTCATAGATTTCAAATTAACCTCAGTTTTTGATAAACTCCATCTCCAAAATAGTTTTTGAAGACCTGTTTTCCTTAAATCATTAGATGACTAGATGTATGTATGATTTGTGTGGCATACCAAGTCTGGTCTTAACGCATAGATCTGGTTTGGGGTGTTACATGACTAATTAACAGAGAATGGTGTAGTTCTGGACTGCCGTAAAAAGATGTTTTTCGTCCAAAGTCAGAGAGGTGAGATAGTGGAAGTGAATGGCATCAGATCAAGTGTTTTAACTCGTATCATTTCATCTGTTCGAGGTAATAAAATCCTGAATCGAGGTTGTAAAGCATTTCTACCTATATTATTAACTCAAACTCAATGAAAACCATATAAGCAAGATTTGAACAATATACGAGTTCCCAGATATATTTCCTTAAGAATTACCAAAATTGCCTCCTGAACGCGAGGTCGAATTCACAATTGAAGTTTTCTTGGGTACAACGTCTGTGTCAATTGCTCCATACTAAATGGCACCAACAGAGTTAAAAGAGCTAAAAATTCAATTGCAACATCTTTTGGATCGCAACTTTATACGTCTTAGTATATCGCCTTGGGGAGCTCTAGTGTTGTTCGTTAAGAAGAAAGATATGTTGATACGGCTCTGCATTGATTATCGCTAATTGAATAAGTTGACAATTAAGAACTGGTATCCATTGTCATGTATCAATGATTTATTTGATTAGTTGAAAGGTCCATCAGTCTTCTCTAAGATTGATTTGAGATCAGGATATTATTAGTCCAAGGTGAAAGATAGTGATGTACCAAAAATGGCATTTTGTATGCAGTAAGGTCACTATGAATTTATTGTGATGCCATTCGGACTGATGAATGCACTTGAGGCGTTCATGGATCTCATGAACTACATGTTCCTGCCTTAACTAGATTAATTTGTGGTGGTGTTTATCGAAGATATTCTGATATACTCTAGATCGGAGGCTGAGTATGATAAGCATTTGAGAACCATACTGCAAGTATTGCATGAGAAGAAGATGTTCGAGAAACTTATTAAGTGTGAATTTTATTTTTTTGAAATCATTTTTTGGGAGCATGTTATCTTAGCTGAGGGAATTCGGGTTGGCCCTAAAAATATTGAACTATCCTTCAGTGGAAAGCACCGAAAAATAAGCCTGAAGTTCGAAACTTTGGCTTTGTCGATTTTTACAGGAGATTCATGAACGATTTCTAAAATAACTTTACCAATGACAAAACTTTTGTACAAAATGTTCCCTTCGTATGGGATAATCAGTGTACGGATAAAATGTCGTAGCCGATGCTCTGAGCCAAAAGTCGAAAATTGATTTGAGAGTGATGTTTGCCTAGCTCAGTATTTGTGATAATGGCAGTCTATTAGTTGAGTTGAAAGTTAAGCATGTGTTGCTTGATCAAATTAATGAGGCACATTTTGTTGATGCTAAGTTAGCAAAGAAAATGAAGTTTGTTCAACAAGGTGATATTGAAAGTTTCAACATTGTTACGAGTGTTAGCCTCCAGTTTCGAAATCAATTTTTTGTTCCTGATAATGCTACCCTGAAATAAATGATTTTACGCGAGGCTCACGATGGTCCTTTTGCTATGCACTCCGGTAGTATGAAAATGTACTGTGACTTGCGAGAATCATAATGGTGGCTTGGAATGAAAAGAGAAATTGTGGGGCATATCCCTAAATGTCTGATCTGTCAAGGGATAAAGGTCAAGCATCTGGTTCCCACTAGGTTGCTTCAACCCATCTCGGTTCCATAATGTAAATGAGAATAAATTACTCTGGATTTTGTAGTTGGTCAAACGTTAACTTCGAGCAAAAAAAAAAATGCAATTTGGGTGATAGTGGATCGATTGAAAAAGTCTGCCCATTTCCTTGCATTGAGAACTAATTGGTCACTTTCGAAGTTAGCTAAATTTATATCCGTGAGATAGTTAGACTGCACGATGTACTTGTGTCTATTATCTCATATCGAGATCCTTGCTTTGCCTCGAGATTCTGGAAACAGTTGCATGAATCATTAGGTACGAGGTTAAATTTCAACACGACATTCCATCCTCAGTGTGATGGCTAATTAGAGTGAGTTATTCAAGTACTAGAAGGTATGTTGCGAGCATGTATTGTTAATCTCGAAGTTGGTTTGGAATGATATTTACTATTAGCTGAATTTGATTTTAATAACAATTTCCAATTGAGCATTTAGATGGCTCCATATAAAAGCTTTATATGGTCGTAGATGTAGAACACCTATTTGTTGGCCAGAATTGAGCGAGAGAAAGGTTGTTGAGTTGAAATTGATTTGGGAAGTTGAAAATGTGGTAAAATTGATCAAGGGCAGATTGAAAGCAACAATAACGATCTAACCCATCTCATGTTATTCCGGTGGAAGAAATAGAAGTTTAGGCTGATTTATCCTATGAGGAAAAATTGGTTGAAATCTTATCTTGAGAAGTGAAAGAGCTAAGGAATAAATGAGTACCATTGGTGAAAGTCCTATGACATAATTATAACGTAGAAGAAGTGACCTGAGAACCAAAAGAGGCAATAAGATCTCAGTATATTTCATGGGAATGAAGTATATTTCATGACTAGTCATTTATCTCTTTGGAAAACACCCATGGTGAGAGGATTAGTCACTGTTATCAACAATAGATACCCTAGTTAGGACAAAAAAAAAAAAAGTTGAGCATTAAGATCTTTCTCAGAAACCTAGATGGACAAAATTCTTCATAATTTTTGCCTTATTACTATTCCACAACAATGATTAAAGAGGAAAATTATAGACTTCAGATTTCATTTGAATTGATTTTTGGATAGACCTCAAGGCTTATAAAATTAGCATCTAAATTGGACCGAATTAGATTTTGGGTTAAATAGTTATTTTCAAGCCCATTTTATCTAGTGTTTTAATTTTGGGTCTTGATATAGGCTAAGCCCATATTTGATATGGCTTTCATTTTGGACTTTCCAACTAAAATTTTAATTCTGTTTCAGCCTAGTTATAGGCCCATTTTATGTTTCATTTTGATTTTGGGGCTATTTAGTTTGTGGGCATACATTTACATTTTATTTTGATTTTGAGCAGATTAATTTGACCCGTAGGTAGATTACTAGTTAGTACATGTATTCATTTTCATGTAAATGGAAAAATGAGTTTCATGGTATAGTAAAGAATAAGACGTTCAATTTTGTGGTTGTGAGTTTGGGTCCACTATGGTATTTTTTTTTTTTTTAAATTTTATTACCTTCTATAAAAATCTTTCCAATGCCACACATTTTGTTAGGTCCAAAAATATTAAGGAGTAAATTGATATTTTGAATTTTTTACAAACTATTCTAAATGATAAGATCAAAGAAGAATAGCTTAACCAATAGTTTGACTCAATTGTCTATCTCAACTACCTTAACTTTCCACCATTAGAATTAATAACCTTTACAATACTATCTTTTTCTTAAAGTTAAATAGAACATTTTCCCCTATCTTTTTTCTGGGGGTGGGGGCGAAATTAAATTGTATATTTTTACAATAGTAAAAATATAATTTCACCATTTTAATAGTCTGTATCTTTATAATTTTTAAAGGATTAAATTAAATTTTAACTATTTTAGGAGGCCAAAGTGCAATTTTTCCATTACTAATTTAAAATTTTATAAATTATAAAAGGTGCCTAGATGGAAAATTTTCTATTTTAGGGGGATGAGACCCCTGCTATACCCCTTGGCTTCGCCACTAGCTAAACTAGAACTCTTCTTAGTTTTTATGGCTCAATTATTAATATTCCAATATACAATTGGTGATACGAAAGAGAGCAAACAAAGAAATCCCTACAATATGCGCGTTTATAAAAATTAAGCTATCAAAGAAACGAAAATGAGAGTGATGGAAGATCTAACATTAAATCCCTAAAGAATATGTATAAAAGAAATGAAAAATAAAGATTTGAATTTTATTCTCTAATGTTTGATGCTTGAATATCTCTCTCTTGAGTTTTAAAGTGTTCTTAATGAGTATTTATACTAAAAAACAAGTTTGTATACATTCATGTCTAAATTATAAATTTTAAAACTCTAATAATGACATGACACGATCTCAAAATTTCATGTCTTCATACCTTAATAGAATCCAAGTTCAATGATCAAATTGAAAAAAAAAATGCTACATTTCAAAATTAATGTAGACAATAAAATTTAGCGATCATAATGATAAATATTGCCAAGTCTAAAGACTAAATGTTGATATACTTTTTTTTCATTTTTATTATCATGTTACTAATTTTGACTTGACTTGATTAAAAAAAAAAGTTAGATGAGATGCAAATTGTTTCATACATAACAACCTGTTGCACCCCCTTAAGACGTCTCCAAAAGTTAACCTTATGAGTGGTATGAATAAATCCCTTGGAGGAACCTTTGCAAAATTCCTCTGATTTAACAACTGAGTAGACTCTACTTATTAACCGTGATGTCAGACTTCTAATTGAGCAAGTCCCATCTAAGGTGACCTAGAACACATCATATGTCACTCTACCTAGACCTATACCATCAGACTACATGGCTACTTGCCTCTGACCGCTAATGGTAGCTAGACATGTGACGTTGATGCCTGAGGACAAGGAACTAAAGGTATATAAGCTTGGAGCATGTAGCCAAAAGGACGAATTTCTCTCTCTCACCTATTCCTTCTTATACTCAACTCTGATCACCCTACTAGTTAACTCTTCACCCTTTCTTAAGCAGAGTAAACCATTCATTTCAAGCACCTATTCTTCCACGTGCCAATCAATCATCAACACAATTTTTTTTAAGTGTACATACATAACAGCTCTTTGCATTTCTTGGAAAACACTGTCGTAACCATTTTTTTGATAAAACAGAAAACGACGCGGTCGACTCGAGTTTTGAAAATGAAAAAGAAGGGAGTCGCCACCAAACTTTTTTGATGAGGTGTGAACGGGCTACCTCGTAAAATAGTTGTTTTTAATAAACAGTTTGATTTATCAAAACAATGATTTTGGTCTCTGAAATCCAAAAAATGAGTTCGGAGTCGATTCACATACGAGGAAGGTTAGCACCCTCAATACGCCCAAAATTGGTACCAAATTGATTGATCGATTCCTAATGTTGAAAACTTTGAAATGATTCGAAAATAGATACTTTTGATTTCCAAAACTTGAAGGGATTGAAAGAGACGTTAAGACTCTCTTATTTTCGAAGAGATAAAGCATTATGTCCAGTAAGTTAGGGCGTAATACTTTAGACTCCCAAAACTAAGCTTGCCTTTTAAAACTTGGCTTTATATTTGAAGAGGATCTCCCGTCATTTGTCAAACGAGAAGTCGGAACCCAGTAAGTTAGGGCTCGTGTTCTCAAAAATTCAAATTAGGAATATTGCCTCTATTTTAGAAGAAAGAAAAGAAACTTATCTCGAAATATCTAGATGTCGAGTCCAGTAAGTTAGGGCGTGACATTTCAAATTTCCAGGATTAAGAGTTTTGTTTAAAATTTGAATTACGATTTTAAAGGGGACATTCCATTGTTTAGCTTAAATGAGAAAAAAACCGGAATCCAGTAAGTTGGGGATCGATTCCCTCGAATCTTTAATACGAAATATCGATTATTTAAAAAACTTGATGACTCGAACAAAGGTTAATGTAACACAATTCGATAAAAGAAATAAATTACGAAGCTAGGTTGCGTAAAAAAATAATAATGATATATGTAATAATACTAAATTAACTAATTTGATGATAAAATGATGATAATAATGATAATAGTAAAATAAAAAGTAATGATAATAACACATTTATAATAATGATAAAAGTAAAAGAAATAATAATAATAATAATAATAATAATAATAATAATAATAATAATAATAATAATAACAATAATGATAAAATGGTAATAATAAAAATTATAATGTTTAAGAGTAAGAAATAGTAATAATAAAATAATATTAATGATATTAATAAGAAAAATAATAAAATAAGGGTAATTAACAAAAATATATACATATAAAAATAATATAATAATAGTAGTAATAATAATAAATATAGGAATAATAATATATAATATATATGTGCATAGATATAATAGTAATAATAATAATCTAGCAATATCGGTAATACAATAATAATAATAGTAATATATATATATATATATATATATATATATATATATATGTAAAATGATAATATAATATTAGTAATAGTATAATACCAACAATAATATAATAGGTAATAACAATATATATGTACATAAAAATATGGTAATAATATTAGTACAAATGTAATATAAAAAAATAAATAAAAAATTATGAAATAATATAGCAAATGGGCCAAATTGAACTTAAAACAGAATGGAAGGGGTCAATTTTGGTAAAATGGGTGCTGTTAAATTATAAATCAAACAAGCTATTAGGGTCAATTTGTAAATAAAATAAAATTTTGGGGTCCATTTGAAGCAAAAATAAAAGAAAAGGACCAATTTGCACACGCGGAGGAAACAGGGGGACCACTCACGCAATAAATCCTTTTGGCCAAAACACCTAACAGCGAGGGAGACCAAATTGAAAACCGTGCAAAATTTCAAGGCCAATGTGCGAATACTGAAAACTTAATTTAAAAAAAACCAAAAATACGGAAGGGCTGATTGCGCAATTTCCCCTTCTGGTTAAAAAGACACGCGGATCCTACCTGGAGCGAGTCAGGTTTGGGTCGGACCAGGTGAAACGACGTCATTTTGGGGGTTAAAAGCCAGCCCCAAAACGACGTCGTTTTAAGGGGCTATATAAGGCCCAAAACCCAGAAAAAAAATCATATGGCTGTCTGTTTAGAAAAAAAATTTCTTCTCTTTTTTTTTTCTCTGCAGAGGGGAGGGAGTCCGGCCAACTCTGGCCGACGTCCGTCGCGGGTTTCGTCGCTGGCGTCGTCGTTTTGGCCACCGCGCACGGTGGCCGAAAAAGGTAAAATTTTGTTTTTTTTTTGTTTTTATATCTTTTAGACTAATGTTTATACGTATATATATATTTATGTATTCCAAAAAAGAAAAAGAAAACGGAAAGTTTCGAAAATACAAAAAAAGATTACCCTTTTGGCCTCTGTTTTTCTAGTGGTTTTTAATACTTTTCTTTGCACTTTCGTGTTTGGATCTCTGTTTGATATTTTTTGAAATGTTTCTATTTTCTTTGAATAGATTTCTATTTTGTTGAATCTGTTGTTTTTTTTAAATCTCTGTTTTCTTATTGATCGAAAAAAGAGACCCCTTTTACAAGAAAATAAATCGGCTTTTATAGCCTTTGCCTTTTTTACAACTTGCTATTTTCTGTCTTTTCCCATTTATTATTTGAAGGTCAGAGGCGGTGGAAGGCGGGGACATGACCATGGTGGTGGCGGAGGGCGTCGTCGAAGGTCGTGGTCGAGCGAAGACCCTAGGTGCGGCGCTTAGGGTTTTTTTCTTTTGTTTGTTTCTGATTTTTAGTGGGATAGGGTAAATGGGCCTTTTGGGTTTGGGCTTAAATTTGGGTATGTAAATTGGGCCCCGGGCAAAATTGGGCTTGTACAGCTGCCCCTCTTTGCTCATTGTTGTGTAACGGTAATAGAGCAAAGACATAAGAAAGACCAATTTTGCCCGGTCTTGCTAGGCTTTAACTTCTTTGGTGCTCTTTTCTTCAGGTAGCCTTAGTCCAGTCCACCACATCTTGTTGCTTTGATCCACTTTACTGCAACCTTGAAAGATGAAGTTTGTAGTTGTAATTGATTTAGTCCTACCTACTACAACTTCAGAGGTATAGGATTCGTTGTTTTAATCCGCTTCACTGCAACTTCAGGGGGATAGGATTAACTGTTTTCACTCTACTCCACTGCAACCTCAGAGAGATAAGACTTGTTTTGATCTGCTCTACTACATCTTTAGATAGATAAGATCTGTTTATTTATAGCTTCCATCTGTTCCACTACAACTTCAGGGAAATAAGATTCTCTATTTTTAGTTTGCTCCGCTATAACTTTAGGGGGATAAGACTTGTAACTTCAACCTGCTCCACTACAACTTCAGAGAGATAAGGTTTGTTTAGAATCTGCTCTTGCAACTTCAAGGAGACAAGATCTGCCATCTTCAATCTGCTTCCTACAACATCAGGAATGCTAAATCTGTTATTTTCAAGCTGCTCCTTGCAACATCAGGAACGCCAGACTTTCTATCTTCGATCTGCTCCACTGTAAATTCAGGGAGACAAGATCTATGTCTTCGATCTGCTTCTTGCAACTTCAGGAATGTCAAATCTGCTACCTTCAATCTTATCCCTGCAAACTCAGGGACCACCAAACTGATATCCTCGATCTGCCTCCTGCAACTTTAGGAAGGTCAAATCTGCTATCCTCAATCTGATCCCTGCAAACTCAGGGACCACCAGACCAATGTCTTCGATCTGCTTCCTGTAACTTCAGGAATGTCAAATCTGCTATCTTCAATCTGATCCCTAAAAACTCAGGGACCACCAGACTGATGTTTTCGATCTGCTTCCTGCAACTTCAGGAATGTCAAATCTATTATCTTCAATCTGATCCCTACAAACTCAAGGACCACCAGACTGATATCCTCGATTTGCTTCCTACAACTTTAGAAAGGTCAAATCTGCTATCTTCAATTTGATCCCTGCAAACTCAAGGACCACCAGACAGATATCTTCGATCTGCTTCCTGCAACTTCAGGAAGACAAGATCTGCCATTCCCTCATCTGTTCCTATAGTGTCCTTTTAAGGACATAACCTGCAGAATGAGTACATGCTCATGCCTAATGATTAGGATGCCATGATTGGAATTAGTCAAAATGTTATGAGTATGATTCCTATTCAAGGTGTTTCACTCATTTATCTGTCAAGGTTTTATCTTCGTTTCCCTTGCAGTAACTGCTTTCGCATGAATGACTTGCCCTTGTAGAAATTTCAAAGCCCATTTTAGGCCTCGGAACACGGGCCTGCATTGACTTCTAGCTGTCTTCCCCGGGAGTCACAACTCCTACTTGAAGAATACCCGACTTGGTTCATTTTGGATTCGTTCCTCAGTAATTTAGGGTTTTTGAATCTTTCCTTATCGAAAATTGGCCTGTCATACCTTTTCTAAGTGACCAAGTAACATTATTCACCCTGCCGTGATTACTGAATCAGGCGAGGAACTTTGGAGAAACGGTCTCCATTAAGACCCCTCTTTCTCCAGTGTCCTTATCCTGTGTTCGTGGAAATTCTAAATAATTGTCCTGTTTCGATTTCCTATTTTATCTAGGGATTTCTAAAGTAATACGTGGAACTTTCCTTTGCGAAATTGTTAGTTCATCAATTATTGTTTCAATGCAGCATGTTAATGATGGGTAACAGTAGGTCGATTTCAAAGAGAGTTAAAATGAATTATCTATGAAATGAAGAAAAATTGACTGGGAACATATCTCTTTTTTACGGAGCAAAAGAACCCAAAAATAGTAAAATGAACAACATGGATCAGACGCCCTAGACATCACCAATTAGGCTTCTATATACAAACTTCAAGAAGACTGCTTTGAGCTTGTCATGTGTTTAGAAGACTCAAAGTGTTTTGTCGATGCCCTGATATGCAACGTGCTTCCTCTTCTATTGATCCTAGTGCTGCAAGATCGAGACGTGTCCATTCAAAACTCGAGCTGCCCTTTTCGGGTTTTTAACTCAAAAGCCCTTTGGTCTCAAAGTGCACTTTTGTGGGTTTTCACCTTGGCCTCTCCATTTTTTTTTTTGAAGTCTCAAATTTCCCTTTACAGGTTTTCACCTTGGCCTCTTCCATTTCAAGCAAAGTATTTTTTAACTGAATCTGAGTTCACGGGATTGGGCAAGCTTTTCCCGTCCATCTAAGTCAGAATCAGTGCACCTCTCGAGAAAGCTTTCTTTACCACATACGGTCCTTTCCAGTTCGGCATCCATTTTTCTCTGTAATCTTTTTGTATAGGAAGGATCTTTTTTAGCACGAGGTCCTCTCATGGAATTCCCTTGGGCAAACCTTTTTGTCGTAAGCTCGCATCATTCACTTTTGGTACATCTGACCGTGACGGATAGCCCTCAATCTCTTTTCTTCAATTATGTTCAACTGATTATATCGAGCCTGGATCCATTCAGCTTCATCCAGCTTCACTTCTGATAATACTTGAAGAGAAGGTATTTCCACTTCAATAGGTAGAACTGCCTCCATCCCATAAACCAATGAGAAAGGCATTGCTCCAGTAGAGGTTCGGACGGACGTTCGATAAGCATAGAGCGCAAACGGTAATTTTTCATGCCAATCCTTGTAAGTCTTGGTCATCTTCCCGACTATCTTTTCGATGTTTTTGTTGGCCGCTTCCACTGCCCCAGTCATTTTTGGACGATACAGAGACGAATTGTGGTGTTTAATGTTGAATTGGCTACAAACTCCCGCTATCGTACTGTTGTTTAGGTTCAATACGTTGTCTGATATGATCCTCTCAGGTATTCCATATCAACAAATGATTTCCTTCTTCAAGAACTGACTGACCGCTGACTTAGTGACATTAGCATATAAGGCCACCCACTTGGTGAAGTAGTCGATGACCACGAAGATGAACCGATGCCCATTTGAAGCTTTCGGTGAGATTGGTCCAATAACATCCATGCCCCACATGGAAAATGGCCATGGGGAAGTCATAACGTGTAAAGGTGACGGAGGCACATGAATCTTATCTCCATAAATCTGGCATTTATGACATTTTTTAGCATAGTTGATGTAGTCTCTTTCCATGGTGGACCAATAATATCCAAACCTTATTATTTGTCTAGCCATTGTGAAACCATTGGCTTAAGTTCCGCAGAAGCCTTCATGGACTTCTTCCAGGATTAACTTAGCTTCGGCGACATCCACACATCTCAGCAGCACTTGATCTTTCCTTTTCTTGTATAGGACCTCTCCATCCAGGACGTATTCACAAGCTAGTCTTCTCAACATCCTTTTATCATTCTCAGTTGCTTGGTCCGGGTACTTACGATTTTTCACGTACCACAGTATATCGTGGTACCATGGTAGGCCAGTTTTCTCTTCTTCCTCAATATTGTAGCAATGGGCTGGGTCTTGATGAATGCTCATTCGTATAGGCTTCATATCCTCGTTTTTATTTATTTAGGCCATGGAGGCTAAGGTGGCCAGAGCATCAGCCATCTGGTTTTCGTCTCTAGGTAAATAACGGAAAGTGATGTCGTCAAACTCTTTAATCAAATCTTGGGCCAATCTTTTGTAGATAGCCAGCTTTGGATCCCTGGTTTTCCATTCCCCTTTAAGTTGATAGATTACGAGGGCAGAATCTCCATACACTTTCAATACTCAGATTTTGCATTCGAGATAGCAGCGCGGAGACCCATGATGCAAGCTTCATATTCAGCCATATTATTAGTGCAATCGAAATTCAATTTGCAAGCAAATGGGTAATGGTCTCCTTTGGGGATATCGAATCGCCCAATTCCATTGCCCACCAGATTTGATGCTCCATCAAAATTCGGTTTCAAGGATGATCTTCGAGGCACCCTCTCCTGTTTGCCACATACATCAAATCTTCGTTAGGGAAATCGAAGTCTAAAGGCTCGTAATCTTCAAGGGCTCTACTAGCTAAAAAGTTTGCTATTGCACTCCCTTTTACTACCTTTTGGTTCACATAGACTATGTCGAATTTAGAAAGTAGAATCTGCCATCTGGCCATCCTTTCGTTCAAAGTGGTAGACTACATCATATATTTTAGAGGATCTAGCTTCGAGATGAGCCATGTCGTATGATACAACATACACTGCCTCAATCTTCGAGTTGTCCAAATCAAGGCACAACAGAGTTTCTCGATTGGCGAGTACCTTGTTTCACACTCAGTGAATTTTTTACTAAGGTAGTATATTGCCTTCTCTCTTTTTCCCGACTCGTCGTGCTGACCAAGCACACATCCCATTGAATTATCGAGCACTGTTAAATAAAGGATTAACAGCCTACCTAGATGAGGCAGTGTCAATACTGGGGGCATTGGACAGGTATTACTTTACTTTGTTGAAGGTCTTCTGGCATTCTTCATCCATTTTCCCGGATTGCGTTTCTTAAGAAGACAAAATATGGGGTCACATTTCTCAGTTAGTTGTGAAATGAACCGAGCGATGTAATTTAGCCTTCCTAAGAAACCTCTAACTTCTCTTTGGGTACGTGGTGGAGGCAACTCTTGTATGGCCTTGACTTTGCCTGGGTCAACCTCAATCCCCTTTTACTGACCACGAATCCGAGCAACTTCTCGGATCGAGCTCCGAAGGTACACTTTGCTAGATTAAGTTTTAGCTGGAATTTCCTCAACCTTAAGAATAGTTTCCTTAAGACCTGCACATGTTCCTTTTCAGTTCGGGACTAGGCGGTCATATCGTTGACGTAAACCTCAATTTTTCTGTGCATCATGTCATGAAATAGGGTTACCATGGCTCTCTGATATGTCGCTCCCGTGTTTTTTAGCCCAAACGGCATCACCTTGTAGCAAAATGTCCCCACATGGTCATAAATGTTGTCTTATCCATATCTTCAGGATGCATCTTTATTTTGTTGTATCCTGAGAAACCATCCATGAAGAGAACAACGAATAGCCCGCCATATTGTCTACTAAGGTGTCGATGTGAGGCAACGGGAAATTGTCTTTCGGGCTAGCCTTGTTTTGATCCCTGTAGTCTACACACATTCTCACTTTCCCATCTTTCTTAGGGACAGGGACGATATTAGCCACCCAATCCGAATACTTAACCACTTGCGAGAATCCGACGTTAAATTGTTTCTCGACTTCTTCTTTTATTTTTAACAAAATATATGGTCTCATTCTTCGAAGCTTCTGTTGGATGGGCTTGTGTTCTTCTTTTATGGGCAACCAGTGTACTGCGATATCAGTGCTTAATCCAGGCATGTCTTGATACGACCATGCGAATACATCCTTGAATTCTTAGAGTAACTCGATGAGGTCTCGCTTGGTTTTTGCCGTGATACAAGCTCCAATCTTCACTTCTTGTCATTCTCCCAGGTTCACCATTTCCACTGACTCTTTATGCGGTAGGATATGTTTTTCTTCTTGCTCTACCATTCTCAACAAATCTGGAGGCAAGTCACATTCTCTATCACTTTCAAAATCTTGAGATTCCTTTAAACACATGTCTTGCTCAAAATGGACCTCTGAATCTATAGTATCGTTGCTCATATCATTGATGGTTAGGGACCTGTGATGGGTATCAAGGGATGTACAAAGAATAAATAAATTGAAGGATAACTATTCACATGATATGAATGGGAACAAGAAATGAGACAATGTTTGTTAGAATTAAAGATGCATTTTATTGGAACAAAATATCCGAACATGAGCCTGTTTCACAAAAGAAATCTCATTTTTTCTAGGCTTAAAACAATGAGTGCATTCTGAATATTACTCTGTATAATCTCTAAAAACTACAGGAAAATTCCTCTACAGTCCAATTGTTCAGAACGCTTTCAGGTTCGTACGGGCGAATGCCCAACAAGTTTCCTTGATCGATTTTCTCATCGTGTATGGCATTGATGTGAGGAAGATTCTCCGGGTAGATTATTCTTCCTGACACGAAGGTACGAGATATGTGGGGGAATGTCATTGATTCCCACTTGACGTCCTCTCCGTTCAACCTTGCCCTTCTCCTTTCTTGTTTCTTCTTTATTTCCCTCCTCATTTGTTTTGCATCTGGTTTGAAACCCAAGCCAAAACAGTCTCTCTTCTCTTTCAGCATCTGGATCTGAACTTTCTCTTGGAGATGTTTGCCCAATCTTTTTCCTGGTAGGGCCCCTTTTCCTATCATCATTCATAGGCCCATCCTTGTGGTCTTGGATAGCTTAGGCACCGGGACTTCATTCCCCTCTGAAATGAAAGTAGCATTTATGAACTCTAAGGATCGAAAGGAACATTCAACGGCCTCCTCACTTGTTTCTAGATATGGCGCTTCATTGGTAACAGTTGCTATGATGTCTTCTTCAGCGTTTATAGTTACTGTCAATTTTTCGTTACCGCTTCGGTTTACGAATGATTTAAGGCATAAGACCGCCGAATGAATCTGTGGCCTTTCCAACAAGCAGTTGTAAGAGGGTTTGATGTTCATGACTAGGAAATCTACTTCATATGTGTTAGGCCGGATCAATAATGGTACGTCCATTCTTCCTATCACTCTTCTTTCGGTGCCATCAAATGCTCTCACTATGTTCTGGCATGCTTTCATGTGAGAGCTGTCTATAGGCAACCTCCTCAGTGTAGCCAAAGGTAAGACATTTAAAGCTGATCCATTATCTATTAACACACTCGACAGAGTGTATCCCTTGCAACGAGTAGTTATGTGCAAGGCTTTTGTTGATCCCATGCCTCCTGGTGGGATTTCATCATCACTGAAGTAAATAAAATTGTCAGCACTTATGTTACTAACCAGACGGTCCAACTTATTAACGGATATATTCTTAGTAACATAAGTTTCATTCAGTACTTTCATCAGTGCTTTAAGTTGCACTTCTGAGCTTAACAGTAGGGCTAGCACAGATATGCGAGCTGGTTGTTTGTGCAGCTATTCTACCATGTCAGATCATTGTGTTTCAAAAATTTCAAGAATTCTTTGGCCTCCTCCTCTTTTACGGGTTCATTGATAGGGGCTTCGAGTTTCTTTTTCTGCCCAATCAGCACGATCTTCAGTTTCACCGGTTCTGCTTCTTTATTCTTAGGATCGTAACGCTTCCCACTACGCATATAGGACCCTTCATTCTTGACCTCCTCAGAAATGCTAGTGGAGCTTTCTGCCCCTGGTATCATCACATTACAATTGTAGTCCCAGGGTACCTTTTTACTGTCTTTGTAGGGAAAAGAAGTAGGTTTCTGAATTATAATCTTGGCCTTCTCTGCACCCCACCTTCCGTGTTTTGCGAGATGATGATTCTCGGGTAATTGACTCCAGGCTTCGTCAATTCTTCCTCGGTCACACATACATTCCTTTCCTCTACACCTTTTTCATAAAACTCCAGTTCTTTGTTGTCCATAAGGATTTGCACCAAGATTCTAAACTGGGCACATTCTTGAATCTCGTGCCTTTTTATTTTATGGAGTTCATAGTAGTTCTTTATATGCCTCTAGCTTTTCGTAGGATCTGAATCTGTCAATCCTCTCTTTGTCATTTCCTCCCAAACTACTCTCAATGGGGTTTTCACCTCCGTAATGTCCTTTTTGATTTTTCTCACCACCTCCTCACCAATCGTGTTTACCCCTCTATCCTCGTGATTGGGTAGTGGGTTCCCCTTTTTTATCAGATCATCGAGTGTTATGACCTCCATATTTATTAGCCTTTCGACTATCTTTTTAAAGGCGAGACAGTTCTCTATCGAATGCCCCGCTAACCCTGCTTGGTAATCGCAGTGAGCGTTAGAGTCGTACCACTTAGGGTATGAAAGTTACAATGGTTGCAAATAGAACGGGGACACGATATGCTCGTTGAACAAAGTCTGGTACAACTCCTTATACGTTATTGGAATTGGCGTGAATTGAATTTTTTCAGTATTCAGTCTGGTTCCTGATTCCTGTCTTGCCGGACCTTGTTGTTCAGAGGTGACTGTCTTTGGCCGATTAACCGTGATCGCCTTGTGTGTACTTACATTATTTACTTCACCGTCTTTCTTCTTAGGAGTGGCCCTTCTAGCGCTTTCTCCTACCTCGATCTTGCTGCCCCTTATGGCATGTTCGATCATCTCTCCCGCCATTACTATGTCGACGAAGCTTTTAGTCGTACTCCCTATCATATGAGTTATGAAAGGGGCCTTCAGGGTGTTTATGAAGAGCATGGTAGTCTCTTTTCTAAGAGGGGTGGTTGGACCTGCATGGCAACCTCCCTCCACCTCTGCGTGTATTGTCTGAAACTTTTATTTTGTCTTTTTTCCATGCTTTACAAAGTAATTCTATCCGGTGCCATGTCCGTAACATGGCTGTAATGCTTCAAAATGCTTGAGCTAAATTTCTCCAAGAACTAATGTTGGCCTGACTAAGCTGGTTATACCATCTAGCAGCTGCGCCCACTAAACTTTCTTGGAAACAGTGGATTAAGAGTTGATCATTGCTCACGTAGCCAGCCATCCGCCTGCAGAACATGGTGATGTGGGCCTCCGGACAGCTAGCCCCACTGTATTTTTCAAATTCAGGCATTTTAAACTTATGAGGCAGCACCAAATCTGAAACCAGACTTAAATCTTCTGCGTCAATCCCATGATGATGATCGATACTTTCTAGCGCCTTGAATTTTTCTTCCAGCCATTTATAACGATCCTCTAACTGCCTTGAAGATTCTTTTCTCGACCCCATTTTCTCTGCCATATCTAAATCGGGTACAATAGGATTGGCCGGGTTATCTCCTGGTTGGGATCCGGAGCCTGTGTGGAAGCTCATGAAAGGTCTAGCGTCGTCCTGCACTTGTTAGGGCCTGATCGCAACTGGTGGTCTTAGGATATACTCCTCAGGCCTTGTTCTTGCGTGTGGTGGGATAAAACCCGGGGGGATGCCTTCACTACTTTCCTCGACCGGAGGCATAGGACCTTTCCCCTTATCCATTGCCCCGTTCATCATTTGGGTCATTTGGGCCATCATTTTCCTCTGGGCCTCCAACATTTGGTCTCTCATTTCTTGCTGGAGTTTTAACATTTGCTATTGCATTTGTTCCTGCATTTCTCTCTGGAATTGTTCGAACCTTTGATCCATTTTCCTAGTTTTAGCTCGTGTTCCGTAGTGATGTTCCGCTTCCAGATTTTCTCCTTTAACTTCTTTTTCTCTCTCTCTCTCTTTCTGATAATTTTAGCTAATTAGGCCCATTTTTATAAACTTAAATGCATGTAATATGATGCAATGCAATGCATGAATGTAGGAAGAAGACATTGATTCTGATCAACTTCATTTTAGAAAACTTTATTAGAAGGCAAAACCCTTTACATAAAGCAGATTACAAATATGCTTTCGCCCTAAGGCCTAAGGTTTTGATTTTCCCAAGCAAAGAGATTAGCTCTTGATTATAACCTGGTGGTAGCTCATATCTCATGCTCAATATGTCAGCTTTTGCAGCCAAAGTCTGTAGGTGATCAGCTACCTCTCGAATTTGGATTATCGCTTCACCCATGAGGTACTTCCGGCTTCTAACTTGCTCGTAAGAATGGCGAAGCTCCTCCTCCCAATGCATTTCTCTTGTTTCTAGAAGCTTAATTCGGAGCTCACTACTGTGTAATGTTGATTCTAGCTCTTCAACCTTGCCCTTCATTTCCTCGATTCTGTTCAGACTTGATTTTAGTTTACTTTTCGAGTCTTGACTTTGATAGTGGTGCAGAGACCGCCCAAGCTCAGATATTCTAGCTTTTAGTCCCTTTTTCTCCTTTTGGTTTTCTATCATGCCCTTCTCTAAGCGTCTTTTTGCGTTTATATTTCTTGAAACTTTTTCTCCCAATTGCTAACTCTGGCTTTTTCCTCTCGGATCTCTTGTCCCCACTGCTCCGAAGTTTTCCCTAGTCCAGCGTTTTTTATCGTCAGACGCATCTTCTTGTATTCCGTCTTCAAGTTATCTCGGTCTTCCTCTACTTTCCATTTTTCTTTTCTAAGTTTCTCAGCCTTCAATTTTTGACCGTCCACCTCTAATTGGAGGAGCATATTTTCTTCTTCTAGCTTTTCTATCCTTTTTCCAAGCTCCGAACTCATCCGTTCAAAATCTTGTTTCACAATCTCTAATTCTGACGGGACCACTCGCAAGCATTCTTCTCTCGATCGGGCGCCCTCTGGATTTGGCTCGGGGATGTTATCATTGATTCTCCTAGACCTCCATTCACTGTATTCGGGTTCGTCCTTGGGCCTGCGGATAATCTTCTCATTCTATGAATCTGATTCCAGGCACTAGAGATCTCTTTAAGCTTTTTCTTATAGCTCCCCCTTCATATGAGAACTCACATTGAGCTAGCTCGTATGTCGTTGGTACAAACTGTCTTGAACTATACTGTCTTAGGACCAGCAAAGGGGCATATACAGTGGCACCCCAAATTCCTAGTAGAGGAACCCAGTCAAAGTTTCCACAATGATAAAGGACCTTGTCGGGAATCATTCAAAGAGCCTTCCACTCGATGTCGTCTTCTTGAAGGTTTTAGAGGATTGCTATCCAGTTTTCTTCGGACACGTCTTCTCTCCTAGGCGTAGCTACTATCTCTTTCAACGGGGAGCAATTCTCGACAAAAACTGATAAAACACTTTCTCCACCTTCCAAAAGTGACTATGGAACCACGCCAATAACAACTGCGTACATCCAATAAACCTGCCTTCACCTATTCTCCGACAAGCATTCAAGGATCTAAACGTTTCAGCCAAGATAGCGGGAACAGGCGTGACCCCTTTGTCTAATCAGCCGAATAGATCAATAACTACTTTGTCAATATATCTTAGAGCTTTTGGGAAGATCACCAAACCATAAATACACAAGGCCAAGATGTCAATCTTTTTCTTTGCATCAGGATGCGTTAGGATCAGGTCCCTCAAATATATCCAAGGTATGCATTTATCCCCGCCTTTCTTCTGCATTCTAGCTGAGACCCATTGTTCGCTCATTCCCATGATATTCATCAATTTCCTCGCAAAAGTTAGGCTATTAACTACTTTGGAATAAGCTTTATCAACTTGAATTCTCGGACAACGTAGCAAGGTCGTGTATTCCTCTACTGTGGGAACCAAATCTACTTTTCCGAATGAGAAACCGGCTATAAGTAGTATTCCGAACTGGGGTCATTGCTCGAATAGGTGCTTATCTGCTTTGACATCAAGTGTATGGTAGATCATTTGAGGTACTATGGAACAACCGCTTTGCCTCGTCATCCCATCGGGTCCATATTTCTTTCAACTCCTGGAGTTCATTCTACGTGGCACTGATATTGGTGAAATCCCGTAATTCGACACATATCCCTCAGCTAAGCTGTCTCCTCTTTCTAATTGGCTTTGCTTTGACCATGCGTGGACGGCCGCATTGTCCTCTACTTTATCAAGGAATTCGCTTTCCATAACCAGCTTTCTAACTTAGAAACTGACCGTGAATCGATGCCTCTTAAAAATGGAAATGACATGCAGAGAAAATAAAATATCATCAATTAGTACCACAGAATGAGATATAAAGCATGCAAAATACACAAACGCCTATCTTGGTTATTACTAAGGTTTGGCATAGTTCGGCTCGGGGTGGGTTCTTAGGCTCTTTACATGTGGTTGAGTTCTAAAGTTCAAGGTACCCAAACCAGCAGATTCCTCGATCCTCACCCATTATAGGCTCATATGGACCGAGTTTGGTTCAGGGGAATACATTTCCCTATGGTCATGCGGAAGTGAAAACTTCATGAAGACATAGGTACAGATGTATCTCGAAAGTAGTCCACTAGCCCATGCGGAGGTGAAAACCTCACGAAGGCATAGCTTCTCGCTCCCACTTAAAGGTGTGACCACAACGGTCGTGGAATGAAATGCCAAAGTATTTACGAGACCCAATATTGAAAGTGCATTAAAAGAAACATGATTTTTCGAAACCATTTTCCAATTTTAATCAAAAGGAAAAAAATCAATCAATCTATGGCCTGACCCTCGAGTCCTCAGTGGAGTTGCCAAGCTGTCGTAACCATTTTTTTGATATAACAGAAAACGACGCGGTCGACTCGGGTTTTAAAAATGAAAAAGAAGGGAGTCGCCACCAACCTTTTTTGATGAGGTGTGATCGGGCCACCTCGTAAAATAATTATTTTTAATAAATAGTTTGATTTATCAAAACAATGATTTTGGTCTACGAAATCCAGAAAACGAGTTCGGGAGTCGGTTACGCACGAGGAAGGGTTAGCACCCTCGATACGCCCAAAATTGGTACCAAATTGATTGATCGATGTCCTAATGTTGAAAACTTTGAAATGATTTGAAAATAGATACTTTTGATTTCCAAAACTTGAAGGGATCGAAAGGGACGTTAAGACTCTCTTATTTTTGAAGAGATAAAGCATTATGTCCAGTAAGTTAGGGCATAATACTTTAGACTCTCGAAACTAAGCTCGCCTTTTAAAACTTGGCTTTATATTTGAAGAGGATCTCCCGTCATTTGTCAAACGAGAAGTCAAAACCCAGTAAGTTAGGGCTCGTGTTCTCGAAAATTCAAATTAGGAATATTGCCTCTATTTTAGAAGAAAGAAAAGAAACTTATCTCGAAATATCTAGATGTCGAGTCCAGTAAGTTAGGGCGCGACATTTCAAATTACTGGGATTAAGAGTTTTGTTTAAAATTTGAATTACGGTTTTAAAGGGGACATTCCGTTGTTTAGCTTAAACGAGAAAAAATCAGAATCCAGTAAGTTGGGGCTCGGTTCCCTTGAATCTTTAATACGAAATATCGATGATTTAAAAAACTTGATGACTCGAGCAAAGGTTAATGTAACACAATTCGATAAAAGAAATAAATTACGAAGCTAGGTTGCGTAAAAAATAATAATGATATATGTAATAATACTAAGTTAACTAATTTGATGATAAAATGATGATAATAATGATAATAGTAAAATAAAGAGTAATGATAATAACACATTTATAATAACGATAAAAGTAAAAGAAATAATAATAATAGATAATAATAATAATAATAACAATAATGATAAAATGGTAATAATAAAATAATATTAATGATATTAATAAGAAAAATAATAAAATAAGGGTAATTAACCAAAATATATACATATAAAAATAATATAATAATAGTAATAATAATAAAAATATAGGAATAATAATATATAATATATATGTGCATAAATATAATAGTAATAATGATAATCTAGCAATAACGGTAATACAATAATAATAATATAATAATATATATATATATATATATACAATGATAATATAATATTAGTAATAGTATAATACCAACAATAATATAATAGGTAATAACAATATATATGTACATAAAAATATGGTAATAATATTAGTACAAATGTAATATAAAAAATAAATAAATAAAAAAATTATGAAATAATATAGCAAATGGGCCAAATTGAACTTAAAACAGAATGGAAAGGGTCAATTTTGGTAAAATAGGTGCTGTGGGGGGTTAAATTATAAATCAAACAAGCTATAGGGGTTAATTTGAAGCAAAAATAAAAGAAAATGACCAATTTGCACACGCGAAGGAAACAGGGGGACCACGCAAGCAATAAATCCTTTTGGCCAAAGCAATGCAATGAGGAGACCAAATTGAAAACCATGCTAAATTTCAGGGCCAATGTGCGAATACTGAAAACTTAATTTAAAAAAACCAAAAATGCGGAAGGGCTGATTGCACAATTTCCCCTACGTTAAAAACACGCAGATCCTACAGGAGCGATCAGTTCGGCCGGACCGGGTGAAACGACATCTTTTGGGGTTAAAGCCACCCAAAACGACGTCGTTTTAAAGGGCTATATAAGGCCCAAAACCCGAAAAAAATCATTTGGTCATCATTTAGAAAAAAATTTTTCTCTTTTTTTTTCTCTGCAGAGGGGAGGGAGTCTGGCTAGCTCCGGCCGACGTCCGTCGCGGGTTCCGTCGCCGATGCCGTCGCTCCGGCCACCGAGGTAAAATTTCTTTTTTTTTTATATCTTTTAGACTAATGTTTATACGTATCTATATATTTATGTATTCCAAAAAAGAAAAAGAAAACGGAAAGTTTCAAAAATACAAAAAAAGATTACCTTTTTGGCCTCTGTTTTTCTAGTGGTTTTTAATACTTTTCTCTGCACTTTCGTGTTTGGATCTCTATTTGAAATTTTTCGAATCTGTTTCTATTTTCTTTGAATCGATTTCTATTTTGTTGAATCTGTTGTTTTTTTTTTTAAATCTCTATTTTCTTATTGATCGAAAAAAAGACCCCTTTTACAAGAAAATAAATCGGCTTTTATAGCCTTTGCCTTTTTTACAACTTGTTGTTTTCTGTCTTTTCCCGTTTATTGTTTGCAGGTCAGAGGCGGTGGAAGGGCGGTGGACATGACCGCGATGGCAGAGGGGCGGCGTCAAAAGGTCAGGGTCAGAGCAGAAGACCCTAGGTGCGGCGCCTAGGGTTTTTTCTTTTGTTTGTTTCTGATTTTTAGTGGGCTAGGGTAAATGGGCCTTTCGGGTTTGGGCTTAAATTTGGGTATATAAATTGGGCCCCAAGCAGAATTGGGCTTGTACAAACACTTTATTAATTTTTCCCTTTTAATCATATATACAATTTTTTTATACAGAAAAATAATTTTATACACCACATAATGAATTTTAAAAGTTCTACAAATTGAATGAAGGGTATGATGTATTCTTTGGTATAGTAAAAATAAAAAATAATATAAGAAAACATCTCAGAATTTTTATTTTAACTTTACAGACAATATATGAAATGATTTTATAATTTAACATTATTTTTAAGGTTAAGGTCACGAATCTAGATGGGATATAATTAGAAGTGTAGATGGGGTACTAATTGATCTATAGATCTTGGACAGAATAATAAATACGAAATGGAAGTGATGTGTACAAACCATGAATTTGAAACAGTAAAATGTTCTTTTCACACTTCATTTCATGCAATTAAAAAACTATGGTGAATTGAAAAGAACAACATGAAAGAACAATAAAATAACAAGTCTAAATTGAAACAAACATCAAATTAAAAAGGATTGCGAACATGTGAAATTTTTAGATAAAACTTTTCTTATCATTTCAGCAATAATCTCATCTAAGCCTTAACCATTGCGAGTGTGCGACTTAGTTTTGGCTATCCTGTTGGTGGGTCACTTGATGGGTAGATTCAGTTGTATCGAATCAATTCTACGAGGCAAGCAAAAAACAACTTTTCGAGGCCTTGGGTCACCTATTATTCATGTTGATGTTACCTTTGATGGGAGATGGATATTGGGTACAACTGATACCTAAGTGGTCCTACCCTTTTCACTGACTCATCGGAAAGACAGAGACAGGTTTTAATAGGCCTGAGGAATAGAATTGCAACCCCAAGGTTGTCAAAGCTAGCTCCGCTTTGTTCACATCTAGCTTGGGTTAATAACAAGTTTTATAATGCGCAATTTTCATGGGTAAGCATTCACTACCCCTCTTATTAAGATTTTTAATAAAATATTATTATTATTAGCAACCATGAACAAAGATTTGATACATAATACAAATGATAAATGAAATAGTATAAATTGATGCACAAATAATATGCTTATAGAGTAATCTCAGAAGAGAAAAAAGGCAAATTAAGAATAACCACAATATTAAAAAAATTTAGAAATAAACTAGAGATGCATCACATAAATTAAACCGTTTAAAATTGTACACTAGTCTCATCGTAATTAAACCAACTTGATTGTTAATTCTAGTCAACAAATAAATAATTGCTAATAGCCCTAAGAGATCCATTGCATCGTATTAATGATGTAAAAAAAATCAAGTCTCATATTATATTTCCTTCTCATCATCATTTTAGATTTCAATTTTACAGGCACATCGTCCTGCTATATTCTGTTAAATCCATCCAAAAATAATTCTCAATAAATGTGGTGATACCTTTAATTTCACAAATCTCCTAAAAACATCATTAATTACTAAAACTAAAAACTAAAAGCTAAAACTAAAGTTACTAATTATTTCAGAAAACAAATATAGCGAACAAAATAAAACACCACGAAAACGTGGAAATTTTTCTTTTTGATAATATGAGTTGAAATTAAAAACGAAATAAAAAAAAAAACTGTTTAAGAAGCTATGGCCAGTTATTAGGGGTGTTCAACTCGAACTATCATTAATCGAATTAATTGACCCTTTTAAACCCTTAACCGTTAATCGAACCCAAAATTTTAAAAAAAATTAACCGAACTTAACTTTTTCGGTTAATTCGGCCAATTAACCAAAATTTATATATATTTTTATTTTTGGTTAAAACAAGTATAAAACATATAAAAAATTAATCGACTTAACCGACCGATTAATTTATATTTCTAAAAAATTAACCGAACTAACCGAATACTTATATATTGTAATATTATTTATTAAATTCGATTAATTTGGTTAATCGACTGGTTTCGAACCGAATTAACCGTTAACTAAACTTTCAAAAAATTATTAACCGACCCCCGACCGAATTAATTTGGTTAACTGACCGATTAATCGAATTCGATCTGTTAACTGAATTAATTCGGTTTTACCCAAAATTTGCACACCCGTACCAGCCATAGCCCAAAAGTCGACCCTTCAGAAAAAATTGAGATTTGACTCTCTTGCTTGTGCTTTTAGTTGCTATACTTGGTATTAAAGTACACATTGTAGATACGAGTCACTGGCCATTTACATGGTTATGTAATTTTTTATGTGGTTAATATTTTAATAAGTTAAATTGCTAATAAGATATTGAGTTAATGACAAAGCTGAAGTACTATTTAGATTTACACCATCCACTTCCACCTTACAATAATCACATTTTCTTTATGTTGTTAGTTTTTTTCCATATATGAATAGTGTTCCTCTATAAGGTACCATGGAAAATCTTTGGCATCCAGTCAGAGGTGTTCAGAACTGAGATCTGGGGGATAAAAGGTTTTTGTTTCAATTTTTTCATATTATGGATTTGGAAAGGGTTGAAAAAGGGTCTCCATGGACTTTTAATAATCACCTTCTGATCCTTCACCAACTTCAAAAGGGTGAGGATCCATTGAAAGTTCCTTTAGTATTTACACCCTTTTGAGTATAGATTCATGATCTTCCATTGGGGTCTTTCTTGAAAAATTTGGCAAGGCAATTGGGGGATTTTTTGGGCAAATTCTTAGAATATGATACTACAGATTTAGGGAAAGGTTGGAGAAATTTTATGAGAATCAAAGCCCAACTGGATGTCCGTCACCCACTAAAAAGGAAAAAAAGGTGTCTTTTGCAAGCAATTGCTCATACATCAGATTCAAATATGAAATATTAACTCTTTTCTACTTCTACTGTGGGCGTTTGGGGCATAAAGATTCATATTGTGAAGGAAAAATGCAGTTAGGGGTGGAAGTAGCAGTTATGAGATGAGATCTAACTCTAAGGGCACAATCAAAAAGAGCTTTAGCAATGAAAAGTATTTGGTTACGTAACGTTGAAGACGAGGAAACAAATGCAAGCTTTACCACTATTCGCAATGTAGTAAATAAACCATGGAGTGTGAGAACTCAATCAGAAGTTGGAGCTCTAATAGATCCAGTCTTGGGGATTAATCTGGAAGGTGATCGTCTTTTCTTAACAAAAAAGGAGTCTCACTTAGCAATAGATTATGATGTAGAAGAAAGGGTTTTAATGGGGGAGGAAGGAAAAAAAAGTCATCGAAGTGAAAGCGAAGTAGTAGAAAGCAGAGGATCAATGGAAAGTAACCATTTATTATCGGCGGCTGCCAATTGGCAAGCTGACCAATAGCAATGAAAATCTTAAGCTGGTATATCCAAGGATTGGGAAATCCTCGGACTATTCGAAGGCTTCGGTATACGCTGAAGCTACATATTGCCCAAATAGTCTTCTTTATGGAGACAAAAATCAATAAATCATGGATGGAACAGGTACGAAGGAGTTGTGGGCTTACTAATGGCATTGAAGTGGATCCCGAAGGTTTGGGGGAAGGGTTATGTTTGGCATGGAAATTTGATGTCTCTATCAGTCTTCAAAGCTTTTCAAAAAGGCATATTGATGTCCTCATTGACGACCAGACCAATAGGCAACAGTGGAGATTCACAAGCTTCTATGATTCTCTTTATACGCATGATAGGGATGAAACATGGAGTTTACTAAAGAGGTTGCGTAGTAGAGAGGAACTTCCTTGGTTTGTGTATGGAAACTTCAATGAAATAATGTATGGATTTGAAAATAAGGGAAGGCTGCCTAGGGAGGAAAGAAGAATGGAAGCTTTTAGAAATGCCTAAGAAGAATGTCGATTGATGGATGTGGGTTACTCTAGGAATTGGTTCACTTGGGAGAGGGGAATTTACCAGAAACAAATATTCGAGAACGATTAGATAGAGGTGTGGCCAATGAAAAATAGAGATCTATGTTTCCAGAAGCTACTATTCAACACATGACGTATTCAATTTCTGATCACTGTCCTCTTTTAATTTCAACAAACAATGAAGAAGAACGGATGAGGAGGAAAACTTTCAAATTTGAAGCATGGTGGGTTTTAGAAGAGTCTTTCGAAGTTAAAGTTAAACTTATTTGGGAAACAACATCAGGTGATTTTTTGAAAAAGCTTAACGACCTCAAAACAGGCTTGGGAAAATGGGCTAAAAGAATCAGCCTAGCTAGAAAACGAAAAATAGAATTTTTGAATTCAAA
This sequence comes from Gossypium rotundifolium, assembly GCA_025506655.1. Taxonomy (NCBI): domain Eukaryota; kingdom Viridiplantae; phylum Streptophyta; class Magnoliopsida; order Malvales; family Malvaceae; genus Gossypium; species Gossypium rotundifolium. The sequence goes on along the minus strand of CP106733.1, from coordinate 31,908,296 downwards.
GCTAAGTGAGCTGATGGATGCAGAAAGGAGTGACAACAACTTGGAAGAGCTGGTTGATACAAAATTGCAATTGAACTTTGAGATTGATAAGGATGAAAGATACTAGGAGCAAAGAGCTAGGGTAAACTAGCTAAAACACGGGGATAGACACATAACTTTCTTTCATAACCACGCAACATAAAGATGTCAGAGAAACTGCATACGAAAGTTATAGAATACGAATAGAGTTGAAACAGGGGATTCACTAGAAATGGCCAAAATTGCTAGATCATACTTTTACATCTTATTTGAAGCATAGAAAAGGGGTAATTATGAAAATATCTTATCAGGAATTGAACAATGTATCACTGAAGAAGATAATCGACTTCTCACGGTGCCTTACACAAAGGAGGAGATTTGGGAGGCACTACCAAGTATGGGTACTACAAAAGCTCCTGGTGAAGATGGTTTTCCGACCTTATTTTTTCAAAAATATTGGCATATCATTGGGGAAGAGGTCTCAAGTTTTTGTCTACAACATTTGCATGGGGGTATGGAGGTTAGTTCCATTAATAACACGCATATTGTGCTTATCCCTAAAAAGGCTAATCCTACTAATCTCTCTCAAATTTGACCAATTAACTTATGTAATGTTATTTTCAAAATAATGGCAAAGACTATAGCTAATCGTTTTAGAGGGGTTTTGGGAGAAATGCATTGATGGTGCGCAGAGTGCCTTTGTGCCAGGAAGACTAATTTTAGATAATGTTTTGCTAGCATATGAAATTTTGCACAATCTGAAGAGGAAAAAATCGGGGAAAAAGGGTTGGATAGCTGTCAAACTGGATATGAGTAAGGCATATGATAGGGTTGAATGGTCTTTTGTACAGGAAATCATGAGGAAAATGGGTTTTGACCTAAATTGGATTAACTCCATTATGAATTGTATAGCCACTGTTTCCTATTCAGTAGTACTTAATGGGCAGGCAGGGGACATTTTCCACCATTCAAGAGGATTACGACAAGGTGACCCATTTAGTCCTTTCTTAGTTTTGATATGTGGAGAGGGGTTATCTAGCCTAATGAGAAAGTCAATTCAAGAAGGCCACTTGAAAAAGGGTTAAAGCAAGTACACGAGGCCCACAAATTTCACATTTACTCTTTGCAGACGACTGCATCTTATTTAGAGAGGCTAATCAAAGAAGAGCATGTCTCATCAAAAGAATTCTATGCGAATATGGAAACTGCTCGGGACAATAGGTGAATTTTGAAAAATCTACGGTCTTGTTCAGGTCCAACATATGAGAGGAAGAAAAATGGTTAGTCACTCAAATACTAGGAGTACAGTTTTCAAATGATCCTGAACACTATATCAGATTACCAAATATGGTGGGTAGGAGGAAGAAAGAAGCCTTTCAAAATTTAAAAGACAGGTTTAAACAGAGAATCGACAATTGGAGTATCCGTCATCTTTCACAGGGAGGGAAAGAAGTTTTTATTAAGGCGATTTTACAAGCTATCCCGATATACACAATGGCTTGTTTTTTGCTTCCTAAAACTCTATGCGTCGAATTATAAAGGCTCATTGCAAAATTCTGGTGGCAAAAGGGTCATGGTAAATGGGGAATCCATTGGTGTACGTGGAAAGATTTATGCACTACAAAAGAACATGGTGGTTTGGGTTTTCGAAGTTTTAATCAGTTTAACGTTGCATTATTACCCAAGCAAGGGTGGCGTCTAATTCATTACCCGAATTCATTATTAGCGCAGGTTTTAAAAGCTAAATATTTCCCAAATTTAGATTTCATACATGCACAGTTGGAGAACTCACCTTCACTTACCTGGAAAAGTGTGTGGACAGCTAAAGGGCTATTGCAAGAAGGAATGGGTTGGCTATTAGAAAAGGTGACCGAGTCTCTGTTTGGAATGACCATTGGATTCCAAGCACAGCCAATATCCGAAGCAATGACAACACAAATGGTACAGGAATAGAGTTAGTTTCTAGCGTAATTGAACCAACAACAAGAAAGTGGAAAGTTGAGCTTATTGAACATACCTTTCCAGAAAACATTGCACAGAAGATTCTATAACTCCCTTTGGCAGAAGAAGCTCATGAAGATTTCTAGGTTTGGTGCAGAGAAAACTCGGGTGAATTTACAGTAAGAAGTGCCTATAAAATATTACAAGCGGCTAACTTAGATCCTAATGCCTATTTATTACAAATGAAGCAAAAAATTTCTACAAAAAGCTATGGAGTTTACAGCTTCCTACGAAAATACTCATCACTGTTTGGTATCTGTCATGGAACTTTCTCCCTACTCGAGAGTCTTTAAGGCATAGAAGACTGGTTGCTAATAATTCTTACCCTCGGTGTCAAAATGCGGAAGAAGATTGCCTCCATGTATTCCGACAATGTCCTACAACAGTAGAAACATGGCAGCACCTCAACTTCTCATGGGTCACAAACACTGCTATTCAAGACATGTGGAACTGGCTTACTTGGGTTTTCAATACGGGGAACAGTAAACAATGCAATTTTTTTGCTGTGCTGTTTAGATGATGTGGAGTGCTAGAAACCAATTAGTGCATGAAGGGAAGTCAATAACAGGAAAAGACTAAGCACAAAAAGTTTAACTTTACAAAGTAGAAATTAATCGATTGGAAGAAAAAGTACCTACCTCAGGAAATATTAGAGATCCGGAATAGTTATCAAGGAAAGTGGATGCAACTATCTATTGAGATGCAGCTTTTAATAGTCGATTTTCAACATCGGCTTTGGGTCTGGTTGTAAAAGGGGAGATGGGTGAATTACTCGCCTCTAAAGAAATCCTTCATTCAGCAATTTCATCCTCATTCATGGCGGAGGCATATGCAAATTTATAGGCAGTAGAGTTAGGGATCTCAATGGGTTTTCAATCTGTTGTTATTAGGGGGGATTCTAAAATAGTCGTCAAAAAATGCAACTCAACAGTAGTAGATAAGTCGATATTAGGGGAAGTAATACGAGATATTCAACAAAAGAGACAATTTTTTCAGGAAAGTTACTTTCAGTTCATACCCAGATCAAAAAATGGCCAAACGCACAAAATAGCAACCGAGGTTTTGAGGAAGAGAGAGGTAAGTTACCTGGAGGAAGAAACCTTTCGTCGCTTTCGGAGCAGAAGAGAAGAAAGATGGAGGAGGAATCCAAATTGAAGAAAAGTGAAAAGGGATGAAGAGGAAAAGGTAGCAAAAATGATTTTACCCTTGGAAACTGCTATCGGTTTGAGAAAGGAGCATGGGAAACTGAAATGTCAGATTTTAATGGATGCCAGCTCTTTGATGCTGACTAGATTTGACTTAGGATTTGATGTTTCTTTTATCTTTTTAATTTTGTTCAGTCTTTTCTTTTTTTAAATTTCTAATAAGGCCTTGTTCTAATTGGATCCTATGGGCCTTACATTTGAACTATAAGAAAATGTTGTTTTAACTTTTTCTTAGCTTTTGAATAAAAAAAATCTAGTTGGAATTTTCAAAAATAAATAAATAAATAATCAAACCCCTAATTCTTAGCGCATACTCTTGATTCGTAAAAGTTTTCCCAGGCCTACAAGATAGCCCTTGTTTGGAGCATAGTAAACATCTTGGGAACAAATACACAGTCCTTCTAAAGTACACCCTTCTTTCAATATGGTGAACCCATTTCTTAGCCCAAGAACTTGGTTAGTCCACTCACTTGAAAAAAATCTCAATGGTCTGCTCATATTTTTAACCTTCAAGAACTCTCTACCATTTTTGTATCTTTTGATCACCCCATCGAACACTAGGTTCCGGTTCTTCCCCCAATATGGCAACACATCATATTTGGACAACGCCATTTGCTCGATCTTTTCCAACACGTCCTGGTAAAGCTAGGAGCCATGGGGTCTTTGCTCTTGTAACAGGTGATGTTGAAATCTACGACGTCTTCTTTCGTGCCTAAGTAAGCGGAGGAAGATTTAATGTAGCGCATGAGGATACCATTGTAAAGTTTTAGCCCGCACAGTGATTTAGGATCCATGGATACTAGCTTCTTCACGTCTTGGTTAAAGCTTTGACTACTGATGTAACGCCTTGAATAATTTATTTTTGTTTTTGTAAATATTTGACACAATTGGATAAAGTTTTTTGTTTACTCTCGGTTAGGGGAGGGCAAGAATCAGTTGGTGCTCCGCAGCGATTTGAGCATTACGGGTTTCTGTCGTTAGCGATAAGTATTCGAGTTTATTTTTTGATGTTGTAAGGCTCCGTTTGTGGAATATTTTCGATTTGAGTTTCATAAGTGTGTACTGAATTTGGGCATTTGGATGTTTTTTCTTAGGTTTGGGTGATCTCAGGATTATTTTCGCTGTAAAAACGAACCAGGGGTGTACCAAAAACATAAAAAAATTGAGCTTCAACAAAAGCCAAAAATTATTCTGTCGACGCCACATGGGTGTGTGCCTGGCCGTGTGCGAGACACGACCGTGTGGTTGACAAAGGCATGGCCTTGCGCAAGACATGGCCGTGTGGTAGTATAGGTGTGGCCGTGTAGGCCACACGGGCTAGCCAAGTTGGGCATGTAGGCCACACGAGCGTGTGGGTCACACGAGCAAGGCCAATTTGGGCGTGTGGGCTTACACGGGCATGTGGGCCCATTTTTCTAAAATTTTCCCTAGGGTTGCACGAGTTGTTTCGATTGACTATAGGCCTATTGTAGGGTCGGTAAGGGCTATCCAAACCCTAAAACTATGTGATCTATTAGTCTGATATTCTATTCTAAATATGATACTATTATGCATGTGTGATTAGTCTGATGTATTTATATATCTGATATCTGAATATGAGCATTTGAGAATGATAACTCTGATTATATATATCTGATTGGGGTGGGATTGGTATATGTGATGAAGTGTTCTATATGGCAATCATCACCTATATTCTGGCAGCTTGGCTGCACTTTATCTGACATGTGCCGTAATGGCACGATATGGTGTGTAGGGATGGGTGGGTGTTTTTAACCCTACATGGTGTGATGGGATGGTCTGAGTTGGTGTGTAGAGGATGGGGGTAAGATTTTGTATTTTTAATTTGTATATCTGTTCTGTTATCTAAATTTGTAAAGGGCTTAGGTCCGAACCTGAATCTGTATCTGACTGTGTATAAGTTTACTGTATGTATTGCATGTCTATTTCTGTTAGGTTACACATTGAGTTACGAAAATCACATCTGTTTGTTTGTTTTGTTAAGGTAATCCACAGACTTAGACGCTGTCAGTGCGACGGAGGCTTAGCGATGTCCACTTGATCGAGAACTGCTTTACTTAGTAAATTACGTTTTTTATTTATAATTCTGGTTTAATTTGAGAGTTTGTAATTTTTAGGACTCTCTGGATTGCTGGTTTTTATTTTGGTTTTGGATGTGATTTTTGACTCTTTTGTTGTGATGCATGATGGAAAACACAGTTTTACGAAAACAAAGGTTTTTTTGAAAACACAAACTGGATTTTTAAAATATTACGATTTTAAGACTTCCACTGTAAATTATGTTTTAGTAAGTAAATGAATTAAATAACCCTTTGAAAATAGTTATAAATGAATATGAACTATAAAATTGAATGATTTGACGAAATGACTCTGTTTTAAAAACCTTATCTTGTGACATATCTGGATTCAGCCATAACGTCTAGGTCGAGTTTAGGGTGTTACATTTAGTGGTATCAGAGTCAGGTTGCAAAACTCGGGCTGTGAAATTTTGGGTTCCAAAAATTTTATTTTAAAAAGAACTGGTTTTCAAATAGTTTGAGTAATTTTGAAAAAGTATGTGGTACATTGAGTCTCCGGCATCGATCCTGTAAGTATTTCTAAACTTAGATGGTATATTTTGAAAACACTGTAGATAGTACTTTCTAAAATTGTACTAAAATAGTTAGAGACTGAAACTTCTGAAAATATTTCTGAACTTCTGATAAATTATGCATAAAATATCTATTAATAAATATTGGAACTGATGCATAAAATTTTATAATGTAGAATAATTTGAATTACGATGAGCACTCGTGGAACTTGTGAACATGGTATTTGTGGCTGCGGTAGATGCCGTAGGGGAGCTCGAGTTAAGTCTTTCTCTCTGGGTAGCATGCCAAATTTAAATAAGAGTGAGACATCGGTTTTGCCTTCTACTGAGATTGGGTCTCAAAATCGTTTGGATGGGGACGACGCACTGTCCCAAGCCATATTGAGGGTATTGGAGAGGGTCGCTGGACCCCATTCTGGATCTGAGGGCCGTGGGTCAGTAACTGAACGACTCCGGTCCAATGGAGCTGAGCTGTTTAGGGGTGTCACTAGAGTCGCCCCTACTATGGCTGAGTATTGGTTAGTGGTCACCGAGAGGATTATGAATGATATAGACTGTACTCTCGAGCAGAAACTTAAGGGTCCAGTCTCTTTGCTTCGTGACGAGGCATATTAGTGGTGCTTATCGATAGAGGAGGGTACTCAGCTTGATTGTTTGAACTGGGACTTCTTCAAGACTGCCTTTCATGGAAAGTATGTGAAGCGAGCTATGTGGATGCTCATAGGCGTGAGTTCATGAATCTCACGTAAAGTGGTGGATCTATGGCCCAGTATGAGGCCGAGTTTCTGAGATTGAGCCACTATGCTCGAGGCATAGTGACGTCTGAGTACGAGAAATGTGTTGGTTTTGAGGACAGTCTAAGGGATAGTTTGAGGGTTTTGATTGCTCTGCAAAGGGAACGAGAGCTTGTGGTTTTGGTTGATAAGGCGAAGATCACCGAAGAGGTTAAGCGCGTGGAGCGCCAAAATAAGTACCATGAGATAAGCAAGAATAAAAAGGATTCAGAGCCCTTTAGTTCAGTTTAGAGGCCTAAGAAATGGGCCAGACCTGATGGGTTTGTTAGAGTCGGGGTTCCTTTTTCTCCTATTGGAATTCATCCATGTAGTGACTGTGGTAGGCACCATCCGGGTGAGTGTTGGAGGAGGTTAGGGTCTGGCTTAAGGTGTGGATCCTTGGAGCACTGTATTAGAGAGTGTCCACAATGGGCTGATCAGATGTAAGCTTCAGGATTGGGTTCTGTACAGCCTTAGAGGGCAGTTCAACAGCCACCTAGGAGCCGTGGACCGACTAGGGGTGGTAATGGTATTGGCCGTGGATAGAGAGTATCGGGCAGAGGTGCTAGTTAGATTGAGGCAAGGCAGCCTGCACTGGTTTATACTACACGATACCTTAAGGATAGAGATGCTCCTGACTTTATCATGGGTACCTTTTTTATTTTTGATGTACCTTATACTGCTTTGATAGACATTGGTTCTACACACTCCTATGTATTGGTTCTACACACTCCTATGTAGCTAAATCTATTTTTGAAAACTTGGGGATTTTGGTTGAGAGCACTTCTAGTAAGGTTACTGTGCTGAGCCCGTTGGGGTAGTCTGTTCGGGTTAGTAAACTTTATAGGGATGTTCCGTTAGAGATGTAATGGGCTGTATTTCTGGCAAATTTGATAGGGTTACCATTTGGGGAGTTTGATTTGATTATGGGTATGGATTGGTTAGTTGAGCACCGAGTCAGTTTGGATTGCATGACTAAGAGGGCCGTTGTGTGGATTGAGGATGATAAGGAAGTGGTTGTGATCGGCGAGCGTCGAGATTATCTGTCCAATGTGATCTCCGCTTTTGTGGCTGAGAAACTGATTCAAAAATGGTGTGAGGTGTATTTGGCTTAAGTCAATGTTTCTGTTTCTGGAGACTCTTCAATTGAGGATATTAGAGTGGTGAGGGATTTTTCAGATATCTTTCCTGAAAAGTTACCGGGTTTACCTCCAAATCTTAAAGTTGAGTTCGGTATTGAGCTTCTACTGGGTACAGCTCTGGTGTCTATCGCTCCATACCGTATGGCACTGAAGGAGCTTGCAGAGCTTAAGGCTCAACATCAATAGCTTCTAGATCATGGTTTCATCTGTCCTAGTGTGTCTCCCTGAGGGGCACCGATTTTGTTTGTTAAGAAAAAGGATGGGATCATGATGATGTGCATTGACTACCTGCAGTTGAATAAACTAACTGTGAATAACAAGTATCCACTTCCTAGGATCGACGATCTGTTTGATCAGTTTCGAGGGGCTTTAGTGTTCTCAAAAATATATCACCGTTTTGGGTACCATCATCTTAGAGTTAAGGAAGATGATGTTCATAAGGCTGCATTTAGGACTCATTATAGACATTACGAGTTCTTAGTTATGCCTTTTGGTCTGACGAATGCTCCGGCTGCATTCATGGATTTGATGAACTGAGTCTTCCAGCCATATCTAGATCAGTTCATCGTGGTATTTATCGACAATATTCTGGTTTACACTAAGACTGAGGATGGGCATGATGAACATCTTAGAATAGTGCTTCAGAAACTCTAAGAGAAACAAGTCTACGCTAAGTTGAGCAAGTGTGAGTTTTGGTTGTGAGAGGTAACTTTTCTGGGGCATGTGGTTTCTGCCGAAGGGATCCGTGTTATTCCAAGGAAGATTGAGGCTGTGCTGGATTGGAAACAGCCTAAGAATGTATGTGAGATTCGTAGTTTTCTAGGTCTTGCGGGATACTATCGACAGTTTGTCGAGGGGTTCTCTCTGATTGCTGGTCCTTTGAGTAAGCTTCTGCGTAAGGGTATTCCTCTTGTTTGGATTGATGCGCAACAATCGAGCTTTGAGAAGTTCAAGTCTATTCTAACTCAGGCTCCTGTGTTGATATAGCCTAAATTTGGTAAGGAATTTATGGTCTAAAGTGATATGTTGCACATTGGTTTGGGATGTGTATTGATGCAAGATGGAAAAGTTGTGGCTTATGCGTCTATTCAGCTTAAGACACATGAAAGGAATTACCCGAAGCATGATCTCGAGTTGGCTACAGTAGTTTTTGCATTTAAAATCTGAAGGCACTATCTGTATGGTGAAAGGTGCATCATTTACACTGATCATAAGAGCCTCAAGTACCTCCTTACTTAGAAGGAGTTGAATCTTAGACAGCACTAAAGTATTGAGCTGCTTAAAGATTATGATTGCACGATAGGGTATCATCCTGGTAAGGCAAATGTGGTGGCTGATGCTTTCAATTGTAGAGCGATGAGTGATTTGAAAGCAATGTTTGCTCATCTTAATTTGTTTGATGATGGGAGTCTGTTAGCCGAGTTGCAAGTTAAGCCGACTTGGATTGATCAGATTCGAGGTAAGCAGATAGGGGATGAGTCTCTAGGTTTGTAGTTTCGCTAGATTGAAAGTGGCAATACTTCAGATTTTGGGCTGAATAAAGATGGGAAACACGGTTTTACGAAAACAAAGGTTTTCTAAAAACACAAATTGGATTTCTAAAGTATTACGGTTTTAAGACTTCCGCTGTAAATTATGTTTTAGTAAGTAAATGAATTAAACAACACTTTCAAAAATAGTTATAAATGAATATGAACTATAAAACTTGAATGATTTGATGAAACGACTCTGTTTTCAAAACCTTACCTTGTGACATCTAGGCCGGGTTTAGGGTGTTACAATTGATAAAGCTATGGCCAACGCGGTTTGGTGAAAGAACTCGCCTTTAATTTTAGGTTCCCAAGGGCATGCGGTGATCAGTGAGTCTTTGTGGCTATCTAGACAGGTTCCTAATGATTGGAGACGGTCATGGAATCTGATGATCGGATAGCCCATAAAAGTTACACCTACATATCACAAATGAAAGAAAAAAAATCATATACTTAGCTGTATACTATTCCAGTCAAATTTTTGTTTTTGTCCTATTATTATGTTTAAATTATAATTAAGTCCGTGTACTTTAGTTTAACAAAATTTGGTTTTGCATTGGAAAGTTAAATTATAATTAACATCATTAATAGTATAACTAAGGTGATCACTGATATTGTTCTCACGAAGACTAAAAGTACTAGTGATTACTGTCTTTATATTATTTAACTGACAAATTGGAGTGATTGACTAAAACTAAAATTAACTAAATTAATTAACTAAGAACACGACAAAGAACAAATCAAAAAAATAATCGAGTAAACAACTAAAAAGCGAAACAATACATAGGAAAGAATCCACTTAGATTTCATCTGTCATTATGAATCTAAATTACGCAATTTCTTCACTTAGTATCTTGATCAGTAGAAATCCCTAAATTATGCTAATATCTCTTTTCAAAACTAAGTACAACTGACTCTAGGTTCATTAATTGAAATTTCTTTCTAATTAAAACCCCTATTATCGCATTAAATCGATCTATAGATCCCCCTATTAGATTTGACACTAATCTGGTAGATTTATGTAGTCCTAATTGCATGTAACTCCGCTAAATTATGCTAGACCTACCCTTAAACATGGTCTATTCCTCCTCTGATTTAAACACATCAAACATGGATTAATAGTCTAGAAATATCAAACCAAGAATTAAACACACATAATTGAGAACAAGATCCAAGTATTTATTGCAAAAAAATAGAAATCAAATAACATAATTCATTCTATGGTTCATCTCCCTAGGTATTTATAAAATTAGTTCATAATAGCAAGTAAAAACATCCCAAAGACAATATAACCACAAGAAACCAAGAAACTCAAAATAAACTTCAAAGAAATCAAAAGGAGATTTTCAATCTTGATAGAAATCTACTTCAGAGTCGGATTCAATGATGCTTTTCGAGTTGTTTTCTTGAGTATTCTTGATAAACTGTAATATATACATATTGTGGAATTTATCCCTTTAATTGTGGAATTTGATGCTTCTAATCCTTTTTTTCATGTTTTATACTCAGGAGAGCATAGGAGGATGAAAAGAACGAGAAACGGGCCAAAATGGAGAAAATGGGCCAAAGTAAGGAATCAACATGGCCTGGAGTTCATCACACGGCCGTGCCTCTTTAGTAGGCTCGAACACGGGCCTGGGCTCGAATCACACGGGCGTGCACCACGGGCGTGTCCTTGTCATGACCTATTTTAATTCCACTCGGAAAAGGATACTTAGAGGAAAAGAAAGACATTCCAAAAGCCTATATAAACACCCTAAGTGTATCCTAAAGGGGGGAGGTAGCCTGAGGCAGCCAGAGAGGGCTGAATATAGGGAATTACTCAAAGAAAGCTAGTTGATCCATCTCAGAAGCTGGAATCACACTCAAGGCGAGGATTTCTCCTTCAATTCCTTGAGGTTTTAGGGTTTTCTTTATGTTTTGTTATTTTTCTTCTGAGATGTATTCTTTTATAAGCATGAACTAAACCCCTCAAATACCTAAGTGGGATGAAACCTAAGACGAATCTTATTATTATTTTCTGAACTGTATGATAAATACTTGATTTGTTCTTGATTATGTGTTCTTAATTCTTGCTTTGATATTTTAGGATATTGATTCAAGTACTGATGTGCTTATTCAGTGGAGCAAAATTCCCTGTTTAAGAGTAGATCTAGCATAATTAAGCAGAGTTGATCACACTCCTAGAAATAGGACGACGAAAATCTATCGGATTAGGGCATAGATCGAGTTAATGCAACACTAGGGGTTTTAATTAGAAAGAGATTTTAATTAATCAACCTAGGGTTAGATGTTAGTAGCCTCGAAAGAGTTATTAATATAAATTAGGGAATCCTACGAATCAAGTCAAGTGAATAAATTGTCTGGTTCAGAGTTAAATAACAAGTGAAGTCTAGGTGGATTCTTCCTCGGGTATTGTCTTAATCAATTGATTTTTCCCAAAAGTATTTTCCCTATTCATTCTCTATGTCTTGGTATCCTTAGCTTAGTTATTAGTTAAATAAACATTAATCACTTTTATTTTAGGCTAGATAATAAAAAGAGGGTCAGTACTAGTGCTTTTGGTTCCTTTGGGTTTCGACATTCTGGTCTTGCCACTAAGCTGTACTACTGTTCGATAGGTGCGCTTGCCTCAATCGTGGTGATAGTTAGTTTCTAGGCTCGATCATTCATTATATAAATATTAAGACTTATCATGGACACGATCAATTCTGTGACGGCTATCTCCTTTCTTCTTATCTTTGTCATATATAGGTCTTAAAATGCCCGAAAAACCTAACAAACACATTTTCCCGTAGGTTTGGAGTGTGATTCGTGATTTTCACACAGTTTGGCATATGGTCGTGTGGTAGCCCGTGTGACTCATATAGTCGTGTGCCCAGCTCGTATAGCTCTTGAAACTTGCTCTGATTTTTTGATTTTTGCTTGTTTTTCGCTCCTTTTGCTCCCAAATGCTCTCCTAGGTATAGAAACATGAATTTAAAAGATTAAGAGCATAAAATTCACCATTTTAAATCGAATAATCACCTAAAATGCATTAAGAATGATGCTAAAACATGTTACTTTTGGCATTTATCAAATAACCCCACACTTAAGCAATTGTTTGTCCTTAAGCAAAATCCTCAACCTGCATTCAAATTAACTTTTCTCAATTTTTCATTTTCATCAATAATGTTTCAAGATAATTCGAAAACAATCACAAATTGGAAATTCAACCAAAAGGACACTAAAGATTCAAGTAGTTCAACCGAACTTTTCAAGTGCAAAAACATATGTGTCTCCCCTTATCTAAATAATTACCTTAAATTCAAAATCAACAAGAAGTGACATCCTCACTCAAGATCACTCAAAGCACTCAAAGTATTTAAGGTTCAAATATTATGCACTCAACAGTTGAACAAGAAATGCTATTACCATAAGCTTACTTGAAAATCAAATGTTCACCACGATAAAATGAGACGACACACCCGTTACAGGAAATTAAGCTTTTAGAGGCATTTTTAGTGGTGTTTGGATCAAAAACACCGTAAATGTTATACATTAGTGGCGCTAATCGAAAAACACCGCTATAAGCAAAATAATAGCGGTGTTTATAAGAAAATGCCACAAAAGGTAAAGCAGCAGCGATGTTTTACTCATAAACACCACAAAAGGTAAAGTAACAGCAACAATTTTTTCATAAACGCTGCTAAAGGTAAAGCACTAGCGACATATGAGAAAGAGCCAAAAAATATCCTTCTATTTTTAACTAAACATCGTCAGTTTTGCTAACCTTAGTTTTATCCCCAAATTAGTTTCCCGAAATCCCTTATTTTTTTTCCAAAATTTTTTTCCCAAATCCCTTAGTTTTTTCCCCAAATCAAAATTGCAAAATCCCTTAGATTTTTCCCAAACGTCTACTGAATTACTGTCGATAGTCCTCTGCCGCATTGCCATCGACAGTTCTCTACTATCGACGTCGATAGTCCTCTACTGCATCACCGTGTAAGTTTTTATGTTTAGGGTTTAGTTTGTTTGTTAATTTATTTTCTCATCTTTGAAATCCTAACCTACAGCAACGCAGAAACATCTCTTTTGTATAAACACTTCACTAGACACAGCAACCCAGAAACAACAACCTCATCTGGTAATTTTTCATTCCATTCTATTATTATTTTTATCTATTTTTTAAATTTCGGATAATGTTTTTAATTTTTATGAAAAAGATGTGTACTTTATGTAATGTAAGCGTTACATTTTTCCTTACAAATAGCTTGAAAATGATCCGTTCCACTTGTAATGTACCTTGGTGTATTTAGCAGCGGCAATTGAGCTTGCGAATTCAAATGAGCTTTACCTAATGGCTTGCAATTTAGCAAAGGATTATCCCCAAAAGTGAGAAATAGTTTTAGTTGAGTATAAATTTCTTTTTCTTCTCCTTTATGAAGACTTTCTATAGTGTATTACATTGTTCACCTAATTTGTACTTTGTTATAGGGCTTTGTCATGGTTTGTAGTAGGCTGTTACTACTATTGTATCAAGAAATATGATCAATCACGCTGTTTTTTCAGGTAAATATTTCAAAGCGTTACTAATTTACCAATGCAATAGATGCTTATGTGAGTAGCTTTTTATATTTATGTGATGAAACACCACCTTGTTTGATACAAACAAAACATTGCATTTGATAGAAAGAAAAGTACCTATCAATATAAACTTCATAAGATGTTTTGATGATGGTATTGCATCTTGAATTCATGTGTGCTTTGAAAGGGTTAAACATTGCGTCCATGTTTAGTTAATTTAGAGATATCTCTAGCACGATAATTTGGAAATTATTCTAGGATAAAAACTCTCATGGGTTGGCCATTGATTATGTTTGTTAATTTCTATTAACTTTGCTCACTGTCCTTTTCCAATTTTACTGGTTGGTGATATGCTTTGTTTTCTTGGAGATTTAATGCCAGGTTGTTTGATAATTCTTTTTTAGCATGCATTATACATTTAAATCTCTATATTTGTCAGTACCACTAGTAAAATATATTTTAGGTTTGATCTTCTTAGGATTTTGTTTGCTAATATTAGCTTTGCCCATTGTCCTTTCAAATTTTCATGAGTTATCTGTCACTTTTTTTCGCGGAGATTTGTTGTGGTTCGATAATTCAGTTCAATATGAATTACACCTTTAGTTTTGAGATTTATCTCTACTGCTTGTCAAAAATATTTTAATTTTGATCTTATTAGGCTCCCATATCAATTGAACAGACTAATGTTGCTCCACTCTGCAACAAGTGGACAAGTTTAGATGGAACATTTACTCTTGCATGGATAGGTTTTGGAAATGCTTATGCTATTCGCTAAGAGGGTGATCAAGCAATGTCAGCTTACAGGACTGTTGCTCGCTTGTTTCTAGGGTAATTTTATATTATATGTTATTTCTTCAATCTAGATGTTGCTTTATGGAGAAGCTAAAAGGATATATATTTTTTGTAGTTCTTGTTCATTCTTGGTTGTCATTATCCAAAATCTCCTCCATTTTGTATCGCATGTAAGCATAGTTAAAGTCATCTTATTATTTATAGATTACCATTATCCAACTTTATACATTGGAATGGAGTACATGCAGACTCACAGCTTCAAGCTTGCTGAGCAGGTGATTTGTGATTTATTAAACTTGTCACGTTATGGTTTTGGCTGAGCTTGTGAGGGTTAAAGAATTATCTAGAGAGTTGTTTTATGGACTTGAAACTTCCTAGTTGGTATATGAGGGTTGTTTTATGGACTCTTCGGTACTCTCTAGGCATCTGAAGATATTTTATTTTTAGAATAAATTAACCACTAGAGAGTGGTTACTGTTAACATATTTTTGAAAAGAGAATAAGTAGAAATGGCATATTACATGGTTTGTATGTTAGGGTATATTTTCTAACAAAATAAGGAGGTGGGCATAAGGACAACTCTAGGAAATATTGTAACAGCTCATTTTTAGGGTGGGTTTGGATGGGCGATTGAGTGCGGTGCAGTGCGTTTAGCTTACTTTTTATCTCACACTACAGTATCTAATCTCACCGCCACCGCTGTTTTTACACTAACCGCAGGTAAACGCACAGTCCATCCAAACCCACCCTTAGTCAAATCAGAATAGTGGTTTAGGGACCACAAATCCAAATTCAAAATAATTATTTTATTATTATTTTAATGTCTACAGCATGATAGTATGATTGTGTAAAAATTTCGTTAAGAAATTTTATCATTTAAATGCTTAATTTGATAAAAAGGACTAAATTGCATAATGTGTAAAAGTTGAGTTTCATTAGCTAAAGGTGTCTAATAGTTATGGAACATTAAAATGGAGGTCCTTAAGTGGTAAATATACCATTTTTAATTTGAGTGGACAAATATGGCCATTAATTAGATGAATTTTAATGATTTTTCATTAAGGTTAAAATTGTAATTTGGTAATTAATGTTAATTAAAGTAAACAAATTAATATTTTTGTTTCATTCATCTTTTACAACCGAAAAGCACAACCTAAATAGCCATGGGAGAAGCTTTAAATTCAGCCAAAGCATTTGTGCTCAAATAGGTATGGTTTTTGTGTCGTTTTTAATAATTTCTATGTTTTTGAGATCGTTGCAACTAGGTCTAGCTAGCCCAGGGACTAATTTGAAAAATTGTTAAAGATTTAGAATATTACCATTGATGAATAAGCATGTTTTTCTATATTTAATGATATATTATGGATGTTTGATGATAGTTATACAAGTTTTGTTAAATGATTTTTAGTGAAAAAGCAAATTAGGGATTAAATTGAGAAAAGTGGAAAATTTGTGGTTAAAATGTGAAATAAATGGAAAATATGAGCTGCTAGGGACCTAATTAAAATTTGGCTAGCATGGGTTGTGGTTGAATTGCATGAATTTATTTTTATATGAAATAAGGACTAAATTGTAAAAGATGTGAAACATTAGGGGTAAATGTGTAAAAATGCCTTAAAGTGAATTTTGGATTAAATTGAATAGAGAGATAATTAAATAAGTTAATTTTGATTACATATAGATCAAGAAAAGTGAAACTTAGATCTAGATCGAGGGAAAAACAAAGTTCTTAACTAATCGACTCGTTTCATCATTTTTGCGTCTGAGGTAAGTTCGTATGTAATAAGCATTGTTATAATGAAGCTTTAAATGTTTTGATACTGTATAAATTGTGTATATGAGACTACAGTTGTGTTCGACGACGATTCTATTAATTATGGGCACTTAGTGTGCAAAGTCGAGATAGCTTCGGCTATATATATTTGCACTTAGTATGCATGATCGAGATAGCTTAAGCTATATACATATATATATTGGCACTTAGTGTGCGGGAGTGATACATCTACGGCTATTTATATGGCACTAAGTGTACGAGGTTTTCGAGTATCTAAAAATATTCAAATGGTTCAACGGGTAAATGAAAGATGTGGTTGAGTATGAGACTGATATGAGATGGTACACGTATGTACATGAACCGTATAAGCTCTAAATTGAAGAAATTGTGAAGTGCACATATAAGCATATGATTAAACATGTGAAAGGTTTGTTAGTTAGCATGAATTACATGTTAATATGTTCAAATTGATGATTTGTGTATTTATGATTAGTTTGAGTTTATTTCATATAGACTTACTAAGCTATAAAGCTTTTTTTGTTTAATTTACTATGTTTTGTAGTGATTCCAAAGTTAGCTCAGATTCGGGGATTGTTGGAGGCTTCGTCACACTATCCATCTATCAATTTGGTACTTTTGAACTTATGTTTTGAGTATATGGCATGTATAAGGACTTTTGTCATTTTGATTATGTGTTGATAATGATTTTAGCAATATAAGTTGGCTTGTAAATGTATATGTTTTGGTTTGTATATATAGCCATGAGAGTTGGCTTAATTTGGTTGTTTTGGATGTATATGTATGTATGTGATAATGGCTTATGATGTGGTTCATAATTGCTTGCAAATGGTTTGTGACAGTTTAGCATTTAAGGTAGCTAATGGTTGGAAATGGTTATTATATGTTTGTGATTTTAGGCAAGGTAAAAAGTTTGGTTGAAATAATGCATATAGATGTTTTGTGAATTTGGAATTGTTATGATTAGAATTGGCAATACATGGTAATATGAACTTGTAAATTGTTGGTATTGAAGAAGTGAATTGAGCTTGGTTGGAATTTTTGTTAAATGCCTATTGATGCTAGTATTGGTGCTTTTGAATTTGATGTAGGTATGTACAAGTTTGGGTGGCAAATTGGCTTGGTAAATAGCCTTTTTTGTCTATATGGGCAAAGACAAGGGCATGTGTCTCAGCCGTGTGTAACACACGGTTATATACATGCCGTGTGTCCTCTAGTGTTGAAATTAAAATCAAGTTAGCATGCTCCACACGGTCTCACACATAGGCGTGTGACTTGGTTGTGTGGCATAAGTCACTATACCCTACAGGTTTAGCATTGCCTAGCACACGGCCTGACACACGGGCATGTATGGCCATTTTTAGGGCACACGGGCTAGCCACATGTGTATGTGTGTTGGCCGTGTTACCCAAGTCATAGAGTTACACGGGGTCGGACACGGGCTAGGACACGACCATATGCTTCCATTTCGAATGTCCACACAGGTGAAGGGTGTTACATTTATTGGTATTAGAGCTACGGTTTAGTTGATTCTCGGACTAACGTAGCATGTGTGAGAGTCTAACTATACATACCATATATAACCTGTGATAGTGTGATGACTCTTGACAATTTAAATTGTGCTTTTATTTAGTAAATGGATCCCAATTGAGCTGTAGCTGATGATGTCGAGAGTAATGCGCCAGCTCCCGCTCAAGGGGTAGCACATTTTGAATCTAGAAACGTATCAAGTAGTCATGGAAGAGAGGCTAAAGAAGCCTTTTTCCAAATGATGAACGAGTGGTTCACACAATATGTCTGGATGAATCTGGCTACTCAACAACCTCCACCCCCACCTAATCCTCAACCTGTTCCCTTAATTCCTCAAGGTGTAGAACTTCTACGAGTGAATAAGACACCAGTTGATAAAATCCAAAAATACGAGGCTGAAGAGTTCAGAGCTACCATTGATGATGATCCCGAGAGAGCTGAGTTTTGGCTTGAAAACACTATTCGGGTATTCGATAACTGTGGTGCTGAGAGAAAGAGTTACTTGGGAATTCTTTCAGATAGAGTTCCAAAAGAAATATATAAGTCAAAGATTCCTCGATCAAAAGCACAAATAATTTTTAGAACTGAAACATGGTAGTATGACTATGACTGTATATGAAAGAGAATTTGTAAGATTGAGCAAGTATGCTCGAGAGTATGTTTCTACTGAAGAAATCATGTGTAAACGGTTCGTTGATAGGTTGAACGAGGTTATTAAACTCCTGGTTGGGATTCTAGAGCTGGAAGAATTCATTGTCCTGGCTGATAGAGCTTGTAAAACCGAGGAGCTTAGCAAAGAAAAGAGAAAAGCAAATTCAGAGGCTAGAGATTCGAGAAAAAGATCGATGAGTAAACAATACCAATCTTCGTCAAAGAAATCTAGAGATTCGTACACTCAACCAAATGCTTCAATCGGGTATTCCAACAGAGATCGTGAAAAACGATACTCAAGTCCTAAATTTCAAGCTACATTAGTATCGAGTGTTGGCAGTGTGAGAAGTTATAGACCTGAATGTCAGCAATACGGATGTAACGCCCCAAATTTTCTTAATTTCGGCTTTTGTAATTTTGTGACATAGATATCTGTCAGCTTCAGTGGTTATGTGTTCTGGGTGTGTATGAAAGGTCCCAAGGTCAAGCCATGTCTTGGGTAATTTTTGGTATTTTTCTGATTAAAGCATTAACTGGGTTCAGTAGGCTTAAGTTTAGATGTTGGTGAAATTATATCAGAATGGGCCTGCTGGTCTAATGGTTAAGTGAAATGTTAATATGCTGGAAGTCTTATGTTGGATTCTCTGGTATGGCAATGGTTGTAATTTTTGCTTCTAGCTTCTGCTGGAGTTGTGCTAACAAGGGGAACTGAGTGGTGATTTGCGAATAGAATTAGTGGGAGGGAAATTAGGAAATGACCAAACTTTCTGAGTAGTTGTGTTTTTCCTAAATTTCTTTCTGCCAAAAATACTGTGTCCTCCCCTCCCATAGCCAATTTCTGTACTTCCTTTTTCCTTCTCCTCTTACCTTTTCTTTCTCTTTTCCTCGCTACCATCTTATATTTTTTATCTTCTCTGTAGTTGCCTCTCTTCTGTGCAACACTGGTTCACGTCTTGTTTTGGTAAGATGAGTAGCGTTGTTTTATTTTTGTTGTTAGCTTATACTGATATGCGTCATTAATGCTGGATATGGGAAGATTCAGAGACTCGTAATCATTGTTGGGATACTTAGGTTCGGGTAATTTCGGTGACTTGATTGAAGTTAAGGTTTTTGGAAGGTATCAGGTTTAACATCTCGATTTAGTTTCATTTTAAACACTAATTTTGGACGTTGGAATATCAATTCTTAGGTTCTA
Source organism: Gossypium rotundifolium (assembly GCA_025506655.1). NCBI lineage: Eukaryota > Viridiplantae > Streptophyta > Magnoliopsida > Malvales > Malvaceae > Gossypium > Gossypium rotundifolium. Next base: position 31,888,494 of record CP106733.1, on the reverse strand, counting down.
GAGTGCTCAGTGATCGTCTTAGCTTCAATCGAAACCAGGTGTGTACCCAAAAAAGCATAAAACAAGGTTTCAGTGAAAGTTAAAAACCTCATTGTCATTGCTATACGGGCATGTGGTCGCCTATGTACAAGGCTGTGAGCCACAGCACGGCCGTATGATCGATGAGCCAGGCCGTGCACAGGCGACTCGACCATGTGATGGCCGAGCGAGGCCGTGTCCGAGACATATGCTCGACCAATTGGGCGTGTGAGCCCACACGGGCAGGCCACATGGGCATGTGAGCTCATATTTCGAAATGATCTGTAAGGTTACACGGGTCACCCAAGATGACTGTGGACCTACCGTAGGGTCGGTAAGTGATACATAGACCCCTATATGAGTGATCTGCCTGTCTGATCTCTGTACCAAGCATGAATTATAATATCTGAATGTATGTACTTTTAATTGCATAATAGCATGACATTACTTGTATGTTGCATTGCATCGGGGTGGGTTGATGATATTTGGAGGAAGTATCTGAAAGGCTCTTAAGTCTGTTATTTGGCAGCTTAGCTGTAATTATCTAATTTTGTGCCGCATTTTGGTACAGCATGGTGTGTAGGGATGGGTGGGTTGATTTTATCCCCACATGGTGTGTAGGGTTGGACGGAGATGGTGTGTAGAGGCTAGTGGGTAGGACTCTATTATTCTACTTTGTTCTGCATATTAATCTGAGATTGGCTAAAACCCTAGTATACATCTGATTCTGTATCTGAGTGGGCTAAGGTCTACACCAATTCTGTAATGGGCTCAGGTCTGAACTGTGGATTTATGACTATTTCTGATATTATGCGGTGTGCATGTTTTCTGTGGGGAGTACACACTGAGTTGCAAAAACTCACCCTTTTCTGTTTAATCTATTCAGGTAATCCCCAGCTTTAGAGGGATCGGTGCAGCGGAGGACTCGACGGTGACCACTGCTTCTGCCTCATGGTTTTATACTTAATTTATGGTTTTGCTTATATCTAGGAAAGTTTTATATAATATGACCTTTATGTATTTTGCTTAATTGGGATTTGCAACGCTTATGGTTTTATCTTGAGCAGTAAGAAAGTTAGAGTTTTCAAAATAAACAGATGTTTTACCAAAACACCACGATTACGCAAACTGGTTTAAATGCTTCTGCTAAATATAGGTATTTTGGAAAATGGACAATGTTTTGAAAATGGATAATGAGTGAAACAAATGACACGTTATTGGAGGTAGCAAAAGATAATGAAAAATGGTTTTATCGTAACTATGTTTTCTAAAGCACTATCATGTGACATCGCCAGATTCGGCCATAACATCTAGGTCGAGTTTGGGGTGTTACATTTAGTGGTATCAGAGAGGTTGTAAAACTCGACTGTGGATTTTGGGTCTTAAAGAGTGGTTTTAAGAAATGATTTTTAACTGATTTGAAATGTTTTTGGACTTAGTAGTGGTACACTAAGTCTCCGGCGTCGATTCTGTAAGTGTTCTGCAACTCTGTTTATATTTGTGTAAAGATATTAATAGCAAGCTTGAGATAACCAACAGGTAGTATATTGTATTGTAAACACCCTAGGTAATGTAAACTGAAAATCGTAGTGAGACTGCGATTCGCGATAACAAATTCTGAACTTTTGATACTGTCTACATAAAATATCTGTTAATGAATATCGGAACTGTAAGCTAATGTATAAAACTATTAATACAGATAAACTCTAAATTTACGATGAGCGCATGAGGTACTCGCGGACGGGGTACAAGAGGCCGGGGTATAGGACATAGAGGGGCTCGAGCTGGGTCCTCGTCATCTGGCAATATGCCTAATTTAGATATTAGTGAGACACCAGTATCACCTGCGACAGAGACTGGTGATAAGCCGTAAAAGTAACACATTTTAATCCCACATTTAGTGTGCTTTTGGATGAAATTATCTTTAATTTATGTAAAAATGTGCTCTTAATCCTTTCTTTTCGTGTCTTATACTCAGGAAAGCACCCAAGGATAAAAAAACGCAAAACAGGCTTAAAACGAACCAAAGTGGGCTGGCCCAAGAAGTTAGCATGGCCTGGACTTCATGCCACACGGCCGTGCCTCGATAGCCATCTAGACCACGGCCTTACCCCGATTCACACGGCCGTTTTTCAATCGATAAAGTCCACACACGGGCGTGCCTAGTGATCCACATGGTCGTTCCCAAAATGGTAGAATCAAGACACGGCCTCTACCTATATATTGCACGGGCGTGTCATAGCCGTGCCTAAATCGACAGGATGGAGACACGGGCTGGTCCACGATTTACACAGACGTGTCAAGGCCGTGCCCCTGTCGCAGAAAAGAGCAATTTCACTCGAAATTGGATGCTTGGAGCCCAAGAAATGCAATCCTAAGTCCACTCAAACACCTAGGATGAATTATACCCGAATTACGAGTACTTAGGAGCAAAGTAAAGCATCCAAAACATCTATATAAACAATCCAAGGCAGCAATTCAAGGGTGTCAGGTTTTAGCAGATTTTTCTGCCAGAGCTTTACTTGTTTAGAGAACTACTCAAAGATAGCCAATTGATCCATCTCGAAAAGTCGGAGTTCTACTCAAGACGGATGATCTCCTCTTCAATTCCTTCAATGGGTTTTAGGGATTTCTTATGTTTTGTTTTATCTTTTCTCTCAAGATGTTTTCCTATTTTATTATGAACTAAACCCCTCAGATACCTGAAGGGGATGAAACCTATGATGGATTTTGTTATTTAATTCTTTCGGTTTATATGATAAATACTTAGTTTGTTCTTAATTATGTTGCTCAATTTAATCTGATGTGCTTAGGTGGAGGAGGAATAGACCCTGCCAAAGAGAAGATCTAGCATAATTAAGCGGAGTTGATCGGGCGCCTAGAGATAGGGTTACGAGATTTTGCCGGATTAGGGTGAAACCTAATATGGGAGTCCATTGATCGATTCTTTGCTTCCTTAGGGGTTATTATAAGAGAACGAGAGTTCCACTAATTAATCTAAGGTTAGACGTTATTCGCTTCGAGAGAAGGTTTAATATAGGTTAAGGAGTCTCACGGATCAAGCTAAGTTAAAGAAATCATGTGAATTGGAAGTTAGATAATAAGTGAAGTCATAGGTGGATTCTTCCCGAAGGTATCGTCTTTATCAATTGAGTTTTCTTCAAAGTCTTTTCCCAAAGTTTTGTTCTTTTGTCTTTGCATTTAAGTTTAAGTATTTCATTTATTTTAGTTTAATAAACCAATCATTCCATATTTTAGGCTAAATAATAGAAAGAAAGTAAGTAATAGTACTTTTAGGTTCCTTGGGTTCGATAAGATATTCTTGCCTGAGCTATGCTACTATTCGATAGGTGCGCTTGCCTCTATCATTGTCACAGTCAGTCTACAGGTTCGATCACTCTTTTAAAAATATTAAAACTAGACTGTTTTGCAGCGATCAAGTTTTTGGCGCCGCTGCCGGGGACTTCTAAAAATATTACGAAAGCTCTATTTTTATTACTTTAGCCATTATTTCTAATTTTGCTAATCCTCTTTCTTTATTAAACTTGCAAGGTACCTCTAGTTTATGACTAGAAGAAACCCTAGAGGACCATTAGAATATGACAGTGATATTGAAGCTACCGGTCACAAAATCGCAGAGAGAATTAGACGAGTTCTAGACAACCAAAGAGAAGAACAACAAGCAGATCCAATCCCTCTGAAGGATGGCCAAAATAATCCATCGATGCAAGATCGAGAATGCTTTATGCGTACTATGTATGATTATGCTAAACCTAATTTGACAGAGCGAGAATCTAGTATTGTTAGGCTGCTATAGTTGTTAATAATTTTGAATTAAAACCTAACAAAATACAAATGATTCAATAGTTTGTTCAATTTGATGGATTGCGGGATCGAAGATCCAAATACTCATATAGCTAATTTCTTAGAGTTACGTGATACTTTCAAAATAAATGGCATTTTGATGATGCCATACGTCTTGACTATTTCCTTTTCATTAAGGAATAAAGCAAAGCGTTGGTTGAACTTCGTTACCATGAGGTCAATCACCACATGGGACCAAATGATGAAAAATTTCTTTTAAAGTATTTTCCACCACCAAAAGCAAACCAAATTTAGGAATGACATATCTTCTTTTGTGCGAATGACGAGAAACATTATATGATGCATGAGAAAGATACAAGGATCTCCTAAGAAGATGCCCACACCACGGATTACCTTTGTGGCTTCAAGTCCAAACTTTCTACAATGGTGTGAATTCTTCAACTAGGCAAATGATTGATTCATCAGCCGGTGGAACTCTAAACAACAAAACTCCTGAAGCGGCATACGACTTTATTGAAGAGATGTCATTGAACACTTATCAATGGCAAATCACAAGGGCAAAACCGACAAAATCAGCTGGGGTTTTCAACATAGACGCAGTGACAATGCTGTCAACATAGGTAGAGTTAATGAATAAAAAGCTTGATAATTTATGTTCTTCACAGGTACATCCAGTAATGCAATGCGAAGCAAGCGGGGATGTCACGAATGCTGAGTACCCATCCTACCAACCAGGAGTAGAAAACGAGCAGGCAAGCTATATAGGTAACAATTTCAGATCCAATAATAATCCTTATAGTAATACTTATAACCTGAGTTGGAGGAACCACCCAAATTTTTCGTGGGAGGACAAGGAAATCAAGGAATTCAAAGGCAGCAACCTCCTCCAAATTATCAAAATCAGCCCTACCCACAGGAAAAAAAATCAAGCCTTGAAGAGATGTTGACAAAATTCATAGCAGCCACTGAATCTCGCCTTCAAAAGACTGATACAAACCTTGATGAACAACAGAAGTCAATGAAAGGACTTGAGAATCAAGTTGGAGAACTTACTAGGTCAATGGGACACCTCACAAAGCTAATTTCTGAATGCCAACAAGGACGTCTACCAAGCAACACAGAAATAAACCCAAAAGAACAAATCCAAGCCGTTACAACTCAAGAGGGTACAGAAGTAGATAGACCCACATCAGCTCAAGAAAAGAAAGATAAGACCAAGGTAAAACCGGTAATCAAAGAATACCAACCTAGCATACCTTATCCTGAAGCATTGAAAAAAGAAGATTTAGAGGAAAAATTCGGTAAGTTTCTAAAACTCTTAAAAAAATTACATATTAACTTACCTCTTCTTGAAGCTCTTTTTCAGATGCCCGATGCAAGGAAATTCTTAAGCAAGCTCTTGACGAACAAACGTAAAATAGATGAAGAGCACTATGTGGAATTAAATGTAACATGCTCAGCAATGCTACAGAACAGGCTACCACAAAAACTAAAAGATCCAGAGAGTTTTACGATTCCATGCTTAATTGGTAGTTTGTCTATTGATAATGCATTAGCTGATTTAGGGGCAAGTATAAATGCTATGCCTCATGCCTTTATTTAAACGACTAGGTCTAGGAAGCCCAAACAAACTAGGATGAGTATTCAACTAGTCGATAAAGCTGTCGAGAATCCCTAGGGGCATTATTGAAGATGTTTTAGTCAAAATCAATAAATTTGTTTTCCCAGTAGATTTTGTTGTTTTAGACATGGATGAGGAAAATTCAATCCCTTTAATTTTAGGTAGACCTTTTCTTGCTATTGCTAATACTAAAATCGATGTTGCCACATGAGAACTCATACTTCGTGTAGGAGATGAATCAGTCAATCTTCAAGCTCTCGACTCAGCTAGAACCACATAAGATGAAGGTAAGAAAGATGTTTTAATAGATAATCAAATTATTCAACCTCCATCGCAGGAAACATTACGAAACATCAAAACTGAGTCAACACAGAAGCATACGATCAACAAATTAGAAGAGAAGAAGATATACACCAAAGAAAAGTCGGATCCACACGAAGTAAAACCTAAGGAATCACCAGATGAGCTTATAGGAACATCCAATCACTTTAAAATAGTAGACCAGGTGCTGTTAGACAAAATCGGTCTTCACAACACTTCAACAGACTCGAGGGCAAAGGGAGAAATCCTCTCCAAGGTACACGAAATCTTTCCCAAGAACACAATCGAGGTAAGAAACCCAAAATTTGACAAATTCAAGGTAAATGCTTCTCAATTCCAATCTTGTCATGAAAATAAAATCGCAAGTATGAGGGAAGATATTCAAACCTTTAAACCTCCCTGAAAATTTTCAAACATGAGGACAGTCTAGCTTAAGACTATAAACAAGCGCTTCTTGGGAGGCAACCCGAACATTAACACTATTTATTTTCAAATTTGTTTCCAGTTTCTTTTCTTTCCATCTTTCTTCCCTAAGTATTTAGTTGGAAACTAACACAAAAGTGCGGATTCCCAGGCCACATGGCCTTACACACGGCTGTGCCCGTGGCCGTGTGGACCACCAGAACCACCACACTAATAGAGCAGAGTCGTGCAAGTCAGTCCAACCACCCCCAACATCATGGATCCAACCACCCCCAGCACGGGCACCGACAAAAACAACACGATCATGCCTCACAGCCGTGCTAAGATACTAACCTATTTAGCACGGGCAGACCACACCCATGCATTCCAACAAAATGGGTGTGGAAGAACAACAAGAACCTAGTTGATAAAGTGGCAAGGGAGGCGCCACTTAGAGCATAGGGGAGTGACGCCACAAGGAGTGTGAAGGGGCCTAGGTTCGAGCAGCAATGGGAGCATTTTGGAGTTTTTATTTTTCAGCAAAGAAGGGCAGTGATGGACGGCACAAGGACACTTCATGGATGAAGTGTAGATTGGGTCAAATGGCTTAAAGATTCGGCTAAGTAGGAGTGAAAAGGGGGATTTGGATGAGGGAAGGAGAGTTGGCTGGCCAAGGGACTTCTAGGATGACAATTTTGGTCATGTAGGTGGGGAAGAGAAGCCGAATTTTAGTTTGAGCCTCACCATCACTTTCTTTTTCTTTTCTACTCACCATTCTTTCTTCTTCTTTCTCACCAAAGCCGAATCACACCATCTTTTTCTTCTTCTTCTTCTCATAATTTCTTCTGCCATCAAAAGCTGAAACACTCCTTTTCATTAGCCGAAATCTTTCTCTTTTTCTGTCATTCTCAAAAGATGGATCTTCTGGTAAGTACACTTCCTACTTCACTTCTCTTCTTGACTGATTTGGTTAGCCGAAATCTAGGGATCTAATTCCCCTTATTTTCTTTTGGTCAAACCATGAAAGAGATCTTTTGGGATTCTTGTAGCCGACGATTGAAAGGTGATTTTTCAGGATTTGAGATCCAAGGTAAGCAGAAGGTAACATTTGGCCAAGGGCCATTCTTATAGATCCTATGCAAAAATTTGAATCTGACATAAGTTATGTAGGGATTTCGACATCTTCAAGGGCAAACGATAGTTTTCGGATTTAGGCAAACGGGGTAAGGGTTCTAGAATTTTAGATCTGTCTCTCATTCGTTCAAAAGCCAAAGGCTAACCATTTATGTGTGCTAGTACTTGGCCGATTGCAAGGGAGGTGCATTACGAAGTTTTGGGATTTAGTTGGAAACCAAATCGGCATTAAGGTAAGGTATTATTTCCATGCGACATGTCCTTCGGGATCTCTAGTTGAGCCGAATAGGCTTTTGGATATTAATAGAGTGTTGGCCGATTGTAGGAAGGGGAAGGCAAATGATTCTGGATCTCGTTAGTTTTAGGATTTTGCTTAGATCTACGAATAGTCAGGTGTGTAACCCACCCTAAATTCCCGATAATAATAATGTTATGTATATGTTAATAAGGCAATGAATGAGTATGGCTAAGGGTACCATTCAATGGTACAGTGCATTCAGGTATGTTACCCCTAACTTTCGGTTAATAAAGTTTATAAATATTGATATGAAAATATGAGAAATATCGTTAGGCCATGGGGTAAGGTAAATTGCATGATATGTGTATGATTTGTATGTTGCATGGCCATATGGGTGATAATGATAAAGGGGAAGTGTTCTGGTGGTTTTTACCACAATATCTGGTGACCTATGTCACATATTATGAATCTGGTGACTCTGTCACATTATCCGTGGCTATGCCACAATTATAAAGGCGATGTGCGGTTATTGCGGTGGATCGCCTTCGATGGTGTGTAGCGGATGGAGGGTCGATTTAGTAATCCCACGGTGTGATTGGCGGTCTACGGTGATGTGTAGAGGTTGGATATCTAGGTGGGTTTGGGTTACATCATTGCTTATAAATGCGTATATGTGATTTGATATGCCTTAACCGAATGGGAATCTATGTTGGTTGTTACACACTTGAGTCATTGACTCACCTCCATGGGCTAACATTTTGCGGTGATACTCGATAAATGGACCAAGGTTGGCAGGGACTTAGTGGTGGCCATGCTCATTTCGCTTTTTTTCGGATTTTCTTATTATGTTTTCTTGAATTTATTTCGGGTTTTGAATTGTTGTAATAAGGCCATTACCATTTAACTGTTTTAAGTTTACGTTTTAATTTCTATTATGATACGAACAACATCAAACAAATGATTAAACATTTTTTTTCGTAAAACAACTTCAATTGTTTTGACACCCAAACTCCTACGGTTTTCAAGATAATAATAATAAGCCCTAATATTTGGCATTTCTTTTAACTTGTAAATTTTTGAAAAATGAAAATAACGTTTCAACACAAACTTCAAACACAACACGGTTTTCAAATTAATCATAACTCAAACCTATCTTTCTTCAAAACCACATAATTAGTTTTTTTCCAAGATGACAAAACGAGGTTTTAGCTACGTTTTACTCAAGGAGCATGCCAGATCTGGTCAAGGCTTGTGGGCCGGGTTTGGGGTGTTTCAGTTTGGTATCAAAGCCCGGTTCAAAACTCGGACTTGAGGGCTTTTGGTCCCAAAAATGTTTTTATTTTGAAATTGAGCTTTACTAAAGGTTGAGCAGGTTTTCTGGCATGGCATCTGAGTCTCTGGCCCGAAGTCCACCAGGTAAGTACCCCTAACCACTGTGTGATTTGTGTGTGGGTATTATGGGGACGTAGACTAGTAGATTAGGAGCTATTGAACTCTAGGATTATCTTACTCCCACACAGAATTACATAAAAAATTTAAAGTTTAATCAAACAAACCTGTGAGTGAGTCACCGAGTTAAGGGTGTGGCAACCATTGTGCTCATGTCTAGGATTGGATTCAGGGGGAGCTTGGTATTTAAGCAGTCCTAGTGACTCACCTCCTCTCCTCTCAAATCCTACCTGGTGCACAGTGACGGTTCACCCTAACCAAGAGGACTTATTCACAGGCTAAATTTAATAATTAAAACCCGAAAGGGACCAGCTACACTGTTTTAAAAAAACCTTAGTTTTAAAATTACTGAATTACCCCTTTGATTTTTAAAAACTATTTTGAAAAGAAATTTTTTGAAATACCCCCTAAATTTTCAAAATTATCGAAATACCCAGATTTTCAAAATTTTCAAAATACCCTCAAATTTTAAAATTACTGAAGTACCCCCAGGATTACAAAATTACCAGAACACCCCTATTTCGCAAAATCACCAAGGGCCCTATTTTGAAAAAATTACAAAAATGCCCTTGTAGGATAAAATTACGAAAATACCCCTAGGTAGTGGAAAACAACAACAATGACAACCACAACACTTTTCTATAATGAACACGAGTTCATGAATGTTGATGATTGAATGAATGAACTTGAGACTAATGTGTGTATGAATTCGAAAGAACTACTTTTTAGAACTATTAATCATAAGACTGTTCGCGATAAATCAGTGGAAAGCAATAATGAATCATAAAATTCTTAATCAGATAAACGCAACTCGGAAGAATGAGTTTTAGGGGACGTGGTCGTAATGTGCGAGGGCATGGCAGAGGCGAATGGACCGATCGGAACCCGTTAGTGCGGTCAAGGGTCCGAGAATGAGATGCCACCACCACCAATTCTTTGGTCTTTGAATATCGAGGATCGACGGGGATGATGCGATATCGCGCGATCTTGCTAGTTCTTGAGAGGGTGGGTGGGCGGTGGAGGCATGGGAGCTTAAAATCATACTCGGCGACTCCGAGCCAATGGAGCTGAGGTATTCCGTGGTGTATCTGCTGTGGTGCCCAATATGGCTGAGTATTAGTTGGAGGCGACGGAGTGAATTGTGGACGATTTGGACCTGACTGTTGAGGAAAAATTGAAAGGGGTGGTGTCGCTTCTCCACGATGAGTCATACCAGTGGTGGCTCACGGTTCGGGATGGTACCGCAGCGGATGATCTTACTTGAGAGTATTTTATGAAGGCGTATCAGAAAAAGTATGTTGGGACTAGCTATATTGATGCACAGAGGAAGGTATTTTTGAGGCTGGCTCAGGGGAGTAAGTCCGTAGCGGAGTACGAGGTAGAATTTTTAAGGTTGAACCGGTATGCTCGAGGCATCGTGGCTACGGAGCATGAACGATGTGTTAGGTTTGAGGACGAATTGAGGGATGACCTAAGATTGTTGATAGCTCCACAGCAGGAGCGGGAGTTTACCGTGTTGGTAGAGAAGGCTAAGGTAGCCGAAGGGGTTAAGGAATCTGTGAGATAGAATTCTGATAGGAATAGACAAAAGAGAGGTTTTGGATCATCAGGGTCATCCGGGAACGTTCAAAAGAGACCTAGAGTTGAGGGCATAAAGTCGTGAGTTGCACGGGAGAACAATACCGTACTTGTGCTCAATGTGGAAAAATGCACTTGGGAGAGTGTTGGAAGAAGACAGGGGGATGTTTTAAGTATAGATCCAAGGATCACATGATTAGGGACTGTCCCATGAAAAGCATTTGAGCCGACCAACAAGTCGTGGTCTTAATCAAGTGGAAGAGGTGGAGCGATGATAGCCATGTGGTCATGGTCTGCTTGGCGAGGTAATGGTTACGGAAGGGTCTGGGAACACAGCGCGAGGTGTTGGTAACACAGGCGAGACAATCGGGTCTAGTGTATGCGATTCATCGGAGGAGGATGGTGGCCGCACTGGACTTCATAACCGTGACGTTCTTTATAGCTGACAAGCCTTACTTTGCTTTAATTGATGTTGGCTCAACCCACTCATATGTTGCATGTAGAGTAGCTGAAACACTAGGTGTAGTATCTAAACTGTCTGGTAAGGAGATGACTGTAGTGAGCCCATTAGGTCAAACGGTAGTGGTGAATAGGATATTTCGAAGTGTGCCTCTAGAGATTCAGGGGGTGGTATTTCCTGCCAACTTGATAGAACTACCCTTCAGAGAATTTGATCTCATTCTAGGCATGGATTGGCTAGTGGAACATCGGGCTAAATTGGATTGCGCAGCTTAGTGAATGGAGTTGAGGACTCTGGAGGATGAGGAGATAATAATGATAGGAGAAAGAAAAAATTATTTGGCTAACGTAGTCTCCGCATTAAAGGCTGATAAGATGGTTCGAAAAGGGTGCAAGGCATTTTTGGCCTTCGTGAGTGCTTTGGATGCGAATAAAGAAGGAGTTAGTGGAGTGAGAACTGTAAGGGAATTCGTGGATGTCTTTTCGAAGGAGCTACCTGGGTTACCCCCAGACAGGGAGGTGGAGGTCGGAATTGATTTACTGCCGGGTATAGCTCCTGTGTCAATTGCTCCATATCGAATGGCACCAAAGGAGTTAGTAGAGCTTAAAGCCCAGATCCAAGAGTTACTCGATCGTGGGTTTATTCAACCTAGTGTGTCTCTATGGGGAGCACCGGTCCTATTCGTGAAAAAGAAGGACGGGACTATGCGTATGTGTATAGATTACCGGTAGTTGAATAAGCTGACCATCAAGAACAAGTACCTATTGCCGAGGATAGACGACTTGTTCGATCAGCTTAAGAGGGCCACGGTATTTTCAAAGATAGATCTACGGTCGGGATATCATCAGCTTAAGGTGAAGGAAGCAGATATCCATAAGACAACTTTCCAGACAAGGTACGGGTATTATAAATTCTTAGTAATGCCGTTCGGATTGACGAACGCCCCAGCTACATTCATGGATATGATGAACGGCATTTTCCAACCCTACTTGGATCGATTCGTCGTTGTGTTTATAGACGACATCCTAGTGTATTCCAAGTCTGAGGAAGAACATGATGAGCATCTCCGGGTTGTATTGCAAGTGTTAAGGGAAAAGAAGCTACATGCCAAGTTCAGTAAGTGCGAATTTTGGCTGAAGAAAGTTAAGTTCTTAGGGCATGTGGTGTCTGTGGAAGGAATAAGGGTGGATCCTCGGAAGATTGAGGCGGTATTAGATTGGAAACCACCTAAGTCGATGGCAAAGGTTCGTAGTTTTTAGGGTTAACAGGCTACTACCGGAGATTTGTTGAAGGGTTCTCGTCAATAGCAGCACCTCTGATGAAGTTGTTAAGGAAGGAGGTACCTTTCGTATGGGCGGATAAGCAGTAGGAGAGTTTTGAGGAGCTTAAGAGAGTATTGACAGAGGCTCCGGTGTTGATTCAGCCGAAAGTAGGTAAAGACTTCATGGTGTATTGTGATGCTTCCCATACAGGATTGGGATGTGTCCTTATGGAAGACGGGAAAATTATCACTTATGCGTCTCGGCAGTTGAGGCCACATGAAGTTAACTATCTGAGACATGATCTGGAGTTGGCGGCAGTAGTGTTCGCTCTAAAAGTGAGGAGGCACTATTTGTATGGAGAAAGGTCGGTGATTTACACGGACCACAAGAGTTTGAAGTATCTGCTGACTCAGAAGGAGCTAAATTTGAGACAGCGCAGGTGGGTGGAGTTGTTAAAGACTATGATTACTCAATAGAGTATCACCCGGGCAAGGCGAATGTGGTGGCAGACGCCCTAAGTCAAAAAGTGGTGTTGGATCTAAGGGCGATGTTTGCCCATCTTAGCCTTTATGATGATGGAAGCTTGTTAGCAGAGTTGCAAGTGAAGCCGACATGGCTAAGTCAGGTGAAGGAGAAACAATTGGTAGATGGTGAACTCAGTGCTAAGCTGCTACAAGTACAAAATGGGAAGTTGGAAGACTATGATGTAAATGGTGATGGAGTACTGTGTTATCGGGGCAAGGTCTGTATGCCAAAGGATGAGGAGTTAAGGAAGTAAATTTTTCGGGAATCGTATAGTAGCCCTTATGCTATGCATCCTGGAGGAAGTAAGTTATACAGAGATCTACGGGATCAGTTTTGGTGGCCTGGTCTTAAGCGGGAAGTTACAAAATTTGTAGGGAAGTGCTTAATGTGTCAGCAAGTCAAGGCTGAACACCAGGTACCGTCAGGATTATTTCAACCGATAAAGATTCCTTACGCCTACTAAGAAGGACTCGGTATAGGTGATAGTAGATCGGTTGACCAAGTCTGCACATTTCATACCAGTGCGGGTTGACTATTCCCTGCAGAGATTGGCGTATGTAGCAGAAATCATGAGGCTGCATAGAGTGCCAGTGTTGATTATCTCGGATAGGGATTCGAGGTTTACGTCTCGATTTTGGAAAGCACTACATCAAGCATTAGGCACCAGGTTGGACTTCAGTACGGCATTCCATCCGCGGACGGCCAATCTGAGCGGGTAATTCAAGTGTTAGAGGATATGTTGAGAGGTTGCGTGATAGATTTCAGAGGAAGTTGGGAGGAGTTCTTGCCTTTAGCGGAATTTACGTACAATAATAGCTATCAAACAAGTATTCGGATGGCACCGTAGGAAGCACTGTATGGATGGAAGTGTCGCACTCCTACGTGTTGGACAGAATTGGGGGAACGTCATGTTTTGGGGCTAGAGATTGTGGCAGAATCGAAAGAAAAGGTTAAGGTAATTTGGGCACGGTTGAAGGAGGCATCTGACAGGCAGAAGTCATATACAGATCTTAAGCGGAAAGAGATAGAGTTTGCTGAAGGAGATCAAGTGTTTTTAAAAGTTTTGCCATGGAAGAAGGTGATGAGATTTGGTCACAAGGGAAAGTTAAGTCCCAGGTTTATAGGACCTTATCGGATTTTAAAGTGGGTTGGACCAGTGGCATATCAGTTAGAGTTGCCTTTAAAATTGAAGCAGATGCACGATGTGTTCCACGTTTCGATGCTACGTCGTTACCGATCGGATCCATCTCATGTAATACCGGTTGAGGAGGTGGAGCTAAGACCAGATTTGTCTTATGAGGAAGAACCTATTCAGATTCTGGAATGGAATGTGAAGGTGCTACGGAGGAAATCAATTCCTCTAGTCAAAGTATTATGGCGTAACCATGGATCGGAAGAAGCTTCATGGGGCAGAGGAAGCAATGCGACAGCAATACCCTCACTTATTTTAGCCAGGTAATTTTGAGGTCAAAATTATTTTAAGGGAGTAGAACTGTAATATCTAGGATTTAGGGGTTATGCATTTCCACTTAAATGTATGTGGTAGCATGCTTGTGTGTGAATTGAATGTGTTTTGAGGGCTTCAGGAACCTTGGGATGTAGGTAGAAGCCTTAGAAAATATTTGATTTTAAGCCTAAAAAGGGGAAACTAAGGGAGCTAGGCCTTAATGAGTTTATTGTGTGGCTTAGGACACAAGAACCCAGTTGATAAAGTGGCAAGGGAGGCGCCACTTAGAGCATAGGGAGTGGCATACAAGGAGTGTGAAGGGCCTAGGTTGAGCGACAAGGAAGCATTTTGAAGTTTTATTTTCAACAAGGAAGGCGTTGATGGGCGGACAAGGACACTTCATGGATGAAGTGTAGATTGGGTCAAATGGCTTAAAGATTTGGCAAAGTAGGAGTGAAAAGGGGGATTTGGATGAGGGAAGGAGAGTTGGCCGGCCAAGGGACTTCTAGGATGACAATTTTGGTCATGTAGGTGGGAAAGAGAAGCCAAATTTTAGTTTGAGCCTCACCATCACTTTCTTTTTCTTTTCTACTCACCATTCTTTCTTCCTCTTTCTCACCAAAGCCGAATCACACCATCTTTTTTCTTCTTCTTCTTCTCATAATTTCTTCTGCCATTAAAAGCCGAAACACTCCTTGTCATTAGCCGAAATCTTTCTCTTTTTCTGTCATTCTCAAAAGCCAAATCTTCTGGTAAGTACACTTCCTACTTCTCTTCTCTTCTTGATTGATTTGGTTAGCGAAATCTAGGGATCTAATCCTCTTATTTTCTTTTGGCGAACCATGAAGGAGATCTTTCGAGATTCTTGTGGTCGACGATTGAAAGGTGATTTTTTGGGATTTGAGATCCAAGGTAAGCAGAAGGTAACATTCGGCCAAGGGCCATTCTTATAGATCCTATGGAAAAATTTGAATCTGGCATAAGTTATGTAGGGATTTCGACATCTTCAAGGGCAAACGATAGTTTTTGGATTTAGGCAAACGAGGTAAGGGTTCTAGTATTTCGGATATGTCTCTCATTCGTTCAAAAGCCGAAGGCTAACCATTTGTGTGTGCTAGTACTTGGCCGATTGCAAGGGAGGTGCATTACGAAGTTTCGGGATTTAGTTGGAAACCAAATCGGCATTAAGGTAAGGTATTATTTCCATGCGACATGTCCTTCGGGATCTCTAGTTGAGCCGAATAGGCTTTTGGATATTAACAGAGTGTTGGCCGATTGTAGGTAGGGGGAAGGCAAACGATTCGGGATCTCCTTAGTTTCGGGATTTTGCTTAGATCTACGAATAGCCAGGTGTGTAACCCACCCTAAATTCCTGATTAATAATAATGTTATGTATATGTTAATAAGGCAATGAATGAGTATGGCTAAGGGTACCATTCAATGGTATAGTGCATTCAGGTATGTTACCCCTAACTTTCGGTTAATAAAATTTATAAATATTGATATGAAAATATGAGAAATATCGTTATGGCCATGGGGTAAGGTAAATTGCATGATATGTGTATGATTTGTATGTTGTATGGGCATATGGGTGATAATGATAAAGGGGAAGTGTTCTGGTGGTTTTTACCACAATATCTGGTGACCTATGTCACATATTATGAATCTGGTGACTCCGTCACATTATCTAGTGGCTATGCCACAATTATAAGGGCGATGTGCAGTTGACTGCAGTGACTGCCTTCGATGGTGTGTAGTGGATGGAGGGTCGATTTAGTAATCCCCACGGTGTGATTGGCAGGTACGGATGATGTGTAGAGGTTGGATATCTAGGTGGGTTTGGGTTACATCATTGCTTATAAATGCGTATATGTGATTTGATATGCCTTAACCGAATGGGAATCTATGTTGGTTGTTACACATTGAGTCTGTTGACTCACCTTCCGTGGGCTAACATTTTGCAGGTGATACTCAGTAAATGGACCGGGTCGGCAGGGACTTAGTGGTGGCCATGCTCAGCTCAATTTTTTCCAGATTTTCTTATTATGTTTTTCTTGAATTTATTTCGGGTTTTGAATTGTTGTAATAAGGCCATTACCATTTAATTGTTTTAAGTTTACATTTTAATTTCTATTATGATACGAACAACATCAAACAAATGATTAAACATTTTTTTTCGTAAAATAACTTCAATTGTTTTGACACCCAAACTCCTACGGTTTTCAAGATAATAATAATAAGCCCTAATATTTGGCATTTCTTTTAACTTGTAAATTTTTTGAAACATGAAAATAACGTTTCAACATAAACTTCAAACACAACACGGTTTTCAAAGTAATCATAACTCAAACCTATCTTTCTTCAAAACCACATAATTAATTTTTTTCCAAGATGACAAAACGAGGTTTTGGCTACGTTTTACTCAAGGAGCATGCCAGATCCGGTCAAGGCTTGTGGGCCGAGTTTGGGGTGTTTCAAAATGGAAGAAACAAAAATTTAGTTTTGGGTTAATATTGATGGGTGAGTCAAGAAACGGTCTATTATGCTCAAAAGGTTTCACTAGGGGTTAATTATGAAGGTAGGCTTTTTGGTGGGATAAGTGGGTTAAATCCTATGTACCTTTATCATCTCAGTATATCAAATCAAATGTGTGGTCTCGACATGTATAATTGAAGCAAGTTTTATAATAACAAATCAATATTGACAAACTCATAATCAATAAGGTGAGAAAGAAAAGATATATGCTCTAAAGGCTCAAAATCTCACAAAAATTATGGTTTTTGATGTCAACCTTGCAAATTTCAAATTTCAAAGTAATATTTAAATTTAGGAAAACAACCTAGAAATTTTTAATTCTGAAAATAGACTGATCATGATTGATTCTTTAATATCTTAAAGTATAAACCATCAATGCACAATTACCTATGACTTAATCCAAGACATATCAATGAAAATCATAAGTTAATAGAAGTTTCATTCTAATTAGTGATATGAGAAAATTACTTAAGATCCAGACATAATTTCAGTATTGTTGACACCACCCCACACTTAAGATGTACATTGTCCTCAATGTACAAAGATAGATAATGACAATATAATAAGAAAATCATAAGATAGGGAGAGAGGTGAAACTTCCCGAATCATGGATGAAATCCTTGAACATGAAACTTGTAGAAGTGGAACCAATAAAAAGCATGATGAACTAGGAAGAGGTGAAGGTGGGTGAGAATATTCTAGTTCCTTAGTAGCACTTTGAACCTTTTGAACTGCGAAGTCATCAGTAAAGTTTTAGGGGGTTTTATTAAATAGATGTCGTTATGATTACTCGATAATAAACAACCAGAGATAAAAAGGAAACAACATAATTGATATAATTTAATGAAAATAAAAGAAATAGTTTAATAGTTTAAAACTTTAAATAAAAGAATGAAAAGGAAAAAAAATGAAAATTAATGGACTCAAAGGTCTTTATCCCCAGATGGATCGTGAAGTGGGGGTGGCGGCGGTATGTGGAAGTGTTGAAAAATCTATTGAAGAGTGGCCTCGATGCCATCAAATCATTGAGCATTGTCGTTAAATTGCTGCGTACAATACTACTCGAACCGAGTGAGGCGCTCAAAAATGTTAGTCAGTGAAGCTACTGCATGAGTTGGTCGACGCGATGGGGTGACGCAGATGGTGGCTCCTCGTGCTATGAGGGGACATCATCAGTAATTTCCTCTGGGCGTCCTACTCGGTGGGTTACAAAAGCCGGTACTGGGGAATATCAAACCCACGTCGATGCTCAATCATCCTCATGTGAAGCATAGCTTGAATGCCTGCGGGGACATCTGCCTGATAAGGGTGAGCGAGGAGGATTGAGCTGCGGTGTTGAGGAGCCCAAAATATCGAGCCAGGCGCGTGATTTATGGGCCCATGGAGATGACTCCTCTTCTATGCTGCTCCGTCTGATGCTGAATGGCATGGGCGATGAAGTAAGCTAAGTTAAAAACGCGCATGTGCGCCATGCACCATAGAAAGTAGGCGCCTTGAATGTTGAAAACACCGGTGCTCTCTCGTCTACCTGTCAAAGTATGAGCTAGGATAGCATGTAAGTACCTCAATGATGGGGTGAGAGCTGATGCCCTGGAGCGACTAGGGTCATAGTTAGCGAGGCGGGGGCCAGTTCCCTCCAACAAGAAGAAGGAGAGTAGTGGATGTGGCAGGGGAGGTCTTCAAATTCGTCTTCCTCCATGAAATCCTCAGTGTAAAGTCCCAATGTGGCTCCGAACTGTGGGACACTCCACTCACGTACAAGGCCTCCGAGACGGAATTGGATTGTCCTGGAGTCGTCAAAGTTCGTCATGACCGTCTAGAGGTGAAATATGGAACAGAACTCCAAAGTGAGCTCTAGGTATATAGGCTCGACGATATCAAAGAAGTGCCCCCACGGGTTGGTGGATAGTAGTGCTCGAACTACATCGTCTAGCTCAACCTGCTCTAGAGCGGCCCAATCAATGAACCTCCCCACGCCAAGGGGTCGTGCGTGAAGTAACCGAAAGAGCTCCTCTTGGGGTTCTGAAGGAAACTGTAGGAATGGGTGGCATACTTTGGCGGAAGTGCTTGAGGAGGTCGCACCGGCACCTTTCCACTTTTTTTAAGCGGGAATGGCAATCTTTTTCCCTCGTGATGGAGTCATTACGTACCTGAAAAAGCCAAATATTTTCAATGAATCAAATATCATTTTTAGCCACAAATGTACCTATCTTAGTGGTCCTAAATAATATTATAATCCTAATAGTGAATTAGATTTTTCATGTAATGCTGAACTTTAGATGATGAAATTAGATATGTAAAATGAATATACTAGATTTAGTTAATAATTATCATCAAACTAAATCATACTAAACCAAAAACATACCTAGGGAACTAAGAAATTTGACAAAAAAATTTGAGTTTATAATAATATTAAGATTGTTAATAAAAACAAAGAAAAATATCAAATAAATAATATAAAATCAATTAAATAAGCAACAATGGTGAAGAAAGGTGAACCGATGGGGGTGTTTGAAGCGGTGGGACAGATGAGATGGTGGCGCATGGGTGAGGTGTCAGACACAGGCGTGGACTGAGTGATCGCTAGCGTGGTAGAGGAAGGGGAAAGGAGAAAAATGAGGGAAAATGCGACTATCTAAATATGGTCCGAGAAAACACAACTAGAGAAAGGTGATAGTCTGACGGAGGGGTACGTATCAGAATTGTGGAACTTCATTCGTATCAGCGTGAACCAGAACAATATCCAAGAATTGAAAGAGATATGGGTCCAATGGGATGAAGAAATCAAGCAGTTATTTTACTGTAATTGTGGTGATTTGCCCTATCTACTCGATATCAAAGTTGACAAGCATTTGTTTCGAGATCTGGCTCAATTTTGGAATCCCGCTTACAGCTACTTTACTTTTGGAAAAGTGGATTTAGTACCTACTGTGGAAGAATACGACCTTACTTTGTTCCCCGAAAATTCGACCCGACAAGGATTATTCCAGAGTCACCAATGTCCCGACTTCATTAAAGAAACTAATGAAAATCACGGGGATGAGTGAGCAATGGGTTGCAGCCCAGATCAAACAAAAGGGAGATGGTAAATACATCCCTTGGAATAGTTTGCGAGATTTGATCTTGACACACCCAAATATGAAGAAAAGGGTCGATGTCTTCGCTTTGAGCATTTATGGGCTGGTTGTTTTCCCTAAAGCACTAGGACACGTGGATGAGGAAATTTTAGATTTGTTCAATAGACTTGATAAGAGGGTCACGGCAGTCCCTACAATTTTGGCTTAAACATTCAGATCTTTGAATGCATGCTGGAGAGCGGGTGAAGGAAGATTCATTAGATGCGTGCAACTCTTGTTAGCATGGTTTCATAGCCACTTTTGGAGGGTAGAAAAATTTTCTTATCAAGTATTCTCTAAGAACTACTCTCTATTAAAAGAATTAATGGCTACACCGAGGCAAGATGACATTTTGGAAGAAAAATGGATGGCGATACTGCATAATCTCCAAGATAATGACGTCGAATGGAGAGCCCCTTGGATGATCCCCGATAAGATTTTATACCGGTGTGGAGATCTCGACTGGGTTCCTTTACTTGGGATTTGGGGAGCTGTTGGATATGCTCCTCTACTCGTGTTGAGGCAGTATAGATTGAGGCGATTCATACCGACAACGCATGAAATTTGGCTCGAGTCTGAGGATTTTAAATATAAGGCGATAACTACAAGAAAAAGGTTCGAGAAATGTATAAGACCTGGAACCAAACCCGCCGAATGCAAAGATTTGCTGTAGGTCCGACGAAGACCCCTGAATATAATGGATGGTAGGGTAAAAAAGTCAATGATAACATCCCTAAGCCAAGTCAAGAAGGCACTTGACCAATGGAGGAATACATGCGAGTGATCCCATCTAAGCTAGAGATCATAAGGTAAGATTTTGAAAAAAGAAATTCAAAGATAGGAAAGAACATAGAGCAATTGGAAGAAGAAAAGATGCAATTAGGATTAGATGTTGACGTCCAGAAGCTAGAGGCCGATAAATTAAGGAAAGGGAAAAATAAGGCTGAGGAAGATCTAGACAGTTTAAAAACGGATTACAAGAAGCTGCGTTTATCAGTGAGGACTGTTGAGTTGGGAAGGAAAACAGAACAATGGGGGCAAAAGATCAAAGAAGAAAAGAATAGAGCTGATCAACGGGAAAAGAAATGCCAAGATGCCCAAGTTTAAGAAAATGCTCTAGAAAGAGACCTATTGTAATGTCAAAATGAAAAATTCAGATTAAAAGCCAAGGTAGCAAAACTAGAAAAGTCACTTCATCAGTATCATAACCGCAACTCCACAATTGAGCTGAAAGTGAGCTTAAACAAGATTGAAGACCTGAAAAGGAAAATAGAAGAGCTTGAGATCGCATTACAAAATTGTGAACTCTGATTTGAACTCCTTGAAGCAAACAACGAGCAATGGAAAGAGCAACTTCACCTTTCTCAAGGTCAGGTCAGGGATATAGACTATATCATGGGTGAAGCTGTGGCTCAAATACGAGAGGTGGCCGATCATTTGCAAACCTTAGCAGTTTAGGCTGACGTGCTAAGCTTGAAGTATGAATCAGAATCAGATCGGGGTCAAGAGTTAGCTTGACTTCTCAGGAAGGTTAAGGCTTTGAGCATTAAGGCAAAGTCGTATATGTAATCCGTTTTATGTAAAGAAATTTGTTTTCTATTAAAGTTGTTCTAATAGAATTGAATCAGAGTCAGTGCCTCTTTTTTGCATTCATTTGCATTACATTGCATCGTATGCATTAAATATCACAAAAAGACCCTAATTAAATGAAATTATTTCAGTTAATCTGGAAACCAACAAGAGTCAACCAACCTAACATCATTACAGTACTCGCGCCAAAACCAAAGTAATGGACCAAAGATTGGAAACGCTAGAACAGATTCAAACAGATATGCAAGACTAGTTGCAAGAGCAACTGCAAGAACAAATAGCAAAAGTACAACAGGATATGAGGGTTTAGATACGGGAATCTCAAAGAAGTATGATAAACCAATTAGCACAGTTACTGGCTGGAGAACGTGAAAAAGGGAAGAGTACTACAGTCAACTCAAGGGATGATAATGAAAATCCTATTTACCCCCGAGTTTTACCCTGATAAACGTCCAGGCACAACCAGATGTGTGCCCACGAAGGGTATCGTTACAATCAGATCGCAATAGTATCAAGTCGGTACCTCGACACCAATGAACTACCAAACATGCTCAGGCTCTGATCTGGGAGATAATCCAACTAATCCCGTTGTCTCTAATCTAGATGATATGATAGAAATAAAAAAAAGTGGAACTGCCAAAGCAACTCGAAGATACGTGCAGATGGTTAGAAGAAAAATTTAGAGCAATGAAAAATGCTGATTACCGTTGCAGAATTGATGCCAATGACCTGAGTTTGGTCCCAGACTTAGTGCTCCCTCCAAAGTTCAAAAATCCAGAGTTTGGAAAGTATAATGAGACTAGTTGTCCAAAAGCTCACATCACCATGTTCTATCGAAGGATGACAGGATACATTAATAATGATCAACTGATAATCCACTACTTTCAAGATAGTCTGATCTGGTCAGCAACTAAATGATACAACCAACTAAGTCGTGCCAAAATTAATTCATGGAAAGACCTGGCACAACCTTTTATGAAGCAATATAGTCATGTGATGGACATGACACCCGACAAAATCATGCTACAGAACATGGAAGAGAAGAAAAATAAGAGCTTCAGGAAATATGCCTAAAGATGGAGAGAGGTGGCAATGCAAGTCCAACCACCTCTTCTAGAGAAAGAAACTACAATACTTTTCATCAACACTTTAAAAGCCCCATTCATCAACCATATGTTGGGAAGCGCTACTAAGAGTTTCTCGGATATAGTAATGTCTAGTGAAATGATTGAAAACGTAGTGAGAAGTGGTAAGATAGACGCGGGGGAATACTCCAAAAGATCGGCCCTAAGGAAGAAGGAAAACGAGGTAAACAATGTAAGCACATACAATAAGGGTTATTCGAAACCAATTACTGTTGGCCCACCAAGGACAGTAACCACTAGCCATTAGGGCCCTCTAAGGCAAGAATCCAACCTGAGACCAAATACAGAAATGCTCCAGTTTACACCCATCCCGATGACATATAAGGAGCTGTATCAGAGTCTGTTTCATGCACATGTGGTATCCCCTTTCTACCTGAAACCTATGCAACCTCCATTCCCTAAATGGTATGACGCAAATGCTCAATGCTAGTACCACGCAGGAATCACGGGACATTTAATCAAAAAATGCACTGCATTTAAAAAGTTGATCGAAAGGTTCATTAAAATGGGAATTGTAAAGTTTGAATACCCATCAGAACCTAATGTGACAGGAAATCCATTACCCAGTCATTTTGATAAAGGGGTAAATGCGATAATTGAAAATAGAGGGAAAAGAACCAAGATGGATTTAGCATAAGTAAAAATACCACTGAAATGGGTTTGGAAGAGAACGGTAGAGGGAGGATTAATCAAATAGGATTCAAAAGAGAAACCTGAAAGGATGAGGAACTACTATGAGTTCCATTCTAAGGAGGGTCATAAGATCCAAGAGTGTGTTGAATTCAGGGCCTTAGTGCAAAATTTGATGGACAATAAGGAGCTAGAATTCTTTGAATATGATATAGGCTTCAAAAGAGAAGATGTGTACGCCTTAGAAAAGGGGTCAATAGAGAAGGTCTATAAAGTCAACCACCCTATTGTTATTATTTCACGACCTAGAAGCAATGAAGCCAGAGTACAAATTGCACCAAGGGTCATAATTCAAAACCTATAGCTTTTCCCTACAAGGATAGCAAGAAGGTCCCCTAGAATTATAACTGCAATGTGACGATCCCGGGAGAAGAGAACCCAATTAGTGCTTCAGATGAAGGCGAAGATGTAGGTTTCTACACGCTCAGTGGGAGGCGCTATGATCCATCAAATGTAGTAGCTGAGCCTGTTAAAGGAAAAACCCCAATAGTTGAAAAAAAGAAGGAAAAGACGGTCAGGCTCAAATCGCCAGTTAACGAGCCAGTAATTGAGAATGAGGCTAGGAAATTCCTAAAATTCTTAAAGCATAGTGAGTACAATGTTGTAGAACAGCTATACAAGCAACCGGCTCGCATCTCAAAGGTAGATTTACTGTTAAGTTCAGAGACACATCGTGGCACGTTGATGAAAGTGTTAAACGAGATAAGTGAGACTGCCTAGTTAACAATATAAGTGCCGACAACTTCATCTTCTTTAATGATGATGAAATACCGCCAGGGGGCATGGGATCTACAAAGGCTCTGCACATCACCACCCACTGTAAAAGGTATACATTACCAGGGGTGTTAATTGATAATGGATCTGCACTAAATGTCTTGCCCCTATCCATCCTGAATAGGTTACCTATGGATAGCTCTCACATGAAGACGTGTCAAAACATAGTGAGAGCATTCGATGGAACCGAAAGGAGAGTGATGGGAAGGATTAAGATACGCTTCTTGATTGGTCTAAACACGTATGAAGTAGATTTCTTGGTGATGGATATTAAGCCTTCTTATAATTATTTGTTGGGGAGACCTTGGATTCACACGGTTGGAAGCGATCTTAGTCATTATTGCACGAAGCTAAAGTTAATGGCGAGGTCTATTTGGTAATGATAAGCGCAGAAGAAGACATTATTGCATCCATAACCAGTGACGCGCCATACGTAGGGATAGATGATGAAGCGATAGAATGTTCCTTCTGATCGTTGGAATTTTTGAATGCAACCTTCACTGTTAAAGAGAACAAGATCTCGATGCCCAAAATCTCTAAAACTACAATGATGGGCATGCGATTGACGGTCAGGAAAAGAGCCTTGCCTGGGAGAGAACTTGAAAAATGTCGATAAGGGTCGAGACACCCATACTCATGGACAAACGACGCCGCTTTGGCTTAGGATACAAGCTAGATGCGAGGCAAAAGAAGAAAGAGTGAGAGAAAAAGCAAGAAAGGAGAAGAGCGCGACTGAGCGGAAAAGAGGTCAAGTGGGAACCGATGACTTTTCCTTATATATCTAGAACTTTCATGTCAGGAGGAACTATTCACCCTGAACGAAAGACGTCAAGAAAGGAGACTGCTGAAAAAAAGTTGGAAAATCTGAACATCAACGCCATATTTGAAAAAGGAATCTGGGGAGAAAATTTATTAGACATCTGCCCCTATGTACCTGGAAATGTTCTGAACAACTAGAATACGGAAGAGATTCCTGTAGTTTTTAGAGCTAATTCAGAGTAATGTTCAAAACACACTTATTGCTCTAAGCCTAGGAGTAATAAGAATCCTTTTATGAAATAAGCTCATGTCCAACTTCTTTATTTCAATAAAATGCATATTTGCGTATCATCTTGAGCAAATATTCTTTTCATTTTATTCATAATATACCATACAGATAATTATTCTTAGATTCTTTTGTTCTTTGGATTTTTCTTCATCCCTATAACAGGTCTCCAGATATCAATGATATGAGCGACGCTGCTACTGGCTCAGAATATCTTTTTGAGCAATATATGTGTATAGAGGATTCTCAAGATTTTGAAGATGATCGAGAGTGTAATGTATCTCCTGATTTGTTCAAGATGGTAGAACAAGATGAGAAACAAATCTTGCCTTATAAAGAGTCAGTGGAAATTGTGAGCTTAGGAGAGGAAAAAGAGGTGAAGATAGGAGCTTGCATTACCTCAAAGACAAAGAAAGACCTCATTGAATTACTCTAAGAATTTAAAGATGTCATCGCATGGTCATATCAAGACATGCCTGGGTTAAGTAATGATATCATGGTACACTGGCTCCCCATAAAGGAAGAGTGCAAGCCGGTTCAACAGAAGCTCGAAGGATGAGGCCGGATGTTTTACTGAAAATAAAAGAGGAAGTCAAGAAACAATTCGATGCTGGTTTCTTTCGGGTGGTCAAATACTCAGAATGGGTAGCTAATAATGTTCCCATCCCTAAAAAATATGGGAAAGTACGAGTGTGCATAGACTACAGGGACTTGAACAAAGCCAGCCCGAAAGATAATTTCCCATTGCCATATATCGGCACTTTAGTGGACGACACGGTAGGTTAATCAATGTTCTCCTTCATGGATGGTTTCTCGGGATACAACCAAATAAAGATGCATCCTGAAGACATGGAGAAGACCACATTCATGACCATGTGGGGAACATTTTGCTATAAGGTGATGCCATTTGGACTGAAAAATGCGGGAGCAACGTATCAAAGAGCTATGGTAACTTTATTTCATGATATGATGCACAAAGAAATCAAGGTTTATGTAGACGATATGATCGCAAAGTCCCGAATAGAGATATAGCATGTACAAGTCTTGAGTAAATTGTTCTTGAGATTGAGAAAATTCCAACTGAAGCTCAATCTAGCAAAATGTACTTTCGGGGATAGGTCGAGAAAATTGCTAGGATTTATAGTCAGTGAAAAGGGTATCAAGATCGACCTAGATAAAGTTAAAGATATATAGGAGTTGTCTTTGCCATGCACTCAAAAAGAATTTTGAGGTTTCCTACGAAGACTAAATTACATCGCTCGGTTCATTTCATAATTGACCGAGAAATGCGACCCCATATTTCGTCTCCTTAAGAATCACAATCTAGACGTTTGAGATGAGGAGTGTCAGAAAACTTTCGACTAGGTCAAACATTTCCTATCAATGCCCAAGATCTTGATGCTTTCCATTTCAGATAAGGTTGTTGATCTGTACTTGGCGATGTTGAGAATTCCATGGGATGCATGCTTGGTCAACATGATGAGTCAAGAAGAAAAGAAAGAGCGATATACTATCTTAGTAAAAAATTCACCGAATGTGAGATAAGGTATTCGCCAATCGAGAAGTTATGTTGTGTCTTAATCTGGACAACCCAAATAATGAGATAATACATGATGTACCACACAACTTGGCTCATATCAAAACTCGATCCTCTAAAGTACATGATGGAGTCGACTGTTTTGAACAGAAGAATGGCCCGGTGGCAAATTCTACTCTCTAAATTTGATATAATCTAAGTGAATTAAAAGGCTATAAAAGGGAGCGCAATAGCAGATTTTCTGGCTAGTAGAGCTCTACAAAATTACGAGCCTTTGAACTTTGATATCCCGAATGAAGATCTAATGTATGTTGCAACCACTGAAGAAGACTTTCAAGAAGGTTATCATTGGAAGCTAAACTTTTACAGATCCTCAAATGCTGTGGGTAACGGAATTGGGGCAATCCTAGTATCCCCAAATGGAGATTATTATCTATTCACTAGCAAATTGGATTTTAATTGCACGAACAATATGGCAGAATACGAAGCATGCATCATGGGTATCTGTACAGCCATAAAACGTATGATCAAAGTGCTAGAGGTATATGAGGATTCTACACTAGTGATCTATCAATCAAGGGAGAATTGGAGACAAGAGATCCCAAGTTAATCAATTATTAAAGGTTGGTTCTTGAGTTAATTGAGGAGTTTGATGACATCACCTTCTATTACCTCCCACGAGATGAAAGTCAGATGGTTGATGCTCGGCTGTAAAGCTTATCCAGATGAGTATTTATGTGACTCTGGCTCATTATTACAACATCGAAGAAGAAGAAGAAGAGAACGATCACCCTTGGTATAACGATATACTGCGATATGTGAAGAACCGTGATTACCCTGACCAAGCAACTGAGAATGATAAAAGGACGTTGAGAAGACTGGCTAATAAATATGTCTTAGATGGGGAGATCCTATATAAAAGGAGAAATGATCAGGTGCTACTAATATGTGTAGACGCTGTCGAGGCTAAGAAAATCTTGGAAGAAGTTCACGAGGGTGTCTGCGGAACACATGCCAATGATTTTACAATGGCCAGACAAATAATGAGATTCGGGTATTATTGGTCCACCATGGAAGGAGATTGCATCAATTATGCCAAGAAATGTCACAAGTGTCAAATTTATGGAGATAAAATTCATGTACCTCCCTCACCTATTCATGTTATGACTTCTCCATGGCCTTTCTCTATGTGGGGTATGGATGTCATTGGACCAATTTCACCCAAAGCTTCTAACGGGCATCGATTCATTTTCGTGGTCATCAATTACTTCATAAAGTGGGTAGAAGCCACTTCATATGCCAATGTCACGAAGTCGACAGTCAGTAAGTTCCTAAAGAAGGAGATCATATGTCGATATAGAATGCCAGAAAGGATCATATCTGACAATGCACTAAATTTGAACAACGATGCGATATCGAAGTCTGATTAGTTCAAGATCAAACACCACAACTCATCACCATATCGCCCAAAAATGAATGGTGTCTTTGGAGGCGCCTAATAAGAACATTAAGAAAATCGTGGGGAAAATGACTGAGACTTATAAATATTGGCATGAGAAGCTACCATTTGGTCTCTATGCTTAATGAACATCTGTCAAAACCTCAACCGGGGCAACACCTTTCTCTTTGGTTTATGGAATGGAGGCGATTTTACCCATTGAAGTCGAGATTTCTTCTCTCTGAGTTTTGGTAGAATTAAAGTTGGATGAAGCAGAATAGATGCAATCCCAATATGATAAGCTAAACTTGATTGAAGAGAAAAGGTTGAAAGCCATCTGTCATGGTCAGATGTACCAAAAGTGAATGATGCGAGCTTACAACAAAAGGTTCGTCGAGAGAATTCCATGAGGGGACCTAGTATTGAAAAGATCACCCATACAAAAGGATTTGGAGGAAAGCGGATGCCAAACTAAGAAGGACCTTAAATGGTAAAGAAGGCCTTTTACGGAAAACTTTGGTTTTGGTAGAGATGGATGGCAAGAACTTGCCCAATCTATGAATTGATTCGATCAAGAAGTACTTCACCTAAAAAAATAAAGAGGCCAAGGCGAAAACCCGTAAAGGGCATTTTGAGACCAAAAGGGCTTTGAGTTGAAAACCCAGAAAAGGGCAATTCAAATTTTGGTCGAAGGTGGGCCATATGGAAATCCTATCCTAACAGAATTAAAAAGAAAGAGAGATGCTACATCTTGGGGCATCAATAAAGTATTTTGGATATCCGAAACACATATCAAGTCCAAAATGGCCCTGAGAAGTTAGTGCGAAGAAGCTAATGCTATGATATCTGGGCACCTATTTTCATCTTATTCATCTTATATTTTAACAATGTTTGCTATCTTTGATTAATTTACCCATTTCAAGCTTTGCTCTCAATAAAATTCCTTTTTTTCCATTACGATAATCTTTTTTAAATTATTTTTCATTGAAATAATGATTAATGGACTAATAATAAGAAAAAGGAGTTCTGCATATTACTTTGAAAGGTTTTCTAAAAAGTACGAGAATCTAAAAACAGAACCACTATTTAGAACTAACCAAACTTAAGGGTTGGAAACATTTGAGAAAGAATAGTCTAAACTGTGACGATTTCTTCGAATTTTCTGTTAAAGATACCAGCCGAACAAGAAGTCACGGTAACACATCAGTGATAGAACCTTAATAAACAATGAGCAATGACAACCTAAGCATTAAAAAGGGATCATTCTAAAAAAATGACATTCTGCATTCATGCAAATATCATTCATACACATCTAGTTAGGAGCATTTTATTTATCCAGATCATAACATCCTAATCACTAGGCATAAATAGGTCCATGAAATGGATTCTACAGGTCATGTTCCCCTAGAGAACGGTAACATATCAGTGAAACCACAAATCCTATACCCCTGAAGTTGTAGTGAGATGGATTGAAGTCATCATGGAAAATCTTATATCCCTGAAGTTGTAGTGGAGCAGGTTAAAGCCACAAATCTTATCTCCCTGAAGTTGTAGTGGAGCAGATTGAAGAATAGTGAATCTTATTTCCCTGAAGTTGCAGTGGAACAGATTAAGGCTACAAATTACAAGTATTATCTCCCTGAAGTTGCAGTGGAGCAGACTGAAGATAGCAAATCTTATCTCTCTGAAGTTGCCGTAGAGCAGATTAAAGTTGTAAATCTTATCTCCCTGGAGTTGCAGTGGAGCAGATTGAAATTATAGATCTTATCTCCCTGAAGTTCTAGTAGAGCTGTAACACCCCAAACCCGGTCAACACACCACGATCGAATCTGGCATGTCACAAAGGAAAACGTTTTGAAGAAAATCGAGTTATCGATTAAATTTTGTGGAAAACTCTTTGTTGCTCTATGTTAAATAGAATCGGTGCATGACTAGTTAAAAGCGATGGTTTACTTTGAAATCCCGAAATAAATCTTTAAAACTTAGTTGCGATCCATAAATTAGAAAACCTTTTGTAAATTTTAAGGAAACCCAAATGATTAATTTGGAAACCATTTAAGTTGTCAAAAACAATTAAGTTGTCATTTGTTATCAAGTGATTTGTATTACCCGATGGTAAGGTTTAGAAAACCATTGCGTTTTGTAGTTTAGAAAACCTTGCGCTAACATTATTCAATTAATCAAATAATTCACTTAACCATGTTCGAAGTCAAATCCAAAACATATAAATAATTCAAAACATAATTTAAAAGGCCTTAATACAATACCCAAATAATAATAAAAAACGAATTATGAAATAATTACCCAAATCAAATCCAAGTAAAACCAAATGTTTTTAATGCATGGGCCACCTCAAGTCCATTCGGCTCCTTATCCAATTTGAGTCACACGAAAAGATAAGGGAGAAAGTGAGTCACCAAGACTCGGTGCATAAATCCTCCTCCGGTTAATGCAACATACCTACACAAATCATAACCAAGCAATACATATAATGCACCCAAACCTAGCCATCCATAACTCGTTTCTACCCGGTGTGGTACCAAACCTTTGGTGGTGCCAAACCACTTTGGTGACCCAAAGTCACGATATCCAATAAAAATGTAGTGCCAAACCCTTTGGTGACCCAAAGTCACGAGATATCAATAATCCAAGTGTGGGGCCAACCCGTGTGATACCAAATCATCTGGCGACAATCTCGATTAATCAAGCTGTGGGGCCAACCCTTTGTGGTACTAAGCCAACTGGGACGAGTCGCTATGAGGTGCCAAACCTCGGTGTCCCAAAACACAAAATAATCGTGGTACCAAACCCTTTGGAGGTGCCAAACCTCACGGTGTCCCAAAGACACGGATATCAACTTCTCCTCCTCTCATATCACCCATCACAATGCAAAACTTATGCAAATCATGCCATCATGCGTTATTATGAATCATATAGCAAATACATCACAGATCATGGTATTAAGCATCATATAGCAAGTTATATCAAAACGGACTTACCCGAATCCTTGCCCATACCCTTACGGCATCATATCAAGATCCACACAATTTTTGGCTTTTAACATATTCAGGTTATTAATATATTTACTTAGCTATAAAGTGTGTAAGTTACACACCTGTTACTAACGCAAGCACTAAATCCCGAAGACCCGATCTACAGCACTAGATCTCCTTGCCCTACATTCGGCCAATCACAAATCCATTAACAAGGCCATTCGACTATACCAATAAATCCCGAAGGGTGAGATTACGTATAAACAACACCACCTTTACCTTTCTGCCTTACGAAAGCAAATCTCAACACCAAAATATGCGAGACCCCTACATTCGGTCAACCAATAAAACTTAGTCTCAATAGCCTTCGGCTTTTCAACAACTTAAAGAATGATGAACCAACGTAGATATCCTTACCACTTGACTTACCAAATCCAATTGCTAGAGAATGGAGGCTTAGATCGACTGCTTCAAAATCCCAGAGAATCTAGGAGAAACCGTCCTTATAGATGATTAGAAATCTATTTCCAAATGCTAAAATTCGGCTTTTGCTCCTATGAAAGTCGACAGAGAGAAAAGAAAAGGAACAAAAAGGAATTCGGCCAAGACACTTTCCCCTTCTCAAAACTAATTGAAGAAGAATCGAAGAAGATCCACCCTTGTTTGATATTCGACCAAAGCAACTAGAAGTAAGAGAGGAAATTTTGACAAAGGTTGAGTGGTGAAGGAAAATTCAGCTATGGTTGATAGAAGAGAAACAATTGAGATTTGGCTCAAAGGAAAAAAGAATGGAAGAAAAGATGATGGGTATTTGGCAGGCTTAAAGAAAAAGGGATTAAGAGGTTTGACAAGAAAAGAAAATAATGGAAGGATGGGGTCTTGGCGATTCTGAAAAGAAGAAAAGAAATGTGGGAGAAAGAGAGGTTTGGCCAAGCACCTTAATTACCGAAAAGAGAAGAGAAGAAGATGTCAAGTGAGGGTTTCAATTTGCAAAGAGGAAAAGAGAGATTTCAAGAGAGGGTTTCGGTTTGCTTCCCCACCGAATGCACCAAGGCTTTGCTAGCCGAAAATGTCATCTAGCCCCCTAAGTCTCCTAATCAATTACTCCTTTCATACGAGTCCATTTTGGCAAACCTCCTGAATAACTCTGGCCAATCATTCAAATTAATTTGACTTGTTCAATGCTTATTTGGCGAGTTTGTCTTTGAGCACAACTCTTCCCTCAAGCGTCAAAATAATAAGTAGAAAGTGAGATTTACCGCTTTCGATCTGAGCTTTCCCTTCCCTGCATGTGGGGTCAATCACAGGGCCCTAAGTGGCGCCTACTTGCCACTTTATGAAACACCCCAAACCTGGCCCACAAGCCCTGACCAGATCTGGCATGCTTCTAGGAAAAACCGTTCGAATCTTGTTTGAACTTTGCTAAAATTTTTCGTGTTTTTGAAAACAGTTGATTTGGGTTGGGCTCAAATTTTAAAACCCGTGTTGATTAGGTGTCAAAACATTAAATTTTAATACTTAAGAAAAATTGACTTTTAACTTTAATTGGATAATAATCGTACCATACTAAGTAAATTGAAAGCATGCATAAACAATATTAATACTTTGGCCTTATTACATCAAATAAAAACCCGAAATAATTCAAAAACTTAAATAGTAAAAACTAATAGAAATAAAGTAGTCTCTGAGCTTCGCATGGCCACCACTGAGCTCCTGCCGATCCTGTCCATTACTGATCCCACAAGGGGTGAGTCAAACAGACTCAATGTGTACAACCAACACAGAACTCAATTAATCCAGGCATGTCAAATCATGCATAGTAACATGTATATAATTAATTATGCAAACCTGAACCCAAGCCTAGATAACCATCCGCTACACATCACCCGTACCAACCATCACACCGTGGGGACTACTAAGTCAACCCTCCATCCGCTACACACCATCAAAGCGATCATTGCGATCGGCGTGCTCATCGCCATCTTATAAAATTCATGGCATGGCCACCAGATTTATATATTCGTGACATAAGTCACCACATTCATATATTGTGACATAAGTCACCACATTCATATATTGTGACATAAGTCACCACATTCGGATATTGGGGTATAAAACCACCAATTCACTTCCCCTTTTCATATCACCATTATGCCCCATGTCAAACATATCATACAATATCATGCTTTATTTCACATTTTTGTCATTTTATCATACTCATAGTAGGAGTAGGAAAAGCGTGACTTGAGTATTTCGTTCGTACCATTGCATGGTAGTTTTAGCCACTTCATACATATATTTATTAACACACAGTTAACGCATAACCATAATTTAATTGAAGCTTAGTGTGAAATTTTTTGATTTTCTTAACGTTTTATTGAACTCCCGAAAACCCGATCTAATGCTTTAGATCTTGGTTCCTATATTCGGCCAACCTTAAACAATTTAGCATAAAGCCATTCGACTAATTAATTAAATCCCAAAGGACTATCGAAACTGAAATCTTACCTTATTGCCGATTTCACTACTAACAAATCTTGAAACTTGCAGTCTTTCCTTCCTTGCAATCGGCTAACACTAAGTCACTTGATTCGGTTAGTTTCACTTTTAAATAATTAAGAAATAGATCTAATCACCAAATAGGCCTTGGCGAATATCTTAAGCACTTACCTTGTGGATCTAAATCAAAAAGCATCTCTTGCTCCTTGAGTAATCGAAATCCACCTACCAATTGTTAGAATCGGCTATATACAATAAATCCATAGAGATGGCCTTTAACCAAAACTACTTAACACTTACCACTATGTTGCTTACCTTAGATCCGAAATCCGGATGGTTTCCTTAGAAGTCGACCTTATGGAAATCCGAAAGAATCCTTCATAGTTTCGGCCAAAGCAGTGAGGGATTAGAACCTTATTTTCGACTTTAAGAAAAGATTGAAAAGAATCGATAATTGATCCTTACCCTTATGATGTAAATCGATTGCTCTTTGTTGGATCCATAGGGAGATTGGCTATGGCTAGATATTATTCAAGCATTTGACTTTTGAAGTTATGAAGAAATCGGCTAAGGTACCTTGAGATTTGACTTTTGGAGAATCAAGAGAAAAGAGAAGGGTGTATGAGACTTAAAGAGAATTGACAATAGCTTAGGAGGATCCTATTTTGGTTACGACAAAATAAAGAGAAAGAGAAGAGTGGCTAGAGAATTGGCAGAGGCTTCAAAAGAGAAAAGAATAATAGTCGTAATTATCCCCTCTTGCCGAAATTACTAAGCCTAGAGTCCCTTGACCAAACCACTACATCCTCTCACTATCAATCCCTAATTCACTCTTCCTTAGCCAAATCTTAAAGTGTCCTGTGCGTCCACTTCCTCTCCCCGAGTCCATGTGCCGTCCACTTCCTCTCCTCCTTGTAGCAAAAATTAAAATCTTTTATTTGCTTTTCTTGTGACTCGAACCTTGGCCCATTTACTTTGCTTGTGGCGTCATTCCCAGAGGCCTTAAGTGGCGCCTCCAAGCCTTTATGCCAAGCCCATTTTCCATGTCACAACTCCTCTACTATTTCTTTTAAGGCCTTATGAGACTAGCTCCCTCTTTTAGACTTAGAATCTAAGAATTTCTATAGTTAGAATCTAAGAATTTCTATAGCATTTAACTATACATTAAGGTTCACAAAAATCCATAATGCACATCCACAACACACATAAGCATGCTATTTCATATAATTAAGCAATTAATGCATAGGCCATAATCCGGGATATTACAGTTCTACCCCCTTAAAATAATCTCGACCTCAAAATTACCTGGCTAGAATAGGTGAGGGTATTATTGTCTCATCGCTCCTTCCGGCTCCCATGAAGCTTCCTCCGATCCATGATTTCGCCCCAACACCTTGACCAAAGGGACCGATTTCCTTCGTAGCACTTTTACATCTCGTTCCAGAATCTGAATCGACTCTTCCTCATAAGACAGATCTAGTCTCAGCTCTATTTCTTCGACCGAAACTACATGAGACGGATCCGATCGGTATCGACATAGCATGGACACATGAAATACGTCGTGCATCTGCTTGATTAAGTGGCAACTCCAACTGGTATGCCACTTGTCCAACTCGCTTCAATACTCGATAAGGTCCTATGAACCTTGGGCTTAGCTTCCCTTTTCGACCAAATCTCATCACCTTCTTCCAAGGCAAAACTTTAAGGAACACTTGATCTCCCACATCAAATTCTATTTCCTTCCGTTTGAGATCTACGTACGACTTCTGTCTATTAGATAATCGAGCTCAAATTACACTAACCTTCTCCTCGATTCGCCTCAATTTTGGACCCAAAATCGGCGTTCTCCCAATTCGAGTCCAACATGTAGGAGTCGACACTTTCGACCATCTGATTGCTTAGTGCGGTGCCATCCGAATACTTGCCTGATAGCTGTTATTGTATACAAACTCCACTAGAGGCAAATATTCTTCCCAACTTCCTCTGAAGTCTATCACACAGCCTCTCAGCATATCCTCTAACACTTGGATCACCCGTTCGGTGGCCGTCCATTTGTGGATGGAAAGCCGTACTAAAATCCAATCTAGTACCCAAAGCTTGATGTAGTGCCTTCCAAAATCGAGACGTAAACCTCAGATCCCTAACTGAGATAATTGACATCGGTACTCCATGCAACCTTACAATCTCGCTACATACAACCTTGCTAACTTTTGTAAGGAGTAGTCAACCCGTACTGGAATAAAATGCACGAACTTTGTCAGCCGATCCACTATCACCCATACCGAGTCCTTCTTAGTAGGCGTAAAGGGAAGCCCACTAACGAAGTCCATGGTAATTCTCTCCCACTTCCAATGTGGAATTTGTATTGGCTGAAGCAATCCTGACGGAACTTGGTGTCCAGCCTTGACTTACCGACACGTCAAGCATTTGCCAACGAATTCAGTCATTTCCCGCTTAAGACCAGGCCACCAAAACTGTTCCCTTAAATCTCTGTACATTTTACTACCTCCAGGATGCATGGCATAAGGGCTACTATGCGATTCCTGAAGAATTCTTTGCCTAAGCTCCTCGTCCTTCGGCATACAGACTTTTCCCTTGAAACACAACACTCCTTCAACGTTAATACCATAATTTTCAACTCTCCATTCGCACTTGTCTCGACTAGCACTCGATCCTCATCCACCAAGCGTCCTCTTTCACCTCATTCGACCATGTCGACAACTTGCAAATCTACCACAAACTTCCATCATCATACAAACTCAAATGCGTAAGCATCGCCCTTAGATCCGACACCACCTTCCGACTTAAGGTGTCCGCCACTACATTTGCCTTGCCTGGGTGGTACTCTATTGAACAATCATAGTCCTTCAATAGTTCCACCCACATTCGCTGTCTCAAATTCAGCTCTTTCTGAGTCAGTAGATACTTAAGGCTCTTGTGGTCTGTGTAGATTACTGACTTTTCTCTATAGAGATAGTGCCTCCACACCTTAAGAGCAAAGACCACTACCGCTAGTTCCAAATCATGCGTCAGGTAGTTAACCTCATGTGGCCTTAGTTGTCGAGACACATAAGCAACTACCTTCCCATCTTGCATAAGGACACCTCCCAATCCTGTATGGGAAGCATCACAATACACCACAAAATCCTTCCCTGCCTCCGGCTGAATCAGAACTGGAGCTTTGGTCAAGACCCTTTTAAGCTTCTCAAAGCTCTCCTGTTGCTTATCTGTCCAAACGAAAGGTACCTCCTTCCTTAATAACTTTTTCAAGGGTGCGGCTATCGACGAGAACCCTTCCACAAACCTTCTATAATAGCTTGCCAATCCTAAGAAACTCTGAACTTCTGCCACAGACTTAGGTGGCTTCCAATCCAAAACTGCCTCAATCTTCCGAGGATCCACCCTTATTCCTTTAGCAGATACCACATGTCTTAAAAACATAACCTCCTTAAGCCAAAATTCACACTTGTTGAATTTGGCGTAGAGCTTCTTCTCCCTCAACACTTGCAACACAACTCGGAGATGCTCATCATGCTCCTCTTCAGACTTGGAATACACTAGAATATCGTCAATGAGCACAACAATGAACCGATCCAGATAGGGTTGGAAAACTCGATTCATCATGTCCATAAACGCGGTTGGGGCATTCGTCAATCCAAACGGCATTACCACAAACTCAAAATGCCCATACCTTGTCCGGAAAGCCGTCTTATGGATATCTACCTCCTTCACATTAAGCTGATGATATCCGAACCTCAGATCTATCTTTGAGAAAATCGCGGCCCCCTTAAGCTGATCGAACAAGTCATCTATCCTTGGTAGAGGATACTTGTTCTTGATGGTCAGCTTGTTTAACTGACGATAATCTATGCACATGCACATAGTTCCATCCTTCTTCTTCACAAACAAGACCGGTGCTCCCCATGGAGACACACTGGGTCGAATAAACCCACGGTCTAGCAATTCTTGGATTTGAGCCCTGAGCTCAACCAACTCCTTTGGTGCCATTCTATACGGGGCAATTGACACAGGAGCTGTACCCGGTAGCAAGTCAATTCCAAACTCCACCTCCTTGTCCGAGGGTATTCCGGGTAATTCCTCTGGAAAGACATCCACAAACTCCCTTACAGTTCTAACTCCACTAACTCCCCCTTCGCTTGTATCCAAAGCACAAATGAAGGCCAAAAATACCTTACACCCCTTCCAAACCAACTTATCAGCTTTTAGGGCTGAAACTACATTAGACAAGTAGTTTTTTCTTTCCCCTATCATAACTATCACCTTATCCTCTGAGGTCCTTAACTCCATTCGTTTGGCTGCACAATCCAATACAGTCCGATGCTCCACTAGCCAATCCATGCCAAGTATAAGATCGAATTCCCCGAAGGGTAGTTCCATTAGGTCAGCATGAAATACCATTCCTTGAAGTTCCAAAGGTACTCTCCGAAACATCCTATTTACCACTACAGTTTGGCCTAATGGGCTTACTACAGTAATCTCCCTATCAGATAGTTTAGAGGCTATTCCTAGAGCTTCAACTACTCTACATGCAACATAGGAATGGGTCGAGCCCACATCAATTAAAGGAACATAGGGTTTGCCAGATATAAGGAACGTACCGGTTATGACATTCAGTGCGTCTCCATCCTCCCTTCGGTGAACCGCATAAACCAAACTCGGCTGTCTTGCCTCTATATTACTAACACCTCTACCCGGTGTTCCCCGTCCTCTACCAGCACCATTACCTCTACCAGCTGAACCACGACCTCGCAGGGGCTGCTGTCCTCCTCTTCTAGCCTGGTTATAACCTTGACTTACTGGTCGTCCCCCTTCAGCTCTCATCGGGCAATCCTTAATCATGTGGTCCTTGGACCCCGTCTTTTTCCAACACTCTCTTAAATGCTTCTTCCCACACTGATCACAAGCACGACACTGCCCTCTAGTAGCAGCCTGCTGACCTGGCGGCCCATCTACTCTAGGCCTCTTTTGCTCATTCTTAGCCGGCCTTGATGATCCAAAGCCTCTCTTCTACGTATTCTGATCGGAGTTCTACCTTATGAAATCCTTAATACCCTCGGCTACTTTAGCCTTTTCCACCAACACAGTAAACTCCCACTCCTATTGCGGGGCTATCAATAACCTCAGGTCATCCCTTAGTAAGTCATCAAATCGGACACACCGTTCATGCTCAGTAGCTACTATTCCTCGAGCATAACGGCTCGTATAGAAATTTAGCCAGTACTCGACTATGGACTTGTTCCTTGAACCACTTCAGAAATGCCTTCCTCACGAGCATCGATATAATGAGTACCAACATACTTCTTACGGTATGCGCCTAGCATACTCCCAAGTGAGTTCCTCGGCTATAGCACCATCCCGCACCGTGAGCCACCATTGATATGACTCATCGTGAAGAAGAGACACCAATCCTTTTAAGTTTTCCTTGTCGTTAAGTTGAGCTCATCCATAATCGCTTTCGATCGCCTCCAACCAAGATTCAGTGATGCTTGGGTGCCACACCAGATATACCACGAAATACTTCAGCTCTGTTGGCTCGGAGTCGCTCAGGTACCGACTTTCGAGCTCCCATGCCTCCACCTGCTCCAGCCACCCTTTCTAAAACCCGCAGCATCACCTATGACACTGCATCATCCCCAGTCTGATCCTGATATTCCACATCAACGGCTGGTGGTGGTGGTGGCATTTCATTCTCAGATCCTTAACCCGATCTAACGGGTTCAGACACGGTCATTCGGCCTCTTCCATGGCCACGCACGTTACGACCACATCCCTTGAATTCATACTCCCGCTTAGCGTTTATCTGATTAAAGAATTTTATGTATTAGTTTTGTTCCATTGATTTAACATGAACAGTTTTATGTTAAATAGTTCTAAGAAGTAGTTCTTTCGATTCATATAGTCTCACATCATTCATTTAGTCACACACATGAACTTGCGTCCATTCGGAGAAATGTTATAATTGTCGTTGTTTGTTGTTTTCCCTACCAAGGCATTTACGTAATTTTGTCCAACGAGGAGTATTTTGGTAATTTTTCAAATTAGGGTATTTGAAAATGTTGCAAAATAGAGATTGGTGATATTTTACAAAAGTAAAGTTCTTGCTGGAAAAATTTCAGGGGTGAAGTGATAATTTTATACACGAGGGGTATTTGTGTAATTTTTACAAGTCAGGGTTATTTCGGTAATTTTTTACAAATTATGGTTCCTGATGACTTTTCAAAATAAGAGTATTGTTAAAGGTTTTTAATTTGAGGGTACTTCGGTAATTTTCCTCTCTGAGGGTATTTTGGGTTATTTGTACAAGTTAGGGGTAATTTGGTGATTTTGCAAATCAGGGGTAATTTCATAAATTTTCCAAATCAGGGTGTCTTGATATTTTGTAAAGTTTTTGGATATTTGTGCAAAGTCAGAAATTGTTATTGAAATCGGGGGTAGTATGGTAATTTTGGGAAATTAAGGCCATTTTAGTAATTTTTTCCAACGGGGTATTTGGGTCATTTTAGTAAATTGAGAATATTTTGGAAAATTTTTCAAAATAGTTTTCCTACACCTTAAAGGATAATTTGGTGATTTTAAGACTAGGGTTTTTATAAAAACATGGCTAGTCCCTTTCGGGTTTTAGTTATTGGGTTTAGCATGTGGTGAGTGCTCTTGGTTGGGTGAACCATCACTACGCACAGTGCGATTCAAGTGGGTAGGAGGTGAGTCACTAGGACTACTTAAATACCAAGCTCCCTTGAAACAAATCCTGAACATGCGCTGTGGTTTGCCACACCTAACTTCGGCGACTTAGACATGATTTGTTTAATTGTGCCTAAAGTTTTATGCAATTGTTGGGGTAAACTAGTCCTATAGTTCAAGTACTTATCATACTAATCTCGTTCCATTTCTACCCTTCTACAAATCATTCAATAATTCACACAATGGATAGGGTACTTACCTAGTGGACTTGGTAGGAGACTCGGTGCCATCTTTGCTCATTTCTTAGAAAATCCAATTTCAAAAGACAAAAGGCGTTTTGGGCCTAAAAGCCCTCAAGGAGAGTTTTGAGCAGACTCGATACCAAAATGAAACACCCCAAACCCGCCCACAAGCCACGACCGGATCGGCATGCTTCTAGGAAAAAGCTGCTTGAATCATGTTTGAACTTTGCTAAAATTTTTCGTGTTTTTGAAAGCAGTTGATTTGGGTTGGGCTCAAATTTTAAAACCCGTGTTGATTAGGTGTCAAAACATTAAATTTTAATACTTAAGAAAAATTGACTTTTAACTTTAATTGGATAATAATCGTACCATACTAAGTAAATTGAAAGCATGCATAAACAATCTTAATACTTTGGCCTTATTACATCAAATAAAACCGAAATAATTCAAAACTTAAATAGTAAAAACTAATAGAAATAAAGTAGTCTCGAGCTTGGCATGGCCACCTTGAGCTCCTGCCGATCCGGTCCATTCTTGATCCCACAAGGGTGAGTCAAGCAGACTCAATGTGTACAACCAACACGAACTCAATTAATTCGAGGCATGTCAAATCATGTATAGTAACATGTATATAATTAATGATGCAAACAGAACCCAAGCCTAGATAACCATCCGCTACACATCACGGTACCAACCATCACAGTGGGGACTACTAAGTCAACCTTCATCCGCTACACACCATCGAAGGCAATCATTGCAATCGGCGTGCTCATCGCCCTTATAAAATTAGTGGCATGGCCACAGTTTATATATTCGTGACATAAGTCACCACATTCATATATTGTGACATAAGTCACCACATTCATATATTGTGACATAAGTCACCACATTCGAATATTGGGGTATAAAACCACCAATTCACTTCCCCTTTCATATCACCCGTATGCCCCATGTCAAACATATCATGCAATATCATGCTTTATTTCACATTCTTGTCATTTTTATCACACTCATAGTAGGAGTAGGAAAACGTACCTGAGTATTTCGTTCGTACCATTGCATGGTACTTTTAGCCACTTCATACATATATTTATTAACGCATAGATTAACGCATAACCATAATTTAATTGAAGCTTAGTGTGGGGTATTTTTTGATTTTCTTAACACTTTATTGAACTCCCGAAAACCGATCTAATGCTCTAGATCTTAGTTCTATATTCGCCAACCTTAAACAATTTAGCATAAAGCCATTGGCTAATTAATTAAATCTCGAAGGACTATCGAAATCGAAATCTTACCTTATTGCCGATTTCACTACTAACAAATCCCGAAACTTGTAGTCTTTCCTTCCTTGCAATCAGTTAACACTAAGTCACTTGATTCGGTTAGTTTCGGCTTTTAAATAATTAAGAAATAGATCTAATCACCAAATAGGCCTTGGCCGAATATCTTAAGCACTTACCTTGTGGATCTAAATCCCAAAAACTGTCACTTGCTCCTTGAGTAATCAAAATCCCTGCCTATCAATTTAGAATCGGCTATATACAATAAATCCATGGAGATGGCCTTTAACCGAAACTACTTAACACTTACCACTATGTTGCTTACCTTAGATCTGAAATCCCGGATGGTTTCCTTAGAAGTCGACCTTATGGAAATCCCGAAAGAATCCTTCATAGTTTCGGCCAAAACAGTAAGGGGATTAGAACCTTGTTTTCGGCTTTAAGAAAAAGATTGAAAAGAATCGATAATTGATCCTTACCCTTATGATAGAAATCGATTGCTCTTTGTTGGATCCACAGGAAGATTCAGCTATGGCTAGATATTATTCAACGGATTTTGGCTTTTGAAGTTATGAAGAAATCGGCTAGGGTACCTTGAGATTCGGCTTTTGGAGAATCAAGAGAAAAAGAGAAGGGTGTATGAGACTTAAAGAGAATTCAGCAATGGCTTAGGAGGATCCTATTTTCGATTTTGACAAAATAAAGAGAAAGAGAAGAGTGGCTAGAGAATTCGAGAGGCATCAAAGAGAAAAGAATAATAGCCTTAATTATCCCCTCTTGCAATTTACTAAGCCTAGAGTCCCTTGACCGCCACTACATCCTCTCACTATCAATCCCCTAATTCACTCTTCCTTAGCCAAATCTTGAAGTGTCCTGTGCGTCCACTTCCTCTCCTCCGAGTCCATGTGCGTCCACTTCCTCTCCTCCTTGTAGCAAAATTAAAATCTTTTATTTGCTTTCCTTGTGACTCGAACCTTGGCCCATTTACTTTGCTTGTGGCGTCATTCCCGGAGGCCTTAAGTGGCGCCTCCAAGCCCTGTGCCAAGCCCATTTTCCATGTCACAACTCCTCTACTATTTCTTTTAAGGCCTTATGAGACTAGCTTTCTTTTTAGACTTAGAATCTAAGAATTTCTCTGACCTTTAACTATACACTAAGGTTCACAAAAATCCATAATGCACATCCACAACACACATAAGCATGCTATTTCATATAATTAAGCAATTAATGCATAGGCCATAATCCGGGATATTACACTTTACCAAGCCTAATCTTGTGCTTAATCCCTCACGAATTATACTTAACCCCTAGCTCCTTCCGCTCCCTTCACTTAAAACTTAAAAACAAAAATTTCCTGCAACTTGGGCCTACTCTAAACTTTTAACTAGATCTTACAACACCACAAATAATTAACACAACGGCCACACACATGCAAAGAAGCTCAAACACAATAACCCCTATTTAAGGATGTCACAGTTCTACCCCTTAAAAATAATTTCACCTCGAAATTACACGGTCAAAAGAGTTGAGGGTATTCTTGTCTCATCACATCCTCTGGTTCCCATGTAGCTTCCTCCACTCCATGGTTCATACGGCACCTTCACTAATGGGACCGACTTCTTGCGCAAAACTTTCACATCTCGATCCAGGATCTACACTGGTTCCTCCTCTATGGTCAAATCTGGATTTACCTCAATTTTCTCCACTGCTATAACATGCGATGGATCTGAACGATAACGTCTAAGCATGGAGACATGGAACACATCGTGTATCGACTCACTCTTTGGCGGCTCAAGTGATGAGCTCTTGGTCCCACTCGTCTCAACACCTTATATGGGCCAATAAACCTTGGACTTAACTTGCCTTTCCTTCTGAACCTTAACACCTTCTTCCATGGCGAGACTTTCAGAAAGACCTTGTCACCCACGGTAAACTCTATATCTCTTCTCTTAAGATCAGCATATGACTTACGCACGTCCGAAGCTTCCTTCAGATGAGCCTGAATCATCTTAACCTTATCCTCGATCTCTACAACCAACTATGGTCCTAACATCTGACGCTCACCCAATTCTATCAAGCAAGTAGGTGTGCGACACTTCCTACCCTAGCGCCTCATATGGTGCCATCTTAATGCTTGCACGATAACTATTGTTGTATCGAACTCGCCTAATGGTAGAAATTCTTCCATTTGCCTCTGAAGTCCAAAACACAACCCGTTAGCATATCCTCTAGGATTTGTATAACCCTTTCCATTGTCAAATCGATTTGCGGGTGAAAAACATCTTGAAATCCAACCTCGTTCTCAAAGCTCGATGCAAAGCTCTCGAACCTCGGCGTGAACCTTGGATCCCTATCCGAGATAATTGATCTTGGCACACCATGCAACCTCACTATCTCGCCACATACAACTTAGCTAACCAAGCGGATAATCAACCCTTATCGGTATGAAATGGAAGATTTGGTCAAGCGATCCACAATCACCCAGAGTGAGTCTTTCTTACTAGGTGTAAGGGTAGCCCCCGACAAAGTCCATGGTAATTTTTCCCACTTCCATTGAGGAATCTTTACGGTGAAGTAAACACGATGGCGGTGATGAGCGACTTAGACCTGGCTTGCACGTCGGACTCTTACCCACAAACTCGATCACTTCCGCTTGAGACCTAGCCACGGGGCTAATTTCGCAAATCTGGTACATCTTGCTACCTCCGGGATGCATAACGTATGGGCTGCTATGTGCATCTGAAGAATCCTCCGTCTTAACTTGACATCCTTGACATACAAGCTCTCCTTGGAAACACAATACTCCATCACTTTGGACACACTATAACCTCTACACCACCATTACGAACTTACAACCTCCGAGCATTCAAGCCCTCATCCACTAGCTGTTTCTCCTTGATCTGCTCAACCCAAGTCGACAACACGCAATTCAGCCTAAAAGACTCCCATCGTCATATAAGCTAAGGCGAGCAAACATCGCTCTTAAGTCCGCTACCACCTTACGGCTCAGCGCGTACGCCACCACGTTAGCCTTGCGGATGATACTCAATCGAGCAATCGCGATCCTTCAACACTCAATCCATCTACAACATCTCAAGTTCAAATCTTTTGAGTCG
This sequence comes from Gossypium rotundifolium, assembly GCA_025506655.1. Classification (NCBI taxonomy): domain Eukaryota; kingdom Viridiplantae; phylum Streptophyta; class Magnoliopsida; order Malvales; family Malvaceae; genus Gossypium; species Gossypium rotundifolium. Next base: position 31,843,509 of record CP106733.1, on the reverse strand, counting down.
GAAGATACTTGGACTCTTGTGATCCGTGTAAACTATCGACTTCTCTCCGTACAAATAGTGTCTCCATATTTTGAGCAAAAACCACTGCAGCTAACTCCAAGTCATGTGCCGGATAGTTAACCTCATGCGGTCTCAATTTGTCAAGATGCATATGCCACTACTTTCCTTCTGCATCAAGACACATCCCAAGCCGTTATGTGATGCATCACAATAGACCGTGAATACCTTTCTTACCTCGAGTTTGTGCAGCAGCTGGAACTTAGTTAAAATCTTCCTCAACTTGTCGAAGCTTTCTGCTGCTTTCTTGACCACACAAATGGAACTCCTTCTTCAATAACTTAGTCAGCGGTGCGCGATCGAGAAAATCCTTCCACAAATCTCGATAATACCCTTCCGGACCTAGAAAACTACGAATTTCAGCCACCGACCTAAGGCGGTTTCCAATCCAAGCCTTTGCCTCAATCTTGCGAGGTCCACTCTAATCCCTTGGCGAGACACTCACGTGACCCAAGAAAGTCACTTCCCTTAGCCAAAACTCGCACTTACTAAACTTGGCAAATAACTTCTTTTCCCTTAGTGTCTACAACACCACTCGCAAATGCGCATCATGATCCTCCTCAGTCCTTGAGTGTACCAATATGTCGTCTATAAATACTACAATAAATTGGTCCAAGTACTACTGAAACACCCGATTCATCAAATCCATGAATGCTACCGGTACATTGGTTAACCCGAATGGCATCACCAGAAACTCATAATGCCCATACCGAGTACGAAACGTCGTCTTGTGGATATCAGCCTACTTTACCTTTAGCTGATGATACCCAGACCTTAAATCAATCTTTGAGAAAATTGATGCCCCCTTAAGCTGATCGAATAAGTTATCTATCCTCGACAATGGATACTTGTTTTTGATCGTCAGCTTGTTCAACTGGCGGTAGTCTATACACATCCACATTGTACCATCTTTCTTTTGACAAAGTAGTAGCGCTCTCCCAAGGCGAAACACTTGGCGGATAAAACCTCGGTCTAACAACTCACGAATCTGAGCCTTGACTCTACCAATTCCTTGACGCCATTCTATCTGAGGCAATGAATCTTGCACGATTAGGGTAATAAATCTATACCAAATTTAACTTCCCGATCTGGAGGCGGACCCAAAAGTTCCTCTAGAAATATGTCAGCAAAATCCTTTACTGTTTGGACATCTTCTATAGCAGACTCCTTAGCCTCCAAAGCACACACACGAACCAAAATCGCCTCACAACCCTTCCTGACCATCTTCTCAGCCTTCAACGATGATACCACGTTGGATAGATAATCTCTTCTATTACCTATCATCACCACCTCTTCACCCTCAGCTGTTCTCAAAACCATGCACTTAGCCGCGCAATCCAAACTTGCTTGGTGTTTTACCAGCCAGTCCATCCCAAGAATCAGATCGAACTCCCCAAATGATAGTTCCATCAAATCAGCTACAAACACTACCCCTTGAAGTTCTAGGGATACATCCCTATACAGCTTATTTACTTCTACAAAGTGACCTAAAGGGCTAATTACTGTCATCTCCCTAGAAGTAGTTTCAAAGTCTAGGTTCATGGTCTCTACTATGCTACTAGCAACATACGAATACGTCGAACCCACATCAATCAAAATAATATACGGTAATCCAAAGATTAGGAACGTACCGGTTATGACATCCGGTGCGTTGCCCTCCTCTCAACGTCTTGCTGCATATACCAACCCAGGCTGTCTTGCTTCAGTGTTGCCTGCCCCACTGCCTGGTATCCCACGGCCTCTACCCGAGCTATTACCTCCCCTAGCAGCACCACGGCCCCTTTGCGGAGGTGGTCCCTCATTTTTGAACTGAGCACGACCCTAACCCTCAGACTGAATCCTGGCTAACTTACGTGGATAGTCCCTCACACGATGATCTAGTGAACCACACTCAAAACATCCCTTTCCACCAGTCCAACATCCTCCCCAATGAGATTTCCCACATCGATTACCTGCTATTTGGTCACGATTAGTAGCGATGGGCCTTCTAGATTGATTGACCCTCTGTCTAGCCCTTTTCTGTGGATTACTGGCCGACCCCGATGATCCAAAACCTTTCTTGTGTCTATTCCTATCTAGATTACATCTTCAGACTCCTTTACCCCTTGACTACCTTGGCCTTTTCTACCGGCCTGACAAACTCTCGCTCCTGCTGTGGAGCAATCAGCAATCTCAGCTCATCTCTCAATCCATCCTCAAACCTGACACATCGTTCATGTTCTGTAGCCATGATGCCCCTAGCATACCGACTCAACCTTAAAAATCCTGCCTCGTACTTCGAGACAGACTTACTCCCCTGAACTAGCCTCAGAAATGCCTTCCGCTGTGCATCAATATAGCTGGTCCCGATATACTTCTTCTGATAAGCTGCCTTAAAATAGTCCCAAGTGAGATCGTCCGCTGTAGCACTATCCCGAACCGTGAGCCACCACTGGTATGACTCATCCCGGAGAAGCGACACTATCCCTTTCAGTTTTTCCTCAGCGGTCAGATCCAAGTCATCCATGATTCGCTCCGTCGCCTCTAACCAATACTCAACCGTATTGGGCGCCACACCAGATACTCCACGAAAAAAACTCAGCTCCATTAGCTCGGAGTTGCTCAGGTATCGACTTTCGAGCTTCCATGCCTCCATCTGCTCCAACCACCCTTTCCAAAACACGCGGCATCGCTTTGTGATCTTGCATCATCCCGATCGATCACGATATTCCACATCGATGGTGGTGGTGGTGGCATTTCATTTTGGACCCTTGACCCGGACCTAACGGGCTCGACACGGTCATTCGACCTTTACCATGGCCCGCACATTCGACTACATCCCCAGAATTCATGTCTATAGTTGTGATTTATCATTTTAAGAGATTTTTATGAATTAGCTTCTGTTTCACTGATTACCCATGAATAAGTTTTATGTAAAGAAATTTGGTAGTGGTTCTTTCGATCATCACACAGTTTTCAGTTCAATTCCCTACCCTCATTCCACTTGTAGGGGTATTCTCATCATTTCACTACCCGGGGGCATTTCCGTAATTTTAACCTATCAGGGTATTTTGGTAATTAAAACAGGGTTAATTCAAAAACTTTTACAAATCGTAGATATTTTCAAAAATTTTCCAAAATCGGAGGGTGTTTTGGTAATTTCACAAACCAGTGGTATTTTCATAATTTTTTTCATAATCCAGGGGTATTTTTGAATTTTTTTTTCAAAATATGGTTCAAGGTGATTTTACCAAATAAGGGTATTTTGAAAATTTTCAATTCAGGGGTACTTCGGCAGTTTTCTATACTGAGGGCATTTTGGTAATTTTACATGTCAGGGGTAATTTGGTCTTTGGTCTTTTTTTCCAAATCAGGGGTATTGTGGTAATTTTAAAACTAAAGTTTAAAGTGTTTCAAGGCAAAACGGTTGGTCCCTTTCGGGTTTTAATTATTAATTTTAGCTTTGTAAATAAGTCGTCTTAGTTGGGGTGAGCCGTCACTACATGCAGGGTAGGATTCAGTGGAGAGGAGGTGAGTCACTAGGATCTGCTTAAATACCAAGCTCCTCCACAATCCAATCACGGACATGCGTATAGCAGTTGCCACACCCTTGGCTCGATGGCGTACTCACGAGTTTGTTTTGTGGATCATTAAGTCTTATGCTATTTATGTTGGAGTAAGCTATTCACGGGGTTCAATAATTCCTATTCTACTAGTTTACAATCCAGAGATTCCCATTTCCCATATAATTCACTAGCAGTTAGAAGTACTTACAGGCGGATTGGTGCAGGAGACTCGGTGCCATGCTTCTCAAACCATATATTTTCATACAAAACATTTTAGAACCATACTTTAAAACATTTTTGGGCCTCGAGCCCTGATCGAACCTTTGAACTTGGCTCGATACCAAAATGTAACACCCCAAACCGGTCAACACACCACGACCGAATCTAGAATATCTGAGAGGAAAATGTTTTGAAGAAAATCGAGTTATCGATTAAATTTTGTGGAAAACTCTTTGTTGCTCTATGTTCGTAGAAATCGGTGCATGACTAGTTAAAAGCGATGGTTTACTTTGAAATCCCGAAATAAATCTTTAAAACTTAGTTTAGATCCATAGATTAGAAAACCTTTTGTAAATTTTTAAAGGAAACCCAAATGATTAATTTGAAGCTGTTTAAGTTATCGAAAACAATTAAGTTGTCATTTGTCATCAAGTGATTTGTATTACCCGATGGTAAGGTTTTGAAAACCATTGCATTTTGTAGTTTAGACAACCTTGCGCTCACATTATTAAATTAATTAAATAATTCACTTAACCATGTTCGAAGTCAAATCCAAAACATATAAATAATTCAAAACATAATTTAAAAGGCCTTATTACAATACCCAAATAATAAAAAAAAATTATGAAATAATTACCCAAATCAACTCAAGTAAAACCAAATGTTTTTAATGCATGGGCCACCTCAAGTCCATCCGGCTCCTCATCCGCAATTCTGAGTCACTGAAAAGATAAGGAGAAAGTGAGTCACCAAGACTTAGTGCATAAATCCTCCTCCGGTTAATGCAACATACTTACACAAATCACAACCAAGCAATACATATGATGCACCCAAACCTAGCCATCCATAACTCTGTTTCTACCCGTGTTGTACCAAACCCTTTGGTGGTGCCAAACCTTTGGTGACCCAAAGTCACGATATCCAATAAAATGTGGTGCCAAACCCTTTGGTGACCCAAAGTCACGAGATATCAATAATCCAAGTGTGGGGCCAACCCCGTGTGATACCAAATCACTGGCGACAATCCCGATTAATCAATTGTGGGGCCAACCCACTGTGGTGCTAAGCCACTGGGACGAGTCGCTATGAGGTGCCAAACCTCTGGTGTCCCAAAGACACAAAATAATTTGTGGTACCAAACCACTGGAGGTGCCAAACCTTTGGTGTCCCAAAGACACGGATATCAACTTCCCCCTCCTCTCATATCACCCATCACAATGCAAAACTTATGCAAATCATGCCATCATGTGTTATTATGAATCATATAGCAAATACATCACAGATCATGGTATTAAGCATCATATAGCAAGTTATATCGAAACGGACTTACCCGAATCCTTGCTCATACCCTTACGGTATCATATCAAGATCCACGCAATTTCCAGCTTTTAACATATTCAGGTTATTAGTATATTTACTTAGTTATAAAGTGTGTAAGTTGCACACCTGTTACTAACGCAAGCACTAAATCCCGAAGACCCGATCTACCGCACTAGATCTCCTTGCCCTACATTGACCAATCACAAAACCATTAACAAGGCCATTCGGCCATACCAATAAATCCTGAAGGGTGAGATTACGCATAAGCAACACCACCCTTACCTTTCTGCCTTACGAAAACAAATCTCAACACCAAAATATACGAGACTGATTCTCCCCCTACATTCGGTCAACTAATAAAGCTTAGTCTCAATAGCCTTCGGCTTTTCAACAACTTAAAGAGTGATGAACCAACGTAGATATCCTTACCACTTGACTTACCAAATCCAATTGTTAGAGAATGGAGGCTTAGATCGACTGCTTCAAAATCCTAGAGAACCTAGGAGAAATCGTCCTTATAAATGATTAGAAATCTATTACCAAATGCCAAAATTCAGCTTTTGCTCCTATGAAAGTCGATAGAGAGAAAAGAAAAGGAATAAAAAGGAATTCGGCCAAGACACTTACCTCTTCTCAAAACTGATTGAAGAAGAACCGAAGAAGATCCACCCTTGTATGATATTCGGCCAAAGAAACTAGAAGTAAGAGAGGAAATTTTGGCAAAGGTTGAATGGTGAAGGAAGATTCGGCTATGGTTGATAGAAGAGAAACAATTGAGATTTGGCTCAAAGGAAAAAAAAATGGAAGAAAAGATGATGGGTATTCGGCTTAGGCTTAAAGAAAATGGGATTAAGAGGTTTCAACAAGAAAAGAAAATAAAGGAGAGGATGGGGTCTTGGCGATTCTGAAAAGAAGAAAAATAAAGGTGGGAGAAAGAGAGGTTCGCCAAGCACCTTAATTGTCGAAAAGAAGAGAAGAAGATGTCAAGTGAGGGTTTCGGTTTGCAAAGAGGAAAGAGAGAATTCAAGAGAGGTTTGGTTTGCTTCCCACGAATGCACCAAGGCTTTACTAGCGAAAATGTCATCTAGCCCCCCCTAAGTCTCCCAATCGATTACTCCTCTCATACCAGAGTCCAGATTTTGGCAAACCTCCATGAATCACTCCTGGCCAATCATTCAAATTAATTTGACTTGTTCAATGCTTATCTGACAGAGTTTGTGCTGAGCACAACTCTTCCCCCCCTTGGCGTCAAAATAATAAGCAGAAAGTGAGATTTCTACTTCTCGATCCTGAGCTCTCCCTTCCCTGCATGTGGCGTCATTCACAGGGCCCTAAGTGGCGCCTCCTTGCCACTTTACCAAGCCCAATCTTGTGATTAATCCCCCACGAATTATACTTAACCCCTAGCTCCTTCCGCTCCCTTCACTTAAAACTTAAAAACAAAAATTTCCTGCAACTCGAGCCTACTCTAAACTTATAACTAGATCTTACAACACCACAAATAATTAACACAACGGCCACACATATGCAAAGAAGCTCAAACACAATAACCCCTATTTAAGGATGTCACAGGAGCAGACTGAAAATAGCGAATCTTATCTTCATGAAGTTGCAGTGGAGTAGATTGAAGTTACAAATCTTACCTCCCTGAAGTTGCAGTGGAGTTGATTGAAGATAGTGAATCTTATCTCCCTGAAGTTGTAGTGGAGCAGATCGAAGCTACTAATCTTATCTCCCTGAAATTGCAATGGAGTAGATTGAAGCGACAAATTCTATACCTTTGAAGTTGCAGTGGGTTAGAAAGAGGCTACTTGAAGAAAATGAGCTCCAAAAGGTCAAAACCCGACGAGGCCGGGCAAAGTCAGTCATTCTTAAAATTCTTTGCTCCATTCTCATTACATGACAACGAGCAAAGAGGGTAGCTGTAATAGGCCCAATTTGCTCGGCCTGCCAGAAAATAAATATTTTTAAAGTCAAGTTTTTGTTACAAGCCCCCCCCAAAAAAAAAGAAACCCAAAAGTAACCCTAACCCAAATACAAGCTCAATGGCCCAAAGTGATTAAACATTTTCAGTAAAACAAAACCCTAGAGTCTCCCCCCGCGCCGTTTCTCCTCGGCCACGTCTCCCACGCCTCATCCCGAGGTCTGTCTGCAAGCTTGCACCGAAATGAAAAAATCCCTTCTCCGCTTCCGTCAACGCCTACAAACAAGCAAAAAAGGGAAAGTAGAAACGAAGCAAATATACAGTAAAAATAGTAACAATTTTTTTGTATTCAGCTATAAAGCTATAATACAAACCAGATTGTAACACACACATGCAAGAAATAGAAATCAAATACAAAAAAAAAAATTGAAACAAAAGGTGAACTTTTTTTGATGTATCTGTCTTTTTTTTTTATTTCTTTTTAAAGATATAAGATATAGGAATAAAAAGAAAATGAAACTCACCAAAATCAGTCGATCTCCTCATCGTCGAAGGCCACACCGGAAAAGGAGAAAAAACAAAACATTTCTTTATTTCTCCGCCAAGTTAGGCCGGGTTTTTGGGGTTTTGACCTCGGATCGGTGTTCTACATGTGACGGGCTTCAAAAGGGTGTTTTTTGGTGTTCTTCGACCACCGTGTATGGCAGCGCCGTCATCGGCGATCTGCGGCCACCACGGTGGCCCGATGGTCGGATAATGCCGGAGATCGGAAAGATGGAGGGAGGAGTTGAGAGATTTTCTTTTGTTTTTTGAGGAAGAAGAGAGAAAATGAAGTTTTTAAAAAAAAAAATTGATTTAAATAATGGAAGTAAAATGGCTTCATTTTGCTTTAACCCTTTAACGCCAAAACGACGCTGTTTTGGGCAACCCAAGCGCAAACCGACCCGCCCCAGAGGAACCCGTGTGTTTTCATTTTTTGGGTTATCTACGCCCCTGGTCCTTCCTCATTTCTGGGTTGTTTTAATCTAGTCCTATTTTCTTTTTCTTTTTTTTTAATTTTGACTCTTTAATTTTATTTCACTTTTAATTTGGTCCTTCAATTCATAAAATGGAATGGCGCACTTAGTGGGGTCTTGGGATATTTTCCCTATTAATCCCTTGCCTTTTTCGCGCGTTTCAAACTGGTCCTTTTTATTTGTTTTATCATTCAATCAATCTATTTTTATTATATTTTATACTTGTAGTTTAGTCTAAACATCAATTTAGTCCCTCATTTAATTTTATTTATTTATTCATTTAGTTGCTTATTTATTATTTCTTCATTTTGTTTATATTGTTTTATTTTGTTTTTTTTCTTTCGGGCATTTGTCCATTTATTTCATTATTATTATTATTATTATTATTATTATTATTATTATTATTATTATTATTATTATATTGATGTACTTTATTACAAATTGCACCCCAACTCTCATTTATATTTTAATTTGGTCTTTTATTTTCAATATTTTATAAATTATTTTTCTCAATATTTATTTGTGTATGTATTTATTACTTTGTCCTTATTACGTTTAAAAAATTAGTATTTTCTTTTGTGTGCATTGTTTTGTCATTATTATTGTTATCATTGTTGTTATTTATTTTATTTTATTTTATTTTTCTTTATTTATTAATATTGGTATTAAAGTGATCGTATTATGTGATTGTTTTCATTATATGTACTATAAATTGCTTATTAGTACATTTATATTGTTTTCATTCATTAGCATAATATTTTATTCATATATCATTTTAAATATTACATTAATTTTCACCCAAATTCGTAAAAAAAGGAAAATTTTGAAAATAAAGGCAATATTTCGTATTTGGAACTTCGAGAAGTTGTATCCTAACTTACGAGGTTTCGATTTTATCCTTGGACCTAAATGGCCGAATATCCTTTAGAATTAAAACATACAAGTTTTAAAATATAAAAAATTAAAAGGCAAGCTTATTCTCGAGGGTTCAAATGTCGTGTCCTAACTTACGGGATGTGACATTTTATTATCTCGAGATAAGAGGGCCTTTAATACTCGTTTCAATTTATTCAAGCATTTTTTTTTAAATCAACATTAATAAAAAAAGTGATCTTATTTTAAATTCTTTTCGAGTTTTTAACTTTCGACATTAAGACATTAATCAATCAATTAGGTACCAAGTTTGGGCGTTACGAGGGTGCAAATCCTTCCTCGCACGTAACCGACTCCCGAACCCATTTTCTCGAATTTTGTAGATTAAAATCATTGTTTTAGTAAATCAAAACATTTTATTAAAACAATCAAATTTCGAGGTGATTTGATCACACCTCATAAAAAAATGATTGGTGACGACTCCATTTCGTTTTTAAATAAAAGTCGACCTTTCAAAAAAATGGTTTCGACACATATAATTACATGTTGAAAAATATGAGACAATTTGGTGTCAGCTCACTCCCCTACCCACCGAATCTATGTGAAGGCAGTGTTCATATCGAAATGTTGACAATTTATTAAATCATATATTTGGGCTATGATGATTCTTTGGTGAGTATCTAGTCTTATGGAAGATTATGTGTTTGGGAATACAAAATATTGGTAATTGATTTGGACCGAAATTCTTCAAAGCCATCCCTTTGATTATGGACTTTGGATTGGATTGCGGTTCTGCTGATTCGATGTCATAGAGTCCATATTTATTTCATATGTTATTATCATATTGTATTACTCTCATGGCATTATTGTTTTATTGAGATTGTATTAGATCTTCTATTATAAGCAAATCTCAAAATCAATGTCTATATATTTGAGAGACTTGCTTAGGAATATTTTTGTAAAAGTCTTATTTTTAAAGTAAAACTAATTGTTGTGAGTTTTATTTTCTATGATCACGATGGGTGTTAACAATGGTGAGAGTCTTGTATCTTTAAAGTGCAAGGGTGAGGAAAATGATCACTGTGTATGTGATTCAATAGGTTCACTTTCTAATTGTTGAAGAGAGTGCATATTTCTCACTGAGTTAGACTCCGCAGATGTAGGGAAACCAAATTGCATAATCATTTTTTTATGTTCTATGTGTTTTCTATTTTCTCATTTAGTGCCTGGGTAAGTGCCTACCAACTTCTTAGCAACATCTTTTTTGTTGGATTTGGTGCCCTAAGTATAGTATATTCGTTTTGTATACTTGTATTTTTTGAACAAATTGGTTTGATAAAAATATTCATAAATTACATTAATACCCTTGTATATTGTCCTCAATGGCTTTTGTACGAAAAGAAAATGAAATCAAATATTAGTTCACTGGTTACCTAATGTTTAACTAATACTAAGCGGTATTACGTGGTCGGATCGTAATATGGAAAGACAACTTATATTAATAGATGAACCTAAACATGTCATTAGTCTAATTGGGAATAAACAATGAAAGGCTAATATGTTGTCTATCAAGTCCAATTGAGGAGATGCTTTATCTTGAGCATCGAAGCGCACAACTCCTAAAAGATAGAGACATAGATGTGACTCATTGGATTAACAGTATATTGGACATGACCCAAGTAGAATAGATCCTAAATTTGTTTATGATTTTATTCACCTATGACATTTATAGCGTGGTCTTCCTTAATCATGAGTGGATGATAGATTATGTATGTATGACTCGTATACTTTGATGTAAGTAAAAGCCTGAGTTCAAATAGATACGGAACCGAAAGCTGATGCATTGGGTATACGACTTCTATAGTATGTAGCATCATTCACAATAGTAAAATTCGTAGCTCAACTAATGGGTGAATGATATCCTCTCATCGACATTACATAATAGATGAAAAGTAAACACGGAGATCCAAAGTAAGTGTCACTAAGATCTAAATATAGAAGGTTTATCAACATCAAGACCCCCTATGCTCGAAGTTGGAAATTATACTTACTAAAAAGCACACATGAAGATCTATATAAAGTCAATTGATGAGGAAGCATGGCATGTTATGTTAACTGGATGGAAGGCGCCGTGTAATATCCAGGATTTAGGGGTTATGAATTTTCACTTGAATGTGTGTAGTGGCATGTTGTGTGTTGTCTGCATGTGTTTTGGGGACTTCGGGAATTTTAGAATGTAGGAGAATGCCTTAGAAAAATATTAGATTTTTAGTCTTAAAGGGAGCTAAGCAAGATTGGCCTTAAGAAGAATTTGTATGAGGATTTAATCACAAGGAGTTTATTGGTAAAGTGGCAAGTGGCGTGTGGAGTGTGCTAATGGTCTTGGGTTGAATCCATGGATAGTCTTAATGTGATTTTTATTTTGCACTTGTTTGGCATGTGTGGTCAAACTTTAATTAAAGTAAAGTTGACTATTTTATTTTATGGATAGTAGAATAAGGAAAAAGGCAAGTACTAAGTTAAGGAATGGAATCAAGGTGTTATGGAAGGATAAGGGGACATAAGGCTTGATGAATGGGTGATGTTTTGGAAATTTTTCTATGGCCATTTGACATGAATGTAGACGGCATAGGGGGCTAAGGGGGTTGGTTGAATTTTGAAAGGGATAAGGAGGAGGATTAGGAGGAAGATTAGGAGGAAATAAAGGATAGAATTTCTGAAACCTTGGGAAAGTAGAGGATTACAAGGCATGTGTTAAGGTGAATGTTTTGGAAATTATTTCATGGCCAACTTGTCCATGAACATGGACGGTTTGGGAGCCTAGGCGGGGAGTGACCGAATTTTGATGAAGGTTTTGGTAAGTTCGTAGCTAGTTAGTCATTTTGACAATTGGGTTATTTTGTGTTTTCTCAAAAACAAATTCTCATTCTCTCCATCTTTCCTCTCCTAACCGAATGCATTTTTAGCATTAGGTAAACATCTTTTATTTTTCTCTTTTCTATTGGCCATTCTATTTTGACCATTTTGGTTTAATTTGCCTATCCTCTCAAGTTTCTTTTCCTCTATTGCCGAAAACACCAAAAGCCTTGAAGACATTTTCTCTTTTCTTTTCTTCCTCTCTAGTGCCGAAATCATCATAGCACTAAGGTCATTTTTCATCTCTTTCTTTTTTACCCTTTGGCCGAATGCTCTTTTGTCCCAAATCCCTCCCTTTGTTTCTTTTACATCCTTGAAAACTGAAACACATTTTCTCTCTTCTACTTTTCTCCATGGCCGAATGTTGCTAGCATCATTTCCATCAAAATTTTTTCTTAGTCGACCCTTCTTCTCACATATTTCTCTCTTCATAATCATTCTTTCAAACCAAGTGGTAAGAACCCTTTTCATTTCTTTATTTTCTAGCCGATTTCTTCATCTCTTTCTTCTTCAAAGTCAATCATTCTCCTATATAGCCGAATCTCTTTGTAGTTTCAAGTAAGGGTGCAATCGATCTCAGCGTTAGTGGTAAGGATTACTGTCAATCATTTTTCTTTCTTTTTCTTTTGGATTAGTCGACTTTAGGAATCTAATCCTTTTATTCTCTTTGGCAGAAACCTTAAAGGAGGATTTCGGGATCCTTTTTGTAGCCAATGATTAAGGAGAGATCATTCGGGATTTGAATAATCCAAGGTAAGGAGATAATGATATTCGGCCAAAGGCCATATCTTTTTAATGATAATCGATTTCTCATATAGTGTTATGTAGGTACTGTCGACGTTGTAGGCAAAAGTCAAAAATGTTAAGTATTCTATCGTTCTTCGTGATTACAAGGTGTGTAACACTACACTAAATTTCTATTAGATCGATAATATTAATGATTTGTATGTGTTAAGAAAAAAATATGTAAGATAATGGTTGCGGGTACCATTCAGTGGTACATGGTATTCAGGTATGTTTACCCCCTAATGCTTCGTTAATAATGCTATAAGCATGAATATGAAATGTGTATGATTCCGTTATGATTTTGGGGGTATATGGCATGATTTTGAAATAATATGTTTATTGCATGGGCATATGGGTGATATTGTGAAAGGGGAACTGTTTCGGTGGTTTTTACCACATAATTCGATGACTTCGGTCACATATATGAATCCGATGACTTCGGTCACATATTATAAATCCGGTGACTCTGTCACAATTATCCGGTGGCCATGCCACAATTTATAAGGACGATGTGTAGTTGACTGCAGCGACTACCTTCGATGGTGTGTAGCGGATGGAGGGTCGATTTAGTAATCCCTACGGTGTGATTGGTAGGTACGGATGGTGTGTAGTGGATGGATATTTAGGTGGGCTCAGGATTGCATTTCATTTTTATATGTACATGTGATTTAATCGATTATTATCTGATTTGCTATAAAATGGGCTTATGGCTAAATATGTTTTAAATGGGCTTAATGACTATGATCGATTGGGCTTTTAGTGTAATGTTACACATTGAGTCATTGACTCACCCTTTTATGGGATATATTTTTAGGTGGCGCTTAGCGTGATGGATCGGTCGGTGAGGACTACGTGGTGGCCATTGCTCAACTCGATATATCGGATTTTCTTTTAATTAAACTTGCTACGTTTTCTTTTATTATTTAGGATTTATTTTGGGTTATGTTATTTTTGTAATAAGGCCGATATGAACATTTAATTTTTTTACGTTTTAGATTTTTAATCACTACGATCAAATATTTACTAAATAATTAAATGATTTCAAAAAATAACTTAAACTGTTTTGACACCTAAACACCTATGGTTTTACAATAATAATAAATTTTTCATTAAATTTGCTTTTCTTTTAACTTAAAATCTTTCTCTTAAAGATAACGTTTTAATGAGACACCAACTATATAAACACCATTTACAACGCGACCACTAAGTAGATCCATTGTATCTGAAACCATTATATTTTCTTATAAAACAAAAGCGAGAATTAATTGAAGTTTCACTCGAGGAACATACCAGATCCGGTCAGGGCTTGTGGGCCGGGTTTGGGGTGTTTCACGCCGAAAATGGAAAATGAAAATAGGAGATTTACTAAGCCTTAAATATAGTGGATCATAGAGGAAGAGAAGCAAAAAAAATCAATTCAAAAGTACTATATGCAATTTTTTGTGTGGTAGATAAGAAGGAATTCAAAAATTAAAGAAATTTATGCTTTTAAAAGTTAAATATGGAATGTGATAATGGTAATTCAATTTGTTTAGTCTATTGTACCATTTATATAAGAATGTAGCCATAAATTGATTTTATAAAATAAATTTAGAGAAATTTACGCTATTAAAATAGATACAATTAGTTAATTATATCAAATCATACTAATAATTTACAACAACAAAAATGGAATATCATTTGAAATATGAACCATTAAATATATAATTTTTGAGAATATTAAATACATATTTTAAAATATGAAACTGTATGTTCATTTCATATTAGTAAAGTGATGAAAGCCATTGTTTTCATCAAGAAATTAAAAATACATAAATGAAAATATTTATAAATTGTTTGTATAATTAATGCATATTTAATTATAACGTATGTCTATATATTTTTAAAATAATTTTATTATAAATCCCATTATATTTGTTCTTTTGATATAATGTTTAGAACTACACATTATCTCTCCTTAACTCATAAATAGGAGATCAATGTGTTTTAACACACTCGAACTCACATCCTTCTGCATTGACAATAATATTCATATCAATTAAGTTAAGACTCAATTGGCTCATTTCCCTATTTTTTATTATTTCAAGCCGTACAAAATTTATGAATCCTATTAATTATCTGCGAAGTGAAAGAGGGTAAATTACATCTAACTGTATTATCTAGATTATTACCATTTCAATTTTGGCAATTTAATGATTTTTTCAATATAATAATGTAAATACATATCTAATAATAATGTGAGAATTGTTATGTAACAGCCTATTTTTCAGTGATGTCGGAAACAATAGTTTCGGGGCCACCAAATCCGACGAGTAAGTTCGTAAATATTATTATTTAATATTTATGAGTCAAATGTGATTTTTAAAAGGTTTTTATTTGATAATTTATGTTAAACAAGCGATTTATTAAGTTCAAGTGGTTTTAGAAAATGAGGTATCAGGATCTTGTTTTTATAAACCGAGCCGTAAATATTTTTATAAACATTTACGGAGTGTCATTAAGGTGCTATTAAAGTTTTGTTGAAAATTTTTAACGTTATAATTAAATAAAAAAGAACCAAATTAAAAAAAACAAGTGCATTCCTGAGACTCCGTTCCTGTAAAACGGACTCATAAATATTTTTAATAAATATTTACTAAGCTAGTTGTGTAGTTAATTAGATTTTGGTTAAGTAATTTGTATAAATTAAGAGTAATTAGGTATAAGGACTAAATTATATATAGGGTGAAAGTTGAATTATAGATTAAAGAAAAATTAAAGGGACTAAAGAAGAATTATGCCATTTTTCTTTAGTGAGGCGGCATAAGGTGTAAAAGTATTATATATATATATATATATATATATATATATATATATATTATAATATGTTTTACTTAATATTTAAGTAAATATATATAATATAATAATAATAAAGTAAATATAATAAAACAAATAAGTAAATGAAATAAAGAAAGATAAAGCAAAATCAAAATTGAGAAAGAAAAAGAAAGAAAAGAAGAAAGAAATAGATGCAAGGCTTAGGGGTTTCAAAAGTTTCCAAGTTCAATTGGTTAATCAATTTAGTTCTTTTTTCTTGTAAATAGTATGTTTTGAAATCCGGTGTTAAATATTATTCGACCCATGTCAAAATTTTAGTATTTATTGAGTTTTTAAATGTTGTTAATGTTAAATAATTTTAATAATAGGAATTAAATTGATAGATTTTAAGCTAGAAGTGAAAAAGGATTAAATTGTAGAATAAATTGTAAATTTTGTGTAATAGGAACTAAATTGTAAAAAATTCAAAATTTATGGGTTTAAGTGAAAATAGAGATTTAAATTTAGTTTAAAGTGAAATTTGTAACACCTCAAACCCGACCCATGAGCCTCGACCGGATCTGGTATGTCACAGAAGAAAAACGTTTTGAAAGATTTTGATTTTCTGATAGAATTCTGAAAATTTGTTGAGATTATAAAACGGTGTCTACTAAAAACTCAGGTGGAATTGTTTTTTTTTTTTATATATAAACATGGTTGAGTTGAAATCTTTGAAAACATTTGATCATTTAAATTATTAGAACTATCAGAGTTATTGCTAACTTAGTGAATTTTGCTACCCGATGGCAACATCCTTGTAAACTCGTAAAAATTTCCCATTTTGAAAACGTCACTTTTAACTGATTCATTTAAACAATTTATAAATTCTTTAGTAATATAGTAGAAGTGAAGTAAAACAACTACTTAAACACCCAAAATAATAATTAGCGGCCTTATTACAACCCAAACAAAAATTTAGTAAATAATAATCTTAAACTGTGCTAAATAAAATTCCAAATCCAAGGAACAAGCATGGCCGCCTCGAGTCCTCTCCGGCTCCATCTCCATCTCCGTGATCTACTCATCTGCAAAATGATATGGGAAGGGGTGAGTCACTAAGACTCAGTGTGTAAATCCCCAACCCGGAAGTGCAAACTCATACACAAAATATTAGTAAATCATGCAAACATGCAACCCAAAACTAACCATCCATACTCCTTTATCCACCCCACGTGGTCAAAACCACTGGTGGTCAAAACCACTGGTGACCGGAGTCACAAATCAATGATGGGGCCAACCCATCGTGTGGTCAAAACCATTGATGACCATAGGTCACAATTATCAATATGTGGTCAAAACCACTGGTGGTACCAAACCACTGGGACTTAGTCACGATTTATATCAACGGTGTGGTCAAAACCACTGGTGACCGAAGTCACAATCAAACTGATGGGGCCAACCCATCTTGTGGTCAAAACCACTGGTGACAGTCCATAGAGAATATTCCCCCTCCTCTCTTCAATCCCATTGTCAACATGCTCACAACATGATTAACAAACTATCATAAATTATACACATAAGTCATGGCATAGCATCTTAACTATCATGTCATTCATATAACATATTTAAAGTCACAAGCGACTTACCCGGGATCCGTGCACAAGCCCACAAGGCAAATCACTATCACAAAAGTTAAGTGTAACATAATAAGCAATGCCAACTAATAAGTGTGTAAGAGTTTTACACACTTGTTTAACCGAAGATCTAAAGAGAAATCTCGAATCTATGCGTTATCACAAAATCCCGAAACGTATTCCCGTATTGCTCCTACAATCAGCAAAGACCTAAACCTTTAGATCTAATAGCCATTCGGCTATACTAATAATCCCGAAGGATCATTCGCACCTGAAATATGGCCTTAGGCCTAACTTACTATTACTTACCAAAGTGAGTTTAAAACCCGGAAACCTTTGCTCCT
Organism: Gossypium rotundifolium; assembly: GCA_025506655.1. Lineage (NCBI taxonomy): Eukaryota > Viridiplantae > Streptophyta > Magnoliopsida > Malvales > Malvaceae > Gossypium > Gossypium rotundifolium. The sequence goes on along the minus strand of CP106733.1, from coordinate 31,826,079 downwards.
AAAATCATAGCACACAATCGGTTACTATTTAAACACCATACATGGCCCATAGCCGAATATGACAGCCACTTACCTTGAAGAGCCGAAACCTGAAAGACTCCTTCAAAGCACTCTAGCGTCGGCTACACACAAAAGGTATGATATTAGGACCATATACACATTCGGCCAACCTTACCAAGGCCTCTTCGGCCATAGTAACTAAATCCCAAAGGCTCATTTGTGGCACTTACCCTAAACCGATTTGGTTTCCAACCGAATCCCGAAGCCACACACACCACTTGTAATTGGCTACACCTTGAGATCACATAATAGTTAGTCTTCGGCTTTTCGAATAATAAAAAGAATGGCCTACTAAAACGAGTCCTTACCACCATTTACCGTATTTGGGGAAGAACCAAAAAGTGATCCACTCTTGATTGATATTCGGCTAGAAGAAAGAAGAAAATTTCGGCATGGAGAAGAGAGAAGCAATAGAGATTCGGCTACACAAGATGGAAGATGGAGTTTGGGTGGTAAGGGGGTGATAGGTTCGGCCAAGTTGAACCAAAAGGAGAGAGGGGTTTGAATAAATTTTTGGGCAAAGGGGACTAGAGAGAAATTGGCCAAGAAAACAAATTGAAAAGAAAATCCACTAGATGAATTTCAGCATCCCACCCTTTACTATACTCAACCGATGTGAAAGTCCCTAAGGAATCCTACATCCGGCCATCACTCACCCTTTTGTGATAAATTTTTATCTAATCACTTCTTCAAATAAAAAAAATAATGTTTATCTCTATCCCTTAGAGAGTCCATGCATAGTCCACTAGTTCTCTCCCCCTTCACGCCAAAATAAAAAGAAATAAAACATACCTTGCTTCCAACGTGACTCGAACTTGAGTCCTCTCTTTCCTGCTTGAGGCGACATTCACCAAGGCCCTAAGAGGCGGCCCTAAGCAACTTTACCAACCCGACTTCCATGCCTAAAACCCTTACCATTTTATTTTAAGGCCTTCCTAGCCCAACTTCCCCACATAACATAAAAATAAAACTCCTAGGTGCTAATTCGGACTCGAACCCTCCTTTGCCGCACCCTTCCTAGCTCCTTAGGTGGCGTCCCAAGCCACTCTATCACATGTTTCCTTGTGTCATGCTTCTCCCTCAATTTCTCTTATCCCTATCTCACCTAGCTCCCTCCTCTTTAGCACAAAAGAAATTTTCAGCCCTAAGTCGGACCTAGCAGGGGTTATGACTAGAGCCTAGAACATGTCAAGCAATCACAGCATACATATTTCTTCAAGCATGCACATGGGAAAAATTAATTAAATTGCAAACAACCCCTACTTCAGGATGTTACAGTTCTACCCCCTTAAAAATAATTTCGGCCTCAAAATTACCTGGATCAGAAGAGTTGGGGGTATTGCTGCCGCATCACATCCTCGGGTTCCCACGTGGCCTCCTCCGTACCATGGTTTCGCCATAGCACTTTTACCAACGGTACTGACTTCCTCCTCAGAACCTTGACATCTCGATCTAAAATCTGTACCGGCTCCTCCTCGAAAGACAAATCCGGGCTCACTTTAATTTTTACAATCGGCACGACGTGTGATGGATCTGATCGATAGCGCCTAAGCATCGAAACATGGAAGACGTCATGAATCTGGCTCAATTCTGCCGGCAACTCAAGCTGGTAAGCTACCGGTCCCACACGTTTCAATACTGTGTACTGCCCGATGAACCTAGGGCTTAGCTTGCCCTTCGGCCAAACCTCAGCACCTTCTTCCATAGTGATACCTTCAAGAAGACCTTATCACCCACTGTATACTCCACATCCCTGCGTTTAAGATCGACGTAGGATTTTTGCCTATCCGACGCCTATTTAAGACGAGCCCGAATTACTCTAACCTTATCCTCTGTCTCCGCTACCAACTCCGAACCCAATATCTGACGTTCTCCCAGCTCTATCCAACACATAGGAGTACGGCATTTCTGACCATACAGCGCCTCATACGGTGCCATTTGAATACTCGCTTGATAACTATTGTTATAAGCGAATTCTACCAAAGGTAGGTACTCCTCCCAACTACCACGGAAGTCCAAAATATAGCCCCTTAACATATCTTCCAACACTTGGATTACCTTCTCAGATTGCCCATCAGACTGCGGATGAAAAGCCGTGCTGAAATTCAACTTCGTGCCTAACTCATGATGTAAGGCCTTCCAGAATCTCAATGTGAACCGAGGATCCGATCTGAGATAATGGACACCGGTACCCCATGTAACCGCACTATCTCTGCTATATACAGCTTGGCTAACCTTTGAAGTGAGTAGTCCACCCTTACCGGTATGAAATGGGTTGACTTAGTTAACCGGTCTACTATCACCCATATCGAGTCTTTCTTACTGGGCGTAAGGGGAAGCCCACTTACGAAATCCATCGTAATCCCTCCCACTTCCACTGTGGGATTTTTACCGGTTGTAATAGCCCTGATGGAAATTGATGCTCAGCCTTAACTTGCTGGCATGTTAGACACTTGCCCACTAACTCGGTTACTTCCCGCTTAAGACCCGACCACCAAAACTGCTCTCTTAAATCTCGATACATCTTGCTGCCTCCAAGATGCATAGCGTAAGGGCTGCTATGAGCTTTTTAAGGATCCGCTGCCTCAAATCATCATCCTTAGGCATACATACTCTCCCCTGAAAACACAACACTCCATCACTACAAAAGCTAAACCCTTCGGCCTCACCACTTTGTACTTGCAACCTCCGAGTACTCAAAACTTCGTCAGTCATCTGCCTCTCTTTGACCTCATCAATCCAAGACGGCTTTACTTGCAATTCTGCCAGAAGACTCCCATCCTCATAAAGACTTAGGTGAGCAAACATTGCTCGCAAATCCGCTACCACCTTACGGCTTAATACATCAACTACCACGTTAGCCTTGCCCGGATGGTATTCGATTGATCGATTGTAGTCCTTGACTGACTCAATCCACCTCTGCGCCTCGATTTAAATCTTTTGGGTCAAGAGGTACTTGGGCTCTTGTGATCCGTGTACACTACCGACTTCTCCCCACACAGATAGTGCCTCCAAATCTTCAAGGCAAAAACCACAACAGCCAATTCTAAATTATGCGTAGGATAGTTACCTTCGTGAGGCCTCAACTGCCGTGACGCATAAGCTTGCATCAACATACACCCTAAACACGTATGCGATGCATCACAATACATAGTGAATTCCTTTCCTACCTCCGGCTGAATCAAGACTGGTGCTTCCGTCAAAATCTTCTTCAGCTTGTTGAAACTCTCTTGCTGCTTCTTAGACCACACAAATGGAACTCTTTTTCTCAGTAACTTAGTCAACGGTGCTGCGATTAAGGAGAAATTTTCCACAAATCTCCGGTAATATCCTGCCAACCCCAAAAACTTCAGATTTCTGTAACCAACCTCGGTGGTTTCCACTCCAATACTGCCTCAATCTTACGGGGATCCACCACGATTCCTCAATTTGAAACAACATGCCCTAGAAAAGTTACCTCCTTAGCTAGAACTCACACTTCTTTGAATTTGGCGTACAATTTGTTTCTCCCTTAGAACTTGCGAGAACCACATGAAGATGTCGTCATGCTCCTCCTCGGACTTCGAGTACACCAAAATGTCGTCTATGAACACCACGACGAACCGATCCGGTAGGGTTGGAAAACCCGATTCATCATGTCCATAAATGCGGTACATTGCATTCGTCAAACCAAAAGGCATTACGAAACTTCGTAGTGCCCATACCGAGTCTGAGAATGCCATCTTGTGGATATCGCCTCCTTCACCTTAAGTGATGGTACCACGACCTAAGGTCGATCTTAGAGAACACTGATGCTCCCTTGAGTTGATCGAACAAGTCACCGATCCTGGGCAAAAGATACCGGTTCTTTATTGTCAGCTTGTTTAGCTGTCGATAGTCTATGCACATTTTCATTGTTCCGTCCTTCTTCTTGACAAAAAGAACCGGAGCTTTCCAAGACGATACACTCGGTCGGATGAACCCTCTACCCAACAATTCTTGGATCTGAGCCTTCAACTCTACTAATTCTTTCGGCGCCATCCGATACGGAGCTATAGATACTGGCGCGATTCCGGGTAATAGATCTATACCAAACTCAACCTCTCGATCCGGAGGTAGACCCGGAAGTTCCTCTGGAAACACATCGACATATTCCCTTACGGTCCGAACATCTCTCATAGCTGCATCCTTAGCTTCCAAAGCACAAACATGTACTACATATGCTTCACAACCTTTCCTAACCATCTTTTACGCCTTCAATCGAAACCAAATTAGATAGGTAATCTCTCTTTTACCTATCATCACCACCTCTTTTCCTTCCATAGTCTTTAATACCATGCGCTTATTGCGCAATCGAGCTAACTTCGATACTTTACTAGCCAATCCATCCAGGATCGGATCGAACTCCTAGCGGTAATTCCATCAAGTCGACCAAGAACACGACCCTTGGAGTTCTAGGGGTACATTCCTATAGAGTTTACTTACTTTTACAGAGTGACCTAGAGGGCTTAATCGGTCATCTTCCTAGAAGTAAGCTCAAAGTCTAAGTTCAGAGTTTTCACTACGCTACTAGCAATGTATGAGTGAGTTGAGCCAATATCAATCAAGGTGCTATAGGGTACTCAAAGATCAAAAACATGGGTTATGATGTCCGGTGAGTCGCCCTCCTTCTGATGCCTCGTGGCATAGACCAAACCAGGCTGCCTAGCCTCAGTACCACCGGTACCTCCCCTCGGTGCCCCACGTCCTCTGCCAGCACCATTACCTCCTCTACCTGCACCCCGACCTCTCGGTGGCTGTTGGTTATCCCTCCTATTTAGTGCATGATCCTGACCCTCAGACCTTAGCCTAGCTTTCTTTTTTGGACAATCCCTAACTCGATGTTCCATGGATCCACACTCGAAGCATCCCCGATTACCACTCCAACACTCCCCCGTGTGAGATTTCCCACACCAAGCACACCGTGACGGCCATTGAGGATTAGCAGTAGCAGCAGGCCTAGTAGCTTGATTTGACCGACCATACCTCGTCCTCTTCTGCTGATTACCAGAAAACCTCGAAGATCCGGAGCTCCTCTTATTCTAACTCCTATCCGGATTCCGCCTAACCGACTGTCTTACCCCTTCAGCAACCTTAGCCTTCTCCACTAGGACAATGAACTCCCGTTCCTGTTGTGGAGCTATCATCATCCTCAGCTCATCCCTCAGCCCATCCTCAAATCTGACACAACGTTCATGCTCAGTACCCACAATACCACGAGCATACCTACTCAACCGGAGAAATTCAGCCTCATACTCCGCCACTGTCTTATTACCCTGAACCAGGTTCAAGAAAGCCTTCTGCTGCGCATCCACGTAGCTAGTTCCTATGTATTTCTTTTGGTAGGCAGCCTTAAAGAATTCCCATGTGAGATCCTCCGCCACTGCTCCATCCCTTACGGTGAGCCACCTTTGGTATGACTCATCCAAGTAGAGAGATTATACCTTGACTTTTCCTCATTTGAAAATCCAGTCATCCATGATCCTCTCGGTTGATTCCAACCAATACTCACAGCCTTTGGGTGCCACACGATACACCCCGGAACACCTCCGCTCCATTGGCTCGGAGTCACTCGGGTACAGATTTCTGAGCTCCCAAACCTCCAGCTGCTCTAGCCACCATCTCAAGAACTTCATGACACTGACTGCGTCTTGCCTCACCCGTCGATCCTGCTGCTCAACACCAAAAGTTAGGGGTGGTGGTGGCGGTGGTATCTCATTATCAGACCCTTGACCCGACCTAACGGGTTCTGACACGGTTATTCTTCCTCTACCGCATCTACGACAGCCACGTCCTCTAGAACTCATTTCCAACGATTGCGCTTAAATCTGATTAAGAACTTTTATGGATTAGTACTTGTTTCACTGGTTATCCGTGAAGAAATTTTATGAAGAGAGCTTAATAGGGATTCTTTCGATCATTAAAAGTTTCAAGTTTTCTATCCTAATTCACAGAAAAACACATCCATTCCTTAGTATCTCCCAGACGCATTCACTCTTCGGACATTTCTGTCCGTTCTTATCCCAGGGTATTTTCATCTTTTGTCCTACAGGGGTATTTTCAAAGTTCCTTAGTGATTTTTGTCAATAAGGGTATTTTGGAAATTTTGAAATTTCGAGGGTATTTCAGGAATTTTCCCGGGTAAATTTATAAATCTTAATAAATCCAGGGTATTTCAAGATTTGTAAAACTTGAAGGTTCTTTTTGGAGAATTCATTTTCCAAATTGATAGCATTGCAAAAAATTTGGCAATCAGGGTCATTTTGGTAATTTTGTAAGTTAGGGGCAATTTCATAATTCTCCAAAATCATGACATTTTGATATTTTGTAAATTAAGGTTTTTGGACATTCTATAAGTAAAGAAAATTTCGATTAGCACTGTGAGTATTTTGGGAATTTCATAAACCAAAGGCGTTTTTGAAATTTTACCACTAGGGGTATTTTTGTAATTTTCATAAATCGAACATTTTTCGAAAAATTTTGTAAAATAGTTCTCCCAAGTTTAAAAGGGTAATTTTAAGAGTTTTAAAACTAAGGTTTTACAACAATACGGCTAGTTCCTTTCGTGTTTTAGTTATTGGGTCTATCCTATGAATAAGTCCTCATGGTTAGGGTGAGCAGAAGCTACGCACTGGGTAGGATTCTGCGAGAGGAGGTGAGTCACTAGGATTGCATAAGTACCGAGCTCTTGGGATCCAATCCTAGACATGCACAAGGGTTATCACACCTTAACCCGCGACTTAGTCATAGGTTTATTTAATTAAGCATTTAAAGTCTTATGTGAATGTTGGGGTAGACTAGTCCTAGGGTTCAGTACTTATCATACTATCTACGTTCCATTTCTACCCTTCTACAGATAATAATTCACACAGTAGTTAGAAGTACTTACCTGGGTGGATTGGTGCCAGAGACTCGATGCCATGCTGTTCAAACTAAGAACCATTTTCATAATATTCCACAGAGGCCTACCAAAAATATTTTGGGCCCTGGCCCCCCCACAGCTGAGTTTTGAACTGGGCTCTGATACCAAAAATGTAACACCTCAAACCCGGCCCATGAACCTCAACCGGATCTGGTATGTCACAGAAGAAAAACATTTTGAAAGATTTTGATTTTCTGATAGAATTCTGAAAATTTGTTGAGATTATAAAACGGTGTCTACTAAAAACTCAGGTGGAATTGGTTTTTTTTTATATAAACATGGTTGAGTTGAAATCTTTGAAAACATTTGGTCATTTAAATTATTAGAACTATCAGAGTTATTGCTAACTTAGTGAATTTTGCTACCCGATGGCAACATCCTTGTAAACTCGTAAAAATTTCCCATTTTGAAAATGTCACTTTTAACTGATTCATTTAAACAATTTATAAATTCTTTAGTAATATAGTAGAAGTGAAGTAAAACAACTACTTAAACACCCAAAATAATAATTAGCGGCCTTATTACAACCCAAACCAAAAATTTAGTAAATAATAATCTTAAACTGTGCTAAATAAAATTCCAAATCCAAGGAACAAGCATGGTCGCCTCGAGTCCTCTCCGGCTCCATCTCCGCGATCTACTCATCTGTAAAATGATATGGGAAGGGGTGAGTCACCAAGACTCAGAGTGTAAATCCCCAACCCAGAAGTGAAACTCATACATAAAATATTAGTAAATCATGCAAACATGCAACCCAAAACTAGCCATCCATACTCCTTTATCTACCCCGCGTGGTCAAAACCACTGGTGGTCAAAACCACTGGTGACCGGAGTTACAAATCAATGATGGGGCCAACCCATCATGTGGTCAAAACCACTGATGACCATAGGTCACAATTATCAATATGTGGTCAAAACCACTGGTGGTACCAAACCACTGGGACTTGGTCACGATTTATATCAACGTGTGGTCAAAACCACTGGTGACCGAAGTCACAATCAAACTGATAGGGCCAGCCCATCTTGTTGTCAAAACCACTGGTGACAGTCCATAGAGAATATCCCCCCTCCTCTCTTCAGTCCCATTGTCAACATGCTCACAACATGATTAACAAACTATCATAAATTATACACATAAGTCATGGCATAGCATCTTAACTATCATGTCATTCCTATAACATATTTAAAGTCACAAGCAACTTACCCGGGATCCATGCACAAGCCCACAAGGCAAATCACTATCACAAAAGTTAAGTGTAACATAATAAGCAATGCCAACTAATAAGTGTGTAAGAGTTTTACACACCTATTTAACCAAAGATCTAAAGAGAAATCCCGAATCTATGCGTTATCACAAAATCCCGAAACGTATTCCCGTATTACTCCTACAATCGGCAAACACCCAAACCTTTAGATCTAATAGCCATTCGGTTATACTAATAATCCCGAAGGATCATTTGCACCTGAAATATGGCCTTAGGCTGAACTTACTATTACTTACCAAAGCAAGTTTAAAACCCGAAAACCTTTGCTCCTAAAATCATAGCACACAATCGGTTACTATTTAAACACCATACATGGCCTATAGCCGAATATGACAGCCACTTACCTTGAAGAACCGAAACCTGAAAGACTCTTTCAAAGCACTCTAGCGTCGGCTACACACAAAAGGTATGATATTAGGACCATATACACATTCGGCCAACCTTACCAAGCCTATTCGGCCATAGTAACTAAATCTCGAAGGCTCATTTGTGGCACTTATCGTAAACCGATTTGGTTTCCAACCAAATCCTGAAGCCACACACACCACTTGTAATCGGCTACACCTTGAGATCACATAATAGTTAGTCTTCGGCTTTTCGAATAATAAAAAGAATGGCCTACTAAAACAAGTCCTTACCACCACTTACCGTATTTGGGGAAGAACCAAAAAGTGATCCACTCTTGATTGATATTCGGCTAGAAGAAAGAAGAAAATTTTGGCATGGAGAAGAGAGAAACAATAGAGATTCGGCTACACAAGATGGAAGATGGAGTTTGGGTGGTAAGGGGGTGATAGGTTTGGCCAAGTTGAACCAAAAGGAGAGAGGGGTTTGAAGAAATTTGTGGGAAAAGGGGACTAGAGAGAAATTGGCCAAGAAAACAAATTGAAAAGAAAATCCACTAGATGAATTTCGGTATCCCCCCTTTACTATACTCAACCGATGTGAAAGTCCCTAAGAAATCCTACATTCGGCCATCACTCACCCTTTTGTGATAAATTTTTATCTAATCACTTCTTTAAATAAAAAAAAATAATGTTTATCCCTATCCCTTAGAGAGTCCATGCATAGTCCACTAGTTCTCTCCCCCTTCACGCCAAAATAAAAAGAAATAAAACATACCTTGCTTCCAACGTGACTCGAACTTGAGTCCTCTCTTTCTGCTTGGGCGACATTCACCAAGGCAGAAGAGGCGGCCCTAAGCCACTTTACCAACCCGACTTCCATGCCTAAAACCCTTACCATTTTATTTTAAGGCCTTCCTAGCCCAACTTCCCCACATAACGCAAAAATAAAAACTCCTAGGTGCTAATTTGGCGGCTCGAACCTCCTTGCCGCACCCTTCCTAGCTCCTTAGGTAGCGTCCCAAGCCACTCTATCACATGTTTCCTTGTGTCATGCTTCTCCCTCAATTTCTCTTATCCCCTATCTCACCTAGCTCCCTCCTCTTTAGCACAAAAAGAAATTTTCAGCCCTAAGTCAGACCTAGCCCGGGGTTATGACTAGAGCCTAGAACATGTCAAGCAATCACAGCATACATATTTCTTCAAGCACGCACATGGGAAAAATTAATTAAATTGCAAACAACCCCTACTTCAGGATGTTACAAAATTTATGTAAAACTATAAGATTAATTGTGAAGAATAAAAATTAGTCTCGATTTAGGGACTAAATTGAAATTTAGGTAAATATTGAGTCAAAATTGAAATATTCAATATGAAATTGAATTGCGTTATATTGATGAATTTTAATTGTTTTAATTCTGTAGCTAACATCGTACCGGAATCCTCGACTAAAAAGGGAAAAGATAAAGTCGACGTTGAATAGTTCGGAATTCCTAGTTTGTATTTCTATAATCCGAACCTAGTTGTTAATTGTTGTATTTTGATTTAATGTATATGGTAAGTGGTTGAGGTGAGTATTTGGCACTTTGACTATTGAATTGCTTTAAAGTTGATTGAATTGGATTGAATTGATATATATATTATGAATGTATATGTGCAAATATGATAATTGGATACTGGTTGTATTTGGAAAGTTAATTGGAACCCTATTAACTGTATCGGGTTGAGTAGGGTATAAATGTCATGCCATAGGATAGGAAGAGTTCAGGGATTTCTTCGACTTCGAGACGATGAGGCACCGGGTGCCAATTTACTTCAATTTAACTGATGAGACACTGGGTGTCAAATTTATATCTTATTTGGTAGAGATACTACTTGGATTTATCCAATGAGGCAATTGGTACATGGCCGGTGTGTTGGTTGGATCCGTGCATCCGTCCGAGTCCGAATCGTGTTAATAGGGGTAAATAAATAATAAAGTTCGATGATTGATATTGAAATGGCATGGTATGAGAAATGGAAGTGATATAGTGAATTGAAAATAAAATGTGAAATATGTTGTAAATACATGGAATATATGAGTTATATACTCATGATATGAATATGAAATTGATAATGCCATTGTTTAAATGAAATGTGAATCAATGTGAAAAGCTATTTATATAGCAAGTATGAGAATTGGGATATTTGTGAAACAAATGAAATATGATATGCTATTAGGTATGAATTCAAAGAGTTGACATATGGTAGTTGTGATTTTTTAAATATTAATATGTGTCTATATTCCAATTATATATTTGTAATCTCTTGTCTTTAAATACTCGGATTATAGAAATACCAATGAGTATTACTCAGCGTACGATTTTGTTTTCCATGCGCAGGTTAGGTACTTAACTTTTGAACGCCGATTCAGCATCCAACAACGATCCTGCACTCAAATGTGATGATGTTTATCTTTTGTGTCGGCATGTACCTAGGGTGTTTAAATAATAGTTATTTCGTGGATTGATTGTAAATGAGGTTATAAGTTTAATATTGTTTTGGTATATATATATATATATATATATAAACATGTGTTTGTTTTTTAAGCCATAATATGACATGGTAAATTGAACCAAATCTAAATATGTGCATGTGAATTAAAGTTGGTGTTTAACTGCTTATGAACTAGGCAAAATCGATTGAATTTGGTTTGTTTATAATTTGGATTTGAATGATGCTTTGATGATATGAATTGATGATATAAATGTGGTATCAATGAGGGTACATTGGTTAGGCACCTAGGATGATTGTTTAGGCATGTTTTGAATGTGTTTGATCTATAAACTCAAGTAATGCTCCGTAACCATATTTCGGCGACGGATACGGTTAGGAGTGTTACATGTTATACATTTAATTATGCTAAAACTATTTTCAGTCACGCAATTAGGATGTTAATTTTGGGAGGGTCAAATTAAAATTAAACATGCTGCATAACAATCGATTTAAATATATAAACAATTGATTCAAAAGAAGTAGTATTCCAACATAAAAATCAAATTAAACATATAAACAATTGATTCAAAAGAAGAAGAAACAATATTCTAACATAACAATCGATTTAAACAAATGATTTTTTAGAGGGCTATAGTATATATACAAAGGGAGAAATTACAAAAACCTTAAACCTTAGGAGGCCTACTTATATTTTTGGGAGGACCATAATATATTTACAAAAGACTAAATTGCAAAAATTTTAAATCTTGGAGTACCATGACCCCCTGATCCTCTACTAGGCTCCACTATTGACTATTTTTTACCATATTTTTAGTGTATATACACGATTAGATTTGACTAATATTTCATTCATCTAAGAGTTTCATTAACACTAAACCCAGCCAATAATTAAGGTAAAAAGAAATCAAATTATGGTAAGTTTATAATTATACAAACGTTATTGAAAACGGAGACCCAATCTTAAATACAAATAAATTGCTCGCCAAAATAGCCTTAAAAGATGAATTGCCAAGAATTAAAATGTTTCAGATTTCCTTCATAAAAGAATTTCTATTTATATAATTCTCAACAACAACACAACCATATTAATTTTCATTTGAAACTCTCTTTTTCTGACGGATTCTCTAAAAAAAACCCCAAATATGAAGAATTCTCACATTTCTTCTTTTGTTTTCTTCTACCTTTTGCTTGTCTCAGTGAGCTCAAATCTTATTCAAGAATCTTGCAACAAAGCTGCAAAGCTTGATCCCCAAACTATAAAGTTGGACTTTTTGTATCAAATTTTAAAGGGAATCCCAAAGCCAAATTAGTTACTATTGTTTCAGATTGGGTTGAAGTCTCCATTGAGGCTGCCAAAACTAATGCGACGAGCATTAGCTCGATAATATCCAAGCTTTTGGAAAACAAAAGCCTTGAATCTTTTGAAAGGGATGGCTTGAAAAATTGCTCTTGGCTTTACTCTCTTGCAGGGACTTGTTTACAAGGTACTAGGGAGGCTTTTAAGGCTAAAAAATATACAACTGTTTGTGTGTAAACATAGTTGCTTCCATTGAAGCACCAATGAATTGTGAAGACCAATTCAAGAAGAAGAAAAGGTTCGTGTCACCGTTGACAAAGGAAAACAACATATTCTTTCTTCTAATTAACATCTCTTGTGTATTCATGACCATAGTCCAAAAAGGATGATCATACTCTCTCTCTCTCTCTCTCTCTATATATATATTATATATAATGTCACTCTAATAATTAAGAACAATTGGTCATCCATGTCTCTGCGTAAAAATCTTATCTTCAAATTTTAATACACTTATACTTATATTCTATTAATCATAACATTAAAATTATGATATTGGTTTAGGATGCATTTAGATCTTAAATTGATTTACAAATTAATATATAAATATATCATTTAAATAAGAAATATTAAGTGAGTGATGTATTGTAACATCTCATACCCAGCCCAGGCGTTATGGCCGAATCCTGAGGAATTATATACATTCGTTTCAAAATAAAAAAAATTTAAAATTTGAAAACGTAACATAAAGCAAAACTTGGTAATGATATTTCCAGTTTTTAGGGAAAAGCACCTTATTCGGATAATTCATTTTAATTATAGAAAAAAACCTATAAGATTACTTAATTTTACGATGGAAATCTTAAATTAACTAGAGTTTTGAAAACTGTAATTTGATTTTGAAATTCATCGCATTGTAGTTTGAAATAAAATAATCAAAAAATGATAAAGTAGTTCAAAGCGAAGAATAAAATCCAAAATAAATAAAAATCCCCAAATAGTCCAAAAAACAGTCCAATTGAAAATAATACTTAAACTCAATAGAATTCAAAAATAATAATTTAAATCAAGCTTTTGTTACATCGATCTGTCCTAAGTTTGTTGGTTACCTAGGAGGAAAACATACATAAAGTAAGCTTACGAACTCCGTGTGTAACACATCCCAAATAACAATCAAATGCACATAAATTAACAAATACATTTCAGATGCATGAACATATTCAAAATAGGAAGTATTTTCATAATCAGATACAAATGCAGAATCAGATACATATTCAGATGCATAAATAGATCCTACCCTTATTCGTTACACACCATCTCCGTCCATGCTTGCACACCAAATAGGGTATCAAATACCCATCTAACCCCACACACCAATTAGTGAGTGTATGTCACTTTTCAAAAATAGTGCAACCAAGTTGCCAGATAATAATACTTGGTAAACCATTAGAATCAGATATATGTGGACAAGCCACCAGATATGACAAATTATTAAATTTTCATCACTTCCTTCATCAATCATATTCTCACCCCCAACGCACATGCAATTCTAATCAGATATTGATCGCTGCAAAACAGTCTAGTTTTAATATTTATAAAAGAGTGATCGAACCTGTAGACTGACTGTGACAACGATAGAGGCAAGCGCACCTATCGAACAGTAGTATAGCTCAGGCAAGAATATCTTATCGAACCCAAGGAACTTAAAAGTACTCCTACTCACTTTCTTCCTACTATTTAACCTTAAATATGGAGTGATTAATTAACTTATCTAAGACTAATGAAATACTTAAACTAAATGCAAAGACAAAAGAATAAACTGGGAAAAGACTCTGGAAAACTTAGATAAAGACGATACCCTCGGGAAGAATCCACTTATGACTTCACTTATTATCTAACTTTCAATTCATATGATTTCTTTTACTTAGCTTGATCTATGAGACTCCCTAACCTATATTAAACCTTCTCTCAAAGTTAATAATGTCTAACCTTAGGTTAATTAGTGGAACTCTCGTTCTCTTATAATAGCCCCCTAAGGAAGCAGTAAATCGATCAATGGACTCCCATATTAGGTTTCACCCTAATCCGGCAAAATCTCGTAACCCTATCTCAAGGCGCCCGATCAACTCCGCTTAATTATGCTAGATCTACTCTTAGGCAGGGTCTATTCCTCCTCCACCTAAGCACATCAGATTAAATTAAGCCACATAATTAATAACAACTAAGTATTTATCATATAAACCAATAAATCAAATAACAAAATCCATCATAGGTTTCATCCCCTTCACGTATCTGAAGGATCTAGTTCATAATAAAATAAGAAAACATCTCGAGAGATAAGATAAAACAAAACATAAGAAATCCTAAAACCCTCGAAGGAATTGAAGGAGAGATCCTCCGTCTTGAGTAGAATTCGACTCTTGAGATGGATCAACTGCTATCTTGAGTAATTCCTAAATGAGTAAAGCTCGCGTAAAACTCTGCTAAAACACGATGATCTTGAATTCTTGCCTTGGATTGTTTATATAGATGTTTGGGATGATTTACTTGGCTCCTAAGTACTCGTAATTCAAGTGAAATTCGTCCTAAGTGTTTGAGTGGACTTAGGATTGCTTTTCTTGGGCTCCAAGCATCCAATTAGAGTAAAATTACTCTTTCTGCTGGCGAGGCACGGCTAAAACACGCCGTGTAAATCGTGGTCCAGCCCGTGTCTCCATTCTATTGGTTTAGGCACGGCTATGACACGCCCCTGTAATATCTGGGTAGAGGCCGTGCTTGAGTCTGCCAATTGGGGCACGACCGTGTACATCGGGGTCAAGCCGTGTTGGGCTTTTTGTCGATGAGGCACGGTCATGTAAATCAGGGTGTGACCGTGTGCAATCTAAATATTGGGGCATGGCCGTGTGGCATGAAGTCCAGGCCGTGCTGACTTCTTAGGTTGGCCCACTTTGGTCTATTTTAAACCTGTTTTGCATCCTTTTTATCCTTGGGTGCTTTCCTGAGTATAAGACATGAAAAGAAAAGATTAAGAGCAACTTTTTACATAAATTAAGGATAAATTCATCCAAAAGCATATTAAATGTAGGATTAAAATATGTTACTTTTACGGTTTATCAAATACCCCCACACTTAAGCTTTTGCTTGTCCTCAAGAAAAATTCTCAATTTACAATTAAAACGAACTTTCCAAAATTCATAATTCCCATTGACAATGCCTCATCATAATTCATAGATAATTTATACATGGATCATTTAGCTCGAAGTGCCCTAAAGATTCAAGCGAGATAAGTCATGATTTTGTAGCATGAAAACATAGGTGTCTCCCCTTATTTAAATAATTACCTTTGATTTAAAACTGACAAGGATTGACATCTTCACTAAAGATTCACTCAAAGCACTCAAAGTGTTTAAGGATCAAGAAAAAGCACTCAAAAGTCGAACCTGAAAAGCTAATCCCATAGGCTTGCCTGAAAATCAAATCTCCATCACTGTATATGAGATGATAAACAGATCAAAAGGTCTTTATTAGGGTTGTAACGGGGCTTGTGTTAAAAGGTGTGGATAAAGGCTGAATTAGAGTGTTAAAATTGAGATTGAATTGACTAATTACCTAATCAAAAAATAATGAACTAAATATGAATATTTACATCAAATGAAAAGTAATAATACCACTATTGATAACTACTCTATAATAAAGAGTATTTTCTTCACTTTAAAATTTGATAATACTTTAATACGAGCTTTTTCTTCAACAATTGGAGTTTAATTGCTCTAAGCTTTTTTATTGAATAAACTTGGATTTTTTTATTTTTTATTTTTTTAAGAACAAACTAAGTAAAACTTAATAGAAGGAACTTTGATAATTGAAATAACCTAATTTGGCAATTGATCAAGTCAACGGGGTTCACTAGGGGTTAATTTGTGTAGGTAGGCTTTTTAGTGGAGTGAACGGGTTAAAACCTAGGTGCTTTTATCATCTCAGTATATCAAATCATTATTGTGGTCTCAACATGCATAAACGAGGCAAGTTCTAGAATAACAGTTCAAAGTTGACACACTCAATATCAATAAAAGTGAGCATGAAAAATAATATATGCTCTATAAGGCTCAATATCTCACAGAAATTATGGATGTTTTTGACATCAATCCCTATAGATTTCAAATTTCAAAGTAATACTCATATTTAGTTCAACAACCTATCAATTTTTATTTTTGAAAAATAAACTTATCATGCTTGATTCTCTAGTATTCTTCAAATTTAATCGCCAATGCACAATTAACTATGATTTGTTCTAAAACATATCAATAAAAATCATAAATCATTAGAAATTTCATCCTAATTAATATTATGAGAATAATACTTAAGATCAAGACTAATTTCAGGGTTTTAAGAATTATGCAAAAAGTTGGACACTTTTACCCTTACACTTAATATGTACATTGTCCTCAATGTACAAAGATAAATAATGACAGTAATGGGATAAATCAAAAGAGAAGGGAGAAAGTGACACTTCCTAAATTTTTGGATGGAGTCTAAAGTACATTCCTCGGGTGATGTTTATGTGAATATGTGTTCGTGCGGCGTATAATTTATTCTGCAAAGTCACTAGTTAATAATTTTTGAATAGGGATTGCTTATGAGGTTAGATAGCCAATGGTATAAAAATAAGACTAAGAATAAAAATAAAAATATGAAATACTAATAAATTTCAAAAATAGAAGCATCGTTTAATCAAACATTTAAAATATGGAAAAATATATGTCAAAAAACAATCTATGAGAACTCAGAAGTTCTCCTCGTTAGCTGGATCCTGGGGTGGTTGTATGCGACGAACACGGGTGAAGCACGGTGATGGCAGCGGCGTGGCATGTGGTAGCACGGTTGTGTTGCGGGTGTGTGACTTGTTTTTGATTGGTTATGCTGAGGAAAAGGTAGGGAGAGGTAATTTCGGGTGGTGGAGGGTGTGGGTATGGTGGAAATTTTGGGGAAGGAGGCTAAGAATTGTTTCTAGGGTTTAAAATGGGGGAGGGTTTCCAGTTAATTTTCTTATATAATGAGGGGAACATGGCCACCTGACACGACCGTGTTAAATTTGAACTGCCCGTGCTTTTCTCGATTGCTTGGAATTGGGCGCGATTTAGGGTCTTTAGCACGCCCGTGTGATAATTTGACACGCCCGTTCTCGATAAGTCAGTATGTTCACACAGTCATGGTGCACGCCCGTGTTCCAGCCGTGTTCGATATGTCAGTAGCCTCACACGGTTATGAGGAACGCCCGTGTGATTTTATCACAGCCCGTGTTGGAAAAGAGCGATTTTCCCTGTTTATGCACGGTTATGGTCACGCCAGTGTTTAGGGCCGTGTTAATGATCCTGCATTTTTATTAGATTTTGCAAAACAAAGTTAATGTGTTTAATGCTTGGGTTGCCTCCCGAGAAGCACTCGTTTATAGTCTTAAGCCAGACTCTCCCAGTTTTTAGTTCTAAAGGAAGGCTCATGGAGCATAAACTCCTCTCTTGTATTTCCAAGA
Source organism: Gossypium rotundifolium (assembly GCA_025506655.1). NCBI lineage: Eukaryota > Viridiplantae > Streptophyta > Magnoliopsida > Malvales > Malvaceae > Gossypium > Gossypium rotundifolium. The sequence continues at coordinate 31,808,150 of CP106733.1, read as the reverse complement.
TCTGCACCATTATAAATCTTAAGTCGGTGACCATTTACCTTGAATGTACCTTTAGTGGGATGAGTTACCTCAATGGTGCCATATGGAAATATTGTTTTGATCATGAATGGGGGCGACCATCCGGATTTTAACTTCTGGGAATAATTTAAGCCTTGAATTGTATAATAGGACTAGGTCTCCTACTTGAAATGTCTTGATTGCTTGAGGCGGGCATCATGGCGTCGCTTTGTTGCTTCTTTGTACAACCTTGAGTTCTCATAAGCTTAGTTCTCCATTCATCTAACTCGTTTATCTACATCATTCTTCTCTTTCTGCAAGGTCAAGGTCGAGATTAAAAATTTTATTGCCCGAAAGCTTTGTGTTCTAACTTCGAATGGTATATGACAACTTTTTTCGTATACGAGCTTGTATAGGGATGTCCCTAGATGTGTTTTGAATGCTGTTCTATAAGCCCATAAAGCATCATCTACTTTAAATGCCCAATCTTTTCTATTTGATTCAACTGTTTTTTCTAGAATGCGCTTAAGCTCTTGGTTTGCTACCTCAACTTGCCCACTAGTTTGGGGATGATAAGGGGTGGCTGTTCTGTGGCATACTCCAAATTTCTTTAAGACTTTTTCAAATTGTGTATTATAGAAATGAGTACCCCTATCACTGATGATGGTTCTAGGTGTATCGAATCGGGAAAATAGTCTCTTGAGAAATTTAACTACAACCCTAGCATCATTGGTAGGTAAGGCTTTCGCTTCTACCCATTTTGACATGTAATCAACTGCTACTAGGATGTATTTATTTCCAAATGAACTCGAGAATGGTCCCATAAAATTAATACCCCATACGTCAAATATTTCACATGATAGAATATATGTTTGAGGCATTTCATCACGTTTAGAGATGTTACCTGTTCTTTGGCATTTGTCACACGAGGTAACATACCTAATGGCATCTTTAAATAGAGTGGGCGGTAAAACACGATTCAAGTATTTTGTGTCTTGTCTTAATACCTTTGTAGTGTCCTCACGATGGTCTTGAATGACAATGTTCGAGATTTTGCTTGCCTCTATCCTTGTAACGCATCTTGAATTACCGATCTGTACATATGCGGAAAGAAAGGATCCTCCCAAAATAATTTTCACATCGACAAAGAGTCGCTTCTTTTGGTGATGTGTCAATTCTTAGTAGGATGTTAGGCGCTAGATAGTTTGTAATATTTGCAAACCAAGGTACCTTAGAATGTGTTATAAAAAGAGCATTCTTGAAAAGCGAATCATTTATTTCATGTTCATCAAGCTCTTTGGTGTGTGGATTTTGAGTCTTGAAAGATGATCTGCTGCGAGATTCTCGGCTCCCTCTTATCCTGTATTTCCAAGTCAAATTCTGTAAGAGTAAAATCCATAGTATTACTCTAGGTTTTGCATCGAGGTTTGTTTAAAAGATAATGAAGATTTGAATGATCGATGTAAACAACAACTTTAGATAATATTAGATATTGTCTAAATTTGTCAAAAGCAAAAACTCTGACTAGCAATTCTTTCTCGGTCATGGTGTAATTTTCTTGCATGCGGTGTTAATGTTACGCTAGCGTAGTAGATTAGTGAAAATGCTTGTCTCTTCGTTGTCCCAAAGCGCACCTCTTGCAAAGTCACTTGCATCACACATTAATTGAAGGTAAGTTCAATCGGTGCAATTATAATCGAGCATTTACTAATTTATCCTTAAGGACATTGAATGCATCTAAACATTCTGATTGAAATTAAAAGGAACATCTTTTCTAGTAATTTTGTCAAAGGCTTAGCTATTTTAGAAAATCCTTAATAAATCTTCTATAAAAACACGCATGTCCTAAAAACTTCTAATAGCCTTGAGTGAACTAGGGGGAGGTAATTTTTCTATGGTTTCAACTTTTACTTTATCTACCTCAATTCCTTTACTAGAAATCTTATGTCCTAATACAATCCCTTCTCTAACCATAAAATGGCATTTCTCCCAATTTAGAACAAGGTTTGTTTCTTCACATCTCGTTAGAACTCGTTTTAAATTTTTAAGGCAAGGATGGAAAGAATTATCGAATATCAAGAAATCATCCATAAATACCTCAATGATGTCCTCCATGAGTTCATCGAAGATTGCCAACATTCAACGCTGAAAAGTAGCAGGGGCATTACATAATCCAAAAGGCATTCTACGATAAGCAAACGTACCGTATGGGCATGCAAATGTTGTTTTTTCTTGGTCTTCAGGAGCTATGGGGATTTGAAAGTATCAGGAGAGTCCATCCAGGAAGCAGTAGTACATATGCCCGGATAATCTTTCTACCATTTGATCTATGAAAGGTAAAGGAAAATGATTTTTTCTGGTGGCATCATTCAACTTTCTATAGTCCATGCAGACTCTCCATCCTGTAACTGTTCTTGTGGGAATTAACTCATTTTTTTCATTGGGTACTACCGTTATTCCTCTTTTCTTTGGGACCACCTGCACAGGACTTACCCAAGTGCTATCAGAAATAGGATAATTTATTCCTGCATCTAGAAGTTTAATTACATCGGCTTTGACCACTTCTTTCATGTTGGGGTTTAAACGTCTCTGAGGTTGTACACATGGTTTATATTCTTCTTCCATCAAATTTTTGTGGGTGCAGAATGTGGGGCTTATTCCCTTGATATCGAAAATTTTCCAAGCTATGGCTTTCTTGTGTTCTTTTAGTACTTTTATCAGTTCCTCCTTTTCTTTGGATTTTAATTCTGAGGAGATGATTACTGGTAGTGTAGAATTATCTCCAAGGAATGCGTATTCTAGGTGTTTTGGTAACTATTTGAGTTCCAATTTGGGTGGCTCTACGATGGAGGGTTTTTGTTTTATTTCATTATCTTTCTTGATGCTTTCTTCTCTTCGTTGTTCATATGATGACATTTTCAGATTCGACTCATTGTCTTCATCTTCTTCCCCTTCTTCTTGAGCTGGACATAATTCCAGTGTGTCACCTTGTATAATTTCCTGTAATGAATTCTTTATAATATGATCAGTAGTGTCGACGAAATAACAGGAATCATCTTGTTCTTTAGAATATCGCATGGCATTACAGAGTTGAAAGACTTCATCACCTATTCTCAAAGCTAGTTTACCATTACCTACATCAATAATAGCTCTAGCAGTGGCTAAAAAGGGACGCCCTAAGATTAAAGGAACATTAATGTCTTCATCCATGTCTAACACAACGAAATCAATAGGAAAAATAAATTTATCAATTTTGACCAAGACATCTTCAATAATTCCCCTAGGATATTTAATAGATCTATCGGCTAATTGAATACTCATCCTAGTGGGATTTGGTTCCCCAAGATTTAACCGCTTAAATAATTTGTAAGGCATTAGATTAATACTAGCGCCTAAGTCTGCTAATGCTTTCTTGATGTTTAAACTACCAATTAAGCAAGGAATAGTGAAACTCTCTAGATCTTTTAATTTCTGTGGTAGTCTATTTTGGAGAAGGGCTGAACATTCTTCGTTAAGCTCCACCATGGATACCTCCTCAAGCTTCCTTTTGTTCGTAAGAAGTTCCTTTAAGAATTTTGCATACTTCAACATCTGTGAAATAGCTTCAATGAAAGGTAAGTTAATATGTATTTGTTTAAAGAGTTTGAGGAACTTACCGTATTGAGCATCCAATTGTTCTTTCTTTAATTTTACTGGATATGGAATTTTTGCTTTATTTTCTATAGGCAATGGATTATCGTTTTCACCTTCTACACTCTTTTTCTTGATAATTTCATGTGGTGTCTTTCTTTGTGGTTCAATTAAATCTTTGCCACTCCTTAGTATAACTACTTTTACCTGCTATGTGCCTTTGGAAAAAATCTCTGTCCGTATTTCACATAATATCTCAATAAGTAGTCCAACCGACGTGATGATTTCTCTTACCTGAATTTTGATTCCTCGATCGATCTTTGTTGTTCATCGAGTGTTTCTTGACCTTTTGAAGGCGAGTTTGTAGTGTCACCAATTTTGTCGAGAATCTCTTGAGGTTTGATTCCCTTTCTATGGATAAGGTTGTTGAAAATTTGGAGGAAAATCCTGTCTTTGATCATTCCACGAGAAGTCGGGATAGTACCTCCATCCTATAGTATAAGTGTCACTATAAAAATTATTTTGACATCTAGAGTAGTTACCTATATAGTGGACTTGTTCGTTTTTCATGCCATATCCGTAGGGTGGGTACTCAAGATTCGCCACGCCTCTCAGATTTGAGTTATAATGCAGTACTGGGTGTACCTACGAGAGATTACTCAAACCATCAATCTTTTTATTCATTATTTCGAACTGATTAGATAACCTGGTGACCACGTCGATGTTGAAAATACTGGTTGCTTCAGTAGGAATTGTCCCCATGCCTTGCCACTGATAATTATTCAATGCCATTCCTTTGAAGAACTAGAATTATCTGTCAAAAAAATAAAAGAAAAGTTAGCAGAGTAAAAATAGTAATAATGGCTAGAGTAATAAAAATAGAGCTTTCGTAATATTTTAGAAGCCCCCAGTAACGGCGCCAAAAACTTGATCATTGCAAAATAGTCTAGTTTTAATATTTATAAAAGAGTGATCGAACACAGATCGATGCGATAACGATAGAGGCAAGCGCACCTATCGAATAGTAGTATAGCTCAGGCAAGAATATCTTATCGAACCCAAGGAACCTAAAAGTACTACTACTCACTTTCTTCCTACTATTTAGCCTTAAATATGGAGTGATTGATTAACTTATCTAAGACTAATGAAATACTTAAACTAAAAGCAAAGACAAAAGAATAAACTGGGAAAATACTTTGGAAAACTCAGTTGATAAAGACGATACCCTCGGGAAGAATCCACCTATGACTTCACTTATTATCTAACTTTCAATTCATATGATTTCTTTTACTTAGCTTGATCTGTGAGACTCCCTAACCTATATTAAACCTTCTCTCGAAGCGAATAATGTCTAACCTTAGGTTAATTAGTGGAACTCTCGTTCTCTTATAATAGCCCCCTAAGGAAGCAGTAAATCGATCAATGGACTCCCATATTAGGTTTCACCCTAATCCGGCAAAATCTCATAACCCTATCTCTAGGCACCCGATCAACTCTGCTTAATTATGCTAGATCTAATCTTAGGCAGGGTCTATTCCTCCTCCACCTAAGCACATCAGATTAAATTAAGCCACATAATTAAGAACAAACTAAGTATTTATCATATAAACCAATAAATCAAATAATAAAATCCATCATAGGTTTCATCCGCTTCATGTATCTGAAGGATCTAGTTCATAATAAAATAAGAAAACATCTCGAGAGAAAAGATAAAACAAAACATAAGAAATCCCTAAAACCCCCTGAAGGAATTGAAGGAGAGATCCTCCATCTTGAGTAGAATTTCGACTCTTCGAGATGGATCAATTGGCTATCTTCGAGTAATTCCCTAAACGAGTAAAGCTCTGGCAGAAAACTCTGCTAAAACCTGATGATCTTGAATTGCTGCCTTGGACTGTTTATATAGACGTTTGGGATGCTTTACTTGGCTCCTAAGTACTCGTAATTCAAGTGAAATCCATCCTAAGTGTTTGAGTGGACTTAGGATTGCGTTTCTTGGGCTCCAAGCATCCAATTTCGAGTAAAATTGCTCTTTCCCGTAGCAGGGGCACGGCTAAGGCACGCCCGTGTAAATCGTGGTCCAGCCCGTGTCTCCATTCTGTTGGTTTAGGCACGGCTATGACACGCCCAAGTAATATCTGGGTAGAGGCCGTGCTTCGGGTCTGCCAATTGGGACACGGCCGTGTACATTGGGGTCAGGCCGTGTTGGGCTTTTTGTCGGCGAGGCACGGTCGTGTAAATCAAGGTGTGACCGTATGCAATCTAAATATTGGGGCACGATCGTGTGGCATGAAGTCCAGGCCATGTTGACTTCTTGGGTTGGCCCACTTTGGTCCATTTTAAACCCGTTTTGCATCCTTTTTATCCTTGGGTGCTTTCCTGAGTATAAGACATGAAAAGAAAGGATTAAGAGCACCTTTTTACATAAATTAAGGATAAATTCATCCAAAAGCATACTAAATGTGGGATTAAAATATGTTACTTTTATAGTTTATTAGATATCAAATGCGTGTATGACATACATGCTATACACATCGAATTTAAAATCACTTTGGCAGAAATCACATCGTACTATTACATATGACATAAATGTTATACATATCATGCTTTCAAAAATTCCATTTGACAGAAACAAAATATCAGATACCATGTTTTACAGTCTTATTTACACAATACGAGCCCTACGAAAGGGCTAAATTCGAATAGCACATCATTGGAAACTTTAGAATTTTTTAACAGTTCTGAAAACGGGGATATGGGTTAGCTGGACCTCGTTGCAACGATTTCAAAAATATAAAAATTATAAGAAACCTATCAAAAACGACCTACCAGTTGGAGCTTGAAGCTAGACGTGAGCTAGGTCTCCTTCTCCCCCTTTTTGTTTTGATTATAAGAAGAAGAAGATGAATGAATTATCTTTTATATTTTTTTCTTCCTTTCTTTTCTTATTTAATTAACTATTATAACATATAATATAATGTTTTATATTTTAATAAACATTACTTTTTAACTAAATAACCATGTACAACACTTTTAAAAATGGTATATTTACCATTCAAGTCCATTTACTTTCATTTCCATAGCCATTTGACCCCTTTGACTAATAGAACTCAATTTTTACACTTTTACGATTTAGTCCTTTTCATTTAATTAACCATTTAAACATCCAAATTTATTAACAAAACTTTAATACAACCTTAATAACACTCTGTAAATATTTATGGCTTGGTTTATAGAAACGATGTCCCGAAACCTCATTTTCTAAAACCACTTGACTTTAAGGTCATACCACTTGAACCAAATTAGTCATTCAAATAGCATAAATTGCCAATTCAAAATTTGTAATAGACTGATTTAGGGGCTGGTCGGAACAGTGGTTTCGGGACCACTAAATCAAGGATAAGGAAAATTATTTTGATAATATTTTATGTGTTATAGCATTAAAATATGGCTATTTAGAAATTTTGGTGCTTTAATTTTAGCAATAGCATGCTTAATTGTGAAAAAGACTAAATCGCATAAGATGCAAAAGTTCTATTTTATAAGGTAAGGGTACCTAATAGCTATAGAATGTAATTTGGAGGATTTTAAAATGCAATTGGGCCATTTTAGAGTGTAATGGCTAGCCATAGGGTGCATAGGGAACAAAAGCATTAATTTTAGTTAAATTAGGTGATAGTTGGTGACTAATTGACTAAAATATGATAAAAATAAGATGACTAAAGGAAGCCATTGTAACACCCCATACCCTAGTCCAATGCTAGGTCTAGATACGAGACATTACTATGCTTGACTTACTAGAACATACTTTTACGGGTTATAATTTTTTATCCGACTTAAAACTTTTCTTTCTTAGTCAAATCATGCGTATTATGGGCTTACGAGGCCTTAAACACTTATCCGAAAACTTTCGGACACTTAATTGAAAAATAAATTTTGAAGCAGGGTTCACACGCTTGTGTACCCTTAGACACACCCATGCCTACAACCGTGGGGAGTTACTGACTTCAATCACACGGCCTTAACACGCCCGTGTCCACAACCGTGGGAGGCTATTAACTTCAATCACACGGCCTGGGCACATGCCCATGCTTTGACCGTGTGTCTTACACGGTTCATACATACGGCCGTGTAAGATAACCGTGGCATATCCTGAATTAAAACATTAAATTACATGGTTTACATGGTTAGACACACGCCAGTGTGTCTAACCGTGTGGGCGCTTAAAGGCTATTTACCAAGCCATTTACCACCCTAAAATAAAGATGATACTCAATCAACGATAACACATCTTCCATGAATAATACTACGTATTTCATTGATTTCTATATACAAACCAACTAAAACCATTTGGCCAACCACTTAGCCCTATACAAAAGAATAATAAACTTGATAGTCTATACAATGGCTTTTCTCAAAACATGTTTTCAAAATGAATGCTTCCTATGCATGCCATACTTAGTAAAATAATTTGGCTATACCAAAATAAGGGTTGATAGTGTGCTACGAGTTTTGACTCCGATGATCCACAAATTAACTTGGCGGGACTACATAAAAAGAAAGAATTAAAGATGTAAGCATTTAGCTAAGTAAGTTTGCATGTATAATTCATAAAAGAATAACTTGATTAATATAATCCATTTAACATAACAATGGTATCATAATTTTTAGCTATAAAGCTTACTTACTCATCAATGATTCTTACTTGTCTCATGATATTTACTATTCTCACACTTGTAAGGTAGGCAAGGTTCCTGTACCACTTGATCACATTGATCAGCATTTTTAAACATAATAATTATGATCCCTAACTCATCATTCATAACATAATTAATACTCAATTTCAACTAGATGATAACTTTGCTTTCTTAGCTTTCTTGTTATCACATTTTAACTTTACTCATTTGCCCAATGAATTTTTGCGATTAACCGAGGATACTAAATCTCTTGCCATGATCTTGATACCAAAGCCATATTCTAAATATGGACTTACATGGAATATCTCTTCTTGCATCAATGCCAAGCTTGCCTTGGACTTACATGATATCTTTGTTCAATGCCAAGCTTGCCTTGGACTTACATGATATCTCTGTTCAATGCCAAGCTTGCCTTGGACTTACATAATATCTCCGTTCAATGCCAGGTTTGCCTTGGAATTACATGATATCTCCGTTCAATGCCAAGCTTTCCTTGGACTTACATGATATCTCCGTTCAATGCCAAGCTTTCCTTGGACTTACATGATATCTCCGTTCAATGCCAAGCTTGCCTTGGACTTACATGATATCTCTGTTCAATGCCAAACTTGCCTTGGACTTACATGATAACTCACTTGATTGCCGATGCCATGCCTTGGCATGGTCTTATACGGACTTACTTGTCTCATGTGATGGATCGAGTATCCTGGGCAATTCTTATTCCATCGGGACTTGCTCATAATTAATCTCATTGATTTATTTATTTAGAAAAACATTAAGCATTTCCTGATAACAATGTACATTATACTAAGCAATTCAATGATAGAAATCATAAAGCTTAGAAATCATACAAACTTACCTCAATATACAAAATGTATGTAGTTGTGTAAATTAGTCATCGACTTTGTTCTTGCCTCGGTTTCGATCCGAGCTTTGTTTTTCTTGATCTATAATCATAAATAGATCATTTAATAATCATATTGACCAAATTGACTCATAACTCATACTTTGGCAAAATTACTATTTTGCCTCTATACTTTCTAATATTTACACTTTTGCCCCTAGGCTCGTAATATGATTTTCATGCAACTTTCTTAAACTTCATGCTTAGATGAATCATTTTCTCTACTATAAAAATCATCAATTCTCTCTCTTTTTAGTAGGTATGACCAAATTTTATAACTATTACAAAATGGTCCATACTATCATTTTTCATGAAATTCATTAAGGAAAATATGTTTATCTAACATTAACCTCTCTTAAACTTCCATAAACATCATTTAGCATGCATGTCATTCATGGGTAAAGTTTTTTGGACATGCATCTTAGCTCATTTAATAGCTAAAAATGGCTAATTCATAATACGAGAACTTCGAAAATACGAAGAATATCAAACATCGGGCTTAGGAGCACTTACTAGCAAGCTTGAAAAATTGAAGAACCCTAGCTATGGCTTCCTTCAAATTTTTAGCAATGGGGGAAGAAGATGAGTAGATTTTTCTCATCTTTTTCCTATTTTAATCATTTAATTCATTAAATGACCAAAATGCCCTTATCACTAAAAATTTCTATAACACCATCTCAAGGCCAATTTTTGTCCAAAATTAAATTTTGGGCAAATTGCTATTTAAAGGCTCCTAATTATTATTCTAAAGCTATTTCATACAAAAAGCTTCTAGAAACTCATATTTTGCAACTTTTGCAATTTAGTCCTTTTGGACCATTCAACAACAATTTAACAAAATTGCTTCATAAAACTTTCATACTAGCTTGCAAACATAACATAAACTTTGTAAACTCATAAATCCATCTCGGTTTCGTGGTCTCGCACCACTATTTTGACTAAGCCCTAAATCGGGCTGTTACAATTCTCCCCCTTGGGGATTTCGTCCTTGAAAATCTTACCAGCAAAAAGGTTTGGATATTGGTTTCTCATATTCTCTTCTGTTTCCCACGTAGCTTCCTCTATCCCATGTCTTTGCCACAATACTTTTACTAAAGCAATACTTTTATTTCTCAACTGCTTAACTTTCCGAGCCAAAATCTTGATGGGTTCTTCACCATAAGTCATGTCGGGATGAATCTCGATTTCTGACGGTGTAATTACATGTGAAGGGTCTAATCTGTAGCGTCGTAACATTGACACGTGAAACGCATCATGTGTCTTTTCTAAATCTGATGGCAAAGCTAAACCATAAGCTACTGGCACAACTCTCTCCATAATCTCATAAGGTCCAATGAAACGTGGGCTTAACTTTCCCTTTCGGCCAAATCTGAGAACCTTTCTCCATGGCGACACTTTCAAGAAAACTTTATCCCCGACTTGATACTCTATTTCTTTTCTTTTTAAATCTGAATAGGATTTTTTTTGTCTGATGCAGCCTTTAAACATTCTCAAATCACTTTTACCTTCTCTTTAGCTTCTTTAACCAAATCAACCCCGTGAATTTGGTTCTCATTGAGTTCAGTCCAAAACAAAGGCATCCTACACTTGTGCCCATATAGAGCCTCATAAGGCACCATCTTTAAGCTCGACTGAAAACTATTATTGTAAGCAAATTCTATCAATGGGAGAAAGTTTTCCCAACTGCTTCGAAATTCGAGAACACAACATCGGAGCATGTCTTCTAGCACTTGAATTACTCTCTCTGACTGACCGTCAGTTTGAGGGTGAAAAGTTGTGCTAAAGCTCAATCTTGTATCCAAGGCTTCTTGCAGCTTCTTCCAAAATTTGGATGTAAATCTCGGATCTCTATCCGATATTATCGATAGAGGAACACCATGAAGCCTTACTATTTCTGAAACATACAAGTTTGCCAACTTGTCTAGTGAGTAATCAACTCATAGGGGTATAAAATGGGCTGACTTCGTGAGTCTATCAACTACCACCCATATAGCATCCTTCTTGCTTGGTGACAACAGTAAACACGTTACTAAATCCATAGTGATACGGTCCCATTTCCACTCAGAAACAAAATGGGCTGAAGTAAACCAGAAGGTACTTGGTGTTCAGCCTTTACTTGCTAACAAATCATGCACTTGGAAACAAATTCTGAAATGTCTTTCTTCATTTTTGGCTAGCAATACAGTTGTTTCAAGTCATTATACATCTTAGTACTTCCCGAATGTACAGACAAACATTTGTTATGTGCCTCATGCAAAATTTTTGAATAAGTCCCTCTTTTCTCGGTACACAAACTCTATTTCTAAACATCAAGTATCCATCAGAATTAATCTAAAAGTCGGATTCAATATCTGACTCGCACTGAGTTCTCTTGATTTGCAATTCATCATCTTCTTTTTGAGCCTCAAAGATCTCTTGAAGAAACATTGGTCTAGCTCTCAACTCAGTTAGAATAGAATTATCATCGGATAAGGTCATCCGCAAATTCATTGCCCTTAACGCAAAAAGGGACTTCCTGCTCAAAGCATTGGCAACCACATTCGCCTTTCTTAGATGGTAGTCAATGACCAACTCATAGAATTTTATTAACTCTAACCATCTCCGTTGCCTTAAGTTCAACTCTTTCTGTGTCATCAAGTACTTCAGACTTTTGTGGTCAGTAAAAATTCGACATCTTTCACCATATAAATGGTGACTCCAAATCTTCAAAGCAAAGACTATTACAGCTAATTCTAGATCATACGTCGGATAATTCTTCTCGTGAAGCTTCAATTGTTTGGAGGCATAAGCAATCACTTTGCCTTCTTGCATGAGTACACAGCCTAATCCATTTAAGGATGCATCACTATAAATTATGAATTCTTTCCTTGACTCGAGTTGTACTAAAACTGGAGCTTCTGTCAACATTGCTTTCAACTCCTCAAAACTTTGTTGGCATCTTTCCAACCCCTCAAACTTCACATTCTTCTATAACAATTTAGTCATCGGGGTTGTAATCATAGAAAACCCTTGGACAAATCGCTTGTAATAGACGGCTAGGCCTAGAAAACTTCTAATCTCAGAGATGTTCTTAGGTGGCTTCCAGTCCATTATGGATGAAATCTTACCTGGATCTACTCGGACTCCATCTTTAGAGACAATATGTCCCAAAAATCCCACTTCCTTGAGCCAAAATTCACTTTTACTGAACTTGGCATAGAACTGACTTTCTCGTAGAATTTCTAAGACTGTCCGTAGGTGCTCAGCGTGTTCATTCTCATCTCGGGAATAAATCAATATATCGTCAATAAATACGACTACAAACTTGTCGAGGTACGGTCTAAAAATGCGATTCATTAAGTCCATGAATACCGCAGGAGCGTTGGTCAACCCAAAGGGCATGACTCAAAATTCATAATGCCCATACCTCGTTCAAAATGTAGTATTGGACACATCTGAATCTTTACTCTTAACTGGTAGTACACTGATCTCAAGTCTATTTTGGAGAACACAGTCGCTCCTTTCAATTGATCGAACAAATCATCGATCCTAGGCAATGGGTACTTATTCTTTACTATTACTTTATTAAGCTGACGATAATCGATGCATAATCTCATGGTGCCATCTTTCTTTTTCACAAATAAAACCGGAGCACCCCATGGTGAATAGCTTGACCTTGCAAAACCCTTGTCAGTCAGTTCTTGCAATTGTAACTTCAATTCTTTCAACTCTGTTGGAGCCATTCTGTAAGGAGTAATAGATATCGGTATTGTACTAGGAGGTAGCTCAATGCTGAACTCTACCTCTCTAACTGGTGGAAGTCCTGGTAATTGCTCAGGAAAAACATCCATGTACTCACATACTATCGGCACTGACTCAATCTTCAGCTCTGTTTCTTTATCATTCATCACAAAGGCTAGATATGCTTCATACCTTTTTCTTAAACATCTCTGTGCCGTCATATTAGAAATCATTACCGGTAATCTATCATGTTCATCTGATTCTACATGAAGAATATCCCCATTTCACATCTCATCTCAATGTATTTCTTCCCAAAATTAACAATCACATTATGAGTGGTCAACCAGTCCATACTAAGAATAAGGTCGAATTCATCAAATGGTAACAACATAAGATTTGCTTTAAAGCAATGATCTCTAATCATTAATGGACAATCTTTGCAAACTTTATCAACTAACACATTCTTGCCTAAAGGATTAGACACTTTAATCATAAATTCTGTAAAATCTATAGGCATACTCAATTCGAATACTAATTTCATACAAATGTAAGAGTGTGTGGATCCAAGATCTATTAAAGTAATAACTTTGATATTGTAAAGAGAAAAGGTACCGTAATAACATCAGGGGAAGATGCCTCTTCACGAGCACAAATAGCATAAGTTCTTACAGGCGCCCTCGGTTTCATAGCCTACTCTCTAGGGTTACCTCTTCCAATTCCTTCACTTCTTGGGTTTTTCTGTGGTCTTCCTCGTGTCATACTCCCGAATTTTGGGTTCTGAATTCTCTCTTCTTTAGTCATCTCTGGGTAATCTTTTATAAAATGGTCTTCAGATCCACATCTAAAGCATGCATTTTCATGTGCTCTGCATTCTCGAGATGTCGTCTGCCACACTGTGGGCATTCAGGTCTATCAGATCTGGAACTTCCAACACTTGCAACTGAAGTCGTCTGTGCTTTATTTCCCGGATACTGCTTACTCTTATCCTTTCTTGAAAACCCAGTGGAAGTAGCTGATCGAGCAAGAAAATCTCTTGAATTCTTGGACGAAGATTGGAATGACTTATTCCACTGTCTCTTTCTAGAGTCACGAGACTCCATTTCAGACTTTCTCTTCTCTTTTATCAGTTCCTCGGCTTTACAAGCCCTCTCTACTAACACAACGAATTCCTTTAGCTCTAGGATAGCAACAACCAATTTGATGTCCTCATTTAACCCATCTTCAAACCTTTTACTCATGATGGCTTCAGTGGAAACACATTCGCGAGCGTACTTGCTGGGTCGTACAAACTCATGCTCATAATCGGTCACTGACATTTTGCCTTGCTTCAGTTCTAGGAATTCTTTCCTTTTTTTGGTCTACAAACCTTTAGCTGATATACTTTTTCTTGAATTCTTCTTAGAAGAATTCCCATGTAACTCTTTCCCTCAGTACAACCGACACAAGAGTGTTCCACCATTGGTAAGCAGAGTCTCTTAAGAGGGAGACTACACACTTCATGCATTCCTCAAAGGTGCATGACAGCTCATTAAATACCCTGGTGGTATTTTCCAACCAGAACTCAGCTTTTTCTGGATCATCATCTCTTTTCGCCCGAAATTCTTCTGCCCCATGTTTCCTGATCCTATCGATTGGAGGTTTATCTCCTCTTACCACCTCTACCACTAGAGGGGCTACTGGAGCAGGTTGTGGAATAGGCGAGGGTGGAGGAGGCTGTGCATTCGGGTTCGCACGTACGAACTCCATATACCATGTATTCATCATGTGGAGGAAGGCTTCTCTAACCTCTTCTCCTCCTCTTTGACTCACCGTAGTGGGTCTATTCTCATACTCGCTTGGCACTGTCCACTCAGCGGGAGCCAACGCATTACTTTTTGCGTCATTCCTCACATTTCTTTCAGGATCCATTTACTAAATATATAAACATAATTTAAAATCATCAGGAGTCGTCACACTATCATTATAAAAACATTCTTACATATGGCATGTATAGCTAGACTCGTGCTCGTGCTACGTTAGTCCTAGAACCGACTAAACTATAGCTCTGATACCACTAAATGTAACACCTCATACTCGATTCCAATGCTAGGACTAGATACGAGACATTACTATGCTTGACTTACTAGAACATACTTTTACGGGTTATAATTTTTTATCTCACTTAAACCTTTTCTTTCTTGGTCAAATCATACGTATTATGGGCTTACGAGGCCTTAAACACTTATCCGAAAACTTTCAGAAACTTAATCAAAAACTAAATTTTGAAGCAGGGTTCACATGCCCATGTTACTTGGGACACACCCGTGTACGCTTAGACACACCCATGCCTACAACCGTGGGGAGTTACTGATTGCAATCACACGGCCTTAACACGCCCGTGTCCACAACCGTAGGAGGCTACTTACTTCAATCACACGGCTTGGGCACATGCCCATGCTTTGACCATGTGTCTTACACGGTTCATACACACTCGTGTAAGATAACTGTGGCATGTCCTGAATTAAAACATTAAAGTGCAGGGTTTACAGGCCGAGACACACACACGTGTGTCTAACCGTGTGGGCGCTTAAAGGCTATTTACCAAGCCATTTACCACCCTGACATAAAGATCATACTCAACCAACAATAACACATCTTCAATGAATAATACTACGTATTTCATTGATTTCTATATACAAACCAACTTAAACCATTAGGCCAACCACTTAGCCATATACAAAAGAATAATAAACTTGATAGTCTATACAATGGCTTTTCTCAAAACATGTTTTCAAAATGAATGCTTCCTATACATGCCATACTTAGTAAAATAATTTGGCTACACCAAAATTAGGATTGATAGTGTGCTACGAGCTCCGACTCTGATGATCCAAAAACTAACTTGGCGGGACTTCATAGAAAGAAAGAATTAAAAACGTAAGCATTTAGCTTAGTAAGTTTGCATGTATAATTCATAAAAGAATAACTTGATTGATATAATCCATTTAACATAACAATGGTATCATAATTTTCAGCTATAAAGCTTACTTACTCATACATGATTCTTACTTGTCTCATGATATTTACTATTCTCATACTTGTAAGGTAAGCAAGGTTCCTGTACCACTTGATCACATTGATCAGCATTTTTAAACATAATAATTATGATCTCTAACTCATCATTCATAACATAATTAATACTCAATTTCAACTAGATGATAACTTTGGTTTCTTAGCTTTCTTGTTATCACATTTTAACTTTACTTATTTGCCCAATGAATTTCTACGATTAACCGAGGATACTAAATCTTTTGCCATGATCTTGATACCAAAGCCATATTCTAAATATGGACTTACATGGATATCTCTTCTTGCATCAATGCCAAGCTTTCCTTGGACTTACATTATATCTCTATTCAATGCCAAGCTTGCCTTAGACTTACATGATATCTCTATTCAATGCCAAGCTTGCCTTGGACTTACATGATATCTCTGTTCAATGTCAAGCTTTCCTTGGACTTACATGATATCTCTGTTCAATGTCAAGCTTGCCTTGGACTTACATGATATCTATGTTCAATGCCAAGCTTGCCTTGGACTTACATGATATTTATGTTCAATGCCAAGCTTGCCTTGGACTTACATGATATCTCTATTCAATGTCAAGCTTGCCTTGGACTTACATGATATCTCCGTTCAATGCCAAGCTTGCCTTGGACTTACATGATATGTCTGTTCAATGCCAAGCTTGCCTTGGACTTACATGATATCTCTGTTCATTGCCAAGCTTGCTTTTGACTTACATGATATCTTGTTCAATGCCAAGATTTCCTTGGACTTACATGATAAATCGCTTGATTGTCGATGCCATGCCTTGGCATGGTCTTATACGGACTTACTTGTATCATGTGATGAATCGAGTATCCTGGGCAATTCTTATTCCATCGGGACTTGCTCGTAATTAATCTCATTGATTTCTTTATTTAGCAAAACATTAAGCATTTCTTGATAACAATGTATATTATACTAAGCAATTCAATGATAGAAATTATAAAGCTTAGAAATCATACAAACTTACCTCAATATACAAAATGTATGTAGTTGTGCAATTTAGTCCTCGACTTTGTTCTTGCCTCGGTTTTGATCTAGGCTTCATTTTTCTTGATCTATAATCATAAATAGATCATTTAATAATCATATTGACCAAATTGACTCATAACTCATGCTTTGGCAAAATTACTATTTTGCCCCTATACTTTCTAATATTTACACTTTTGCCCCTAGGCTCGTAATATGATTTTCATGCAACTTTCTTAAACTTCATGCTTAGTTGAATCATTTTCTCTATATAACAATCGTCAATTCTCTCTCTTTCTAGTAGGTATGACCAAATTTTATAACTATTACAAAATGGTCTATACTATCATTTTTCATGATATTCATCAAGGAAAAGATGTTTATCTAACATCAACCTCTCTTGAACTTCCATAAAACATCATTTAGCATGCATGTCATTCATGGGTAAATTTTTTTGGACATGCATCTTAGCTCATTTAATAGCTAAAAATGGCTAATTCATA
Source organism: Gossypium rotundifolium (assembly GCA_025506655.1). Classification (NCBI taxonomy): domain Eukaryota; kingdom Viridiplantae; phylum Streptophyta; class Magnoliopsida; order Malvales; family Malvaceae; genus Gossypium; species Gossypium rotundifolium. The sequence continues at coordinate 31,790,643 of CP106733.1, read as the reverse complement.
ATACGAGAACTTCGAAAATACGAAGAATATCAAAAATCAAGTTTAGGAGCACTTACTAGCAAGCTTGAAAAATTGAAGAACCCTAGCTATGGCTTCTTTCAAATTTTCAGCAATGGGGGAAGAAGATGAGTAGATTTTTCTCATCTTTTTTCCTATTTTAATCATTTAATTCATAAATGACCAAAATACCCTTATCACTAAAAATTTCTATAACACCATCTCAAGGCCAATTTGTCCAAAAATTAAATTTTGGGAAAATTGCTATTTAAGGGCTCCTAATTATTAATCTAAAGCTATTTCATACAAGTCATACATGTCATGGAACATACCTACCACAACGTGCATATACCATGACAAAAATTTCACAACCATCAACTAACTCATTAATCTAACCAACCAATACCCATTCTAACAATTAATCATATTGTTTCCATTACTAAGTCGAATTATAAATGGTTTCCAACCTTCATGTACATGTTTCAATTTTATAAGACATAACCAACTCAATCAGTTACCAATTCCATACATACCACACATATTATATATATCAACTCATTCACCACATTATTAACGAAACATAGCAACCATATACCACATATAAATAAGCCATAGCCGAATTGATAAAACCAAACACATTAAACACTTGTTCAAGAAATCATAAAAATCGAGCCTAATCCTAATGATCAAAGACAAGCCATTTTTAAACCAAACCGAACTCAAGCATGGAAATTAAGCCATTTTCACATGGCTTTTGTACATACACTTTCGAATTTAACTAACTCCAAAGCTAGCCTATACATGCCATAGTTTCAAAGAAATTTTAGCTTATAAAATACCGAAGTTAGTCGATAGTGTGATAGGCCTCTCTGACGATCCCCGAGCTTGTAACGTGACTCCAAAATCTATAAAACATAGGTAAAAAAGAACACACACAGAGTAAGCTATTTAAGCTTAGTAAGTCATAAGAAAATATATATCAACTATTGTATATTAACACTAAGTTAAGAAGGCCGAATATACATGTTCTCAAATACAAGGTTATCATTTAAATTTTTCATACCCATACCATATAGCTAATTGTACAATTACACATGAACTTATATAAATCTCACTATTAAAATCACATATACCACATTTGACCGAATATACACAGTCATATTTGCATACATATATTTATAACTTTAGCATTTATACAATCAATTCAACAATCGGCTTACTTTATTTTCACATCATGGTATAAGTACATACCTGAGCCCTTTAATTCGATTTCACATTTGGTCTTCACTTAACATTGCTCGTTGAACCGTTCGGAATTAAAAATGATACACGAAAAATCAGAAAGCTCGTACAACGCCAACGTCCCAGACGTGGTTTTACATGTAATCACATATCAATGCCACTATTCTACACAGGGTCTTACACGAATCAAATACGATGCCAATGTCCCAGACATGGTCTTACACGTAAACACAAATCGATGCCAACGTCCCAGACGTAGTCTTACACGAAAACACATTCGGAGATCATTTGTCATGACATACGTATCCTATCTATTCCTAGGGTTTGTCGAAACCATTTTTAATAGGTTTTTGAAAACGAGGATCGACTTAAAAAATGAAAATGGAGTCGCCACCAATCCCTTTTTGCTTAGGTGTGATCGAATCACCTTATAAAACATTTTATTTCAAAATATTGATTTTGGCCTACGAAATTCAAGAAAACGGGTTCTGGAGTCGGTTACGTACGAGGAAGGATTAGCACCCTCGTAACGCCTAAAATTGGTACCAGATTGATCTGTTATTGTCCTAATGTCGAAAATTTGAAAAGATTTGAAAACATGATTTCTTTAAAAACTTGAACAATTTGAGTTGGAACTTGAGATTCCTTTGTTCCGAAAGAATACAAACATCACATCCAGCACGTTAGGACATGATGTTTTAAACCCTCGAAGCCAACATCATCTCATGATTTACAAAATTCATTAAAAGGATATTTAGTTATTTGGACGAACAAAAAACCGAAACCCAGCACGTTAGGGCACAATTTCTCGAACTTCCAAACACGAAACATTGTCTTGTTTATTGAAATACTTATCCCGAGATAACAAAACATCATATCTAGTAAGTTAGGACACAATAATTTTGAATTCTTGGAAATAAGTTTTTATTTATGCTCAATGGAATAAAAATGTGGATGATAATAAAAATATTAAGTAAAATAATAAATAAATAAATAAATAAGCAAATAAATAATAGAAAAGAAAATAATAAAAAATAAAGCTAATATCAAATTAATGAAATAGATGTACAATAATTTAAATAAAATAATAATAATAATAATAGTAATAATAAAAATAATAATAATGAAATATGTTGATAAATAAATAATAATAAAAATAATATTAGCAATTATATAAAAATAATGATAAAAATAATAGCAAAAAATAGTATTAATAAATAGTATTAATAATAATAAAATAATGTAAGGACATTAAAATTAATAATAATATAAGAATAATAATAGTAGTAAAATAAAAGTATATTAATTATAAAATCATAATATATGTTAATATACAATTAATAGTAAAATAAAAATAATAGAAATAATGAAAATAGCAATAATAATGGTGATATTAATAATAACAAATAATAATAAATACAATAATAATAATAATAATAATAATATGTATGTAAAAAAATAATAGTGATAATAATAAAGATAAAAAATAATAATAATAATGAATATAATAATTATTATAAAATTAATTACAAATAAAATAATAGTATTAAAATGAATAACTATAATAGTAAAATAATAATATTAATGGTAGTAAAATAATAAATACATAAATATAATAGGTGCAATAACAATAACAATAATTAAAATAAAAAATAAAAATAATGGTAACCATGTTAAAGTCAACCAATTTAATAACAAAATAAAAAAGGACTAAATCGAAATCAAAACAAAAATTTAGGGGCCAATTATAAATAAAAAGGAATATACAGGCTAAATTGCAATGCACTAAAAACACAAAAGGGCAAATAGGAAAATATCCTTGGCAGGTTATGCGCAGCATTTTATCCCAAGGACTAAATTGAAAAATAAATAGAATTTTCGGGACAAATTTCAAAATTAAAAACTTCAAAAAATGCGGAAGGGTCATTTGCGCAATAAGACCAAAATAGGAAAACACACGGATCCTTCCCTCCATACAGGTCGGGTCGCGGGTCAGAGGCCCAAAACGACGTCATTTTGGCCTCTGATCTCCATTTTCAAAACGACGCCGTTTGGTGTAGCTATATAAGCTAAAATTTTTCCAAAAATTTTCATTTTCTCCTTTCTCTTCAAAAAAATGTCAAAGCTTTCTCAAATCTCTCTCTGGTAGATTGATGGTTGCCAACGTCCGTCGCCGAACAAATCATAACGTTCTTGCATTGCCATCTGCGCTGCGGTGGTAGAAATCCCAAAAATAGGTAAAAATTTCTCCCTTTTTTAAAAAAACGCATTTTATATCCATATATGAGTTTGGTTTTTTTTAAAAAACGAAGAGAAGAAAAAAAAGTAAACAATTTCGAAACAAGAAAAAAGAAAAGATAAAAGAAAAAAAACCAAAACCTTGTCGGTTTGTTCTTTTTTTTGTGTTGTATTTATGTCCAAAAATCCCCCCTCTTTACAGATTGTTTGAGGTTAATTATAACCCAAAAAATAAAATTGAAAATAAATGCCAAAATCGCAATATACTGCTACTGTCCATTTTCTTTCTTTGTTTGCAGGTGTCTGGCGAGAAATCTGGCAACGATAGGGTGCGATTTGCGACAATGAAGGCGGCTAGTATGGAGGCTTGCGGCGCCTAGGGTTTCAGAAACCCTAGGCTTCTAACTTTGTTTAGATGTTGTGCCCTTTTGGCCACAAGGTTTGGCTTTGGGTTAGTTTTTTAGAATTTTGGGCTTCAATTTGTATTTGGGCCAAATATAAATCTGGTATTTAATTGGTCTTGTATTTATTGGACTGTAAAAAAGGACTTTTAAGCACTATTATTTTTTTTTTTTTTATGGCATAGGCCCAGGCAAATTGGGCCTATAACAGCTGCCCTTCTTTGCTCATTGTCGTATAATGAGGATACAGAAAAGACTATCTAAGGACCAATTTTTCCGGTCTTGTCGAATCTTGACCTCCTGACCCTTGTCTTCTTCAAATGGCTTCAACTCCATTGCAACTTCAACGGTATTGGGACTTGCTTCAATCTGCTTCCAGTAACTTTAAGAATGCCAGATCTACTATTTTTCGATCTGCTCTACTGCAAACTCAGGGAGATAAGATCTGATGTTTTTTATCTGCTTCACTGCAACTTCAAGAAGATGAGATCTACTATCTTCAGTCTACTCCGCTGCAACTTCAGGGAGATAAGGCTGAAAGTGTCTTCGATCTACTTCCTACAACTTCAGGAAGATGAGATCTTCTGTTTTCAGTCTACTCCGCTGCAACTTCAGGGAGATAAGGCTGGTGGCTTCGATCTGTTTCATGCAACTTCAAAAAGATGAGATCTTCTGTCTTTAGTCTACTCCAATGCAACTACAGGGAGACAAGGCTGAAAGTGTCTTCGATCTACTTCCTGCAAGTTCAGGAAGATGAGATCTTCTGTCTTCAGTCTACTCCACTGCAACTTCAGGGAGACAAGGCTAAAAGTGTCTCTGATCTGCTTCCTACAACTTCAGGAAGATGAGATCTTCTGTTTTTAGTCTACTCCACTACAACTTCAGGGAGACAATGCTGAAAGTGCTTTTTATCTGCTTCCTACGACTTCAGGAAGATAAGATCTTCTGTCTTCAGTCTACTCCATTGCAACTTCAGGGAGATAAGGCTGACAGTGCTTTTGATCTACTTCCTGCAACTTCAGGAAGATAAGATCTTCTATCTTCAGTCTACTCCACTACAACTTCAGGGAGATAAGGCTGAAAGTGCTTTTTATCTGCTTCCTGCAACTTCAGGAAGATAAGATCTTCTGTCTTCAGTCTACTCCACTGCAACTTGAGGGAGATAAGACTTTTAACTTTAACCTGCTCTACTGCAACTTTAGGGAGATAAGGTTAGTGGCTTCAATCTGCTTCACTGCAACTTCAGGAAGATGGGATTTTTCATTCGATCTCGTCCCACTACTGCTTAAGGTGACAAGATTTACAATCTTCGACCTATTCCACTGCTGATCAGGGAGATCAGACTGGTGAATTCACCAATGTTGCAACACCATCCTCTGAGGGACATATCCTGTAGACTTATGTTTATGCCAAATGATTAGGATGCTATAATCGGAACGAATTTAACGCTCCTAACTGAATGTATTATGGACGACATTTTTATGAATGCAGAATGTCATAAGAATGATCCTATGTAATGATTAGAATGCAATGATCGAAATAAATCTAATACTTCTAACTAAATGTATTATAGACGACATTTGCATGAATACAGAATGTCATGAGAATGATTTCCTTCTTTTTCTCTTTTTTATTTTTTACTACGATTAGGATGATCGAAATGAATCAAATACTCCTAATTGAAGGTGTGAGAATGATCCCTATTTAGGTTGTCATTGTTCATAATTCATCAAGGTTCTATCACCGATGTGTTATCATGCTTTCTCGTTCAGTTAGTATCTTTGACAAAAAAAACCCAAAGAAACAATCATATCCTGCTCAACAAGCCTGCCCTGCTGTAATTTCAAAGTCCCTTCCACTGTACATTTTGGAACATAAGGCTTGTACCCCCCACTGCAACTTTAGGGGAATAACATTTGGTTTCTTCCATTCATCCAATTATCACTCAGAGGTATGGAATTTATATTATCTTCAATCAATATCTGTTACACCATTCCCTAGGCGTAATGAACAGATGAATGTAGGGTATCTTTTCTTTTCCCGAGAATGATCCCCTTCCATATTTGGGTTGACATTACTCGTCATTTGTTGAAATGGTACCACAGACGAAATGTCTTATCCAGTAAAAATCTAAAGAGATAATCATCTTTTAATGTTTCCAACCCTTAGGCTTGGTGAGTTCTAAACAATAGTCTTGTTTTAGATTCTCATTTTATTTAGAAGCTTCAAGAGTAATATGCGAAACTCCTTTTATGAAAGTAATATTAGTCCAATAATCATTATTTCAATATAAAATGCTTGAAAAAAGATCACAACAATGGACAAGAAAGAAATTAATCAGGATCGTAGCTCGAAACAAATAAGTTAGTCAAAGATAACTCGGGCAATAAAAGAAAATTGATTAAGGTGTATCTTGAAAAGAAAAAAGTAATCAAAGATAACCAAGATCATAAAAGAAAATTGATTGGGGTGTATCTTTGAAAAGAATAAAGTAATCAAAGATAGCAAATTCAAAATGGGTAAGATAAAAACTAGGTGCCCCAGATATCGCAGCCTGAGCTTCTCTGTGCAAACTCTTTGAGGACCATTTTAAGCTAAATACGTGTTTAGAGAATCCAGAGTACTTTGTCAATACCCCAAAACATAACATACTTCATCATTGCTAATTCAGGCATAGCAAGACTACCACATGCCCTATCTTTGATCAAAATTTGAGCCGCCCTTTTCGAGTTTTCGGCTCAAAACCCCTTTGGTTTCAAAGCGCCCTTTGTGGGTTTTCACCTTGGCCTCTCCTTCTTTTTCTTTTTTCTTTCTTTCTTTCTCTCTTTTTTTTTTTTGAATTTGAAATCAAAGTGCCCATTGCGAGTTTTCACCTTGGTCTTTCCCCTTTCAGGTAAAATACTTCTTGACTAAACCTGAATTCATCGGATTGGGAAAATCTTTGGCAGTCATCTCGGTCAATATCAATGCTCCTCTAGAACAGGCCTTCTCTACAACATAAGGTCTTTCCCATTTTGGCATCTGCATTTCTCTGAAAGCCTTTGTAAAAGAAAGATCAGGTCCCCCTCGTGGAATTCTCTAGGATAAACCTCTTTGTTGTAAACTCGCCTCATTTGACCATGATGGATAACTTTTAACCTTTTTTCTTCGATTAGGTCCAATTGGCAAAACTGTTTCTATTCTAATAAGAAATGTGTTGCCCCAGCGAAGGTTCTAGCCGACATTCGATAAAATAGAAGGTAATGGTAACTTCTTTATACTAATCTTTACAAGTCTCAGTCATCTTTTCTACAATTCTTTTTTTTCTTTTCTTGGCTGTCTTTGTTACTCTATGATATGGCGTCTGATAAACGACAAACTTTTGACTTCGTCATTTTTGGCATTTCTTTGTCAACGCCTGATCCTTTTTTTTAGAATTTGATGACTATTGACTTTGTAATATTGGCATATAAAGCTACTTCCACCCTCTTAATGAAGTAAACGACGACCACGACGATAAATCTAAAAGCTTTTGACGAGATTGGCCTCATCACATCCCTACCCTACATATGAAAAATTTGTGAAACAATGGAGAAGGCACATGAATCTTGTCTCCTTAAATAGGGCATAGCTGATACCATCCCCTTCTATGTAGATTAACAATACCCAAACCTCATGTTTAGCTTGACTATTGTAAATCTTTAGCATGTGTCCATCTGATACCCTTATGGACCTCTTTTAAAATTTCAATGTACCCATGTCTGAGTAGTCCAGACATGTCCTGATATGATCATCAAAAACATCTTTGAATTCTTGAAAATAACTCAATGATGTCCTGCCTTATTTCTATGGTGAGCTGGGCTTCGATCCTCACCCCTTTTCTAGGCTCGCAATACCCTATGTAAGGTAGGATCTGTTTTTCATCATGTTCTGCCATCATTAACAAGTCAAGATAGGTTACAATCTCTGTCATCTTCAAAGTCCTGAGATCCTTCTAAACACATATCTTACTCGAAAGGAAACTCTGAGTCAGTAGCGGCGTTGCTCACATCGTTGATATCTAGAGACCTATTGTAGGTTCAAAAAAAGATTCTAGATAATAAATGATTCAAGGAATGATTATTCGTATGATCATGAAAGAATAAAAGAAAATTCAAAAATAAAAGAATCTATACATGGAAAGAAAAAAATAATATTTGTTCAAGAAGATGCATTTTATTGAAATAAAAATTTCAGAAACAAGCCTATTTCACAAAAGAATTCTTATTGCTTCCAGGCTTAAGGCAACAAGCGTGTTTTGAATATTACTCTAGATTAGCTCTAAAAATACAGGGATCTCTTCTGCAGTCCCATTATTCAAAACACTCCCAAATATGTTAGGGTTTGGAAACTTCATTCCCTGGTTCCCTCTTCGCTTTTGATTTCTTCAAGGAGTCGCAACTTTCTTGTATCCTCCTTCAATTATTGCATTTACTGCCTTGTCAAAGTGATTAGGTTATGATGAATCGTCGAACTTCACAATTTCTATTTTGATGAACCTTTCAATCAACTTTTTAAATGTAATACAGATTTCAATTGAGTGACCCGTTATTCTCGCATGGTACTTGCATTGGGCATTCTCATTGTACCACTTTGGGAACGGAGTTTGCACAGGTTCCGAGTAGGATGGAGACACTACATGCACATCAAAAAGATTCTGATACAGCTCCTTATATGTCATCGGGATGGGTGTGAGCTGGAGATTTTCTGTATTTGGCCTCGAGTTGGGTTCCTACCTTGAAGAGCCTTGATAGCTAGTGGTTATAGCCTTTGGCTGGCTTATGATGACTGGTTTGGGATGCCTACTTAAGGTACTCAATTCATTTTCCTGGTTTCTCAGGGCTGATCTTCTGGCACTTTCTCCCGTATTTATCCTCCCACTCCTTACCGTATTTTCAATCATCTCGCCAGCCATTACTATATCTGAAAAGCTTACGGTGGCTCTTCCCAACATATGGTTAATGAATGGGGCTTTTAGGGTATTGATGAAAAGCATTGTGGTCTCTTTTTCTAAAAGTGGCGGCTGAACTTGCATGGCAACCTCCCTCCATCTTTTAAGATATTGCTCAAGCTTTCATTTGACTTCTTCTCCATGTTTTGCAAGGTGATTACATCGGTGTCATATACGTGACATGATTGTATTGCTTCATGACGGCTTGGGTCAGATCTCTCCAAGAGCTAATCCTAGTACGGCTGAGTTGATTATACCACCTAAACGTTGCCCCTACCAAACTATCTTGGAAACAATGAATTAAGAGTTGATCATTGTTAACGTAGCCGGTCATCCATCTAAAAAACATAGTAATATGGGCTTCAGGGCAGCTGGTCCCATTGTACTTCTCAAATTCTAGCAATTTGAACTTGTGAGGAAGCACCAAATCTGGAACCAAGCTCAAATCTTTAGCATCGATTCTGTAACAGACCAAATCTGACCCTCATCGAACGGTGGTTTCAGGACCATGAATTCGAGCCCAAGAAATATTTAAATATTATATTTAGTGTTTATTATGTATGTATTTATGTGTGTGAAAGTTTCGTAGAAAAATTTTATCGTTTATGTATTGAATTTGAAAAAAAGGACTTAATCGCGTAAAAAGTAAAAGTGGCCAACTAAAGTGTAATGTGTTAAATTGAGCATGGCTTTTAATGTGAGGTATTAAAAGGGCAAATAGCCCATTTTAGGTTAATGGCCGCCACCTTGATGCATGTAATAGTGTTTGAATTTTTATAATATATATTATTACATTATATGTTAAAATAAACTAATTAATATATGTTAATAAAAAAAAAAAATAAAAAGCCATGCATTGTTCATCTTTTGGCGAAAACACAAAAGAAAAAGGGAGAAAAGCCTTGAAACATTCGGCCTTATTCAAGCTTAATTAGGTAAGAAATCTAGCTCGGTTTTGTTAATTTTACGCTTTTGATATCGTTGCTTAGTATATTACCCACCCATGCTAGAATTTCTAAGATTAGTGTGTATATATGAATCGGCCATTGATGAATTCTTGAGGTTTTTGATGTTTGATGATGTTAGATGAAAGATAGGTTAAAAATTAGTATATTATGTGTTGGAAGTTTTGGTGAATTTGTGTTTTTAGGGCCAATTTGTAAAAATAAAATTTTAGAGGGGCTTAATTACAAAATAAATGAAATAAATAGACTTGTATAGTCCTTATACATATTCGGCCCTTAAGGAATATGGGGAAATTTGATGTATTTTGAGTTTTATGCAAATAGGACTAAATTGCAAAGTATTGAAATAGTAGGGGTAAAATGGTAATTTGCCCATTTGTGTGTTTTGGGACTAAATTGAGATGAAATGTATTTGAATGAGCTAAATTTTAATGTTTATTAGATCAAGAGCAAAGAAAAACGGAATTAGATCGGGGAAAGACGAAGGTTCTCGAATAGCCGATTCGCACGGACTATCGACAACCGAGGTAAGTCCTTAAGCTGAATTAGATCAAAGAATTGTTATGAACATATTAAATGGTAATGTTTGATAAATTTTAGTACATAATTTTGTCTTAGCCGAATGTATATAAGTACATTAGATTGTTTGTATAATTTGATATTGTGATATGAATAAGTATCTCGATGTGAATTGTGGGATTTTACAAAGACGTAACGATTTTATTTGTTTAAAGTAAATAAGCTTAGCTGAATTGGTTATGTAATATAGTGATGAAATGTGTATGGAATGATTGACCACGTTGATATAATCGGGCTTATTGCCAGCTTGAGGCCTCGTGCGATGATATAATCAGCTTATTGCCTATGAGCCTCGTCTTCGATGATATAATCGGGCTTATTGCCTAGCGTGCCTCGTCTTGCATGACATATTCAGGCTTATTGCCTAGCGTGCTTAGTGCCGGTGACATATTCGCTTATTGCCCAGCGTGCTTAGTTTGGTGACCTACGCGGGCTTATTGCCTAGCAGGCTTAATGCTGGTGATTTATAATACGAGCGTAAACTTACAAAATGGGGAAGTGATGGTGGTAAATGAGCAAGTCAAAGCTTGATTAAGCAAATTAAATAATTTTGGCCACAAGGTATGTATTGACTTAAGTGTGTGTTTATATATATATGAAGTTGTGATTGAGTAGATTTTTAAATAAAGTATTATGCATTTGGTATCTTGGATATGTGGAAATTTGATATTGATTAGATGATGTTCATTGATCAACATTTAAGCATTTGATGATTTTATGAGTATGAATATATGAAACACCCCACACCCGGCCCATGAGCTTGAACCGGATCTGGTATGTTCCTAAAGTAAACCGGTTTCAAAGATTTTCGTTACTTAGAGAAAATTTGTAAAATTTTTGGAAAAATGTTGTTGTGGATTGGGCTTAGATTGGAAACCCATTTAATTAATCTTGTAAATCCAATTTTTATTAAGGTGACAAAATAATTTTTAAGGTTTATAAAAAAATCACTTAACTTTAGTCATAATAGTTCGTAACATAACAATTTAAAGTAAAGCGTAATAAGAAAATCCATTGGGCCTTATGGCCTTATTACATCAAGTAAAACCAAAAAAATAATAAAGTCCAAATTGAATAAAATCTTCAAATGAAACATGGCCACCTCGAGGTTCACCGTCCGGTCCGTCCTTATTCATCACCGAAAATATTTCCCACTACGGGTGAGTCAGCAGACTCAATGTACTGATACTAACATTCAACAAATCAGGCATACATGTTCATATCAAATTCATATTCATATAAAATGATGATGCAACCCAAACCCAAGCCTAATGGTCCATCCGCTACACACCACCAGATTCGCCAATCACACCGTGGGGACTACTAAGTCAACCTCCATCCGCTACACACCATCGAAGGCGTCATTGCAATGACGTGCTCATCGCCCATATAATTTGTCTCATTAGACACCATATTCAAATAATGTAACCGGGTTACCAAATTCAGATAATGTAACCGAGTTACCATATTCAAATTTTGTGACCGTAGTCACCATATATCGATTAGTGAGACCAAGTCAACACCTTCTTCCCCTTTCACATAAATCCCGAATGCCCCATAAATTTTATATCATGCATAACATACTTAATTCCACATTCATATATATATATATATATATATATATATTCACATGTTATAAAATAACATATTTCATAATCCTATCAGAAGTAGGAAATGTACCTGAGTACTTTTGGTACCACATTAGGGTACTTAGCCATATTCACAATCATATAGTTAATATTGCCATATAACGTATTGAAGGTTAGTATGGGTACACACCTGATTTGCTTAATAGATTCCTTGAAATCCCGAAGAACGATCAACCGATCTAGATTTTTAACTCCTATATTCGGCCAACCATTAAAACATATTAACAAACCTATTTGGCTTAAAAACCAAATCCTAGTAGGATTTGTATTACTAATACTTACCTTTCTTGCCGATTTGATTGCTAATTAAATCCCGAAGATTTGTGTTCTTCTTTCTTGGAATCGGCTAACCACCAAACCAAGTAACTTATGTCAGTTTCTAAGTTTTGAATAAATGGAAAAATAATACCAAAATATTCCTAGGCCGATTGGATCTATGCACTTACCTTACAAATTTCCAAATCCCAAAAGTTTCCCTTGCCTTGAATATCTGTCGAAATCCCTACAACTTTATGTCAGTTTTAATCTAATGTTGAGACATAATCATAACCTTGACCGAACATCTATATTTCTTACCTTAGATCCTTGATCCTTCTATTCGATAATGGTAGAAACACGAGAGACCCTTGCAGAATCGGCCAAAATTGCTAATAGGATTAGTACCGATTTTGGTAAAAGAAAAGGAATAGAAATTGATTGACCACAGATCTTACCCTTTTGATGTTGTAGTTGATTGCTTCTTTACTTAGAATCAACAAAGATTGGCTTTGACAAGAGAAATAGAGAAGAAAATAGAAGAAGAGAAGATGGATTTTGCTTTAAAAAATTCGCAGAGAGGGGAGAGAGCTAGGAAAATTTCGCACACTTAGGAAAGGATGAGAGAAAAGCCTTTAGTTCTCCTTCTTTAGCCGAAATTATCAATAGGAGAGCCCTTTCTTGGCCACTACTCCATAAATGATAATATTATCTCCTTTAATTATCACCTAATTAAATTAAAAGTATTTAATCCATCCTTTATCTCCTCATTTATCTTATTAAAAGAAAATCCTTTATTTATCACTTAATTTATCAAGTTTTAACAAGAATAAAACTCCTCCCTTTCTAGAAAATAGGTGTCGTCCACCCTCTTATTTATGGAAGCAAAAATAAACCTTCATTATTTGCTTCCCAAGTGACTCGAACTCAGGCCCATTCCTCTTACACATGGTGCCATTTCCATAGGCCCTAAGTGACACCTTCAGGCCACTTTTCCAAGCCTGTTTGTGTGTCAAATCTCACCATCTTTTTCTTTGAAGGCCCTCTTGCCCTTATTTCCTATTTTAAACTTTAAAATTTGACATTTCTCGATTATTTCTAAGTTTCCTAAAATTTTCGATCGGCTCAGAACTTGCCATTTTTCTTACATGCTCAAGTTTCCAAAATGTTGTGTTTCCAAAATGTTCAAGTTTCCAAAATGTTCAAGTTTCCAAAATGTTCAGGTTTCCAAAATGTTCAGGTTTCCAAAATGTTCAAGTTTCCAAAATGTTCAGGTTTCCAAAAATATCAAAAATTTATTCTTAGTGCTCAAACTTGTCATTTCATACAATTGAACTGAAAATGCATAGGCCCTTTCAGGATCTTACAGTTCTACCCCCTTAAACAAAATTTTGTCCCTGAAATTTCCTAACTAAAATAATTGAGGGTATTGCTGTCGCATGGTCTCCTCTGACTCCCACGAAGCTTCTTCCGTTCCATGATTGCGCCATAGCACTTTGACTAGAGGCACTGTCTTCCTTCGTAGTACTTTCACATCTCGTTCCAAGATCCGAATCGGTTCTTCCTCGTAGGATAAGTCTGGCCTTAGCTCCACTTCTTCAACAAATACCACATGCGACGGATCCGATCGATAGCGACGTAGCATGGACACAAGAAATACGTCATGCATCTGTTGCAATTCTGGTGGCAACTCTAATTGGTATGCCACTGGCCCAACTCGTTTCAGTACTCGATAAGGCCCTATAAACCTTGGGCTTAACTTCCTCTTGACTCTATTTCCTTAGAACCTCATTACCTTCTTCTAAGGCAAGACTTTCGAGAATACTTGGTCTCCCACTTCAAACTCTATTTCCTTCCGCTTAACTTAGTCTAGAGCTTGATGAAGTGCCTTCCAAAATCGAGACGACTTGGGACGAGATGATTGACGCCTATCAAAGGCTTCCTTCAACTGGTCCACTATCACCCATACCGAGTCCTTCTTAGTCGAACATCGTGTCCGCCGACACAATGTAACCGCCCCTCCACTCATCAACCCATAATAAATCATTGTGTAACAAATCTCATGCCAACAGATATTTAAGTTACAACTAAATTCATGCCATGCTTCCCAAAAGCATTAAATAGCAACACATATTAACCCTTCCCAGTACTTACATGCATTAATCGTACCCAACCTCACTTATACCAATACTGATGTGATACCAAATACTAAATACAATGCTACATAAACCATCGTGGGGAGTTAGCATTCACAACATTTAGCAGTGTGTTACCAAAACAACGGTTAATAAGTCATAACGTGTATGTACACACAACACGTACTTCACCAACGAGAAGTCTAAACAGTTAATAAGTCAAGAGAAGTCTAAATCCTCAAGAGAAGGCCACCCTAGATCTACTTGTCCCTATATTCTACCAAATACATGGGTTAGTATTATGGCCTATTCGCTAACCCAATTTAATTCCAAAGGGTTATCATTTGAAACCCGAGATCTTACCTTATCCGACTTGGTTTCCAACAACCCGAATCCTTATAAGGGTTCCCTAGCAATCGCCAACCTTTAGTACCAAACAAGATTAGTTTCGCTTTTCCAAATATCCAATAAAAGGCTTAGAAAGATTCGACTTACCGTCGACTTACCAAATTCAGTTGATAGAGAATGGAGACTTGAACCGATTACTCAAGATCTCAAACACCTAGATCGAATCGGTTTCAACATAGGAAGTTAATACCCTTTCAACAAGTGCCAAATCGGTTCTTACCTCTAGAAGTCGACAAGTACAAGAGAACCAAAGAGAAAGCATTCTGGTCTTGGACACTCACCTTAGAACCGATTGAAGAAATAGATAGAGAAGAACACCTTTGTTTGAGATTCGCCTAGACTACAACAAATAGGGAAAGAAATTCGGCACACCAAGGAGGAGTATATTCGCTATAGGAAAGAAGGAAAATCAATTTATGGTCGCTTAGGATTCGGTTTGAGGAACAAGAGAATGAAGAAAGAGTGGAATAGGTGTTTCGC
The DNA here is from genome assembly GCA_025506655.1 of Gossypium rotundifolium. Lineage (NCBI taxonomy): Eukaryota > Viridiplantae > Streptophyta > Magnoliopsida > Malvales > Malvaceae > Gossypium > Gossypium rotundifolium. Next base: position 31,775,325 of record CP106733.1, on the reverse strand, counting down.
TAAAGGTTTTGAGAAGAAAAGAAGAAAAACCAAAAGATGAACTAGCCGAAAATTATGAAGAAAGAGGCCAAGAAAATTGGCAGATTATCCTCCCCAATTGCCTTGCCGCCCACTCCACTCTAAGGAGTTTAAAATTCCACCAATTCCTTAATCCACTTAGGTTACATATTTCAAATTATTCAAAATAATTTGAAATACCTCAAACTCCTATATTTTCTCTTTGCCACTTATTAAAGATTATTCACAAAATAATCCAAATAAAACTTAATAATATAGTTATTATCCTCATTAACAAAAGAGTTTGAAATGAGAAATTCTCTCCCCTATACCGTCCAAAATAAAGAGTAAAAGGATTTCCATGACTCGAACACGTGCTCTCCTTATCCCTTGTGGCGCCACATGTAACTCCCAAGTAGCCCTCCTTTGCCACTTTTCCAAGACTTATTTTGTGTCAATAAATCCTCTATTTATTCTTGTAACCCCTACTTGCTAGAGATCCTTACCTTTAAAGTTCCCAAATACAATTTTCTACTAAATCGAGCCTACTCAAGACCTCCAACTAAGCCTTATTACACCACAATCAATAACACAAAGAATTCAATTTAAGAAAAATCATTTAATCTCAAATAGCCCCAGTTTTAGGATGTTACAGTTCTACCCCCTTAAAAGAATTTCGTCCTCGAAATTACCTGGTTAGAAGAGGTGGGGATATTGCTGCCGTATCACATCCTCGGGTTCCCACGTAGCTTCCTCTACACCATGGTTCCGCCATAGCACTTTCACTAAAGGCATCGACTTCCACGCAGAACCTTCACATCTCGATCCAAAATCGAACCGGTTCTTCCTCGAAAGATAAGTCCGAAGTTGACCTCAATTTACGCCACGTGCACCACGTGTGATGGATCCGACCGATACCGCCTAAGCATTGACACATGAAAGACGTTATGAATCGACTTAACTCCGCTCGGCAGATCGAAATGATAAGTTACCGGTCCTACTCGCTTTAATCATCAGATATGGGCCAATGAATCTAGGGCTTAGCTTTCCTTTTCGCCCAAATCTCAACACCTTTTTCCAAGGTGATACCTTCAGAAAACCTTGTCTCCTACATCATACTCCATTTCTTTGCGCTTCAGATCAAGATAATACTTACATCTATCCGACGCTTCCTTAAGACGAGCCCGAATCACCCTAACTTTATCCTCCTCTGCTTCAGAACCAACTCGGGACCCAACACTTGTCGCTCACCCAACTCGCCCAACACGCTTGAGTTCGCATTTTAAATCCATACAATGCTTCAGATGGTGCCATCCGGATACTCGCTTAGTAACTATTGTTGTAGGCGAACTCGGCTAATGGTAAAATTCCTCCCAACTACCTCGAATTCCAAGACACAACCCTCAAAGATATCCTCTAAAATTTGTATGACCCTTTTCGATTGCCGTCGATTTGCGGATGGAAAGTCAGATCAAATCCAATCGCGTACCCAAAGTTTGATGCAACGCTTTCCAAAACCTCGACGTGAACCTTGGATCCCTATCTGAGATAATTGATACGGGTACACCATGCAATCTGACTATCTCGGCCACATACAACTTTGCTAGCTTCTGGGGTGGGTAATCCATTCTCACCGACACGGTGAGTCGACTTAGTCAGGCGATCCACAATTACCCAAACTGCATCTTTCTTGCTGGGCGTGAGGGGTAGACCACTGACGAAATCCATAGTGATCCTCTCCCATTTCCATTGAGGAATCTTTACTGGTTGAAGTAGTCCCGATGGTAATCGATGTTCGCTTTAACCGCCGACACGCCGACACCTTCCCACTTAACTCGCCACTTCACGCTTCAACCCCGGCCACCAGAACTATCTCCGCAAATCTCCGTACATTTTGCTACCTCTAGGATGCATAGCGTATGGGCTGCTATGCGCATCTTGGAGAATTCTTTGTCTCAATTCCACATCCTTCGCATACAGGGCCATCCTTGGAAACATAATACACCATGATCAGTCAAACTATACCCTTCCAAACCACCATTTTGGACTTGCAATCTCTTGGCATTCAATCCCTCGTCTACCATCTGCTTATCCTTAATCTCCTCGATCTAAGTTGGCTTAACTTGCAGCTCCGCCCAAAAGACTTCCATCGTCAGATAGACTCAAATGAGCAAACATCGCCTTAAGTCCGCCACGACCTTCCGACTTAACGTGTCACCACCACGTTAGCTTTGCCGGATGGTACTTAATTGAGCAATCGTAGTCCTTTAACAGCTCAATCCACCGTCGTTGCCTCAAGTTCAAGTCCTTCCGAGTCAAGAGATACCTTAAACTTTTGTGATCCGTAGACTACCGACTTCTCCCCATACAAGTAATGCCTCCATATTTTCAAGGCGAAGACTATGCCGCTAACTCCAAGTCGTGAGTTGGGTAGTTAACCTCATGCGGTCTTAGCCGACGGACGATAGGCTACCACCTTCCCTTCTCGCATCAATACACATCCCAACCCAGATGGGACGATAACGAAGAAATCAGAACAACTTCCCCGCCTCAGTTGTACCAAAACCGAGCTTCGCCGTAATCTTCCTCAACTTATCAAAACTTTCTTGTCGCTTTTTCACCAAACAAATAGTACTCCTTCCTTAATAGCTTAGTTAATCTGCAAAGAATTAACGAGAATCCTTCCACAAACCTTTGATAATACCCGCTAGACCCGTAAAGCTTCAATCTCGCCACCGACTTAGGCGCTTCCAATCCAACACCGCTTCAATCTTGCGGGATCCACTCTAATCCTTCCACGACACCACGTGACCTAAGAAAGCCACCTCCTTAGCCAAAATTCGCACTTCATGAATTTGTCATATAACTGCTTTCTCCTCAAGACTTGTAGAACTATTCGCAAATGCTTGTCATGCTCCTCCTCCGTCTTTGAGTAAACCAATATGTCATCTATGAACACTACGACAAATTGGTCCAAATACTGTTGAAATACCCTATTCATTAAGTCCATGAATACCGCCGGTGCATTGGTCAACCCGAATGGCATCACTAGGAACTCGTAATGCCCATACCGAGTTCGAAATGCCATCTTGTGCACATCAACCTCCTTCACCTTTAATTGATGATAACCCGACCTAAGGTCAATCTTTGAAAATACCGATGCACCATTTAGTTGGTCAAACAAGTCATCGATCCGAGGCAACGGATACTTGTTTTTGATCGTTAACTTGTTTAACTGACGGTAGTCGATGCACATCTGCATAGAACCGTCCTTCTTCTTGACAAACAACACAGGTGCTCCCCACGGAGATATACTAGGTCGAATAAACCCTCTATCTAAGAGCTCCTGAATTTGAGCCTTCAGCTCCATCAATTCCTTTGGTGCCATTCGATACGGTGCTATAGATACAAGTGCCGTTTCAGGTAGCAAATCTATACCGAATTCAACTTCGATCCGGAGGCAAACCCAAAAGTTCCTCAGGAATACATCGTCAATTCCCTCATCGTTCAACCTTTTCAACCGCGACTCCTTAGCCTCCAAGGCACAAATTTGAACTATAAACGCCTCACACCCTTTCCTAACCATCTTTTCAAACCTTCAAGGTCGACACCACATTAGATGTAATTTCTTCGACACGATCATAACCACTTCATCCCTTCTACCATCATAAGAACCATGCACTTAGCAACAAGCAATCCAACCTCACTTTGGTACCTAACCAACCAGTCCATTCCAGGATCAAATCGAACTCCCCAAATGGTAGTTCCATCGATCGACCACAAACACGACCCCTTGAGTTCTAGGGTACATCCCTATAAAGCTTGTTCACAACTACTGTAATGGCCTAAAGGGCTAATTACGATCGTCTCCGTAGCAAATAGTCTCGAGTCTAGGTTCAAAGTCTCTACCACACTACTCGCTACGATAAACGCGTTGAACCTACATCAATTAATGAACATAAGGAAGACCGAAAATTAGAAACGATCGGTTATGACATCCGGCAAGGCCACCCTCCTCACGATGCCTCACCGCGATAGACTAAGCCAGCCGCCTTGCCTCTCAGATTGCTCGCGCCCGCCTACGACTTCCACGACCACGATTAGCACCATTTCCCCTCTACCATTACCACGACCTCTCTGTGGTCCCACAATTCTATCCTGCGCATACGGTTACGCGCCTCCGATCGATTCTCGAGCTCGCTTTCAAGGACAATCTCTCACGCGGTGATCGAAAGACCCACATTCAAAACAACCTCGCTCACCAGTCCAACAACCTCCCCAATGGGCTTTTCCACAGCGATTACACTGAATCGGTTTCTGATTAGCAGTCATGGGCCTTGCTGCCTAACTTGGCCCACTCTGCCTAGACTTTTTTTGAACATTACTACCTGACCCAGATGGCCCAAAACCTCTCTTCTGCTTGAGCCTATCATAGTTTTGCCTCACAGATGCCTTGATACCCTTGGCTACCTTAGCCTTTTCTACTAGAGACGAAAACTCCCGAACTCGTCATGAGCAATCAAGCGACCTCAAATCATCTCTCAGCCCATCCTCAAAGTGGACACGGCGCCATGTTCCGTAGAGCCACGATGCCTCACGATATCTACTCGGTCTTAGGAATTCTACCTCATACTCGACACAGACTTAGTTCCTTGTACCAACCCCTTAAAAGTTTTCTCTGTAAGGTCACAGTAGTTGGTACCCATGCACTTCTTCCAAAAGTAACTCTAAAGTACTCCCATGTAAGATCCTCCGTGGCGCCATCTCGGGACCGTGAGCCACCATCGATATGCTTCATCCTTGAAGCGACACGGCTCCTTTCGGTTTCTCCCCATCGACGAGTCAAGATCGTCCATGATCCTTTCTCAGATTCTAGCCAAGATTCCACAGACCGGTGCCACTCTCGATACACCCTTTAACACTTCAAATTGTTAGATCGAATTCGCCGGAATAGATTTTGAGCCCTAAATTTCCACTAGCCCCACCACCAACTCCAAGACTTGCAACACAGCTTGCGATACTGCCTCACCTCCCGTCTGATCTTGCTCCTCAGCTCCAAAAGTTGGGGGTGGTGGTGGCGGTGGTATCTCATTTTCGTAACCCCGTCCCGACCTAACGGTTCAGACATCGGTCATTCTTCCCTACCACGCCCACGTCGGCCACGCCCTCTAGAACTCATTCTATCTAACGCGCTTTTAATCGATTAAGAAAAATTTTATGGATTAGTAATTTGTTCCGCTTGATTATCCGTGAAAAATTTTATGAAAAGTTTAATAAGGATTCTTTCGATCAAACAATGTTTTAAGTCTTCACCCTAGTTCACACAAAAGGGCACATCCATTCCCTAATACTTTCCATACTTACTCACTCTTCTGACATTTCGTCTGCTTTCTATCCTGTGGGTATTTTCGTTATTTTCCTCTGTGGTATTTTTGTATTAAAATTCGAGGATTTGAACTTTAACAAAGCAGTCACTTTGAAATTCCCAAACCTGAGGGTATTGCTGAAAATTTGTAAAATTTAAAGATATGGCATCATTTTGGGAACCGGGGTATTTTGGTAATTTTATCAATCGGGGTAATTTTGTAATTTTTTGTAAATCAAGGATGTTTTAATAATTGTAAAACTCGAGGGTCCCTTTTGAGGGTTTGCCTTTCTTAAGACGATGATGTTGCAAAATTTTGAACTCGAGGTCATTTTGGTAATTTTATAAGTTGAGGGCATTTCGTAATTTTCCAAAACCAAAGTTTTTATTGGTGATTTGCAAAGTAGAGTTTTTTTGGATATTTCTAAAAATAAATAAATTTTTGGGCAAAACCATTGAATTAATATTTTATGAGTCAAGGGCATTTTAGTAATTTTACCCCTAAGGGCATTTTTATAATTTTCACAAATCAAATTTTTCGGAAAAAGTTGTGAAAATGGTTGTTCTCAAATTTGAAAGAGTGATTTTAAAAGTTTTGAAAAAAAACTAGAGTTTCGTTGTTTTCTTCTTTTTCAAAAACATGGTTAGTTCCATTTTGGGTTTTAGTCGTTATGTTTAGCCTATGACCGAGCCCTCTTGGTCAAGGTGAACCAAAGCTACGCACAGTGCGGGATTCGAGTGGAGAGGAGGTGAGTCATGGATCGCTTAAATACCAAGCTCCCACCGAACCTTTCTAGACATGCGCATGAGGTTACCACACCACTAAGCCCTCCGAGTTAGGGTGAACCGGCTACGCACTGCAGGATACTGCAAGAGGAGGTGAGTCACCTGACCGCTTAAATACTGTGCTCTTCCGGATCCAATCCTAGACATGCGTCTGGGTTACCACACCCTAGCTCAAATTGACTTGGCCATAGGTTGGTTGAGTTCATTAAGTCTTATGTTACATTTGTGTGTTTGAGTAATCTAATCCTAAGGTTTGAATTCTATAAGACTATTCTACGCTCCATGCTTCCTACCCTTCTACGTAAAATAATTCACAAAGAGGTTGAAGTACTTACAGGCGATAGGTGCCAAAGACTCGGTGCCATGTTGTTCAAAACCCAAAATAACTCAAAGAGGCCTACCAAAACATTTTGGGCCTTGGGCCCCACAAATGAAGCTTTGAACTGGCTCGATATTAATTTGTAACAACCCAAACTCGCCCAAACGCTATGACCAAATTTGGTTTGCTACGAGAAAACATTTTGAAACCTTTTAAACCGAACTAACTTCTAGACAAAAGATAGTGTCTTGTTATAACAAATGGGGTGTATAAAACCCATACTTAGATTTATTTTGAAAATATTTATTGAATCAAGTTATTATATATATTTTAAGATGTACCCAATGGTACAAAGAAAACATTTACGAATTACTTTAGAAAATTGTGTGAACTTATTATTACCATAATTAAATAGTTTAACTAATATTCAAAGCAGGTAACAATAACAAAATAATAAAAGGAGTTATTGGAGGCCTTATTACAACCCAATTAAAATTTAAACCAACAATCAAAAAGAATGAATAAACCGAAATTCAAAGTCTATTAAATTTAAAATCCCACTGCATGGCCACCTCAAGTCCCTCCGGCTCCAAATCCGCGAACTACGTGTCACCTGAAAAAAATAAAGGAGAAGGTGAGTCACCAAGACTCAGTATGTAACCCTTCCCCCGGTTTAAGCCACATCATACACAATTTATAACAAATTAACATGCATTAAGTCGTGTACCCAACCTAGCCAACCAAACGCCTCTGTCTACCCCTTTGTGGTACCAAACCACTGGTGGTGCCAAACCATCGGTGACGATAGTCACGTATGTGATACCAAATCACTAGAGGTGCTAAACCTCCGTGTCCGAAGACACAAATCGGTTGATGGGGCCAACCCATCGCGTGATACCAAATCACCGCGCCAATCTCAGATATCATCGTGGGGCCAACCCTTCGTGGTACTAAGCCACCGGGACGAGACGCTATGAGGTGCCAAACCTCCGAGGTACCAAACCTCCGTGACCGTAGTCACAGCAGGTTACCAAAACACCGTGTCCGCCGACACAATGTAACCGCCCCTCCACTCATCAACCCATAACAAATCATTGTGTAACAAATCTCATGCCAACAGATATTTAAGTTACAACTAAATTCATGCCATGCTTCCCAAAAGCATTAAATAGCAACACATATTAATAGGTACTTACCTGAATCGTCACTTATACCAATACGGTACTAAATCCAATGCTACATAAACCAAAGTTAGCATTCACAACATTTAGCACAGTTAATAAGTCATAACGTGTGTATGTACACACCGCCACCAACGAGAAGTCTAAATCTCAAGAGAAGTTAGCCACCCTAGATCTACTTGTCCCTATATTCGGCCAAATACATGGGTTAGTATTATGGCCTATTCGGCCAACCCAATTTAATTCCAAAGGGTTATCATTTGAAACCCGAGATCTTACCTTGCTCCGACTTGGTTTCCAACAACCCGAATCCTTATACGGGTTCCCTAGCAATCGGCCAACCTTTAGTACCAAACAAGATTAGTTTCGGCTTTTCCAAATATCCAATAAAAAGGCTTAGAAAGATTCGACTTACCGTCGACTTACCAAATTCAGTTGATAGAGAATGGAGACTTGAACCGATTACTCAAGATCTCGAAACACCTAGACTGAATCGGTTTCAACATAGGAAGTTAATACCCTTTCAACAAGTGCCAAATCGGTTCTTACCTCTATAAGTCGACAAGTACAAGAGAACCAAAGAGAAAGCATTCGGTCTTGGACACTCACCTTAGAACCGATTGAAGAAATAGATAGAGAAGAACACCTTTGTTTGAGATTCGCCAAGACTACACCAAATAGGGAAAGAAATTCGCACACCAAGGAGGAGTATATTCGCTATAGGAAAGAAGGAAAATCAATTTATGGTCGCTTAAGATTCGGTTTGAGTGGAACAAGAGAATGAAGAAAGAGTGGAATAGGTGTTTCGCTAAAGGTTTTGAGAAGAAAAGAAGAAAAACCAAAAGATGAACTAGCCGAAAATTATGAAGAAAGAGGCCAAGAAAATTGGCATTATCCCTCCCCAATTGCCTTGCCGTCCACTCCACTCTAAGGAGTTTAAAATTCCACCAATTCCTTAATCCACTCAATACATATTTCAAATTATTCAAAATAATTTGAAATACCTCAAACTCCTATATTTTCTCTTTGCCACTTATTAAAGATTATTCACAAAATAATCCAAATAAAAATTAATAATATAGTTATTATCCTCATTAACAAAAGAGTTTGAAATGAGAAATTCTCTCCCTATGCCGTCCAAAATAAAGAGTAAAAGGATTTCCATGACTCAAACATGTGCTCTCCCTTATCCCTTGTGGCGCCACATGTAACTCCCAAGTAGCCTCCTTTGCCACTTTTCCAAGACTTATTTTGTGTCAATAAATCCTCTATTTATTCTTGTAACCCCTACTTGCTAGAGATCCTTACCTTTAAAGTTCCCAAATACAATTTTCTACTAAACCGAGCCTACTCAAGACCTCTAACTAAGCCTTATTACACCACAATCAATAACACAAGAATTCAATTTAAGAAAAATCATTTAATCTCAAATAGCCCCAGCTTTAGGATGTTACAAATTCAAGTCACCTCTCATTTGGATCGTACCACCAAAAGCTGCTCCTTAGATCTCTATATGACTTGATGCCTCCGGATGCATAGCATAAGGGCTACCATGCGCTTCCCAAAGAATCTTTTATCTCAGCTCCTTATCTTTCGGCATATAGACCTTTCCCTTGTAGCACAATACTCTTTCATCATTGATGCCATAGTCCTTTAATCCTCCTTGCGGTACTTGTTGTAACTTAGTACTTAAGTCTTTATCAGCCAACTGTCCCTCTTTCACCTCCTTCAGCCATGTGGGCTTGACTTGCAATTCCGCCAACAGGCTACCATCGTCATACAAACTTAAGTGAGCGAATAAAGCCCGTAGATCCGACACCACCTTCCTACTCAGGGCATCGGCTACCACATTCGCCTTTGCTCGGATGATATTCTATCGAGCAATGTAGTCCTTCACAATTCCACCCACCTTCGTTGCCTCAAGTTCAACCCTTTTCGAGTCAATAAATACTTAATGCTCTTGTGGTCTCTGTAGATAATCGACCTTTCTCCATAAAGGTAGTGCCTCCAAACCTTAAGGGCGAAAACCACTGCTGCTAGCTCTAAATCATGGGTTGGGTAGTTAACTTCATGAGGCCTTAGCTGCCGTGACCCATAAGCGACTACTATACCATCTTGCATTAGCACACAGCCTAACCCCGTATGCGAAGCGTCACAGTACACCACAAAATCTTTTCCTGCCTCCGGCTGAATTAACACTGGAGCTTCCGTCAACACCCTTTTAAGCTTTTCAAAGCTCTCCGCCGCTTATTTGTCCATTCAAGGGTACTTCCTTCCTTAGCAACTTGGTTAAAGTGCGGCTATTGACGAGAATCCTTCCACAAACCTTCAGAATAGCCGCCAAGCCTAAGAAACTTCGGATCTCACCACGGACCTAGGTGGTTTCCAATCCAACACCGCTCGATCTTCCTAGGATCCACTCTTATTCCTTCATGGATACCACATGTCCTAGGAATGCTACCTCATTAAGCCAAAATTCGCATTTGCTGAATTTGGCATAAAGCTTCTTCCCCCTTAACACTTCCAACACAACTCGAAGATGCTCATCATGCTCCTCCTCCGACTTCGAGTACACCAAAATGTCGTCGATGAACACAACGACGAACCTATCCAGGTAGGGTTGGAAAACCCGATTCATCATATCCATGAATGCGGCTGGAGCGTTCGTCAACCCAAATGGCATCACTACAAACTCAAAATGGCCGTATCTTGTCCTAAAAGCGGTCTTATGGATATCAGCCTCCTTCACCTTCAACTGATGATACCCGACCTTAAGTCAATCTTTAAAAATCTGCCCCTCTTCACCGATCGAACAAGTCATCGATCCTTGGCAAGGATACTTGTTCTTAATGGTCACTTTATTCAACCGACAGTAATCTATGCACATACGCATGGTTCCGCCCTTCTTCTTCACAATAAGACCGGTGCTCCCCACGGAGACACACTGGCCTGATGAACCCACGATCCAACAGTTCTTGTATTTGAGCCTTGAGCTCCACTAACTCCTTTGGTGCCATTCGGTATGGAGCGATTGACACAGGAGCTGTTCCCGGTAGTAAAATCTATCCCAAATTCTACCTCCCTGTCTGGGGGTATTCCCGGTAATTCTTCTGAAAACACATCCACGAAGTCCCTTACCGTCCTAACTCCATTAATACCTTCTTCCTTCCCACCTATCGCACTTACGAAGGCTAGGAATGCCTTGCAACCTTTCTTAACCATCTTCTCAGCCTTCAGTGCCGAAATTACGTTAGACAAGTAGTTCCTCCTTTCTCCGATCATTACTACCACTTCATCCTCCAGGGTTCTTAGTTCCATCCGTTTAGCCGCACAATTCAATACGACTCGGTGTTCTACTAGCCAATCCATTCCGAGTATAAGTTCAAACTCTCCAAAGGGTAACTCCATTAAATCTGCCCGAAAGTTCACTCCCTGAATCTCTAGGGGTACATTTCGAAAGATCTTGTCTACCACAACAGTTTGACCTAATGGGCTTACTACTACATCTGCTCATCGAAAGTTCGTAGTCTAGGCCTAGTGTTTCCATTACACTACTTGCAACATAGGAATGGGTCAAGCCCATATCAATTAGAGTAAAATAGGGTTTGTCAAAGATAAAGAACATACCGGTTATTACATCCGGTGCGTCACCATCTTCCCTTCGGTGAACCGCATAAACCAAACCCAGTTGTCTTGCTTCAGATTAGTAGTACCTCTACGTGTTCCACGGCCTCGCCAAAGACCATTACCTCGGTTACTCGAACCACGACCCGTTGAGGGCCGTCCGCCTCTACCACCGACTAGCATTCTAAACTACCCATTCGGCTCTCATCTGTTGCTTGGGACAATCCTTAAGCATATGGTCCTTGGACCCATACTTGAAACATCCTCCGCCTTTCTCCAACACTCTCCCATGTGCTTCTTTCCACAATGCTCACAAGGGCGACATCGCCAATTGCACCACCTGCCGATTCCGCGGGTCCGTCAACCCTAGGCCTCTTGTGACCCTTTTCAGATGGCCCAAATCCTCTTTTGGCCTTATTCCTATCCACTACCGCTTAGTAGCGCCCTTAATCCCTCGCCACCTTGGCCTTTTCCACCAAAGTCGAGAATTCTCGCCCCGATGCGGTGCTATCAACGAGCCTCAGATCATCCTCAATCCGTCCTCAAATGGACACATTGTTCATGCTCGATTGCCACTACCCTCGAGTATAGCGGCTCAACCTCGTGAATTTCGCCTCATATTCTCATGATGACTTACTTCCTTGTACCAACCCTAAAAAGCCTTCCTTTGTTCATCTCAGATACTGGTTCCCACATACTTCTTTTGAAATGCCTCTAACATACTCCTGTGTCAAATTTTCACCGTGGCACCATCCTAAAGATTAACCACCATCGATACGCTTCATCGCAGAACAACGCCACCATCCCTTTCAACTTTTCCTCTGAGTCGATCGAGCTCATCCATGATACGCCCGTTGCTTCCAACCAAGACTCAATTATCACTGGTGCCACATTAGATACTCTTCAAAACATTTTAGCTCTATTAGCTCGGAGCCATTCGTGCATGGACTTTCGATTTCTGAATTTCCTCCCGCACCGCCACCAATTCCAAAACTCAGAGTACGTACCTGCGACACAAAGATCTTCCCCGTCTCGAGCCTCGCGCTTCAACATTAACAGCTAGGGGTGGTGGTGGCGGTGGCATTTCATTGTCGGACCCTTGACCCGATCTAACGGGCTCCAACACGGTCATCCTTCCTCTACCTCGACCACGACGACCATGTCCTCTAGAGCTCATTTTCTAGCGTCGAGATCTAATTTAAGAAATTTTATGGATTAGTCATTGTTCCACTTATTTACTAGCTAAGGAGTTTTATGAAAAAGATTTAAGAGTGGTTCTTTCGTATTCATACAAACACACAGTATTTTCCATTCATTCATCCATCCATCAAACAAGTATGAACTTTCGTTCATTCAGAGAAACGTTATAGTTTTTGTTGTTGTTGTTTTCCACTACCAATGGGTATTTTCGTAATTTTATCCTATAGGGGCATTTTCTTAATTTTTCAGAAGAAAAATGTTCCTTGGTGTTTTTGTCAAAAATTATTTTGAAAATTTTGAAGTCTCGGGGTAATTTGGAAAAATTTTGAAATTCGGGGGTATTTCGGTAATTTTTAACCTCAGGGGTATTTTGGTAATTTTTCACAAATCAGGGTAAATTTGTAAATTTAATAAATTAGGGTATTTCAAAAGTTGTAAAACTTTGAGGGTTCTTTTCGAAAATTGTTCCTTCAAAAATGGGGATGTTGTAAAAATTTTGGAAATCAGGGTCATTTTGGTAATTTGTAAGTTAGGGGCAATTTTGTAATTTTCCAAAATCAAGGTATTTTGATGTTTTACAAATTAGGGTTTTTGAATGTTAATAAAATAATGGAATTTTGGTAAAGCTGTTGAGTAGTTGAACATTTTATAAACCAAGGGCATTTTGGTAATTTTACCACTAAGGGCATTTTTGTAATTTTCACAAATCAGAAGTTTTTCAGAAAATGTTGTAAAAATAATTTTCTCAGATTCAAAAGAAAGTTTTAAAAGTTTGAAAAACTAGGGTTTGTTGTTTTGTTCTCTCTTCTTTTTTTTTTTTTAAAACATGGCTAGTTCCCTTTCGGGTTTTAGTCATTATGTTTAGCCTATGACCGAGCCCTCTTGGTCGTGGTGAACCAAAGCTACGCACCAGTGTGATTCGTGTGGAGAGGAGGTGAGTCACGCGGATCGCTTAAATACCAAGCTCCCACCAAACCATTCCTAGACATGCACATGAGGTTGCCACACCACCGAGCCCTCCGAGTTAGGGTGAACCAAGCTATGCACTGTAGGATTCTGCAAGAGGAGGTGAGTCACTAGGACTGCTTAAATACTGTGCTCTTTCGGATCCAATCCTAGACATGCGCATGGGGTTACCACACCACTAGCTCAAGTGACTTAGCCATAGGTTTGTTCAAGGCATTAAGTCTTATGTGGTTTTGTGTTTGAGTAGTCTAATCCTAGGTTCAAGTTCCTATCATTCTATTCTACGCTCCATGCCTTTTCTACCCTTATACAATTCATAAATCATGTAATCACACATAGAGTTAGGGGTACTTACGGTGGACTTCATGGGTCTGAGACTTAGGGCCATGCCGAAAACCCGCTTATTTTCAAAGAAAATCATTTGGGCTCGAATTCAAAATATTTTGGGCCTTAGCGCACAGGCCGAGAGTTTAAAACTGGGCTTTGATACCAAATTAAAACACCCCACACCCGGCCCACGAGCCTGAACCAGATCCGTATGTTCCTAGAGTAAACCTTTCAAAGATTTTCGTTACTTAGAGAAAATTTGTAAAATTTTGGAAAAATGTTGTTGTGGATTGGGCTTATATTGGAAACCCATTTAATTAATCTTGTAAATCCAATTTTATTAAGGTGACAAAATAATTTTAAGGTTTATAAAAAAAATCACTTAACTTTAGTCATAATAGTTCGTAACATAACAATTTAAAGTAAAGCGAATAAGAAAATCCACTGGGCCTTATGGCCTTATTACATCAAGTAAAACCCAAAAAAAAAATAATAAAGTCCAAATCGAATAAAATCTTCAAATGAAACATGGCCACCTCGAGGTCTACCATCCCGGTCCGTCACTGTTCATCACCTGAAAATATTTCCCACTACGGGGTGAGTCAACAGACTCAATGTGCACACAGTACTAACATTCAACAAATCAGGCATACATGTTCATATCAAATTCATATTCATATAAAAATGATGATGCAACCCAAACCCAAGCCTAATGGTCCATCCACTACACACCACCCGTATCTGCCAATCACACCGTGGGGACTACTAAGTCAACCCTCCATCCGCTACACACCATCGAAGGCGTCATTGCAATGACGTGCTCATCGCCTATATAATTTGTGTCATTAGACACCATATTCAAATAATGTAACCGGTTACCAAATTGAGATAATGTAACCGAGTTACCATATTCAAATTTTTGTGACTATAGTCACCATATATCGTTGGTGAGACGGAAGTCAACACCTTCTTCCCCTTTCACATAAATCTCGAATGCCCCATAAATTTTATATCATGCATAACATACTTAATTCCACATTCATATATATATATATATTCACATGTTATAAAATAACATATTTCATAATCCTATCAGAAGTAGGAAACGTACCTGAGTACTTTTGGTACCACATTAGGGTACTTAGCCATATTCACAATCATATAGTTAATATTGCCATATAACGTATTGAAGGTTAGTATGGGTACACACCTTATTTGCTTAATAGATTCCTTGAAATCCCGAAGAACGATCTACCGATCTAGATTTTTAACTCCTATATTCGGCCAACCATTAAAACATATTAATAAACCTATTTGGCTTAAAAACCAAATCCTAGTAGGATTTGTATTACTAATACTTACCTTTCTTGCCGATTTGATTGATAATTAAATCCCGAAGATTTGTGTTCTTCTTTCTTGGAATCGGCTAACCACCAAACCAAGTAACTTATGTTAGTTTCTAACTTTTGAATAAATGGAAAAATAATACCAAAATATTCCTAGGCCGATTGGATCTATGCACTTACCTTACAAATTTCCAAATCCCAAAAGTTTCCTTGCCTTGAATATTTGTCGAAATCCTACAACTTCATGTCGCTTTTAATCTAATGTTGAGACATAATCATAACCTTGACCTAACATCTATATTTCTTACCTTAGATCCTTGATCCTTCTATTCGATAATGGTAGAAACCCGAGAGACCCCTTGCGAATCGGCCAAAATTGCTAATAGGATTAGTACCCGATTTTGGTAAAAGGAAAGGAATAGAAATTGATTGACCACAGATCTTACCCTTTTGATGTTGTAGTTGATTGCTTCTTTACTTAGAATCAATAAAGATTCGGCTTTGACAGTAGAAATAGAGAAGAAAATAGAAGAAGAGAAGATGGATTTTGCTTTAAAAAAATTCGGCAGAGAGGGGGAGAGAGCTAGGAAAATTTAGGCACACTTAGGAAAGGATGAGAGAAAAGCCTTTAGTTCTCCTTCTTTAGCCGAAATTATCAATAGGAGAGCCCCTTTCTTGGCCACTACTCCATAAATGATAATATTATCTCCTTTAATTATCACCTAATTAAATTAAAAGTATTTAATCCATCCTTTATCTCCTCATTTATCTTATTAAAAGAAAATCCTTTATTTATCACTTAATTTATCAAGTTTTAACAGGAATAAAACTCCTCCCTTTCTAGAAAATAGGTGCCGTCCACCCTCTTACTTATGGAAGCAAAAATAAACCTTCATTATTTGCTTCCCAAGTAACTCAAACTCAGGCCCATTCCTCTTACACATGGTGCCATTTCCATAGGCCCTAAGTGACACCTTCAGGCCACTTTTCCAAGCCTGTTTGTGTGTCAAATCTCACCATCTTTTTCTTTTAAGGCCCTCTTGCCCTTATTTCCTATTTTAAACTTTAAAATTTGACATTTCTCGATTATTTCTAAGTTTCCTAAAATTTTCGATCGGCTCTGTAACTTGCCATTTTTCTTACATGCTCAAGTTTCCAAAATGTTCAGGTTTCCAAAATGTTCAAGTTTCCAAAATGTTCAGGTTTCCAAAAATATCAAAAATTTATTCTTAGTGCTTAAACTTTTCATTTCATACAATTGAACTGAAAATGCATAGGCCCTTTTCAGGATGTTACAATATACAAGTATATTCGGCTAATTAGGAATTCTATAGATAGGTAATTAGTCATGTGGAATTAACCCCATAATTGTGTGTATATTCGAATGCATGGAATTAGGTTGAAGCTAGTACCTATTAAATTTGTGATATATGGCTTCAATGATTAATGTATGCTATGAGTTTAAACTAAGATTATGTAAACAATAAAGTATAATGGTGAATAGTTGATTATATTGTTCTAATTGCTTAAGGCTTACTAAGCTCAGTAGCTTACTCCATGTGTTGTTTACTCTACTTTATAGATTCTGATCTAGCTACGAGCTCAGGGGATCATCAGTGAAGTCATCCACGCTATCATATTATTTGGTACTTATAAGTTTGGTTTTTAAATCAAAGGCATGTATAGGTTAGACTAAGTTTTTAAAACCATGAATTTTGTCTTGTATATAAGTATAGCTATGCAAAATGGCTAAGTTAAGATACTTTTTATCTTGAATATATATATATATATATATATATATATAAAGTAATAATGCATGATCTTTCGTAAGCATAATTTGCAAAATGTGTATGCGTAAATGAATGTATAATTAACCGTTGCACATATGTGAGTGTGTTTGATTTATTAATTCAGGAAAAAGAGGTATTAAAGTGTTATTCTCAAGTTTACATCAAAGAGAAAATGTTATAGTGCATATAGCATATTCGGTTATAAATGGCATTGGTACATTTGTATCAAATTCGATTTAAGTGGTTTGGTCATGAATTGGTGAAGTCATGGTAATAGGATCTTGATAGTAATTGACCAGATGCTTGTGTCTTTATAAAACACAACCTCTAATGCATGTATGCATAATTATGTATATATTTTTATATATATATGTCTTTCGTGTATATTATACCATTCCTTTTCTTTTGGTTTAATAGATGGCAAATTAGAGGTAGATCTTATAATACAGCTTTAAATTGAAAGATATTACATTTGGAAATTGTTATGTTAGAAATTTATTTTAAAGAGACTATGGTTGATAAATGTTAAATTCAATAACACAGGATTTCGCACGTCTCTTTAGATATTTTTATATTTACGTATGTGTATTTTGAATGATAGTTAATTTCTTTAGGTTTATTAATAATGGACAGGTGCATATTCGGTCATTGTATATTGGGTGACTAGATGAACAAGAGTAAATTTATTTAATGAAACATGCTTCTAGGTGAATTCGCTAAATGGTTATAATATATATATATATGTTTATATTTTATTTTATTTCTTTAAAATGCTAAGGATATTATGATATTACATTACCCATTATGTCTTTGATTATGAATATTAGTGTCGTAAATATTTAATAAGATTCAGATATGTGTAATAATGCCCTTTAACCCCGATTCAAATGATGATGATGTGGGTTAAGGGTGTTACATTTAATTGGTATCATAGCTACGGCTTAGTCGATTCT
The DNA here is from genome assembly GCA_025506655.1 of Gossypium rotundifolium. NCBI lineage: Eukaryota > Viridiplantae > Streptophyta > Magnoliopsida > Malvales > Malvaceae > Gossypium > Gossypium rotundifolium. The sequence continues at coordinate 31,757,471 of CP106733.1, read as the reverse complement.
AGGACTACCGTAGCGGCGTGTGAGTCTAGCTATACATGCCTTTTTCATATATTGATAGTGTGGTGACTTGACATTCGAATCAGTATTTTATATAGTAAATGGACACCGATCCCGAGAGAGTAGTAGCGGATGATGTAGAGAGTGTAGCGCTGACCGTGCACACGGATTAGTGCTTGATAGACTCTCAACCGTGTTCGGTAGCCATGAGGGGAGGCTAAACAAGTCTTCTACCGGATGATGAACGAATGGTTTACCCGGTTTATTCAGACTAACCAAATTGTACCCCAACCTCCACCCCGAATAATCCAACTCCGATTCCTTCAAAGACTTCGATGATAGATCCGATGAGATCTAGTAGGCCTCTAGTTGATAAAATCAGAAGTTTAAATCAAGAATTCAGGCCAATGATGATGATGATGCGTAACAAGCCAAAATGTGGCTTGATAATACTATTCGGTACTTGATGAGCTATCTTGTACTCTAGAGGAATGCTTGAAGTGTGTTATATCTTTACTTGGGACACCGCATATCACGGTGGAATACACTAGTATCGTGGTCCCGAAAGAAAAGTGACGGGATTTCTTCCGAATGAATTCGCAAGAAATATATCACCAGAGGTTCATCGACCAAAACGAAAAGAATTTCTTGAATCAAACAGGGCGAATGACCGTGATGTAATATGAACGAAATTTGTCGTGCTCAGCAGATATGCTAGAGAGTGTGTTTCTCTGAAGCTATTATGTGCAAAAGGTTTGAAGACATTCGAATGAAGATATAAAGTTGCTTGTTGGCATTCTTGAAATTCAAGAGTTTGTGACATTAGTTGAGCGAGCTTGCAAAGTCAAGAGCTCGGAAAGAGAAAAGAAAGGTCGAGATGAAGCTAGAGACACTCGAAAGAGATCGTCGGGTAAGAATTTCCATTCCACATCTAAAAGTTCGGAGATGATTTCACCGACATAAAGCTACTTCAGATGTACCTAGACGTGAACGACCTCCAGTGGGCTCCCGAGCTACCTTGATGGCCAGTGTTGGTAACGTTCCACAGAATCAAGTTGAATGCAAGCATTGTGGGAAATAGTATTCTGGGAGTTGTAGATTCCATGATCGGTCTTGCTTTAAATGTGGATCGTCAGATCATTTTATTAGAGAATGTTCGATGTTAGTTGAGCGAATATAGTTCGTAACATTAAGTCGAGCAACACGCGTCGTCAAGACGAGGCGTGCCACCCGCATATCTGTGCAATGTAGGTGGTAGTCGAGAGGAATGAAGAACACCGCAGATTCGATCGAGGCTAGAGCTCGATTAGAGCTTATGCTACACGAGCCGAGAGGATGCTTCCTCCCCCGATGTTATTACCGATACTTTTGCCCTTTATGATACTCGTGATTGCATTGATTGATCCTGGTTCGACTCATTCATATGTGTGTGAAACTCTAGTAATCAGAAGACTTTGCCGTTGAGTCTATTGAGTTTGTGATTCGTGTGTCCAACCCTTTGGGTAGATCGCGCATTTGTTAATAAAGTGTGTAGAGGTTGCCCATTGATGATTCGAGATTCTTGCTTCTCACCGATTTAATGTTGTTGCCCTTGATGAGTTCGACCTAATTTTGGGGATGGGTGGTTAACTTCACATGATGCGGTGTTGAATTGCAAAAGAAAACTTATTGATTTGAGATGCCGTAAGCGGTGAGATCATCGTAATTGAATCCGATGATTTAAGTGGTTTCTCAAGAATATCTTGATGTTAGCCCGTAGTATGTGAGAAAAGGGCGAAGCTTATTTGGCCTATGTCTTTGGATAATAAAGTGTCCGAAAAGCATATTGAATCTGTACCAGTTGTGTGTGAATACCCAGACGTGTTTCCTGAAGAACTACCGGGTTTACCACTAGTTCGAGAGATTGAGTTTGGCATTGAATTAGTACCGGGAACGACTCTGATCTCGATAGCTCCATATCGGATGGCACCTACAGAGTTAAAAGAGTTGAAAGCGCAGTTGCAAAAGTTGACTGATAGGGGTTTTGCACGGCTAAGTTTTTCCCTTGGGTGCACCGATTTTTTTGTCAAGAAGAAAGATGGAACGATGCGAATGTGTATTGATTATCGGCAATCAATAAGGTAACTATAAAGAATAAGTACCGTTACCTCGGATTGATGATTTGTTTGATCATTGAAAGGGCTTCAGATTTTCAAGGTAGATTTGAGATCGAGTTATTATCGATTATGAGTCGAGATACTGATGTACCAAAGACTCGCATTCGGACGAGGTACGGACATTTTGAGTTTCGGTTATGCCTTTTGGACTCACTAATGCACTGTAATTTTTATGGATTTAATGAATCGAGTCTTCGTACGGTTTTGGATCGGTTTGTAGTAGTGTTTATTGATGATATCTCGATCTACTCCAAAAATGAAACCGAGCATGCCAATCATTTGAGATTAGTGCTACAAACTTTGAGAGATCAACAATTGTATGCGAAGTTTAGCAAGTGTGAGTTCTGGATGAAAGAAGTCAGCTTCTTGGGACATGTTGTTTTAGCATCAGGTATTCGAGTTGATCCAAACAAAATTTCAGCTATACTTGATTGGAAGCCACCGAAGAACGTTTTTGAGATTCAAAGTTTTCGGGACTTCTTGGCTATTACAGACGGTTTGTGAAAGGTTTTTCGTGATAGCTACACCTTTGACAAAGCTACTACGTAAAGATGTCAAGTTTGAGTGGTCGAGAAGTGCGTGAAAGTTTGAGCGCTTGAAAGCCCTTTTGACCGAAGCTCCGGTGTTAGCTCAAACTGAATCGGGTAAAGAATTTGTTGTGTATTCGATGCTTCCTTAAGTGGTTTGGGCTGTGTATTGATGCGAGGAAGGTAGGGTAGTAGCCTACGCATCAAGACAATTGAAGCCGTATGAAACAAATTACCCGACGCATGATTTAGAGCTTGCAGCCATTGTGTTCAGATCAAGATTTGGCGTCATTACTTATTTGGTGAGAAATGCCATGTTTAATCGGATCACAAAAGTCTGAAGTATCTAATGACTCAGAAAGACCTGAATTTGAGACAACGCAGGTGGCTAGAACTATTGAAAGACTATGAATTGGTGATTGACTATCACCTGGGAAAAGCTAACGTTGTTGCGGATGCGTTAAGTCAAAAATCATTATTTGCTCTTCGTACAATGAATGCACAGATGGCTATGTCTAGTGATGGTTTGATCATAGCCAAGTTACGAGCAAGACCGATGTTTATTCAGCAAATTTGTGATGCATGAAAGTTGATGAAGATGTGATTGCTAGTCGAATTCGGTGAAAAGGGTATGTAATCGATTTTCGATTGATGCAAATGATTGTTTGAATTTTAAAAGCCGAATGTGTGTTCCAAAGAACTCAGATTTGATACAGATGATTTTGAGTGAGGCTCATAGTGGTCAACTATCGATACATCCGGGTAGCACGAAGATGTATAACGATTTGAAACAGTTCTATTGGTGGCCTGGCATGAAACGGGATATATCTGAATTTGTTTCTAAGTGCTTAATCTATCAGCAAGTAAAAGCTGAGCATCAAGCGCCATCTGGACTACTTCAGCCAATCATGATACCTGAATGGAAATGGGATAGAATTACAATGGATTTTGTATCCGGTCTCCCTATGACTCCGAGTAGGAAAGATGCCGTCTGGGTTATAGTTGATAGGCTGACTAAATCAGCTCATTTTGTGCCAGTACATACAGACTATTCACTTGATAAACTTGCTGAATTGTACGTATCACAGATTGTGAGATTGCATGGTGTACCGAGTTCCATTGTTTCAGACAGAGACCCGAGATTCACATCGCAGTTTTGGAAGAAGTTGCAAGATACTTTAGGTACTAAACTTTATTTTAGTACAGCTTTCCATCCGCAGTCAGACGGTCAATCCGAGCGAACTATTCAGATACTTGAGGACATGTTGAGATGTTATGTTCTCGAGTTTGAAGGTGCGGGAACGATACCTACCTTTGATTGAATTTGCTTATAATAATAGTTTTCAATCTAGTATCAAAATGGCACCTTATGAAGCCTTATACGGTGAAAATGTCAAACACCATTATCTTCGGATGAGCTCGTGAAAATAAGATACACGGGTTGGTTTGATTAAAGAAGCTGAATGTAAAGTAGCTATTATTAGAGACAATTTGAAAGTCGCCGGATCGTCAAAAGTCTTATGCTGATTTGAAACGTAAAGATATTGAATTTGATTGAGATCGAGTATTTTAAAGGTTTCTCCATGGAAGAAAGTGCTCCGCTTTGGCCGGAAGGCAAGTTGAGCCCGAGGTTCATTGGACCGTATGAAATCATTGAATGTGTTGGGCTGTTGCTTATAGATTGAAGCTACCCTCCGAATTAGAAAAGATACACGATGTATTTCATGTTTCTATGCTCGTAGATACTGATCGATCCGTCACATGTGATTGTTCAAATCGAGATTGAGATACAATGATATGACGATGAGGAAAAGCCGATCCGTATTTTAGCTCGGGAAATGAAAGAGTTAAGAAACAAAAAGATCTCCTTAGTGAAAGTGTTATGGAATCGGCACAGAGTTGAAGAGGCAACGTGGGAGCCTAAAGATTCAATGAGGCAACAATATCCGACGTTGTTTAACGGTAAGATTTTCGGGGACGAAAATCCTTAAGGGGGGAGAGTTGTAACAGACCGAATCTGACCCTAATCGGAACGGTGGTTTCGGGACCACGAATCCGAGCCCAAGAAATATTTAAATATTATATTTAGTGTTTATTATGTATGTATTTATGTGTGTGAAAGTTTTGTAGAAAAATTTTATCGTTTAAGTATTGAATTTGAAAAAAAGGACTTAATCGCGTAAAAAGTAAAAGTGGCCAACTAAAGTGTAATGTGTTAAATTGAGCATGGCTTTTTAATGTGAGGTATTAAAAGGGCAAATAGCCCATTTTTAGGTTAATGGCCGGCCACCTTGATGCATGTAATAGTGTTTGAATTTTTATAATATATATTATTACATTATATGTTAAAATAAACTAATTAATATATGTTAATAAAAAAAAAAAAATAAAAAGCCATGCATTGTTCATCTTTTGGCTGAAAAACACAAAAGAAAAAGGGGAGAAAAGCCTTGAAACATTCGGCCTTATTCAAGCTTAATTAGGTAAGAAATCTAGCTCGGTTTTTGTTAATTTTTACGTTTTTGAGATCGTTGCTTAGTATATTACCCGACCCATGCTAGAATTTCTAAGATTAGTGTGTATATATGAATCGGCCATTGATGAATTCTTGAGGTTTTTGATGTTTGATGATGTTAGATGAAAGATAGGTTAAAAATTAGTATATTATGTGTTGGAAGTTTTGGTGAATTTGTGTTTTAGGGCCAATTTGTAAAAATAAAATTTTAGAGGGGCTTAATTGCAAAATAAATGAAATAAATAGACTTGTATAGTCCTTATACATATTCGGCCCTTAAGGAGTATGGGGAAATTTGATGTATTTTGAGTTTTATGCAAATAGGACTAAATTGCAAAGTATTGAAATAGTAGGGGTAAAATGGTAATTTGCCCATTTATGTGTTTTGGGACTAAATTGAGATGAAATGTATTTGAATGAGCTAAATTTTAATGTGTATTAGATCAAGAGTAAAGAAAACGGAATTAGATCTGGGAAAGACGAAGGTTCTCGAATAATGGATTCATGACGGACTATCGACAACCGAGGTAAGTCCTTAAGTTGAATTAGATCAAAGAATTGTTATGAACATATTAAATGGTAATGTTTGATAAATTTTAGTACATAATTTTGTCTTAGCCGAATGTATATAAGTACATTAGATTGTTTGTATAATTTGATATTGTGATATGAATAAGTATCTCGATGTGAATTGTGGGATTTTACAAAGACGTAACGATTTTATTTGTTTAAAGTAAATAAGCTTAGCTGAATTGGTTATGTAATATAGTGATGAAATGTGTGTGGAATGATTGACCACGTTGATATAATCGGGCTTATTGCCTAGCGAGCCTCGTGTCGGTGATATAATCGGGCTTATTGCCTAGCAGAGGCCTCGTCTTGAGTGATATAATCCGCTTATTGCCTAGAAGGCCTCGTGCGGTGACATATTCGGGCTTATTGCCTAGCGTGCTTAGTGCCGGTGACATATTCGGGCTTATTGCCTAGCGTGCTTAGTCTAGGTGACCTCACGCGGCTTATTGCTCAGCAGAGCTTAATCTCGGTGATTTATAATCTGAGCGTAAACTTACAAAATGGGGAAGTGATGGTGGTAAATGAGCAAGTCAAAGCTTGATTAAGCAAATTAAATAATTTTGGCCACAAGGTATGTATTGACTTAAGTGTGTGTTTATATATATATGAAGTTGTGATTGAGTAGATTTTAAATAAAGTATTATGCATTTGGTATCTTGGATATGTGGAAATTTGATATTGATTAGATGATGTTCGTTGATCAACATTTAAGCATTTGATGATTTTATGAGTATGAATATACAAGTATATTCGGCTAATTAGGAATTCTATAGATAGGTAATTAGTCATGTGGAATTAACCCCATAATTGTGTGTATATTCGAATGCATGGAATTAGGTTGAAGCTAGTACCTATTAAATTTGTGATATATGGCTTCAATGATTAATGTATGCTATGAGTTTAAACTAAGATTATGTAAACAATAAAGTATAATGGTGAATAGTTAATTATATTGTTCTAATTGCTTAAGGCTTACTAAGCTCAGTAGCTTACTCCAAGTGTTGTTTACTCTGTTTTATAGATTCTGATCTAGCTACGAGCTCAGGGGATCATCAATGAAGTCATCCACACTATCATATTATTTGGTACTTATAAGTTTGGTTTTTAAATCAAAGGCATGTATAGGTTAGACTAAGTTTTAAAACCATGAATTTTGTCTTGTATATAAGTATAGCCATGCAAAATGGCTAAGTTAAGATACTTTTATCTTGAATATATATATATATATATAAAGTAATAATGCATGATCTTTCGTAAGCATAATTTGCAAAATGTGTATGCATAAATGAATGTATAATTAACCGTTGCACATATGTGAGTGTGTTTGATTTATTAATTCAGAAAAGAGGTATTAAAGTGTTATACTCAAGTTTACATCAAAGAGAAAATGTTATAATGCATATAGCATATTCATTATAAATGGCATTGGTACATTTGTATCAAATTCGATTTAAGTGGTTTGGTCATGAATTGGTGAAGTCATGGTAATAGGATCTTGATAGTAATTGACCGGGATGCTTGTGTCTTTATAAAACACAACCTCTAATGCATGTATGCATAATTGCGTATATATATATATATATATATATATATATATATATATATATGTCTTTCGTATATTATACCATGCATTTTTCTTTTGGTTTAATAGATGGCAAATTGGAGGTAGATCTTATAATACGCTTTAAATTGAAAGATATTACATTTGGAAATTGTTATGTTAGAAATTTCTTTTAAAGGGACTATGGTTGATAAATGTTAAATTCAATTACGAGATTTATACGCCTCTTTAGATATTTTTATATTTACGCATGTGTATTTTGAATGATAGTTAATTTCTTTAGGTTTATTAATAATGGACAGTGCATATTCGGTCATTGTATATTGGGTGACTAGATGAGCAGTAGTAAATTTATTTAATGAAACATGCTTCTAGGTGAATTCGACTAAATGGTTATAATATATATATGTTTATATTTTATTTTATTTCTTTAAAATGATAAGGATATTATGATATTACATTACCCATTATGTCTTTGATTATGAATATTAGTGTCGTAAATATTTAATAGGATTCGTATTATGTGTAATAATGCCCTTTAACCCTGATTCGGCGACAGATGTGGGTTAAGGGTGTTACAGATTCCATGATGTTTATCAGCATTTTCTAAAGCCTTGAACTTTTCTTCCAACCATCTATAATGATCTTCTAACTACCTAGAAGATTCAGTTCTTATCCATTCCCTCTCTGTTATATCCAAATCAGGAATAACAGGATTAGCTGGGTTATCTCCTGGGTTAGATCCTGAGCCAACGTGGAAGTTCATAGGCGGTCTAGTATCAGCTTGCCCTTGTTGAGGCCTAATCGTGACAGATGGCCTTTGGGGATATTTTAGGCTGTGCATATGGTGGGGTAAAACCTAGAGGAATGCCTTTGCTATCTTCTCTAGTAATAGCCACGGGTCCTTTTCCTTTGTCCATCGCCCCATTCAGCATTTGCGTCATTTGAGCCATCATGCTCCTTTGAGCTTCCAACATTTGGTCCCTCATTTCTTGTTGGAGCTTTGCCATTTGCTCTTGCATCTGGTCTTGCATATCTCTTTGGAATTGTTCCAATCTTTGATCCATTTTCTTTGATTTGGCACGTGTATCGTAAGGATGTTCAGCTTCCAAATTTTTATTTTCTTTCTATCTCTCTCTCTGTGTTATAATTTTAACTAATTAGACTCTCTCTATGAATTTAAATGCATATGATGTTATGTAATGCAAATGCATGAATACAAAGAGGAAATGAAATGCAAAAAAGAGAGGTGTTGATTCTGAATTCAATTCCATTAGAAAAACTTTACTAGAAAATAAACTTCTTTACACAAAACAGATTACATATGCGATCTTGCCCTCATATTCCAAGCAAAAACATCAATCCTCTTCTTCGCAAAGGTCAAATCTTGCAAACTTCTAATAGATGCCTCCTCTAGCTCCTTTTGCTTGATCTGGGCCACGACTCACTGTTCACTTATCTCCATAATGCTCGTAGCCTCTTCAAGAAAGTCGATACATGGTGATTCTCGAATAGTCTCTGTCAACTTGAATCCTTGGCTAATGAGGTCTTCTATTCTTTCACGGACTATCAGTCTTCTCTCGTTGTGTTTACTTGGACTATATTCGGACGACCGTGTTATAATCCATTTTATCAAAAAATCCATTTTCTTATGACAAACTTTTCTATTTAGCAATCGAATTTGAATCAACACCTCTTTTCTATGATGTGAATGCAATGTAATCAAAACAAAAGAGAACAAGTTAGCACAAGAGAAATAACAAAATAGGGCACCTATCTAGGTGACTACTAGGGTTCAATATAGCTCTATCTAAGGTTGGCTCTTAAGGATCACTATATGTGGCTTAGTTCTAGAGGGAGGATACCTAAACTAGCAGATTCCTCAATCCTCACCCATTATAGGCTCATATGGATTGAGTTCAGTTCAGGGGAATACATTTCCCTATGGTCATATAGAGGAGAAAACCTCACGAAGACATAGGTACGGATGTATCCCGGAAGTAGTCCACTAGTCCATGCGAAGGTGAAAACCTCACGAAGGCATAGTTTCTCACTCCCACTTAAGGGTGCGACCACATCGGTCATGCAATGCAATGTGTACAAGAAAATAATAATCATATGTTCAAATCAAAATTTTTAAATTTTCAAATCAAATTTTCAAATTTCCAACAAATGATAGAAAATAATCAATTTTACAGCTTGACTCTCTTATTGGTCCCCAGCGGAGTCGCCAAGCTGTCGAAACTATTTTTAATAAGTTTTTGAAAACGGGGATCGACTTTAAAAACGAAAATGGAGTCGCCACCAATCCCTTTTTGCTTAGGTGTGATCGGATCACCTTATAAAACATTTTATTTCAAAATATTGATTTTGGCCTACGAAATTCAAGAAAATGGGTTATGGAGTCGGTTACATACGAGGAAGGATTAGCGCCCTCGTAAAGCCCAAAATTGGTACCGGATTGATTAGTTATTGTCCTAATGTCGAAAATTCGAAAAGATTTGAAAACATGATTCTTTAAAAACTTGAACAATTTGAGTTGGAACTTGAGATTCCTATGTTCCAAAAGAATACAAACATCACATCCAGCACGTTAGGACATGATGTTTTAAACCCTCGTAGCCAACATCATCTCATGATTTACAAAATTCATTAAAAGGATATTTAGTTATTTGGACGAACAAAAATCGAAACTCAACACGTTAGGGCACAATTTCTCGAACTTTCAATCTCGAAACATTGCCTTGTTTTCTGAAATCCTTATCCCGAGATAACAAAATATCATATCTAGTGAGTTAGGACACAACAATTTTGAATTCTTGGAAATAAGTGTTTATTTATGCTTAATGGAATAAAAATGTGGATGATAATAAAAATATTAAGTAAAAAATAATAATAATAAATAAATAAATAAATAAAAGAAAAGAAAAGAATAAAAATAAAGCTAATATCAAATTAATGAATAGATGTACAATAATTTAAATAAAATAATAACAATAATAGTAATAATAAAAATAATAATAATGAAATATGTTGATAAATAAATAATAATAAAAATAATGTTAGCAATTATATAAAAAATAATGAAAATAATGATAAAATAATAGCAAAAAATAGTATTAATAATAATAAAATAATGTAAGGATATTAAAATTAATAATAATATAAAATAATAATAGTAGTAAAATAAAAGTATATTAATTATAAAAATCATAATATATTTTAATATAGAAATAATGAAAATAGCAATAATAATGGTGATACTAAAAAAATAATAATAATAATAATAATAATAATAATAATAAATACAACTATAGTAATAATAATATGTATGTAAAAAAATAATAGTGATAAAAAAAATAATAGTGATAATAATAAAGATAAAAATAATAATACTAATAATTATAAAATTAATTACAAATAAAAATAATAGTATTAAAATAAATAACTATAATAGTAAAATAATGATATTAATGGTAGTAAAATAATAAATACAATAAATATAATAGGTACAATAACAATAACAATAATTAAAATAAAAATAAAAATAATGGTAACCATGTTAAAGTCAACCAATTTAATAACAAAATAAAAAAGGACTAAATCGAAATCGAAACAGAAATTTAGGGGCCAATTATAAATAAAAAGGAATATACGGGCTAAATTGCAATGCACTAAAAACACAAAAGGGCAAAGAGGGAAATATCCCTGGCCTGTTATGCGCAGCATTTTATCCTAGGGACTAAACTGAAAAATAAATAGAATTTCTGGGACAAATTTCAAAATTAAAAAATGAAATTAAAAACTTCAAAAAATGCAGAAGGCTCACTTGTGCAATAAGAACAAAATAGGAAAACACGCAGATCCTTCCCTCCGTGCGGGTCGGGTTGCGGGTCAGAGGCCAAAACGATGTCGTTTTGGCCTCTGACCCCCATTTTCAAAACGACGCCATTTGGTGTAGCTATATATGCTAAAATTTTCCAAAATTTTTCATTTTCTCCTTTCTCTTCAAAAAAAATGTCAAAGCTTTCTCAAATCTCTCTCTGGTCGATTGGACGCCGGCCAATATCCGATTCTTTGGACCACCAGCCAGAACGCTGCTGTCAAACCACCACGTCTGATGGCAAGATCCCAAAAATAGGCAAAAATTTCTCCTTTTTTTTTTAAAAAAAAAAACATATTTTATATCCATATATAAGTTTGGTTTTTTTAAAAAAAATGAAGAGAAGAAAAAAGTAAATAGTTCGAAACAAGAAAAAAGAAAAAAAACCAAAACCTTGTCGGTTTGTTCTTTTTTTTGTGTTGTATTTATGTCCAAAAATCCCCCCTCTTTACAGATTGTTTGAGGTTATTTATAATCCAAAAAATAAAATCGAAAATAAATGCCAAAATCGCAATATACTGCTACCGTCCATTTTGTTTCTTTGTTTACAGGTGTCTGGCGAGGAATCTGACGACGATATGGTGCGATTTGCGACAATGAAGGCGGCTAGTATGGAGGCTTGTGGCACCTAGGGTTTCAGAAACCCCAGGCTTCTGATTTTGTTTAGATGTCGGGCCCTTTTGGGCCACAAGGTTTGGGTTTGGGTTAGTTTTTTAGAATTTTGGGCTTCAATTTGTTTTTGGGCCAAATGTAAATCTGGTATTTGATTGGGCTTGTATTTATTGGACTGTAAAAAAAGACTTTTAAGCACTATTATTTTTTTTTGTTTTTTTATGGCATACGCCCGGGCAAATTGGGCTTATAACAGGGTTCATACGAGACTCTCAGATGTTGAATCTCGATCGAATCGAACTCGAAACATAGTTCCCTATCTCATAATCACATTCGGCCAAGGCTTCTATATATTCAAACAATTCAATTTATCACATAACATTTATATATTTGTGAATTTAACAACATTAAAATGCTTATAGACTTACCACGGATGTTGTCGAACGGTTTAATCGACTATTCGTCTACTTTCAATTTCCCCGATCTAATTTCATTTTCTTTTGTTCTTGATTTAAATAAATTCAAATTTAACTAATTTAACAACATATTCATTCAATTTAATCCAAAAATACATAAATGGGCAAATTACCATTTTGCCCCTAATATTTTACACTTTTTGCAATTTAGTCCCTATTACATAAAATTCAAAATACATAAAATTTGCATATATCATGCTAGGGCCGAATATTCATTAACTCCATACAAGTCCATATATTTCATTTTTTTCACATTTTAATCCCTCAAAAATTTATTTTCACAATTTAGTCTAAATTACTCAAAATCATCAAAAATTCAAAGACAAAACATATTAATCTAACACATATATTTCATAATTCATCATCAAACATCATAAAACTCATAAACTCATCAATGGCAAAACACAAAATCATCATCAAATTCAAAAATTAAGACATAGGCTTTGAAAATAACTTAGCAACGATCTCAAAAAAGTAAAAATTATCAAAAACCGAGTAAAATACATACCTTAATTTAGCTCAACAATGGCGGAATACCTAGCTTGTTTCTTATTTTCTTTCTCTTTTTAATTTCGGCAGAGAATGGATGATAATGGCTTCTTTAATGTTTGTCTTTTATTATAATAACTTTATAATATAATATATATATTTTTTAAGCTTTATAAATAATATAAAAACTATATAATATAAACATATTGCTGTCCACTATCTTTATTAATGGCCTAATTTTCTATTAAGGACTTCACATTATAAAGACATTAGCAAGTTAGCACTTTACACATTAATTAGCCAATTTCACATTTTATGCGATTAAGTCCTTTTATTTAATCGGACATTTAAACGAAAAAATTAAAACACGAAAATTTCACACAAACAAATTCATACATAATAAACATAGAAAATAATATGAAAATATTTTTTAGACTCAGATTTCTGGTCCCGAAACCACTGTTCCGATTAAGGTCAAAATCGAGCTGTTATAACTCTCCTCCCTTAGGGATTTTCGTCCCCGAAAATCTTACCGGTGAATAGGTTTGGATAATGCTCTTTCATTACATCCTCTGGCTCCCAAGTTGCTTCTTCAACCCCGTCCTTATGCCACAGTACCTTAACTAATGAAATTTTCTTATTCCGCAATTCTTTAATCTCGCGAGCCAGAATTATTAAGTAAAAAGATGATAAAAATATATAGAAAAACCCTATATAATTTCGAGTTTACAGACACTAACTTTCTAATCAATTTAAGATTCAAATTTGACTCTAAAAAGTTTATTATAAATTTAATTATTATATTTAATTATTATATAATTTTAATAATATTAATATTTTTACAATTTAAAAATAAATATCTAATTTTAAAATTTCTTAAAATTTCAACAAATATGTTGGCTAACTCAAAATTACACTCCACATATTGTTTCTTGACAACTGGGTACCTTGGCTCCAACCCCAATTGTATTTAAATTATCTTTTAATAGTAGCTTAACCATTAAAAAAGTAAAAGAAAACAAAAAACCAAGTAGGTAAATGTTACTTTCTCTTCGACATATTTCTAGGAATGCTATTAGCAGGTTAATGCTTATCAAGTTTAAATTATAGGAGTCCAACATTGGAGATGGCATCATTAAGAGAGGTAATTACAAATCTAAAATATGAATCGTAAAACAATTAAAATAAAAAATATAATCTTACTTTGTTTATAATAACTCAACGTTTGAAAGTGATAAATGACTCCATTGTTTAAGTTTTTTTTGTTAATTTAAGCGGTAGAAGTACTGTAATATCCCGGATTAGGGCTTATGCACTATGGCTAAAATTTCATGAAATAGTATGCCTTATGTGTTGTGAATGTGTTGTGTGCATTTTAGGAACCTTGGAAATATGAGGAAATGCTTTAGAAAATATTAAGTCTTAAAAGGAAGCTTGGAAATGTAAGGAAATGCTTTAGAAAATATTAAGTCTTAAAAGGAAGCTTGAAATGTAAGGAATGCTTAGAAAAATTAAGTAAGGAAATGTAAGGAAATGTAAGAAACCTTGGAAATGTGACAAAATCGGGCTTGGAAAAATGGCAGGAGACGCCACTTAGGGCTGGAAATGACGCCATATGCTAGGATAACTTAGGCCTAGTATGGCAACATGAAGCCCAAAATAATGGGTTAAAATTCTAAGCACTCCTAAGGTAAGGAGATGGACGGCATAGGGAGACTAAGGTAGGAGTTTAAGTTGAAGTCAAATTCTTTTAGAATTTCGCTAAGCTAGGAAAATAAAGATATGAGAGTGATGGCCAAGAAAGGGACTCTCTAGGCTTAGTAATTTCTAATGAAAGAGGAAAATAAGGCCATTCATCAATTTTTTCCTTCTTCTCTTACCTTTGTCAATTCTCTAGTGCATCTCCTCTTCTCCTTTTATTTTTCCAAAGTCAAATACCCTTGTGCTAGCCGAATTCTTCATCCTCTTTTTCTTCTTCTTTTTCATCAAAAGCCGAATTCCCTTCCCAAAGATCATCATAAGTCGATTCTTTCTAAAGCTCATATCTCTCTCTCTCTCTTTTCCTCCTTGAAACCGATTACTCCATTAAAACTCAAAAGTCGAAACCTTTTGAGCACTAGCTAGCCTTCATAGCCGAATCTTTGAGGGGCTTCATGCAAAGGTGCTGTCGACTTTTGTATTAAAGGACTCTTCTGGGATTTGTCTCTTGTCAACTTTAAGGAAGGATATTCGGGATTTTAAAGATTCAAGGTAAGACATATTCGGCCAAGGGCTATCTACTTACGATTTAATGTTAGAAACTAATCTAACATAAGTTTTTAGGTATTTCGACAGATACTACAATCCAAGGTCACTTTTCGGGATTTGAAAATCGTAAGGTAAGTGCATGAGTACATTCGGCCAAGGCCCTATTATGATATTTAGATATATTTCATCATTATTCAAAAGCCGGAAACTAACCCTTTAAGTGATCTAATGTTGGCCAAATACAAGGTAGAGGATCACAAAGTTTCGGGATTTGATTTTTAATCCAATCGGCACCAAGGTAAGAATTTGATTACAACAATCCTACTAGGATTTGGATTTATAGCCGAATGGCTTTTTACTAACATGTTAGGGTTGGCCGAATATAGGAACTAAAGATCTAAACCAGTAGATTAAATTTCCGGGATTTGAAGCGAATTTGTTAAGTAAATCGGTGTACCCACACTATTTCTTAATAAGTTTAAGGCCTTTATTTAATATGTATGTATGTTATACTGAATATGGAAAATATGGCTAAGTACCATACTATGGTACACAGTACTAAGGTACGTTTTCCTACTCCTACTATGAGTATGATAAGACTTGTTATATGAATATGATAAGAATGTGAAATCGGGCCTAAGGCATTATGTTGCATGATTTTGTATGACATGGGCATATGGGATATTATGAAAAAGGGGAAGTGAATGTGGTGACCTAAGACCACGATATCTAAATATGGTGTCTCATGACACAAAGTATGTATCTAGTGGCTATGCCACGAATTTTATAAGGGGGATGAGCACGTCGACTGCAGCGACTGCCTTTGATGGTGTGTAGCGGATGGAGGGTTGACTTAGTAGTCCCCACGGTGTGCAGGATGGTACGAGTGATGTGTAGCGGATGGCATATAGGCTTAGGTCTGGGGTTGCATCATTTTATTTAATGCTATATGATTATGTATGATTTGATATACCTAAATTTATTTGAGTTTGGTGTTGGTTGTACACATTGAGTCTGTTTGACTCACCCCTTGTGGGACTATTTTTCAGGTGATGATCGGTGATGGACCGGGTGCCGGCAGGAGCTCAAGGGTGGCCATGCAAAGCTCAAGGATTAATTTATTTTATTCATGTTTAAGTTTTGAATTATTCGGTTTTTATTTGATGTAATAGGCCAAATTATTGAATCGTTTATGCATGCTTTTAAATTACTTAGTATGATACGATTATCATCGAATTTAAAGCTTAAAAGTTAAATTTTCTTTAGTATAATTATTAAATTGTTTTTAACACCTTATCAACACGGGTTCTTAATTCGAGCTCAACCTAAATCAAAGACTTTTCAAAATACACAAGTTTTAGCAAAGTTTCAAACAAGATTTGAATGGATTTTCTTTAGAAGCATGCCAGATCTAGTGAGGGCTTGTGGGCCGGGTTTGGGGTGTTTCAGTTTGGTATCGAGCCTGTTCAAAACTCGACCTTGAGGGCTTTAGGCCCAAAACGTTTTCTCTTTTGAAAATAGACTTTTCTAAGAAATAAACAAGGCTTTACGGCATGGCACCGAGACTCAGACTAAAGTCCACCGTAAGTACTCCTAACCTCTTTGTGATTTGTATGTAGGGATATATAGGGACGAGACTAGTGGATTAGGAATTAAATCTTAGGACTAGTTTACCCCAACAATTACATAAAACTCTAAGGCATAATTAAACAAACTTGTGTCTAAGTCGCCGAGTTAAGGTGTGGTAACCATTGTGCGCATGTCTAGGATTGGTTTCGGTGGAAGCTTGGTATTTAAGCAGTCTGCGTGACTCACCTCCTCTCCACTCGAATCCTACCTGGTGCGTAGCTTCGGTTCACCCTAACCAAGAGGACTCAGCCACATGCTAAACTCAATAATTAAAACCCGAAAGGGACTAGCCACATTTTTATGGAAACCCTAGTTTTAAAAAGTCAACAAACTACCCTTTTGAAATTATGAAAATTATTATTTTGGAAAAACTTTCTAAAAATTTCTAATTTGCAAATTACCTAAATACCCTTAGTGGTTAAAATTACTAAAATGCCCTTGATTTTCCAAAATTACCATACTACCCCCGATTTCAATAACAATTTCTGGTTTTGCAAAAATATCCAAAAAAAAAACTTTACAAAATATCAAAGACACCCCGATTTAAAAAAAATTACGAAATTACCTCTGACATACAAAATGACCAAAATACCCTCAGTAAGGAAAACTACCAAAGTACCCTCCAATTACAAATTTTTAACAATGCCCTTGTTTTGAAGGTCACCAAGAACCATATCTTTGTGAGAAATTACCGAAATGACCCTGACTTGTAAAATTACAAAAATACCCCTAGTGTATAAATTACCATTTTACCCTTGAAATTTTTCCAACAAGTATTTTAATTTTGTAAAATATCAACAACCTCTATTTTACGACATTTTCAAATACTCTAATTTGAAAATTACCAAATCACCCCTATAGGATAAAATTTCAAAAATACCCCTAGGTAGTGGAAAATAACAAACAACGACAATTACAATATTTCTCTGTAATGGACGCAAGTTCATGTGTGTGACTAAATGAATGATGTGAGACTGTATGTGTATGAATCGAAAGAACAACTTCTTAAAACTTTTGAACATAAAACTACTCGTGATAAATTAGTAGAACAAAACTAATTCATAAAATTCTTTAAACCAGATAAACGCAAGTGGAAGTATAAATTCAAGGGGGCGTGGTCGTAATGTGCGTGGCCGTGGAAGAGGCCGAATGATCGTGTCTAAACCTATTAGATCGGGTCAAGGATCTGAGAATGAAATGCCACCACCACCCTCAGCCGCTGATGTGGAATATCAGGACCAGACGGGGGATAACGTAGTGTCACAAGCGATGCTGCGGGTCTTGGAAAGGGTAGCAGGAGCAGGTGGAGGCATGGGAGCTCGAAAGTCGGTACCTGAGCAACTCCGAGCCAACGGAGTTGAAGTGTTCCGTGGTGTATCAGGTGTAGCACCCAATACCGCTGAGTATTGGTTGGAGGCGACTGAGTGAATTATGGATGAGCTCGACTTAATTGACGAGAAAAAGCTGAAAGGATTGGTGTCGCTTCTCCGAGATGAGTTATATCAATGGTGGCTCACGGTGCGGGATGGTGCTACAGCTGAGGAACTCACGTGAGAGTATGCTAAAGCAACATACCAGAAGAAGTATGTTGGCACTCATTATATTGATGCCTAGAGAAAGGCTTTTCTAGGATTGGTTCAAGGAAACAAGTCCGTAGCTGAGTATGAAGCTGAATTTTTAAGGTCGAGCCGTTATGCTCGAGGCATAGTGTCTCATCGAGCATGAGCGGTGTGTTCGATTTGAAGACAGACTAAGAGATGACCTAAGGTTATTGATAGCCCCGCAACAGGAGCGGGAGTTTGCTGTGTTGGTGGAAAAGGCCAAAGTGCCCGAAGGTATCAAGGAGTCCGTGAGGCAGAACTCCGATCGAAATAGGCAGAAGAGAGGATTTGAATCATCAAGGCCATCTAAGAATGAGCAAAAGAGGCCTAGGTTTGAAGGGTCGCGAGGTCAGCAAGCTGCCACTGGAGGACAGTACCCTACTTATGATCAATATGGGAAAAAGCACTTAGGCGAATGTTGGAAGAAGACAGGGGGATATTTCAAGTGTGGGTCAAAGGACCATATGATTAAGGACTGTCCAATGAGAGCAGAAGGGAATCGACCGGTAGCTCAGAATGTTAATCAGGCTGGTAGAGGTGGACAGCAGCCTCAGCAGGGTCGTGGTCCGAATAACAGAGGAAATGGTGCCGAAGAGGACGTGGAACACCAAGCCGAGGTGGTGGTAATACAGAGGTAAGGTTGCCAAGTTTGGTGTATGCGGTTCACCGTAGAGAGGATGGTAACGCACCGGACATCATAACTGGTATGTTCCTTATTTATGGCAAGCCTTATTTTGCTTTGATCGATGTGGGCTCGACCCATTCTTATGTTGCATGTAGAGTAGTTGAAACTCTAGGCATAGCCTCTGAACTATCCAGTAGGGAAATGACCGTAGTAAGCCCACTAGGTCAAACTGTAGTAGTGAATAAGATGTTTTGGAGAGTACCTTTGGAACTTCAGGAGCGGTATTTCTTGCCGACTTAATGGAATTACCCTTCGGGGAATTTGATCTGATACTTGGCATGGATTGATTAGTGGAGCATCGGCTTTGTTGGATTGTGCAGCCAAACGAATGGAATTAAGGACCCTAGAGGATGAAGTGATAGTTATGATAGGAGAAAGAAGAAACTACTTATCTAATGTAGTTTTGCGCTAAAGGTGAAAAGATGGTTCAGAAGGGTGCGAGGCATTTTAGCCTTCGTAAGTGTGTTAGATGAAAAGGAAGAAGGTGTTAGTGGAGTTAGAACGGTAAGGGATTTCAAAAATGTGTTTCCGAAGGAATTACTAGGAATACCCCCGGACAGGGAGGTGGAGTTTGGAATTGACTTGCTACCGGGTGCAGCTCATGTGTCCCTTGCCCCGTACAGAATGGCACCAAAGGAGTTGGTTGAGCTTAAGGCTCAAATTCAAGAGTTGCTAGATCGTGGGTTCATTCGACCCAATGTGTCTCCATGGAGAGCACCGGTCCTGTTCGTGAAGAAGAAGGACGAAACTATGCGCATGTGCATAGATTATCGTCAGTTGAATAAGCTGACCATCAAGAACAAGTATTCATTGTCATGGATAGATGACTTGTTCGATCAGCTTAAGGGGGCCGCAGTATTCTCGAAGATCGATCTAAGGTCTGGATATCATCAGCTTAAGGTGAAGGAGGCTGATATCCATAAGATAGCTTTTCGAACAAGGTACGGGCATTATGAGTTCTTGGTGATGCCGTTTAGTTTGACAAATGCCCCAGCCGCATTTATGGACATAATGAACCAGGTTTTCCAACCCTATCTGGATCGATTCGTTGTCGTGTTCATAGACGATATCTTGGTATATTCAAAGTCAGAAGAAGAACACGATGAGCACCTCCGAGTTGTATTGCAAATGTTGAGGGAGAAGAAGCTTTACGCCAAATTCAGCAAGTGTGAATCTTGGCTTAAGGAGGTTACATTTTTAGGACATGTGGTATCTGCTGAAGGAATAAGGGTGGATCCTGGAAGATTGAGGCAGTCTTGGATTGGAAACCTCCTAAGTTGGTAACAAAAGTTCAGAGTTTCTTAGGATTGGTCGGCTATTATAGACGGTTTGTGGAAGGGTTCTCGTCGATAGTCGCGCCCCTGACAAAGTTGTCAAGGAAGGAAGTTCCTTTCATATGGATTGATAAGCAACAGAGAGCTTTGAAAAGCTTAAGAAAGTCTTAACTGAAGCTCCAATTTTGATTCAGCCCGAGGCAGGAAAGGATTTTGTAGTGTATTGTGATGCTTCCCGTACAGGATTGGGAGGTGTCCTTATGCAAGATAGAAAAGTAGTCGCTTACGCGTCTCGGCAACTAAGGCCACATGAGGTTAACTACCCGACGCATGACTTAGAATTAGCGGCAGTGGTCTTTGCCCTTAAGGTGTAGAGGCACTATCTTTATGGAGAAAAGTCAGTGATCTACACAGACCACAAAAGCCTTAAGTATCTGCTGACTCAAAAGGAGTTGAATCTGAGACAGCGAAGGTAGGTGAAATTATTGAAGGACTATGATTGTTCGATAGAGTATCACCCGGGCAAGGCGAATGTAGTGGCGGATGCCCTAAGTCAGAAGGTTGTGTCGGATCTGAGGGCGATGTTCGCACACTTGAGTTTGTATGATGATGAAAGCCTATTGGCAGAGTTACAAGTCAAGCCGACGTAGTTGAATGAGGTGAAAGAGGGACAGTTGGCTGATGAGGACCTAAGTGCTAAGCTATAGCAAGTACATAATGGAGAGTTGAAAGGTTATGGTGTTAATGACGAAGGAGTATTATGCTTCAAGGGTAAGGTCTGTATGCTAAAGGATATGGAACTTAGGCAAAGAATTCTTCGAGAATCGCATAGTAGCCCTTATGCTATGCATCCCAAAGGTAGTAAAATGTACAGAGACCTAAGTGAACAGTTTTGGTGGCCATGACTTAAGCGGAAAGTTACCGAGTATGTTGGCAAGTGCTTGACGTGTCAGCAAGTTAAGGTTGAACACCAAGTTTCGTCAGGATTGCTTCAGCCAATACAGATTCCCCAATGGAAGTGGGAAAGAATTACCATGGACTTCATTAGTGGGCTTCCCCTTACGCCCACTAAGAAGGACTCAGTATGGGTGATAGTGGATCGGCTGACAAAGTCCGCACATTTTATTCCAGTACGGGTTGACTACTCCCTACAAAAGTTGGCAAGGTTGTATGTGGCAAAAATTATAAGGTTGCATGGAGTGCCAATGTCAATTATCTCGGATAGGAATCCAAGGTTCACATCTAGGTTTTGGAAAGCACTACACCAGGCTTTAGGCACTAGATTGGATTTTAGTACGGCTTTCCATCCACAGTCAGACGGTCAGTCTGAACGAGTGATCCAAGTACTAGAGGATATGTTAAGAGGCTGTGTGATAGACTTCAGAGGAAGTTGGGAAGAATATTTACCTCTAGCAGAATTTGCTTACAACAACAGCTATCAGGCCAGTATATGGATGGCACCATACGAGGCATTGTATGGTCGAAAATGCCGCACTCCTACATGTTGGACGGAGTTAGGAGAATGTTGAATTTTGGGTCCAGAAATTGTGGCAGAATCTGAGGAGAAGGTTAGTGTAATTCGAGCTCGATTAAGGGAGGCATCTGATAGACAAAAGTCGTACGCAGATCTCAAACAGAAGGAGATTGAATTTGATGTGGGAGATCAAGTGTTCTTTAAAGTATCGCCTTGGAAGAAGGTGATGAGATTTGGTCGAAAAGGGAAGCTAAGTCCAAGGTTTATAGGACCCTATCGGGTATTGAAGCGAATCGGACCTGTGACATACCAATTACAGTTGCCTCCTGAATTGAAACAGATGCACGATGTATTCCATGTTTCTATGCTACGTCGATACCGATCGGATCCATCTCACGTGGTTTCAGTGGAAGAGGTGGAGCTAAGGTCAGACCTGTCCTACGAGGAAGAGTCGATCCAGATTTTGGAACGAGATGTGAAAGTGCTACGAAGGAAATCGGTCCCTTTGGTCAAGGTATTGTGGTGAAATCATGGATCGGAGGAAGCCTCGTGGGAGCCGAAAGAAGCAATACGATAGCAATACCCCAACCTATTCTAGCCAGGTAATTTCGAGGACGAAATTAATTTAAAGGGGGTAGAACTGTAATATCCCAGATTAGGGCTTATGCACTATGGCTAAAATTTCATGAAATAGTATGCCTTATGTGTTGTGAATGTGTTGTGTGCATTTTAGGAACCTTGGAAATGTAAGGAAATGCTTTAGAAAATATTAAGTCTTAAGAGGAAGCTTGGAAATGTAAGGAAATGCTTTAGAAAATATTAAGTCTTAAGAGGAAGCTTGGAAATGTAAGGAAATGCTTTAGAAATTATTAAGTCTTAAGAGGAAGCTTGGAAATCTAAGGAAATGTAAGGAACCTTGGAAATGTGACAAAATCGGGCTTGGAAAAATGGCCCAGAGACGCCACTTAGGGCTCTGGAAATGACGCCATATGCTAGGATAACTTGGGCCTAGTATGGCCACATGAAGCCCAAAATAATGGGTTAAAATTCGGCACTCCTAAGGTAAGGAGATGGACGGCATAGGGAGACTAAGGTAGGAGTTTAAGTTGAAGTCAAATTCTTTTAGAATTTCGCTAAGCTAGGAAAATAAAGATATGAGAGTGATGGCCAAGAAAGGGACTCTCTAGGCTTAGTAATTTTATTTGAAAGAGGAAAATAAGGCCATTCATCAATTTTTCCTTCTTCTCTTACCTTGTCAATTCTCTAGTGCATCTCCTCTTCTCCTTTTATTTTTCCAAAGCAAAATACCCTTGTGCCATTGAATTCTTCATCCTCTTTTCTTCTTCTTTTCATCAAAAGTCAATTCCTTCCCAAAGATCACCATGTTTCGATTCTTTCTAAAGCTCATATCTCTCTCTCTTTCCTCCTTGAAACCGACATTTCCATTAAAACTCAAAAGCTGAAACCTTTTGAGCACTAGCTAGCCTTCATAGCCGAATCTTTGAGGGGCTTCAAGCAAAGGTGCTATCGACTTTTGTATTAAGGGACTCTTCCGGGATTTGTCTCTTGTCGACTTTAAGGAAGGATATTCGGGATTTTAAAGATTCAAGGTAAGACATATTCGGCCAAGGGCTATCTACTTATGATTTAATGTTAGAAATTAATCTAACATAAGTTTTTAGGTATTTCGACAGATACTACAATCCAAGGTCACTTTTCGGGATTTGAAAATCGTAAGGTAAGTGCATGAGTACATTTGGCCAAGGCCCTATTATGATATTTAGATCTATTTCATCATTATTCAAAAGCCGGAAACTAACCCTTTAAGTGATCTAATGTTGGCCGAATACAAGGTAGAGGATCACAAAGTTTCGGGATTTGATTTTTAATCCAATCGGCACCAAGGTAAGAATTTGATTACAACAATCCTACTAGGATTTGGATTTATAGCCGAATGGCTTTTTACTAACATGTTAGGGTTGGCCGAATATAGGAACTAAAGATCTAAACCAAGAGATTGAATTTCCTGGATTTGAAGCTTAATTTGCTAAGTAAATCGTGTGTACCCACACTATTTCTTAATAAGTTTAAGGCAATCGCTTAATATGTATGTATGTTATACTGAATGTGGAAAATATGGCTAAGTACCATACTATGGTACACAAGATTAAGGTACGCTTTTCCTACTCCTACTATGAGTATGATAAGACTTGTTATATGAATATGATAAGAATGTGAAATCGGGCCTAAGGCATTATGTTGCATGATTTTGTATGACATGGGCATATGGGATATTATGAAAAAGGGGAAGTGAATGTGGTGACCTAAGACCACGATATCTGAATGTGGTGACCTAAGACCACGATATCTGAATATGGTGTCTCATGACACAAAGTATGTATCTGGTGGCTATGCCACGAATTTTATAAGGGCGATGAGCATGTCGACTGCAGCGACTGCCTTCGAAAGGTGTGTGTAGCGGATGGAGGGTTGACTTAATAGTCCCCATGGTGTGCAGGATGGTACGGGTGATGTGTAGCGGATGGCATATAGGCTTGGATCCGGGGTTGCATCATTTTATTTAATGCTATATGATTATGTATGATTTGATATGCCTGAATTTATTTGAGTTTGGTGTTGGTTGTACACATTGAGTCTGTTTGACTCACCCCTTGTGGGACTATTTTTCAGGTGATGATCAGTGATGGACCGGGTCGGCAGGAGCTCAAGGGTTGCCATGCAAAGCTCAATGATTAATTTATTTTTATTCATGTTTAAGTTTTGAATTATTCGGGTTTTTATTTGATGTAATAGGGCCAAATTATTGAATCATTTATGCACGCTTTTAAATTACTTAGTATGATACGATTATCATCGAATTTAAAGCTTAAAAGTTAAATTTTCTTTAGTATAATTATTAAATTGTTTTTAACACCTTATCAACACGGGTTCTTAATTCCATTTAACCCAAATCAAAGACTTTTCAAAAATACACAAGTTTTTAGCAAAGTTTCAAACAAGATTTGAATGGATTTTCTTTAGAAGCATGCCAGATCCGGTCAGGGCTTGTGGGCCGGGTTTGGGGTGTTTCAACTACTATAGAGGCTCCTGTACTAAGAGTTGGATTACATTATACCCTTTATGCTACAAAAATGAGTAAATAAATCTTTGTAAGTTAGATTAAGGAGTAAATTGATCGTTTTTATTAAAAAATTTATTCTATTTCCATTGTTAAAAATTAATCCCTATACGTCAGCATGAGGTACACGTGATACATCATATGTCATTTCCTAGTTATTCCGTCAACTAAGCTAGTTTTAAACAGTACATATAGATGAAATTTTCAACAGAAAAGACCAATTTAATCTTTAATCTAAAAGACTAATTCACTCATTTATTAAATAGAAATGATAAAATACAATCTCACCCTTAATATTAAAATACTTTTTCTTAATTTAAACTCAAAATTGAACCATCATTCCTTTTTAACCATAATAAAAGAATGTTTGAATTTAGAATTCATAGATAGATTGCTTTCTTTGACCAAGTGTTGTTACATTTAATTAATAAACCTTTAAAGGAAAATTCAATAAGCCAAAATGCTATTGATTCCAAATAATAATAATAATAATAATAATAATAATAATAAAAGGAACGTGCACACCATCCCTTAATAATGCCATGTTTAGAATTGGTCCTACATTTTGATCAATCTGCTACAAATACACATGAAAGAGAAAAAAAAAAAAGATCATGAAAAAGTTAATTAAGAGTATTGATTCAGATTACCCTTTAATAAACCTTTACGCCTGTCCTTTTTTTTTTTTTAATCATTTACTATCTTCAGACAATCATTCATGGAAACCAAACTCGACAATGATACTATTATTGCGTTAGCCACCTAATGATATAATGTGTCTACATCTATCTGTAAAATTTCCTTCTATATGAGTACATGAGAAGCATCCCAAATATGTTTACTATATTTTAGTGACAACATAGGGTTTTGGCCTTTTCCTAAGTTTTTAGTTACCATATTGCCATAGTTTGGTTGTTGGACTAGGATTAAAAAAAGCTAAATTACACTATTATTTAAAAGTTTTTATTTAAGTCACTAAATTATTAAAATTGATGTTATATGGCTTTTTCTACTCAGACTACCTGCATCAACCGAAAGCTCTCTTTCCTTTCTCTTCTACAGTTTAGTTTTCTTTTCATTAAATAACTTTGGATATCACGAATATGCAAACCAAAATTCAATCAACTTTTGTCTTCGATCTTCGACACTGTCCTACAGATTGACTCGAATCTAAAATATGTTCTTCTGCTCGTTGATGGGTACTAATCCATCATACCGATCGTCGAATCGTCGTCATTTGGAGCTTGTTGGTGGAACCTTTTTTTTAAAAGTACTTAACAACTTAATGACTTGAATAAGAACTTTTGAATAGTTCAGTGACTTAAATGAAAACTTTTGAATGATTAAGTGACCAAATTGTAAATTTGTTTAGTTAAATGACTAAAAGAAAAACTTACCCATAATATAGTGACTAATGGTATAGTTTGTCCTAGAAAAAAAAAAGTGACATGGCATAAATTGATAGCAAGCATAATTTTATGTTTCTTACTAAGTATTGAGTGTAATGATAAAACATGCTATATTTTTAAGAGAAACACTCAAATTTGAATCTTGCAAATAATATTATTAGGAAAGATTTTCAAAAATGAATTTCTATAAATCATAAAATAGATATAAAGGTAGCTTGAATGGGTCGAAAAATTTTTATGTTACTCACAAAAGGAGGTATGTCCGTTTTGCAATTTTACCATGTGTTTTAAATTTCTTTGCTTTACAGGTATTCCAATCGGGTGTGGTGTGAGGTGTTTGAATTCTGTAGATAAAACCAAGGGTGTGCAGCTGAAATGAAGATCTGTCATGGGCCATCAACAACATACGTGGCAGACTTTATTATGCTTTACATGGAAGGAAATGGTAAGTGGGTAAGTGTTGAAGTTGTTGAGTTTCGATTTAAGAAATTATTTAAAACTGAAATAAGAAACAATGAGTACGAGGGATTCTTTATACTGTTTGAAATTAATCCTATGTTTACGAGGCATTGTTGGGATCTTTAGGGTTAAAAAAATATGATTGAACCTCAATTACATTTACACTTGCAATAAAAAAAAATCCAATCTATTTAAAATTTAGTATAATTTGCTAAAACAATTTGATTACAAATGTTCCTTTCAATGATTAGATTTGTGATCTTTGAATTCCACGTACCATAATGTAAAACATGTAGGTTGTAATATAAGTAACTCCAGCTATTACGATTGGATTAAATCACTAAAGTTTCTGCTTATATGACATCTATATTATATATATTGATTAAGTTGACGTTACGAGTTAATCGATATCAATTTAATTATATTATTAAAGTCAGTGACAGAGCATAGTTGAGACCCGGCGGACCTTGGCCTCCTAAAATAATAAAATTTTAATTTAGGTTTTTTATAATCTATAAAATTTTAAATAATAATAATAAAATTGTACTTTGACCACCAAATGAATAAAAATTTGATTTAACCTTTTAAAAGTTATAAATATATAAATTATTAAAATAATGAAATTTTATTTTTACTATTATAAAAATATACAATTAATTTTGGCCCGCAAAAAAAAATTCAGGCTCTACCACTTACTTGAGTTTCGAGGTATACCATATATTAAGACCTAGACTTGGTGTCACATGACTAAAATATCATTATTTAACAAAGTAAATTATAAAAAAATAGATAATATGTACAAATAGACTTTGAACCTAAAAATTATATTTTTTAACATATTTGTTTTTTTTAACTAAAATCTTGTTTATTTTTATATTAACTTTTATAAATATAATTATTATATATTTTATTTTTCACCTACATTTATTATAATCTAGTATATTTTGATTTAAAATTTAAAAAAATAATCTCAAAAGATTGTTTTCCTTGTGGATTTTGTTTTAAATATATTGTTGAGGATTTTTTTAGTTTAAAATTAAATTATCAAATATTTATTTTATAGGCATAATAATTTATTTGGTCCTCCAATTTTATATAAAAATCATTTTAGTTTTTCATCTAATTTTTCACATATTTTAGCTCTTACACTTACATTTTTTTATTATCAAACTACCCCAAAATGAATGAAGAAATTAATATTTTTTAACCTTTGTTGACCTTGCATACATATGGATTGCCACACAGATGACATGTTAGCATTTAATTAATTTTAAAATTTAAAATTATAAAACTATTTTTAAATTAAAATCATTAACATTATTTAAAATTATAAAATTATAAAATATATTTTTAATATTTTTTAAATTAAAAAAATTAAATACTGATGTGTCATCTACGTGACAATCCACATATATGCCACATTAGCAGAGTTAACAAACTTAACTTTTTCGTTCATTTTGGAATGATTTGACACAAAATACAAGTTTAAGAACTAAAAGAGACGAAAAATTAAATAAATGGCTAAAATAACTTTTTTTTTTAAGTTAGAGGGCCAAAAAAATGTCATTATACCTCCTTTTATTTCTATAGTGTGATTAAGTTGGTAACTCAATTGTGAAACTATGAAAAACCCACTATTTTTACAAAGCAACAAATATTATTTTGAGAATATTTTTATTTTTTATATTTTATATAAAAAATTATATACATATAATAAGGTTTGAATCTAAAATATCATAGTAATTTGAAGTAATATTCAATTTTTATATATTTTTTAATAAATTTCTTAGTTAATTTTTTTGCCGCAATCTAGCAAATAATAATTGAATAATTGTGATGGTTATGATCCATATCCTCTTCCAATTACAAGTGTTCATCTCTTTATCCTTTATTGTTAGTCAATGAGTCTATTTGCAAGTAAGCATATATCCTCTTCCAATTGCAATAATTGGGACAAGATTTAGATTCCATGGAAGCAATATAGAAGAATATGTTAATGTGATCAAGCACGCTTGGCTTTGTCTTGTGTTTCATTGTTTCTCTCCCTCTTTGTAAGCAAAAGTATTAAGTAGAAATAGAGGTGTTTGGTAACGAGGATCATACACACTAATGTTTTCATTAGTGACTGACGCCTCTATGATCGGTGATGATTCCTCCTTTTGAGTCTTGAGTTTTTTTCTGATGATGATGGTTTTCTTTGTCATTTTGTTTGACATCATGTTACTCAGGGCACTTTACACCATGCTTCTGTCTCTTCATCAGTTCAGATCACAGACATTTTCACAAAAACTCATCTTCCAACCAAATTTCGAGACTTAGTTTTCAAACTTAAGCTGTAACACCCCCTAATCCCGAATCGTCGTCGAAATAGGGTTATGAGGCATTACTGGACATATCAGACAATTTACGAATAATTCACAAATAAAATAACATTCATAGTATAATTTAATAACTAAGTCCTTATAATGAACTCTCGAAGTCTAAAGCATGTATTAAAAGTGAAACGAGACTTTCAAGTACTCCATTTTTTTTTTATAAATTTCGACAGCATTTCTGCTTATTTTCACATAAAACCCCCTGCAATTAAAATCGTATCCATTTCAAACATAACCAATTCAACCAATTCATTTCACATACTCATTTTCTATTCTGAATACCTTCTAATCAAACTTAATCAATATAATATCAGTTTAAATTTATCAATGTACTAATTAATTGAAATGGATAAACTTCTTTCATTATAACTCTTAGACATGTAATACTAACATTTTTAACTATTTATATTCAAAACATAATAACCTTTATACACATCCTATGTAAATGCCACATTATCAAAAGAAAATATACATCACCAAAAGTTTATCAAATCGGTCCGGCTTTGGATGTTTGGTTCAAGATTTGACTTCTACAACTTTGCACGGAAACAACGTGACATTCGAGTATGCATATACTCAGTGGTATCACTATAATTCAATTTATAATTAAATACATTAAATCACACACATACTTTTACATTACAATTATCACCACTTAATGAACAATTCAATCTTTTTATGTTATCATTTGATTATTATATATATACCATTCTTATTTCTTTATTTCAATTCTCATCTTTCACATATGCCATATCATTCAAATTTAGTTTTATCGGTAAATTTATTTCATTTGTCCCTATTAACTTGACTCGGACTTCGGCGGATACACGGATTCCAACCAACACACCAGTACAGAACATTGTGCCTTAACGTTGCATAGTACCTAAACAAGAATCAAGAACGGTAGCAAGAATAAATGATAAGAATAAAGATTCAACACACAAAGTCTTTGAATCTGTAATAAAGAATAAGAATAAAGATGATTCGACACACAAAGCATCGAATAGGTAACAATAACGGTAACAGTAACAGTAGTCGGCACATAATTGCTTGATCAGTAAGCCGGCAAAAACCCGTACTCTTCCATATCCTATGGCATGCCAACTATATCCAACTAGCCGACTAGTTAATAGGGTATTTTATTCACTTTTCAGTACAATTTCCATCTTAGTTCAGTATCAATTATAATTTCCTTATTTCAATCGGCCACAAGATACAAGAATTCATTACTTCAAGAATTTTACAGTTCAATGCAGTACACATAACAATATTCAGTAACTTCACAATTCAATTTAGTACTCAAAATAATATTCAGTATTCCATAATTCAGTTCAATATCAGTCTCAATTTCAATACCCAATCATAAATTTATCATTTTACTAAACACTTACCTTAAAATACTTACCACACATAATTAGTAAATTAAACACATAATAATGATAAAATTTGAATTATAGTGATACAAACTAGAATTCTCTTCGAATTTAATCCTCGACGATCTTTTCTTTTCCTTTTTGGGCCGATGATTCAGACTCGATATTAGAATTAAAGTTTCAAGCTTCAAATCCCTAGTTTTCTCTTTTATTTTTCTTTCTCTTTTTCTCCCCTGCTTCTCGTTTCAATTCTGTTTCTATTCTTTGTTTTTGTTTCTTTTTATATTTTATTTACTTTATTAACATAATATAATGATTATAATAAAATCTATTTTAATAACAATATTCATTTTACATTTGGTCACACCTATATTTCTTTGTACCAATAATTTTATTACAATTATCATTATTTAATTTGTTTATCAAATAAAAATCTCATAGGTTAATTATTTAATTTAATAAATATCTTTAACTTGATAATAATAATTAGTAAATATCTATTTTAATATCATTTACATTTATTACAATTGTACACATAAATATTATTACATTTGTACCTTATCATCATCATATACTTGTCATGTCTTTAATTTATTTATTATATAAAATCTCATAATATAATTAATACAATTAATAATTATAAAATATCTTCATACTTAAATTATAAGTAATTTAGGTGTTTAGTTTACAAATATACAAATATAATTTTTATACATGTATATTTTATTACCATACAATTGTCTACTATTTACTTTATTTAATAATAATAATAATAATAATAATAATAATAATAATAATGGTTAATAATTATAATAATTATATATATATAATATTTATATATAACTCAAATAAAATCTTAGATTTTAATGCATATATGTCACTCATTTCATGGCTTAATTTCCATTTTAGCCCTTTTACTTTCTTTTAATCTATAATTAGACTTTTACTCTTTATTTAATTTGATCATTTTTTCTAATTACTTTAAATTAAGCTAAATTCACTAAATAAAAAAAATCTAATTGAACACACTATTAGACTCATAATTACTCCTAATAATTATTTACTAACTCGGTTTACTAAGACGGAGGCCCGATAATATATTTTTCGATGCCCACAAATTTTAGGTCGTTACACAAGCTACGGTCCACAGTACAACCTTGAGTTTGAGGAAGGATATTAATGTCATATCTTGCATAATTAATTCATATCACATCATATCATATCTTTCTTTATTTGCATCTAATTCATTAGCACAATATCAAACCATATCATATCTTTCCTTATTTGTATATCTAGTTTCTATTATAAATAGACTATGTAACCCAATGAGAATTAAGATGTAATATTTTTCTTGCACACAGAAATTCATTCATATTTCTTTTCTTAAGTTTGTAATAGAATAATTGAAGTGAGTTTGTGTTTTCTACTGTTTTTAATATTAATAGGTTCAGAAAATCAACACTACAAAATCTGTCGCGTGTCATTTTTCTATTCATCAGACTATCACGTCAATAATTTGAACCGATATAGAAAAAAGTATCATATTAATAGACAAAATGAAAGTAAAGTATATACAAGTACTATATTAAAAGATTTGTTAAAATTTAAGGGCTATTTATGCGGTATCCCCAAAAAGAGTTAAAAAGAAAATGATTATATAAACATGGTTGATCAGTAGTTTGCGTCAGCTAAAGAAAGATGGAGGCATAGTTAAAATGGAAAAATTCAACAAGCTGTTTCCCAAAGCATTCAAATAGGTGTTGTGTATGAAATAGGTGCATCCCACCTCACATTTTGTTTTGATTCTTTTCACTCTATTCACATTATAATTAAAAAGTTTAACTCTTTATATTTTTTAAAAATTTGAAATAAAAAATATTTACTTGATAATCATGTAATAATAAAATAGATAATTTTTTAACAAAATGACCATCTTACTTTTTAATCTATCATACATGGATTAATTTACTTATTTTTTAATTTTTTAAAAAAAATAAAATGTAATCTAACTCTTTATATAAGAGCATGCATGGTATTTTTATCAAAGGATAATAAGAAACTTTGAATTCATAAAAGGAATATTAAAATACTTGGATCATAAAAGAAAATAAGGTATAATGACTTATTTTGTCCTCCAACTTTACAAAAAATCATTTTAGCCTTCCATTTAAAATTTTCCTTTTTAGCCCTTAAATTCACGTAATTTGTCAAATCACTTCAAAATAAAAAGAAAAGTTAATGTATGTTAATTATGTTGACATGGCATATACGTGAATTATAATGTGGACACCATGTTGAAAATTAATTAATTTTTAAAATTTTAAAATTCAAAAAATATTTAAAGTATTAAAATAGTTTTTATGCTTTTAAATTTTAAAATTAATTAATTGATAACGTGATATACATGTGGATGTCATGTCAAAAAGTTAATATTTTCATACATTTTAGGGTGATTTGACAAAAAATATAAGTTCAAAGGATGAAAGAGACAAAAAAATTAAATAAAAATTAAAATGATTTTTTTTATAAAATTGAAAGATCAAATAAATTTTTATGTAAAAAAAAAAAACCTGGAAACTAAAATATTGAAGAAGAATGTCAGCCCAACCCACCATTAATGCTCCACGAAAGAGCACAATCGAGGATTTTGTATTAAACAATTTTGGTACAACAACCCCATAATCACTGCACTTGAAATTCTTTTGATGTGGCTGTTGCAAATTATAGCTGCCCACTTAGTGAAAATCTATGGGTTTTTTGCCTAAGCATGAAACCATGTAGGCCACAGCGTCGACCACATGGTACCGCACTCATCGGCATTTGGATTTATTGGCCCTATGATCAAATGTAAATAAATCTTAAAACCTCACCACAGTTTCATTAGCTTCTTGAAAATTGCTCCACCATTTTATCAACTCTTCATTACATGCTTCCACAAAAAGGCTGCAAAAGAGTGCATGTCCACATTGAAAAACAATATGATCCACCAATATATTAAAATTTTAAGGTCAATTGCATGTGGCATCTCAAATTTAGAATGCGATTATGTTAATCTCATTGTTAATTTAAAAGTTAATTGGCGGCTTAGGTATGAAATAAGTGACTCGAATTTTAAATTTGTGTATATTTATTGACATAACTTGAATATGATGAATTAAAATAGTTATTAAATCTAGAAATTTTTAAAGTGACAGAAATGAATTATAAAAATTTTGAAATATTTTTGTTTTTTGGGCCAAAGTACTAAAAAGGGTATATATATATATATATATTTGGGTATTCACCTCTGCTAGTGTCGCACAGGTTTAAATTTGATGCTATAAACTTTAATGATTCAATTAGAATATTTTAGAGTTTGAGGTGTTGGGTGAAATTAACCTTAAAAAATCTATATGATGATCAAAGAAAGAGAGGAAAGGAGAGTTGTTTCTCTGTTTTGTGATGCATGGAAACAAGTGAATACAGCAACGAAATCTCTTCAAATTAACTCCTTTTCCCTATTTGGTTGTCTTTTAAGTAGGAAGATAGATGGGACAATTAGATATCATATGAACTGGTCTATTTCGTGTGTTTGATTTCGTCCATTCAAATGTGATTTATGTTAATTGATTTTTTACTCCAAAATAAGAATAACCGTCCTACGTAGTACTACTTTTAGTTTCATCCCCAACTATGAGGTTGGAGCATGTGCAGCCAATGGATTTGTTTTACAATCTGAATAATTTCACTTGGGCGTAACTTGACACAAAAGAGGGCAAAAAGTAGAAAATGAAACGCAACAAGTTATAGGGACTGCAAATTCCATTGAAGCACACACCTTATCATTAACTTAAAAAAATATGAAGAAATAATAAAATAAATATTAATTTTTGTAGGGTTTATGATTATGTTTTCAAATAAGAACTGTTACTCCATAAAATGCCATTAAGAAAAGGCAATTAAGTAACGTTTTCAATAGTCCTTAACTTGGAAGCATTTTTGGAAACATACTTGAGTTTATTGCGAGAAGCCCCTTCTACGCTAAACAAAGTGTGAATTTGCAGGTAAATACGAAATATTTTAGAGTGGAAAAATCAATCGATTATAAAGCCTCTGTCTATTAGTTTCCATCATCCATGCCAGCTATAACAATGTTGTTTTCAAACAAGTTCAATGTGCTTCTCCTATGGAAATGCCTCTGTCTATTAGTTGTTTTAGTGGGTTGCAATTCCCCAGGGGAGCCCGTTAAATGTTCCACCAAAGATTCCAACTGCACCGTCACAAACTCTTACGGCATGTTCCCCGACCGAGCCATTTGCAGAGCGGGGAACGTGGCTTACCCGACGTCAGAACAAGAGCTGGTTTCGATCGTATCGGCGGCAACTAAATCCAAAAGGAAAATGAAAGTGGTGACACATTTCTCTCACAGCATTCCCAAGTTGGTTTGTCCCCATGGCCAAGATGGGTTGCTTGTTAGCACCAAGAACCTTAACCGTGTATTAAAAACCGACACGGAGGCAATGACGATTACTGTGGAGAGCGGTGTGACGTTGAGGCAACTGATTAATGAAGCAGCTAAGGCTGGTTTGGCATTGCCTTACGCACCGTATTGGTGGGGATTGACCATTGGTGGCCTTTTAGGTACAGGCGCTCATGGGAGCTCCTTGTGGGGGAAAGGGAGTTCAGTTCATGATTATGTTGTGGAGATGAGAATTGTAAGCCCTGCAAAAGCTGAAGATGGATATGCAAAGGTGTGGGTGTTGAATGAGAGAGATAAAGATCTCGATGCAGCTAAGGTTTCGCTTGGAGTTCTTGGGGTAATCTCACAGGTAACTCTCACTGTCTTTCAGCTCCTCTTTCTCCATTTTTTTATGGATCCTTAAGTGTTTATGGCCATTATTCTCCTTGGGATGATATGAATTGATAGTTTGATCATATGATTAAACTATATTCTATCGATGAGAGCTGGAAATTCAGGATCCAAGAAACCATCCACCATAGCTGTCACTTATAGTTCTTGGCCAAAATGGTAGTGGGCAAATCTATGAGGGTGGGGTTGCCGGGCGAGACGGTCCCCATTCATTCAATGATACTCTCCTAACTTATCTTTGTCAAAGTTAATGGTTCATTTCTTTCTCTTTTTTTCCCTTTTAATTTTCGTAACGAATAAACTATTAAAAAATAAAATCAAGTATTTTTATGGAAATATTAATGAACTGGAATAAATATGTTAATAAAAAAAAAAAAAAAAAAAAAAACCTACTAGCATAGAAGACGTTGGGAACAAATTAAAACAATAAAAGCTAAATGTCAAAAGAAAAGTAAAACGACATATTTAAAAAAAATTATGACACGAATGATTTTTAAGATAAAATATTTATAATGTTTTTATTTATAATTATATGTGATATAATATAAGAAAATGTAAAAAGTAATTTAAAATTAGATACTTAAATATTATCTGATAAACTGAAAATTAAGTTATAAAATTTATTTGATATATTATTTACATAATAGTTTAATTTTAAATAGAAACTTATTGATACACATATCAACAGAGGTCAATATGGAGAAGAGAATAATGTTCTCGTCCAGAAAGTAGAGTCAATCCCCTCTTTCTTTCAATGTCTGTAAAATCTTATTATATAATAAGAGACGACCTAGATTGAATTTTGGGTCGAATAATTTTATTTATAATTATATAACAAAGGCTTAAGTTTGGTGGAATCAAAGGTCCTAGATTGTTTAATTCATCATAGATACATATAAATGCTATGTTTATGTATTGTTATTCCTATAGTCAACACGTTTCTCTGGTGGACAATCTTTGTTGCAAAAGCATTCATGGCTTATTATTATTATTATTTAAATTATATGATATTTTTAGTATTAAAAAAGTGTTAAAAATGTCAGATAATGCCAATTTAATTTAAGTCATTTATGAGTGTTATCATGAACACCAATTATCACAGGACTATCAATGATACATGCAAACTTATGTATACTTGTTTGATTGCTTTATAGGTGACATTCAAACTTCAACCTCTTTTCAAAAGATCCATTACTTATGTAAGGAAGGATGATACAGATTTGGGAGATGAAGCCGTGACTTTCGGCAAACTCCATGAATTTGCAGACATATTTTGGTACCCCAGTCAACGAAAGGCGATCTATAGAATCGATGATCGGGTCCCCATTAATGTATCCGGGAATGGTGTTTACAATTTCACTCCATTTCGCTCCACTCTTTCGCTTGTTTTGGCTCTTGTTCGATCTTCAGGTTAGTATCCACTATTACTATTATTTTTATTTTCATTGCAAGTTTATTAGAGGAGATGAATTACACGTCGCATGAACATCGAAATAACATTTTTGCTTATCTATTTATTTATTTACTAATATGAATTTGTTTAATGAATTAGAGGAAACTCAAGAATCCTCAGGAGATGCTGAAGGGAAGTGCCTCAATGCGAAGCTAGTGACGTCTACACTTCAATCGTCTGCTTATGGCTTAACAAACAACGGTATATCCCTCTAGTCTTTTTCTTTTTATTAATACCTACGTCAAATAATTGGTTAAATTATGATTTTGACTCTTCTATAATTTAGAATTTAATCTTTATACTTTAATTTTATTTTTATATAATTTAATCTCTATGTTTTCATAAATTTATTACCTAATTATGAGATTAAATTTTTCTTAAAAGTATCACTTCCAACCCATTACATTGATCGAAATGATTAATGGTAGGAATGAAGCCAAATTTTTTGTGTTAAAAAGAGAAATTGAGATAAAATTGTAAAAATTTGAAGTAAAATAAAACAAATTAGCTTAATGGTATTATAAGGTCCAACTTAAAAAAAAAAATTCCTCGAACTTTTCACACTTGATTAAGCTATTCAACAAATAAAATTGGCCAAATGGCCCTGACATTAATTATTAGTATTTAGTGGCAATGTAGACTTGACTATTAACAAATACCAAATCAACACTGTTGACTGACGTGGTAATGCCATATCATTGTCAATTGCTGATGTGGCAATGCCACATAATCATCAATTGCTGACATGGTAGTGCCACATCAACAAAAAATAAAAATATTTTAAATTTATTTTTAAAATAAGTACACAATGAATCTAGACATATGATTGTCTAGGTTTATTTGAATTCGGACACTCATGTATCCAAATACATTAAAGCACAAAAGAATTATAAAATTTATAAAAAATTATTAGAAATTAATTAAAAATCATAAAAATCATAATATTTATAAAAATAATTTATTATTTTTATATTTTAAATAAGAAAAGAACATCAACAACTCATATGATACAATCAAGATTAACAATTGTTATATTTTTGTCTCTTATTTTTAATTTGTACAAGTTATATTAGTAAAATAATTTAATAAAAACAAGAAAATAAATTTTATAAAATTTATTAAAATAATTTATTTTCTTATACAATTTTATGGTATTTAATTAATTTCTAACAATTTTATAATTTTTTAACTTTTATGTTTTTAATAATTTTTAATAATTTTTTTAAATTTTATGGTTTTCAATTAATTTCTAATAACTATTATAAAATTTAATGTTGTTTTTATCATTTTATTTTATTTTTATAATTCTAGAATGAATTTAAACAAATGGTTATAACAACTATTTCTCTAGATTCGTTGTATACTTATTTTAAAAATATATTTATTTTTTCATTGAAGTGGCACTACCATGTTGACAATAAGCAATGATGTGATAATGTCACATTAACAATTGATGGTGAAATGACATTGATATATTGATAATTGATAGTGATGTAACGTTTGTTAGTGACCACGTCAGTATTGTCATTAAATATTAACAGTTAACATAAGTTTAATGGTCTATTTAATTAGTTTTGTTAATTTAGAGGCTCAATTAAATACCGAAAAGTACAAAAGGACTTAATTAATTTTTTTTTTTAAATCCGAAAGCTTATTTTACCAATAAGCCAAAACAAAATTTATTAGATAAACTTAAATCAAATTATTTATTTTTGAACAGGACCAACATGCAATTTTCTCCCTTCGGGCAATGACATTGTCTTCTTCTGCCTCTAGTCAATAGTGTAAATTAGTTTGACTACCTAATGTGTTTATAAAAAAATATATCACCAAAATATGTTAAATTGAAATACAATTGTATTAGAAGTAAATCATAATAAAGAGATAAAAACTAAAATTTTAACTGAAATAATATGTAGTTCTTTTAGTTTGGTACATGACAAATTGAAGGAGGGGATGTGATTGTGACTTCAACCTTAGTTCAAATGCCGACACAGAGCACTTAACTAGCTCCTTTGGGTTGTTGGATCTATAGCTAAGTATATGATTTTTGTTTCTTTCATTGGTTATATAGGTGCAATTTTTACGGGCTATCCAGTGATCGGATTCCACGACAGTCTCCAATCATCGGGAACTTGTCTAGACAGCCTCGAAGACTCATTGATCACTGCATGCCCTTGGGATCCCAGAATTAAAGGCGAGTTCTTTCACCAAACCACATTTTCCATCGGTTTATCAGTCGTGAAAAGCTTCATCCAAGACGTGCAGAAGTTAGTATCAATGGATCCCAAATCACTATGTGGGCTAGAACTTTACAATGGGATCCTCATGCGCTACGTTAAAGCTTCCACCGCCTACTTGGGCAAACAAGAAGACGCCATAGATTTTGACATCACCTATTATAGGAGCAAAGACCCCATGGCTCCTAGGCTTTACCAAGACGTGTTGGAAGAGATCGAGCAAATGGCATTGTTGAAATACAATGCTTTGCCGCATTGGGGGAAGAATCGGAACCTGGTGTTCGATGGGGTGATGAAGAGATATAAGAATGGTGGAGAGTTCTTGAAGGTTAAAAATAAGTATGATCCATGGGGATTGTTTTCGAGTGAGTGGACTGACCAGATTCTTGGGCTGAGAAATGGGGTCACCATATTGAAAGAAGGGTGCGCTTTGGAAGGATTGTGTGTTTGTTCCCAAGATGTTCATTGTGCTCCAAGCAAAGGCTATTTGTGTAAGTTTGGGAAAATTTTTCCAGATGCAAGAGTATGTGCTCGTGTAAATACTAAGACTTAGGGCTTTTGATTGATTATTTTTATTCATTTATAGAAGAAACTGAAATATATATATATATATATATATATAGTGCTCTTTTGAGCTACATGATTGAAAAGATATGTAATAACTATCCCATAAAAAAATGTTTGATTATTTGTAAGGTGGTAGTGAATAGTGTAAGTTTAGATATTTAGATATTTATGGATATTTGATTCGTATTTTATAAGTTAGTGAGTATATATAATTTTTGAAATAAAATTTTTAAAATGTAAAACATAAAATAGTGTTACAAATTACAAGAATAATTAGAATCAAGGATGCAATTAGGAAGGAGTATAGAGATTCTGATTTTATTTTATTCACTATTAGCTTAAATAAATTTTTCTTTCTTTGCTAGCTTAAATAAAACTTTCCTAGTATGCTAGGATATTAGGGTTGCTCTTATTGTAAACCTCTGCTTAGAATATCAATTATTATAAAAAACTATTAGTATGATGAATAATTATTACTAAATAAGTAACAAAATTAAAATAAAATAATCATGTATATTATGTCATATATATTATTGCTAAATAAGCTTATAAAAAGCATTGGGGTCAAAGTGAAAATTTAAAGTAAAAATGATTAAATTAAATTAGTGGTGAAATGTGTGGAAACATGGAGTTAGGGGATAATGATAATGAATAGATTTTTATGAATAAATTATAATATTTTATTTTATATTTTATTATTACTGATATTACTATTACTATATATTATAGTAATAATGATGAAATTTTAAAGGAAGAATAGAGAAGATTTTTCATCATCATCTTCTTCTCTTTCATGTTACAAGAATTTGGGGAGAAAGAAACTTTTTTCTTTCTTTTACAATCTAGTCCCCCATCATCATTAAAGGCCCTTCTGTTGGAAAAAATTTGATTCGAGAACGAATTTCTAGCATAGCAGAAATTAAAATTTTGGAAATCGAGTCAATTTGTGATATTTATATCAATAAAACCTTTATTGAAATCGCACCTATGTCTTTGGTTAAATTGATTCTTGTCGTTCTGGGTTTCAACCGAATGACATTCTCTGCTATTCTTGTACCATGAATAGCTTTGAGTGTGAGCTCAAACGAATTCGAATAAAATGAAACCAATAGAATTATTATTCCGAAAAATAGAATTTATACTTAGAGAATAAATTCTAACTATTTTTGGGCAGAATAACAATATCTTAAAGTTGTGTATATAACCTTACCGATGCCATCTATTTATAGGGAGAAGAGGTGCAACCCTTGTTGAATTGTAGAAGTCCATTTCAATAGAAAAATGAACTCCTAGTCTAAATAGGATTAGGTGGGGCGGCAACCTTAGTTAAATAAACTAGGGTTTGCTGTCCCTAACATTAAACATGAGGGGCTTTCGGGCCTCTCCCATATTGAGTCTAATTGTAAGTACTTCCTATACTTTTAACTCATTCATTTATAATTCAATCCAACTCGATATTTATTTTTCTATTTTCCAAAATAAACATATTAAATTAATTTTAATTAATTAATTTCCCAATTAAATAAATTTTTTCAACATAATTCTAATTTTGTTAAAATCATGATGATTTTACCGTAAAAGAATATATAAGAAAATATATTTAATATTTCTACATACAATGAATTCATTATGACCAATTACCTTATTTTCATTCTCAAACTTCATTTTTTTTAACTAACCAATTAAATAATAATTCAAAAAAAAACCATAAATTAATTATTCAAGTAATTTCCATTTAGAGAAAAGTACATTCATTTTCAAAAGTTTTCAATGTAACGGCCTGCTTTTCACAGGTGTCGAAAACAGTGGTTTCAGGGCCACAAATTCGACAAGTAAGTTCGTAAATGTTATCATTTAATATTTATGAGTCAAGTATAGTATTAAAATAAATTTTGTAACGCCCCTTACCCGTAGCCGAAGCTGGAACTGGGTTTGAGGCATTACCTAACTTATCCCACCTAACGTCTCGAATTGGACTATAAAATATCGCTATTAAACCTATCGCAAAGCTTAATCTTGGCCTACGAGGCCCTAAGCATACCTCCGAGAGGCTTCGAAACTAATCTAGGAACTTTTATGAGCCCGAGAAACTTTTCATCCAAACAGGGGCCACACGCCAGTATTGGTCTAAGAACACGCCCGTGTATCATCTCACACGCCCGTGTTCGATGCCCCTGGACGACACTAACTTAATTCAGACGGCCTAGACACGCCTGTGTCTTCTACCCGTGGAGCTCTCTGACTATGACATCATCAACCCTTAATTAGCACACGGCCAAAGCACACGCCCGTATAGCTGGCCTGTGGTCATCTCTGATTAATCCACATGGCTGTCACACGCCCGTATGCTTCTACCGTATGGCGATTTATGTAACATCCTAAAAATATGAGTATCGATATGTTGCATGTTTTTGGTGCTTAAATTGTGAATGATTAAATTTGTGTGCTTATATAATCTTGAGAAGGCTTGGGATTTATTTGGTATTAGAATAAATTTTAGTAATAAGTACTTTATTGAAGTGGAACAAGTGACTCTGATGCTTAAGGGAATTTAATTGGTAAAAGTTTGCATAAGATGAGCTAGTGGCAAGGTGGAGTTGGCGCCATAAGCATGTTTAGAGGGAAGAGGTTCGAATCTCATGGATAGCATTTTGGTGACTTTTTTTTTTTTTTGCACCTATATTGCATGTGTCGGTCAAACCTTACTTATGGAAGGTTGGATTTTTCTTTTATGGCAAGGTGATTATTGGATAAGATAAGCTTGAACATAAGTGTAACAGACCAAATTTGACCCTAATCGGAACGGTGGTTTCGAGACCACGAATCTGAGTCTGAGAAATATTTTAATATTATATTTTGTGTTTATTATATGTGAATTTATGTGTGTGAAAGTTTCGTAGAAAAATTTTATCGTTTAAGTGTTGAATTTGATAAAAAGGACTAAATCGCGTAAAGCGTAAAAGTTGCATTCTTTAGTGTAAAGTGCTAGAATGATGATGGCTTCTTAACTTGAGGTATTAAGTGGGTAAATAACCCATTTTACAAGTTAGTGGATGGCTTTTTGCTAATATGCCATTATTATATGTGATAGTTTATTTTATTTAAAGGTTATATTAGTAAACTAGTAAATAACATATTATATACATAATAAAATAAAGGAAAAGCCATTATCATCTTATTTGTTTCTTTGGCGAATGTGGGAGAAAGAAAAGGGTTTCATTTCCTTTGATTTTCGACAATTAGAAGTACAAAATCAAGGTTAGTTTGATTTCTGTTCTTGTTAATTTTACGTTTTGAAATCGTTGCTTGAACCGTAGCTAACCCATGTTTTAATTTGTAAATCTATGCATTATTGATGTTCGCCATTGATATACTTATGTGGTTTATGATATTTGATGATTTTAAATTTAAGATAGGTTAAAGATTGATATGTTTCATATTGGAAGTTTTAGTGAAATTGAATATATAGGGCTAATTTGTAAAAATAAAATTTTAGAGGGACTTAATTGCAAAATAAATGAAATGAGAGGGCTTATAAAGTCCCTAGGAATATTCAGCCCTTGTATAGTCTTGGCCTATTGTGTGTATTTTGTGTTTTGTACAATTAGGACTAAATAGTAAAAATGTGAAACCTTAGGGGTAAAATGGTAATTTGTATGTTTATGTGTTTTGGGACTAAATTGAATTGAAATGTACTTGAATGGGCTGAATTTAATGTGTTTTAGATCAAGAGCAAAGAAAACGAATTGGATTGGGAAAAGACGAAAGTTCTCGAATAATGGCCTAAATTGTCCGTCGACAATGAGGTAAGTCCTGTTGAAATATATCAAAGAATTATTTATGAACCTGTTAAATGATGATGTTCGATAAATTTGAGTGTATATAATTGTAAAAGCTGAATGTATATAGGTTAGATTGGCTTGAATGCATAAATTAACAATATGATATGAATGTGTATCTTTGATATAATTTTGGGAAAAATGAGAAGTATGTGACTAGTTTATGAATTATTTCGCTTATTGCCTAGCGTGCTTAGTGCTTGGTGACATATTCGGCTTTGTGCCTAGCAGGCTTAGTTAGGTGATATATTCAAGCTTTGTGCCTAGCAGGCTTAGTCTTGATATATTCTAAGCCGTGCCTAGCGTGCTTAATGCCTTGAATTGCTATAAATGGAAAATTTGAGAATCAAACAAGGTGAGTCACATATAATGCTATGTGCTGAAAGCTCGGGTAAGAGTTAGCCTACTATGCTAGTAAGTAATGAAGTGAGCAAATTTCTTATCGTTTTGAATAAATACGATGTGATGAAATGGACAATTCCATAAGTACTTTATTTTATAATGTTGAGCTTATCATTAATGTGAATGTACATTACTTATATGTGAAGTTAGGGTATATATATGTATGTCATAGT
Source organism: Gossypium rotundifolium (assembly GCA_025506655.1). NCBI lineage: Eukaryota > Viridiplantae > Streptophyta > Magnoliopsida > Malvales > Malvaceae > Gossypium > Gossypium rotundifolium. The sequence goes on along the minus strand of CP106733.1, from coordinate 31,713,494 downwards.
GAGAACTCGGTTATAAAATGGAAAGGTCAATGGTGAAAGAGTCAGAAGTGTTTTGCATATGTGTATAAGTAGATATAGAAGATCGATGCCTAAGGTTGGTTCATATGATTCGGAATTTGTGATATAATATGATATTTATGTGATTTGATATTGTGTGTGTTCATGATGACATAGTGATAATATTTAAATCAAGTGTGTCACTAGTATTCGGCTATGTGTATAATTTATATTGAAATATTTATGTTCAATATTATAAGCTTGGAGATTAAAATGTTTACATGTATGTTCATTACAATTATATGCGCTTAAGACTTACTAAGCTAGCGAGCTTACTTTGTGTGTTTTCGCTGTTCGTTTTATAGATTTTGGTCAAGCTACAGGCTCGAAGGATCGTTGGTGAAGTCAACCACACTATCATCTCTTGTTGGTACTATCCAGTTAGTTGATTTCGAATTAAAGGCATGTATAGGCTAGATAAACGTTTGAATGATGTTCTAATATATATATATATATAGCCATGCGAAAATGGCTTGATCGTGTTGTTTAAGTTGGTTTTATTTATTCTTAGCTATGAGTATGGTATGTTGGTTTCGATAGTTTGGTTATGGTCATTTCTTTACTTAAATCTTATGCTTTTTATATGACTGTTTGATTGTAAAACAAACTTTGTATTAAATTAGTAGGGTAGTTTGGCATTTAAGTTAATACTCATATATATATATATAAGTCAAGGTAGATGTATGATAGTTGAGCTTTAGTCGGGAATTATAAAAGTGTGACAATTTCAATTGATTTGCTAAGTGGGAATTATGTGAGTAATGCATGTATGTGTATTCGGCCAAACCTAGGTGATAGTGGCAAATGTAGTTAACATGCTTGATGAATCATTTGTTTAGGCTCATAGTCGCATAGGAAGATATGTATAATTAGGGTTTATAAATATTTGCTTGTAAAGTCATGTATTTCATTTGAGTACATGAAATTACTAAACTTGGTTTGTGCTAAGAAATCAACATGAAATGTTGTAAATGAGGTCTTGTATATTCGGCCAAATTTATAAGCATGTACGTATTGTGAAATATGTTGTATACGACCTGGATCAATATATCAAGTATATGTTACACTTGTAAAAAAATTTGTTGTATTATTATTATTAAAGCATTTGATAAAGATGAGCAATTAAGTTTCAATCGAGTGAATTGAAGTTTTTAACTTACATGGTAATACTCGTAACCCTAGTTCAGCGACGAACACCGGTTAAGGGTGTTACAATAAGGAATGAAATCCTAAGCTTATGGTAAGTTAGGAGGACATAAGGCACCCTTTATGGGGTGTGTTTTGGAAAGTTTGGCATGGCCAACTTGTCCATGAACTTGGACGGTTTTATGGACTAGGGGGTGGCCAAATTTTTGTGATAGACTTTGGTAAGGATGAGTAGTTAGGGTGTAATCCCATTTAGTCATTTTTGTTCTTCCAAAACACCTTTTCTTTTTCATCTTTTCTCTCTTGTCCGAATGTGCTTGTGTTAGGAGGAAGCAATCTTTGTTTTCTCTCTTTTGGTCATTCTTTTTTACCATTTGGTCATTTTTGCAAAACCTCTCAAGTGCATCATTTTATGTTACTCTCCTTTGTACCGAAATACCAAAACACAAAAAAACCATTTCTTTTCTTCTTTCTTCCCCATTGCCGAATGCACCATTGTCCCAAACCCTTTTCTTTGCTCATCTCTTACCTTTGAAAATGGAATTATAAGCCTCTTATCTTTATTTTCTTGCTATCTCCATTTTTCTCATTCTTTAAACACAATATTTTTCCTTCATTTATCTTCCATGGCCGAATGCTTGTGATCATCCCCATAGCCGAAATTATTTTCCCTATCCATTAAATCATAGCCGAATCTTCCATTCCTCATAACTTTTATTTTCAATTATTTTCTTCTATTCAAACTTTGGATCATCGGTAAGAATCATTTTCTTTTGTCTTTTCTTTTTGCTATTTGGTCACCATGGCCGAATCTATAGAATGTCTTGGAAGAGACTTTTAAACCGAACAACCAATCACTTATTCAGATGATTTCTTTCGTTAATTTTTTTTAGTGAAATAGTGGAGTGTCGATCATTCCTTCATCGATAGTAGATTATAGTCATCATAAGAACGTGTGGAAAAGGATTTCATCATTCAAGGTAAGGGATTCATTCTTTTTCGAAGGGGTTCTATGTTACTTCTTATTTGGTTTAAGATGGTATTGATTAATCGATTCTATCATAGGGATCCTATTAATCGACTTTCTTTTTATGAACGTAAGAACTTCGTGATAATCAAGATAGGTTCGAAAAGAGTGGTGAATAGTGTTCGGAAGAGGGGTGGTTCCGCTATTCCCCCTAAATTCAAATGAAGGGCTATTTCGGTAATCCGAGATTTTCCACCGGGTTATGGACCCTCATCCGATGAAAATCAATTATTTGAAGTCATTCGTACTCCTGAGCCTTTGTTTGTTCGTGGATATTCAACGGGTAACGAATCATCAATCGGGGAGAAACCACAAATAGAAGTTGTTCAAAATTTCGAGGGTAAAAGTTTAGAACGCTTATTTTTAAGAATAGTTTTGCAAATAAGTATTAGTGTTCTAATCCATCGTGATGCGTGTTTAGGTATCGACGAGCGAGAAAGTATAGTTCTCGCAATAATCAGGTGTGTAACTTCACACTTATCACATGGGTTATATTATACCGTAAGCATTAGAATAAAAATCGTAAATTTGGTAAAATTGGAAAATACGGTATATTAGCACTTTTTGTGTGAATGCATGAAACCAAAATTTAGGTTGTGGAAAAAAATTACGGATTTGCCCTTAATGGGCTATTTTGTTAAAAAAAAGTAATATTTTGGGCCATATGATTATTTTGATAAATTGGCCAAGTGTGGAAATTGTTAAAAGGCCTCATGTGTTAAATGGGCCGAATTACAAAATGTCCCTATAGATTGAATTACGAAAATACCCTTTATGTGCCAAATTGAAATATGTTGCTTTATGGGCCAAATGTGATATTAATATATGAGCTAAATGTGATATGAGATGAAATAGGACAAGTTTGCTAGATCGTTAAATGGGCCAAATTGCTATTTTGACTAATGGGCCAAATTGATAACTTGTAATATGGGCTTTTTGTTAAAATTACCTTATGAATAATTTGTTATGCATTATATATATACATGACTGCATGGGTTGGGATAATTGACGAAGAGAAGAATGGCCTCTTGCCAAAAATCTAGATCGGTGGTTCTACCACAAATATTATAAATGGCCTGTTGCCAAAAATCTAGATCGATGGTTCTACCACAAATATTATAAATGGTCTGCTGCCAAAAATCAAGTTCGGTGACTCTGTCACAATGGCCTGTTGCCACAAATATTATAATTGGCTTAATTCCTACTATTGGTGTGTTGGCGGGGTGGGTTGACTTGATCCCCACAGGTGTGATGGTTGGTACGGGTGGTGTGTAGCGGATGGAAATTAGGCTTGGTTGGGAATTGCATATCACATGCATTATTTTTATATTTGATTTATATATTTTATTTTGTAAAGGGGCTCAAGCCCAACTAATTGCTTAAATGGTTTTGGCCCAGTGAACACGGTAAGTGGGTTACACATTGAGTTCTAAGTAACTCACCCCATTTTTCTTACCCTTCTCGTAATAATAATTGATGGAGGCTTGGTGGGGATGACTTCGTGTGGAGACCATACTACTAATGATGAGTTATAAAACTTTGAACTTCTTTTAAGTATTTTTATTTAAGTACTATTTCAATTGTGTTGTAATAAGGCCTCTGGTATTATTTTTATGGATTTCTATTCGTGGATGGATTTTAATATGTTTTAGTTACCTAAATGAAAATGTTTAATTCTTATAAATGTTTTCTTAAACTTGCGTATAAAAAGGGGTTTTTCTTAAATATCACTCACTTGTAAAATTTTGTGAAAACTCTTTATAAATTTATTTCAACCAATTATTTAAGTTTTAACCAATTATTTCTCCGAAAATCAAATTGTAAACTCTTATGTTTTAAAATCATGGTTTTCAAATAAATCTCGATTTTTATTAAACTCCATCTTCAAAATCATTTTGAAGAATTGTTTTCATTAAAAGCATTGATGACTGGACGTAAGTTCGAATTGTGTGGCATGCCAAGTCTGGTCTTAAACGCATAGGCAGGGTTTGGGGTGTTACAATTTAAATTCCAAATCCTAAGTGCAGACTTCACACGGCCTAGGCACACGCCCATGGACTGACCATGTGTCACACACGGCCTAGACACACGCCTGTGTGCCTACCCATGTGGACAAGAACGAGGCTATTTGCCAAGCTCTTTGCACCCCTCTAGTTCACACCACATGAATCCATTTAACATATCAATAAACAACTCATAATTTGCAACATGAACTTTCATGAATAACTTCATATTTTCATAAAGGACAAAATGAGCCATCAACCATGGCAATATACAATATAGTTATCTTAATAAGGGACCAACACACCCTTGGCCAAGATAACAAAATAATCTAACTAGTCTAGCTCCTATACATGCCATATACAAAATCATTAAGTCTAGATATACCGAGGTGAGCTGATAGTATGGGCGATCTTTTGGTTATCCGCGTATCCCAGCTCGGCTCTTAAACTCTATAAAACAAGGGAAAAGAGAAGGGGGTAAGCTTTAAACTTAGTAAGTTTACATGTAAACAATTAGCATTATAGTATGTGCTAAACAATAAATAGCATTACATACTAAACAAGAAACATTGCATATTCATAATCATGCTTACTCATTTCTTCCATTTCCACATCCAAACCATATCACAAGCTTAATGTATGCATTTATTAACATGCCTCCCTTATAACAGCCCAATTTTGACCCTAATCGAACAGTTGTTTCGAGACCACAAATTTGAGTCTAAAAAATATATTAATATTATTTTCTATGTTTATTATGTATGAATTTGTTTGTGTGAAATTTTGTGTTTTAATTTTTTCTTTTAAGTGTCCGATTAAATAAAAGGACTTAATCGCGTAAAATGTGAAATTGGCTAATTAATGTGTAAAGTGCTAACTTGCTAATGTCTTTATAATGTGAAGTCCTTAATAGGAAATTAGGCCATTAATAAAGATAGTGGACGGCAATATGTTTATATTATATAGTTTTTATATTATTTATAAAGCTTAAAATAATATATATTATATTATAAAGTTATTATAATAAAAGAAAAACATTAAAGAAGCCATTATCATCCATTCTTTGCCGAAATTAAAAAGAGAAAGAAAATAATAAACAAGCTAGGTATTCTGCCATTGTTGAGCTAAATTAAGGAATGTATTTTACTCGATTTTTGATAATTTTTACGTTTTTGAGATCGTTGCTAAGTTATCTTCAAAGCCCATGTCTTAATTTTTAAATTTGATAATGATTTTGTGTTTTTCCATTGATGAGTTTATGAGTTTTATGATGTTTGATGATGAATTATGAAATATATGTGTTAGATTAACATGTTTTGTCTTTGAATTTTTGATGATTTTGAGTAATTTGGACTAAATTGTGAAAATAGATTTTTGAGGACTAAAATGTGAAAAAAATAAAATATATGGACTTGTATGGAGTTAGTGAATATTCTGCCCTAACATGATACATGCAAATTTTGTGTATTTTGAATTTTATGCAATAGGGACTAAATTGTAAAAAGTGTAAAATGTCAGGGGTAAAATGGTAATTTGCCCATTTATATGTTTTTGGATTAAATTGAGTGAATATGTGGTTAAATTAGTTAAATTTGAATTTATTTAGATTAAGAACGAAAGAAAATAGAATTAGATCGGGGGAAATCGAAAATAGACGAATAGTCGATTAAACCGTTCGACAACATCCGTGGTAAGTCTATAAGCATTTTAATGTTGTTAAATTCACGAATATATAAATGTTATGTGATAAATTGAATTGTTTGAATATATATAAGCCTTGGCCGAATGTGATTTTGAGATAGGGAACTATGTTTCGAGTTCGATTCGATCGAGATTGTAACGTCCCAAAAATTAGGAGCTGTAATTTTGCTTTAAATTCATGTTGTGCTTGAATGGCTAGCTATTTGAGTTTATTTGGGGGTTCTAAAGAGGCCTGGGTTCGAGTCTAAGCTTTGGAAAAATTTTAGTTTTTTGGCCCTTAAGAGGAGAGGGTTGTTTGCAGTAGGACTTAAGTATATTTGTGTGCGTTTAAGTGACATAAGTTGAGCATGAGACCTAGTGGGTGTGGCGTCACTGGAATAACAAGGGGAAGTGGAGTTCGAGTCCCTTGGCAAGCAAATGAGGGCATTTATTTTATGCCTTGGGAGTGGAAGAAGTAGAGTTTGGATCAAACACTACAAGGGAGGTTGAGGACTTGGTCAAATATTTCAAACGGAAGGTGGAGAGCAATTTTAGGAGATTTCAGTAGAGAAAATCAGGGAAGTGATGCGTGTGGGAGTGTTGGCCAAATTTGGGAGTGTGGCTAAGTGAGAACTTCGGCTAGAGGGGTTCATTTGGAGCAATTTTGGCAACCTTGAGTGTTAGTAGAAATCAAAAATTCCTTTGTGCTTTTCTACTTCTCTTTTTGTTCATTTCGGGTTTTCTTTCTGAGGTGACGTCTCAAGCAACTTTGTTACCATTTGGGTTTTCATTTCGTTCATTATTTCCCCAACTGCTGCCCACTCCCTGCCTACACTTCTCTTTTTTTTTAGGTTCCTTGGCCGAATTCAACATCCTCTTTTCCTCCCATCTTTCTTTCTTTGTTCTCTTCAAGTTAACCGAATCTATCATTCCCCCTTCTTCTCAACTCCACATCTGTTTTTATTTGGAGTGAGTCGAAGTTAACCTATTCTTTTCTCTAGTATACTTTCATCTCTGGGGGTTGTACGTGTTTAATTCCTCTTTACTTAAAGGAACCTGTCTTTGCCGAATTTGAGGGTAAGTAGTACTGACTGCTTTCTAGTTATTTTGTGATGGTACTATTCTTTTCTCTCTACTGCCGAATCTTCCCTTTCTTCTTAAGTTTGATATGGGTTGGTTGTTAGGGTCTCTCGAAGTGTGGAAAGGGCCTAACAACGGAAGCAAGTGATACATTGTTCTTAACTTTAATCAAGTAAGTGTTCTCACGTTGGGTTTAGATTGAGGGCTGATCTTATCTAAGGGTTGTATTGGTCGAGGGTTGATGTTATTCACATATTTATTCAATCCCTCCTAATAAGGGTGTATTGTAATGCAAAATCCATCAAGGAGTTCTTAGTATTCGTTGATTGTTGGAGAGGCTTAACAAAACTCGGTCAATCAAGGTAGGTGTAAGTATGGTTTCAGTTTTGGTTTTGGTTGTGGAAAAGAAGGGTATCCCTTTGAACAGATGATTAACTGATAGTCTTTGTAACGTAGGTGTGATCGGTGCTAAGAGATTCGCGGCACGTTTCATAATCAAGGTGTGTAATCGTACACCTATTATCATACTGTTCAAACACCGGATATTGTTGTTTTTCACTACGTACATCAGATATCGATAAAAGCGAAAAGTAATATTTTGGCATCCGAAAGCCCTCAGCATTTAACTTCGTAGGGATAAATTGAGCCACAATCGTTGGCGTTAGATCGTTGAGGCCGCCATGAACATCTCGGTGGTTTTAGGTCATAATGGGCCTCGATGGGCTATAGGGGCCTAATGGGCCCCACAAAGGTAAAATCCCTAGTAGAATGATAACAATGAACCGAGCTACGAAACCAAAATTGGGCGGTGTGGGCTACACGGGCGTGTGGGCTCACTTGGGCCAAAAATTGGGCTTTGGGCCCAATTGCACCGTTTCAACTAAAAAGGGTGCCTACGTCGCTCGAGACGACTATAAGCCTTCGGGAAGGGCCGATACCAAACTAAATTATCGAAATACCCTCGATGGGTAAATTACTGAAATACCCTCAATAGGTGAAAATACTGAAATACCCTCAATGGGTGAACATACTGGAATACCTTCGATGGGTAAAATTAGAATACCCCCGAGGAGTGATTTACCGATTTACCCCAACCGACCAAGTGACCATTATACTCTTAGTGGTAGTATCAGTGATGTATGTGTAATAATTGTATGATTGATTATGATTGTGATACACTGCATACATGGGTTATTTATGACATGACATAGTGCATTGGGTTGAGTTATGGATTTTGGAGGAAGCACTATATTGGTGGTTCTGCCATGTTTTACTGATCGAGTGGCTTTGCCATGTATACTAATTTTAGTAGCTCAGCCACGTATATTGTTATTACAACTTTGCTGCGTTGTCATTAGCAGCTAGACTGCGTTATTGGTGTGCTGGTTGGGTGGGTTGACTTGGTCCCCACATGGTGTGTTGGTTGGTATGGGTGGTGTGTTGGCTGGACGGGGTTGGGTTACATGTCTACTTTGCATTGATATGATATAGGGCTTAGGCCCAAACTGTTACTGAATAGGGCTTAGGCCTAGACTGTTACTGAATAGGGCTTAGGCCCAGACTGATACTGTATTGGCTTGGGCCCAAACTATGACCGCAATAGGGGATTACACACTGAGTTCTCGTAACTCACCCTTTTCCTTAACTGTGCAGGTAATCCCCAGCCTTAGAGGATTTGGAGCTGGGAGGGACTCGAAGGTGGCCACACGTCCGATATGCTTTAAAGTTAAACTTAGCGACTTTATTTTATTTTAATTTATTGGGTTAATAATTTTATAATAAGGCCATTTGAGATTTTTAACATTTATATGGTGTTTCTTTTAATTTTAACATGCTAGTCTATTAAACATGGGTTTTTAAAATAATAACTATTGTTTTCAAAATATCACGTATCCGCAACTATTTTGAATTAAACTTCCGCAACAAAAAAGGTTTTAAAAATAATAATATTTTGCAAGAGAATGTCTTTGAGTAAATCTTGTTTTGAAAATAAGCAACGAAATCTGAGGTTTTAAATGGTAGGAAGTTTTAAATTGTAGAAAGGTTTCCAATGAAAGCATATCTTTCAAACAACACTTTGATGTGACACGTTAGATCCGGTCATAACGTCTAGGCTGGGTTTGGGGTGTTACAGAGATTCAACATCTGAAAGTCCCGTATGAACCCTAGGAATAGATAGGATACAAATGTCATGACATAGGATCTCCGATATGTGTTTTCATGTAAGACCACGTCTGGGACGTTGGCATCGATTTGTGTTTACGTGTAAGACCATGTCTGGGACATTGGCATCGTATTTGATTCGTGTAAGACCCTATCTAGAATAGTGGCATCGATATGTGATTACATGTAAGACCACGTTTGGGACGTTGGCGTTGTACGAGCTTTCCAATTTTTCACGTATCCTTTTTAATTCCGAACGGTTCAACGGGCAATGTTAAGTGAAGACCAAATGTGAAATCGAATTAAAGGACTCAGGTATGTACTTATACCAAGTTGTGAAAATAAGGTAAGTCAGTTGTTGAATTGATTGTATAAATGCTAAAGTTATAAATATATGTATGCATATATGGCAGTGTATATTCGGCCAAATGTGGTATATGTGATTTTAATAGTGAGATTTATATAAGTTCATGTGTAATTGTACAATTAGCTATATGGTATGGGTATGAGAAATTTAAATGATAACCTTGTATTTGAGAACATGTATGTTCGGCCTTGTTAACTTAGTGTTAATATACAATAGTTGATATATATTTGCTTATGACTTACTAAGCTTAAATAGCTTACTCTGTGTGTGTTCTTGTTTACCTCTGTTTTATAGATTTTGGAGTCACGTTACAAGCTCGAGGATCGTCAGAGAGGCCAATCACACTATCGACTAACTTCGGTATTTTGTAAGCTAAAATTTCTTTGAAACTATGGCATGTATAGGCTAGCTTTGGAGTTAGTTTAATTCAAAAGTGCATGTACAAAAGCCATGCGAAAATGGCTTAATTTTCATGCTTGAGTTCGGTTTGGTTTAAAAATGGCTTGTCTTTGATCATTAGGATTAGGCTCAATTTTTATGAGTTCTTGAACAAGTGTTTAATGTGTTTGGTTTTATCAATTCGGCTATGGCTTATTTATATGTGGTATGTGGTTGCTATGTTTCGTTAATAATGTGGTGAATGAGTTGATATATATATAATATGTGTGGTATGAATGGATTTGGTTACTAATTGAGTTGGTTATGTCTTACAAAAATGAAACATGTACTTGAGGGTTGGAAACCATTTATAATTCGGCTTAGTGATGAAAAAAATATGATTAATTGTTCGAATGGGTATTGGTTGGTTAGATTAATGAGTTAGTTGATGGTTGTGAAATTTTGGCCATGGTATATGCACGTTGTGGTAGGTATGTTCCATGACATGTATGAATGGTGTTTAGGGTTATATATCTTGGTTGTGTAATGAAATGAATAACTTACAAAATAGCTCATCGAGTATGCTTGTTACATGGTTTGATTTGCATGTATGGTTATTTAATAAATTCGACTTTATATGAGGTAAATGATGAAATTTATTTTTGATTCTATATTGGTTAATTTTGATTCGGTTCGGAAATGAAAGAGTATGCATATATATTAAGCTTGAATGAGTGAGTCATTGGGTACTAATCATGTTAGAAATGGTAAGAATTTTTGAAGGTTAAGTTTGATGGTCGCATATAGAGTTATTTGATTTGGATATGCATATGGAAATGAAATTTGATTGATGTTTATTATAGGAGTGCAAAGGCTATAATATTTAGTCAATAGGTTCGGCTAATAGAACTAAAAAGTATTTGTAAAGTGATATGTTTAGTATTGATTTATAGAAACGGTTGAATTGATGTATACATATGTGCACAAGCTTGTAAATAGAAAATAAATATGTTTTGGTCTTATAAGATGATGTATAGTTGTTTTGAAAATAGGCTTAAAGTTAGTAAAGGATGCACATGCAAATTCGGCTAATGTTAGTCAAATGAATAATGCATGATTTGAATTTAACTTTTATAGGTTAACTAGCTAGCCGAATTGAGGATAGGATGGTTGGTAATGTGTGTACATGTTTATGCTTAAATGATTCAAGTTTGATGTGGAGAAATGCACATAAGGATTTTAATTACTCAATGAAATATATTTGATCAATTGGTATAATTGTTAATGCCACATATGATATTTGACATAAAGTTTTGTGATATGATTTGTTTGGTCTATTAAGTGCATGAATACAATTAAGAGATAAAATGTTAAATATTTATTAAGTATTCGAATACCATTATAATGGTAAGCACATGATTCGTGTATTTATTTTGGAGCATATTTTGTATGACTTTGAGGCATGTGTATTAAGGTGTAAATATGAATATATGCATGAGAATTGTATTTGTTTTATGATTAATAATGTATGTTTAATTTTAAATTAGCCTTATGCTTTATTTATCGAATATGATCTATGTGAATATGTTAATGTTTGGAAATTATATATATTTTTTGTTTGGTAATGCCTCGTAACCCTAATCCATCGATAGATACGGGTTAGGGGTGTTACATTTGATTGGTATAGAGCTATGATTTAGTCAGTTCTAGGACTACCATAGCATATGTGAATTTAGCTATACATGCCATATTTAATCTGCGACAATGTGATTTTTTTGACTCTAACGAAAATTGTTTTGATGAAATAGATAAGTCTTCCAACAGAGTTAATTCTGATAGTACATAGGTAAATATTTAAATATTTGAGTGGAAATGTGTTGATGATGAGTTAAGACTCATAAAGGTAAGAATCAAATTGTATGACATGTTATTGATAAATGTTGTAATTATATGAGCGTATGAGTTATGATATTTGAGTTATGATTGCTATCTGAAATGCTCTGATTGTGAAATAGTGATTTGAGTTGGAATATGAACAATGTGTTAAGAATAAAAGTGATTAAAAGCAAAAGTTTATTAAATGTTTTGAGAATGTGAAATTTATAAATGAACTGGCTATTTGTGATAGTATATGTTACATGCATGTATGTGTAAGTTAAATTTAAGGCTTTACTAATCTCACCCTCCTTATCGGTGAAATGTTAAAATGAAATATGTAAGAATTTGGGATGAAAAAGCTCACGAATGTGGAGTTATAGAAGTCTGTGCTTGAAATATTAGTAATGTCGTCAAAAAAGAGAATGAATCAGCAAGTGAAAACAGTATTGAAAGAGATATTGGATAGTTCTAAAAACTATTCAGATTATGAACAGCCACTGGTAAATAGGAAGTTAATTCTGACTAAATGACGTATTCAGGTATGTTATCTAAAGAAAGTATTAACTGGAAGCTTTTATAATATTTACTTTTGTTAGCGATGGGATAATGTGAAAATTTTCGATGACAGAATTAGACAGTTGAATAATGTTTATAGTGTATTGATGACAGAGTGTAATGGTTATAGTTGGGCAATTACTATGATTCCTTCCGGGCATTCTGTGTATATTTATTCTCAGAAGCATATGTGACTGTTTAATTCTAGAAAGAAGATTCTTATCGTGTGAGAACACTAGCTAAATGTACTAATAGACGAAAGCATGGTTGATCTATTTGGGCTACGTTCGATATTACTATGTCTTTCTCTGGTATTTATTCCCTTGTGTGGATATAAAAATTGACGATAAAATCTGAATGATACTAATACTCTGTATGTGAAGATTATATTGCTTCTGTTACTGTGGATTTCAATATTTATGAGTGACATTGTTCTTTCTGGACATTTTATGGGATATCATAGGAATTAATATCATTCTATCTGGGTTGTAATTTTCAGATATCTTGAGTTTGAAGTTTCGCTATTCTGGTTTTATTGTGAATCTATGTGATTATCTGTAAGAGATATCTATTTGATAGAAATGGCTATATCGTTTATAATTATAATTTCTGGCCTGAAATGTGAGAGTACAGTGGTACCATTCTTAGAGTTATAGAAGTTGTGTTTCTGCAAAGGTTACTATTAAAATCATATTTGATTCTTCTCTATGTTCAAATGCTTCATTAACAGTCAGAATAATATCTATTTATAGGGTTAAGACATCGTTCTTATTAAGGCCCAATGATTTCTATCTGATAAAGGTGACTGCAGTATAATTCAGAACTTCGATGATTAATAGATGAGACAGCTTTATTATAAACTCTTTTTAGTTCTCGTGAAAGTTCGACATTGATAAAAGTAAAAATGATTGAGGATCAAGATCAATTTATGAAACGATATGTCTGGGTTATCCTTTTTAAAGAGAAGAAAAGATTTCTTCGAAAAGACTGATTCAGTGGTTTAGTCTGATTTGAATTATTTGACTGAAAATATAATTGGGTTGTATGTGTCTGAATCTATCCACCTGACTGGAAATAAACTTTGAATGTATATGTGTGAATTGAGGGATAGTCCGAAAGAAGAACTCATATTCTTTAAGACTTGATACCGAATTATATCTAGCAGAATGATTCTATCTGGGAAATGTTGTAATAAATTAAAGTTAGTCCAATTGTTGAAGTTTTCTTTTGCACGAAGATAAATTGGACCGAAATATCAGTTCTGGTTTAGTCTGAGTTCAATAAAGAGATTATGCTATCCTTATGTTAATGAATGGTTCGAAATGTATTCTAATACAAGAATGTGCAAAGATATCTTATGATTCTATACAGTTAAAGCTGCATAAAGAGAATTATGTGATATATTTGATGATTATAAGAGTTTAAAATGTTTAATGTTAGAGAAAGATCTGAATTTGACATAGCAAGGTTAGCTCCAATCGTAGAAAAACTTTTAAGTCTATAAGTGATTCTTATCTGAGAAAAATGATTATAGTTTCAAATGTTTTAATTGGGTGATGAATACGTGATTGATCTTATCAGGTAATGATCAATTGTTAGTTAATTAGCGGCTGAATAAATGTTTATATAGTGAAGTTGTGAAATTCAGAAGTGTGTCAGTGAATTATAAGTTAAAAAGGAGTTCAACATGAATTAATTTCTGATTCAGAACCTCAGATGCGGCATCGATGATTATTTGTTATTTCGAGATAGAGTGTGAATACTGAAAAAGTTCTACGAATATACAACAACTACTACAAGAAACTCTCAGTGGTGTTCATATGAGATTAACAAGATGCACAACAGTCCGAGATATGATATATGATGAGTGTGAAATGTGATATTTTTGACTTTATTGATTATAGAAATGGATGGTTGATGAATTTTGTATCGGGATTATCTTTATCATTGAAAAAGATAGAGTAATATGAAATATGGTTAGTTTTCTGAAGAAATATCTCTGTAAGTATAGATTTTCTCTTTTGATAAAACAGTTAAGTTATTCGTTTCTATGTTGGTACATCTGTCTATGGTGTTAGTTATCATTGTTTTGAATTGAGATCTGAAGTTTATATGGAAATTCTAAGAGAGATTACAGTAATCTGTGAGTATGAAATTGCATTGAAATCGAGAAACGCGAACCAAATTCTCGAAATATTTATTTGTCACTATGTTTAGAATTGCAATATAACTAAGAAAGACTGTTGCTATTATAAGCAGTTATCGAACTCCGTTAATTTAGGATCAAGTTTTGTGATAAAATGATTCACAAGATTAAAATTGTTAGAGAATATGAGTAGAAAATGGAAACAATTTAATACAGTTATAAATAGTTTTAGCTAGGGATGATGTACAGTGAAAGTCAAATCAAAATTTTAGTTGTGAGATTTAAAGAGATTTGAAATTCGAAGCTATGTGTGAATTTGAAATATATGATGTGAAAGTGATTTGTGATAGTTTAAAAATAGCATCGGATCATCAGAAATCATATCCAGACTTGAAACGAAAAGATATAGAGTTTCAGATCAGAGATAAAGTGTTTTTGAAAGTCACACCGTGGAAGAAAATACTCAGATTTAGTAGTAAAGGCAAATTGAGTCTGAGATTCATTGGACCGTATGAGATTATAGAGCGTATCAGGCCGGTTGCTTATAGACCGTTGTTGCCATCTGATAATCCATATTTTGATGCTCCGTAGATATTGATCCGATCGCTCACATGTGATTAGTCCGAGAGAGGTTGAGATTAAGTCCGATACGACATAGGATCTTGAGTAATTATTATTAAAATAAATGAATTTTACTTAATTAGTAATATTGGGCATGAATTTATAAAAGTATGTAAAATTATGCTTAATTACATGATTTTTGTACATATTTTATATTATTTCATGTTAATCTATTAATATGTGATTTTTCACTATGTAGGAGGACCATTGAAGATGTCATTAATATGAATAAAACATGGACATGCACAAATCAATTCATGTGGATGGCAAGACCATGCAAACTAGGTCATGAGGTTGATAATTTGACCCAGTAAAAGATGTACTAAAAGATGGACATGTCTGATTATTTATTGGACTAGGAAACCGTCCAACAAGTGGGAATTACAACCCAATTTCGACACAAGTAGATGGTTGCCGAAAAGCAAGCTTTGGGGTATTTAATTAAAAGTCCTTACAATTGGAAAATAATAAAAAATCAACCCAACAAATTTCCTGTTAAAATCGTCCACCCTATGTCTATTAATAGCCTTGGTTTGAATTCAAAATAAGGAGGCTAAGTCATCTCCGTTTCCATGAATTGTGGCCGGCCATATGTTAGAGAAAAGGAAGGAATTTAATTCTATTTTTAGCAAACTCTACCCTTTACCTTCACCTATAAATACCATACAAACCCCACTTCTCAATTCATCCCTCATCCCTCATCACTCATTTCTCATTCATCATTCTCTCTCATTTCTGTTTTCCTTTCCCTTGCATAGCCACCATCTCCCTTTCCATCCTTTAGCCAACATAAGCTTTGTCAAAAGCATTTTTTGGTCGGCCACCTTAAAACTTTTAGCAAAGAAGCATCAATCAAAACAAAGGAGCGCATCAGTCAGAATAGATCCGAAAGGCTGCTGAACTGAATAGAGTTTACTCTTTCCTCTTGCTATTTATTTTAATTATGTTTTCTTTGAGTTTATTGTTTTTGACATTGTCGTAACCATTTTTTGAAAAGAACAGGAAACGACGCAGTCGACTCAAGGTTTGAAAATGAAAGGAAGGGAGTCGCCACCGATCTTTATTTGGCATGATCGGGTTGCCTTTGTTTTAATAAAGCATCTCAGTTTACTAAAACAATGCTTTTTGGTCCACGAACTTTGAGAAAACGGGTTCGAAAGTCAATTACGTGTGAGGAAGGATTAGCACCCTCGACACGCCCGAAATCGGTACCAAACTGATTGATCGATGTCCTAATGTTGAAAACTTTGAAATGATTCGAAAATAGATACTTTTTATTTCCAAAACTTGAAGGAATTGGAAGGGACGTTAAGACTCTCTTATTTTCGAAGAGATAAAGCACCATGTCCAGTAAGTTAGGGCGCAATACTTTAGACTTTCAAAACTAAGCTCGCCTTTTAAGACTTAGTTTTATAATTGAAGAGGATCTCCCGTCATTTGTCGAGCGAGAAACCAGAACCCAGTAAGTTAGGGCTCGTTTTCCTGAAAATCCAAATTAGAAATATTGTCTCTATTTTAGAAGAAAAAGAAACTTATCTCGAAGTATCTAGGCGTCGAGCCCAGTAAGTTAGAGCGCGACATTTCGAATTTTTGAGATTAAGTGTTTTGTTTAAAATTTGAATTGCGATTTTAAAAGAACTTTCTGTTGTTTAGCTTAAACGAGAAAAATCGGAACCCAGTAAGTTAGGGCTTGATTCTCTCGAATCGCTAATACGGAATATTGGTCGTTATAAAAATTGAGATGTCGGGAAGGATTAGTGAGACGAACAATGAGAATAATGATAACAACAAATAATGAATAATAATAATATAAGTAATGGTAAAAGGAAAGTATTATGACAATAGTATATATATTGACGGTGATAGAAAATAATGATAATGATGGAAATAATAAAATGATAATAAGTAAGGTAGTAATACATTAGTGATAATAGTAATAGTAGAAGAATGAATAACAACATGCAAATGTAATAATAAAATAATAGTAAACATAATAATAATAATAAACAATAGAAATAGCAAATGGTAATAAAATAATGATAATAATAACATAGTAATTATAGTAATAGATATATGTATGAAAATAATAATTGTAAAAGAAAATTAAATTATTAAATAATAAGTAAAGAAGGGTTATGATGTTAATAAAATAACAAAGATAATAATATTAATAAAAATAACAATGGTGCATAATAGTATAGTAATAATAATGCAAATAAAATAAATGAATAAAATAATAATATAAGCAAATAAAATGCATACATATATAAAAAATAAAAATATAATAATAGTAATACTAATAAAATAAATAAATAACATAATATAAGCACACAAAATATACAAATACCTAGAATATAATAACATAATAATGGTGATACTGATAATAATATAACAGGTAATAATAAAATAATAATAAATAATTAATAATAAGAAAAATTAAATAAAGCAAAAATAGTAAAATTGCAAAATAATTGAAAATGGATTAAATTGCATTAAAAACGAAATTTTTGGGTCAATTTGTAATTTTTGGGTCAATTTGTAAATGAAGTAGAGGTTTAGGGGCTAGAAAACACGCGCGTAAAAGGTGGGGATCAAAGGATAATTTTCCCAGCAAATTAAACACAGCGCTTTGAGGGATGACCAAATTGTGAAAACGTGCAAAATTTCAGGGCCAATGTGTGAATACTGAAAACTTGATTTGAAAAACTAAAAATGCGGAAGGGTTGATTGCGCAATTCCCCCTCCCTTTAAGAACACGAGGATCCTCCTAGCGGGTCGGATCAACGCGGGGGTTATAGGGGTGAAACGACGTCGTTTTGGGCCTTAAGGACGCCGGCCAAAACGGCGCCGTTTCATGTGCCTATAAAAGGCAAAATATCCTTAAAAAAAATTCATTTCATCCTTTTTTTAAAAAAAAACCCATCTCCTTTCTTTTTTCTCTCTACAGGTTTAGTTCGATTTTTAATGGAGTGGACTCTCAAGAGTTTTGACAAATCTCTAAATGCACTAAGCGTGGGCCGTCCTTAAGATTGTTCATGAAGGAACCAATACTATCAGGCAGTCCAAACTATAGATGATAACAATGAAGTTTAAGACCTTGAGAATGCTAGAGGATGAATCTCTTTTTTTTTTTTTTTTTTTTTTTTGAGTTCTATGTAACATTATGCAATATAAAAAATTAGACATTTGCTCTTGGAGAAGAGTGTTTCAATGTTAAGCTGGTTAGAAAAGTGTTTAGGTCTTTGCTAGAACAATTCGCGATCAAGGTGATCGATATAAAGAAGACAAAAGACATTGATACAATAAGGATTGATGAACTCATTGGTTTGTTACAAACCTTCGAGATTAATATTGATAAGACAAGGAAAACAAAAGTAAAGCAAAGAAGGACATAGCACAACAAGATGCATCCCCAATTGCAACTGAAGACATGGCATTTAAGAAGCTAACTAGGAAGAGCAAGAAATTCGATGGGAACTGAAACACTAGCAAGGGTAAATGCAAGACATTTATAGGTTTTAGGGTTAAAATTGTATTAGAGTTTAGGATTGAACTTCAAGATCCATAGTAGCGAGATCCCTTTAAATTTTTAAAATTCTCCTTTTTTTTAAAAAAAAATTGCTTTAAGATAAGATACGATAAAAGGGTTTTAAATAGACCTCAACACTCACAGGAGTTGATATTAGTTTAAATTAATTTTTCAAATTTTTTTTGTTTTAAGAAACTATTTTAGAAAAGAAATTCTATTAAGGTTTTAAAAAGACCTCGATACCAGTGTTGATTATTTCAGTAAAATAACTTTTTGATATACATAATTAAGTAATTTTTGCATCATTTAAATAAAAAAATACTGATATCATCAATAAATGTGTGGATCTACACTTTAAATATATCATTTAAAATAAAAGAAACATAATTAATAAAACATTTTGCTAACTTTGTTTCCTTGTTGGATTATCATTTAAAAGCATTAAAAGTAAATAGTTAATAAAATAATTTTTCTAGACATATCCAGGAAAATGTTGAATTAATTTGCAAGTAAAAATAAAAATAATTAATCAAATATTATTTTATCAAATTAAATATGAATTTTAAATGAACTCTTGAATTATGATTTACTCTAGGGCCTAGGCTATGACCTGGAAAAATGAGACCCATCTTATTGGACTTTACTTCAACAAAACATAGCCTAACGATTTTTAAATTAAATAACCCATTAAGCCGAAGCCATGGGCAGGCTTTTGTTTAATAATCAGAATTATGGCTACTACCAAAAAATTCAATAAAATTACGTTCAACTTGAGATTAATTAACGGAAGTGGTTGTAATTTTCAAAATTATATTTCGTTATTAGTGTCATTACATTGAACATTGTACTAATAAATTGGATACGAAATAACATTGATAATGGCTTTGTGTTGAATGTGCCATTGTTTATATAAAGTTGAATGTGCCATTGTACTTTGGCCCTCAATGTTTGACGGCCAGTCTTCATTTTTCTTCTTTTATAATTTGGCATGTGAAATTAAGAGGGAAGAAAGGAAAACCTAAAAAAAGGGTAATTCCATATTTAGTTCCTGTATTTTATCATATCTTGTAATACGGTACATCTATTTTGAAAATGTTTGTTTTGGTATTTAAAATTTTACTTTTCTTTTATCAATATGGTACTTTATCAGAACTCCAATTAAATAATCCAAATATTTTTTGAACCAAAAACAAAAAATGAAGATAAGAAAACAAATATATTACTGAACAATATGTAAAACAAATCATGACCACTAACATGATTTTTATCTATTCCAAAATCGATCTTTTTTCAATATTACGATGATTGTATTTGTTCCTAGTTTTTTAAACAAAAATATTACAATCTAATGGGATTTGGGTTGATTTTCAATTGACAAAACAAGCTATGGTTTACAAATTTTACCGCTACTTTAGTTGTTCAACTTTTTTATTCTGCAACAGTTTAATTTTTAATGGTGTCAAAAAAGTAGTTTCAGAATATCATTTTCGTAAATCAGGTCCATAAATATTACATTAAAATACTTATGGAGTTAGTATACTAGAATATTATATTTTAGTCCTTCAATTTTGTCTATTAATTGCTTAATTAAGATATAGGGACTAAATTGTAAAAGTTTTATCGCTAGTGATTTTTAATTGCTTAAGGATTAAAGACTTAAATGGCAATTAACCTAAGGTGTAATTTGAAAAATAAACTAACTTGAAGAGATTAGTGGACGATAAGTGAAATGTTTTAAGCATGATTATTATTTTAATTATAATTAAATTAATTATAAATATAAAATGTATAAAAATATGATTTAAGTGGAAAGAATGAGAAGGTTCATCTTCTCCATCTTTCCACATCCGAGTGTTCAAGAAAAGAAACTAAGAAATTGTCCCTAAGGATTTCAAGCTTCTGGCAATCAATTGGTGAGTTCAATTAAGTCTTTTTATTGTAATTTTTATGTTTTTAAGTTCATGGGAGCTTGATTTAGGTAGCCCATGTACCAACTTGTAAAACTTTTAGAGTTTTTGAAAGTTTCCATTTTTGATTTCTTAAATAAATTGGTGTTAAATTGATAGATTTTAAGCTTAGACGTGAAACTAGATTATAATGTTTAAATTGTTAGTTTTGTACAAAAGAATTAAAATGAATAAAATGTGAAATTGATGTGAAAATTTGGTAATGATAGATAGTAGAGGGTCAATAATGGATGTGATTGAGATCGATTTTGAAACAAAAGGAGCTACTTTGGAAACAAAAGGCTAAGTGTGATTGGCTTAATTTGAGAGACCATAATACAAAATACTTTCATAACCACGCAATCCAAAGAAGGAACTTTAATCGCATTACTGCTCTACAACTTGATAATAGGGAGTGGAGTTCTAATAGAATGTTCTTCATGCAAAGGCGATTGGTTTTTTCCAAAAACTTTATAAAGAAGTTTTGAAGACTATAAAGAGCCTTCCTTCTAGTGTTTTCCCACGCCTTAGTTCTTTAGATATTAATTTCTTGGGCAGATAGGTTTTGGCGGATGAGACCAAGAAGGCCTTATTTGATATGGCTTCATTGAATACTCCGGGAAGTGATGGTTTTCATGCCCTCTTTTTTTAGAGTCAATGGGATATCCTAGGCAAAGCTGTTTGTGAATAGGCACAAAGGGTGTTTGCAGGCAATGACATTGATTTGGAATTGAAATAATACTATAATTGTTTTCATTCCTAAGACTAATAATCATGTGAGCTTCACGTAATTTCACCCCATTACCCTATGTTCGGTTATGTTCAAATTAGTAATGAAAGTTATTGTAAATCATTTCAAATTGGTTTTCCCTAACTTTATTTATCAAGAACAGGATAGTTTTATTGTTGGGCATAGTATTTCGAATAATATAATCATTGCATATGAAGTAATCCATTATATGAAAAGGAAGCGAATTGGTCGAAATTGGATGGCCACCAAAATTGACTTGGAGAAAGCTTATGACAAGGTGGGGTGGGAGCTTATAGACGTTTCACTGCATGTTGTTAGCATTCCGAACTTCCTTCTAAAGGTAATAATGTCTACCATATCTTCTTCTACCATGCAAGTTCTTTGGAATGGAATTCCAACTTAGAAGTTCAAACCTGTTAAAGGAATCAGACAGGAGTGCCTCTTATCACATTACATTTTTGTCTTATGCATGGAATGGTTTGGTTATAGGTATTCGTTCGAATATAGATTGTAGTAAATGGCATCCTATTCGCCTATCTCGATCGGGATCCAATCTATATTATCTTTTCTTTGCGGACAATTTGGTTATTTTTTGTAAAGTAGATTTGGGGCAAGCCCAATTATTGAAAAATGTCTTGCAAGGTTTCTATGAGTATTTTGGACATAGAATCAATGTTCAGAAAAGTAATATCTTATTTTCTAAAGGGGTTGAAAGGAAATTATGTTACCAGATTAGTGAGTTGCTTGGTTTCAAGTAGTCCAAAATCTTGGATATTATTTGGGGGTGTCTTTTCTTCATGACAGGGCCACTAATAGTACCTTAAATTTTGTGGTAGAAAAGGTGAGACATAAACTTCAAAGTTGGGAAGCAACTTATCCATCGCTGCTAGAGTCACGTTAGCTCAGTTCGTTCTTCTTTCAATTCTAAATTATTTCATGTAGTCGATGTTGATTCCTAAGGGAGTCTATGCAAGACCAGGACCTTATGGTGGCATTGGGTTTCGTCATTTGCAAAACCAAAACACCTCATTTCTTATGAAGATTGAGTTTAATTTGGTGATTAAAGATAGTGCCTTATGGGTTTGAGTTCTTCGAGCGAAGTATGGCATTAGAGATTAGCTTCTTGAATCCATTGCTAGGTGTCTTTGGAAGTCTCTGTCTAAGGTATGGCCCTTATTTCACGAGAATTTAGCATGGTTAGTAGGTAATGACACTAGCATTTGTTGTTGGAAAGATTCTTGGATCCCAACTATAGGCCATTTGATATCGCAAATTCCTACTCATGTCAACCTTGATTTGATTGCACTCCTAGTGAAATGGTTATGCCAAATGAAAGTTGGAACCTTGATTTGTTTCAAGTCTGATTGTTTGAGGGAGTGATAAAGAAAATAGTTTGTATTCCTCCTCCCCATCCCTTTTTAGGTTCGAACAAAATTATTTGGACACGCAGAGCTTCAGGGTCCTTTTTGGTTTAAAGCATCTTTTGGTCTCTCAAGGAGAATTCTTGGAGTTCTAAGGATGTAATCTGGAAGAATAGCTGGAAAAATCAGGGGCCGTAAAGAGTAAAATTTTCTTTTGGCTAGCTTTTGAGCAAAGACTCTGATTAATCTAGAGCGTACTAGGTGAAGAATTGGTCGCAATAGCTCTTGTCATGTTTGTGGTTGCGAATAGAGGATACTCTTCATGTACTTCGAGATTGCTCGATAGTAAAGGAAGTCTGGTTGCATATTATTCCTATCGATAGGCAATGTTGTTTCTTCTTTGAATCTCTACAAGATTGGTTGACTTCTAATCTTGGCTGTAACAGCCCAGTTTAGACCCTAGTCGAAAAAATGGTTTTGGGACCACAAATTTAAGGTCGAAGAAATAATTTAATATTATTTTTTATGTTTATAGCATGTGATAAAGTATGTGTGAATATTTTATCGTTTGTGTACCGATTTGTGAAAAATAACTTAATCGCGAAAAATGCAAAAGTTGTGTGCTAGTAGTTAAAGTGTTTAATGGCTATGGTTTATTAAACCAAAGGTCTGTATGATGATATTATACCTTTAATATGGTTAATGGCCATCAATGGGCTTGTATTAAATGGTTTTCATGTTAAGTCATTAAGGATAAAATAGTAATTGATGTTTTAATATTAATTAAATTAAAACAAAACATGAATTAGTGGCCATTTTGTGTTCATCTTGTCGAAAATACAAAGAAAGAAAAGAAAAGAAAGCTAGCTAGGGTTCTGCTAGAATTTTGCTTGATTAAGGTATGTGTTTTGATCTGTTTTCGATAATTTGATCTGTTTTCGATAATGTTTACGTTTTTGTGATCGTTGCTTTGTATTCTATCAAACCCAGGCCTCAATTTCTAAATTTGATGAAGATTTTGAATTATGAAATTGATGAAATTGTGAGCTTTGTGATATTAGTTGATGAAAAATGAAAAAATGTGTTGGGTTAACATGTTTTGTATTTGGATTTTTGATGAATTTGAGTATTATGGGCTAAATTATGAAAATGAGAAATTGAGGGGATAAAATATAAAATCAATATGAAAAATGGGTTACTAGGGACTAGTATGAAATTCGGCCAAGCTTGGGTGTGAGTAAATTTTGTGTATTTTATGTAATTGAGAAATAAGGATTAAAATGTCAAAATGTGTGATTATGAGGGCTAAAGTGTAAAATGCCCTAACTATGTGTTTGTGGATTGTTTTGAGTGAAAATGTGATTAAATGAGTTGAATTTGATATTATATAGAATTTGATATTATATAGATCAAGAAAGGAGAAATTCGGACCTAGATCGAGGCAAAAACAAAGTGCTCGATTGATCGACTAATTTCGTCGTTTCTAAGTCCGAGGTAAGTTCGTGTATAATACATATTGTTTAAACAATGTTCGTATGTGATGAAATGAATGGAAATTTGATTGTGGAGTTTGGTAATACGAAATGTGAGATCAAAGATATGTGGCACTAAGTGTGCGTAAATAGAATAATTACTGTGATGAATGGCACTAAGTGTGCGAGATAAAAAAAGCATTGGCTGTATTATTTGGCACTATGTGTGCAATATCGAGACAAATTCAGTTTATTGAGATGGCACTAAGTGTGCAATATTATTATAGCTTCGACTAATTAATTGGCACTAAGTGTGCGAGTTCATCGAATGTTTAAAGAGGATCGAATGAATTATGGCATCGAGCATTGAGTGATAAATGTGATAGATAAATACGTGATAGTACAAGTATGTAAGAACCTATGTGGTTGATGATATTGTTTATGAGATAGATGGAAGATTATGTTAATAAATGATGAAAAGGGTTGGATTGAGTAGCATTATAAATGCTTGTACATGAATCTATAGATATGGTATGAAAGTGAGTAATAGCCATGGGTGAGATTAAGTAGTGATGTGAATTGAACTAAGTGTTAGTTAATTTTGCATATTAAATTTGAATTGTTGAGTTAAGTGTGTTATATTACGAACTTACTAAGCTTTAAAACTTACTATATGAAGTCTTTCTCTGTTTTACAGTGGTAAATAAAGCTAGCTCGGATCTAGGGATCGTCAGTGACTTAATCACACTATCGAACATCTATTTTGGTACCTTTATAAGTTGTATTTATGGTATATGGCATGTATAGGCTAGTGAGGTTGGGCAATGTTTTGAGATGTATAAATCTTGCCATGTGATATGGCTTGATAATGGATGAGACTTTGGAATGATTTTGGTACATGTTTTGGCTATGTGAAAATGGTGTATGTGATGTGTATATAGGGTTTTATGTGTATGGCCATTATGGTATGCTTTGGTGAAATAGAAATGGTATGTTTCATACTTGATTTGGTATTTGAAATGGTGAATGATTTGCATGTTATTCGATGTTGGAATTGAACATGTAGGGATGACCCAAATTGGGTAGCAATTTGGCCTTGTAAATGGCCTATAGTTGCCCACACGGTTGATTACACGGGAGTATGTCCTGACAGTGTCCTCCACTGTCCCTAATTGAAGTAGGTCAGACTTGCACACGGGCCAGATACATGAGCATGTACTAGGCCGTGTGACCCAAGTCAGTGTTCCACAGGCTAGACACATGGGCGTGTGACAGGCCGTGTGACCATAGTCAGAGTTGCATATGGGGTAAAACATGGTCTAAGGCATAGCCGTGTGAGGCATACGACCTAGCCACATGGGCGTGTGCCCTGTTTGAAAGAAAAATTTTCTAAGTTCTGCAAAGTTTCCGTATGAAATTAGTTTAGTCCCGAACCTTCTTTAAGGCATGTTTATGGTCTCGTAGACCTTCTAAAGGGACTTTGTGTTATTGATTAATTATGATATGATAATGTGTGAGCCATGGTGGTTTAATTGTTATGATTCGACCGGTAATACCTCTTAACCCTAGTCCGGCGATGAGTATGGGTTAAGGGTGTTACATTGGCTACCATGTGCGACTGTTTGGACGAGGGGTAATTTGGTCGTCTTTTTGGCCTCATTGCATGGCATATCTAGAAAAAAGATGAATATTTTTATCTTTCAAGACGTTACTTGGACGGCTCTTGAGACTGTTAAGGTTTCCCCTAGTTGGGAACAACAGTTTGATTTCAGTCATAGACGTTACCAACACTCCCCTCAAACAAATGCTTCTCGGGCACCCATGGTTAATACGTGGGTTAATTTATTCACTGACGGTGCAGTAGCTAGTGGTGATGGTAATGCTTCTGTTAGGGGTGTTCTGTGATCAGCATGGAAACTAGATCTTGGGGTTTAGTCATTTCTTGAGACGTTGCTTAGTTTTCGAAACTGAGCTAGAGAGAATTTTAGATGGTTTACTTGTGCTACTTAGTAAAGGGTTTAAAAAGGCCATGATTCAAACAAATAATCTTGAGGTTGTCAGGGCTTTACAAGATAATTTGATGATAGACTCTGGTATTATTATGCTCAGGAGGGTCCGAAGAATTATGAGAACTAAAGGGCAGTGGTACATCAGGTATGTCCCTAAAGAATTCAACAAAATTGCTTGTTGTCTGACCAAGTTGAGTTTAATGGAAAAATCAAGTCTTCAGATTTATGATGGCGCCTCTAATGAAGTTTTAGAGCTTATTCAACAAGATAAAACTAATAATACATTTGTTCAATTTAATTTGATGCAATTCTGTATTTTTTTATTACAAAAAACAATAGAAAAGAAATTATATGAATAAAGTTTTAACCTTGATCATCGAGGGAATAGGAATAAGAATTACATCAACATTATTTAAACCTGGACTTTCAGCCAATTTACAGATAAATACCTTTTTTCAAAAATTACAGAAATAGACCTATTATTTAATTATTACCGGAATGGGCCATTTTCCCCAAAAGTGCGTCCATGTCAGCTCGATGTCAGGGTATGTGGCATCAAAACGCGTCCCTGGGGGAGCGTTTTGCCCGTGTTAAAATCCCCAACGGCTAATTTTTTTGACCGTTTGGCCTCCAACGATAAAAAAAATAATATAAAAAGCCCCCTTTCATTTTTTTCACACAAAAGTCCTTTTACAATTTCTACAATTTCTCTCAACTTTCTCTCATGTTTCTCTCAAATTCCTCTCAAATTTCACAAAAGTCCTTTAATTTTAAAAAAAAAACATTGTTTAAAAGTTTTTTGATTTAGTTTTATTTAAATTAAAAAATATTCGATAGTGTTAGCAATAACCGGAGAATTAATTCGTCTCGATAATAAACACATCTCTATCGATCAAATGACAATGGTAATTTATAATTTTAATTTTTCAATACTATTTAATATTTTTTCATTTATGCAATTTTAATTAATTTATATTTTATAATTTTTTATAACGGTCTATAGATCGGGTGTTGCAATGCTATATTCGTAATATGCCTAGTCCACCATCGTCGTTGATAGAGAATTACCTGCGGGAAGCGGGTTTTTGGCACGTGGCCACGATAGGTCGAGGGTGCAAGTTGGACCCAAAACTAATTAGTGCGTTGATAGAGAGATGGAGACCCGAGATGCACACTTTCCATCTTCCATGCGGAGAGTGTAATATCACTCTGAAAGACGTGCAGTTGCAATTGTGATTGCCGGTGGATAGGTACGTAGTCACTGGGTCCGCAACTTCTGGTGATTAGGGAACCGTATGCTACGAGCTTTTGGGTGCTATTCCGGATAATATTAACGGAGGTCGGATCGAGATGGGCTGGTTACGAGACACATTCTCGAAATCGGATAATGATTCGACTAAATTAGAAAGAATACGATATGCTCGGGCATACATTCTTGAGATGATTGGAGGCTATTTGATGCCGGACTTGTCATGAAACCTCGGACATCTGAGATGGCTGCTAAAACTCATTGATTTTAGAGGAGTCGGTGAATTGAGTTGGGGGTCTGCCGTGCTAGCAAAATTGTATCGAGAGCTGTTTGGGGCGACACGATCGAATAAAGCCAAAATCAGAGGTTGCCTATCACTACTGCAATCATGGGCACGATTTCGCTTTCCATTTTTACGTTCTCAAATGGACCACCCATATACATTCCCACTCATAATGAGGTAAATTTAATATTAAATTTTAAAATTATTATGTAGATTTAAAATACAATTGTATACTAAAAATTTATTTAATTAGGTAGAACCATTCGGCGAGTTATGTTGGAATACCTACCTCGCTTGAAGATATACGGCTTCTATTAGACCAATGGTCAGGATCACAAGTAAGTATTAAATAAAATATATATACGTAATAAAATAGTCGTTTTGTATTTAGTATTTAGTATTTAGTATTTAGTATTATGTATATAACTAATATTTTTATCATGTTCATATAGTTTCAATGGACACTATACAAGGATTCGACAATTCGGGCAATAATTTCGGATAAATTCTTTCAAAATACAAACATTTGGCATGTGAAGGTCCCATTGGTCAACTATGTCATCGTGGAGATGCACCAGTCAGATAGGGTTCTGCGACAATTTGGATTCCGACAACTAATTCCCGTGGCACCTGAGGTGCTCGATGATGAGCACAAAGTCGACTTACTGTAGCTGCATACGGATTGGAAGAGATTTTGGTCAGCATATATCGAATTGTGGGAAAATCAGTATGATTATATACCAAATCGGGAACCGATCATCGTTCCTGAGTTAGCATACGTGCCAGAATACATGCCATGGTTTAGGATCCATGGCAAGCCGTATTTATTGTCGAAAGAGGAGAGGTGACGACAACTTCATGTACAAAGGGAACGACAGGGCCCTTTAAATCCAAGGAGAAGGGATGATGGGACGGACCCATCAACAGCGCCGACACAGTCACCGGGCCCAACACCTCAGCCGACGACACCCACATCACAGTATTTTCAGATTATGCCAGGTGCGTATCCTAGCCCTTATATGTATCCTAACCCTTATATGTTTCCTTTTCCCAGTCTTGTGGCAGGTTAGGATGCCTGGCCCGGTTCATCTTCGTTCCCGATTACTCTGAGTGGACTGCCGATCTATAGGCCGCCATCGCATGAGGGATCGCACGAGGCACTGTCAGGGAGCTCTTCTTTTTACCAATCTCCTTCGCCTTATGGGATTCAAACACCTCCGCCATGGGTGATGCAAACACCTCCACAGTCATTATTTTATCAAGGTGGGTCATCCTCCCAACATCCACAATTAGATCCCCTGCCGAAGGAACCAGAATCGCCATCGGAGCAACCACAACCCCAGTCGAAAGCTAAAACAAGGAGGAATCCAGTAGCAGAATCACGACTACCCCATATATTGATTCAACCAAGCACCAACATTAAATTTTTAATATATTTGTATAAACTCTTTTATATTGTTTCATTTAATAAAATAGAAAGTTGTTTTTAATATTTTAATTGTAATTTACTTTTTATATTTTTAATAAAATAAAAGTTGTTTTTATATTTTAATTGTAATTTATTTTGTATATTTTAATAAAATCAATTTATTTTGAATAAGGCAATATTTTTAATATTTTTATATTTTAATATATTTCTACAAACTTTTTATATTGTTACATTTAATAAAATAAAATTTGTTTTAATATTTTAATTGTAATTTAATTTTATACTTTTAATAAAATAAAAGTTGTTTTAATATCCTAATTGTATTGGTTCAAGTAAGGACTAAATCGCAAATGTGAGAAAAGTTTTGTGGCTCAATAGTAAATATTTAAAATTTAAGGGGTTAAAATTTATATATGAAAAACTTGAAGGGCCAATAGTATAAATATTTTAAGGGTTGAAGGATCTAGAAACTAAGAAAAATGGATGAATTAGGACTAAATTGAATAAGTAAAAAATTATGAGGGCTTAAATTGTAATTTTATCACGATAGGTGTTGATCTAATGTAGGAATTTTGAAGGATCAAAAGGGCCAAAATAATCATTTAGCAAGAAAGATAATTTTGAAGAATAATGATGATGGTGATATTTTAGGTTAATTGAATAACTTTTTTTTTTTGGCAACTTAATCCTTTTACAAAAGTTCACCATTTTCATCAAGAAATTAAAAGAATTTTCATAGCCACCAAGAGACAAAAATGATAAGAAGACTATCAACTATTCCAATTTGGACATGAACGAGATGTATGGCCTGGGTTCCTACACCATCCACATAACTTTCGTTGGTTGGCTATTTCTCGGATATCCATATTGTTGCGTATTCTAGTCAAGCAAGGTCGACCCTTTGGTTTGCGACGCAGTTCTCTATCCGGTAACAGATTAAACGGAGCAAGCAATGCAGATGGCCACTTACGTTCATCTGAGACTAGAGGGAATACGTGTCTCTACATGTTGTACATGTATTCTATTTTGTACACTTCGTCGACATAGCTCATGGGATCCAGACGGAGATTCTGACAAGCTGCAATTACATGAGCGCATGGATAACGAAGTGCGTCAAATATCCCACAGTCGCAGATCCTATTTCTCAAGTGTACATGATATTGCTCGCCAAGAATACCTTGGTTCAGTCTATCAAATTTCGTCACACGAAACCATCGGTTGTCGCGATCGTGACACACTGTGTGCATGGTGTTGGCCCGTGCCTTTGCCTTGTTAATTTCTCGCAATACCTTCCTGCACCATACATAGCCTCATTGCATTTGGCCTTTATAACTCGCTGCTCGCTTCAGAAATAGTGTCGCTAAAAGAAAATATGTCTCTAGCACAACCGATGTTATCAGCAAATGACGTGTTCCTTTTAGAACATAATTTATGTATTCAGCCAGGTTTAAGGTCATATGACCATATCATAGGCCGCCGTCGTATGCTTGTGTCTACTGTTTGAAAGGTATGTTGCATAGGTAGTTTGTGCCTTCTTCGTTAACTGAGCGCAAAATTGCCAACATATCGTGAAAACGGTCCTTATTGATCTCGTACCCTGCCAATATAAGTTGATAGCGAATATTACATACCATTCTTTCATTAAGAATAAATTGAATATTACAAACTCATGTTGGTCACTTTTCGTCGTTCACTTGTAGATCGATGTTGCCCGTAGTAGTTGGATGCAACATGCCTTAGGCAATATCGATGGTGTGTGCGATGCCATAGGCTTCTCTGTCGCTCTATTGCGACTAGTATTACAAGGCCTCGATCCGATATAACGCATATATCAGGTTGGGGGTAGACATACCTCCTTAACCTAGATAGAAAGAAATCCCAGTCATCAATTGACTCCCCCGGTGTTATTGCAAATGCAATTAGAATGATTCTCCCACTGTCATCCTGTGCCACAACTAGCAATAGTCGATGTGTATATCTACCATACATAAAGGTACTGTCAATTTGTACTAATGGCTTGCAGTATAGAAATGCGTCTCAGTATTGCTTAAAGGTCTAGAACAGATGTCTGAACACTTGGCATCCACGGAGCAATCGATCGTTGTAGTACGCAGGTATCGTTTCAAGGTCTGTTATGCAGCCTAAGACATATCTCTCCAGCACCTAACACCACTTCCACACTTCATTATATGAAGCGTCCTACCGACCATGCAACTTTTCCAATGCCTTCTGCTTAGCTATCCAAGTCTTGCGATAAGAGGGCGTGTACCCCAATTGACTATGAATATTGACAATTAAGACCGACACTGAAGTCTTGGGATCCACCTTCACCATCGGTATTATTAAGCTAGCCAACATATCTGAATTCATCTTGGGATGATCTTGTGAAACACCTGTCAACGAAGTACGTTAAAAAATGTAACATTACGTAATATCAGTGTTATTTAAAAACCCTTAACACCTAGTGATATTGTACCGGCAACACATGTATGTGAACCTTTGTACTTTTTAATCTCCCACAAGCCTGTCCTTTTCCTCAACGAGGCCATGATTTTCCATGAATATGTACCGTCTTGCACTGCATACTTGGCCTCATATTTATCGGGTTTAGATTTAACCACGTTGTAGTTAAGCTTGTTCTTGATGCTATATTGTTTCAATGCACCAAAAAAACTATCATTGTTGGAAAACTCTTTACCAACTTCCAATTCACCCGAATCCAACGAAGAACTTGTAAGGTCACGCCTTTTGTGTGGTAGTTTTGAAAACTCTAACGCATCGTCTTGAGATAGATCGACATTATGCATGTGGGCTGGAGGCGAGTACGCCTTGAATCACGGATCTTCTTCTTCTTCTTCATCCGGACCCCCTTCAACATCTTCAGGTATGGTTGGAACAGGCTCGATTTAGAAAATAATGCAACTTCTGCATCATCAGGGCCGGGCTCTCGAGATGGATCCACATCGAACTCATCATCTGACCCGCCATCATCTGCAACGAATGAGGTCCCCTCACCGGTGGATGTCGTGGGGAGTACATTATCCCTTCTTAAACAACTTTAGTAACGTCCCCAATCATATGTGGATTGCCAACCACTAGAATTTGATGACACTCCCCAATACGTATTTCTAGCATCGAACATCGACCCACCGATATGCATGTCCCATCCACCAACTGAGTGTCGTGCAGGGGTTGTGTTTTCCATACTGCCACTAAACACGGGCGCTTCCGTATTCTGCCTCCCACTAATAGAGTGTCGGTTTGGGGTCGTGTATTCCCCTCGAACATCAGTAGATGTTGAAGTCGAAGGAATATCACTTGGCGATGAAAATTGTACATATACCTCAAGATAGGGTGATCCACTAGCAAGATGAGTCTCCACCATTACCTCCAAGCTCCGAGGACCTTTGATGTAGAATGAGTCATATCTCACGGAATTAACCGAAGCATAAAACCTATACTTAATAGATAAAACTTTGATTGGCGTTGTTCCGAAGATTTTACGCCTAATTCTTTTACGAAGTTCTGTCAAATCTATGTTCTGGTTAAAAACCAGTCGCGTTGTGTTCTCCGATAAAAAACAACACCGTTCTCGATGTCACGAACCTCACCATCATAGTAAATAACAGCACTATAATTTATTTCTATTATACTTTTGCCTCAATTTCTCTTGCTGTAACTTATGCAACCTGAGAATGAAATTTGACTCATTTATAGTCTAAGGCCAAATAAGAACTAATGTAGCAAAAGAGAGTCCACGTGAGAGCTTTTTTCAGTACTCTTGCTGACAGTGCATCCTGCTTGAAGCGTTTTGGTCACTATTTGTTCAGAAACTTCTTCTCAAAATTATTTTATTAGATAATACTGTAAAAAAAAATTATATTGCTAATATATTTTTCTCAAAACCCTAAATACAAAATTATTTTAATTAATTAACTCTAAACTCTAAATTTATTAATTTTTTCTTAAAACCCTAAACTTTAAACCCTAAAATCATAAAAAAACCTTACCATAACACTAAAACCCTAAAAACACTAACTCTAAAAATAGCTAAAAACCCTAACAGGAAAAATGCGTCTCTGAGGGAGCGTTTTGTCCACGTCAGCACAAAGCGCGCCCTCAAGGAAGCGATTTGTGCTGGTTAGGACAAAACACTCGAGCTTTGTTGGCGTATACCCTGACTTCGCGCTAGCATGGACGCGTTTTTTAGTAAAATGGCCCATTCTGATAAATAATTAAATAATATATTCATTTCCATAATTTAAAAAAAATATATTTACTGATAATTTCGCCTGAATTTTCTCTTATTTTTTTTTATAAAAAAGAGGAAAATCTAAGACCCAAGCAATAATGATTTGAAGTAGGATTCTAAGATGTAACTCTCATAAACATTGTAGCTACCACAGATGTGGGGTCTCATGGAGCTGTGGTGTCTGATAAATGTTTTTTTTTTTTTCGAATGCTTACTGTCAATGCATTCCCAAATCAATTGTATGTCCCATCAATGAGCTTTTAAGTCCATAGCAAAAATAAAACATGTTGGATCGAATTGGAAAGAAAAAAAAAACTCGATATTGTTAAATAAAACTATAAAAGTTTAAACTTTGTGAGTGATTAAAAATTTTGTTTCACGGTTGGCTTATACTTTAAATTTAATTTGAATTTTAAGAATGTTTGTAATAGAAATAATATATTTTTTATTCTTAAATTTGGTAAATAGGTTGATTTTGATATATGCTTTTTTTTTTATTTTGACACTTGAACTTAGATTAATATGTAAGATTTAATGATATGACCAATGTTGTTAAAATAGGACCGAATTGAACGTACTAAGAATTGATTGATATATCAGTTCGGATAAAGAGGTTGAACACATTGACTGAAAACTACTTGAAATTGGTAAAATAAAAATCGGGATAAAATTGACAATTAAACAAATAGAATAGATTTAATAAATTTTATATTTTTATGAAATTTTAATTATTGTTGATTAAGCTGATTGGATTAAAATTGATGGGCTAACCTATTTAATTACAAATACAATTATTAAAATATTAAATATAACACATAAATTTTAATGTGGTATAATTTCATAATGTAACTATATCAAATTTTTAATTTTTCAAATTTAAAATTACAATAAACTTAATTATCAAATTGAAATTCAAGTAATAAAACGAAAAATATTAATTTTTGTTCACATGTAGAAAGAGAAAGCTACAACTCCCAAGTTACGAAGGCATCTACAGATCAGAAACCCAAGACCATATGGAAGACCTGCAAAAGATAAAAGACTGGCAATGGGTGCAATCATATCGTATCATATAAAACATCCCCAAAGAAGCACAAGTATCTTTTTATCTCACAACCCGAAACCCCATCGAAAATCATTTCCCCTTCATTATTATTATTATGAATTTCTGTGAAAGATAAGACTGGCAATGACCAATGAGGGTCAATGGCATCAAAAAAAAAAAAAAAAATTTAAAAGAAAAAACATACCACATGCCCTGTTTCAGTTTCCTCTTCATTATTGAGATCATGTTCAGCCTACCCCCTCTTTTAATGGACATGATAAAAGGTAATAAAAAGTAGCAATCATCTTAGCCCACCAACAGCATCTCTACTGGCTCCTGCCCTATCTTTAACATCTATCATTGTTTATAAAGCAATGGTGTCACCTGAATAAGACTAATTTCAAACAGTAAAACAGATGAAAACGATAAAATTATCCTTATTTTGAATCCAAATAAAGATGGGAAATTTTGAGCAATATCTTCATGGGGGTGGAAACTTACCAAACTTGAATACCATACATGAAAAAGGTGATAAGCTTTAATATATTAAAAAGTTATGACAAAACAGAATTACAGAGTTACTTTATAGTATTAGACACTCAATTTGGTTATGAATCTCATGAAAGATCCCAGTGAGGAAGGGTTCATCGCAGTTGCCTCACTTATAAAGCTTGAATTTCAACCAAGAATTGGTAAAATCAACAATGGAAACACACTATAAAACTAGTAAAAACCAACAGCTACATTGATGGGATCACCTCAACCACCTTCTTAGATCACTAGTTGAAGATGGTGACATTTCACCACCAAGGCTCTCAGTACAACAAGATGAATAGTTAGATTGTCGTTCCAATCCGAATTGCGATCCGCTTACACTTTTAAAACTCGGGCTCCTCAAGCTATGACCATAACCTCCGTACCCCATCCCGATACCGTATGGTTCCGGGACGGGAAACGATAGCCTTTTCCTTGCTGAACCCAATCGGTCCCTCTCTGGTGTCGATGGCCTCTGTCTTGGTGCACTTTGAGACCTAATCCTAGCCTTTGCAGACTCTGTTGCTGCCATGTAATTAGGCAATGTAGTAGCATTGTTTATCCTAGTACTAGCTTGAGTACTAGCCCTGCCAGTGTAATAATAATTGGACCTTAAACTTGGTGTTTGTGATGATGAAAACGATGTTCGGTCTTCCCTAACACAACGAGGGCTCGCAGACCGTACTTGAACCGGACGTGTTTTCGATGGAGAGGGTGTAATTGGAGAAGGGTGGAAAGGTTGTGCATTTTGTTGAGCCTTATGGAGAGGTGAACTAGGCCTTTGGTGATAATGGTTTGAATTTGTTCTTCTATAATTTGGTGCTAAATATGAATAAGGCTGTGAAGTGTCCATTTCAACAGTTTTGACATTATCTCTTTGATCCATTGAAGCTCTTCCTCTGTTATCCCATGGTTTAGCAGGCATCCAACGATCAAGCCACTCATCTTGTCCCCCCATTGATGGACTCCTTCGAGCTCTCCTCATCTATTTTACGGTCAAATTGGTTTATATGAATCATTACAATATGATACAACAAGACATGGTTAAAGACAGAACATGAACCTGTTGTGACAGTGCTTGTGACAAGCTCTTTTCACGTTTCAAAGCAGCTTCTTTCCTATGTTGTAACATAGCTTTCACTTCTTCAACTGTGTGTGGCCTTTCATCCCAATCATCTGCTATGCTACTTCCTTTTCTCGACTAGAACGCACACAGACATACAGACAAGGCAAATAAGAAGCTGATTAGCTGAATCTTTAAACCACACGTAAAGTCATAAACAAAGGCTTAAAACACTTACTAATGATCTTCTATCCGATTTATCTTGAAGATACCGTGATTCCCATACACTGTTGGTGTCGCTAAATGCTGGTTTCCGGCTGCAACCATCGTGCGAGAGCCTCATTCTTTGGTCTAAAACACGAGACTGAACTTTAACCAGTGCTTGCATGCAACGAAGCGTCATCTTGGCTTGCTTTCTCACGTTGTGACCTCTCACTAAAGCTTGTAACTTCACTAGCCCTTTTAACGCACGTAGGGCTCTCCTGGCCTTCATTATCACCACCAAAAAATCAACACTAAACCCCCATTTTTTCTCATGCAAAAAACAACAATTTTCAAGGGCAAAATTTTTTTCTTACCAGGTAGCCTCTAAAAGCTGTCTGAATAACAATAGCAGCAAAGTGATGTTTCCTGCCATAACTAGGTTTAGTCAACCGAGCAGCTTGTAAAGCTGCTTGTGCCGTCGCCACCGCAGCTTCAGCTTCCGCTGCTTTAGCCACCGCCACAGTAATAGCATGCCTTTGCTCCGCTGCTGCCGTACTTGCACCACCACCACTATTATTGCCTACACTCTTCACAGGACTTGTATTTTGTTTCCTAAAGATCCACCTCCGTTTATCTCTCTTCTATATAAAAATAAAATAAAAATCAAAGGCTTTTCTTTTTATATTCATAAACAGCCATTAAAATAGATTGAAACACTTACCT
Organism: Gossypium rotundifolium; assembly: GCA_025506655.1. NCBI lineage: Eukaryota > Viridiplantae > Streptophyta > Magnoliopsida > Malvales > Malvaceae > Gossypium > Gossypium rotundifolium. The sequence goes on along the minus strand of CP106733.1, from coordinate 31,676,543 downwards.
TTTCATCATCATGGGTATCTTTAGTAGGAGATCTAAAAGCCCTTTTCACAGCAGTCAACCATGAAGTCCCTCCTTTCTTCCCCATTCAAAAGGATAGGGTTAAACCAAGCTGCATTTACAGCTAAAAGAAGCTTTGAAGAAGGAGCCAAGACACCAACACTGTGTAGATAAAAAAGATTCTGATTGTAATATGGATTCTTGTTAAATTGCCAGAGAAAGACATACAGGACAAGGTAATTTAATTATATATATATATTTCCTCAAGAGAGAGATACAATTAAAGGGAAAACAACGAAAGTGAACAGCTTAGATTTCAATATATCCAAGCTTGGGTGAACTTTCGAACACATTGAGACATCGATGGTGGTGGTGTCAGAGTGTAGTACGTCAACATTTTTTTTTCAATGTTAATGAATTTTATAGGTTTAATTCTGAATTTTGTATTCTTATTCTACGAAATTTTAAAAATTGGTCTTTTATTTTAACTTTCCAGAATTTGATTTTTATTTTGAGAAGTTAGTTTAATTTAATATTCTTATTTATTATTGACTTCAAAATCAAGAGTTAATCAATTTGTATATATTAAATTTGTAAAATAACTACTTCCATAATTTACATGCAATAAAGAAGAAAAGGGTAAACTACAACATTAGTCATTAAATTATGGATAAATTTTTATTTTGGTCACTTAATAAAAAAATTACAATTTAGTCATTAAATTATTTAAAAGTTTTCATTTAAGTTACTTAGCTGTTAAGGTTTTTTTTTTTTAAAGTTCCGCCAAAGAGTTTCAAGCAACAGTTCAATGATTTGTACAGTGAATCAATACCCATTTAAGAATAGAAGAAAATACCTTAGATCCAGTTGATCTAACGGTTAGTGTCGAAGATTGGAGAATTCGCAGATTCTTTACGTTCAAAATTATTTCACGAAAAAAATGATTTATAGAAGAGAAAGGGAAAGAAAGCTTTCGATTTATGCAAGAAGTGTGAACAGAGAAAGTGATATAGCATTATATTTAATAACTCAGTGACTTAAATGAAAACTATTTGATATTTGAGTTTAGTTTAAATGCTTAATTTGACATGTTAATTTTTTTAATCTTAATTTGGTACTTGAGTTTAGTTTTAATGCTCATTTTAGTACCTAAATTTTTCAATTTGATACTTGAGTTTTTTTATCTAATTTAAATATCCAAATTTAATTTCAATATTTAATTTGACACCTAAACTCTTTTTTGTCCTAATTAAGAACTTATATTTTCTTAACAAAACACATGTATCAAACATTTATTAAGTGATTTGATATCATTTGATCTTAATACTAAATTATACATAAATTTAATATTAAAACTAAACTTAAATACCAAAGGGTGTTTTGGGCTTTTTTACTAAAATAATACAAAAAAAAAAAATTAAAAAACGAAAATAGGGTTCACTTTTTAAAATTTACGAAAATGGTATAAACGAGGGTGGTCGCGCCTCTGGCAGAGGCGGCACCACCTCCCCTACACCGCCTCTACAACGAAAAAAAAAAAGAAGCTAAAATAAAAAAAAAAACATTGAAAACGAAAAAAAAAGGAAATGGCGGGAAAATGAGCGAGATCGGTGATGCCTCTCGCCACAAGCAGACCTGGTGGTGCCTGCGCAGAGCATCACCAATCTGGAAATTTTCCCATTCGGTCCTCTCTATTTTGCGCAGCACTTGGTTTAATCCTTCTATCATTTTTTTATAATTTGTCCCAAAACTTCCGCTTTTAATGCAATTTAGCTCATTTTAAGTATTTTGCAATTTTATTATTATTACCATCATCTAATATTTTTTTATTACTATTAATTATTTACTATCATTATATTTTTATTATTACTATAGCATACTATTATTAGCATTACTACTCTTATTTTATTATTGATACCATTATTCATTTTATTTCTTTTATTTTTTATTATTTAATTATTGTCACTTCTATTATTTTGTTTTCATTATTATTATTATTACCATTATCGATATTATTATTACTATTACTATTATTATATCACTATTTTTATATACCTATATATATTTTTATTATTACTATTTATTAGTATTATTATCATTATTTTATTATCATTATTATCACTATTTATTAGTATTTTTATTATACGATAATGATAATAAAATAATGATAATAATACTAAAATGGGTGTAAAATAATATTTTTGTCTCTAAACACCATTCCATTTCATTCCATCCCTGCAAACTTTATGCGTTTCGTTATTCGTTTTTTTCGATTTTCCGTTTTCCAAGTTCCGTTCTTTCTTCCGTTCGTTCTTTTTCTTTTTCTACTCGTCCCGTTCATGGTTTGTCTTCCCTTTTCCTTTCTAATTTTTTTCCATTAACTTTTTTTTTCCCGAAATCTCGTCGTAATTCTGTTTTGAAAATTTTAATGTTTACCATTTTTTGTTAATTCTAATTAATTTTTTTCTTGTTTACAGGATTGAAATTGGGCAAGCGTTTGCAGAGCTTTTACACAACTTCATTTTACTTTTATATATAGGTATATAAAAATAGTGATATAATAATAGTAATAATAATAATAATATCAGATAATGGTAATAATAATAATAATGAAAACAAAATAATAGAAGTGACAATAATTAAATAATAATAAAAAATAAAAGAAATAAAATGAATAATGGTATCAATAATAAAATAAGAGTAGTAATGCTAATAATAGTGTAGCGACCTAAAATTTGCTTGGGCGCTAATTGAGGAAATTATTTAAAATTTGAAAACAGAGTTTCAATTTTATTTAAAAAGGAGTCGCCACCGATCTTTTTTTCTAGTGTGATCGGACACCTAATAAATCCTCTTTTCAAAGAAAATCATTTTTTGAATTTTCTTAAAAAGGGTCGGGTTTAAGTCTGCGTCAAAATTCGAGGAGAAAAATAGGGTTCGGAGTCGATTCACATGACGAGGAAGGTATTAGCACCTCGCGACGCCCAAAATTGGTATCTCGTTAAACGCGTTGTCTTAATTTTTTAAAATACAAGTTCAATTTAATATTTAATCGTGATCGATTAGAACACAAGAATTTTTTAAAACACGAAAATTCTGAAAATTCGAAATTTTTGCAGCACGAAATTTTTTGAAAACACGAAAAATTTTTGAAAACGGGGATTTTTGAAAACACGAATATTTTGAAAATACGAAAATTTTGAAAACACGAGATTTTTTTAACACGAATTTTTTAAAAACACGAAATTTTGAAAACGAAATTTTAAAACACAAGAAATTTTTTGTTTTTAAAACATGAATTTTTGAAAATCGAGAACTTTGAAAACACGAGAATTTTTTTGAAACACGAAATTTTGAAAACACGAAAATTTTAAAACACAATATTTTTTTAAAAACATGAATTTTTTTGAAAACCGAAAATTTTGAAACGCGAAAATTATTTTTTAAAACACGAATTTTTGAAAATCGAGAAATTTGAAAATCGAGAATTTTTGAAACACGAAATTTTGAAAATATGAAAATTTTAAAATCTGAAAATTTTAAAACACAATAATTTTTTAAAAAACATGAAATTTTTTTGAAAACCCAAAAATTTTGAAACGAAAATTATTTTTTTAAAACACGAATTTTTGAAAATCGAGAACTTTGAAAATCGAGAATTTTTTAAAACACGAAATTTTGAAAATATGAAAATTTTAAAATTCAAAATTTTGAAAACACGAAAACTTTTAAAACAAGAGAATTTTTGAAATACGAGAATTTTGAAAACACGAAATTTTTTTAAAACACGAAAATTTAGAAAATACGATAATTTTTGAAAACACAAAAGTTTTGAAACTCGAAATTTTATTTTATTATTATTTTTTAGATTTTTTTTAAAAGGCGTGATCGTATTTAACACTTAACCGATGATATTCACCCAACATAGCGATGAAATCAACGACTAGTGTAAAACCGATTCGTTGCCTTATTTATTAAAATTATTAAAATTAAAAGTAAAATAAGATACAATTAAAAAATAAAAATACTAAAAATATTAATAATATTAAAATGAGATGTGATTAAAATACACGAATTAAATTAAAAGTAGGTAAAAAAATTACCGAAAAGCTCAAAATTACGAGCTTGAAGAATGAGATACACGACCCGGGCTCTTTTTCCTTTTTTTCTTTCTTTTTTCTCTTTTTTCTTCTTTTTTCTTTTTTTCTTCTTTTTTCTTCTTCTTTTTTCTCTTGGGCCTCATCGCCTTTGGGCTGAGGCCCTCTTCTTTGGTTGGGCTTCTCTGCTGCTTTGTTGGGCTTTGTGGGTCGGGTCGGGTCGGTCGACCAGTGAGTTTGAATTTTTTACTTTTTCTTTTACTTTTTTTCTTTCTTTTTCTTTCCTTTTTCTTTTCTTTTTTTTCTTTCTTTTCTTTTTCTTCTTCTTTCTTCTTCTTCTTCCTTCTTTTTCTCCTTTCTTCTTCTTCTCCAACCGCCGTCGCCGCCGTCGTCGACTCCGTCTTCCCCGTCGGTGGTGAGCCTTCTCTCCCTATTCTGTTCTTTCCTCTCTTTTTTCTCTTCTTTTCTTTCTTTTTCTCTTCTTTTTCTCTTTTTTGTGGGTTTTTTGAATGTTGGGGGTTTGATTTTTGGGGAAAAATCCCTTTATAGTGTGTTTTTGCGGTGGCGGTGGCTAGGGGAAGGAGGCCATCCCTTAGGTGGTGGTAGGAAAATCGGGGGGTGGGTGCGAAATCCACGGATTCTTGGAGATTTTCCGACGGAAGGACAGATTGCAATCGCAAAGACAAAACTTCGGGGTCAAAACGTAATTTCAAGAAAGTATTAGGGTCAAAATGTAATTTTAAAAGTTTTGGGGCCAAAATGTAACTTTAAGAAAGTTTAGGGTCAAATGCAAAATTTTTAATTAATTTTTTAATTTTTTTTAAATTGAAAATAAACCCATAATTAAAGGGCAAATTTTAGTGCTTATATTTGCCCTCTTTGCTCATCATTTGTGAAACAGGATAGAGCAAAGACTTAAAAGCACTAAATTTTGTTCGATTGTCCAATCCTTATTCTTTATTGAAAAATGAATCGAAAATAGCTTGGCAAGCAACCCGAAGCTTAACTCACCTCTCGGATTATGAGTTAATCTTTGAAAAAGCAGAAATTGAAAATACCTCAGCATGTGGCCTGAGGCTCAACTTACCTCTCGCAATATGAGTTGATTTTGAAAAACGAAAATTGAAAAATACCTCAGCGTGTGACCTGAGGCTCAACTCACCTCTCGCAATATGAGTTGATTTTTTTTTTTTGAAAAACAGAAATTGAAAAATACCTCGGCGTGTGACTCGATGCTCAACTCACCTCTCGCATTATGAGTTGATTTTTGAAAAAACAGAAATTGAAAAATACCTCGGCGTGTGACTCGAGGCTCAACTCACATCTCGCATTATGAGTTGATTTTTGAAAAACAGAAATTGAAAAATACCTCGGCGTGTGACCCGAGGCTCAACTCACCTCTCGCATTATGAGTTGATTTTGAAAAACAGAATTGAAAAATACCTCGGCGTGTGACTGAGGTTCAACTCACCTCTCGCATTATGAGTTGATTTTGAAAAGCAGAATTGAAAAATACCTCGTGTGACCCGAGGCTCAACTCACCTCTCGCATTATGAGTTGATTTTGAAAAACAAAATTGAAAAATACCTCGGCGTGTGATCGAGGCTCAACTCATCTTTCGCATTATGAGTTGATTTTTGAAAACAGAATTGAAAATACCTCGGCGTGTGACTGAGGCTCAACTCACCTCTCGATTATGAGTTGATTTTTGAAAAAAGCAAATTGAAAAATACCTCGGCGTGTGACTGAGGCTCAACTCACCTCTCGCATTATGAGTTGATTTTTGAAAAACAGAATTGAAAAATACCTCGGCGTGTGACCGAGGCTCAACTCACCTCTCGCATTATGAGTTGATTTTGAAAACGAAAATTGAAAAATACCTCAGTGTGACTGAGGCTCAACTCACCTCTCGCAATGTGGGTTGATTTTTTGAAAATGAATTGAAAATACCTCGGCGTGTGACCGAGGCTCAACTCACCTCTCATAATATGAGTTGATTTTTTGAAAAGCAGAATTGAAAATACCTCGTGTGACTGAGGCTCAACTCACCTCTCGCGAATGTGAGTTGATTTTGAAAACAGAATTGAAAATACCTCGAGTGTGACCGAGGCTCAACCCACCTCTCGCATTATGAGTTGATTTTTGAAAAAGAATTGAAAATACCTCGTGTGACTGAGGCTCAACTCACCTCTCGCCATATGAGTTGATTTTTTGAAAAATGAAATGAAATAATTTTAAAAAGTATCAAAATTTCAAAACATATCTCTTCGTGGAACTCAATGTCTTCCTTGTCCTTGGTCTTGATGCAATTATCATCAAAACCTTTTGCTTTATTGAATACTCAGATATGTCATGCATGATGTTATCATGATATGCACATGTTTGGTCTTAAATGCTTTTATGCCTACATGATTATGCCATACGCCTTGGGCTTGTTTGCCGATATCTCTTTTCATTCGACTCTCATGATGATCGCATTCATTGCTTCGATTCTTGATTTCCCTTTCGGTTTTGTACCCATCCTCGAGTAATCTGCGTTTCGTGTATCACCCTTTTGCCCCTTGTTGAACTTTGTCCTTGCTTTGAGGCTCTTATACTTACCAAATTCTCATCCAGGTAATACTCAACATTCCTTTTGTTTAGAGTATGTCCTTTCACTATTTATCATTCAGACGAACCACACATGAGATGCATGAAATCAGGAAAGTAGGTACGAAAGAAATACCTCACATTCATATTTATTCCAAAAGCAATAAGCAAAGAAAATTGACAAGGAAAAGCTCAATAAAGAAAACATTATAAAGAAAGGAAAGCAGATTCAATTGTCACAAATGCTCTAGATATTCAACGCATGAACTTCTCCACATTTCTTCATCCTGGATCTCTTCGAGTATGGCTTCTTGTGTAGAAGATTTCGAGCTTCCGGGACTGCTTCAAATATTGTAATCTCGCCACATGACTCCCCGTTCAAATTGTCTTGCTCCTTTTGTCTGAACCTCCTTCATTAGGACGCCCTTTCAGGTTTTCATCCTAATCTTTTTTGTTTATCAAGACGCCCTTTCGAGTTATCATCTTGATCTTTTTTTTTATCAAGACGCCCTTTTCGGGTTTTCATTTTGATCTTTTTCTTTTTTTTTCCTCTTTTTTCTTTTTTTTATTATTATCAAGACACCCTTTTCGAGTTTTCATCTTGATCTTTTTTCTTCTTTTTTTTTAGGCATAGTACTTTTTCACGGCATCTAAGTTCATTGGATTAGGTAACTCCTTCCCATCCATCTCGTTGAGAATCAAAGCTCCGCCAGAGAAAGCCTTCTTTACGACGACACGGTCCTTCCCAATTTGGTGCCCATTTTCCTCGAAAATTTTTTGTATTGGGAGAATCTTTCTCGATCTGAGTTCTCCTCGTGGAATTCTCTTGGCCGCACCTTCTTATCATGAGCCGTGGTCATTCTCTTCTCATACATCGCCCATGACAGATTGCCTTCAAGCGTTTTCTTCGATAAGATTTAGTGATCATATCGAGCTTGAACCCATCTCGATTCTTCTAGTTTCGACTCCATTAAGACTCGTAGAGAGGGATCTCAACTTCAATGGGCAAGATGACTTCCATTCCATAGACCAGGAGAAAGGAGTTGCTCCGTAGATGTCCGCATGGATGTGCGATATGCATACAAAGCGAATGGTAGCTTCGTGCCAATCTTTATATGTCTCGGTCATTTTCCCAATAATCCTCTTAATGTTTTTGTTAGCCGCTTCTATCGCTCCGTTCATCTTTGGGCGATAGGGTGAGGAATTATGATGCTTTATTTGAAATCGCCGCACACTTCTTTCATCATCTTGTTGTTCGATTTAAAGCGTTATCTCAAATTATTCTCTCGAGCAAACCGTGATCGACATATGATTTCTTTTTTAAGAACCTCTAAACTGCAGTCTTCGTCACATTAGCAAATGAAGCGGCTCCTACCCATTTTGTGAAGTAATCTATAACCACAAAATGAACCGTGGCCATTAGAAGCTTTTGGAGAAATTGGCCTATAACATCCATGCCCCACATAGAAAAAGGCCACGGAAAAGTCATGACATGAAGGGCGAAGAAATGCATGAATTTTATCGCCAGAATTTAACATTTGTGGCACTTTTCGCGTAACTAATGCAGTCGTTTTTCATCGTCAGCCAGTAATAACCGAGTCTCATAATCTGCCTGGCCATAGTGAAACCATTGGCATGCATCCCACAAATTCCTTCATGGACATCTTCAAGTATTTTTCTAGCTTCAACAGAATCCACGCATCTCAGGAGCACTTGATCTTTTCCTCTTTTGTACAGGATATCCCCATCAAGGACAAATCCCACCGCCATTCTTTTGATTGTTCTTTTGTCGTTCTCATTTGCTTGCTCGGGATACCTTTGATTCTTGACATATTCTAAGATATCATGGAACCACGGCCGTCCATCTGCCTCTTTTTCAATGCTAAAACAATGTGCAGGGACCTCATATATACTCATTTGGAGAGGCATTATTTTCGTTTCTCTGTTTACTTTAAACATTGAAGCCAGGGTGGCCAAGGCATCACCAATTGGTTTTCTTTTAAGTGGGAAGTAGTTAAAAGTCACTTCTTTGAATTCTTTGACCAACTCCGCCACAAGATCGCGATATTTGACCAATTTCGAATCTCTCACTTCCCAATCTCCACGGATTTGGTAAATCACCAACGCTGAGTCCCCGTACACCTCTAAGATTTTGATGTTTCGTTCAATAGCTGCGCGAAGTCCCATGATGCAAGCCTCATATTCCGCTATGTTATTGGTACAGAAGAAATTTAATCTGGCAGTGAACGGATAATGGTTCCCTTCTGGTGACACTAAGACTGCTTCAATCCCATGCCCCAATGCATTTGATGCACCATCAAAGCTCATCTTCCATGATTTCTCTTTTGACGACTCACACTCTTTTTCTGTAATACACATCAAGTCTTCGTCTGGGAAATCAAATTTCAATGGCTCATATTCCTCCGTGGTTCGAGTTGCTAAGAAGTCAGCTATCGCGCTCCCCTTTATCGACTTTTGACTCACATATACAATGTCGTACTCTGATAGTAGGGTCTGCCATCGTGCCATTCTTCCTGAAAGTGCAAGTGATTCCATCATGTATTTTATTGGGTCCAGCTTTGAAATTAACCACGTCGTATGATACAACATATATTGTCTGAGCCTTCGAACTGCCCAAACCAAAGCACAACAGAATTTTTCAATTGACGGGTACTTTGCTTCATACTCTGTGAACTTCTTGCTGAGATAGTAGATCGCCCTTTCTCTTTTCCCCGACTCATCATGTTGCCCCAGTACGCAACCCATTAAATTTTCAAACACAGTTAGATACAATATTAACGGTCTTTCGGGAGTTGGTTGTACTAGCACCAGAGGTTAGACAAATACTGTTTTATTTTGTCAAAAGCCACTTGGCACTCATCGCTCCACTCTCCCGGATCATGTTTTCAAGGAGTCGAAAAATTGGGTCACTGCTTGGTTGGTAAGTTGAGCAATGAATCGAGCGATGTAGTTCAACCTCCCTAAAAATCCTCTGACTTCTTTTTGTGTACGCGGAGGTGGTAGTTCTTGTATGGCTTTTATCTTATCTGGATCAACCTCAATACCTCTCTCACTAACAATGAAGCCGAGTAATTTTCCTGAGGTAGCCCCGAACGTACACTTGGCTGGATTAAGCTTCAGCTGAAACTTTCTTAGTCTTTCGAACAATTTCTTGAAGTTCCCAATATGCTCTCTTTCCCCCCGAGATTTGGCAATCATATCATCAACATAAACTTCTATCATGTCATGGAATAGCATCACCATTGCCCTTTGATATGTTGCCCCGGCATTCTTTAATCCGAACGACATCACCTTGTAGCAAAATGTTTCCCACATCGTTACGAAGGTAGTTTTCTCCATATCCTCGGGAGCCATCTTTATCTGATTATAACCTGAAAATCCATCCATGAAAGAAAACAATGAATGTTTTGCTGTGTTATCCACCAACGTATCGATATGTGACAAGGAAAAATTATCTTTAGGACTTACTCGATTCAGATCGCGATAATCCACGTACATTCGTACCTTACCGTATTTCTTCGGTACTGGGACTATGTTAGCTACGAGACTTGTAGGAAGCTAGCATCAAATTGTTTCTTAACTTCTTCTTTTATCTTTAACAAAGATTTCGTGTCTCATTCATCTTAGCTTCATTGAACGGGTTTGCATTCGGTTTCAAGGGGAGTCATGGACCACTACATTTTCGTTCAACCTGGCATGTCTTGATACGACCATGCAAATACATCTTTATACTCACGAAGCAAGGCGATCAAATCATGTTTGGTGTTATCTGAAATGGAGGTCCCAATCTTCACTTCTTGCCTCTTTTCTTCATTTTCCAAGTTCACTATCTCAACAGATTCTTGATGGGGTAGGATCTGTTTATCTTCTCGTTCTATCATTCTTTGTAGGTCAGGAGACGAGACATAATCTTCAGCATTTTCCTCAGCTTCGAATTCTCCTAAACAAATAGCTTTCTCAAAATCGATTTCAGGACTTGTAATGGGATTGTTCATGTCGTTGGTATCTAAGCACCTGAAAGGTGAATGGAAAAGAAAACTATAGAGGAGTATCAAAGAATTGGAACCAACAAGTATATGTTATGGCATGATATGAGATACATGTAAGGACAGGCTGTGAGAAGAAGGAATAATTATGAAGTTAACAAGAATGAAAAGACTATGACAAAATGCATCTCCATTAATGTTCATTTAAATGATAAAGAGCAAACATAAGCTCTTACAAAAGAATCCCACTATTACTTGGGGCACACAAAAAATGAGTTAACATTGAGCATTACTCTGGAGAGGACTTAGAAACTACAAGAAGATCCACAGCAGTCCAATTGTTCAAAACGAATCCAGGAGGACAAGGGCGTATCATTGAAACATCTTCAATTGCATCATCTCCTTTGTCAATAACATTTATCTTCGACGCTCAAGACCCTTTCAATCAATAAATGCTGCTTCGTGAATTATCTCACAGGTACATCATTCCTGCAGATGTAAATGTTTTTGACAAAGGAGGATACGCTATGGGCTCCCATCCCATTCCTGGCCTGAGGCTCTTGCAATCCTCCTTTCTTGATCTTTCTGCAACTGTTTTCTTCTTTGTCGTACATCCGGCTTGAACCCTAAACCGTATCGAGCCTTGTGGTGTACTGGCTTTAGTGCTCTAACTATCCCTTGCTGATATTTTCCCAAACCTTTCTTCGCGGCTCTCTTTCCCGGTCGAATTTTAATTCCCATTTTGGTATTCCTTGCGACTTAGGTGTGGGAATCTTATTTCCTTCAAGAACAAATGTAGCATTGATAAATTCAAAGGAACTAAGGAACATTCTACTACATCTTTGTTTACTTCAATGTAGGTACGTCGGTAGAGATAGATGCAACAATGTCTTCTTCACCAAATGATCGTGATCAAGCGGCTATCCGGATAAACTTTACTTTTGATGGAGATGAAGGCGCCTCAAACAGAATGGATCCAAGGCCTCCTAAAAGGCAATTATATGAAGGCGTGATGTCCATGACCAAACTCGATATCATATGTACATGGGCCCACTTCAGAGGAATCTCGATCTTCCCCATGACCTCTCGTCGTGTCCCATCAAATGCCCTCATCAGAGTGACAAGGCCTAAGATAAGACATATCAATTGGCGCTTAGAAAACGTGACCAAAGGCATGACATTGAGTGTCAATTCGCTGTCAATAAGCACATTCAGTATTATATAACCCTTGCAACTGGTTGTAATGTGCAATGCTTTTATGGAGCTCCTACCGTTTGGTGGTATTTCGTCATCACTAAAAGAGATGAAATTATCCGCATTTAAGTTGTTCACCCACCTATCAAGCTTTTCAATGACACGTTGCTCGCCACATACGCTTGATTCAACACTTTCAAGAAAGCATTTCGATGTGGTTACGAGTTCAACAAGAGAGATAACACCGAGATTCTTGCCGTACCGCTTGCTCAACTACTCCACGACATTATATTCATTGTGTTTGATGAACTTCAAGAATTCATGTGCTTCATCCTCATTCATGTGTCTTTTAATCTCTTGCCTGATCAGTATTTCAATATCAACCTCGATATCATACATTGGTGCCTTTCCTTTCGATTCGAGTCAACAAACTTTCTTCTTTGGTTCACCTATTTCGGAGAATAACACCTCTCATTGCGGGTGAAGTGTCCTACTCGCTAATATCTCCAATCACGACCTTTGACTTTTCACCTTGAATGCGACAATATTAACATCATATTTCCATGGTAACGCTTTTATTGTCCTTGTAAGGAAAAGGAGATGGCACTTCAATCACCACATTTGGTTTGACTTCCTTCTTCTTGGCCTCGTAGTAAATCATCGAGGCCGATCAAGACTATAAGGGATAGTTGATAGTTGATTATCGAGGTGCATATTTCCTTTCCTCGACCTCATCCATTTTATCAAAGATCTTGACCTCATTATTATCCATCATGTCCCGTAGTAATTTTCAATCCTCACAAGACTGGATGTCATGCCCTTCAATACCATGAAAATCACAAAACATTGACTCTTTGTGTTTTCTTCTTTGAAAATTCATTGGGATAACAAAACGGCCCCTTTTTAACCATTACCTCCCAAACCTTCCGCAGAGGTGTCTTTATTTCAGAAACATAACTTTTAGCTTGTCGCTCGTCTTCTTTTGTCACCGCGTTCACGTTCCCTTCAGTATGGTTAGGGAGCGGATTTTTAGCCACATTACTAGTGCCATCAAATCGTAAAATCCTCGCATCAATAAGACCTTGAACCCTTCTTTTAAAGGCTAGACAATTTTCTATAGAATGCCCCTGGTTTCCAGCATGGTACATGCAACTAGCATTAGGATCGTACCATTTTGGGTATGGAGGCTTCAAGGGTGCCATATAATGTGGGGATATTAATTGTTTTTCCAATAACTTCGGGCACAGCTCTCCGTATGATACGGAATAGGGTGAATTGAGGTTTTTCGTGATTGGGTCTTATCGGTTTTGTTCATTTTGGGTTGGCTTTGAAAGGCATGGTATTTGGTGGGAACATGGTGAATGGTCTTTGGTTATTTGTGGCATAGGACGGGTAAGGAGGAGGTGCTTGATAGTAAGGGCTTTGGGGAGGAAAATAGAAGTTTGAAGGTGGGCAATATCGGGTCGTGATTGGGTTGGGTATGGGTTGGAAGTATAGTGTTTCTCGGTTCCCACCATATGGGCTTCCTCTTTTTTTCTTTATGGGTACCGCCTTTTCGAACCCTGAGCCTTCCATCCTTCCACTCTTGATAGCATTTCTATAAGTTCCGGATATTACAATATCTGCGAAATCTTTCATGCGTTTCCTACCAATTTGTCGTAAAATGGCGCTTTCAAAGTGTTGATGAAGAGGACTGTTATCTCTGTTTTTGTTAATGGGGGTTCTACTTGGGCTGAGATATCCCTCCACCTTTGAGCATATTGTCTAAAAGACTCTGTCGGCTTCTTTTCCATCATCTGCAGAGTTAATCGATCAGGCACCATGTCAGATACATGCTTGTATTGTTCACAAAATGCTGATGCTAAGTCTTTCCATGATCGGATCTTTTCTCTCGAGTTGATTATACCATCAAGAGCCGATCCGATCAAGCTATCTTGAAACAAGTATTAGTAATTTATCCTCATTTACGTAACGGTCATCTTCCGACAAAACATGATAAGATGCGCCTTTGGACATCTCGTTCCATCATATTTTTCGAAATCTGGCACTTTAAATTTCGGAGGCAGAACTAGATCGGGCACCAAACTGAGCTCTTTAGCGCTTTCGGTCAGAAGACTTCAAGATTTTCTATCACTTTAAGCCTTTCTTCCGTGCTCTTATACTTATCCCGAACATCATGATCATCTATTTTCAACTGGCTATTTCTACGGATCATCTAAACTGGAATAATCGGTCGGCAGGATTGGCTCCGGGGTTCGATACGAATATACTTTGCCCTAGATGAGCAGGTGGTGTAGGTCGTTGCTCTAGGCCTGCAGGTTCCCTTTGAGGATATCCTCTTTGCGTTGCATGGGTGTGAGGTGGAGTGAATCCTGGAGGATAGAGCGGATCTTGATTAACTCTTGACTGGGGCTCTGTGATGTCAGGGCTCTGCATGGGTCCTTTTCCTTTGACCAAAGCTGTCATCATCTCCATCATTTTGGCCATTTGATCCCTTTGCTCGAGCGATTCCTCTCGAGATCTTACCATCGATCTCTTGCTTCTGTTGTGACTTAGCCAACCGCGCTTGCAACTCTCTTTGGGTCCTTTCCATCCTTTCAATTCTTTCGTTGAGTTCAAAGATCCATAGTTCTAGCTCTTAGACGTGTCCTATAAGAATGTCGTGATTCCGCATTCGTAGTGTCGCAACCGTGGATTATACGGTTTCAAATTTCGATGAATGATTAGAGTGATATGCATATGCAATGAATGGATGAATGAATAAATGACAAATGGATGTTAATTATGAATAAATATGCAAAAATTTGGTGTTGATTTCAAGATAGCCCCATATTTAGGCATTTCATTAATCAAAAGAGTCTATTACAAAAGTTTTTGCTCTCGATTTAATGATTACACAAATTTCCTAGCCACATCACCTTGTTTTTTCAATCGTTCTAGAAATTCGACATGTTTGATCCTTGTCTCGGAGGGAATTGGTAATCGAGATCTTCGCTTCATCGATAGTTGCATAATTTGCATAGCACTTATGAATTTCATTAATCAAACCACCAAGATACATATCTTTTTCTTGGAGAGCTTTTTCAGAGCACGAATGTCTCATCATCTTGGCCATTCTTTTCTTCTAGGGCTTTTAGGAGAGTATCCAAGTGTTGTGATGAGCTTGCATGTATTTTCTAAATCTTGTATTTTCCTTCTTAGCTCTTGGTTTCAGACCGACTAGTCATTAATTCTGCAGACGCAGATTTCAGATTCAACATTCTTCTTCCTTAACTCTATCATAGCACGAGCAGACTTTTTCCTCTTCCTTTTCGCTTTCCTCTCCGAATTTCATCCCACCTTTGATGTTGCTTAATTCTTCCTTCCATTCCGTCGATGATTTGCCCACTGCTATTCTTTATGGTACCTCTCAATTTCTTATTTTCCAAATGAAGATCCTTTAAGTCATTTCTCATGATCTCGACTTCTTTCTGGACTTTCTCGCTTCGGATTTTTCAATTTGAACATCTATCTTCATGGTAATTTTCCTCTTGAAGAGAACTAATATCCCGTGAATGAGATGGCCTTTTCACATTCAAATTCATGTCTTGCTATTTTCGGTTTGACGGCATTTCTTCTGAGAAAGGATTCTGAAAAATATAATCCGTTGGTGAGGTTTGTTGACTATTTACTCGTCTTTGTCTCCATATTTTATAATCTTGAGTGATAGTATCAGCATACAGAGCTAACTCCATTAGGTAGATTTCCTTCCAAGACTTTGCAGTATCTCGGACTTTTTTCATGTAACCTTCACTTGTAAAAGCAAACTCAGACTGTGCTAATCCTCCAGTAGTTGGTATGAACTGTCGTGAAGCAAACTGCCTTTGAACCATTAACGGTGCATATCCAACTCCTCCCCATAACCCGAGTAAAGGTACCCAATCTTGGCTTCCGCATTTGTATAGCAGAACTGAAGGACGGATCCATGGTGCTCTCCAAGTTATATCTTCAGCGCGGAGGTTCTGAAAAACTGAAACCCAGTGCTGTTCGATGACATCCTTCGGCCAATCTTTCTCAAGGTAAGCTTCCAACGGAGCGAATGTTTTCGAAAACATGTGGAAAGGTGTGCGCTCTACTTTCTAGAAGTGGCTCAGAATCCAAACATTAAGTAGCTGTGCACATCCGATAAAACGTCCTTCCCCTTTTCTCCTACAATAATTTAGAGATCTAAAAGTCTCAGGTAAGATAGTTGGGACGGGGTTGATTCCTTGCCTCAACTTTTCAAAGAAATCCACTATCGCAACTTCTATATGCCCAAGAACTTTTGGAAAGACAATTAATCCGTAAATGGCTAAACCAAACAGATCCACTCTCTTTACAATATCTGGATGATTTTGAACTAAGTCTCGTAGAGAAAACCATGGAACACAACTGACTTCGTTCTTTTTCTTTATCTGTTTTTCAGCCCATGTATCAGTCATTCCCGTTAACCTCATTAGCTTTTTCTTGAAGGTCATTGGTTTGGGCTCCTTCACATATATCTTGTTAAATTGTACATTGTCAATGCGAAGCAATGCGACATACTCTTCTATAGTCGGAGTCATATCTTCCTGATTGAAAGTGAAACATTGGTAAGCTGGGTCCCAAAATCGAACCATGGCTTGAATCAACTGTTCGTCTACGTTGACGGCGATCAAGTGAGCTATATCCTTGTACTTTTCAGTGAAGATGCCCTTAGTGTCTGAGTTCCAATGTTTCCAAATCTGAGTCAAGTCTTCGAGGTTATTCTGACGAGCATTCGAAGTTACAAGTTCAGGAAGATTGGAGACGCATCCTTCTTTTAAACTGTTTCCTTTTACTTTTTGGGTTTTCAAAGACCAGTCTCGAACCACGGCGTTTTTCTCGGTTACTTGTGTAATTGACTCCTCCATCAGAAACCCGTTTTTGGCAACCAATCTCTAATCAACACCTTCCTAATAAGATGCCTATCATGCATGATGAAAAATAAAAATGAAGACAAATAACATTGGTTAGTAATTACAACAAATATAAACAGAGAAAAACTATGGAAAATGTAACAAATTAAGCTATTTAATTTTGCATTTTAGTGAAACTGACCTACTTTTTTTTTTTTTACCCCATCATATTTATAAAAATAAACTTACCCCACATGCTCATCAGATAATCTACTCGATGCAATTTTATTAAACAGACGCGATTCCCTTGCATAAAAAGTGTAAATGTAAAAGAAATAAAAGGTAAGAGGCGTTTCTCCCATGTACTTATTTAGGTGACTATTAACGGACGAAGGTTCGGCATGGCTCTGGCCAGGTGGCTCATACGGTTCACTACATGCGGTTTCGATTCTAAAAAGGTACTCGAATTATCCGTTCTGTCGCTTACTAAGGCTAGTACGGAGCCTCGGTTATCGCCCATCATAGGCTCGCGAGCTCAATTCGAGGGATTACATTTACTTATGCCTATGCGGAGGGACGAGTTAACTCACGAAAGCATAAGTCATATGTAACCCTAAGTATTCACTACTTTCATGGAGGGACGAGTTAACTCACGAAGGCATAGCGTTTACTTCCACTTAAGCGGACGAGCCGGGTAGAGAGCTCATGTTATGCAAAATGCAAGTGCACGGTGTGTGGGAGAAACTCACAAACCTTTTCGTTTTATTTTAAAACTAAAAAACTAAAACCGTAAAAACTTAGAGCTAAAAACAAAAAGATAAAACAAGTTAGAAAAATATTTACAAAACAATGCAAATGCATGACTTTTCAAAAATGAAATTTAAGGATCACGACTAAGTATTAATTTAAACAAGAGTTTTGAAAATTTTGACAACACGCGTTTAATTCCGCACTCGACTCTCAAAAAATGTCTCCAAGTGGAGTCGCCACCATGTAGCGACCTAAAATTTGCTTGGCGCTAATTGAGGAAATTATTTAAAATTTGAAAACAGAGTTTCAATTTTATTTAAAAAGGAGTCGCCATCGATCTTTTTTCTAGGTGTGATCGGACACCTAATAAATCCTCTTTTCAAAGAAAAATCATTTTTTGAATTTTCTTAAAAAGGGCCGAGTTTAAGTCTGCGTCAAAATTCCAGAGAAAAATAGGGTTCGGAGTCGATTCATGCATACGAGGAAGGTATTAGCACCCTCGACGCCCAAAATTGGTATCTCGTTAAACGCGTTGTCTTAATTTTTTAAAATACAAGTTCAATTTAATATTTAATCGTGATCTGATTAGAACACAAGAATTTTTTTAAAAACACGAAAATTCTGAAAATTCGAAATTTTTGCAGCACGAAATTTTTTGAAAACACGAAAAATTTTTGAAAACGAGGATTTTTGAAAACACGAATATTTTGAAAATACGAAAATTTTGAAAACACGAGATTTTTTTTAACACGAAATTTTTTAAAAACACGAAATTTTTGAAAACACAGAAATTTTAAAACACAAGAAATTTTTTTGTTTTAAAAACATGAATTTTTTGAAAATACGAGAACTTTGAAAACACGAGAATTTTTTTTGAAACACGAAATTTTTGAAAACACGAAAATTTTAAAACACAATATTTTTTTTTAAAAAACATGAATTTTTTTTTGAAAACCCGAAAATTTTGAAACGCGAAAATTATTTTTTTAAAACACGAATTTTTTGAAAATACGAGAAATTTGAAAATACGAGAATTTTTTGAAACACGAAATTTTTGAAAATATGAAAATTTTAAAATACGAAAATTTTAAAACACAATAATTTTTTTTAAAAAAAACATGAAATTTTTTTTTGAAAACCCGAAAATTTTGAAACGCGAAAATTATTTTTTTAAAACACGAATTTTTTGAAATTACGAGAACTTTGAAAATACGAGAATTTTTTTAAAACACTAAATTTTTGAAAATATGAAAATTTTAAAATTCGAAAATTTTTGAAAACACGAAAACTTTTAAAACAAGAGAATTTTTGAAATACGAGAATTTTTGAAAACACGAAATTTTTTTTTAAAACACGAAAATTTGGAAAATATGACAATTTTCTGAAAACACAAAAAGTTTTGAAACTCGAAATTTTATTTTATTATTATTTTTTTAGATTTTTTTTTAAAAGGGCGTATCGTATTTAACACGAACCGATGATATTCACCCAACATAGCGATGAAATCAACGACTAGTGTAAAACCGATTCGTTGTTTTATTTATTAAAATTATTAAAATTAAAAGTAAAATAAGATACAATTAAAAATAAAATACTAAAATATTAATAATATTAAAATGAGATGTGATTAAAATACACGAATTAAATTAAAAGTAGGTAAAAAAATTACCGAAAAGCTCAAAATTACGAGCTTGAAGAATGAGATACACGACCCGGGCTCTTTTTCCTTTTTTTCTTTCTTTTTTCTCTTTTTTCTTCTTTTTTCTTTTTTTCTTCTTTTTTCTTCTTCTTTTTTTCTCTTGGGCCTCATCGCCTTTGGGCCCGAGGCTCATCACTGGTTGGGCTTATTGTTGTTTTTGGCTGCAAGAGGTCGGTCGGGTCGGGTCGACCCGACTGAGTTTGAATTTTTTTTACTTTTTCTTTTTACTTTTTTTTCTTTCTTTTTTCTTTCCTTTTTTCTTTTCTTTTTTTTTCTTTCTTTTTTTTTTTCTTCTTCTTTCTTCTTCTTCTTCCTTCTTTTTCTCCTTTCTTCTTCTTCTCCAATCTGTCATTGTTGCCGTCGTCGACTCCGTCTCCCCCGACGGTGGTGAGCCTTCTCTCCCTCTTCTCTTCTTTCCTCTCTTTTTTCTTCTTTTCTTTCTTTTCTCTTCTTTTTCTCTTTTTTGTGGGTTTTTGAATGTTGGGGTTTGATTTTAGGAAAAATCCTTTTATAGTGTGTTTTGCAGTGTGCAGGTGGCTAGGGGAAGGAGGCCATCCCTTAGGTGGTGGTAGGAAAATCGGGGTGGGGTGTGAAATCGGTAGGATTCTTGGAGATTTTCTGACAGAAGGACCAGATTGCAATCGCAGCAAAACTTCTGGGGTCAAAACGTAATTTCAAGAAAGTATTAGGGTCAAAATGTAATTTTAAAAGTTTTGGGGCCAAAATGTAATTTTAAGAAAGTTTAGGGGTCAAAATGCAAAATTTTTTAATTAATTTTTTTAATTTTTTAAATTGAAAAATAAACCCATAATTAAATCGGGCAAATTTTAGTGCTTACAAATAGTATACTATAGTAATAATAAAATATAATGATAGTAAATAATTAATAGTAATAAAAAAAATATTAGATGATGGTAATAATAATAAAATTGCAAAATACTTAAAATGAGCTAAATTGCATTAAAATGGAAGTTTTGGGATAAATTATAAAAAAATGATAGAAGGATTAAACTGAAGTCTGCTGAAATAGAGAGGACTGAATGGACAAATTTCCTAGTTGGTGATGCTCGTGCTGAGGCATCACCGAGTCTGCCTGTGGCAGAGGCATCACCATCTCTGTCATTTTTCCCGCCATTTTTTTTTTTTCGTTTCGAGATTTTTTTTTATTTTTTTTTTTTTTTTTAGTTGTAGGGGGCAGTGTAGGGGGAAAGGTGGTGCCGCCTCTGCCAGAGGCGCGACCACCTCGTTTATACCATTTTCGGAAATTTTAAAAAGTGAACCCTATTTTCATTTTTTAATTTTTTTGTATTATTTTAATAAAAAAACCGGTGTTTTGTGTTGTGAGGATTTCTTTTGGGGGTAATAATAAATAATAAAGTTAAATACTAAATTAAAGGGAACATGAGGAACAGAGAACAGTGGACGTGCTGTGGACGAGGTGAGATGTCGAGAAACGTTGAAAGGCAAAGGCCATGAAAAGAAAAAAAAGGGGAAACCCAAGTTGAGTTTTGCACATCAACCAATGGCAAAAGTCTCCTTTTTTTTCTCATTTTCTTTTTGCAAAACAAATTTTTTATTAAATAAAAAATAGTTTTTTATAAACAAATAATCACTTTCAAATAAAATATCGGTTTAGATAATATAAATGTAGGAAAAAATGTTGGGTTTATTTAATTTTTGACACATGAGTTTGAATTTTGGCATTTGTATATCTACTAAGTCCATTTTTATATATGATGTTAGATTTTGTTAAGAATTGATAATATGACATTTTAAAATTATTATATTTTTAATTTATGATATAGTATGATTATAAAATTAAACTTTTTATATTTTTAAAATTTAGTGATTAAAATACATCTAATTGCTAAGTTTATATATTAAAGTTGTTGTTATTGTAACATATAGAAGAGCATAGGTTTAAGAATATTTTTGTCCTTGTTATTTTTGATTTTAGAGTGTGAAAGAATTATGAATAATTATAAAAATTATATAAAAATACTAAAATGATATTAAAATAAAGACAAAAAAATTATATTAAGAAAGTTTTGTACTGTTTAAATGTATGATTCGACTCTACTTGAGAATTAGGTAAAATTAATTTATTTAATGCAAAAAATAAAAAAAATATTCATCTTTATTAAGTATTCATTAAGCTGATAGCTACTTTAAAATAAAAGTGGAAGCTTTTTTTCTGGTATTGTCCTTTACCTTTTTTTACTTTGGGTTCTTAAAAAATTGATATAAACTGGACACCTCTCGTGGTGTCACGTGGTAGGAGCTGATGAATAGTGACTAATAACTAATGATCAAAGCAGTGGGAAAAAAAATATCAGGTGGATTATGGAGTACTGTGGTCCTATTTCCTTCCATTGATTTTAAATTGAAAGTGACATTTGAATCAGAAGATGATGAAAAAGTAGTAAATCTAGTGGTCCAAAAAGGACTTGAGGGAGTTGGGAAAATGTACCTTCACATAGTCTCAGTGAGTCTCACAGTCAGTCAGGTATTGAATCTATAACACATACCCCCAAACATTTTTGATTTTATGTCAAAGACCAGTCAAAGTCTTTCAGAGATGTAAGTAATAATAATTAAATCAGGGGAAGAAGAATTAGCAGCCAGATTTACATACAGCTAATATGAAATTTTAAAAGGAGCTAAAGAAAACATTCCCATGGAAGGAAAGATCGTTTGTTTGTTTGTTTTTTTTTTAAATAAATTTAATCAATTATTTATTTTTCCTAAACCAACACTCTTTTATGGTATGGCTTGTAGTTATGGACTGGCTGCCTACTAGACAGACATAAATTGCAAAGTTGGGAGGGTCAGAGCTCTTCTCTTTGTAACTAATTGTTGATTGGGGAATAGGTATTTGAATGCAATGTATTACCTAATATTATATATAACTTACACACCACTGTCTTATATATATCATTAGTAGACGATTTATGTGATTCAATCCCATGACGTAAAAATAAGATAAACATCTTTAATTAATGTGTGAAATGTTGGGTTATTCTAATTTATTTTTTTGAGAGTGAGTTTGTATTTTGTAACCATTTCACAAAATTGGCTTGCTTTGGATAAACAAAAGAGAAGGTTTTTAAGCAAAAATTGTTGATATGTGGTTCAATGTTAGAGTTACATGGTGTTTGGGGTCTTTGGGCTCGAAAAGGCATTTGGTCAATGACAATCTGAAGGCAGAAAAAGAGAATTTGAGACTTAAAAAGTCCAATATCTGTTGCCATCTTGGAATGTGGAAACCCAATTAAGCCCAAAGGAGCCTTTCTCTTTATTTTTGGTCAAAGATTGCTATCCGTCCTATCAAGAGCATCAGCCTTCAAATTCTACTTCTAATTTCCTAATATTTAAGCTATGGGCAAGCTCAAGTCCCTATAACTCCGCTTCGATACTCCTAGCTCTTGGAATTTGTCGTATACTCTACTAATCTATCTTCCACTACAGTCGCGAATAATGGCATCAACAACTGCCAAACCCGAGTTTCGAATTGCATAGCCATCAGTGTTAAGTTTTGCTCATCCTTCTCTAGTGGTTGCCATCTAAGCCCCACAGTGTGTAAGTTGGTAGTGGTATGTATAGTGGACGTAAGAACATAAAACTCACTAGCTTTTCCAATAGCTCTATTCAACATGCTCGAATTGCAAGCTGGTTTGTCAAAGATCATGTTATTCCTCACTAACCATATTTCGCCAGGTTTTGAAATTTTAAGTAAAATGAGTTTAATAGTAAAATTTACTGTTTGTCGACTGAATTACGGGTAGTGATAAAAGATTTAATATCAATTCTTAAACAATCACTTTCTTATCTCGTTATTTAAAAAAATACTCTTCCAATTTTGTGATACATTCATCCACGCAAATTGTTTTTAACAAACAGGAATTGGAAGAGAAAGTGAAGAATCGGAAAGCAATTCAGTACCGTCATGGATTAAGCAACAACAGGCAGTAACGATACTACTTATCTTTTGGATTTTGTTTTTAATAATTTGATTTATGCATACTTCATGACTCACGCCTTAACTGTATGGTGTAATTAAACATTTTCTTAGGGTACAAATTTGAATGGTCTACTCTATTGTCTTCCATGTCTGGTCTCTTTTCTTGTGATAGGTCTCATTTACTGTAAAGACACACATGTATATACACACTAACATGCATGTAATTGCAGGGAAGTGGTTATAAGCAAATTCCAATTACCTATCAAGAAGATGTATTATTATTTGGTTCACAGTAGATTATAAAAGTTTTGGTTAGATGGTTAGATAATTGCAATTTCATATTTGAGTCTTAAGTTCAATTCTTTTTATAAGCATTTTCTACTTCATGAACTCAGTCTGGGTTCCAATAACTGTTTGCAATGAGATAGAAAGGATTGCACATAATTTTGTTTGGGGGTATAAGCCAGATGCAAGAAAACCTGTGTTGATATCTTGGGAGGATTGCAGGCCATTGGATGCGGAAAGTTTAGGGTGAGAAGCCTAGCTGAGCAGAACAGAATCTTTCTGCTTAAGTTGGGGTTTCAATTACTCACCAATACAGAGGCCTTGTGGGTACAGTTGCTAAGGAATAAGTACAATGTGCATGGCCTGTTACCCATTTCTATTGCAAGGACTAAGGGTTCCTTCGTTTGGCAATCATTGATGAAGGTATGGACAGATGTGATAGGTAATGTTTACTGGTCTAAGGGGATGGTAGACTCATAAACTTCTGGAATGATGTTTGGATTCGCCAGCTTGGCCCTCTTAGGAACTTCTTCAAGGGCGATGGACAACCGAATGATACACTACGAGTGTGTGACATGGTGACAGTTAGTGGTGGTTGGGACTTGGATAGGTTAAGTTATCTGGTGCCTGACAATGTCCTTGCATATATTGCGTCTATCTTACCACCATCTGCTGAAGCCAGACCGGATCAATTAGCTTGGAAATGGACAGCAAAAGATAATTTTTCCAGTTCTGAGATTTACAGGAATCTTCATTATTTTAAAGGAGGCAAGTCTTCTAAAATTTGGAACTTAATTTGGAAGTCTAAAGTTCCTCAAAAGGTGCGGGTCTTTATATGACATCTATGGCAGGACAGATTAATGAAAAATAAGGAGAGGGAAATGAGGCATATGTCTAACGAGAGACATTGCATGAGGTGCGACAATGTTTTGGAATCGAGTTTGCATGCCATTTGGGATTGTTCTTTCTCCAAATTTGTTTGAAGAAAAGTAGTCCCGCACTATGTGCATGGTATGTTTTTCTCTATGTCACTTCAAGAATGGTTGGTTTGGAATTTGCAGGATGAAGGGAAGTTTGGCAGAGATGATCTTACTTGGCGAACTTTGTTCTCTATTTTATGTTGGTTATTATGGAAAATTTGTAACCTCTTTGTATTTTGTAATAGTAATAATTGTATGCAAGACTTAGTGGATATAGGGTTTACTTGGGCAAGAAGTTATAATCAAAACTGGTTTGAAATTGGTTACTTCGAATCCATCGGTTATGAAGTCTCATTGGTCGCCATCGAAGAGAAGATAGATGAAACTTAACATGGATACGACTATGTCAAGGAATGGGATGTCTGTGTTGATAGGAGGAGTGATTCAAGATACTAATGCTACTTGGTTATGTGGTTTTTCTATGGCGGTGGGTAATGAGGCGCCTTTTAAAATTGAAGTTGGAGCTGTTTTAGAGGGTCTTCGCTTAGCATGGGAAAAATAATTAAGACAAGTTGAGTTGGAATGTGACAATGCTCTTTTAGTGGAATCTCTGTTGGCAGGTGGAGTTGTTAACAGTTTGATGGCTGAGCTACGTTTATTACATTGTCTCTTAGGCAAAAATAGGAAGGTACGTGTTAGTCATGTTCCAAGAGCACATAATGAAGTTGCAGATCATATGGCTAAGTGTGTGAATTCTGGTTTCATAAGTTTATGTGTATTTGATGAACCGCCATTATATGTTCAGGGGTTGTTGTTAGCTGATTGTAACAGTCCTTCACGGGCTTAAATATTGTTATTTTCTATAAAAAAAATTTCTGTAGGTTAGGTTCATATATGAAATTAATTTTGAATATACTTATATGAGTTTCGCTAATTAAAGGTACGTAAAATTTGATTGAAACCAAATTAATCATCTAAACCACATTAGTTCACTTAATTGGTCAATCACCAAGTCAATTTGGTTAGAAGTCGGTTAAATAATTTTTAAAATTTCATCATTAATTCAATTAACATAATTAATCACTTAATCAAAATTATTAATAATTACTATTAAATATATATATATATATATATATATATATATATATATATATATATATATATATATAAAGCTTAAATCTAAGTTCTATACGGTTGTTGGCCAAAGAAAATATATTAAAAGTTTAAGTAAAACATAATGCGTTTATCCTCTCAGGTGGGAATGAATTATGGGTAATTTTAAGCATTGCATCAAAATAACAATAATAATAACAAAACTCACAAACCCTAGCACTATCATTCTACTTCGCTTAAATCAAAAATCGATCGAATTAATCGAAATTAATTCAAATCGATTAATTTATTTTCACAAAAAGTTCAGTTTAATTAATAATTAAGCACTTTAATAATTCCGGTTAGTTTGATTAATGGAGTTTAGTTTGGTTAATAATCAAATTGACCATTTTAACTCTTTAAAGCTTGATTAGGCTCCAAATATGAGTCTCAAATTTTGTTTAAGCTCACCAATAATTATAAATGACTAATCTAAACTTGATTAGGCCTGCCCTATATTTTTTAATTTTTTAGAAAAATATATGTTATTTGTGTCTAATATTTACTACTTATATATATATATTATTTTATTAAACTTAGATGACTTAAATATTTTTTAATTTTTATATCATATATATATATATATATATATATATAATTTTATGTGATATAAATTACATAACTTATATTGGTACTTATTTTATGTAATGTTAGTGAAAAAAAAATTACTAGTGAATTTAGGATGTTGCCATATATTTAAAAAAGGTCACATGCCAAGTTTTTTTTAGTTCCAATTGCAATATATAAAATAATTATTCAACATATTAATAGAAAAGAAAATTAAAAACAGATAAAATTAGAAAAATAGCTTGAGTATACCAAGCTTGGGCAATATGGTGCCATGGTAGTCGATCAGTTTTGTATCGGTACCAACCATATCAGACGGTGAGTACATTTTCGATTCTAAATGTGTACCAACTAGTTTATGTTTGTTCTGATCAAAATTGTGTTTAGGCCATTTCAATGTGTTTCAACTTATTTCTGTCAATGTCAACTTGTATCGACTCATACCGATGGTGTCACATCCCAAAAATCTGGTTAAAAGAAATTGAGTTAATGAAACCAAGGGTTGTTACGATCTGTTTTTGAATTAAGGTTGTAGGAATTTTATCTAGTGAATTGATCTATTTTAGTGGATAAGTGTTTTCAATGTGTGGTCGAGGTCTTGTGTTCAAATCTCTCTTTTTGGAATTTTTGCTATTTTTGTTGTATCTCTATCTCTACATATTTGGCTTAAATTTAATTCCTGCGCAAGTTTTTGTAAGAATGAACTTGTTAGTTTGATAGTAAGGTTTTAGCTTACCTAAAGGTTTTGTGTTTGAATGTTATGCATGCAAAGTGGAATTTTTTTTTGTTTGTTTTAAACTCTAGGAAAATTGATAAAGATAACTAATTAGAATTAGTGGGATTGAGTGGGGCGAAATGGGTAGTTTAAAAAATATATAGGGATTTTAATTAATTAAGTTTTCCCAAAAATTCCACTCACCATTATTTCATGTCAATTTTCTTTCCCTGTTATTGGGTTCCTCCCCTTTTCTCATATTTTCTTTCTCTTTTCTTTTTGGTTCTTCTGTTAATTCGTGAATTGTTAATAATTGTTATGTTGGCTTCAATTCTTAAGAGTGAGGTTTCTTTATCCTTTATTATATTCATTTATGGAAATTGTTTCATTGGGTGTTTGAGGTTTCGAAACGTTAGTAGTAATGTGTTAAACATGTATTTTGTGTTAATGACTTGAATGCGCTTTTAGGAGAAGAACGAGAGGCGTTGGGCGTTCCTTCGGTGACTTGGACATCGTAGTTGCTATTTTTTTTGGGTAAGTGTTCTAATGCCATGTTTGTAATCGAATATTGATTTAATGTCGCGTTTTGTTACTGATTCAATGTCTTTGGAACATTGATTTTAGGTGCTGGTGTTTATTTTGTGAATCTACATCAAAACCAACTCAAGTGTGTGTTTCTAACTTTAAACCCTCACGAATAAATCAAGGGCATAAGTGATTACACGGGAAAATCAAGTAGGCCGTGTCGGACACACGGATAGGAGTCAATCGTATTATGATTTCTTGAGAAGAGATTCATGTCGTGATTCCTATTCGTTGAGGAATTCAATTTAGAGTAAACAATGAGTTTGAAGCCTTTCGAGGTAACAAACGAGAAGGTACAAGTATTTCTTCAAGTGCACCAAAGTACTCATCCATGGAGTTTCAATCACGAAGAGGAGAGCGTGTTTCATGTGTTGTAACACCCCAAACCCGGCCCAGGCGTTATGGTCGATTCTAGCGATGTCACATGGAATGGAATTTTGAAAACTAGTTTATTATGATAAAATCGTGTTCGTTGTATTACTCTTATTGATTCCAAAAATCGTTTAGTCATCTAGTTGATTGTTTAAAACATAATTCGTTGCGGAAGCTTTAAAAACAGTTTAAGTAATCGTGTGTTTAGAGAAATCGTTTGTTATTTTGAAAATCGAGCTTTCTTACAACTAGCAGTTGTAAGCCCTTAAAGTAAAGAAAACTGAGAACCAAATCAAAACAAAAGTCCGTAAGTCCCAAATACAACCAAAAACTTAACCAATAGAAATGAACCCATGAATCATAAATTAAAAATCATAGAAGTCCAAAACTGTGGTCACTGTCGAGTCCTTCGCTGCACCGATCCATTTAAGTCTGGGGATTACCTGTGCACATTAAACAAAATGAGTGAGTTTTTGTAAACTCAGTGTGTAACCCAATAGAAAACAAACAACAGCAATCACAGTGCACAGTCAAAATTAGTCTTGGGCCTAAGCCCCTTTCAGTATCAGTAGTAGTTGGGCTTAGCCCATTTCAGTACAGTATCAAATATGCATTAGGGCCTTAGCCCATCACAGTAACAGTAGCAATTATGCAGTATTCAGTATCAAAGTCCTACCCAACCAGCCTCTACACACCATCTCCGTCCAACCCTACACTCCATGTGGGGATTAAATCAACCCACCCATACCTACACTCTAAGTAGTACCGAATGCGGCACAAAATAGTAATTTACAGCTGAGCTGCCAGTATATTAGGCTTAAGAGCTTTTCAGTACACTTCCTCCAAATATAATCAACCCAACCCCATGCAATGCAACATACAAATCATGACATGCTATCCCATGATATCAGTACAAATAACTAGTTCAGTATACATGCATACTATCATCATGCTCAATATATATAAATCAAACAGTCAGTTCACACAATTAGGGGTCTAAGTGATGCTTATCGACCCTATAGTAGGTTCATAGTCGACTTGGGCGGTCCGTGTAACCTTAGCAATCAATTCAGTGAAAATGGGCTCACAAGTCCTTGTGGCCTGCCCGTGTGGGCCCACACGGCCTGGCCCTAAATTCCACACGCCTGTGTGGCCTACACGGCCCAAATCAGTCTAGCCTGTGTGTCGCAATAGCCCACCTGGCCATCACACGGACCTATCTTGTGCGCACGTCGATGATCACACGCCCGTGTTGTGTCACACGGCCTACCACACGGGCGACCACACGTCCGTGTGGCATTGACTGTGAGGTTTTCGGCTTTCTCTAAAATCTCATTTTCGTGCAATCGAGTACACATCTGGTTTTGATTGAAGCTAAGACAAACCCCAAGCCTTTTAGAACCTACCAAACGACATATCAACACCCAAAAATCGATCAATTTCGATTATAGAAGCCATTTTTACCAAAACCCCAAACGAGTAACTTAAAAACTACGTCAAACTATGATTCAAAGTCTTACCAATATGGATACGATAACCAACAGTCACCACACACTGGAAAACTCGTTTAAAACCTCTGTGCAGCACCTAAACGTGAGTAAAATAGACCTTCTATTAATCGGTTAACCAAAACAACGACAAAACTAAGGAAAATACCACTTACTAAACAAGGGAAAAAAACCACAGTATATCGGAAATTGATTGAACAAGGGAATAAAATAAGAAAGGAGAAATCAAATGGAAAATCAGCAACAAGTGGGGAAAAGAAACGATAGAGAGAAAGGGAGAAGGAAGAGGGAAAAATTCGTCAAAAAAGTTGGGAGAATGAGGAGAGAGAGCCGAATACAACAACAACAAGGATAACTCGATAACTCCCCAATCCCTTATTTTTCTCCCAACATCCCCACTACTCACAACCACAACAAAATTTCGGCTAAACCGAAACTCCTTCAGTTCATAGAGTAAAAATGTACGCTCATGCACACGCAGGGATTTGAACACAAGACCTTCAGCAAACTAACACTCAACTTAACCACCAGACCAGCAGGCCCATTCTGTTATAAACTTATCAACAATTAAATAAAAGCTTATTGACCAAAGATAGGGCTTTATTCATAAAAATATCAAAATTTTCCCAAGTCATGGCTTGAACTTGGGACCTCCCACACACACCCAGAACACATAACCACTGAAGCAGATACACAATTGTGTCACACTTTCGCAAAAACAAAAATTTAAATTTTGGGGGTGTTACATGTGTAAAACATTCCACTTGTGACCAAAGAAAGTCTACTCATTTTGATTCTTTCATTTCAACCCCATCTTGTAAAAAAAGTATGAGACGAAAGGAAATTGTGAAAAAAGTAAAACAAGAGTTGATAATGAGAGAAAATGAGCAAAACTAAAAGAGTCTGAGAGAAAAAGAAAAGAAATTGAAGAACAAAATATGAGAAAAAAAAGAAATTGAGAAAAGAGAGAGAGAAGAATTTTTTATGAAAGAAAATGAAAGAAAAGTAAAGCAAATTGAGAGAAGAAAAAAAGAAATGGGAGAAAAAGAATAGGAAATAAAAAGAGAGCGTGTGAGAAAATAAGCTGTGAGAAAATAGAATGAAAAAGAAAAAAAAAACTAAAAAAGAATGTGAGCTTGAAAAGAAAATTGAAAAAGAGTGTAAGAGAGAAGAAAAAGAAAGTAGAATTGAAAAAGAAGAAAGTGACCAAGCAAAAGTGAGGAATGTCCTAACTAACCCGCATGCGAGTTTGCCTTGTGATTTTTCTTCTTTTCAGGTCTCTAAAGATTCATTTGACAAGTTCCCACTTCAATACCTTCCCAATAAGAGACAATTTCGATTGATCGAGAAAGGTAAGATCAGAAATGAAATTAATCCACAAATGCTTAAAGGTAAGCAATGTAAGGAATCTTTAGCAATTGAATCACGACAATCTAATTTGAATGTTGTTGATAAAATTACCGATGACTTAGTTTTCGAAAGATCTTTGGACATTGTTTCGATTAATTATCATTCTTTGATTGTTGTTGATGATTTTGTCTCAAGTAGTTGCAGGAAGAGTTTTTCTCATGATGTGTATTGTGTTGGTAAGTCTGTTGATGTCGTTAGATTAAATTGACGTATACAAAATTTGATTGTATGTGAGAAAGAATTTTCACATAAAAAGCTTAATTTGTTTGATTGTGATGAATTCTTTAAATCTTTGTGCGAAATCCTCACGTATGTGCATGCTTGTTCGGATGAAATTTGAGAGGTTTGGTTGTTTGAACGCGTGTATGCCTAAATCTTGTTTGTTTAACATGTGTGAATTGTTGTTGAAAGAAAATTTTTTATTGTATTCAAAAATAAGTGATCAAAACCATGTGTTTAAACCCGGAGCATGTTTTCTTAAGTTATTGTTAAGAGAAGGTGAGCATCATAATTTTATTTTGTATAAATGTGTTGGCCACTTTCATTTACTCCATGTTTTATCATTATTTTTGAAAACAAAATATGTGAATTCTGATGACTTACAAAGTCAACATCAAATCTTTGATCCCGGAGATTATTTTTCTATATTATGGTTGAAAGGATTCGAGCATGTTTTGCATGATTATAACTTTCAGTTGCTTCATATTTCTTCTATGTTGCTAGCCATGAAACTTTAGAGTCAGATTGAAATGGTAAGACAAAACTTTGTTTTTGATCTCGAAGTTAACTTGAGTTTACAACATTTGGAAGGAATGCTTGATATTCATTATGTTTATACGAATTGCAACATCTTTGAATTGTTCCAAGATCATATAAGTGATGGATTGAAAGAAATTCTTCATTCTGATCTTGTTTGTGAAAATTTTTTGATTTTCAGGTTCCGAAAAGAGTTGTGCTCAACTCAATGAAAGAAAGATATAATTCAAGGAACTGTGATCAACAAAGATTTTTTCAAGCAAATGGCCCGATTTGAGGACAAATTGTTTTGAAGAGGGAGGGGATGATACATGCACGGGAACGATTGAAGTGCATTCGAGTTCATTAAGTGGACCAAACTCCAAGTTGCTCATTTCAAGAGAGAATCCAATTGAAATTCTCATCGAGTTTATAACACGTGCTAGATCAATGAAGTTTAAAGAGGTGATGATGGGCCTGGTTCAGCAAGTTTGGGCTGAAAATGAGATGTCCAACCCTTATTGGACCCAAAATAACGTTCCAAGTTTATGCAATGTTTTGCATGTGGCGGTTTGTTTAGTTTAATTAATTTTACAGCTTTTAATTATGTCATATTTATTATATGCATCTTTAATTAATGTCTTGCATTATAAATCTAAATCTTTTAATTGTGACATGCACTATGTGTTTTACATTTAATAAATTCATGCATTATGTAACTCTCACGTTAGTTAAGTTTGCATCATAAATTATGACATGCATTATGTAACTGCCATGTTAGTTAAAGTTTGCATCATTAAATTAAGTCATGCATTAAATAACTCATTTGTTCATTTAGTTTACATCTTAAACCGTGCATTTAAGCATATTAGTTGTTAAATATGTTTGAGTTTGTTTATATAAGTATGTTATTTAATTTTGTTGTTACTTTTTAATGCATATGTAACACCCCGTATCCAGGTCCGATGCTAAGACTGGATGCGAAACATTACCAAGCTTGAACTCACTTAATCAAGTACTTATTGGCTATAAAATTTTGTTTCGACTTAAAACCTTTCTTTCTTGGTCTAGACATACGTATCATGGTCATACGAGGCCTTAAATACTTGTTCAGGCTTTCGAAACTTATTGAAAATCCTCTCTCAAAATCAGAGGTTACACGCTCGTGTGGTTTGGGGCATGCCCGTACACCCATAAACACGCCCATGTTTCCCATCCGTGGGGAGCTACTGACTTATCAGGCACGACCTTGACACGTCCGTGCCCTTCAACCGTGTGGAGCTACTAACTTATTCGACACGGCCTAAGCACACGCCGATGCCCAAGCCGTGGGTCTTACACGGCTCATGCACACGGCCGTGGGATCTACCCGTGGCCTATTCTAACATTTAATAATAAGGTGCAGGGTTTGCACGACCTAGACACACGCCCGTGTGTCTAACCGTATGGACACTTAGAGGCTATCTACCAAGCCTTCTTACCACTCTCACCTGCACATATACATATACCAATTTAGTAAAGGCTCAATTTATCAACTAAAACACATGATCTTATACATTGATTCATGAAAATAAGGTTTTCCTCCCATACAATTACAATTACTTAAGCCATTATCAATGGCTATACATTTTTAAACTATAAACCCTCTTAGGCCAACATAATCTGGTACATTAACAACAACTTAATTAACCTTAAATTCTAGCCCTATACATGCCATGAATCAGAAAGTCTTGATACCTCGTACAATATGTATGCTCGATAGTGTGATAACATCTCTGGCAGCCTCCAACTCGAGCTAGTTAAAATAACCTATAAGAGATGGGAAAGAAAGAGGAGTAAGCAATAATGCTTAGTAAGTTCATCTGCATAAAATGATAAACACTGATATTCATTGAATGTCCATGACTACAAGTTATTATAATAAGCTTTTCTCAGAGCTCACGGTTACTTACTCAACCATTGTTGAAACTTACTCATTTAATATTTTACCACACTCTTACCCTGTTACCAATAACCGCTTCGTCTTGGATAGCATTCATTCTCGCACCGATCACCATTTAATCACATGAAACCATACATCAACCATCTAAATAAGTTGCTCATACCACTAATCTCTCAGTGGTTTCACTCTTAGCCTACAATTGAATCTCTAATGGGGTGGTATCGCACACCGCCCACCATTCATTAATACTCATGGTGATTCCGCACTTAGTTCACCAATCATTTCTAAGCGATGGTATCGCACACAGCCCATCGATTATGATATAGTTGATGGTAACGCACATAGCCCATCAATAGCCATCCATGAGGTGCATTTGCACAAGCTCACCGTTACTACACGTTCACAAATTCAAATGTTCATCTGTGAACATCCTCACTTACTATCATTCTTACTTGACTTTCTGCGATACTCATTCACATTCACGCAGTACAACAATAAATCTATCTCATGCAACTAAGGTGCATTAATAACACATATCCCACTAGGGGTTCATCGTATATTGAATTCATCTCAATTCAGTTCTAACACTAAATTGTACTTCTCGTGGTACAACCACCTACATTTAAATGATTAAATAACTCTCTTGAGTCTCATACACATAATTCTCATCGACATCATACCCTCAATAGGGTCTTTCACATATAAACTTATCGATGATGTGTCCTTGTCATGATCTTATACGAACTCCTACACCAATACCATATTCCAATATGGTCTTACTCGAGACTTTAACCATTATCATAACATTCTATATACATTTTTCGTTACTCTTAAATTCAATTCTCTTGACATCTCATCAAGGATGTTTCATACATTCACAGTGTAAGTCTACCTTCCATGCAACATTGGAATATTAAATTATCTCATATATAGTCGCAACAATCGTACATGAACTTACCTCGTTGTCGAAATAGCCAAAAAGGACTATTTGCCCAAATTTCTCTTTTCATCCGTTCTAGGTCTGAAACTCATTTTCTTTGATCTAGAACAATGAAATTTATTGATTTAATCACTCATAAATCATAATGTATCGTAATCTACACTCTAGGCAAAAATGACTATTTTGACCCTACATTTTGGCAAAATTACGATTTTTCCCCTAGGCTCGTAAATAAATTTTCATCTCAATTTGTTGTTAAACAAGCCTAGCTGAACATTTAATCCTCTTACAACTATCTCCAATTGCAACTATTTCATACCTTAATGAACAAATTACAACCTTTGCATAATAGGCCATTTTAGGTATTTTCCATGAAAATCCTTTCACAAAAGTTGTTTCTCATCATCCTATCATTCATGTTCTTCCATAAAAACTCATCAAACAACATAGAATCTCTAATGGCAAGTCCCTAGACTCTCAACCATATTGTAAAATAGTCCCCTCACTAGCTAGCTTAAGCTTTGGGGATCACAAAAGTACAATTTTCTTCAAGAAAAATGATCAAAATCACTTACTAGGGAGGAGGATTGCTTGCTGAAATTTTAAGCTTCAAAACCCCCTTGTTGCTGCTCATTTTCAGTGGAGAAGAAGAGAGAAAAAGGTGATATCTTTTTCCTTTCTTTATTTTATTATAAAACATCAATTTCAACCCACCAACTTTGACCAAAAATTAAAACTCTTGTCCCCTCTTGTCTACATGGCCGGCCATCATATTCAAGATGGTCTAATTACCCTTTAAAACCCTCCAATTAATATTTCATGGCTATTTGGTACCTTTAGCCTATAGAATGGAACTTTCACACTTTATGCAATTTAGTCCTTTTTCGCGATTTAACATGAAATCGCTAAAATTAAAACACCAAAACTTTCATACATCTTTATAAACATGTTATAACACATATTATAACATGAAAATAATTTTATCTTTTCTTGGTTTAGTGATTTCGAGATCACTGTTCTGATTAGACCCTAAATCAGGCTGTTACAGTGTAAGTTATAGTTTGTTTAATTTTTCTTACATAAATTAATTGTGTGTTTAATAGTTTGTTGTAGGAAAGTCCAAAAGGCTGGTCACATATTTTAAAGTTAAAATAGGGCTGCTTGTTTGCCAAGAAGAATCAAATGCTGTCACATTCAAATGGCTATTCAATTTTGGCATAAAAGAGTGTGCATTTGGTCACTTAATTGCTGGTGCATAAAGGGAATGTTTTTGGTGGATATTGAAGCACTCGAAGCTCATTATGGTGGCTGTTCAAATGGACCAAGAGTAACTCTTCAAATCTGATCGATTTCATGCACTCAAAACTACTTATGGTGCCAATTAAAGTGATGAATACACAAGCATTAAGGCATTTGGTAAATGGGAAAATGAAGGGACATCAAATAGTACATTTAGATTACTATTAAGCCTTCATCAATGAAGAGGCATCACTTTTCAGCTATGCATGAATCAAGTGAAAAGACATGACTCTTTGGCTGCCCATCAAGAGTTATAACCAAACTTTAATATTTTGTTAATAGCTGGTATGAATATCAAATTTGAATAGTCATATTAGTGCCTATAAATAGCTTGTTAAAGGAAAATGTTAAAGAAGACTATGATGAATGAATTCTGAATGAATATTTTGAGTTATTGTGAGAATTATATGTCATTGTTCTTGAAAGAACTTACTTAGACTTATCAAGGTACTCCTTGTGGTGTCAAACCTTTTTCTTTTAAACTTATCACTTTCTTTCTTTCTTTGTTTTGAAGTGTGACGTTCTAACATACTTCTGGTTCCTATTTTGCTAAATAGCGGGTCACAGTTTACTTTTTCTTCTTCAAAGACTTGTTTGTTATATCACTTTATAGAAATCGGGTCACGATCTATCATATTGTTGGTTCATTTCTAAGTGTCCATTTTGTGCAAGTTATCCATCCAACACCATTTCCATCCTTTCCATCGAATCAATAACCATTAATCCCATTTTCACCTTAAAGTCTATTTTGAAATGATACAACATTATATGGTCGGGCAACTCAACATCTTGTAACCAAATTCACAATTACGAGCATGCATCACTAGAAGTATCTTTGTCTTTTGACAAGCTTTTGCTCTATCTTTTGACATGCTTTTTTGCTCTCATAGCACATTTTGTTTAATGTTTTTCAAAGTTTTTTCTGGTTAAAATTTTGTTTTCGGTATATTTTTTAAGTGTTGGAAAATGGAGGAATCCATAATAGGTTTATCAATAGAAGACGAAGAGGAAGAGATTATTCAGTTGGGGGTGAAATCATCTTATCAGGAAACTTCTTTTGCTAACTATTTTGTGGGAATGTTTCTTACATCAAGTTTCATTAACTTTCAAGCAATGAAAACGACATTGGAAAATGTTTGACATCCAATCAGGGGATTCTCCATTTCAGATCTAGGAGATGGTAGATTCTTAGTTCATTTATATTTTGAAGTCGACGTTGATAGATTTGAAAAAAATACACCTTGGAATTTTAATTTCCATTTACTAGTGTTGTATCGGTTATAGGAAGGGGAAGATACAATGATTGTCCAATTATATTGGGTAGATTTTTGGGTGCTTACCTACGATCTCCCACATGGTTTTATGTTCGAGGTAGTTGCAAAGTAGTTGGGAAGTTTTATTAGGGCTTTCTTAAAATATGATGCATCGGCTATTCAATTGGTGTATAAAGGATAATGCAGTTAAGGGTGTGAATTGATATACGGAAGCCATTAAAAAGGAAAACGAAGCTTGCTCTCCCAAATGGTACGTTTGTTTATGTGCGTCTCAAATATGAATGACTATCGTTATTTTGCTTCCTGTGTGGTAAGCTAGGCCATGGTAAAATTTTCTGTTCGATTAGAGCCCTTTATCCAAAGCAAAATTTTAAGTTCCAGTGGGATATTTCATTATGAGCACAGTCAAGAAGAATAGCGTGGAGGAGCAGGTGGCTGCTGGAGGACGGTAATGGTAGAATTTTGAATTATGAAAACTTTACAAATGAATTAGGAGGGAGTAAATTTGGGTTAACATAATCTTGTCCCATAAATCAAGGAGTGAAGATAGAAAATGATAAACCTCAATTTACACATATTTTAACCCCATGTTTGGCTTATTTTTGGATGAATTCTCATTAGATTTGATGAATCGATGCTCCTAATCCTTTAAATTCATGTTTCACACTCAGGATAGCTTAGGGAGTTGAAAAGAATGAGAAACGGGCCAAAACGGGACAAAATGGGCCTACCTTAGGAACTCACACGGCCTGGGCAATCAGGCACGGTCGTGTGTGGCGAGCAAGAGCGAGCACGATCTAAGGAGTCGAACAGGCGTGTCCCTGCCGTAGCAAAGATGAATTCTATTCAGAATAACCTACTTGTGGGCCAAGAGAGGTGTTCCAAAGCCTTTATAAACACTCTAGGGGGTGACCTAAAAGGGGATGTGGAATGGACGCCGAGTAGAAGGTAGAAAATACTCTAAGACAACAGTCGGGAATAGCTTAGGAGAAGGATCTCCATCAAGACCGAGGATCTCCCATAAGGTTCTTTAAAAGTTTTTGAGTTTTCTTATGTTTTGTTGTTTTCCCTATTCTAATATGTTTCCCTTTATCAGTATCAACTAAATCCCTTAAATACCTAAGGGGATGAAACTTAAGACATATCTTATTATTTTTTAATTTATAAGATAAATACTTGTTCTTATTCTTAATTGTGAGTTTTTATTCTTGTTTTGATGATTTAGGTTATTGATTCAAGTCGAATGTGCTTATTCAGTGGAGCAAAAGTCCCTATTTAAGAGAAGATCAACACAATTAAGCGGAGTTGATTGCAACCCTAGAAATAGGGCGACGAAAATCTATCGGATTAGAGTCAAATCTAATAAGGGAATCCATAAATCGAGTTAATGCGACAATAGATGTTTTAATTAGAAAGATATTTCAATTAATCAACATAGAGTTAGTTGTTTTTAGTATCGAAAGAGATATTAACATAAATTAGGGATTTCTATGGATTAAGTCAAGTGAATAAATCATATGAATCAAAAGTAATAAGTGAAGTCTAGGTGGGTTCTTCCTTAGGTATTGCCTATCTCATATAAGTTGTCCAAAAGTATTTTCCAAATTCACTCTCTGTCACGTTCATAGTCATTTAGTTAGTTAAATTAGTTAGTTAATCTTAGATTAAAAATAAATTCCCTTAATTACTAGGCTAGAAAGATAGTTATTACTAGTAATTTTAGTCCTTGAGGATACGATATTCTGGACTCGCCATAACTATACTACTGTTCAATAGGTGCGCTTGCCTTTGTCGAAATAATAGTTAGTTTCGAACCCATCAAGTTTTTGGCGTCATTGACAGGGACTAAAATATTAGGAACACTTAATTTTTATTACTTTAGCCATTCTTATTTTATTGCAATTTAATTTTTCTTTTTTATTTATTTTTACTTCTCTAAATTTTCTTTTATTTGCTTCTGGCAGGTAATTTTAGTTTATGACTAAAAGAAACCCATCAGGACCATTACTTTTTGACAGCAATATCGAAGCTACCGCTCGCAGAAATCAAAGAGAAATAAGGCGAAGCTTACAATACATAGAAGAAGAGCAAGAAGACGAAACCAATACTACCGAAGAGATGGCTGATAATAATCCGCTACCTCCTGTGGTTGCCGCAAACCCAGTGAATCAAAATCCTGCTCCTCATACTATATATGATTATGCTAAACCTAATTTAACAGGAACAGAATCAAGTATTGTTAGACCTGCTATTGCTGCAAATAATTTTGAACTGAAACCTAACACTATACAGATGATTCAGCAATTTGTTTAGTTTGATGGTTTGCAGGATGAGGATCCAAACAATCACTTGGAAAATTTTCTGGAGTTTTACGACACTTTTAAAATTAATGGCATTTCTGATAATGCCATTCGCCTTCGGTTGTTTCCCTTTTCATTGAAGAATAAAGAAAAATAGTGGTTGAACTCATTACCACGAGGATCAATCACTATATGGGACCAAATGATCGAAAAATTTTTGTTAAAATATTTTTTGTCACTAAAACGGTTAAGTTGAGGAATGATATTTCTTCTTTTGTGCAGATGGATCTAGAAACACTTTACGACGCATGGGAGAGATCTAAAGATCTACTAAGGAGATGCCCTCACCATGGGTTACCTTTGTGGCTATAGGTTCAAACCTTTTATAACGGTGTGAACACCTCAACTAGGCAGTTGATTGATTCAACCGTCGGTGGAACCTTAAATAACAAGACCCCTGAAGCGGCTTATGATTTTATAGAGAAGATTGCACTGAATAAAAATCAGTGGCAAGTTATGAGGACAAAGCCAACAAAAGCCGCCAGTGTTTTCAACCTCGACGCAGTAACCATGCTATCAAATCAGGTAGAACTGTTAAATAAAAAAGATTGATGGTTTGTATGGCTCTTCGCAGGTACATCCAGTGATGTAGTGTGATACATACGAAGGAGGGACGAACAATACAGAATACCCACCCTACAACCCTGGCATAGAAAACGAATAGATGAACTATATGGGTAACAATTTAACCCTTATAGTAACACTTATAATCTAGGTTGGAAGAATCACCCAAACTTCTCATGGGGTGGCCAAGGAAATCAGAGACAACAACCCCCTCTAGGCTTTCAACAGCAACCCTACCCACAAGAGAAAAAACAGAACCTTGAGGATATGCTAGCAAAGTTCATTTTAATGTCAGAAACTCATTTTCAGAATACCAAAATGGCATTAATAAATTAGCAAACATTAATTCAAGGGCTTAAGAATCAAATTGGATAGCTGACCAAGCTAGTTTCCGAAAGGCAATCAAGTAATTTACCTAGTAACACAGAACCCAATCCAAAAGAGCATGTGAAGGCAGTTACACTA
Source organism: Gossypium rotundifolium (assembly GCA_025506655.1). NCBI lineage: Eukaryota > Viridiplantae > Streptophyta > Magnoliopsida > Malvales > Malvaceae > Gossypium > Gossypium rotundifolium. The sequence continues at coordinate 31,636,261 of CP106733.1, read as the reverse complement.
AGGAGTGGGAAGATATTGGTTGAAGCTGAAAATAAGACTCCATAAGAAACCGATAAGGAAAAGGGTGAGGAAGTAAATGAGAATGTAACACCGATACTTAAAGAATATAAACCATTGATCCCATATCCGACAAAGTTGAAGAAAGACCACATGGACGCATAATATGGTAAATTTCTTGAACTTTTTAAACAATTACATATTAACTTACCTATTGTTGAAGCTATTTTGCAGATGCCGACATACACAAAGTTCCTAAAAGAACTTCTAACAAATAAAAGAAAGTTTGAATAGCTATTGACTGTGGATCTTAACGAGGAATGTTCAACTATTCTCCAAAATAAGCTACCAACCAAATTGAAGGATCCAGGAAGTTTTACTATTCCCTGTTTAATTGGTAGTTTAAATATTGAAAAAGCACTAGCTGACTTAGGTTCCAGTATTAATTTAATGCCTTATAAAATGATCAAGCAGCATGGTCTTGGGGAACCAAAACCCACTAGGATGAGTATTCAATTACCTGACAGATCTATTAAATATCCTAGGGGAATTATTGAAGATATTCTAGTAAAATTTGATAAATTTATATTCCCTATCGATTTTGTTGCACTTGATATGGATGAGGACGTTGAGGTGCCTTTAATTTTAAGACGCCCCTTTTTAGCTACTGCTAGGGCTATTATTGATGTAGGCAATGGAAAACTTGTGCTAAGGGTAGGTGACAAGAAAAATATTTTTAAAATTTATGATGCGATGCGATATTCTAGAGAACAAGATGATTCCTGTTATTTTCTTGATGCTATTGATCATTTTATTCAAGACTCTTTTCAGGAAATCATGTATGAAGACACGTTTGGAACTTGGTCTTACCCAAGGTGAGAAGGCAGACAACGATATCGATGAGATAGGGGAGATAAAAAGTGAGTTAAATTATAATACTTCTTCCCCAAGACAAAAGAAGTATGAGGGCATTGAAATAAACGACAAACTAAAACCCTCTACTGAAGAGCCTCCCAAATTGGAATTGAAACAGTTACCAAACCACTTAGAGTATGCATTCTTAGGAGATAACTCTACACTACTGGTAATTATTTCTTTGGAATTAAAACCTAATGAGAATGATGAGTTACTACAGGTATTAAAGGAGCATAAAAGAGCCATAGCTTGGAAAATTTCTGACATTAAATGGATAAGTCCATCATTTTGCACCCACAAAATTTTAATAGAGGATGAATATAAACCATGTGTGCAACCTCAAATACGACTGAATCCCAACATGAAAGAAGTTGTTAAAGCTGAGGTAATTAAACTTCTTGATGCTGGGGTTATTTATCCTATTTCTAACAGTACTTGGGTAAGTCCTATGCAGGTTGTTCCAAAGAAGGGAGGCATGACTGTTGTAGCCAACGAAAAGAATGAATTGATTCCAACAAGAACATCCGGAATAGTCACACCCCTTAAAGAAATTTTTTCCTCGAAATTTCCAACGATAGGAACAGTCGCACCTCCTAACCTACCACACTCGCTCACGCTATGCACTCTAATCTTAATAACACTAATACACTTTTAACTTAATCTTGAAACCTCTTACACACAACCAAACATCTAACCACAGAAGCAGACCGATATTTATCACACATACATACAATTTCTATATTCAAACATCACATCCAAACAAAACACATACAAAATAAATACCAAAAATACATTCATTACAACACATAACAGAGTATAAGGTCAGGAAACTTACAGATTTGGTGCTGGAGACTCGGTGTGCCATACTTTCAATAACACTATCACTTTTTCTAAACTACAGTTTAAATAGATTTGGAAAAAAACTGTCAAACCCATTCCACAGCCGAGTTTTGCAACCGGGCTCTATACCATTAAATGTAACACCCCAAACCCGGCCTAGACGTTATAACCGAATCTAGCATGTCACATCAAAAGGTTGTTTAAAAGCTATGCATTTGTTAAAAACTTTGTATCCTTTTTGAACTCCGAACTTTATTTCTTGTGAAAACAAGATTTTCTTAAAATGTTTTCTTGTAAAGATGTTGTTTTATTTTCAAAAACTTTGTTTATTGTTGAAATCTGACTCAAAAAATTGCTGAAATGTGTTATTTTGAAAACGGTTGTTATTGCTTAAAAATTTGTGATTAACTGATTAATAATTATTAACTAGAAAAATTACTATACAAAATTTTAGAAGAAAAATCTAATGGCCTTATTACACAAAATATTAACCCAAAATAATAACATAAAATAAATTTAAAACTGAATTTACTAAGTTTCGAAAGAAGAAAATCCGACGTATGGCCACCTCCGAGTTCTCCACATCTCTAAATCCTTTGACGCTAGGAATTACCTGCATGATTAAAAGAAAGGGGGTGAGTTACGAGAACTTTGTGTGCAATCCCCTATAACAGTCACTATATGGGGCTGAGTCCTTACGGTATCGGTCTAGGCCTAAGCCCTATAAACATGATAATGCAAACAGAAAAAAATGCAGCCCAACCCAATCTAACCATCACACCACCCGTACATCACCTACTACACTGTGGGGACCAAGTCAACCCACCCAAATTTACACACCAAGATCGCAATGAAGCCGCTAAGATAAATGCAAAGAAAGTCGCTAATAAAGATATCGTGGTCGAGCCACTCAAATCAGTATATCGTGGTAGAGCCACTGAATCAGTATAACGTGGCATGGCCACCAGTACAGTACTTCCTCCAAGATATATATGTATATATATATATTCATCCCAATCCAATGCAAGATGTCGTGACATAATAAATAAGTGTATGCAATAATGAACCATTATAGCAATTAAACAGAATACACACAAACATACTAAATCTACCTCTAAAAGTATAACGGTAATTTGGTCGATAGAGTAAAACAATAATTTACCCTTCAGGGTATGACAGTAATTTTTTCCAACGAGGGTATTTCAGTAATTTACCCACTAAAGGTATTTCAATAATTTACCCACTAAGGGTATTTCGGCTTTTGGCCGATTAACAAAATAACGCATAACATAACAAGCAAGGGTGTGAGATTACACACCTTATCACGTAGAGTACTAAATAATCACAAGTGCCTTCACCTTCACTAGAACGATCAATTGTGATTTGCCTTGTTAAACCAAAGTTTGATGCCGACACCCTTCCGCATCCAGGCGAAAAGTCCCAAACTGCTGACACCCTACGTCACTTAAACTTGGGAGTGGAGGCTATGTGCACAGTCTTGGCTAGCACCTTTGCAGCCCACTATGGCTAGAATCCCCTGATAGGAGTCTGAAGCTAATCTGCACTTCGAATACTCCTATGCCCAAACGCCCACCAAGGTATGCTTCCTCTCTTCATAGATAGCTCTATTTAAAGCTAGCTTCTCACCTTCCCTCTTGCTAGCTTTTCGATGTGGGATCCCTCCTTCAACAGAGTTTAAATCCAACACAAACTCTGGCCGTCCCAACTTAGCAAAATAAAAGCCTCCAATTTACCATCTGCAGGATTCGAACCTCCAACCTCCTTGCACTCCCTTTGACGCCACACCACCTTGCCACATGCTAACTTGTGTCTAAAATCAAGCGCAACTAAATATAAATCTATGGGCCAAAGTCAAAGTTCACTTAAAAATAAATCAAAATGAAATGCAAGTGCCAAGACTTGAACCTTGGACCCCTTGCTTCCTTGTGGCGTCATTTGTCACTAGGCCACAACTCCTTTTGCGTAATTTTTCTCCATATTTTATTCTTAAAGCCTACTTACTAACTCCCAGGGTTTTACTCACCTAAAACCAAAATTTTCCTAAAGCCCAAGTTTGATCTCGGGACTTCATAGAAGCCCCATAACCTTCCAAAATCACTCACCTAATAGGTCCAACTTGCACTAATGCCATTCTCATGTTCTCAAAAATTTTAAGCGCTTCCACACCCAAGGCCCAATCCTACTAGGCCCAACTTCTGGTTGTTACAAATCTACCCCCTTAAAGAAATTTTATCCTCAAAATTTCCAACTTATAGGAGCAGTCGCACCTCCTAACCTACCACACTACGCTCACGCTGCACACTCTGATTTTAATAACACTAATACACTTTTAACTTAATCTTGAAACCTCTTACACACAACCAAACATCTAAACATAGAAGCAGACAGATATTTATCACACATACATAAAATTTCTATATTCAAACATCATATCCAAACAAAATACATACCAAATAAATACAAAAAATACAGTCATTACAACACGTAATAGAGTATAAGGTCATGAAACTTACGGATTTGGTGCGGAGACTCGGTGTGCCATACTTCCAATAACACTATCACTTTTTCTAAACCACAGTTTAAACAGATTTGGAAAAAGAAACTTTCAAACCCATTCCACAGCCGAGTTTTGCAATCGAGCTCTATACCATTAAATGTAACACCCCAAACCCGGCCTAGACATTATAACTGGATCTAGCATGTCACATCAAAAGGTTGTTTAAAAGCTATGCATTCGTTAAAAACTTTGTATCCTTTTTGAACTCCAAAATTTGTTTATTGTGAAAATAAGATTTGCTTAAAATATTTTCTTGTAAAGATGTTGTTATTATTTTCAAGAAACTTTGTTTATTGTTGAAATCTGACTCAAAGAATTACGGAAACGTGTTATTTTAAAAACGGTTGTTATTGCTTAAAAATTCATGATTAATCGATAAATAATTATTAACTAGCAAGATGTATATATTTTAAAAACGTGGCATGGCCACCAGTACAGTATTTCCTCCAATATATATATGTATATATATTTTCAGCCCAACCCAATGCAAGATGTCGTGACATAATAAATCAGCGTATGCAATAATGAACCATTATAGCAATTAAATAGAATACACACAAACATACTAAATCTACCTCTAAAAGTATAACGGTAATTTGGTCGATAGAGTAAAACAATAATTTACCTTTTAGGGTATGATAGTAATCTTTCCCAACGAGGGTATTTTAGTAATTTACCCATTAAGGGTATTTCGATAATTTACCCACTAAGGGTATTTCGATAATTTATCCACTAAGGGTATTTTGACTTTTGGCCGATTCACAGAATAGCGCATAACATAACAAGCAAGGGTGTGAGATTACACACCTTATCACGTAGAGTACTAAATAATCACAAGCGCCTTCACCTTTACTAGAACAATCAATTATGATTTGTCTAGTTAAACCAAAGTTTGATGCCGACACCCTTCCACATCCAGACGAAAGGTCCCGAACTGCTGACACCCTACTCCGCTTAAACTTGGGAGTGGATGCTATGTGCACAGTCTCGGCTGGCACCTTTGCCGCCCCCTATGGCTAGAATCCTCTAATAGGAGTCTAAATCTAATTCACGCTCCGAATGCTCCTAGCCCAAACGCCCACCAAGGTATGCTTCCTCTCCTCATAGATAGTTCTATTTAAAGCCAGCTTCTCACCTTCCCTCTTGCTAGCTTTCCGATGTGGGATCCCTCCTTCAGCAGAGTTTAAATCCAACACAAACTCTGGCCGTCCCAACTTAGTAAAATAAAAGCCTCTAATTTGCCGTCTGCGGGATTCGAACCTCCAACCTCCTTGCACTCCCTTTGACGCCACACCACCTTGCCACATGCTCAACTTGTGTTTAAAATCAAGCGCAACTAAATATAAATCTATGGGCCAGAGTCTAAGTTCACTTAAAAATAAATAAAAATGAAATGCAAGCGCCAAGACTTGACCCCTTGCTTCCTTGTGGCGTCATTCCCTTGCCTCTTATGTGGCGTCATTTGCTACTAGGCCACAACTCCTTTTATGTCATTTTTCTCCATATTTTTTCTTAAAGCCTACTTACTAACTTCCAGGGTTTTACTCACCTAAAACCAAAATTTTCCTAAAGCCTAAGTTTGATCCTGAGACTTCATAGAAGCCCTCTAACCCTCCAAAATCACTCACCTAATAGGTCCAACTTGCACTAATGCCGTTCTTATGTTCTCAAAAATTTTAAATGCTTCCACGCCTAAGGCCGAATGGGCCCAATCCTACTAGGCCCAACTTCGGTCGTTACATATGGAAGATATTATAGAGGTATTCATGGATGATTTTTTGGTATTCAGTAATTCTTTACATCTTTTCCTTAAAAAATTAAAACGAGTTCTAATGAGATGTGAGGAAATGAACCTTGTGCTTAATTGGGAAAAGTGTCACTTTATGGTTTGAGAAGGGATTGTGTTAGGTCACAAAATTTCTAGTAAAGGGATTGATGTTGATAAAGCAAAAATTGAAACCATAGAAAAATTACCTCCTCCTAGTTCAATTAAGGCTATTAGAAGCTTTTTAGGACATGCTGGATTTTATAGAAGATTTATTAAGGATTTTTCTAAATTAGCTAAGCCTTTAACAAAATTACTAGAAAAAGATGTACCTTTCAATTTTGATCAGGAATGTTTAGATGCATTTAATATCCTCAAGATAAATTAATAAATGCTCCAATTATAATTGCTCCTGATTGGAATTTACCCTTTGAACTAATGTGTAACAGTCTGGTTTATACTCTAGTCAAAACAGTGGTTTCGGGACCATAAATCTAAGTCTAAATAATATTTTAATATTATTTACTATGCCTATGATGTGTGATTATGCATGTGCTAAAGTTTCGTAAGATAATTTAACTGTCCGTGTGTTTAAATTGAGCAAAGGATTAAATCGGTAAAAGTTAAATGTGATCTTTATTTGATTTAGTGGCTAAATGGATGTGTCTTTATAAAGACAAGGCCTTATGTTGTAAATTGCCTTATTTACAATGTGGTGGACAGCACATATGTTTTGTTTTATTTTGCATAAGGTTAATATAGTAAAATGTACATTAACATGTTTATAATAAAACATATGAAAAAGATAGTGGCATTTGTTCGTCCCATTGTTTATTGAAATTAGCAAAGAAAAAGGAATAACAAGAGCTTTAAGGGTTTCGACCATTCCAAGCTATAATTTAGGTATGTTTTGGCTTTAAATTTTAATGATTTTTATGTTTTTGAGATTGTTACTTAGTCTACTATCAAGCCCATGCCTCAATTTTATGAATTGATGATGTTTATGAGATGTGCCATTGATGAAATGGTGAGCTTTGTGATGAGCTTAGTTGTTAATTGAAAGATATGTGCTAGATGAACATACTTTGTTCTTGAATTTTTGATGAATTTAGCTAATTAGGGATAAATTGAGAAATAGTAACTTGAGGGACTAAATTGAAATTTTGATGGAAAATATGGACTTGTATGAGATGTATGAACATTCGGCTCAGCATGAGTATGGGATGATTTTGTGAATTTGATGTTTTGAGAAAAATAGACTAAATTGATAAATTGTGCAAATGTGAGGGTTAAGTTGAAAATAACCCTAAATATATGTGTTTGGATTGAATTGAATGAGTTAGTGAATAAAAGGGTTAATTCTGAATATGTATAGATCAAGAACTGAGGAAAATGGACTTAGATCGCGGGAAAGCAAAAGTAACCGAGTAGTCGTTTCCATTTCCGTTAAATCGAATCCGAGGTAAGTCATTATGCAAATAAATGTTTTTGTATTGAATTATGCATGTCTATATGACTATTGATAACAATGAATGCTTACGAGATGCTATGTACATGAATTTTGAGACAAGGTCGATATTAGTGATAAGTCTGAGTAGTCCCGTATGAACCTAGGAATATATAGGATTAGTTATGTCATGACAGAGGTATCTGTTCTATTTATTCATGTAAGACCACGTCTGGGAAGTTGGCATTGATTTGAGATTTTCGTGTAAGACCACGTTTGGGACGTTGGCATCGATATGATCTTTACGTGTAAGACCATGTCTGAGACATCGACATTGAATTGATTCATGTAAGACCCTGTCTAGGATAGTGGCATCGATATCTGAGTGCATGTAAGACCTCATCTGGGACGTTGGCATTGTACTACTATTCTAAGCTTTCCGAGTATCCTATTAGGTTCCTATTGGTTCAACGGACAAGTCTGTGATACGAATGGCTAAGTGAATTGTAAATCCGTTTCAGGTACGTTGATTTATACACTAAGTGTATATACAATGTAAGTATCTATATGATCTTACTAAGTTGATTATGTATATTAGAATAATAATATGATATGTGAAAGTATGTATAAAAGAACTATGTGTATATAAGATTTATGAATTGATGAATGTGGCAAATATGGCCAAGAAAATGGACCGAAGCATATACGTGATGAATTTGCAATGAATATGAATTGTGCCAATATTTTTATATGCTTATATGCTTTACTTAATAAGTTTATTTGTATATGACTTATTAAGCTTTTGGAAAGCTTACTTTGTGTGCATGTTTTCTTTGTTTTATAGATCGTCAAAGCTACTGAAGGATCGGGACCGTCGAGGATCATCATCACACTTCTCAACTTGTTTTGGTACATTTTGGAAATGTATATAGCTAGATATGGCATGTATAGGCTAGTTATTTGTATAAGTGTGGGATTTGAACTTAGCCATGTGATTTAGCTAGTTATACGTTGGTAATATGTTTTGATGAATGTGTTATATGATGTATGATTTGGTTTGGTTAAATAGCATTTGAAATGGTCAAGATTTTAGGTAAGTAATGGATGACCTATGCTTGTGTTCATATGAGAGTTAGTCTTGTAAATTTGGTATAAATGGTATTGGTTTTGAAGGTATAGATTGAATGGATATTTTGGCATGTTCATGGTTATTGTTGTGCATAGATTGTATTGATGATTGGTTTGTAGGTTTGACCCTAAGTGAGTGGCATTTTAGCCTTGCAAATGGCCTATAATGTCACATGGTTGTGGCACACAGCCGTGCCTAGTGACCGTGGGGCTAAGTCAGTAGCTACCTTAGAGTCAGAACAATTTAACCCGTGAATCATGGGATTAGGGTTACAAGGCATTACTTAACAAAAATTTAAACACTTTGCTTTAAAATTGTATATACTAACGTATGACTTAATAATCACAAGCAACCACTGTAAATTTCAAATCCATATTACAGTTAATCACCTTACAAAGATCACAAAATTTTATGCTTTCTAAACTATTTTGAATTAACCATTACTAGACTTGACTATTAACTCTGGGTGTGAGATTTTAAAGCTGTCCAACTGCATCATGCTGACCAAATCGACCATAACTCGAGTTTCAAAACTCAAAATTTATATCCGTAAATTTTCCTTGAAACTAGACTCATATAAATTTTCACCATAACTTTTCCAGAATTTTTCATGTGTCCAATTAGTACAGTTTATTCATCAAAGATACTCTTATTACACTGCTTGACAATTCTGACCTGTCTCTACAAAAATACAGTTATCTCATTGCACAAATTTCCTATAATGTTCTTGTTTATACCAATGAAAAATAGACTCATTAAGGGTTCTACACATATAAACCATGCTTCTTAATGATTTTTTACAATTTTGACAATTTTTCCAAAACAGAACAGTGACTCATGAATTCATTCAGAGCAGGTCTCACTAAAACTTAATTATCTCATAATATATAAATCTTTTGCCTACTCTGTTTCTTTTATGTAAAAATAGACACAATAAGGTTTAATTTCATATCTCTTTCACCTTCTAATTCAATATACCCTATTTTGGTGATTTTCTAACTCACATCACTGCTGTTTTGTTGCATTTTATGAAAGACTAGCTTCTAACCGAACCTACCTACATCCCTAATTCAAGGATTCATTTCATATACAAACATTTCCTTAATAAAAACGATTAAACTTTGATTAAGAATGCATAAACATTGCCATCATAAACCAACATACATATCAAGACACAACAACAGATTTAACTAAAAATTTAGCCATATTTGCATGGCTATTATATACATGAACCTTAAGATTTCATCAAACAAAGACCAAGTCTTTCCTATACATGCCTTCATTTAAAAATCAAAATGAAAGAGTACCCAAAATGTAGATTGATAGTGTGAGTGACTTTCCGAACGATCCCAAGAGCTTGTAGCTTGCACCTAAACTATAAAATAGAGGAAACATTTCACATGATAAGCTTGCTAGCTTAGTAAGTCTCAAGCCAATTTCAATATTCAACTAAACATTCGAGCATTATTATGCAAATTTAATTGACAATTTGGACCTAGTATCAAATACAATGATTTAACTAATAAACTTCACTATTGCCGTATGTCGTTATCTCCCTTTAACTTTCACTAGCCATATACTTAAAACATACCATCTCCCGAACATTTTAGTGGCAAAAATATTTGCATAATCAAAGACTATTAACTGTAATATGCATTCTATTCACATACGACTAGCTATTCATATAAATACATACAACGTCCATTTGATTTCATACTTAACAATTTCATTTATGCCGAATCCCAATAACACAACCAAACTTATGATCCAATACACAATAATATATGTATATAAGTATAATATACACATGCTAACAATTTCAACCACTTTCATACTTAACAATTTCACTTATGCCGAATCCCAATAACACAACCAAACTTATGATCCAATACACAATAATATATGTATATAAGTATAATATACACATGCTAACAATTTCAACCACTTTCATACTTAACAATTTCACTTATGCCGAATCCCAATAGCACAACCAAACTTATGATCCAATACACAATAATATATGTATATAAATATAATATACATATGCTAACAATTTCAACCACTTTCACACTTACGAGTATTTAATCTCCATATGGTATAATATACATATAACATCAAACACTCAATGTATAATACATTTGCTTCCTCAATAATATACTTACTCACTGACTTCATATGCAGCATATAAGTAAGAAGATACATACCTCAAGGTCGAATTAATATGATTCATTATCGAAAACTTAGATTTTCTCAATTTGTTTCATAACTTTGTTGTTACATACCCCAAGCTTGAAATTTCAATTCATCGGTTTAGAACCTACTAAGCATTTACCCAAATCACAAACTCGCACTAGGCCCGCTAGACTCAAGGTCCGGTTAAACACCAAGCATTTAAGCTCGCTAGGCAATAAGCCCAACTATTTCACCAAGACATGGCCCGCTAGGCTCAAAGCCGAATATATCACCAAGACTAAGCCGCTAGGCAATAAGCTCGAATATGTCACCAGCACTAAGCCTGCTAGGCAATAAGCCCGAATATGTCACCGGCACTAAGCCTGCTAGGCACGAAGCCCGAATATATCACCGGCACTAAGCGCTAGGCAATAAGCAATAAGTCACGAATACTAAGTAGGCACTTCGAATATATCACTAAGCACTAAGCTCGCTAGGCACGAAGCCCGAATATATCATCCAAGCACTAAGCCTCGCTAGGCTCAAGCCCGAATATCATCACATTTAACTTTTTATACACAAGACTTAGTACTAAACTATTATCCATCTCATATTCTTCCTTTTCTTTCACCTATTAATCCACACATACATATTCACCTTGTTTTTACCAAATTAATTTCACTACAATTTCATACTCCACATTCGCCAACATGTATAATTATGCTTTAAATATTCAAACATCATCATATACTATGTTCAGAATAATTCTTTACGATACTTGCTTAAGGACTTACCTCGATTGACAACTGACGACTTAAACCGGCTATTCAAACCTTTGTCTTTCCCCGATTCAAATCCGATTTTCTTTGTTCTTGATCTAGACATATCAAAATAACCTCATTCAAGTACATTTCATTACAATTTAATCCCAAAACACATCAATGGACAATTTACCATTTTACCCCAATATTTCACATTTTTACTATTTAGTCCTATTTACATAAAACACAAAATATATCAAATTTCACAATAACACCTAAGGGCTGAATACTCCTAGGGACTATACAAGTCCATTTATTTCATTTATTTTGCAAATAAGTCCTCTAAATTTTTATTTTTGCAATTTAGCCCAATTCATTCAAAATTACTAAAATTTTCATTTCAAAACTTGTAGATTTCTAACATAGCTTTAATATTTTTCCATCCAACATCATAAAACACCAACATTTAACCATAGCCGAATATTAAACATGCTCAAATCTAAAAATTCTAACATGGGTCACCATCGATCAAGCAACGATCTCAAAACGTAAAAATTAACAAAACCGAAATCAAACTAACCTTGAATTTTAGCCTAGAAGTGCCAAAATCAAAGAACCCCAAAGCTTATTTCTTCCTTCAACATTCGGCTATGAAAAGTGAAAAAAGATGATGGCTTGTTTTATGTTATTTTAACATATAATAATTTATTTAACTAATTACCTATTTAACCTTTAACATATAATTTCTTAACATATATCCTAAGGTTAGTTATGACAAATGCCACTAATTGCCCTTTTAATGCCCCACTTTAAAAAGCCATCATCAAATAGATACTTTTCACTATAGCATGCAACTTTTACGCTTTACGCGATTTAGTCCTTTTTGTTAAATTGAACACACAAACGATTGAATTTTTCTACTGAAACTTTCACGTACATTAATTCACTTATAATAAGCACGTAATATAATATTTAAAAATATTTCTGACTCGGATTCATGGTCCCGAAACCACCGTTCCAATTAGGGTCAAATTCGGACTGTTACAACTCTCCCCCCTTAGGGATTTTCGTCCCCGAAAATCTTAGCGTTAAACAAAGTCGGATATTATTGCCTCATTGAATCTTCAGGCTGCCATTTCTTATTTCTCAACTCCTATATCTAACGGCTAAGATATGGATCAGCTCTCTTCATATGTCATATTAGTTCGGATCTCTATTTCAGATCTCTATTTCAGATGGGGCAATCCCACGTGACGGATTAGGCCGATATTTACGAAATATTGAAACATGAAATACTTTGTCGTCGATCTCAAATTCTATATCTTTTTGTTCCAAGTCTATAAAGGACTTTTGACGATCAAATACTACTTTCAAACAATCTCGGATCAATTTCACTTCCTGTTCTGTATCCTTTATCAAACCAACCCCATGTAACCTATTCTCACTGAGTTCAGTCTAATACTGAGGTATACGATTTTTTTAACCCATATCACATCTTTCTTTCTGAGTCGGGGCCAATCGAGACAAAGTCCATTGTTACTTTATCCCATTTCCACTCAAAAATCAAAATTGGTCGTAATAATCCGGATGAAACTTGATGTTCGGCTTTCGCTTGTTGACAGACTAAACATTTTAAAACTAAATAAAAAATGTCTCATTTCATACCAAACCACCCGTAGTGTTGCTACAAATTATGATACATTTTAGTACTTCCCAGATGAACAGTTAAACGACTATTATATGCTTTATTCAATCGATGGAATTAACTCTGAATTTCTCAGAATACAATCATGATCCCGAATCTCGCACAATCATCAAAACTTTTGAAATTCGGACTCGAATTCACTTCACATTGAGCTCGATTCACCAACAATTTATTATCAAATTTCTGAGCTTTATATATATATGTTGTAAAAACATCGGTTTTGCTCTCAATTCCTCTATTACAGAACTATCATAAGACAAGTCCAACTGAGTATTCAAAGCCTGTAATGCAACGATGACTTTCTATTCGCACCATTAGCCACAACATTTGTTTTGCCCAAATGATAATCTAACAATAGCTCATAATAATTTTTTTTATATCTCAAGCCATCTTCTCTCGATGCAGTTCAAATCTTTTGAGTCATCAATTATTTTAAACTTTATGATCCGAATAAACATGACATTTCTCCCTAACAAGTAATAACGCCAAATCTTCATCGCGAACATAATAGTCGCTAGTTCCAACTCACATGTCGATAATATCTTTCATGCGACTTCAATTGTCTCGAATCGTAGGCTACGACTTTGCCTTCTTGCATCAAAACACAATCCACAAAGAAGCATCACTAAATACAACAAATTCTTTACCCGATTCAAAGCTAAACTAACACCGGAGCTTAAATCAAAAGGGCTTTCAACCGATCGAAACTTTTCTAACACTTTTCCGATCATCCAAACTCGACATCTTTCCAAAGCGCCTCATCAACAGAGTAACTATCATCGATCTAATCGATTCCAAAAGTGACACAATATGTCCCAGAAAACTAACTTCGTACAATCAGAATTCACATTCTCTGAATATCATATATATATATATTTGTTCTTTTCCCAAAGTTTGTAAGAAAATTCTCAAAGTTCAGTATGCTTCTTTTTATCAAGTGAATAAATAAAGGGATCATCCACAGTTTCCACAACAACTCAATAATAGATTTAACTTCACAATCAAAGGTAAACCCGGTAACTCTTCAGGAAACATATTAGAAAACTCACAAACAATAGGCATTGAATAAATTTTCTTCTCAGATATTCCTGAGTCAATCACATAAGTAAAATATGCTTCACAACACTTTTTCACATAATTCTTAGCTTTCGATATTGATATTACAGCAGGCAATCCATTCAAATCATCCGACTCAATTTTTATAATCTCATAATTCGGACATCTCAAATTTATCACCTATCTTTTGTAATTAACACAAGCATCATACACAAATAACCAATCCATACCCAGAATAATATAGAATTTATTAGATGGCAAGAGCATCAGATCAGCCGGAAACGGATATCTCGAAACATTAATGGACAGTTCTTGCATATATAATCAACCATGACACTTTTATCTAGGGTTCAAGACTTTTATGTCAACTCAAGAGATTCTACAGCAAAGTCTTAATGAATACTAAGTTCACGCACAAGTATGAATGTGTAGAACCAAGGTCTATCAAAGCAATTACTGTATACCAAAAGAGTAAAATACCGGTTATTATATCAAATGATGAAGCTTCTCTCAAGCTTGGATAGCATACACTGACAGCACTCGGCTTCAGATTCCGATAACACTGTCTCTCATAGTTCTCGACTACCACCGATGTTTCTTACATTCTTTCAAGGTCTACCTCTCACAAGCACGCTATCGATCTCAAATTCGAATACCGGCTTGATAGACTCAGACATTCTCAAATAAAATGATCAAGCGATCCACATCTCAAGCAAGCTCATCATTAAATATACATCTTCTCGGATGCCTCGACTTGTAAGCTCGGTCCACGAGTACAACGAACTCTTCTATTTTAAAATATCAACTAGCAAATAATATATATATATATATATATATATATATATATATATTTTAAGCCATCTTCAAATCTTTTGCACATTATAGCTTTGAGGGTATACATTCTCATGCATACTAACTCAATCTCACAAACTCCAGTTCATACTCGTAAATACTCATTCGACCTGTTTTAATTCAAGAATCTTTAATCGATATCTTTCTTATGGAACTCACCGAAGAATTCCCAAATCACTTTCTCTTTCAAGTCCACCAATACTAGTGTATTCCACCGGTGTGGTGTCCCTCAATAGTGATATTACACTTCTTAAACCTTCCTCCGAGTACATGATAACTCATCGGACACTCGAATAGTATTATCAAACCACAGCCCAGTTCGTTTTGCATCATCATCGTCATTAGTTTTAAACTCTTCGACTCATTGTTTTCTGATTTTATCTACAGGATGTCTGTCCAATCTAATTGAATTTACTATCGGAGGTACCATAGGTATCGGAGTTAGACTATTCGGGGGTGAAGGTTGTTGCCAGTCGGGTTAGTCCAGATATATGGAGTAAATCATTCGTTCATCATCTAGTAGAAGGCTTACTTAGCCTCCCCCTCATGGCTACTCGAAGCAGATCGAGAGTCTATCGGCGCTGATTTACGTGCGAGATCAGGCGCTACACTCTCTACATCATCCGCTACGGCTTTATCAGATCAAGATCCATTTACAATATAAAACACATTCAATTGTCAAGTCACCACACTATCAAATATATATAATTAAGGCATGTATAGCTAGACTCACAAGCGCTACGGTAGTCCTAGAATCGACTAAACCGTAAGCTCTGATACCAATCAAATGTAACACCCCTAACCCGTAACCGTCGCCGGATTAGGGTTATAAGGCATTACTTAACAAAAAATTTAAACACTTTGCTTTAAAAATTGTATATACTAACGTATGACTTAATAATCACAAGCAACCACTGTAAATTTCAAATCCATATTACAGTTAATCACCTTACAGCAGTCACAAAATTTTATGCTTTCTAAACTATTTTGAATTAACCATTACTAGACTTGACTATTAACTCGGGGTGTGAGATTTTAAAGCTGTCCAACTGCATCATGCTGACCAAATCGACCATAACTCGAGTTTCAAAACTCAAAATTTATATCCGTAAATTTTCCTTGAAACTAGACTCATATAACTTTTCACCATAATTTTTCCAGAATTTTTCATGTGTCCAATTAGTACAGTTTATTCATCAAAGATACCCTTATTACACTGCTTGACAATTCTGACCTGTCTCTATAAAAATACAGTTATCTCATTGCACAAATTTCCTATAATGTTCTTGTTTATACCAATGAAAAATAGACTCATTAAGGGTTCTACACATATAAACCATGCTTCTTAATGATTTTTTACAATTTTGACAATTTTTCCAAAACAGAACAGTGACTCATGAATTCATTCAGAGCAGGTCTCACTAAAACTTAATTATCTCATAATATATAAATCGTTTGCCTACTCTGTTTCTTTTATGTAAAAATAGACACAATAAGGTTTAATTTAATATCTCATTCACCTTCTAATTCAATATAACCTATTTTTGGTGATTTTCTAACTCACATCACTGCTGTTTTGTTGCATTTTATGAAAGACTAGCTTCTAACCGAACCTACCTACATCCCTAATTCAAGGATTCATTTCATATACAAACATTTCCTTAATAAAAAAGATTAAACTTTGATTAAGAATGCATAAACATTGCCATTATAAACCAACATACATATCAAGACACAACAACAGACTTAACTAAAAATTTAGCCATATTCGCATGGCTATTATATACATGAACCTTAAGATTTCATCAAACAAAGACCAAGTCTTTCCTATACATGCCTTCATTTAAAAAATCAAAATGAAAGAGTACCCAAAATGTAGATTGATAGTGTGAGTGACTTTCCGAACGATCCCGAAGAGCTTGTAGCTTGCACCTAAACTATAAAACAGAGGAAACATTTCACATGATAAGCTTGCTAGCTTAGTAAGTCTCAAGCCAATTTCAATATTCAACTAAACATTCGAGCATTATTATGCAAATTTAATTGACAATTTGGACCTAGTATCAAATAAAATGATTTAACTAATAAACGTCACTATTGCCGTATGTCGTTATCTCCCTTTAACTTTCACTAGCCATATACTTAAAACGTACCATCTCCGAACATTTTAGTGGAAAAATATTTGCATAATCAAAGACTATTAACGTAATATGCATTCTATTCACATACGACTAGCTATTCATATAAATACATACAACGTCCATTTGATTTCATACTTAACAATTTCATTTATGCGAATCCCAATAACACAACCAAACTTATGATCCAATACACAATAATATATGTATATAAGTATAATATACACATGCTAACAATTTCAACTACTTTCATACTTAACAATTTCACTTATGCGAATCCCAATAACACAACCAAACTTATGATCCAATACACAATAATATATGTATATAAGTATAATATACACATGCTAACAATTTCAACCACTTTCATACTTAACAATTTCACTTATGCCGAATCCCAATAGCACAACCAAACTTATGATCCAATACACAATAATATATGTATATAAATATAATATACATATGCTAACAATTTCAACCACTTTCACACTTACAGTATTTAATCTCCATATGGTATAATATACATATAACATCAAACACTCAATGTATAATACATTTGCTTCCTCAATAATATACTTACTCACCGACTTCATATGCAGATATAAGTAAGAAGATACATACCTCAAGGTCGAATTAATATGATTCATTATCGAAAACTTAGATTTTCTCAATTTGTTTCATAACTTTGTTGTTACATACCCCAAGCTTGAAATTTCAATTCATCGGTTTAGAACCTACTAAGCATTTACCCAAATCACAAACTCTAGCACTAGGCCCGCTAGACTCAAGGTCCGGTTAAACACGGCATTTAAGCTCGCTAGGCAATAAGCCCGAACTATTTCATGCAAGACATGGCCCGCTAGGCTCATGGCGAATATATCACCGCACTAAGCTCAAGGCAATAAGCTCAATATGTCACCAAGACTAAGCCCGCTAGGCAATAAGCTCGAATATGTCACCAAGCACTAAGCACGCTAGGCACGAAGCGAATATATCAGCACTAAGCCCGCTAGGCAATAAGCCCGAATATGTCACCCAAGACTAAGCTCGCTAGGCACGAAGCCGAATATATCAACTAAGCACGCAAGGCATCAGCCCGAATATATCACCAGCACTAAGCTCGCTAGGCTCAAGCCGAATATCATCACATTTAACTTTTTTATACACGTGACTTAGTACTAAACTATTATCCATCTCATATTCTTCCTTTTCTTTCACCTATTAATCCACACATACATATTCACCTTGTTTTTACCAAATTAATTTCACTACAATTTCATACTCCACATTCGCCAACATGTATAATTATGCTTTAAATATTCAAACATCATCATATACTATGTTCAGAATAATTCTTTGGCGATACTTGCTTAAGGACTTACCTCGATTGACAACTGACGACTTAAACCGGCTATTCAAACCTTTGTCTTTCCCCGATTCAAACCGATTTTCTTTGTTCTTGATCTAGACATATCAAAATAACCTCATTCAAGTACATTTCATTACAATTTAATCCCAAAACACATCAATGGATAATTTACCATTTTACCCCAATATTTCACATTTTACTATTTAGTCCTATTTACATAAAACACAAAATATATCAAATTTCACAATAACACCTAAGGGTCGAATACTCCTAGGGACTATACAAGTCCATTTATTTCATTTATTTTTCAAATAAGTCCTCTAAATTTTTATTTTTGCAATTTAGCCCAATTCATTCAAAATTACTAAAATTTTCATTTCAAAACTTGTAGATTTCTAACATAGCTTTAATATTTTTCCATCCAACATCATAAAACACCAACATTTAACCATAGCGAATATTAAACATGCTCAAATCTAAAAATTCTAACATGGGTCACCATCGATCAAGCAACGATCTCAAAACGTAAAATTAACAAAACCGAAATCAAACTAACCTTGAATTTTAGCCTAGAAGTGCCAAAAATCAAAGAACCCCAAAGCTTATTTCTTCCTTCAACATTCGGCTATGAAAAGTGAAAAAAAAGATGATGGCTTGTTTTATGTTATTTTAACATATAATAATTTATTTAACTAATTACCTATTTAACCTTTAACATATAATTTCTTAACATATATCCTAAGGTTAGTTATGACAAATGCCACCCACTAACTTAAAAATGGGCTAATTGCCCTTTTAATGCCCCACATTAAAAAGCCATCATCAAATAGATACTTTTCACTATAGCATGCAACTTTTACGCTTTACGCGATTTAGTCCTTTTTATTAAATTGAACACACAAACGATTGAATTTTTCTACGAAACTTTCACAGACATTAATTCACTTATAATAAGCATAGAATATAATATTTAAAAATATTTCTGACTCGGATTCATGGTCCCGAAACCACCGTTCCGATTAGGGTCAAATTCGGACTGTTACAGGAGCACACGGCCAAGATACACGGGCGTGTCTAGTAGCCATGTGAAGAAGTCAGTATATGGCCTAGGTGCACACGGCCTTAGCACACGGGGGTGTTTGGTAACCGTGGAGCCAAGTCAGGATTGACCACGGCCATAGTACATGGGCGTGCTTGATGGCCGTGGAGTTAAGTCAGGTTCAACCATGGGGAGGACACACAAGGCCTAGCGGTAGTGGAGGCACACTACCTACCAAGACAAAGCGTGTAACCCCTGGAACTTAGAAAAGTTTTAAAATTTTGAGATTTTCTATATGTGTTCCAGTTTAGTCCTGACCCTATTTCTAAGCCTGTTTTAGGTCTCGATGACCTACAAAAGGGGACACTATGATTGTAATTGATGAGATACTTGGTGAATTGTCTAATAAAGTTTTCGATCTGTCAGGTAATGCTCTTAACCCTAATCCGTGACGGACACGGGATAGGGGTGTTACATAATGTGTGATGCGAGTGATTTTACAGTAGATACAGTCTTGGGATAGCGAAGAGACAAGCACTTTCAGCCAATTTATTACGCTAGCAAGACATTAACGGCCGCACAAGAAAATTACACCACCACAGAAAAAGAGTTGCTTGCTGTGGTTTTTGCATTTGATAAATTTAGACAATATTTGATATTATCTAAAGTTGTCGTTTACACTGACCATTCAACTCGTCGTTATCTTTTAACTAAATCTGATGCAAAACCTCAACTCATAAGATGGATTTTACTTTTACAGGAATTTGATTTGGAAATTCAGGATAAGAAAAGATCTGAAAATCTTGAAGCAGACCATCTTTCTAGGCTTGAAAATCCACATATCAAAGAACTCGACGAGAGTAAGATAAACGACTCGTTTCCTGAAGAACAACTCTTTGCTATAATTAACTCTGAGGTACCTTGGTTTGCAGATATTGTGAATTATTTAGCTGCTAACATCCTGCCAAAAGGGTTAACACATCATCAAAAGGAGCGATTCTTTACTGATGTGAAGAACTATTTCTGGGAGGATCCTTTTCTTTCGTATATGTGCAGATCAAGTAATTCGGAGCTGTGTTACAAAGGCAGAAGCAAGCAAAATCTTAGAACATTACCATTCAGGACTATTAGAAGGACATTACAGTGGGACTAGGACAGCACATAAAATGCTCGAATCAGGTTTTTACTGGCCCACCCTGTTCAAGGACGCTAGCAGGTTTGTTACTTCGTGTGATAGATGTTAGAGAACAGGTAATATCTCTAAACACGATGAAATGCCCCAAACATATATGTTATCATGTGAAATATTTGATGTATGGGATATTGATTTTATGGGAACATTCCCTAGCTCATTTGGGAAGAAATACATCTAAGTAGCAGATAATTATATATCAAAATGGGTTAAAGCTCAAGCTTTACCTACTAATGATGCGAGAGTGGTAGTAAGATTTCTTAAGAAACTCTTCTCTCGATTTGAACACCTAGAGCAATTATTAATGACATGGTTACTCATTTTTGTAATACTCAATTTGATAAAGTCTTAAAGAAATATGGGGTCCACCATAGAACAACTACCCCTTATTACCCTCAAACTAGTGGACAAGTTGAAGTAGCTAATAGAGAGCTTAAGCGTATTCTAGAGAAAACCGTAGAATCAAATAGGAAAGATTGGGCGTTAAAAGAGACGATGCTTTATGGGCTTATAGAACTGCTTTTAAAACTCCTATAGGAACATCTCCATGTAGACTTGTGTACGGAAAAAGTTGTCATCTGCCATTTGAAATAGAGTACAAAGCATTTTGGGCAATAAAATTCTTAAATTACGATATTAAACTTGCAGGTGAGAAAAGATTGATGCAGTTGAACGAGCTTGACGAGTGTCGATCAAATGCCTATGAGAATTCACATCTATATAAGGAGACAACAAAGCGACACCACGATGCCCGTTTGAAGTAATCGAAGCAATTCGAAGTGGGAAATCTTGTTCTACTATACAATTCAAGGCTCAAATTGTTTCTTGGAAAGTTGAAATCAAGATGGTCAGGTCCATTCATAATCAAAACTATTTTTCCTATGGCACAATTGAGGTAACTCATCCGACTTATGGCACATTCAAGGTAAATGGTCAGCCGCTTAAAATGTATAATGGTGAAGATTTTAGAGAGATGAGAGAGGAGCTTCAGCTCTGTGAACCTTCATATAAAAATGAAAACAGGGAAAGCCTAGCTTCAGACTTTAAACGAGCACTTCTCGGGAGGCAACCCGAGCACTAACTTCACTAATGTCATATTTTCGATTTTTAAGCATCTAACTAAGAACTAACTAATTTAACAGGCACATGATTTCCTATCCACACGACCTAGAACACGGACATGGTTGTGGCCGTGTGGACACCACGAGAAGAGACATCGACGTGGCAAAGACCGTGTGGGCCAAGAAAGAAAACTTTCCCAACACGAACTACGATAAAACATCACGGTCGTGCGATGCAGTCGTGGTCAAAACTGACTGAAACACGGACTGCGATAAAAGTGCCATGGTCGTGCGAGACAGCCGTGGTCGATACTGAGTATGTGACACGGGCGTGTCACACGCCTGTGGAAAAAAGTCGTGGTCGAAACTGAAAGAATCCCATGAGCGTAAGTCACGCCCGTGCCTTTAGGTCATGATCGATATTGACTAATTACCATTGGTGTGTGACCTAAACATGGGCATAGGAGAAACTAATGAAACATCACACGGCCGTGCGATTTAGCCGTGTAACATAACACGCCCAAGGACCACAAGCGTGGTCTAATACTCAGACGCGCCCAAATTTAAAATACTCAAAACACAAGGGCTGAATAAAGGTCACACGGGCGTGGTTGCTAACTGTGTTCCCTATTCCCTATTCAAAGAAACCCACA
This sequence comes from Gossypium rotundifolium, assembly GCA_025506655.1. Taxonomy (NCBI): domain Eukaryota; kingdom Viridiplantae; phylum Streptophyta; class Magnoliopsida; order Malvales; family Malvaceae; genus Gossypium; species Gossypium rotundifolium. The sequence continues at coordinate 31,613,592 of CP106733.1, read as the reverse complement.
GCTCATCTCCCCCAAAATCTCCCCTCCAAAAAACCCTAGCCATTTTCCCCAAACACCCTATCCCCCATTTCCTATTCCGGCCATCGACAACTTTGCACCCTCACCCATTCATGTAACATCCTGAATTAATGGGCCTCTACGTTTAGTGGGTGGATATGTTTAATGTGTTAATTTGAGTGTTAGGGGTTTAAATTGGGCCCAGGATTGGGTCGAAGCCTTGGTTAAAATTCCTGTTTGGGTACCATGGGGTTTAAAAGATGGTATTGTGCTTTAGGTTGCAAAAATAGCTCGTGGCCCAGTAGTATGTGGTGTTGCAGAGGAGTTATAGGTTGGCGCCAATAGCAGGAGGTGAGGCCCAAGTTTTAGCCGCAAGGAGCCCATGTCTTTGGGCCATTTTTGGCATTTAAAAGGAGCAAGGTGGGGGGACGACAATGAGGCTTAATTTTAGGAGGGATTTAATGATTGGGATAATGTGGATATTGTGCTAATAATAGTAAGGAGAGGTGGTGTTATTTAGGCCTCTTTTAAAGGTATGAATAGGTTAAGATAAAGGAGAAAAGATAGGAGCTATCTGCTGAGAGCAGTGTTGGCCGAAATTCCATCACCTAGAGGGGGAAAGAAATTGGTTTCTTTATGGCAAAGGGGTGCCAAAATTTCCCCTATTATTTGATTAATTATTAGTTATCAGGAAGGGCACTTTCGGGTTTTGATAAGTAAGTGCCTAAATTCTCTATAAATAGGGGTGGTATCTCTTCAATTCTGGCATTTGAACCCTATTCTTTTCCTCATTCTCTGTGCCAAAACTCTCAGTCATTCTCTACAATTTCTTTTCTTTTGATTTTGATTTCTTCAAAAGCCGAAATCTCTAAGCCTATTCTATCATCTTCACTTTCATTCAAAAGCCGAAACTCTGAACTTTCTTCTCATCTCTATAGTCGAATACCTCCTATTCTCTTTTGTCGATTTCTCCACTAAAAGCCGAATCTGCATATATTTCTTCCTATCATCTTCTCTCTTTTTGATCTTCTCAAAAGCCAAAAATTCTTTGAGAGTGGCCGAATTTTCTGTTAAGGTAGGTGCCGATCTCTTCTGTTCTTTTCTTTACTTTCAGTTTTTGGAGGCTAATGTCGAAAGGCTTATAGGTGGGTAAGGTTATCTTTTGAATAACGTTTGGATTGTTCTTGTGTTTACATTATGGGGTGACACCTTGGGAAATTGGAGTAGATCGAAATATCTAGATTTCGAAAGCCGAAATCTGTTAGTCTCTAAGTATCCTATCTATTTCAGGATTTCAAGGTAAGGGGTTTTCATTAGATTTTCATTAGATTCGTTATCGTACTGAAGATCTTAATCATATGATATGGTTTAACAACTCTATTTCGTTATAGTAGTTCTGACAAGGACTTTTGATGGAATCAAATATGGATCAGGCAAAGGAGAGGATCGGGTTCATAAATCCAACCCTTAGATTCAAGAAGCGAGCGGTGTCAGCAGTTCGGGATTGCCCACCGAGTTGTGGACCGGCTTCAGAATAAAATCTTAGACTGTTAGTAGTCATAGCGGCTACTGATAGTGTCGACATAGAAAGTATTGTCCTATCGGTAATCAGGTGTGTGGATCTCTATCACCATAGTTAATCTATATTATATGTATGTTATGGGCTAAAAGCCGGATAAAGAGGCTGTATGAACAATCATAATAACCAAAAAAGGGTAGGCAAGGGATGCCAGGTACGTAATCATATAAACTTCTCTATGTGTATCGAAGTATGTGAAAGTATGTGATCTGTTTAGATAGTTTAATGTTCTGATTCTTGCATGTATGCATGCATGGGATGGGATTGATATGATGAAGGGGAGCAGGTCGCGAGGCGATCGGTGGCTTTGCCACATAGGTCATATAGTGATCGGTCTTTATGACAGGTAGTGCAGCTGTCGGTACATTATTAAGGTCGCATAGTGATTAGTGGCTTTGCCACATAGGTCACATAGTGATCGATATGGTGTGTAGCGGATGGAGGGTTGATTGTAGAAATCCCCACGGTGTGATGGTTGGTACGGGGGTGTGTAGAGGATGAACTCTTAGGTTTGGGATGGGCCATGTTGCATGAAAATATATTCTGTTGCCATTGTTATGGCCCAAGGCCCATAATGTGTTTGTGGGCCCAAGGCTTTCATGTGTTTTTAGGATTTACACACTGAGTCTTGGTGACTCACCTTTTTATTTTTTCCAACATTTCAGATGAGTAGTAGATCATCGACATGGGAGCCGAGTCGGACTCGAGGGGCCACCAAGACTATTATTTCCATAAACTACTTCCGGTTATCTTTTAAGTTTTAATTTTGGGATATTTTTTTTGTAATAAGGCCTCCATAACTTAGGTTATTTTTCTTTATTATTCTCACGTCACATTTTTATAAACTTTTTTTTCAAAACTTTAATTATAAACTGAGAGGAAAATGGGCTTTTCAAACACATTAATGCAAATCTTAAAGTTTCATTCAAGAATTACACAATCAATGATTAATCGGTTATAATATACTATGATTTTCAAAACCCTTCAAGGCAAGGTTTACAACGTTCAACCCGTAGCATACCAGATCCGATCATGACGTATGGGCCGAGTTTGGGGTGTTACACTTCATTTCCATTTACTCATTTTCCCCCTCATTTTTCTGCTTTTCCCTTCCTCTTCCACGCTAGCGAACACGCAGTCCACGCCCGTGTCTGACACCACGCCCGTGTGCCACCGCCTCGTCTGTTCCACAGCCTCAAACACCCCCATCGGTTCACCTTTCTTCATAATTGTTGCTTATTTCATTGATTCTTTATTATTTATTTGATATTTTTCTTTGTTCTTATTAACACTCTTATTATTAGTATAAAATCAAATTTTTTGTCAAATTTCTTAGTTCCATTGATACATTATTTGGTTTAGTAAGATTTTAGTTTGATGATTATTAATTAAATCTAGTTTATTCATTTTACATATCTAATTTCATCATCTAAAAGTTCAAGATTACATGAAAAATCTAATTCACTATTAGGTTTATAATATTATTTAAGACCACTAAGATAGGTACATTTGTCATAAAAATGATATTTAATTCATTGAAAATATTTAACTTTTTCAGGTACATAATGACTCTACCACGAGGGAAAAGGACTTTAACACCCCAAACCCGGCCCAAACACTACAACCAGATCTGGTATGTCACTAAGGAAAACATGTGCCTTTTTGAAAACAATTACCAGGTTTAAACCTTTTAACTGAAAAACTTAGTAATTTAGTAAACTGTATAAAAAATAAATTTAAATAATGCGAGGTGAATTTTAAATAAATCCAAAATTTGATACATGACTTAACTTAATTTAAACAAAAACTTGAATGTCAAATAAATAAAATAAAACCCCACATAAAATCCAAAATAATTATAAGTCTGATGGCCCATAGCCTTATTACACTGAAACTTAAAATCTACTATTTAGAATATTAAAATAAATAAATAATAAAAAGTCCTTTGCTGAATCCAACACTCTCTCGCATGGCCACGTTGCGCTCCTTTCCCCAGCCCGGTCCGATGCACTAGGTGCTACCTGAAATTTGTTAAATAATAGGTTGAGTCGCGAGACTCAGTGTGCAACCCTCATGCACCATTAGATTTGGGCCTTAGCCCCATAGAACAGGATAACATATTAATATATATGTAACAAATATTTATGCAAGCCCAACCCAAATCCTAGGTTTCCATCCGCTACACGCCACCCGTACCAGCCATTCACACAATTTGGGATTTCTACAATCAACCCACACCGCTACACGCCATTGATGGCAGTCTTGCTGTTCATCGTCAGAGTTGTAACAGAGTCACCAGGCTGAAATGGCATAAGCCACCAGAAACAGAGTTGTGATAGAGTCACCAGGCTGAAATGGCAAAAGCCACCAAAAATAGAGTTTGTGACAGAGTCACCAGGCTGAAATGGCAAAAGCCACCAGAACAGATCACTTCCCCTTTTCATCAATTACCCAACCCCGTGCAATCACAGAAACTAACATACATGTTTATCATATCAAATCATCAGAACCATTCACTTTAGAATGTCAGAGATCACTAACTTGGTGATTCGATTTTTACCTTTCTCGGGTTTTCAATCGTTATGCCGGGATTTCGGCATTTATCAGAATATAGCAGATTTATACATACATACTAACAAACAATCTGATGGTGTGAAAAGTTACACACCCGATATCGCGTAGTTTTACTCCCTTAGTTAAATCCTTACTATCTGGATCTACAACCCTTAGTCTAAAACCTTGCTCAAAAGCCGGAAGATTATGAAGATTATGCCTCCCCTACATTCGGCCAAGGGTTAGTAAATACCCAAATTTACACGTTAAAATCAATAGATCTCCTTACCTTGAAATCCCAAAAGTAACACGATTCGAGTGTTACTAAACTCTGACATAGAGATCTAAGCAAATGAATCCCCCTTCAGTTTCCTTCGAGATTCGGCACAAGTAGATACCTCAGAGAAAATTCGGCAGACACAGGAGATGAGATCTAAGGATTTCGGCTTTTGAAGAAATCAAAAGAAAAGAAATTGCAGAGGAAGACTGAGAATTTTGGCACAGAGAAAGAAGAAAAGAATATGGTTCAAATGCTGGAATTGATGAGATATTCCCTCTATTTATAGGGAATTTCGGCACCCCCAAGAGTTTGAAATTCGGCCACCACTGTGACCAGCAGATCAGATCCTAAACTTTCTCCCTTATCTTTACCTGATCTCTCATCCAAAATTGTCATGGATGACACTGCCTCTTCCTTCCTTTATCAGCACATTATCTCCCTTATTATCACATTAAATAAATCCCTAAATTTCCTCACTTATCTCACCTTGCAAGTGACCTAAATAACACCAGCTCTTCCACCCTTTATCTGCCACATTATCCATATTATCCAAGTCAGTAAATCCCTCCTAATTTTAAGCCTTGTTGCCATCCAACCTTGTCCACTTAAATGCCAAAAATTAATTAAATTAAAATTAAATAATTGGGCTCCATAAAACTTGAATTTGGGCCTCCTATTGATGCCACCTCCCTACTCTCTTAGTGGCACCATTTGCCGCTGGCCACAAGCCCATTTGTATATTTATTTACAAATAATATCTTTTAAACCTCCTTCTAATAGGCTCTCCACTTAAGTGCCCAAACAGAAAAATTTAACTAAGGCCTTCAACCCAAACTGGAACCCAATTTGGACCTCTAACACTCAAATTAATATTTTAAGCAAACATCACATAAAATGCACAGGCCCAAAAATTTAGGATGTTACAAGGACCGCTGTTCCTGCTTCAAAAAAGTGGAAAGGTGCTAGTGTGACCTCCTTAAGAGCTTCCGCCGAAGTACGCCACCCATTCTTATAGTTTCCTTCGGAACCCTAGGAGGAGCTCTTTTGATTACTTCGCGCACGATCCCTCGGCGTGAGGAGGTGCATTGATTGGGCCGCTTTAGAGCAGGTCCAGCTAGCCGACGCGGTTCAAGCACTACTATCCACCAACTCGTGGGGGCATTTCTTTGATACTATCTAACCTACATACCTAGAGCTCACTTTGGAGTTCTATTCCACATTCCACCTCCAGACGGTCATGACAAACTTTGACGGCTCCAGCACAATCCAATTCCATCTCGGAGGCCTAATATGTGAGATGAGTGTCCCACAGTTCAGAGTCGCTTTGGGACTTTACACTGAGGAGTTCATGGAGGAAGACGAATTTGAGGACCTCCCCCATCACATCCACCACTCTCCTTCCTGTTGGAGGGAACTCGCCCCTGCCTCGGCTAACTATGGCCCCAGTCACTCTAAGGTGTCAGCTCTTGCCCCATCATTGAGGTACTTACACGCTATCCTAGCTCATACTTTGGCAGGTAGACGAGAGAGCACCGAGCATTGTTAACACTCACGATGTAAACCGTAAAAGTAACATATTTTAATCCCCCATTTAGCATACTTTTGGATGATTTATCCCTTGATTTATGTAAAAAGGTGCTCTTAATCCTTTCTTTTCATATTTTATACTCAGGAAAGCACCGAAGGATGGAAAGAATGAGAAACGGGCCTAAAACGGATCAAATTGGGCCAAAGTGGAAATCAACACGGCTTGGGCCCAAGACCACACGGCCGTGCCTTATTAAATTACTAGAACACGGCCTGATCTCGATTCACACAGTCGTGCCTCATTGATAGACTAGAACACGGCCTGAGCTACGAAACACATGGCCGTGCCTTATCATCAGACTCGACCACGACCTGCAATCGAAGCACACGGGTGTGTCACACGGGTGTGCCACACGGGCGTGTCCCTGTCACAGGAAAGAAGAGTCTCACTCAGATTAGGATACTTAGAGGCAAATAAACATATTCCAAAAGCCAATATAAAGACCCTAGAGGCCAACCTTGAGGGAGGTGATCAGCTAGGCCAAGGAACCGAGCCAGAAAGGTCAGATTTGTGGGAATCACTCGAAGATAGCCAGTTGATTCATCTCAAGAAGCCAGAATTCTACTCAAGACGACGGATCTCTCCTTTAATTCTTTTAGGGGTTTTAGGGATTTCTTATATTTTGTTTTATCTTTTCTTCTGAGATGTTTTCTTTTATTATTATGAAGTAAGCCCTTCAGATACCTAAAGGGGATGAAACCTAAGATGAATCTTGTTATTGTTTTCTAAACTATATGATAAATATTTAGCTTGTTCTTAATTCTTGTGTTGATATTTCTAGGATATTAATTCAAGTATGATGTGCTTAGGTGGAGGAACAAAAGTGCCTATCTAAGAGTAGATCTAGCATAATTAAGCGGAGTTGATCGCGCGCCTAAAGATAGGGTGACGAGATTTTACCGGATTAGGGTGAAACCTAATATGGGAGTTTATAGATCGAGTTAATGCAATTCTAGGGATTTTAATTAGAAAGAGATTTCAATTAATCAACCTAGGGTTAGACGTTGGTCGCCTCAAGAGAGGGATTAATATATGTTAGGGAATCTTACATATCAATTCAAGTGAATAAATCGTCTGGTTCAGTGTTAGATAACAAGTGAAGTCTAGGTGGATTAATCAATTGGTTTTTCCTCAAGTTATTTTCCAAATTTCATTTTTCTTTGTCTTAGAAGTCTTTAGTTTAGTAGTTAATTTAGATTAAACAACAAATTCCCTTAATTCCTAGGCTAAATAATAGAAAGAGAGTTAGTATTAGTACTTTTGGTTCTTTGGGCTCGACAATCCGGTCTTGCTTAAGCTATACTACTGTTCGATAGGTGCGCTTTCCTACATCGTTGTCTTAGTTGGCTTCCAGGTTTGATTATTCTTTATATAAATTTTAAGACTCGACAAAACAACGATCAAGTTTTTTTGCCGCTGTTTGGGAATAAAATACTAAGAAAACTTAATTTTTATTACTTTATCCATTTTTTTATTTTTAGTCTTGCTAAATTTTCTTTCTTTTCCTAGCAGGTACCTCTAGTTTATGACTAGAAGGAACCTAAAGGGGCCACTAGTATACAAAAGTGATATTGAAGCTACCGCTCACAGGAATCGTAGAGAAATTAGGCAAACCTTAAATTACATAGAAAAAGAGCGAGAAGGCAAATCCAGTCCTACTGAAGGTATGGACGAGAAGAATCCACCACCACAAGATGTGGCAGAAAACAATGCTCCGCGTACTATGTATGATTATGCTAAACCTCATTTAACAGGAGCAGAATCGAGTATTGTTAGGCCTACTATAGCTGCTAATAATTTTTTATTAAAGCCTAACACTATACAAATGATTTAACAAATTTTCAATTTGATGGTTTGCAGGACGAAGACTCGAATACCCATATAGCTAATTTTTTAGAGTTTTGTGATACTTTCAAAATAAATGGCATTTCTAATGATGCCATACATCTTCGGTTATTTCCCTTTTCATTAAGGAATAAAGCCAAGTAGTGGTTGAACTCGTTGCCAAGAGGGTCAATCACCACATGGGATCAAATGACCAAAAATTTTTATTAAAATATTTCCCACTGGCCAAAAAGGCCAAATTACGGAATGATATCTCTTCTTTTGTGCAGATGGATTTAGAGACATTATACGACGCATAGGAGAGATACAAGGATCTCTTGAGAAGTTGTCCGCACCTTGGTTTACCTTTATGGCTCCAAGTCCAAACTTTCCATAACTGTGTAAACCCCTCAACGAGGCAACTAATTGATTCAGCCGCCAGTGGAACCCTGAATAATAGAACTCCTGAAGCAGCCTACGAGTTTATTGAAGAGATGTCGCTGAATAACTATCAGTGGCAGGTTACAAGAACAAAACCAACAAAATCAGTTGGAGTTTTCAGCCTCGACGAAGTAACCATGCTATCAACATAGGTAGAGATGATGAATAAAAGGCTTGATAGTTTGTGTTTTTTACAGGTACATCCAATAATGTAGTGCGACACAAGTGGAACTGTGGCGAATCCTGAGTACCCACCCTACCAACCGGGCACAGAAAGCGAACAGATGAACTATATAGGTAATAATTTTAGATCTAATAATAACCCTTATAGTAATTCCTATAATCCAAGTTGGAGGAACCACCCAAATTTTTCGTGGGGAGGTCAAGGAAATCAGAGACAACAACCTCCTTCAAATTTCCAAAATCAGCCCTATCCACAGGAAAAAAGCCGAACCTTGAAGAGATGCTGACAAAATTCATGGCAGCCACAGAAAATCGTTTCCAAGACACTGAGACAACACTTGAAAACCAATAGACATCGATTGAAGGGATCAAAAACCAAGTTGGGGAACGTACTAAGTCAGTTGGGGAAATTACTAAGTCAGTTGGACAACTTGCAAAGTTAATTTTCGAACAACCGCAAGGGCGTCTACCAAGCAACACTTAGATTAACCCAAAGGAGTAAATCCAAGCCATCATAGCCCATGATAGTATAGGGTTAGATGAACCCAATTCAATACAAGAAAACAAGGTAGAAGAAGGTAAAATTGAGGTAACACAAGAAAATCCAAAATCGGTAATCAAAGAGTACTAACCTCACATACCTTATCCCAAAGCGTTGAAGAGAGAAGATACAGAAGAACAGTTCGGTAAGTTTCTTAAACTCTTAAAGAAATTACATATTAACTTACCACTTCTTGAAGCTCTTTCACAGATGCCAAATTCAAGGAAATTTTTAAAACAACCCTTGACAAACAAGCGTAAGTTAGACGAGGAGTCGCATGTGGAGCTAAACGCAATGTGCTCAACAATTCTACAAAATAGACTACCACGGAAGCTAAAAGATCCAGGGAGTTTTACAATTCCATGTTTAATTAGTAGACTAACTGTTGATAATGCCTTAGTTGATTTAGGGGCAAGTATAAATGTCATGCCTTATAAAATGTTTGCACAACTAGGTCTAAGGAAACCCAAACAAACTAGGATGAGTATTCAACTAGCTGAAAAAATGTTAGAATTCCTAGGGGTATTATCGAAGATGTTCTCGTAAAATTTGATAAATTTGTTTTTCTAGTAGATTTCGTTGTCTTAGACATGGATGAGGACAATTTGATTCCTTTAATCCTAGAAAGACCCTTTTTAGCAACTGCTAGGACTAAAATTGATGTTGGCACAGGAGAACTCATTCTTCGTGTAGGTGAAGAATCGATCAGTCTACAAGCTCTTGACTCAACCAAGACATCAATGGATGAAGGTGAGAAAGTAAACTCCGTTGATGACCAATTTATTCACCTTTCACCATAGGATCCACCACAAAGCCACAGACCTGAGCCGGATCATAGACCCCATGCCAACAAAGAAGAATTACATGAGGAACCAAACCTTAAGATTGATAAATTAGAAGAGTGGATGACACACTGTAAAGAGGAACCAGAATCGCATGAAATAAAACCGAAGGAGTCCCCAGAAGAGCTCATAGGAACATCAAACCACTTTAAAAGAGGAGACCAAGTACTGTTAGATAAAGCAGATCCTTGCATCATCACGTCAGACCTGAAAGAAAATGAAGAAATCTCTCTTGAGGTACACAATATCTTCCCATACAGAACAGTCGAGGTAAGCAATCAAACATTCGGTACTTTTAAGGTAAACGATTCTCGACTTAAACTCTACTATGAAAATAAAATTGATAGCATGAGGGAAGATGTTCAAACTTTCAAACCACCATAATCATACGAGAAAAAAGAAAGTCTAGCTTAAGACTTTAAACGAGCGCTTCTCGGGAGGCAACCTGAGCACTAACCATATCTTAAATTCATAATTTCTTTTATTTCCTTTTCTCTTATTCTTTCTGAACATCTAGTTGTAAACTAACCAAAAGCACAGATTCCCAAACCACACGACCTTGCACACGGCTGTGGCCGTGGCTGTGTGGAAGTACAGAATCTCCATACTGAAAATGGTAAAAGAGGTATAATTCAGAGAGAATCAAATCTTTGAGTCACGGACTCCAACCACCACCCCACGGGCACCGACAAAACACCACGGCAGTGCAATGCGGCCGTGGACGACACTCACTGATCGTCTAATTGTCGAGTTTTAAAATTTATAAAGAGAATGATTGAACCTGGAAACTAACTCTGGACGCAAAGATAAAAAGAACAAATTGAAGAAATAACTTTTAGAAAAACTCAGTTGATTGCGACGATACCCTAGAAGGAATCCACCTAGACTTCACCTGTTATCTAACACTGAACCAGACGATTTATTCACTTAGCTAGACCCGTAAGACTTCTTAATTTATATTAAACCCTCTCTTGAGGCGAATAATGTCTAACCCTAGGTTGATTAATTGAAATCCTTTTCTAATTAAAACCCTAGAATCGCATTAACTCGATGTATGGACACCCATATTAGGTTTCACCCTAATGCGGCAAAATCTCGTCACCCTATCTCTAGGCACGCGATCAACTCCACTTAATTACGCTAGATCTACTCTTAAGCAAGGACTTTTGCTCCACCACCTAAGCACATCATACTTGAATTAATACCCTGAAAATATCAACACAAGAATTAAGCACACATAATTAAGAACAAACTAAGTATTTATCATATGGTTCAAAAATAATAAAGGGTTTAGTTCATAATGATAAAATAATACATCTCAAGAGAAAAGATAAAATAAAACATAAGAAATCCCTAAAACCCCTAAAGGAATTGAAGGAGAAATTCGTCGTCTTGAGTAGAATTCCAGCTTCTTAAGATGGATCAACTGGCTATCCTCGAGTGATTCCCACAAATCTGGCCTTTGGCTCGGCTCCTTGGCCTGGCTGACTGTCTAACTGACCGCCCTCTTCCAGGTTACATTTAGGGTCTTTATATAGGCTATTTGAATGCTTTATTTGGCCCCTAAATGTCATAATTCTAGTATAATTCCTACTCAGGTGTTTGAATAGGCTTTGGAATGTGTTTCTTTACCTTCAAGTATCCAAATCCGAGTAAAACTTCTCTTGGCCGCAGCAGGGACATGCCCATAGCACACGTCCGTGTGAATCAACTTCAGGCCGTGTTTGGGTCTATTGATGGAGGCACGACCGTGTGAATCGTAGTTAGGCTGTGTTCTAATTAATTGTCGAGGCACGACCGTGTGGCTTGAAGTCCAGGCCGTGTCGATTTCCACTTTGGCCCAAATTGGCCCGTTTTAAGCCCGTTTCTCATTTTTTTCATCCTCGAGTGCTTTCCTGAGTATAAAACATGAAAAGAAAGGATTAAGAGCACCTTTTACATAAATCAAGGGCTAAATCATCCGAAAACATGCTAAATGTGGGATTAAAATATGTTACTTTTACGGTTTATCAAATACCCCCACACTTAAGCTTTTGCTTGTCCTCAAGCAAATTCTCAACTTACAATTAAAATGAACTTTCCACCATTCATAATTCCTATCAACAATGCCTCATTATAATTCATAGACAATTTATACATGGATAATTTAACTCAAAGAGTCCTAAAGATTCAAACAATTCTAAGTCATATATTTGTAGCATGAAAACATAAGTGTCTCCCCTTATCTAAATAATTACCTTTAATTCCAGACCGACAAGGATTGGCATCCTCACTAAAGATTCACTCAAAGCACTCGAAGTGTTTAAGGTTCAAAATTAAGCACTCAAAAGTCGAACCTGAAACGTTAATCCCATAGGCTTGCCTAAAAATTAAATCTCCACCACTGTAATATGAGATGATACACAAATCAAAAGGTCTTTAACAGGGTTGTAATAGGGCTTAGGTTAAAGGTGTGGATAAAGGCTGAATTGGAAGGTTAAAATCGAGATTGAATTGACAAGTTACCTAACTTTAGAAAAAAAATGAACTAATAATCTGAATAATTACATCACATGAAAATACTAATAATACGAGCTTCTTCTTTAAGATATTGAAATTAAACATATAAGCTCACTTAATTACAGAACTAAGAATGAATATACTTCGATTTATTTTTTATTTTTATTTTTAATTACAAATCAAATAAATATATAATATAAGAAAGAACTTTATCAACTGAAATAAAGTAATTAGGCAACTGATCAAATCAATTCTCGATAGAAGGGTAGTCAAAAGAATGGTGATAACAAATATGGTCGGGGTTTTGTGTTAATATTAGTGGGTGAATCAATAAAAAGGGTTGTTAGGATCAAAGGGTTCATTAAGGGTTAATTTGTGAAGGTAGGCTTTTTAGTGGAGTGAGTGGGTTAAAACCTAGTTGCCTTCATCATCTCAGTATATGAAATAAAAAATGTGGTCTTGACATGTATAATCGAGGCAAGTTCTAGAATAACAATTCAGTGTTGACACACTCATAATCAATAAAGTGAGCATGAAAAAGAATATATGCTCTATAAGGTTCAAGTCTCACAAAAATTATGGGTATTTTTTATATCAATCCCTGTAAATTTCAAACTTCAAGGTAATATTTAAATTCAGTTCAACAACCTAGAAAATTTTTTATTCTTGAAAAATAGACTTATCATGCTTGATTCTCTAGTATCTTAAAGTTTAAATCATTAATGCACAATTAACTATGACTTACTCTAAAACATATCAATAAAAATCATATATCAAAGGAAATTTCATCCTAATTAGTAATATGAGAAAATTAATTAAAGAACAAGTTAAAATTTAGGGATTTTCAAATAATACTATAGTTAACACCCCACACTTAAGATGTACATTGTCCTCAATGTACAAAGATAGATAATAATATAGTAGAAAATCAAAAGATAGGGGGAGAAGTGAAACTTCCTTGATTTTGGATGGAGTTAATGAAAAGAAACCGGATAGGATTGGGCGGAGGTGAATGTTGGGGCACCTCGAACCGATTGAAATTGAATCCTCAAAATTTACCGATTTTATTGTATCCTAAGCTAAATCTAAATGGCATGAAAAATAAGAAGAAAATAATAAAGAAAATAATAAAGAAAATAAAAATAAAAATAAATAAAAATAAATAAAAATAAAAATAAAAATAAAAAATGGAAAATGAAAGAAGAAAGACAACTAGAAAAGAAAAAGGAAAAATGGGGTTTGAAATAGAGTTGCAGCCCGTGTTTTGGGAAAAATTTTGTCTTGTTGCTACACGTCTACGCCACGCCCTTTTACCTACCTATGGTGACCACAGGGTCACAGCCACGGCAGTGTGCAAGGCCGTGTGGTCTAGAAATTTACACTTTTGGTTTATTTGAAAATAAAAATAAAAATAAAAATAAAAATAAAAATAAAAATAAAAATAAAAATAAAAATGGGATTAGTTCTCGGGTTGCCTCCCGAGAAGCGCTCGTTTAAAGTCTTGAGCTAAACTTACTTGTTATTTGTGTAATCATGGTGGTTTAAGGAGGTGGAAATCCTTTCGCATGCGATCAATTCAGTTATGGATATATAGTTTAAGTCGAGTAGTGTTTACCTCAAAAGTGCTGAATTTAGGATTGCTTACCTCGACTGTAACATCCTGAATTAGGGGTTGTTTGCAATTTAATTATTTCCATGTGCGTGCTTGAAGAAATAGGTATGCTATGATTGCTTGACATGTTCTAGGGTCTAGTCATAACCCCGGGCTAGGACTAACTTAGGGCTGAAAATTTCTTTTTAGTGCTTAAGAGGAGGGAGCTAGGTGAGATAGGGGTTAAGAGAAATTGTGGGGGAAGCATGACACAAGGAAACAGGTGATAGGGTGGCTTGGGACGCTAGCTAAGGAGCTAGGAAGGGTGCGGCAAAGGAGGGTTCGAGCTGCCAAATTAGCACCTAGGAGTTTTTATTTTTGCGTTATGTGGAGGAAGTTGGGCTAAGAAGGCCTTAAAAATAAAATGGTAAGGTTTTCGGACGTGAAAGTCGGATTGGTAAAAGTGGCGTTGGGCACCACTTAAGGGCCTTGGTGAATGCCGCCCCAAGCAGGAAGGAGGGACTCAAGTTCGAGTCACGTTGGAAGCACAAGGTATGATTTATTTATTTTTTTTATACTGGCGTGAAGGGAGAGAGCTAGTGGACTGTTCATGGACTCTCAAATAGATGAAGATAATCTTGATGTTTGCTTTTAAAATTTGGCTGGAAGTATGGGATAAACATTATTCTATTATTTTTATTTTATTTGAAGAAGTGATTAGATAAAAATTATCACAAAAGGGTGAGTGATGGCTGAATGTAGGATTCCTTAGGGACTTTCATAATCGGTTGAGTATAGCAAAGGGGGGATGCCGAAATTCATCTAACTTGTTTTCTTCTCAATTTGTTTCTTGGCCGATTTCTCCCTAGTCCTCATTGCCTAAAATTCTTCAAACCCCTTTCTTCTTTTGGTTCAACTTGGTCAAACCTATCACCCCCTTTCTACTCAAACTCCATCTTCCATCTTGTGTAAGCCGAATGCCATAATCTCTCTTTTTCTCTCCTTTTTGTTTTAGCCGAATCTCTATTGCTTCTCTCTTCTCCATGTCGAAATCTTCCTCTTTCTTCTAGCTGAATATCAATCAAGAGTGGATCACTTTTTGGTTCTTTTCCAAATCGGTTTTGAAAAGGAGGCCTTCGGGACTTTGGAAGCAGTCGTTCTAAGCATCTTCTCTCTGTTGATCAAATACGGTAAGTGGTGGTAAGGACTCATTTTAGTAGGGCATTCTTTTTATTATTCGAAAAGCCGAAGGCTAACTATTATGTGATCTCAAGGTGTAGCCGATTACAAGTGGTATGTGTGGGTTCGGGATTTGGTTGGAAACCAAATCGGTTTAGGGTAAGTGCCACAAATGGCCAAATAGGCCTTGGTAAGGTTGGCCGAATATGTATATGGTCCTAATATTATACCTTTTGTGTGTAGCCGACGCTAGAGTGCTTTGAAGGAGTCTTTCAGGTTTCGATTCTTCAAGGTAAGTGGGTATTTATATTCGGCTATGGGCCATGTATGGTGTTTAAATAGTAACCGATTGTGTGCTATGATTTTAGGGGCTAATCGACAAAGGTTTCTGGGATTTCAATTTGCTTTGGTAAGTGATAACAAAGATTCGACCTAGGGCCATATTATGGTTATGGGTGCGATTAGTTCTTCGGGATTATTAGTTTAGCTGAATAAGGCTTTTTGATACTATCCTATAGTGGACGAATGTAGGAGCAATACAGGAATACGTTTTAGGATTTTGTGATATCGCATAGATTCGGGATTTCTCCTTAGATCTTCGGTTAATCAGGTGTGTAAAACTCTTACACACTTTATTAGTTGGCATTGCTTAATATGTTACAGTTAACTATTTCGATAGTGATTTGCTTTGTGGGCATGTGCATGGATTCCGGGTAAGTCACTTGTGACTTTAAATATGTTATATGAATGATATGATGGGTAAGATACTATGCCATGACTTATATGCATGATTTATACTAATATGTTAAGCATGTTATGAGCATGTTGGTAACGTGATTTAAGAGAGGAGGGGGAATATTCTCTATGGACTGTCACCAGTGGTTTTGACCACAAGATGGGTTGGCCCCATCAGTTTAATTGTGACTTCAGTCACCAGTGGTTTTGACCACACCAATGATATAAATTGTGACTAAGTCACAGTGGTTTGGTACCACCAGTGGTTTTGACCATATATTGATAATTGTGACCTATGGTCATCAGTGGTTTTGACCACACGATGGGTTGGCCCCATCATTGATTCGTGACTCCGATCACCAGTGGTTTTGACCACCAGTGGTTTTGACCACACGGGGTAGTTAAAGGAGTATGGATGGCTAGTTTTGGGTTGCATGTTTACATGTTTTACTAATATTTTGTGTATGAGTTTGCACTTCCGGGTTGGGGATCTATACACTGAGTCTTGGTGACTCACCCCTTCCCATATCATTTTGCAGATGAGTAGATCGTGGAGATGGAGCTGGAGAGGACTCGAGGGGGTCATGCTTGTTCATTGGATTTGAAAATTTTACTTAGGACAGTTTAAGTTTATTAATTACTAAATTTTGGTTTGGGTTGTAATAAGGTCGCTAATTATTATTTTGGATGTTTAAGTAGTTGTTGTACTTCATTTCTACTATATTACTAATGAACTTATAAATTGTTTAAATGAATCGGTTAAAAGTGTTGTTTTCAAAATGGGAAACTTTTACGAGTTTTCAAGGATGCTGCCATCGGGTAGCAAAATTCACCAAGTTAATAGTAACTCTAATGGTTCTAATAAATTAAATGGTCAAATGTTTTCAAGGGTTTCATCTTAACCATGTTTATAAAAACAATTCCACCTGAGTTTTTAATAGACACCGTTTTATAATCTCAGCAAATTTTCAGATTTCTACCAGATAACCAAAATATTTCAAAACATCTTTACTCTGTGATATCCCAGATCCGGTCAAGGCTCATGGGCTGGGTTTGGGGTGTTACATTTTTGGTATCAGACCGGTTCAAAACTCAGCTGTGGGGGCCCAGGGCCCAAAATGTTTTTGGTAGGCCTCTATGGAATATTATGAAAATAGGTTGAACAACATGGCATCGAGTCTCCGGCACCAATCCGCCCAGGTAAGTACTTCTAACTATTATGTGAATTATTATCTGTAGAGGGGTAGAAATGGAACGTAGGTAGTATGATAAGTATATGAACCCTAGGACTAGTTTACCCCAGCATTCACATAAGGCTTTAAATGCCTAATTAAATAAACCTATGACTAAGTCGCCGGGTTAGGGTGTGGTAACCCTTGTGCGCATGTCTAGGATTGGATCCGGAAGAGCCTGGTACTTAAGCAGTCCTAGTGACTCACCTCCTCTTCATAGGAATCCTACCTTGTGCGTAGCTTCGGTTCACCCTAACCATGAGGACTTATTCATAAGCTAAACCCAATAACTAAAACCCGAAAGGGAACTAGCCGTATTGTTGTAAAAACCTTAGTTTTAAAACTCTTAAAATTTCCCTTTTAACTTGTGAGAATCACTTTACAAAATTTTTCGAAGAATGTTTGATTTATGAAAATTACAAAAATACCCCTAGGATAGGAACGGACAGAAATGTCCAAAGAGTGAATGTGTATAGGAGATACTAAGGTATGGATGTGTTTTTCTGTGAATTAGGATAGAAAACTTGAAACTTTGAATGATCGAAAGAATCCCTATTAAGCTCTTTTCATAAAATTTCTTCGCGGATAACCAGTGAAACAAGTACTAATCCATAAAAGTTCTTAATCAGATTAAAGCGCAATAGTTGGAAATGAGTTCTAGAGGACGTGGCCGTCGTGGACGCGGTAGAGGAAGAATAACCGTGTCAGAACCCGTTAGGTCGGGTCAAGGGTCTGATAATGAAATACCACCGCTACCACCACCCCCAACTTTTGGTGTTGAGCAGCAGGATCAGACGGAGGGTGAGACAGTATCGCAGGCTGTACTGCGAGTTCTTGAGATGGTGGCTGGAGCAGGTGGAGGTTTGGGAGCTCAAAAATTTGTACCCGAGTGACTCCGAGCCAATAGAGCTGAGGTGTTCCAGGGTGTATCAGGTGTGGCACCCAGTACGGTAGAGTATTGGTTGGAATCAACTGAGAGGATCATGGATGACCTGGATTTTTTAGCTGAGGAAAAGCTGAAGGGTATAATCTCTCTAATTCGGGATGAGTCATACCAGTGGTGGTTCACCATAAGGGATGGAGCGATGGCGGAGGATCTCACATGGGAATTCTTTAAGGCAGCCTACCAGAGGAAATACATAGGAACCAGCTACGTGGATGCGCAGCGGAAGGCTTTCTTGAACCTGGTTCAGGGTAATAAGACGGTGGCGGAGTATGAGGCTGAATTTTTTCGATTGAGCAGGTATGCTCGTGGTATTGTGGGTACCGAGCATGAACGCTGTGTCAGATTCGAGGATGGGCTGAGAGATGAGCTAAGGATAATGATAGCTCCACAACAGAACGGAGTTCATTGCCTTAGTGGAGAAGGCTAAGGTTCTTTGAAGGGGTAAGACGATCGTTAGGCGGAATCGGGATAGGAGTTGGAATAAGAGGAGCTCGAATCTTCGAAGTTTTCTGGTAATCAACAGAAGAGGATGAGGTATTGTGGGTCAGATCAAGCTGGTAGGCCTGCTGCTGCTGCTAATCCTCAATGGCCGCCACGGTGTGCTCGGTGTGGGAAGTCTCACACGGAGGAATATTGGAATAGTAATCGGGGATGCTTCGAATGTGGATCCATGGAACATCGAGTGAGGGACTGTCCGAAGAAGGCAGCTAGGCTAAGGTCTGAGGGTCAGGAATGTGCACTGAATAGGAGGGATAACCAACAGCCACCGAGAGGTCGTGGGGCAGGAAGAGGAGGTAATGGTGCTGGCAGAGGTCGTGGGGCACCGAGGGGAGGTACCGGTGGTACTGAGGCTAGGCAACCTAGTTTGGTCAATGTTGCGAGGCGTCAAGAGGAGGCCGACGCACCGGATGTCATAGCCGGTATGTTTTTGATTTTTGGAGTACCCTATAGCACCTTAATTGATATTGGCTCAACTCACTCATATGTTGCTAGTAGCATAGTTAAAACTCTGAACTTAGACTCTGAGCTTCCTTCTAGGAAGATGACTATGTTAAGCCCTCTAGGTCACTCTGTAGAAGTAAGCAAACTCTATAGGAATGTACCCCTAGAACACCAAGGGGTCGTGTTCTTGGCTGACTTGATGGAACTACCGTTTAGGGAGTTCGATCTGATTCTCGGGATGGATTGGCTAGTAAAGTATCAGGCTAGCCTAGATTGCGCAGCTAAGCGCATGGTATTAAAGACCATGGAAGGAAATGAGGTGGTGATGATAGGTAGAAGGAGAGATTACCTATCAAATTTGGTTTCTGCATTGAAGGTGGAAAAGATGGTTAGGAAAGGTTGTGAAGCATATGTAGTGCATGTTTGTGCTTTGGAAGCTAAGGGTGCAGCTGTGAGGGATGTCCGAACTATAAGGGAGTATGTCGATGTGTTTCCAGAGGAACTCTCGGGTCTATCTCCAGATCATGAGGTTGAGTTTGGTATAGATTTGTTACCCGGAACCGCGCCAGCATCTATAGCTCCGTATCGGATGGCGCCGAAAGAATTGGTAGAGTTGAAGGCTCAGATCCAGGAATTGTTGGATAGAGGGTTCATTCGACCAAGTGTATCGCCTTTGGGAGCTCCAAAGGCTTTTGTCAAGAAAAGGATGGAACAATGAGAATGTGCATAGACTATCGACGGTGAACAAGTCGACAATAAAGAACAGGTATCCTTTGCCCAAGATTGATGATTTGTTTGATCAACTCAAGGGTGCATCGGTGTTCTCTACGATCGACCTTAGGTCAGGGTACCATCAGCTTAAGGTAAAGGAGGCTGATATCCATAAAACGTCATTTCCGTACTCGGTATGGGCACTACGAGTTTCTGGTAATGCCTTTTGGTTTGACGAATACACCAGCTATGTTTATGGACATGATGAACCGGGTTTTCCAACCCTATCTAGATCGATTTGTCGTGGTGTTCATAGACGACATTTTGGTGTACTCGAAGTCTGAAGAGGAGCATGACGCACACCTTCATGTGGTCCTGTAAGTTCTAAGGGAGAAACAGTTGTACGCCAAATTCAACAAGTGTGAGTTCTGGCTTAAGGAGGTGACTTTTCTAGGGCATGTTGTTTCAGCTGAGGGAATCAGGGTGGATCCCCGTAAGATTGAGGCAGTATTGGAGTGGAAACCACCAAAGTCAGTTATGGAAATTCAGAGTTTTTTAGGGTTGGCAGGATATTACAGGAGATTCGTGGAAAATTTCTCCTTAATCGCAGCACCGTTGACTAAGTTGGTGAGAAAAGGAGTTCCGTTTGTATGGTTTGAGAAGCAGTAAGAAAGTTTCGACAAGCTGAAGAAGATTTTGACAGAAGCACCAGTCTTGATTCAGCCTGAGGCAGGAAAGGAATTCATTGTGTATTGTGATGCATCGACATCTTGGTTTAGGGTGTGTGTTGATGCAAGAAGGGAAGGTGGTCGCTTATGCATCACACAGTTGAGGCCTCACGAAGGTAACTATCGACACATGATTTAGAATTGGCTGCTGTGGTTTTCGCTTTGAAGATTTGGAGGCACTATCGTATGGGGAGAAGTCGGTAGTGTACATGATCACAAGAGCTCAAGTACCTCTTGACTCAAAAGATTTAAATTTGAGCGCAGAGGTGGATTGAGTTCTTGAAGGACTACGATTGCTCAACCGAATACCATCCGTAAGGCTAATGTGGTAGGCGATGTATTGAGCCGTAAGGTGGTAGCGGATTCTGAGCAATGTTTGCTCACCTAAGTCTCTATGAGGATGGGAGCCTTCTGGCAGAATTGCGGGTAAAGTCATCTTGGATTGATGAGGTCAAAGAAAGGCAGATGACCGATGAAGTTCTGAGTACACGGAGATTTCAAGTACAAAATGGTGAGGCCGAAGGGTTCAGTGTGGGTAGCGATGGAGTATTGTATTTTCAGGGGAGAGTATACATGCCTAAGGATGATGATTTGAGGCAGCAGATCCTTCAAGAAGCTTATAGCAGCCCATACGCTATGCATCCAGGAGGCAGTAAGATGTATCGGATTTAAGGGAGCAGTTTTGGTGGTCGGGTCTTAAGCGGGAAGTAACCGAGTTAGTGGGCAAGTGTCTAACATGCCAGCAAGTTAAGGCTGAGCATCAATTGCCATCAGGGTTGTTACAGCAGTTAAAGATCCTACAGTGGAAGTGGGAGGGGATTACGATGGATTTCGTAAGTGGGCTTCCCCTTATGCCCAGTAAGAAAGATTCAGTATGGGTGATAGTGGACCAGATAACTAAGTCGGCCCATTTCATACCGGTAAGGGTTGACTACTCGCTTCAAAGGTTAGCCAATCTATATATAGCAGAGATAGTGCGGTTGCATGGAGTACCTATGTCTATTATTTCAGATAGAGATCCCGGTTCACGTCAAGATTTTGGAAGGCTTTACATCAGGCGTTGGGTACGAAGTTGAATTTTAGCACGGCCTTTCATCCGTAGTCTGACGGATAATCTGAGAGGGTAATCCAAGTGTTGGAAGATATGTTAAGGGGTTGTGTCTTGGACTTCCGTGGTAGTTGGGAAGAGTACCTACCTTTGGCAGAATTCGCTTATAACAATAGTTATCAAGAGAGTATTCAGATGGCACCGTATGAGGCGCTGTATGGTCAGAAATGCCGTACTCCTACGTGTTGGACAGAGCTGGATGAACGTCGGATGTTGGGTCCGGAGTTAGTGGCGGAGACAGAAGATAAGGTTAGAGTAATTCGGGCTCATCTTAAAGAGGCGCGGAAGGTAAATCCTCACCGATCTTAAGCGCAGGGATGTGGAGTATGCAGTGGGTGATAAGGTCTTCTTGAAGGTATCACCTTGGAAGAAGGTGCTGAGGTTTGGCCGGAAGGGCAAGCTAAGCCCTAGGTTTATCGGGCCATACACAGTGTTGAAACGTGTGGGACCGGTAGCTTACCAGCTTGAGTTGCCGGCAGAATTGAGCCAGATCCATGACGTCTTCCATGTTTCGATGCTGAGGCGCTATCGATCAAATCCATCACACGTAGTGCCAAGTTGCAAAATTGAAGTGAACTCGGACTTGTCCTTTGAGGAGGAGCCGGTACAAATTTTGGATCGGGATGTCAAGGTTTTGAGGAGGAAGTCAGTACCTTCGATAAAAGTGCTATGGCGAAACCATGGTACGGAAGAGGCCACGTGGGAACCCGAGGATGTGATGCGGCAGCAATACCCCCAACTCTTCTGATCCAGGTAATTTCGAGGGCAAAATTATTCTTAAGGGGGTAGAACTGTAACATCCTGAATTAGGGGTTGTTTGCAATTTAATTATTTTCATGTGCATGCTTGAAGAAATAGGTATGCTATGATTGCTTGACATGTTCTAGGGTCTAGTCATAACCCCAGGCTAGGTCTGACTTAGGGCTGAAAATTTCTTTTTAATGCTTAGGAGGAGGGAGCTAGGTGAGATAGGGGTTAAGAGAAATTGTGGGGAAGCATGACACAAGGAAGCAGTGATAGGGTGGCTTGGGACGCTACCTAAGGAGCTAGGAAGGGTGCGACAAGGGGGTTCGGTGCCAAATTAGCACCTAGGAGTTTTTATTTTGCGTTATGTGGAGGAAGTTGGGCTAGGAAGGCCTTAAAATAAAATGGTAAGGTTTTGAACATGAAAGTCGGATTAGTAAAAGTGGCGTTGGGCACCACTTAAGGGCCTTGGTGAATGCCGCCCCAAGCAGGAAGGAGGGACTCAAGTTCGAGTCACATTGGAAGCACAAGGTATGATTTATTTTTTTTATGCTGGCGTGAAGGGAGAGAGCTAGTGGACTGCTCATGGACTCTCAAATAGATGAAGATAATCTTGATGTTTGCTTTTAAAATTAATTTGGAAGTATGGGATAAACATTATTCTATTATTTTTATTTTATTTGAAGAAGTGATTAGATAAAAATTATCACAAAAGGGTGAGTGATGGCCGAATGTAGGATTCCTTAGGGACTTTCATAATCGGTTGAGTATAGCAAAGGGGGGGATGCCGAAATTCATCTAACTTGTTTTCTTCTCAATTTGTTTCTTGGCGATTTCTCCTACTCCTCATTGCCTAAAATTCTTCAAACCCTCTCTTCTTTTGGTTCAACTTGGCGAACCTATCACCCCCTTTCTACTCAAACTCCATCTTCCATCTTGTGTAAGCCGAATGCCATAATCTTTCTTTTTCTCTCCTTTTTGTTTTAGCCAAATCTCTATTGCTTCTCTCTTCTCCATGCCGAAATCTTTCTCGTTCTTCTAGTCGAATATCAATCAAGAGTGGATCACTTTTTGGTTCTTTTCCAAATCGATTTTGAAAAGGAGGCCTTCGGGACTTTGGAAGCAGTCGTTCTAAGCATCTTCTCTCTGTTGATCAAATACTGTAAGTGGTGGTAAGGGCTCATTTTAGTAGGGCATTCTTTTTATTATTCGAAAAGTCGAAGGCTAACTATTATGTGATCTCAAGGTATAGCCGATTACAAGTGGTATGTGTGGCTTCGGGATTTGGTTGGAAACCAAATCGGTTTAGGGTAAGTGCCACAAATGAGCCTTTGGGATTTAGTTACTATGGCCAAATAGGCCTTGGTAAGGTTGGCCGAATATGTATATGGCCCTAATATTATACCTTTTGTGTGTAGCCGATGCTAGAGTGCTTTGAAGGAGTCTTTCAGGTTTCGATTCTTCAAGGTAAGTGGGTATTTATATTCGGCTATGGGCTAATCGACAAAGGTTTCCGGGATTTCAATTTGCTTTGGTAAGTGATAACAAAGATTTGGCCTAGGGCCATATTATGGTTATGGGTGCGATTAGTTCTTCGGGATTATTAGTTTAGCTGAATAAGGCTTTTTGATACTAACCTATAGTGGACGAATGTAGGAGCAATACGAGAATACGTTTTGGGATTTTATGATATCGCATAGATTCGGGATTTCTCTTTAGATCTTCGGTTAATCAGGTGTGTAAAACTCTTACACACTTTATTAGTTGGCATTGCTTAATATGTTACAATTAACTATTTCGATAGTGATTTGCCTTGTGGGCATGTGCATGGATTTCGGGTAAGTCGCTTGTGACTTTAAATATGTTATATGAATGATATGATGGGTAAGATGCTATGCCATGACTTATATGCATGATTTATGATAATATGTTAAGCATGTTATGAGCATGTTGGTAACGGGATTTAAGAGAGGAGGGGAATATTCTCTATGGATCGTCACGGTGGTTTTGACCACAAGATGGGTTGGCCCCATCGGTTTAATTGTGACTTTGGTCACAAAGTGGTTTTGACCACACCAATGATATAAATTGTGACTAAGTCCCGGTGGTTTGGTACCACCGATGGTTTTGACCACATATTGATAATTGTGACCTATGGTCATCATGGTTTTGACCACACGATGGGTTGGCCCCATCATTGATTCTGACTCGGTCACTAGTGGTTTTGACCACAGTGGGGGTAGTTAAAGGAGTATGGATGGCTAGTTTTGGGTTGCATGTTTGCATTTTTACTAATATTTTGTGTATGAGTTTGCACTTAGGGTTGGGGATCTATACTTTGAGTCTTGGTGACTCACCCTTCCCATATCATTTTGAGATGAGTAGATCGCGGAGATGGAGCGGAGAGGACTCGAGGCGGTCATGCTTGTTCCTTGGATTTGAAAATTTTACTTAGCACAGTTTAAGTTTATTAATTACTAAATTTTGGTTTGGGTTGTAATAAGGTCGCTAATTATTATTTTAGATGTTTGAGTAGTTGTTTTACTTCATTTCTACTATATTACTAGTGAACTTATAAATTGTTTAAATGAATCGGTTACAAGTGTTGTTTTCAAAATGGGAAACTTTTACGAGTTTTCAAGGATGCTGCCATCGGGTAGCAAAATTCACCAAGTTAACAGTAACTCTGATGGTTCTAATAAATTAAATGGTCAAATGTTTTCAAGGGTTTCATCTCAACCATGTTTATAAAAACAATTCCACCTGAGTTTTTAATAGACACCGTTTTATAATCTCAGCAAATTTTTAGATTTCTACCAGATAACCAAAATCTTTCAAAACGTCTTTACTTTGTGACATACCAGATCCGGTCAAGGCTCATGGGCTGGGTTTGGGGTGTTACATCGACTGTCCCGTATAGGAAGACATTAAGTACCTCAAAAGTGCTTTCTTCATTTTTCTTGAGGTCTGAATTGGCGATTCGAGGGTCTTCCTTATCCAACAATACCTGATCCCCTATTTTGAAGTGATTTGTTTTTCCTATCATCTCGTTTGGGGGTTCTTTCGGTTTTTCTTCATGCGGTTTCTATTTCTCTTTAAAGTGTGTCTTCCACTCTTCTAGTTTGTCGACCTTAAGGCATTCCTCATATAATTCTTCTTTATTGGCACGAGGTCTATGATTCGGCTTAGGTTTGTGGCTTCGTGGTGTTTCCTATGATGAATGTTGAACAAATTTGTTATCAACTAAATTTACTTTCTCACCTTCATCAGTCGACGTTCTGGCTGAGTCAAGAGCTTGTAGACTGATTGATTTGTCACCTATACGAAGAATGAGTTCTCCTGTACCAACATCAATTTTAGTCTTGGCAGTTGCTAGAAAGGGTCTTCCTAAAATTAAAGGAATCGAATTGTCCTCATCCATGTCTAAAACGACAAAGTCTACTGGGAATACGAATTTATCAATTTTGATTAGAATATTTTCTATTATACCCCTAGGAATTCTGATAGTTTTATCAGTTAATTGAATGCTCATCCTAATTTGTCTGGGTTTCCCTAGACCTAGTTGTGTAAACATTTTATAAGACATAACATTGATGCTTTCCCCTAGATCAGCTAAAGCATTATCAATAGATAAACTACCAATTAAACATGGAATTGTAAAACTCCCTGCATCTTTTAATTTTTGTGGCAGTTTATTTTGTAGAATTGCTGAGCACATTGTGTTTAGCTCCGCATGCGATGCCTCGTCTAGTTTCCATTTGTTTGTCAATAGCTCTTTTAAAAATTTTCTATAATCGGGTATTTGCGAAAGAGCTTCGAGAGACGGTAAGTTAATATGTAATTTCTTTAAAAGTTTAAGAAACTTACCAAACTGTTCCTCTGTGTTGTCCTTCTTCATTGCTTCAGAATATGGTATACGAGGTTGGTACTCTGTATTTGCCGATTTTGGTATTTCATGGCTCACCTCAACCTTTCCTTCACTTACCACAAGCTCTTGCCTTGGGTCAGATTCTACTAACCTTTCACTGTCATGAGCTGTTACAGATTGAATTTGCTCTTTTGGGTTAGTTTTAGTGTTACTTGGCAAGCTTTCTTGTGGTTGTTCTAAGATCAGCTTAGCAGGCTGACTAACTAATCCTCGATCCCTTGAATCGGTGCTTCTTTTTTCATTTCTATATTTTGGTAGTGTGTTTCTGTGTTTGCTATGAATTTTGTCAACATCTCCTCAAGACTCGACTCCTCTTCCTGTTGGTGAGGTGGTTGTTGAAAATTTGGAGGAAGTTCCTTTCTTTGGCTACTTTGATCATCCCATGAGAAATTGGGAAGGTACCTCCAACCTGCATTATTAGTGTCACTATAAAAATTATTTTGAGGTCTAGAATAGTTACCCATATAGTGGACTTGTTCATTCTCCATCCATATATATAGGGTGGGTACTCAGGATTCGCCACGCTTCCTGGATTCGAGTCATATTGCATTACTGGGTGTACCTGTGAGAGACTATACAAACCATCAATCTTTTTATTCATCATCTCTAACTGGTTAGATAGCTTGGTGACCACGTCGAGGTTGAAGACACTGGCTGCTTTAGTAGGAATTGTCCTCATAACTTGCCACTGATAATTATTC
Source organism: Gossypium rotundifolium (assembly GCA_025506655.1). Lineage (NCBI taxonomy): Eukaryota > Viridiplantae > Streptophyta > Magnoliopsida > Malvales > Malvaceae > Gossypium > Gossypium rotundifolium. The sequence goes on along the minus strand of CP106733.1, from coordinate 31,586,720 downwards.
AGTGCCATCTTCTCTATAAACTAAAATTATCTGCCAAAAGCAAATAGAGGAAAAATTAGCAAAGTAAAAATAAAAAAAATAATGAAAATAAATTGCAACGAAAGATGGCTAAAGTAATAAAAATTAAGTTTTCTTAATATTTTAGTTTCCCGGCAACGGCGCCAAAAACTTGATCGTCTGAATTGTTGAGTTTTAAAATTTATAAAGAGAATGATCGAACCTGGAAACTAACTTTGACAACGACTTAAGGCAAGTGCACCTATCGAACAGTAGTATAGTTTAGGCAAGACCAGATTGTCGAACCCAAGGGAATTAAAAGTACTAATACTCCCTTTCTCTATATTATTTAGCCTAAATACGAAGTGATTGATTGACTAAACTAAAAACTAACTAATTACTAAACTAAGACGCAAAGACAAAAAGAATAAATTGAAGAAATAACTTTTAGAAAAATTCAGTTGATTATGATGATACCCTAGAAGGAATCCACCTAGACTTCACTTGTTATCTAGCACTGAACCAGGCGATTTATTCAATTAGCTAGACCCGTAAGACTCCCTAATTTATATTAAACCCTCTCTTGAGGCGAATAACGTCTAACCCTAGGTTGATTAATTGAAATCCCTTTCTAATTAAAACCCCCAAAATCGTATTAACTCGATGTATGGACACCCATATTAGGCTTCACCCTAATGCGACAAAATCTCATCACCCTATCTCTAGGCGCGATCAACTCCACTTAATTACGCTAGATCTACTCTTAAGCAGGGACTTTTGCGCCACCACTTAAGCACATCATACTTGAATTAATATCCCGAAAATATCAACACAAGAATTAAGCATACATAATTAAGAACAAACTAAGTATTTATCATATGGTTCAGAAAACAATAATAAGATTCATCTAGGTTTCATCCCCTTCAGGTATCTGAAGGGTTTAGTTCATAATGATAAAATAAAACATCTTAAGAGAAAAGATAAAACAAAACATAAGAAATCCCTAAAACCCCCTAAAGGAATTGAAGGAGAAATCTGTCGTCTTGAGCAGAATTCCAGCTTCTTGAGATGAATCAACTGGCTATCCTCGAGTGATTCCCACGAATCTGGCCTTCTGGCTCGGCTCCTTGGCCTAGCTGACTGCTTAACTGACCGCCCTCTTCCAGGTTACACTTAGAGTCTTTATATAGGCTCTTTGAAAAAAAATGCTTTATTTGGCCCCTAAGTATCCTAATTCAAGTATAATTCCTACTCGGGTTTTTGAATAGGCTTTGAAATATGTTTCTTTGCCTTCAAGTATCCAAATTCGAGTGAAACTTCTCTTGGCCGTTGCAGGGACACGCCCATGGCACACACCGTGTGAATCGACTTCAGGCCGTGTTTGGGTCTGTTGATGGAGGCACGGCCGTGTGAATCATAGTTAGGCCGTGTTCTAGTTAATTGTCAAGGCACGACCGTGTGGTTTGAAGTCCAGGTCGTGTCGATTTCCACTTTGGCCCAAATTGGCCCGTTTTAAGCCTGTTTCTCGTTCTTTTCATCCTCGGGTGCTTTCTTGAGTATAAAACATGAAAAGAAAGGATTAAGAGCACCTTTTTACATAAATCAAAGGCTAAATCATCCGGAAACATGCTAAATGTGGGATTAAAATATTTTACTTTTACGGTTTATCACTGACTTATCACCAATGGGTGTGGCAATTTGTAAAACGGGTGTGGGTGAACCAACACGCCTAGACACACGGCCGTGCGACACGGCCGTGTGAATCGACACGCCCACGGTCCACGGGCGTGGGGAGCATTAAACCCTAAAACTCTATGTAAACCCACCTCTCTTTCCCCTTCTTCTCACCAATTCCCCATCTTTTCTTTTCTTCCTTCCCTTTCTCAGATTTCTCCCCTCCCTATCAATTCTCTATACTCTTGAGCTACACCAAAACCATGACAAAGAAGCGAAAAAATCCAAGCACAGTCTCCTCAAAGGAGACCGATCTACATAAGTTCATGTCGGCCGCTTCACCTACTTAAAAAGCCAAGGGTCTTTGAGACCATTAAATTTTTCTCCTATTCTTCTCGTTTCCTTTATTTTCCTTATTGTTACTTGTCTTCTGCTTAATTTGGTTTATCTTATTTTAATTTCTTAATTTTAGGTTCTAAAGGTTGCTAGGGAATCACGCACCATGGCCTTAGAAATCACACCCACCTCGCGAACCATCCAACAATAAGGACTCCTCAGTCCATTCACCTTTTCTTATAAGTTTATTTTTGCTTTTTATTTTCCTTCACTTTAGCTTGCTTTTCTTTAAATATTTATTTCATATATTTTGAATCTTTATTATTAATTCATAGCTAATTATTCACGAGCTCCCTAATTTCTTCATCTAGCGCAGAGCTCGTTAGTAACCGCCACACCAAAAGATGACACCTCTAAAGTATTTTTCACATCCTCCAAGGAATTCATCCATAATTAGGAAGTTTCACTTCTCCCCATATCTTTTGATTTTCTTATGAATATTATCTATCTTTGTACATCGAGGGCAATGTACATCTTAAGTGTGAGGGGTAAAAGTGCCTAACTTTTTGCATTATTCTCAAATCCCTGAATTATATCTTGTTCTTAAGAAATTTTCTCATATTACTAATTAGGATGAAATTTCTGATGGTTTATGATTCTTATTGATATGTTTTTGAGTAAGTCATAGTTAACTGTGCATTGATGATTTAAATTTTAAGAAACTAGAGAATTAAGCGTGATAAGTCCATTTTTCAAGAATAAAAAATTTTCTAGGTTCTCGAACTGAATTTGAATATTACCTTAAAGTTTGAAATTTACAGGGATTGATGTCAAATACCCATACTTTTTGTGAGATTTTGAGCCTTACAAAGCATACATTCTTTTTCGTGCTCACTTTTTGATTATGAGTGTGTCAACATTAAACTGTTATTCTAGAACTTGCCTCGATTAGACATGTCAAGACCACATTATTGATTTGATATATTGGGATGATAAAGGCTCCTAGGTTTTAACCCACTCACTCCACTAAAAAGCCTACCTACATAATTAACCCCTAGTGAACCTCTTTGATCCTAACAACCCTTTTTTGTTGATTCACCCACTAATATTAACCCAAAACCCCGCTCGTATTTGTTATCACCATTCCTTTGACTACCCTTCTATCGAGAATTGATTTGATCAGTTGCCTAATTACTTTATTTCAGCTGATAAAGTTCTTTCTTATATTATTTATTTATTGGCTTGTTCTTAAAAAAATATATTCATTATTAGTTCTGTAATTAAGTGAGCTTACATGTTTAAATTCAACATCTTGAAGAAGAAGCTCGTATTATTAGTATTTTAAATTTTCGTGTGATATAATTATTCAGGTTATTAGTTCATTTTTCTAAAGTTAGGTAATTTCTCAATTCAATCTCGATTTTAACCTTCTAATTCAGCCTTTATCCACACCTTTAACCCTAGCCCCATTACAACCCTGTTAAAGACCTTTTGATCTGTTTATCATCTCATTTTACAGTGGTGGAGATTTGATTTTCAGGCAAGCTTATGGGATTAACTTTTTAGGTTTGACTTATGAATGCTCTTTTCCTGAACCTTAAACACTTCGAGTGATTTGAGTGAATCTTGTGTGAGGATATCAATCCTTGTCGGTTTTGAATTAAAGGTAATCATTTAGATAAGGGGAGACTCCTACATTTTCGTGATACAAATGTATGACTTATATTGTTTGAATCTTTAGGAGTTTTTTGAGTTAAATTATCCATGTATAAATTATCTATGAATTATGATGAGACATCGTTGATTGAAATTATGAATTTTGGAAAGTTCGTTTTAATTGTAAGTAGAGAATTTTGCTTGAGGATAAGCAAAAGCTTAAGTGTGGGGGTATGTGATAAACCGTAAAAGTAACATATTTTAATCTCACATTTAGCATACTTTTGGATGATTTATCCCTTGATTTATGTAAAAAGGTGCTCTTAATCCTTTCTTTTCATGTTTTATACTTAGGAAAGCACCGAAGGATGGAAAGAATGAGAAACGGGCCTAAAATGGATCAAACTGGGCCAAAGTGGAAATCAACACGGCCTGGCCCCAAGACCACACGGCCGTGCCTCATTAAATTACTAGAACACGGCTTGATCCCGATTCACACGGCCGTTCCTCATTGGTAGGCTAGAACACGACCTGAGCTACGAAACACATGGTCGTGCCTCATCATTAGACTCGACCAAGACCTACAATCAAATCACACGGGTGTGCCACACGGGCGTGTCCCTGCTGTAGAAAAGAAGAGTCTCACTTAGATTAGGATACTTAGAGGCAAAGAAACATATTCCAAAAGCCTAGATAAAGACCCTAGAGGCCAACCTTGAGGGATGCGGTAAGCTAGGCCAAGGAGCCGAGCTAGAAAGGTCAGATTTGTGGGAATCACTTGAAGATAGCAGTTGATTCATCTCAAGAAGTCGAAATTCTACTCAAGACGGTGGATCTCTCCTTTAATTCCTTCAAGGAGTTTTATGGATTTCTTATGTTTTGTTTTATCTTTTCTTCTGAGATGTTTTCTTTTGTTATTATGAACTAAGCCCTTCAGATACCTGAAGGGGATGAAACCTAAGATGAATCTTGTTATTGTTTTCTAAACTATATGATAAATATTTGGCTTGTTCTTAATTATGTGTTCTTAATTCTTATGTTGATATTTCCATGATATTAATTCATGTATGATGTGTTTAGGTGGAGGAGCAAAAAACCTTGTCTAAGAGTAGATCTAGCATAATTAAGCTGAGTTGATCGCGCGCCTAGAGATAGGGTGATGAGATTTTTTCGGATTAGGGTGAAACCTAATATGGGAGTCCATAGATCGAGTTAATGCAATTCTAGGGGTTTTAATTAGAAAGAGATTTCAATTAATCAACCTAGGGTTAGACGTTGGTCGCCTCGAGAGAAAGATTAATATATGTTAGGGAATCTTACGGATCAAGTCAAGTGAATAAATCGTCTGGTTCAGTGTTAGATATCAAGTGAATCTAGGTGGATTCTTCCTTGGGTGTTGTCTTAATCAATTGGTTTTTCCTCAAGTTATTTTCCAAATTTCATTCTTCTTTGTCTTAGAATTCTTTAGTTTAGTAGTTAGTTAATTTAGATTAAACAACATATTTCCTTAATTCTTAGGCTAAATAATAGAAAAGAGTTAGTATTAGTAGTTTTGGTTCCTTTGGGTTCGACAATCCGGTCTTGCTTAAGCTATACTACTGTTCAATAGGTGCGCTTGCCTCCATTGTTGTCTTAGTTGGTTTCCAGGTTCGATCATTCTTTATATAAATTTTAAGACTCGACAAAACAAAGATCACACGACGCGTACTTTCTCTGGTGCATGGCGCACGGGCACGTTTTCGACTTAGCTTACTTCATCGCCCGCGCCGTTCAGCATCAAACGAAGCGGAATAGGAGATGAGTCATCTACATGGGCCCATACATCACGTGCTTGGCTCGACATTTTGGGCTCCTCAACACTGCAGCTCAATCCTCCTCGCTCACCCTTATCGGGCAGATGTCCCCGCAGGGCATTTAGGCAATGCTTCACATGAGGATGATTGAACGCCGACGTGGGTTCGATCCTCCCCAGTACTGGATTTTACAACCCACCAAGCAGGATGACCCAGAGGACATTACTGACGATGTCCTCCCACAGTACGAGGAGCCACCGTCTGTGCTAACCCCACTACGTCGACCAGCTCATACGCCAGCTTCACTGATTGACATTTCTGAGTGCCTCACTCGGTTTGAGCATTATTGTACACAACAATTTAATGACAATGCTCGACGATTTGACGGCATTGAGGCCATTCTTCAACAGATTTGTCAGCACTTCCACATATCGCCGCCACCCCCACCTCACGATCCATTTAGGGATGAGGACCTTTGAGTCCATTAATTTTCATTTTTCTCTTTCCTTTTCATTATTTTATTTAAAGTTTTAAACTATTAAACTATTTCCTTTTCTTGTCATTAAATTATATTAATTATGTTCTTTCCTTTTTATCTTTGGCTATTTATTAATGAGTAATTATAACGACATCCATTTAATAAACCTCCCTAAAACCTTACTGATGACTCCACAGTTCAAAAGGTTCAAGGCTAATAAGGAACTCAAATAACTACACCTCTGCCTCTTCCTAGTTCATCATGCTTTTCATTGGTTCCACTTCTACAAGTTTCATGTTCAAAGACTCCATCCAAAATTAAGAGAGTTTTACCTCTCTCCCTATCCTCTGATTTTCTTATTCTATTGTCATTATCTATCTTTGTATATTGAGGACAATGTACATCTTAAGTGTGTGAAGGTTATTTAACTACTTATCAGAAAAATCCTTGAATTATGTCTTGTTCTTAAAGTAATTTTCTCATATTACTAATTAAAATGAAACTTCTATTGATTTATTTTGTTGACATGTTTTGGATTAAGTCTTAGGTAATTGTGCATTGATGGTTTATACTTTAAGATATTAGAGAACCAAGCATGATAAGTCTATTTTTAGAATTAAATTTCTAGGTTGTTTTTCTAAATTTAAATATTACTTTGAAGTTTGAAATTTGCAAGATTGACATCAAAAGCCATAATTTTTGTGAGATTTTGAGCCTTTAGAGCATATATATTTTCTTTCTCACTTTATTGATTATGAGTGTGTCAACATTGATTTGTTATTCTAGAACTTGCTTCGATTATGCATGTCGAGACCACACGTTTGATTTGATATACTGAGATGATAAAGGCACCTAGGATCTAACCCACTTATTCGACCAAAAAAGCTTACCTTCATACTTAACCCCTAGTGAAACCCTTTGAGCATAATAGACCGTTTCTTGACTCACCTATCAATATTAATCCAAAACTAAATTTTTATTTCTTCTATTTTCTTGACTCCCCTTATGTCGAGATTTGATTTGATCAGTTGTCTAACTATTTTTTTATTTCAGTTGTTAAATTATTTCTTATTACACTTGTTCTTATTCTTAAAAAAATTGGAAATTCATTCATTATTAGTTCCATGTTATTTGAGCTTAAGCAGTTAATTTCATATTTTGAGAAGTAGCTCATGTTATTATTATAAGTTTTCAATTGATGTAATTATTCAATATTAGTCTATTGTTCTAGTTAGTTAATTTGACAATTCAATCTCGATTCTAACCCTTTAATTCAGCCTTTATCCACACCTTTAACCCAAGCCTCATTACAACCCTTTTAAAAGACCTTTTGATTTGTGTATTATCTCATTTTCTAGTGGTGGAGATTTGATTTTCATGCAAGCTTATGGTAATAACTCTTCATGTTTGACTTTTGAGTGCTTTATTTTGAACCTTAAACACTTTGAGTGATTTGAGTGAATCTTTAGTGAGGATGTCAATTCTTGTCGATTTTGGATCAAAGGTAATTATTTAGATAAAGGAAACACCTATGTTTTCATGCTATAAAAATTTATGACTTGGATTTTTTAAATCTTTAAGACTCTTTTAGTTAAACTATCTGTGTATGAATTATCTGTGAATTATGATAAGACATTATTGATGAGAATTATTAATTGAGGGAAGTTAATTTTAATTGTGAGTTGAGGATTTTGCTTGAGGACAAGCAAACGCTTAAGTGTGGGGATATTTGATAAACCTCAATTTACACATATTTTAACCCTATGCTTGGCTTATTTTTGGATGAATTCTCATTAGATTTGATGAATTCGGTGCTCCTAATCCTTTAAATTCATGTTTTACACTCAAGAGAGCTTAGGGAGTCGAAAAGAACAAGAAACAGGCCAAAACGGGACAAAATGGGCCTACCTTAGGAACCCACACGGCCTAGGCTATTAGACACAGCCGTGTGTTTCGAGCAAAATTGAGACACGACTGTGTGTAGCGAGCAGGAACGAGCACGATCTAAGGAGTCGAACACGGGTGTGTCTCTGCCGTAGCAAAGATGAATTCTATTCAGAATAAGCTACTTGTGGGCCAAGAGAGGTGTTCCAAAGCCTATATAAACACCCTAGGATGTGACCTAAAAGGGGACATGGAATGGGCACCAAGTAGAAGGTAGAAAATACTCCAAGGCAGCCGTCGGCAACAGCTTAGGAGAAAGATCTCTATCAAGACCGAGGATCTCCCATCAAGTTCTTTAGAAGTTTTTGGGTTTTCTTATGTTTTGTTGTTTTCCCTATTCTAATACATTTCACTCTATCAGTATGAACTAAATCCCTTAAATACCTAAGGGGATGAAACCTAAGACAGATCTTATTATTTTTTGATTTATAAGATAAATACTTATTCTTATTCTTAATTGTGAGTTTTTATTCTTGTTTTGATAATTCAAGTTATTGATTCAAGTCGAATGTGCTTATTTAGTAGAGAAAAAGTCACTGTTTAAGAGAAGATCAACACAATTAAGTGGAATTGACGGCAATTCTAGAAATAGGGCGACAAAAATCTGCTGGATTAGAGTCAAATCTAATAAGGGAATCCATAGATCGAGTTAATACGACAATAGGGGTTTTAATTAGAAAGAGATTTCAATTAATCAGCCTAGAGTTAGTTGGTTTTAGTCTCGAAAGAGATATTAACATAAATTAGGGATTTCTACGGATTAAGTCAAGTGAATAAATCATATAAATCAAAAGTAATAAGTGAAGTCTAGATGGGTTCTTCCTTAGGTATTACTTATCTCATATAAGTTGTCCAAAATTATTTTCCCAATTCGCTCTCTGTCACGTTCATAGTCATTTAGTTAGTTAAATTAGTTAGTTAATCTTAGATTAAAAATAAATCCCTTTAATTACTAGGCTAGATAATAAAAAGATAGTTATTACTAGTAATTTTAGTCCTTGAGGATACGATATTCTGGACTCTCCATAACTATACTACTGTTCGATAGGTGTGCTTGCCTTTGTCAAAATAATAGTTAGTTTCGAGCCCATCAAAAAATTTTCAAACCCTCTTCAATTACTAAAAGGAAAGTCAAATGTTTCTTGAATTCCAGGCCCAATAATTGTAAGTGAGTTGGACCAAATAAATAGTGATTGTGTGAATAATATTGATGAAGAAATGGTTATATTTGAAGGTGAAAATAACCCAATAAAATAATCTGATGGGATTAAACGTCCCCACACTCTATTAAATGCTTCAGGAGTTTCTGTGACTGTGGATTCGAATGAAGCCCTTGGTAAGTGTCACAGGTTCCAAACCTTATTAGATCGACAAGCCTTGTCAAATAGGCCAGTCGGATGCAATGAAGCTGATAGTTGGAATGTTTGGGGTTTGGGGAGGCTTTTGATAGTTCCCCATCCCCAGCATATGTTGAGAGATAATAATCCTTCTATAGTTTTTTAATTGAGACAAAAATATAGGGTTTTTGTATGTATTTTTGTAGTAAGAAGAATGTGAGGGTTTTAGATTGGGATCGATGTCTATTCAGATGGGAGAAGTGGGGGTCTGTCTATAGGCTAGAACAGTAATATTAAGGTGTCTCTCCATTCATTTTCAAGAAGGCACATTGATATAATGATATATGAAGATTTGGAAGGAAATGTGTGGAGGTGTACTAGTTTCTACAATACACCCGAGGATAATCATAGCGAGGCTTCATGGAATTTGTTGTGTTCATTAAATGACTGTCCACATGTCCCCTGGCTAGTTTTAGGGGATTTTATTGAGATTGTGTTTTCATCGGACAGAAAAGGACTTGACCATTATTATGGGCAATGGAATTTGTTGTGTTCATTAAACAACATCTAGGAACGCCTTGATCGAGGTGTTGCAAATCATGAATGGTGGAGTTTATTCTCAAATTATCGATTGTATCATTTTTTGCATTAATTTTCAGATCATTTCCCCTATTACTAAATACGAATATAGACACAAACACTATCCGATGGTGGCATTTTAAGTTCAAGGCTGCTTGGCTTATAGAGGACAGTTGTGAATCGAAGGTTAATAAATTATGGGCTGCTAGCACGGGTTGTGCTCCTAGTAGATTAAAGGAAGTTGGTTTGGGCCTAGATAAATGGTTCGATGACATAAAAAGAAGAAAATCCTTGTAAAAAAAAAGCTTGAGAAACAACTGGTAAAGTTGAATGATTCTTTCTCGACTGACAAGGTGTTGGGAGATATTATCGATGATAAATTAGCTCTAAATATGGAGGCCGATAAGGAGGAACTTTATAGGGAATAGAGAGCTAAAGCTAATTCGTTGAAGAATGGAGATCGCAACACAAAATTTTTCCGCAAGTTCGCATCAGAACTGAGTAGAAAGAATCGAGTGGAAAAGCTGTTGGATAATAGTGGAAATGTAATAGCCGTTTTTAGTCAAATCAGAATAGTGGTTTCGAGACCACAAATCCAAAGTTAAAATAATTTTTTATTATTATTTTGAGGTCTACAGTATGATAGTATGATTGTGTGAAAATTTTGTTAAGAAATTTTATCATTTGAATGCTCAATTTGATAAAAATGACTAAATCACATAAAGTTAAAACTTGTGTTCTATTAGCTAAAGGTGTCTAATAGCTATGGAACTGATCGTGTCTATCGAGTCTTAAAAATTTATAAAAAGAATGATCAAACCTGGAAACTAACTAAGACAACGATGGAGGCAAGCGCACCTATCGAACAGTAGTATAGCTAGCGGCAAGACCAGATTGTCGAACCCAAAGGAACCAAAAGTACTAATATTAACTCTCTTTCTATCATTTAGCATACGAATTAAGGGAATTTTTTTATCTAATCTAAAATTAACTAATCAACTAAGCTAAAGGTGCTAAGACAAAGAAGAAATTGGGGAAGGACTTGAGGGAAAACCGATTGATTTAGACAATACCCGAGGAAGAATCCACCTAGACTTCACTTGTTATCTAACTCTGAACCAAATGATTTATTCACTTGACTTGATCCGTAGGATTCCCTAATTTATATTAATACCTCTCTCGAGGCTACTAACTTCTAACCCTATGTTGATTAATTGGAACCTCTTTCTAATTAAAACCCATAGAATTGCATTAACTCGATCTATGGACTCCCATATTAGGTTTGATCCTAATCTGGCAGATTTTTGTCACCCTATCTCTAGGTGCGCGAGCAACTCCGCTTAACTATGCTAGATCTACTCTTAGACAGGGTCCCCTCCTCCTCTGCCAAAGCACATCACACTTGAATCAATATCCCAAAAATACCAAAACAAGAATTAAGAACACATAGTTAAGAACAAATTAAGTATTTATCATACAACTCAGATAACAATAACAAGATCCGTCTTAGGTTTCATCCCCCTCAAGTATTTGAGGGTTTAGTTCATAATAATAAAAGAAAACATCTAAGAAAAAAAAGATAAAACAAAACATAAGAAAACCCTAAAACCCCCTGAAGGAATTGAAGGAGAGATCCTCAGTCTTGAGTATGATTCCAGCTTTTTGAGATGAATCAACTGGCTTTCTTCTAGTAAATCCCTAAATTTAACTGCTCTGGCTCGGCTCTTTGGCCTAGCTGAACGCCCCTTAAATGTTGGCCTCTAGGGTCTTTATATAGGCTTTTGGAATATGTTTCTTTGCCTCTGATTACCCTAATCCGAATAAAATTCTTCTTATCTACGGCAGAGACACTCCCATGGCACACGCCCGTGTAAATCGTGGCCAGGTCGTGTTCGGGTATGTTGATGAGGCATGATCGTGTTTTTTGGGGTCCAGGCCATGGTCGACCCTTCTCACGGGGCACGGCCGTGTGGTCTTGGGCCCAGGCCGTGTTGATTTCGTACTTTGGCCCATTTTTTCTGTTTTCGGCCATTTATTCGTTCTTTTCATCCTCCGGTGCTCTCTTGAGTATAAAACAAGAAAACAAAGGATTAGGAGCACCTATTTCCATAATTAAAGGAAAAAATCTTCCAAAAGTATGCTAAATGTGGGATTAAAACATGTTCATATTTTGGTTTATCAAATACCCCCACACTTAAGCTTTTGATTGTGCTCAAGCAAAATTCTCAACTCACAATTAAAACGAACTTCCTCAATTCATAATATTCATTAATAATGTTTCATCATAATTCATAGATAATTTACACATGGATAATTCAACTAAAAAGAGTCCTAATGATTCAAACAATCAAAGTCATGAGTTTTAGCATGAAAACCTAGGTGTTTTCCCTTTATCGAATAATTACCTTTAATTAAAAATTGACAAGGGTTGACATCCTTACTTAAGATTCACTCAAATCACTCAAAGTGTTTAAGGTTCAAAATTAAGCTCTCAAAAGTCGAACATGAAAAGTTAATCCCATAGGCTTGCATGAAAATCAAATCTTCACCATTATAAAATGAGATGATATACAAATTAAAAGGTCTTTAAAAAGGGTTGTAACGGGGTTTAGGTTAATGGTATGGATAAAAGGCTGAATTAAAAGGGTTAGAATCGAGATTGGATTGACAAATTACCTAACTAGAAAAATGAACTAATAACATGCATAATTACATTAATTGAAAACTTGTAATACTAATAATACGAGCTTCTTCTTCAAGATGTTGAAATTAAACGTATAAGCTCGCTTAATCACATAACTAATAATGAATATACTCTTATAATAATGAGTATACTTTGATTTTTTTTATTTTTTTATTGTAAGAAATACCAAATCAATGTAAGATAAAACTTTAACACTGAAATAATATAATTAGTCAACTGATCAAAACAAGTCTCGATAGAGGGGTAGTAAAAAGGAATGGTGATAACAAATACAAGATGGGTTTCGGGTTAATATTAGTGGGTTAAGTCAATAAAAAGGGTTGTTAGGATCCAAAAGGTTCACTAGGGGTTAATTATGAGGGTAGGCTTTTAGTGGAGTAAGTGGGTTAAATCCTAAATGCCTTAATCATCTCTGTATATCAAATCAATAGTGTGGTCTTGACATGTATAATCGAAGCAAGTTCTAGAATAACAAATTAATGTTGACACACTCATAATCAATAAAGTGAGTACAAAAAGAATGTATGCTCTAAAAGGCTCAAAATCTCACAAAAATTATGGGTATTTTGATGTCAACATCGTAAATTTCAAACTTCAAGGTAACAATTTAGATTCAGGTAGACAACCTAACAGAATTTTTTAAAAATAGACTCATCATGCTTGATTCTCTAGTATCTTAAAGTTTAAACCATCATTGCCCAATTATCAATGACTTAATATAAAACATATTAATAAAAATCATGAATCAACAAGAATTTCATTCTAATTAGTGATATGAGAAAATTACTTTAAGAAAGAATATCATTCAGGGATTTGAGAATAATGCAAAAAGTTAGGCACTTTTTTCTAGTAGACTTTCACCCCCCACATTTAAGATGTACATTGCCCTCAATGTAAAAAGATAGATAAACTAACAATATAGTGATAAAATCAAAAGATAGAGAGTGAAGTGAAACTTCCTGAATTTTGGGTGGAGTTGAAGAGAAATGTAGGGAGTGCCTCGAGCCGTTTGAACTTGAATCCTCAAAGTAGCTGGATGAATTTTATTGATCCTGAGCTAAATCTAAATGTCATAAAGAATAAGAAGAAAATAATAAAAAATAAAAATAAAAATAAAAATAAAAAGTAAATAATGGAAAATAAAAGAGGAAGGACAACAAAAAAAAAAGGAAAAAGGGGGATTAAATAGAGATGCAGCCCGTGTTCTGGGAAAAAATTTGTCCTGCTGCTACACATCTATGGCCACGCCCTTTTACCTACCTGGGGTACCCACACGGCCATGACCATGGTCATGTGCAAGACTTTGTGAGTATGGAAAACGACACCTAAACATGGAAATAAATAAAACTAAACTAATTAGTAGGGTTAGTACTCAGGTTGCCTCCCGAGAAACGCTCATTTAAAGTCTTAAGCTAGACTTAACTCTCATTCACACAATCATGGTGGTTTGAAGAGGTGGAAATCCTTTCTCATGCGATCAATCCAGTTATTGATATATAGTTTGAGTCGAGTAGTGTTTACCTTAAAAGTGCTGAATTTAGGATTAGTTACCTCGACTGTTCCATCTGGGAAGATTTTGAGTACCTGATCTCCTATCTTAAGCTGGGTTGTCTCACCATTAAGTTTATCGTGGAGTTGCCTTGTTTTTGCTTCATGTATTTTTAGTTTTTCTTTGAAGTGTGTCTTCCACTCGTCTAGTTCATCGATCAAAAGCCTTCGTTTCTCATGAATTTCTTCTTTATCGACAAGAGGTCTAGGATTTGGCATTTATGAAAGAGCTTTAAGAAATAGCAAGTTAATATGTAATTTCTTTGGAGGTTTAAGAAGTTTTGAAACACCCCACACCCGGCCCACGAGCCTGAACCGGATCTGGTATGTTCCTAAAGTGAACCAATTTCAAAATCATTCGTTACTTAGAGAAAATTCGTAGAATTTTTAGAAAATGTTGTTGTGGATTGGGCTTAGATTGGAAACCCATTTTATTAAACTTGTAAATCCAATTTGATTTATTACGTCCAAAATAGTTCTTAGCACAATATTTAAAAATAAAGTAAAAATAAAGAATAATCCACTGGGCCTTATGGCCTTATTACATCAAATAAAACCCAAAATAAATATAATTAAGGGTACCAAAGTAAATAATGTCCAAATAAATAAAATCTTCAAATGTAGCATGGCCACCTCAAGGTCCACCTGCCCATCAATCAACGCTCATCACCTAAAAATAATTCCCACAATGGGTGAGTCAACAGACTCAATGTGCACACAATACTAACATTCAACAATCCAGCATTCATGTTCAAATCATCGATCCATATAAAAATGAAATTATGATGCAACCCAAACCCAATCCTAATGGTCCATCCGCTACACACCACCCGTACCTGCCATTTACACCGTGGGGACTACTAAGTCAACCCTCCATCCGCTACACACCATCGAAGGCATTCGCCCATATACGTTGTGTCATTAGACACTATAGTCAAATTTATACGTTGTGTCATTAGACACTATATTTAAATATTGTAACCGAAGTTACCAAAATTCCGCAATGTGACCGTAGTCAACATATTTCGTTGGTGAGACCGAAGTCAACACCTTCGTTGGTGAGACTGAAGTCAACACCTACTCTCCCCCTTTCACATAAATCCCAAATGCCCCAAAAATATATATATAGTGCATAACTTAATTAATGTTCATTTACATATATTCGCATGTTATAAAATAACATATTTCACAATTCTATCAGAAGTAGGAAACGTACCTGGGTACCTTTTGCCACATTTGTGGTACATGGCCACATTCACATTCTTATTCACATTCATATATTAAAATAATAGCCATAAAATATCGAAGGTTAGTAAGGGTACACACCTGATTTGCTTATTAAGGTTCCTTGAGATCTCGAAAATCCCGATCTAACTTTAGATCTGTTAACCCCTTTGCCGATTTGTTGTTTATTCAAATCCCGAAATTTTGGTTTTTCCTTTACCTGATATTCGGCCAATCTTATGGTCTTTAAATCCCGAAAACTTCACCTTCTTCTTCCTTGGAATCGGCCAAATCCTAAATCTCAATATGGATTAGTTTTTGATTAATTCGATTTGAATATCTAAGATTTGGCCTTGGCCGAATGAACTCACTTACCTTGGATTCTTGATCCTTCTATTTGATGATGGTTGAAACCTAAGAGATCATGGTAGATTCGGCCATGAACAAGAGTAGGGATTAGTACCGAATTTTGGTAAAAAGAAAAGAATAGAAGTTGGTGACCACGATCTTATCCTTTTGATGTTGTGGATGATTTCTCCTTTACTTAGAATCAATAAGGATTCGACTTTGTGATCTGAGACGAAGAAGAAAATAGAAAAGAGAGGATGGTTTCTTGCTTAGGAAAATTGGCGAGAGGGGGAGAGAGTTAGCAAAATTTCGGCAGGGTAGAATGAATGAGAGAAAAGTCTCAATTTTCCTCTTTTAACTGAAATTGCTAGACCAAGAGTCCAAAACTTGGCCACTACTCTCCACAAGTGATAATTTAATCTCCATTAATTATCACCTAATTAAATTAAAAGTATTTAATCCATCCTTTAATTCCTCATTTATCTTAGTAAAGAAAATCCTTTATTTATCACTTTAATTTAACAAGTTTTAATAAAATAAAACTCTTTCCTTTTTAGCAAATAGGTGCCGTCCACCCCTAATACAGGAAGCAAAATAAAACCTTCAATATTTGCTTTCCAAGCGACTCGAACTCAGGCCATTTCCATAAACCCTAAGTGACACCTTCAGACCACTTTTCCAAGCCTGATTGTGTGTCAAATTTCACCAACTTTTTCTTTTAAGGCCCTCTTGCCCTTATTTCCTATTTTGGGCTTTAAAATTTGTCATTCCTACCTTATTTCTAAGTTTCCTAAAATTTTCGATCGGCTCAGAACTTGCCATTTTTCTTACATCTTCGTGTTTCCAAAATGTTCAAGTTTCCAAATGTTCGTGTTTCCAAAATGTTCAAGTTTCCAAAATGTTCGTGTTTCCAAAATGTTCATGTTTCCCAAAATGTCTAAGTTTCCAAAATGTCTAAGTTTCCAAAATGTCCATTTCCATTTCCATTTTCATTTTCATTTCCATTTCCATGCATTTCTAGGTTTCCAAAAGTATCAAAAATTTATTCATAGTACTTGAAACTTGTCATTTCATACAATTAAACTGAAATGCATAGGCCCTATTCAGATGTTCTGCTTCTACCCCTTAAACAAAATTTCATCCTTGAAATTTCCTAACTAAAATAGTTGAGGGTATTGTTGTCTCATGGTCTCTTCTGACTCCCACGAAGCTTCTTCCGTTCCATGATTGCGCCATAGCACTTTGACTAAAGGAACGGTCTTCCTTCGTAGTACTTTCACATCACGTTCCAAGATCTGAACCGGTTCTTCCTCGTATGATAAGTCCGCCTTAGCTCCACTTCTTCAACAGATACCACATGCTACGGATCCGATCGATAGCGACGTAACATGGACACATGAAATACGTCGTGCATCTCATCGTAACTCTGGTGGCAACTCTAATTGGTATGCCATCGCCCAACTCGCTTCAAGATTTGATAGGGCCCTACAAACCTTGGGCTTAACTTCCTTTGCGATCGAACCTCATAACCTTCTTCCAAGGCGAGACTTTTAGGAATACTTGGTCTCCACTTCAAACTCTATTTCCTTTCGCTTAAGATCTGCGACGACTTTTGCCTATCGAGGCTTCCTTCAATCGTGCGAATTAACTCAACCTTCTCTTCGTTTACGCCACCAACTCGACCCAAAACTCTGCGTTCTCCTAACTCGGTCCAACAAGTAGGTGTTCTACACTTCCTTCCATACAATGCTTTGTATGGTGCCATCCGAATCTTGGCTTGATAGTGTTGTTATAGGCGAATTCAGCTAAAGGCAAGTAATCTTCCCAACTTCCTCGAAAATCCATTACACAACCTCTCAACATATCCTCCAACACTTGTATAACCCGCTCGATCGCCTGTCGATTGCGGATGAAAAGCGTAGTGAAGTCTAGCTTAGTGCCTAAAGCTTGATGAAGTGCCTTCCAAAATCGAGATGTAAACCTTGGGTCTCTATCAGAGATGATCGACATTGGTACTCCATGTAATCTCACAATTTCTGCCACAACTTAGCCAACTTCTGAAGAGAATAATCCATTCGACCGGGATAAAGTGTGCGGACTTGGTCGACGGTCCACTATCACCCATACCGAGTCCTTCTTAGTAGGCGTGAGGAAGCCCACTAACGAAGTCCGTGGTAATTCTCTCCCACTTCCATTGGGGAATCTCGATTGGTTGAAGCAATCTGATGGGACTTGGTGTTCAACCTTAACTTGTCGACACGCCAAACATTTGCCCACAAATTCACCACCTCTCGCTTGTGTCGACCACCAAAATTGTTCCTTAGATCTCTATACGACTTGATGCCTCCGGATGCATAGCACAAGGGCTACCATGCGCTTCTCAAGAATCTTTTGTCTCAACTCCTTATTCCAAGATACAAACTTTTCCCTTGTAGCACAATACTCCTTCATTATTGACACCATAATCCTCTAATCCCCCTTGCTGTACTTGCTGCAACTTAGTACTTAAGTCATTATCAGCCAACTGTCCCTCTTTCACTTCCTTTAGCCATGTGGGCCTGACTTGTAATTCCGCCAACAGACTTCCATCGTCATATAGACTTAGATGAGCGAACAAAGCCCGTAGATTCGATACAACCTTTCGACTTAGGGCATCGGCTACCACATTCGCCTTGCCCGGATGATATTCTATCGAACAGTCGTAGTCCTTCAGCAATTCCACCCACCTTCGTTGCCTCAAGTTTAACTCCTTCTGAGTCAATAAATACTTAAGGCTCTTGTGATCTGTGTAGATAATCGACCTTTCTCCATAAAGGTAGTGCCTCCAAACCTTAAGGCGAAAACCACTCGCTAGCTCTAAGTCATGAGTTGGGTAGTTCAATTTCATGAGGCCTTAGCTGCATGACGCATAAGCGACTACTTTGCCATCTTGCATTAGTACACGTACTCTAACCCCGTATCTGAAGCATCACAAGACACCACAAAATCTTTTCCCGCCTCCATCAATTAACACTGAGCTTCCACAAGACCTTCTTAAGCTTTTCAAAGCTCTCCGCCGCTTATTCGTCCATTCGAAGGGTACTTCCTTCCTTAGTAACTTGGTTAAAGGTGCGGCTATCGACGAGAATCCTTCCACAAACCTTCTGTAATAGCCTGCCAAGCCTAAGAAACTTCGGATTTCAGCCACAGACCTAGGTGGTTTCCAATCCAACACTGCTTCGATCTTCCTAGGATCCACTCTTATTCCTTCTGCGGATACCACATGTCCTAGGAATGCCACCTCCTTAAGCCAAAATTCGCACTTGCTGAATTTGGCATAGAGCTTCTTCTCCCTTAACACTTCCAACACAACTCGGAGATGCTCATCATGCTCCTCCTTCGATTTTGAGTACACCAAAATATCGTCGATGAATACTACGACGAATCTATCCAAGTAGGGTTGGAAAACCCGATTCATCATATCCATGAATGCGGTGGGGCATTCACAACCCAAACGGCATCACCACAAACTCAAGTGACCATATCTTGTCCTAAAAGCGGTCTTATGGATATCGCCTCCTTCACCTTCAATCGATGGTATCCCAACCGTAAATCGATCTTGAAAATCTGCGGCTCTTTCATTGATCGAACAAGTCATCGATCCTTGGCAAGGGATACTTGTTCTTAATGGTCAGCTTATTCAACTGACG
This sequence comes from Gossypium rotundifolium, assembly GCA_025506655.1. Lineage (NCBI taxonomy): Eukaryota > Viridiplantae > Streptophyta > Magnoliopsida > Malvales > Malvaceae > Gossypium > Gossypium rotundifolium. The sequence continues at coordinate 31,567,413 of CP106733.1, read as the reverse complement.
GTAGTCTATGCACATACGCATAGTTCCGTCCTTCTTCTTCACAAATAAGACCGGTGCTCCCCACAGAGACACACTGGGTCGGATGAACCCACGACCAACAGTTCTTGTATCTGAGCCTTGAGCTCCACTAACTCCTTTGGTGCCATTCGGCAGCCTAAGACAAAGCAGCATGCTAGGATCATCTCCAGCAAGGCTCAACTTAGAAGGCATTCGCCCATATACGTTGTGTCATTAGACACTATAGTCAAATTTATACGTTGTGTCATTAGACACTATATTTAAATATTGTAACCGAAGTTACCAAAATTCCGTAATGTGACCGTAGTCAACATATTTCGTTGGTGAGACCAAAGTCAACACCTTCGTTGGTGAGACCGAAGTCAACACCTACTCTCCCCCTTTTACATAAATCCCGAATGCCCCAAAAATATATATATAGTGCATAACTTAATTAATGTTCATTTACATATATTCGCATGTTATAAAATAACATATTTCACAATCCTATTAGAAGTAGGAAACGTACCTGGTAACCTTTTGCCACATTTGTGGTACATGGCCACATTCACATTCTTATTCACATTCATATATTAAAATAATAGCCATAAAATATCGAAGGTTAGTAAGGGTACACACCTGATTTGCTTATTAAGGTTCCTTGAGATCTCGAAAATCCCGATCTAACTTTAGATCTGTTAACCCCTTTGCCGATTTGTTGTTTATTCAAATCCGAAAGTTTGGTTTTTCCTTTACCGATATTCGACCAATCTTATGGTCTTTAAATCTCAAAACTTCACCTTCTTCTTCCTTGAATCGCCAAATCCTAAATCTCAATATGGATTAGTTTTTGATTAATTCGATTTGAATATCTAAGATTTGGCCTTGGCGAATGAACTCACTTACCTTGGATTCTTGATCCTTCTATTTGATGATGGTTGAAACCTAAGAGATCATGGTAGATTCGCCATGAACAAGAGTAGGATTAGTACCAATTTTGGTAAAAGAAAAGAATAGAAGTTGAGTGACCATAGATCTTACCCTTTTGATGTTGTGGATGATTTCTCCTTTACTTAGAATCAATAAGGATTCGACTTTGACAAGAGAGACGAAGAAGAAAATAGAAAAGAGAGGATGGTTTCTTGCTTAGGAAAATTCTAAGAGAGAGGGAGAGAGTTAGCAAAATTTTGGCAAGGGTAGAATGAATGAGAGAAAAGTCTCAATTTTCCTCTTTAACTGAAATTGCTAGACCAAGAGTCCAAAACTTGGCCACTACTCTCCACAAGTGATAATTTAATCTCCATTAATTATCACCTAATTAAATTAAAAGTATTTAATCCATCCTTTAATTCCTCATTTATCTTAGTAAAGAAAATCCTTTATTTATCACTTTAATTTAACAAGTTTTAATAAAAATAAAACTCTTTCCTTTTTAGCAAATAGGTGCCGTCCACCCTAGCCTCGGAAGCAAAATAAAACCTTCAATATTTGCTTTCCAAGCGACTCGAACTCGTGCCATTTCCATAAACCCTAAGTGACACCTTTGACTACTTTTCCAAGCTCGATTAGAACAAACACCCACACCCGCCCACGAGAATGGACCGGATCCGTATGTTCCTAAAGTAACGGTTTTGAAAATTTTCAAGACTTAGAGAAATTTGAAAAAATATTTAAAGAATGTTGTTGTGGATTGGGCTTAGATTGAAACCCATTTATTTGATTTTGTAAGCCCATTTAATGAAATACATCCAACAAAGTTCTTAGTATGAAACTTAGCAATAAGCCACAATCCAACACCGCTTCGATCTTCCTAGGATCCACTCTTATTCCTTCTGCGGATACCACATGTCCTAGGAATGCCACCTCCTTAAGCCAAAATTCGACTTGCTGAATTTGGCATGAGCTTCTTCTCCTTAACACTTCCAACACAACTCGGAGATGCTCATCATGCTCCTCCTTCGATTTTGAGTACACCAAAATATCGTCGATGAATACTACGATGAATCTATCCAAGTAGGGTTGGAAAAACCGATTCATCATATCCATGAACGCGGCTGGGGCATTCGTCAACCCAAACGGCATCACCACAAACTCGAAGTGACCATATCTTGTCCTAAAAGCGGTCTTATGGATATCAGCCTCCTTCACCTTCAACTGATGGTATCCCAACCGTAAATCGATCTTCGAAAATACTGCGGCTCCTATCAGCTGATCGAACAAGTCATCGATCCTTGGCAAGGGATACTTGTTCTTAATGGTCAGCTTATTCAACTGACGGTAGTCTATGCACATACGCATAGTTCCGTCCTTCTTCTTCACAAATAAGACCAGGTGCTCCCACGGAGACACACTGGTCGGATGAACCCACGACCAACAGCTTCTTGTATCCGAGCCTTGAGCTCCACTAACTCCTTTGGTGCCATTCTACACCTAAGACAAAGCAAGATGCTAGGATCATCTCCAAGAAGGCTCAACTTAGAAGGCATTCACCATATACGTTGTGTCATTAGACACTATAGTCAAATTTATACGCTGTGTCATTAGACACTATATTTAAATATTGTAACCGGTTACCAAAATTTCGTAATATGACCGTAGTCAACATATTTCACAGGAGACCAAGTCAACACCTTCAAGGTGAGACCAAGTCAACACCTACTCTCCCCTTTCACATAATTCCTAATGCCCCAAAAATATATATATAGTGCATAACTTAATTAATGTTCATTTACATATATTCGCATGTTATAAAATAACATATTTCACAATCCTATCGTAAGTAGGAAACGTGCACTGTAACCTTTTGCCACATTTGTGGTACATGGCCACATTCACATTCTTATTCACATTCATATATTAAAATAATAGCCATAAAATATCGAAGGTTAGTAAGGGTACACACCTGATTTGCTTATTAAGGTTCCTTGAGATCTCGAAAATCCCGATCTAACTTTAGATCTATTAACCCCTTTGCCGATTTGTTGTTTATTCAAATCCCGAAAGTTTGGTTTTTCCTTTACCTGATATTCGGCCAATCTTATGGTCTTTAAATCCCGAAAACTTCACCTTCTTCTTCCTTGGAATCGGCCAAATCCTAAATCTCAATATGGATTAGTTTTTGATTAATTCGATTTGAATATCTAAGATTTGGCCTTGGCCGAATGAACTCACTTACCTTGGATTCTTGATCCTTCTATTTGATGATGGTTGAAACCTAAGAGATCATGGTAGATTCGGCCATGAACAAGAGTAGGGATTAGTACCCGAATTTTGGTAAAAAGAAAAGAATAGAAGTTGACTGACCACAGATCTTACCCTTTTTGATGTTGTGGATGATTTCTCCTTTACTTAGAATCAATAAGGATTCGACTTTGACAGTAGAGACGAAGAAGAAAATAGAAAAAGAGAGGATGGTTTCTTGCTTAGGAAAATTCGGCAGAGAGGGGGGAGAGAGTTAGCAAAATTTCGGCAAGGGTAGAATGAATGAGAGAAAAGTCTCAATTTTCCTCTTTTAACTGAAATTGCTAGACCAAGAGTCCAAAACTTGGCCATTACTACTTCCACAAGTGATAATTTAATCTCCATTAATTATCACCTAATTAAATTAAAAGTATTTAATCCATCCTTTAATTCCTCATTTATCTTAGTAAAGAAAATCCTTTATTTATCACTTTAATTTAACAAGTTTTAATAAAAATAAAACTCTTTCCTTTTTAGCAAATAGGTGCAGTCCACCCCTAGCCCTGGGAAGCAAAATAAAACCTTCAATATTTGCTTTCCAAGCGACTCGAACTCAGGCCATTTCCATAAACCCTAAGTGACACCTTCAGACTACTTTTCCAAGCCCATTTGTGTGTCAAATTTCACCAACTTTTTCTTTTAAGGCCCTCTTGCCCTTATTTCCTATTTTGGGCTTTAAAATTTGTCATTCCAGCCTTATTTCTAAGTTTCCTAAAATTTTCGATCGGCTCTGTAACTTGCCATTTTTCTTACATCTTCAGGTTTCCAAAATGTTCAAGTTTCCAAAATGTTCAGGTTTCCAAAATGTTCAAGTTTCCAAAATGTTCAGGTTTCCAAAATGTTCAAGTTTCCCAAAATGTCTAAGTTTCCAAAAATGTCTAAGTTTCCAAAAATGTCCATTTCCATTTCCATTTTCATTTTCATTTTCATTTCCATTTCCATGCATTTCTAGGTTTCCAAAAGTATCAAAAATTTATTCATAGTACTTGAAACTTGTCATTTCATACAATTAAACTGGAAATGCATAGGCCCTATTCAGGATGTTACAAGTTTACTGAATTGTTCCTTTGTGTGGTCTTTCTTTATCGCATTGAGGGACGACACACATGGTTGGTACTCTATAATTACCGGGTTTGGTTTATCATGGCTTACCTCAACCTTTCCTTCCTCTACCACATTCTCTTGCGTCAATGTTGGTACATCTAACCCTTCACTATCGCGAGTAGTTATTGCTTGAGGTTGCTCTCTATGGTTAGTTTCGGTGTAACTAGGCTAGATACCTTGTGTGAAACACCCCAAACCCGGCCCACGAGCCTTGACCGGATCTGGTATGTTCCCCGGTGTAAACCGTTTCAAATTCTTTTGTTACTTAGGAAAAACTTGTGTGTCTTGAAAGAAAGATTGTTTTGGGTTGGGCTTGAGTTGAGAACAAGTTTAATTCATTGTTAAAAATCCTTTACTTTAGGTGACAAAACGTTTGGGCTTTGTTTTAAAAAATTGATTTACTTAATCTTTTAATAAATAAAGGTTTGTAAGCTTAACAAATAAAAACAGAATAAAATATTTCTACTAAGGCCTTATTACATCAAATAATTCCCAAAATTTAAATTCAAAATACTTAAAGTAAAATAGTCCAAATAAAAGAAATCAACTTCATATGGCCTCCACTAAGCATCTCACGGCTTGGTCCATCACCGATCGTCACTGAAAAATAATCCCACAAGGGTGAGTCAATGACTTAATGTGTAACCAACACTAAAATTTAATAATTCAGGCATACATTATCATACATGTTCATAAACAAATAAAAATAATGATGCAACCCGACCCAAACCTAGATAGCCATCCGCTACATGTCCCCTGCACCAACCTCGCACACCGTGGGGACTACTAAGTCAACCCTCCATCCACTACACACCATCGGAAGGCGATCATTGCAATGACGTGCTCATCGCCTCTTATAAAATTCGTGGTCTTAGGTCACCACATTCAGATATCGTGGTCTTAGGTCACCACATTCAGTTTTACGTGGTCTTAGGTCACCACATTCAAATTTCATGGTCTTAGGTCACCACATTAACTTCCCCTTTTCATATAACCCATATGCCCCATATTTCATACACATTATGCAATTTTATGCCTTAATTCACATTCTTAGGTTTCACATGTTAAAAATAACATATGTTCATAATCCTAGTAGGAGTAGGAAAGACTGAGTACTTTTGTACCATAACATGGTACCCTAGCCATATTCACATTCTTATAAACATACACATATTAATTTTTTGCCATAAATCTTATTAATAGTAGTGTGGGTACACACCTGATTCGCTTAACAATTCCACTGAAATCCTAAATTTCGATCTTAGATCTTTAACTCCCCACATTCGGCCTATATTAAAGATTTAATGAAAAACTCATTCGGCCATAAAACCAAATCCTAGTAGGATTTGTGTACTAAAACTTACCTTAATGCCGATTTGCTTATCACTCAAATCCCGAAAACTTTGCTATTCTCCTCCTTGTATTCGGCCAAACACTGGATCTCTACATAGGTTAGTTTCGGCTTTTAAATATTAATGAAACACATCTATTTACTCAACATGGCCTTGGCCGAATGGTATAGATACTTACCTTGTCGATTTTAAATCCCGAAACTCACCGAATAACTAAGGAACACGCGGCCTATGGTGTACCTTCAGGAAAAGAATTTCTCCTTCCTTGTAGTCGACACTTAGTTAATCCCGAAAGATCTCTTCAAAGTTCCAGCAACAAGATATTAATGGGGTTAGTCCTAGATTTCGGCAAATCTTAAAAGAAAAAGGATGAAACTGAATGAGATCTTACCCTTACTGAAGAATTCGACAGCAGCTATGTCAATCTCCACTGAGATATTCGACTTTGAACTTGATGAAAACTCGACTAGAAGTACCCTATATATTCGGCTCTTGAAAGGAGTAATAAGGGTTATGGATTCAGCTTCCACAAGGGTCACAAAAGAAAAGGGTATAGAGTATTAAGGGTAATGGCAATGGTGAAAATAGGGGAATGGGAAGTTCGACTAGAACAGATAAAAAGAAAAGAAGAAGAAGAAGATAGCTTGGAGAGAAAAGAGTGCTTGAAAGAGAGGCAAAAAGTATGAATGATATTCGGCTATCCCTTCTTCTAGCTTAGCCGAAATTACTAAGCTTAGAGTCCCTTACTTGGCCATCACTCCTCCCTTATCTTGATAAATTTTATCTTTTAATTATCATCTTAATAAAATTAATCCCAACAATTATCTCTTCTTTTAGGAATTTAATCCACACTTGAGCACACCCTTTAGCCGAATTTTAAAGAGAATAAAACTCCTCTTTCAAGTGCCTTAATGCCGTTCAACTCTCTTGTTCCTTGCACCAAAATAAAATTCCTTTGTTTGCTCCCCAAGTGACTCGAACCTAGGCTCCTTCCCCTTGATTGTGGCGTCACCTACTGGGCTTTAAGTGGTGCCTCCAAGCCACTTAAACAAGCCTATGTTTGTGTCAAACTTCTTCTATTAATTTTCTTAAGACCACCTTGTTTTAGTTTCTCTTTTACACTTAACATTTCTAAATCATTTCCTTACATTTCTAGGTTTCCAAAATGTTCACTTTCCTCTTTTAACTTAAGTTTCCAAATGTTCACTTTCCTCTTTAACTTAACATTTCCAAGTTTCCAAATTATTCACTTTCCTCTTTTAAACTTAACATTTCCAAGTTTCCAAAAATGTTCATCATACATTCATAATACATAAGGCATGCCATTTCGTATAATTAAATCAAAATTAAATAGGCCCATTTCCAGGATGTTACATTATGGTCTTTCTGAGATCAGCTTAGTAAGTTGCCCTAATTGGTTTTCGATCTCTTGAAATGATGATTCTTGATTTTTGAGAGCTATTTTGGTGTTTTGGAAATGAGTTTCTGACACTACTATAAATTTTATCAGCATCTCCTCAAGGTTTGACTCCTGTTCCTGTTGGTGAGGTGGTTGTTGAAAATCTGGAGGAAGTTTCGGTCTTTAACTACTTTGATCATCCCATGAGAAATTGGGATGGTACCTCCAACCTGCATTATAAGTGTCACTATAAAAATTATTTTGAGGTCTAGAATAGTTACCCATATAGTGGACTTGTTCGTTCTCTGTGATAGGGTTGTAGAATAGATATTCTATGTTGTTCACCCATCTTTCATTCATATTGTACTGTATTACCGGATGTACCTGCAAAGAATTACATACGCCATCAATCTTTTTATTCATCATCTCTACCTGATTTGATAGCATGGTGACCGCGTCAAGGTTAAAGACACTGGCTGCTTCAGTAGGCTTTGTCCTCATGAATTGTCACTGATAATTATTCAATGTCATCTCCTCTATAAACTAAAATTATCTGCCAAAAGCAAATAAGGGAAAATTAGCAAAGTAAAAAAAAATAAAAATAAAAATAATAATGAAAATAAATTGCAATAATAATAACAAAATGGCTAAATTAATAAAAATTAAGTGTTCTTAATATTTCAGTTCCCCGACAAAGGTGCCAAAAACTTGATCGTGCCTATCGAGTCTTAAAAATTGATAAAAAGAATGATCGAACCTGGAAACTAACTAAGACAACGATGGAGGCAAGCGCACCTATTGAACAATAGTATAGCTAGCGGCAAGACCGGATTGTCGAACCCAAAGGAACCAAAAGTACTAATATTAACTCTCTTTCTATTATTTAGCCTACGAATTAAGGGAATTTTTTATCTAATCTAAAATTAGCTAATCAACTAAGCTAAAGGTGCTAAGACAAAGAAGAAATTGGGGAAGGACTTGAGGGAAAATCGATTGATTTAGACAATACCCGAGGAAGAATCCACCTAGACTTCACTTGTTATCTAACTCTGAACCAGACGATTTATTCTCTTGACTTGATCCATAGGATTCCCTAATTTATATTAATACCTCTTTCGAGGCTACTATTTTCTAACCCTAGGTTGATTAATTGAAATATCTTTCTAATTAAAACCCCTAGAATTGTATCAACTCGATCTATGGACTCCCATATTAGGTTTGATCCTAATCCGGTAGATTTTTGTCACCCTATCTCTAGGCGCACGAGCAGCTCCGCTTCACTATGCTATATCTACTCTTAGATAGGGTCTCTTCCTCCTCTGCCTAAGCACATCACACTTGAATCAATATCCCAGAAATACCAAAACAAGAATTAAGAACATATAGTTAAGAATAAATTAAATATTTATCATACAACTCAGATAACAATAACAAGATCCGTCTTAGGTTTCATCCCCTTAAGTATTCTGAGGGTTTAGTTCATAATTATAAAAGAAAACATCTCAGAAGAAAAGATAAAACAAAACATAAGAAAACCCTAAAACCTCCTGAAGGAATTGAAAGAGAGATCCTCAGTCTTGAGTATGATTCCGGCTTCTTGAGATGAATCAACTAGCTTTCTTCGAGTAAATACTTAAATTTAACTGCTCTGGCTCGACTCTTTGGCCTAGCTAAACGCCCCCTTAACGTTGGCCTCTAGGGTCTTTATATAGGCTTTTGGAATATGTTTTTTTTTTTACCTCCAAGTACCCTAATCTGAATAGAATTCTTCTAATCTACAGTAGAGACACGCCCATGGCACACGCCTGTGTAAATCGTGGCTAGGCCGTGTTCGGGTATGTTGATGAGGCACGGCTGGATTTTTTAGGGTCCAGGCCATGGTCGGCTCTTCTTACGGGGCACGGCCGTGTGGTCTTGGGCCCAGGCTGTGTGGATTTCATACTTTGGCCCATTCTTTTATTTTCAGCCCGTTATTCGTTCTTTTCATCCTCTGGTGCTCTCCTGAGTATAAAACATGAAAACAAAGGATTAGGAGCACCTATTTCCATAATTAAAGGAAAAAAAAATCATCCAAAAGTATGCTATATGTGGGATTAAAATATTTTCATATTTCGGTTTATCAGGAACTTAAAGTGGAGGTCCTTAAGTGGTAATTAGACAATTTTTAATGTTAGTGGACAAAGATGGACACCTTTTTAATGGCTTTAAAGGTTATATATTAAAGGTTAAATAAGTAAATTAATAAATAAACTTAAGTAAAATAAAAACAACAAAAGATATCATCTTTTAGTCCATCTTCTTCCATAGAAAAATAAAAGAGAGAAATCTCCATGGATGCAAGCTAGGGTTCGGCTACTTTAAGGCTAATTTGGTGAGTGATTTTTGTCCTGTTTTTAATGATTTCTATGTTTTTGAGATCGTTGCAGCTTAATCTAGCTAGCCTAGGGACTAATTTGTAAAAATGTTAAATGTTTAGGGTTTTCCATTGATGAATGTTCATGTATTTTGATGTTTGATGATAGAAAATGTATGCTTGTTGTTAGATAAACAACATTTGTAAAGTGATTTTTGGTAACATCGTCAATTAGGGATTTATTTGTAAAATGTACAAAATTCATGGTTAAATTGTGAAATAAATGAAAAATGTGGGCTGCTATGGGTCTATATGAAATTCGGCTAGCATGGGTAGGGACCTAATGGCATGAATTTTTATTTTTATGAGATAAGGACTAAATTGTAAAGAAATTAAAATATTAGGGGCAAAAGTGTATAATTTCCATAATGTGATTTTTGGGCTAAATTGAATAGATTGATGATTAAATGAGTTAAATTTGATATTATATAGATCAAGAAAAATAAAGTTCGAATTTAGATCAGGGGAAAAATAAAGTTTTGGATTAATCGATCTACTTCGTCATTTTTGTGAATCGAGGTAAGTTCGTATTTAATAAGCATTGTTATAATTGTATTTTAAATGCTTTGATATTACATAAATTGTAAATACGATCCTGCAAACACATTCGACGGCGATTTGGAAACAAGAAATCTCGATTGAACCTTAGGACTAGATTAGGATATGAATGACATGTCATTAGGGGTTATTATTGTTTGGGTACTAGTACATCTTATCGTTGGCTAAGTTATCTAGCATGTGTTGCGGATGCTCATCAGCTTGTGTGAGCAGCACCATGTAGCTTCGTCATGCTCGTCAACTTGTGTGAGCAGACTCGTTGATAGCTCGAGAGTGAGCATTATTGAGATAGCTTCGACTATGTATTGGTACTTTGGTGCAAGATTTATTGAGATAGCTTCGGCTATATATATTGGCATTTAGGGTGCGAGATTCCCAAGTATCCTTTATTATTCTAAATTGTTTAACAGGTATATTGAAGATATGAAATGGTGAGAATAGATACGTATCAAAACAGGTATGTACGAAAATTGTATATGTCTCGAACTTATGAAAGAAGTGAACTCATGGTTATATAGATGATTTAATACATGTTAACATTATGGTTCATTAATTTATGGTATGTTATATGCATGTTTTGAATGGTAAATTAAATGGTGAGTTTTGCTTATTATCTTTATACAAGCTTACTAAGCTTTATACCTTACTTTGTTTATTTTCTGTGTTTTATAGTGAAATCAAAACTAGCTCGGATTTGGGATATTCGAAGACTTCATCACACTATCCTACTATCACTTTGGTACTTTTGAACTTAATTAACTTAAGTATATAGCATGTATAGGAACTTTGGTTATTTTGGGTTATGGTTTGGTAATGAATTTAGCCAATTGTAATGGCTTGTAAATGTTAATGTTTTGGTTTTGTATATAGCCATGAGAGTTAGATTTATTTGGTTGGTTTGGTTAGGTGTTTAAATATGGTTATGTTATGCTCATTAATATTTGGTAAATATAGGTATTAAATGATTGAGAATTGAATTTGGTATGCTAGTGAATCTAGGCAAATAATGCATATTTGGAATTGGTTATCTTGATGTATTGTAAAAGTGAGTTTGGTATGAAATTGGTTGATGTGTTGTGGTATTGATATGCTTGGTATTGGTTCGTATTGAAATGGTATAAATGATGCTTGAATGAGGTTGATTGAATGCCTATTTTTGTCTTGGTTTATGCCATTTGAGTTGGTGTAGGTACATGCAATTTGGGTGGCAAAATGGCTTAGTAAGTAGCCTATTTTTGTCCACACGAGCAGAGTCACGAGCGTGTGTCTCAGCTGTGTGTCCCCTGGTGTTGAAATAGAAATCAAGTCAGTATGCTCCACACGGCCTAGCACATGGGCGTGTGACTTGGCAGTGTAGCATAAGTCAGTATACCCTACAGGTTTGGCATGGCCTAGTACACGGCCCGACACATGGGCATGTGTGGCCATTTTTAGGGCACACGGGCTAGCCACACGGGTGTGTGTGTTGGCCGTGTGACCCAAGTCAAAGAGTTACATGGGGTTGGACACGGGCTGGGACACGACCGTGTAATCCCATTTCAAATGTCCACATAGCCTGTGACGCAGGTGTGTTTTTGGCCATGTGAGACACATGGCGGGGCCACATAGACGTATGACCCCTGAACTTTGAAAAATTTTCTAAGTCTCTTAAAAGTTTCCTAAGTTATTGGTTTAGTCTCGAGCTACTTTTAAATTATGTTTAGGTCATTGTAGGCTCGTATTAGGGACAATGTGATTGAGTTTAAATGATGATTATATGAAATTTGTAAATGTATGTAAAATTATTGTTTAATTGTTTTATAAGTCCGGTAATACTCCATAACCCTATTATGGTGTTGAGTACGGGTGAGAGGTGTTACATTTATTGGTATTAGAGCTACGATTTAGTCGATTCTCAAACTAACGTAGCGTATGTGAGAGTCTAGCTATACATACCATATATAAACTGTGATAGTGCGATATCTCCTGAAAAATTAAATAGTGTTTTATATAGTAAATGGATCCCAATCGAGCTGTAGCTGATGATGTTGAAAGTAATGCGCTTGCCTCCATTCACGGAGTAGCGCAGTCTGAGTTGAGACCCATATCGGATAGCCAGAGAGGAGAGGCTAAAGAAGCCTTCTTCCAAATGATAAACGATTGGTTCACAGAATTTGTTCTGATAAATCTGACTGCTCAACAACCTTCACCCCCACCAAATCCCTAACCGATTCCCGTAGCTCCTCAAGGTGTGGAACTTCTACGACTGAATAAGCTACCAGTTGATAAGATTAAAAAATACAGGGGCAAAGAGTTCAGAGCTACTATTGACGATGATCCTAAGAGAGCCGAGTTTTGGCTTGAAAACACTATTAGGGTATTTGATGAACTTTCTTACACACCGGTTGAATGTTTAAAATGTGCCTATCACTTCTGAGGGACAATGCGTATCAATGGTGGAAGACTTTAGTATTTGTCGTACTGAGAGAAAGAGTTACCTAGGAGTTCTTTCAAGTCGGGTTTAAAAAGAAATACATCAGTCAACAGTTTATTGATCAGAAGCACAAAGAGTTTTTGGAGTTGAAACAGGGCCTTATGTATATGACTGAATATGAGTGAGAGTTTGTTAGACTCAGTAAGTATGCTCGAGAATGTGTTTCAACAGAGACAATTATGTGTAAATGATTCGAAGATGGGTTGAATGAAGACATCAGATTGCTAGTCGGGATTTTAGAGTTGAAAGAATTCGTGGTGCTAGTTGACAGAGCTTGCAAACCCAAAGAATTAGGCAAAGAAAAGAGAAAAGTTTATTTCGAGGCTAGAGAATTGAGAAAAAGATCAAAAAGTTAGCCATATCAATTTTCGTCAAAGAAATCGAGAGATTCGTATACTCGTTCGGATGCTTCAATAGGGTATCCAAATAGAGATCGTGAAAAGTAATACTCAAGTCCTAAAGCTCAAGCTACATGTCTATCGAGTGTTGGTAGCATGAGAAACAAGAAAATCGAGTGTCAACAGTGTGGTCGATGACATTTAGGAGATTTTTTGATGAATAATAATGATAAAGCCTATTTCAGATGTGGTTGGCAAGAACACTTTATTCGTGATTGTCCTTAGTTATCCGGGAAAGATAATCTTCAGAATTCAAGGCTGAGTAATACAGTTACTAGGGGTAGACCACCTTGAAGTGCTAGAAATGTAAATAGTAGCAAAGGAACAACCAAAGACTCCGTTGTGAGATCTGAGGCGAAAGCACCTGTTAGAGCTTACGCTATTCATGCTCACGAAGATGCGTCGTCACCAGATGTTATCACCGGTACATTTTCTCTCTATGACACTAATGTAATTGATTTGATTGATCCTGGATTGACTCATTCATATATTTGTAAGAATTTAGTGTCTAGTAAGAGTTTTCCAGCTGAGTCTAATGATTTTGTGATTAAAGTATCGAACCCCTTAGGCAAGTATGTCCTAGTAGATAAAGTTTTCAAGAGTTGTCCTTTGATGACTCGGGGTTACTATTTTTCGGCTGAAGATGCTTTTGCCATTTGATGAATTCGATGTGATACTGGGTATGGATTGGTTATTTTTGCATGATGCTGTTGTGAATTGTAGACAAAAGGCTATTGAATTGAAATTTCAGAATAGTAAAATCATTCAGATTGAATCAGATGAGTCAAGTGAATTTCTTGTTGTGATTTCGTCTATGTCAGCTGAGAAATGTGTGAGAAAAGGTTGCAAAGCTTATCTTGCTTATGTTCTGGATACAAAAGTGTTTGAATTGAAGATTGAATTAGTGCAGTAGTCTGTGAGTATCCAAATGTGTTTCCAGAAGAATTACAGGGGTTACTATCAATCAGAGAAGTCGAGTTTGCTATTGAATTAATACCGTGAACATCACCGATATCTATAGCTCCATATAGAATGGCTTTGACAAAGTTGAAAGAGTTGAAAGCTCAGTTGCAAAAGCTAACGGATAGAGGTATTGCACGATGATCGTGTCAAAAAGTCAAGTTTTAATATTTATAAAAAGAATGATCGAACCTGTAGACTAACTATGACAACGATAGAGGCAAGTGCACCTATCGAATAGTAGTATAGTTTAGGCAAGAGTATCTTAACGAACCCAAGGGAACCTAAAAGTACTACTACTCACTTTTTTCTATTATTTAGCCTAAAATATGGAGTGATTGACTTATTAATCTAAAAACTAATGAAATACTTAAACTAAATGCAAAGACAAAAGAATGAATTGGGGAAAGGCTTTAGGAAAAACTCAGTTGATTACGACGATACCCTCAGGAAGAATCCACCTATGACTTCACTTATTATGTATCCCTAAACCATATGATTTCTTTACTTAGCTTGATTCGTGAGACTCCCTAACCTATATTAAACACTCTCTCGAGGTGAATAACGTCTAACCTTAGATTAATTAGTGGAACTCTCGTTCTCTTATAATAACCCCCTAAGGAAGCAGTAAATCGATCAATGGATTCTCATATTAGGTTTTACCCTAACTGCAAAATCTTGTAACCCTATCTCTAGGCGCCGATCAACTCCGCTCAATTATGCTAGATCTACTCTTAGGTGGTCTATTCCTCCTTCACCTAAGCACATCGATTAAATTAAACAACATAATTAAGAACAAACTAAGTACTTATCATATAATTTAGAAATCAAATAAAAAATCCATCATAGGTTTCATCCCTTCAGGTATCTGAAGGGTTTAGTTCATAACTAAACAAGAAAACATCTCAAGAGGAAAGATAAAAGAAAACATAAGAAATCCCTAAAACCCCCTGAAGGAATTGAAGGAGAGATCCTCCGTCTTGAGTAGAATTTCGGCTTCTTGAGACGGATCAACTGGCTATCTTCAAGTGACTCTCCAAAAGATGAAAGCTTCGGTAAAAAGCCTCTGCAAAAAGCCATCTCCTATTTCAGCTTTGTCGAACTCCCTTTTTAGTTGCTACCTTGGGTGTTTATATAGGCTTTGAGATGCTTTACTTGGCTCCTAAGTATCCTAATTCAAGTAGAATTCCTCCTAGGATGTTTAAGTAGACTTAGTAATGTGTTTATTTGCCTCCAAGCATCCAAATCCGAGTGAAATTACTCTTTCCCGCGGCAGGGGCACGCCCATGGCACACGCCCATGTAAATCGTCTTCAGGCCGTGTCTCGATTCTGTCAATTGGGGCATGGCTGTCTAAATCGTGGCATGGCCGTGTGAAGTAATTTGACGAGGTACAGCCGTGTGGCTTGAAGTCCAGGCCATGTTGATTTCCTATTTGGCCCAAATTGGCCCATTTTAAGCCTGTTTCTCATTCTTTTTATCCTCGGGTGCTTTCCTGAGTATAAACATGAAAAGAAAGGATTAAAAGCACCTTTTTACATAAATAAAGGGCTAAATCATCCAAAAGCATACTAAATATGGGGTTAAAACATGTTACTTTTACGGTTAATCAAATACCCCCACACTTAAGCTTTTGCTTGTCCTCAAGCAAAATTCTCAACTTACAATTAAAATGAACTTTCCATAATTCATAATTCCTATGGACAATGTCTCATCATAATTCATAGATAATTTATACATGGATAATTTAACTCAAAGAGTCCTAAGGATTCAATCATGATAAGTCATACCTTTGTAGTACGAAAACATAGGTGTCTCCCCTTATCTGAATAATTACCTTTAATTCAAAACCGACGAGGATTGACATCCTCACAAAAGATTCACTCAAATCACTCGAAGTGTTTAAGGTTCAAGAATAAGCATTCATAAGTCGAACCTGAAAAGTTAATCCCATAGGCTTGCCTGAAAATCAAATCTCCACCACTGTAAATGAGATGATGCACAGATCAAAAGGTCTTTATCAGGGTTGTAATGGGGCTAAGGTTAAGGGTGTGGATAAGGGCTGAATTAGAGGGTTAGAATCGAGATCGAATTGACTAATTACCTAATCTAAAAACAATGAACTAAATATGAATATTTACATCCAATGAAAATTAATAATACCACTATTGATAATTATTTTATAATAAAGAGTATTTTCATCACTTAAAATTTGATAATACTTTAATATGAGCTTTTTCTTCAACAATTGGAGTTAAAATGCTCTAAGCTCTTTTGTATACTACTAATATTGAATAAACTTGGATTTTTTTAAAGAACAAACTAAAATATTACATCATAAATGATAAATGTAACTACTGAACTAATATAATTCGGTAATTTAATCAAATCAAACCTCGATTAAAGGGTAGTCAAAAGAATGGTGATAACAAATTCAAAGGGATTTTGGGCTAATATTAGTGGGTGAGTCAATAAAAAGGTTGTTAGGATTCAACGGGGTTCAGTAGGGATTAATTTGTATGGGTAGGCTTTTTAGTGGAGTGAACGGGTTAAAACCTAGGTGCCTTTATCACCTCTGTATATCAAATCAAAAGTGTGGTCTTGGCATGTATAAACAAGGCAAGTTCTAGAATAACAGTTCAAAGTTGACACACTCATAATTAATAAAGTGAGCACGAAAAAGAATATATGCTCTATAAGGCTCAAAATCTCACAAAAATTATGGGTGTTTTGACATCAATCCTTATAAATTTCAAATTTCAAGGTAATACTCAAATTCAGTTCAATGACCCATCAATTTTAATTTTTAGAAAGTAGACTTATCATGCTTGATTCTCTAGTATCCTTCAAATTTAATCATCAATGCACAATTAACTATGTCTTAATAAAAACATTTCAATAAAAATCATAAATCATTAGAAATTTCATCCCAATTAGTAGTATGAGAAAAATACTTTTGAACAAGACTAAATTCAGGTTTTGAGAATAATGCAAAAAGTTGGACACTTTTACCCCCTCACTTAAGATGTACATTGCCCTCAATGTACAAAGATAGATAAACAATTATGTAATAATAAAATCAAAAGAGAAGGGGAGAAGTAACACTTCCTAAATTTTTGAATGAAGTCTATGAAAAGAAACCGGATAAGATTGAAGGTGAACATGGGGAAGCGTCTCGAACCATTTGAAATTGAATCCTCGAAGTAGCCGGCTTGGTTTTATTGTATCCTAAGCTAAATCTAAATATCATAAAGAATAAGAAGAAGAAAATAAAATAAAATAAAGTAAAAAATAATGATGAAATAAAATAAAAACAAAAATAAATAATGGAAAATGAAAGACAACTAGAAAAATGGAGAATGGGGTTTAAATAGAGATGTAGTCCGTGTTTTGGGATTTTGAATTTTGAACGCATTCAAGGTGTTCGGGCATGGCTGTGGGTGTCGTGGCACACCTGTGTCTTTCTTCACACTGCCATTTAATACAGGCGTGCTCCTCCCGTGTTTGATAAGTCAGAATGTTGGCACGGTTGAAAGGCACGTCCGTGTTTATCCCGTGCTTGACAAGTCAGTAACCTCGCACGGGGCATCGGCACGGGCATGGACTATTATCGCCACCCGTGTTGGGAAAAGAAAATTTTCTATGTAGTGCACGACTACTAGCACGCCCATGGTTCATCCCCTGGCTTCCACACGGCCACAGGCACGCCCGTGTGTAGGGCCGTGTGGCCTAGAAATCTGCTCTTTGGTTAGTTTATGATTAGGTGCTAAAAAAAAAAGAAAAAAAATAAAAAATAAAAAAAATGTAAAAATGGGGTTAGTGCTTGGGTTGCCTCTTGAGAAGCGCTAGTTTATAGTCTTAGCTAGACTTTACCTCTCATTCGTATGGTCATGGTGGTTTTGAGGAGGTGAAAATCCTTTCTCATGTGATCACTTCGGTTATGGATATATAGTTTAAGTCGAGTAATGTTTACCTCAAAAGTGTCGAATTTAGGATTGCTAACCTCGACTGTGCTGTATAGGAAGACATTTAGTACCTCAAGAGTGATTTCTTCGTTTGTCTTGAGGTCTAAATTGGTGATTCGAGGGGTCTTCCTTATTCAACAATACCTGATCTCCTAATTTGAAGTGATTCATTGTTCCTATCAGCTCGTCTGGAGGCTCCTTCGATTTCACTTCGTGCGGTTCCTGTTCCTCTTTGATTTGTGTTTCCTACTCTTTTAGTTTGTCAACCCTAAGCTTTGTTCCTTATGTATTTCTTCTTTGTTGGCACGAGGTCTAGGATCTAGCTCATCTAAGTGATTTCGTGATGCTTCCTGTAAAGAAGGTTGAACCAAATGATTATCAATAGAATTAAAGTTTGTACCTTTATTACTCGATGTCCTAGCTGAGTTAAGAGCTTGAAGAGTGATTGTTTCGTCATCTACACGAAGTGTGAGTTCATCGAATTCTTCCTCTATGTGGTCTTTCTTTATTGCATCGGGATATGGCACACGAGGTTGGTACTCTGTAATTTCCAATTTTGGTAAATCATGGTACACCTCAACCTTACCTTTTCTTACCATGTGTTCTTCTATTGGGTTTGGATCCACTAACAATTCAACGTTATGAGCTTGTACGGCTTGGGGCCCATGATTCGCTCAATGTTTGTAGCCTTGTGGTGTTTCTGTGGTGAAAGTTGAACAATTTAATTATCAACTGAATTTACTTTCTCACCTTCATCACTTGATGTCCTGGCCGAGTCAAAAGCTTGTAGACTGATTGATTCCTCACCTACATGAAGAATGAGTTCTCTTGTACCAACATCAATTTTAGTCCTGGCAGTTGCTAGAAAGGGTTTTCCTAAAATTAAAGGAATCGTGTTGTCCTCATCCATGTCTAAAACAACAAAGTCTACTAGGAATACAAATTTATCAATTTTGATTAGAAAATTTTCTATTATACCCCTAGGAATTCTTATAGTTTTATCAGTTAATTGAATGCTCATCCTAGTTTGTCTGGGTTTCCCTAGACCTAGTTGTTTAAACATTTTGTAAGGCATAACTTTGATGCTTGCCCCTAAATCTGCTAATGCATTATCAAGAGATAAACTACGAATTAAACATGGAATTGTAAAACTCCCTGGATCTTTTAGCTTTCGTGGTAGTCTATTTTGTAGAATTACTGAGCACATTGTGTTTAGCTCCACGTGGTGCTCTTCGTCTAATTTGTGTTTGTTGGTCAAGAGTTGTCTTAAAAATTTCCTCGAGTCTGGTATCTAAAAAAGAGCTTCAAGGAGAGGAAAGTTAATATGTAATTTCTTTAAGAGTTTAAGAAACTTACTGAACTGTTCCTCTGAATCATTTCTTTTCATTGCTTCGGGATAAGGTATGCGAGGTTGGTACTCCTTGATTATCGGTTTTGGCTTTTCTTGTGTTACCTCTACCTTACCTTCGTCTCCCTTGTTTTCTTGTATTGAGTTTGGTTCATCTATCCCCTTACTGTCTTGAGCTAAGATGGCTTGAATTTCTTCATTTGGGTTAACCTCGGTGTTACTTGGTAGACGTCCTAACGGTCGTTCTAACATTAGCTTTGCGAGATGTCCCACTAACCTAGTAAGTTCTCCAACTTGATTCTCGATCCCTTTGATTGATTTTTGTTGTTCATCAAGTGCCACTTCGGTCTTTTGGAAATGAGAATCAGGTCGCCATGAATTTCATCAAGATCTCTTCAAGATTTGGCTCCTCTTCTTATTGGTGAGGTGGTTGTTGAAAATCTGGAGGAAGTTCCGATCTTTGGCTATTTTGATCATCCCACGAGAAATTGGGATGGTACTTCCAACCTGCATTATAAGTGTCACTATAAAAATTATTTTGATATCTAGAATAGTTACTGTATAGTGAGCTTGCTCGCTTTCCATGCCATATCCGTAGGGTGGGTACTCAGGATTCGCCACGCCTCCTAGATTCAAATCATATTGTATTTCTAGATGTTCCTGCGAGGGACTATACCAATCATCAATCTTTTTATTCATCATCTCTAACGATTAGATAACCCGGTGACCACGCCGAGGTTGAAGACACCGGTCGCTTTTAGTAGGAATTGTCCTCATGACTTGCCATTGATAATTATTCAGTGCCATCTTTTCCATAGACTAAAATTTTCTGCCAAAAGCAAAATAGAGGAAAAATTAGCAAAGTAAAATAATAATAATAATAATAATAAATAATAATAAATTGTAAAAAAATTGGCTAAAGTAATAGAAATAGAGCTTTCTTAATATTTAAGATGTTCCCCGGCAACGGCGCCAAAAACTTGATCGTGTCAAACAGTCGAGTTTTAATATTTATAAAAAGAATGATCGAACATATAGACTAACTATGACAACGATAGAGGCAAGTGCACCTATCGAATAGTAGTAAAGTTTAGGCAAGAGTATCTTATCGAACCCAAGGGAACCTAAAAGTACTACTACTCACTTTCTTTCTATTATTTAGCCTAAAATATGGAGTGATTGGTTTATTAATCTAAAAATTAATGAAATACTTAAACTAAATGCAAAGACAAAAGAATGAATTGGAGAAAGACTTTAGGAAAAACTCAGTTGATTACGACGATACCCTCAGTAAGAATCCACCTATGACTTCACTTATTATGTATCCCTAAACCGTATGATTTCTTTACTTAGCTTGATCCGTGAGACTCCCTAACCTATATTAAACTCTCTCTCGAGGCGAATAACTTCTAACCTTAGGTTAATTAGTGGAACTCTCGTTCTCTTATAATAACCCCTTAAGGAAGCAGTAAATCGATCAATGGATTCCCATATTAGGTTTCACCCTAATCCGAAAAAATCTTGTAACCCTATCTCTTGGCGCCCGATCAACTCCACTCAATTATGCTAGATCTACTCTTGGCGGTGGTCTATTCCTCCTCCACCTAAGCACATCAAATTAAATTAAGCAACATAATTAAGAACAAACTAAGTACTTATCATATAATTTAGAAATCAAATAACAAAATCCATCATAGGTTTCATCCCCTTCAGGTATCTGAAGGGTTTAGTTCATAACTAAACAAGAAAACACCTCAAGAGGAAAGATAAAAGAAAACATGAGAAATCCCTAAAACCCCCTGACGAAATTGAAGGAGAGATCCTCCGTCTTGAGTAGAATTTTGGTTTCTTGAGACGGATCAACTGGCTATCTTCAAGTGACTCCCTAAAAGATGAAAGCTTCGGCAAAAAGCCTCTGCAAAAAGCCATCTCCTGTTTCAGCTTCTGCTGAACTCCCTTTTTAGTTGCTACTTGGGTGTTTATATAGGCTTTGAGATCCAAGTATCCTAATTCAAGTAGAATTCCTCCTAGGATGTTTAAGTAGACTTAAGAATGTGTTTCTTTTCCTCCAAGCATCCAAATCCGAGTGAAATTGCTCTTTCTCGCGGCAGGGGTACGCCCGTGGCACACGCCCATGTAAATCGTCTTCAGGCCATGTCTCAATTCTATCGATTGGGGCATGGCCATGTAAATCGTGGCATGGCTATGTGAAGTAATTTGACGAGGCACGACCGTGTGGCTTGAAGTTCAGGCCGTGTCGATTTCCTCTTCGGCCCAAATTGGCCCGTTTTAAGCCTGTTTCTCGTTCTTTTTACCCTCGAGTGCTTTCCTGAGTATAAACATGAAAAGAAAGGATTAAAAGCACCTTTTTACATAAATCAAGGGCTAAATCATCCAAAATCATACTAAATATGGGGTTAAAATATGTTACTTTTACGGTTTATCACACAACCTAGTTTTTTTCCCTAGGGTGCACTAGTGTTGTTCGTAAAGAAGAAAGATGGATTAATGAGACTATGTATTGATTATCGTCAGCTCAACAAGGTTACCATAAAGAAAAAATATCCTTTGCCGAGAATCTATGATTTGTTCGATCAGTTGAAAGGGGCAATAGTGTTCTCGAAGATTGACTTGTGGTCTGGTTATTATCAGTTGAGAGTAAAAGATTCAGATGTACCAAAAACTGCATTCCAAATGAGCTACGGGCATTATGCATTTCTTGTTACGCCTTTCGGATTAACTATTGCTCTTGCTTTTTTTTATGGTTTTGATGAATCAAATCTTTCGATCGTATTTAGACAAACTTGTTGTTGTATTTATTGATGAAATTCTAATCTATTCACGAGATGAGTCTGAGCATGTCGAGCATTTGAGAATTGTACTACAAACCTTGAGAAATAAGAAATTGTTCACTAAATTCAGTAAATGTGAGTTTTGGCTTCGAGAAGTCAGATTTTTAGGACATATTATTTCAACTTAACGCATACAAGTTAATCCGAGCAAGATTTCAGCAGTTGTTGACTAGAAACCACCAAGAAATGTGTCTAAAGTCAGAAGTTTTCTGGGGTTAGCTGGCTATTATTGGTGTTTTGTAAAAGGATTCTAATGATTGCTACACCGATGACTCGATTGCTATAGAAAGATGTGAAGTTTGAATGGTCTGAGAAATGCCAACAGAATTTTGAACAGTTGAAAGCATTGTTAACTGAGGCACTATTTTTGGTACAACCTGAATCGGGTAAGGAATTTTTAAATTTTAGCGATGTGTCATTGAATGGTTTGGGTTTTGTTTTGATGCAAGAGGGGAAAGTGATAACTTATGCCTCCAGATAGTTAAAGCCGCATGAAAAGAATTATCCGACGCACGATTTAGAGTTGGTTGCTATTGTTTTCGCATTGAAAATTTGGCGATATCATTTGTACGGTGAAAAGTGCCATATCTTTACTGATCACAAGAGCTTGAAATATATAGTGACTTAGAAAGATTTGAATTAGTGACAACAAATATGACTCGAGTTGCTAAAAGACTATGAGTTTGTGATTGATTATCTGTTGGGGAAATCAAATGTAGTTGCATATGCTCTGAGTAGAAAATCATTATTTGCTTTACGAGTGATGAATACTCAATTAACCTTATCTAATGATGGTTTGATTTTAGCTGAGTTAAAAGCTAAACCGATTTTTCTTCAGCAGATTCGTGAAGTTCAAAAGTGTGATAATGATTTGCAAGCCGAAAGAGTGCAATGCGATTCGAATAGTGATTCAGACTATCAGATCAGATCCGATGATTGTTTAATGGTCCAAGATAGAATTTGCGTAGCAAAGAATTTCGAGCTTATTCAAAAATTCTATACGAAGCACATAGTGGTTGTTTATCTGTTCACCCGGGGAGTACTAAAATGTACAATGATTTGAAATAGTTGTATTGGTGGTCGGGCATGAAACAAGACATTTCAGAGTTTGTGTGAGATGTTTGGTTTGTCAACAAGTTAAAGCCGAACATCAAGTGCCATCGAGATTACTAAAGCCTGTACGATGGATTTCATATCGGGATTACCCCTGTCTCCGAAGAAGAAAGATGCTATTTAGGTTGTTGTTGATCGACTAATGAAATCTGTGTAGAAGCCCAAATCTGCCCGGGCCCATTCATTAACCAAACAAAAAAAACCAAAACCAAATTAAAAAATAATAACAAAAACATGAAATAGGTCCAAAATACCAAAAGTCTAATAAACAGTCCATCAGGTTTTAATAGCCCAAATTCCATTTTAACCCGAGCCCAAATTACTAAGCCCAATTACAGCAACCCCAAATCTAAAGAGCTGGGATAGCCCAATAATTTCAACAATCAGAAAACCCTAGCAGAGTCTCCAGGATGTTCCAGCGCCGCACACAACCCCTACTGGATGATTGGGCTACCTCGTCCCTCACACGCGCCCCACGAGTGCGTCGCCACTTTCGCGCGTCTAAGCCTCCGTACACCGCCATAGCTGGAGCGTTGTACCTACGAAAAGGACAAAAAAGAACAGCACAACAAAGAAAAAAAGACAAAACAGTTGTATTTTATTTCTATTTTCAATTTCGGCCTTTACAAGGACCAAAAGAAACCATTGTAAGGGGAGGATTTACGAACGCCCATATACGAAATCAAAAGCAATTCAAAAAATCAGAGTTTTTGAAAGGTTTTATTGTGTTCCTTTTTCTTTTCATGTCGGGTTCATTTCTTTTTGTTTAGAACCTATTTTTATCTTTATTTATCCCTTTTTTCAATACATATAGCATATATAATATGCAATAAAAAAGGGGGAAAAGTACAGAAAAAGAGTTTACTTGGGCGTCAAACTGTCATCCATCGCAGAACTGTGGCAGAGGAGCGTCGGGGCATCGGTGGCCTTCGCGGACTATTTCTGGGTTTAACCTAGAGAAAAACAAAGAGAAATGAAGCTTTTTTTTTTTTAAAAATGCGAAACAAATGAGTAGTTCCTCTTTTTTTTTCTTTTTTATAACAAAGCCAAACGACGTCGTTTCGTTGGCATTCCTGATCCTGCAAAACGGCGCCATTTAGTCCATAACCCTCGCGAGTGAACGATGTCAGATTTTTACCGATCACAAAATTTTTAAGTACTTATGAAGCAGAAAGAGTTGAACTTAAGACAAATAACATGGTTAGAGTTGATAAAAGACTATGAGTTGGTCATCGACTACCATCCAGGAAAGGCGAATGTAGTCGCCGATGCTTTGAGTAGGAAGTCTCTGTTTATTTTAAGAGCATTGAATTCAAGGATATCCTTATCGGACAATGGCTCCATTTTTGCTGAGTTAAGAGCTAGACCAATGTTTCTCCAGGAGATCTTTGAAGCTCAGAAAGAAGACAGTGAGTTGCAAGACAAGAGAGTTTAATGCGAGTCAGATGTTGAATTCGACTTTCGGATTAATTCTGATGGATACTTGATGTTTCGAGAAAAGAGGAGCTTATACAGATAATTTTGTATGAAGCACATAACGGGTGTTTATCTGTACATCCGGGTAGCACCAAGATGTATAATGATCTAAAGCAATAGTATTGGTGGCCGAAAATGAAGAAAGACATTTCAGAATTTGTTACCAAGTGCATGATTTGTCAGCAAGTAAAGGCTGAACACCAAGTACCTTCAGGTTTACTTCAAACTATCTTGATTCCCAAGTGGAAATGGGACCGTATCACCATGGATTTCGTAACGGGTTTACCGTTGTCTCCGAGCAAGAAAGATGTTGTTTGGGTAGTGGTTGATAGACTCACGAAGTCAGCCCACTCTATATCGGATAGAGATCTGAAATTCACATCCAGATTCTGGAAGAAGCTGCAAGAAGCTTTGGATACAAAATTGAGTTTTAGCACAGCTTTTCACCCTCAAACTGACGGTCAGTCAGAGGTTAGTTTAAGTTCTCGAGGACATGCTTAGATGTTGTGTTTTGATTTCCAAGGTAGTTGGGAAAAGTTTCTCCCATTGGTAGAATTCGCCTATAATAATAGCTTTCAGTCGAGCTTAAAGATGGCACCTTATGAAGCCATATATGGGCGTAAGTGCAAAACTCCCTTGTTTTGGACTGAACTCAAGGAGAACCAAATTCACGGGGTTGATTTGGTTAAAGAAGCTGAAGAGAAAGTGAAAGTAATTCGAAAATGTTTAAAAGCTGCCTCAGACAGACAGAAATCCTATTCAGATTTAAAGAGAAAAGAGATCGAGTACCAATTGGGGATAAAGTCTTTTTGAAAGTATCACCGTGGAGAAAAGTTTTAGATTTGGCCGTAAAGGCAATTTAAGTCCACGTTTCATTGGACCTTACGAGGTTACGGAGAGAATTGGGCCAGTAGCTTACCGTTTAGCTTTGCCATCAGAATTAGAGAAGATACATGATGTGTTTCACGTGTCAATGTTACGATGCTACAGATCAGAACCTTCGCATGTAATTACCCCTTCGAAAATAGAGATTCGTCCTGACATGACTTATGGTGAAGAGCCAGTTAAGATTTTGGCTCGGGATGTTAAGAAACTAAGAAATAAGAGCATTGCCTTAGTAAAGGTATTGTGGAAAAGGCACGGAATTGAAGAAGCTACATGGGAATCAGAAAAGAGTATGAGAAATCAGTATCCAAACCTTTTTGCTGGAAGATTTTCGAGGATGAAAATCCCTAAGGGGGAGAATTGTAACAGCCCGATTTAGGGCCTAGTCGGGATAGTGGTGCGAGACAACGAACCCGAGGTGAAATTATGAGCTTTCCAGGTTTGTGCCATGTCTGCATGCTAGTATGAAAGTTTTGTAAAGCAATTTTATTAAGTTGAGGTCAATTGGTCCAAAAAGGACTAAATTGTAAAAGTTTCCAAAATATGAGTTTCTAGAAGCTTTTTATATGAAATAGCTTAAGATTAAAAATTGTGAGTCCTTAAGTAGCAATTTTTCCAAAATTTAATTTTTGGACAAAATTGGCCTTAAGAGACTATTATGGAAATTTTTAAGATGAAGGGCATTTTGGTCATTTGGCCTCATTAGTGATTAAAATAGGATAAAGATGAGAAAAATTCACCCATCTTCTTCCTTGTTCTCCGAAAATTTGGAGACACCATAGCTAGGGTTCTTCATTTTTTCAAGCTCATAATAAGTTCATCTTAGCCTGCTTTTTAATATTCTTCGTATTTTGAAGTTCTCAGATTATGAATTAGCTAATTTTAGCTATAAAATGAGCTAAGATGCATGTTCAAAAATCTACCCTTGAATGACATGCTTGTTAAATGATGTTTTATGGGCGTTTAAGAGAGTTTGATGTTAGATAAACATCTTTTCCTTAATGAATTTCATGAAAATGGTAGTAGGGACCATTTTGCAACAGTTATAAAATTGGTCATACCTGCTAGAAATAGTGAGAATTGATGATTGTTATAGAAGAGAAATGATTCAGTTGAGCATGAAGTTTAAGAAAGTTGCATGAAAATCATTTTACAAGAATTGGGGTAAAAGTGCAAATATTAGAAAGTATAGAGACAAAATAATAATTTTGCCAAAGTATGAGTTATGAGTCAATTTAGTAAATATGGTTATTAAATGATCTATTTATGATTATAAATCAAGAAAAACAAAGCCCGAATTGAAATTGAGGCAAGAACAAAGTCGAGGACTAAATTGCACATCTACATACATTTTGTATATTGAGGTAAGTTTGTATGATTTTTAAGCTTTATGATTATTATCATTAAATTGCTTAATATAATGTACAATAATTGTATGAAATGATCATGTTATGTTCAAGCAAGTTATCATGTAAGTCCAAGGCAAGCTTGGCATTGATGAAGATATCATGTAAGTTCAAGGCAAGCTTGGCATTGATCAAGTTAGCAAGCAAGTTATCATGTAAGTCCAAGGCAAGCTTAGCATTGATCAAGATATCATGTAAGTCAAAGGCAAGCTTGGCATTGATCAAGTTAGCAAGAAAGTTATCATGTAAGTCTAAGGCAAGCTTGGCATTGATCAAGATATCATGCATTGATCAAGATATCATGTAAGTCCAAGGCAAGCTTGGCATTGATCAAGTGAGCAAGCAAGTTATCATGTATGTCTAAGGACTCAAGCTTGGCATTGAGTATGTTATCAAGAGCAAGACTTCATATAAGTCCATGTCAAGACATGGCCTTGAAACCAAGATGAGATAACCCATGTAAGACCATGTCTAGGATATGGCTTTGGCATCATATTTTGTGGGAAGAGATTTAGTATCCTCCGTTATTCACAGAAATTCATTGGGAAAATGAGTAAGCTAAAAGAAGATAGCAAGAAATCTAAGAAAATAAAGTTAGTATCAAGATGAAGTTAGATGAAGTTGAGTATTATTCATGTTGTGAATGAGAAAGTAGATATCATGATTATTGTTATTATAGTATACTGATCAATGTGATCAAGTGATACATGTATCATGGTTACCTTACAAGTATGATAATAGTAAGTGTCATGAGACATGTAAGAATCTATATGAGTAAGTAAGCTCTTTAGCTGAAATTCATGATACCATTGTTTATGTGAAATGATTTATATTAAGAAATGATGATGCTAAGAGTTGTTACATGCAAACTTACTAAGCTATATGCTTACGTTATGATTCTTTCTTTCTATGCGATCCGCCAAGCTAACTCGTGGACCATTAAAGCCTGAGCTCGCAACACACTATCAACTCTTATTTTGGTATAGCCAAGTTACTTTACTAAGTATGGCATGTATAGGAAACATTCATTTTGTGGACATGTTTTAAGAAGGGCCTTTGTAAAGGCTATCAAGTTTATTATTCTTTTGTATATGGCTAAGTGATTGGCCAAATTTGACTAAGCATGTATGTTTATTGAGATCAATGAAGCATGTAGTATTATTCATAAAATTGGGTTGTTATTGCATCGTTGAATTGTGTATGGATATGATCTTCATTTTAGGGTGGCTAATGGCTTGGTAAATAGGCTTTAAGTGCCTACACGATTTGACACACTGGCGTGTCATGGCTGTGTAAAATTAGTCAGTAGCCTCCCATGGTTGAAAGACACGGGTGTGTCTAAGCCGTGTGGAAATAGTCAGTAGCTCTCCACGGTTTGAGGGCATGGGCGTGCTTAAGGATACACGGGCGTGTGAACCCTGCTTCAAAAAATGATTTAATTGATTTAGTTCCAAAAGTTTTTAGACATGAGTTTAAGGCCTCGTTGGCCCTTGTAACGTATGTGTTGACTAAGAAAGCGAAGTTTTTAAGTCGGAACAAAGTTTTATAGCCCGTAAGTACATGTTTAAGTGAGCTCAAGCATGGTAATATCTCGTATCCAAACCTAGCCTCGATCTTGGGTACAGGGTGTTACAACACCGATCAGAAGAGTCTGAAATATCTCCTTACCCAGAAGGAGTTGAATTTAAGACAGCGTAGGTGGATTGAATTGTTGAAAGACTATGATTGCTCAATTGAGTATCACCCAGCTAAAGCTAAGGTAGTGGTGGATACGTTGAGTCGTAAGTTGATATCTGATTTGAGGGAAATGTTTGCTCATCTCAGTTTGTATGATGATGGAAGCTTGTTAGTTGAACTTCAAGTGAAGCCTTTATGGGTAAGTCAGATTAAAGAGAAGCAGTTGACAGATAAATCTTTAAGTTCTAGATTTCAGCAAGTGGATAGTGGTGTGACAGAAGATTTTAGTTTGAACAGTTATGGGGTATTGTGCTTTCATGGAAAGGCTTGTATGCCGAAGAATTCCAATTTGAGACAGAGGATTTTGTAGGAAGCGCATGATAGTCCATACGCTATGCATCTCGATGGGAGTAAAATGTATCAAGATTTGCGTGAATAATTTTGGTGGCCAGGTCTGAAGCAATAAATTACTGAGTTTGTGAGTAAGTGCTTGAAGTATCAGTAAGTAAAAGCAGAACATCAGTTGCCTTTGGGGTTGCTACAGCCAGTGAAGATTCCATTTTGGAAGTGGGAGAGGATAACTATGGACTTTGTTAGTGGGCTACCTCTTACGCCTACTAGAAAGGATTCAGTGTGGGTGATTGTCGATCGGTTGACGAAGTCTACTCATTTCATACCGGTTCATGTTGATTACTCACTACAGAAGTTAGCCAAGCTGTATGTAGCAGAGATTGTGAGGCTACATGGGGTACCTAGTGTCTATCATATCGGACAGAGACCCCAGGTTTACATCGTGATTCTAGAAAGCGTTGCATAAAGCGTTGGGTACAAGACTGGATTTTAGCACAGCGTTTCATCCACAGACTGATGGTCAGTCATAGAGGGTAATTCAGATTCTGGAAGATATGTTGAGAGGTTGTGTTATCAACTTCAGGGGTAATTGGGAGGATTTCTTATCATTGGCAGAATTCGCATACAACAATAGCTATCAATCCAGTATTCAGATGGCACCCTAGAAGCGTTGTATGGTCATAAGTGTCGTACTCCTACATGTCAGACAGAGTTGGGTGAGCGACAATTGTTGGGTCCAGAATTAGTTTCGAAAATCGAGGAAAAGGTTAAGTTGATTTAAACTCTGTTGAAGGAAGCTTCCGACAAGTAGAAATCTTATGCAGATCTGAAGCGTAAGGAAATAGAATTCACAGAGGGTGATCAGGTCTTTCTGAAAGTTTCACCTTGGAAGAAGGTTTTAAGGTTTGGATGAAAAGCCAAGTTGAGCCCCAGGTTCATTGGGCCTTATCGAGTGTTGAAACATATGGGACCAGTAGCTTATCAGCTCGAGTTATCGCCGGAGTTGAATCGGATACATGATGTATTTCACATTTCAATGTTAAAGCGCTATTGTTCGGATCCATCTCATATAGTAACAGTAGAGGAAATTGAGGTAAGACAGGATATGTCTTTTGAAGAAGAACCAGTTCGGATCTTAGATTGAGATGTTAAAATGTTGAGAAGGAAGTCAGTTCCGTTGGTTAAAGTTCTATGGAGGAATCACGGTTCAGAGGAGGCCAGATGAGAGCCAGAGGCTGTGATGCGACAGCAATACCCTCACCTCTTTTGATCAAGTAAATTTTGAGGCCAAAATCTCTTTAAGGGGGTAGAACCGTAACATCCTAGAATTAGGGGTTCTGCATTTCATGCTATTGCTTGTGTTTGGCTCGTTAAGCATGTTATTTTGGTGTGTTTAGGGGTCTTGGGGAGGCTCGGGGGTCAAGCCAGAGCCTTGGTGATATTTTGGTTTTGGGGCTTAAGAAGGGAAGCTAGTGGAAGTAGGCTTTAAGAATAACTAATTGTGTTTGTTGACAAAAAAGAAGGGTGTGGTGTAGTGGCAAGTGACGCCAGATAAGGAACAGGGGAGTGGCGTCACAAGGAAGCAGGAGGGGGGAAGGAGTTCGAATCCCCTTTGTCTCATTTTAGGACTTTATTTTTGTGCTCAAGGTGGTGGAATGTTGGCATTCGGCTGGGACTCTTTAAGGCGGTTGTGGAATGAGTCAACAAGTTCAAATGGATGGACAAGAGGAGCTTGTGGTGTTTGAATTGGTCAACGGGTTCAAATGGTGGAAGGAGAGTAAAGCAAGGAGCAAATCAAGGGATTTGAGAGGGGGATTGGGAGTTGGCCGAATGTTGGAGAGTTGGGGGGAGAATTTCGACTATGTGTGTAGTTGGCTAGGAAATTTGGCATTTGTGGGTGTGATAGCAAAAATCGAGTCATTAGAGTGTGGTGCCAAATTGTTATAGTTTTTGTTTTAGCTTTCTTTGTGACATTTTGTGGATTGTTGCTAACTTAGAGCTTGTGTCGAATCTCTCAGCTATCTCTCCATCCCTTCTCTTCATTTTCTTTAGCCAAATTGCAACTCTTCTCCTATTTCCTCTCTTTTCTTCTTTGCATTTCTACTTTCTTTTCTCTTATTCTTGGCTGAACCACCTTCTTCCACCCTTCTTCAGCTTCTTTTTCTTTTCTCCCCTTGTTCCTCTATTTCCTTCTTCTAACCGAACCTCCGTCCGCCCCTTTGTCTCTCTACTTTCTCCTTTGAGCTGGAACCTTCTCTCCCTCTACTACTTCTTTTTCTTCTTCATCTCTTCTCCTCTATTTTTTCTCTTCTAGCCGAATCTGAAGAAGCAGAGTAGTCAGGTTCTGTTTGCCGGAAGACCCTCTACATTTAGTAGGTGCGTTTTGCAAGGTAATGTTCTTCTTCCATAATTCTTTGCCATCAATTCTTGTTCTCTTCCTTTTTGTGTGTTTGTTCTAAAAGCTGGAAGTCTCATTTTGTGTTTTTCCTAAGGCCAAACCTGTTGGTGTTCTAACCCACCCTTCTTGCCTCTTCTAAACGTCGGGTTCTCTTTAGGGATTCATTAGGAATCGTAAGCCGAATCCGTTGATAAGATTCCTCGGTAGCCAAGGTAAGAGGCTTCTCTTTTGTCCTTTGTGATCAACTTCTATTCATATTACTCTATCTTTGCTGGGGCAATCCCTGTTTTCGCTATAGTATTGTATTGATCAAGATTTTCTACATGGATACGAAGGCCAGTCATTCTAAGGAGGGGAGTGAACCCGTAGTCTCTGCTCCTAAATTTAAAAGACGTGCTGTGTCGACAGTTCGAGACTTTTCGCTGGGCTGTGGTAGAAAGTCGACGTCTGCTTGGGATAGACAAATCGCAGTTATCCCTACTAGTAAGAGTGTCGACATTGAGAGTCTAGTCTTACGCGTAATCAGGTGTGTGTAATGCTTACACTTTACTTATTAATCTGCGTTATTAACTGTGTTGGCTGAAGCTGAAACGACTATATACATAGTCGAGATACCCTTGTGGGTAACGTTGGAGACATCGGGTAAGTTTCGCTATGATGTTACTTTCGCATATATGTATGTGTGAATTAATTATCTGTTGTACATTGAAAGTATGCTGCATTCTTCTCAGTATGATAATATGTTGCATGGGCCTTGGGAAATGATTGTCAGGGGCAGTGTGATTCAGTGACTTCTGTCATAGTGGTCTGAGACCACGGTGGTTTGGAACCACGTATATATATATTTATCAGTGACTCATCTCAGTGGTCTGGGACCACAGTGGGTTGGCCCCACGTTTATAGATTCTGTGACTCTGTCACAAGTGGTCTGGGACCACAGTGGCTTGATGCCATGGGTGTTTGGCTGATTCAGGAGACCTAGAGGATGGAAAACTAGGTTGGATGGGCTGCATCGCATACATGTTAATATGCTATATTGTGTGGGCTAAGGCCCAATGGGCATCTGTGGGCTTGAGGCCCAGATTGCATTATAGGGGGATTTACACACTGAGTCTCAGTGACCCACCCCTCTACTTAATTTTGCAGGTAATCCCTAGATTGCGGATTTGGAGCCGAGGTGAACTTGAGGTGGCCATGCAATATTTTTCTCGTAAATTCGTTTTCTTTATTTAAACTTTTTTTTGGGGGATTTTGTTGTAATAAGGCCTCCTAATCTTTAATTTGGGTTTTGGATTTTATGCTATTATAACTTACCTTATGAGATATCGAATATGGAGTTTCTAAAATAAAAATCTAAACAAACTTGTTTTCTTCAAGTGTTAATAAAAGGTGGCAAGCGATTAAATAAATAAATTCGGAATTTTTTTAAACCTACAAACATTGATTTCAAAACATCAAGATTCAGAATGCCAGTAGTTTTTGGTCCTCGTACCATGAAACCCGGTTTCAACTAATAGTTCTTTTAGATAGGAGTGGGTAAGATACTCTTAAGCTGAATATTATTTTCAAGACAAAAATACAAAACGAGGAGTTTTCACAATTGTGATGTTTTTTTAAAACTCCAAATTTCATTTAAACAACTTTTCCCTGTGACATACCAGATCCGGTTGTGTCGTTTAGGTCGGGTTTGGGGTGTTACATGCTAAGCTCTTTTTATCACCCTAACTCACACCACAAAAATCCCATTCAACCATTTACCAAGCAATCCAATCATGACAAATACGCTTTCATGAATAATCTCATCTTTTCATTAATTAGTAATAATGAGCCATCAGCTATGGCTATATACAAAAGAGTTCATCTTTAAAGGAGCCAACACACTTGGCCAAAACAACAAAACATTTCACTACGTCTAGCCCCTATACATGCCATACTCAAAATGCTAAGTCTAAATATACCGAGATGAGCTGATAGTATGGGTGGTCTTCCGATTATCTTCGTATCCCAAGCTAGCTCTTTGACACTATAAAACAAGGGAAAAGAAAGGGAGTAAGCTTTAAGCTTAGTAAGTTTACATGTAAACTATAAACATCTTAACGTATTCCAATCAATCAACAACATCACATAATAAGCAAGAACAAATCACATTCCCATAATAATGCTTACTCATCTCATCTTTTACCACATTCCATCCATACCACAAATAAAATGCTCACATTTACTTGCACACATTTCCTGCACTCATCACCACAAACCACATGATATATTTACTTAGACAATTTCTCGATGAATCCCTCGGAATGATACTAAGTACCCGATGGTTTCGCATGCAACCCACCAATAGCTAATAATAAGGTGGTATCGCACATAGCCCACCAATAGTTAATAATAGGGTGGTGTCGCACATAGCCCACCAACAAGAATAATTATGGTGGTTTCACACATAGCCCACTAAATAACAATATAAACGATGGTATTGCACACAGCCCATCATGAATAAATAGTAAAGTGGTATCGCACATACCCCACCAAAAAGGATCTTTACGGATATTTTTCCGCACTTACATATTTATTCTGAGGTTCATATGAGAATTACTCACTATCTATTAATTCCATTCAATAAAAATCATAATTGATCTCATTCAAACAGTGCACCAATAAGTAACGACATATGTATTAAATATGTATCGTTTACACATAAACTTACCTCGATGCAAAATGTACTAGTCGGTGGTTTAGTCAGTAACCTTGCCTTTTCCTCGGTCAAGGTGGTTTCCTCGCTCTTATTGATCTATAATAATAAAATTTACTCATTCAATCACTTTATAGTTCATGATACATCAAAATTTCTACTTAGGCAAAAATGACCATTTTGCCCTCATACTTTGGCAAAATTACTATTTTGCCCCTAGGCTCGTAAATCATTTTTTTTATCACATTTCCTCATTAAACAAGCCTAGCTGAACATTTATTTCTCTTATAACAACTCACAAAACCAATTATTTCATGCATTTATTACACAATCATAACCTTTACAAATAAGTCCTATTTAGGTGTTTTCATGGTAACACCTTTCACATATGTTGTTCATGAACCTACTAACATTCACTTTCTTCCATAAAAACTCAGCAAACAACATGAAAACTCTCATGGCAAGTCCCTAAACTTTTAAGCATTTTTCAAATTAGTCCCCTTATTAGCTAGCTTAAGCTTTGGGGGTTCCAAAAGTACAAAAATTATTAAGAAAAACCTCTAAAATTACTTATTTGCAAGAGAATAGTGTGGCTAAAAGTTTGAACTCCAAAATCCTCTAATTGACCTTAAATTTTCGATGGTAGAAGAAGAATGAATAGTGAAAGATGATATCTTTCTCTTTTGTCTTATTTTATTCATTTTTAATCACCTAATTCCACCAAATTTTGACCAAAATTTAATGCCTTTGTCTCCCATGCTCCCTATGGCTGGCCACACCCTATTAATGGCCTAATTGCACTTTAAGGACTTCTAATTTAATATTTTAAGGCTATTAGACACCTCTACCTTGTATAGTAGAACTTTTGCACTTTATGCGATTTAGTCCTTTTTCACAATTAAACATACAATTGCAAACATTAATGCACCAAAATTTCCATGCATCTCTATAAACATGCTATAACACATAAAATACTATCAAAATAATTTTCTTCAACCTTGGATTAGTGGTCCTATAACACCCCAAACCCGCCTAGAAGTTAGGCCCGAATCCGGTGTGTTACACTAAAAAGTTTTTCAATAACGTATAAAGAAAACATGTCAAATGAGATAAAAAAAATGTTAGATCCATTTTATTCGTACAAAAATAGATGTTGATTTGTTAAAATCAAGAAAATCAAATTTGACTTGAGATATTTAATAAAATACTACTAACCTCAAGATTGATCTATTAAATTTGAAGTAATAATTTATAAAACTGTGACTTTTGGAAATATCGTTGATAGTTCGAGAGAAATTTCCAGTATTAAAAATATTTGTAAAAGTTTATTTTGAATTCATTTGTTAATCAATTTTGGAAAACTTTTATTATGATTTTAGAAAATCTCATTTAAAATAATTTGAGTAAAATATAAACACGTCAAACATAAAGCAAAATAAAATAATCCGAGGCCTTATTACAACACATAACCATAAATATTAAAGTAATAAAGTAAATGAAGTAAGAAACTAAAGTCCAAATAAAACCATTTATGAAGTATGGCCTACACCGAGTCATCCACGGCCCCAAGTCCTCATCACTGAGCATTAACTACAAGGGTTAAGAGAAAAGGGGGGTGAGTTACAAGAACTCAGTGTGAAATCCCCTTACCATCATCCACTGGGTCGGAACACACATAGCAATATTTTGGGCCTAAGCCCATTTACAATAACAATAATGTATCAAATATAACATGTGTATGAAATGCAATTTCCACTCAAACCTAGTTTTCCATCCGCTACACACCACCCGCACTAACCAACACACACGTGGGGAGCTTTAGTCACCCACCGCTAACACACCAAAATAGGCATTAAGCCATTTGTATCAATTTGTGGACAAGCCACCAGATTTACTGAGTTTACATGGCATTGCCATTTTTCATATTTGTGGCGAGCCACAGATTTATGTAGCGAGCTACTGACATGATTGTGACAGAGTCACAGATTATGTAAGCGAGCCACCGTAACTTCTCTTCATCATATTTTCTCATCCCATGCAAAATTATGTATATGCATCGTATATATCAAATCAAAATCTTTACAGTATAACAACGATAATTAAAAATTCAAAATTTATTTCCAATACTAAGGCCCATTTATCACATATCAATTCGGCCCATTTTATCAAATTATAACATTGACCCATATAACCAATTATCACATTGGCCCATATAACAAATTATCACATTGGCCCATATAACAAATTATCACATTGGCCCATATATTGAATTATCAAACGACCCATATAGAAAATATCAAACGACCCATATAGCAAATTATCAATCGGCCCATAAAGCAAATTATCAATTCAGCCGATTAAGCAATTTCGTATTTCGGCCTGTTAACACTTTACAAATCGGCCCAATAGAGGCATTTTCATAATTCGACCCATAAGGGCATTTTTGTAAATTGGCAATCGTACCCGCTAAGGTTAATTCAGAAATTTTACCCACTAAGGGCATTTCAGTAATTTATCCTCTAAGGGTATTACGGTAATTTTGTAACCAAGGCTTAACTACTAATTTTAGGCATAAAAGTTTGAAACTGTCCATCTGCGTCATACTGACTAAATTGACTATAACTCATGTTAGAAATCTCAAAATTTAAATCTGTAAATTTTCTTTGAAACTAGACTCATATTTTGTCTTACTACAATTTTTCTAGAATTTTTACCTTAACCATTTAGTACAATTTATTCCGTAAAGTTTCCCTTGTTTCACTGTCCAGTGATTCTGACCTCTCTTACCCAAAATCCAAATATCTCACTGTACAATTTTCATATACTGCTCCTATTGTCTTTATTAATAATAGGCTCACTAAGGAATCCATACATATAAATTATGTCCCATAATTCACTTTTTACAATTTTATATGATTTTTCCAAGACAGAATAGAATACCCCGAAGTCATTCAGAACCAGTCTTACTAAAATTAACGTATCTCAGAATATAATATTACTTTTCCTTCTCCGTTTCTTCTATATTAAAGTAGACATAGTAAGATTTAATCTGATATCTTACTCACTTTGTAATTCCTTTTATCCAATTTTTTGTGATTTTTCAAATACACATCACTATTTCTAACTGAAACTATTTTATTACAAAACATGATTACCTCTACGAGCATACGCACGTCCGAGTGATCACGGATGTCGGTTATCGGTTTTCTTCAGTATTTATACCAAATCACAGAATATTTCATGTAAACTTTCAAAGAGATGTGAGACTTACTCACCATTTCAAACATATAGTCAGAAGGGTATAGGATTACACACCTTGATTACGAGTTGTGCTTTCTACCGATTTCAACACCTATATTGATAGTTGATAGAAGGTTAGTCTCAACTTCGATAATCGTAACTAGAAAAACTTTATTAGGCTAACTCCACTTACCACGACTGTGATTTCCCTCGATGCACCAAAAATTGATCCTGCCAACAATATCAATTAGCCAACCTTCAATCCGCTTAACTCAAAAACCAAATGGAGATATCGAATGGACTATGAAAGATCTTCCTTACCTTAATCAATTATAATCCCGTTTCTCACGATCGTCCTATGACTAGAGATGATTAGGTGATGTTGTGGTATTCGGCCTCCCTCTATATCACTACGAAGAAGAAAACGATCTCGTATGAGAGAAAGTAAGGTGATGGTCTCGGTCAAAATGACCATCCAAAAACCAAAGTATGGATTCGATCATAAGAAGAGAAAATAAAATTTGGAAAGAATACTTACCGATTGCTTAAGGAATGAGAAAGAAAGAACGATGGAAAGATTTCTGTTATGGAGGAGAATGAACAATGATATTTGACTATCAAGGAGATCAGACAAAAGATGATTATGTGACCAATTCAAGCGAAGAGAAAATGCACTATTGTGCTAATATGTTTCGGCAAGGAGAGTTGCAAAATTGGAGAGATGGCACAAAGTTGTCAAAGGGAAATTTTGCCAAAACAAAACCAAGACCTTACCAAATGCCAAGGCAAAATTTTCAGCCACATATCTACCTCAAAACCATCCACATGCATCCCCCTTAGGATAAGAGTTTTGCCACTCAAGCTTTCCAAAACACCATTCATGTAACACCCTAAACCCGACCTAAACGTTACGACCGGATCTGGCATGTCACATGAAAGGAATGTCTAAAAATTGTGTGTTCGTTAAAAAGTTTGTGTTCGTTATATTTGTTGTGAAAAATCGAGTGTAAGTAATTTTGAAAAAGAAACGGTTTATTAACATTTTAGGAAAATCCCGTATTAAACATTTAATAACAAGCAGTAACCAAATTAAAAGCTAAAACCAAATAAAATACCAAGTCCTTATTACATTGCAAAATCCCAAAATTAGAAAGTAATTTTAAATAGAAACTGAAAGTTTACGAGAAAACAGTGCATGGCCACCATAGAGTCCACCTCGGCTCCAAGTCCTCAAACTAAGGATTACCTGAAACATTTAAAAAGAGGGGGTGAGTTTACGAAAACTCAGTGTGTACGACCCCCAATCGTAAGAACATGTATCAACCCATACAAATACAACATATTAAGCATGTATGCAATGCAACCCAGCCCAACCTAAGTATCCAACCTCTACACACCACCCATACCTGCCAGTCACATCGTGGGGATTACTAAATCGACCCTCCATCCGTGTAACATCCTAAAAAGGGCCTATGCATTTTGGCCAAATTGTGCGAAAAGACATGTTTTATGTGTTTTGGAATAAATTTGGAATGATTTCGGAAACCCGAGAATGTAAGGAAATGAAAGGAAATGAAAGGAAATGAAAGGAAATGAAGGAAATGAAAGGAAATGTAAGGAAATGTATGGAAATGTATGGAAATGTATGGAAATATATGGAAATGTAAGGAAATGTATGGAAATGTATGGAAATGTGTGGAAATGTAAGGAGATGTATGGAAATGTAAGGAAATGCTTTAGAAATGTTAAGTTTGGAAACTAAACTAAAATAGGAAAGTGACCATTTTGGAAACCAAGTAAATTAGGAAAGTGAACATTTTGGAAACCAAGCCAAAGAGGAAACTAAACATTTTGGAAACCAAACCAAAATAGAAACTAAACATTTTGGAAACCAAGCCAAAATAGGAAACTAAACATTTTGGAAACTTGGAAAATACAGAGCCGCGCGAAAATTTTTGGAAACTTAAAAATGACCCCGGAATGTCAAATTTTAGAGCCCAAGGGGAACTTAGGGCCAAGTGACCCTAAAATATAAAGTACATGAAATTTGACCCAATAACGGACTTGGAAAAGTGGCTCAAGATGCCACCTAAGGCCTTAGAAAATGGCCCACATTCAAAAGGTTTTGGGCTTGAGTTCGAGTCACATAAGAAGCAAATAAAATAAGTTTTATTTTGCTTCTAGAAGCCCAAGAGGTGGATTTGCACAAGGCTTGCAAAGAGGAGTTTCACTCTCTTTAAAACTTCGGCTAATTAGAAGATCATAAGGACTCTTAAGGGAAGAGTTTAATTCTCTTTAAAATTCAGCTAAATAGGTGGATAAATGAAGAATTATTCTTTAATTAGGAAAATAAGGAAGAGTGGTGGCCAAGTAAAGGATTCTTGGCCTAGTAAATTCGGCTATAAAAGGAGGGGACTAGGCCATTCATTATTCATTCTCCTCTCTTTCCTCCGCCAAATATTCTTCTTGAGCATCCATTCTTTTTCTTCTTTTCTTTTAGCCTCCTAGCCGATTTCCTTCTAAGCCTATTATTCCTCTCTTCTTTCATCTTTGAAACCAAATACATAAGGGAATCATAGCCGATTGTTCATCAAGTCTCTAAGCTGAATCTTTGAAGGTTGAAGTGAAGGAGCAATCGATTCCTTCAAATAAGGGTAAGATCCAAGTTTAGTTTTCCATTCTTTTATATTCTAGACTTATTGAAATTTAGAGACTAATTTCGATTATTAATCTTGGCGAATCATGGAAGAAGAAATTCTTTTCCGAAGGTACACCATAGGCCACGTGTTCCTAGTTATTCGGTGAATTTTG
Source organism: Gossypium rotundifolium (assembly GCA_025506655.1). Lineage (NCBI taxonomy): Eukaryota > Viridiplantae > Streptophyta > Magnoliopsida > Malvales > Malvaceae > Gossypium > Gossypium rotundifolium. The sequence goes on along the minus strand of CP106733.1, from coordinate 31,527,306 downwards.
GGATTTAAGATCCACAAGGTAAGTACCTAAAAGTATTCGCCAAAGCTTGTATGATTATCTAGATCAGTTCTTTAATTATTAAAAAGCGGAAACTAACCCATATTGAGATTCAAGGTTGGTATAATATCGTAAAGGAAAAATAAAGTTTTTGGATTTGTGTAAACACCAAATCGGCAAAGGTGAGTCTCTACAAATCCTACTAGGATTTGGTTTTGTTTTAAGCCAAAAGGGTTTATTAATGTGTTTTATTTGGTGGGCGAATATAGGAATTAATAGATCTAAAGTTAGATCGGGATTTTCGAGATCTCAAGGAACCTTAATAAGCAAATCGTGTGTACCTTACTATCCTTCGATATTTTATGGCTAAATATTTTAATATATGATATGAATAATAATGTGAATGTGGCTATGTACCACAAATGTGGCAAAAAGTACCTGTGCACGCTTCCTACTCGATAGGATTGTGAAAATGTTATTTTATAACATGCGAATATATGTATATGAACATGAAATTAGTTATGCACAATATATATATTTTTGGGGCATTCGGGATTTATGTGAAAGGGGGAGAACAGGTGTTGACTTCGGTCTCACCAACGAAGGTGTTGACTTCGGTCTCACCAACAAAATATAGGTGTTGACTTCGGTCTCACCAACGAAGGTGTTGACTTCGGTCTCACCAACGTAAATATGTTGACTACGGTCACATTGCGTAAATTTTGGTAACTACGGTTACAATAGTGTCTAATGACACAACGCATAATTTGATTATAGTGTCTAATGACACAACGATATGGGCGAATGCCTATGATGGAGAGTAGCGGATGGAGGGTTGACTTAGTAGTCCCTACTGTACAAAGTTGGTACGGGGAGTGTAGTGGATGGCTAATTAGGATTGGGTTTGGGTTGCATCATAATTTCATTATTATATGGACTTGATGATTTGAACATGAATGCCCGATTTATTGAATGATAGTATTGTGTGCACATTGAGTCTGTTGACTCACCCCATTGTGGGAATTATTTTTGTGACATGAAAGGAATGTCTAAAAGGTGTTCGTTACCATTTGTGTTGGTTATATTTCATTTGAAGATTTTAAGTAATTTGGACTTTATTAACATTTTAGGAAACCTTTAAACTATTTTGGGTTTTATTTTAATGTAATAAAGGCTAAAAGTGATTATTTTATTATTGTTTTAATTACTAAATCCCAAAATTTAAAGTTATTTTAAAGATTAAGTAAATTTTATTTAAAACAAACTCTAAATATTTTGTCAAGTCCTCAAATAAATGGATTTTCAATATAAAAAATAAACTTGTTTTAAAACTCGAGCCCAACCCACAACAAACTATCTTTCAACCCACACAATTTCAAAGTATCAAGAATGAATTTTGAATCGGGTTACCTAAGAGAACATACCGATCCGGTCCATTACCCGGTCACATGTGGTGGGGATTACTAAATGTTTCAATCCGCTACACACCATCGAAGGCGATCACTTTGCGATCAAGCGCACATCGCCCTTATAATTGTGGGATAGCCACGAGATAATGTGACAGAGTCACCAGATTCATAATATGTGACATAGGTCACGATAATGTGGTAAAACCACGTAACACTTCCCTTTATCATTATCACCCATATGCCCATGCAACATACATAATATTACAATTGTGTATGCGTTATGACATGTATGCAATCATATATCAAATAACGATGAAACGAATTACCATCATAATCAGAATAATAATATACAACATAATCAATCTAACCAACCTCTAAGGGTATAATAGTAATTTTACCTACCAAGGGTATTTGTGTAATTTACCCACCAAGGGTATTTTCGTAATTTACCCACCAAGGGTATTTTCGTAATTTACCCACTAAGGGTATTTTCGTAATTTACCCACTAAAGGCATTTTCGTAATTTACCTGCCAAAGGTATTTTCGTAATTTACCCAAGGGTATTTTCATAATTTCGCTTTTGCAATGGCCTAGGAGGTCTAATGTTACCGATGACTTGGCTACCATTCACGGTCGTCACTGAACTATTGGGCCTAAAACCCGATTTTGGCCCATTCGAGCCCACACGTTTGTGTGGCCCACCTAACACAAATCTAGCCACGTATATAGGTTCCACCTAGTCTAGTTCACTATATACTATATCATCATACAATTTATTCCAATTGGCCCCATAGGCCCATTGGGCCCACTTCGGCCCATCGCGGCCCAAGCAACCCCAACCCACAAGAATACTACTGATGGTCTCAACTATCGCGTCGAAGCCCCACACGTGCGCTCGCACGCTCTTGTGGCTACTAATGCCGTGACCGACACTTCGGCATTTGCCGCTCTACAACTAGAGTAGAGAGAGTTACACACCTGATAGGACTCTGGTGCTAAACCACGCTGCGACCACTCCTGTGCCCAATGCCCACCAAGGTATGTTAACCCTCCTCCTGACATGCTCTTTATATAACTAGCTCTTCACCTTCATTCCTTGTATCTTTCCGATGTGGGATCCCTTCGTCAGTAGAGTTTAAATTCAACTAAAACTCTTACCGTCCAATCCGCAAAATAAATACTCCCTTGCTCCTTATGAGATTCGAACCCAAGCTCTCTCATCAGCCAATTCACGCCACTTGCCACTTTACCAACCAGCTCCTTGTGTCTTAAACCATGTGCAACTAAATATAACCCTATGGCCAAGGTCTAAATTCATTTAATAAAAAAAATAATCTAAAAGGAATGCAAACGCTACAACTAGAACCTTCTGGTGTCACCCCTTTGTCTCTTATGTGGCGTCACTTTGCCACTACACCACACACTCCACTTGTGTCATTTTCCTCCACATTTTATTCTTAAGGCCTACCCGCCAACCTCCGGGGTTTTTTTACCTAATACGAAAATTTTTCCTAAGGCCTAACTTGAACCTGGGACTTCATAAAAGCCCCCTAACCTTCCAAACTCACTTATCTAATTGGTCCAACTTGCATTTAAGTCGATCTCTTGTTCTCCAAAAAAAATTTAAACGCTACTATGCCCAAGGTCCATTGAGCTCAATCCTACTAGGCCCAATTTCAGGATGTTACAAATCTACCCTCCTTAAAGAAATTTTATCCCCGAAATTTCCAACTAACTAACAAATACACGCCCTAACCTACTACACTACGCTCATCTGCAAGACTCGATCTAATAACACTAATAAACCAAATTTCAAACTTCTTTCTCACAACTTGATATCTAAACACAAAAGAAAATCGATATTTATACATACAATTTCTATATCCAAACCATCACACACAAAATAAATACCAAAAATATAGTCATAACATTGTCTTAACAAACATAAAATAAGGGAACTTACTTGTTTGGATGCTAGGAGACTCAAGGTGCCATACTTCCAGACAACATGTATTTTTCAAACAAACTTTTGAAAACTTTTTTAACCCCATAACCCACACCGAAGTTTTTGAAACCTAGGCTCGATACCAAAATTGTAACACTCTAAACCCTACCTAAACGTTATTTAACGGATCGGCATGTCACATGAAAGGAATGTCTAAAAAGCGTGTGTTCGTTAAAAAGTTTGTAATCGTTATAATTGTTGTGAAAATTGAGTGTAAGTAATTTTGAAAAGAAATGGTTTATTAACATTTTAGGAAAATCCGTATTAAACATTTAATAACAAGCAAGAACCAAATTAAAAGCTAAAACCAAATAAAATACCAAGGCCTTATTACATTGCAAAATCCCAAAATTAGAAAGTAATTTTAAATAGAAGCTGAAAGTTTATGAGAAAAGCATGCATGGCCACCACAGAATCCACCCGGGCCCAAGTCCTCAAACTAGGGATTACCCAAACATTTAAAAGAGGGGTGAGTTTACGAAAACTCAGTGTGTACAACCCCCAATAGTAAGAACATGTATCAACCCATACAAATACAACATATTAAGCATGTATGCAATGCAAACCAGCCCAACCTAAGTATCCAACCTCTACACACCACCCGTACCTGCCAGTCACACCGTGGGGATTACTAAATCGACCCTCCATCCGCTACACACCATCGAAGGTAGTCACTGTAGTCAACTGCACATCGCCCTTATAATTGTGGCATAGCCACCAGATAATGTGACAGAGTCACCATATTCATAATATGTGACATATGTCACCAAATAATGTGGTAAAAACCACCAGAACACTTCCCCTTTATCATTATCACCCATATGCGCATGCAGCATACATAATATTACAATTCGTGTATGTAGTGTGACATGTATGCAATCATATATCAAATAACGTATGAAACGAATTACCATCATAATCAGAATAATAATATACAACATAATTAATCTAACCAACCTCTAAAGGTATAACAGTAATTTTACCTACCAAGGGAATTTTCGTAATTTACCCACTAGGGGTGTTTTCGTAATTTACCCACCAGGGGTATTTTCATAATTTACCCACCAAGGGTATTTTCATAATTTACCTACCAAGGGTATTTTCGTAATTTACCCACCAAGGGTATTTTCTTAATTTTGCACCTGCAATGGCTCTCCTAGAGGTCTAATGTTACCCTGAGTGACTAGGCTACCATTGCCGGTCGTCACCAGACTATTGGGCCTAAAACTCGATTTTGGCCCATTTGGGCCCACACGCTCGTGTAGCCCACCTAACACAAATCTAGCCACGTATATAGGTTCCACCTAGTCTAAGTTCACTATATACTATATCATCATACAATTTATTCCAATTGGCCCCACGGGCCCATTGGGCCCATTTTGGCCCATCGCAACCCAAGCAGCCCCAACCCACAAGAATACTACTGATGGCCTCAACTATCGCGTCGAAGCCCCACACGTGCGCTTGCACGCTCGTGTGGCTACTAATGTCGTGACCGACACTTCGGTATTTGCCGCTCTACAACTAGAGTAGAGAGAGTTACACACCTGATAGGACTTTAGTGCTAAACCACGCTGCGACCACTCCTGTGCCCAACGCCCACCAAGGTATGTTAACCCTCCTCCTGGCATGCTCTTTATATAACTAGCTCTTCACCTTCATTCCTTGTATCTTTTCGATGTGGGATCCCTTCGTCAGTAGAGTTTAAATTCAACTGAAACTCTTACCGTCCAATCCGCAAAGTAAATACTCCCTTGCTCCTTATAAGATTCGAACCCAAGCTCTCCCATCAGCCAATTCACGCCACTTGCCACTTTACCAACTAGCTCCTTGTGTCTTAAACCGTGCGCAACTAAATATAACCCTATGGCCAAGGTCTAAACTCATTTAATAAAAAAATAATCTAAAAGGAATGCAAACGCTACAACTAGAACCTTGGACCTCCTTCCTTCCTTGTATGCCACCCCTTGTCTCTTATGTGGCGTCACTTTGCCACTACACCACACACTCCACTTGTGTCATTTTCCTCCACATTTTATTCTTAAGGCCTACCCGCCAACCTTCGTGGTTTTTTCACCTAATACCAAAATTTTTCCTAAGGCCTAACTTGAACCCGAGACTTCATAGAAGCCCCCTAACCTTTCAAACTCACTTATCTAATTGGTCCAACTTGCATTTAAGTCGATCTATTATTCTCCAAAAAAAATTTAAACGCTACTACGCCCAAGGCCCATTGAGCTCAATCCTACCAGGCCCAATTTCAGGATGTTACAATTCAAAAAATAAGCCTCTTGTCCCCCTTACTTACCTATTTCTCTTGATTCCTTTCCCCAACTTCAACCTTGCCTTATTCTTATAGCCACCTTACCAAAAATAAAAAGTCCACCTTGCCATATATATACCTCTTGGCCGACACTTAAGGAAAGAGTGCAAAAATAAAAGTCAAAATTGCATACAAAGGGATTTAAACCTCTTCCCTCAAGGTACTTCACTTGATGCCATAACCTCTTTACCAATAGCTCATTTATGCTAACCATATATTCATTTATTTCAATAAGCATTGAAGCTACTTACCATCTTTCCTTAAAGTGCTAAAATACCAAATTTTTCCTAAGGCCCAATTAAACCAGAGACTTCATAGAAACCTCGTAACCTTTCAAATTCACTTAACTAATAGTCTAATTTGCAATAATGCCATTCTCTTATTCTCAGAATTTTAAACATTCCTACGCCCAAGGCCCATTGGGCCCAATCCTACTAGGCCCAATTTTGGGATGTTACAATTCTACCCTCCTTAAAGAAATTTCATCCTCAAAATTTCCAATCAACTACTGAACGTATCGCTCAAATCACATCACTAAGCTTTCGCTACGCACTCTGATCTTAATAACACTAATTCGCTTCCTATCTCTAACCTTGGAAACTCTTCATATCAGCAAATATTTAATCCTCAGAAGCAAACAGGTATTTATCACTCATTCATAAAATTTTCTATATTCAAACATCACGTCCAACCAAAACATACCTGACTTGATAGTGATGGAACAATCCCGAGCCTTATGCTCCTTAGACATGCATCTCAAACATGCTCTTGACCTCCTCCAGCACTCACCTGTATGACGTCTTCCGCAATAATTACAAGCTAAAAAATTTGGACGTGCCTTGACATGCTTTACAGAACGAGACTGCGATCCAAAAGAACCACAATCTCCTTTCTTCTTACAGTCCACAAACCCAACTTGAAGTGCTTCACTGATTCCCTTAACCTCCTTCAATACCTTCTTAACTATCTGAGTCAGCTCATCAACCCCAACTCAATCATGAGATCCCGTCTCATCCACTAACGATGTCTACGCCTTTCTTTTGGGCACATGCCTTGGTGCCAAAGATCTAGCCCTAGCACCTTGGCCTCTACCACGTCCACATCTACCACGTCCATGTCTTCTAGCACTCATGTTTACTAAATCGATATAATCTGATTAAGAGTTTTATGAATCTTTGTGCTATTTCGATATTTATTAAACAATGTTTTATGGAGTATGAGTAGAAAAGTTATTTTCGAGAGTCAAATCCGCATCCTAGAGTCTCAGTCTCTATAGTTTCAACTCCTAAAGCTAACAGTTCTAGAGTATTCTACTTTTGTCAAATTTTCGTAACAAAATAATCATAAAATGAAAATAAATACTTACTTGACTTGGTGCCGGATACTCGTGGTGCTATACTTCCTTTAGAACATATATTTATTTAAACAGCTTTGGAAAATGCTTTTGAACCCAAACCACGTCGAGTTTTGCAACTGGGCTCCGATACCATAAAATGTAACACCCCAAATCGGGCCTAGAAGTTAGGCCCGAATCCGATGTGTTACACTAAGAAGTTTTTCGATAACATATAAAGAAGACATGTCAAATGAGATAAAAAAATGTTAGATCCTTTTTATTCGTACAAAAATAGATGTTAATTTTTTAAAATCAAGAAAATCAAATTTGACTTGAGATATTTAATAAAATACTACTAACCTCAAGATTGATCGATTAAATTTGAAGTAATAATTTATAAAAGCGTGACTTTTGGAAATATCGTTGATAGTTCGAGAGAAATTTTCGTGTTAAAAATATTTGTAAAAGTTTATTTTGAAATTCATTTGTTAATCAATTTTGGAAAACTTTTATTATGATTTTAGAAAATCCCATTTAAAATAATTTGAGTAAAATATAAACACGTCAAACATAAAGCAAAATAAAATAATCCAGAGGCCTTATTACAACACATAACCCAAAATAGTAAAGTAATAAAGTAAATGAAGTAAAAAACTAAAGTCCAAATGAAACCATTTCTGAAGTATGGCCTACACCGAGTCATCCACGGCCCCAAGTCCTCATCACTGAGCATTACCTACAAGGGTTAAGAGAAAAGGGGGGTGAGTTACAAGAACTCAGTGTGAAATCCCCTTACCATCATCCACTGGGTCGGAACACACATAGCAATATTTTGGGCCTAAGCCCATTTACAATAACAATAATGTATCAAATATAACTTGTGTAAGAAATGCAATTTCCCAACCAAACCTAGTTTTCCATCCGCTACACACCACCCATACCAACCAACACACCTGTGGGGAGCTTTAGTCACCCACCCTGCCAACACACCAAAATAGGCATTAAGCCATTTGTATCAATTTGTGGACAAGCCACCAGATTTACAGAGTTTACATGGCATTGCCATTTTTCATATTTGTGGCAGAGCCACCAGATTTATGTAGCAGAGCTACCAGACAGATTGTGACAGAGTCACCAGATTATATGGCAGAGCCACCAGAACTTCTCTTCATCATATTTTCTCATCCCATGCAAAATTATGTATATGCATCGTACATATCAAATCAAAATCTTTACAGTATAACAACGATAATTAAAAATTCAAAATTTATTTCCAATACTAAGGCCCATTTATCACATATCAATTTGGCCCATTTTATCAAATTATAACATCAGCCCATATAACCAATTATCACATTGGCCCATATAACAAATTATCACGTTGGCCCATATAACAAATTATCACATTGGCCCATATATTGAATTATCAAACGACCCATATAGCAAATATCAAACGACCCATATAGCAAATTATCAATCCGCCCATAAAGCAAATTATCAATTCAGCCCATTAAGCAATTTCGTATTTCGGCCCGTTAACACTATACAAATCGGCCCAATAGGGGCATTTTCATAATTTGACCCATAAGGGCATTTTTGTAATTTGGCAATCGTACTCGCTAAGGTTAATTCGAAAATATTACCCACTAAGGGCATTTTAGTAATTTACCCTCTAAGGGTATTATGGTAATTTCATAACCAAGGCTTAACTACTAATTTTAGGCATAAAAGTTTGAAACTGTCCATCTGCGTCATACTGACTAAATTGACTATAACTCATGTTAGAAATCTCAAAATTTAAATCTGTAAATTTTCCTTGAAACTAGACTCATATTTCGTCTTACTACAATTTTTTCAGAATTTTTACCTTAACCATTTAGTACAATTTATTCCTTAAAGTTTCCCTTGTTTCACTGTCCAGTGATTCTGACCTCTTTTACCCAAAATCCAAATATCTCACCGTACAATTTTCATATACTGCTCCTACTTGTCTCTATTAATAATAGGCTCACTAAGGAATCCATACATATAAATCATGTCCCATAATTCACTTTTTACAATTTTTTACTATTTTTCCAAGACAGAATAGAATACCCCGAAGTCATTCAGAACCAGTCTTACTAAAATTAACGTATCTCAGAATATAATATTACTTTTCCTCTCCGTTTCTTTTATATTAAATTAGACACAGTAAGCTTTAATCTGATATCTTACTCACTTTGTAATTCCTTTTATCCAATTTTTTGTGATTTTTCAAATACACATCACTGTTTCTGACCGAAACTATTTTATTACAAAACATGATTACCTCTACGAGCATACGCACATCCGAGTGATCACGGATGCCGGTTATCGGTTTTCTTCGGTATTTATACCGAATCACAAAATATTTCATGTAAACTTTCAAAGAAATGTGAGACTTACTCACAATTTCAAACATATATTTGGAAGGGTACGGGATTACACATCTTGATTACGAGTTGTGCTTTCTACCGATTTCAGCAACTATATTGATAGTTGATAGAAGGTTAGTCTCAACTTCGATAATCATAACTAGAAACACTTTATTAGGCTAACTCCACTTACCACGACTGTGATCTCCCTCGATGCACCAAAAATCGATCCTACCAACAACATCAATTAGCCAACCTTCAATCCGATTAACTCAAAAAACCAAATGGAGATATCGAATGGACTATGAAAGATCTTCCTTACCTTAATCGATTATAATCTCGTTTCTCATGATCGTCCTACGACTAGAGCTGATTAGGCGATGTTGTGGTATTCAACCTCCCTCTATATCACTATGAAGAAGAAAACGATCTCGTATGAGAGAAAGTAAGGTGATGGTCTCGGTCAAAATGACCATCCAAAAACCAAAGTATGGATTCGGTCATAAGAGGAGAAAATAAAACATTGGAAAGAATACTTACCGATTGCTTAAAGAATGAGAAAGAAAGAATGATGGAAAGATTTCTGTCATGGAGGAGAATAAACAATGATATTCGGCTATCAAAGAGATTAGACAATAGATGAATATGTGACCAATTCAAGAGAAGAGAAAATGCACTATTGTGCCAATATGTTTCGGCAAGGAGAGTTGCAAAATGGGAGAGATGACACAAAGTTGTCAAAGGGAAATTTTGCCAAAACAAAACCAAGATCTTACAAAATGCCAAGGTAAAATTTTCAGCCACATATCTACCTCAAAACCGTCCACATGCATCCCCCTTAGGATAAGAGTTTGGCCACCCAAGCTTTCCAAAACACCATCCACAAAATAAGCCTCTTGTCCCCCTTACTTACCTATTTCTCTTGATTCCTTTCCCCAACTTCAACCTTGCCTTATTCTTATAGCCACCTTACCAAAAATAAAGAAGTCCACCATGCCATATATACCTCTTGGCCGACACTTAAGGAAAGAGTGCAAAAATAAAAGTCAAAATTGCACACAAAGGATTTGAACCTCTTCCCTCAAGGTACTTCACTTGATGCCATAACCTCTTTACCAATAGCTCATTTATGCTAACCATTTATTCATTTATTTCAATAAGCATTGAAGCTACTTACCATCTCTCCTTAAAGTGCTAAAATACCAAAATTTTCCCAAGGCCCAATTAAACCTGAGACTTCATAGAAACCTCGTAACCTTTCAAATTCACTTAACTAATAGTCCAATTTGCAATAATGCCATTCTCTTATTCTCAGAATTTTAAACATTCCTATGCCCAAGGCCCATTGGGCCCAATCCTACTAGGCCCAATTTTGGGATGTTACAGGTCCCGAAACCACTATTCCAACTAGCCCCAAAATCGGGCTATTACACAAACTTGCATGTACCTATACCATATCAATTGTCACCAACACATAGCATATATAAGCATTGAAACCGACCAATTCAAACATAAATCATGCACATTCTATACTTCCATTTTACATATACACAAATCACCAAAACATGCCATACCATTTGTACCAACCTTTGCTTTCTTAAATCATCAATATGACCATTATCAACTATGCATCATTTGATCTATTTTCTCAAGCATATCAATCAATCAAAACTTGGCTATTAGATATCTATTATGCTAATTATCCACAAGCATCACATGCCCAACTTTCAAAACAACACACAAGTCACACACACACACACACACACACACACACATATATGATTCAAACATACCAAAATAAGCCAACTTTCATGGCTATATAAACAACCAAATCACTTATATTTACAAACCATTTCAAATAACTAAATTCATTACTAACACATAACCAAATGACCAAAGTCCCTATACATGCCATATACCAAAATTCCAAAATTCAAAAGTACCAAGTGATAGTAGGATAGCATGATGTAGTCTTCGATGATCCCCGAATCTGAGCTAGATTTGAAATCACTATAAAATATGGAAAAATAAACAAAGTAAGCTTTATAGCTAAGTAAGATCATATGAAATAAATTCAATCAAATCGTAAATACACAAATCATCAATTTGAACATATCAACATGTAATTGATGTTAACTAACAAACCTTTCACATGTTTAATCATATGTTTATATGTGCACTTCATAATTTCTTCGATTTAAAGCTTATACGATTCATGTACATACCTGTACCATTTCGTATCAATCTCATACTCAACCACGTCTTTCATTTACCCGTGGAACCATTGGGAATACTATCGGATATAAGGGAAACTCGCACCCAAAGTGCCACATATATAGTCGAAGCTATCTCAATCACATATCACATATATGCTCACTCTCGAGCTATCAATGGGCCTGCTCACACAAGATGTGGGTCAAGAAGTCGCTACCCGGTGCTGCTCACACATGTTGTCAAGTAACCGCAACAAATGCCAGTATACTCAGCCACCTGTAGGATGTACAGGACCAACACCCGGATCACATAATCACAATAATCCCCTAATGACATGTCACTAGTATCCTATCTATTCCTAAGGTTCAACTAGGATTTCCAATGTTAAATCGTCGTCAAATCATTGTCGAACATGTTCGTAGTATCGTATTTACACTTCATACAATATCAAAGTATTTAAAGCATAATTATAACAATGCTTATTACATACGAACTTACCTCAGATGTAAAAACGGCTAAACTGGTTGATTAGTCGAGAACTTTGTTTTTCCCTCGATCTAGATCCGAGTTTCTCTTTTCTAGATCTATATGTATTTAAAATTAACTTATTTAATTATCTCTCTATTTAATTTAGTCCATATCACATTTTAAAGAACTTTTACATATTTACCCCTAATGTTTCACAACTTTTACAATTTAGTCCTTATTTCATTAAAACACAAATTAATATAATTTAATCACAAACCATGTTAGCTGAATTACAAATAGGTCCCTAAAAGCCCATATTTTTCATCTATTTCACATTTTAACCACAAAGTTTCCACATTTTACAATTTAATCCCTAATTTACATTTTCACTAAAAATCACTTAACAAAACTTGTATAATTCACAACAAACATTCATAATATATCATAAAACATCAAAAACATATGTATTAATCAATGGAAACATCCTAAATCTTTAAAAATTTTGCAAAATAGTCCCTGACTAGCTAGACTAAGTTGCAACGATCTTAAAAACATAGAAATCATTAAAAATGAGACAAAAATGAACTTACAATTAAATCATGATGTGGTCGAACCCTAGGAAGCTCCCATGGATGTTTTTATTTCTTATTTTCAGTGGAGAAATATGGATTAGAAGATGACTCCTTTAATTCCTTTTTGTTTTATTTTTACTAATTAACATAATTAATAATTTAACATTTCTTTAAACATTAAAATTTACATAAGTGATGTCCATCTTTGTGCACTTACTTTAATAATGGTCTAATTACAACATAAATACCTCCACCTTTTAATTTCATAGCTATAAAACACCTTTAGCTTATAGAACATAAGTTTTACATTTTACGCGATTTAGTCCTTTTTATCAAATTGACTAATCAAACGATAAAATTTCTTAACAAAATTTTCACACAAACATATTATAATGCTGTAAACCTAAAAATAATAATAAAATAAATGTTTTGACTTTAGATTTGTGGTCCCAAAACCACTGTTCTGATTTGACTAAAAACGGGTTGTTACATGCATCTGTGGAGGTTTCTCTCTTTTATTTTTCGGTGGAAGAAGATGGACTAAAAGATGATATCTTTTGTTGTTTTTATTTTACTTAAGTTTATTTAATAATTTACTTATTTAACCTTTAATATATAACTTTTAAAGCCATTAAAAATATGTCCATCTTTGTCCACTAACATTAAAAATGGTCTAATTATCACTTAAGGACCTCCACTTTAAGGTCCATAGCTATTAGACACATTTAGCTAATAGAACACAAGTTTTACACTTTACGCATTTAGTCCTTTTTATCGAATTGAGCATTCAAACGATAAAATTTCTTAACGAAATTTTCACACAATCATACTATACTGTAGACCTCAAAATAATAATAAAATAATTATTTTGATTTCAGATTTGTGGTCTCGAAACCATTGTTTCGATTTGACTAAAATGGGTGTTACAACTTTTCCCCCGTAAGAATTTTCGTTCTCAAAAATCATACCATAAAAGAGGTTAGGGTACTATTTTCTCATAGCTTCCTCGGTTTCCCACATAGCCTCTTCGACACCGTGTCGTTGCCACAAAACCTTCACCAAAGCTATGCGTTTATTTCTCAACTCTTTAACCTCTCGAGCTAAAATCCTGATCGGTTCTTCGTTATGCGTCATATCAGGTTGAATCTCAATCTCTGTCAGAAAAATTACGTATGATGTATCTGATCTATATCAGCGCAACATCGACACATGAAACACGTTGTGAATCTTTTCTAATTTTGACAGTAATGCTAATCGAAATGCCACTGACCCTATTCTTTCGATAATCTCAAACGGCCTGATAAATCGCAGACTTAGTTTGCCTTTGAGACCAAATCGAATAATTTTCTTCCACAGAGATACTTTCAAGAATACTCTATCACCGATCTGAAACTCAATATCTTTACGTTTCAAATCCGCATATGATTTTTGTCGATCTAAAGCTGCTTTCAGACTTTTGCGAATTACTTTCACTTTATTTTTAGTCTCTCTGATAAAATCAACCCCGTGAATCTTTTTCTCACTAAGTTCGATCCAGTGCAACGGATTTTAGCATTTACGACCATACAAAGCTTCATATGATGCCATCTTCTTGCTCGATAGAAAGTTGTTATTACACACAAATTCAACCAGCGGCAAAAATTACTCCCAATTGCCTTTAAATTCTAAAACGCAACAACGAAGCATATCTTCAACAATCTGAATTACTCTCTCAGACTGACCATCAGGTTGGGGATGAAATGCAGTACTAAAATTCAACCGCGTAACTAGAGCTTCTTGCAATTCCTTCCAAAATCACGACGTAAAGCTCGGATCTCTATTTGAAATAACAGAAACTGACACCCCATGCAATCTAACAATCTCAGAAATGTACAATTCAGCCAATTTATCAAGTGAATAGTTTGTACGTACCAAAATGAAATGTGTAGACTGTCGAAACCATTTTTTTATCGAATGTTAAAAAGGGGAATCGACTTTAAAAAATATGAAAATGGAGTCACCATCTATCATTTATTCGAGGTGTGATCGGATCACCTTGAGATGGATTATTTTAATAAAACATTTTGATTTATTAAAACAATAATTTTGGTCTAGAAATCCAGAAAATGGGTTCGAGAGTCAGTTACGCACGAGGAAGGGTTAGCACCCTCGATATGCCCAAAATCGGTACCAAATTGATTAATTAAGGTCCTGATGACAAAAATTTGAAAAGATTCTAGATTACGATCCATTTACTTAATATATATTTGGGCAGAATCATATTGGATGCCAAAGCTTCTTATTTCGAAGAAATAAAATGCCGTACTCAGTAAGTTAGGGCACCACATCTTATATTCTCGAAATTAGGTTTATCCTTCGACATTCAATACTCGTACATTTAAAATTAAGAAGGATATTCCATTATTTGGGTCAAATAAAAATCGAAACCCAATAAGTTAGGGCACTATTTCTCAAAATTCCTGAATACGAAATATTGCCTTTGTTCTTTTGAAATTCTTATCTCGAGATGATAAAATATCACACCCAGTAAGTTAGGGCGCGATGTCTCAAATTCCCGAGAATAAGTTTTTTATTTAAAATATTATGCATTTTGATTTAAAAGAGAAAAGGATACTCATTTGCTAGGTTTTGACGAGGAGAATCGGAACTCAGTAAGTTAGAGCACGATTTTCTCGAAACCTCTAAACACGAGCATTGCCTTATTATTTTTTTAAAAAAAAAACTTTGAGTAAAAATGATTTTAAAACCGAAATGACATTAAAACACTACATTTTTCATAAGATACAGTGGAATACTAATATACAAAGCAAGGTATTAATCCATACATCAAATATTACAACGATGAATTACAAATAATTAATAGTTGCAAATTAGCAATTTATCATCCATATAAGAGCAATAATCATACAACACAATTTCGATATTAGCAATTGAAGAAAATGAAGCAAAATAATATATAACCAATCATAGGAAATGAACCTAAATCCAATAATAAATAAGTTTAAAACAAATGATGTAAAAAATTTTAAATTAGATAATATATAAAAGTTTAGAGTAAGTATTATGTATATATTTATTTTAAATAAATAGTAAAACTAATTTTAATAAACATTATATTAAAACAAGTTAAAATAGATAATACATATAAATAATAATTTAAAAAATAGTATAAATATATATATGTATTTATATCATATAATAAAATAATTTAAAACTACATAATAGATGAACTAAATTTGATAAAAATGCAAAGATCATGTACAATAATAAAAAAGGTACTTAATTGAAACAAAACAAAGTTAGAAGAGTGCTTTACAATAAATAAAATCATTAATATTTATGCCAGGATTAAAATGAAACGTGCGTAGACAATTAGGGACTAAACCAGCAAATATTTTTGAAGCTCAAAACGCAGTGTAAGCGGGGACCAAAATGAAAACTAAATACTTGTTAAGGGCGAAATAAAAATAAAACAAAACTTGATTAGAAAATAGACCAAAATGTAGAAGGACTACAAGGGTCAATAACCCAATTCCATAAAACGCGCGAATCCTTCCCCGGGTTGGGTCACTCGCGAGGGTTATGGACAAAACGACGCTATTTTGTGGGATCAGGAATGCCAACGAAACGACGTCGTTTGGCTTTGTTATAAAAAAAGGAAAAAAAAAAGAGGAACTACTCATTTGTTCCGTGTTTTAAAAAAAAAGCTTCCTTTCTCTTTGTTTTTCTCTGGGTTAAACCCGGAAACAGTTCGCGAAGGCCACCGATGCCCTGATGCTGCTTCGCCGTAGCTCTATTGTGGACGGCGGTCCGACGCCCAAGTAAACTCTTTTTCTGTCCTTTCCCCCCTTTTTTTTACTGTATATTATATATTCTATATGTATTGAAAAAAAAAGGGATAAATAAAGATAAAAATAGGTTCTAAACAAAAAGAAATGAACCCGACATGAAAAGAAAAAGGAACATAATAAAACCTTTCAAAAACTCTGATTTTTTTGAATTGCTTTTGATTTCATATATGGGCGTTCATAAATCCTCCCTATAATATCCTGAAATAGGGGTTAATTTTTATTAAATTATTTTGCATAAGTGTGGTCATTGTGGTGTTGATTAAGGAATTTTAGAGGCTAGTTATAAGCCGAAGGAAGGCCCGAGCTATAGGAAAAATTTTGTTTTTAAGAGTTAATTATGGAGAGCTAGGCTAAGGATGCCTTAAGAGAAGTTGTTGGGGATTTATGACATAAGAAATGCCTTGGTAAAGTGGCTGGAAGGCGCCACTTAGGGCCTTGGTGATTGGCGCCTCAAGCAAGGAGGAAGGGCTCATGTTCGAGTCGTGTGGGCAGCAAAATGGGTGGCTATTATTTTGCATTTTTCTGACGTTAAGGGAAGGAGGTCTTAAGAGAAATTATGGGGAAGTTATGTAACATCCTAAAAAGGGCCTATGCATTTTGGCCTAATTGTACAATAAGACATGTTTTATGTGTTTTGGAATAAATTTGGAATGATTTTGGAAAATAAAGTATGTATGGAAATGTTACGTCGAAAATAGGAAAGTGAACATTTTTGGAAACCTAAGTAAATTAGGAAAGTGAAAATTTTGGAAACCAAACCAAAATAGGAAACTAAACATTTTGGAAACCAAGCCAAAATAGGAAACTAAACATTTTGGAAACTTAGCCAAAATAGGAAACTAAACATTTTGGAAACTTGGAAAATACAAAGCCGCGCGAAAATTTTTGGAAACTTAAAAATGACCCCGGAATGTCGAATTTTAGAGCCCAAAGGGGAACTTAGGGCCAAGTGACCCTAAAAATATAAAGTACATGAAATTTGACCCAATAACGGACTTGGAAATGTGGCCTGAAGATGCCACCTAAGGCCTTAGGAAATGGCCCAAATGCAAAAGGTTTTGGGCCTGAGTTAGAGTCATCTAGGAAGCAAATAAAAGAAGTTTTATTTTGCTTCCATGAGTGGAGAGTTGGACGGCACAAAGGAATCTAGGAAGAGGAGTTTTTATTCAATAGAACTTTTGACTAATTAGGAGATTTGATGGAATTTCATAGTTGATAAAATTAAAACTTATCACAAATGAAGAGTTGGCCGATTTAGGGACTCTAAGGCTAATAGTTTCGGCCAAAGAGAGAAAAGAAAAGAGCCATTCTCTTCCCTTCAACCTCTTGCCGAAATCTCCTAGTCAAAGTAACAACAATCTTTTCTCTTTTCTTTAGCCGAATCCTCCTTGTCAAAATTCTCTCCATCTCTTTTCCTTTCTTTTTCTTTTCTTCTACTATCCCTCCACAAAAGCCAAAACTTTGAGATCCAAAATAGTGCCATAGCCGAATATTATAAGGGATCATCCGGGATTCGAAAACGAGGTAAGTACATCAATGTACATTCGGCAAAGGTTCCTTCCATAATTGAATAGTAGTTCAAATCTAACAAGTGATTTCGGCAGGAATTAAAAATAAAGATCAACTTCGGGATTTGAGAACTTCAAGGTAAGTAAGTTTATACATTCGGCCAAGGCCAAATCTTAGTCAATTAGATCAAATTGATCAAAACTAACCTATTCAGAGATCTAGGTTTTGGCCGATTACAAGGAAAAAGGAAGGTGAAGTTTTTGGATTTAAAATCCATAAGGTAAGCACTTGAAAGTATTCGGCCAAGGTTTGTGTGATTACATAGATAAGATCTATAATTATTAAAAAGCCGAAAACTAATTTATGTTGAGATTTAAGGTTGGCCGAATATCAAGTGAAGGAAAACAAAGTTTTTGGATTTGAATAAACATCAAATCGGCATCAAAGGTAAGCCTCTTTACAAATCCTACTAGGATTTGGATATTATAGCCCAAAATAGAATTTATGCTAAGTAATACATGATAAACCAAATGTAGGAACTAAGGATCTAAACATTAGATCTTGCTTTCGGAATCTCAAGGAATCGCTAAACAAACCAGGTGTGTATTCCACACTAATCTTAATAGTTTCATGGTTTAAATATGTTATATATGTTAATGTGAAAGTGAAAGAAAGTGGCTAAAGTGCCATATTATGGTACTAAGTATTCAGGTACGTTTTCCTACTCCTACTAGGATTTCGAAAAAAATTGTTGTATAAGTGAAAAGTGATGTGAAAGTGAAATAAAAATATGATATGTATGATATTTATAATTTGGGGCATTCGGGTCAATTGAAGAAGGGGAAGTGAATGTGATGACTTTGGTCTCACTAAGTGAATGTGATGACTTCGGTCTCACTAAGTGAATGTGATGACTTCGGTCTCACTAAGTGAATGTGATGACTTCGGTCTCACAAAGTGAATGTGATGACTTCGGTCTCACTAAGTGAATGTGATGACTTCGGTCTCACTAAGTGGTAACTTCGGTTACATTAAAGTGGTGGCTATGCCACAATATTATCAGTGGGCGATGAGCACGTCGACTGCAGTGACTGCCTTCGATGGAGTGTAGCGGATGGAGGGTTGACTTAGTAGTCCCCACGGTGTACAGGTTGGTACGGGTGGAGTGTAGCGGATGGCATATAGGTTTGGGATCGGGTTTGCATCATTACCTTGAAATTTTTATATGCATATGATATGTATGGTGTGCCTATTTCTATTATGTTTAGTGTTGGTTACACACTGAGTCTATCGACTCACCCCGTTGTGGGAATATGTTTCAGGTGATGAGCAGTAATGGACCGGGACGGCAGAACTTGTGGTGGCCATGTTCGACTTGAAGTTCAATTTAATTTGAATATTTATTTTATTTTAAATCTTGTACAATTTATTATTTTGGGTTTTGTTTTATGTAATAAGGCCACCGTGATTTAATTTTTATTTCGCTATAATTACTATGTTATGAATTTAGGGCTTATTAAAGAGTAAGCCCACTTAATATGAAATAAGTTTAAATATTTTGTCACTTGAAGCAAATGGGTTTTGTTATAAAAATAAATTTGTTTTCAACTCAAGCCCAACCCACAACAAACTATCTTCCAAAACACATAGTTTTCAAAACATTCGAATGAATTTGAATCGGGTTACTTCGAGGAACATACCAGATCCAGTCCATTCTCGTGGGCCGGGTGTGGGGTGTTTCAATTTGGTATCAGAGCCCAGTTCAAACTCTCGGCCTGTGGCCTAAGGCCCAAAACGTTTTTAAAACAAGGCCAAATGAGTTTTATGAAAGTATTTTTACAAATGGACAGGTATAAAGACATGGCCCCTAAGTCTCCGACCCGCAGTCCACCAGGTAAGTACCCCTAACTCTATGAGTGATTCTATGATTTATGAACTGTATAAGGGTAGAAAAGGCATGGAACGTAGAATAGCATGATAGGAACTTGAACCCTAGGATTAGAGTACTCAAACACAAACACATAAGACTTAAGGCACTAAACCAACCTATGGCTAAGTCAATTAAGCTAGGGTGTGGCAACCATGGTACGCATGTCTAGGAGTGGATCCTGAAGAGCTTGGTATTTAAGCAGTCCTAGTGACTCACCTCCTCTTCACAAGAATCCTACCTGGTGCGTAGCCTCGGTTCACCCTAACCCAGAGGACTTAGTGGGTGTGGCAACCCTTGTACGCATGTCTAGGAATGGTTTCAGTGGGAGCTTGGTACTTAAGCAGTCCGCGTGACTCACCTCCTCTCCACTCGAATCCTGCCTGGTGCGTAGCTTTGGTTCACCCTGACCAAGAAGGCTCAGTCACAGGCTAAACCCAATAACTAAAACCCGAAAGGGAACTAGCCATTTTTTTTTAAAACACTTAATATTAAAATTCTTAAATCACTTTCTTTCTCTTATTCTTAATTCACGAAAACTATTTCTGTACACAATTATTTTCGAAAAATTTTTGATCTATAAAAATTACAAAAGTACCACTAGTGGTAAAGTTACGAAAATACCCTCAGTTTACAAAATGTCCAACCACTCAACAGTTTTGCCAAAATTTTATTATTTTTCCAAAAACCCTAATTTGCAAACTATCAAAAATATCTTGATTTTTGGAAAATTACAAAACTGCCCCTAACTTACCAAAATTACCAAAATAACCCTAACTTCCTAAAATTTTTACAACATCCCCATTTTGGAAGGAACAATTTTTCGAAAAGAACCCTCAAAGTTTTACAACTTCTAAAATACCCCTAATGTATTAAATTTACAAAAGGTACCCTGATTTGTGAAAAAAAATAAATTTACCAAAATACCCCTGAGGTCGAAAATCACCGAAATACCCCCAGATTTCAAAAATTTTCCAAATTACTCCAAGACTATGAAATTTTCAAGATAATTATTGACAAAAACACCAAGGAACGTTTTCTTCTGAAAAAAATTACGAAAATGACCCTGTAGGACAAAATTACGAAAATACCCCTGGGTAGTGGAAAATAATAAACAATGAAAACTACAACATTTCTCTGAATGAACGAAAGTTCATACTTGTTTGATGGATGAATGAATGAATGGAAAAGATTGTGTGTTTGTATGAATACGAAAGAACCACTCTTAAAACCCTTTCCATAAAACTCCTTCGCTGATAAATAAGTGGAACAAAGACTAATCCATAAAATTTCTTAATCAGATCTCGACACTAGAAAATGAGTTCTAGAGGACACGGTCGTCAAGGACGCGGTAGAGGAAGAATAACTGTGTCAGAACCCGTTAGATCAGGTCAAGGTTCTGACAATGAGTTACCACCACCACCACCCCCAGCTGTTAACGTCGAGCAGCAGGCTCAGACGGGGGATGAGGCTGTGTCGCAGGCTATGTTGCGAGTATTGGAAATGGTGGCTGGCGCGGGTGGAAATTCGGGAGCTCAGAAATCTGTACCCGAGCGACTCCGAGCCAACGGGGCCGAGGTGTTTCGTGGAGTGTCCGGTGTGGCACCCAATCTGTAAGTATTGGTTGGAAGCAACTGAGCGTATTATGGATGAACTCGACCTGACCCCTGAGGAGAAGTTGAAAGGGATGGTAGCCCTGTTACGTGATGAAGCATACCAATGGTGGCTAACTGTCCGTGATGGTGCCACGGCAGAGGATCTGACGTGGGAGTATGCTAAGGAGGCATATCAGAAGAAGTATGTCGGATTTTCGGTATATTGATGAGCAATAAAAGCTTTTCTAGGACTAGTTCGGGGAACAAATCGAGAGCGGCATATGAGGCTGAATTTACGAGGTTAAGTCGATATGCTCGAGGAGTAGTCGCGACTGAACATGAACGTTGTGTCCGTTTTGAGGACGGATTAAGGGATGACCTAAGGTTATTGATAGCTCCACATCAGGAGCGGGAGTTCTCCACGTTGGTTGAAAAGGCTAAGGTAGCTGAAGGAATCAAGGACTCGACTAGGCGTAACTCGCGGGAATAGACCCAAGAGAGGTTATGGATCATCGGAAATGTGCGAAAAGGCCCGAGGCGAGGGGTGAAGGGTCGACAAGTTGATACCGGAGGCGATGTCGTCCTTGTGAGTATTGTGGAAAGAAGCACTCAGGTGAGTGTTGGAAAAAGATAGGAGCATGTCTTAAATGTGGGTCTAAGGACCATATGCTCAAGGACTATCCAAAGATATCAGATGATAGACATCCAGTAACTCAGAATGTTAATCAGGCCGGTAGAGGAGGACAGCAGCCTCAATGAGGACGAGGTTCGAATATCAGAGGTAATAATGCTGGTAGAGGACGTGGCAGAGGTACCACCAATACTGAGGCAAGACAGCCGGGTTTGGTTTATGCGATTCGCCGTAGGGAGGATGAAGACGCGCCGGACGTCATAACCGGTACGTTCCTTATTCATAGTAAACCCTATTATGCTTTAATTGATGTGGGCTCGACCCATTCTTATATTGCCTATAGTGTAGTTGAGACACTAGGCCTAGACTCGAAACTTTCTGATAAGGAGATGACGGTAGTAAGCCCATTAGGCCAAACTATAGTAGTAAATAAGATCTTTCAGAATATACCCCTAAAAATTCAGGGAGTGAGCTTTCGGGCTGACCTAATGGAATTACCCTTTGGGGAATTTGACCTCATACTTGGTATGGATTGGTTAGTAGAACATCGGTAGTGTTGGATTGTGCGGCTAAACAAATGGAACTAAGGACCCCGAGGATGAGGTGATCATCATGATAGAGAGAGAAGGAACTATTTGACTAATGTAGTTTGGTGCTTAAAATTTGAAAGAATGGTACGTAAAAGTGCGAGGCATTCTTAGCCTTTGTAAGTGCGTTGGATGGAAATCGGGAAGGTGTCGAAGGAGTCGAGCGGTAAGGGACTTTGAGGATGTGTTTCGGAGGAATTACCAGGAATACCCCCAGATAGAGAAGTTGAATTTGGAATAGACACGCTACCGTGAGCAATAGCACAGTGTCAATTGCTCCATACCGAATGGCGCCAAAGGAGTTAGTGGAGCTTAAAGCTCAAATTTAGGAATTATTGGATCGTGGGTTTATTCGGCCCAGCGTATCACCATGGGGAGCACCGGTCCTGTTTGTGAAGAAGAAGGATGGAACTATGCGTATGTGCATAGACTATCGTCAATTGAATAAGCTGACCATCAAGAACAAGTATCCCTTGCCAAGGATCGATGACTTGTTCGATCGGTGAAAGGAGCCATGATGTTTTCGAAGATCGATTTACGTTTGGGATACCATCAGTTGAAGGTGAAGGAGGCTGATATCCATAAGACCGCTTTTAGGACAAGATATGGTCACTTTGAGTTTGTAGTAATGCCGTTTGGGTTGACGAACGCTCCAACCGCGTTTATGGATATGATGAACCGAGTGTTCCAACCTTACTTAGACAGGTTCGTTGTGGTATTCATCGATGATATCTTGGTATATTCTAAGTCTGAAGAGGAGCATGATGAGCATCTCCGGATTGTGTTACAAGTATTAAGGGAGAAGAAGCTTTATGCCAAATTCAGCAAGTGTGAATTTTGGCTTAGAGAAGTTGCTTTCTTAGGACACGTGGTGTCTGCCGAGGGAATAAGGGTGGATCCTAAGAAAATCAAAGCGGTGTTGGATTGGAAACCACCTAAGTCGGTGGCAGAGATTCATAGTTTCTTAGGATTGGCAGGCTATTACCGAAGGTTCGTGGAAGGATTCTCGTCGATAGCCGCGCCATTAACAAAATTGTTGAGGAAGGAAGTACCCTTTGTGTGGACAGATAAGCAACAGGAGAGTTTTGAAAAACTTAAAAAGGTATTAACGGAAGCTCCGGTGTTGATTCAGCCTGAGGCAGGAAAGGATTTTGTGGTATACTGTGACGCCTCACATACGGGGTTAGGATGTGTTCTTATGCAAGATGGAAAGGTAGTCGCTTATGCGTCCCGACAGTTAAGGCCGCATGAGGTGAACTACCCAACCCATGACTTGGAATTGGCAGCAGTGGTTTTCGCTCTCAAGGTGTGGAGGCATTATCTGTATGGAGAAAGGTCAGTGATCTACACAGACCACAAGAGTCTCAAGTACCTATTGACTCAAAAGGAGTTAAACTTGAGGCATCGAAGGTGGGTGGAATTTCTGAAAGATTATGACTATTCGATAGAATATCATCCGGGCAAGGTGAATGTAGTAGCTGATGCCTTAAGTAGGAAGATTGTGACGGACCTAAGAGCAATGTTCGCCCATTTAAGCTTATATGAGGATGGAAGTTTGTTGGTCGAGTTACAAGTCAAGCCAACATGGTTGAAGGAAGTGAAAGAGGATAGTTGGTTGATGAAGATTTAAATGTTCACTACAAAAAGCACGAGCGGAGAGTTGGAGGACTATGAGATTAATGATGAAGGAGTATTGTGCTACAAAGGGAAAGTCGTATGCCAAGAGACAAGGAGTTAAGACAGAAGATCCTTGAGAAGCGCATAGTAGCCCTTATGCTATGCATCCGGAGGCATTAAGTTGTCTGAGGATTTAAGAGAACAATTTTGGTGGCGGATCTTAAGCGAGAAGTTCTGAAATTTGTGGGAAGATGTCGGACGTGTCGACAAGTTAAGGTGAACACCAAGTTCCATCGGATTACTTGACCAATCCAGATTCCGTAGTGGAAGTGGGAAAGAATTACCATGGACTTCGTTAGTGGGCTTCCCCTTACGCCTACTAAGAAGGACTCGGTATGGGTTATAGTAGACCGTTTGACTAAGTCCGCACATTTCATCCCAGTAAGAATGGACTATCCCCTTCAAAAGCTAGCCAAGCTATATGTGGCAGAAATTGTGAGGTTACATGGAGTACCAATGTCGATCATCTCTGATAGAGACCCAAGGTTTACGTCTCGATTTTGGAAGGCACTTCATCAAGCTTTAGGCACTAAGCTAGACTTCACTACGGCTTTTCATCCACAATCAGACAGACAGTCTGAACGGGTTATACAAGTGTTGGAGGATATGTTGAGAGGCTGTGTAATGGATTTTCGAGGAAGTTGGGAAGATTACTTGCCTTTAGCTGAATTCGCCTACAACAATGACTATCAAGCTAGCATTCGGATGGCACCATCTGAAGCATTGTATGGAAGGAAGTGTAGAACACCTACTTGTTGGGTGAGTTAGGAGAACGTCGAGTTTTGGGACCGAGATAGTGGCGAGAGAGAAGAAGAAGGTTAAAATAATTGAACACGGTTAAAAGAAGCCTCGAATGATGAAGTCTTATGCCGACCTCAAGCGGAAGGAAATAGAGTTTGAAGTAGGAGACCAAGTGTTTCTAAAAGTCTCACCATGGAAGAAAGTGATGAGGTTTGGTCGGAAAGGAAATTAAGCCCAAGATTTATCGGGCCCTATCGGTACTAAAGCGAGTGGGACCAAGTGGCATACCAGCTAGAGTTGCCACGGAGTTGCAACAAATGCATGGCGTGTTCCATGTGTCCATGCTACGTCGCTACCGATCGAATCCCTCTCACATAGTACCGAGAAGAAGTGGAGCTAAGGCGGACTTAACCTACGAGGAAAAGCCGATTGATTACGGAACATGACGTGAAAGTACTACGGACGAAGTCAGTTCCTCTAGTCAAAGTATTGTGGCGCAATCATGGATCGGAGGAAGCTTCGTGGGAGCCAGAAGAGGCAATGAGACAATAATACCCTCAATTGTTTAGTCAGAAAATTTCGAGGACGAAATTATTTTAAGGGGGTAGAACTGTAACATCCTAAAAAGGGCCTATGCATTTTGTCCTAATTGTACAATAAGACATGTTTTATGTGTTTTGGAATAAATTTGGAATGATTTTGGAAAATAAAGGATGTATGGAAATGTTACGTCGAAAATAGGAAAGTGAACATTTTTGGAAACCTAAGTAAATTAGGAAAGTGAACATTTTGGAAACCAAACCAAAATAGGAAACTAAACATTTTGGAAACCAAGCCAAAATAGGAAACTAAACATTTTGGAAACTTAGCCAAAATAGGAAACTAAACATTTTGGAAACTTGGAAAATCTGAGCATGCTGAAAATTTTTGGAAACTTAAAATTGACCCCGGAATGTCGAATTTTAGAGCCCAAAGGGGAACTTAGGGCCAAGTGACCCTAAAAATATAAAGTACATAAAATTTGACCCAATAACGGACTTGGAAATGTGGCCTGAAGATGCCACCTAAGGCCTTAGGAAATGACCCAAATGCAAAAGGTTTTGGGCCTGAGTTAGAGTCATCTAGGAAGCAAATAAAAGAAGTTTTATTTTGCTTCCATGAGTGGAGAGTTGGACGGCACAAAGGAATCTAGGAAGAGAGTTTTTATTCAATAGAACTTTTGACTAATTAGGAGATTTGATGGAATTTCATAGTTGATAAAATTAAAACTTATCACAAATGAAGAGTTGGCCGATTTAGGGACTCTAAGGCTAATAGTTTCGGCCAAAGAGAGAAAAGAAAAGAGCCATTCTCTTCCCTTCAACCTCTTGCCGAAATCTCCTAGTCAAAGTAACAACAATCTTTTCTCTTTTCTTTAGCCGAATCCTCCTTGTCAAAATTCTCTCCATCTCTTTTCCTTTCTTTTTCTTTTCTTCTACTATCCCTCCACAAAAGCCAAAACTTTGAGATCCAAAATAGTGCCATAGTCGAATATTATAAGGGATCATCCGGATTCAAAATGAGGTAAGTACATCAATATACATTCGCAAAGGTTCCTTCCATAATTGAATAGTAGTTCAAATCTAACAAGTGATTTCGGCAGGAATTAAAAATAAAGATCAACTTCGGGATTTGAAAACTTCAAGGTAAGTAAGTTTATACATTCGGACAAGGCCAAATCTTAGTCAATTAGATCAAATTGATCAAAAACTAACTTATTCAGAGATTTAGGTTTTGGCCGATTACAAGGAAAAAGGGAAGGTGAAGTTTTCGGGATTTAAAATCCATAAGGTAAGCACTTGAAAGTATTCGGCCAAGGTTTGTGTAATTACATAGATAAGATCTATAATTATTAAAAAGCCGAAAAGTAATTTATGTTGAGATTTAAGGTTGGCCGAATATCAAGTGAAGGAAAACAAAGTTTTGGGATTTGAATAAACATCAAATCGGCATCAAAGGTAAGCCTCTTTACAAATCCTACTAGGATTTGGATATTATAACCAAAATAGAATTTATGCTAAGTAATACATGATAAACCAAATGTAGGAACTAAGGATCTAAACATTAGATCTTGCTTTGAATCTCAAGGAATCGCTAAACAAACCAGGTGTGTATTCCACACTAATCTTAATAGTTTCATGGTTTAAATATGTTATATATGTTAATGTGAAAGTGAAAGAAAGTGGCTAAAGTGCCATATTATGGTACTAAGTATTCAGGTACATTTTCCTACTCCTATTAGGATTTCGGAAAAAAAATTATTGTATAAGTGAAAAGTGATGTGAAAGTGAAATAAAAATATGATATGTATGATATTTATAATTTGGGGCATTGGTCAATTGAAGAAGGGAAGTGAATGTGATGACTTGGTCTCACTAAGTGAATGTGATGACTTGGTCTCACTAAGTGAATGTGATGACTTCGGTCTCACAAAGTGAATGTGATGACTTGGTCTCACTAAGTGAATGTGATGACTTGGTCTCACTAAGTGGTAACCGGTTACATTAAAGTGGTGGCTATGCCACAATATTATCGATGGGCGATGAGCACGTCATTGCGATGACTACCTTTGATGGAGTGTAGCGGATGGAAGGTTGACTTAGTAGTCCCCACGGTTATGCTGAGGTTGGTGCGGGTGGAGTGTAGCGGATGGCATATAGGTTTGGGATCGGGTTTGCATCATTACCTTGAAATTTTTATATGCATATGATATGTATGGTGTGCCTATTTCTATTATGTTTAGTGTTGGTTACACACTGAGTCTATCGACTCACCCCGTTGTGGGAATATGTTTGGTGATGGCGGTAATGGACCAGGGATGGCGAGAACTTGTGGTGGCCATGTTCGACTTGAAGTTCAATTTAATTTGAATATTTATTTTATTTTAAGTACTGTACAATTTATTATTTTGGGTTTCGTTTTATGTAATAAGGCCACCGTGACGAATTTTTATTTCTGCTATAATTACTATGTTATGAATTTAGGGCTTATTAAAGAGTAAGCCCACTTAATATGAAATAAGTTTAAATATTTTGTCACTTGAAGCAAATGGGTTTTTGTTATAAAAATAAATTTGTTTTCAACTCAAGCCCAACCCACAACAAACTATCTTCCAAAACACATATTTTTCAAAACATTCGAATGAATTTGAACCGGGTTACTTCGAGGAACATACCAGATCCAGTCCATTCTCGTGGGCCGGGTGTGGGGTGTTTCAAGTTAGGGCACAAGAAGTCAAGCAGAAGAGTGGCAGGGGACACTACCTTAAGGGCTTGGAAGGTGGCGTCAAAGGGAGCTTCAAGGGGTGAGGTTCGAATCACGTTGGCAACATGAGGGGAGCTTTTATTTTGTTTTTAGCGTCAAAAGGGTGAGAAGAGCGATGGGACGGCACATGGGTTATACAAGGATGAGATAAGGCTGGTTTTCTTTTAATTTTGGCTAGGAAGATGTGATAAAGGTTTATTATTTTAAGTTAGTAGATAGAAGATAAATGTGTTTTCATTTTATTTATTTTAAGAAGAGTAGGATATATGTGGATTTAGTTTGTTTATTTTATTTATGGGAAGATGAGAGATAAATGTGATGGATAATTAATTATTTTATTAAGGTGATAGATGAGAAGATGATTAAGGGATTTGATAGGAAATAGTTAAGGGATTATTTTAGTATTATTTTATTAAGATGATAAAGGTGGATTTATTTTAAGTTGATAAATAGAAGATAATTATAGATTTATTTTATATATTTTGAATGTGTGATTAACGAGATAATATAGGGATTGAGATAGGATAAAAGATGGATTATTTTAAAATATTAATTGGGGATTAATTAGAAATTGGGTAGTATAAATAGGTGTGATCATCTTTTGTTATTCTTTTCTTCTTTAATTTCTTTGTGCTTGAAATTTAGTCTCTCCTTTCTCTTTAGTGCCATCTTCTTTTTTTTGCGATAAGTCACCTAGTTTTGGCTTTCACATGCTTTTGGTTAGTGACCAAATTTCAAAGAGCATTAAGGCCATTTATATTTCATTCTTTCTCTCCTATTTGCTAGCTTACGAACCTATCACTCTTCTCAAACTTCTCCTCTTATTTTGTGATAGCGAATACTTCATCATTCTTGGAGAGCCATAGCCGAACTTTATAGCCCATTCTCTACTTTTTCTTCTTCATTAGTATAGCGCCAAAACACCATTGTTATTCTCTAAAGTTGAATCTCTCAGTGTTCAAGGAGACTTTAGGTGCAAGCAATTCAATCGGTTCTGATAGTGTGAAGCGATCTTTCGGGATTTGGAGACTTGTGGTAAGCAACGTGGAAGGGTGCATTAAAGGAGATTTTTGGGATTTGAAGCATTCAAGGTAAGCATCATGTACTATACTGACCAAGGCGGTGGTTATGGCTTTATGTATTAAGCCGTTTCTAATGATGGTTAATAGGATTTCGATAACTTCGAGAGCAAGCAAGTATTGGGTTTTAAATAAGTTAGGTAAGTGATTGCAAATATTCTACCAAAGGCCATTTTATGGGTTTAAGAACCGATCGATTGTGATTATGGCTTTTAGAGGCGGATCGACAGAATAAAGAGTTTCGGGATTCTAGATTGTGTTAGATCCAAATAGATCGAGATTTCGCTAAACAGTCAGGTGCGTAGTTATCGCATTGTCTCTTGAATGTTTATATGTGTTATATGTGTTATTTCATGTATGTGTATAAAGTGAATGATAGTCGAAATAAGGGCTAAGATTGTGAATACCGTGGTGGGTGATTGAATAAATCAGGTCAGTGATTTACGATAATAAATGATTATTGATGAATGTATAAAAACATGATGGCATGTGATGTATATTTGTTTCAAGTAATATGTTGCCATGGTACATATATATATATATATATGCATGGGATTTGGGACATGAATATCAAAGGAAAGGGTGTACATCATGTACGTGGTCTAATGTTAGCCTTGTGCTACATTGGCGCTTGATGTTAGCTATGTGCTTCATCAAGGGAGGTGTTGGCTAGGTGCCACATCTCGACGGTTGATAGTGTGTGCATCACCGTGGGTGATTGATATGTGGGATCCCTATGGGATCGGTGGCTCACCACTGACCTTGAGCGACAAATCCGCCAAGGTAAGATATGTGGATCATTACGTGATCGGTGGTGGATTAGCCACGGCCTTGAGCGAAGTGCGCAAGGTAGGTGTAATGGATGGACCCTAGGTTGGGATGGGCTTCATAATTGCATATTTATGTGTATGGATGTGTGGATATGGGCCAAGCCCATATGTGGAGATATGTGAAATGACTATGCACTGAGAGTCGGTTTGACTCACCCAATATTTTAAACCTTTCGGTGATGCGTAAAGCTTGGACCGGGTTGGAGTGGATACAAAGGTGGCCATGCGTATGATTTTCATGCGAGAAAGATATTTTTAATTAATTAAGCATTTATATTTTCGATTACTTTGATTATTCAATTATTGTAATAAGGCCCTAAAAGTATTTAAAGTCATTTAAGTATTTTTCATTAAGTTTATTATTATGTTTTATTATGGATTGACAATTGAGGAATTATTTGCAAATGATTTTTATTTAAATCTATATATACTAAAGTTTTAATTAGGATATTTTTATAAACACCACACTTACTTAAGAATTTTAATGAACACTGCTTTCTAAACTTAACAAAATTTTCATGTTTTATCCTTAAGTTCAAATTTGTTTCAAATGTTTTCCTGATGGCATTTCAAATTCGATCGTAGTGAATGGGCCGGGTTTGGGGTGTTACACTCCCCTTACAATGGTTTCTTTAGGTCCTTTTAAAGGCCGAAATTGAAAATAGAAATAAAATACAATTGTTTTGTCTTTTTCTTTCTTTGTCTTTGTTCGTCCTTGTCCTTTTAAGTGAGGTGCAGGCGCTCCAGCTATGGTAGTGTACGGAGGCTTGAACGCGCGGATGTGGCAACGTACTCGTGGGGCATGTATGAGGGACGAGGTAGCCCAATCGTCTAGTAGGGGTTGTGTGCGGCGCTGGAACATTCTGGAGACTCTGCTAGGGTTTTCTATTTTTTAAATTATTGGGCTATCGGAGCTCTTTAGATTTGGGGCTGCTGTAATTGGGCTTAGTAATTTGGGCTCAGGTTAAATGTAATTTGGGCTATTAAAACCTGATGGACTGTTTATTGGACTTTTGGTAATTTAAACCTATTTCATGTTATTATTATTATTTTTTAATTTGGTTTTGGTTTTTTTTTTGTTTGGTTAACGAATGGGCCCGGGTAGATTTGGGCTCCTACAGCTGCCCCTCTTTGTTCATTGTCATGTAATGGGAATGGAGCAAAGACTTTAAAGACGGCCAAATTTGCCCGGTCTCGCTGAATCTTGACTTCTTAGTGCTTCTTTTCTTCAAGTAGCTTTATTCTATCCCACTACATCTTCAAGGGGATGAGAATTCAGATTGAAGAGATTCGTAGCTTTGATCTTCCTATTGAAACTTCTCGAAAATGAAAGCTAATCCTCAATACATTCAGGGAGGAGGGATTTGTAGCTTCGACCTACTCCACTAGGAGTTCGAGGTGATAAGAATCCAGAGAGAAGAGATTTGTAACTTCAATCTTCTTACTGAAACTTCTCGAAAATAAAGTTTGATCCTCGTTGTAAACTCAGGGAGACGAGATTTGTAATTTTAACCTACTCCGCTGGAACTTCGAGATGATAAGAATTCAGATAGAAGAGATTTGTAACTTCAATCTTCTTACTAAAACTTCTCAGAAATAAAGTTGGATCCTCGTTGTAAACTCAGGGAGACGGGATTTGTAATTTCAACCTACTCCACTGGAACTTCGAGGAGATAAAAATTTAGAGAGAAGAGATTCATAGTTTCAATCTTCTCTGCTGAAACTTTAAAGAAATAAGAATTGATCCTCATTGTAAACTCAGGGAGAAAGGATTTGTAGCCTCAACCTACTCCACTGGAACTTCGAGGAAATAGAAATTTAGAGAGAAGAGATTCGTAGTTTCAATCTTCTCTACTAAAACTTCAAAGAAATACAGAATAATTCTCATTGTAAACTTAGGGAGAAGGGATTTGTAATTTCAACCTACTCCACTGGAACTTTGAGGAAATAAGACTTGTATCGCTTCGATTTGCTCCTGCAACTTCAGGATTGCCAGATCTGCTATCTTCGATCCGCTTTGCTCAGGAAGGCAAGATCTTCAAACTCACCGATGATACGACAACGTCCTCTAAGGGACCTGCCCTGTAAAATCAGTTTTGTGTTTATACAAAATGGTTAGGATGCAATGATCAGACTGAATCTAATGCTCCTAACTAAATGTATTATGGACGACATTTGCATGAATGCATAGGAATGATCTTTTTACAAAGATTAGGATGCAATGATCGGAATGAATCAAATCCCCCTAAATAGATGTGTGACATTTGTATGAATGCAGAGACGCAATGATCAGAATGAATCTAATGCTTCCAACTAAATGTATTATTGTAACACCCCAAACCCGGCCCAAACGCTACGACCAGATCTGGCATGCTACAGGTTGATTGTTAAAGTTCAAATCCTCTGTTTACTTTGAAGAAAGCATGAATTTGAAAAAAATAACTTTTTGGTAGCACGTTGTGTTGAAAACTTTGCTTTGTTGGGTTTGGAATTCTCAGTTTATGTAATATCCCGGAATAGGGCTTATGCACTATGGCTAAAATTACATGAAATAGTATGCCTTATATGTTGTGAATGTGTTGTGTGCATTTTAGAACCTTGGAAATGTAAAGAAATGCTTTAGAAAATATTAAGTCTTAAGAGGAAGCTTGGAAATGTAAGGAAATGTAAGGAAATATAAGGAAAAAGCTTTAGAAAATATTAAGTCTTAAGAAGAAGCTTGGAAGTAAGGAAATGTAAGGAAATGTAAGGAATTGCTTTAGAAAATATTAAGTCTTAAGAGGAAGCTTGGAAATGTAAGGAAATGTAAGGAAATGCTTTAGAAAATATTAAGTCTTAATAGGAAGCTTGGAAATGTAAGGAAATGTAAGGAAATGTGAGGAAATGTAAGGAAATGCTTTAGAAAATATTAAGTCTTAAGAGGAAGCTTGGAAATGTAAGGAAATGTAAGGAAATGTAAGGAAATGCTTTAGAAAATATTAAGTCTTAAGAGGATGCTTGGAAATGTAAGGAAATGTAAGGAAATGCTTTAGAAAATATTAAGTCTTAAGAGGAAGCTTGGAAATGTAAGGAAATGTAAGGAAATGTAAGGAACCTTGGAAATGTAACAAAATCGGGCTTGGAAAAATGGCCTGGAGATGCCACTTAGGGCTCTGGAAATGACGCCATATGCTAGGATAACTTGGGCCTAGTATGGCCACATGAAGCCCAAAATAATGGGTTAAAATTTGACACTCCTAAGGTAAGGAGATGGACGGCATAGGAAGACTAAGGTAGGAGTTTAAGTTGAAGTCAAATTCTTTTAGAATTTCGGCTAAGCTAGGAAAAAAAAGATATGAGAGTGATGGCCAAGAAAGAGGACTTTCTAGGCTTAGTAATTTCAGCAAAAGGAGGAAAACTAAGGCCATTCAACATTCTTTTTTCTCTTTTAAAATCTCCTCTGAATTCTCTCTGCCACTATTCTTCTTTTTTCTTTTCAATTCTCCACAAAGCCGAAAACAAAATCCCCTAGTCTTGCCGAATTTCTCTAAGTTCTATATCTTCCTTTTCTTTCCTTGTAAAATCGAAATACCTGTGCTTCCCATCATCAATTCTTTTCCTTTGCAAAACCAATCAAAAGCGAAGATAAGTTTCAAGCCTATAGTAGAATCTCTCTAAGCCTCAAAGCCGAATCTACAAGGGTGTTTTAGTTTCCCGAAGGTGCACCTTAGGCCGCATGTTCTTTAGTGATTCGGTAAGTTTTGAGATTTCTTTTCCTCACGATTTCTTCCTCTCTTCTCATCAAGATCTAACCTGAATCAATTGTCTATGCCTATCAATTTCTCTTCTTTAGCCCTAGAGTTAGAATCCGCTTTATAATAAGCTAGAAGTCTGGATTTTGGAAAAGCCAAGGTAAGTAATTAATGGTAGGTGGTAGAATGGCCCTTTTCTATTCTTTTCTTTTTGGCGAATACCATATGGGCTAAGATAATTAAAATTTTGGTTTGTTGAATAAGTGGAGGATTTAGAATGTAGGTAAAATTTAGGTGACTTGGTTTTAGGAGGAAGGCAAGAAGTAAGTGAGGTTTAGGAATTTAGATTCATAAAGGTAAGTGAATCTGACATTTGGCCAAGGCCCTATTGTGGTATTTATATCTAATTCTTATTTGTTTAAAAAGTCGAAACTAACTAGTTCAATGATTAAGGGTATAGTCGATTGCAATAAAGAAGCATCATAAAGTTTCGGGATTTGATTTTTAATCCAATCGGCACCAAGGTAAGAATTTGATTACAACAATCCTACTAGGATTTGGATTTATAGTCGAATGGCTTTTTACTAACATGTTAGGGTGGACGAATATAGGAATTAAAGATCTAAAGCGATAGAACGAGTTTTTGGGATTTCAGTAAATTCGATAAGTAAATCAGGTGTGTACCCCACACTAAATCTCAATAAATTTACGGTTTTAATTTATTATATGTGTTAATATGAAAATGTAAGAATATGGCTAAATACCATGTTATGGTACACAGTACTAAGGTACGTTTTCCTACTCCTACTATGAGTATGATAAGACTTGTTATGCCATGAATATGAATATGATAAGAATGTGAAATCGGGCCTAAGACATTATATTGCATGATTTTGTATGACATGGGCATATGGGATATTATGAAAAAGGGGAAGTGAATGTGCTGACCTAAGACCACGATATTTGAATGTGGTGGCCTAAGACCTCGATATCTGAATATGGTGTCTCATGACACAAAGTATGTATCTGGTGGCTATGCCACGAATTTTATAAGGGCGATGAGCATGTCGACTGCAGCGACTGCCTTCGATGGTGTGTAACATCCTGAATTAGGGGTTGTTTGCAATTTAATTATTTTTCATGTGCTAGCTTGGAAAAAAAATGTGTGCTATGATTTCTTGACATGTTCTAGGGTCTAGTCATAACCCCGGGCTAGGTTTAACTTAGGGCTGAAAATTTCTTTTTAGTGCTTAAGAGGAGGGAGCTAGGTGAGATAGGGGTTAAGAGAAATTGTTGGAGAAGTTTGACATAAGAAACCGATTGGCAGGATGGCTTGGGATGCTACCTAGGTGGTGGGGAGCTTGCATCACGCGGAGTGTCAAGAGGAGGAGGTTTGAATGATGGTGGTCACAAGGGGTGTGTTTTATTTTTGGGCTTTTTGGCGTTAAAAAAGGAAAGGGCTAAGTTAAGGAGGTTTCAAAAGATTTTGTGGGAGTTGGTGGACATAGAAGTCGGATTGGTAAAGTGGCTTGGGGCAGCCTCTTAGGGCCTTGGTGAATGCCGCCCAAGCGGGAGGGGGACTCAAGTTCGAGTCACGTTGAGCGCAAGGTATGTTTTATTTTGCATCTTGGCATGAAGGAGAGAGAGCTAGTGGATGCACATGGACTCTCGGATGGATGAGGATAAGCTTGATGTTTTGTTTTAAATTAATTTGAAAGTGTGGAATAATCATTATTCTAATTTTGTTTATTATTTGAAGAAGTGATTAGGATAAAATTATCACAAAAGGAGAGATGGCAGAATGTAAAACTCCTAGGGACTTTCATAATCAGTTTGAGTTTAGCAAGGGTCTTGAAATTCATCTAACTTGTTCTTCTTCCTTCCCAATTTGTTTCTTGGCGAATCCTCCTAGTCATTATTGCCCCAAAATTTTTCAAACCCTCTCTTCTTTTGTTTCTACTTGGCGAACCTATCACCCTTTCTACTCAAAACTTCATTTTCATCTTGTGTTGGTGAATACCTTCATCAACACTTGGGAGCCATAGCCAGAATCTCTTCACTTCTAGTCTCTTCAAGGAAACAATAGAGGCAAGTATTCCTTTTAGCAATCGGGTTCTTTTCTCTTCCTTTTTGGTGTGCCGAAAGCTTGAGAATAGGCCTTGGTAAGGTTGGCCGAATCTGTATAGTGTCTTGATAGTGTATCTTTTGTGTGTAGCCGACGCTAAGGTGCTTTGAGGGAGTCTTGCGGGGTTTTGATTCTTCAAGGTAAGTGGCTGTTTATATTCGACTATGGGCCATGTATGGTATCTAAGTAGTAATCGCATGTGTGTTATGATTTTAGGGCTAATCGACAAAGGCTTTGGGATTTCAATTTGCTTTGGTAAGTGGTAATGAAGATTCGACCTAGGGCCATATTTTGGTTATGGGTGCGATTAGTTCTTCGGGATTATTAGTTAGCCAAATAAGGCTTTTTGATACTAACCTATAGTGGACGAATGTAGGAGCAATACGGGAATACGTTTTGGGATTTTGTGATATATCATAGATTCAGAATTTCTCCATAGATCTTCGGTTAAACAGGTGTGTAAAACTCTTACACACTTTATTAGTTGGCATTGCTTACTATGTTATGGTTAACTATTGTGATAGTGATTTGCCTTGTGGGCATGAGCATGGACTCCGGGTAAGTCGCTTGTGACTTTAAATATGTTATATGAATGACATGATGGGTAAGATGCTATGCCATGACTTATATGTATGATTTATGATAATATGTTAAGCATGTTGTGAGCATGTTGGTAATTGGATTGAAGAGAGGAGGGGGAATATTCTCTATGGACTGTCACCAGTGGTTTTGACCACAAGATGGG
The DNA here is from genome assembly GCA_025506655.1 of Gossypium rotundifolium. Taxonomy (NCBI): domain Eukaryota; kingdom Viridiplantae; phylum Streptophyta; class Magnoliopsida; order Malvales; family Malvaceae; genus Gossypium; species Gossypium rotundifolium. Next base: position 31,490,258 of record CP106733.1, on the reverse strand, counting down.
TTGGCCCCATCAGTTTAATTGTGACTTCGGCCACCAGTGGTTTTGACCACACCGTTGATATAAATCGTGACTAAGTCCCAGTGGTTTGGTACCACTAGTGGTTTTGACCACATATTGATAATTGTGACCTATGGTCATCAGTGGTTTTGACCACACGATGGGTTGGCCCCATCACTTGATTTGTGACTCCGATCATCAGTGGATTTGACCACTAGTGGTTTTGACCACACGGGATAGTTAATGGAGTAGGGATGGCTAGGTTTGGGTTGCATGTTTTGCATGTCTTACTAATATTTTGTGTATGAGTTTGCACTTCCGGGTTGGGGATTTATACACTGAGTCTTGGTGACTCACCCCTTCCCATATCATTTTGCAGATGAGTAGATCGCGGAGATGGAGCCGGAGAGGACTCGAGGCGGCCATGCTTGTTCCTTGGATTTGAAATTTTATTTAGCACAGTTAAAGTTTATTATTTACTAAATTTTGGTTTGGGTTGTAATAAGGCCACTAGTTATTATTTTGGATGTTCAAGTAGTTGTTTTACTTCATTTCTACTATATTACTAATGAATTTATAAATTGTTTAAATGAATCGGTTAAAAGTGACGTTTTCAAAATGGGAAATTTTTACGAGTTTTCAAGGATGTTACCATCGGGTAGCAAAATTCACCAAGTTAACAATAACTCTAACGGTTCTAAAAATTTAAATGATCAAATGTTTTCAAAGGTTTCAACTCAACCATGGTTATAAAATCAATTCTACCTGGGTTTTTAATAGACACTGTTTTATAACCTCAGCAAATTTTAGATTTCTACCAGTTAATCAAAATATTTCAAAACGTTTTTACTCTGTGACATACCAGATCCAGTCAAGGCTCATGGGTCGGGTTTGGGGTGTTACATGGTGTGTAGCGGATGGAGGGTTGACTTAGTAGTCTCCACGGTGTGATGGTTGGTATGGGTGATGTGTAGCGGATGGATAACTAGGCTTGGGTTTGGGATTGCATCATAATTATATATGTTATTATGTATGATTTGATATGCCTGAATTTATTTGAGTTTGGTGTTGGTTGTACACATTGAGTCTGTTTGACTCACCCCTTGTGGGACTATTTTTCAGGTGATGATCAGTGATGGGCCGGGTCGGCAAGAGCTCAAGGGTGGCCATGCAAAGCTCAAGGATTAATTTATTTTTATTTATGTTTAAGTTTTGAATTATTCGGGTTTTTTATTTGATGTAATAAGGCCAAAGTATTGAATCGTTTATGCATGCTTTTAAATTACTTAGTATGATACGATTATCATCGAATTTAAAGTTTAAAAGTTAAATTTTTCTTAAGTATAAATATCAAATTGTTTTTAACACCTTATCGACACGGGTTCTTAATTCGAGCCCAACCCAAATCAAGACTTTTCAAAAATACACATGTTTTGCAAAGTTTCAAACAAGATTTGAATGGATTTTCTTTAGAAGCATGCCAGATCCGGTCAGGGCTTGTTGGCCGGGTTTGGGGTGTTTCAGTTTGGTATCATCAAAACTCGACCTTGAGGGCTTTTAGGGCCCAAAACATTTTCTATCTTTTGAGGACTTTTCTAAGAAATAAGCAGATTTTTCTGGCATGGCACCTGAGTCTCCGACCCGAAGTCCACCAGGTAAGTACTCCTAACCTCTTTGTGATTTATATGTGGGGATATATATAGGGACGTGGACTAGTGGAATAGGAATTAAACCCTAGGACTAGTTTACCCCAACAAATACATAAAACTCTAAGGCACAATTAAACAAACACATGTCCAAGTCACCGAGCTAGGGTGTGGCAACCGTTGTGCATGTCTAGGATTGGTTTCGGTGGGAGCTTGGTATTTAAGCGATCCTAGTGACTCACCTCCTACCCACTTGAATCCTACAGTGCGTAGCTTTGGTTCACCCTAACCAAGAGGACTTAGTCACAGTGCTAAACCCAATAACTAAAACCCGAAAGGGACTAGCCATATTTTTATGGAAACCCTAGTTTTAAAAGTCAACAAACTACCTTTTTGAAATTATGAAAACTATTATTTTGGAAAAACTTTCTAAGAATTTTCGATTTACAAAATTACCTAAATACCCTAAGTAGTAAAATTACTAAAATGCCCTTGATTTCCAAAATTACCATACTACCCCCGATTTCAATAACAATTTTTAATTTTGCACAAGTATCCAAAAACTTTACCAAATATCAAAGACACCCTGATTTGGGAAATTTACGAAATTACCCCTGACTTACAAAATGACCAAAATACCCTCAGTAAGGAAAACTACCAAAGTACCCTCAAATTACAAATTTTTAACAATGCCCTTGTTTTGAAAAGTCACCAGGAACCATATTTTTGCTAAAAATTACCGAAATGACCCTGACTTGTAAAATTTCAAAAATACCCCTAGTGTATAAATTACCATTTTACCCTTGAAATTTTTCCAACAAGTAATTTTAATTTTGTAAAATATCAACAATCTCTATTTTGCAACATTTTCAAATACCCTAATTTGAAAAATTACCAAAATACCCCTATAGGATAAAATTTAGAAATACCCTAAGTAGTGGAATAACGAGAATACCCCTATGTATTGAGTGTGGATGTATGGATGTTGTGCGTATGTTGATTGTTGAATGTATAGAACTAGGAAATGTGAACTTGAGTCCAATTGCGAATTGAAAGAACTACTCTTAAAACTACTAATCATAAGACATTCGTGGATAATCGGTGGAAGAAAACTAATAATTCATAAAATTTTAATCGGATAAACGCGAACCGATAGCATGAGTACAACGGGACGAGGTCACTCTAGATGTGAATACAGGTGCGTACTTTACCATAGTATCCTAAGTGTTTATTTTGGGTTAGAATTGGAGTGCGCAGCGAAAGCATGGTAGTGAGACTTAGGTAATAAGATTACTAATTAGTTGGAAATTTCGAGAACGAAATTATTTTAAAGGGGTAGAACTGTAATATCCCGGAATAGGACTTATGCACTATGGCTAAAATTACATGAAATAGTATGCCTTATGTGTTGTGAATGTGTTGTGTGCATTTTAGAACCTTGGAAATGTAAGGAAATGATTTAGAAAATATTAAGTCTTAAGAGGAAGCTTGGAAATGTAAGGAAATGTAAGGAAATGTAAGGAAATGGTTTAGAAAATATTAAGTCTTAAGGGGAAGCTTGGAAATGTAAGGAAATGTAAGGAAATGTAAGGAAATGTAAGGAAATGCTTTAGAAAATATTAAGTCTTAAGAGGAAGCTTGGAAATGTAAGGAAATGTAAGGAAATGTAAGGAAATGCTTTAGAAAATATTAAGTCTTAAGAGAAGCTTGGAAATGTAAGAAATGTAAGAAATGTAAGAAAGTAAGAAATGTAAGAAATGTAAGGAAATGTAAGGAAGTGCTTTAGAAAATATTAAGTCTTAAGCGGAAGTTTGGAAATGTAAGGAAATGTAAGGAAATGTAAGGAAATGCTTTAGAAAATATTAAGTCTTAAGAGGAAGCTTGGAAATGTAAGGAAATGTAAGGAACCTTGAAATGTGACAAAATCGGGCTTGGAAAAATGGCTGAGAGGCCACTTAGGGCTCTGGAAATGACGCCATATGCTAGGATAACTTGGGCCTAGTATGGCCACATGAAGCCCAAAATAATGGGTTAAAATTCGACACTCCTAAGGTAATGAGATGGACGGCATAGGGAGACTAAGGTAGGAGTTTAAGTTGAAGTCAAATTCTTTTAGAATTTCACTAAGCTAGGAAAATAAAGATATGAGAGTGATGGCCAAGAAAGGGACTCTCGGGCTTAGTAATTTCAAAGAAAAGGAGGAAAACTAAGGCCATTCAACATTCTTTCTTCTCTTTTTAAATCTCGTCAATTCTCTCGCCATTATTCTTCTTTTTTCTTTTCAATTCTCCACAAAGCCAAAAACAAAATCCCCTAGTCTTGCCAAATTTCTCTAAGTTCTATATCTTCCTTTTCTTTCCTCGTAAAACCGAAATACCCTGTGCTTCCCATCATCAATTCTTTTTCCTTTGCAAAACCAATCAAAAGTCGAAGATAAGTTTCAAGCCTATAGCCGAATCTCTCTAAGCCTTAAACCCGAATCTACAAGGGTGTTTTAGTTTCCCGAAGGTGCACCTTAGGCCGCATGTTCTTTAGTGATTCGGTAAGTTTCGAGATTTCTTTTCCTCACAATTTCTTCCACTCTTCTCATGAAGATCTAACCCGAATCAATTGTCTATGCCTATCAATTTCTCTTCTTTAGCCCTAGAAGCCGAATCCTGCTTTATAATAAGCCAGAAGTGCCGATTTTGGAAAAGCCGAAGGTGAGTAATTAATAGTAGGTGGCCAAATGGCCCTTTTCTATTCCTTTCTTTTTGGCCGAATACCATATGGGCTAAGATAATTGAGAATTTCGGTTTGTTGAATAAGTGGAGGATTGCCTAATGTAGGTAAAAATTAGGTGACTTCGATTTTTAGGAGGAAGGCAACATAAGTTAGCTGAGGTTTCCGGGAATTTAGATTCATAAAGGTAAGTGAATCTGACATTAGGCCAAGGCCCTATTGTGGTATTTAGATCTAATTCTTATTTGTTTAAAAAGTCAAAACTAACTAGTGCAATGATTAAGGGTATAGTCGATTGCAATAAAGAAGCATCATAAAGTTTCGGGATTTGATTTTTAATCCAATCGGCACCAAGGTAAGAATTTGATTACAACAATCCTACTAGGAGTTGGATTTATAGTCGAATGGCTTTTTACTAACATGTTAGGGTGGACGAATATAGGAATTAAAGATCTAAAGCGATAGAACAAGTTTTCGAGGATTTCAGTAAATTCGATAAGTAAATCAGGTGTGTACCCCACACTAAATCTCAATAAATTTACGGTTTTAATTTATTATATGTGTTAATATGAAAATGTAAGAATATGGCTAAATACCATGTTATGGTACACAGTACTAAGGTACGTTTTCCTACTCCTACTATGAGTATGATAAGACTTGTTATGCCATGAATATGAATATGATAAGAATGTGAAATTGGGCCTAACACATTATGTTGCATGATTTTGTATGACATGGGCATATGGGATATTATGAAAAAGGGGAAGTGAATGTGGTGACCTAAGACCACGATATCTGAATGTGGTGACCTAAGACCACGATATCTGAATGTGGTGACCTAAGACCACGATATCTGAATTTGGTGTCTCATGACACAAAGTATGTATCTGGTGGCTATGCCACGAATTTTATAAGAGGCGATGAGCACGTCATTGCAATGAACGCCTTCGATGGTGTGTAGCGGATGGAGGGTTGACTTAGTAGTCCCCACGGTGTGATGGTTGGTATGGGTGACGTGTAGCGGATGGATAACTAGGCTTGGGTTTGGGATTGCATCATAATTATATATGTTGTTATGTATGATTTGATATGCCTGAATTTATTTGAGTTTGGTGTTGGTTGTACACATTGAGTCTGTTTGACTCACCCCTTGTGGGACTATTTTTCAGGTGATGATCAGTAATGGACCGGGTCGACAGGAGCTCAAGGGTGGCCATGCAAAGCTCAAGGATTAATTTATTTTTATTTATGTTTAAGTTTTGAATTATTCGGGTTTTTTATTTGATGTAATAAGGCCAAAGTATTGAATCGTTTATGCATGCTTTTAAATTACTTAGTATGATACGATTATCATCGAATTTAAAGTTCAAAAGTTAAATTTTTCTTAAGTATAAATATCAAATTGTTTTTAACACCTTATCGACACGGGTTCTTAATTCGAGCCCAACCCAAATCAAGACTTTTCAAAAATACACATGTTTTTAGCAAAGTTTCAAACAAGATTTGAATGGATTTTCTTTAGAAGCATGCCAGATCCGGTCAGGGCTTGTGGGCCGGGTTTGGGCTGTTTCAGTTTATCTTATTTCGATATCTATTAAATAAGTGATTTTTGATGAAAACTGTTGTTATGCGTTAAGCGTGTTTGAAACTCCTATTTTTTTTATTACCTCTTCTAATTAAGTCCTTGAAATATAAATTTATAATCCATAATCATTAACCACTAGAAACCGAAAATTTAAACTAAGAGGCCTTATTACTTGCTAACGAAAATAGACCCAAAACTAAAAACTAAAGAAAAACCAAAAATAAGTTTACTTAATTAAAAGACTTTATAGCCCCTCGAGTCTGCCTCGGCTCCCGTATCCACGATCTACTACCCATCTAAAAGGTTAAGAAAAATAAAGGATGAGTAACCAAGACTCAGTGTGCGAATCCCTGAACCACATAAACGGCTTGAGGCCCACAATTGCATACTGGGCCTTAGCCCACACATAATGACAGTAGAACAAGTACATGCGATATGACCCAACCCAACTGAAAATTCCATCCTCTACATGCCAACCCTTACCAGCCATCACACTGTGGGGATTTCTACAATCAACCCACCAACCGCTACAAGCCATTTCGACAGCCATGCCGCCAGTCGTAATAATCAGGGTTCAATTTAACTTGGCGTAGCCACCGATCACTATTGTGACCCAAATAGCATATCGTGGTTTAACCACCGATCACCAAGTGACCTATTAATCATGCTCTTCCCCTTCATCATATTAACCCCATCCCATGCATACATACATGCAAAAGCAAGAACAATATACCATCTACAAGATAACATGTTATCACGTACATCGATACACATAGAGAATTTGCTATGTTTGCATTCCTGGCATCCCTAGCCTAACCCCTACGGGTTATTCGACTGTCCATACAGCCTTTTCTGGCTTTTCAGCCCATAACAAGTATAATACAGAAAAACTAATGTGGTAAAGATCTACCCACTTGATTACAGACAAGATGGCACTTTCTATGTCGACACTGTCAGTAGCCGATACGACTACTAACTGCCTACTATTTTGTTCTGTAGCCGGTCCACAACTCGGTGGCCAATCTCTGACCTTAAACTTAGGGGTTGGATTTACGGGTCCAATCCTCTCCTTCGCTTGATCAACATTTGATTCCATCAAAAGATCTTATCAGTTGCAACCATCATAACATATGGTTGTTAATCCATAACATAGAGTTAAGATCATGAATACGATAAACGAACCTAACGAAAATCTAAAGAGAACCCTTACCTCAAAATCCTGAAAGAGATAGAGTTCAGAGACTAGCAATTTTTGGCTTTTGGGATCTAGATGATCCGATTTACTCCGATTCTCGAAATGTCGCCCCAAGATGAGAACACAAGAACAGTCAAAATGTTACTCAAAAGATAACCTCGCCACGCTAATTGGCCTTTCGGCTTTGGCCTCCAAAAAACAAAAACCAAAAGAGGAAGGTGAAATATGAAAGAAATCTTCTGTAACACCCCAAACCCGGCCTATATGTTTAAGACCAGACTTGGCATGCCACACAATTCGAACTTACGTCCAGTCATAAATGCTTTTAAGGAAAACAATTCTTCAAAATGATTTTGAAGATGGAGTTTATCAAAAATAGAGATTTATTTGAAAACCATGATTTTAAAACATAAGATTTTACAATTTGATTTTCAGAGAAATAATTGGTTAAAAGCTTAAATGATTGGTTTTCAGAAAAAACCCCATCTTACGAGTGAGTGATATTTAAGAAAAAACCCCCTTTTTATACGTAAGTTTAAGAAAACATTTATAAAAAAAAAATTAAACAACCCCATTTAAGTAACTAAAACATATTAAAATCCATCCATGCATAAAAATCCATAAAAATAATACTAGAGGCCTTATTACATCGCAATTGAAATAGTACTTAAATAAAAATACTTAAAAGAAGTTCAAAGTTTTTATAACTCATCATTCGTAGTATGGCCTCCACACGAAGTCATCCCCTACCAAGCCTCCATCAATTATTATCACCGAGAAGGGTAAGAAAACGGGTGAGTTACTTAGAACTCAATGTGTAACCCACTTACCGTGTTCACTGGGCCAAAACCATTTAAGCAATTAGTTGGGCTTGAGCCCATTTACAAATGTACAATATAAAAATAATGCATGTGATATGCAATTCCCAACCAAGCCTAATTTCCATCCGCTACACACCACCCGTACCAACCAACACACCTATGGGGATCAAGTCAACCCACCCCGCCAACACACCAATAGCAGGCATTAAGCCAATTATAATATTTGTGGCAGAGCCACCGAACTAGATTGTGATAGAGTCACCGAACTAGAGGCATTAAGCCATTTAAAATATTTGTGGCAAAGCCACCGAACTAGATTTTGGCAACAGGCCTTTCTTCTCTTTGTCAATTACCCCAACCCATGCAGTCATGTATATATAGATAATGCATAACAATATATATTTATAAGGTAAATTTGAACAAAAAGCCCATATTACAAGTTATCAATTTGGCCCATTAGTCAAGATAGAAATTTTGGCCCATTTAATGATCTAGCAAATTTTGGCCCATTTAACGATCTAGCAAATTTGGCCCATTAAACATATGAGGCCCTTTTCGAAATTTTCTCACTTGGCTAGCTTATCAAAAATAATCCATAAGGCCAAAAATGTCATTTTTTTACAATATAGCCCATTAAGGGTAAATCCATAATTTTTCCACAACTTTAATACCGTTTTCATGCATTCACACAAAAAATGCTAAGATTTCGTATTTTCCAATTTTACTGATTTTACAATTTTTATTCTATGCTTACGGTATAATATAACCCATGAGATAAGTGTCAAGTTACACACCTGATTACGGTGAGAACTATACCTTCCCGCTCGTCGATACCTAAATATTTATCACGCTTGATTAAAACACTAATATTTAATAAAAACTATACTATTGATTAACGATCTAGATCTTTACCCTCGAAATCTCGAATGACAATTATTTGTCGGTTCTCCCCGATTGACGATTCACAACCCAATGGAAAATCCCGAACCGCTAATGGCTCCAAACTACGAACAACTTCGAATAATTGATTCTCCTCGAATGAGGGTCCACAACCCAGTGGGTAGTCTCGGATTCTCAAAATAGCCCTTCGCTTGAATTTAGGGGGAATAGCGGAACCACCCCTCTTCCAAACGCTATTAACAACTCTTTTCGTCCCTATCTTGCTTACCTCCATTGACAAAGGATTATTAGTCCTACAATATATAGAAAATTTTAATACTACTGGCTTAAAAGGGCGAACTCTGATTACCTTAAAATCCTGAGTGATTTCCAAAGGATTCTTATACGTGAAAACTTTCGGTTATAACAAATCCCAATGATAGTCATTGATAAAAATGAGAGTGAACAAAAATCCTTGAAGAGTTCCTTCTTACCTTGCTAAATATGATCCGAACTTGAATAACTTTCAAGATGACTTGACAAGATGATGGTTCAGCCCTCCACTATCTTACGATTATCCAAAGCTTAATGAATGAAATGATTGAGAACAAGGTCAAAAAAGAATAAGAGATTCGGCTATGATATAATAGATAGGAAAATAAATTTCGGCTATGGGGATGGTTACAAGCATTCGGCCATGGAAGGAAAATGAAGTAAGGATGTGTTTGAATGGTAAATAAAATGGAGAGGAAAAGAGAATAGAGAGAAGAGAAAGAAAATGGAGATGAGAGGTTTGTATTTGGTTCTCAAGGATGGAAGATGAATCAAAAGAAACTTTGAGACTAAAATGCATTGACAATGAAGAGGAAAAGAGAAGAAAAGAAATGTTCCTTGATGGCTATGTGGTTTGGTCACAAAGAGAAGAAAAAAAGGTTTGGAGAGAATGAACAACCTCGGACCGAAATGGTCAAAAGAAATGGCAAAAGAAACAATTGCTTACTCAAAGTTTATGGCACATTCGGCTAGGGGAGGGAAAATTAGAGAGAAAAAATTGATAAAAGCACCAAATGACCAAATGGAAAATGTGCTCATCAAGCACCTAATCCTACCAAACTAACACCAAAATCAACCATCCCCTAGCCCCTATCTTGTCCACATTCATGGCCAAAAGGCCATTCAAAAGTTTCAAAACACCTTCCCTTATTTCAAGCCTTATGTCCCCTTACATACCAAAACCTTTTGATTCCTTACCTTAAGTTAACACTTGCCTTTTCCCTTAGTCTACTTTCCATAAAAAATTAGTCCAACCTTACCATAAGTAAGGCTTGACAAACACATGCCATATAGGTGCAAAAATAAAAGTCACCAAAATGCTATCCATGGGATTCGAACCTCTCCCCTCAAGCAATCACTCATGCGCCAACACCACCTTACTACTAGTTCATCTTATGCTAGCTTTTACACTTAAATTACCTTAAGCATCAGGATCACTTATTCCACTTCAATAAAATTCTGATTACTAAAAATTATTCTACTTTCGAATAATTCTGTGCCTTCTCAAGGCTATATTAAACACACAAAATTTAATCATTCACAAGCTAAACACCAAAACATTCAACATATCGATACTCGATTTTTTGGATGTTACATAAATCACTTACCTTAACACCAAAAGATTCGGCTACTCCCGGTGATTTGACACGAGAAAATCAAAAGAGAAGATGATGCAAAGAGATCTATGGAGATTGACAATGAAGAATTCAGCAAAGAGAGAAAAAAATGGACAGGGGACATTCGGCTTAAGCATAGAAGTGAAGATGAGAGAATGGGATTAGGGGTTTTCGGCTTTAGCAGAAAATGAGAGAAGAGATTAAGAGAATAAGAACCCAAGTGTCGAAGATGAAGAAGTACTCCCCTAACTTAAACAGAATTTTGGCACTTACTAAACAAATGCTGAAAATGCCCATTTTGAAAACTAAATACCCATCCTATCAACAGGGAAATTTCAGCACCCCTAAGCTACTCAAAACTGATTCCCTCTCCCCCTTAGAGTTGGAAATTGGCCACCATCCTGATCAGTCGATAACTCCTAAACTTTCTCCCTTATCATCATCTGATCCTTCATCCACAAGTGACATGGATAACGCCATCTCTTCCTCCCTTTATCAGCACATTATCAACCACATTATCCGCATTATCCACCTCAATCAGTTCCCTAATTTCAAGCATTCAAGCCGAACTCCACTACTGCTCCCTGCTAATGCCAAAATTAATTAAAATGAATGGGTAACATGCGACTCGAACCTTAGACCTCTTCACGCCACATTATAGCCCCTATGTGACGCCACCCTCTACTGGGATACAAGCCCATTTTGTGTCTTAAAGCGTAAATCATACCTTTAAAGTCCTAACCCTACTGGCTCTCCACTGGAGTGCCTAACAACAAATTTTTACTAAGGCCTCGGCCTAACTCTGAGCCCATTCTGGACCCCTAAAACACTCTAACTAGCATATTAAGCACAACAACACATCACATCACACCAAATGCAAAGCCCCACAAATTCAGGATGTGACAGTTCTACCCCCTTAAAGAAATTTTGGCCTTGAAATTAGCTGGTCAAAACAGATGCGGCTATTACTGCTGCATTACTTCCTCTGGTTCCCAAGTAGCCTCCTCAGAACCGTGATTCTGCCACTGAACCTTAACCAATGGAACCGTTTTCCTTCTCAATAATTTGACATCATGATCCACAATTTCCACTGGTTCCTCCTCAAAGGATAGGTCAGGTCTTACTTTGATTTCTTCCATAGGCACCACATGAGATGGATCTGAACGATAGCGTCTTAACATAGAGACATGAAATATGTTGTGAATCTGGCTTAATTCTGAAGGTAGCTCAAGTTGATAGGCTACCGGTCCCACTCGTTTCAACACCCGATAAGGTCCAATAAATTTGGGACTTAGTTTACATTTCCGTCCAAACCTTAGCATTTTCTTCCAAGAAAAAACCTTTAAAAACACCCTGTCACCTACTGCAAACTCTATGTCCTTACGCTTCAAATCAGTATAGGACTTCTGTATGTTCGGCGCTTCCTTTAATCGAGCCCGAATTAAGTCAACCTTCTCCTCTGTCTCGGTAACCAATCTAGCCCCAAAATTTGAAGTTCCCCTAACTCCGTCCAATAGGTAAGAGTACGACACTTCCACCCGTACAATGCTTCATAGGGCTCCATCTGAATACTAGACTGGTAGCTGTTGTTGTAAGCAAACTCCGCCAACGGTAAAAACTCTTCCCAATTACCCTTGAAAACAATGACACAACCTCTCAACATGTCCTCTAAGATCTGAATTACCCGCTCAGACTGACCATCGGTCTGAGGATGAAACACTGTACTAAAATCTAATTTCATACCCAACGCTTGATGTAACGCCTTCCAAAATTACGACGTGAACCTCGGGTCCCTGTCCTATATGATTGATACCGGTACTCCATGTAGCCTTACTACCTCCACTATATATAACCTAGCCAATCTCTGCAGAGAGTAGTCAACACGTATAGGTATGAAATGAGTAGACTTCTTTAAGCGATCAACAATCACCCAAACCGAATCTTTCTTAGTAGGCGTGAGAGGTAACCCAGTAACAAAGTCCATGGTGATTCTTTCCCATTTCCACAGTGGAATCTTCACTGGCTGCAACAACCCTGATGGTAACTGATGCTTCGCCTTTACCTGCTGAGAGGTCAAACACTTACTCACAAATTCGGTCACCTCTCACTTCAGGTCCGGCCAGCAGAATTGTTCTCGCAAATCCTGATACATCTTACTCGCTCCAGGGTGCATAACATATGGACTACCATGCACTTCTAGCAAAATCTTATGCCTCAACTCAGGATCTTTCGGCATACAAATTCTTCCTTGGAAACATAATAGCCCTTCCTCATTCACACTGAATTCTGTTGGCCCATCACTTGATCCTACCTGAAACTTCACCTTCAGTAACTTATCGGTCTGCTGCTTATCCTTAACCTGACTGACCCAAGAGGGTTTCACTTGCAATTCAGCTAATAAACTCCCATCATCATATAAACTAAGGTAAGCAAACATTGCTCTCAAGTCAGAGATCACTTTAAGACTTAGAGGATCCGCCACCACATTAGCTTTACCCGGATGATACTCGATCGAGTAGTCATAATCCTTTAACAACTCGATCCACCTCCTTTGCCTTAGATTCAACCCTTTTGGGTCAAAAGGTATTTTAAGCTCTTATGATCGGTATAAATAACGAATTTCTCCCCGTACAGATAATGTCTCCAGATCTTCAAGGCAAAAACCACTACCGATAATTCCAAATCATGGGTGGGATAATTTGATTCGTGCGGTCTTAACTGCCGAGATGCATACGCAACAACCTTCCCATCTTGCATCAATACACATCCTAGCCCCGTGTGTAAAGCATCACAGTAAATCATGAACTCCTTTTCGGCTTCTAGCTGAATCAACATCGGAGCCTCCGTCAATATCCTTTTTAACCTCTCGAAACTTTCTTCTCGCTTATCGGGCCAAAAATGGAACCCCTTTTCATAAGAACTCGGTCAGCTGTCGCTGCAATCAACGAAAATCCTTCAACAAACCTTCTGTAATACTCGACCAGGCCAAGAAAACTCCAGATCTTTGCTACAGACTTAGGCACTGCCAATCCAACACCGCTTCAATTTTTCGAGGGTCAACCCTAATCCCCTCTGCCGACACAATATGGCCTAGAAAAGTAACTCCCCTTAGCCAAAATTTGCACTTATTGAATTTGGCATATAGCTGCTTCTCCCTCAGAATCTGTAAAACCACCCGAAGGTGTGAATCATGCTCCTCCTCTGATCCTAAATAAACCAGGATGTCATCTATAAATACCACGATAAACTGATCCAAGTAGGGTTGGAACACTCGGTTCATCATGTCCATAAACATTGCTGGTGCATTGGTCAATCCAAATGGCATCACTATGAATTCGTAGTGACCATAGCGAGTCCTAAAAGCCGTCTTATGAATATCCACCTCCTTGACCTTAAGCTGATGGTACCCTGACCTCAGATCTATCTTTGAAAAGACTGAAGCCCCCTTCAACTGATCGAACAAGTCATCGATCATTGGCAATGGGTATTTGTTCTTGATTGTCAACTTATTCAACTGGCGATAGTCAATGCACATACGCATTGATCCATCTTTCTTCTTAACGAATAACACCGGTGCTCCCTAAGGTGACACACTTGGTCGAATAAACCCTCTATTCAACAACTCTTGTATCTGCACTTTTAACTCCACCAACTCTTTCGGTGCCAATCTGTATGGGGCGATAGATACTGGCGTTATTCGAAAAAATCAATACCAAACTCCACTTCACGGTCCAAGGGTAATCCCAGAAGCTCTTTTGGGAAAATATCAAGAAATTCCTTCACCGTCCTAACATTTCTGACAGTTAGTTCCTTGGCTTCCAGAGCCCGAACAAACATTAGAATTGCCTCGTATCCTTTCCTCACCATCTTTTCTGCTCTTAGGGCAGTCACCAGATTCGACAAACAGCTCCCCCTTTCACCCATCACCAACACTTCGCCACCCTCGGGAGTTTTTAACACCATACGCTTGGCTGCACAATCTATATTAGCTTGATGCATCACCAGCCAGTCATACCTAAGATTAAATCAAGCTCTCCGAACGGTAATTCCATCAGATCAGTCAGGAAAACTATTCCCTAAACTTCTAAAGGTACCTTCCGATAAAGCTTATTTACCACCACGAGTGTCCTAAGGGCTAATTACGGTCATCTCCCAGAGAAATCTCGAATCTATGCTTAAAGTTCCAAACACCCTACTAGCAACATATGAATGCGTCGACCCAATATCAATCAATGCAGTGTAAGGCAATCAAAAAATTAAAAACGTACCAGTTATAACATCGGTGCGTCGGCCTCCTCTCGACGTCTAGCAGGATGGACTAACCCTGGCTGTCTGGCCTCAGTGTTTCCTGCCCCTCGGCCTGGTGCTCCATGTCCACGATCGGAACCATTACCAACCCTGGTTGGACCACGACCTCTCTGTGGCTGTTGACCTCCTCTACCCGGCTGAGCATTCCCCTAACCTGCAGGCCCTGTACCGTCTCGTAGCTATGGACAGTCTCTAATATGATGGTCCATAGATCCACACCTGAAACACTTCCCATTGCTCGACCAACACTCACCTGAATGGAATTTACCACATCGAGCACACCTCTGTGCCTGGCTAGCAGCAGCAGGTCTCTTACCCCGACTCGACCCATCTGACCTAGGCCTTTTCTGAGTACGCCCAGCTACCCCTGACGATCTAAAATTCCTCTTACTTCCACCCCTATCTCTATCTCGATTCAGTTTTTCTGTCCGCTTCACCTCCTCAGCTATCCTAGCTTTTTCCATAAGAATAGCAAAATCCCTCTCCCACTGCGGGGCTATCAATACACGCAGATCATCCTTCAGGCCGTCTTCAAATCGAGCACAACGTTTATGGTCTGTGACCACTATCCCTCAGGCATAATGGCTAAGGTGTAAGATATCCGCTTCATACGCAGCCACCGACCTACTTTCCTGAACCAGATTCAGAAATGCCCTGCGATGCGTATCTACATAACTCGACCCGATGTATTTACTCTGAAATGCCATTTGAAGAAATCCCAGGTGATACGGTCAGCCACCGTACCATTCTTAACTGTAAGCCACCATTGATAACTTCATTCTGCAGGAGAGATACAACCTCTTTCAATTTTTCCTCTTTCGTGAAATCAAGATCATCCATTATGCGCTTAACCGCCTCCAACAAATACTTAGCTATATTCGAGGCTATACCAGAAATTCCCCTAAACATTTCTACCCCATTGGCTCTAAGTCGCTCTGACACAGATTTTCGAGCTCCCATACCCATGCCTGCCCCAGTAACTCTCTCTAAAACCCGTAACATTGCCTGAGATACAGCATCATCTTCGGCCGTCTGATCCTAAAATTCTGCCTCTGCAGCTGGTGGAACTGGCATCTCATCTCCTAACCTATAGCCAGATCCTATTGGTTCTGACACGGCCATCCCGCCCCTACCACGACCATGCGTAGGATGTCCTCGTCCCCTTGTACTCATACTATCGATTCACTTTTATCTGATTAGAAGTTTTATGGATTAATAATTTCTTTCACTGATTAATAATGAACAATCTTATGGAAAGTAGTTTCAATAGTAGTTCTTTCGAATTCGAAATTATATCTACAAGGTTCAGTCTCAAGTCTGTATCTCCTAGTTCTAGGAACCACATACATTCAACATCTATATGCATCCCAAGTAGAGTATTACATAAATGCATCAAAAATACGAGTAACATCCATAAACTCACCTTCGCCACACAAGGGTATTTTCATCGTTTCACTACCCAGGGGTATTTTTGTAATTCTACCCTATAGGGGTATTTTTGTAATCTCATAAAATAGGGTATCCTGGTGATTTTACAAAATAGGGGTATTTTGGTATTTTTGCAAAATAAGGCTATTTTGGTAATTTCACAAATTGAGGGTACTTCAGTAATTTTACAAATCAGGGATATTTTTGTAATTTTACAAATCGAGGGTATTTTGGATAATTTACAAAACTAGGGGTATATTAGTAATTTTACAAAGATAGGGTATTGGGTCCCTTTCGGGTTTTAGTTATGAACTTTGGCCCATTAACAAGTCCTCGCGGCTAAAGTGAACAGACACTACGCACCAAGTAGGATTCTAACGAAAAGGAGGTGGGCCACTAGGACCGCTTAAGTACCAAGCTCTCCCTGGATCCAATCCTAGACATGCGTATGCCTATTGCCACACTCTAACCCAACGACTTGTTCACGGACATGTTTAGTTAGATTAAGTCTTATGAATTTGAAGAGTTGTTTAATCTAGGCCTAAGGTCCATTAATTCCTAACATACTAGTCTACGTCCCCATAAAGCCCATCAAACCCAACATGCATACCTCATCAAAAGTTAGAATACTTACCTGCATGGATCAGGTGCCACTAGACTCGAAGGCCATATCTCAACCCCAAAGCATTTTTCTTAAATTCACCTCAATCTATAAAACACTACTGGACCCATTTCACAGCCCGAGTTTTGCAACCGGGCTCTGATACCAAAATATAACACCCCAAACTCGCCCAAACGCTACGACCAGATCTGGCATGCTACAGGTTGATTGTTAAAGTTCAAATACTCTGTTTACTTTAAAGAAAGCATAGATTTGAAAAATAAATAACTTTTCGGTAGCACGTTGTGTTGAAAACTTTACTTTGTTGGGTTTGGAATTCTCAGTTTATCTTATTCCGATATCCGTTAAATAAGTGATTTTTGATGAAAACCGTTGTTATGCGTTAAGCATGTTTGAAACTCTCATTTTTTTATTACCTCTTCTAATTAAGTCCTTGAAATATAAATTTATAATCCATAATCTTTAACCACTAGAAACCAAAAATTTAAGCTAAGAGGCCTTATTACATGCTAACAAAAATAAACCTTGGCTCCCGTATCCACGATCTACTGCTCATCTGAAAGGTTAAGAAAAATAAAGGGTGAGTCACCAAGACTCAGTGTGTAAATCCCTGAACCACATAAATGGCTTGAGGCCCACAATCGCATACTGGGCCTTAGCCCACACATAATGACAGCAGAACAAGTACATGCGATATGACCCAAACCAACCTAAAATTTCATCCTCTACACGCCAACCCTTACCAGCCATCACACTGCGGGGATTTATATAATCAACCCACCAACCACTATACGCCATTTCGATAGCCATATTACCAGTCATAATAATCAGGGATCAATTTAACGTGGCGTAGCCACCGATCACTATTGTGACCCAAATAGCATATCGTGGTTTAACCACCGATCACCAAGTGACCTATTAATCATGCTCTTCCCCTTCATCATATTAACCCCATCCCATGCATACATACATGCAAAAGCAAGAACAATATACCATCTACAAGATAACATGTTATCACGTACATCGATACACATAGAGAATTTACTAGGTTTACGCACTTGGCATTCCTAGCCTAACCCCTACGGGTTATTCGACTGTCCATACAGCCTTTTCTGGCTTTTCATCCCATAACAGGTATAATATAGAAAAACTAATGTGGTAAAGATCTACACACCTGATTACAGACAAGATGACACTTTCTATGTTGACACTGTCAGTAGCCGATATGACTACTAACTGCCTACAGTTTTGTTCTGTAGTCGGTCCAAACCCGGTGGCCAATCTCTGATGACAGACACCGAACGCTTCTTAAACTTAGGGGTTGAATTTATGGGTCCAATCCCCTCCTTCGCCTGATCGACATTTGATTCCATCAAAAGACCTTATCAGTTGCTACCATCATAACATATGGTTGTTAATCCATAACATAGAGTTAAGATCATGAATACGATAAATGAACCTAACAAAAATCTAAAGATAACCCTTACCTTAAAATCTCAAAAGAGATAGAGTTTAGAGACTAGTGATTTTTGGCTTTTGGGGTCTAGATGATCTGATCTACTCCGATTTCTGAAATGTCGCCCCAAGATGAGAACACAAGAACAGTCAAAATGTTGCTCAAAAGATAACCTCACCACGCTAATTGGCCTTTCGTCTTTGGCCTCCAAAACACAAAAAACCAAAAGAGGAAGGTGAAATATGAAAGAAATCGTCACTTACCTTAACACCAAAAGATTCGGCTACTCCTAGCAGATTTTGGCTTCTGAGAAAATCAAAAAGAGAAGATGATGCAAAGAGATCTATGGAGATTCAGCTTAATAAAGAATTATAGGGGACATTCGGCTTAAGCATAGAAGTGAAGATGAGAGAATGGGATTAGGGGTTTTCGACTTTAGCAGAAAATGAGAGAAGAGATTAAGAGAATAAGAACCCAAGTGTCGAAGATGAAGAAGTACTCCCCTCACTTAAACAGAATTTTGGCACTTACTAAACAAATGCCAAAAATGCCCATTTTGAAAACTAAAAACCCATCCTATCAACAGGGAAATTTTGGCACCCCTAAGACACTCAAAATCGATTCCCCCTCCCCCTTAGAGTTGGAAATTCGACCACCACCCTGATCAACTGATAACTCCTAAACTTTCTCCCTTATCATCATCTGATCCTTCATCCACAAGTGACATGGATAATGCCATCTCTTCCTCCCTTTATCAGCACATTATCAACCACATCATCCGCATTATCCACCTCAATCAGTTCCCTAATTTCAAGCATTCAAGTCGAACTCCACTACTGCTCACTGCTAATGCCAAAATTAATTAAAATGAATGGGTAACATGCGACTCAAACCTTGGA
This sequence comes from Gossypium rotundifolium, assembly GCA_025506655.1. Lineage (NCBI taxonomy): Eukaryota > Viridiplantae > Streptophyta > Magnoliopsida > Malvales > Malvaceae > Gossypium > Gossypium rotundifolium. The sequence continues at coordinate 31,471,031 of CP106733.1, read as the reverse complement.
CCTCTTCACGCCACCTTATAGCCGCTATGTGACGCCACCCTCCACTGGGTTACAAGCCCATTTTGTGTCTTAAAGTGAAAATTATACCTTTAAAGTCCTAACCCTGCTGGCTCTCCACTGGAGTGCCTAACAACAAATTTTTGCTAAGGCCTCGGCCCAACCCGAGCCCATTCTGGACCCCTAAAACACTCTAACTAGCATATTAAGCACAACAACACATCACAGCACATCAAATGCAAAGCCCCACAAATTCAGGATGTGACAATTATGGGCGACATTTGCATGAATGCAGAATGTCATGAGAATGGTCTTTTTACAAAGATTAGGATACAATGATCGGAATGGATCAAATGCTCTAAAATAGATGTGTCTTATGGATGACATTTGGAATGCAGAATGTCATGAGAACGATTTCCTACAATGATTAGGATGCATTGATCGGAATGAATCCAGTGCTTCTAACTAAATGTGTTTTGCATGAATGCAGAATTTCATGAGAATGATCCCCTTTTAAAAGTTTAAGGTTGTCATCGCTCATTGTTTATCAGGGCTATATCGCTGATGTATTATGCTACCATCTTGTTCGGCTGGTATTTTTGACAGAAAACCCAAAAAAATGATTATATCTTGCTCAAAAAATTTCTCCCCACTGTAACTTCAGGGTTCATCTCATTGTGACTTAGTAGTATAGTATCTGAACCTTTTCCCATCTATCCTACTACGACCTCAAAATGTATGATTTGTTTCTTCTTCAATCCATCACATTACTATTCAAAGGTATAAGATCTGTATTATCTTCCATCTATCCCACTATAACTCGGGGGTATAGGGCCTGTAGCTTGTTTTATCAACTGATCACTCCTCGGGTGACCCAACCAGACGTGTATGCATGATGCTCGTGTGAATGCAGAATATCAATTTTTCTCTGGAGAATGATTCCCATTTTACACTTGGGTTAATGGTGCCCATTTTTCGTTAGGATTGTATTTCTAGTGTGATATCTTGTCATTTGTTCAACAACCATTTTGGAAAAAATTCAGAGAGATAGTCTCAGTTTAGACTCCTCCTCCAATATTTCCATCCCTCACACTTGGTGAGTTTTAAACAATAGTCCTATTTCAGTTTCTTGTATTATTCAGAAGCTTCCAGAGTAATATGCGAAACTTCTTTTATGAAAGTGTTATTAGTCCACTAATCGTTATTTCAATGCAAAATTTCTGAAAAAACCATGAACAAGAAGGAAATTGATTAGGAGCATAGCTCGAAACAAATAAGCTAAGCAAAGATAGCGATAGCAATCGTAATCAAAATTTATTGTGAACATATATTGAAAAGAATGACATAATCACAAATAACAAATTTAAAATGGGTAAAATGGAAATTAAGTGTCCCAGATATCGCAGCCTGAGCTTCTATGTTCAAACTTCTTGAGGACCATTTTAAGCTCAATATGTGTTTAGGGGGTCCGAAGTACGTTGTCAATGCCTCAAGACATATCATACTTCTTCATTGTTAATTCAGGCATAGCAGGACTATTTTATGCCCCGTTTGATCAAATTTTGAGCCGCCCTTTTTGGGTTTTCAACTCAAATCCCCTTTGGTCTCAAAGCGTCCTTTGCAGGTTTTCGCCTTGGCCTCTCCTTTTTTTTTTCTTCTTTTTTCTTTTTTGATTTTTTTTTGATTTACCGGATTGGGCACGTGCTTGTCATCTATCTCAGACAATATCCATACTTCCCCAGAACAGGCCTTCTTTGCTGCCTAAAGTCCTTCCTGATTTGGCATCCTTTTTCTTCTGAAGTCCTTTTTTCATAAAAAAAATCTTCTTCAAAGCCCTATCATGAAATTTTCTAGGGTGAATCATTTTTGTTGTGAGCTCGCATCACTTGACTGTGAAAGATAGCTTTTAACATCAACTGATCATATTGAGATTGGATCTATTATGCCTCATCCAATTTTAGCTCTGACAGAATTTCGACTCCAATGGGCAAAACCAATGAGAAATGTGTTGCCTTCGTGACAGTTTTGGCCAAAGTTTGATAAGCATAGAGGGTGAATAGTAACTTCTGTATGCCAATCCTTTCAAGTCTCGGTCTTTTTATGATCTTTTGTTTTTTTTTGTTGCTTTTGCTATACTGATATGTGGCACTTGATCTTTGAACAGACTGCAGACTTTTGACATTGTGCGGTTAAATGTCGATCTTTTTGACATTTTTTTTGTCAGTATTCTTTCTTTCTTTCTTTCTTTTTGTTCTGATGACCATCGACTTTATAATATTGGCATATGAAGCAACCTTCACCCTCTTAGTGAAGTAATTGATAACCACGAAGATGAATTAGTACCGACTAGATGCTTTTAACGAGATCTGTCCCATAACATCTATGCCTTGCCTATAGAAGGAATGGAAGAGGCACATAAGTCTTGTCTTCCCCAATTTGGCATTTACGGCGTGACTGATACAATTTCCTTTTCTTGGTAAACCAGTAACCTGATCCTCTTGATTAGCCTGGTCATTGTTGCACTATTAACAGCATACCCATATTTCAAGCCTGACGTGCTTCGACATGATTGTGCAAAAACATCTTGGAATTCTTGAAAATAGCTCAATGATGTCTCATTTTATTTTTGCGGTGTGTTTAGACTATTTCCTAGGCTCGTGGTGTCTCCTCACCCTTTGCAAAGTAGAGTCTATTTTCACTTGCTCTATTATCCTTAACAAATCAAAAGATAGGCTACAATCTCTGCCATCTTCAAAGTCCTTAGATTTCCTAGACTCATATCTCATTCAAAAAGGGAGACTATAACAACGTCGCTCCTGTTGTTGATATCTGGGTACCTATTATAGGTACGAAGGCAAATTCCAAAGAATAAATGATTATGGTATGGTCATGAATATAGAATGAAAGAATATTCTAAAACACCACAGAATGTACAGTATGAAATATAAATGATGAAAAAAATATTTACTTAAAAAGATGCATTTTATTGAAATAAAGATTTTGAACACGAGCCTATTTCATAAAATGACTCTTATTGCCTCTAGGCTGAAAGCAATAAGTGTGTTTCGAATATTGCTCTAGATTAGCCTTAAAAATACATGTCTCTTCCACAGTCCTATTGCTAAAACACTCCCAGGCTCATATTTCTGCATTTGGTGTGTCATCTAATTTCAAAATACCCATGTCAATGAATTTTTCCATCAATTTCTTGAAAGCAAGGCAATTTTCTATCGAATGCCCTGTGACCTCTGCGTGGTACTCACACTGGGAATTTGGGTCATACCATTTTGGATATGGAGGTTGCATCGGTTTCGGGTAGTGAGAAGCCACCTCATGTACATCAAATAGGCTTTGATACAACTCTCTATATGTTATTAGAATTGGTGTAAACTGGAGTTACTTTGCACTAGATTCTTGTCTTGATGAGCCCTGATGACCAGTTGTCACAACCCTTGGTTGACCTACAGTGACTAACTTGGAATGCATGCTCGAGCTGTTCACTTCATCCTCCCTATTTCTCGGGATTGATCCTTTGACACTTTCTCTCGTATCTATCCTTCCACTTTTTATAGCATTCTCAATCATTTCTCCAGTCATCACGATGTCTAAGAAGCTCTTTGTAATGCTCCCTAGCATATGAGTAATAAACGGGGCCTTAAGTGTATTAATAAATAGCATTGTGGTTTCTTTCTCTAAAAGTGGTGGCTGGACTTGGATGGCAACCTCTCTCTACCATTGTGCATACTGTCTAAAACTTTCATTCACCCTTTTCTCCATGTTTTGAAGAGTAATTCTATGGGAGTCATGTCTGTCACATGATTGTACTATTTTATGAATGCTTGGGCTAAATCTCTCCATGAACCAATTCTGGCACGACTCAATTGGTTATACCATTTGGCTGCTACTCCTATCAGGCTATCCTAGAAGCAATGGATCAATAGTTGGTCATTATTAGTGTATCCCACCATTCTTCTACAAAACATGGTAATATGAGCCTCGGGGAAACTTATCCCATTATATTTATCAAATTCAGGCATTTTGAACTTGTATGGGAGCACCAAGTCTGGGACAAAGCTTAAATCTTTGGCATCAATTCCGTAACAGTTATCAGCACTTTCTAAAGCCTTAAACTTCTCCTCCAACAATTTATATCTGTCTTCTAGCTATCCTGGTAATTCTGCCTTTTTCCCCCCTCCTTCAGCTAATTCATCAGGAACATTAGTGATGATTGGATTATCTCCTAAACCTAAACTAGTTTGGGGGTTCACTGAAGCATCAACTTAGAATTGTTGAGGCCTGATCATGACAGATGGCTTTTCAGGTCGAGTTTGCACATGTGGTAGAGTAGAACTAGGGGCCATTGAAGATACTCAGTATTCTCCTCAACACTTCCCATGGGGTTCTTTCCTTTATCCGTAAGCCCCTTCAACAACTGCGTCATCTGAGTCATCATATTTTTCTGCGATTCCATCATTTTGTCCATCATATCCTGCTGGATCTTAGTAAGTTGCTCTTGCATTTACAGCTAAAGTTTATCCTGCATCTCCCTTTGGAGTTGCTCAATCTTCTCTAATCTCTGATCCATATCTTTCATCTTGGTTTGGGTACCGTAGGGATGTTTGGTTTTGCCGATGTCCAGGTTAATACTGAAATAACTTCAACCAATCAAGGTCTTCTCATGAAATCTAATACATATAATGTAATGTCATGTGAATGCATGCAATGAATGTAAAGAGGTGTCGATTCTAACTCAATTTCCTTTAGAAAACTTTACTAGAGGACAAAAATTTTAGAAACCTTTACTAGAGGACAAAACTCTTTACATGAAACGAACTACAAATATATGAACATCCGTATTGTCTTCCGTTTTATCAAGAAATTCATTCTCCATGCCGAGCTCCCTAATTTAGCAATCGAACTCGAATCGACATCTCTCTTTAACATGAAAATGCATGCTAAGTAACAAAGATAAAAAAATCAGTACAATAGAAACAAAATTCAAAGCATGTAAAAAAGATCATTCAAACTCCTATTTGAGTGGTCACTAGGGTTTATCACAGCTCTACCTAGGGTGGGCTCTTAGGGCTTTCTATATGCGGCTTGGTTCTAGAGAATGGGTACCTGAACTAGCAGATTCCTCAACCCTCACCCATTACAAGCTCAAACAGAATGATTTTGGTTCAGGGGAACACATTTCCCTATGGCTGCACAAAAATGAAAATCTCACGAAGACATAGGTATGGATGTATCCCGAAAGCGAGATTCACTATCCTGCAGGAGGTGAAAACCTCACGAAGAAGTAGCTTCTCACTCCCACTTAAAAAGTTGTGACCCGACGGTCATGCAATATGATGCAAAAACATTTTACAAGATTTACAGTAATCACAACAATATGAATGCAATAATAGGATTGTAAATTTTCAAATCAAATTTTCAATTTTCGACGAAAGGACAAAAATTAATCCATTTTACGGCTTGGCTCTCTTTTTGTGGTCCCTAGTGGAGTCGCCAAGCTGTCGAAACCATTTTTTATCGAATGTTAAAAAAGGGAATCGACTTTAAAAATATGGAAATGGAGTCGCCACTGATCTTTTATTCGAGGTGTGATCGGATCACCTTGAGATGGATTATTTGAATAAAACATTTCAATTTATTAAAACAATAATTTTGGTCTACGAAATCCAGAAAATGGGTTCAGGAGTCGGTTACGCACGAGGAAGGGTTAGCACCCTCGATATGCCCAAAATCAGTACCAAATTGATTAATTAAGGTCCTGATGTCGAAAATTTGAAAAGATTCTAGATTACGATCCATTTACTTAATATATATTTGGGTGGAATCATATTGGATGCCAAAGCTTCTTATTTTGAAGAAATAAAATGCCGTACTCAGTAAGTTAGGGCACCACATCTTATATTCTCGAAATTAGGTTTATCCTTCGACATTCAATACTCATACATTTAAAATTAAGAAGGATATTCCATTGTTTGGGTCAAATAAAAATCGAAACCCAGTAAGTTAGGGCACTATTTCTCAAAATTCTCGAATACGGAATATTGCCTTTGTTCTTTTGAAATTCTTATCTCGAGATGATAAAATATCACACCCAATAAGTTAGGGCGCGATGTCTTAAATTCCCAAGAATAAGTTTTTTATTTAAAATATTATGCATTTTGATTTAAAAGAGAAAAGGATACTCGGTTGCTAGGTTTTGACGAGGAGAATCGGAACTCAGTAAGTTAGAGCATGATTTTCTCGAAACCTCTAAACACGAGCATTGCCTTATTATTTTTTTAAAAAAAACTTTGAGTAAAAATGATTTTAAAACCGAAATGACATTAGAACACTACATTTTTCATAAGATACAATGGAATACTAATATACAAAGCAAGGTATTAATCCATACATCAAATATTACAACGATGAATCACAAATAATTAATAGTTGCAAATTAGCAATTTATAATCCATACAAGAGCAATAATCATACAACACAATTTCGATATTAGCAATTGAAGAAAATGGAGCAAAATAATATATAACCAATCATAGGAAATGAACCTAAATCCAATAATAAATAAGTTTAAAACAAATGATGTAAAAAAATTTTAAATTAGATAATATAAAAAGTTTAGAGTAGATATTATGTATATATTTATTTTAAATAAATAGTAAAACGAACTTTAATAAACATTATATTAAAACAAGTTAAAATAGATAATACATATAAATAATAATTTAAAAAATAGTATAAATATATATGTATTTATATCATATAATAAAATAATTTAAAACTAAATAATAGATGAACTAAATTTGATAAAAATGCAAAGATCATGTACAATAACAAAAAGGGTACTTAATTGAAACAAAACAAAGTTAGAAGACTGCTTTATAATAAATAAAATCATTAATATTTATGCCAGGATCAAAATGAAACGTGCGTAGACAATCAGGGACTAAACCAACAAATATTTTCAAAGCTCAAAACGCAGTGTTTAAGCGGGGACCAAAATGAAAATGAAATGCTTGTTAAGGGCAAAATTAAAAATAAAACAAAACTTGACTAGAAAATAGACCGAAATGTAGAAGGACTACAAGGGTGGCCAATTCTAGGTCATGCGTCGGATAATTCTTCTCATGAGGTTTTAACTGTCTTGAGGCATAAGCAATCACTTTGCCTTCTTGCATGAGTACACAACCCAATCCATTTAAGGATGCATCGTTGTAGACTACAAATTCTTTCCCTGATTCGGGTTGTACTAAGACTGGAGCTTCTGTCAGCATTGCTTTCAACTTCTCAAAACTTTGTTGGCATCTTTCTGACCACTCAAACTTCACGTTCTTCTGTAACAATTTAGTCATCGAGGTTGCAATTATAGAAAACCCCATGACAAATCGTCTATAGTAGTCGGCTAGGCCCAGAAAACTTTTAATCTCAGTGATGTTCTTCGGTGGTTTCCAGTCTATTATAGCTGAGATCTTACTTGGATCTACTCGGACTCCATCTCTTGAGACAATATGTCCCAGGAATCCCACTTCCTTGAGCCAAAATTCACTTTTAGTGAATTTGGCATACAACTGATTTTCTCGAAGAGTCTGTAAAACTATCCGTAGATGATCAGCATGTTCATTCTCGTCTTGGGAATAAATTAGTACGTCGTCAATAAAAACGACTACAAACTTATCAAGGTATGGTCTAAAAATGTGGTTCATTAAGTCCATGAATATCGGAGGAGCATTGGTCAACCCAAAGGGCATGACTAAAAATTCATAATGCCCATATCTTGTTCGAAAGGCAGTCTTGGATACATCTGAATCCTTCACTCTCAACTGGTAGTACCCTGATCTCAAGTCTATTTTAGAGGATACAGTCGCTCCTCTCAATTGATCAAAAAAATCGTAGATCCTAGGAAATGGATACTTGTTCTTTACTGTCACTTTATTGTCGACGGTAATCAATGCATAATCTCATGGTGCCATCTTTCTTTTTCACAAATAAAACCGAGCGCCCATGGTGAACAACTTGATCTTGCAAAGCCTTTGTCTGTCAACTCTTGCAACTATAACTTCAACTCTTTCAACTCTGTTGGAGCCATTCTATAAGGAGTAATGGATATTGGTACAGTACCAAGAGCCAGCTCAATGCCAAACTCAACTTCTCTAACTGGTGGTAATCCTGATAATTCTTTAGGAAAAACATCTACATACTCACATACTATTGGCACTGACTCGATCTTTAACTCTGTCTCTTTATCATTCAACACAAAGGCTAAATATGCTTCATACCCTTTTTTTATATATCTCTGTGCCGTCATGTGAGATATCACTACCAGTAATCCATCTTGTTCATCTGATTCTACATAAAGAGTATCCCCATTCTCACATCTCATCTCAAAGTATTTTTTCCCACAATTTACAATTACATTATGAGTAGTCAACCAGTCCATACCAAGAATGAGGTCGAATTCATCAAATGGTAACAACATAAGATTTGCCTTAAATCAATGACCTCTAATCATTGATGGACAATCTTTACAAACTTTATCAACTAACATACTCTTGCCTAAAGAATTAGACACCTTAATCACAAATTCTGTGGTATCTATAGGCACACCCAAATCGGGTACTAATTTCATGCAAATGTAAGAGTGTGTGGATCTGGGGTCTATTAAAGCAATAACTTTGGTATTGTAAAGAGAAAAGGTACCTGTAATAACATCAGGGAAAGATGCCTCTTCGCGAGTGCGAATGGCATAAGTCCTTACAGACGCTCTTCCCTCACGTCTCGTGACCTACTCTCTGGGGTTACCTCTTCTACTTGCCCCACTTCTTGGGTTCCTCTGCGGTCTCCCTCTGACCATACTCCCAGATCTCGGGTTTTGAGTTCTCTCTTCTTTAGTCATCTCTGGACAATCCTTTATGAAATGGTCTTGGGAACCACATCTAAAACATGCATTTTCATGTGGTCGGCATTCTCCTAAATGGCATCTGCCACATTGTGGACATTCAGGTCTGTCAGATCTAAAATTTCCAACACTTGCAACTGAAGTGGTCCGTGCTTTATTTCCCGAATACTGCTTACTCTTGTCTTTCCTTGAAAACCCAGTGGAAGTAGCTGATCGAGCTGGAAAATCTCTTGACTTCTTAGATGATGATTGGAACGACTTGTTCCACTGTCTCTTTTTAGAATCGAGAGACTCTATTTTAGATTTCTTCTTCTCTTTTACCAGTTCTTCGGCTTTACAAGCCCATTCCACTAGTACAACAAATTCTTTTAATTCGAGGACAGCAACAACCAGCTTAATGACCTCATTTAAACCTTCTTCAAACCTTTTACTCATAATGGCCTCAGTGGACACACATTCGCGAGCGTACTTACTGAGTCATACGAACTCTCGTTCATAATCATTTACTGACATCTTGCCTTACTTCAGCTCTAGAAATTATTTCCTCTTCTGGTTTACAAACCTCTGGCTGATACACTTTTTCTTAAACTCTTCTTGGAAGAATTCCCATGAGATCCTTTCCCATGGTACCACCGACACAAGGGTGTTCCACCATTGGTAAGCAGAATCTCTTAAGAGAGAAACTACACACTTCATGCATTCATCAGGAGTGCAAGACAGTTCATTAAATACTCTGATGGTATTTTCTAACCAGAACTCAACTCTTTCTGGATCATCATCTTTTCTAGCTCAGAATTCTTCTGCCCCATGCTTCCTGATTGTAACACCCCAAACCCGGTCAATACACCACGACCGAATCTGGTATGTTACGGGGAAAATGTATTTGAAAGGTTAGATTTCCGGATAAAGGTTTGATGAAAACTCTTTGCTGTATTTTGTACTTTGTAAAAATCTTGGGCATGATTGTTTTGAAACCGATCGTGCACTTTGCTAACCCGGAAGTTTTGAAAACTTAGTGGAATCCAATTGCAAAACTAATTTATATCATTTGGAAATTCGAGTTATTCCCTTTTTAGTTGTTTAAAAACATTTTGATTCAGCTTGAATTTGAAAAACATTTGAGTTGCATTCATTTTAAATTACAGCGTGATACCCGATGGTAAAGTTTAAAACATATCGCTTGTAGTTTTGAAAACCTTATCGTTCCAAGTTTTATCGAATATTACCCAATAATTTGTAAGGCATATCTGAAATCAAATTTAAGCATAAAAATAACCAAAGTAAAATTTTAAAAAGGCCTTTTACAATCCCAACAAAATCAAATGAAATTAAATAAGGTAAAGTACCAAGTTTGAAAATCAGTGCAAGTCCGACTTTATTTTTAGCATGGTCACCTCAAGTCCACCCGGCTCCAGGTCCGTAATCTAAGTGTCACCTGAAATGATAAGGAAGAAGGTGAGTCACAAGACTCAGTGCATAAATCCCCCTCCTGATGAATGCAACATACTAACACACATCATAGCAAAGCAATACAATTAATGCACCGATCCTAACCATCCATAACACCTTTTCTACCCCGTGTGGTACCAAACCACTGGTGGTGCCAAACCACTGGTGACCCAAAGTCACGATATCCATCAATGTGGTGCCAAACACTGGTGACCCAAAGTCACGAAAAATCCATATGTGGGGCCAACCCACATGTGATACCAAATCATGGCGGCGATCCCGTATCTCAATAGTAGGGCCAATCAGAATAATTAAACTCAAACTCGCCCAAGCGTTAGGACCGAATATGGGTCGATTCTGGAAAACTTTTGAAACCCATTTGAGGATCCAATTTAAGTTTTGTTGAAAACAATTACGTTTTGGTTATCTTGTTGAAAACCTTTTTGGACTAAATTGTAAGTTTAATTAAGTCAAGTTATTATACAAACTTGAGATGTGCTGATGGCACGATAAAACATTTTCGTGTTAATTTTATAAAGCAGCGTGATTTAAATTTATAGTAAAAATAAAATATCCAACATAATAATAAAAAAAAAAAACTAAAGTAGAGTAAAATGAGGCCTTATTACATCCAAAATAAAACAACCCAATAACCAAATTTAAAATAACAAAATTAAAGTCTATTTAAACTTAAATCCACCGCATGGCCTCCTCAAGTCCTCGGCTCCATGTCCGCGATCTAAGCATCACTGAAAAATTAATGGAGAAGGTGAGTCACCAAGACTCGATATGTAACCCTTCCCGTTTTAAAATATTTTCATACACAACATATAACATTTAATATGCAAAATAATGTGTACCCAACCTAACCAACCATACGCCATTATCTACCCGTTGTGGTACCAAACCCTTTGGTGGTGCCAAACCCTTTGGTGACATATAGTCACAATGTGTTACCAAAACACTGGTGTCCGTAGACACAAATCGGGTGATGGGGCCAACCCATCGTGTGATACCAAATCACCGGCGGACGATCCCATAACTCAAGTGGGGCCAACCCACGGTGGTGTTAACCACGAGGACAAGTCGCTATTGAGGTACCAAACCTCCGGAGGTACCAAACCTCTGGTGACATATAGTCACGGTGTGTTACCAAAACAACTTGGTGCTGTCGGCACAATATCACCCCCTCCACTCATCAATCCCACAGCAGATAAACATACATATGTTTCATGCCATCACATTCTTAAATTTCATGTGTCAATACATCATGCTTACCAAAAGCATTAATAATAATAAATCACATTAACGGTACTTACGAATCACCACTTATACCGATTTGGTATTAATTCCAATGCTACATTAATAAAATGAGCATTCACAAAGTTAAGCATAGTTAATATATTATATAGTGTGTATGTACACACCTGTTACCACGATAGTCTTAAATCCCGAAGATAATCAATCGGCCACACTCTAAGTCCTTGCCCCTATATTCGGCCAACTATCAAGGTTAGTAATATGGCCATTCGGCCAAACCAAATAATTTAAAAAGGTCATATTTTGTACCCGCATCCTTACCTAATCGCTTGAATCCTAGCTTCGGCACCCGAATCGCAAATCTGGTTCATAAACTACAGTTGGTCAATATTAGCAATCATGGCTTTCGGCTTTTCTTAATCATTAGAGGAGTAATCTTTTATAAGTAAACACTTACCACCACCTACCCAAAACCGAATGTCAGAGAATGCCAGATCCGATCTCTCTGTTTTGAGATCCCGAAGTGCCTATCATCGATTTCAACACTGGTTAGAACTCTTGCTACTAGTTGCCGAAACTTCGGCTTCCATTCAATCCCATAAGTCGACAAGAAAAAGAAAATACAGAAGGAGGGTTCGGGCATCCCTTACCTTGATAATCGATTGAATTACAAAGAAGTCCCGGAGTATCAATGCCACTGCACTATTCGGCCAAAGTGCAACCAAGGAGGAATGTGAGGTTTCGGTACTTCAAGAGGGTATTAGATTCGGCTATGGCTGCCTAAATAAGGCTGGATTTTTAGTGAGGAAAAAGAAGAAAAGTAAAAGGGAGATTCGGCTAATGTAAGTAAAAGTAGAGAAGGAGAATTTTAGAAAAGAGAGTGGAGAGTTTACCAAAGGACTTTTATGAAGAAAGAAATTAAAGGAAGAATGTGAGGGAGGGAAATCGGTTTTGGAAAAAGAAAAGAAAAGAGGTGCTAAAAGAAAAGGGTAGCCGAAATTGCCAAGTAAAAGCGGCATGAAGAATTGACCACTCCCTCACCAAGACTCCATGCATGCCCTCCTCTTCAACAAGGAGTTCAACTTTTGATCAACCTCCTTGAATCACTCCAAGCCACTCATTCAAATTAATTCCAATTAATTTGAATTTAATTCTAATAATCTTTATTAATCCACAATATTCATCTATTATCCTTAGAATTATCAAAGTAGAAAAATACTAATGTTATCCTCATCATTTATCCTAGAATTAATAGTAACAATTTAAATACTCATATTATCCTTATTATTCCAAAATTAAAATTGAGTAATTCTTTCTCTCTCTTCAGTCAAATAAAGTACAAAAGAGATTTAGCTACTCGAACACAAGCTCTCCTTGCTCCTTGGTGGCGCCACATGTAGCTCTTTAGTGGGCTTACTTGCCACTTAGTCTAAGCTTATTTTATGTCCAAATTATCCCCATTTATTCTTATAACACCCTCTTGCTAAGGCTCCCTACCTTATGATTAAAACTAAAATTTCCTACCAAATCGAGTCAACACAAAGCCTTAAATTGATCATTATTATTCCATAAATAATGACCATGCTAGTTCATACATAAGAAGAATAATTAAATTCCAAACAACCCCATTTTGGGATGTTACGTTCTACCCCCTTAAAATAAATTTTGTCCGAAATTACATAACTAAAAGCAGATGAGGTATTGCTTGGTAGTATCACATCCTCGAGGTTCCCACGTAGCTTCCTCGGCACCATGATTCCGCCAAAGCACTTTCACTAAGGGCACGCGACTTCTACGTAGAACCTTTATATCTCTATCAAGATCCGGCTGGTTCCTCCTCAAAAGATAAGTCTGCGTTAACCTCGATTTACATCACGGGCACCACATGTGATGGATCGACCGATCTGATCTCGGCATTGATCGTGAAAGGCGTCATGTATCGACTTAACTCTGCGGCGAGTTCAAGGCGATAAGCTCTGGGTCCTACTCGACTCAAGATCGTATATGGGCCAATGAATCTTGGGCTCGACTTCCCTTTCGTCAAATCTCAACACTTTTTTCAAAGCGACACCTTTAGAAAGACCTTGTCTCCCACAACATACTCCATTTCCTTGCGTTTGAGATCGGCATAAGACTTACGCCTGTCGATGCTTCCTTGAGGCGAGGCCGAATCACTTTGACTTTGTCTTGATCTCGCTACCATTCTGGGCCCAACACTTGTCGTTCACCCAACTCCGTCCAACACGTCGGAGTTTGGCATTTACGATCCATCTGAGGCTTCGTATGGTGCCATCTGAATACTCGCTTGGTAGCTATTGTTGTAGGCAAACTCGGTAAAGGTAAGAATTCCTCCCAACTACCTCGAATTCCAAGACACAACCCTCAAACATATCTTCTAAGATCAGATGACCCTTTCATTGCTCGTCTGATCGAGGATGGAAAAGTCTTTGAAATCTAACCGCGTACTAACGCTTGATGTAACGCTTTCAAAACCTCAAAGAGAACCTTGGGTCCCTATCGAGATAAGCGTCTGGTACACCATGTAATCGACTATCTCGGCCACATACAACAGCTAGCTTCGGGTGAGTAATCCATTCTCACCTGGGTATGAAGTGAGTGATTTAGTCGACGGTCTCGATCACCCAAAGCGCATCTTTCTTCTTTGGGCGTAAAGGGTAAGACCAGCGAAATCCATAGTGATCCATGTAAATTACCGACTTCTCCCATAAAGATAATGTCTCCATATTTTTAGAGGCGAAGGCATTGCGCTAACTCCGGTCGTGTGTTGGATAGTTAACCTCATACGGTCTCGGTGCCGGGACGCATAGGCTACTACCTTTCCATCTGCATCAACACACACCCCAAACCGGTGTGAGATGCATCACAATAGATCGTGAATAATTTCCACGCCTCGGGTTGTACTAAAAGCCGAGCTTAGTCGTAATCTTCCTCACCTATCAAAACTTTCTTCTCGCTTCTCCGACCATACAAATGGAACACCTTTCCTTAGTAACTTAGTCAGCGGTATTGCGATCGAGAGAACCCTTCCACAAATCTCGGTAATACCTGCTAACCCCAAAAACTCAGTATTTACGCCATCGACTTAGGCGGTTTCCACTCCAATCCGCTTCAATCTTGCGGGATCCACTCTAATCCTTCCACGACACCACGTGACCTAAGAAAGCCACCTCCCTTAGCCAAAATTAGCACTTCTTGAATTTGGCATACAACTATTTTCCTCAACACTTGCGTAACTATCCGTAAATGCTTGTCGTGCTCTCCTCCGTCTTAGAGTAAACCAATATGTCGTCAATGAACACTACGACGAATTGGTCTAATCTTCTTTGAAATACTCTATTCATTAAATCCATGAACGCTTGGCAGGGGCATTGGTCAACCAGAATGGCATCACCAGAACTCGTAATGCCCATACCGAGTTCGAAAAGTAATCTTGTGAACATCGACCCCTTCACCTTAAGTTGATGGTAACTTGACCTAAGGTCTATCTTCGAAAACAAGCGCCCCTTCAAGCTGGTCAAACAAGTCATCGATCCGAGGCAATGGGTACTTGTTTTGATCGTTAACTTGTTTAGCGGCGGTAGTCGATGCACATCCGCATAGAACCGTCCTTCTTCTTGACAAACAACACAGCGCTCCCCACGGAGATATACTAGGTCGAATAAACCCTTATCCAAGAGCTCGAATCGGGCCTTGACTCCACCAATTCCTTTGGTGCCATTCGATAAGGTGCTATAGACACGGTCTTTGTTCTGTAGCACGTCTATCTGAATTCAACTTCTCGATCGAGGTAGACCGGAAGTTCCTCTGGGAACACATCAAGCAAATTCCCCAACCGTCTGGGACCTTTCCCTCATCGACTCCTTAGCTTCCAAAGCTGATTTGAACCAAATCGCCTTACAACCCTTCTTGACCCTTTTTTCCGCCTTCAAGGAGACACCACATTGGATAGGTAATTCCTTCTATCACCTATCATAACCACTTCACCACCTTGGTAGTCTTAAGAACCATACGCTTAGCGCAGAATCCAAATTCGCGATACTTAGCCACCAATCCATTCCAAGGATCAAATCGAACTCCCGAATGGTAGTTCCATCGGATCGACCGAATCGACCCTTGGAGTTCTACAGAGTGCGTCCTAAAAAGTTTGTCTACCACTACTGAGTGACCTAACGGACTCACTCTGGTCATCTCCCTAGCGGCGATCTCGAGTTTAGGTTCAAAGTCTCTATCACACTACTTGCTACGTATGAATGTGTAGACCCCACATCAATTAATGCATAATAAGGGAGACCAAAAATCGAAGCGTCTGGGTTATGACATCCGGTCGTCACCTCCTCATGACGCCTTGCCGATAGACTAAGCCAGTGCCTAGCCTCTGTCTTTGCTGAACCTCTACCCCGAAGTTCCTCGACCTCGGTTAGGACCGTTGCCTCTCTGCCATTACCACGACCCTCTGCGGTCCCACATTTGGTCCCGATGCAGTTACGCCTCTCGGTGATTTCGAGCTCGCTTAGGGACAATCTCGACCCGATGTTCTAAAGACCCACACTCAAAACATCCTCTATCGCGGTCGAACAACCTCCCCAATGGGACTTCCAACGATTAGACCGAGTTGGTCTCGATTAGTAGCTACGGGCCTTGCGGCTGATTTGGCCCACTGCTAGCCTTCTTCTCGATCATTACCATGGATCCGGTGACCCAAATCCTCTCTTTTGATTATTTCTACTATAATTACGCCTCACGACCTCCTTGATCCCTCGGCTACCTTAGCCTTTTCCACAAGGGATGAAAACTCACGAACTTCTTTGGGCAATCGGTAACCTCAAATCATCTCGAAGGTCGTCCTCAAAGCGGGACGCCTGGCTCATGCTCGTGGCTACGATTCCTCCGCATACCTACTCACCTTAAAACTCGCCTCATACTCGGCCACGGACTTAGTTCCTTGTACTAAACCCGGAAAAGCCTTCCTCTGCGTCGGTGTAGTGGTGCCCACATACTTCTTACGAAAGCGGTTTTAAAGTAGTCCCCGTAAGGTCATCGGTTGTGGCTCCATCCCGAATCGACCACCACCAGTGCGCTTCATCCTTTAGAAGCGACACCGCCCTTTCAGTTTTCCTCCTCGGTCGGTCAAGATCATCCATTATCCTTTACGTAGATTCCACCAATACTACTGCTACTGCTGGTGCCACTCACGACACACCGGAACACCTCACTCCGTTGGACCGAATTCGCTCAGGAGCAGATTTTCGGGCTCCTAAATTTCCACTAGCCTGACCACCAATTCGAGGACTCGCAATATAAACGCCATCTTGCCTCTCCCGTCCGATCCTGCTCTCCTCCGCTCCAAAATTTGGAGGTGGTGGTGGCGGTGGTACATCGTTTTGTAACCTTGTCCCGACTGCGGGTTCGACACAAATCATCCTACCCCTACCAAGGCCCCTGGCGCCCACGTCCTCTAGAACTCATTCTATCTCTGCGCTTTTAACGATTAAGAGAAATTTTATGTATTAGCGTTTGTTCCACTTCATTATTCACGAAGAAATTTTATGAAGAAATTTTAATTAGGGTTTCTTTCGTGCAAACAAGGTCTCAGTCTTCTATCCTAGTTCACACAAAGAAGTTCTTGCATCCATTCCTTAATACTTTCCATACCTATTCGCTCTTTGGACATTTCTGCCCATTTCTAACCTGTGGGTATTTTCGTCATTTTCTCTGAGGGTATTTTCGTAATAAAAGAGATTTTAAAACTTTAGTAAAGTAGGTTGTTTTTGCAATTCCCAACACTAGAGGGTCTCATTAAGAATTGATAAGGTTTGAAGTTATAGCATTATTTTGAAAACTAGGGTATTTTGGTAATTTTGTCCTCCGGGGTAATTTGGTAATTTTGTAAATCAAGGGTGTTCTAACCATTATAAAACTACGAGGGTCCCTTTTGAGAATTTTCTTTCTTAAAACGGTGATGTTGCAAAAATTTTGTACTGGGGCATTTTAGTAATTTTATGAGTTGAGGGCATTTTCGTAATTTTTTCAAAACCAAAGTGTTTCATTGAGGATTTCAAAGTGAGTTGAATATTGAGAAGTAGTTAAAATTTGGACAAAACCATTGAGTTGATGTTTTATGGACCAAGGTATTTTAGTAATTTTACCCCTAAGGGCATTTTCGTAATTTTCCACAAATCAAGCTTTTAGGGAAAAATATTGTAAAAGAGTTGTTCTTACTTTTGAAGGAGTGATTTGAAAAGCTTTGAAACCAAGTTTTGTTGTTTCATTCTTTTTGAAAATCAAGGCTAATTCCCTTTCGGGTTTTAGTCATTCAGCTTAGCCTATGACCGAGCCCTCTTGGTCGGGATGAACAAGCTACGCACCAGGCGGGTTTGGTGGAGAGGAGGTGAGTCACGCTGATTGCTTAAATACCAAGCTCCCACCGAACCTTTCTAGACATGCTTGAGAGGTTACCACACCATCGAGCCCTACGAGTTAGGGTGAACCCAAGCTACGCACGGTAGGATACTGCGAAGAGGTGGTGAGTCACCTGACCGCTTAAATACCGTGCTCTTAGGTTCCAATCCTAGACATGCGTCTGGGGTTACCACACCCTAGCTCGATGACTAAGTCATAGATTGGTTTAGTTCTTTAAGTCTTATGTTTAGCTTGTGTGTTTGAGTAATCTAATCCTAGGGTTCAAAGAGTCCTATAAGTCTATCTCGTTCCATGCTTCCTACCCTTCTACGTAATATAATTCACAAAGAAGTTTAGAGGTACTTACAGGCGGATCGGTCTTGGGAGACTCGGGCCATCCGCTTTAAAACCCAACAACAATTAATAAGGCCTACTAAAACATTTTTGGGCCTTGGGCCCCACACCGAAGTTTTGAGCGGGCTCGATACCAATTTGTGTAATTCAAACCCGGCCCAAACGTTAGGACCGAATATGGGTCGTTACGGGAAAACTTTTTGAAACCCATTTGAGGATCCAATTTAAGTTTTATTGAAAACAATTCGTTTTGGTTATCTTGTTGAAAACCTTTTTGGACTAAATTCGTAAGTTTAATTAAGTCAAGTTATTATACAAACTTCGATGTGCTCGATGGCACGATAAAACATTTTTCGTGTTAATTTTATAAAACGCGTGATTTAAATTTATAGTAAAAATAAAATATCCAACATAATAATAAAAAAAACTAAAGTAGAGTAAAATGAGGCCTTATTACATCCAAAATAAAACAACCCAATAACCAAATTTAAAATAACAAAAATTAAAGTCTATTTAAACTTAAATCCACCGCATGGCCTCCTCAAGTCCCTCCGGCTCCATGTCCGCGATCTAAGCATCACCTGAAAAATTAATGGAGAAGGTGAGTCACCAAGACTCAGTATGTAACCCTTCCCAGCTTTTAAAATATTTTCATACACAACATATAACATTTAATATGCAAAATAATGTGTACCCAACCTAACCAACCATACGCCACTTTGTCTACCCTGTTGTGGTACCAAACCCTTTGGTGGTGCCAAACCACTGGTGACATATAGTCACAATGTGTTACCAAAACACCGGTGTCCGAGACACAAATCGGGTGATGGGGCCAACCCATCGTGTGATACCAAATCAGCGCGACGATCCCATAACTCAAGTGGGGCCAACCCACGGTGGTGTTAACCACAGGACAAGTCGCTATTGAGGTACCAAACCTCTGGAGGTACCAAACCTCTGGTGACATATAGTCACGGTGTGTTACCAAAACATCGGTGCCCGTCGGCACAATATCACCGCCCCCTCCACTCATCAATCCCTAGCAGATAAACATACATATGTTTCATGCCATCACATTCTTAAATTTCATGTGTCAATACATCATGCTTACCAAAAGCATTAATAATAATAAATCACATTAATGTACTTACGAATCACCACTTATACCGATTTGGTATTAATTCCAATGCTACATTAATAAAATGAGCATTCACAAAGTTAAGCATAGTTAATATATTATATAGTGTGTATGTACACACTGTTACCACGATAGTCTTAAATCCTCAAGATAATCAATCGGCCACACTCTAAGTCCTTGCCCCTATATTGACCAACTATCAAGGTTAGTAATATGGCCATTCGGCCAAACCAAATAATTTAAAAAGGTCATATTTTGTACCGCATCCTTACCTAATCGCTTGAATCCTAGCTTATTTTTGAATCGCAAATCTGGTTCATAAACTACAGTTGGTCAATATTAGCAATCATGGCTTTCGACTTTTCTTAATCATTAGAGGAGTAATCTTTTATAAGTAAACACTTACCACCACCTACCCAAAACCGAATGTCAGAGAATGCCAGATCCGATCTCTCTGTTTTGAGATCCCGAAGTGCCTATCATCGATTTCAACACTGGTTAGAACTCTTGCTACTAGTTGCCGAAACTTCGGCTTCCATTCAATCCCATAAGTCGACAAGAAAAAGAAAATCTGAAGGAGGTTCGGGCATCCCTTACCTTGATAATCGATTGAATTACAAAGAAGTCCGGAGTATCAATGCCTTCGCACTATTAGACCAAAGTGCAACCAAGGAGGAATGTGAGGTTTCGGTACTTCAAGAGGGTATTAGATTGGCTATGGTACGCCTAAATAAGGCTGGATTTTAGTGAGGAAAAAGAAGAAAAGTAAAAGGGAGATTCGGCTAATGTAAGTAAAAGTAGAGAAGGGAGAATTTTAGAGAAAAGAGAAGTGGAGAGTTTCGGCCAAAGGACTTTTATGAAGAAAGAAATTAAAGGAAGAATGTGAGGGAGGGAAATCGGTTTTGGAAAAAGAAAAGAAAAGAGGTGCTAAAAGAAAAAGGGTAGCCGAATTGCCAAGTAAAATGGCATGAAGAATTGACCCTCCCTCACCAAGACTCCATGCCGCCTCCTCTTCAACAAGGAGTTCAACTTTTGATCAACCTCCTTGAATCACTCCAAACCACTCATTCAAATTAATTCCAATTAATTTGAATTTAATTCTAATAATCTTTATTAATCCACAATATTCATCTATTATCCTTAGAATTATCAAAGTAGAAAAATACTAATGTTATCCTCATCATTTATCCTAGAATTAATAGTAACAATTTAAATACTCATATTATCCTTATTATTCCAAGAATTAAAATTGAGTAATTCTTTTTCTCTCTTCTTAGTCAAATAAAGTACAAAAGAGAGATTTCGCCACTCGAACACAAGCTCTCCTTGCTCCTTGGTGGCGTCACATGTAGCTCTTTAGTGGGCTTACTTGCCACTTAGTCTAAGCTCATTTTATGTCCAAATTATCCCCATTTATTCTTATAACACCCTCTTGCTAAGGCTCCCTACCTTAATGCTTAAAACTAAAATTTCCTACCAAATCGAGTCAACACAATGCCTTAAATTGATCATTATTATTCCATAAATAATGACACAATGATTCATACATAAGAAGAATAATTAAATTCCAAACAACCCCATTTTTGGGATGTTACACCAACCCACGGTGGTACTAAGCCACAGGGACGAGTCGCTATGAGGTGCCAAACCTCTGGTGTCCCAAAGACACAATTGTGATACCAAATCACTGGTGACCGAAGTCACGATTAGTCAAGTCGTGGTGCCAACCCACGTGTGATACCAAATCACTGGCGATGATCCCGTAATATCAACTGTGGGGCCAACCCACTGTGGTACTAAGCCACTGGGACAAGTCGCTATGAGGTGCCAAACCTCTGGTGACCCAAAGTCACAATAATCAAGCTGTGGTACCAAACCACTGGAGGTGCCAAACCTCTGGTGTCCCAAAGACACGGATATCATATTCCCCCTCCTCTCATATCACCCATAAACATACCATACTGATGCAAATCGTGCAATCATGCAAATCATGCTAATATGTTTAGTGTAGCATCTCATAACACATACATCATAGATCATGATATCATATCAATAATGAGCTTGTAATGAAACGGACTTACCCGAATTTGTGCACATACCCCATAGGGTATCATATCAATCAACCATCTTGCTTTGACTTTAAGCAATCAAAGTTATTAAGCATATTACTAAGTAAAAAGTGTGTTAGTTTACACACTGCTAATACGCAAGCCTTAATCCCAAAGAACCGATCTAAGACCCTCGATTACCTTGCTCCTATAATCGGCCAAACATGAAATTAGCAACCTATACCAATCGGCCAAACCAAATAACTTACGAGGGTTAACACTCCAACCCTTACCTTATGAATGATTTGGTTTCCTACCAAATCCCGAACCAACTGATGGTTCTTCTAACAATCGGCCACACCCTGTTAAGAAGAACAATTAATTCTTGAAGACTTTGGCTTAACAAAACTAAGAGAATAAACTAATGAAATCAACCCTTACCACCACTTACCAACCGATCACTCACAAATGGAGGCTTCGCTTGACTGCTTCGAAATCCCGGAGATCCTATAACAAAATGGTTCGATTAACACATTTCCAATCAAATGCCGAATCAACACTTACCTTGCAAAAGTCGACAGAGAACAGGGAGGGGAAGAAATAGGCATTCGGCCTAGCACTAACCTTTTCCTTGAACCCGATTGGAGAGAAAAAGAGAAGAGACCACCCTCTTGCTTGTGATTTGGCCAAGACTTAAACAAAAAGAGAAGAAGATTCGACTGTGCTTGTTTAAAGCTATCAATCAAGGTTCGGCTATAGGTGCTTAACACCACTTATGGTACGGCTTGAGTGATAAGAGAGAAGAGAAGGGGTGAAATGGAGGTAAGGTTTCGGCAAGGGTTTTGAAAAAAGAGAAAGAAAGTTTGAGGGGACAAGATGAGATGGTTTCAGCTCAAGTGAAATGGAGAGAAACAAGTGGAGAATTCGGCTACAGTTTGGAAGTAGAAGCAAAGAAATGATTAAAGAAGAAGGGAGAAACAGCAAAGTAGATTAGAAGAGAGAGAGAGAGAACAAATTCGGCTAAGAAGGCAATATGTATTTCGGCATAAGTGTTCTAAGAAAGAAAGAATTGAAAATATGAGAAGAGGGAATGCTAGTTTCGGCTTAACACCAATGAAAAAGAACAAAAAGAAAAGGAAGAGAGCATTCGGCCACACACAAACTTTAGGAGACAAATTTCGGCAAAAATATGGTTGCTTTGGACTTTCGGTTTCAAGAAGTAAAAAAAATGAAAGAGCTCTTTTGAAAATTCGGCTAACTATGTCAAAAGGGAAGAACTTGGCTTTCACAAATGTTGACCGAAAACACCCCAAAATGCCAAGGAGCATTCGGCACTCCCACTTACACACCTACCAAACCGACCACTCTCCCCCCATGAAGACTCCAACATTCGGCCACCTCCTATGCTCACTCATGGCCACTAATTCAAATCGATTTGAATTAGTCAAATCCTTAATTCACTCCTTGCCCACTATTTGAATTATTTGACTTGGTATATGGCAGAGTTTGAACTGCACACAACTTCTCCCCCTCCATGCCGTCAAAATGGAGGCAAAATGTGTGGCTTCTGCAGCTCGAACACATGACCTCTTCCCTTTCCAAGGTGTCACACACACAAGCTCCAAGTGGCGCCTTCCTTGCCACTCTACTAGCTCAATTCTTGTGCTAAAATTCACCTAAAAATACCTATAACCCCTAGCTCCTTCAGCCCCTATTCACTCAAAGCTTAAAACTAAAATTTTCTCTACCACTCAAGCTTACACTAGGCTCACAACTAAGCCCCAAAACATCAAAAACAACCACACTGTAGATCAAACACATGCAACCAATGCAATAACAAAAATAGCCCCTATTTCAGGATATTACAGTTCTACCCCCATGAAAAATAATTTCGACCTCGAAATTACCTGATCAAAAGTGTTGAGGGTGTTGCTGTCTCATCATATCCTCTGGTTCCCATGTAGCTTCCTCCACGCCATGATTCCGCCATCGCACTTTTACCAAAGGAACTGACTTCCTACGCAGGACTTTCACATCTCGATCTAGAATCTGCACTGGTTCCTCCTTCATGGTCAAATCCGAATTCACCTCGATATCTTCCACTGCTACGACATGCGATGGATCTGAACGATATCGCCTAAGCATCGAAACGTGGAATACGTCATGAATCTGACTTAGCTCTGCTGGCAATTCAAGGCGATAAGCTACCGGTCCCACTCGTCTCGATACCTTATCTACCTAATAAACCTCGGACTTAACTTGCCTTTCCTCCAGAACCTCAACACTTTCTTCCATGGCGAGACCTTCGAAAAACCTTATCACCCACAAAAACTCTATATCTCTACGCTTGAGATCGCCGAAGACTTCGCTCGTCTAAAGCTTCCTTCAACCGAGCCTGAATCAACTTAACCTTGTCTTCAGTCTCTGCAACCAACTCTGGTCCCAACATCTGACGTTCACCAAACTCCATCCAACATGTAGGTGAGTGACACTTCCTACCATACAATGCCTCATATGGTGCCATCTTGATGCTAGCTTGGTAACTGTTGTTGTAGGTGAACTCAGCTAATGGTAGAAACTCTTCCCAACTACCTCTGAAGTCCAGAACACAACCTCGTAGTATATCCTCTAAGATCAGATAACCCTTTCCGATCGCCCGTCGATCATGCGGGTGAAATGCCGTCTTTGAAATCCAAACGCTGTGCCAGAGCCTCGATGCAACACTTTCGTAACCTTGACGAATCGGGATCCCTATCCGAGATGATCGACATCGGCACCCGTGCAACCTCACTATCTCGACACATACGACTTTGTTAACCTCTCAAGTGAGTAATCCACCTCACGGGATAAAGTGAGTGATTTAGTCGACGATCCACAATTACCCAAACCGAGTCCTTCTTGCTAGGCGTAAGAGGTAATCCAGCGAAATCCATAGTTATCCTTTCCCACTTCCTTTGTGGAATCTTCACTGGTCAAGCAACCTCGACGACAATCGATGTTCGGCCTTGACCTGCTGACATGTCAAACACTTCTCTACAAGCTCTATCACTTTCCTTTTCAAACTCGGCCACCAAAACTACTCTTTTAGATCTCGATACATCTTACTACCTCTAGGATGCATAGCGTAGGGGTGCTATAAAAGGCCCTAAAGAATCTTCTGCCTTAACTCAATATCCTCAAAGATACAAGCTCTCCTTGAAAACACAAAGACTCCATCACTAGACAAATCAGAACCTCCAAATTACCATTCGCACTTGCGACCTCTGCGCATTCAGAACCTCATCCTCTAACTGTTTTTCCTTAATCTGCTCAACCCATGTAGGCTTAACCTGCAATTCAGCCAGAATACTTCTGTCGTCATACAAACTCAAATAGGAAAACATCGCTCTTAAGTCCGCTACAACCTTATGGCTCAACGCGTCTGCCACCACGTTAGCCTTGCCCAGATGATACTCAATCGAACAATCGTAATCCTTTAGCAACTCAATCCATCTCATACGCCTCAAATTCAAATCCTTCGAGTCAAAAGGTACTTGGACTATTGTGATCTGTGTAGACTATCGATCTCTCTCCGCATAAGTAGTGCCTCCAAATTTTCAAAGCGAAGACTATCGCCGCTAACTCCAAGTCGTGGTGTCGATAATTGACTTCATGTGGCCTCGCCACCGAGATGCGTAAGCCACAACCTTTCCTTCTCGCATCAAGACACAACCTAAACTCAGATGTGATGCATCGTAATATCTTGTGAATTCCTTTCGCCTCAGTGAATTAGAAGCTCGAGCTTCGGTCAAAATCTTCTTGAACTTGTCAAAGCTCTCCGCCGCTTCTCACCCAAACGAACGGAACCCTTTTCTTAATAATTTGGTCATCGGTCTTTGCGACCAACGAAAATCCTTCTACAAATCTTGGTAGTACCGCCAAGCCCGAAAACTCGAATCTCACCATCGACTTAGGCGGCTTCCAACCCAAAATCGCCTCAATCTTTCGAGGATCCACTCTAATCCCTCACCGACACCACATGACCCAAGAAGATTACCTCCTCACCGTAACTCGTGACTTACTAAACTTAGCATAGAGTGTTTCTCCTCGAATCTGCAACACAACTCGCAAATGCGTATCATGCTCCTCCTCAGTCCTTGAATACACCAAGATATCGTCAATAAAAACCACGACAAACTGATCCAAATACTGCTGGAACACCCTATTCATCATATCCATGAATGCTGCCGGCGCATTAGTCAACCCAAATGGCATTACCAGAAATTCATAGTGCCCATACCAAGTATGAAACACCGTCTTGTAGATATCCGCCTCCTTCACCTTTAACTGGTGATACTCAGACCTTAAATCGATCTTCGAGAATACCGATGCACCCTTCAACTGATCAAACAAGTCATCTATCTGTGGCAACGGATACTTGTTTTTAATCGTCAGCTTATTCAACTGGCGGTAGTTTATACACATCCGCATAGTACCGTCTTTCTTTTTGACAAAGAGTACCAGCGCTCCCCAAGGTGAAACACTTGGCCTGATAAAGCCTCGGTCCAACAACTCCTGGATCTGAGCCTTAAGCTCCACTAACTCTTTAGGTGCCATCCTATAAGGACCAATAGACACTGGCGCAGTTTCGGGTAACAGATCTATTCCAAACTCCACCTCACGATCCGGTGGCAATCCTGGAAGCTCTTCTGGAAACACATCAATAAATTCCTTAACTGTTCGGACCTTCCCTACAGCAGACTCCTTAGCCTCCAAGGCATACACATGAACCACATATGCTTCACGCCCTTCGACCATCTTCTCGACTTTCGGAGCGGACACCACGTTGGATAAGTAATCTCTTCTATTACCTATCGGGACCACCTCATCACCCTTAGTCGTCCTTAGAACCATGCTTTTAGTCACAAGAATCCAACCTCGCTGGTACTTGACCAACAGTCCATCCCAAGAATCGATCGAACTCTCCAAAACTAGTTCCATCGATAAGCCTCAAACACTACCCCTTGAGTTCTAGGGTACATCTCTATACAACTTATCTACAATTACAGAGTGACCTAGAGGCCTAATTACGGTCATCCGCCTAGAAGATATCTCGTAGTCTAAATCCAAGGTCTTCACTATGCTAATTGCAACGTATGAATACGTTGAACCCACATCAATCAAAGCAGTAAATGGAGAACCAAAGATCAAGAACGTACCGGTTATGACGTCCGGTTCGTCGTCCTCCTCTCGGTGCCTCGATGCATACACTAACCCCGGCCGTCTTACCTCGAAATACGCACCTCGCTCGATGCTCCATGGCCCGACCGTAACCATTACCCCATCTCGCCATTACCACGACCCTCTGCGGTGGCGATCCATTATTCAAATTGAGCACTACCGACCTCGATCAATCCTAGCCAACTTATGCGACGGTCTCTCACACGGTGGTCCAAATAACCACACTCAAAACATCCTCTTCCACCACCCAACACCTCCCCAATGAGCTTTTCCCAACGGTTTACTTTGTGGCGGTCCTCGATTAGCAACAATGAACCTACAGGTCGATTCGACCCACTGTCTAGCCCTTTTCCGAGGATTACCTAACGACCGGAAGATCCAAAACTCCGCTTTAGCTTTGTTCTCTATCCAAGTTCGCCTCACGAGACTCTTTAACCCCTTGGCTACCTTAGCCTTTTCTACAGACGGCGAACTCACGCTCTGTTGTGGAGCAATCAAGAACCTTAATTCATCTCTCAGACCATCCTCGAATCGAACACACCTCTCGTGTTCAGTAGCCACCATGCCCCTAACATACCGACTCAGCCTCAAGAACTACGCCTCGACTCCAACACAGACTTACTCCCCTGTACCAGCCTCAGAAATGCCTTCCGTTGATCATTAATGTAGCTAGCTCCGATGTACTTTTTCTGATATGCAACCTTAAAATAATCCCAAGTAAGATTTTTCATTGCAAAGATCGTTCCAACCGTGAGCCATCACCGGTATGACTCATCTCAAGAAGTGATACTATCCCTTTAGTTTCTCTTGAGCAGATCAGGTCTAAATTGTCCATGATCTCGCTGTCGCCTCAACCAATATTCGGCCCGTCTTTGAGCCACACCAGACACACCTCTAATACCTCGGCCCGTTTTTCTGAGTCGTTTAGCATAGATTTTCGAGCTCCTGCGCCTCCACCTACTCTAGCTACCCTTTCCGAACTTCGAAGATCACTCGTGACACCTGCTGCGTCGTCCCGATCATTCTCGAAACTCACCACCTCCGGTGGTGGTGGTATCGGTATCTCATTCTCCGATTTCGACCTGATCCTACGGGTTTAGAAACTGTCATCCTACCCCGACCACGACCACGACCACGACCACCTCGAGCGCTCATGACTAAAATCTCGTCTTGTCTGATTAGAAATTTATGCATTAGTAAATGTTCCACTGTCTTTAAAGGCAAGAGTCTTATGAATATCTCTTATTAAAGAAGTTTTGTTTTCGCGAGTCCACAGAGTCCTATCGATTTCAGTTTCTAAAGTAGTTTACTACCGCTAGTCATTCAGTCACATCATATCAAAATCTCAAACAATAGTAAGGGGTACTTACCTGGGCGAATTGGTGCCGGAGTCTCGGTGCCATGCCTTTCAAACCATTTATTTAAACAACATCACTAAAACCAATCTCTTAAAACATTTTGGGCCTCTGGCCCACAGTCGAGCCTTTGAACCAGGCTCTGATACCATAATTGTAACACCCTAAACCCGGTCAATACACCACGACTGAATCTGGTATGTTACGGGGAAAACATATTTAAAAGGTTAGATTTCCGGATAAAGGTTTGATGAAAACTCTTTGCTGTATTTTGTACTTTGTAAAAATCTTGGGCATGATTGTTTTGAAATCGATAGTGCACTTTGCTAACCCGGAAGTTTTGAAAACTTAGTGGAATCCAATTGCAAAACTAATTTATATCATTTGGAAATTGAAGTTATTCCTTTTTAGTTGCTTAAAACATTTTGATTCAAATTTTGAATTTGAAAAACATTTGAGTTGCATTCATTTTAAATTACAACGTGATACCGATGGTAAAGTTTAAAACATATCGCTTGTAATTTTGAAAACCTTATCATTCCAAGTTTTATCGAATATTACCCAATAATTTGTAAGGCATATCTGAAATCAAATTTAAGCATAAAAATAACCAAAGTAAAATTTTAAAAAGGCCTTTTACAATCCCAACAAAATCAAATGAAATTAAATAAGGTAAAGTACCAAGTTTGAAAATCAGTGCAAGTCCGACTTTATTTTTAGCATGGTCACCTCAAGTCCACCTGGCTCCAGGTCCGCGATCTAAGTGTCACCTGAAATGATAAGAGAGAAGGTGAGTCACAAGACTCAGTGCATAAATCCCCCTCCCGATGAATGCAACATACTAACACACATCATAGCAAAGCAATACAATTAATGCACCGATCCTAACCATCCATAACACCTTTTCTACCCAGTGTGGTACCAAACCACCGGTGGTGCTAAACCACTGTGACCCAAAGTCACGATATCCATCAATGTGGTGCCAAACCACTGGTGACCCAAAGTCATGAATAATCCATATGTGGGGCCAACCCACATGTGATACCAAATCACTGGCGACGATCCCGTATCTCAATAGTGGGGCCAACCCACGGTGGTACTAAGCCACAAGGACGAGTCGCTATGAGGTGCCAAACCTCTGGTGTCCCAAAGACACAATTGTGATACCAAATCACTGGTGACCGAAGTCACGATTAGTCAAGTCGTGGCGCCAACCCACGTGTGATACCAAATCACGGCAACAATCCCGTAATATCAAGCGTGGGGCCAACCCATCGTGGTACTAAGCCACTGGGACAAGTTGCTATGAGGTGCCAAACCTCCGTGACCCAAAGTCACAATAATCGGTTGTGGTACCAAACCACCGGAGGTGTCAAACCTTTGGTGTCCCAAAGACACGGATATCATATTCCCCTCTCTCATATCACCCATAAACATACCATACCGATGCAAATCGTGCAATCATGCAAATCATGCTAATATGTTTAGTGCAAAGATCTCATAACACATACATCATAGATCATGATATCATATCAATAATGAGCTCGTAATGAAACGGACTTACCGAATCCGTGCACATACCCCATAGGGTATCATATCAATCAACCATACTGTTTCGGCTTTAAGCAATCAGGTTATTAAGCATATTACTAAGTAAAAAGTGTGTTAGTTTACACACCTCTTAATACGCAAGCCTTAATCCCAAAGAACCGATCTAAGACCCTCGATTACCTTGCTCCTATAATCGGCCAAACATGAAATTAGCAACCTATACCAATCGGCCAAACCAAATAACTTATGAGGGTTAACGCTCGAACCCTTACCTTATGAATGATTTGGTTTCCTACCAAATCCCGAACCAACTGATGGTTCTTCTGACAATCGACCACACCCTGTTAAGAAGAACAATTAATCCTTGAAGACTTTGGCTTAACGAAACTAAGAGAATAAACTAATGAAACCAACCCTTACCACCACTTACCAACCGATCACTCACAAGCGGAGGCTTCACTTGACCGCTTCGAAATCCCGGAGATCCTATAACAAAATGGTTCGATTAACACATTTCCAATCAAATGCCGAATCAACCCTTACCTTACAAAAGTCGATAGAGAACAGGGAGGGGAAGAAATAGGCATTCGGCCTAGCACTAACCTTTTCCTAGAACCCGATTAGAGAGAAAGAAAAGAGACCACCCCTTGCTTGTGATTCGGCCAAGACTTAAACAAAAAGAGAAGAAGATTCGGCTGTGCTTGTTTAAAGCTATCAATCAAGGTTCGGCTATAGGTGCTTAACACCACTTATGGTACGGCTTGAGTGGTAAGAGAGGAAGAGAAGGGGTGAAATGGAGGTAAGGTTTTGGCAAGGGTTTTAAGAAAAGAGAAAGAAAGTTTGAGGGGACAAGATGAGATGGTTTCGGCTCAAGTGAAATAGAGCGAAACAAGTGGAGAATTCGGCTACAGTTTGGAAGTAGAAGCAAAAAAATGATTAAAGAAGAAGGGAGAAACGGCAAAGTAGATTAAAAGAGAGAGAGAGAACAAATTCGGCTAAGAAGGCAATATGTATTTCGGCATAAGTGTTCTAAGAAAGAAAGAATTAAAAATATGAGAAGAGGGAATGCTAGTTTCGGCTTAACACCAATAAAAAAGAAAAAAAAGAAAAGGAAGAGAGCATTCGGCCACACACAAACTTTAGGAGACAAATTTCGGCAAAAATATGGTTGCTTTGGACTTTCGGTTTCAAGAAGTAAAAAAAATGAAAGAGCTCTTTTGAAAATTCTGCTAGCTATGTCAAAAGGGAAAAACTTGGCTTTCACAAATGTTGACCGAAAATACACCCCAAAATGCCAAGGAGCATTCGGCACTCCCACTTACACACCTACCAAACCGGCCACTCTCCCCCCATGAAGACTCCAACATTCGGCCACCTCCTATGCTCACTCATGGCCACTAATTCAAACCGATTTGATTTAGTCAAATCCTTAATTCACTCCTTGCCCACTATTTGAATTATTTGATTTGGTCTATGGCAGAGTTTGAATTGCACACAACTTCTCCCCCTCCATGCCGTCAAAATGGAAGCAAAATGTGTGGCTTTTGTAGCTCGAACACATGACCTCTTCCCTTGCAAGGCGTCACACACACAAGCTCCAAGTGGCTCCTTCCTTGCCACTCTACTAGCTCAATTCTTGTGCTAAAATTCACCTAAAAATACCTATAACCCCTAGCTCCTTCAAATTTCTATTCACTCAAAGCTTAAAACTAAAATTTTCTCTACCACTCAAGCTTACACTAGGCTCACAACTAAGCCCCAAAACATCAAAAACAACCACATTGCAGATCAAACACATGCAACCAATGCAATAACAAAAATAGCCCCTATTCCAGGATATTACACTGATCCTATCAATTGGAGGTTTACCTCCTCTTACCACCTCTACTACTTGAGGGGCTACTAGAGTAGGTTGTGGAACAGGCGGGGGTGGAGGGGGTTGTGCATTCGAGTTCGCTCGAACGAACTCCATATACCAGGCATTCATCATATGGAGGAAGGCTTCTCTAGCCTCTTCTCCTGCTCCTTGACTCACCGTAGTGGGTCTATTCTCATTCTCATGCAGCATTGTCCATTCTGCGGGAGCTGGTGCGTTACTTTCTACATCATCCGCCTTAGCTCTTTCGGGATCCATTTACTATATGTATAAACATAATTTTAAGTTGTCAGGACTCGTCACACTATCATAAAAAAAACATTCTTACATATGGCCTGTATAGCTAGACTCAACTCGTGCTACGTTAGTCCTAGAACCGACTAAAC
This sequence comes from Gossypium rotundifolium, assembly GCA_025506655.1. NCBI lineage: Eukaryota > Viridiplantae > Streptophyta > Magnoliopsida > Malvales > Malvaceae > Gossypium > Gossypium rotundifolium. Next base: position 31,439,069 of record CP106733.1, on the reverse strand, counting down.
CGTAGCTTTGATCCACTAAATGTAACACCCGTACCCAAGATCGAGGCTAGGTTTGGATACGAGACATTACCATGCTTGAGCTCACTTAAACATGTACTTATGGGCTACAAAATTTCGATCCGACTTAAAAACTTCACTTTCTTAGTCAACACATACGTTACAAGGGCCTACGAGGCCTTAAACTCATGTCTAAAAACTTTCGGAACTAAATCAATTAAATCATTTTTTGAAGCAGGGTTCACACGCCCGTGTATCCTTAAGCACGCCCATGCCCTCAAACCGTGGGGAGCTACTGACTATTTCCACATGGCTTAGACACACCCGTGTCTTTCAACCATGGGAGGCTACTGACTAATTTCACACAGCCATGACACGCCGTGGGCTTAGACCTTATGCTAATCCTTAATATACTGACTAAATCAACACAGTCTGGGAACACGCCCATGTCCAAACTGTGTGTCTTACACAGCACACACACATGGTCGTGGGATTTGCCCGTGGCCTATTCTTATTAATAATACTAAGGTGCAGGGTTAACACGGTCTTGACACCCGTGTGTCAAATCGTGAGGGCACTTACAGACTATTTACGAAGCCGTTAGCCACCCTGAAATGAAGATCATATCCATACACAATTCAATGATGCAATAACAACTCAATTTTATGAATAATACTACATGCTTCATTGATCTCAATAAACATACATGCTTAGTCAAATTTGGCCAATCACTTAGCCATATACAAAAGAATAATAAACTTGATAGCCTTTACAAAGGCCCTTCTTAAAACATGTCCATAAAATGAATGTTTCCTATACATGCCATACTTAGTAAAGTAACTTGGCTATACCAAAATAAGAGTTGATAGTGTGTTGCGAGCTCCGACTTTAATGATCCACGAGTTAGCTTGGAGGGACTGCATAGAAAGAAAGAATCATAACATAAGCATATAGCTTAGTAAGTTTGCATGTAACAACTCTTAGCATCATCATTGCTTAATATAAACCATTTCACATAAACAATGGTATCATGAATTTCAGCTAAAGAGCTTACTTACTCATATAGATTCTTACATGTCTCATGACACTTACTATTATCATACTTGTAAGGTAACCATGATACTTGTATCACTTGATCACATTGATCGGTATACTATAATAACAATAATCATGATATATACTTTCTCATTCACAACATGAATAATACTCAACTTCATCTAACTTCATCTTGATACTAACTTTACTTTCTTAGTTTTCTTGCTATCTTCTTTTAGCTTACTCATTTGCCCAATGAATTTCTATGAATAATCGAGGATACTAAATCTCTTCCCACATAATATGATGCCAAAGCCATATCCTAGACATGGTCTTACATGGGTTATCTCATCTTGGTTTCAAGGCCATGTCTTGACATGGACTTATATGAAGTCTTGCTCTTGATAACATACTCAATGCCAAGCTTGAATCCTTGGACTTACATGATAACTTGCTTGCTAACTTGATCAATGCCAAGCTTGCCTTGGACTTACATGATAACTTGCTTGCTAACTTGATTAATGCCAAGCTTGCCTTCGACTTACATGATAACTTGCTTGCTAACTTGATCAATGCCAAGCTTGCCTTGGACTTACATGATAACTTGCTTGAACATAACATGATCATTTCATACAATTATTGTACATTATATTAAGCAATTTAATGATAATAATCATAAAGCTTAAAAATCATACAAACTTACCTCAATATACAAAATGTATGTAGATGTGCAATTTAGTCCTCGACTTTATTCTTGCCTCGATTTCAATCCGGGCTTCATTTTTCTTGATCTATAATCATAAATAGATCATTTAATAACCATATTGACTACATTGACTCATAACTCATACTTTGGCAAAATTATTATTTTGCCCCTATACTTTTTAATATTTACACTTTTGCCCCAATTCTCGTAAAATGATTTTCATGCAACTTTCTTAAACTTCATGCTCAACCGAATCATTTTCTCTTCTATAAAAATCATCAATTCTCACTCTTTTTAATAGGTATGACCAATTTTATAACTATTACAAAATGGTCCCTACTACCATTTTTCATGAAATTCATTAAGGAAAAGATGTTTATCTAACATCAAACTCTCTTAAACTTCCATAAAACATCATTTAACAAGCATGTCATTCAAGGGCAGATTTTTGAACATGCATCTTAGCTCATTTTATAGCTAAAATTAGCTAATTCATAATACGGGAACTTCAAAAATACGAAGAATATTAAAAACGGGGCTAAGATGAACTTACTATGAGCTTGAAAAAAATGAAGAACTCTAGCTATGGTGTCTCCAAATTTTCGGCAGCAACAAGGAAGAAGATGAGTGAATTTTTTTCATCTTTATCCTATTTAATCACTAATGAGGCTAAATGACCAAAATGCCCTTCCTCTTAAAAATTTCCATAATAGAGACTTAAGGCCAATTTTGTCCAAAAATTAAATTTTGGGCAAATTGCTACTTAAGGACTCACAATTATTAATCTTAAGCTATTTTATATAAAAAGCTTCTAGAAACTCATATTTTGGAAACTTTTGCAATTTAATCCTTTTTGGACCAATTCACCTCAACTTAATAAAATTGCTTTACAAAACTTTCATAGTAGCATGCAAACATGGCACAAACTTGGAAAACTCATAATTTCACCTCGGGTTCGTGGCCTCGCACCACTATCCCAACTAGGCCCTAAATCGGGCTGTTACAGGTGTAGATAATCGACTTCTCTCCATACAAGTAGTGTCTCTAAATCTTCAGAGCAAACACTACTGCAACTAACTCTAGATCATGAGTGGGATAGTTCACCTCATGTGGTCTCAGTTGCCGAGATGCATATGCTACCACTTTCCCCTCTTGCATCAACACACATCCTAACCCTGTGTCCGACGTATCACAATAGATGACAAACTCCTTCCCAGCCTCAGGCTGAATCAACACTGGTGCCTCTGTCAAAATCCTCTTCAACTTCTCAAAGCTTTCCTGTTGCTTATTTGATTAGACGAACGGTACTCCTTTCCGTAACAACTTGGTTAAAGGTGCAGCGATTAACGAGAATCCCTCAACAAACCTTTTTGTAATACCCAGCTAACCCAAGGAAACTTCGAATTTCTGCAACTGACTTCGGTAGTTTCCAATCTAAAACAGCTACAATCTTTTGGGGATCAACCTTAATCCCCTCAGCAGACACAACATGCACCAGAAAAGTAACTTCCCTCAACCAAAACTCACACTTGCTGAATTTGGCATACAATTGCTTCTCTCTTAGAATCTGCAAAATAATCCGAAGATACGAATCATGCTCCTCTTCCGTCCTTAAATATACCAAGATATCATTTATGAACACTACGAAAAATTGATCCAGGTAGGGTTGGAATACCCAGTTCATCATATCCATAAATGTGGCTGGTGCATTCGTCAACCTGAACGACATCACTAAGAACTCGTAGTGACCATAATGAGTTCAAAAAGCAGTCTTATGAATATCCGCCTCCATAACCTTAAGCTAATGATAACCTGACCTCAAATCTATCTTCGAGAAGATCGAAGTGCCTCGCAGCTGATCGAACAGATCACCAATCCTTAGTAATGGGTACTTGTTCTTAATCGTCAACTTGTTCAGCTGCCTATAGTAAATGCACATCCGCATCGACCCATCCTTTTTCTTGACAAATAACACCGGAGCTTTCCACAGAGACACACTTGGTCGGATAAAACCACGGTCCAATAATTCCTAAATCTAAGCTTTAAGCTCCACCAGCTCTTTCGGTGCCATCCTATATGGGGCAATGGACACCGGAGCTGTTCCCAGAAGAAGATCAATACTGAATTCCACCTCGCGATCCAGAGGTAACCCTGGAAGCTCTTCTGGAAAAACATCTAAGAACTCTTTCACTATTCTAACATCTCTTACAGGCAACTCCTTGGCTTCCAAGGCACAAACGAAAGCTAGGAAAGCCTCACACCCTTTTCTCACCATCTTCTCAGCTTTTAGAGCAGACACCACATTGGACAGGTAATTCCTTCTCTCACCTAACACCAACACTTCCTTATCCTTGAGAGTCTTCAGTATCATGCGCTTAGCAGCACAATCCAAGTTTGCTCGATACTTACCTAACTAGTCCATGCCTAAAATCAAATCGAACTCGTTGAACGACAATTCTATCAAGTCAGCCGGAAAGACTATCCCTTAAACTTCTAAAGGCACATTCCTAAATAATTTGTTCACTACTACAGATTTTCCTAAAAGGCTAATCACCATCATTTCTCTATAAGCAACCTCATATTCTATGATCAAAGTTCCAGACACAGTACTAGCAACATATGAATGTGTAGACCCAATATCTATCAGTGCTGTAAAAGGCAAACCAAAAATAAGAAACGTACCGATTATGTCGTCCAGTGCATCGCCATCCTCTCGGCGTCTAGCTGCATAAACTAACCCAGGCTGTCTCGCATCTGTATTCCCAGCACCTCTGTCCAGTGCTCCATGCCCTCGACCAAAACTATTTCCTCCACTGGTCGGACCACGACCTCTCGGCGGTTGCTACCCACCTCTTCCAGGCTATACAAATCCACGACCTCATCGCGTGCCTGTCTCGGCTCTTATGGGATATCCCCGACTAGATGATGTACAGATCCACACCTGTAACATCCTTTACTTCTTGCCCAACACTCCCCCGAATGATAATTCCCACATATAGCACACTACTGAGAACGACCAATAGCAACAAGCTTTACAACTTGACTCGGCCCACCAAACCTAGGCCTCTTTTGGAAACCTCCACCAGATCCTGACGACACAAAATTCCTTTTACTGCTACCCCTATCCTTATCCTGATTCTACCTTTCAGATCGTTTCACCTCCTCGGCAATCTTAGCCTTCTCAACTAGGACAGCAAACTCTCTTCCCATTACAGAGCTATCAGTACTCGCAACTCATCCCTCAAACCATCCTCAAACCGAACACGACGCTCGTGATCTATTGCAATAATACCTCAGACATAACGACTTAACTGCAGGAATTCTGCCTCATATTCAGCCACTAACTTATTCCCTTGGACCAGGTTTAAAAATGCCTTCCTTTGAGTGTCCACGTAACTTGTCCCAACATACTTTCCCTGGAATGCTGACTTAAAGAAGTCCCAGGTAATACGGTCTGCTGATGTACCATCTCTTACCGTGAGCCACCATTGGTATGCCTCATCTCGAAGAAGATTCAACTTTTCCTCTATGGTACAATCAAGATTGTCCATGATCCGTTCAACGCCTCCATCCAGTATTCAACTATGTTAGGAGCTACACCAGAAATGCCCCTAAACATCTCAGCCCCGTTAGCTCGAAGTCGCTGAGAAACAGATTTTCAAGCTATTGATCCTGTGCCCGCTCCAGCAACCTGCTCCAAAACACGTAACATAGCTTGAGACATAGCATCGTCTCCAGTGGTTTGGTCCTGAACTCCCGCTTCTGTAATTGGTGATGCTGGCATTTCACCCTCCGCCCATGCCTTGATTCCAAGGGTTCAGCCTCAACACCCTGGCCTCTACCACGGCCACGCATACCACATCCATGTCCTCTAGCTCTCATGATTACGAATTCAACTTAATCTAATTAAAACATTATAAGTTAGTATTTCTTCCACTGTTTATTACCGGACAGTCTTATGGAAATAACATTAGAAGTAGTTTTTCGCAAGAAATATTTCTAAAGGTCTCCATTTCTAAAGTTGTATTTCTTAAAACTATCTATCACAATATTTCATAAGAATTTAATTAATAATCAAAAACTTACAGTACAGATAGGTGCCGGAGACTCGGGTGCCAAACTTTCAAGAAACATGTATTTTTTAAACCATTTTCCAAACCAACTTTTGAAAACATTTTGAACCCCAAACCCATAGTCGAGTTTTTCAATCAGGCTCTGATAACATAATTGTAACACCCCAAACCCGGCCTAAACGACACGACTAGATCTGATATGTCACAGGGAAAAGTTGCTTAAATGAAATTTGGAATTTTAAAGAAACATCGCAATTGTGAAAACTTCTCGTTTTGTGTTTCTGTCTTGAAAATAATATTTAGCTTAAGAGTATCTTACCCACTCCTATCTAAAAGAACTGTTAGTTGAAATTGGGTTTCATGGTACGAAGACCAATAACTAGTGGCATTCCGAATCTTGATGTTTTGAAATCAGTGTTTGTAGGTTTAAGAAAAATTTTAGAATTTAGTTATTTAATTGCTTGCCACCTTTTATTAACACTTGAAGAAAATAGGGTTGTTTAGATTTTTATTTTAGAAACTCCATATTCGACATCTCATAAGGTAGGTTATAACAGCATAAAATCCAAAACCTAAATTAGAGATTAGGAGGCCTTATTACAACAAAATCGCAAAAAAAAAGTTTAAATAAAGAAAATAAATTTACGAGAAAAATATTGCATGGCCACCTCAAGTCCGCCTCGGCTCCAAATCCGCGATCTAGGGATTACCTGCAAAATTAAGCAGAGGGGTGAGTCACTGAGACTCAGTGTGTAAATCCCCCTATAACGCAATTTGGGCTTCAAGCCCACAGATGCCCATTGGGCCTTAGCCTACAGATGCCTATTAGGCCTTACCCCACACAATATAGCATATTAACATGTATGAAATGCAACCCATCCCAACCTAGTTTTCCATCCTCTAGGTCTCCTAAATCAGCCAAACACCGGTGGCATCAAGCCACTGTGCTCTCAAACCACTTGTGATAGAGTCACAGAATCTATAAACGTGGGGCCAAACCACTGTGGTCCTGACTACTGTGACGATCTTTGATAAGCATAAGTAGGGCCAACCCACTGTGGTTCCAGACCACTAAGATGAGTCACTGATAAATATATATACGTGGTTCCAAACCACCATGGTCCTAGACCACTGTGACAAAAGTCACTGAATCACACTTCCCTTGTCAATCATTTCCCAAGGCCCATGCAACATATTATCATACTAAGATGAATATAGCATACTTTTAATGTACAACAGATAATTAATTCACACATACATATATTCGAAAGTAACATCATAGCAGAACTTACCCTGTGTCTCCAACCTTACCCACAAGGGTATCTCGACTATGTATACAGTCGTTTTGGCTTTCAGTCAACACAGTTAATAATGCAATTAATAAGTAAAGTGTGAGCATTACACACACCTGATTACACGTAAGACTAGACTCTCTACGTCGACACTCTTACTAGTAGGGATAACTACGATTTGTCTATCCCAAGCAGACGTCGGCTCTCTACCACAGCCCGGTAGAAAGTCTCAAATTATCGACACAACACAACTTTTAAATTTAGGAGTAGAGACTACGGGTTCACTCCCCTTCTTAGAATGATTGGCCCTCGTATCCATGTAGAAAAATCTTGATCAATATAATACTATAGTGAAAACAGGGATTGTCCCAGTAAAGGGGGTTTGATTACAACAGAGTAATATGAATAGAAGTTGATCACAAAGGACAAACGAGAAGCCCCTTACCTTGGCTATCGAGGAATCTTATCAACGGATTCGGCTTGCGATTCCTGATGAATCCCTAAAGAGAACCCAACGTTTAGAATAGGCTAGAAGGGTGTGTTAGAACACCAACAGGTTCGACCTTAAAAAAAAAAATAAGACTTCCTACTTTTAGAACGAACACACAAAAAGAAAGAAACAAGAATAGATGGCAAAGAATTACGAAAGAAGAACATTACCTTACAAATCACACTTACTAAATGTAGAGGGTATTCCGGCAAACAGAACCAAACTACTCTGCTTCTTTAGATTCGACTAAAAGAGGAAAAAATAGAGGAAAAGAGATGAAGAAGAAAAAGAAGTAGTAGAAGGGGAGAAGGTTTCGGCTCAAAGGAGAAAGTATAGAGACAAATGGGAGGGATGGAGGTTCGGCTAGAAGAAAGAAATAGAGGAACAAGGGGAGAAAAGAAAAAGAAGTCGAAGAAGGGTGGAAGAAGGTGGTTCGGCCAAGAATAAGAGAAAAGAATGTAGAAATGCAAAGAAGAAAAGAGAGGAAATATGAGAATAGTTGCAATTTGGCTAACACAAATGAAGAGAAGGGATGAAGAGATAGCTGAGAGATTCGGCACAAACTCTAAGTGAGCAACAATCCACAAAATGTCATAAAGAAAGCTAAAAGAAAAACTATAAAATTTGGCACCACACTCTAATGACTCGATTTTTGCTATCACACCCACAAATGCCAAATTTCCTAGCCAACTACATACATGGTCGTGCCCCTATCGCGGGAGAGAGCAATTTCACTCGGATTTGGATACTTTGAGGCAAAAAAACATATTTCAAAGCTTATTCAAACACCGAGTAGAAGGTATACTTGAATTGGGACACTTAGAGGCCAAGTAAAGCATTCTAAAAATCTATATAAACACTCTAAGTGTAACCTGAAAGACGGGTGTTAGCTAGGCCAAGGAACAGAGCCAAAAAGGCCAGATTTGTGGGAATTACTCAAAGATAGCCAGTGGATCCATCTCAAGGAGCCAAAATTCTACTCAAGATGGCAGATTTCTCCTTCAATTCCTTTAGGGGTTTTAGGGATTTCTTATGTTTTGTTTTATCTTTTCTCTTGAGATGTTTTCTTTATTCATTATGAACTAAACCCTTCAGATACCTGAAGGGGATGAAACCTAGATGAATCTTGTTATTGAATTTTGAATTATATGATAAATACTTAGTTTGTTCTTAATTATGCATGTTTAATCCAAATCTGATGTGCTTAAGTGGAGGAGGAATAGACCCTGTTTAATAGTAGATCTAGCATAATTAAGCAGAGTTGATCACGCGCCTAGAGATAGAGTGACAAGATTTTTTTGGATTAGGGTGAAACCTAATATGAGAGTCCATAGATCGATTTACTTCTATTCTAGGGGTTATTATAAGAGAATGAGAGTTCCACTAACTAACCTAGGGTTAGACGTTATTCGCCTCGAGAAAGAGTTTAATATACATTAGGGAGTCTTACGGATCAAACTAAGTGAATAAATCATATGGTTCAGTGTTAATTAACAAGTGAAGTCTAGGTGGATTCTTCTTGAGGGTATCATCATGATCAATTGAGTTTTCTTCAAGTTATTCTCCAAGTCGTTCTTTTTGTCTTTGTGTCTTTAGCTTAGTAGTCGTTAATTTAGATTAAATCAGCCAATCACTCTATATTTTAGGCTAAATAATAAAAAAAAGTGAGTATTAGTACTTTTAGTTCCTTTGGGTTCGACAGTCTGGTCTTGCCTAAGCTATACTACAGTTCGATAGGTACACTTGCCTTTAATTTTTGTCAAAGTTAGTTTCCAGGTTCGATCTTTCTCTTTATAAATTTTAAAACTCGACAAAACAACGATCAGCCCGGTAATGCTCCAAAACCCTATTTTGACATTGAATACAGGTGAGGGGTGTTACATTTATTGGTATCAAAACTACGATTTAGTCGATTCTAGGACTAACGTTGCATATGTGAGAATCTAGTTATACATGCCATATATAACCTGTGATAGTTTGATGACTCCTAACAATTTAAACTATGTTTTTGTGTAGCAAATGGATCCCAATCGAGTTGTAGCTGATGATGTTGAGAGTAATGCGCCAGCTTCCGCTCAAGGGGCAACGCCGTCTAAATTTAGAAATGTATCGAGTAGTCACAGAGGATAGGCTAAAGAAGCTATTTTCCAAATGATGAGCGAGTGGTTCATGCAATTTGTCCAAACAAATGCGGCTTCTCAACAACCTCCATCACCACCTAATCCCCAATTGGTTCTTGTAGCTCGTTAAGGTGTGGAAATTCTACAACTAAACAATCCACTAGTTGATAAGATTCTGAAGTACAGGGCTGAAGGGTTCAGAGCTACCGTTGACGATGATCCCGAGAGAGCCGAGTTTTAGCTTGAAAATGCTATCAAAGTTTTTTATGAACTTTTATGCCCACCAGCTGAGTGTTTAAAGTGTGTCATTTCCTTATTGAGGGAAACTGCATATCAATGGTGGAATACCTTAGTGTCTGTGGTACCGAGAGAAAGAGTTACCTGGGAATTCTTTCAGTTTGAGTTTTGGAAGAAATATATAAGTTAGAGATTTCTCGATCAAAAACATAAAAAGTTTTTAGAATTTGTAATCGAGTATAAAAGAGAATTTGTACGGTTGAACAAGTATACTCGAGAATATGTTTCTACTGAAGAAATCATGTGTAAACGATTCGTTGATGGATTGAACAAAGATATTAAACTTCTAGTCTGAATCCTAAAATTGAAACAATTTGTTGTCCTGGTTGATAGAGCTTGCAAAGCTGAAGAGCTTAGTAAAGAAAAGAGAAAGGCAGATTCAGAAGCAAGAGACTCGAGAACAAGATCGATGAGTAAACCATATCAATCTTTATCAAAGAAATCTAAAGATTTGTACACTTGTCCAAATGCTTCAATTGGATATTCTAACAGAGATCATGGAAAACAATACTCAAGTCCTAAAACTCAAGCTACATCAGTATCGAGTGTTGGCAGTGTGAGAAACTATAGACCTGAATGTCAGCAATGCGGAAGACGACATTAGTGAATGTAGAATGAATAACCGGACTTGTTTCAAATGTGGTTCACAAGATCATTTCATACGTGATTGCCCAGAATTAGTTGGGAAAGATAAGATTTAGAATGTAAGACCGAGTAACATAGCTAATAGAGGGAGGCCACTGAGAAATACGGGAAATGTGACCAGTAGTAGAGGCAAGAGAAAAAGTTCGGCTAAAGAATCTGAGGCCAGAGCACCTATTAGAGCTTATGCTATTCGCGTTCGCGAAGATGCGTCATTACCAGATGTTATTATCGGTACATTTTATCTTTATGACACTAATGTTGTTGCATTGATTGATCCTGGATCGACACATTCGTATGTTTGTGAGAATTTAGTGTCTAGTAAGAAATTGCTTGTTGAATCTATTGAGTATGTGATTAAAGTATCGAACCCCTTAGGCAAGTATGTTTTAGTTGATAAAGTTTGCAAGAACTGTCATTTAATGACTCGGGGTTACTGTTTGTAACATCCTAAAAAGGGCCTATGCATTTTCAGTTTAATTGTATGAAATGACAAGTTTAAGCACTAAGAATAATTTTTGATATTTTTGGAAACCTGGAAATGCATGAAAATGGAAACCTGAACATTTTGGAAACCTGAACATTTTGGAAACCTAAACATTTTGGAAACCTGAACATTTTGAAAACTTGAACATTTTGGAAACTTGAACATTTTGGAAACCTGAACATTTTGGAAACTTGAAGATGTAAGAAAAATGGTAAGTTACAGAGCCAATAAAAAATTTTAGGAAACTTAGAAATGATGCCGGAATGTCAAATTTTAAAGTCCAAAATAGGAAATAAGGGCAAGAGGGCCTTAAAAGTAAAAGTTGGTGAAATTTGACACACAATCAAGCTTGGAAAAGTGGCTGAAGGTGTCACTTAAGGCTTATGGAAATGGCGCCATGTGTAAGAGAAATGGGCACGAGTTCGAGTCACTTGGGAAGCAAATAATGAAGGCTTTATTTTGCTTCCAAGGCTAAGGGTGGACGGCACCTATTTTCTAAAAAGGAGGAGTTTTATTTGGTTAAAACTTGATAAATTAAGTGTTAAGTAAAGGATTTTCTCTTAATAAGATAATTGAGGAGATATAGGATGGATTAAATACTTTTAATTTAATAAGGTGATAATTAAAAGATAATATTATCACTTGTGGGGGAGTAGTGGCCAAGTCAAGGACTCTTGGCATAGCAATTTCAGTTAAAGGAGGAGAATTTAGGCTATTCTCTCATCTTTTCTAAAGCCTTGCCGAAATTTTCCTAAGCTTTCTCCCCCTCTCTGCCAAATTTTCTTTAAGCAAAGTCCATCCTCTCTTCTTCTATTTTCTTCTCCGTTTCTACTGTCAAAGCCGAATCTTGGTTGATTCTAAGCAAATGAGCAATCAACCACAACATCAAAAAGGGATCTCTCGGGTTTTTACAATTACCAAATATAAGGATCAAGGATCTAAGGTAAGAACAATTAATTTTTGTTCTTCTAAATTCTTTTAATCAAGATCTAAGGAAATAACCTCTTTTATTTCTCTTGGCGAATATCAAAGGAAGAGTTTGGGATTTTGATTCAAGGAATTTAAGGGATTTGACGAGCATATTAAGGAATCCTCTTGATTTGGAAATTGTATGGTAAGTGACATTCGCCAAGGTTTGATCTTGATATTGAATTATTTTCCATTTATTCAAAAGTTAGAAATGACATAATTACGATTTAGTGGCTAGCCGATTTAAGGAAGGAATACTATCATTTTTCCGACATTTGATTTATAATCTTTAATTGGCAACAAGGTAAGTAATACAAATCCTACTTGGATTTGGTTTTAAGCCAAATAAGGTTGTTAATATATTTTAATGGTTGGTCGAATATAGGAGTAAAAATCTAGATCGGTAGATCGTTCTTGAGATTTCAAGGAATCTATTAAGTAAATCGGTGTGTACGCACACTAACTTTCGATATTTCATATGGCAATTATTTTTATTATATGATTATACGTAAGAATATGAATATGGCTAAGTACCCTAATGTGGCATAAAAGTACTCAGGTACGTTTCCTACTTCTGTTAGGATTATGAAATATGTTATTTTATAACATGTGAATATATGTATATGAATATGAAATTAAGTATGTTATGCATGATATATATATTTTGGGGCATTCGGGATTTATGTGAAAGGGGAAGAAGGTGTTGACTTCGGTCTCACCAATGTTATATGGTGACTACGGTCACAAAAATTTGAATATGGTAACTCCGGTTCCATTATCTGAATTAGGTAACTTCGGTTACATTATTTGAATATGGTGTCTAATGACACAAATTATATGGGCGATGAGCACGTCATTGCGATGTTGCGCCGATGGTGTGTAGCGGATGGAGGGTTGACTTAGTAGTCCCACGGTGTGGTTGGCGAAGGTGCGGGTGGTGTGTAGCGGATGGACCATTAGGCTTGGGTTTGGGTTGCATCATCATTTTATACAAATATGAAATTGATATGAACATGTATGCCCGATTTGTTGAATGTTAGTCTTGTGTGCACATTGAGTCATTGACTCACCCGTTGTGGGAAATATTTTCGGTGATGAGCAAGGTGTGAGGCCAAGGGACGGTGAACCTCGAGGTGGCCATGTTTCATTTGAAGATTTTTATTCAATTTGGACTTTGTTTTTTTTTTTTTGGGTTTTACTTGATGTAATAAGGCCATAAGGCCCAGTGGATTTCTCTTATTCTGCTTTACTTTAAATTATTATTATGTTACGAACTATTATGACTAAAGTTAAGTGATTTTTTTTAAAACCTTATAAATTTTTTTGTCACCTTAATAAAAATTGGATTTACAAGACTAATTAAATGGGTTTCCAATCTAAGCCCAATCCACAACAACATTTTTTCTAAAAATTTTACAAACTCTCTCTAAGTAACGAAAATCTTTGAAACCGGTTTACTTTAGGAACATACCAGATCCGGTTCAGGCTCGTGGGCCAGGGGTGGGGTGTTTCACTGTTTTTCGACTAATTTAATGCTTTTTCCATTTGATGAATTCGATGTAATTCTGGGTATGGATTGGTTGACTCTGCATGATGTTATTGTGAATTGTAGATGAAAGACTATTGAATTGAAATGTCAGAACAATGAAATTCTTCGAATTGAACCAGATGAGTCGAGTGAATTGCCGATTGTAATTTCATCTATGTCAGCTAAAAAATGTGTGAGAAAATGTTGTAAGCTTATCTTGCCTATGTTTTAGATACAAAAATGTTAGAATCTAAGATTGAATCAGTGTCAATTGTTTGTGAGTATCCGGATGTGTTTCCAAAAGAATTACCGGGGTTACCACCGATTAGAGAAGTTGAATTTGCTATTGAGTTATTATCGGGAACTTCATCGATATCTATAGTTTCGTATAGAATGTGTAACACCCCAAACCGCCCAAAACATCACGGCCGAAATCAGAATCTTACAGGAAAAAGGTTGAAAATGGTTTGGTTTCATAAGTGAAAAATGGGTTATAAATTCTAAAAACAGAAACTTCTTTTAAAGAGGGTTTCTCGTTCAAACTTAGCAATTTATTTAAAAACAAAAATTCTGAGTTGCACAAGTTCAAATTATTATTCATTTATAAAAAAAATGTTGGGACCCCGAAAGGTTTAAAAGAATCTAAATTTTGAAAACCCCATTTTAATTCGAATGTTACAGTATTTTTAGAGTTTCTTTAAGAATTAATCATTTGATAGCAAATCCAACTTAAAACTTAAAATAGATCCAAAGTTTTTAAAATGGCCTTATTACAATAAAAATACCCCAAAAAGTAGTAAAAGCTTATAATGTACTTTAAGAATAAAAATCAGCTTTGCATGGCCACCTTGTATCCACTCCAGCCCGGTCCAAAGTATCATGTATTACCTGCGTTGTTTGAAAAATAGGGTGAGTCATTTTAACTCAGTGTGCAATTAATCCACATACCACAATTGGGCTTAGCCCTAAAACCATGTCAAGTCCACGTACCTCATACTATCATGCATAATGTGAAGCCAACCCAACCTAATATCCAACCGCTACTCACCACCCGTATATCCAACCACCACACACCAGGGGATTACTAAATCGACCCTCCATCCGCTACGCACCTCTTTTGCAGTCATGCTGCTCAAAGTCCACTTAGTGGTCTAGCCACTTATCCTCGTGATTGAAATCACAATATCTAGGATGAGACTCATGGTCATCATCAATCCACGATGTGGCTCGAGGCCAACATCAAACCACAATGAGGCGCGAGGCCATCTTTAATCCACGTACATAAGTGTACACACTTCCCCTTTAGCAATATATATCCCAAACCCCATGTACATGCAACATAATATGATGAAATGGCATAAAACATATGAACATGTCCAGATATACATATTTTTACATGCTTCCATAGATCCACATATATCCAACCACATTTTGATATAAAAAAAATGCACTAACCTGGTTACTGAATTACCCGTTTATGGGTATCAATACCACATAGCCAATAAATTGGCCACCACACATATCACATGTATTTTATTAATTTATACTAAGGAAAGTAAAGAAACAGTGTGCTAACTACACACCTGATAACCCGTAACACCACACTCTTTACGTCGACGCTATCACTAATCGACACTATCGCTATTTGCCTACGATCTTGCTCTGACACTAGCCCACACCCCGGTGGCCAATCCCGAACTGCTACAACTGACCGCTTCTTGAACTTAGGGGTAGGGACTATGTGTCTAACCCCTTTCTCTCATTGGCTGGTATTTGCATCCATCGAATAGTAACTTAATCAGAAGACTCGGGTTAAAAACGTTAAATTAGATCTCAATGAGACTAAATAACATCTTAATCGATTAATCTTACCAAAGTTGATCAAATCTCGAAGGCTATTCGCTTGCACGTTGAGATTGTCGAAATCCCTACATAAGCCATGTTAGATTCGGCCCTAACACATACGGACAAAAGAAGTGGCCTTCGGCCTCACGTTACCACCTTCTTACCTCTATTGATCGAATCCCGAAAAGTCCTTAACTTCCTTAACGCTAGCTTATACAGAAGACCCAAACTCCCTCCTTCACAGATTTGGCCACACACCAAAGAAACAGGATTAGTCTTTTGGTTTCGGCAAACCAACAAGTAAAGAGCAAGAAAAGTTTATAGATAAAAGAACTTTACCACCATACTAGAACCGATTTGAAAGGGTGAAGAAGAAGAATGACAGCACCTTCCCTAAAGGTCAATCAACCGAAAAGAGTCACCACACCAAAGAGATTCGGCTTAGAAGAATCAAAAAGAAGGAAAAGAAAAAGATTGAATGGAAATGGCTAGGAGGTTCGGCTACAACACAAATAAGGATAGGTTATTCGGCTCTTGAAGGTAATGAGATCGATGAAAAGAAAATGAGAAGAGAGAGTTGAGTTTTATGTAGTTTCAGCTATGGGGAAAAATGATGAGAAAGATTCAGCTTAATGATGAAGTGAGTTTTGAGGCCACAAATATGAAAAGAAAAGAGAATAGGAAGGGGTATGGTTAGAAACATAGAAGAAGTAGAGAGAAAAGAAAGTGCTTCCAAATGGTTTCACAAATTTGGTTCAAGGACAAATAAAAAGAGAGAAAGGCAACCTACTCAAAAATTCATCACACACAGCCCTTCCTAAACCGAATATGCCACCCCCCTAATGTCCCACATTCGGCCACCACCTTCCCTCTCTCTCAAATCTCTTATTTTCCTCCTAATCTCTCTCTACATCAACCATTCAAAGGAGTTTGAATGAATCCAACTCCTATCTCCCCTCATAGCCACATATTTGAGTTGTTTGACTCAATCCACACTTCATCCTTGAAGTGTCCTAGCCGATCTCCAATACCTCCCTTTCTGACATAAAAAGCAAATTAAAACAAAGCTCCCTTGCTGCTAACATGATTCGAACCTCTCCCTCCTTGGAACTCCCTTTTGACGCAACTCCTTTTGCTCCTAGGCATCACCTTGCCACTCCACCACTCCACTTGCTTGTGTCCATAAGCCCCACATTAGAACCCTCAAGGCCTAGCTCCCCTAACTCTCCCCTAAAGGTTTAAAGACAAAAAATTTTACCAAGGCTCCTACCTAACCCCAAGGTTTCCCGAAGCCCCCAAACACACTCTAACAACATCCAAAACATACTAGCACATAGAAACAAATTAAAATGCGTGACCCCTAAATCCCAGATGTTACAGCTCTACCCCCTTAAAAAAATTTTGGCCTCGAAATTACCTGGTCAAAATAGGTGAGGGTATTGCTGTCTCATCGCTTCCACCGGCTCCCATGACGCTTCTTCCGAGCCATGGTTCTGCCATAACACCTTGACTAGAGGAACTGACTTCTTCTGCAGTACCTTCACATCTCGCTCTAAAATCTGGATTGGCTCCTCCTCATAGGACAAGTCTGGCCTTAACTCAACTTCTTCAACTGGTACCACATGAGATAGATTCGATCGATAGCATTGTAGCATCGAGACGTGGAACACATCATGCATCTGCTTCAACTCTGAAGGCAACTCCAATTGGTATGCTACTGGCCCCACTCGCTTCAAAACCTGATAAGGTCTTATAAACCTGGGACTCAGCTTACCCTTACATCCAAATCTCATTACCTTTTTCCACGGTGAAACCTTTAGAAACACCCGATCATCCACTGCAAACTCTATTTCTTTTCGCTTAAGAACTGCATACGACTTCTGTCTGTTGGATGCCTCCTTCAACCAATCTCGAATTACCTTAACTTTCTCTTCTGACTCTACCACTATCTCTGGACCCAACACATGACGTTCGCCTAACTCTATCCAACAAGTAGGAGTCTGACACCTCCGCCCATATAATGCTTCATACAGTGCCATCCGAATACTAGCCTGATAATTGTTGTTCTACGCGAACTCTGCTAAGGGTAAGAATTCCTCCCAACTACCTCTGAAGTTGATAACACATCCCCTCAACATATCATCTAACACCTGAATCACCCTTTCAGACTGGCCATCCGTCTATGGATGAAATGCCGTACTAAAGTCCAATCTGGTGCCCAAAGCTTGATGCAACGCCCTCCAAAACCGCGACATAAATCTAGGATCCCTATCTGATATGATCGATACTGGCACCCCATGCAATCTCACAATTTCCTTCACATATAGCTTCGCCAACCTTTGCAGAGAGTAGTCAACACGAACAGGTATGAAGTGAGCAGATTTTGTCAACCGATCCATAATCACCCATACCGAGTCTTTCTTAGTAGGCGTAAGAGGAAGCCCACTAATGAAATCCATCGTGATTCTCTCCCACTTCCACTGCGAAATCTTTACTGGTTGTAGCAGTCCCGAAGGCACTTGATGTTCAGCTTTGACTTGCTGGCACGTCAAGCACTTCCCCACAAATTTCGTAACTTTTTACTTCAAACCAGGCCACCAAAACTGATCTCGTAGATCCCTAAACAACTTACTCTCTCCAGGGTGCATAGCATAAGGGCTACTATGCGATTCCCGAAGGATCTTTTGCCTTAATTCCACGTCTTTTGGCATACAAACCCTACCTCAGAAACACAAGACTCCATCGCTGTTTACACTGCAATCCTCTAGTCCCCCACTCTGTACTTGTCGAAGTCTAGCACTCAAGACATCATCCACCAACTGTTTCTCTTTCACCTAACTCAACCATGTTGGCCTCACCTGCAGTTCCGCTAACAAACTCCCGTCATCTTAAAGACTAAGATGCGTGAACATCGCTCTTAAATCTGATACTACCTTCCGACTTAGGGCATCTGCCACCATATTTGCCTTCCCCAGATGATATTCAATCGAGCAATCGTAATCCTTTAACAGCTCTACCCACCTTTGCTGTCTCAAGTTTAACTCTTTCTGAGTCAGCAGATACTTCAAACTCTTGTGGTCTGTATAGATCACTGACTTCTCTCCATACAGATAATGCCTCCATACCTTCAAAGTGAAAACCACCGCAGCCAACTCCAGGTCATGCGTCGGATAGTTAACCTCATAAGGCCTTAACTGCCGAGACGCATAGGCAACCACCTTCCCGTCTTGCATCAGTACACAGCCTAACCCCGTATGAGAAGCATCACGATACACCATAAAATCTTTCCCCGCCTCAGGCTGAATTAAAACCAGAGCCTCTGTCAAAACCCTTTTTAGCTTCTCAAAGCTCTCCTGCTGCTTATCCGTCCACACAAAAGGTACTTTCTTCCTCAGTAATTTGGTCAAAGGTGCTGCTATCAGAGAAAACCCTTCAACAAACCTTCTATAGTAACCTGCTAACCCCAAGAAACTGTGAATCTCTGCCACCAATTTAGGTTGTTTCCAGTCCAATACTGCCTCGATCTTCCGAGGATCCACTCTTATCCCTTCCGCAGACACTATATGACCCAGAAAAGAAACTTCCCTTAACTAAAACTCGCACTTGCTAAACTTGGCGTACAACTTCTTTTCCCTTAATACTTGCAGAACCACCCGCAAATATGCGTCATGCTCCTCTTCAGACTTGGAATATACCAGAATGTCGTCTATGAACACCACAACAAATTGGTCCAAATAGGGTTGAAAAAGCTGATTCATCATATCCATGAACGCAGCCGGTGCATTCGTCAACCCGAATGGCATTACCAGGAATTCATAATGCCCGTATCGAGTCCGAAATGTCGTCTTATTGATATATTCTTCCTTCACCTTAAGCTGGTGATATCCCGACCTTAAATTAATCTTCGAAAAGACCGCAGCCCCTTTTAGCTGATCAAACAAGTCGTCTATCCTCGGCAGCAGGTACTTGTTTTTGATCGTCAGTTTATTCAACTGGCGGTAATCTATACACATCTACATAGATCTGTCCTTCTTCTTTACAAACAACACGGTGCTCCCCACGAGACACATTGTGGTCGAATGAAAGCGTGATCTAATGACTCTTGGATTTGGGCTTTAAGTTCAACCAACTCTTTGGTGCCAACCTATAAGGAGCGATGGACACAGGCACTGTACCCAGCAGCAGGTCGATTCCAAACTCCACCTCACGATCCGGAGGCAACCCTGGAAGTTCTTACGGAAAACATCCACGTATTCCTTTACTGTTCTCACCTCTCCTACAACTGCCTCCTTAGCATCTAAGGCACTAACAAACATTAAGAAGGCCAAGCACCCTTTTTCACCATCTTCTCCGCCTTAAGAGCAGACACTACATTAGACAAGTAGTCTCTCCTCTCCCCTATCACCACAACCTCATCATCCTCGAGAGTCTTCAACGTTATGTGCTTAGCAGCACAGTCCAAATTCGCACGTACCTTACTAACTAGTCCATTCCAAGAATCAAATCAAATTCCCTAAATGGCAGCTCCATCAAGTCAGCTGGAAACACAGACCCCTAAACTTCTAAAGGCACATCCCTAAAGAGTCTATCTACCACTACTGATTGCCCTAAAGGACTAAGTACTGTCATCTTCCTAGAGGCAATTTCAGGTCGCACACTTAAGGTTCTAGACATCATACTAGCAATATAAGAATAAGTCGACCCTACATTAATTAAAGCAGTAAAAGGTAACCCAAAAATGAGGAACGTACTCATGATAACATCTGGTGCATCCCCCTCCTCACGACGTCTGGCTGCGTAAACCAACCCAGGCTATCTTGCATCTAAGCTCCCAATACCTCTGCCCGGTGCTCTATAACCTCGACTAGAACCATTCCCTCCTCGGTTCGGACCACGATCTCTTGTCATCTGTTGACCACCCCTTCCTGGCTGCACATACCCCTGATCTACTGTCCAGGTTCTAGCCACGTCCTGAGGACAATTCTTAATTAGATGGTCTCTTGACCCACACCTGTAGCACTCCTTATTCCTTCCCCTAGCACTCCCCTGCATGAGACCTCCCACACTGATCACACTGGCGGGACCGATTTTCAGTAACTGGCGCAGAAACACAAACAGGTCCCTCAACCTTAGGCTTTTTCTAAAAACCCTCCGATGATACCGAAGGTCCATAACTCCTCTTATTCCTACCTCTGTCTTTATCCCTATTTTGCCTTTCAGTTCGCTTGACCTCCTCCGCTATCCTAGCTTTCTCTACCAACTCCGCAAAATCCCTCTCCCGCTGAGGAGCTATCAACACCTGCAGCTCATCTCGCGGCCCATCCTCAAATCTCACACAGCGCTCGTAGTCTGTAGCAACAATTCCTCGAGCATACTGGCTCAACCGCAAGAATTTTGCTTCATACTCAGCTACTGACTTACCCCCTTATACTAGGCTCAAGAACGCCTTCCTTTGTGCGTCCACATAACTAGCTCCAACGTACTTCCCTTCAAACTTTATCTTAAAGTAACTTCAATCCACTCGGTCCGCTGGAGTACCTTCTTTGATAGTGGCCACCATTGGTAGGCCTCATCCCGAAGTAAAGAAACAATGCCCTTCAACTTCTCTTTGGCTGTGCAGTCCAGGTCATCCATGATCCTCTCAACTGCTTCTAACCAATACTCTGCCACGTTCGGAGCTACCCTAGAGACACCTTTGAATACCTCAGCTAAGTTCGATCGAAGTCGCTCAGACACGGACTTCCTAGCCTCAGAACCCATGTTTGATCCTGCAACTCTCTCTAAAACTCATAGCATGGCCTGAGACACTGCGTCGTCTCCACCTATATGATCTTGAAACTCAACTTCTACAGTTGGCGGCAGTGGTGCCTCGTTTCCCATCCATTACCAGACCCAACGGGCTCTGACATAGCCATCCTGCCTCTACCGCGCCCTCGCGTATTACGACCACGTCCCCTAGAACTCATGCCTATCGTCGCGTTTTAGTCTGATTTAAAGAAATTTTTATGCATCAGTATTCCTTTTTACTTATTAACCACGAACAATTTTATGAAAAGTAATTTTGATAGTGGTTCTTTCGGATTAGACCTAACTATAGTTTCAGTTTTAGGCTTATCTCCTAATTCCAGAAACCACATACACTCATCCATCATCACACGGACAACATCCACGAATTCACATTCATCACAGAGGGGCATTTTTGTTATTTCCCTACCCAGGGGTATTTTTGTAATTTTATCTTATAGGGGTATTTTCATAATTTTCCAAAATAAGGTTTTGAGTGATTTGCCAAAATAAGGGTATTTTTGAAATTTTTAACTCGGGGGTATTTCGATAATTTTGTAAATCAGGGGTATTTTGGTTATTTTCCAAAAACCAGGGTAATTTTTACGAATCAGGGGTAATTTGGAAATTTAAAAACTAGGGTTTACCTTAGGATTTTACAAAACAGGGTGGTTAGTCCCTTTTTGGGTTTTAATTATAAGGTTTAGCCTGTCAACAAATCCTCATGGTTAGAGAGAACAGTTGCTATGCACCAGGTAGGATTCCAGCGAAGAGGAGGTGAGTCACTAGGACTGCTTAAATACCAAGCTCCCCCTGAATCCCGTCCTAGACATGTGTACACCTGTTGCCACACCCTAACTCGGTGACTGGTTCACAGGTTTGTTTGCTCGGTTTAAGTCTTATGATTTTTTTTAAGAAATTGTTCAACTAAGCCTATAGTCCATCACAGTCTAATTAAAATAGTCTACACCCCATAGAACCCATCAAGCCCACTCATATATACCATACAAAGATTTGGGTTACTTACCTGGCGGACCTGGGCCGGAGATGCAGGTGCCATGCTTCCACAAAGCCATTTCTCAAAAAATTTTCTTTTAACCAATTTCAAAGTTTGAAAATGTTGTGGGCATCAAAAATCCCTAAAGACCAAGTTTAGAACCTGGCTCTGATACCAAAACTGTAACACCCCAAACCTAGCCCGAAACATCACGGTCAAAATCGAAATGTTACAGGAAAAAGGTTGAAAATGGTTTGGTTTCATAAGTGAAAAATGGGTTATAAATTCTAAAAATAGAAACTTCGTTTAAAGAGGGTTTCTCGTTCAAACTTAGCAATTTATTTAAAAACAAAACTTCTGAGTTGCACAAGTTCAAATCATTATTCATTTATAAAAAAAAATGTTGGGACCCCAAAAGGTTTAAAAGAATCTAAATTTTGAAAACCCTATTTTAATTCGAATGTTGTAGTATTTTTAGAGTTTCTTTATGAATTAATCATTTGATAGCAAATCCAACTTAAAACTTAAAATAGATCCAGAGTTTTTAAAATGGCCTTATTACAATAAAAATACCCTAAAAAGTAGTAAAAGCTTATAATGTACTTTAAGAATAAAAAAAATAGCTTCTGCATGGCCACCTTGTATCCACTCCAGCCCGGTCCAAAGTATCATGTATTACCTGCGTTGTTTGAAAAACAGGGTGAGTCATTTTGACTCAGTGTGCAATTAATCCACATATTTCCACAATTGGGCTTAGCCCCAAAACCACGTCAAGTCCACGTACCTCATACTATCATGCATAATGTGAACCCAACCCAACCTAATATCCAACCGCTACTCACCACCCGTATATCCAACCACCACACACCAGGGGATTACTAAATCGACCCTCCATCCGCTACACACCTCTTTGGCAGTCATGCTGCTCAAAGTCTACTTAGTGGTCTAGCCACTTATCCATGTGATTGAAATCACAATATCCATGATGAGACTCATGGTCATCATCAATCCATGATGTGGCTCGAGGCCAACATCAAACCACAATGATGCGCGAGGCCATCTTTAATCCACGTATATAAATGTACACACTTCCCCTTTAGCAATATATATCCCGAACCCCATGTACATGCAATATAACATGATGAAATGGCATAAAACATATGAACATGTCCAGATATACATATCTTTACATGTTTGCATAGATCCACATATATCCAACCATATTTTGATATAAAAAAATGCACTAACCTGGTTACTGAATTACCTCTTTATGGGTAACAATACCACCACAGCCACTAAATCAGCCACCACACATATCACATGTATTTTATTAATTTATAATAAGGAAAGTAATTAAACAGTGTGCTAACTACACACCTGATAACCCGTAACACCACGCTCTTCACGTTGACGCTATCACTAACCGACACTACCGCTATTTGCCTACGATCTTGCTCCGACGTTGGCCCACACCCTAATAGCCAATCTCGAACTACTAAAACTGACCGCTTCTTGAACTTAGAGGTAGGGACTACGTGTCCAACCCCTTTCTCTCCTTGGCTGGTATTTGCATCCATCGAATAGTAACTTAATCAGAAGACCCAAGTTAAAAATGTTAAATCAGATCTCAATGAGGCTAAATAACATCTTAATCAAATAATCTTACTAAAGTCGATCAAATCCCGAAGGCTGTTAGCTTGCACGTTGAGATTATCGAAATCCCTACATAAGCCATGTTAGATTAGGCCCTAACACATATGGACAAAAGAAGTGGCCTTGACCTCATGTTACCACCTTCTTACCTCTATTGATCGAATCTCAAAAAATCCTTAACTTTCTTAATGCTAGCTTATACAGAGCACCCAAACTCCCTCCTTCACAGATTTGGCCACACACCAAAGAAACAGGATTAGTCTTTTGGTTTCGAAAAACCAACAAGTAAAGAGCAAGAAAAGTTTATAGAGAAAAAAACTTTACCACCGCACTAGAACCGATTTGAAAGGGTGAAGAAGAAGAATGACGGCACCTTGTCTAAAGGTCAATCAAAAAAAAGTCACCACACCAAAGAGATTGACTTAGAAGAATCAAAAAGAAGGAAAAGAAAAAAATTGAATGGAAATGGCTAGGAGGTTCGGCTACAACACAAAGAAGGATAGGTTATTTGGCTCTTGAAGGTAATGAGATCGATGAAAAGAAAATAAGAAGAGAGGGTTGAGTTTTATGTAGTTTCGGCTATGGGGAAAAATGATGAGAAAGATTCGGCTTAATGATGAAGTGAGTTTTGAGGCCACAAATATGAAAATAAAAAGAGAATAGGAAGGGGGTATGGTTTGGATTAGAGAAGAATTAGAGAGAAAAGAAAGTGCTTCCAAATGGTTTCACAAATTTGGTTCAAGGAAAAATAGGAAGAGAGAAAGGAAACCTACTCAAAAATTCGGCACACATGGCCCTTCCCAAACTGAATATGCCACCCCCCTAAAGTCCCACATTCGGCCACCACCTTCCCTCTCTCTCAAATCCCTTATTTTCCTCATAATCTCTCTCTAGATCACCCATTCAATGGAGTTTGAATGAGTCCAATCCTATCTCCCCTCATAGCTGCATATTTGAGTTGTTTGACTCAATCCACACTTCATCCTTGAAGTGTCCTAGCCGATCTCCAATACCTCCCTTTTTGACACAAAAAGAAAATTAAAACAAAGCTCCCTTGCTGCTAACATGATTCGAACCTCTCCCCCCTTGGAACTCCCTTTTGACGCAACTCCCCTTGTTTCTAGGCATCACCTTGCCACTCCACCACTCCACTTGCTTGTGTCCATAAGCCCCACATTAAAACCCTTAAGACTTAGCTCCCCTAGCTCTCCCCTAAAGGCTTAAAGACAAAAAATTTTACCAAGGCTCCAACCTAACCCCAAGGTTTTTTGAAGCCCCCAGGCACACTCTAACAACATCCAAAACACACTAGCACATAGAAAAAAAATTAAAATACGTGACCCCTAAACCCCGGATGTTACAGAATGGCTCCAAAAGAATTGAAAGAGTTGAAATCTTAGTTGCAAGAGTTAACAGATAAAAGTCTTGCACTACCTAGTTTTTCACCCTGGGGTGCACTAGTGTTATTCATAAAAAAGAAAGGCAGATCGATGTGAATGTGTATTGACTATCATCAGCTTAATAAGGTTACGATAAAGAGTAAGTATCCATTACTGAGAATAGATGATTTATTTGATCAGTTGAAAGGCACAGCAGTGTTTTCAAATATTGATCAACGGTCTGGTTATTATCAATTGTGAGTTAAATATCCAGATGTGCCGAAAACTACGTTCAGAACTAGGTATGGACATTATGAATTTCTTGTTATGCCTTTCAGACTGACTAATGCTCATGCAGTCTTTATGGATTTGATGAATCAGATTTTTAGACCGTATTTAGACAAATTTGTTGTTGTGTTCATTGACGACATTCTAATCTATTCACGAGATGAGTCTAAGCATGCCAAGCATTTGAGGATTGTGTTACAAACTTTGAGAGATAAGAAACTATTCGCTAAATTCAGTAAATGTGAACTCTAGCTTCGAGAAGTTAGATTTTTAGGACATATTATTTTAGCTGAAGGCATACGAGTTGACCCGAGCAAGATTTCTGCAGTTGTTGACTGGAAACCACTGAGAAATGTATTCAAAGTTAGAAGTTTTCTAGGGTTAGCTGGTTATTATCGACATTTTGTTGAGGTATTTTTGATGATTGCTACATCGATGACTAGAATGTAAAATTTGAGTGGTTCGAGAGATGTTAACAGAGTTTCGATCAATTGAAAGCATTGTTAATTGAGGCACCAGTGTTGGTTCAACCTGAGTCGGGTAAAGAATTCGTGATTTATAGCGACACGTCATTAAATGGTTTGGGTTGTGTTTTGATACAAGAAGGAAAAGTGATAGCTTATGCCTCTAGAAAGTTAAAGCCGCATGAAAAGAATTATCTAACGTACGATTTAGAGTTTGCCGGTATTGTATTTGCATTGAAAATTTGGCGACATCATTTATACGGTGAAAAGTATCATATCTTTACCGACCATAAAAGCTTAAAGTATTTAATGACTCAGAAAGATTTGAATTTGCGACAACGGAGATGGCTTGAGCTATTGAAAGATTATTAGTTGATAATTGATTATCATCAGGGGAAAGCAAATGTAGTCGCAGATTCTTTGAGTAGAAAATCTTTGTTTGCTTTGAGAGCAATGGATACAAGATTAACTTTGTCCTTTGATGGTTTGATTCTAGCAGAGTTGAAAGCTAAACCATTTTTCTTCAGTAAATTTGTGAAGCTCAAAAGTGTGATACAGAGTTACAAACCAAAAGAATGCAATGTGAGTCAATTAGTAATTCAAATTATCAGATCGGATCCAATGATTGCTTAATGTACCGAGGTAGAGTCTGTGTACCAAAGAATTCTAAACTCATTAAGAAAATTTTGCACGAAACACATAGTGATTGTTTATCTGTTCACTCGGGGAGTACCAAAATGTACAATGATTTGAAACAATTGTATTGGTGGTCGCGTATGAAACGAGACATTTCAAAATTTGTATCGAGATGTTTGGGTTGTTGTAGATCGATTGACAAAATTAGCACATTTCATTCTAGTATGTACATACTATTCACTTGATAAATTAGCTGAATTGTACATTTCTCAGATAGTTAGATTGCACTGGGTGCCAGTTTCGATTATTTAGGATAGAGATCCGAGCTTCACATCACGATTTTGGAAGAAATTGCAAGAAGCTCTGGGTATGTGGTTGAATTTTAGTACAACATTTCATCCGCAAACTGACGGTCAGTCTGAGAGAGTAATACAGATTCTCAAAGATATGCTTCATTGTTGTGTTTTAGAATTTGAAGGCAATTGGGAGAAATATTTTCCGTTAGTTATATTCGCTATAACAATAGTTTTCAATCAAGCATAAAGATGGCACCATACGAAGCTTTGTATGGTTACAAATGCCGAACTCCGTTGTATTGGATCGAGCAAAGTGAGAAAAAGATTCACGGGATTGATTTGATCCGAGAGACTGAAGAAAAAGTGAAAGTAATTTGCAACAGTCTAAAAGCAGCATCAGGTCGACAGAAATTGTATGAGGATTTGAAATGACAAGACATTGAATTTCAGATCGGCAACAAAGTATTTTTGAAAATTTCTCCGTGAAGAAAATACTTCAATTTGGTCGCAATGGCAAATTAAGTCAGCATTTCATTAGGCCTTATGAGATCGTCGAAAGAATAGGGCCAGTAGCATATTGGCTAGCTTTACCGACTGAGTTAGAGAAAATCCATAATGTGTTTCATGTGTCAATGTTGCGTCGATATAAACCAGATCTTTCACGTGTAATTTATTCGGCAGATATTGAAATTCAACCCGACATGACATACAACGAAGAATCGATTAAAATTTTAACTCGAGAGGTTAAACAGTTGAGAAATAAAACCATAGCTCTAGTGAAAGTACTGTGGCAATGACACGGTGTTGAAGAAGCTACGTGGGAACCCAAGAAAGCTATGAGAAAATAGTACCCTAACCTATTCACTGGTAAGATTTTTGGGGATGAAAATTCTTAAAGGAGGAGAGTGGTAACAACCCGTTTTTAGTCAAATCAGAATAGTGGTTTTGGGAAAAGAAATCTAAAGTCAAAATATTTATTTTATTATTATTTTAAGGTTTATAGCATGATAATACTTTTGTGTGAAAATTTAGTTAAGAAATTTTATCGTTTGATTAGTCAATTTGATAAAAAGGAATAAATCGCGTAAAATGTAAAACTTATGTTCTACAAGCTAAAGGTGTTTAATAGCTATGAAATTAAAAATGGAGGTCATTATGTTGTAATTAGATCATTATTAAAGTAAGTGGACAAAGATGGAGATCACTCATGTAAATTTTAATGTTTAAAGAAAGGTTAAATTAGTAATTATGTTAATTAGTAAAAATAAAACAAAAAGGAATTAAAGGAGTCATCTTCTAATTCATCTTTCTCCACCAAAAATAAGAAATAAAAACATCCATGAGAGCTTCCTAGGGTTTGGCCACTTCATGGTTTAATTGTAAGTTCGTTTTTGTCTTGTTTTTAATTATTTTTATGTTTTTGATACTGTTGCAGCTTAGTCTAGCTAGCCTAGAGACTCTTTTTCAAAATAGTTAAAGATTTAGGATGTTTCTATTGATTAATACATATGTGCTTTGATGTCTAATGATAGATTATGAATGTTTTTGTGAATTATACAAGTTTTGTT
Source organism: Gossypium rotundifolium (assembly GCA_025506655.1). Taxonomy (NCBI): domain Eukaryota; kingdom Viridiplantae; phylum Streptophyta; class Magnoliopsida; order Malvales; family Malvaceae; genus Gossypium; species Gossypium rotundifolium. The sequence goes on along the minus strand of CP106733.1, from coordinate 31,410,523 downwards.
AAATGATTTTTAGTGAAAATGTAAATTATGGATTAAATTGTGAAATGTGGAAACTTTATCTTTAAAATGTGAAATAAATGAAAAATATGGGCTGCTAGGGACCTATTTGTAATTTGGCTAGCATGGGTTGTGATTAAATTGAATTTATTTGTGTTTTAATAAAATAAGGACTAAATTGTAAAAGTTGTGAAACATTAGGGGCAAATATGTAAAAGTTCTTTAAAATGTGATATGGACTAAATTGAATAGAGAGATATTTAAATAAGTTAATTTTGATTACATATAAATCAAGAAAAGCGAAACTTAGATCTAGATCGAGGGAAAAAAATATTCTCGACTAGGTAATAAGCATTGTTATAATTATGTTTTAAATGATTTGATATTGTATGAACTGTGAATGCGAGACTACGGACATGTTCGACTATGATTTGACGATGATTTGGCATTGGAAATCTCGGTTGAACTTTAGGAATAGATAGAATACTAGTGACATGTCATTAGGGGATTATTGTGATTATGTAATCAGGTGTTGGTCCTGTACGCCCTACTAGTGGCTAAGTATACCGACATGTGTTGTAGTTACTTGACAGCTTGTGTGAGCAGCACCGTATAGCTATGCCTTGACCCACAGCTTGTGTGAGCAGACCAGTTGATAGCTCGAGAGTGAACATATATGTTATATGTGATTGAGATAGCTTCTGCTATATATATGGCACTTCGAGTGTGAGTTTCCCATGTATCCGATAGTATTTGTAATTTATACCCTAGTCGAAACAATGGTTTCGAGACTACAAATCTGAGTCAGTAAAATGTTTTAATATTATTTTTTGTGCTTCTGATAAGTGATTATGCATGTGCTAAAGTTTTGTAAGTCAATTCGTTAGTCTGTGTGCTTAATTTGATAAAAGGATTAAATCGTATAAAAGGGTAACAATGGCTATCTATTTGATTAATGGTTAAATCAATGTGGCTTTTAAATGTTGAGGATTTAAGTAGCAATATAGCCACTATTATAGAAAGTGGACGGCTAAGGTCATAAATGACCTTGTAATTTTTGTTATATGTATGTTTTTATAAAGGTTATTTTTGTACATTAGTAATTATAGTATAATAGTAAAATAAACCATAAAATGTTTATCATCATCTTCATTTTGTCACTAAAAATTAAAAGAAAGAAAAGAAGAAAGTTAAGCTAGGTTATTCGGCCATTGTAAGCTTGAATTAAGGTATGATTTTGATTTGGATTTTGATGATTTTTATGTTTTTAAGATTGTTGCTTAGTCTACTATCAAGCCCATGTCTCAATTTTATGTATTGATGATATTTGTGAGTTGTGTCATTGATGAAATGGTAAGCTTTATGATGTTTTATGATGTCAAATGAAAGATATGTGTTAGATGAACATGCTTTGTTCTTGAAATTTTGATGAATTTAGCTAATTAGGGCTAAATTGAGAAAATAGCAATTTGAGGGACTAAATTGCAAATTTGATAGAACATATGGGCTAGTATGAGATGTATGAACATTCGGCTAAGCATGAGTTTGTAATGATTTTGTGAATTTGATGTTTTGAGAAAAATAGACTAAATTGATAAATTGTGCAAATGTGAGGGTTAAGTTGTAAATAACCCAAAATATATGTGTTTGGATTAAATTGAATGAAATAGTGAATAAAAGGGTTATTCTAAATATGTAGAGATCAAGAACCGAGGAAAATGAATTTAGACCGCAAGAAAGCAAAAGTAACCGAATAGCCGTTTCCATTTTCGTTAAATCGAATCCGAGGTAAGTCATTATGCAAATAAACGTATTTGTATTGAACTGTGTATGTTCATATGACTATTATTTATTATGAATGCTTATGATATGATCCGTACATAAATTTCGGGATAAGATTGACTTAGTGTCGATGTCTGAGAAGTCCCGAATGAACCTAGTAATAGATAGGATTAGGTATGTCATGTCATAGGTATCTATTTTGTTTTATCATGTAAGACCACGTCTGGGACATTGGCATTGATTTGAGATACCACATCTGGGACGTTGGCATCGATATGAGATTTACATGCAAGACCATATCTGGGACATTGGCATCGAATTGATTCGTGCAAGACCATGTCTAGGACAGTGGCATCGATATCTGAATACATGTAAGACCTCGCTTGGGATGTTGGCATTGTATGACTACTCTGAGCTTTTGAGTATCCTATTAGGTTCCTAACGGTTCAACAGGCAAGCCTGTGATATGAATGGTAATGTGAATTATAAATCCGTTTCAGGTACGTTGATTATACACTAAGTGTGTATACAAGGTAAGTATCTATACGATCTTACTATGATGATTATGTATGATGGAATAGTAACATGATATGAGAAAGTATGCATGAAAGAGCTATGGATTTATAAGATTATTGAATGGATGAAAGTGACAAATATGGCCAAGTATATGAACTGAAGCATATATGTGATAGATTGCTATGTAAATGAAATGTGCCAATGCTCCTATATGCCTATGTGTCTTCCATGTTAAGTTTATTTGTATTTTGACTTACTAAGCTTTGAAAAGCTTACTCTGTGTGTGTTTTCTCTGTTTTATAGATCGTCAAAGCTACTGAAGGCTTGGGGACTGTCGAGGATCGTCATCACATTACTCACCTTGTTTTGGTACATTTTGGGAAATGTATATAGCTAGATATGGCATGTATAGGCTAGATATTTGTATATGAATATGAAGTGAACTTAGCCATGTGCTTTGGCTAGTTAAGTGTTGGCAATATGCAATATTGAATATGATTTAAGACATATGTTTTGGTATAGTTTGATAGTATATGAAGTAGTCAAGTTTAAGGTAAGTAAATGGATGAATTATGCTTGTGTATACATAAGTTTTAGTCTTGTAAGTTGGAATGGTTGATATTGGTTTTGAATGTATAGATTAAATGGATATTTTGGCATATTCATGGTAGATAAATGTGCATGGATTGTGTTGGTATTGCTTGTAAGATATGACCCTAGTTGGGTGGCATTTTGGCTTTGCAAATAGCATATAATGTCACACGGTCATGGCACACAGGCGTGCCTAGTGACCGTGGGGCTAAGTCAGTAACTAGCTTAGGAGCACACAGCCAAGGTACACGGGTGTGCCTAGTAGCCGTGTGAAGAAGTCAGTATATGACCTAAGAGTACACGGCCTTAGCACACAGGGGTGCTTGGTAACCGTGGAGCCAAGTCAGGATCGACCATGGCCAGGGTACATGGGCGTGCTTGGTGGCCATGGAGCCAAGTCAGATTCGACCACAGGAAGGACACACGGGAGTGTCTAGCAACCGTGTGAGGCACACGGTTTGCCCACACGGCCGTGTATCCCCTGAAACTTAGAAAAGTTTTAAATTTTTGAGAATTTCTATATGTGTTTCGGTTTAGTCCCGACCCTATTTCTAAGCATGTTTTAGGTCTCGATGACCTACAAAGGGGACACTATGGTTGTAATTGATGATTTACTTGATGAATTGTCTAATAAAGTTTTTGATCTGTAAGGTAACGCTCTTAACCTTAATCCGGCGACGGACAAGGGATAGGGGTGTTACAGTATTCCCAATGTTTCAACGAGTAAATGAAAGATGTGGTTGAGTATGAGATTGAAATGAGATGGTACATGTATGTACATGAACCATATAAGCTTTAAATCAAAGAAATTGTGAAGTGCACATATTAGCATATGATTAAACATGTGAAAGGTTTGTTAGTTAACATGAATTACATATCGATATGTTTAAATTGATTATTTGAGCATTCATGATTAGATTGAATTTATTCATACAAGCTTACTAAGATATAAAGCTTACTTTGTTTATTTTTCCATATTTTATAGTGATTTCAAAGCTCGCTCGGATTCGGGGATCGTCGAAGACTACATCATACTATCCTACTATCACTTGGTACTTTTGAATTTTGGTATTCTGGTATATGGCATGTATAAAGACTATGGTCATTTGGTTATGTGTTAGTAATGAATTTAGTTATTTGAAATGGTTTGTAAATGTAAGTGATTTTGTTGTTTATATAGCCATGAAAGTTGGCTTATTTTGGTATGTGTGAATCATGTATATATATGGGTGTGTGTGTGTGTGTGTGTGTGTGTGTGTGTGTGTATGTGGCTTGTGTGATGTTGTGAAAGTTGGGCATGTGATTATTATGGATAATTAGCATAATGGATATCTAATAACCAAGTTTTGATTGATTGATATGCTTGAGAAAATAGATCAAATGATGTATAGTTGATAATGGTCATATTAATGATTTAAGGAAGCAAAGTTTGGTACAAATGGTATGGCATGTTTTGGTGATTTGTGTATATGTAAAATGGAAGTATAGAATGTGCATGATTTATGTTTGAATTGGCTGGTTTAAATGCTTATATATGATATGTGTTGGTGCTAATTGGTATGGTGTAGGTACATGCAAGTTTGGGTGGCAAAATGGCTTGGTAAATAGCCTATTTTTGTCCACACGGGCGTGTGTCTCAACTGTGTCTCAACCGTGTGTGATGTGTCTCAACTATGTCTCAATCGTGTATGATACAAGGTCATGCACACGGACGTGTGTTCCCTGGCGTTGAAATAGAAACCAAGTCAGTATGCGCCACACGGCCTCATACACGGGGGTGTGACCTGGTCGTGTGGTATAAGTCAGTATACCTTACAGGTTTGACATGGCCTAGCACACGGCCTGGCACCCGGGCGTGTATAGCCATTTGTAGGGCATACGGGCTAGCCACACAGGTGTGTGTGTTGGCCGTGTGACCCAAGTCAGAGAGTTACACGGGGTTAGACATGGGCTGGGACACAGCTATGTGTTTCCATTTCGAATGTACACACGGCCTATGACACGGGCGGATCTTTGGCCGTGTGAGACATACGGCCGAGCCACACGGGTGTGTGTCCTTTATTTTTGAGAAAATTTTCTAAGTGTTCTAAAATTTTCCAAAGTTATCGTTTAGTCCCGAACCACTCCCAATGCATGTTTATGGCCTCGTAGGATCGTATAAGGGTCAATATGAATGTGTTGATTGATATTTGAATGGAATTTAGAAATGTAGGAGTAAATGTATGTGTAATTATGTTATAAGTCCGGTAATACTCTAAAACCTTATTCCGGTGTTGAATACGGGTGAGGGGTGTTACAATGCATGCTAGGGTTCGGCTATATTAAGGCTAATTTGGTGAGTGATTTTTGTCTCATTTTTAATTATTTGTATGTTTTTGAGATCATTGCAGCTTAATATAGCTAGCCCAGGACTAATTTGAAAAATTGTTAAAGGTTTAGGGTTTTTCCATTGATGAATGTTCATGTATTTTGATGTTTGATGATATAAAATGCATGCTTGTTGTTAGATAATCAACATTTGTAAAGTGATTTTTGGTAAAATTGTCAATTAGGGATTTATTTGTAAAAGTGAAAAATTCATGGTTAAATTGTGAAATAAATGAAAAATGTGGGTTGCTATGGGTCTATATGAAATTCAGCTAGCATGGGTAGGGAACTAATTGCATGAATTTGTATTTTTATGATATAAGGACTAAATTGTAAAGAAATTTAAATATTAGAGGTAAAAGTGTAAAGTTTCCATAATGTGATTTTTGGGCTAAATTGTATAGATTGTTGATTAAATGTTAAATTTGATATTATATAGATCAAGAAAAATAAAGTTCGAATTTAGATCGGGGGAAAAATAAAGTTCTGGATTAGTCGATCTACTTCGTCATTTTTGTGAATCGAGGTAAGTTCGTATGTAATAAGCATTGTTATAATTGTATTTTAAATGCTTTGATATTGCATAAATTGTAAATATGAGAAATCCCGATTGAACCTTAGGAATAGATTAGGATACGAATGACATGTCATTAGGGGTTATTATTATTTCGGTGATGGTCCGTACGTCTTACCGATGGCTGAGTTATCCAACATGTGTTCCAGATTCTCATGAGCTTGTGTGAGCAACACCATATAGCTTCGTCATGACCATCAGCATGTGTGAGTAGAGCCGTTGATAGCTCGAGAGTGAGCATTATTGAGATAGCTTCGGCTATGTATTGCCACTTCGGTGTAAGATTTATTGAGATAGCTTCGTCTGTATATATTGGCACTTAGGGTGCGAGATTCCCGAGTATCCTGTATTATTCCAAATGGTTCAATGGGTATATCGAAGATATGAAATGGTGAGAATAGATACGTATCAAAAAAGGTATGTACGAAAACTATATATGTATCGAACTTATGAAAGAAGTGAACTCATGGTTATATAGATGATTTAATACATGTTAACATTATGGTTAGTTAATTTGTGGTATGTTACATGCATGTTTTGAATGGTAAATTAAATGGTGAGTTTTGCTTATTATCTTCATACGAGCTTACTAAGCTTTATAGCTTACTTTGTTTATTTTCTATGTTTTATAGTGAAATCAAAGCTAGCTTAGATTTGGGATTTTCGGAGACTTCATCACACTATCCTACTATCATTTTAGTACTTTTGAACTTAATTATCTTAAGTATATGGCATGTATAGGAACTTTGGTTATTTTAGGTTATGGTTTGATAATGAATTTAGCCAATTGTAATGGCTTGTAAACGTTAATGTTTTGGTTTTGTATATAGCCATGAGAGTTGGCTTAGTTTGGTTGGTTTGGTTGTGTTTTCATATGTGTATATGGCTTTGGTTAAGTGTTTAAATATGATTATGTTATGCTTATTAATATTTGGTAAATATAGGTATTAAATGATTGAGAATTGAATTTGGTATGCTAGTGAATCTAGGCAAATAATGCATATTTGGAATTGGTTATTTTGATGTATTGTAAAAGTGAGTTTGGTATGAAATTGGTTGGTGTGTTGTGGTATTGATATGCTTGGTATTGGTTGGTATTGAAATGGTATAAATGATGCTTGGATGAGGTTGATTGAATGCCTTTGGTTGGTTGGTTTGTGCCATTTGAGTTGGTGTAGGTACATGCAATTTGGGTGGAAAAATGGCTTAGTAAATAGCCTATTTTTCCACAAGGGCATAGACATAGGCATGTGTCTCAGCGGTGTGTGACATACGGTCAGGTTGCACGGCCATGTGTCCCCTGGAGTTGAAATAGAAATCAAGTCAATATGCTCGACACGGCCCAGCACACGAGTGTGTGACTTGGCCGTGTGGCATAGGTCAGTATACCCTACAGGTTTGGCACGGCCTAGTCCATGGCCTAGCACACGGGCATGTGTGGCCATTTTTAGGGCACACTGGCTAGCCATACGGGCATGTGTGTTGGCCGTGTGACCCAAGTCAGAGAGTTACATGGGGTAAGACACGGGCTGGGACACGACCATGTGATCTTATTTCGAATTTCCACACGGCCTGTGGCACGGACGTGTCTTTGGCCGTGTGAGACACACGGTTGGGCCACACAGGCCTGTGACCCCTAAACTTTGAAAAAATTTCTAAGTCTCGTAAAAGTTTCCTAAGTTATCGATTTAGTCTCAAACCACTTCTAAAGCATGTTTAGGGCCTCGTAAGCTCGTATTAGGGACAATGTGATTGAGTTTAAATGATGATTATATGAAATTTGTAAATGTATGTGAAATTATTGTTTAATTGTTTTATAAGTCCGGTAATGCTCCGTAACCTTATTCCAGTGTTAAGTACGAGTAAGGGGTGTTACAGGAAACTATTATGGAAGTACTGAAGACTTGTTGTCACTTGCAAATAATTATTTCAACTCTTTTTTTTTTCATCAAACGAGATAGCAAATGTAGATGAAATTTTGGCAGGGGTCACACCGTGCATTATCCAAACAATGAACGAGGATCTTGTAAAGTTTTTTTCCAATGACGAAGTGTAGGCTGCCTTAAAATCTATGAGCCCTTTAAAGGCCTCAAGTGAAGATGGTTCGGGAGCAGTTTTCTATTTAAGATTCTAGCATATTGTTGGTAAGGAGGTGGCAAACTATTGCATTGAGACTTTGAATGGGAGTCATGATATTTCAAATATCAATCAGACCCGTATCGTGTTGATCCCAAAGGTCAGTAATCTCCAAAATATGGCTCAATTCAGGCCGGTTAGCCTATGTAAACATTCTGTACAAAATTATTGTAAAGATGTTAGTGAACAGATTCCAATCAGTTCTTCACTACTGTATCGATAAGGCTTAAAGTGCATTTTTTCTAGAAAGGCTTATTTCAGACAACATCCTTCCAACTTATAAAATCTTGAAATCCATGAAAAAGAAGAGATTGGGGAAAGAGAAGTCTTTTGCACTCAAATTAGACATGAGTAAGGCGTACGATAGACTGGAGTGGCCTTTTATTAATCTCATGCTTAGAAAGATGTGTTTTTCATAAACTTGGATTCAGAAAATTATGAAGTGTGTTGAATCAATTTCTTATTCTATGGTTTTAAACTAGGAGATTGTTGAGTTTTTTTATCCATCTCGAGGTCTTGACAGGGAGTGAAACACCCCAAACCCGGCCCACAAGTCCTGACCGGATCTGGCATGCTTCTTGAGTAAAACCATTCAAAACTTATTTGTTACTTTGGAAAAATCAGGGTGGTTTGGAAGATAATTTGATTTGTGTTGAGTTCAAATTGAAAAGCAGTGTTGTTTTGTAATCAATAAGTTGAAGGTATAATAGGATTTTTAGAGGTTAACATTACATTGAAAATCGATTGTTGCTTAGGTGTCAAAACATTTAGAATTTATTTTTAAGAAAAATTTGCTTAACCTTTGATTTGATAATAATCGTATCGTAATAAACCGAATAAAAATGCATGCGTAAAATAGTTAATCGTAATGGCCATAATAAAACCAAAATAATTAAATAATAAAACCCAACGAAAATAAAAAACTCTAAGCTGAGCATGGCCACCACTAAGCTCCTTTTGACCCGGTCCATTACTGAGTGTCACCTGAAAAGATATCCCACAACGGGGTGAGTCAACAGACTCAATGTGTAACAACCAACACACATTCCCAACGATTTAGCATACAAATCATATATAAACATACATAAACAATGATGCAATCCCGAACCTAAACCTAGATAACCATCCTCTACACATCACCCGTACCTGCCATCACACCGTAGGGATTACTAAATCGACCCTCCATCCGCTACACACCATCGAAAGCGTTCATTGCAGACGACTTGCACATCACCCTTATAAATTGTGGCATAGCCACGGATAATTGTGACAAAGTCACAGATAACATTTTGTGACATAAGTCACCACATTCAGATTATGTGACATGAGTCACCAGATATTGTGGTATAAACCACCAGATCACTTCCCCTTTTCATAATCACCCATATGCCCCCATGTGTCATACAAATCATGCGAATATCATGCCATATGCCTTATTCATATTCGTAACCAATCCTCATATATGTCACATTCATAGTTTATAAAACTATTAACAGATCTTTAGAGAATAACATACCTGAATATGTTATACCATTGAATGGTACCTTTAGCCACACCATTCACATTCTTATTAACACACATATTAATTTAATACCGTAAATCTATTAGGAATTGTGTAGGGCTACACACCTAGTTACTATCGCTTTCACTGAATCCCGAAAGTTTACCAAAATTGATTGTACTCCTTCCTAATACCCAAAATTAAAATTGGTCAATCATTACTAGACGGAATGGCCTAAGGCCGAATATGCATATCCACTTACCTTGTGGATCTAAATCCTGAAATCGTCACTCGTCTTATGGAGATGTCGAAATACCTATAAGCCTTATGTTAGATCTGATTCAAACATTTTATGAACATCATAAATGGCCTTTGGCCTAATATTACACTTTACTTACCCTGGATAACCGAATCCCGAATGGTCTCCCCTAGAAGTCGGCTACAAGAGAAGTCCCGAAAGATCTTTCATATTTTCGGCCAAAGAACATTAATGGGATTAGTTTCTAGATTTTTGGCTAAAAGAGAGAAAGGATTGAAAATCGAATAACATTTGATCTTACCCTTAATATTGAAATTGACTGTACTACTGCCTGACACCACTGAAATATTCGGCTATGTAGACTGGATAGTGATCAACAGGTTTCGACTTCTGGGGGTTTAATGAGCAATCGGCTAGGGGTTATTGGTATATTCGGCTTTTGATAGATTGGTGAAAGGAAGAAGAAAAAAAAGGTTGAGACTTGATGCGACTTAGTTCAGATGACAAGAGGGAGGTTCGGCCAACACAAAAGAGGAAAGAAGGGATGCTCAGAAGAATTTGGCAATAGTGGTCTTTTGATGGAAGAGGTTGCAGCAATGGTGATCTTTGGGGAAGGGTTTCGGCTAGAACAAGTTTTAGAAAAAAATGAGAGAAGGAGTGATGGTTTTGGAAAGAAAAAGTAGACGAAAGAGAGGCTAAAATGCTTTTTTGAAATTCGACTATCCCCCCTACTAACTTGGCCGAAAATCACCTCAAGAGAGTCCCTAAGCCGGCCAACTCTCTTCCCTCTCTCCCTTATCCCTTGATCCACTCCTCCTTAGCTGAATCCTCACCTCTTCTACCCCATCTATACCTCCTCCTTCTAGAGTCCACATACCGTCCACTACCTCCCCCCTTGCTGCAAAATAAAACTCCAAAGTGCTCTCCTTGCTACTCGAACCTAGGCCTCCTTTGAACTGCTTGTGGCATCACCTCCTAGGGCTTTAAGTGGCACCTCCTTGCCACTTTAACAAGCCCATTTGTTTGTCAAATTTTCCTTACAATTGTTCTTAAGGCCTCATTCGCCTAGCTCCCCCCTTTAAGACTTAAAATTCGATAATTTCTAAGGCATTCACCTACACTCTAGAGTTCTCAAAAATTCATACAACATATTCAAACACACATAGGCATGCTACTTCATACAATTAAGAAATAATGGACAAGCCCTAATTCCCGGATATTACAGGGAGAACTAATCAGTCCATATTTGTTCATTATTTGTAGTGAGGGGCACTCAACCCTTTTATGAATAGCTTCGACACAAGGCATTTTAAAGGGTGTTCGCATTAATAAACATGCTTCGCTTATAACTTATTTGTTGTTTGCAGACGATAGTTTAATCTTTAGAGAGGCCACGACAGAAGAGGAAAAGGCACTACAAGAAAAATTAGAGATTTATGCAAACAAATTGGGTCAGTTAATAAACTTTGATAAATCAGATACTTTTTTCAGATCTAATGTGAACCATGAAAATAGGGAGGCTATGTGCTGAATATTGGAGGTGAGTTCCAGTATTAACCTTGAAAAATATCTCAGGCTTCCCTCAATTATGGATCTTAATAAAAAGAAAAGTTTTAGGGAGGTAACGAAAAAAATTATTAGAAGGCTGAACAACTAGAGCTCAAAATTGATGTCCATTGGGGGTAGAGAAGTCCTCATCAAAGCAGTGCTACAGATAATACCTATGTACGTTATGTCATGTTTTCTACTGCCTACTTTTTTTTTTGTAAAGAACTCAAATCTTTATTTGCTCGATTCTGGTGGCAAAAAAAAAAGTAGGGAAAAAAGGTTTGCATAGGTGTTCTTGGCAATCCTTGTGTTTTTCAAAAGATGAAGGTGGAATGGGGTTTTGTGACTTATCAATATTAACATTGCTATGTTAGCAAAGCAATGATAAAGATTATTTGAGAACTCGAGTTCTTTAACATCAAGACTGATTCGAGCAAATTACTACCAAAACTCAAATTTTTGGAGGCTCTATTGGGGTCAAACCCATAACGGGTTTGGAGAAGCATATGGTGCTCTAAAGCTTTGCTGAGCTAGGGTTTACGTTGGAGGATTGGCTCAGGGCAATTAGTTCCTATTTGGCAGGATTATTGGCTATTGGGTAAAGACCAAGCAAAAATAACTACGATCTAGGTTGAAGAGTTAATACAGGAAGAGGATGATTTAATATAGATGTAATTATTAAATTATGATTGTAGTATTAAATTGTGATCGTAGTATTAACTATGATCCGGGTTGTAGAGTTAATACTGAAAGATTAAATGGTGATTCAAGGACCGTTATTAAGAAATTTCCAATGCCGGAGGAGGATTATTCGAAGATTAGACCGATTACCTGAGATGTGAAGGCTTTATCCAGAAGCTTCTTAGCTTGTCATTTAAAGTTTATTGCTAGAGGAGGAAACTCAACTGCACATGCAATGGTAGAATAAGGGATGAAAATCATGGATAATTGTTTCTAGGTTAAAGATGCACAGTTGAGAAGCACAGAATTAGCAGCTTTCAATAGTCGTTTTCAGCAACACCATAACTTCTTCTCATCAATTCTATCTCCAAGTAGAGGATTTCAACTAAATATGTAACACCCCAAACCCGGCCTAGAAGTTTAAGTCGAATCTAGACGAGTTACACTAGCGTATTGAAAATTGATTTCAGTAATTATTCAGAAAACATTCAAAACTTTACTTGATTCATGGTAGAAAATCTTTTCAGAGTTTAACGTTGAAAACTGAAATCTCTTTTTTCGACTTTAGTGGTTTTGTAGTTTTGCATTAAAAATTATCAACTATTGACGAATTTAGCAAAACCAAGACGAGCTTAGAAACACACTCGAAACCCAAAAGATCAAAAGTATTTTTACATTATTGCAAAACAATCTAAGCTCTCATACGCTATCCGGTCGTAAGTTAGAGACTTTCCTAGACACATAAATATAAAACCAAAATGTGAGCTATAAAGCCTAGTGTATAGCCAACATCAATTACAAATAACAAAACATAGTATATAAATCAGAGAAACACAGAGAACTTAATAGCAAGTATAAGACCAGAATGAAACAGACCAGAGTATCACGAAGGTTGCCATTATGCTAGATAACAGAACAGCACAAACCTACCAAAACAGGACAGAGCAGAACATGACAGACCTGAACAGAGCTACACAGAAGATGTATGTTTATACAGATGTGGTATTTTTAAAACAGATCAAAATGTAGATTTATCAAAAAAAACATCCTACCCAACTCCACTACATGCCAAAATAGAGTTTCCCCTAGAACTCGTCCAGCCAAATCACCAACAGAAAACTATGGACAGTGCCACCAGAAATTTGCAGTTAAAATTGCCAGATCAGGTACATGTGGTCAAGCCACTATATTGCAGCCAAGTTTTCAGAATAGAAACATGGATAAACCACCGTATATTGCAGATAATCAAACTGCCAGAAACTTCCTCATTTCACATCGTCCCAAGTCCCATACAATGTGTCATGGCATGCATATACAGAAGCAGAGTGATAAGCATGTAAGTCATGCTATCATACAGTAACAGAGTCAGTAGGCATGAGAGTCCACGAATTATAAGACAGTTTTATCAAAACTTAACAAATAATATCAGATTTGCCATGAAGTCACATGCATGGTTATAAATCAAAATCAGTACCAATCAATTCAACATATTCAGATATCACATGTTCTTAAGCAACAGAGTCACGTAAAGGCGTACTAACAAACTTAACAAAATACAGACCATACCTAGATAATTCGCACACATTAGACAATAGCACATTACGTTCTGGCAGATCCTACTTACTTGGGTTCAAACATAGCAGACATATATACAGATCACAAGTTGTTCATCATCATATCATCATACATAAAGCTATATAGACTAATTCAGATTGAACGAACCTTACAGTAGGCTAGCGTTCATTTCAAACGATGCTTGTGGCCTAAGGGAAAAATTCTAAATATTGGTTCACATGTCTGTGTGGTTTCACACGACCTGGATAGCTAGCTCATGTGCCTTCACACGGTCTAGCACACGCCTGTGTGTCCCACATGGCTTGCACACGCCCGTGTGTCCCACATGGCTTGACATATACCCGTGTCACCTACCCGTGAGGTCCTAATCCGCAATCAGTGAGTTACACGGCCTAGACACATGCCTATGTGCCCAGCCGGTATGCCTCCAATTTTTATGAACAGAGAGTTACACGGCCTGTCACACAGTCGTGTGGAGGCAATAGTTAGTTTTTCGATAACTAAACTTGAAACGAAAGTTAGGTTATCAATACCCACCTGATACAGTTTTGACGTGAAAGTAACAGCGATGGTTCCCGGGCCTAAAACAACTTTACAATAACCAAATCAGAAAATCAAACCAGAACAAATTGCATGAATTGTAATAGCCCATTTTTCAGTGGTGTCGGAAACAGTGGTTTCGGGGCCACCAAAATTCGACGAGTAAGTTCGTAAATATTATTCTTTAATATTTATGAGACAAATGTGATTTTTAAAAAGGATTTTGATTTGATAATTTATGTTATATAAGTGATTTATTAAGTTCAAGTGGTTTTAGAAAATGAGGTATCGGGACCCTTTTTTTATAAACTGAGCCGTAAATATTTTTATAAATATTTACGGAGTGTCATTAAGGTGGTATTAAAGTTTCGTTGAAAAAATCTAACGTTTTGATAGTTAATTAATTAAAAAGGAACAAATTAAAAAAAGTGCATTCCTATGACTCTATTCCCGTAAATCGAACTTGTAAATATTTATTAAAAATATTTACGAAGCTAGTTGTGTAGTTAATTAGGTTTTGGTTAAGTGAATTTGCATGAATTAAGAGTAATTAGGTATAAGGACTAAATTGCATATAGGGTAAAAGTTTAATTATAGATTAAAAAATAAAAAAGGGACTAAAGGAGCAATTATGCCATTGTTCTTAAATGTGGCGGCATAAGATAGATATTTATAAACTTAAAGTTAAAAATATATATTATAATATTATAATATTACGTCTTAATCATTAAGTATCTATATTATATTATTTATTATAATAAGTAAATATAATAAATAAAATAAACGAAAAGAAATAGAAAGAAACAGAATAGAAACGAAATAGGGAGAAAAAGAAAGAAAAGAAAAGGGAAAAGAAAGAAAGGAGAAATTAGGGTTTCAAATTTCAAAGCTCAATTGGTTAGTTAATTTAATCCCTTTTCTTGTAATTTTTATGCTTTCGGAATCTCGGTGTTAAATACTACCCGACCCATGTCAAAATTTTAGAAATTATTAAGTTTTTAAGTGTTCCTATGTTGAATAATTTTACTATTAGGGACTAAATTGATAGAGTTTTAAGCTAGAAATGAAAAAGGATTAAATTGTGGAACAAATAGTAAATTTTGTGTAATAGGGACTAAATTGTAAAAAATTTGAAATTTAGGAATTTATCTGAAAATAGGGAGTTAAATTTAGTCTAAAGTGGAATTTGCATGAAAATAAAGAATTAAATTGTGAAGAAATGAAATTAGCCTTGGTTTATGGACTAAATTGGAAATTAGGCAAATATTGAGTAAAAATTGAAATTTTTAATATGAAATTAAATTGTGTTGTATTAATGAATTTTAATTGTTTTAATTCTGTAGCTAACGTCGTACCAGAATCCTTGACTAAAAAGGGGAAAGATAAAATCGACGTGGAATAGTTCGGAATTCCTGGTTTATATTTCTATAATCTGAAGCTAATTATTAATTGTTGTAATATTTATTTAATGTATATGGTAAGTGTTGAGGTGAGAATTATTGTGTTTTACAATTTAAATGGATTGATTTAGTATGTGATGAATTTATTGAATTTACATTGATTGAATTCGTATATATATATTGAATATATTGATTATTTGAATTGAAATGAATATTGGTTGTATTTGAAAAATGAATTGGAACCCTATTAACTATATCGGGCTAAGTCGGAAATAGATGGCATGCCATAGGATTGGAAGAGTTCAAGAATTTCTTCGACTTCGAGTCGATGAGACACTGGGTGTCAAATTATTACTTCGAATTATCCGATGAGGCACTGGGTGCCAAACTGGTGTGTTTTGGTTGGATTCGTGTATCCGTCCAAGTCGTGTTAATAGTGGTAAATGAATAATAAAGTTTTATAATTGATATTGAAATAGCATGATATGAGAAATGGAAATGAAATAGTGAATTGAAAATAGAATGCGAAATATGTTGCAAATATATGGAATATATGAGTTATATACTCATGAAATGAAAATAGAATGGATAATGCAATTGTATAATGAAATGTGAAATAAATTGTGAAAAGCTATTTATATAGCATGTATGAGAATTGAGATATTAGTGAAACAAATGAAATATGATATGGTTGTTGAAATAATTAAATATTAATATATGTTTATATTTCAATAGCATATTTGAAATTTCTTATCTTTAAATATTGGGATTATAGAAATACCACTGAGTTTTTACTCGTGTCAGACGCTTTGTTTCCGTCTTGTGAGTTAGATGCGATCCCAAATTCAAATGTGGTGATGTTTATCATTTGTGTCAACATGTACCTAGAGTGTCTAAATAATAGTTATTTTTTGGTTTGATTGTAAATGAGGTTTTAAGTTTAATTTTGGTTGGTTTTATACATAAATATGTGCTTGTTTTTGAAACCATATTATGGAATGATAAATTGAACTAAATCTAGATTGGTGTTTGTGAATTTAATTCTATGTTTAAGTGCTCATGAACTAGGCAAATTGATTTGAATTTGGTATGTTTATAATTTGGATTAAAATGATGCTTTGATGACTTGTTTTGATGATATGAAAATTTTCAAAATTCTGTCTGTTTGATCTATAAACTACGGTAATGCTTCGTAACCCGGTTCCGACGAGGGATACGGGTTGGGGGTCTTACATGAATAACATCCAAACCAAATCTGTGTCGAAGAACTTTTGACACAACACTCCAAATCGAAACTTACTGGTAACGGACAGCGAACACGCGATTCCTACATCTCTGAAGGAACACTAGACGTCACTCGAACCTCTCCTTATTCAAACAACTAATTAACAAACTCCCAAGAAAGAATCGCCCGTTGCTATGGAACTTAAAAATCGACAGAAAACCACATACTAGCAACATAAGCAATTCGCTCTTACCGATGCTAAGAACGGAACCATGAGAAAAGGTTGAGCCCCACACGGAATATAATTCATGCCCAATAGCAAAAACGAAGGTAATTCAGAAGAAAAGCAAAACCAAAAAGAAAAGGAGAGGGAGAACGTTTTCTTTTTGTCCCAGAAACAAATAGGAGGGAGTTACCAACCTCTTAATTGACTAAATAAATTAAAAAGGAAACTAAACTGATTTACAAATTAGTATAAAAATATTTTCATTACGCACGTAGAGATTCGAACATAGGACCAATGGGTATACAAAAAGCTTAACCAGTGAACTAGTAGGCTCATCATTGATATTAATTGACTGAATTTAATTTATAACTCACATGTCCAAAGATAGAGATTTAGTCAAAAGTAACAAATTTTCAAGAGATAGTATTCAAACCAGAATATCACATATATAACTAGAACACTTAACCACTAAACCAAATCAATTTACTTATCAAAATTTTCCAAAATCTAAACTCAAAATCTAAAGATTTCAACTATTGATCTCAAAACTCAATTTCTTCTAACCCAATTTTTGAGATATTACAAAATCTTTGAAAGCAAACCTCAATCCCCTATGTCGGTATCTACATTTTGATCGTGACCAGAAAGGGATCGGTCATTTGGTTTCTCCGGTTATTTGAAGGTTTTTTAGGTTGAAGATTCTAGAGTTTGATTTTTTTGTGCTTTTGTTTCTTTTCAATTTTAGTTCCATTGTTTTGGACTTCTTCAATTCAGGCCCATTAATATACCAAACAGACTATTTAAAAAAATATATTTGTTGATTTTAAACTTGAAATATTATTAATTTAAGCTAAAATGTTGACTCTTAAAATATGAATGAATTTTGGATTAATGAACTTAAAAAAGGGATTTGGGCCTATTTTATTTTGCTTTGGGTTTTGGTTTTGAATTTTCAATTTTGAATGTATATATATCGGGTAAAATACCCAAAAATATCAAAGAAATAACTTATTTACGGAAAAGGGCCAGTTTCAAAAATATTTACGAGAAAAGGCGTTTCACCCCAAAAAGCGCGTCCACATCGGTAGCGTTTTGGGATATCTGACAAAGCGCGTCCCAGTAGCGCTTTGCTAATGAATCACCAGGAAAATATGCTGACGTGAACGCGTTTTTGCCCTCTCTCCCCGTTCGATTACAATATGATATTCTAAGGTTTCTGGGCTAGGGTAAAAATATATATAGGGTTTTAGGCAAAATATATTAGCCCAAAAAATTAATTGAATTTTTTTGACAGTTGTATGTGGCAAAATAATTTTGAGAAGACATTTCTGAACAAACAGTGGCCAAAAAACGCTTCAAGAAGGATGTACTGTCAGCAAGAGTACTGAAAAGAGCTCCCACGTGGACGCTCTTTTGCTATAGTAGTCTGCGGGAAAATTAATTTGAGAAGACGTTTTTGAACAAACGATGCAAAAAACGCTTCAAATAGGTGCTTGTCATCATGAGTACTGAAAAGGGCTCCCACGTGGACGCTCTTTTGCTATAGTAGTCTCTGGGAAAATTATTTTGAGAAGACGTTTCTGAACAAACAGTGGCTAAAATGCTTCCAAGTAGGTGCCTTTGTCGAAGAAATCTTGAAAAGAGCTCCCACTTGGACGCTCTTTTGCTCTGAGAGTCTCTAGGAAAATTATTTTGAGAAGACGTTCAACGAACAAGCACAAACGCTTCCAAGCTTAGGTGCAGGTGTCTTATCGGCATTAATCTTGAAAAGAGCTCCACGTGGACGCTCTTTTGCTCTGATGAGTCTCCGAGAAAATTAGACTATAAATCGTGCAAATTTCATTCTCGGGTTGCATAAGGAAATTGAGGCAAAATAAAAAAAACTAAAATGAGTGAGCGTACATCTGTTATTTACTACGATGGTGAGGTTTGTGACACTGAAAATGGTGTTGTTTTCTTATCGAAGAACACAGCGCGACTGAGTTTTAATCGGAACGTCGATTTGGTAGAACTTCGCAAAAGAATTAGGCATAAAATATTCGGAACAACACCAATGAAAGTTTAGTCTATTAAGTATAGATTTTGCACTTCGGTTGATCCGGTGAGATATGACTCATTTGACATCAAAGGTCCTCAGAGCTTTGAGGCAATGGTGGAGACTCGTCTTGCTAGTGGATCACTTTATCTCGAGGTATATGTACAATTTTCATCTTCAAGTGATCTTTCTGCGACCTCAACATCTACTGCTGTTCGAGGGGAATACACGACCCCAAGCTGACACTCTGTTAGTGGGAGGCAAAACACGAAAGTGCCCGTGTTCAGTGGTAGTATGGAAAACATAACCCCTGCACGACACTCAGTTGGTGGATGGGACATGCATATCCGTCCTTCGATGTTCGATGATAGAAATACGTATTGGGGGACATCATCAACTTCTATTGGTTGGCAATCCACATATGATTGGGAACGTTATGAAAGATATTTAAGGAGGGATAATGTACTCCCCACGACATCCACTGGCGAGGGGCCCTAATTTGTTGCAGTTATGGAGGGTCGGACGATGAATCCGATGTGGATCCACCTCGGGATCCGGGCCCGATGGTGCAGAAGTTGGATTATTTTTTGAACCGAAGCCTGTTCCAATTGTACCTGAAGATGTTGAGGGCAGTTCAGATGAAGAAGAAGAAGATCTGCTATTCAGGGCGTACTCGCCTCCAGCCCACATGCATAATGTCAATCTATCTTAAGATGATGCATTGGAGTTTCCTGAGCTACCACACCAAACCCGTGACCGTACAACTTCTTCATTGGATTTGGACCAATTAGAAGTTGGTAACCAATTTTCCAACAAGAATACTTTTCTTGCTGCATTGAAATAATACAGCATCAGGAACAAGGTTAACTACAACGTGGTTAAATCCAAGCTCGATAAGTACAAGGTGAAGTGTGTAGTGCAAGACGGTACATGTTCATGGAAGTCATGGCCTCGTTGAGGAAAAGGACAGGCTTGTGGGAGATCAAAAAGTACAAAGGTCCACATACATGTCTTGCCGGTACAATACCACTATGTGTTCAATGTTTTTGAATAATACTAATATTATGTAATGTTGCATTATTTAACGTACTTCGTTGATAGGTGTTACACAAGATCATCTGAAGATGGATCCAGACATGTTGGCTGACTTAATAATCTCGATGGTGAAGGCCGATCCCAAGACTACAGTGCGAGCCTTAATTGGCAATATTCGTAGCCAATTAGGGTACACGCCCTCTTACAGAAAGGCTTGGATAGCCAAGCAAAAAGCGTTAGAAAAGTTGCATGGTCGATGGGACGCTTCATATAATGAAGTGTGACAGTGGTGTCAGGTGCTGGAGAGATATGTCTCAGGTAGTATAACAGACCTTGAAACGGAATCGGTGTTCTACAACTATTGTTTGCTCCGTGGATGCGCAATGTTCGAGCTTCTGTTCTGGTCATTTAAGCAATGCCGAGATGCCTTTATATACTGCAAGCCATTGGTATAAATTGACGGTACCTTTATGTATGGTAGATATACGCATCGGCTATTGCTAGCTGTGGCACAAGACGGCTGTGGGAGAATCCTTTCGATTACGTTCGTAATAACACTAGGGGAGTCAACTGATGACTGGGACTTCTTCCTATCTAGGTTAAGGAGGCATGTCTGCCCCCAACCTGATATATGCGTTATATTGGATCAAGGCCCTGGAATACTAGCCGCAATAGAGCGCCAGGGAAGCCTATGGCATCGCACACACCATTGATATTGCCTAAGGCATGTTGCATCCAACTACTACGGGCAACATCGATCTAAAAGTCAACGACGACAAGTGACCGATATGGGTATGTAATATCTATTAATATAATTTCATTTGTAATATTCAATTTATTCTCAATTGAAGAGTCGTATGTAATATTCACTATCAACTTATATTGGTAGGGTACGAGATCAATAAGGACCGTTTTCAGGAGATATTTACGAGTTTGCGCTCAGATAATGAAGAAGGCGCAAACTACCTGTGCAATATTCCTTTCGAACAGTGGACACAAGCATATGACGGCGGCCTACAATTTGGTCATATGACCACAAACCTGGTCGAATGTATAAATTCTGTTCTAAAGGGAACCCGTCATTTACCGATTATATCGGTTGTGTGAGAGACATATTTTTGTTTAGCGGCACTATTTCCGAAGCGAGCAGCGAGTTATAGAGGGAAAATGCAAGGAGGTCAGGTATGGAGCCCAAAGGTCTTGCAAGAAATAAACAGGGGGAAGGCACGAGCCAACACCATGCACATAGTGTGTCATGATCGCGACAGCCTATGGTTTCGTGTCACGGAGTTTGACAGACCAAACCAAGGTGTTGTTGGCGGGCAGTATCATGTACACTTGACAAATAGGACCTATGACTGTGGGATATTTGATGCACTTTGTTACCCATGTGCTCATGTACTTGTGGCTTCTCAAAATCTCGTCTTGATCCCATGAGCTATGTCGACGAAGTGTATAAATTAGAAAACATGTACAACATGTGGAGACACGTATTCCCACCAGTCCCAAATAAACGTAAGTGGTCGTCGGTATCGCTTGCACCGTATAAGTCATTGTTCGAATAGACAATTGAGGTATAAACCAAAAGGTCGACCTTTCTTGAGTAGAATATGCAACAATATGGATATCCAGAAACGAGCAACCAAAGTAGGTCATGCGGATGGTGTAGGAACCCGACATACATCTCGCTCGTGTCCAAATCGAAATAGTTGACCATGTTCTTAGCTTTTTGTCTCTTCATGGCTATGTAATTTCTATTTTTTATGAAAAGCGGTGAACTTTTGTACAAGAACTTTTATTTTATTCAAGTTTTAATTTATTAAAAGAAAAAAGCAAATTACAATTAAAAAAGCATTATTTTGTTAAATATATAAAAACTAAATTACAATAAAAATTAAATCATTTCTATTTTATTCAAGATATTAAAATTAAATTACATTAAAAAAAGTAAATTACATTAAAAAATTAAATTACAATAAAAATAAAAAAGCATTATTTTATTAAATATATAAAAACTAAAGTACAATAAAAAATTTAAACCATTTCTATTTTATTAAAGATATTAAAATTAAATTACATTAAAAATAAAAATCAAATTACTATAAAAAAAAAAAGCATTATTTTATTAAATATATAAAAACTAAAGTACAATAAAAAAATTAAACAATTTCTATTTTATTAAAGATATTAAAATTAAATTACATTAAAAAATTAAATTACATTTAAAAATTAAATTACAGTAAAAAAACTTTTATTTTATTAAATATATAAAAACTAAAATACAATAAAAAAAATTAAACCATTTCTATTTTATTAAAGATATTAAAATTAAATTACATTAAAAATTAAATTACATTAAAAATCAAATTACAATAAAAAAAAAAATTGTTATTTTATTAAATATATAAAACTAAAGTACAATAATAAAAAATTAAACCATTTCTATTTTATTAAAGATATTAAAATTAAATTACATTAAAAAATTAAGTTACATTAAAAAATAAAAATCAAATTACAATAAAAAATAAAAAACTGTTATTTTATTAAATATATAAAACTAAATTACAAAAAAATTAAAATTAAAAAATTATATTACAATTAAAAATAAAAAGTCATCAATCGGTGTTGATGTCGTCGAATCGTCACAGGGGGGCGGTGGTTACACGTTGGATTCCTCTTTCGTCTAGCTTCCGGTGGGGGTTGTGGAACCTCGGGCAGGGATTTCGATTCCTCCGGCACTGGGTCCGGTTGTGGGTGTTGCGAGGATGACCCACCTTGATAAAATAAAGACCCTGGAGGTGTTTGCATAAACCACAGCGAGGGTGTCTGAATCCCGTATGGCGAAGGAGGGTGGTAGAAATAAGTGCTCCCCGACCGCGCCTCCTGTGATCCCTCACGCGACGACAGCATAAAGATCAGCTGGGCAGCAGGAGTAGTCGAGAACGGACTCGAACCCGGCCATGCATTCCAACTTGGGGTGGGACTGGGAAAAGGAAACATATATGGGTTAGGAGGATACATATAAGGGGTAGGGTATGCACCTGGCATAAAGGGTAAAGGCTGTGATGTCGGTGTCGTCGGCTAAACTGATGGGCCCGGTGACTGTGTCGGCGCTGTTGATGGCCCCGTCTCATTACCCCTTCTTCTTGGATTTAAAGGGCCCCGACGTTTCGTTTGTTCATGAAGTTGCCATCGCCTCTCTTCTTCCGATAACAGATACAGCTTACCATGGATCTTAAACCATGGCATGTATTTCGGCACGCACGCTAACTCAGGAATGATGATCGATTCCCGGATAGGTAAATAGTCGTACCGATTCTCTCACATCTCGGTATGTGCTGACCAAAATCTTGGCCAATCCACGTGTAGCTGCCGTAAGTCCACTTTGTGCTCATCATCGAACACCTCAGGTGGCATGGGAATCGGTTGCCAGAATCCAAATTGTCGCAGAACCCGATCTGACTGGTACATCTCCACGGTCGCATAGGTGATCAATGGGACCTTCACTGTAACATCCTAAATGTGGGCCTATGCATTTATATGTTGGTTTAATATGTTAATTCAAGAATTTAAGGCTCGGGCTGAGGCCTTGATTAAATATTTGGACTGGGGTTTAAATTAATGTTCTGGGTAATTTAAGTGATATTTTGGGTTTTAAAACCTGGGTTAGGTGGCTAATAAATGGTGTTAGTTCATAATTTAAGTTAGGTAATTAAATTAGTAGCAAGCTGGGCTTGTGGCCCAAAGACTTGAGGTGCTTTAAGTGGGCATTAATGTGGCATCACAAGGGGGAGGTGTTGGGCCTAGTGTGGCCGCTTGGGGCCCAAATAGATGGGTTCAATTTCAGTACTGAGTAGGGAAAGGGGTGGACGGCAATTAGGCTACATTTTAGGAGTTTATTTCTTTTATTTTAAGTGATAAAAAGATGATAATTAAGAGGAAGGAGTTGGTTTTAAGGTGGGCTCTGCTAAAGGTAAGATAAGGATTGAGTTATCAGGTGAGTTAAAGGCTATCAGAGACTAGAGAGTTGGCCGAAACTCCAACTCTGTGTGTGGGTATGATATGCCAAAATTTGGGAGGCCAGATATCATCTTTTCCATTTGGTTTTTCTCACTTTCTCATCTATTCTCCTCAACTGAAAATTCTTTCTCTCCTGTACCTCTATTTCTTGTCAAAACCGAAAACTCTCTAGCTTTTCCCTTTTCTCCTAGATCCCTTCTAAAAGTCGAATCCCCTTTATTCATACCCTCATCTCCCATAGCCGAATCTACAAGGGTGGTTTCATTTTCTCAAAGGTGCAACATAGCCGAATACTCCTCTTTAATTTGGTAAGTTTCGGGATTTTACTTTTTTGCGATTTTTTCATTCACTTTTATCAAGTTTCTAATTCGAATCAGTTTTCTAAGGCCCTGTCAATTTCACTCTTTGTACCTAGAAGCCGAATCTGTTTCATTAAAGTCTCTGTCTTGATTTGTGAAAAGTCAAGGTAGGTGGTCAATGGTAGGTTCGGCTGAATGGCCACTTTCTTGTTCTTTTATCTTTGGCCGAATGTCATAAGGGGTTAGATGGGTTGCGATCATCGGTTTGGTTAACTATTTTTGGTAATGGCCGAATGTAGGAAGGGAGGTGATGTGTTCTCAAGGACATTCGGGATTCGAATAACTAGGTAAGAGTTCGTTTTAAGTGTTATAGTTGTTTAAGTAATTAGATCTCATCGTTTAAATGGTTTAGTGATTAAGGGATTATGATGGACTCGAATAACAGTCAGGCAGAAAAGGTTGGATCTGTAAAACCAACACCTAAATACAAGAAGCGATCTATTTCGGTAGTGCGAGATTGGCCATCGGGGTGTGGGCCAACATCGAAGTCAGATCGTGGGTCGATAGTGGTAGTCTCGAGTGATAGTAGTGTGGACATAGCGAAAGCATTAGTACGAGGATCAGGTGTGTAATACTTCCCCACCATCTAGATCTGATTATTAAATGTATGCTCATAAGTTTTATATGTTATGATAAATGCCGAAATCTCGGTTTAATGATGGAAACCCGAAGAGGGTAAAAGCGAACCACCAAGTTAGTGAATAATCTGAATTAAATGTTATAAGTAAATTTCTTGTATGTGATTGCATGGGTTGGGATGATGAAAGGAGGAAGTTATACGTTATATGTGTAGCAGTTTTTATCGTGCTGTTGTAGCGGCTAATGCCGTGATCTGTTATAAGGGCTTCGGCCATAATATGCTGATGAGCAGCCTGACTGCCATCTTGGCGTGTAGCGGTGTGGGTTGATTGTAGAAATCCCTAATGGTGTGAACGGCTAGTACGGGGGCGTGTAGCGGATGGAAACCTAGGAAAATGGGTTGGGTTTTGCATATTATTTGTTATTTATGTAAATGATATTATTATTATGTTCTATAGGTTAAGGCCCAAATCTAGTGGTGCATGAGGGTTGCACAATGAGTCTCGCGACTCAACTTAATAGTTTTTAAGATATTTTATTTTATTTTGTGGATTTTAAACCACGTTGTAATAAGGCCAATGGCCACTAGTTTATATTTTGGTTTTATTATGGGTTTTAGTCATTTTTCTTTATTTATTTACTTTAATTAAACTAGGACCTGTAATTAAGTTTTGGGCTTTTAATTATAAGGCATATTTTATAAATTACGTATGGGCTTTCTTGTAACCTAAATTGTTTTATTAAAATTGTTCTTAGTGACATACCAGATTCGGTTGTAGTGTTTGGGCGGGTTTGGGGTGTTACAAATTGGTATTAGAGCGCGGTTAAAAACTCGACTCTGGGGGTTTTTGGGCTCAAAATATTTTCTAAAAATGGGCTTTTGAAACATGGATGTTTTTTTAAGTAAAGGTTTATTAGCTCAGCGTGGCACCTACGTCTCTGGCCCAAGTTCGCTAGGTAAGTATTCTGAACTCCTGATTGTGATATAAATATGGGCTTAAATGGTTTTATGGGACGTAGATTATCTAGGTTAGAACTTGATGGACTCTAGGCTTAGACAAACAACTCTTAAAATCCATAAGACTTAACCTCATTAAACAAAACCTGTAAACGAGTCACAAGACTAAGGTATGGTAACAAGCATATGCATGTCTAGGAGTAGATCCGAAAGAGCTTGGTATTTAAGTAGTCCGAGTGACTCACTTCCTCTTATTTGGAATCTTACAGTGCATAGTGATTGTTCACTTTAGCCATGACAGGTATGGCAATAGGCATATGCATGTCTAGGAGTGGATTCGAGGAAAGCTTGGTATTTAAGCGATCCTAGTGACTCACCCCTTTTCACTAGAATCCTACCGGTGCATAGTGACTATTCACCCTAGTTACGAGGACGTGTTGACAGGCCAAAACTTACAATTAAAACCCGAAAGGGACCATCCATCCTGTTTTGTAAAATCCTAAAGTAAATCTTAGTTCTGAAATCACCAAATTACCCTTGATTAGTAAAAAAATTACCCTGGTTTTACAAAATGACAAAAATACCTCTTGTCTAAAAAATGACCAAAATACCCCTAATTTGCAAAATGACCAAATTACCCCTAACTTGTAAAATTACCTAAATACCCCCGAGTTGAAAAAATACTGAAATACCCTTATTCTGAAAAATCACCCGGAACCATATTTTGAAAAAAATTACAAAAATACCCCTGTAGGTTAAAATTACGAAAATGCCCCTAGGTAGCGAAATGATGAAAATACCCTCAGGTGATGGATGTTACTTGTAAGAATATTGTGTGTGCATAATTTTTAAAATTAGGAAGACTGAAAACTGTAGGTAGGTTTGAATTCGAAAGAATCACTTTTAAAAAAAAAAACTATGTTTCATAAGATTGTTCGGGGATAATTAGTGGAACCAACTAATGACTCATAAAACTTTTAAATCAGATAAACGCGAACTAGAAGAATGAATACAAGAGGTCGAGGACGTCCGCCACGTGGTCGCAGTAGAGGTAGGATGACTGTGTCGAACCCGTAGGATCGGGTCATGGGTCTAGAAATGATGTACCAGTTCCACCAACTGCTGAGGTGGAATTTCAAGACCAGACAGGTGGAGAGGACGTGGTGTCTCAGGCTATACTGAGGGTTTTGGAAAGAGTGGCTGAGGCTGGTATGGGCATAAGAGCCCAAAAATCTATGCCAGAGAGGCTGAGGAACAACGGGGCCGAAGTATTTAGGGGAGTCTCTAGCATATCCCCAAGTTTCACTGAATATTGGTTGGAGGCAGTGGAATGAATAATGGATGACCTAGACTTCACGGTGGGGGAGAAGTTGAAGGGGGTCGTGTCTCTTCTTCGAGACGAGGCCTACCAATGGTGGCTCACGGTGAAAGAGGGTACGGTAGTGGACTGATTGATGGGATTTCTTTAAGGAGTCATTCCAGGAAAGTACGTTGGGGCTAGTTATATGGATGCTCAAAGGAAAGCATTCCGAATTTGGTGCGAGGGAGTAAGTCTGTGGTGAGTATGAAATTTGAGTTTCTACGTTTGAGTCATTACGCTCGGGGAATAGTAGCAACGGAGTATGAACGATACGTTCGGTTTGAGGATAGGCTACGAAATTAGCTAAGGATTCTGATTGCACCACAACGGGAGAGAATTTTTACGGTTTTGGTGGATAAGGTTAAAATAAATGAGAAAGAGAAACGGGTGGAGAGACAAGAGAAGGATAAGGATCGGGGCAGGAGTAAGAGAAGTTTTGGACCATCTAGAGCAACTGAAAATTTTTAGAAGAGGCCTAGGATTGATGGGCCAGCTCATGCTCCAGCGGGCCAGAGTCAAGCGTGTTCTACCTGTAGGAGAACCCATTATGGGGAGTTCAGAATGAAAATCGGTGGATGCTTTAGGTGTGGATCCACAGAACGTTTGATGAGTGACTGTCCTCAGATGGATCGGGGGCAGCCAAAGAACCGAGGTTCTAATCAGACTAGGAGAGGTGATCGGTCTGGACCAAGGGGTCGTGGTGTAGCTAGAGGGAGAAATGGATCTAGTCGGGGTCATGGAGCACTTGGTAGGGGTGCAGGTAATGTAGATGCAAGGCAGCCGGGTCTAGTTTATGCAGCTCGTCGACGAGAGGATAATGACGCACCGGATGTCATAACTGGTACGTTTCTTGTTACTGATAATCCTTTACTTACCTTGATTGATATTGGGTCAACCCACTTCTATGTTGCATGTTCAATATCTGAGACTCTAAGTATAAACTCTGAAACAACCACTAGGGAGATGACAGTGGTTAGTCCTTTAGGACAATCTAAGGTGGTAGACAAACTGTTTAGGGATGTACCTTTAGAGACTCAAGGGGTAGTTTTCCCAGTAGATTTAATGGAATTACCATTTGGGAAGTTTGACCTTATTTTAGGAATGGATTGGTTGACTAAGCATCGTGCCAAGTTGGACTGTGGGAATAAGCGTATAGTGTTGAGTACCCTAGAAGGAAGGGAGGTGGTTGTGTTAGGAGAAAGAAGGAATTACTTGTCCAACGTGGTATCATCTTTAAAAGCTATTAAGATGATACGGAAGGGATGTAGTGCATTTCTAGTTTTTATTGGTGCGTTGGATGCTAAGAAGGTGACTGTTGATGAGGTTCGAACAGTCAAGGATTTCGCGAATGTCTTTTCACAGGAATTGCCAAGATTACCCCCAGATCGCGAGGTGGAATTGGAATAGACCTACTTCCGAGTACAGCTCCAGTATCTATTACTCCTTATAGAATGGTGCCGAAGGAGTTGGTGGAGCTCAAGGCTCAGATTCAAGAACTAATGGATTGAGGGTTCATTCGACCAAGTATGTCTCCATGGGGAGCGCCGGTCCTGTTCGTGAAGAAGAAGGACGGATCCATGCATATGTCCGTGGACTATCATCAATTAAATAAGTTGGCGATTAAAAATAAGTATCCGTTACCAAGAATCGACGATCTGTTCGATCAGCTCAAAGGAGCTTCGGTCTTTTCTAAGATTGACTTAAGGTCTGGATATCATCAATTAAGGGTTAAAGAAGGAGACATTCATAAGACAGTGTTTCAGACTCGATACGGGCAATATGAGTTCTTGGTGATGCCGTTCGGGTTGAGAAACGCGCCAATAGCTTTTATGGATATAATGAATCGGGTGTTCCAACCATATCTTGATCGGTTCGTCATGGTGTTTATCGATGACATCCTAGTTTATTCTAAGTTTGAGGAGGAACATGATGAACATCTTCGTGTGGTGTTACAAACTCTGAGGGAGAAGCAATTGTTTGCAAAGTTCAGTAAATGTGAGTTCTGGCTAAAGAAAGTGGCTTTCTTAGGGCATGTAGTTTCGATCGAGGGAATCAGGGTGGACCCTCGAAAGATAGAGGCTGTATTGGATTGGAAACCACCGAAGTCTATGGCGGAGGTTTGAAGTTTCTTAGGTTTGGCAGGGTATTACCAAAGGTTTGTTGAAGGGTTTTCTCTAATAGCGGCACCTCTAACTAAGTTGTTGAGGAAGGGAGTATCGTTTGTATGGACCAATAAATAGCAAGAGAGCTTTGAGAAGTTGAAGAGAATCCTGACGGAAGCACCAGTATTAATTCAATCAGAGGTAAGAAAGGAATTTACCGTTTACTGTGATGCGTCACACACGGGTTTAGGGTGTGTGTTAATGCAAGAAGGAAAGGTGGTGGCGTATGCATCTCGAAAGTTGAGACCGTATGAGTTGAACTACCCTACGCATGACTTGGAGTTGGCGGCGGTAGTGTTTGCCTTGAAGATTTGGAGGCACTACTTGTATGGAGAAAAGTCGGTAATTTACACCGACCATAAAAGTTTGAAGTTCCTCCTTACCTAGAAGAAGCTAAATTTAAGACAACGTAGGTGGATCGAGCTCTTGAAGGATTATGATTGTTCGATCGAATACCACCCTGGTAAGGCGAATGTGGCGGCAGATGCGTTAAGCCGTAAGGTAGTATTGAAACTAAGAGCCATGTTCGCTTATCTGAGTTTATTCGACAACGGGAGTTTGCTGGCTGAGTTGCAAGTAAAGCCGATATGGGTATGTCAGGTTAAGAACAAACAGTTAGGGGATAAAGACCTGAGTGCTCGACTGTTTCGAGTGAAGGATGGTGGAATGGAGGAATATAGTCTGAACAATGATGGAGTTCTGTGTTATTGTGGGAAGATTTGCATGCCTAAAGATGATGAGTTAAGATAGAGGATTCTTCGGGAATCGCATAGTAGCCCTTATGCTATGCATCTTAGAAGAGTCAAGATGTACCGTGATTTACGAGAGAAATTTTGGTCGCCAGGTCTGAAGAAAGAGGTAACAAAAATCGTAGGAAAATGTTTGGCGTGTCGTGAGTCAAAGTGAACACTAAGTGCCTTTGGATTGTTGCAGCCGGTGAAGATTCCCCAATGGAAATGGGAGAGAATCATGATGGATTTTGTTAGTGGGTTACCTCTTACACTCACTAAGAAGGATTCGAGTGGACTTTTCTCTACAAAAGTTGGCTAAATTGTATGTGGCTGAGGTTGTAAGATTGCATGGTGTGCTAGTGTCAATCATATCAGATAGGGACCCTAGGTTTACATTACGATTTTGGAAGGCTCTTTATCAAGCAATGGAAACAAGGTTAGATTTTAGTACTACTTTTCACCCACAGACTGATGGTCAGACTGAGAGGGTAATTCAAATCTTGGAGGATATGCTAAGGGGTTGCATCATCGAATTTAGGGGCAGTTGAGAAGAATATTTTCCTTTGAAAGAATTTGCACACAATAATAGTTATCAAGCTAGCATTCAGATGGCGCCTTATGAAGCGTTATATGGAAAGAGATGTCGTACTCCAACTTGTTGGACGGAGTTGGGTGAATGTAAGGTGTTATGTCCAGAATTAGTTTCAAAAACGGAGGAGAAAGTTAAGTTAATACGGGCTAGGTTAAAGGAAGTGTCTGATCGACAGAAGTCTTATGCGGATCTAAAGCGAAAAGAGGTGGAATTTGCGGTAGGTGATCAAGTCTTCTTGAAGGTATCCCCGTGGAAGAATGTAATGAGGTTTGGACGAAAGGGTAAGTTAAGTCCACGATTTATTGGGCCTTATCGGGTACTAGAACGCGTGGGCCCAGTGGCTTATCATTTGGAGTTACCTTCAGAGTTAGAGTAGATACATGATGTGTTCTATGTCTCGATGCTGAGACGTTGTCGATCTGATCCATCGCACATAGTGCCAGTAGAAGAGATAGAAGTAAGGCCGGATTTATCTTTTGAGGATGAACCAGTGCAAATTCTGGATCGAGATGTAAAAGCGTTAAGAAGGAAGTCTGTTCCTTTGGTCAAAGTTTTATGGTGAAATCATGGTGCAGAAAAAGCGACGTGGAAGCCAGAGGATGTTATACGCCAGCAATACCCTCATCTTTTCTGATCAGGTAAATTTCGAGGCCAAAATTTATTTTAAGGGGGTAGAACTGTAACATCCTAAATGTGGGCCTGTGCATTTATATGTTGGTTTAATATGTTAATTCAAGAATTTAAGGCTCAGCTGAGGCCTTGATTAAATATTTGGACTGGGGTTTAAATTAATGTTCTAGGTAATTTAAGTGATATTTTGGGCTTTAAAAACTAGGTTAGGTGGCTGATAAATGGTGTTAGTTCATAATTTAAGTTAGGTAATTAAATTAGTAGCAAGCTGGGCTTGTGGCCCAAAGACTTGAGGTGCTTTAAGTGGGCATTAAGGTGGCGTCACAAGGGGGAGGTGTTGGGCCTAGTGTGGCCGCTTGGGGCCCAAATGGATGGGTCCAATTTTGGTACTGAGTAGGGAAGGAGGTGGACGGCAATTAGGCTACATTTTAGGAGTTTATTTCTTTTATTTTAAGTGATAAAAAGCTGATAATTAAGAGGGAGGAGTTGGTTTTAAGGTGGGCTCTCCTAAAGATAAGATAAGGATTGAGTTATTAGGTGAGTTAAAGGCTATCGGAGAGGAGAGAGTTGGCCGAAACTCCAACTCTGTGTGTGGGTATGATATGTCAAAATTTGGGAGGCTAGATATCATCTTTTCCATTTGGTTTTTCTCACTTTCTCATCTATTCTCCTCAACCGAAAATTCTTTCTCTCCTGTACCTCTGTTTCTTGTCAAAACTGAAAACTCTCTAGCTCTTCTCTTTTCTCCTAGATCCCTTTTAAAAGTTGAATCCCCTTTGTTCATACCCTCATCTTCCATAGCCGAATCTACAAGGGTGGTTTCGTTTTCCCGAAGGTGCACCATAGCCTAATACTCCTCTTTAATTTGGTAAGTTTCGGAATTTTACTTCTTTGCAATTTCTTCATTCACTTTTATCAAGTTTCTAATTCGAATCAGTTTTCTAAGGCCCTGTCGATTTCACTCTCTGTACCTAGAAGCCAAATCTGTTTCATTAAAGTCTCCTGTTCTGATTTGTGAAAAGCCGAAGGTAGGTGGTCAATGGTAGGTTCGGCTAAATGGCCACTTTCTTGTTCTTTTGTCTTTGGCCGAATGTCATAAGGTGTTAGATGGGTTGCGATCATCGATTTGGTTAACTATTTTTGGTGATGGCCAAATGTAGGAAGGGAGGTGATGTGTTCTCAAGGACATTCGGGAATCGAATAACTAGGTAAAAGTTCGTTTTAAGTGTTATAGTTGTTTAAGTAATTAGATCTCATCGTTTAAATGGTTTAGTGATTAAGGGATTATGATGGACTCGAATAATGACCGAGCGAGTAAAAGGTTGGATCGTAAAACCAACACCTAAATACAAGAAGCGATCTGTTTCGGTAGTGTGAGATTGGACATCGGGGTGTGGGCCAACATCGAAGTCAGATAGTGGGCCGATAGTGGTAGTCTCGAGTGATAGTAGCGTAGACATAGCGAAAGCGTTAGTACGAGGATCAGGTGTGTAATACTTCCCCACCATCTAGATCTAATTATTAAATGTATGCTCATAAGTTTTATATGTTATGATAAATGTCGAAATCTCGGTTTAATGATGGAAACCCAAAGAAGGTAAAAGCGAACCACCAGGTTAGTGAATAATCTGAATTAAATGTTATAAGTAAATTGCTTATATGTGATTGCATGGGTTGGGACGATGAAAGGAGGAAGTTATACGTTATATGTGTAGCGGTTTTTACCGTGAACTATTGTAGCGACTCATGCCGTGATCTGTTATAAGGGCTTCGGCCATAATATGCTGATGAGCAGCCTGACTGTCATCTTGGCATGTAGCGGTGTGGGTTGATTGTAGAAATCCCCAATGGTGTGAACGACTGGTACGGGGGCGTGTAGCAGATGGAAACCTAGGAAAATGGGTTGAGTTTTGCATATTATTTGTTATTTATGTAAATGAAGTTATTATTATGTTCTATGGGTTAAGGCCCAAATCTAGTGATGCATGAGGGTTGCACACTGAGTCTCGCGACTCAACTTAATAGTTTTTAAGATATTTTATTTTATTTTGTGGATTTTAATCCCCGTTGTAATAAGGCCAAGGGCCACTAGTTTATATTTTGGTTTTTTATGGGTTTTAATTATTTTTCTTTATTCATTTACTTTAATTAAACTAGGACCTGTAATTAAGTTTTGGGCTTTTAATTATAAGGCATATTTTATAAATTACGTATGGGCTTTCTGGTAACCTGAATTGTTTTATTAAAATTTTTCTTAGTGACATACCAGATTCGGTTGTAGTGTTTGGGCCGGGTTTGGGGTGTTACATTCACGTGCCAACTGTTCGGATTTTGGAAGAACTCCTTTAGAATTGCTACCCGAATTTCTGGATCCTCGTACGGTGTCCATTGAAACTATATTAACATTACCAAAATATTAGTTATATACATAATACTAGACACTAAATACAAAATACTAAATTATAAATATGAAATTCGAAACTTACTTGTGATTCCAACCATTGATCCAATAGAAGACGTATATCTTCAAGTGAGGTAGGTATTCCAACATGACTCGCTGAATGGTTCCACCTAATTAAATAAAAATTTAGCATACAATTATACAATAAATCTATGAAATAATTGTAAAATATAATATTAAATTTACCTCGTTATCAATGAGAATGAATATGGGTGGTTGAGTCGAGGTCATAAAAATGGAAATCGAAACCATGCTCATTACTGCAGTAGTGAGAGCCAACCTCTGATTTTCGCTTTACTTGGCCGCGTCGCCCCGCACATCTCCCGATACAACCTCGATAGCACGGCTGACCCCAAACTCAATTCACCGGCTGCTCTGAAATCAACAAGTTTCAGTAGCCATCTCAGGTGTACGAGGTTACTAGAAAGGTCTGGCATCAAATAGCCTCCAATTATCTGAAGAATATATGCCCGAGCATACCGTATTCTTTCTATTTCAGTCGAACCCTCATTCGGCTCCGGGAATGTGTCTCGTAACCAGGCCATCTCGATCCGAGCTCCTTGAATTTTATCCGGAATGGCATCCAGAAGCTTGTAGCATTGACTTCCCAATCACCGAAGTTGCGGACCGGTGACTACTGACCGTCCTGAGTAATCCCAAGCAAGAATCGCACATCTTCCAGAGTGATGGTACACTCTCCGCATGGAAGATGGAAAGTGTGCGTCTCAGGTCTCCACCTCTCTATCAACGTACTGATCAAAGGTGGCTCCAACTTGAACCCCCGGTCTATCGTGGCCACATGCCAAAAACCCACTTCTCGCAGGTAATTCTCGATCAACGGCGATGGGGACCATGCATATTCTTGAATATAACATTCAACACCCGATCTACAAACTGTTTAAAAATTATAAAATAAAAATTAATTAAAATTGCATAGACCTAAAAATATTAAATAATATTGAAAATAAAATTAAAACTTACCATTTGCAATTGCTCGACGGAGATGTGCTTGTTGTCTAGACGAAGTAATTCCCCGGCCATTTGTAATACGATCGAAAGTTTTAAAATTTTCAAAAAAATATATTAAAAAAATTAAAAAGGGCTTTTTTGTAAATATTAAAGGACTATTTTGAAATTTTAGAGGAAGTTTGAAGGACTTAAAGAGAATTTTGAGAGGAAATTGAGAGGAAATTGAGAGAAAAAAATGAGTAAGGATTAAAGTGTGAAAAAAATAAAAGGGTTGGGGGTTTTTATAGATTTTTTTTTACAGTTGGGCCCCCAACGGTCAAAAAAAATTTGACCCTTTTTTTTTAACCGTTGAGGGCTAAAGCGCGCCCCTGGGGACGCGCTTTGCTGGTATATCCCCCAAAACGCGCTGACGTGGATGCGTTTTGGGGTGAAACGGCCCTTTTCCATAAATATTTTTGAAACTGGGCCTTTTCCATAAATAATTTATTTTTTGGTATTTTTAGGTATTTTACCCATATATATCACTATAATTATATATAAATATTCACTTTTTATTAATAAAAAATGCAAAACGTTACAATTTTAAAAAAAAAAAAAAGGGAAAATTACAAAAAAAAAACCTTCAACTTTTCAAATATTATATTGAATAAAAATTATTTGAGATTAAAGCTTTGTATTAACACCTTAAGATTCAAGGTTCAACTTTTAATCATAATTACATTATTAGACTCACTTTCTCATTTTTCTAATATAATTTACAAAATCAATGTTTATGTTTTATTAGTATTATTTATTTGTGTTTATTATTATTTTTAAAATTAATGTTTGAATCTTTTTCATTTTCTTTGCTTTTTAATTTGTTTACTTTGTTTTTAGTAATGTTATTACAACTAGATCGACCGATTGAATCGGTTGGATCAGAAGTATACTAATCCAATATAAGGTGAAAAGTAGGATGGACTGTGAACCGTTAAAAACCGCGGTTGAGACTACCAACTGCCAATTAATCAAATGGTTTTTGTATATTTTGAGCCAAAATGAAAAAAGACCCATTTTATGTTGGCCCATTTTTTAACCCTTCCCAAAATAATAATAATAAAAAGCACCCACCGTCGAGTACCTTCTTTTCCCATTCTCAATTCTCATTTCTTGCAAATTAGTACACAATGCATTTTTTTTAGTATTTTCACAACTGTTTTCTCCTTTGTAGCAATAGGTCTTGATTTCTTCTCTATATCTTT
Organism: Gossypium rotundifolium; assembly: GCA_025506655.1. Taxonomy (NCBI): domain Eukaryota; kingdom Viridiplantae; phylum Streptophyta; class Magnoliopsida; order Malvales; family Malvaceae; genus Gossypium; species Gossypium rotundifolium. The sequence continues at coordinate 31,374,473 of CP106733.1, read as the reverse complement.
CCCAAATCTCTTCTTGATCTTTTGTTGCTTAAGGTACCGATCTATAGACTAGAATGAAAGGGAAACCAATATTGAGAGAAAATTGAGGAGGAGAATTGATAATGGTGGGGTTTAGAAGTGAAAACCGAAAAATGAACATTAAGAACTAAAATGGGGATGGAGGAGAACAGTTGAGAAGTGAAAATGAGAAGGGTGAAAACTAAAAAGTAGGTTTAGGGTTATTATTATTATTGATTATTTTGCTATCATTTCGTTATTATATTGTTATTACTTTGTTGTTATTGTTTAGATATTGTATAACTCTTATTTTATTATTAATTTTGCTACTATTTTAGAGGTATTTGCTTGTTAAATTGCACCTATTTAGTGTTATTTAAGTTTTTTTATTTGAGAAATATTTATTTTAATAATTTTAGTGTAATTGATGTATTTTATTTTTAAAATTTATTTTTATATGAAAAAATAATATAAAAATTTTAATACAGCTAGACTTGGTTTTAGTATTTTTATCCGAGTCAAGCTGGCCCAAGCCTAAAAATCAGGTTTAAATTTTTTACTTGGCTCAGCTCGAACTCGGCCTATGATCAATTCTACTTTTGAGTAATTAAATTTTGATTAAGTATTTTTAACGTGAAATAGGTGTACGAGAGCTTAAGACTTGGGTTTTGAAACCATTAGAAGATTAGACGAAGAATCGAGGTAAAGCGTAGCCAAAAACGGGTAAATATCCCATATATACCAAAAAAATAAGTTATTTACGGAAATGGGCCAGTTTGAAGAATATTTACGGAAAAAGCGTTTCCCAAAAAGCGCCCACGTCGGTAGCGTTTTGGGAAACTAAACAACACGAGCGCGCTACCGAGGACGCAGCTAAGCGCTTTTGCAGAGGTAGCCCTCCAACCTTCAAGTCAAATGGCCATTTTTTTTACCTTGGGGGCCCAACGGTAAAAAAAACTATAAAACCCCAACCCTTTATTTTTTCACACTTCAATCCTTTCTCAATATGAATTTTCTCTCAATTTTCTCTCAATTTTCTCTCAAAGTCCTTGAAATTTACTCTCAAAATTCAAAATAGTCCTTTACTATTTACAAAAAAGCCCTTTATAATTTTTTTAATATATTTTTTTTGGAAAATTTTAAAATTTTTTATCGGATTACAATGGCCAGGGAATTACTTTGCCTAGACAACAAGCACATCTCCGTCGAGCAAATGCAAATGGTAAGTTTTAATTTTAATTTTTCAATATTATTTATTTTTTCAATTATGCAATTTTAATTAATTTTAATTTTATAATTTTTTAACGATCGTAGATCGGTGTTGGAATGTTATATTCATAACATGCATGGTCCCCATCGTTGTTGATCGAGAATTACTGCGGAAGCGGGTTTTTGCACGTGGCCATGATAGGCTGGGGTTCAAGTTGGAGCCGCCTTTGATCGTAGCGTTGATAAAGAGGTGGAGACCCAAGACGCACACTTTCCATCGCCATGCGAGAGTGTACCATCACTCTAGAAGATGTGTAGTTGCGTTGGGATTACGGTGGGCCGGGTCAAGAGTCACCGTCTGCGCAACATCTACCGATTGGATGGTCGATGCTACGAGCTTCGGGTGCCATTCGGATAGAATTCAAGGAGCTCGGATCGATATATCCTGGTTACGAGACACATTCCCAAAGCCGAAATGGGTTCGACTGAAGTAGAAAGAATACAGTATGCTCGGGCATACATTCTTCAGATAATTGGAGGCTATCTGATGCCGGACCTCTCTAGAAACCTCGTCCACCTGAGATGGCTCCTGAAACTTGTTGATTTCAGAGTAGCCGGTGAATTGAGTTGGGGGTTTGCCGTGCTATCGAGGTTGTACCGGGAGATGTGCGGGGCGACGAAGTCGAGTAAAGCAAAAATCAGAGGTTGCCTATCACTACTGCAGTCATGGGCAAGGTTTCGATTTCCATTTTTACGTCCTCGACTCGACCAACCATATTCATTCCCACTGATAACGAGGTAAATTTAATATTATATTTTATAATTATTTCATAGATTTATAGTATAATTGCATGCTAAAAGTTTATTTAATTAGGTGGAACCATTCGTGAGTCATGTTGGAATACCTACCTCGCTTGAGGATATCTGGCCCTATTGGACCAAGCGGTCGGAATCACAAGTAAGTTTCAATTTCGTTATTATTATTTAGTATTTCGTATGTAATGTCTAGTATTATGTATATAACTAATATTTTGGTAATTTTAATATAGTTTCAATGGACATCGTACGAGGATCCGAAAATTTAGGCAGTAATTCCGAAGGAGTTTTCCAAAATCCGAACAGTTGGCACGTTAAGGTCCCATTGATCACCTACGCGACCATGGAGATGCACCAGTCAGATCGGGTTCTGCAACAATTTAGATTTCGGCAACCGATTCCCGTGCCACCTCAGGTGCTCGATGATGAGCACAATGTGGACTTACGGCTACTGCGCACAGATTGGCCAAGATTTTGGTCAGGTCATATCGAGACGTGGGAGAACCGGTATGACTTTTTACCTTTCCGGGAACCGATCATTGTTCCTGAGTTAGCGTGCGTGCCGGAGTACATGCCATGGTTTAGGATCCATGGCAAGCCGTATCTGTTGTCGGATGAAGAGAGGTGACGGCAACTTCGTGAGCGAAGGGAACGTCAGACCCCTTTAAAACCAAGGAGAAGGGGTGATGAGACGGGGCCATCAACAGCGCTGACACAGTCATCGATCCCAGCAATAGTGCCTACACAGTCATCGGGCCCATCAGTTCAACCGACAACACCGACATCACAGCGTCTACCACTTGTGCCAAGTGCGTACCCTACCCATTATATGTATCCTCCTAACCCATATATGTTTCCTTTTCCCAGTCCCACCCAAGGTTGGAATGCATGGCCGGGTTCGATTCCGTTCCTGACTGTGGGATCAGAGGAGGCACCGTCGGGGAGCACTTCTTTCTACCAGCTCCTTCACCGTACGGGATGCAGTCTCCCCCACCGTGGGTTATGCAAACACCTCCGGAGTCATTATTTTATCAAGGTGGGTCATCATCGCAACACCTGAACTGGACTCCACTCTTGGAAGAACCCGATTCATTGCCCGAGGTTCCACGACCCATGGGAAGCTAGAAGAAGGAGGAATCCAGGCGTAACCACAAGCCGCCTGTGGCCTTTGGTTCCCAGGCATCGACCCTAAACCCTAAACCCCAAATTTTATTTTGTTATTGTAATTTAATTTTTATTTGTTATTGTAATTTAATTTTAATCTCTTTGAAAAATAGAAATGGTTTAATTTTTTTTTGTAATTAAGTTTTAATATATTTAATAAAATTTGAGTTTAATTTTTTTGTAATTTAATTTTAATCTCTTTGATAAAATAGAAATGGTTTAAATTTTTTTGTAATTAAGTTTTAATATATTTAATAAAATTTGAGTTTAAATTTTTTGTAATTTAATTTTAATCTCTTTGATAAAATAGAAATGGTTTAATTTTTTTTGTAATTAAGTTTTAATATATTTAATAAAATTTGAGTTTAATTTTTTTTTGTAATTTAATTTTAATCTCTTTGATAAAATAGAAATGGTTTAATTTTTTTTGTAATTAAGTTTTAATATATTTAATAAAATTTGAGTTTAATTTTTTTTGTAATTTAATTTTAATCTCTTTGATAAAATAGAAATGGTTTAATTTTTTTGTAATTAAGTTTTAATATATTTAATAAAATTTGAGTTTAATTTTTTTTTTGTAATTTAATTTTAATCTCTTTGATAAAAATAGAATTGATTTAATTTTTTGTAATTAAGTTTTAATATATTTAATAAAATTTGAGTTTAATTTTTTTGTAATTTAATTTTAATCTCTTTGATAAAATAAAAATGGTTTAATTTTTTTGTAATTAAGTTTTAATATATTTAATAAAATTTGAGTTTAAATTTTTTTTGTAATTTAATTTTAATCTCTTTGATAAAATAGAAATGGTTTAATTTTTTTTTGTAATTAAGTTTTAATATATTTAATAAAATTTGAGTTTAATTTTATTTTTTGTAATTTAATTTTTTAATTTAATTGTAATATCTTTGATAAAATAGAAATGGTTTACTTTTTTTTGTAATTTTGTAATTTAATTTTAATAACTTGAATAAAATAAAAGTTCTTGTACAAAAATTCACCGTTTTCCTCCAAAAAAATAGAAATTACATAGCCATCAAAAGATAAAAAAAGCTAAGAGCACGGTCAACTATTTCGATTTGGACACGAGCGAGATGTATATCCTGGGTTCCTACACCATCCGTACAGCCGACTTTGGTTGCTCGTTTCTCAGATATCCATATTGTTGCGTATTCTAGTTGAGCAAGGTCGACTTTTTGGTTTGCGCCTCAATTATCTATCTGGCAACAGCTTAAACGGTGCAAGCGATACCGACGGCCACTTACATTCATCTGGGACTGGTGGGAATACGTGTCTCCAAATGTTGTACATGTTTTCTAATTTATACACTTCGTCCACATAGCCCATGGGATCAAGACGGAGATTCTGACAAGCCGCAAGTACATGGCGCATGGGTAACGAAGTGCATCAATATCCACGATCGCGAGTCCTATTTGTCAAGTGTACACGATAATGCCCGCCAACAATACCTTGGTTCGGTTTGTCAAACTCCGTGACACGAAACCATAGGCTGTCGCGATCGTGACACATTGTGTGCATGATGTTGGCCCGTGCCTTCGCACTGTTTATTTCTTGCAAGACCTTCGGGCTCCATACATGGCCTCCTTGCATCTACCCTCTATAACTTGATGCTCTCATCGGAAATAGTGCCACTAAACGAAAATATGTCTCTCGCACAACCGATGTAATTGGCAGATGACGGGTTCCTTTTAGAAGCGAAATTTATGCATTCGGCCGGGTTTGTGGTCATATGACCATATCGTAGGCATTGTCGTATGCTTGTGTCCCTTGTTGAAAGGAATATTACATAGGTAGTTTGCGCCTTCGACATTATCTGAGCGCAAACTAGCCAACATCTCGTGAAAACGGTCTTTATTGATCCGTACCACCAATATCGTTGATAGCGAATATTACATACCACTCTTCAATTGAGAATAAATTGAATATTACAAACGAAATTATATTAATGGATATTTCATACCCATATCGGTCACTTGCCGTCGCTGTCTTTTAGATAGATGTTGCCCATAGTAGTTGGATGAAACATGCCTCAAGCAATATCGATGGTGTGTGCGATGCCACATGCTTCCCTAGCGTTCTATTGATGCAAGTATTCCAGGGCCCCGATTCGATATAACGCATATGTCAGGTTGGGGGCAGACATGCCTCCTTAACCTAGATAGGAAGAAATCGAGTCATCGGTGACTCCCGGTGTTATTGCGAATGCAATGGAAGGATTCTCCACGTAGCCTTGTGCCACACTAGCAATAGCCGATGCATATATCTACCATACATAAAGGTACCGTCAATTTGTACCAATGGCTTGCAGTATATAAAGGCATTCGACATTGCTTAAATGTCCAGAACAGACTCTTGAACACTGCGCATCCACAGAGTAGACGATCGTTGTAGTACACGGTTACATTTCAAGGTGCATTGTCTTTGCTTGGGACATATCTCTCGACACCTAACACCACCGCCACACTTCATTATATGAAGCGTCCTCTCGACCGTGCAACTTTTCTACGCATATACGCTTGGCTATCAATCCTTTACGAAGAGGGTGTGTACCCCAATTGGCTACGAATATTGCCAATTAAGGTCGGCACCGTAGTCTTGGAATCGGCCTTCACCTTCGGGATTATTAAGTTAGCCAACATGTATGAATCCATCCTCGGATGATCTTGTGTTACACCTGTCAACGAAGTACGTTAAATAATGCAACATTACATAATATTAGTGTTATTCGAAATCATTGAACACATAGTGGTACTGTACCGGCAAGACATGTATGTGGACCTTTGTACTTTTTGATCTCCCACAACCCTGTCCTTTTCCTCAACGACGCCATGATTTTCCATGAACATGTGCCGTCTTGCACTGCACACTTCACCTCGTACTTATCGAGCTTGGATTTAACCACATTGTAGTTAACCCCGTTCCTGATGCTGTATTATTTCAATACAGCAAGAAAAGTATTCTTGTTGGAAAACTGGTTATCAACTTCTAAATGGCCCGAATCCAACGAAGAATTTGTACGGTCACGCGTCCAGTGTGGTAGTTCAAGAAACTCCAATGCATCATCTTGAGATAGATCGACATTATGTATGTGGGTTAGAGGCGAGTACGCCCTGAATAGTGGATCTTCTTCTTCTTCATCTGAACCGCCCTCAACATCTTCAGGTACAATTGGAATGGGCTTCGGTTTAGAAAATAATCCAACTTCTACACCATCGGGCCCTTGCCTCCCAAGGTGGATCCACATCGGATTCATCGTCCGACCCTCTATAACCTGCAACAAACGATGGCCCCTCGCCGGTGGATGTCGTCGGGAGTACATCATCCCTCCTTAAACATCTTTCGTAAAGATCCCAATCATATGTGGATTGCCAACCACTAGAAGTTGATGACATCCCCAATCGTATTTCTATCATCGACGTCGAAGGGCGGATATGCATGTCCCATCCACCAACCGAAAGTGTCATGCGGGGTTATGTTTTCCATACTACCACCGCACACGGGTACTTCTGTGTTTTGCCTCCCACTTATAGAGTGTCGGCTTGGGGTCGTGTATTCCCCTCAAATGGCAGTAGATGTTAAGGTCACAGAAAGATCACTTGGAGATGAAAATTCTACATATACCTCGATATAGTATGATCCACTGGCAAGATGAGTCTCCACCATTGCTTCAAAGATCCAAGGACCTTTGATGTCGAATGAGTCATATCTCACCGGATCAACCGAAGCGCAAAATCTATACTTAATAGACTGAACTTTCATTGGCGTTGTTTCGAATATTTTACACCTAATTCTTTTGTGAAGTTCTACCAAATCAACGTTCCGATTAAAACTCAGTCGCGCCGTGTTCTCCGATAAGAAAACAACAACATTTTTGGTGTCATGAACTTCACCATCGTAGTAAATAATAGTATTAATACGTTCACTCATTTTCAGTTTTTTTTTCTTTTCCCTCAATTTCCCTTATGCAACCTGAGAATGAAATTTGGTGATTTATAGCCTAATTTTGCGGAGACTCATCAGAGCAAAAAGCGCCCACGTGGGAGCTCTTTTCAAGATACTCTATTGACAGTGTACCCTTTTGGAGGCGTTTTTGGCCTTTGTTTGTTGAAACGTCTCCTCAAAATTATTTTTTCGGAGACTACTGTAGCAAAAGAGCGTTCACGTGGGAGCTCTTTTGATACTCCTTTGACGATTCACCTCGCTAGAAGCATTTTGGCCACTATTTGTTCGTAATCGTCTCCTTAAAATTATTTTGCGGAGACTCAGTAAAAAGAGCGCCCACGTGGGAGCTCTTTTCAATTACTCTCGCCGACAGTGCACCTATTTGGAAGCATTTTTGGCCATGTTTGTTTAGAAACGTCTCCTCAAAATTATTTTCTTTGGAGACTCTGTCCAAAAATTTAATTAATTTTTATTATTTTTCCCTAGCCCAAAATTCAATTAATTTTTCATAGGGAAATAAGGGCAAAAATGCGCCCACGTCGTAGCGTTTTCTCGGTTATTCACAAAAGTGTGCCCCTGAGGACGTGCATTGTGCCACCACAGTAAAAGCGAGCTTATGTGGGCGCACTTTGCTAAGGTGTCACAAAGCGCGTCGCCAGTGCGTGCTTTTCTGTTGTTTCTCCCCAAAATGCACTGACGTGGACGCGTTTTGGGGGGAAATGACCCTTTTCCGTAAATATTCTTCAAACTGGCCCATTTCCATAAATAAATTAATTTTTTGGTATATATGGGATATTTACCCGCCAAAAACAACTAGTTTAGAGCCCCGATACAATAATTCAATGCCCTAGTCCGTGAGCAGTGATGCCTTGCCTCCGCCAGTGCTTTAGCACAAGAAAAGAATTACTTATGCCGGTACCCCAAAGCCGAACTTCGATTGGCCTAGCATCAAATTGCCTTGTTCTAGCTTGAAGTTTCATGTTTTGATCGTATTCCAAGGGAGTTTTAGTCTTTTATGAATTTTATAACATAAATTAAGTTTTTTAACCTAATTTAGGTTAAAATATATTATAAATATGCTACTTTGAAAATGAGTTAGGATTTTTGGTCATTTGACTACTTTTGCTTATATTGCTTTCTTTCGATTTTATGGTTTGCTAAACTTTCTTTTTCTAGTTAAAAGTTTTATTGAAATTTAATTTAATAAATTTGTGAGACTTATTTATTGTAACACCCCCAAACCCGGCCCATGTGTTTCGACCAGATCTGGTATGCTACAAGTTGTACATTGAAAACTTTTGCTTTGTTCGTTATGGAAATCGTAAGTCAATTGGACGTTATTTGGAGAAATAAGTGACATTTTAAAATTTAAAGTCCCTTGTATTACTATTATTAAGTATAAATAAACCTTATCATGAATTCATAAGTTGCATAACATTGAAAACTTCTTAGTTGAATAAAACTAGGGGCCTTATTACATAAATATTCCCAAACAAAATAAAATAAAATTTAAAGAAATCCCAAAAAAGATTTGTAGAAATAAAACTTGATGGCCACTCGAGTCTGTCTTGGCTCCCATGTCCACGATCTACTACTCATATGGAAGAGTAGAGAAAAGGAAAGCGTGAGTCACCAAGACTCAGTGTATAAATCTCAAAACACACAACGACCTCAAACCCATTAAACACATTATGGGCCCCGCCCATACATGAAGGTAACAATCATAATCACATGGTAAGCGATAAATAATGAATAACCCAACCCATCCTAGGTTTCCATCCTCTACACACCAACCCGTACCCACCATCACACCTTGGGGATTTCTACAATCAACCCTCCATCCGCTACACACCAAAACGACAGCCGCACTGCCTATTCCTATTAATTAGGAATCATTGAATGTGGCATAGCCACCGATCACTATGTGACCTAACATTTGTACATGTGGGATTTCCACCACCGATCACTAAGTGACCTATCATGCACTTTCCCTTCAATATCATATTTCCACCCCATGCATACACAGAGGGAGTTCTATGTTTACGTACCTAGCATCCTTTCCTAACCCTTTTAGGGTTCCATTCAATGTCTATACAGCCTCATTCTGGCTTTTAAGCCCATAACATATATATAGTCATACATACAGGTTTATTAGCGTGTTAGAGATCTACACACCTGATTACCAATAAGACGATGCTTTCTATGTCGACACTATCCTTAGTCGACACTACTACTATCTGCCTAAGGTGTTGTTCTGAAGCTGGTCCACAACCAAGTGGCCAATCTCGAATGGTAAATACTATTCTTTTCTTAAACTTAGGGATTTTCTCCTTTGCCTGATCCATATTTAATTCCATCACAAGTCCTTATCAGAACTACTATCACAATATTTAATTGTTAATTCTCATTATAACCTTAAGATCTTACATATAATGATCAAATCTAATAGAAATCTAGGGAAATCTTCTTACCTTAAAAATCCCAAAAGTGGAGACTAGCTATTTTTGGCTTTTAGATCTAATTGAGCAAGCTTCCTTCAAATCCCAAATTGTCGCCCTTCATAAAACCATTAAACTATTAGCTTTCGGCTCTTGCCTTTCAAAAATCGGGAATAGATTATGAGAACTAATCAAAAATTGACACTTACCTTAGCATAGGAGATTTGGCTAGCACTAGAAAGAGGATTCGGAAATGCCAATGGAAGATTTAAATGCCGAAAGTATAGAACTAATTCTCAAATAAGATGAATAAAAGAAAAGACTATGGATGCTTCGGCTTTTTAAAAAAATTGACACAAGGAGGAAAAAGTGGAGAAGAGTTTCGGGTTTTGAAGAAATTGGAGAGAAGAAATTGGAGAGGGAGAAGCTAGGGAAATTCGGCACAATGGGAGAGGAATTTAGGGATTTCAGTGTCAGAAACAAAGAGCTAGCCCCTCCTATTTATAGATATTTCGGCACCTATTGCTAAAAATCGAAAATGCCCTTAAATTCAAGCTAAAAGAGAGGGGAAATTCGGCACCATCTTTGCCATGCAGCAGCCGAATTTTACACTCCTCTAGGTAGTGGATTTTTGGCCAACCTTCCCTTGAAGGTAAGCTCCTAACTTTTCTCCTTTTTATCTATGATATTATCACTTATAAAATCCACATAATTTCTCCTATTTTTGAGCCTTGTAGCCGTCCACCTCTACTAACCTTAATACTGAAATTTAACTTACTTAAATTAAAAGATTTGGGCCTCATTAAACTTAATATTTGGGCCCCTAATTCCTTGTATGTGGCGTCCCTATTTTCATTTAAAGTCTTGAAATTGGCCTAAAACATGGGCTCCTTGCGACCCAAAACTTGTTCCTTTTAATTGTTAATGATGCCACCTTAAAATAATTTAATATGGGCCTTTGCCTAATTACGAGCCCAAATTTAAACCCTTTCACCATATTAAACATATTCCTATACTAAATGCATAGACCCATAAATTCAGGATGTTACAGTTCTACCCCCTTAAAGAAATTTCGTCCTCGAAATTACCTGATCAGAAAAGATGAGGGTATTGCTGCCTCATTGCTTCCTTGGGTTCCCATGTAGCCTCCTCTAAACCATGATTCTGCCATAATACCTTAACCAATGGAACCGTTTTCCTTCGCAACACCTTGACATCATGATCTAGAATTTCTACCGGTTCCTCTTCGAAGTATAGATCAGGTCTCACCTTGATTTCCTCCACAGGCACAACATGAGACGGATCTGAACGGTAACGTCTTAGCGTGCAAACGTGAAATATATCATGAATTTGACTTAAATCTGGAGGTAACTCCAGCTGATAGGCTACTGGTCCTACTCACTTTATCACCCGATATGGTCCGATAAATCTGGGACTTAATTTACCCTTTCGACCAAACCTTAGTACCTTCTTCCACGGCGACACCTTTAGGAATACTCTATCACCTACTGCAAACTCTATGTCCTTACGCTTTAAATCAGCATAGGACTTACATGCATCAACGCCTCCTTGATCGAAACCGAATCATTTCAATTTTCTCTTACATCTCGACCACCAACTCAGAACCCAAAATCGGCGTTCCCTAGTTTTGTCCAACGAGATAGAGTCGACACTTTCGCTCGTACAAAGCTTCGTAGGCGCCATCGAATACTTATTTGGTAGCTATTGTTGTAAGCAAATTACGCTAACGGTAAGAACTCTTCCCAACTACCTCTAAAATCAATGACATCCCTCAACATGTCTTCTAAGATTTGGATCACTCCTCGGTATCCATTGGTCTGAGGATGAAATGCTGTACTAAAATCCAACTTCGTACCCAATGCTTGATGCAACGCCTTCCAAAATCGTAAGGTGAACCTAGGGTCCCTATCGGATATGATTGAAACCGGTACTCCATGCAACCTCACTACCTCCGCTATGTACAACTTGGCTAACTTTTGCAAGGAATAGTCAACACGTATGTGTATGAAGTGTGCAGACTTCGTCAAACGATCAACAACTACCCAAACCACATCTTTCTTAATGGGTGTAAGGGGAAGTTCACTAACAAAGTCCATGGCAATTCTTTCCCACTTCCATTGTGGAATCTTTCTTGGTGTAATAATCACGATGGTAGCGATGTTACCTTACGACACACCGACAGGTCAAACACTTACCCACCAATTTAGTTACCTCTTGCTTCAACCCCGGCCACCAGAACTAATTTCGCAAATCCTGAAACATTTTACTTCCTCCAGGGTGCATAGCGTATGTACCACCATGCGCCTCATGCAAAATTTTACTCCTCAACTCTGGATCTCTTGGCATGCAAACTTTCCCTTGAAAGCATAACAACCCTTCCTCATTCATACTGAATTTCGCTGGCCCATCCTTTGAGACTAATTGCAATTTCCCTTTCAGTAACTCATCGGTTTGTTGCTTCTCCTTCACCTGACCGATCCAAGAGGGTTTCACTTGAAGTTCAGCTAACAAACTTCCGTCCTCATACAAACTGAGGTGTGCAAACATTGCTCTTCAGTCAAAGACCACTTTATGACTTAGAGCGTCCGCCACCACATTAGCCTTTCCTGGGTGATACTCGATTGAGCAGTCATAATCCTTTAGCAACTCGATCCACCTTCTCTGCCTTATATTCTACTCCTTCTGAGTCAAAAGGTACTTTAAGCTCTTATGATCTGTGTAAATGATAGATTTCTCCCCATACAAATAATGCCTCCATATTTTTAAGGCAAATACCATGACAGCGAATTGCCAGTCATGAGTAGGATAATTCGATTCATGCGGTCTTAACTACCGAGATGCATATGCAACCACCTTTCCCTCCTGCATCAACACACATCCTAATCTTGTGTGTGATGCATCACAGTAAATTACAAACTCCTTCCCCACCTCTAGCTGAATCAGCACCAGAGCCTCCGTCAAATTTCTCTTTAACTTCTCAAAACTCCCCTGCTGCTTGTCGGACCAAACAAACGGAACTCATTTCCGTGGCAACTTAGTCAACGGGGTTGCTACCGAAGAAAATCCTTCAATAAACCTTTGGTAGTACCCAGCTAAACCAAGAAAACTCCTAATTTCAGCCACAGACTTGGGTGGCTTCCAATCTAGCACTACTTCAATATTTCGAGGGTCAACCCTAATCCCTTTTACCGACACAACGTGCCCTAGAAATGTAACTTCCCTTAGCCAAAATTCACATTTACTGAATTTGGCATACAACTGCTTCTCCCTTAGAATCTACAAAACTATTCGTAGAGGAGCATCATGCTCCTCCTCTGACTTTGAATAAACCAAGATATCATCGATGAACACCACGACACATCGATCTAGGTAGGGTTGGAACACTCGGTTCATCATGTCCATGAACACTGTTGGCGCGTTAGTTAATCCAAACAGCATCACCATAAATTCATAGTGACCGTAGCGAGTCCTAAAAGCCGTCTTATGAATATCCTCCTCCTTGACCCTAAGCTGATGGTATCTTGACCTCAGATCTATCTTTGAAAAGACTGAGGCCCCCTTCAATTGATTGAACAAGTCATCGATCCTTGGCAACAGATACTTGTTCTTAATTGTTAGCTTATTCAACTGACGATAATCAATGCACATATGCATTGATCCATTCTTCTTCTTAACAAATAATACCGGCGCTCCTCAAGGCGACACACTTGGTCGAATAAACCCTCTATCCAGCAACTCCTGAATCTGCACCTTCAACTCCACCAACTCTTTTGGCGCCATCCTATACGGAGCAATGGATACCGGCGCTGTTCCTAGAAGAAGATCGATACCAAACTCCACTTCACGCTCTGGGGGTAATCCCAGAAGCTCTTCAGGGAAAACATCAAGAAATTCCTTTACCATCCTAACGTCCCCAACAGTTAGGTCCTTGGCTTCGAGCCGTACAAACCATAAAACTGCCTCGCACCCTTTTCTCACCATCCTTTTACTCTTAGGGCAGTTATTACATTCGACAGACATTTCCCCCTTTCTCCTATCACCAACACTTCATCACCTTTGGGGGTTTTCAACACCATACGCTTGGCTGCACAATCTAGATTAGCTTGATACTTCACAAGCCAATCCATGCCAAAAATTAAATCAAACTCCCCGAACGGTAATTCCATTAGTTCCGTTCGAAAGACTATCCCCTGAACTTCTAGAGGTACTTCCCGATAGAGTTTGTCCATTACTCTGATTGTCCTAACGGGCTAACTTCGGTCATTGCCCTAGGGGTAATTTTAAATTCTAACTTTAAAGTTCGGATATGCTACTAGCTATATACGAATCGTCGACCAATGTCAATCAATGCAGTGTAAGGTAAGCCAAAGATTAGGAACGTACCGGTTATGACATCCGATTGCATCGGCCTCCTCTCGACGTCGACAAAGCATAGACCAACCACAGGTACATCTTGCCTCAGTGTTTCCTGCTCCTTGACCTGATGCTCACGACCTCGTCTAGCCCCATTACCACCTCTGACTGCACCACGACCTCTTTGTGGTTGCTAACCTCCTCTGCCAGGCTGAGCATTCCCTCGACCCATGGTCCCTTCACCGTCCCGTTGCTGCGGATAGTTTTTAACTTGGTGATCCGTAGATCCACACCCAAAAAACTTCCCACTGCTTGCCCAATACTCACCGACATGAAATTTGTCACATCGAGCACACTTTGGTGTCTAGTTAGTAGCGGCAAGTTTCTCTTCCAGTTTCGGTCCTTCAGACCTGGGCCTTTTTTGAGTACGCCCAGTTGCTCTAGACGACCCAAAATTCTTTTTATTTCCACCCTTATCTCTGTCCTGGTTTAATTTTTCGATTCGCTTTACCTCCTCGGCTATCTTAGCCTTTTCCACTAGGACAATAAATTTCCACTCCCGCTGTGGGGCTATCAAAACACGCAAATCATCCCTCAGGCCATCTTCGAACCTAACACAATGTTCATGCTCCGTGGCTACGATCCCACGAGCATAACGGCTAAGACGTAAAAATTTAGCTTCATACGCAGCCACTAACCTACTCCCTTGCACCAGATTTAGAAATGCTCTACGCTGCGTATCCATATAACTTGATCCAATATACTTATTCTGAAACACCGTTTTAAAGAGATTCGAATGTCTGACCACATTGTTCCATCCTTAACCGTAAGCCACCATTGGTAGGCTTTATCCCGTAGGAGAGATATAATTCCTTTCAACTTCTCCTCCTCCGTAAAGTCTAAATCATCCATTATGCGTTCTATTGCCTCCAACCAATATTCAGCTGAAATTGGGGCTACACGAGAAATTCCTCTAAACACTTCTGCCCCATTGGCCCTAAGCCACTCCGGCACAGATTTTCGGGCTCCTATGCCCATACCAGCCCCAACAACCCTCTCTAGAACCCTTAGTATCGCTTGAGGTACCACATCGTCTCCGACAATCTGATCTTGAAATTCCTCCTCTGCAGCTGGTGGAACTGGCATCTCATTCTCAGATCCATGGCCAGATCCTACTAGCTCCGACGCAGTCATCCTACCCCTACCCCAACCACGTGCCAGACGTCCTCTACCCCTTGTACTCATTCTACCACTTCACGTTTATCTGATTAGAAATTTTATGAACTATTAGTTTTCTTCACTGATTAACCACGAACAGTCTTATGGATAATCGTTTTAAAAGTAGTTCTTTCGAATTCATATTCACAATACAATTTCAAGTTCATATCCTCTAGGAAACACATACATTCAATCATCAACATCCATGAACTTACGTTCATCACAGAAAAG
Source organism: Gossypium rotundifolium (assembly GCA_025506655.1). Taxonomy (NCBI): domain Eukaryota; kingdom Viridiplantae; phylum Streptophyta; class Magnoliopsida; order Malvales; family Malvaceae; genus Gossypium; species Gossypium rotundifolium. Next base: position 31,359,062 of record CP106733.1, on the reverse strand, counting down.
TCTTGTTGTTATTGTTGTTGTTGTTTTACTACCCAGGGGTATTTTTGTAATTTTATCCTACAAGGGTATTTTCGTAATTTTTCAAAATAAGGTTCCTTGGTGATTTTGTAGAATAAGGTTATTTTAGTAATTTTGTAATCTGGGGGTATTTTGGTAATTTTTGAGATCTAGGGGTATTTCAGTAATTTTAACATCTAGGGGTATTTCGGTAATTTTTTAAATCAGGGATATTTTGATGTTGTTGTTGTCATTGCATTTTTTTTTGTTTTTGTTTTTTATTACTTTCTCTGAAGGGGTATTTTAAAAAAAAAAATCTAGTTACTCTTGTAAACATATGATTTTTGGGTAAATTTTCAAAACATAGGCATTTTACAAATTCACTATTGGTTGGAAATTTTCAGAAATCAAGTGTATTTCTTTGGAAATTTACAAAACTTAGGGGTTTTTGTTTGCAAAATAGGGTGGCTGGTCCCTTTCAGGTTTTAATTATAGGTTTGGTGTAATATCCTAACTTTGTGGGTCTGTGCATTTGATGCGTTGCATGGCTAAGTTAGTAGGTGAAGGCTTTGAGGTGTGGATTGGGCTCAGGTTTGGACTTTAAAACCTGGGTTAAGTGGCTGATAAATAGTGTTAGTAGAAACTAAAAGTTAAACAATTATATTTGATAGCAAGCTGGGCTTGTGGACTAAAGTTTAGAGGAGTTTTTAATGGGTATTAAGTGGTGTCACTTAGGGTAGGAGTTTCAGCCAATGTGGCCACTTGGGGCCCAAGTTAATGAGCCAAAATTTGGCACTCCTAAGGGAAGGGGATGGACGGCACCTAGCTACAATTTTGGAGTGATATTTCTTTTATTTTATGGTTAAAAAGGGGCGTTAATTAAGAGGGAAGAGGTGGATTTTAGGTGGCCTCTTTTAAAAGAGAGATAAAGGTTGGGTTATCAAGATGGATAGAGGTTATCAAGAGGGAGAGAGTTGGCCAGGATTCCAACTCTGAGTGTGTGCTTGTGCATTTCCAAAATTTTGAAGCCTAGTGTCCATCTTTTCCATTTGATTTCTTTTCTTTCTTTCTCATCTACTTTCTAGACCGGAATTTCTCTCAATTCCTGTTCTTCATAACACCTCTTCAAGCTTCACATTCTCCCTTTTCATCCTTTAGTTAAAACTGAATTCACTTAGCAATTAAGATCTCCTAAGTTGAACCACTCCATCATTCACTTCTTCTTCTTCTCATAGTTCTTTTAAAAGCCGAATCTCCTATCTAGGGGGCAAAATCGATTGCATCTCTACGCTCTGCCGATTTATTCATTAGATCAGAAGCCTATCATCTTTCTTATTTAAATCAATTTCTCTACTTCAGGTGCTTCTTACCGATTTCTTGGAGTTTAGTGACCATTTGAGTTTTGGTCATTACTTTTTTAGTAAGAATCTCTTCTAGGTTGATTTCTTTCCCTTATTTTTCCTTTGACTGTCGAAAAGTAAAATTCTAATCTCTTTTGTTCTTTGTGGTCGAAACGTTGAAGGGGAATTTTGGGATTCTATTGTAGTTGGCGATTAGGGGGAGATTATCTGGGATTTGAATATCCAAGGTAAGTGAAGTGTGATCTTAGGCCGAAAGCCATTTACTTTGTTCATCAAATGTTAGAATCGAATCTAACATATACCATGTAGGGATTTCGACATCTCCAAGGACAAGTGATATTTTCGGGATTTAGACAATCAAGGTAAGGGATATTAATATTCGGCCAAGGCCATATTATTTATTAAGGGTGCCGATTCTAATTATGTTGTTTTAAGAGATTTTCGACAGATCTTCAAGATTTGGCTAAGCAATCTAGGTAAGGTTTACGGTGTTTGGATCTCATTTCTTATTAGTTCAAAAGCGAAAACTAATCGATTGAGTGTTCTAATGCCTAGCCGATTGCAAGAGGGGATCATCACGAAGTTTCAAGATTTGGTTGGTAACCAAATCGGCAGCAAGGTAAGGGTTTTGGTCTCATTGAACCTTTAGGATTTGTGTTTAGCCGAATGGCCTATTGACTAATGTGCTTAGTGTTGGCCGAATGTAGAAGAAGAGATCTAGTACATTAGATTGGGATTTTCGGGATTTTTGGGATTTCGATTAGATCTACAGTAATCAGGTGTGTAACCCACCCTAAATTCCCAACTAACAATAATATTGATTTGTATATGTTTATAAGGCTATGCATGAATATGGCTAAAGGTACCATTCCATGGTACAGTGCATTCAGGTACGTTACCCCTAACTCTCAGTTAAGTAAAGTTTATAAAACATGAATATGGATATATGAGAAATATTATTATGGCTATGGGGTAAGGTATAATGCATGTTATTCGTATGTTATATATGTTGCACGGGCATATGGGTGATTATGTTAAAGGGGAAGTGATTTGGTGGTTCATACCACAATATCTGGTGACTCTGTCAAATTATCTGGTGACTATGTCACATAATATGAATCTGGTGACTCTGTCACATTATCTGGTGGCTATGCCATAATTATAAGGGCGATGTGCAGTTGACTGTAGCAACCGCCTTCGATGGTATGTAGCGGATGGAGGGTCGATTTAGTAATCCCCACGGTGTGATCGGTAGGTATGGGTGATGTGTAGAGGTTGGATCTAGGTGGTTTTGGGTTGCATCATAGTTCACAATTATTTTATGTGATTTATTATGCCTTGTATGATTTGGGAATCTGTGATGGTAGTTACACTTGAGTCTGTTGACTCACCCTTCGTGGGCTAACTTTTGCGAGATGGAACTCGATGAGATAGGCGGATTGGCGGGAACTTAGTGGTGGCCATGCACAACTCAGTTTTTTTTTTGGTTTTCTATTGAAGTCTAATTTGAATTATTTTGGGTTACGTTTGATGTAATAAGGCCATTGTTACTTAACTGTTTTACTTTCTTTGCGTTTTAAATTTCTATTATGTTACGAATAACATCAATTGTTTTGAAACCCAAACACCTACACTTTTCAAGTTAATAATAATAAACTCTAAAATTCGGTATTTCTTTTAACTTATAGCTTTTGCAATATGAAAATATCGTTTTAGTACAAAGCTAAATTACAACACGGTTTAACTTGAGAACATTCCAAATTTATTTTCTTCAAAATCATCAAGATTTTCAAAATGTCATTATGAAACTTAACTACGTTTTGCTTAAGGAGCAAGCCAGATCCGGTCAGGACTTGTGGGCCGGGTTTGGGGTGTTTCAATTTAGTATCAGAGCCCAGTTCAAAACTCAGCCTTGAGGGCTTTTTAGGCCTAAAACGTTTTCTTTATTTGAAATTGAGTTTTACTAAAGAATGAGCAGGTTTTTGGGCATGGCATCTGAGTCTCTGGCCCGAAGTCTACCAGGTAAGTAACCCCTAACCTTTGTGTGACTTGTATGTGGGAATTATAGGGACGTAGATTAGTAGACTAGGAGTAATTGAACCATAGGATTAGCTTACTCCAACACTGAATTACATAAAACTTAAGGTCTAACCAAACAAACCTGTGACTGAGTCACTGAGTTAAAGGTGTGGCAATCATTGTGCGCATGTCTAGGATTGGATTCAGGGGGAGCTTGGCATTTAAGCAGTCCTAGTGACTCACCTCCTCTCCGCTCGAATCCTACCTGGTGCGTAGTGACGGTTCACCCTAACCAAGAGGGCTCAATCACAGGCTAAATTCAATAATTAAAACCCGAAAGAGACCAGTCACCTTGTTTTGTATAATCCTAAAGTCAAACCTTGATTATAAAATTCCAAGGTACCTTTGATTCAAAAATGACCAAAATACCCCTGATTTGCAAATTGACCAAATTACCCCTAACTTGTAAAATTATCAAGCTACCCACAGTATGGAAGGTCGCCGAAGTACCCCGAATTGAAAATTTCCAAAATACCCTTATTTCATAAAATTATCTGGAACCATATTTTACAAAATTCCCGAAATGCCCCTAGTTTGTAAAATTACAAAAATACCCTCAGTTTATAAAATTACCATATTACCATTGAATCTTCCTACCAAGTATTTCGATTTTGTAAAAATACCAAAAATCTCTATTTCGCGAAATTTTCAAATACCCTAATTTGGAAAATTACCAAAATACCCTTATAGGACAAATTACGAAAATACCTCTGGGTTGGAACGAACGGAAATGTTCGAGAGATGAATGTGTGTAGTAAATACTATTGAATGAGTGTGTTCTCTCTGAATTAGGGTAGAAAACTTGGAATGAAAACCTTGAAATGATCGAAAGAACTGCCCCTAAATTTCTTTACATAAAATTGTTCGTGGATAATTAGTGGAACAAAAACTAATTCGTAAAATTCTTAATTAGATAAATGCAACTCAGAAGGATGAGTTCTAGAGGACATGGTCGTAATGTGCGTGGCCGTGGTAGAGGCCGAATGACCATGTCGAAACCCGTTAGAGGTGCGGTCAAGGGTCCGAGAATGAAATGCCACCACCACCATTTCTTGGTGTTGAATATCGAGGATTAGGCGGAGATGATCAAGGTGTCTGGCGATCTTTGCGAGTACTTGAGAGGGTGGCTGGAGTAGGTGGATGCATGGGAGCTCGGAAGTCTATACCTGAGCGATTCCGAGCTAATGGAGCTGAGTTTTTTCGTGGTATATATGGTGTGCCGCCCAATACGGTTGAGTATTGGTTAGAGGCGACGGAGCAAATTATGGATGATTTGGACCTGATTGTCGAGGAGAAACTGAAAGGGGTAGTATCGCTACTCCGTGATGAGTCATACCAATGGTGGCTCACGGTTTGGGATGGTCTTTGCCAGATGATCTTACTTGGGAGTACTTTAAGGCGTGTCGGAAGAAGTATATTGGGACCAGCTATGTTGATGTGTAGAGGAAGGCGTTTCTGAGGCTGGTTTAGGGAAATAAATCCGTAGCGGAGTATGAGGCAAAATTATTAAGGTTGACCCGATACGCTCGAGGTATAGTGGCTATGGAGCATGAACGATGTGTCTGATTTGAGGACAGACTAAGGGATGACACAGGATTGTTGATTACCCACGGCATGGCGGGAGTTCTTGTGTTGGTAGAAAAGGCAAAGGTTCTTTGAAGGAGTTAAGGAGTGCGTGAGGCGAACACGGACAAGAATAAGCAAAAAGAAGTTTTGGATCATCAAGGTCATCTGGGAATATCCAAAAGAGACCTAGAACGGATGGGTCTCGAGGTCAGCAAGCTACCATGGGAGGACAGTACCGTACTTGTGCCTAGTGTGGGAAGATGTACTTGGGAGAGTGTTGGAAGAAGACGGGAGGATGTTTCAAGTGTGGGTCCAAGGATCGCATGATTAGGGACCGTCCCATGAAAACAGACTGGAGCCAACCCGTAAGTCAAGGTCCTAATCAGGCTGGAAGAGGTGGACAGCAACCACAGCGGGGTCGTGGTCGGGCTGGCAGAGGTGTTGGTAACACAGAGGCGAGATAGCTGGGTCTAGTGTATGCAGTTCATCGGAGGGAGGATGGTGACGCACTTGATGTCATAACGGGTATGTTCCTTATCTCTAGATTACCCTTTATTGCGTTGATAGATATTGGGTCAACTCATTCATACATTGCTAGTAAGATGTCTGGAACTCTGCATGTGAACTCTGAAACTGTACCTAGGAAGATGAATGTACTTAGTCCTTTAGGGCAATCAGTAGTGTTAGATAAACTCTTTACAGTAGTACCCTTGGAAGTTCAGGGGCGCAATTTTCGGCTGACTTAATGGAGTTGCCATTTGAGGAGTTTGATATAATCTTAGGCATGGATTGGTTAGTGAAGTACCATGTGAATGTGGATTGTGCTGTTAAGCGCATGTCGTTAAGAACTTCTGACGGCAAAGAAGTTGTGGTGATGGACGAGAGACGGAATTGCTTGTCAAATGTGGTATCTGCCCTTAAGGCAGAGAAGATGGTGAGAAAAGGGTGTGTAGCTTTTTCGATATTGATCAGTTCCTTAGAGGCTAAGGAAGCAGCTGTAGGAGGAGTTAGAACAGTAAGGGAATTTGTGGATGTCTTTTCGGAGGAGCTGCCTGGGTTACCCCCGAACAGGGAGGTAGAGTTTGAAATTGACTTATTGCCAGGTACAGCTCCTATGTCAATTGCTCTGTACCGAATGGCACCAAAGGAGCTAGTAGAGCTCAAGGCCCAGATCCAAGAGTTACTCGATCGTGGGTTTATTCGACCTAGTGTGTCTTCATGGGGAGCACCGATCCTATTTGTGAAGGAGAAGGACGGGACTATGTGCATGTGCAAAGATTACCGATAGTTGAATAAGCTAACCATCAAGAACAAGTGTCCATTGCCAAGGATAGATGACTTGTTCGATTAGCTTAAGGAGGCTGATATCCATAAGACAGCTTTCTGGACAAGGTACGGGCATTATGAGTTCTTGGTAATGCCGTTCGGATTGACAAATGCCCCAACTGCGTTTATGGATATGATGAACTGAGTTTTCCAACCCTACTGGACTGGTTCGTCATTGTGTTCATAGATGATATTCTAGTGTATTCCAAGTCCGAGGAAGAACATGATGAGCATCTCTGAGTTGCGCTACAAGTGTTAAGGGAAAAGAAGCTGTATGCCAAGTTCAGCAAGTGCGAACTTTGGCTGAAGGAAGTTACATTTTTAGGACATGTGGTATCTACTGAAGGAATAAGGGTGGATCCTCGGAAGATTGAGGCAGTATTGGATTGGAAACCCCCTAAGTCTGTGGCAGAAGTTCGTAGTTTCTTGGGGTTAGCAGGCTACTACAGGAGATTTGTTGAGGGATTCTCGTCGATAGCAGCACCTTTGACGATATTGTTGAGAAAGGAGGTACCTTTCGTATGGGCGGATAAGCAATAGGAAAGTTTCGAGAAGCTTAAGAAGGTATTGACAGAGGCTCCAATTTTGATTCAGCCTAAAGTAGGGAAGGACTATGTGGTATATTGTGATGCTTCCCATACAGGATTGGGATGTGTCCTTATGCAAGCTGGGAAGGTGGTCGCTTATGCGTCTCGGCAATTGAGGCCACATGAGGTTAACTATCCAATGCATGATCTGGAGTTGGTAGTGGTTGTATTCGCTCTTAAAGTGTGGAGGCACTACTTGTATGGAAAAAGGTCGGTGATCTACATGGACCACAAGAGCCTGAAGTACTTACTGACTCAGAAGGAGCTAAATTTGAGACAGCGAAGGTGGGTAAAGTTGTTGAAAGATTACGATTGCTCTATAGAGTATCACCCGGGCAAGGCGAATGTTGTGGCGGATGCCCTAAGTCAGAAAGTAGTGTCAGATTTAAGGGCAATGTTTGCATATCTTAGCCTCTATGATGATGGAAGTTTGCTAGCAGAATTGCAAGTGAAGCCAACATGGTTAAGTCAGGTAAAGGAGAAGCAGTTGGCAGATGGTGAACTAAGTGCTAAGCTGCTACAAGTACAAAATGGGGAGTTCGAAGACTATTGTGTAAACAGCGATGGAGTGCTATGTTTTCAGAGCAAGGTCTGTATGCTGAAGGATGAGGAGTTAAAGTAGAAAATTCTTCGGGAATCGCATAGTAGCCTTTATGCTATGCATCCTGGAGGAAGTAAGTTGTACAAGGATTTCTGAGGAATAGTTTTGGTGGCACGGTCTTAGCGAGAGTTCTGAGTTTGTGGGGAAGTGCTTAGCGTGTCGACAAGTCAAAGTGAACACCAAGCACCGTCGTGGTTGCTTCAGTAGATAAAGATTCCACAATGGAAGTGGGAGAGAATTACCATAGACTTCGTTAGTGGGCTTCCCTTACGCCTACTAAGAAGGACTCGGTATGGGTGATAGTAGATCGATTGACTAAGTCTCGCACATTTTATCTGGGTCTTGGGTTGACTATTCTCTCTGAAATTGGCAAAGTTGTATGTAGCGAAATTGTAAGGTGCCTGAGTCTTGGTGTCGATTATCTTGGATAGGGATCCGAGGTTTCGTCTCGATTTTGGAAGGCACTACATCAAGCTTTGGGCACCGAGTTGGATTCGAAGACGGCATTCCATCTGCGATCAATGACGACCAATCTGAGCGGGTAATTCAAGTGCTAGAGGATATGTTGAGAGGTTGCGTGATAGACTTCAGAGGGAGTTGGGAGGAGTTCTTACCTTTAGCGGAATTTGCGTACAATAATAGCTATTAGCCAAGTATTCGGATGGCACCGTACAAAGCGCTGTATGGATGGAAGTGTCACAGTCCTACATGTTGGATAGAATTGGGAGAACGTCAGATTTTGGGTCTGAAAATTATGGCAGAATCGGAAGAAAAGGTTAAGGTAATTCGGACACGGTTGAAGGAGGCATCTGACCAGTAAAAGTCATACGCAGATCTTAAGCGGAAGGAGATTGAGTTTACAGTGTGAGATTATGTGTTTCTCAAAGTTTCACCGTGGAAGAAGGTGATGAGATTTGGTCGCAAGGGAAAGTTAAGTCCTAGGTTTATAGGACCTTATCGGATTCTGAAGCGGGTTGGACCAGTTGCATATCAGTTAGAGTTGCCTTCGGAGTTGAAGCATATGCACGATGTGTTCCAAGTTTCGATGTTATGTCATTACCGATCGGATCCATCTCATATAATATCGGTTGAGGAGGTGGAGCTGAGACTAGATCTGTCCTATGAGGAAGAGCCAATTCAGATTCTGGAACGGGATGTGAAGGTGCTTCGGAGGAAATCGGTCCCTCTAGTCAAAGTTTTATGGTGTAACCACGGATCGGAAGAAGCCTCGTGGGAGCCAGAGGAAGCAATGCGACAGCAATACCCTCACTTATTCTACCCAGGTAAATTTCGAGGCCAAAATTTATTTTAAAGGGGTAGAACTGTAATATCCTGACTTTGTGGGTCTGTGCATTTGATGCGTTGCATGGCTAAGTTAGTAGGTGAAGGCTTTGAGGTGTGGATTGGGCTCAGGTTTGGACTTTAAAACCTGGGTTAAATGGCCGATAAATAGTGTTAGTATAAATTAAAAGTTAAACAATTATATTTGATAGCAAGCTGGGCTTGTGGCCCAAAGTTTAAAGGAGTTTTTAATGGGTATTAAGTGGCGTCACTTAGTGAAACACCCCACACCCGGCCCACGAGAATGGACCGGATCTGGTATGTTCCTAAAGTAAACCGATCTCAAAATCATTCGATACTTAGAGAAAATTGTAGATTTTTAGAAAAACTACCATTTTGAGTTGGGCTTAGATTGAAAACCCATTTATTTAATCTTGTAAATCCAATTTGATGTAACATGTCCCAAAATAGTTCTTAGCAAGATATTAAAAAGTAATGTAAAAACAAAGAATAATCCATTGGGCCTTATGGCCTTATTACATCAAGTAAACCCAAAATAAAATTTAAAAGTATTAAAATTAAATAAAGTCCAAATTAGAATGAATTCTTCAAGTGATGCATGGCCTCCTCATGGTCTATCGGCCCGTCAAAATCCTTGCTCATCACTGAAAAATAATTCCCACAATGGGGTGAGTCAAGCAGACTCAATGTGCACATAATACTATCATTCAATAAATCGGGCATTCAAGTTCAAATCATTAAGTCCATATAATAATGAAATTATGATGCACCCAAACCCAATCCTAATTAGCCATCCGCTACACTCCCGTACCAACTGCGCACAGTGTGGGAATGCTAAGTCAACCCTCCATCCGCTACTCTCCACGTTGTGTCATTAGACACTTTGTAATCAAATTTAAGCGTTGTGTCATTAGAACCTTTGTTGTAACCGAAGTTACCAAAATTTTGCAATGTGTAGTAGTCAACATTTTTCGTTAGTGAGACCAAAGTCAACACCTTCGTTGGTGAGACCAAGTCAACACTGTTCTCCCCTTTCACATAAAACCCAAATGCCCCAAAACATATATATAGCATAACTTAATTTCATGTTCATATTCATATATTAGCATGTTATTAAATAACATTTTTCACAATCCTATCGGAAGTAGGAAAGCGTGCACAGGTACTTTTGCCACATTTGTGGTACATAGCCACATTCTCATTATTATTCATATCATATATTAAAATATTTAGCCATATAATATCGAAGGATAGTAAGTGTACACACCTTTTTCGCTTAATAGGTTCCTTGATATCTCGAGAATCGATCTAATTTTTAGATCTATTAATCCTATATTCGCCCACCAATTAAAACACATTAATAAACCCTTTTTAGACAAAACCAAATCCTAGTAGGATTTGTAAAAAACTCACCTTTGCCGATTTGGTGTTTACACAAATCCTAAAAACTTCGTTTTCCTTTACTTGTTGTTCGCCAACCTTAAAACTTCACAAAAATTAGTTTTCGGCTTTCTAATAATTGTGGATCTAATCTAGGTAACCACATGAACCTTGGTAGAATGTATAGACTCTCTTACCTCGGATCCGAAGTTGATCTTTATTTCAAATTCTGTAAAATCACTTGTTAGATTAGATCTATTGTTTGATTATGAAAGGATCTCTTAGCAGAATGTACATTGATGTACTTACCTCGTTTTGAATCCGAAAAATCCCTTATGCTATTCGACCATGAACATGAGGAGGGTTAGTATCAAATTTTGGTAAAAAGAAAAGAATAGAAGTTGATTGATCTTAGATCTTACCCTTTTTGATGTTATGGTGACTTCTCCTTTACTTAGAATCGATGTGATTTGGCCTTGATGGTAGAAGCGGAGGAGAAAAAGAAGAAAAGAAGATGGTATTTTGTTCAAGGAGAATTGGCAAAAGAGAGGAGAGGAAAGCTATGCAAATTTGGCACACTCTAGGAAAGATGAGAGAATGGCCTTGATTTTCCTCTTTTAGCTGAAATTGATATGCCAAGAGTCCTTGACTTGGCCACCACTCCCCACAAGTGATAATATTATCATTTAATTATCACTTTAATTAAATTAAAAGTACTTTATCCATCCTTTATCTCCTTATTTATTTTATTAAAAGAAATTCCTTTACTTAATACTTAATTAAGCGAGTTTTAATCAAGTAAAATTCCTCTTATTCAACATGCTTGTGCCGTCCCACCTCCTAACCTTGGAAGCAAAATAAGGCCTTCATTATTTGCTTCTGGATATCTCAAACTCGGGCCCAAAAGCCTCTTGTATTTGGGCCATTTCCTAAGGCCTTTGGTGGCATCTTGAGCCACATTTCCAAATCCGTTGTTGGGTCAAATTTCACGTGCTTTATATTTTTAGGGTCACTTGGCCTAAGTTCCCTTTGGGCTCTTAAATTCGGCATTCCGGGGTCAATTTTAAGTTTCCTAAAATTTTCGCGCGGCTCTGTAACTTGCCATTTTTCTTACATCCTCAGGTTTCCAAAATGTTCAAGTTTCCAAAATGTTCAAGTTTCCAAAATGTTTAGGTTTCCAAAATGTTCAAGTTTCCAAAATGTTCAGGTTTCCCAAAATGTCCAAGTTTCCAAAAATGTTTAAGTTTCCAGAAATGTCTAAGTTTCCAAAAATGTCTAAGTTTCCAAAAATGTCCATTTCCATTTCCATTTTCATTTTCATTTCCATTTCCATGTATTTCTAGGTTTCCAAAAGTATCAAAATTTATTCATAGTACTTGTAACTTGTCATTTCATACAACTAAACTGGAAATGCATAGGCCCTATTCAGGATGTTACACTTAGGGTAGGAGTTTCGGCCAATATGGTCGCTTGGGGCCCAAGTTAATGAGCCAAAATTCGGTACTCCTAAGGGAAAGGGATGGATGGCACCTAGCTACAATTTTGGAGTGTTATTTCTTTTATTTTATGATTAAAAAGGGGTGTTAATTAAGAGGGAAGAGGTGGATTTTAGGTGGCCTCTTTTAAAGAGAGATAAAGGTTGGGTTATCAAGATGGATAGAGGTTATCGGGAGGAGAGAGTTGGTCGGGATTCCAACTCGAGTGTGTGCTTGTGTATTGTCGAAATTTTGAAGCCTAGTGTCTATCTTTTCCATTTGATTTCTTTTCTTTCTTTCTCATCTACTATCTAGACCAAAATCTCTCTCAATTCTCGCTGTCTGTAACACCTCTTCAAGCTTCACATTCTCCCTTTTCATCCTTTAGTTAAAACCAAATTCACTTAGCAATTAAGATCTCCTAAGTCGAACCACTCCATCATTCACTTCTTCTTCTTCTCATAGTTCTTTTAAAAGTAGAATCTCCTATCTAGGGAGCAAAATCGATTGCATCTCTATCCCCTTCCGATTTATTCATTAGATCAGAAGCCTATCATCTTTCTCATTTAAACCGATTTCTCTACTTCAGGTGCTTCTTGCCGATTTCTTAGAGTTTAGTGACCATTTGAGTTTTGGTCATTACTTTTTCGGTGAGAATCTCTTCTAGGTTGATTTCTTTCCCTTATTTTTCCTCTGACTGTCGAAAAGTAAAATTCTAATCTCTTCTGTTCTCTGTGGTCGAAACCTTGAAGGGGAATTTCGGGATTCTATTGTAGTTGGCGATTAGGGGGAGATTATCCAGGATTTGAATATCCAAGGTAAGTGAAGTGTGATCTTGGGCGAAGGCCATTTACTTTGTTCATCAATTGTTAGAATCGAATCTAACATATACCATGTAGGGATTTCGACATCTCCAAGGACAAGTGATATTTTCGAGATTTAGACAATCATGGTAAGGGATATTAATATTCGGCCAAGGCCATATTATTTATTAAGGGTGCCGATTCTAATTATGGTGTTTTAGGATATTTTTGACAGATCTTCGGGATTTGGCTAAGCAATCTAGGTAAGGTTTCTAGTGTTTCAGATCTGTTTCTTATTCGTTCAAAAGCTGAAAACTAATCAATTGAGTGTTCTAGTGCCTAGCCGATTGCAAGGGGGATCATCACGAAGTTTCAGGATTTGGTTGGTAACCAAATCGGCAGCAAGGTAAGGGTTTTGGTCTCGTTGAACCTTCGGGATTTGTGTTTAGCCGAATGGCCTATTGACTAATGTGCTTAGTGTTGGCCGAGTGTAGGAGAATAGATCTAGTGCATTAGATTGGGATTTTCGGGATTTTTGGGATCTCGATTAGATCTACAGTAATCAGGTGTGTAACCCACCCTAAATTCCCAACTAACAATAATATTGATTTGTATATGTTAATAAGGCTATGCATGAATATGGCTACGGGTACCATTCCATGGTACAGTGCATTCAGGTACGTTACCCCTAACTCTCAGTTAAGTAAAGTTTATAAAACATGAATATGGATATATGAGAAATATTATTATGGCTATGGGGTAAGGTATAATGCATGTTATTCGTATGTTATGTGTGTTGCATGGGCATATGGGTGATTATGTGAAAGGGGAAGTGATCTGGTGGTTCATGCCACAATATCTGGTGACTCTGTCACATTATCTGGTAATATGTCACATAATATGAATCTGGTGGCTCTGTCACATTATCTAGTGGCTATGCCACAATTATAAGGGCGATGTGCGCTTGATTGCAGTGGCGCGCTTCGATGGTGTGTAGCGGATGGAGGGTCGATTTAGTAATCCCCACGGTGTGATTGGTAGGTACGGGTGATGTGTAGAGGTTGGATCTAGGTGGTTTGGGTTGCATCATGGTTCACAGTTATTTTATGTGATTTATTATGCCATGTATGATTTGGGAATCTGTGATCGTAGTTACACACTGAGTCTTTTGACTCACCCTTCGTGGGCTAACTTTTTGCAGATGGAACTCAGTAGATGGATTGGGTCGGCAAGAACTTAGTGGTGGCCATGCACAGCTCAGTTATTTTTTTTGGTTTTTCTATTGAATTCTAATTTGAATTATTTTGGGCTACGTTTGATGTAATAAGGCCATTGTTACTTAACTGTTTTACTTTCTTTGCGTTTTAAATTTCTATTATGTTACGAATAACATCAATTGTTTTGAAACCCAAACACCTACAGTTTTCAAGTTAATAATAAACTCTAAAATCCGGTATTTTTTTAACTTATAACTTTTGCAATATGAAAATATCATTTTAGTACAAAGCTAAATTACAAAACGGTTTAACCTGAGAACATTCCAAATTTATTTTCTTCAAAATCATCAAGATTTTCAAAATGTCATTATGAAACTTAACTACGTTTTGCTTAAGGAGCATGCCAGATCTGGTCAGGGCTTGTGGGCCGGGTTTGGGGTGCTTCATTTGGCCCATCAACAAGTCCTCATAATTAGAGTGAACAGCCACTATGCACCAAGTAAGATTCCAGCGAAGAGGAGGTGAGTCACTAGGACTGCTTAAATACCAAGCTCTTCTGGATCTATTCCTAGACATGCGTATGCCTGTTGCCACACCCTAGTCTTGCGACTTGTTCATGGGTTTTGTTTAGTGAGGTTAAGTCTTATGAAATTTAAGGAGTTGTTTCAGGTAAACCTAGAGTCCATCAAGTTCTAGATCTAATTAGTCTACATCCCATAAAGCTCATCAAGCCCACATAGATATATAACACACAGAGAGTTCAGAATACTTACCTGCGTACATTGGGTGCCGGTAAACTCGAAAGCCATATCCTCAAACCAGACATTTTTCTAATTTTTTCCCAAAACACCTCTAGGCCCATTTCACAGCCCGAGTTTTAAACTGGGCTCTGATACCAAAATGTAACACCCCTAAACCCGGCCCATGCGTTTCGACCAGATCTGGTATGCTACGAGTTGTACATTGAAAACTTTTGCTTTGTTCGTTATGGAAATCGTAAGTCAATTGGACATTATTTGGATAAATAAGTGACATTTTAAAATTTAAAATCCCTTGTATTACTATTATTAAGTATGTATAAATAAACCTTATCATGAATTCATAAGCTGCATAACATTGAAAACTTCTTAGTTGAATAAAACTAAGGGCCTTATTACATAAATATTCCCAAATAAAATAAAATAAAATTTAAAGAAATCCCAAAAAATATTTGTAGAAATAAAACTTGATGGCCCCTCGAGTCCGTCTCGGCTCCCATGTCCACGATCTACTGCTCATATGGAAGAGTAGAGAAAAGGAAAGCGTGAGTCACCAAGACTCAGTGTATAAATCTCAAAACACACAACGACCTGAGCCCACAAACACATTATGGGCCCTAGCCCATACATGAAGGTAACAATCATAATCACATGGTAAACGATAAATAATGAATAACCCAACCCATCCTAGGTTTTCATCCTCTACACACCAACCCGTACCAACCATCACACCTTGGGGATTTCTACAATCAACCCTCCATCTCACTACACACCAAAACGACAACCAGACCGCCTATTCCTATTAATTAGGAATCATTGAATGTGGCATAGCCACCGATCACTATGTGACCTAACATTTGTATATGTGGGATTTCTACCACCGATCACCAAGTGACCTATCATGCACTTCCCCTTCAATATCAAATTCCCACCCCATGCATACACATAAAGAAAACATCATGCAGTCATATATATTTTCCGATACACATAGGGAGTTCTATGTTTACTTACCTAGCATCCTTGCCTAACCCTTTTAGGGTTCCATTCGACTGTCTATCTGACCTCATTCCTAGCTTTTAAGCCCATAACATATATATAGTCATACATACAGGTTTATTAGCGTGTTAGAGATCTACACACCTGATTACCGATAAGATGATGCTTTCTATGTCGACGCTATCCTTAGTCGACACTCTCGCTATCTGCCTAAGGTGTTGTTCGTAAGCGGTCCACAACCAAGTGGCCAATCTCGAATGGCGATCTTGCTCTTTTCTTAAACTTAGGATTTTCTCCTTTGCACGATCCATATTTAATTCCATCACAAGTCTTTATCGAACTACTATCACAATATTTAATCATTAATTCTCATTATAACCTTAAGATCTTGCATATAATGATCAAATCTAATAGAAATCTAGGGAAATCTTCTTACCTTAAAAATCTCAAAAGTGGAGACTAGCTATTTTCGGCTTTTAGATCTAATTGACCAAGCTTCCTTCAAATCCCGAATTGCCGACCATCATAAAACCATTAAACTATTAGCTTTTGGCTCTTGCCTTTCAAAAACCAGGAATAGATCATGTGAACTAATCAAAAATTGACACTTACCTTAGCATAGGAGATTCGGCTAGCACTAGAAAGAGGATTCGGCAATGCCAATAGAAGATTTAAATGCCGGAAGTATAGAACTAATTCTCAAATAAGATGAATAAAAGAGAAGACTATGGATGCTTCGGCTTTTTAGAGAAATCAGCACAAGGAGGAAAAAGTGGAGAAGAGTTTCGGCTTTTGAAGAAATTGGAGAAAAGAAATTGGAGAGGGAGAAGCTAAGGAAATTAGACACAATGGGAGAGAAATTTAGGGTTTTCAGTGTCAGAAACAAGGAGCTAGCCCCTCCTATTTATAGATATTTCGGTACCTACTACTAAAAACTAAAAACGACCTTAAATTCAAGCTAAAAGAGAGGGGAAATTTGGCACCCTCTTTGCCATGCAGTAGTCGAATTTTACACTCCTCTAGGTAGTGGATTTTCGGCCAACACTTCCCTTGAAGGTAAGCTCCTAACTTTTCTCCTTTTTATCTATGATATTATCACTTATAAAATCTACATAATTTCTCCTATTTTTGAGCCTTGTAGCCGTCCACCTCTACTAACCCTGATGACAAAATTTAACTTACTTAAATTAAAAGATTTGAGCCTCATTAAACTTAATATTTGGGCCCCTAATTCCTTGTATGTGGCGTCACCCTATTTTCATTTAAAGTACCGAAATTGGCCTAAAAACATAGGCTCCTTGCGACCCAAAACTTGTTCCTTTGTAATTGTTAATGATGCCACCTTAAAATAATTTAATATGGGCCTTTGTCTAATTCTAAGCCCAAATTTAAACCCCTTTCACCATATTAAACATATTCTTATACTAAACGCATAGACCCATAAATTCAGGATGTTACATTTATGCTTTAATTCTTCTTTGTTCTTTGGTGTTCATGTATGTTCTGTTTTAATTACAATTTCTTAGGTTTATTGAATATATGGCTAGTATTCGATAGCTAAGAATGGTTGCCGAGTCAATTAGAATAATAAATTTGGAATTGTTTAATTCATTCTAATACTAGTGACAAACTGCATAACTCATTTATGTTGTAATTTACGATTATGTGGTGTGAATGTGTGATCTAGCTTAAATAAACCCCTTTGAGGTGTGATGCATGTAAACTAACTAAAAATTTGACTAAGGCAAATGTACCTATCAATTAATAATATAGCTATGGTGAACAAAGATATCGTTCCAACGAAGACTAAAAGTACTGGTAGTTATTGTCTTTCTACTATTTGACTGAATAAATTGAGTGATGGAATAAAAAAACTATAATTAACTAAATTAATTTACTAACAACCACAACCAAAAACAAAATAGAAAAATAAACGATTTACAACCAAAAAGCGAAACAATACCTAGGAAAGAATCCACCTAGATTTCATCTGTTATTATCAATCTAAATTACGCAATTAATTTACTTAGTATCTTGATCCGTAGAAATACCTAAATTATGATAATATATCTTTATAAATCTTTGTGCTGCTTCATATCGTTATACATCTTCGTGCTACTCGGATGAATTGACAATCTACTACTATGCGCTTCATTACAAATCTTTCTAATTAACTCAAGGTTCTTCGGTACACAAATCCGATTCTTGAACCGTAAACATCCTTCAACTTCTATTTGAAAATCTGAATCCGTACTCGAACCACAATGATCTTTCTTTGCTTTTAAAGCATCATCAACTTCTTGAGCTTCTCGAATCTGCTGCTCAAACATTGGTCTTACCTTCAACTCAGCAATGATCGCACCATCCTCAACAATAGCTATATCCGCATTCATCGCTCTTAAAGCAAATAGCGATTTTCGGCTAAGTGCATCTGCAACCACATTAGCCTTCCCCGGGTGATAATGAATTATAAGATCGTAATCTTTTAACGGTTCCAACCATCGTCGCTGCCTCAAATTCAAGTCCTTTTGAGTCATTAAATACTTTAGACTTTTATGATCCAAATAGATGTGGCATTTCTCACCGAAAAGATAGTGACGCCATATCTTCAAAGCAAAAACTATAGTGGCCAACTCTAGGTCGTGTGTCGGGTAATTCCTTTTGTGCGATTTCAACTGTCTCGAAGCATAGGCTACAACTTTACCCTCCTGCATCAAAACAAAACCGAGTCCATTCAACGATGCATCGCTAAAAACAATAAATTCTTTACCTGACTCTGGTTGCACAAGTACCGGGGCTTCTGTCAACAAAATTTTCAGCTGATCGAAACTCTTCTGACACCTTTCTGACCACTTGAATTTAACGTCCTTTTGTAACAGTTTTGTCATCAGAGATGCTATCATATAAAATACTTTCACAAAGTGTCTATAATATCCCGCCTAGAAAACTACGAATCTCCGATATATTCCGCGGGGGTTCCCACTCAAGTATGGCTGAAACTTTACTCGGGTCAACCCGAACACCCGATGTTGAAATAACATGCCCCAGGAAGCTAACTTCATTCAACCAAAACTCACATTTGCTGAATTTCGCGTATAATTATTTTTCACGCATAATTTGTAGCACTAATCTCAAATGCTCTGCATGCTTGGTTTCGTCTCGGGAATAGATCAGTATATCATCTATGAATACCACTACAAACCGATCAAGATACGGTCTGAATACTCGATTCAACAAATCCATAAAAATCGCCGGAGCATTAGTGAGCCCGAATGGCATCACCAAAAACTCATAGTGACCGTACCTTGTCCGAAAAGCAGTATTCGGTACATCTGATTCTCTAACTCACAATTGATAATATCCAGATCTCAGATCAATTTTTGAAAACACCGAAGCTCCTTTCAATTGATCAAATAAATCATCAATACGGGGAAATAGATATTTGTTCTTATCTGTCACCTTATTGAGTTGCCAATAATCGATGCACATTCTTAATGTTCCGTCTTTTTTCTTCACAAATATAACGGGCCCACCCCAAGGAGAGAAATTCGGTCGGGCAAAACCTTTATCCGCCAATTCTTGTAACTGAGACTTCAATTCTTTTAATTCCGTAGGTGCCATTCTATACGGAGCTACCGAAATCGGGGTGGTCCCTGGCATAAGCTCAATACTAAACTCTACATCACGAATAGGTGGCAATCCCGACAATTCCTTCGTAAACACATCCGGTACTCACAAACAAGCGCATGATTCAATTTTATTTTCCATTACATTGTTGTCAATCACATACGCAAGATAAGCTTTGCAATCCTTTCTCAAATCGCCGAGCCAATATCAATGATATCACAGCTTGGTAACTCATTCAAATCCACGATTCAATCCGTAGTATTTCATTATTCGACACCTCAAATTAATAGTCTTTCATTTACAATTCACTACTACATCGCATGTGGTTAACCAATCCATACCGAGGATGATGTCTAATTAATCGAAAGGTAACAACATCGATCGGTAGGAAAACATATATCTCGAATTATCAAAGGCGGTTCTTGCACACTTTATCCATCAACACACATTGACCCATGGGGTTGAAACTCGAATCACAATTTTAGTAGGCTCAACGGTAGAGTCTTCTTTGGATACTAATGTTTTACACACATACGAATGAGTTGAGCTAGGATCAATCAAAGTAGTTACATTAGTATCAAAAAGAGTGAAAATACCAGTAATAACGTCCGGAGATGAAGCCTCCTCTCTAGCACGGATGGCATAAGCTCTAGCCGGTACACGAGTATCTGCTTGGATAACCGCATCTGAAGTTCCCTCCTGAGCACCACTCCTACCTCCCCTACTACAAGCTAGTCTACCACTAGCTGTAGTGCCACTCGGTCTTGCGCTCTGAGTAGTACCCTTCTCAACAGTCTCCAGACAATCCCGAACGAAATGATTTTGCAAACCACACTGGTAACAAGTGCGATTAAAAGATTTACCCCTGCACTCACTGAAATGTCGTCTACCGCACTGCTGACACTCAGGTCTACTCGATCGAGCATTGCCGACACTAGCCACAAATGTAGCTCATGAACTCACTGGTGGCTGATCTCGAATAAAAATTCCAGTATGGGGTTTGGGTCGACTACCATCGTTATTAGACTTCTTTGTTGACATCGTGAAAATCGCCCATGAATCTCTTAGAAAATCTTTAGATTCGACTTGACTTTTCATTTTCCTTCCCAATTCTTGACTTTACAAGCTCTTTCCACTAGTTCAACTAACTCGTTAATCCCCAAAATGCCAACCAGAGCTTTATGTCTTCATTCGAGACCATCCTCGAATCTTTGGCACATAGCGACCTCGGAGGATACACATTCACAAGCGTGGCGACTAAGTCGCACAAACTTGCGCTCGTATTGAACCACGATCATAAGGCCTGCTTGAGCTCGAGAAATTCTTTACGGTTGGAGTCTTTAAAGTTACCGACTTATATACTTTTTACGAAATTTCGTCTGAAAGAAGTCCGAGGTTACTCTCTCCTTCGGAACAACTGACACGAGAGCATTCCACCAGTAGTAGGCAGAATCCCACAATAATGATATGGCACACTTCAAACACTCATCGAGTGTGCAAGACAGCTTATCAAAGACACGGACAGTATTATCGAGCCAAAATTCAGCTCGCTCCGCATCATCATCATCCTCAACTCTAAATTCTTGAGCTCCATGCTTTCGTATACGATCAACAGGAGGTTTAGTTACTCGTTCACGATTGGAAACATGAGGTACAATTGGTGTTACAGGTGGAACATTCGGATTCAGGGGTGGTTGAACAGCTAGAGTGGTTCGTAAGTAATGACTGAACCAATCGCTCATCATATTATGGAAGGCCTACTTTACCCTCTCATCTAGGCCACTCGCAGCAGGTCGAGATTCTTCCGACACGGTCCCTTGCGCGGGAGCAGGCACCACACTCTTGACATCATCAGCTAATGCTTGCTCGGGATTTGGATCCATTACTATATAAAAGAAACAAATACATTTCACTGTTAGAAGTCATCACACTATCACATTGTAAATTATGGCATGTATAGCTAGACTCTCGCGTGCTACGTTAGTCCAAGAACCGACTAAACCGTAGCTCTGGTACCAATCAAATGTAACACCCCTAACCCGTATCTGTCGCCGGATTAGGGTAAGAGTATTACTGAATCACTACAAGTTAATACACTCACATCAAAAATAATACTTGGTAAATATTTATCAATAGATAATCACTATATGTATAGCCATGTATAACTCAATGATCAATAGATAAGTGACTCTCATTCATTAATAAAACACATTTACTATCCGCCAATCATACATCTTAAACTCATTATTAAGCATACACTTCCTCCTACATTCGTTCAAACCACAATTACAAAACTAAATCTCATTCATTCATTTCAGAAGTTTCTTATCCCATTCGGCTTTGTTCTTTATATATATACATACACCTTATTTAATGGATACATCATGGTTTAATATAGGTGATGTATAACTGAACATATTTGACCAATCTACAACTTAGTCCAATCTCCATACAAAAACAACCTATTTCTGAATACTTATGGATATATATACCACATTCATTCCATTTATAAGATCTCCAACCCGCATACATATGAATCAAAAGATATATTTGAATCATTAACACCATTACTAGTATTACAAATCATATACACGCATATATCCTATAAATATTCATCGATGAAATATATTATACACTCTATACAAAACCAAGTTTGTGAGTTCAATTATCATGCATATAATAGTATTGAATAATCTTGCAAGCTAGTTTGTATTTAATATTCAAGCATTCATATTAGGGGCACCAATTTCAAACATGACTATACCGTACTTAACCACAAAAGTATAGCCTTTTTTTTTTTTGCATGGCTTGAATACAAGTTTTTACCATTCAAAAATATAAACTAAAGAGACCTAGCCTATACATGCCACGAATTTAAAAGAGTTATAGCTTAAGATACCAAAAGTTGGTGATATTGTATTTGACTTCAACGGAGATCCCCGAGCTCGAGGTAGCCTTCCAGGTCTATCACATATTCATAAAGACACATACCGTAAGATATCATCGTTTAGTAAGTTTGAGCATAAATAAGAAAAATATAAGTATAATTGTTATTCGAAATAAATCAACTTGACTTAAATATCAATGAATTCTTCAATATAACACAAATAACATGTTTCCAACCATCATTCTCTAATTCAATAAGTCTCGAAATCAAATATGAACATTACATCTTCCATTCAAACAAACTCAACAATTAATTGTGACATCTCTATACTACACTATCATGTACACATCAACTTACCTTTAGATTAAGCTATTCAATTGTCATACTTTATTTACCTATTTACCATTTCTAGGATGTCTCCTTTTATTTGTTTTTTCTATTGTAGCTTCATAAATCCGCACACACAGTGCAACTCAAGTAGCATATTACCATATAACCGGATTCGCACACACAGTGCTCGGTATATCCATTTGCACATATAATGCTCAAACAACAGATCTCGCACACACAGTGCTCGGTTTCAAACTCGCACACATAGTGCCCCATCAACCGATCTCGCACACATAGTGCTCGGTTACAATCTCCCACACACAGTGCCCCATCAATCGATCTAAGACACACGGTGGTTGGTTATAATCCCTTTACACAAGGCCCTATCAACCGATTTCCTTAATACGGATTATACATATAGTCAAATATATATACACACATAACTATAAGTTAGCAATTACCACATTTGCTCAAATACTCACCACTACATTTGGCACCCATGTTAATCATATAACTTATAACCTCCATCTTTAATAATCATTTCTCATTCTATTCTTATATACACTCATCTTATATTACAACATATATATTAAAACCACTCGATAAGCAATCAAGCTTTCTTAAACATTTATCAATCATGCATTCGGCCATTTTATGCAAATTCCATCAATACATTCGGCCTCAAGATATAAACAAGATAAAATCATTAATATATATCAGCATAACATAAGTTAAAAATATAATCTAATCCAATTGCTTAAACTTACCTTGAAAGTCGATGAATTTAGCTTCCCGACTATTCGTTTAATTTGGTTTTTCCCTGATCCAAATCCTTCTCCTTTTGTACTTGATATAAATAATTCAAATTGAACTCATTCAAAAACATATCCATCCAATTCAATTCAAAAATTATACCATTTACTGAATTTAGCCCCAACATTTACAATGTTTACAATTTAATCTTTAAAACTCCAAATGCAAAAATATCAAGAATTTAATCATGCTTATTGAAGGTCGAATACTTCTAGTCCCTATCTCAACTCATTTCTTCCATTCTTTTTTCCATTTAGTCCCTTCAAAATTTTATTATTTATAATTAATCCCTTAGGCTAAATATCATCATTATACTAAAGAGAAGCTTGTTAATCTAACATTCATCTATCATTTTCTATCCACAATTATACAAACATTAAGCTTTTCTTCCATGGCAACATTCATTTTAAACAACCAACTCAAATTTTCGAACATGGGCTATATACATTTCACAGTAACAATCTCAATAATGCTTAAAATTTAAGAAATCAACTACAAACTCTCACCTTGATTGAACATGCAAATGGTCGAATGTCAAGTGCTCATACTCTGCCTTTCTTCTTTTTGTTTCGGTCAAAGAGAGAGAAAAAAAAGATTATGATAATTCCTATGTTCTCATGTTTTTCTTATTATAATGTTATATCATAAAATATATTTTATTACAACCCACTTACTACATTTTAAATTATAATATAACACTTCCCCCACTAATTTCACAAGTCATTACCGTCCACTAAATCCTTAAGGGACAATTTGCCACTCAAATCCTAGATGAAAAGAAAACCACTAAATTGATCCCTTGTTATCATGATAGTTACTTTTCTTACTTACTCTATTTAATCCCTTGACTAAAATTAAACATACGAACAAGCAAATGAATTCACGAAATTTTAGCACATAGTCAATTGTAAATATTTAACAAGAAAAAAATATTAAAATTATTTTTTCAACCCAGATTTGTGGTCTCAAAACCACAGTTCCGATTTGGGTCACATTCGGGCTGTTGCAATTCTCCCCCTTAAAGAATTTTTGTCCCCGAAAATCTTACCAATGAATAGGTGAGGATAACGTTCTTTCATTGATTCATCGATTTCCCAAGTTGCTTCCTCTATCTCGTGTCTATGCCACATTACTTTAACCAATGATATCTTCTTATTTCATAATTCCTTTACTTCACTAGCTAAAATGCGAATTGGCTCTTCCTTGTAAGTCAAATCGGGTTATATCTTAATTTGGATGGGCTTATCATGTGAGAAGGATCAGATCTGTATCGCCGTAACATTGACACGTGGAAAACATTATGAATCTTGTCTAACTCAGATGGTAACCTCAATCTGTACGCAACCTGCCTGATACGCTCGACAACCTCGTACGGCCCAATAAATCTCGGGCTTAACTATCCCTTACGGCCAAATCTAAGTATTTTCTTCCACAGTGAGACTTTCAAGAATACTCAATCTCCAATCTAAAATTCAATGTCCTTACGCTTCAAATCTGCGTAAGACTTTTGACGATCCGGTACCGCTTTCAAGCTATCACGAATTATTGCCACTTTTTGTTCAGTTTCCTTAATCAAATCAACCCCATGTATCTTGTTTTCCCTGAGTTCAGTCCAGTACAAGGGTGTACGACATTTACGTCCGTACAAAGCTTTGTAGGGTGCCATTTTGATACTAGATTGAAAGCTATTATTATACGCAAATTCAATCAAAGGCAAGTATCGTTCCCACGTACCCTCAAACTCAAGAACGCAACATCTCAACATATCCTCGAGTATTTGGATAACTCGCTCAGATTGACCATCCGACTGAGGGTGGAAGGCTGTACTAAAATGTAACTTGGTACCTAAAGCATCTTGCAGTTTCTTCCAAAATCGTGATGTGAACCTCGAATCTCTATCCGAAACAATAGAAATAGGTATTCTGTGTAACCGTACAATCTGCAATACGTACAATTCAGCCAACTTATCAAGTGAAAAATCTATACGTACCGGAATAAAATGAGCCGATTTCATCAATCTATCTACGATAGCCCAGATTGAATCTTTCTTACTTGGCGTCAATGGCAATCCTGACACAAAGTCCATAGTGACTCGCTCCCACTTCCATTCAGGTATCATAATCGGATGAAGTAGTCCCAATGGTACCTGATGTTCAGCTTTAACTTGTTGGCACACTAAGCACTTAGACACATAGTCTGAGATGTCTCGCTTCATACCATGCCACCAATAATGCTGCTTCAGATCGTTATACAACTTCGTGCTACTCGGATGAATTGACAATCTACTACTATGCGCTTCATTACAAATCTTTCTAATTAACTCAGGGTTCTTCGGTACACAAATCTGATTCTTGAACCGTAAACATCCTTCAGCATCTATTTGAAAATCTGAATCCGCACTCGAGCCACAATGATCTTTCTTTTCTTTTAAAGCATCATCAACTTCTTGAGCTTCTCGAATCTGCTGCTCAAACATTGGTCTTACCTTCAACTCAGCAATGATCGCACCATCCTCAACAATAGCTATATCTACATTCATCATTCTTAAAGCAAATACCGATTTTCAGCTAAGTGCATCTGCAACCACATTAGCCTTCCCCGGGTGATAATCAATTATAAGATCGTAATCTTTTAACAGTTCCAACCATCGTCGCTGCCTCAAATTCAAGTCCTTTTGAGTCATTAAATACTTTAGACTTTTATGATTTGAATAGATGTGGCATTTCTCACCGAAAAGATAGTGACGCCATATCTTCAACGCAAAAACTATAGCAGCCAACTTTAGGTCGTGTGTCGGGTAATTCCTTTCGTACGGTTTCAACTGTCTCGAAGCATAGGCTACAACTTTACCCTCCTACATCAAAACACAACCGAGTCTGTTCAACGATGCATCGCTAAAAATAATAAATTCTTTACCCGACTCTGGTTGCACAAGTATAGGGGCTTCTGTCAACAAAGTTTTCAGCTGATCGAAACTCTTCTAACACCTTCCTAACCAGTCGAATTTAACGTCCTTTTGCAACAGTTTTGTCATCGGAGATGCTATCATAGAAAATCCTTTCACAAAGCGTCTATAATATCCCGCAAGTTTTAGAAAACTATGAATCTTTGATATATTCCGTGGGGGTTCCCACTCAAGTATGGCTGAAACTTTACTCGGGTCAACCTGAACACCCGATGCTGAAGTCACATGCCCCAGAAAGCTAACTTCATTCAACCAAAACTCACATTTGCTGAATTTCGCGTATAATTATTTTTCACGCAAAATTTGTAGCACTAATCTCAAATGCTCTGCATGCTTGATTTTGTCTCGGGAATAGATCAGTATATCATCTATGAATACCACTACAAATCGATCTAGATACGGTCTGAATACTCGATTCATTAAATCCATAAAAATTGCCGGAGCATTAGTAAGCCCGAACGGCATCACCAAAAACTCATAGTGACCGTACCTTGTCCGAAAAGTAGTCTTCGATACATCTAATTCTCTAACTCGCAACTGATAATATCCAGATCTCAGATCAATTTTTGAAAACACCGAAGCTCCTTTCAATTGATCAAATAAATCATCAATACGGGGAAATAGATATTTGTTCTTATCTGTCACCTTATTGAGTTGCCAATAATCGATGCACATTCTTAATGTTCCGTCTTTTTTCTTCACAAATATAACGGGCCCACCCCAAGGAGAGAAATTCGGTCGGGCAAAACCTTTATCCGCCAATTCTTGTAACTGAGACTTCAATTCTTTTAATTCCGTAGGTGCCATTCTATACGGAGCTACCGAAATCGGGGTGGTCCCTGGCATAAGCTCAATACTAAACTCTACATCACGAATAGGTGGCAATCCCGACAATTCCTTCGGAAACACATCCGGTACTCACAAACAACTGGCACAGATTCAATTTTATTTTCTGTTACATTGTTGTCAATCACATACGCAAGATAAGCTTCGCAACCCTTTCTCAAATACTGCCGAGCCAATATCAATGATATCACAGTTGGTAACTCATTCAAATCCACAGATTCAATCCGTAGTATTTCATTATTCTGACACCTCAAATTAATAGTCTTTCATTTACAATTCACTACTACATCGCATGTGGTTAACCAATCCATACCGAGGATGATGTCTAATTAATCGAAAGGTAACAACATCAGATCAGCCGGAAAACATATATCTCGAATTATCAAAGGGCAGTTCTTGCACACTTTATCCATCAACACACATTGACCCATGGGGTTGAAACTCGAATCACAATTTTAGTAGGCTCAACAGGTAGAGTCTTACTGGATACTAATGTTTTACACACATACGAATGAGTTGAGCTAGGATCAATCAAAGTAGTTACATTAGTATCAAAAAGAGTGAAAATACCAGTAATAACGTCCGGAGATGAAGCCTCCTCTCTAGCACGGATGGCATAAGCTCTAGCCGGTACACGAGTATCTGCTTGGATAACCGCATCTGAAGTTCCCTCCTGAGCACCACTCCTACCTCCCCTACTACAAGCTAGTCTACCACTAGTCAGAGTGCCACCTCGATCTCGCGCCCGAGTAGTACCCTTCTCAGCAGGTCTCGGACAATCCCAAACGAAATGATTTTGCAAACCACACTGGTAACAAGTGCGATTAAAAGATTTACCCCCGCACTCACTGAAATGTCGTCTACCGCACTGCTGACACTCAGGTCTACTCGATCGAGCATTGCCGACACTAGCCACAAATGTAGCTCATGAACTCACTGGTGGCTGATCTCGAATAAAAATTCCAGTATGGGGTTTGGGTCGACTACCATCGTTATTAGACTTCTTTGTTGACATCTGTGAAAATCTGCCCGCGAATCTCTTCCGAAAATCTTTAGATTCGACTTCAGCTTTTCATTTTTCCTTCCCCAATTCTTCAGCTTTACAAGCTCTTTCCACTAGTTCAACTAACTCGTTAATCCCCAAAATGCCAACCAGGAGCTTTATGTCTTCATTCAGACCATCCTCGAATCTTTGGCACATAGCAGCCTCAGAGGATACACATTCCCAAGCGTAGCGACTAAGTCGCACAAACTTGCGCTCGTATTCAGACACAGTCATAAGGCCCTGTTTGAGCTCGAGAAATTCTTTACGGTTGGAGTCTTTAAAGCGCTGACTTATATACTTTTTACGAAATTTCGTCTGAAAGAAGTTCGAGGTTACTCTCTCCTTCAGAACAACTGACACGAGAGCATTCTACCAGTAGTAGGCAGAATCCCACAATAATGATATGGCACACTTCAAACACTCATCGAGTGTGCAAGACAGCTCATCAAAGACACGGTCAGTATTATCGAGCCAAACTTTAGCTCGCTCCGCATCATTATCATCCTCAACTCTAAGTTCTTGAGCTCTATGCTTTCGTATACGATCAACAAGAGGTTTAGCTACTCATTCAAGATTGGCAACATGAGGTACAATTGGTGTTACAGGTGGAACATTCGGATTTAGGGGTGGTTGAACAGCTAGAGTGGTTCGTAAATAATGACTAAACCAATCGCTCATCATATTATGGAAGGCCTGCTTTACCCTCTCATCTGGGCCACTCGCAGCAGGTCGAGATTCTTCCGATGCGGTCCCTTGCGGGAGCAGGCACCACACTCTTGACATCATCAGCTAATGCTTGCTCGGGATTCGGATCCATTACTATATAAAAGAAACAAATACATTTCACTGTCAGAAGTGATCACACTATCACATTATAAATTATGACATGTATAGCTAGACTCTCACGTGCTACGTTAGTCTAAGAACCGACTAAACCGTAGCTCTGATACCAATCAAATGTAACACCCTTAACCCGTATTTGTCACCAAATTAGGGTTAAAAGTATTACTGAATCACTACAAGTTAATACACTCACATCAGAAATAATACTTGGTAAATATTTATCAATAGATAATCACTATACGTATAGCCATGTATAACTCAATGATCAATAGATAAGTGACTCTCATTCATTAATAAAACACATTTACTATCCACCAATCATACATCTTAAACTCATTATTAAGCATACACTTCCTCCTACATCCGTTCAAACCACAATTACAAAACTAAATTTCATTCATTCATTTCATAAGTTTCTTATCCCATTCGGCTTTGTTCTTTATATATATACATACACCTTATTTAATGGATACATCATGGTTTAATATAGGTGATGCATAACCGAACATATTTGACCAATCCACAAGTTAGTCTAATCTCCATACAAAACAACCTATTTCTGAATACTTATGGATATATATACCACATTCATTCCATTTATAAGATCTCCAACCCGCATACATATGAATCAAAAGATATATTTGGATCATTAACACCATTACTAGTTTTACAAATCATATACACGCATATATCCTATGAATATTCATCGACTGAAATATATTATACACTCTATACAAAACCAAGTTTGTGAGTTCAATTATCATGCATATAATAGTATTGAATAATCTTGCAAGCTAGCTTGTATTTAATATTCAAGCATTCATATTAGGGGCACCAATTTCAAACATGACTATACCGTACTTAACCACAAAAGTATAGCCATTTTTTTTGCATGGCTTGAATACAAGTTTTTACCATTCAAAAATATAAACTAAAGAGACCTAGCCTATACATGCCACGAATTCAATAGAGTCATAGCTTAAGATACCAAAAGTTGGTGATAGTGTATTTGACTTCAACGGAGATCCCCCAGCTCGAGCTAGCCTTCCAGGTCTATAACTTATTCATAAAGACACATACCGTAAGATATCATAGCTTATTAAGTTTAAGCATAAATAAGAAAAATATAAGTATAATTGTTAATCAAAACAAATCAACTTGACTTAAATATCAATGAATTCTTCAATATAACACAAATAACATGTTTCCAACCATTATTCTCTAATTCAATAAGTCTTTCGAAATCAAATATGAACATTACATCTTCCATTCAAACAAACTCAACAATTAATTGTGACATCTCTATACTACACTATCATGTACAAATCAACTTACCTTTAGCATTAAGCTATTCAATTGTCATACTTTATTTACCTATTTACCATTTCTCGGATGTCTCCTTTTATTTGATTTTGCTATTGTAGCTTTATAAATCTGTACACACAGTGCAACTCAAGTAGCATATTACCATATAACTGAATTCGCATACACAGTGCTCGGTATATCCATATGCACATATAATGCTCAAACAACCGATCTCGCACATATAGTGCTTGGTTTCAAACTCGCACACATAGTGCCCCATCAATCGATCTCGCACACACAGTGCTCAGTTGCAATCTCGCACACACAGTGCCCTATCAACGATCTCGCACACACAGTGCTTGGTTACAATCTCCCATACACAATGCCCCATCAACCGATCTCACACACACAGTGCCCTATCAACCGAATTCCTTAATACGGATTATACATATAGTCAAATATATATACACACATAACTATAAGTTAACAATTACCACATTTGCTCAAATACTCACCACTA
Organism: Gossypium rotundifolium; assembly: GCA_025506655.1. Taxonomy (NCBI): domain Eukaryota; kingdom Viridiplantae; phylum Streptophyta; class Magnoliopsida; order Malvales; family Malvaceae; genus Gossypium; species Gossypium rotundifolium. The sequence continues at coordinate 31,328,433 of CP106733.1, read as the reverse complement.
CATTGGCACCCATGTTAATCATATAACTTATAACCTCCATTTTTAATAATAATTTATCATTCTATTCTTATATACACTCATCTTATATTACAACATATATATTAAAACCACTCGATAAGCAATCAAGCTTTCTTAAACATTTATCAATCATGCATTCGACCATTTTATGCAAATTCCATCAATACATTCGGCCTCAAGATATAAACAAGATAAAATCATTAATATATATCAGCATAACATAAGTTAAAAATATAATCCAATCCAATTGCTTAAACTTACCTTGAAAGTCGATGAATTTAGGTTCCTGACTATTCGTTTAATTTGGTTTTTCCCTGATCCAAATCCTTCTCCTTTTGTACTTGATCTAAATAATTCAAATTGAACTCATTCAAAAACATATCCATCCAATTCAATTCAAAAATTATACCATTTACCAAATTTACCCCCAACATTTACAATGTTTACAATTTAATCTTTAAAGCTCCAAATGCAAAAATATCAAGAATTTAATCATGCTTATTGAAGGCCGAATACTTCTAGTCCCTATCTCAACTCATTTCTTCCATTCTTTTTGCCATTTAGTCCCTTTGAAATTTTATTATTTATAATTAATCCCTTAGGCTAAATATCATCAATATACTAAAGAGAAGCTTGTTAATCTAACATTCATCTATTATTTTCTATCCATAATTATACAAACATTAAGCTTTTCTTCCATGGCAACATTCATTTTAAACAACCAACTCAAATTTTCGAACATGGGCTATATACATTTCACGGTAACAATCTCAATAATGCTTAAAATTTAAGAAATCAACTACAAACTCTCACCTTGATTGAACATGCAAATGGCCGAATGTCAAGTGCTCATACTCTGCCTTTCTTCTTTTTGTTTCGGTCAAAGAGAGAGAAAAAAAGATGATGATAATTCCTATGTTCTCATGTTTTTCTTATTATAATGTTATATCATAAAATATATTTTATTACAACCCACTTACTACATTTTAAATTATAATATAACACTTCCCCCACTAATTTCATAAGTCATTACCGTCCACTAAATCCTTAAGAGACAATTTGCCACTCAAATCCCTATATGAAAAAAAAAACCACTAAATTGATCCCTTCTTATCATGATAGCTACTTTTCTTACTTCCTCTATTTAATCCCTTGACTAAAATTAAACATACGAACAAGCAAATGAATTCACGAAATTTTAGCACATAGTCAATTGTAAATATTTAACAAGAAAAAAATATTAAAATTATTTTTTGACCCAGATTCGTGGTCTCAAAACCACGGTTCCGATTTGGGTCATATTCGGGCTGTTACATGTCATGCAATGATCGTTTAACATTTCATTAAACTATTGATAATCCTACACTTGAGCACTAAATCACAAAAAAAATAGGGAGTTCCCAAGAACCCCTACACCAAACACACCAAATTGTGGACTTAATACCACAACAATCATTGGGTGTAGATAAAAGCTTCCGTTTTGTTGAGGATCCATAACCGCTCATAGTTAAAAGCTGTCAAAAGGATCGTGGATGCCTAGTAACAATAATATTGCAGTTGGAATCTGTTTTTCTATGGGTACACAGTAAGACCATCGAAGTTGGAATCTACTGAGTTGTGAGTACACAACGAACATTTATTTAAATGCGAAGTCACGACCGCTCGCAGATAATAACTGTCAGAAGGATTGCAGTTGGAATCTGTCGTTCTAGGGGTACACAGTCAATTATTTGTTTATGCAGTCAATATGATTTTTCATTCTTCCTCCTTTCATATCATCCCCCCACATGCATATGCAATGCAATAATTCTTTAATGCATTCATTTATTCAATCATTAATACTTACAATATTCTATCTCATTGCATAATAATGATATTCACGATTATATCCATCATTCAATAGTTCAATCATTTAGGCATTCGAGACGTTCATTCAGCATTTATAACATTGATAAACATAAAATCATTCATGGATCAAGCAATCAATCAAAAGCAATTAAAATTATAAATTCATTTATTCATTTATTCATTTATTCAATCATTATAATCCTAATCTAGGACCTAATTACGTAATCTAGTTTTCTAGATGCTATTAAAAACCTACTCAGGGAATGATTGGCAAAAAATAATAAAAGATAAGGTAAGATTGTAATTTTTGAGATTTAGGGGCCACACGATTGTGTGGCTGGATCGTGTGTAAAGCCCTAGACTGTGTGCGAAGCCCCAGACTTTGTGAATGTGTAACACTCTAAACCTGACCTAGACGTCCAGACCAAGTCTAAAGAGTTACATCAATGATACTAAAAACAACACATTTATATCACGATCAGAATAAACCATATAACACAAAACATCCAACACAGCAACTAACTGAGTATATAATCTCTCCAAACATCATAATATCTTAGAGAATGGAAATTAATAATTTTAGTATTTAGAAGAAAGATTGCAACAATTTGGTTTAGACCTAAGTCAAAATAGTAGTTTCGGGACCACAAATCTGAAGTTAAAAAATATTTTAATATTATTTTCTGTGTCTACAGTATATAATTAAGCATGTGTGAAAGTTTCGTGGATTAATTTGTCCGCTTGTGTGTTCAATTTGATAAAAAGACCTAATTGTGAAAGGTGTTAAATTAGCATGCCATATGTTAAAAGCACTTATGTGCCATGTTTTTATAAATGTAAGGTCCTTATAATGCAATTGAACCATTGGAAATATGGATGGACATTAATGCCTTAAGTTAATGTAAATTTAAATGATAATAAAAGGGCTAAATTTGGAAATTGATTAATAAATTAATATAAAGTAAAATAAAGATATAAATTAGGCCAATTTATTTTGTTCTTTGGCTGAATATCAAAAAGAAAGAAAAGAAAAAGATCAAGCTTCATTTGGCTAGGTTTGAGCTTGATTCAAGGTATGTTTTATTTCGGTTTTTGATAATTTTTACGTTTCTGTGATCGTTGCTTTGTGTTCTTCAAAACCCATGCTTCAATTTTGTGAATTGATGATGAATTTGAAATGAGCCATGGATGAATTCATGACCTTTGTGAAGTTTTGTGATGAAATATGAAATATATGTATTAGATTAACATAGTTTGTCTTTGAGTTTTTGGTGATTTTGAGTAATTTGGATTAAATTGAGAAAATAATATTTTGAGGGACTAAATTGTGAAATAAATGAAAAATATGGGTTGCAAGGAACCTATAGAGAATTTGACAAAGCATGGGTGTATTGAGATTTTGTGTATTTTGTGATTTTGTGAAATAGGGACTAAAATGTAAAATATGAAAATATGAGGGCTAATTTCTAAATTGCCCTAAATATGTGTTTTTGGGTTGAATTGAATAATTTGGTGAATAAATGAATTAAATTTGAATATGTATAGATTAACAACTGAAGAAAACAGACTTAGATTGTGGGAATTCGAAAGTAATTTAGTAGCCGAGTTCGTTTCCGTTTATCTAAACCTGAGGTAAGTCGATATACAAATAAATGTATTTACATTGATATATGTATGTTCATATGAAAATTTATGATGATGAATGTGTATGAAATGATGAGAACATGAAATCCGAGGATGTATCGATAATGAATCAGTGTCCGAGAAGTCCCGTACGAACCTAGGAATAGATAGGATTACATATGTCATGACGTAGGTGTCCGTTATATGATATTGTGTAAGACCACCTCTGGGACTTTGGCATCGATATGAGACATCATGTAAGACCACGTCTGGGACATTGGCATCGATTTGAGATTTGCGTGTAAGACCATGTCTGGGATAGTGGCATCGATATCTGGTTACATGTAAGACCACGTTTGGAATGTTGGCATTGTATGACTATTCCGCGCATTCTGCGTATCCTATTTGATTCTGAATGGTTCAATTGGCAAATTTGAGAAATGAAAGTTTACGTGAAATGTATAAACGAATTAGGTATGTTTGAATTGTACACTAAGCAAGTCTATGAAAGGTAAGTGTATATATAAACTTACAGAGATGAATATGTGTATGGAATTGATGAGATAATATGTGATTTATGTTTGAATGTGATATAAGCATAAGTGATGCTTTGAGATGTGGAATGTTAGAAATTTATGGCTAAACAAATGAGCCTAAGAACAACTTATGAAATTGCAAATGACAAGTATTAATGATATTGTATCAATGAGATTATGTGTATTTTATGTTATGTTTATTTTCCTATGACTTACTAAGCTTTTGGAAAGCTTACTTTATGTGTGTGTTTACTTTGTTTTATAGATCGTCAAAGCTACTAAGGGCTCGAGAATCATCGAGGATTGTCATCACACTACTCAATCTTATTTTGATGTCCTTTTGGAAATGTATATACTAAAGTATGGCATGTATAGGCTAGTTACCTTGAGTTATATTTGAAATATGTGTATAGCCATGTGATATGGCTAGTTAAATGGTTGTGTAATGAATGAAGAGTCATGCTATATGATGTTTATTTTGGTATGATTCCATGGTTATGAAATAGTCAAGGTAATGGTAAGCTTATTGATGCAAAGTGAGTATATATGTTTGATGGATGACGGTTATGATGAAGTGGTAAGTTGTGGATGAATCATGCTTGGTTTATTTGTGAATTAGTTGAGCTATTTGGTATCTAAGTTGGTATGCTTAAAATGAGATTAAACGGGATGATATGATGACCATTTGGCGTGTTTTTGGTTGCTAATTATGTTTAGAAATATGTTTGTATGTGCTTGTAGGGATGACCCAAAGTGTGGGTGGCATTTTGGCCTTGCTAATGACCTATAATTGCCCACACAGTTGAACACATAGGCATATGGCTCGACTGTGTCCTTTGAGGTTGAAATGCAAAACAAGTCAGACTCGACCATGGCCAAGACACACGGGCATGTGACTGGCCGTGTGGTGCAAGTCAGTGTCGACCACGGGTGAGGCACACGAGCATGTCTTAGGCTGTGGGGACAAGTTAGTATGTATGCCCTGTTTTGGCACGGTTTAGACACACGGGCGTGTCTGAGGTTGTGGGAGGCACACGGCCTGCCCACATGGGCGTGTGATCTCTGTAACTTTAAAATATTTTTAAATTTTGAGAATTTCCGTATGTGTTCGGTTTAGTCCCGGCCCTATTCTAAAGCATGTTTAAGGTCTTATAAGCCTACTCAAGGGACACTTTGATTTGATTCGTTGAATAATATTATGAAATGTCCGTAAAATATTTGAATTGTTCGGTAACATCTTTAACCCTAAATCGGTGACGATTACAGGTTAGGGGTTTTACATTAAGTTGGTATTAGAGCTACAATTTAGTCGATTCTCGGACTAACGTAGCATATGGTAGTCTAGCTGTACATATCATATTAATGAAATGTGATAGTGTGATGAATTCTGACGTATAAAAATGTGTTTTCATATAGTAATGGATCCTGAAAGAGTCGTACCTGACGATGTTGAAAGTAATGCGCCTGCTCCCGCTCAAGGGACATCGCCATCTGATTCAAGACCGACTACTAGTGGTCAAGAGGGAGAAGCTAAACAAGCTTTCTTCCAAATGATGAGTGAGTGGTTCACTCAGTATGTAAGAGAAAATCCAGCTATTTCGCAACCTCCACCCCCGCCTAATCCTCCTCAGACTTCAGTTGTGCCTCCGGTTATGAACTTGAGTCTATTGAACAAGCCTCAAGTTGATAAGATCCACAAGTATGTGGCTGAAGAATTCAGGGCCACTAGTGAAGACGATGCCAAGAAAGTTGAATTTTGGCTTGAGAACACAATCCGAGTATTTGATGAAATGACATTGACTCATGAAGAATGCATAAAATGTGTCGTTTCTTTACTATGAGATGCAGCTTATTAGTGGTAGAAGACTTTGACTTCTGTTGTTCCAAAGGAACGGGTTACATGGGATTTCTTTCAGTCTAAATTTCGAAAGAAATATATCAGTCAGAGATTTATTGATCAGAAATGAAAAGAATTTCTAGAATTGAAATAAGGTTGCATGTCTGTTACCGAGTATGAAAGAGAATTTGTGATATTAAGTCAGTATGCTCGAGAGTGTGTATCAACCGAAGCAATAATGTGCAAAAGATTTAAAGATGGCTTAAATGAAGATATCCAGTTGCTTGTTGGGATTATGGAAATAAAAGAGTTCGTTGTGCTTGTTGATCGAGCATCTAAAGCGGAGACACTCGAGAAATATAAAAGAAAAGCTGAGTCTGAAGTCAGAGATGCAAAAAAAAAGATTTTCCAGCAAATTATTTCAGTCTACTACAAAGAAATTCAGAGATGAACATAGCCGTTCCAAAGCTAGTGTGGGGCAATCGAATAGAGATCGAGCTAGATCATAGTTGAATTCTAAAGCTCCAGTTACTTCAATGGCCACTATGGGAAATGTCTGATCTGAGTGACCTGAATGTAAACACTGTGGTAAAAGACATCCAGGTAGTTGTAGATTGAATGACCGAGCTTGCTTTAGATGCGGATCCTTAGATCATTTCTTTTGAGACTGCCTAGAGTCTATTGAATAAGAGATTGTTCAGAATCTGAGATCTAATAATGTTTCAGTGAGAGGTAGACCTTCTCAAAATGCAAGAAATGTTAGTGGTAATCAAAGAACTACGAAATACGTTATTGCGAGATCTAAAGCTAGAGCGCCTGCCAGAGCATATGTCATCCGAGCTCGTGAGAAAGCTTCATCTCCGGATGTTATAACGGGTACATTTATTCTTTATGATACTTCTATGATTGCATTGATAGACCCAGATTCTACACATTCGTATATATGCATGAACTTAGTATCCAGTAAGACTTTTCCTATAGAGTCTACTGAATTTGTTATTAGAGTATCGAACCCTTTAGGTAAACGTGTTGTGGTTGATAAAGTATACAAGAACTGTCCGTTGATGTTTCGAGATATTTTTTTTCCGACTGATCTGATGCTATTACCTTTTTATGAGTTTGATATAATTTTGGGTATGGACTGGTTGACGTTGCATGATGCTGTTGTGAATTGCAAAAGAAAGACTATTGATTTGAGATGTCAAAATGATGAAATAGTTCGGATTGAATCTAATGATTTGAATGGATTACCTACTGTGATATCTGTAATAAAAGCTCAGAGTTATGTGAAAAAGGGTTATGAAGCTTAATTTGCCTATGTAATAGATTCAAAAGTGTCAGAAAAGAAAGTTGAAACAGTGCCAATTGTTTGAAAATTCCCTGATGTATTTCTTGAAGAATTGTCGGGATTACCTCCGATACATGAAGTTGAATTTGGTATTGATTTGTTACCGTGAACAACTCCTATTTCGATAGCTCCGTATAGAATGGCACCAACAGAGTTGAAAGAGTTAAAGTCATAGTTGCAAGAGTTGGCTGATAGAGGGTTTGCAAGACCGAGTTTCTCACCTTGGGGTGTTCCTGTTCTGTTTGTGAAAAAGAAAGATGGTACAATGAGAATGTGCATTGATTATCGTTAGTTGAACAAGGTGACTATTAAGAACAAATATCCTCTACCCAGAATTGATGATTTATTTGATCAACTTAAAGGAGCCACTGTGTTTTCAAAGATAGAAATGAGATTGGGATACTATCAATTACGGGTAAAAGGTTCAAATATTCTGAAACCTGCTTTCAGAACGAGGTACGAGCATTATGAATTTTTAGTTATGCCTTTCGGACTAACAAATGCTCCTGCTATTTTTATGGATCTGATGAACAGAATTTTTATACTGTACTTAGATTAATTTGTTGTAGTGTTCATTGACGACATCTTGATTTATTCACGTGATGAAATTGAGCATGCTGAACATCTGAGAATTGTTTTTCAAACTCTGCGAGATAAGTAATTGTATGAAAGGTTCAATAAATGTGAATTCTGGCTACGAGAAGTTGGTTTTCTAAGACATATTGTATCAGCTTCTGGAATACAAGTTGATTCGAGCAAGATTTCTGCTATTTTGGAATAGAAACCTCTGAAGAATGTGTCTGAAGTCCATGGCTTTCTAGGACTTGCTGGTTATTATTGAAGGTTTGTAAAAGGCTTTTCGATGATTGCTACTCCGTTGACAAGATTGCTTCAGAAAGATGTGAAGTTTGAATGGTCTGATAAATATAAAAAAAGCTTTGATCAGTTGAAAACTTTGTTGACTAAAGCACCAGTTCTGATACAACCAGAATCGGGTAAGGAATTCGTGATTTACAGTGATACTTCATTGAATGGTCTGGGATGTGTTTTGATGCAAGAAGGCAAAGTTATAGCTTATGCCACGAGACAATTGAAGCCGCATGAAAAGAACTATCTGACACACGATCTTGAACTAGCTGCAATTGTTTTTACATTAAAGATTTGTTGTCATTATATTTTCGGTGAGAAGTGCCACATGTTTTCAGATCATAAAAGTTTGAAGTACCTGATGACTTAGAAAGATTTGAATCTGAGACAGAGAAGATGGTTAGAACTGTTGAAAGATTACGAGCTTGTGATAGACTATCATCCGGGTAAGGCAAATGTTGTTGCTGATGCACTGAGTCGGAAATCACTTTTTGCGTTGTGTGCTATGAATGCTCATTTGGACTTGTTTGATGATATTTTAGTTTTAGCTGAATTGAAAGAGAAACCGTTGTTTTTACAACAAATTTGTGATGCTCAGAAAGTTGATAATGACTTGTTAGCAAAGCGAGCTCAATGTGATTCAATTTTTGATTCTGAATTTTAAGTTGATGATGGTGATTGCTTGAGATTTCGAGACTGAATCTATGTTCTGAGAAATCCAGAGTTATTACAGTTAATTTTGAATGAATACCATAATAGTCGCTTATCTGTTCATCCAGGTAGTACAAAGATGTACCATGATTTGAAGCAACACTATTGGTGGTTTGATATGAAACGAGACATTTCTGACTTTGTTTCGAAATGTTTAGTCTGTCAGCAAGTTAAAGCTGAACATCAGGTTCCATCTGGTTTGTTACAACCGATTCTGATTCCCGAGTGGTAATGGGATAGAGTGACGATAGACTTTGTTTCTGGATTGCCGTTGACTCCGAAAGAAATATGCAATTTGGGTTGTAGTCGATAGATTGACTAAATCAGCCCATTTTATTCTGGTACGATCTGATTACTCACTTAATAAGTTAGCTGAGCTTTATATTTCTGATATTGTGAGATTGCAAGGAGTGTCATTGTCTATTGTATCTGATAGAGATCCGAGATTTACATCGCGGTTCAGGAAGAAACTGCAAGAAGCCCTAGGTACTAAATTGCATTTCAGTATGGCTTTTCACCCATAAACGGATGGCCAATACAAGCGAATCATTCAGATACTTGAAGATATGTTAAGATGTTACATTCTTGAGTTTGATGGTACGTGGGAACAGTATCTTCATTGATTGAATTTGTACACAATAATAGTTTTCAGTCGAGCATTAAAATGACACCTTATGAAGCTTTGTATGGATGCAAATGTAGAACACCTCTATATTGGACTGATCTTAGTAAAAGTAAGATACACAGGGTCGATTTGATAAAAGACACTAAACAGAAAGTGAAAGAAATTTGTAACAGTCTAAAAGCAGTGTCTGATCGTCAGAAGACCAATGCAGACTTAAAAAGTAGAGACATTGAATTCGAAATCGGTGATAAAGTATTTTTGAAAGTATCTTCATGGAAGAAAGTACTTTGATTTGGACGTAAAAGAAAGTTGAGCCCAAGGTTCATCGGACCATATGAAATCATTGAGCATATCAGACCTGTAGGTTACAAATTGTTATTGCCAACAGGGTTGGAAAAGATTCACAATGTATTCCATGTTTCAATACTCCGTAGATACAGATCCGATCCCTCACATGTGATTTGATCGCTAAAATTAGAGCTTTAAAATTTATAATGAATGAGATTGAACCTTGAGACTAACTCTGACAACGATTAAAGGCAAGTGTACCTATCGAACAGTAGTATAGCTTAGGCAAGACCGGATTATCAAACCCAAAGGAACTAAAAGTACTAATACTTACTTTCTTTTTATTATTTAGCCTAAAATATGGAGTGATTGGTTGACTTAATCTAGTTTAACAATTTCTAAGCTAAAGACAAAGACAAAAAGAACGAATAGGGAATTAACTCGAAGAAAACTCAATTGATCACAACGATACCCTCAAGAAGAATCCACCTAAACTTCACTTGTTATTTAATACTGAACCATATTATTTTATTTACTTAGTTTGATCCGTAAGACTCCCTAACGTATATTAAACCCTCTCTCGAGGCGAATAACGTCTAACCCTAGGTTAATTAGTGGAACTCTCGTTCGCTTATAATAACCCCCTAGAATAGTAGTAAATCGATCTATGGATTCCCATATTAGTTTTCATCCTAATCCGGCAAAATCTCGTCACCCTATCTCTAGGCGTGCGATCAACTCTGCTTAATTATGCTCAATCTACTCATAATGTAACACCCCAAACCCGGCCCAAAACACTACGGCCGAATTCGAATGCTACCGAAAACCTTAGGTTGAAGTCGGCTAAGTGATGATAAAACTTTCTTGTAGCAGTGTTAGGGTCGGCATGAAAACAAGTGCTAAACTAAATCCTTAATGATTAGGTTTTAAAACGGGATTCAATTTCTTAGAGAGACGTTTCATTTGAAAAATAAGTTGAAGTTCAAGGTTAGTTGAAAACAGGTCCTTTTGAAATCTTTAAACGAATCCGAGTAATTACGAGAATCACGAGAATCTCAATCAGAAAACCTTAGTTAAGTTTTTTTTTTAAAAAAAAATCATCAAATGTCATTATTTGAAATCATTTGCAATTACTAATTCATGTCTAGTCTAGCATAAACCATAATGAAAACCCAAAATAGTTAAATGGCCATATTACAATAAAACAACCCAATTAAACCGAAATTAAAAGTATATGTTTCTAAATATAAAAACCGCGTCTGCATGGCCATCTCAAATCCCATCCAAGACCGATCCAAACTTCACGAACCACCTGCATTGTTTGGTAAAAATTTGGGTGAGTCAACCGACTCAGTGTGTAATTAGTCCACAGATTTCCACATATGGGCTTAGCCCAAAACCACACCAATCCACATAACAGAGAATAATGCAAAATGCACCCAACCCAGCCTAGGGTCCATCCTCTACACACCCCCGTATCCAACCACCACACACCAGGGGATTACTAAATCAACCCTCCAACCTCTACGCACCGATTCGGCAAGTCATGCCATCCACCAAGTGGTCGAGCCACTGGTCCACATGATCAAATCACAATATAATCCATAACGTGACCATAGTCAACATCAATCCACGATGAGGCACATCACCAACCACGATATGGCACAAAGCCGATACCAACCATGATGAGGCATTGAGCCGATCATCAATCCATGTGAGGTTCGTAGCCATCACTAAACCACGTACATAAATGTACACCCTATCCTTCTTTCATATATACAAATCCTGCCCCATGATTATGCAACATACGATAGTGATATGATGAAATAATGCATGAACATGTTAATCAAACATACCGTACAAATACACAGCAATAACCACAGTTTTAACGTCATTTAACACTAACCTGATTATCGACATACCCGCTAAGGGTATCCATCTCATTATTGCCACTGCACTAATCATCACACTCATAACACATACAATATTTTATACATACTGGGGAAATTGCGTAATAATAACACACCTGATAACCCGAAGGCCTTTGCTTTACTTCCCTCTTGTCGAAATCCCTATACAACCCAAGTCAGATTCGGCTTCTACATAAAGTTTATGAAAATGGCCTTTGGCCGATCACTATTCCCTTACCTAGAGTAGTCGATCCCAAGAGAGTCCTTAACGCTCCCTTACGCTGGCTACGCACAAAAGAAATACAAGATTAAGGGCCTCCTAAGGTTCGGCCATCCCTAAAACCAAAGCCAACCATTCGGTTTTGGCACACCAATAGAAAAGATATGAACTGATTGCTAAAGAGAATAATACTTACCACCAAACACGATTGAGATTTGGAAAATATGGTCGACGGCCCTATCCTTAGAGGTTGCCAAACTAACAGTCACTATATCTAAATAGATTCGGCTTTAGAAAAACAACAGAGAAAAAAATGGTTTCGGGAAAGATGATGATACGAATAGACAAAGAGAAGAAGAAGAAAACCCTTACCACTATTTAGAAACGATTGGAGCAGGTCTCGGCTAATGGTACTTTCGGCTTTGAAGAGAACGAGAGAAGAAAAGGAATGATGGTGAGGCTTAAAAGAGGTTCAGCTATCGAGAGTTATGGAGAGAAAAGAAAAAGAAGAGAAAAGAAAAGAGGTTGGGAAGGAGAGATAGATTTGGCCAAGAATGCAAGTAGAGGAGAAGGAGAAAGAAACACTAGTGACCTTAATGGTCTTTAAAGTTTCGGTCAATAGCTCAAAAGAATATGAAAGCCAAAAACTAGGTGTCTTTTTGCACAAAAGAAAGAACGGCACTAGAGGGAAAAGAGAGAACTAAATTTTGGCACTCACTAAGGCTGAATTTTGGCATACCAAGACCCTCTCCCAACCGAATATGCAACCCCCAAGAACCCCACATTCGGCCACCACCTTTCTTCCTCTCATATCCCTAATTTTTCTCCACATTTTCCTCCCCTCCTCTCATTCAAATTTGTTTGGGATGAGTCAAACTCCTCAAAGAGCTCTCCACCTCCTATCCAAATTCCTTGACCAAGTCCACGCTTATCCTTTCCAGAGTTCAAATGCCGTCCAACTCTCCCTCCTCTTTGACGCAAAAAGCAACTCAAAATGCTATCTTCGTAGCTCGAACCTCCTCCCCCTTGACACCCCTTGTTGATGCACACTCCTCCCTTTCTACTAGGCGCTATCTTGCTACTCTACTGCTCCCTTTCTTGTGTCATGTTCCACACATAATTTCTTTTAAAGCCTAGCTCCCCTAGTTCCCCTTAGCTTAGCTTAAAACAAAAATTTTTCTATGACTTCTACCCAAGTCCAAGGTTTCTCGAAACCCCCAAACACTTCCAATCAACATGCAGAGCATAATAACACACAGATACAATTAAAATATGAACAACCCCAAACCCTGATATTATAGTTACGCCTCTTAAAAATAATTTCACTTCAAAATTACTCGTCAAAATAAATGAGGGTATTCTTTGCCGATTGCTTCTCCGTTCCCATGAAGCTTCCTCCGATCCATGGTTACGCCCATAACACCTTGACTAAAGGAACTGATTTCCTACGCAAGACTTTCACATCCCATTCCAAAATCTGAATTGGTTCTTCCTCCTAGGACAAGTCTGGTCTCAACTCCACTTCTTCAACTGGAACCACGTGAGATGGATCTGATCGGTAACGACGTAGCATCGAGACATGAAATACATCGTGCAACTACTTTAACTCCGAAGAAAACTCCAATTGATATGCCACTAGTCTAACCCGTTTCAAAACCCGATAAGGCCCTATAAACCTAGGACTCAACTTTCCCTTGCGACTAAATCTCATTACCTTCTTCCACAGCGAAACCTTTAAAAACACATAATCACCTACCGCAAACTCTATCTCTTTTCTCTTAAGATCTGCATATGACTTTTGCCTATTAGATGCCTCCTTCAACCGTGCCTAAATTACCTTAACTTTTCTTCAGATTCGACTACAATCTTTGGACCCAACACCTGACGTTCCCCCAATTCTGTCCAACATGAAGGTGTGCGACACTTCCGTCCATACAGCGCTTTATACGGTGCCATCCGAATACTCGCTTGATAGATGTTATTATATGCAAATTTCACTAAAGGCAAAACTCCTCCCAGCTTCCTCTGAAATCTATCACACATCCCCTCAACATATCCTCTAACACTTGGATTACTCGCTCAGACTGGCCGTCCGACTGTGGATGAAATGCCGTACTGAAGTCTAACCTAGTGCCTAATGCCTGATGTAGTGCCTTCCAAAATCGAGACGTAAACCTCGGGTCCCTATCCGAGATAATCGACACCGGCACTCCATGCAGTCTCACAATTTCGCCACATCTGACTTCGCTAACTTCTGCAAAGAATAATCAACCCGCACTGGGATGAAATGTGCAGACTTTGTCAATCGATCTACTACCACCCATACCGAGTCTTTCTTAGTAGGCGTAAGGGGAAGCCCACTAATGAAATTCATGGTGATTCTCTCCCACTTCCACTGTAAAATCTTTATCGGCTAAAGTAACCCCGAAGGTACATGGCGTTCAGCATTAACTTACTGACACGTTAGGCACTTCCCTACAAACTCTGTAACTTCCCGCTTAAGACCAGGCCACCAAAACTGATCTCGTAGATCTCTGTATAACTTGCTTCCTCCAGGATCCATAGCATAAGGGCTACCATGCGATTCCTGAAGAATCCTCTGCCTAAGCTCTTCATCCTTCGGCATATAGACCTTACCCTTGAAACACAACACTCCATCACTGTTCAGACCATAACTTTCCATTTCCCCATCCTGCACTTGTCGTAGCTTAGCACTTAGATCATCATCTACCAACTGTCTTTCTTTCACCTGACTCAACCATGTTGGCTTTACTTGTAACTCTGCTAGCAAACTTCCGTCGTCATACAGGCTAAGATGTGCAAACATTGCCCTCAGATCCGACACTACTTTTCGGCTTAGGGCATCTGCCACCACATTCGCCTTGCTCGGGTGATACTCTATAGAACAATCATAATCTTTCAACAACTCCACCCACCTTCGCTATCCCAGGTTCAGCTCCTTCTGGGTCAATAGATACTTAAGACTCTTGTGGTCCATATAGATCACTGACTTCTCTCCATATAAGTAGTGCCTCCAAACCTTTAGCGCAAAAACCACAGCAACCAACACCAGGTCATGCGTCGGGTAATTAACCTCATAAGGCCTTAAATGCCGAGACGCATAGGTAACAACCTTCTCTTTTTGCATCAGAATGCATCCCAATCCCGTGTGAGAAGCATCACAATACACCACAAAGTCCTTTCCTGCCTCAGGCTGAATTAAAACCAGAGCTTCAGTCAAAACCTTTTTCAATCTCTCAAAACTCCCCTGCTGCTTGTCCGTCCACACGAAAGGTACCTCCTTTCTCAATAATTTCGTCAAAGGTGCTGCTAGAGACGAGAACCCTTCTACAAATCTCCTATAGTAGCTCGCTAATCCCAAGAAAGCGCGAACCTCCGCCACCGACCTAGGTGGTTTCCAATCTAACACCGCCTCAATCTTCCTGAGATCTACCCTTATCTCTTCCGCAGACACCATATGAGAATTCACACTTGCTGAATTTGGCATACAGCTTCTTTTCCCTTAACACTTACAACACCACCCGGAGATGCTCATCATGTTCCTCCTCGACTTGAAATACACCAGATGTCGTCTATGAACACAACGATTTAATCGATCCGGTAGGGTTAGAAAACCCGATTCATCATATCCATGAACGCAATTGGCGTTTCGTCACCGAACGGCATCACTAGGAATTCATAATGCCCGTATCGAGTCTAAAAAGCTATTTTATGGATATCCGCTTCCTTCACCTTGAGTTGGTGGTATCCCGACCTTAGATCTATTTTTGAAAATATCGCAGCCCCCTTAAACTGATCAAACAAGTCGTCTATCCTCTGCAGTGGGTACTTGTTTTTGATCGTCAGCTTATTCAGCTGCCGATAGTCTATGCACATCCGCATAGACCCATCCTTTTCTTTACGAATAAGATCGGTGCTCCCCATGGAGACACACTGGGTCAGATAAACCCACGATCAAGCAACTCTTGGATCTGAGCCTTGAGCTCAGCCAACTCTTTTGGTGCCATTCTGTATGGAGCGATAGATATCGGCATGCACCGCAACAAATCAATCCCAAATTCCACCTCGCGATCTGGAGGTAACCCCGGTAGTTCCTCCGAAAAAACATCTCCAAACTCTTTCACTATCCTGACCTCACCTACCGCTGCTCCCTTAGCCTCCAAGGCACTAATAAGCATCAGAAAAGCCACACATCCTTTCCTCACCATCTTCTCTGCCTTAAGAGCTGACACTACATTTGACAAGTAATTTTTTCGTTCCCCTATCACCACAATCTCTTTGTCATCGGAAGTTTCCAACGACATGCGCTTAGTAGCATAGTCCAGGTTTGCATGATACCTCACCAACCAGTCCATGCCTAATATTAGGTCAAACTCCCTGAATGGCAGTTCCATTAAGTCAGCCAGAAACTTCACTCCCTGAACCTCTAAAGGCACTTCCTTAAAGAGTTTGTCTACTATTACTGACTGCCCTAAGGGACTAAGTACAGACATCTTCCTAGGTACAATCTCAAAGTTTACATTCAGAGTTCTAGATACTTCACTAGAAATATAAGAATGAGTTGACTCGGTGCCTATTAAAGTAATAAAGGGTAATCCAGTAATAAGAAACGTACCCGTGATTACATCTGGTGCGTCCCTCTCTCGATGCTGGCTACATAAACCAACCCCGGTCGTCTCAAGATTTGAACCCCAAAGACTCTACACGGTGCTCCGCGACCTTGGCCGGAACCATTCCCTCCATGGTTTGAACCACAACCCCTCCTTGCCTGCTGACTATCTCTCGCCTGATCAGACATATCCTCGCCCTTTGCTCGAGCCCTTTCCATCTTCTGAAGACAATTCCTAACCAAATAAGGCTTGGACCCACATCGAAAACATTCCTTACTCTGTCCCCAGCACTCTCCTGCATGAGCTCTCCCACGTTTAGCACATGGACGACTCGATTCCGATGAATCGGTACCGATGCACTAATGTAATTCTCAACCCTTGGTCTTTTCTGAAAACCCTCAGATGATGATGACGGCCTAAACCTCCTCTTATTTCGATTTCTATCTCTATCCCTATTCTGTCTCTCAGTCCTCTTGACCTCCTTAGCTATCCGAGCTTTCTCTACTAGTACAGCAAAGTCCCTCTCTCTCTGCGGAGCAATCAACACTGCATGACTCGCCCCTCACCCATCTTCAAATCGGACACACCTCTCATAATCAGTAGCCATGATGCCCCGAGCATAGCGGCTCAATCGCAGAAATTCTGCCTCGTACTCAGCTACCGACTTACCACCTTGCACTAAGTTGAGGAACGACTTCCTCTGTGCGTCCACATAACTAGCTCCTATGTACTTTCCCTCAAACTTAATCTTAAAATAACCCTAGTCCACTCGGTCCGCAGGGGTACGTTCCTTGACCGTGAACCACCATTGGTAAGCCTCGTCCCAGAGCAACGACACAACATCCTTTAGCTTTTCCTCAGCAGTGAAATCCAAATCGTCCATGATCCTTTCGACTGCCTCTAACCAATACTCCGCCACATTCGGAGCTACTCCCTATACTTCTCTAAAAACCTCAACTACATTCGCTCTAATTCTCTCAGATACAGACTTTCGAGCCCCATTTCCTATACTCGCTCTAAAACTCACAGCATAGCCTGCGATACTGCGTCATCTCCACCTGTTTGCTCTTGAAACTCCGCCTCTACAGCCGGTGGCGATGCTTCATTTTGGAACCTCGACTGCACCTAAGCGGTTCTCGACACGATCATTCTCGCTCTACCACGCCCGCACATAACGACCACGTCCTCTAGAACTCATGTCTACGTTCGTGATCTAATCTGCTTTAAAAAGTTTTATGCATTAGTTTTTGTTCCACTGATTACCCACGAACAAGTTTTATGTAAAGAAGTTTAGTGGTAGTTCTTTCGATCATTTCAGGGTTTTCGTTTCAAGTTTTCTACCCTAATTCAGAGAATCTCATCCATTCAGTAGTACCTGCTACACCCATTCACCACTCAAACATTTTCATCCGTTCCAGCCTAGGGGTATTGGTATTTTCGTAATTTGTCCTATAGAGGTATTTTTGTATTTTTGCAAAATGGAATATTTTGATAAAATTTGAGGGTAATATGACAGTTTTGTAAACTGAGGGTATTTTAGTAATTTTTTACAAACCGGGGGTATTTCGATAATTCTATAAACTGGGAATATTTCAAAATTTTTTTCAAAACATAAAATTGCTTTTACAAATCAAAGGGATAGTTCTGTGATTTTTTTTTAAAACTAAGGTTTTATAAAATAGTGTAGTGAATCCATTCTGGGTTTTAGTTATCGAGTTTAGCCTGTGAATGAGTCCTCTTGGTTAGGGTGAACCGTCACTACGCACTAGGTAGGATTCAAGCGACGAGGAGGTGAGTCACTAGGACTGCTTAAATACCAAGCTCCCCTCTGAATCCAATCTTTGACATGCGCACAACGATTGCCACACCCTTAACTCGACGACTTACTCACAGGTTTGTTTGATTAGGCTTTAAATTTTATGTACCTCTGTGTTGGGGTAAGCTAATCCTAGGGTTCATTAACTCCTAATCTACTAATCTACGATCCCGTAATACCCACACACAATCATACAATAATTAGGGGTACTTACCTGGTGGACTTCAGGCCGGACGATTCGAGTGCCATGCTTCACAAAACCCTTTTTCCTGAAAATTTTCCTTTGACCCATTAAAACACAAAGTAAAAACGTTTATGGGCTTCAAAATCCATAGGCCGAGTGTAGAAACTGGGCTCTGATACCAATTTGTAACACTCCAAACCCGGTCCAAAACACTACGGCCGAATTCAGAATACTACTGGAAAACCTCAGGTTGAAGTCGGCTAAGTGATGATAAAACTTGCTTGTAGCAGTGTTAGGGTCGACATGAAAGCAAGTGCTAAACTAAATCCTTAATGATTAGGTTTTAAAGCAGATTCAATTTCTTAGAGGCGTTTCATTTGAAAAACAATTTGAAGTTCAAGGTTAGTTGAAAACAGTCCTTTTGAAATCTTTAAAAGAATCCGAGTAATTACGAGAATCTCAATTAGAAAACCATAGTTAAGTTTTTTTTTTTAAATCATCAAATGTCATTATTTGAAATCGTTTGCAATTACTAATTCATGTCTAGTCTAGCATAAACCATAATGAAAACCCAAAATAGTTAAATGGCCATATTACAATAAAACAACCCAATTAAACTGAAATTAAAAGTATATGTTTCTAAATAGAAAAATCGCGTCTGCATGGCCATCTCGAATCCCATCCAAGCCCGGTCCAAACTTCACGAACCACCTGCATTGTTTGGTAAAAATTTGGGTGAGTCAACCGACTCAGTGTGTAATTAGTCCACAGATTTCTACGTATGGGCTTAGCCCAAAACCACACCAATCCACATAACAGAGAATAATGCAAAATGCACCCAACCCAGCCTAGGGTCCGTCCTCTACACACCCCCGTATCCAACCACCACACACCAGAGGATTACTAAATTGACCCTCCAACCTCTACACACCAATTCGACAAGTCATGCCATCCACCAAGTGGTCGAGCCACTGGTCCACGTGATCAAATCACAATATAATCCACAATGTGACTATAGTCAACGTCAATCCACCATGAGGCACATCACCAACCACAATATGGCACAAAGCCATACCAACCATGATGAGGCACTGAGCCGATCATCAGTCCATGTGAGGCTCGTAGCCATCACTAAACCACATACATAAATGTACACCCTGTCCTTCTTTCATATATACAAATCCCGCCCCATGATTATGCAACATACGATAGTGATATGATGAAATAATGCATGAACATGTTAATCAAACATACCGCATAAATACACAGCAATAACCACAGTTTTAACGTCATTTAACACTGACCTGATTATCGACATACCCGCTAAGGGTATCCATCTTATTATTGCCACTGCACTAATCATCACACTTATAACACATACAATATTTTATACATACTCGGGAAATTGCATAATAATCACACACCTGATAACCCGAAGGCCTTTGCTTTACTTCTCGCTTGTCAAAATCCCTATACAACCCAAGTCAGATTCGGCTTCTACATCAAGTTTATGAAAATGGCCTTTGGCCGATCACTATTCCCTTACCTAGAGTAGTCGATCCCAAGAGAGTCCTTAACGCTCCCTTACGCTGGCTACGCACAAAAAAAATACAAGATTAAGGGCCTCTTAAGGTTCGGCCATCCCTAAAACCAAAGCCAACCATTCGGTTTTGGCACACCAATAGAAAAGATATGAACTGATTGCTAAAGAGAATAATACCTACCACCAAACACGATTGAGATTTGGAAAATATGGTCGACAGGCCCTATCCTTAGAGGTTGCCAAACGAACAGTCACTATATCTAAATAGATTCAACTTTAGAAAAATGACAAAGAAAAGAATAGTTTCGGGAAAGATGATGATACGAATAGACAAAGAGAAGAAGAAGAAAACCCTTACCACTATTTAGAAACGATTGGAGCAGGTCTCGGCTAATGGTACTTTCGGCTTTAAAGAGAACAAGAGAAGAAAAGGAATGATGGTGAGGCTTAAAAGAGGTTCGGATATCGAGAGTTATGGAGAGAAAAGAAAAAGAAGAGAAAAGAAAAGAGGTTGGGAAGGAGAGATAGATTCGCCAAGAATGCAAGTAGAGGAGAAGGAGAAAGAAACACTAGTGACCTTAATGGTCTTTGAAGTTTCGGTCAACAGCTCAAAAGAATATGAAAGCCGAAAATAGGTGTCTTTTTACACAAAAGAAAGAACAGCACTAGAGGGAAAAGAGAGAACTAAATTTTGGCACTCACTTAGGCTGAATTTCGGCATACCAAGACCCTCTCCCAATCGAATATGCAACCCCCAAGAACCCCACATTCGGCCACCACCTCTCTTCCTCTCATATCCCTTATTTTTCTCCACATTTTCCTCCCCTCCTCTCATTCAAACTTGTTTGGGATGAGTCAAACTCCTCAAAGAGCTCTCCACCTCCTATCTGAATTCCTTGACCAAGTCCACGCTCATCCTTTCCAGAGTCTAAATGTCGTCCAACTCTCCCTCCTTCTTGACGCAAAAAGCAACTCAAAATGCTATCTTCGTAGCTCGAACCTCCTCCTCCTTGACACCCCTTGTTGACGCACACTCTTCCCTTTCTACTAGGCACTACCTTGCCACTCTACTGCTCCCTTTCTTGTGTCATGTTCCACACATAATTTCTTTTAAAGCCTAGCTCCCCTAGTTCCCCTTAGCTTAGCTTAAAACAAAAATTTTCCTATGACTTCTACCCAAGTCCAAGGTTTCCCGAAACCCCCAAACACTTTCAATCAACATGCAGAGCATAATAACACAGAGATACAATTAAAATATGCACAACGCTCGAACCTCAGATATTACACATAAGCAGGGTTTATTCCTCCTCCACTTAAGCACATCAGATTTGGATTAAGCATGCATAATTAAGAACAAACTAAGTATTTATCATATAATTCAGAAATCAATTACAAAATTCATCTAGGTTTCATCCCCTTCAGGTATCTGAAGGGTTTAGTTCATAACAAATAAAGAAAACATCTTAAGAGAAAAGATAAAACAAAACATAGAAAATCCCTAAAACCCCCTGAAGGAATGGAAGGAGAAATTCGACGTCTTGAGTAAAATTACGGCTCTTCGAGATGGATCCACTTGGCTATCTTCGAGTGATTCCATAAAACGTGATCTTCCTGGCTCGGCTCCTTGGCCTAGCTCACCGCCTAACGCCCCCTTTCAGGTTGCACTTAGGGTGTTTATATAGACTTCTAGAATGCTTTGCTTGGCCTCTAAGTGTCCCAATTCAAGTATACTTCCTACTCAGTGTTTGAATAAACTTTGAAAAGTGTTTCTTTGGCTCTAAGTATCCAAATTTGAGTGAAATTACTCTCTCCCGTAACAGGGGCACGGCCATGGTACACGCCCGTGTAAATCATTTTCAAGCCGTGTCTCGATTCTGTCATTGGGGCACGGCCGTGTAAATTGTGGCATAGCTGTGTCTTAGTTAATTGTTGGGGCACAGCCGTGTGGCTTGAAGTCCAAGTCGTGTCGATTTTCTTTTTGGCCCAAATTGGCCCGTTTTAAGCCCGTTTCTTGTTCTTTTCGTCCTCAGGTGCTTTCTTGAGTAAAAACATGAAAAGAAAGGATTAAGAGCACCTTTTTAGATAAAACAAGGGCTAAATCATCCAAAAGCATACTAAATATGGCCCTAAAATATATTGCTTTTACAGTTTATCAAATACCCCCACACTTAAGCTTTTGCTTGTCCTCAAGCAAAATTCTCAACTTATAATTAAAATGAACTTTCCCTAATTCATAATTCCTATCAACAATGCTTCATCATAATTTACAGATAATTCATACATGGATAATTTAT
Organism: Gossypium rotundifolium; assembly: GCA_025506655.1. Classification (NCBI taxonomy): domain Eukaryota; kingdom Viridiplantae; phylum Streptophyta; class Magnoliopsida; order Malvales; family Malvaceae; genus Gossypium; species Gossypium rotundifolium. Next base: position 31,306,134 of record CP106733.1, on the reverse strand, counting down.
CTCAAAAACTCCTAAAGATTCAAACAATTCTAAGTCATAAATTTGTAGCATAAAAACATAGGCGTCTCCTCTTATCTAAATAATTACCTTTAATTCAAAACCGACAAGGATTGACATCCTCACTAAAGATTCACTCAAAGCACTCGAAGTGTTTAAGGTTCAAGAGAAAGCACTCATAAGTCTAACCTGAAAAGTTAATCCCATAGGCTTGCCTGAAATTTAAATCTCCACCATTGTAATATGAGATGATACATAAATCAAGAGGTCTTTGACAAGGTTGTAACAGGGCTTAGGTTAAAGGTGTGGATAAAGGCTGAATTAGAAGGTTGAATCATCGAGATTGACTTGATAAATTACCTACTAAGAATACTGAACTAGAAAATAAATGATTGCTTTGAAACTAGTAATACTACTATTGATAATACTTTTAATACGAGCTATTCTTCAGCAATTGGAATTTAAACGCATAAGCTCCTTTAATCTACTACTTGAATATACTTTTGGTTTTTTTTAAGAACAAACTAAGTAAATACATAATAAAGAAAGAACTTTATCAATTGAAATAAACTAATTTGGTAACTGATCAATTCAATTCTCGATAGAAGGGTAGTAAAAAAGAATGATGAAAATAAATACAAAGGGTTTTGGGTTAATATTACGCGGGTAATTCAATAAAAAGGGTTGTTAAGATCAATGGGGTTCACTAGGGGTTAATTATGTAGGTAAGCTTTTTAGTGGAGTGAATGAGTTAAAACCTAGGTGCCTTTATCATCTCAGTATATCAAATCATTAATGTGGTCTCGACATGTATAATTAAGGCAAGTTCTAGAATAACAATTCATTGTTGATGCACTCATAATCAATAAAGTGAGCATGAAAAAGAATATATGCTCTATAATGCTCAAAATCTCACATAAATTATGGGTATTTGACATCAATCCTGTAAGTTTCAAGCTTCAAGGTAGTATTCAAATTCAGTTCAACAACCTAGGAAATTTTTAATTTTTGAAAAAATAGACTTATCATGCTTGATTCTCTAGTATTCTTCACGTATAAATCATCAATGCACAATTATCAATGATTTATTCAAGAGCTTATCAATAAAAATCATAAATTATTAAAAGTTTCACCTTAATTACTAATATGAGAAACTTAGGAATAAGACTAAAATCCAGGATTTGAGAATAATGCAAAAAGTCAGGTACTTTTACCCCCCACACTTAAGATGTACGTTGCCCTCAATGTACAAAGATAGATAAACAATTATGTAATAAAATAATCAAAAGAGAAGGGGAGAAGTAACACTTCATGAATTATGGATGATTCTAGGAGTTGGCATCTTTAGTGGTAGAAAGTAGGGGAGGAGGCGATGGTGGCATTTTCTATGGGCTTGGTGGGGTGTCTACTGATGATCTTTGTGCTAGATAAAGAAATTGGGTAGCCTACAAAGATCTAGCCAAGAAATCTAAAGAAACATTAATAATATACTAATACTATAATTAAAGACAAAGGAAATAAAGAGAAGGAAACTAAGAAGAAAACTGAAATTGAAAGAAAAGGCTAATGGACTAAGGAGTCTTTATTGTTGGATGGTTCGCGGGGTGGGTGTGACCTCTAAGGCTGTGGTTCGTGATTTCCGAGCAGCCTTTAGAACCTAAAACTAAAAAACTAAAAGAATTTAAAAAATATTAAGCAGAAGAGAATTATAGATAAATAGGATAAAGGGGAAAATAAACATAAAGAAGAATTTAAATGGTCTAAAAGACCCTTAGCTTTGTGTTTGGATGAATCGGCTGGCATGAACTTATGTGTTGGGGTCTCCTTTAAGGAGACAATTACGCTTCTTCAGCATGATTCTAGTGTAGCTCAAGAATCTGGACATTTTTTTCTAAAGAAAGAAAAAGAAGGAAGAAAAATGAGGGGAGAAGGAGGAGGGCTGTGGGGTTTAAATAGGGTCTCAAATCTGGCACGTTCCCACGCCCGTGGACCGAGGGTGTGTTGAATTACATGGCCGCATCGCACGACTGTGTGTCTAGCGTGTTTGCTCACCCACGCCCATTTTCTAGGTGCCACGCCCGTTCTTGAAAAGGTAGTGTGTTGGCACGGTTGGGCGGCATGGGCATGTTTATCCCGTGTCTGATAAGTTAATGGCTTCACATCGTTGTGGAGCATGGCGTGCTAATTTACTAGTGCCCGTGGGGTAGTGGTTGGATCCATGATGTCGTGGGGTGGTTGGGACTGATTCGCACGGCCTCTGTTGTGTCAATACGGTGGTTCTAGTGGTCCACACAGTCATGAACACGGTCGTGTATAAGGTCGTGTGGCCTTGAAGTTCTGCACTTTTGGTTAGTTTAAAAGGAAAGAAAGAAGGAAGGGAAACACACTGAAAATAAATTTAAAAGTAAATAGTTTTAGTACTCGGGTTACCTCCTGAGAAGCGCTCGTTTATAGTCTTAAGCTGGACTATCCTTGAATTAGAAAAATTAGGGAGGTTTAAAGGTTTGAATATCTTCCCTCTTGCTTAAAATTTCATTTTCTTGATAAGGTTCAAGTCGAGAAGCGTTTACCTTAAAAGTTCCGAATGTTGGATTGCTTACCTTGATTGTTCCATGGAGGAAGATATCGTGTACATTAAGAGGAATTTCCTTGCTTACATTCAGGTCTGTTGTGATGATGCGAGGATCAGCTTTGTCGAGCAGCACCTGGTCTCCTATTTTAAAGTGATTTGATGTTCCTACGAGTTCTTCTGGTGGTTCTTCTTATTTTACTTCGTGTGGGTCTAGTTGTTCTTTGACATGTGTCCTCTGCTCTTCTAATTTTTCGATCCTAAGGTCTTGTTCCTTGTGTGATTCCTCTTTGTCACTTTGGGATCTATGAGTCGGCTCAGGGTTGTGCCTTTGTGGTGTTTCCTGTGATAAAGGTTGAACAATTTGATTATCATCTGTATTCACTTTCTTACCTTCATCGATTGTTGTCCTGGCCGAGTTAAGAGCTTGAAAACTGATTAATTCGTCACCTACACAAAGTATGAGTTCTCTTGTGGCAACATCAATTTTAGTATTGGCAGTTGCTAGAAAAGGTCTTCCTAAAATTAAGGGGATTGTATTATCCTCATCCATATCTAAAACAACAAAATTTTTTGGGAAAACAAATTCATCAATTTTGCCAAGAACATCTTCGATAATTCCCTTAGGAATTCTAATAGTTTTATCAGCTACTTGTATACTCATCCTAGTTTATTTGGGCTTCCCTAGACCTAGTCGTTTAAATAATGTATAAGGCATGACATTTATGCTTGCCCCTAAATCAGCTAACTCGTTATCAATAGCTAAACTACCAATTAAACATGGAATTGTAAAACTCCCTAGATCTTTTAGCTTTCGTGGTAGTCTATTCTGTAACATTACCGAGCATGCTGCGTTTAATTTCACGTGGTGCTCTTCGTCTAATTTGTGTTTGTTAGTCAAGAGCTATTTAAAAATTTTCTCGAGTTTAGCATCTGAAAAGAGCTTCAAGAATGGGGAAGTTAATATGTAATTTCTTTAAGAGTTTAAGAAACTTACCGAACTGTTCTTCTGAATCATCTCTTTTTATCGCTTCGGGATAAGGAATGCGAGGTTGGTACTCCTTGATTACTGGTTTTGGCTTTTCTTGTGTTACCTCTACCTTACCTTCTTCTACCTTATTTTCTTGTATTGGAATGGGTTCCTCTAACCCTTTACTGTTATTAGCTGAGATGGCTTGAATTTGCTCCTTTAGGTTGATCTCCATGTTACTTGGTAGACGTCCTTATGGTTGTTCTGATAGTAGCTTTGCAAGTTGTTCGACTGCATTAGTTGCTTCCTTCACTGACTTCGTAAGATTCCCCATTCGGTTCTCGTTACTTTTAATTATTTTCTCAGTTTCTTGGAACCGATTTTCTGTGTTTGCCATAAATTTTGTCAGCATCTCTTCGAGGCTTGGCTTTTTCTCTTGCGGATATGGCTAATTTTGGAAGTTTTGAGGAGGTTGTTGTCTTTGATTCCCTTGATTTCCTTGGCCTCCACATGAAAAATTTGAGTGGTTTCTCCAACCTGGATTGTAAGTGCTACTATAAGGATAGTTATTGGATTTGAAATTATTACCTATATAGTTTGTCTGTTCGGTTTCTACGTCCAGTTGGTAGGGTGGGTACTCAGGATTCACCATAGTTCCACTTGCGTTAATCGCATGTTGGGTGTACTGCGAGGAACATAAGTCGTCAAGCTTTTTATAAATTAACTCTACCGATTTGACAACATGGTCCTTTGATCGAGGTTGTAAACTCCGGTGATTTTGTCGATTTTGTCCTTGTACTTGCCAATCGATAGTTATTGGTGACATCTCTTCAATGAACTCGTAGGCAGCTTCAGGAGTTTTATTATTTAAAGTTCCACCGGTGGCTGAATCAATTAATTGCCGTGTTGAGGGATTTACACAGTTGTAAAAAGTTTGGACTTGAAGCCACAAAGGTAATTCATGGTGTGGACATCTCCTCAAGAGATCCTTGTATCTCTCCCATGCATCGTATAATGTCTCTAAATCCATCTGCACAAAAGAAGAGATATCATTCCGTAATTTGGCCGTTTTGGCCAGTGGGAAATATTTTAATAAAAATTTTTCGGCCATTTGTTCTCATGTAGTGATCGACCCTCATGGTAACGAAGTTCAACCTTTGTTTGGCTTTATTCCTTCAAAAGGGAATAATCAAGACGAATGGCATCATCGAAATGCCATTTATTTTGAAAGTATCACGTAACTCTAAAAATTAGCTATATGAGTGTTCGGTCTTGATCACGCAAACCATCAAATTGAACAAATTGTTGAATCATTTGTATTGTGTTAGGCTTTAATTCAAAATTATTAGCTGCTATAGCAGGCCTAACAATACTAGATTCAGCTCCTGTTAAATGAGGTTTAGCATAATCATACATGGTACACGGAGCATTGTTTTCTTCCACATCTCATGGTGGATTATTCTCGTCCATCCCTTTAGTAGGATTGGATCTGTCTTCTCACTCTTCTTCCATGTAATTTAGGGCTCGCCTAATTTCTCTGCGACTTTTCCGAGTGTTAGCTTCAATTTCACTATCGTATTCTAAAGGTCCTGTTAGGTTCCTTCTAGTCATAAACTAGAGGTAACTACTAGGAAAAAATAATAATGACGAAACAAAATTAGCAAAAGATACTAAAATAATAAAAATAGTGGCTAAAGTAATAAAAATAGAGCTTTCTTAATATTTTAGTTCCCTGGCATCGACGCCAAAAACTTGATCGCTAAAATCAGAGCTTTAAAATTTATAATGAATGAGATCGAACCTTGAGACTAACTCTGACAACGATTAAAGGCAAGTGTACTTATCGAACAGTAGTATAGCTTAGGCAAGACCAGATTATCGAACCCAAAGGAACTAAAAGTACTAATACTTACTTTCTTTTTATTATTTAGCCTAAAATATGGAGTGATTGGTTGATTTAATCTAGTTTAATGATTTCTAAGCTAAAGACAAAGACAAAAAGAATGAATAGGGAATTAACTCGAAGAAAACTCAATTGATCACAACGATACCCTCAGGAAGAATCCACCTAGACTTCACTTGTTATTTAATACTAACCATATGATTTTATTTACTTCGTTTGATCCGAAAGACTCCCTAACGTATATTAAACCCTCTCTCGAGGAGAATAATTTCTAACCCTAGGTTAATTAGTGGAACTCTCATTCGCATATAATAACCCCCTAGAATAGTAGTAAATCGATCTATGGATTCCCATATTAGGTTTCACCCTAATCTGGCAAAATCTCGTCACCCTATCTCTAGGCGTGCGATCAACTCCGCTTAATTATGCTCAATCTACTCTTAAGCAGGGTCTATTCCTCCTCTATCTAAGCATATCAGATTTGGATTAAGCATGCATAATTAAGAACAAACTAAGTATTTATCATATAATTTAGAAATCAATTACAAAATTCATCTAGGTTTCATCCCCTTCAGGTATCTGAAGGTTTTAGTTCATAACAAATAAAAAAACATCTCAAGAGAAAAGATAAAAAAAGCATAGAAAATCCCTAAAACCCCTTGAAGGAATTGAAGGAGAAATTCACCGTATTGAGTAGAATTCCGGCTCTTCGAGATGGATCCACTTGGCTATCTTTGAGTGATTCCTCAAAACGTGATCTTCTTGGCTCGGCTCCTTGGCCTAGCTCACCGCCTAACGTCCCTTTTCAGGTTGCATTTAGAGTGTTTATATAGACTTTTAGAATGCTTTGTTTGGCCTCTAAGTGTCCTAATTCAAGTATATTTCCTACTCGGTGTTTGAATAAGCTTTGAAAAGTGTTTCTTTGGCTCTAAGTATCCAAATCTGAGTGAAATTGCTCTCTCCCGTAATAGGGGCACGGCCATGGTACACGTCTGGGTAAATCATTTTCAGGCCGTGTATTGATTCTACCGATTGAGGCACGGCCGTGTAAATCGTGGCATGGTCATATCTTAGTTAATTGTTGAGGCACGGCCGTGTGGCTTGAAGTCCATGCCGTGTCGATTTCCTATTTAGCCTAAATTGGCTCGTTTCTTGTTCTTTTCGTCCTCGGGTGCTTTCCTGAGTATAAACATGAAAAGAAAGGATTAAGAGCACCTTTTTATATAAAACAATGGCTAAATCATCCAAAAGCATACTAAATGTAGGCCTAAAATATGTTGCTTTTACGATTTATCATGATTCCTCCATCCGAGATTGAAATTCGATCTGATATGACTTATGAGGAAGAACTGACCCATATCTTAGCTCGTGAAGTGAAAGAATTGCGAAATAAGAAAATTTCGTTAGTTAAAGTACTGTGGCATCGACACGAAGTTGAAGAGGCTACGTGGGAGCCTGAAGATTTAATGAGACAGCAATATCCAAATCTATTCAACGGTAAGATTTTCAGGGACGAAAATCCTTAAGGGGGAGAATTGTAACAGTCCGGTTCAGACTTTAGTCAGAATAGTGGTTTTGTAACATTCTGAAAATGGGCCTATGCATTTTTGATTTAATTATACGAAATGGCATGTCTTATGTGTTATGAATGTATGGTGAACATTTTTGAAAACTTGGAAATGTTAAGTTTAAAAGAGGAAAGTGAATATTTTTGGAAACTTGGAAATGTTAAGTTTAAAAGAGGAAAGTGAACATTTTTTGGAAACTTGGAAATGTAAGGAAATGTTTTAGAAATGTTAAGTTTAAAAGAGGAAACTAAGGCAAGGTGGTCTTAAGAAAATTAATAGAAGAAATTTGACACAAGAATGGGCTTGGAGAAGTGGCTAGGAGGCACCACTTAAAGCCCGAGAAGTGAAGCCACAATCAAGGGGAAGGAGCCTAGGTTCAAGTCACGTGGGAAGCAAATAAAAGAGTTTTATTTTGTCTGCAAGGAGTAAGGGAGTTGGATGGCACCAAGGCACTTGGGAAGAGTTTAATTCTCTTTAAAATTCGCTAAATAGGTGGATCAATGATGGATAATTATAGTTTAAGAGATAAGAGATAATTAAGGATTATTTTCATTAATTTTAATAAAGATAAGAGAAGTGATGGCCAAGTAAGGAGTCTTGGCCTAGTAATTTCGGTAAAAGGAGGAAAATAAGGCTATTCATCAATCTTCTCTTTTCCATTGAAGTCTCTGTAGAAAATTTCCTAGCAAACTCTCTCCTTTCTCTTATTTTTCCATAGTCAAATCTTTTCTCCATAAGTCCACCATTGTCGAATCCCCTAGTGACTCTTTTCCCTCTCTTTTCTTTTGATAAACCGACAACACAGATAACCTTTAGTCGATTTCTTGTTAAGTTCCAAAAGCCGAAAACTTGCTATTATCAAGACCATATCCGAATAGTTTGAGACTTCAAGCAAGGGGTTGTCGACTTGTGCATTAAGGGTAAGGTTAGTGATTATCGATTTCTATTCTTTTTCTTCTAAGATTAAAATCAAAACCAGGAAATCTAACCCCATTATTGTGTTAGTCGAAACTTGGAAAGAAGGCTTCGGGATCTGTCCATAAGTCGACCATAAGAAAGGAATCTTCCAAGATCTAAGGTAAGGAAGACATTTGGCCACAGGCTGCTTTTACCATGTTTACATGTTAGAAATTAATCTAACATGTGTCACAGTGATTTCGACAGATACCAAGGGGCTAAATAGAAATTTTAGATTTCAAATCACAAGGTAAAGTATATATATATGCAATCGGCCAAGGCTTATTTTAGCACTAGATCTATTTTCGTACATGATTTAAAAGCCGAAAACTAATCTATGAAGGAATTTAATACCAGTCGATTACAAGGAAGGGAGTCTACAACATTCCGAGATTTGATTAGTAAACAAATCGGCACCAAGGTAAGTTTTAGTATACTAATCCTACTAGGATTTGGTTTCATGGCCGAATGGGTCTTAGTAAATTAACTATATGTTGGCTAAATATAGGCAGTTAAGGATCTAAAGCTTAGATCGGGATTTTCGGGATCTTCATTAAAGCACTAAGTAAATCAGGTGTGTACCCCACACTATCTTTTAATAAGATTCATGGCTAAAATTTAATATGAGCATGTTTATAAGAATGTGAATATGGCTAAAATACCATGCTATGGTGCAAAGTACTCAGATACATTTCCTACTCCTACTAGGATTATGTTAAATATCTGTTACAACACACATATGACATTATAAGAATGTGAAATAAGAATTTGGCATGTTAATGCATGATATGTATGATATGGGGCATATGGGTTATATGAAAAGGGGAAGTGAATGTGGTGACATAAGACCACGATAACTGAATGTGGTGACCTAAGACCATGAATTTTATAAGGGCGATGAGCACGCCGATCGCAATGATCGCCTTCGATGGTTTGTAGCGGATGGAGGGTTGACTTAGTAGTCCCCGATTGTGCAAAGTGTGGATGGTACGGGTGATGTGTAGCGGATGGCATATAGGTTTGGGTTTGGGTTGCATCACTATTTTATATCTGCTATATGATTATGTATGTGATGTGATAATATGCCTGAATCTATTTGGACATAGTGTTTGTGTACACATTGAGTCTGTTGACTCACCCCGATATGGGAACCTTTTTCAGGTGACGATCAGTAATGGACCGAGTCGGTAAGAGCTTAAAGGTGGCCATGCACAGCAAGGGATTTATTCAATTTGGATTTTTATTTTATTAAGTACTTTGAATTTATTTTTTTTGGGAATTATTTGATGTAATAAGGCCATAGTAGAACTACTTTGCTTTGCTTTTATTTATTAAGCTTGCAAACTTTTATTTATTAAAAGATTAAGTAAATTTATTTTAAGACAAAGCCTAAACGTTTTGTCACCTAGAGTAAAGGATTTTAATAATGAAATAAACTTGTTTTCAACTCAAGCCCAACCCAAAACAATCTTTATTTCAAAACACACAAGTTTTTCCTAAGTAACAAAAGAATTTGAAATGGTTTACACCGGAGAACATACCAGATCCGGTCAAGGCTCGTGGGCTGGGTTTGGGGTGTTTTAGTTTGGTATCAGAGCCCAATTTTAAACTCTTGGCCTTGGGTTTAAGGCCCAAAATGTTTTCAAAGTTAAGCCCAAAAGGGATTTCGTGAATTAAGTAGGTTTTTTTGGCATGGCCTACTAAGTCTCGGACCCGAAGTCCACCAGGTAAGTACTCCGATCTCTTATGTGATTTATATAATGACTTGTAGAAGGGGTAGAAAGGGAACATAGAATAGAGATTTAGTACTTGAACCCTAGGGCTAGTTACCCCAACAATTACATAAGACTTAAATGCCTAACCGAACAAACCTGTGGTTAAGTCGCCGAGTTAGGGTGTGGCAACCATGGTGCGCATGTCTAGGACTGGTTTCAGTGGGAGCTTGGTATTTAAGCAGTCCGCATGACTCACCTCCTCTCCACTCGAATCCTACCTGGTGTGTAGCCTCAGTTCACCCTAACCAAGAGGACTTATTCACGCGCTAAACCCCTAACTAAAACCCGAAAGGGACTAGCCGTATTTTTTTTATGAAAGCCCTAGTTTTATAATCACCAAATTACCCTTGAATAGTAGCAAAAACTTATTTTGGAAAATTTTCAAAATATTTCCGATTTATAAAAAATTACAAAAATATCCCTAGTGGTAAAATTACAAAAATGCCATTGGTTTATGAAAATTTTCAAAATACCCATAGTTCTTATCAAAATTTCACTACTCTGCTTAAAGGAATCCTAAATTTACAAAATATCAAAATACCTTGATTATGGAAAGGAAAAAAAATAATTTACAAAATTACCCCTAACCTGCAAATTACCGAAATACCCCCGAGTTACAAAATTACCAGAATGACCCCCGATCTTTAAAAAATTTTGCAACAACACTGATTTGGAAAACAAATTCTCAAAAACAACCCTCAAGTTTTGTAAATTCCAAAGTACCCTTGATTTATCAAGATTTACAAATCTACCCGGGTTAACTACCAAAATACCCTCGAATTTCAAAATTTCCAAAATACCCCCGGGAATGCAAAATTTCCAGAATACCCTTATTGACAAAAACACCAAGGAACCTTATTTTGACAACTTACGAAAAATACCCCTGTAGGACAAATTACGAGACTACCCCTGGGATAGGAACGGACAGAATGTCTGAAGAGTGAATGTGTATGTGAGATACTATGGAATGGATGTGCTTTTCTGTGAATTAGGATAGAAGACTTGAAACTTTGAATGATCAAAAGAACTACTCCTTAAAACTATTAAAACATAAATCTGTTCGTGGTTAATCAAGTGGAACCAAACTAATGTATAAAATTCTTTAATCAGATAAACGCAAGCAAAAGTATGAATTCAAGGGGATGTGGTTGTAACGTACGTGGCCGTGGAAGAGGCCGAATGACCGTGTCTGAACCCGTTAGATCGGGTCAAGGATCTGAGAATGAAATGCCACCACCACCCCCAGCTGCTGATGTGGAATATCAAGACCAAACGGGGGATGATGTAGTGTCACAAGCGATGCTGCGGGTCTTGGAAAGGGTAGCAGGAGCAGGTAGAGGCATGAGAGCTCGGAAGTCGATACCTGAGTGACTCCGAGCCAACGGAGCTGAAGTGTTCCGTGGTGTATCAGGTGTAGCACCTAATACCGCTGAGTATTGGTTGGAGGCGACTGAGCGGATTATGGATGAGCTCGACTTAACTGACAAGGAAATGCTGAAAGGATTGGCGTCGCTTCTCCGCGATGAGTCATACCAATGGTGGCTCACGGTGCGGGATGGTGCTACAGCTGAGGAACTCACTTGGGAGTATGCTAAGGCGGCATACCAGAAGAAATATGTTGGTACTCATTATATTGATGCCCAAAGAAAGGCCTTTCTAAGACTGGTTCAAGGGAACAAGTCCGTAGCTGAGTATGAAGCTGAATTCTTAAGGCTGAGCCGTTATGCTCGAGGCATAGTGTCTACTGAGCATGAGCGGTGTGTCCGGTTTGAAGACGGACTAAGAGATGACCTAAGGTTATTGATAGCCCCGCAACAGGAGCAAGAGTTTGCTGTATTAGTGGAAAAGGCCAAAGTGGCCGAGGTATCAAGGAGTTCATGAGGCAGAACTCTGATCGAAATAGGCAGAAGAGAGGATTTGAATCGTCAAGACCATCCAGGAATGAGCAAAAGAGGCCTAGAGTTGAAGGGCCGCGAGATCAGCAAGCTGCTACTAGAAGGTAGTACCCTACTTATGATCAATGTGGGAAAAAGCACTTAGGCGAATGCTAGAAGAAGACAGGGGGATGTTTCAAGTGTGGGTCAAAGGACCATATGATTAAGGATGTCCGATGAGACCGGATGGGAATCGTAGGTAGCTCGTAATGTTAATCAGTGGTAGAAGGGACAAGACCTCGATGGGGTCGTGATCTAAACCATGAGGGAAATGATTTCGACCGAGGTCATGGAGCACCAAGCGGAGGTGCTGAAGGTTCAGATGCAAGGCAGCCAAGGTTGGTTTATGCAATACCGTCATGAGGAGAGTGATGTGCGGATGTGACAACGGGTAAGTTTTTATTTTCGGAATGCCTTTATTGCCTTGTTTATTATAGAGCTAGTTCGTTCTTGTATTTCTAGTGAATGGTATGAAACCTTGGATGTGAACTTTGGAATGGTGCATAGGAAATGTGTTAGTTTTATTAAGATCAGAGTACGCAGCGACAGCGTAGTGTGGTGAGTTAGATTGTATGATTGTTGTTAGTAAGTAATTTCGAGGACGAAATTATTTTTAGGGGTAGAATTGTAACATCCTGAAAATGGGCCTATGCATTTTTGATTTAATTATATGAAATGGCATGTCTTATGTGTTATGAATGTATGGTGAACATTTTTGAAAACTTGGAAATATTAAGTTTAAAAGAGGAAAGTGAACATTTTTGGAAACTTGGAAATGTTAAGTTTAAAAGATGAAAGTGAACATTTTTTGGAAACTTGGAAATGTAAGGAAATATTTTAGAAATGTTAAGTTTAAAAGAGGAAACTAAGGCAAGGTGGTCTTAAGAAAATTAATAGAAGAAATTTGACACAAGAACGGGCTTGGAGAAGGGGCTAGGAGGCACCACTTAAAGCCCAGTAAGTGACGCCATAATCAAGGGGGAAGGAGCCTAGGTTCGAGTCACGTGGAAAGAAAATAAAAGAGTTTTATTTTGCTGCAAGGAGCAAGGGAGTTGGACGGCACCAAGGCACTTGGGGAAGAGTTTAATTCTCTTTAAAATTCAGCTAAATAGGTGGATCAATGATGGATAATTATTGTTTAAGAGATAAGAGATAATTAAGGGATTATTTTCATTAATTTTTAATAAAGATAAGAGAAGTGATGGGCAAGTAAGAGAGCCTTGGCCTAGTAATTTCGGCAAAAAGGAGGAAAATAAGGCTATTCATCAATCTTCTCTTTTCCATTGAAGTCTCGCCAAAATTTCCTAGCAAACTCTCTCCTTTCTCTCTTATTTTGCCATAGCCAAAATCTTTTCTCCATAATTCCACCATTCGAATCCCCTAGTGACTCTTTTCCCTCTCTTTTCTTTTGATAAACCGACAACACGTATAACCTTTAGTGATTTCTTGTTAAGTTCCAAAAGCGAAAACTTGCTATTATTAAGACCATAGCGAATAGTTTGAGACTTCAAGCAAGGGTTGTCGACTTGTGCATTAAGGGTAAGGTTAGTGATTATCGATTTCTATTCTTTTTCTTCTAAGATTAAAATCAAAACCAGGAAATCTAACCCCATTATTGTGTTAGTCGAAACTTGGAAAGAAGGCTTCGGGATCTGTCCATAAGTCGACCATAAGGAAGGAATCTTCCAAGATCTAAGGTAAGGAAGACGTTCGGCCACAGGCTGCTTTTACCATGTTTACATGTTAGAAATTAATCTAACATGTGTCACAGTGATTTCGACAGATACCAAGGGGCTAAATAGAAATTTTGGATTTCAAATCACAAGGTAAAGTATATATATATGCAATCGGCCAAGGCTTATTTTAGCACTAGATCTATTTTCTTACATGATTTAAAAGCCGAAAACTAATCTATGAAGGGATTTAATACCAGCCGATTACAAGGAAGGGAGTCTACAACATTCGGGATTTGATTAGTAAACAAATCGGTACCAAGGTAAGTTTTAGTGTACTAATCCTACTAGGATTTGGTTTTATGGCCGAATGGGTCTTAGTAAATTAACTATATGTTGGCCGAATATAGGCATGTAAGGATTTAAAGCTTAGATCGGGATTTTCGGGATATTCATTAAAGCACTAAGTAAATCAGGTGTGTACCCCACACTATCTTTTAATAAGCTCATGGCTAAAATTTAATATGAGCATGTTTATAAGGATGTGAATATGGCTAAAGTACCATGCTATGGTACAAAGTACTCAGGTACGTTTCCTACTCCTACTAGGATTATGTTAAATATCTGTTACGACACACATATTGTAACACCCCAAACCCAGCCCATAAGTCCTGACCGGATCTGGTATGCCACGGAGTAAAATAATTTGAAACATTTTAAGAATTTTGTGAAAACTTGATAAAATTTGGCTAAGGTATGAAAACGGTGTTTGAAAACTTAGTTGGGCTTTTTATAAATATAGTTGGGTTGACAAATCCTTTGAAAAACGTTTGATCATGTAAAATTTAAAATCATTTAAGTTACAATTTGCTTGGTTTATTTGTGTTGCCCGATGGTAACATCTAAAAAAAAACTCGTAGAAGTTACTTAGTTGAAAAAGTTGCTTTTAACTGGTTCAATTAATATTTATCAAATTCCATTTGTAATATAACATGAGTACAATAAAGCAATAAAATAAACATCTAAACAATAATTATCGGCCTTATTACAAACCCAAAATGAAAACTTAGAAAATAAATAATAATAACTTTAATAAAATGAATTTAAATCCATCGACAAGCATGGCCGCCTCGAGTCCTCTCCGGCTCCATCTCCACGTTCTACTCATCTGGAAAAAGTTAAGGGAAGGGGTGAGTCACCAAGACTCAGTGTGTAGGTCCCCCACCCGGAAAATACAACCCATACACAATTTATTAATGAACATGCACATGCACATGCAACCCAACCTATCCATCCATACTCCTTAACTACCCCGTGTGGTCAAAACCACTAATGACCATGGGTCACAAATTAAATGATGGGGCCAACCCATCGTGTGGTCAAAACCACTGATGACCATAGGTCACAAATAATCAAGTGTGGTCAAAACCACTGGTGGTACCAAACCACTAGGACTTAGTCGCAATTTATCAATCGGTGTGGTCAAAACCACTGATGACCATAGGTCACAAATAATCTGATGGGGCCAACCCATCTTGTGGTCAAAACCACTGATGACCATAGGTCACAAATAATCTGATGGGGCCAACCCGTCTTGTGGTTAAAACCACTGGCGACAGTCCATAAAATCATCCCCTTCATCTCATCAATCCCACCATATCATGCTTATATATCAATTATCATATATCATGTCATAGCATTTAACATCATGTGATGGCATGCAAATCATATATCAAAAATCACAAGTTAGGGGACTTACCCGAAATCCATGCTTAGCCATAAGCAAAACACTACCAAAAAGGTGAATAACAACAACAATAATCATGTACATTAATAAAGTGTGTGTGAGTTCTTACACACCTATTTACTAGCAAATCCTGAATATACTAGCGAAATCCCGAGACGTTGTTTCCTCCTACAATCGGTCAACACATGAATTTTTAGATCTATTAGCCAATTGGCTAAACTAGAGATCCGAAGGATCAATTGTACCAAAAGTATGGCCTTTGGCGAATGTGGCTTATTCACTTACCAAACTCATCAATTCTCGTATTTGTCACTTGTCCGTCGAGATTCCTACCAAAACACTTGTTAACGATTGGCTTGCACATCTATACATAACCAAAGCCTATAGCCGAATGTTACTTACCACCTTACCTTAGGAGAATAAATCCCGAAAGCTTCCCTCAATGGCTATGGCTTCCCTACAATTGCTTTAATCATATAAGTAAGAATCATAGGCCATTCGGCCATAACCTTGTACCTAAAAGAGGTGATTATCCCTTACCACACTTATTGAAAATCGACAGCACCTTATTTAGGAAGGGAGATTCGGCCTAAGCACAAGATGGAGGGCTGGAATTTTGAGAAGAAGAAAGGGTATATTCGCTAAGAAGAAACAAGAGAAGTCGGAAATTTTGAACAATTTTGGCTATGAATCAAGGAGAATTTGGCGTGAAACAAATTTGGAGAGAAAGAAAAGAAAATTGGTTGAACTTTTGGCACTTCTTTGTTTGACAAATCAGATATGGATAGCCCCCAAGGAGTCTAATAATCGGCAAACACCCCTTTTTGGTGATAATTCCACCTTTAATCTAATCACATTTATCTTTTGTTATCCCTTAATCTCCTCTTTAACAAGTTAAATGAAAATAAACTGCTAAAATTCACTCTTCCAGCCGAATTCTATAGCAAAAATTAAGCTCCAACCTTATCAAGTTAAGAGTCCACAAACATGCCATCAGCTCCTTCCCTTCTCACGCCATTTTGCATAAAAAAATAAAACTGATTGCTGCTTCTTAGGCTCAAACCAAAGACCTCACTGCTGCAGCCTCCCTTAAACGCGCCATGCCATCTTTCCCAATTGACTTCCATGTCAAATAACCTCCCCATTTAATTATAAGGCCTTCCTAGGCCGATCCCTTCAAAAATTAAAATGCAAAACGCTGCTCCAGTCATTCGAACCTGCCCCCATCTTCACCTCCAACACCTAAGTGGCGCACGGTAGCCACTTAGCCAACCCAACTTTCATGTCCAAATCTAACACCAAAATTCTTTAAGGCCTTCCTTACTTGGCCCCTTCCTTTAACGCCCAAAAACCCAAAACAAAACGCAATCCCCCTTTCCAAGAATTGAACCCAAGACCTCCCATTCGTCACCCTTAACTTTTAAGTGGTGCAAGCAAGCCACTTTGCCACTTAATTCATTGAGTCATGTTTTGCCCAAAATTCCCCTTAACCCCTATCTCCAAGCTCCTTCCTTTTAAACCTTCAAAAAAAAATTTTTAATTCCAAATCCGACCTAATTCGGGGTTATGACTAGACCCTTAAAACATGTCTAGCAAACATAAAATTCATTTCTTCAAGCATACACATGGGGAATTAATTGAATTACAAACAACCCCTAATTTAGGTGTTACAGTTCTACCCCTTAAAAATAATTTCGTCCTCGAAATTACTTACTAACGAATAGCAGACATCTTAACTCATCAGTACTACACTTATGTTGCAAGACTCGATCTTAATAAAACTATCTTACTTCCTAAGCACAATCTCTAAGTTCACAACCAAGGTTTGTGCACTTCCCTAGTAAAACAAGAAAACTCTACAATGATCAAAGCAATTAAGGGTATTCCGAAATAAGGAACATACCGTTGTCACATCCGCACATCTTCCTCCTCACGACGGCCAACCGCATAAACCAACCTTGGTTGCCTCGCCTCTGCACCTTCAAAGACCTCACCACGCCTGTTACCATTTCCATTACCCCTAGCGCACCTCGACCCTCTCGTGGTCGTTGGTTATCCTTCTATTCGGTGCACAATCGACCTCCGATCTCACCAAATTGTCTTTTTTTGGACAGTTTTAACTCGATGCTCCAAGGATCCACACTTGAAGCATCCCCGATTACCATTCCAACATTCCCCCGTGTGAGACTTACCACACCGAGCACACCGTGGCGGCCATTGAGGATTAGCCGCAATAGCAGGCCTAGCAGCTTGATCTGACCCATCAAACCTCGTCCTCTTCTACTTATTACCCGAGAACCTTGAAGGTTTCGAGCTCCTCTTATTCCAATTTCTATCTTGATTTCGTCTAACCGACTGTCTTACCCCTTCAGCAACTTTCGATTTCTCCACTAAGACCGCGAACTCCCATTCCTGTTATGGAGCTATCATCATTCTCAACTCATCCCTCAGCCCATCTTCAAATCTAACACAGCGTTCATGCTCGGTACCCACAATACCACGCGCATACCTACTCAACCGGAGGAACTCGGCCTCATATTCTGCCACTGACTTATTACCTTGAACTAGGTTCAAGAAAGCCTTCGCTGTGCATCCACATAGCTAGTTTCGATATACTTCTTTTGGTGGGCATCCTTGAAGAATTCCCAGGTGAGATTTTTCGCCACCATTCCTTCCCTTACAGTGAGCCACCACTGGTAAGACTCATCCCAAAGCAAAGAGATGATACCCTTCAACTTCTCCTCAGCCGTGAAATCCAAGTCACCCATAATCCTTTCGGTGGATTCCAACCAATACTCGCCAGACTTGGGTGCCACCCGTAAACTCCTCTAAACACCTCGCTCCGTTAGCCCTGAGTCATTCAACCACGATTCTGGGCTCTCGCACTGCACCAACCTCAAAGAACTCATTCTAATACCCGTAATCTGACTTGAGATACGACATCATTACCACCGTCGATCTTGGAACTCGGCCACCGTCGATGATTTGACATCTCATTTCCAGAACCATGTCCAGACCCTGCTGGCTCGGACAAGGCCATCCTACCCCTACCACGGCCACGCGGTGGACGTCCACGACCTCTTGAACTCATTCTAACGATTGCGCTTATCTGTTTATGAATTTTATGTATTAGTACTTGTTTCACAGGATTACCCGCGAAGGAATTTTATGATAAGAGTTTAGGAGTGGTTCTTTTGTAATCATACATGCACACAGTTTTCCATTCATTCATTCAAAGAGACGTTGATTTTGTTGTGATTGTTTTCCACTACCCAGGGGTATTTCCGTAATTTGTCCTACAGGGGTATTTTTTGTAATTTTTCAAAAATACAAATTTTCAGAGGTTTTTATCAAAAAGTATTTTGGAACTCTTAAATTCACGGAATACTTTGAAAAATTTTGAAAACCAGAGATATTTCGGTAATTTTAGACCTTAGGGGTATTTCGGTAATTTTTCACAAATCGGGGTGAATTTGTAAAATTTTAAGAAATCAGGGATATTTCAAAAGTTGTAAAACTTTGATGGTTCCTTTTTAAGAATTGCATTTTCTAATATAGTGGCGTTGCGAAATTTTGGAAGTCAGGGGTATTCTGGTAATTTTGTAGGTTAGGGGCAATTTTGTAATTTTCTAAAATCATGACATTTTTGAATTTTTAAGGTTTTTGGGCACTTTTTATGCGATGAAATTTTTGATTAAAATCGTGGGTATTTTGGGAATGTCATAAATCAAGGGTGTTTTCGAAATTTTACCCCTAAGGGTATTTTAGTAATTTCACATAATCAAGGTATTTTCACAAAATGGTTTCCAAAAATTGGGTTCTAAGTGATTTCACAAAAGGAGGATATTTTGGAAATTTCTATTTGAAAATTTTTCATATGGAGGGTATTTTGATAGTTTACAAGCTAGGGGTATTTTGGTCATTTTTCAAACTGAGGGGTATTTTAGTCATTTTTTTCTTTGTAAAACAAGGTTTTAGTTACTTCAAAAACAAAACGGCTAGTCCCTTTCGGGTTTTAGTTATCAAGTTTAGCCTGCGAGTGTGTCGTCTCATTTAGGATGAACTGATTACTACGCACTGTAGGATTCGAGTGAGTAAGAGGTGAGTCACGAGGATCGCTTAAATACCGTGCCCCCACCGAATCCAATCCTAGACATGCGATAACGATTGCCACATCCTTTGCTTAGTGACAACTCATGTGGTTGTTTAGGTAATTATTAAATCTTATGCATAGTTGGGGTATGCTAGCCCTGGGTTCAACAGTTTCTACTCTAGTAGTCTACGTTCCCAATTTACCCTTCTACCCCTCATCAAATATTCATAAAAATGGATAGAAGTACTTACCTGGGCGGATTAGTGCCGGAGTCTCGGTGCCATGCTGTTCAAGCCAAAACAGTTTCTCAAAACATCATAATAAGGCCTACTAACAAAAACAAAACATTTTGGGGACCCCCACAGCCGAGTTTTGAACTGGGCTCTGATACCAAAAATGTAACACCCCAAACCCGATCCATAAGTCCTGACTGGATCTGGTATGCCACGGAGTAAAATAATTTGAAACATTTTAAGAATTTAGTGAAAACTTGATAAAATTTGGCTAAGGTATGAAAACGGTGTTTGAAAACTTAGTTGGGCTTTTTATAAATACAGTTGGGTTGACAAATCCTTTGAAAAACGTTTGATCATGCAAAATTTAAAATCGTTTAAGTTACAATTTGCTTGGTTTATTTGTGTTACCCGATGGTAACATCTAAAAAAAAACTCGTAGAAGTTACTTAGTTGAAAAAGTTGCTTTTAACCGGTTCAATTAATATTTATCAAATTCCATTTGTAATACAACATGAATACAATAAAGCAATAAAATAAACATCTAAACAATTATTATCGGTCTTATTACAAACCCAAAATGAAAACTTAGAAAATAAATAATAATAACTTTAATAAAATGAATTTAAATCCATCGACAAGCATGGGCCTCGAGTCCTCTCCGGCCCATCTCGCGTTCTACTCATCTCAAAATGTTAAGGGAAGGATGAGTCACCAAGACTCATGTGTAAATCCCCACGGAAAATACAACTCATACACAATTTATTAATGAACATGCACATGCAACCCAACCTATCCATCCATACTCCTTAACTACCCGTGTGGTCAAAACCATCGATGACCATGGGTCACAAATTAAATGATGGGGCCAACCCATCGTGTGGTCAAAACCACTGATGACCATAGGTCACAAATAATCAAGTGTGGTCAAAACCACTGGTGGTACCAAACCACTAGGACTTAGTTGCAATTTATCAATCGGTGTGGTCAAAACCACTGATGGCCATAGGTCACAAATAATCTGATGGGGCCAACCCATCTTGTGGTCAAAACCACTGATGACCATAGGTCACAAATAATCTGATGGGGCCAACCCGTCTTGTGGTCAAAACCACTAGCGACAGTCCATAAAATCATCCCCCTCCTCTCATCAATCCCACCATCACATGCTTATATATCAATTATCATATATCATGTCATAGCATTTAACATCATGTGATGGCATGCAAATCATATATCAAAAATCACAAGTTAGGGGACTTACCCAGAATCCATGCTTAGCCATAAGCAAAACACTACCAAAAAGGTGAATAATAACAACAATAATCATGTAAATTAATAAAGTGTGTAGTGAGTTCTTACACACCTATTTACTAGCAAATCCCGAATATACTAGCGAAATTCCGAGACGTTGTTTCCTCCTACAATCGGTCAACACATGAATTTTTAGATCTATTAGCCAATTGGCTAAACTAGAGATCCCGAAGGATCAATTGTACCAAAAGTATGGCCTTTGGCCGAATGTGGCTTATTCACTTACCAAACTCACCGAATTCCCGTATTTGTCACTTGTCCTGTCGAGATTCCTACCAAAAACACTTGTTAACAATTGGCTTGCACATCTATACATAACCAAAGCCTATAGCCGAATGTTACTTACCACCTTACCTTAGGAGAATAAATCCCGAAAGCTTCCCTTAATGGCTATGGCTTCCCTACAATTGCTTTAATAATATTAGTAAGAATCATAGGCCATTCAGCCATAACCTTGTACCTAAAAGAGGTGATTATCCCTTACCACACTTATTGAAAATCGGTAGCACCTTAATTAGGGAGGGGAGATTCGGCCTAAGCACAAGATGGAGGGCTGAAATTTTGAGAAGAAGAAAGGGTATTTTCGGCTAAGAAGAAACAAGAGAAGTTGGAAATTTTTGAACAATTTTGGCTATGAATCAAGGGAGAATTCAGCAGCAGCAAATTTGGAGAGAAAGAAAAGAAAATTGGTTGAACTTTTGGCACTTCTTTGCTGTACAAATCAGATATGGACAGCCCCTCAAGGAGTCCAATAATCGGCAAACACCCCTTTTTTGGTGATAATTCCAGCTTTTAATCTAATCACATTTATCTTTTATTATCCCTTAATCTCCTATTTAACAAGTTAAATGAAAATAAACTGCTAAAATTCACTCTTCCAGCCGAATTCTATAGCAAAAATTAAGCTCCAACCTTTTCAAGTTAAGAGTCCACAAACATGCCATCAGCTCATTCCCTTCTCACGCCATTTTGCATAAAAAAATAAAACTGATTGCTGCTTCTTAGGCTCGAACCAAAGACCTCACTGCTATAGCCTCCCTTAAACGCCCCATGCCATCTTTCCCAATTGACTTCCATGTCAAATAACCTCCCCATTTAATTATAAGGCCTTCCTAGGCCGATCCCTTCAAAAATTAAAATGCAAAACGCTGCTCCAGCCATTCGAACCTGCCCCCATCTTCACCTCCAACACCTAAGTGGCACACGGTAGCCACTTACCAACCTAACTTTCATGTCCAAATCTAACACCAAAATTCTTTAAGGCCTTCCTTACTTGGCCCTTCCTTTAACGCCCCAAAAACCTAAAACAAAACGCAATCCCCCTTTCCAAGAATCGAACCCAAGACCTCCTATTCGTCACCCCTAACTTTTAAGTGGCGCAAGCAAGCCACTTTGCCACTTAAGTCATTAAGTCATGTTTCGCCCAAAATTCCCCCTAACCCCTATCTCCAAGCTCCTTCCTTTTAAACCTCAAAAAGAAATTTTTAATTCCAAATCTGACCTAATTCAGGGTTATGTCTAGGCCCTTAAAACATGTCTAGCAAACATAAAATTCATTTCTTCAAGCATACACATGGGGAATTAATTGAATTACAAACAACCCCTAATTTAGGGTGTTACACATATAACATTATAAGAATGTGAAATAAGAATTTGGCATGTTAATGCATGATATGTATGATATGGGGCATATGGGTTATATGAAAAGGGAAGTGAATGTGGTGACCTAAGACCACGATAATCGAATGTGGTGACCTAAGACCACGATATCCGAATGTGGTGACCTAAGACCATGAATTTTATAAGGCGATGAGCACGCCGATCGTAGCGCGCCTTCGATGGTGTGTAGCGGATGGAGGGTTGACTTAGTAGTCCCCATGGTGTGCAGGATGGTACGGGTGATGTGTAGCGGATGGCATATAGGTTTGGGTTCGGGTTGCATCATTATTTTATATCTGCTATATGATTATGTATGTGATGTGATAATATGCCTGAATCTATTTGGACATAGTGTTTGTGTACACATTGAGTATGTTGACTCACCCCAATGTGGGAACCTTTTTCAGGTGACGATCAGTAATGGACCGGGTCGGCAGGAGCTTAAAGGTGGCCATGCACAGTAAGGAATTTATTCAATTTGGTGTAGCACCCCAAACCCAAACCCACGAGCCCCGCCAAGAACTGTATGTCATCATGGAAAGACGGTTGAAAATATTTTTGAATTAAGATAAAATGTTAAAATTTTTGTCATCTTTTGAAAACCATGTCCATTTAAAATTATAAGTAAAACTTTGATGTTATAAAATGTTTTAAGTAAAACTTTATTAAACACACACATATATATATATATTATTTGAACAAGGAAAAGTTGCTAGAAATAAAGCCATCTTCACATAAGTAATTTAATTTAAACAAGCCATCTTACTAATAATAATAGCATCATACCAAAATAATAAAAAGGCCCTTATTACAACCCATACTTAAACAAAATACTTAATATTAAAAAAGCTTAGAATAATTTAAAATATCTTCTTCTGCATGGGCCACCTTGTATCCTCTCTGAACCCGATCCAAACTCATGAATCACCGAAATGGTTAAGGAAAATCGGGGTGAGTCCACGACTCAATGCATAATCATTACACATGTTCCACACGTATGGACCTAACCCATACCCACACAGTTCACGTAACAAGTCATGCAAACATGCATCCCAAATTTCAACCTACAATCCACCATAACACCAACCTAAGGCCGTGGCTAATCCACCGATCACAACCGAAAGTGATCCCACAAATCTTACCTCGACGGACCATCGACAAGGCCGGTTCGAGCCACCGATCGATCGTGATCCCGACAGTAATCTGTCTACGGTGATGCACTCTTCTATCAACCGCCGAGATGGGCACCCAGCCACACCTCCCTTGATGTAGCACACAACTAATCATCAAGCACTAATATAGCACGAGGCTAACATTAGACCACGTACAACAATGTGTACACCCATCCTTCCTTGGTCACATCCAACCCCCATGCATAAGTGTCAATGCATCATGTCAAGTCAATCATATCGAATGAGTATACATCACAAGCTCATTACCATATCATACATACACCATAAGTAAATTTAATAACACAATTTTACCAACCTGATAATCGATTACCCCACATATGGGTATCCATCACCTTAGCCTTTAATGTCGGCTATCACACAGCATACACAAGTACACACTAATAAATAATTAATCGAAGAAACAGTGCGATGATTACGCACCTAATCACTTGAAGTTCTAGACCCTCGATCTCGATGCTATCGCTAAATGAAACTACGGCGATCTGCCTAAAC
Organism: Gossypium rotundifolium; assembly: GCA_025506655.1. Taxonomy (NCBI): domain Eukaryota; kingdom Viridiplantae; phylum Streptophyta; class Magnoliopsida; order Malvales; family Malvaceae; genus Gossypium; species Gossypium rotundifolium. The sequence continues at coordinate 31,282,057 of CP106733.1, read as the reverse complement.
TACTGCTCTAATGCTGGCCCACACCCCGGTGGCCAATCCCGAACCGCCGAGACAGCTCTTTTCTTGAACCTCCGGATAGGGACTTTCCCTTGCTCCCCTTGACTGGTACTTGCCTCCATCAACACACTTAATCAGGTAAACCGGTTAAACCTCCACATCATAAACCCAAGTATTGAACTTTTATTAAGAATTGCTTACCAAAACCACTTGAATCCTGGATGCTACTTAGGCCTCTGCAAATGCTGACTATACGCCTTCTGAAAAGGTCTCCTGCGTTAGGCTCTGCCTTCCCACAATCGGTCTTAGCACAATAACAGAGAACACCTAGGGCCATTCGGCCAAGCATACATCCTAAATCAAAGAAAAAGCTATCGCACCCTTACCTTACTAACCACTCCCTTTTTGCTCTAACAAGAATCGGCCACCACAAGAACTAAGGTTCGGCTTCAGGGACTTGTAACCAAAGTGGAGAGAATGAGAGAATGATGAGTGATTCGCAATGACTTTTAAATGGAGTTGGGGTATTTGGCAAAGGTAACCTTGGGGTGATTTCGCTCAAGTAACGTAAAAGAGAAAGGTGTGAAGGAAAATAGGTACACAAAAGGTTATACCACTATCAATTTTGGCTACAAAGGAATAAGAGAAAAGAAGAGAGTTTCTTTGGTGAATTTTGGCAGAGACTAAGGGAAGAATAAGTGAAGAAAAGGAGCAAGCGATTTTCGGCAAGGAGAGGATAAATGGTGAAAAGGGTGGCCAAAAGGTGAGCATCCCCTATAAATACTACTAAGGTTTTGGCACACACCTAAGCACATCCAACAAAGCCGAAAATACCCTCCTCAAGCTTCCCAAAATTGGCCACCAGCTCAACTCCTCTCAAATCCCAAGATTTCCTCCTAAAAACACTCTACACCAACCTTTCAAACCATTTCAAATTAAAACCAACTCATCCTTCCTCCTAGCCACTCATTTAAAAAATTTGAACAAGTCAAACCTTAATCCTACCCTCCTAGCCAAATTCAAAATGGAAGACCAAGCCTTCCCCCATCTTTTCAGCATTCAAAACCAACACCTTACCTCTTTGACGCAAAAACCAAGGCCAAAGTGCTACCCTTGCAGTTTGAACATAAGACCCCTTAGCACCCTTGAGGTGTCACTTCTCCATGCTCTAAGTGGCATCTCCCTTGCCACTCTACCAAAGCCATTCTTGAGTCTTAACCTCCCAAATAATTCTCTTAAGACTCCTCTAGCCAAGCTCCCCTTTTAATACTAAAAATTAAAAATTTCCAAAGGCATTCTACTACCTCATAAGGTTCTCAAGACCCCTAAAACTCACCCAACCACACACTGAAGTATGCCAACACCTGAGTTAGGCACTAAATGCATAACCCCTAGAACCAGGGTGTTACAATTCTACCCTCCTTAAAATAATTTCGTCCCCGAAATTACTTAGCTAAACTAAACAGAATTCTTCACAAGACTCGATCTTGAAGAACCATCATATTTCTAGGCACAGTTCCTAAGTCCATACTCAAGGTTCTAGATATTTTGCTAGCAATAAAAACAAACAACCACCATAGTGAACAAAACCACAAAGAATATTCCAGACATAGGAAACTTACCTGCTAGCACATCTGTTACGTCACTATCCTCCCTCCGACGAACCGCATATACCAAACCTGGCTGCCTTGCCTCAGTGCTACCATTCCCGTGGCCTACTACTCCACGACCTCAACCGAAACCATTCCCTCCATGGTTCAGACCACGACCTCTTGTCGCCTGCTGACCACCTCTGCCTTGCTGCACATAACCTTGGTTTAACGTCCGAGTCCTATTTGGGTCCTGGGGACAATCTTTAACCAGATGAGACTTGGACTTGCATATGAAGCATTCTCGATCCTGATTCCAGCACTCGCCAATATGATATCTTCCACACCGAGAACATGGACGATCGGGATTCCCAGCACGGGCAGAATTATCAATCCTTGGTCTTTTCTGAATACTCCCAGACAATTCTGACGGTCCATAACTCCTCTTATCCCGGCTCCTTTCTCTATCTCTATTCTGCCTCTCGGTCCTCTTGACCTCCTCAGCTATCCGAGCTTTCTCCACTAAGATGGCGAAGTCTCTCTCTCGTTACGGAGCAATCAATACCCGCAGCTCATCTCGCAGCCCATCTTCAAATCTGACGCATCTCTCATAATCGGTAGCCACGATGACCCAAGCGTACCGGCTCAACCGCAGGAACTCAGCCTCATATTCCGCTATTGACTTGCCTCCTTGCACCAAATTGAGGAACGCCTTCCTCTGAGCGTCCACATAGCTCGCTCCGATATACTTCCCTTCAAACTTGATCTTAAAGTAGCCCCAGTCCACTCGATCCGCAGGGGTACCATCCTTAACCGTGAGCCACCATTGGTAGGCTTCATCCCGTAGCAACGAAACAACACTCTTAAGCTTCTCCTCTGCAGTTAAATCCAAGTCGTCCATAATCCTTTCAACTGCCTCAAGCCGAAGATCTCGCCACGTTAGAGCTACCCTGCACACTCCTCGAAAACTTCACTCAGATTCGACCTAAGTCTTTTAGCTACCGACTTCCGAGTCCCATTGCCCACATTGGCTCCTGCCACTCGCTCAAGCACCCGTAGCATAGCTCGCGACATCGCAAATCTCCTCCGTCGATCCTCGATATTCAACCTTAACAGCTGGTGGTGGCGGCACATCGCTCTCTGACCCATGGCCAGACCCTACCGGTTCTGACAGAGTCATCCTACCTCTACCACGGCCACGCGGTGGACGTCCACGACCTCTTGAACTCATATCTAGCGTCATGACTTAACTGATTTAAAAGTTTTATGCATTAGAAATTTTTTGTTCCAATTGCTTATCCACGAGTAAATTTTATGAATAACAGTTTCCAGAAGTAGTTCTTTCGATCAATCAAAGTTTCATCTAAAGTTCTCTATTCTCATTCAAACATTCACATTCTTCACTAAAGACACATACATTCATCCATGTCACTTTCTTGAGCATTCCCAACCCAGGGGTAATTTCGTCATTTTCCTACAGGGGTATTTCAGTAACAAATCAAGGTCAATTTGAAAATAGTTTCCAAATTTAAGGTATTTCAGAATTTACAAAATCCCGGGGTCATCTTTGAAAAAAATTATTTTTCAAACCAGATGTATTGCAACAATTCCAGAAATCGGGGTTGTTTTAGTAATTTTGGAAGTCAAGGGCATTTTCGTAAATTCTCCAAATCAAGATAGCTTGATACTTGTAAAACAAAAGTTTTTGATATCTCTGTAATGTGGAAACATTTTAGTAAAAATCGAGGGTAATATGAAAATTCAGAAACCAAGGGCATTTTGGTAATTTTATCAACGAGGGGTTTTTTTCCGTAAATTTCCCAAAACTAGGGTATCTTAATACTTTGAAGACTCGAAATTTTGGTATTTTGCAAAGTAAAATCATTTTAACAGAAATTGAGGGTAGTACGGTAATTTTACAATACAGAGGCATTTTTTTGTAAATTTGGCCACTAGGGCATTTTTGTAATTTTGTAGATCGAGAAAATATCTTTCCACAATCAGATTTAGGGTTTCACAAACCAAAGGGGTACATTTGAAAAATTAAAAAAAACTAAAGATTTTAAAACAGCAAGGCCAAATCCCTTTCGGGTTTTAATAATTGGTTCAGCCTATGAACAAGTCCTCTTGGTTAAGGTGAACCGTAGCTACGCACCAGGTAGGATTCAATTAAAGAGGAGGTGAGTCGCTAGGACTGCTTAAATACCAAACTCTTACTGAATACCACTCCTAGACATGCGTACCAGGGTTGCCACACCTTAACTCGGTGACTAACTTCACAGGTTTGTTTAGAAATCTTTAAGTCTTATGCATATGTTTGAGTAAACTAATCCTAGTGGTCCAATAGCCTTAATATTCTAGTCTACGAGCCCAAACAATCCCAAAACAATTCATATCAACAAGTCACTTCAAAAGTCCGAAGTACTTACCTGGTGGACTTCGGGCCGGAGGTACAGGTGCCATGCCAGAATAACCTGAAAAGTTTCTTAAAAGCCCATATTTTCTAAAAGCCCATTCTTGAAACCATTTTTGGACCCAAACCCTCAAAGCCGAGTTTTGAATCGGGCTCTGATACTAATTTGTAACACTCCAAACCCGGCCCATGAGCCCTGACCAGATCTGGTATGTCACTGCGGAAAGACGGTTGAAAATATTTTTGAATTAAGATAAAACGTTAAAATTTTTGTCATCTTTTGAAAACCATGTCCATTTAAAATTATAACTAAAACTTTGATGTTATAAAATGTTTGAAGTAAAACTTTATTAAACACATATATATATAATTTGAACAAGGAAAAGTTGCTAGAAATAAAGCCATCTTCACATAAGTAATTTAATTTAAACAAGCCATCTTACTAATAATAATAGCATCATACCAAAATAATAAAAGGCCCTTATTACAACCCATACTTAAACAAAATACTTAATATTAAAAGGCTTAGAATAATTTAAAATATCTTCTTCGCATGGGCCACCTTGTATCCTCTCCGAACCCGGTCCAAACTCATGAATCACACGAAATGGTTAAGGAAAACTCGGGGTGAGTCCACGACTCGGTGCATAAACATTACACATGTTCCACACGTATGGACCTAACCCATACCCACACAGTTCACGTAACAAGTCATGCAAACATGCATCCCAAATTTCAACCTACAATCCACCGTAACACCAACCTTGGTAGACTCCCTGCCTAAGGCCGTGGCTAATCCACCGATCACAACCGAGTGATCCCACAAATCTTACCTCGGCAGACCTGCTGCACAAGGCCGTGGCTGAGCCACCGATCACATCGTGATCCCGACAGTAATCTGTCTATGGTGATGCACTCAGCTATCAACCGCCGAGATGGGCACCCAGCCACACCTCCCTTGATGTAGCACACAGCTAATCATCAAGCACTAATGTAGCACGAGGCTAACATTAGACCACGTACAACAATGTGTACACCCATCCTTCCTTGGTCACATCCAACCCCCATGCATAAGTGTCAATGCATCATGTCAAGTCAATCATATCGAATGAGTATACATCACAAGCTCATTACCATATCATACATACACCATAAGTAAATTTAATAACACAATTTTACCAACCTAATAATCGATTACCCCACATATGGGTATCCATCACCTTAGCCTTTAATGTCGGCTATCACACAGCATACACAAGTACACACTAATAAACAATTAACCGAAGAAACAGTGCGATGATTACGCACCTAATCACTTAAAGTTCTAGACCCTCGATCTCGATGCTATCGCTAAACGAAACTACGACGATCTGCCTAAACTCGCGCGCTCGATTTGGCCCACACCCGGTGGCCAATCTCGAACCGCCGAGACAAATTCGTTTCTTGAACCTCCGGATAGGGACTTTCCCTTGCTCCCCTTGACTGGTACTTGCCTCCATCAACACACTTAATCAGGTAAACCGGTTAAACCTCCACATCATAAACCCAAGTATTGAACTTTTATTAAGAATTGCTTACCAAAACCACTTGAATCCTGGATGCTACTTAGGCCTCTGCAAATGCTGACTATATGCCTTCTGAAAAGGTCTCCTGCGTTAGGCTCTGCCTTCCCACAATTGGTCTTAGCACAATAAAAGAGAACACCTAGGGCCATTCAGCCAAGCATACATCCTAAATCAAAGAAAAAGCTATCGCACCCTTACCTTGCTAACCACTCCCCTTTTGCTCTAACAAGAATCGGCCACCACAAGAACTAAGGTTCGACTTCAGGGACTTGTAACCAAAGTGGAGAGAATGAGAGAATAACAGAGTGATTCGATAATGACTTTTTAAATGGAGTTGGAGTATTCGGCAAAGGTAACCTTTAGGGGTGATTTCGGCTCAAGTAACGTAAAAGAGAAAGGTGTGAAGGGAAAATAGGTACACAAAAGGTTATGCCACTATCGGTTTTGGCTACAAAGGAATAATAGAAAAGAAGAGAGTTTCTTTGACTTAATTTTGACAAGAGACTAAGGGAAGAATAAGTGAAAAAAAGGGAGGAAACAGCTTTCGGCAAGGAGAGGATAAATGGTGAAAAGGGTGGCCAAAAGGTGAGCATCCCCTATAAATACTACTAAGGTTTCGGAACACACCTAAGCACATCCAACAAAGCTGAAAATACCCTCCTCAAGCTTCCCAAAATCGCCACCACTCAACTCCTCTCAAATCCCAAGATTTCCTCCTAAAACACTCTACACCAATCTTTCAAACCATTTCAAATTAAAACCAACTCATCCTTCCTCCTAGCCACTCATTTAAAAAGATTTGAACAAGTCAAACCTTAATCCTACCCTCCTAGCCGAATTTAAAATGGAAGACCAAGTCTTCCCCCATCTTTTCAGCATTCAAAAATCGCCTAACACCTTACCTCTTTGACGCAAAAACAAAGGCCAAAGTGCTACCCTTGCAGTTCAAACATGAGACCCCTTGGCACCCTTGAGGCGTCACTTCTCCATGCTCTAAGTGGCATCCCCTTGCCACTCTACCAAAGCCATTCTTGAGTCTTAACCTCCCAAATAATTCTCTTAAGACACCTCTAGCCAAGCTCCCCTTTTAATACTAAAAATTAAAAATTTCCAAAGGCATTCCACTACCTCATAAGGTTCTCAAGACCCCTAAAACTCACCCAACCACACACTGAAGTATGCCAACACCTGAGTTAGGCACTAAATGCATAACCCCTAGAACCAGGGTGTTACATTTGGATTTTTATTTTATTAAGTACTTTGAATTTATTTTTTTGGGGAATTATTTGATGTAATAAGGCCATAGTAGAACTACTTTACTTTGCTTTTATTTATTAAGCTTACAAACTTTTATTTATTAAAAGATTAAGTAAATTTATTTTAAGACAAAGCCTAAACGTTTTGTCACCTAAAGTAAAGGATTTTAATAATGAAATAAACTTGTTTTCAACTCAAGCCCAACCCAAAACAATCTTTCTTTCAAAACACACAAGTTTTTCCTAAGTAATAAAAGAATTTGAAACGGTTTACACCGGGGAGCATACCAGATCCGGTCAAGGCTCGTGGGCCGGGTTTGGGGTGTTTCAGGTTTTGAAACCACTAATTCGAGTCAAAAAATATTTTAATATTATTTTCTGTGTCTGCAGTATATAATTAAGAATGTGTGAAAGTTTCATGGATTAATTTGTTTGTTTGTATGTTCAATTTGATAAAAGGACCTAATTGTGAAAGGTGTTAAATTAGCATGCCATATGTTAAAAGCACTTATGTGTCATGTCTTTATAAATTTGAGGACCTTATAATGCAATTGAACCATTAGGAATATGGATGGACATTAATGCCTTAAGTTAATGGAATTTAAATGATATTAAAAGGGCTAAATTTGGAAATTGATTAATAAGTTAATATTAAGTAAAATAAAGACATAAAATAGGCCATTTTGTTTTGTTCTTTGGCCTAATATCAAAAAGAAAGAAAAGAAAAAGATCAAGCTTCATTCGGCTAGGTTTGAGCTTGATTCAAGGTATGTTTTGTTTCGGTTTTTGATAATTTTTACTCTTCGTGATCGTTGATGCTTCAATTTTTTGAATTGATGATGAATTTGAAATGTGTCATGGATGAATTCATGAGCTTTGTGAATTTTTGTGATGAAATATGAAATATATGTGTTAGATTAACATAGTTTGTCTTTGAGTTTTTGGTGATTTTGAGTAATTTGGATTAAATTGAGAAAATAATATTTTGAGGGACTAAATTGTAAAATAAATGAAAAATATGGGTTGCTCGGAACCTATAGAGAATTCGACTAAGCATGGGTGTATTGAGATTTTGTGTATTTTGTGATTTTGTGAAATAAGGACTAAAATGTCAAAATGTAAAAATGTGAGGGCTAATTTGTAAATTTCCATAAATATGTGTTTTTGGATTGAATTGAATGATTTGGTGAATAAATGAATTAAATTTGAATATGTATAGGTCAAGAACACAAGAAAACAGACTTAGATCGTGGGAAATCAAAAGTAATTGAGTAGCCAAGTTCGTTTCCGTTTATCTAAATTTGAGGTAAGTCGATATACAAATAAATGTATTTACATTGATATATGTATGTTCATATGAAAATTTAAGATGATGAATGTGTATGAAATGAAGAGAACATGAAATTCGAGGATGTATCGACAATGAATCAGTGTCTGAGAAGTCTTGTACGAACCTAGGAATAGATAGGATTACATATGTCATGACATAGGTGTCCGTTATGTGAAATCGTGTAAGACCACATTTGGGATGTTGGCATCAATATAAGAGATTGTGTAAGATCGCATCTGGGATGTTGGAATCGATTTGAGATTTACGTCTAAGACCATGTCCGAGACATTGGCATCGTATTGATTCGTGTAAGACCCTCTCTGGGATAGTGGCATCGATATCTGGTTACATGTAATACCACGTCTAGGACGTTGGCATTGTACGACTATTTCGAGCATTCTGAATATCCTATTTGATTCCAAACAATTCAATGGGCAAATTCAAGAAATGAAAGTTTACGTGAAATATATAAACTAATTAGGTATGTTTGAATTGTACACTAAGTAAGTGTATGAAATGTGAGTTTATATATGAAGTTACCAAGATGAATATGTGTATGGAATTGATGAGATAATATGTGATTTATGTTTGAATGTGATATAAGCATAAGTGATGCTTTGAGATGTGGATTGTTAGAAATTTATGGGTAAACAAATGAGCCTAAAAACAACTTATGAAATTGCAAATGAGAAGTATTAATGACATTGTATCAATGTGATTATGTGTATTTTATGTTATGTTTATTTGTATACGACTTAATAAGCTTTTGGAAAGTTTACTTTGTGTGTGTGTTTGCTTTGTTTTATAGATACTCAAAGCTACTAAGGGCTTAAGAATCGTCGAGGATCGTCATCACACTACTCAATCTTATTTTGGTACCCTTTTGGAAATGTGTATACTAAAGAATGGCATGTATAGGCTAGTTACCTTGAGTTATGTTTGGAATATGTGTATAGCCATGTGATATGGCTAGTTAAATGGTTGTGTAATGAATGAAGAGTCATGCTATATGATGTTTAGTTTTGGTATGATTCCATGGTTATGAAATAGTCAAGGTAATGGTAAGCTTATTGATGTAAAGTGAGTATATGTGTTTGAGGAATGATGGTTATGATGAAGTGGTAAGTTGTGGATGAATCATGCTTGATTTATTTGTGAATTAGTTGAGCTATTTGGTATCTAAGGTGGTATGCTTAGAATGAGATTCAATGGGATGATATGATGACCATTTGGTGTGTTTTTGGTTGCTAATTATGTTTAGAAATATGCTTATATGTGCTTGTAGGGATGACCCAAAGTGTGGGTGGCATTTTGGCCTTGCAAATGGCCTATAATTGTCCACACAGTTGAGCACACGGGCCTGTGGCTCGACCGTGTCCGTTGAGGTTGAAATACAAAACAAGCCAGAATCGACCACGGGCAAGACACACAGGCGTGTGACTGGCCGTGTGGTGCAAGTCAGTGTCGACCACGGGTGAGGCACACGGGCGTGTCTAAGGCCGTGGGGACAAGTCAGTATGTATGCCATGTTTTGGCACGGCTTAGACACACGAGTGTGTCTAAGGCCGTGGGAGGCACACGGCCTGCCCACACGGGCGTGTCTGAGGCCGTGGGAGGCACACGGCCTGCCCACACGAGCGTGTCTGAGGCTATGGGAGGCACCCGGCCTGACCAAGCGGGCATGTCTGAGGCCGTGGGAGGCACACGGCCTGCCTACATGGGAGTGTGACCTCTGTAACTTTGAAAAATTTTAAATTTTTGAGAATTTTCATATGTGTTCGGTTTAGTCTTGGCGCTATTTTAAAGCATGTTGAAGGTCTTATAAGCCTACTCAAGGGACACTTTCATTTGATTCGTTGAATAATATTATGAAATGTCTGTAAAAGATCTAAATTGTCAAGTAATGACTTTAACCCTAAATCAGGGACGGTTACGGGTAAGGGGTGTTACATTTAAAAGCTTGATCGAGCTCCCGCAGTCCGACTCGTTCAAGTCTAAGAACCACCTTGTAACCTCCCAAACCGGCCTAGACTTTATGGCTAGATTGAGAAGGCTACATTAGCCACCAAAATGGCTAAGCTAACTTACGTTACTTTTGAAAACTTTAAATAAACTCATTTTAGAGAACACTGTAGTTTTACTTTAAGTTAGCTTAAAAGCATTCATTCATTAGGTCGTGTATACTTAGGATTCATTTTATTGTTGATAGTGTTGTTTTAGAAAAACTGTTTGCTTGTTGCTCTTCTTTAAAAAAAATCCCAATGTTAAACTAATGTAGTGGAAAAATCATTTTTCAAGTTATTTTGGAAACTTAGTTGCCTTATCGATTTATTTTTTCAAAAATAATTCCTTTACAATGCACTGGAAACTAGGGAACAATATCAAATTTTATTTAAAGTCGATAATGCATTATCCGATTATTATGCTTGAGTAATCCATGCATGCAAAAATCCCCAAAAGATAATTTACCAAGCCACAGACCAAAAATAATTAAAATTTACAAACCAAAACTAATAAAGACTTAATAATACTTATTAAGAAAAATAATCTGAGGTCCAAGGTGATTCTCCAAATGCCGAGTCCGGTCCTAATTTCAAGGTTTACCTGAAAAGTTAAACGCTGCTGGGGTGAGCTTATGAAAAGCTCAGTGTAAGTCGAACAATTAAAACAAATGTAAATATCGAATACAATGAAACAGATTAGCTTTAACAGAAGAAAATAGAACCCTTATAGGAATTTCATATTGTTACATAGTCATTACCAAATTGATGTCAAATGGTGTATGAGCATAGGCCATCATTCATTCCGTGACAATTATTAATTTCGATACCATTCAATTCAACAAAATATAATACGTAGCATAAATCAATAACATTCAAATATTTCGTGAACATGATGCAATGCAAAAAAGTTCCTATCCATACCATCCGCTACACACCACGAGTTCCCTAGAACCCGTCATCAAAACTTTAAAACATTATGCGCTTAAGCCCGTTGTGGTTAAAACCATTGATAACAATATAAAGAAAATTATGCCAGTAAAGCTGCGATAAATCGCCATTCCCCTTGGTACTCTAGGTGCAGTGCACTGACTACAAATAATGCGGACTTAATATACCACCGGTACTCCACGAAACTCCATCAACCACAAAATCTCAACCTAATGCATATGCAATATGTCACACAATCTCATACATAATCATATCTCAATACGTCTCACATTCATTTGACATACTTAGCATGTCCTCAATAATCACATACTTTCAGTAAATGGAAATAGTGTTCCAATATTTCAAATTACCATTGTTCTGGTATCAATCAATATCATCCAATTTCACATACTTTACAGATTTTCATTGTGCATAAATAACACCCTTTTCAGTACACACTATAAAAAATATCTCATGCTTTTAAATCATACATAAGCTTAATATCTTAACACATTATATCATTCAGTCAAAAATTCTCATATCTCATAAATCAAATATGCAATTACAAACTTAATCAATCATTCATATTATCAAACTAGCAATTTTGCCAACATGTTAATCTTTTAAGGCTCGAAACATACCTGGTTCAGCCACTCACAAAATCAATAATTTGGTGATTAAGCCAATCCAATCAAAAATCTAATTTATCAAATATAACATGATATTTAACACTTTCAAACAATTTTATGAGTTTATGACCCACACCTTATTTTTTGCTTCCTCATAGCACACTAGCCAATCTTCCAATTTTCCTTAATAATTCCTTAAACGAACCTAAACCAAAATTCAGTATAAATTAAATCAATTTATCATTAAACCAGCCCCCAAACACCCACTTATGAGTTCAAACCAATAGTTGAAATTATAACTATTTTAGGAATCCAAACTAATTAGATTCCTTACACTGTATCGATGCGAACCGTACGTACAATCGTTCTTCGCCTTTACGGATGATTTGGGACGTTTGGGTCAGCACCTAATTCAATAATATATTGGAAAATCAGTAGCTAATTAATGATTAAATTCCTTAATTTAATCAATTCATAACCTTTTCCCAACAACTTTGTCGAAATAACAAACTAATTATCCTTAATTACACTTACGCTTCACAATTTGTGGGATCCGATTGGCTAATTGATTAAGCACGTCTCTCCCTAATTAACATGGGTTTAAAAGCTAATTATGAGGGTTCAATCACTCAAATTAAGGCTACAATTAATTGGGCAAGATTCAAAAAACAAAATAGCCCCTTTTTTTTGCATATAGGCGCACGCACCACCACCCATGGTAGCCAAAATTGAGGTTGAATTTTAAAACATTTTGAGATCTCATTAAAATATTAAAAAATTCCATTTAAATCATTTAAAATCCTCCAAATTCCAGATCTAGAAATTTTGGTTTTTAATTGACAAGATTAATCAAGAAATTGAAGAGAAAAAAGATCTTACCCAAGCTAGTCGAGAGAAACGACAATGGAACTTTCTAGGCAATGTTTAGGATCGATCTTGGAGTTCAAGATTTCAGATTTGGGGCTGATTTAGATGAGGATAAATGGCGTCAATATAATAAAGAAGATGGTGAACAATCCTGACTCAAAAACAAAAAGAAAGAGATTGTAAAATGGGAGGTGTAGGCGACGACATTAATGGAGGAAAGGAAAAAAATAAAATCAAAGAGAGGGAGAGGAGGAGATGAACGGATAGGAAAATGAAGAGGATGATTAAAGGCTAATTATTTGTGAAAAATTAACATTTATACCTAAGGTTACAAGGCTTGGGTGGCACACACATTAAAAATAAGGGATTTTTGCAAAAAAATTAAATTATTTTGCATGGGAAAGGATTCGAACTTGGGACCTCATTTAATTTCCATGCTTTCTCATATTTATTTTAACCATTAGGCTTTTTCTTCATTCTTGAAATGATTTTGCAATATTTATTTTAAAAACAAGGCATGTCTCATACCAGGGTTTAAGGCAAAATTTGTCGAATAATAAAATTGATGCGAGAGAAGGGATTTGAACTTGGGTTTCAAGAAATGTTTCACTAACACTTAATCAACAAACCAATACCTCATTTATTTCCTAAAAATGCATAAATAATCTCAAACATTAAGGCATGATCACTCTCTCTTGATTTACAAACCCAATTCTACTAACCCCCAATTTTTGGAATGTTACACACCTGAAATCCAATTAATAACAAACTGAGTTGTGAACTCAGTGCGTAAAATAAGTTTGTTCAACTAAAACACATGTATCAAATAGTTTCCAAATTAAAATATTCGATGTGGTAACAAAAGCATTTCTAATTCTTATTCGAGACAGATTAATTACAGATGCAGAAACAATTTCAGTTTCATATACAGAATAGATCAGATTCGGATGCAAATATCCCTAACCCCCATCTACTACACACCATATTTAGCCATCCTAACACACCGTTAAGGGCATTAAATTCCCAGCCAACCCTACACACCATGGAGTGTTTGTTTGACACGTTTACAGGAACGCGGCGTAGCTGCTAGATCATAATGTGACGAAGTGCCAAAATCAGAATTATACACATGGTGGCTTAGCCACTAGTTTAGAGCAGATTACTTCCTTCTTCACAATATCCCAACCCATGCAGATATAGAGTACAGATATCTACAATATATATTCAGTTATTCTAAATTGTTTCGCAAGTAGATAAAACAGTTCAATATCAGATTAAGTATCATAGTACACATACAGTTATGGTATTCATACATCTGTCACAGAGTATCAGAGAGTTCTCGTTCAGTCAAATTCAGATATTCATATAGTGGGAAAGTCAATATCAATCTTAAGCAACATTTACGACCTCAAAAAGGGGTTTCGGGCCCTTTTTATATACCACACAACCTGGAGACACACTGATGTCCTCTGCACGTGTGGTTCTAAAATGTAAACAGAGAGTTACACGGCCTGGACACACGACCATGTCCTTTCCTGTGTGACTCACACGGCTTGGAAACACTCCTATGTGCTTGCTCGTATGGTCCTAAGTCACAACTAGTGAGTTACATGGCCTAGACACATACCTGTGTCCTTTTCCCATTTGTACATGCACTAATATGGCCACACGCGGCCTGAAAACACACCTGTATGGCTCCAAATTGATGAACAGTAAGTTACACGGCCACCCACACGGCTTGGACATACGCCCGTGTGTACTGGTCATGTGGCATCAACAGCCACATTTTTGGCGATCGAAACTCACAAAATTTAATGTTTTCGGCATGCACCTAATGAAGTTTTGAAGCAAAACGAATGTGAAGTATCCCCGAAGCCTAAAACAACTATCCAATAGTTCAAACAACCAAATTTAACGATAATGGAACACAGTTAAACACAGAAGCTTATGTTAAAAATTTCGACACAAAACATTTAACGAAACGTCATTTACCGAAAGATTACGCGTGACTACTCGAATTATCTTGCCAAGATTCGCCACATCCAACACCTATTCCTAAAATAAGGAACCAACATCACTTAACAATGTGAAATTATTCATTAACGCATACCACCAACAACACGACATCGTCATTCTTAGAATTCTTCATGAATTACTACAATCGACATCACAGAAACAAACTTACTTGACTCGTTCAACAGATCAAAATGAGGAGTCTAATGATCAGCAACCATGCTCACGATATGTAAAAAAAAGAGTAAAAGAAGAGGAAAAGAAAAGAGAAGGGGAAAGAAGGGAACGTAAGAGGAAAGGAAGAAAAAGAAAAGAACATTTTAAAAATTTGTCTTAACCACCATCCAGTTTTCCAACAACATGCAAAAATTTCTCCTAGTGTATAAGATTGGATTCGTACTCAGAACCAGACAGAATACAGATGCTTAACCAATGAACCAGAGGGCTCATTCTTGACACAGATTTATATAGAATCGCACTAAGCATATAACACTTGGATAGGGGTTGTTTTAAAAACAACAAAACTTCTAACGATGCAACTCGATCTCCCAACCTTTACCACAATAGCAGAACACAGAACCACAGATACAGAAATTAATTACTACAGATCCTCACAATTAAATTCTCAAAATTTTAGGTCGTTACAGAATTGGTGAAGTGCAGGAGTCACACATGTCACCGGATCGTGTGCGTAGCTCCAGGCCATCTGCGAAATGAAGATGCGTGGGGAGACATGAGGACATGGTCGTGTGTGAGGTAGTGTGATCCATATGAGCAGGCCACACGCCCGTGTGGTAGGCCCTGTGCAACTAGGCACTTTCAAATTTTGACTCAATTTTTCGTAAAAGAACACACACCTGACATTTTCGAGGTCTCGAGTGATTACCCTTCGTTCAAGCTCAATCTAATCTCCTACAGGGGTCGAAATTTTGATGAAAATTTGGGATGTAATTGACGATAATAGATTTTGATTCGGGAACAAAAATAATTATCAACAATAGAGAAAAAATATTTTCAAAGGAAAAGATGAAGAAGAAAAGGGGAATAAATAGAAATAAAGAAGATAAATTCTATTAGGATTTGAAAAAGAGTAATTTGAATTCTAGTTAGGATAAGAAGATAAAAAGGTGATGGAACTTTAATTCTATTTGAATATTGAAGAAGGATAAGATATGAATTCTAGATAAGTTTGATAATCAAAATCCTATTATGATTAGGATAGGGACTAAATGGTAAGATTAAGCAAACTTTAGAGGGCTATTTTGGTAGTTAAACCATTCTATCGAAATCAACAAAAATGGGAAGGAGTTGGCGTGACTTGAACCTGGGTGTTCATATCATATTCTTTTTCTACCATTGGCTACTGCCCATATCATATTCTTCCTAGTTCTTAATGTTTCCAGTAAGTTAAATTTTGGGTGTTGAGTTGCGAGGTTATTAATTAGTTAGGGAAGTAATATCAAGCGAGTTGCCTATTGGTTACTAAACAGGTAAGGAGAGATTGGTTAACCGGTGTTGAGTTAACAACTAAAACTAATTAATTAAAGGCATTGAAGTTATATTTGTGTCGATGATTGAATTCATAAATCAAACAAAGATTCACATTTGGCTAGAGCTTTTTCTAAAAGATTTTAATTATTGTCTTCTTTGTTTTAAGGGTTCAATTTAAATTAGTTTTTAATTTCATTTTAGTTTTCAATTTAATAAAAAAAACATTTCAATTAGAGCTAGCAAAACAAGTCTGAACCAGAAAGCCGTATGTGTCAATCTGAGCTTGTAACGATCTGAGTCCAAGAAAGCTCGAGTTCGTAATAGATCCAAGTCCGAGATCGATTTGGCCCAAGCCCGAGATAAATCCTACCTAAGGCTCGAAAAGCCTGAATTTATAACTGAACATCCATAATAGAACTTAATAATCAATACAAATTTATGTTATTACTTAAAATAAAAGTAATAAATAAACGGTAATTCTTTATTTTTGAAAATGTATTTATAAGCCTTGCTTATTTATATTAAAATTTTATTAATAGGAAAAGTAATTAATAATAATTTAAAGTGAAATAAATTTTAAAAACATTAACTTAATGTAAAATATTTTAATACTATAATTATATTTATAATAAATATATAAAATTAAACATTATTAAAATCTATAAAATTAAAATTTAATGATAATATAATATATTATTATAAAATATTGTTTTTATTAAATTAGATTTTGAATTGGGCTTAACTTTTACAAATTGTAGTTGGGTATTTTGGACTTGAGATTTGGGCTACAATTAGTTTATTTTGAGTTTGGACAATAATGAACATATTATTTGTATTTAGGCCTAGTATAATTAATTTGGTTTTGGAATAAATATTTTAGAATATGAGTATCGTGTTTATAAATTTAATAAGAAAAATTAAAAAATACTCAATTTTTCAATATAATATAATAATAAACAATAAAAGGTATTTTCATTAATTCATATAACATCATATAATAATCAATTTTACATACAATAAGCACTTTAATTATTTTATATAAAATAAATTTATTAAATATATATATATATATATATATATAATTTATGCTTTTATAAGTAAAATTTAAATTATATTGTCATCGTATAAAAATAAAATAACTTATTATATTTAAAAATAAAATATTTATAACTTCTAAAATTTAAAATTCTTTGAATTCATCAGAGCTGCCCAACTTAATTCAAGCCCAAATCCAAAAAAAAATGAATCTGATGAGGCCCAAGCATGAGAAAATTTGAGCCTGTAACAGATCCAAGCCTAAGAAAATTCGAGCCCAAAAAAATTTGAGCCCAAGTTGACTTGACCCCAAGAAAATTTAAGCCCGAAGTAAACCCGATCTGAGCCCGTTCCGTTTGTTAGCTCTACTTTACTTGTTTTTACTTGGATGAATAAAATTATTATCGATCTCTATAGATAAGACTCTACTTACCACTTTTATATAATTTTTTTCGAGTAAATTTTATTTTTGTAAGTCTCAAAATTCAAACACGCTACCTCTAACACTTTTTAATCTCATCAAATATCCTCGAGATTTGATTCTCCAACCTTGTTATTTAAAAATAAAAATAAAAATAAAAATCTTCCAAAGCTATCCCTTTTTAATCCAACCACAAATTAAAATTATTCAACGTGCTCCCTATTTTGACATAGACCTAACACTTTGCCCGAACGGTCCGACCCCACACTTACCTAACATGATTAACTCTAGTTTTCATGATTTCATCTCTAATTGTGATTTAGCTGTTCCAACTTTGACTACAACCCTTATGACCCATCGACGTTGATCATGGCCTTGTTTCAGCCCTTGTCGGCACCAAATCCCTTATCTCCGCTTTGCCTCCACTTTCATACTTGTGGCTTAGTGACGTTAAAGGTTGTTTTTTTTTTCCATGACTTGCAATTTCATGCAAATTGATTCATAATCAAGTTTTAAGTTTTGCATGACAGCTTCAACTCATTTTTTTCCATTGTCATCTGTTATATATGGAGGAAAAACAAGTGGTTGACTTGGATAATAACTTTTAACTCACTCAAATTTATTAATTATATTGAATTTCGATTAATTTTTTAAATAACAATATTACTTTTTTCTATCACAATATTTGAGGGACATCAAAATTGATCCCCACAAAGGTTGTTACCACAAATCTTATTCTTTCATTGAGAATAGACAATACAAATAATGAATATCCCAGACATATTGCCATATTGGTTTAAGTGTCTTTTAGTGGAACTTTTTTCTTTGGGGAAAACATAAAAGTTGATGGGATAATATAGCACCCAAATTTTCACCTTATTAAAATCATTTTAAAAATAAAAAAAATTATTGGGTATAATATATACACCATAAGACAAACGTAAGGAGGAGAGAAAAGCATTTTGGAGGGGTGATTAGCGACAAAGAATCTCTGTATTATTGGCTTCTCAACTTTATCCTATATGATTTACCCTCCATCATGTTTTGATTTTGTACCATGGAATCTGTGATTTTCCTTTTCTTGTTTTTAATTGCCGCGTAGGGAAAAGGGCTTTGTAATCAAAGCAAGAAGAATCTATTACAGGGCTTGTCAGATGCTGACTTTTAACCAGTGTAATTTGTTGTCTGAGTTACGGGTTAACGGTTTCAAACTTTAGAGATGCATTAGCAAACATTAATTGACACATCCACTTTATTACTTTATATCTTCGCAGTTTGGTATCCTATCGATTTCAGTGTTGGGGTTGTAGCATAGAGTGAGAATGCAATGACTTGTTTAATTACAAGAGATAAAAAGGTGGAATTGATGTTCGACTTAAACTACTTTTCTTCATTTGTAATTAAATACTATATATGAGTGTTTAAGTCGGAGTATTTGTTGGATCTGTACTACGGATTTTGATTCGTTATATTCTAGTTATCCATTCATGTTTTATATTGGTTTAATTTTATTTCTTAATTATATGAACAAATTTCTGTACTTAAATTGGATTGTATTTGTACTTATAAATTTTAAAAACAAATGTATATAATTTCATGTTAATGTAATTATGCTCTCTAGTCTATACTTTTTCCACGTTTAAAATTTAATCCTTTTACTTTTAATTTTAAAAATTTAATATTTTTACTAATTTAATGGTTAAAGTCTAATCAATAATATTTCAAAATAATTATATTAAATTAGATTATATATTTTTAAAATAAATTTTTTTCCTTACACAGCCTATTTAAAGGCACATAGAATTCATGCAACATAAAGCCAAAGAGAACACCACTCCACAAGTGGGTTTATGATACAATAAAAAAAAAAAACATAAAAGTGACATTTGTCAAACTTTTAACTTACTTATAGAGTCTAAAAGCTTTATCAAGTGTATCAAATAATTACCTTTAAAATCTTATATTTACATACTCATTTTTTTTTTTACTTTTCACATATATATTATTCTAATTTTGTATTTAAAATGCAACATAATTAACTCAAAAATGTAAATTAAATAAAATTTACAAATCCCCAACTTTATTTTACCGCTATAAATTTAGTGAGTTAATATTTAATATTTGGAAACCGATTGAGTAATTAGATTTTGATGTAATTGCTTGTAATTATATAGGGTAACATATTTAGGTAACTATTGTTATTGGTAGGTCCCATTAAATTTGGTGTAATTGGGGCACCCTAATTATGCTTTCCAATTCTTAGGGAAGAATGAGAATAGAAGTAATTACACCCATAAAAGGTAAATTTTTATACAAGTTTAAGTTATAAATTTTATATTATAAGCATGAACATGTATGAGTGTTCGATATGATTATGATCAAAGATTTATTATATTATAAATCTTTAAAATATTAGATTATAAAAATAATTTCATGTATTTTATAATGGTATGAAAAAATTATATTATTTAAATTCAATTTTTAAAGCTATGATCAATTAATTTATTATAAAAATAATTTACATGTTATAAAAGTGTTATAATATATTTAATTATAAAAAGTTATGGCAAAGAAGTATAAACATAACTTATTTATATGTCCATTTTATATATTATAAAATAATATACTTATTCGTAAAAAAATGTAATAGTTTTTTTATCATAACTTATTTGTAAAAAATAACTTTCTAAAATTATGGAAAAAATATATTATTTATAAGAAGTGTTATAAAAGTTACGGACACTATAAAAACTTTTTTATAAAGGTTATATATTATAAATTTTATTTTATTTTGACTTAATTTACATATTATAAAAGGGTTATAACTTAGCATTTCTCCAAATTAAAATTATATAAGTTTTTATGATTAAAGTTATGGACAATTTGTACCGTGAACTCAAATATTATGTGGTAGATGTCGAAACCATTTTTTTTGAAAAACGGGTCGACTTTTATTTTAAAAACGAAAATGAAAATAAGGGAGTCGCCGTCAATCCTTTTTTGATGAGGTGTGATCGGGTCACCTCGTAAGATTGTTATTTTTAATAAATGTTTTGACTTACTAAAACAGAGAGTCGGTTACATGCGAGGAAGGATTAGCAACCTCATCACACCCAAAATTGGTACTTAATTGATTATTTAGTGTCTTAATGTCGAAACGTAAATATTTGAAAGGATTTTAAAATAAGATCCTTTTTTTATTAACGTTAATTTAAAAATATACTTGAATTAAATTGAAACGAGCATCAAAGACCCACTTGTCCCGAGACAACAAAATGCCACATCCCGTAAGTTAGGATGCGACAATTGAACCCTCGAGAACACGTTTGCCTTTAATTTTTATTGAAACTTCATGTATTTTGAAATCTGAAAGGATATTTGACTATTTAGGTTTAACGAGAAAATCGAAACCCCATAAGTTAGGGTACGATTTCTCGAATTTCCCAAAACGCGAAATATGGCCTTATTTTGAAGAATTTTCCGTTTTTTAAATTTTGGTAAAAATTAATGTAATATTTAAAAAATATACACTTAGTCGGGTATAGCATATAGCTAAACTTCAAACTCATGTTTTTCAAACGATGATACGACACAAATTGCTAGCAATAAAGATATATTATGCGTATTAGAACAATAATAATAATGATGACAATAATACAAAATACTAATAATAATAACAAAATGAACATTAATAATAATGATAACCACGATAATGAAAGCATGAAATGCACCATAAATTAAAAACACCAAATAAGAAAAATACAATATAAATAAGTAAATAAGTAAAATAAAGTAGAAATAAAAATGTACAAAAGTCCAAATTAAATAAATAATGACTTGATTGTCGTTAAAATGAAATTTAGAATCTAAAGTTAAATAAAATAAATGTAAAGACATAAAAGGATTAAATTGCCATTTGAAATAAAGCTAAGAGGCTAAAATTATAATAAAATAAGTGCAAAAGGACTAAATGGAAGTTTAATTGGAAATTCGGGTAAAAATCGGGAATGAAAATAAGGTAGAGGACCATATTGAGACGCCCGAATAATAAGGAGGGACCAAATGGGAGATTTTCCCCTTTCCTCCAAAACGGCACCATTCAAATAGACCATATTGAAACTGAAATAAAATTCAAAGGCATAAATTAAAATTAAAAAAAATTGGATTTAGAAAAACAGAAAATGCGGAAGGACTCACAGCGTAAATAGCCCATTTGGCTTTAAAAACACTCAGATCCTCCACCAATCAGGTCAGGTTGGACGGGCCATTAGTAAAACGACACCATTTCTGTGTTTATTCTTTGGCCCAAAACAGCGCTGTTTCGGGTAAGCCATAAATGTTAATTTTTTTGCTAAAACTTCATTCTTCCTTCATTTTAAAAAAAAAAATCAAAAGCTTTCTCTCAAACTCTCTCCCCCTTTCTAAACTCCTATCAATGTCTGGTCGCCGAACCACCGTGGCGGCTGCCAGTCGTCGGCAATGGCGCCGCCGTCTATGATGGCCGAAAAATAAAAAAATGTCATTTTTTTGGCTTTTCGACTTCCCCGATCCAAAAATGCCATCTTTCATCGGAGATGGCGACCTCATCTCCCTCCACGATGGCACAAAATAATAAAAAAAAGAGTAAGATTTCGACCCTTTTTACTGTTTATTCTTTTTAAAATAAAAAACAACCTTTTTCGAAAACTTCTTTTTGCTCTCGTTTTTTATTTTGTGTCTGTAAAAAAATTACATTCGGTTAGGGCCTTTCTTATAGCCAAATATTGCAACTATTAGTTTCTTGTTTGTTTCTGTTGTTGTCTGCTTCTGCGTGCTGTTTGTTTTGCAAGTACGAAAGCCGTAGGCCAACTGAGTGGTGGCGTGTGCTGAAGTAGAGGCGGCAGCAGCTCTTAGGCTAAAGTTAGGTTCTTTTTCTAAAAATGTTAAGATAGTGGGCCACTTGGGTCGTCTAGGGTTTTTAGTATTTGGGTTTGTAAATTGGGCTTTTGGGTTTAATGTATATTGGGCTACCTATGTTGTAAATGGACTGTGGACTATTATTTTGGTTTAAAATTTTTGTATTTTTGGGTTTCTGGTTTGGGCCCCGAGCAAATTGGGCTCTTACAATGCCTCTCTTTGCTCATTATCGTGTAACGAGGATGGAGCAAAGACTTTCAAGAAGAACCAGTTTTGCCCGGTCTCATCGAATCTTGACTTTCTTGGCGCTCTTCTTCTTCAAGTAGCCTTGTTCTAACCCATTGCAACTTCAAAGGTATAGGAATTGGTGCTTCAATCCGCTCCACTGCAACTTCAGGGACATAAGACTTGTAGCTTGAATCTACTCCGCCGCAACTGCTTCACTACAACTTCAGGGGGATAAAGTTTATAACCCGTAGCTTTGATCTGTTCCGCTGTAACTTCAGGGAAATAAGATCCGCTATCTTTACTCTGCTCCACTATAACTTCAAGGAGATAAGGCTGGTGGCTTCAATCTGCTCCACTACAACTTCAGGAAGATAAGATCCGCCATAATTTGTAGCTTCAATCTGTTCCACTGCAACTTCAGGGAAATAAGATTTGCTGTCTTCAGTCTGTTCCGCTACAACTTCAGGGAGATAAGGCTTGTGGCTTCAATCTACTCCACTGCAACTTCAAGAAGATAAGATTCGCCATAATGTGTAGCTTTAATCTGTTCCACTGTAACGTCAAGGGAATAAGATTCGTTGTCTTCAGTCTGTTTTCACGCAACTTCAGGGAGATAAGGCTGGTGGCTTCAATCTACTCCGCTGCAACTTTAGGAAGATAAGATTCGCCATAATTTGTAGCTTTAATCTATTCCATTGCAACGTCAAGGAAATAAGATTCGCTATCTTCGATCTGCTCCACTGCAACTTCAAGGAGATAAGATCTACAACTTCAATCTGCTCCACTACTACTTCAGGGAGATGAGATTTATCGATTCACCGATCTTGCTACACCATCCTCTGGGGGACATGACCTATAGAATCGATTTCATGGGCCTATGCTTATGCCAAATGATCAGAATGAATCAAATGCTCCTAACTAGATGTGTATGAATGATATTTGCAGAATGTCATGAGAATGATCATTTTTTAATGTTTGGGTTGTCATTGCTCGTTGTTCATCCAGGTTGTATCACTGAGGTGTTATCAAGCCCTCTTTGCTCAGCTGGTGTCTTTGACAGAAAATTTGAAGAAATAGTTACAATTTAAACTCTTCTTTCTCAAATATTTCCAACTATTAGGTTTGGTGAGTTCTAAACAATAGTCCTACTTCAGGTTCCTGTACTATTTAGAAGCTTCTAGAGTAAAATGCAGAACTCCTTTTGTAAAAGTATTATTAGTCTATTAATCGTTATTTCAATGCAAAATGCTTGAAAAAGATCATAATGATGGACAAAACTAAAATTTATCAGGAACAAAATCTGAAGAGAATAGAATTAATCTGTAACACCCCTAACCCGTATCCGTCGTCGGAATAGGGTTAAAGGCGTTACCGGACAGATTGAAAACTTTTACAGACATTCTATAATACAAATCATCATTCACAACCAAATGTCCCTTTTTATAGGTCAACGAGACCTTAATCATGTTTCAGAATAGGGTCGGGACTGAACTGAACACATATGAAAGTTCTCAAATTTTAAAACTTTTCTATATTACTGAGGTCACACGCCCGTGTGGGCAGGCCGTGTGTCTACCACGGCTACTAGACACACCCATGTGTCTAGACCGTGCCAAATCAGAGCAAGTATACTGACTTATCCACACGACCACCAGGCACGCTCATGTGCTATGGTCGTGCACACTTGCATTGGCTACTGACTTAATCACACGACTACTAGGCACGCTCGTGTGCCACGACCGTGTAGGCAAAACAGGCCATTTGCAAGGCCAAAATGCCACCCTTACTTGGGTCATACCTACAAGCAATGTACCAATCCAATTCATGTACAAATATCAACCAAAAACATATCAAATGATCAACAATTCTCCACATTCAATCTCATTTCTAAACATGTTTGCATACCAATTTGCACAACTAAAACACATATATGTTCAAGCATGGCACATCCACATTTTACACTACATACAAACATTTCATTGATCAAACATGTGCACTCATATTGCATTCATATACTTACCATAGTCTTGACCAATTCACTTGCCATTAAACCATACAAAACATGCATCATTTGCCATATTCATTCATGCACATTATCAACATTTAATTAGCCACACCACATGGCTATTTACACTTCCAAACATATGCCAAAATATCTAACCTATACATGTCATATTTAACTATATACACATTTTCAAAGTACCAAAATGAGTTTAGGCAGTGTGATGACGATCGTCGACAGTCCCGAGCCTTTAGTAGCTTTGACGATCTATAAAACAGAGCAAACACACACAGAGTAAGCTTTCAAAAGATTAGTAAGTTATAAGCAATTTAAGCAAATTAACAACCTCTATATACATATAAAACAACTCGTATCAAACATATATTTATACTTATCATAAAACTGAATACCTTACTCATAGTTTCATACATTTTCAATATCATCACAAAACATTTCTATCACATATCTTTCAATCAATTAACTTTATTTTCGAATAGAATAACCATATTCATGTACATGAATGCTTTAGCTCACTTAACACATTTATTTGCTTTTACCGTTGCTCACATAAAATTCATTAAGCATAAAGCCTTGTATAAAACACAGGCACAGATCCCGCTAGGTAATAAACCTGATTCAATACACCGGCATCAAGCCTGCTAGGCAATAAGCCTGATATCATACACCGACATCAAAGCCTGCTAGGCAATAAGCCTGATATCATTGTTACAAAGTTATTCTTATTCATAATTCATATCTCAATTGAACCAAATATATTCCCAAATTTCATAAACTTTCATGCATTCAGTTCCAACCATAGAAATTCATACAATTGAATTCAATATATATAAAAATCATACACATTCAAATTTAACAACGTTTATTACTTATAAACTTACCTCGGATATCAACGAACGATGTAAACTGACTATTCGACTATTTTTGCTTTTCCCCGATCCAAGTCCGATTTCTTTTGTTCTTGATCTATATAATTTCAAATTGACCTCATTTAAACACAATTTCATTCAATTTAATCCAACAACACATAAATGGGCAAATTACCATTTACCCCTGATATTTAATGCTTTTACAAATTAGTCCTAATTAACAAAACACAAAATACACAAAATCTCACCACATCATAGTTAAGCCGAATCTTCCTTATGCTCATACTAATCCATATATTTCATTTATTTTTCAATTTACTCCCTCAAAATACTATTTTCTCAATTAAGTCCAAAATACTCAAATTCATCAAAAACTCAAATACAAAATATGCTAATCAAACATATATATTCCATACTTCATCATCAAATATTTCAAAGCTCATGTGTTAATCAAAGACATATTTCAAAAACATCATAAATTCTCAAATTTTAAGCATGGGTTCCAAAGTACAAAGCAACGATCTCAAAAACGTAGAAATTATCAAAAACCGAACAAAAACTAACCTTGAATCAAGCTTCTTTGATGGCTGAATATTCAAAGCTCTTAAACCTTACTTGTTTTCTAAGTTTCGGTGATGGAAGAAGATGATAATGGCTTTTAATTTGTTATACTTTAACATATATTAACTTATTATTATATTACTTATTTAACCTTTTATAACTAATATATATAACATATAATACATAGTTATTTTGGTCCTTGTGCTGTCCACTAGCTTACTAAATGGCCAATTTACAACATAAGGCCTCATATATAAGAAGACACATCAATTAAGCCGCTCTATTAAATAGAAGGCTACTTTTACCTTTTATGTGATTTAGCCCTTTTTTCAAATTAAGCACACAAACGGACAATTTAATTCACAGAAATTTCACATAGGCTTAATCACATATCATAGGCACGGGAAATAATATTAAAATATATTTTTGACTCGAATTTGTTATCCCGAAACCACTATTTTGATTAGGGTCAAAACCAGACTGTTACAATTCTTCCCCCTAGGGATTTTCGTCCCCGAAAATCTTACCGTTAAACAGATTCGGATATTGTTGTCTCATAGAATTCTCAGGCTCCCACGTAGCCTCTTCTACTCTATGTCGATTCTATAATACTTTAACTAATGAAATTTTCTTGTTTCTCAATTCTTTCACTTCACGAGCTAAAATACGGATCAATTCTTCCTCATAAGTCATATCAAATCGTATTTCAATTTTAGACGGAGCAATCACATGTGATGGATCAAAACAGTATCTTCGGAGCATCGAAACATGGAATACATTGTATATCTTTTCAAGCTCAGATGGCAATAACAATTTGTATGCAACTGGCCCAACACACTCGATAATCTCATAAGGTCTTATGAACCTCGGACTTAACTTGCCTTTACGTCCGAATCGGAGTACTTTCTTCCACGGAGCCACTTTCAAAAACACTTTGTCACCGATCTCAAATTCAATATCTTTTCTTTTTAAATCCGCATAAGACTTCTGATGATCAGATGCTGTTTCCAAACTATTATGAATTATTTTCACTTTCTGTTCAGTGTCTTTTATCAGATCAACCCCGTGTAGCTTATTTTCACTAAGCTTGGTCTAATATAGAGGTGTACGACATTTACGTCTGTACAAAGCTTCATATGGTGCCATTTTAATGCTCGACTAAAAACTATTATTATAAGCAAATTCAACCAATGGCAAGTATTGTTCTCACGTACCATCAAATTCAAGAATACAGCATCTCAACATATCCTCAAGAATCTGAATGATCCGCTAAGATTGACCATCCGTTTACGGATGAAAAGCTGTACTGAAATGCAGTTTCGTGCCTAAAGCTTTTTGTAATTTCTTCCAGAATCTTGATGTAAATCTCGAATCTCTATCAGATATAATGGATAGTGGCACCTGTGTAATTTTACAATCTTAGAAATATAAAGCTCAGCTAATCTATCAAGTGAATAATCAGATTATACCGAAATAAAATGGACAGATTTCATCAATCGATCAACTACGATCCAAATCGCATCTTTCTTTCTCGGAGTCAGAGGCAATCCCGAAACAAAGTCCATCGTTACTCTATCCCATTTCCATTCAGGAATCAGAATCGATTGTAGCAAACCAGATGGAACCTGATGTTCAGCTTTGATTTGTTGACAGATTAAACATTTTGAAACAAAGTCAGAAATGTCTCTTTTCATACCAGACCACCAGTAGTGTTGCTTCAAATCATGATATATCTTTGTACTTCCGGATGAACAGATAGGCGACTATTATGAGCCTCACTCAAAATCAACTGAATCAACTCAAGGTTTCTCAGAATATAGATTCGGTCTCAAAATCTCAAACAATCGTTATCATCCACTTGAAATTCAAAATTAGAATTCAAATCACACTGAGCTCATTTTGCTATTATTTCATTATCAACTTTCTGAGCAACACATATCTGCTGTAAAAACAACGGTTTTGCTTTCAATTCAGCTATCACTGAACTATCATCAGACAAATCTAATTGAGCATTCAAAGCACATAGTGCAAACAATGATTTCCTACTTAGTGCATTAGCAACGACATTTTCTTTACCCAGATGATAATCTATTACAAGTTCATAATCTTTCAATACCTCTAACCATCTTCTCTATCGTAAATTCAAATCTTTCTGAGTCATCAGATATTTTAAACTTTTATGATCCGAAAACATATGGCATTTCTCACCGAATAGATAACGACGCCAAATCTTTAATGCAAACACAATCGTAGCAAGCTCAAGGTTGTGAGTCAGATAATTTTTTTCATGCGGCTTTAATTGTCTCGAGGCATAAGCTATAACTTTACCTCCCTGCATCAAAACACATCCCAGACCATTTAACGAAACATCACTGTATATCACGAATTCTTTACCCGATTCTGGTTGTACTAAAATTAGAGCTTCAGTCAATAAAACTTTCAACTGATCAAAGCTTTTTTGACATTTATCGGACCATTCAAAACTCATATTTTTTCTGAAGCAATCTTGTTAATGGGGTTGCAATCATCAAAAAGCCTTTTACAAATCGATGATAATAACCAGCTAGTCCCAGAAAGCTATGGACTTCAGAAACATTCTTCGGAGGTTTGCAATCCAGAATAGCAAAAATCTTGCTTGAATCGACTCGTATTCCAGAAGTTGATACTATATGTCTCAGAAAACTGACTTCATGCAACCAAAATTCACATTTGTTGAATTTCGCATGTAATTTCTTTTCTCTCAGAGTTTGCAATACAATCCTCAGATGTTCGGCATGCTCAGTCTCATTACATAAATAAATCAAAATATCGTCAATGAAAATAACAACAAATCGATCTAGGTACGGTCTAAAAATTCTGTTCATCAGATCCATAAAAATAGCAGGAGCATTCATTATTCTGAAAGGCATAACTAAAAACTCATAATGCCCATACCTTGTTCTGAAAGAAGTTTTTAGAATATCTGAGCCTTTCACTCTCAACTGGTAGTACCTCGATCTCAGATCAATCTTAGAAAACATAGTAGCTCCTTTTAGCTGATCAAACAAATCGTCAATCTTGGGTAACGGATATTTGTTCTTTATAGTTACTTTGTTCAACTGACGATAATCAATGCACATTCTTATTGTGCCATCTTTCTTTTTCACAAATAGAATAGGAGCACCCCAAAGTGAGAAACTCAGTCTAGCGAACCCTCTGTCAGTCAATTCTTGTAGCTGTGAATTTAACTCTTTTAATTCTGTTGGTATCATTCTATACGGAGTTATCAAAATAGGTGTCGTACCAGGCAACAGATCAATACCAAATTTAACTTCACGTATCGGAGGTAATCCCGGCAATTCTTCAGGGAATACATCAGGAAACTCACAAACGACTGGCATTGATTCAACTTTCTTTTCAGACACTTTCGAATCAATCAAATAAGCAAAATAAGCTTCGTAACCCTTTTTCATATAGCTCTGAGCTTTTAAGACATATATCACAGCAGGCAATTCATTCAGATCATTAGACTCAACCGAACTATTTCATTATTCGGACATCTCAAATCAATAGTCTTTCTTTTACAATTCACAATAGCATCATGTAATGTCAACCAGTCCATACCCAGAATTATATCAAACTCGTCGAAAGGTAACAACATCAAATCGGCTGGAAAGCATGAATCTCGAATCATCAACGGGCAATTTTACACACTTTATTAACTAGAACACACTGGCCTAGGGGGTTTGACACTCGAATCACAAACTCAGTAGACTCAACAGGCAAAGTCTTACTGGATACTAATGTTTCACACATATATGAATGTCAAACCAGGATCAATCAATGCAATAACACTAGTATCATAAAGACTGAAAATATCGGTAATAACATCTGGGGAAGAAATAAGGACTTGATTGCCTTTAAAATGAAATTTAGAATCTAAAGTTAGATAAGATAAATGCAAAGTTATAAAAAGGATTAAATTGCCATTTGAAATAAAGTTAATGGGCTAAAATTATAATAAAATAAAAGCAAAAGGACTAAATAAAGTTTAATCAGAAATTTGGGTAAAAATAGGGAATGAAAATAGGGTAGAGGACCATATTGAGACGCGCAAATAATAAGGAGGGACCAAATGGGAGATTTTCCCCTCTCCTCCAAAACGGCGCCATTCAAATAGACTATATTGAAACTAAAATAAAATTCAAAGGCATAAAATAAAATAAAATAAAATAAATTGGATTTAGAAAAACAGAAAATACGGAAGGACTCGCAACACAAATAGCCCATTTGGCCTTAAAAACATGCAGATCCTCCACCAATTGGGTCGGGTCAGACGGGCTGTTAGTAAAACGACGCCGTTTTTATGTTTATTCTTTGGCCCAAAACGGCGCCATTTCGGGTAAGGTATAAATGTTAATTTTTTTTTATAAAACTTCATTCTTCCTTCATTTAAAAAAAATCAGAAACTCTCTCGCCCTTTCTAAACTCCAATCAATGTCCGGTTGCTAGACCATCGTGGCAATCACGGTCGTTAAGAACGGCTGGCCGCCAATCACGATGGCCGAAAAATCGAAAAAGGCCATTTTTTTTTTTGGCTTTTCGACTTCCCTGATCCAAAAATGTCATCTTTCATCGGAGATGGCGGCCTCAGCTTCCTCCACGACGACACAAAATAAAAAAAGAAAGTAAGATTTCGACCCTTTTTACTGTTTATTTTCTTTTAAAAGAAAAAAAAAAAGCTAGTAGAAATAAGAGCAAAAAAATAGAAAATAAAAAACAACCTTTTTGGAAAACTTCTTTTTGCTCTTGTTTTTTATTTTGTGTCCATAAAAAATTACATTCAGTTAGGGCCTTTCTTATAGCTGAATATTACAATTGTTAGTTTCTTGTTTGTTTCTGTTGTTGTTTGCTTCTGCGTGCTGTTTATTTTGCAGATAGGAAAACCGTAGGCCAGCTAGATTGTGGCGTGTGCTGACGTGGCAACGGCAGCAACTCTTAGGCTTGGTTAGGTTCTTTTTCTGAAAATGTTAAGATAGTGGGCCACTTGGGCGGTCTAGGGTTTTTACTGTTTGGCTTTGTAACTTGGGCTTTTGGGTTTAATGCATATTGGGCTACCTATGTTGTAAATGGACTGTGGACTTTTATTTTAGTTTAAAATTTTTTATTTTTGGGTTTTTGGTTTGGGCCCGGGCAAAATGGGCTCTTACAGTAGATGTTAATTATGCAAATACAAAAGGTTTTATTGCACCATATCGTGGGGTATAATATTATTTGAGAGAATGGAGCTAGACACAAGCATTAGAGACGACTCGTGAACTCTTTAATTTGAGACATTCAAGGCTTTGAAATGTGATTGAAAGGACATTTGTTGTTCTAAAAAAATATTTCTCCTATTAATTAACAACATCATCTTAGTATATCATAAAATAAAATAAAAAAGATTGGATTGTACTAGCATGTTGCATACTTATACTTCATTCATAGGTGGATTTACGATAATTTATACTTCGAAAAGTACATGGAAGAATTTTTATTTTTTTGATAATCTTTGATATAGATTCAGATGATGATGATGAACTCGATCAAAAACCAACATTTGATTAAAACGAGCTTATGTTAAATATTAAAGAGAGAATAACCCAACAAATATGGAACACTAGAATACTTAGATAAAATTCCATATTATGTTTATTTTTCTTGTTATTTTTATTAGTAATCATATTATCAACTATTTTTTGGACTAACATAATATATATAATGATGATTTGATTTTAATTTTTGTTGTTTAAAAAAATTTTCATCCTAATAATTTTTATAATATTACAATATAATTATACTCTATTTAAAAATTATAATTGTTTATAATTAGAATAGTGTGTAAGTATCTTTAATTTAATTACTCTCGAAACAGTCACTTCATCGTTTAGCTAATAAATGCACGTATCAACCCATGGCTAAACATAGAATTATTTTAATCCAAAAATAGTTAGACATCATGGCTAAGTGCAAAAAGGTGCAACATCCCTTTTTTTTGATGCAAAAGTTAAATTTGTGTTTGACAGAATGTCTGAGATAATAAGAATTAGGGGAATCAATTTGGAGAAACCCGAGGCTTAATCCATGATTAAGGAATACTTTCTTTAATTTCCTACTTCTCATGTCTTCTTCATATTCTTCAAGATGTTTGAGAGGGAAATTTTAATTCCATCTTGTTATACAAATTTGGGTTTTGCCTCTACACATATTATAAGTATTTATAAATCGAATCAAGTTTAATTTATATAATATTAATGTCATACATAGTTCCCTAAACTCGTATGTTCAAAATATAAACATTGAATTTTGTTTAAATCTATCCATAATTATTAATGTCTAATGCAGGTTATTTTAGAACGGACAATTTTTATTTTAAAATACAATTATTGTTATACTGTATTGAATTTTAAATTGATTAAACTGATTTTTTCTATTTGAAAACTTTATAATAATTTATTCATTGATTGGCCCTAGAACCATACTGTATACACAGTGAAAGCTTAATACAAAAAAGAAAAAGTGAAGAGGCTTTTTTGAGACATTGTACGACAAATTGGACGTTGTCGGGTCGGATATGAAGTACGTAGGTAAGTAAACCTTTTAGTAAGTTTTTTTTTTTTCGTATCCCATGGTTGGTGGCATGGCCTAGAATCCCGCTGGCCTCTTTTTTGGATTTTATTTTATTGTTTTTAAATGCTCAAAACATTTTGAAAGAATAATTGGTTCATTGGATGAATACAAAAGGGACCCCTCGTTTTAGCAAATTAATCATTAACGTCCCTTTTTTCTACCAAGAACCAATGGTGGTCAAGTAATGAGGCAACATTTTTAACACTTTCATCAATATCATTAGAACATTCTCCCTTCTCCCAACAAATGTGATCAACCCATTTGTACAATAAAAAAGCTTAACCTACTAAGTAATCATACTCTAATACACTAGTCAATGTTGACAACTGTTAAAATAATGGTTAAAATTTTTGTCCTTCAGATAAAAAATAAATGGTCCATTAAGAATGTCTTCAAACACCTAAAACAATCCGACAAATCATGCGGTTGAAGGGATAAATAGGAATATATGGCCACCTTGATGATCATTGTACCTAGGAGATAGAAAAGAAAGGTTAATTGAGATTTTTTTTTCTTGGTGTTAGAAAAGAGATAATTATCAAATCACCTAGAGTTTTCTTGCTAGACAAGAGAGAAAAATTATGAAAAAAAATGGTGGACATATTGATTAATTAAAGTAAAGATGATGGTTGACAATGGCATCCCATCTAAGAATAAATTTCCCTTTTTTTTAAATTTTTATTTATATATATTTCATCAACATAACTGTCATGTAATACTCTAATAATAATAACTTTGTGACTTTAGGTACTAAGGTATGATTATAAATTTTGTTATACACTAGCATTAACCACGTGGCATAGTGGGTCGATAACGGATGATGACAAAGATGATGATCTGGTAGTGAAACTAGTCCAGATGTCTATTGATGATGATGATGATGATGGTGACGTTGATCGAACGGCTGGTAATTCAAGATCTTGATGATCAGTGTTGTTGGTGTTATTGCAGTGGGCCATGTGTTGGTCATTGAAACAAGCCAGTTGTCTCGATGTCTCCGTTTGTCCATTGAGATGTGAAGCTACGAGTCGGTCGAGTGCTGCCCAGTTGGTTAGCCCTGAGTCATCGTTATAAACCGAGTTGAAATCACCACCACTCACCGAGTTGATGATTGAGCCTTCGTTTTCTGTCATAATGGGTTGGTAACTGCTGGCTGAGTTTGGACTGTCTAGACTTGGCAGCTTCGTGAAGGAGTCATAGTAGCCATTGTTGTTGATAGCAAGCTCCATGGACGTGACAAATCTCGTGTTATTATTTGCTTCATTGTCCTCCTTACAACTCCTTCCCATGTATTCAAGTATATTTTCCAAGGCTCCTTCATTACATGTGTTGAACATATGCAGGTTCCTGGCTTTTTCAGACAAGGATGTGCTAATAGGGTTTTCTAGGGTTTTATGATGATTTTTCTTCTTGAAAATACGACATACCACCCATCCTTCTTCTTGTGTCCCCTCCATCATACCATTTGACACCTTCATTAAAAAAAATGTACTATTAATTATTATTTTAACGAACAAAAAATAGCATCAAAATATATTTTAGGACCCTATAACAATCTTTTTGTAATATTATGACGTAAATTTGAGCTTTAAAAGGCTTACGTTGGTTTCAACGATGTCATCGTCTAGTCTATATTCATGCATGATCCAATAAGATTTTTGACCATGAGGAGCTCTCCCTTTGTAAAACACCAACGTCTTCCTCATTCCAATCCGCCGGCAGTTGCTATATATGACCTTGTCACGGCCGGTAGCTTTCCAAAAACCCGCCGCCGTGGCACGGTTAGTCCGAGTCCCAGTTGGGTACTTCTTGTCTTTGTGGCTAAAAAAATACCAATCATTCTGCGGCGTAGTTCCAATCTTGCACCTCTCTGTAAATAACAGTGGAACATAAATCATGGTACTACACGCACACGCACACACACACAGAGATATGTACCTTGAATATCCCATGGCTCGAGCTTGTTAAGATCAACCTCTCGAATCACATCTAAATCGATCTTCTCATAAGAAACCTTCTTTCGGAGATAGTATTGTAAGAGCTCCTCTTCGGTGGGATGAAATCGGAATCCGGGAGGGACTTGGGATTGTCCGTTTACATATATGTTCATGTTTTCCGGTATTTTAACAAAGATGGAAACTATATAAGTAGAGGAAGATTGAGAGAGAAATAATAAGTGATGACATATACCAAATGAACTTTGCATATATGTCTATATATATATATATATATATATATGTGTGTGTATGTTGACCAAAAGATGCAATGAAAGTTTATGCGTGTTTAGGATGGGGGCAAGTGTGGTGATTGGTAAAGGGGGTATTTTAGGTTTACTACGCTTCGAGAAGAGCCAGCTTACCTAGATAGATAGTGAAACGACATTGTATTAGGGAATAGGGTGGAGGTTCTATATTGTAGGTGACAAAAGGGAGTAGGGGCCCAAATGGACGTTGTGGGCAACTAGAGTGCAGGGGACATGCCTCCATCAAAACTATGACCTTCGACCTTAAAATGTCCTTAGAAAACCACCTCTTAAACTACCCTTCCATTCACCTCCTTTCATTTTATTACATCTCAAAGACCTTCGGGTTTCGGTTAAATTTGGAGTTAAAAACAAATATCGTACTAATTATAAGTTTTACTAACACTATTTTTCTATATACAATACTTAAATTCAAAACTCATCAAATTCTTTATCGCTTATAAATTGAAAAGCCCTAATCATTTATTTAGATACTAAATTTTGTTAAATTCACAAGTGAAAAATATATGTAACAAATTAAAATATATATAATAACAAAAATGGTTTCAATTGAAACCGTAAAATTCAAACCACAATAAGTAATTTTTTAGATTTTATATAAAAAATTACCCTAAAAATCTATTGGTTATTAAAAGTGAGAGAATTTATCAATGAGTTAATAACCCAATTAAAGATGAATAACATACATAGATCAACAAAGAGTTTCACCCTTTCAACCCCTAAACCACCCCAAAAACAAAGATAGATGATGGGCTATGCAGCAAAATTTGAACAATGTAAAAAATCTAAAATCATAGTAATATTTACGAAATTTAAACTTAATATTTAAAATATAATAAAAATTCTGAACCGCTGCTTTAATCTCAAATTCCATTTACTTCCTCTTCATAATTACAATGTCTTCACTTTCATCTTTAGATCATAGCAAGTGTAAATGTGAAAGGCTAATGTATGGTTGTAGCTAAGCTATTTTTGTAATAAATAGTTATGTAAATATCTCTTCTAGACATTTTTCTAGTATGAAGTGAACTGTACTTTTTAATTGTCAATAAATATGATGAACATTGCCACTTACTTTTGGTCACTCTTTTAGATGTTAAGAAGTTGAATAACACTTTTTAACACAACTTAATAACAAACCGAATTATTTCATTTTTTAAAATTAAAATTTCATTAAAAAAAACAGGTATTTACCATTGAAAATTGAGATTTTTTTTTTTAACTTTATTATGAGCAAATGTCACAAATAGTGGCACGTAATTGGGGCATTTAATTTAGAACTTTTAAAGGTCACCATTCTAATCATTTTAATTATGCTCTAAATTCCTTACCTCCAATCATTATTTTTGGTTGATAAAATGACGGTCCAACCACTTTATACTTTAGTTACTAACCATCTTTATTTTTTCGTACCTTACAGTTATCTTTATCTTTCAATTTTATCTATAAATATTTAACATGTGCCACTTCTATATCATATATTGTTTAGTATTTATATTTACTAGTAGATTTTATGTATTATGGTTGTTGGAGAAATAGCAAATCATAATGAAATAAGATTTTTTATTTTTTAGTGTTTGTTTAATTAATATTGTTGTTGTAATAATTTAGGGTTATAGATTTGAACTAAATTTGTTTGTGGGTTAATAAATTCAACTTATGTAGGTTTAGATTTGGACAAAAGATTTCTATCTTGAACTAATTCAAATTTAATAAATAATTTTAAATCATACAAATATATAAACATAAAGCTATATATTTTTATATATTTTTTTGAAAATAGTGAAATGATTTATTTGGGTAACCTAAGTTCGGCTTTAGATTGCAGCTCGGTTCATGGGTACCACTAATTCGAATTTATTGTGTATTATCTTTCAATGTAGAGATTTGAGGGTTTATGGGTAATTTTGGAATTGTGTAAATATATATAACCAAGTGCATAAATATTGATTTTTTTGTGCTTTAATTTTGCTCTTGGTCCATATATTCTTTGATCTTCTAAAATTTAGTCCTTTTATTTTTAATTTTAGTAATATAGTCCCTCCACTTGTTTGATTTAGAAATTAAATTAATTCAATTGATAACATTGTTAACTGAATTCTATTAAATATAAATGTAACATCCCAAAAATGGGGTTATTTGGAATTTAATCATTTTTCTTATGTATGAACCTTTGAGATACTATTTATGGAATATTAGAGCTTAATTTAAGGCTTTGAGTGTCGCGGTTTGGTAGAAAATCTCAGTTTGTAACTTTAAAGGTAGGGAGCCTTAGCAGGAGGGTGTTATAAGAATAAATAAGGAAACATTTGACATAAAATAAGCCTAGAATAAGTGGCAAAGGGAAGGCCACCTGTGAGCTACATGTGACGCCACCAAGGAAGCAAGGAGAGCCTTGGTTGAGTCACAAAATCCTCTTTTGGCATTATGTTGGACGGCACATATAGGAGAGTCTTCCTCCATTTAAACTCTTATTTTTATAAAAGATAATATGAGCTTTTAAAAAGGGATTTTATTTATTCTAAGGATAATAGATGAATATTGTATGGATTAATAAAGATTATTAGGAATTAAATTCAAATTAGTTGGAATTAATTTGAATGAGTGGCTTGGAGTGATTCAAGGAAGTTGATCAAAGATTGAACTCCTTGTTGAAGTGGAGTGGTGACATGGAGTCTTGGTAAAGGGAATAGGTCAATTCTTCTTGCCATTTTACTTGGCAATTTCGCTATCCTTTTCCTTTTAGCACCTCTTTTTTTTTTTTTTTTTCCAAAATCGATTGCCCTCCCTCTCATTCTTCCTTTAATTTCTTTCTTCATAAAAGTCCTTTGGCCGAAACTCCCCACTTCTCCTTTCTCCAAAATTCTCCCTTCTCTACTTTTACTTACATTAGCCGAATCTCCCTTTTACTTTTCTTCTTCCTTTTTCTCACTAAAAGTCCAGCCTTGTATAAGCCAATCATAGCCGAATTTAAATCCCTATCAAAGTGCCGAAATCCCTTTTCTTTAAACTCTACTTGGCCGAATTTTGTGCAAGAGAAGTAGGCTTCCCTTTTTGACGATCTCAGAAGGTAAGGGTCTTAGGCCGAATGCCTATATTATTTGTATCTCATTATGTCGACTTTGGTAAAGATAGGTATGGGTTTCGGCAACTGTTGATTAAGAATACTAATCACAGATTAAACCAATCCGCTGTAGGATCTTCGGGATTTGAAGATAGGCAAGTAAGATCGCCAACGTTAGTCAATCAATTTTCGGTAAGAATCTACATATGGGTTTGGTGTTCATTTAAAAGCCAAAGGCTATGGTTATTAATATTGACCGATTGTAGTTTGTGAACCAGATTCGTGATTTGGGTGCTGAGGCTAGAATTCAAAGTGACTAGGTAAGGATTTGGGTACAAAAGGTTACCCCTTTAAATTGCTTGGATTGGCCGAATAGGCCATAGGGCTAATCCCATGGTTGGCCGAATGTAGGTACAAAGAGATCTAAGGTGGTCGACTCCTTCATTCGGGATTTAGATCACTCAATGGTGACAGGTGTGTACATACACACTTATAGCAGTTAATATGTGTGATAAATTATGTTGCTTGTAAATCTGCTTGATGTAGATATGGATTTGGTACCTTAAAAGGTACAAGCAAGGACCTCGGTAAGTCTCTATTTATATGAGATTATTATGATGCTTTTGGGAAGCATGATTTATTTAATACATGTGATAAATGTATGAACTCTGTTATGATTGTGATATGGGTTGATGAGTGGAGGCGGTATTATTGTGCCGACGGGCACCGATGTTTTGGTAACACACCGTGACTTGGTCACCGGAGGTTTGGTACCTCCGGAGGTTTGGTACCTCATAGCGACTTGTCCTGTGGTTAACACCACCGTGGGTTGGCCCCACTTGAGATATGGGATCGTCTCGCGGTGATTTGGTATCACACGATGGGTTGGCCCCATCAAATGATCTGTGTCTACGGACACGGTGTTTTGGTAACACATTGTGACTATATGTCACCAGTGGTTTGGCACCACCGGTGGTTTGGTACCACAGCAGGGTGAGACAATGGCGTTTGGATGGCTAGGTCGGAATTAAATATTTCGCATATTAATTGTTATGTGTTGTGTATGAAAATGTTTTAAAAGCGGGGAAGGGTTACATCTTGAGTCTTGATGACTCACCTTCTCCATTATTTTTTCAGTGATGCTTAGATCGCGGACATGGAGTAGGAGGGACTTGAGGAGGCCATGCGGTGGATTTAAAATTAAATGAACTTAAATTTTAGTTATTTTAAATTTTGTTATTGGGTTGTTTTATTTTGGATGTAATAAGGCCTCATTATACTTTACTTTAGTTATTTTCTTATATGTTGGATATTTTTTTATAAAAATTTGAACCACACGTTTTTCTAAATTAACACGAAAAATGTTTTATCGTGCCATCGGGCACATCTGAAGTTTGTATAATAACTTGACTTAATTAAATTTTCGAATTTGGACTAAGTATGATTTCAACAAGATAGCTTTAAACGGGAAGTTTTCAACAAATCTTAAATTGGTCTTAAAATGGGTTTCAAAAAAATTTTCTCCGTAACGACCCATATTCGGTCCTAACGTTTGGGCGGGTTTGAAATATTACAAATTGGTATCGAGCCAGTTCAAAACTTCATTTGTGGGGCCCAAGGCCCAAAAATGTTTTAGTAGGCCTTATTAATTGATTTTGGGTTTTAAAGCGGCATGGCCGAGTCTCAAGACCGATCCGCCTGTAAGTACATCTAAACCTCTGTGTGAATTATATTACAGTAGAAGGGTAGGAAGCATGGAGCGTAGATAGACTTATTGGAACTTGAACCCTAGGATTAGATTGCTCAAACACACAAACAGAACATAAGACTTAAAGAACGAAACCAACCTATGGCTAAGTCATTGAGCTAGGGTGTGGTAACCCCTGATGCATGTCTAGGATTGGAGCAGGAAGAGCACGGTATTTAAGCGGTCAGTGACTCACCACCTCTTCGCAGTATCCTACAGTGCGTAGCTTGGGTTCACCCTAACTCAAGAGGGCTCAGTGGTGTGGTAACCTCTGTGCGCATGTCTAGAAAGGTTCGGTGGGAGCTTGGTATTTAAGCAGTCCGTGTGACTCACCTCCTCTCCACACGAAACCTGCCTGGTGCGTAGCTTGGGTTCACCCTGACCAAGAGGGCTCGGTCATAGGCTAAACATAATGACTAAAACCCGAAAGGGAATTAGCCTTGATTTTCAAAAAAAAAAAGAATGAAACAACAAAACTTGGTTTTAAAACTTTTCAAATCACTCCTTCATAAGTAAGAACAACTCTTTTTACAATGTTTCCCCGAAAAGTTTGATTTGTGGAAAATTACCTTAGGGGTAAAATTACTAAAATACCCTTGGTTCATAAAACATCAACTCAATGATTTTGTCCAAAAATTTTAACTACTCAGCCTTGGAAATCATCAATGAAACACTTTGGTTTTGGAAAAAAATTACGAAAACGCCCTCAACCTATAAAATTACCAAAACGACCCTGAGTACAAAATTTTTGCAACATCACCGTTTTAAGAAAGAAAAATTCTCAAAAGGGACCCTCAGAGTTCTACAATGGTTAAAACACCCTTGATTTACAAAAATTACAAAATTACCCCTGATGGACAAAATTACCAAAATACCCCTGTAGGAAAAAGACGAAAATACCCCTGGGTTAGAAATGGGCAGAAATGTCCGAAGAGCGAATAGGTATGGAAAATATTAAGGAATGGATGCAAGAACTTCCTTGTGTGAACTAAGATAGAAGATGAAACCTTGTTTGCACGAAAGAATCTCTAATTAAAATTTCTTCATAAAATTTCTTCATGAGTAATGAAGTGGAACAAACGCTAATACATAAAATTTCTCTTAATCGATTAAAGCGCAGAGATAGAATGAGTTCTAGAGGACGTGGACGTCGTGGACGCGGTAGAGGTAGGATGGCGATTGTCCGAACCCGTCAGTCGGGACAAGGTTACAGCGAGATACCACGCCACCACCACCTCCGACTTTTGGAGCAGAGGAGTAGGATCGAGGCAGGCGGAGGCGATGCGCAAGTCGTGTTGCGAGTCCTCGAATTGGTGGTCAATGGTGGAAATTTAGGAGCTCAAAACTCATTCCGAGCGAATTCGGTCCAACGGAGCTGAGGTGTTCCGGGGTGTGTCAGGAGTGGCACCCAGTGTAGCAGAATACTGGCTAGAGTCAACTGAAAGGATCATGGATGATCTTGACCTAACTGAGGGAGAAAAACTGAAAGGGGCCGTATCGCTTCTAAAGGATAAAGCGTATCAGTGGTGGCTGACAGTTCGAGATGGCGCTACGACAGATGATTTGACTTGGGATTATTTCAAAACCGCCTATCAGAAGAAGTATGTGGGCACCGGTTATACAGATGCTCAGAGGAAAGCCTTTCTGGGGTTAGTGCAAGGAACCAAGTCGAGAGCGGAATATGAGGCGGATTTTTAAGACCGAGTAGGTATGCTAGAGGCATCGTGGCTCTTGAACACGAAACCGTGTGTCCGCTTTGAGGACGGACTCAAGAGATGATTTGAGGTTCTTGATTGCCCATGAGAAGTTCGTGAGTTTTCATCTCTTGTGGAAAAGGCTAAGGTAGCGAGGGGATCAAGGAGGGCGTGAGACGAATTATAGTAGGAATAATCAAAAGAAAGGATTTGGGTCGGTGGATCCGATGGTAATGATCGAGAAGAAGGCTAGGCGAGTGGGCCAAATCAGTGAAGAAGGCCGTAGCTACTAATCGAGACCGGCTCGGTGCAATCATTGTGGGAAGTCCCATTGGGAGGTTGTTCGACCGGCGATAGAGGATGTTTTGAGTGTGGGTCTTTAGAGCATCGGTCGAGATTATCCCGAAGCGAGCTCGGAATCACCGAGAGGCGAACCGTACTCGGGATAGAAATATGGACCACGAGAGGGTCGTGGTAATGGCGAGGAAGTAACGGTCCTAACCGAGGTCGAGGAACTCGAGGCGGAGGTTCAGCAACACAGAGGCTAAGCGACTGGCTTAGTCTATCGACAAGGTGTCGCGAGGAGGTGACGCCGGATGTCATAACAAGATGCGTTTTGATTTTGGTCTACCTTATTATGCATTAATCGATGTGGGATCTACGCATTCATCGTAGCAAGTAGTGTGGTAGAGACTTTGAACCTAGACTCGAGATTGCTTCTAGAGTGATGGACCGTAGTTAGTCCGTTAGGTCACTCTGTAGTGGTAGACAAACTTTATAGAGGCGTACCCTAGAACTCCAAGGGGTAGTATTTGTGGTCGATCGATGGAACTACCGTTTGGGGAGTTTGATTTGATCCTTGAATGGATTGGTGGTTAAGTACCGGCGAATTTGGATTGTGACTAAGCGCATGGTTCTTAAGACGGCTGAGAATGATGAAGTGGTCATGATAGGTGATAGAAGGAATTACCTATCCAACGTGGTGTCTGCCTTGAAGGTTGAGAAGATGGTCAAGAAGGGCTGTAAGGCGTTCTTGGTTCAAATTTGTGCTTTGGAAGCTAAGGAGTCAGTAGTTGAAAAGGTTCGAACGGTTGGGGAATTTGCTGATGTGTTCCCAGAAGAACTTCCGGGTCTGCCTCCAGATCGAGAAGTCGAATTCGGTATAGACTTGCTACCCGGAATGGCACCTGTGTCTATAGCACCTTACCGAATGGCACCAAAGGAATTGGTGGAGCTGAAGGCTCAAATTCAGGAGCTCCTGGATAAAGGGTTTATTCGACCTAGTATATCTCCGTGGGGAGCGCCTGTATTGTTTGTCAAGAAGAAGGACGGTTCTATGCGGATGTGCATCGACTACCGTCAGTTAAACAAGTTAACGATCAAAAACAAGTACCCATTGCCTCGAATCGATGACTTGTTTGACCAGTTGAAGGGGGCGTCGGTGTTTTCAAAGATAGACCTTAGGTCGGGTTACCATCAACTTAAGGTGAAGGGGGCCGATGTTCACAAGACGACTTTTCGAACTCGGTATGGGCATTACGAGTTTCTAGTAATGCCATTCGGATTGACCAATGCACCGGCGGCGTTCATGGATTTAATGAATAGAGTATTTCAATAGTACCTAGACCAATTCGTCGTGGTGTTCATTGACGACATATTGGTTTACTCTAAGACGGAGGAGGAGCACGACAAGCATTTACGAATAGTTCTGCAAGTGTTGAGGGAAAAACAATTGTATGCCAAATTGATGAAGTGCGAATTTTAGCTAAGGGAGGTGGCTTTCTTAGGTCACGAGTGTCGTGGAAGGATTAGAGTGGATCCCGCAAGATTGAAGCGGTGTTGGAGTGG
Organism: Gossypium rotundifolium; assembly: GCA_025506655.1. Lineage (NCBI taxonomy): Eukaryota > Viridiplantae > Streptophyta > Magnoliopsida > Malvales > Malvaceae > Gossypium > Gossypium rotundifolium. The sequence continues at coordinate 31,238,683 of CP106733.1, read as the reverse complement.
AAACCGCCTAAGTCGGTGGCAGAAATACGAAGTTTTCTGGGTTTAGCAGGGTATTATCGGAGGTTTGTGGAAGGGTTCTCTCTGATCGCAGCGCCGTTGACTAAGTTGCTAAGGAAAGGTGTACCATTTGTATGGCTAGAGAAGCAGCAAGAAAGCTTTGATAAGTTGAGGAAGATTCTGACGGAAGCTCCGGTTTTAGTACAACCCGAGGCAGGGAAATTATTCACAGTTTATTGTGATGCATCTCACACTGGTTTGGGGTGTGTGTTGATGCAGGATGGGAAGGTAGTAGCCTATGCGTCCCGTCAGCTAAGACCGCATGAGGTTAACTACCCAACTCACGACCTGGAGTTAGCAGCAGTTGTCTTCGCTCTGAAGATATGGAGACATTATCTTTATGGGGAAAAGTCGGTAATTTACACGGATCACAAAAGTTTGAGGTATCTTCTGACACAGAAAGATCTGAATCTGAGACAGCGCCGATGGATTGAACTGATGAAGGACTATGACTGTTCCATCGAATATCATCCGGGTAAGGCTAACGTGGTGGCTGACGCGTTGAGCCGGAAGGTTGTGGCAGATTTAAGAGCCATGTTTGCTCAGTTGAGCCTATATGACGATGGAAGCCTTTTGGCGGAGCTTCAAGTTAAGCCAACATGGATCGAGGAAATTAAGGATAAATAGTTAATGGATGAAGGGTTAAATGCTAAGAGAATGCAGATTCAGGATGGTGGTTTAGAAGGGTATAGTTTGACTGGTGATGGTGTGTTATGTTTTCAAGGACGGCCCTGTATGCCAAGGGATATGGAGTTGAGGCGAAAAATTCTCCATGATGCTCATAGCGAGCCCTACGCTATGCATCCGGAGGAAGCAAGATGTATGGAGATCTCGAAAAGCGATTACGGTGGCGGGTTGAAACGTGAAGTGACCGAGTTAAGTAGGGAAGTGTTTGACGTGTCGTGAGTTAAGGTGAACACCGATTACCATCGGGCTACTTCAACCGGTAAAGATTCCTCAATGGAAGTGGGAGCGGATAACTATGGATTTCGTCGGTGGTCTACCCTTACGCCCAAAGAAGAAAGATGCGATTTGGGTAATCGAGACCGTCGACTAAATCACTCACTTCATACGGTGAGAATGGACTACTCACTCGAAGCTAGCAAAGTTGTATGTGGCGAGATAGTCGATTGCATGGTGTACCGTATCGATTATCTCGGATAGGGACCCAAGGTTCACTTGAGGTTTTGGAAGCGTTACATCAAGCGTTGGGCACGCGATTGGATTTCAAGATGACTTTTCATCCTCAGTCAGACGGGCAATCCGAAAGGGTCATACAGATCTTAGAAGATATGCTGAGGGGTTGTGTCTTAGAATTCCGAGGTAGTTGGGAGGAATTCTTACCTCTAGCCGAGTTCGCCTACAACAATAGCTACCAAGCGAGTATTCAGATGGCACCATCTGAAGAATCAGTATGGACGGAAATGCCAAACTCAAGCGTGTTGGACGAGTTGGGAGAACGACAAGTGTTGGGTCGAGTTGGTATGAGAGATCAAGACAAAGTCAAGGTGATTCATCTCGTCTCAAGAAAGCAGCAGATAGGCGAAGTCTTATGCCGATCTCAAACGCAAGGAAATGGAGTATGCTGTGGGAGACAAGGTCTTCCTAAAGGTGTCGCCTTGGAAAAAGGTGTTAAGATTTGGACGGAAGGGGAAGCTGAGCCCAAGATTCATTGGCCCATATCTGATGATTAAGCGAATAGGACCGGTAGCTTATCATTTCGAGCGCCAATGAGTTAAGTCAAATTCATAATGTCTTCCATGTATCGATCTCGAGGCGGTATCGGTCGGATCCATCACATGTGGTGCCTGTGTGAAATCGAGGTTAATGCGACTTATCTTTTGAGGAGGAACCGTTCAGATCTTGGATAGAGATGTAAAGGTTCTACGTAGGAAGTCGTGCCCTTAGTGAAGGTCTTGTGGCGAAACCATGGTGTGGAAGAAGCTACGTGGGAACACGAGGATGTGATCTGGTGACAATACCCTCATCTGTTTTAGTTATGTAATTTTGGAATGAAATTTATTTTAAGGGGTAGAAGCTGTAACATCCCAAAAATGGGGTTATTTGGAATTTAATCATTTTCTTATGTATGAGCTATTTGAGATACTATTTATGGAATATTAGAGCTTAATTTAAGGCTTTGAGTGTGTGCGGTTTGGTAGAAAATCTCGGTTTGTAACTTTAAAGGTAGGGAGCCTTAGCGGGAGGTGTTATAAGAATAAATAAGGAAACATTTGACATAAAATAAGCCTAGAATAAGTGGCAAAGGAAGGCCACACAGGAGCTACATGTGACGCCACCAAGGAAGCAAGGAGAGCCTTGGTTCGAGTCACAAAAATCCCTCTTTTTGGCATTATGTTGGACGGCACATATAGGAGAGTCTTCCTCCATTTAAACTCTTATTTTTATAAAAGATAATATGAGCTTTTAAAAAGGGATTTTATTTATTCTAAGGATAATAGATGAATATTGTATGGATTAATAAAGATTATTAGGAATTAAATTCAAATTAGTTGGAATTAATTTGAATGAGTGGCTTGGAGTGATTCAAGGAAGTTGATCAAAGATTGAACTCCTTGTTGAAGTGGAGTGGTGGCATGGAGTCTTGGTAAAGGGAATAGGTCAATTCTTCTTGCCATTTTACTTGGCAATTTCGGCTATCCTTTTCCTTTTAGCACCTCTTTTCTTTTTTTTTTTTCAAAACCGATTGCCCTCCTCTCATTCTTCCTTTAATTTCTTTCTTCATAAAAGTCCTTTGGCCGAAACTCCCCACTTCTCCTTTCTCCAAAATTCTCCCTTCTCTACTTTTACTTACATTAGCCGAATCTCCCTTTTACTTTTCTTCTTCCTTTTTCTCACTAAAAGTCCAGCCTTGTATAAGCCAATCATAGCCGAATTTAAATCCCTATCAAAGTGCCGAAATCCCTTTTCTTTAAACTCTACTTGGCCGAATTTTGTGCAAGAGAAGTAGGCTTCCCTTTTTGACGATCTCAGAAGGTAAAAGTCTTAGGCCGAATGCCTATATTATTTGTATCTCATTATGTCGACTTTGGTAAAGATAGGTATGGGTTTCGGCAACTGTTGATTAAGAATACTAATCACAGATTAAACCAATCCACTGTAGGATCTTTGGGATTTGAAGATAGGCAAGTAAGATCGCCAACGTTAGTCAATCAATTTTCGGTAAGAATCTACATATGGGTTTGGTGTTCATTTAAAAGCCAAAGGCTATGGTTATTAATATTGACCGATTGTAGTTTGTGAACCGATTAAGTGATTTGGGTCTTGAGGCTAGAATTCAAAGTGACTAGGTAAGGATTCGGCACAAAAGGTTACCCTTTAAATTGCTTGGATTGGCGAATAGGCCATAGGGCTAATCCATGGTTGGCGAATGTAGGTACAAAGAGATCTAAGGTGGTCGACTCCTTCATTCGGGATTTAGATCACTCGGTGGTGACAGTGTGTACATACACACTTATAGCGATTAATATGTGTGATAAATTATGTTGCTTGTAAATCGCTTGATGTAGATATGGATTTGGTACCTTAAAAGGTACAAGCAAAGACCTCGGTAAGTCTCTATTTATATGAGATTATTATGATGCTTTTGGGAAGCATGATTTATTTAATACATGTGATAAATGTATGAACTCTGTTATGATTGTGATATGGGTTGATGAGTGGAGGGGTATTATTGTGCCGACGGGCACCGATGTTTTGGTAACACACCGTGACTTGGTCACGGAGGTTTGGTACCTCCGGAGGTTTGGTACCTCATAGCGACTTGTCCCGTGGTTAACACCACCGTGGGTTGGCCCCACTTGAGATATGGGATCGTCGCGGTGATTTGGTATCACACGATGGGTTGGCCCCATCAAATGATCTCGTGTCTCACGGACACCGGTGTTTTAGTAACACATTGTGACTATATGTCACCGGTGGTTTGGCACCACCGGTGGTTTGGTACCACAACGGGGTAGAGCAGTGGCGTTTGGATGGCTAGGTCGGGAATTAAATATTCGCATATTAATTGTTATGTGTTGTGTATGAAAATGTTTTAAAAGCGGGGAAGGGTTACATACTGAGTCTTGGTGACTCACCTTCTCCATTATTTTTCGGTGATGCTTAGATCGCGGACATGGAGCCGGAGGGACTTGAGGAGGCCATGCGGTGGATTTAAAATTAAATGAACTTAAATTTTAGTTATTTTAAATTTTGTTATTGGGTTGTTTTATTTTGGATGTAATAAGGCCTCATTATACTTTACTTTAGTTATTTTCTTATATGTTGGATATTTTTTTATAAAAATTTGAACCACACGTTTTTCTAAATTAACACGAAAAATGTTTTATCGTGCCATCAGCACATCTCGAAGTTTGTATAATAACTTGACTTAATTAAATTTTGAATTTGGACTAAGTATGATTTCAACAAGATAGCTTTAAGCGGAAGTTTTCAACAAATCTTAAATTGGTCTTAAAATGGGTTTCAAAAAAATTTTCTCCGTAACGACCCATATTCGGTCCTAACGTTTGGGCCGGGTTTGGGCTGTTACAATAAATATGTGTTATCAAATTGGACTTTAATTTTCAAATAACATCGTCAAATATTAAAGTGTCAAATATTCATATTTAATAGAAATATATTAAATTTATTATCAATTAAATTTTAATTTTCAAAACTATAAGAGGTAAATTCTAAAAAAAATACATATTTTATAATGTCAAATTTTCAAAAAGTATATAGAACGAAGCATGATTAACTTTTTTTTTCATTAATAAGCCTGGATTGGGATGATCTCATGCATAGACCTGTTCATTGGTCGAGTTATCCATCCAAGCCCAAAGGTCCGCCCGAAATTTGGGAGGGTTTGGGTAAAAATGTTAGGTCCGAAAAATGGGTTTGGACAAAAAAATTAAGCCCGTTTAAAATATGGGTCGGGCTCAAGCTTAAATGTTCAAGGCCCAAGCCTGGCTTGGCCCGACCCTTTTTAAGTTTATAATACTTTATATTATATTATATTATATTTATATATTATGTAATGTAGAACGCATTAAAAAAATAAACTTATACTAAATATGTAATACTACTCTAATGTAAACATTAAAATAATGTTAAGATGACTATATAAAAATTTTCAATAAATAAAATGTATAAAATTATTAAATATTAAAATAATATAATATAAATATTTTTTTAAATTTTAAAAATAATATTGGTAAGCCTAAAACAAACTTGGGTTAGTCTTTTATCAAAATGGACAAGTTTAAGTAAAATTTTAAGTCCATATTTCAAGTTAGGTCAAGCTTAAGCAAATATAAAATATGTTAATATCATTATTAAACCCGGCCTGAACTCAACTCATGAACACCTCTAAAGAAAAAAATTAAGTGATAATAAACAAACATGTTGTAAATTTTATTGAATTATATATGAAAGACAAATGATATCACTATTGTCGCGTGTGAACAACTCATTGTACTAATTTTATGGAGAAGTCAAGTTTCATCATGCTAAAATTTGTCACATTTCAAGTTAGGTCAAGCTTAAGCAAACATAAAATATGTTAATATCATTATTAGACCTGGCCTGAACTCAACTCATGAACACCTCTAAAGAAAAAATTAAGTGATAATAAACAAACATGTTGTAAATTTTATTGAATTATATATGAAAGACAAATGATATCACTATTGTCGCGTGTGAACAACTCATTGTACTAATTTTATGGAGAAGTCAAGTTTCATCATGCTAAAATTTGTCATATTTTCCAATGATATGATCTGTTAAGGAATGAGATTAGGCAGTTTGTCTTCGTAAGAGACCCCATAAATATCAAATCAGCATGAACATTCATATAATTTACAAATGGTTGATATATAATTTGACATACCATTCTAACAACTTTGATACCTATTTATGGAGCTTAATTGGTTTTGATATATAATTAGAGGCATAGATTTAATAAGTTATAATTAGAAAGACTATTGCTTTCCAATTGGCTGTTTTTGCATTAATTGCTACTTATAAAACAAATAGTTAGAAAATTTTAATTTAGTCCAAACTTGATATCGTTATCTATATAAATGGAATATGATATATGATGGTTGGATTATTAAAATATTAATCAAACAAAAAGTTATTAAAGTGTATAAAACTACTCTAGTTTTATAACTAATTTTACACCAGTGTAAGTGGATCCCACCAAACATACCAATACTAATATCAATACAAAAATAATACATCCATTAATATTCTTATACCACCGTCCATGTAAGAATACGTGGCAAGCCAAAAGCACAACCGAGCGGTAAGCCAATTGGTTACAAACCAAGAAGTCACACACAAGTCCTCCCTTATAGAGAGACTATCCGGACAAATGAAAGCCATCTGATATCCGAGTCCTCAAGCTTCCATTGGGAACATGAAGTCATTGCTCACCAAACAACAGATGAGTTCAACTGCTCTATACCATCAAGTCAAAGTGAATGACAAGACCTATCCCTTTACAGACATCCACATCCCATCAAAGATATTCACCCCACCCGTTCCATAATGATAGTTAGATGGCAAGTCCAATACGTTAACATCATCTTACACTGGACCCTCACCAATAAATACCTCTAGGAACGATAAAGAAATGATCAACTCTCTAGACATACCAAGCCAACATTTTGTCATCCCACCTCCAGCTTATAGCCTTAGCACTTTCCTCACCATCATTCTTTACTACTTTCGGCTCTCCACCTCAACTAGGTGAACTAGCCTCCGTGACATCTACCACTCTCTCACCATTCTCTCTTTCTTATTGTATCACAGTATCAACAATTGGTGCAACGGGCGTGGACCTCATGGCTTCACAATCCTAGTGTGGCACCCTCATTGACCCAACCAGCCAGACCAATGACCCAGCCAACCAGATCAACTCCTCCGCTTTACCCAACACTTGCTTCCTATCTATTTCAAGAACTTCCACTAGTTTGAACTCTATCCAGATTCCTTCTTCTTATGTCCTTATAGGAACACTTTTGTAATGGTTGCATGTCCTCCTTCCCACCCTAGAAGAGCTAGTGAGGATCTTGAATGATTCATTGGTTTCCAACCCTATCACCCCTATTGCACCAACATGAATCACTCCATCAGCTACGTTGATTCCACCAGTTACAGCAGAGCATCAACCACAATCTAGCGTGTCCTCTCCTAAACCTTTTGACCAAATAACTCATTACTTGCAAGAAGCTATAGCTTGCCTCGTCACCACACCACATTCGCCAACTATGACTTCTATCCCACTAGATCTGAGTTCTTATTAGCAGGCTTCAGGACCTCAGCCTCATGATTGAGAAACTCGAGAAAAACCGCAACGTTTGGAATAACAATTTTCCCAACAAGAGCACCGCTTAAAGGAACAATAAGAGCAACAACGCGTATTTGATCAAAGGAATGCCCAGAACGTGCAGGTTATTATAGAGTTGAGAGCTGCACGAAAGGCCCTTAAGTGAGAAAACCTAGCATTTTAGGAAAATGACGCCCAATCTACACTCCATGGAGAGCATGAATGTAACAATTTGGGCAGCCTCTACAGAAGTAATGCTGACCTCTTGGCCACATATCAACATTTCTAAGGCAACAATATCATATCTATAGAAAAACAAGTTAGAAATTCAAAGCAGAACTGATACAGGAAGTGAAAGGGATGAAAACAGATTAATCTATCTAGAATTACTCCTACGAGTCATTGCCCAAGAACCCTTCAACAACCATAAGCATCCTTCAAATTTCTAAAGTTTGTGTAGAACAGATCCGGAGAATCGAAAGACCATCTGGCCTAGTATAGCAATCACATGAACATTCTGGGTGCATCCGATGAAATCAAGTGCAAAGCCTTCTTCATGACCCTCTCATAAACAGCTCGATAGTGGTACCTATCGTTGCCCCGAAGATCCATCCACTTTTTCGAGCAATTGATTTGGAATTTCATGAGTCGCTTTTTGGCCAAAAAAAAAAAAACACTCCAGTAGTCTCCAGCTTATTTGATGACCATCTTCTAAGAAAATGAGTCTCTTTGTAATTATGTATAATGTTTCAATGTAACCACCATGATCATAAAATGAGTAAAAAATAAATCGGCCATTCAAGCCTTCATTGTCGAAACCACCCATCAACATCTAATATATATCATCATCGAGAATACTGTGAGCAAATTCTCTCATCTCTATGAAATGGCGCCCAAGTTTTCTAAAGGAGATGAGGTTGAGAAGGTTCGTGTTGATTCTTCTACACCAGCTACCCACCAAGCCAATCTCTTTTGACGATCGCCTCTTAGGAGATTTCCAGACTATGAACTACCAAGGAGCAATCCAAATATTTTTGGGTTGAAATGTCTTCATAATGTTCAAATATTTATCTCTTAGTTTCAAATCGCACTTTGAATTGGTCGATTTCAAGTTTGAAAATTCAATTTATGATTATTTTAGTGAAGATTGTACAAACATAGGACGGAATTATTATGAGAAATTATGAGTTTCGGGCTTTAATTCGAGTTTAAATTATACTAGGTTCAATTATAGGTTTAATTTTTATTGTTTATGAGTCCAATTAGCATTTATTAGGTTTTATTATTTTATTATTTATTTATTTTTAATTTTGGATTTTTTAAGTATTTTAAGTTGTTTAGGAGTTTTATGTTTCTTAGTCAAATAAGAAAGTTTAGTTTAAAACTATTTGTTAATTAATTAGAGTTTCATTATACTTGAGACTTTTATTTGGATGTAATTAGCTAGCCTATATAAAAGTCTCTTAATTGTTTATGAGGAAGGCATTTGTTTTTCATTAATAAAATTTTCAACTCTAGGAGGTTTTTTTTTTTTTTTTTTGTGAAAGATTCCTTTCTTGTGATTTTTAGAAACAATTTTCTTCTCAATTTTCTTTAAGGGTCGTGAGAATTCATTCTTCATCCTTCAATTTGTCAAGTATTATTTCTTGGAGGTTTGATTAGATTCATTAATTGAATTAGTTGGGGTTTATATATCAAATGGTTCAGTTGGATACTTATCCATCTATCCATTATATATGTCAGTTTATTCGACCCATCTTCAACTTTTTAATCTATCGCTTATTTATTTATTGTTTTGAATATTTATTCTTTGTTCTTAAATTTTCTATTTTTTTTTCTTTGTTTTCCTAAATCCATTTGGTTTTTTCTTTTCAAGTCAGATCCAAATCTTTATTTCTCGAGTTGAACAATTTGAATACGATCTTCTTCCACTGCCCCTTATAAAAAATGCATGCAATAACGACAAAAACAACTATACGAGAAACCATTACCAAACTCATTGTCATCAAAATTAAGAGGTTATGAAGCATCCAACTGAAAATCGTCATGAATATAAGGGATAATTTGACTAGTATCTAGTGGCACCTCCCATATATGATCATGTAGATGGCAAAACTTGGTAATATAGCTAGGCTCTTAAGTCAGGCCTCGAAGGCATTTAGCTATCCTAGATTTGACATGTAAAGGGAAAGCATATGTCGCCAAGGGCATAGCCCCATCATTTTGAAATTCATTCACTATGTCTTGAGTAGTGTACCCGCTAACACCTCTCTCCCCTAGACCATACTTGAAGACACTTCTTAAAGTAATGTCGAGAGGGAGCACCAATATCCCCTTTTGGTTTATCATCTTGAGCTAGTGGGAGCCCTAGAAATATCTTGTAAACATGGACGATAATAGAATTTCCCAGTAGAGAGGCGCGTCCATTCGGTGGAAAAGCCAAATCTCTTACCAAACTTCAATTCTACAATGATACATTTAATGTAATCAACATTCATTGTCACATCCTCCCTGTAAAACAGGTCCCCCGTCCGGGGAGAAGTTGCCTAAGGGGCAAACTCAAACAACCTAAGAAGCCTTTCCTTATTTAATTCCGGCAAGAAATACATATACCAGAACATCTACACGAAAAGTTATACGCCTTTCTTGTGAAACATGATTAAAAAAAAAAAAACCCAACCAATAACACTAAGAGAGACTTGTCAATTGCCCTGGTGCCATGTTGAAGTCATAAAGAACGTCCCAAATGAAATCCAAAAGGGGAAGAGTAAAATCCGCTTCAAGAAGAAACAACGGAAGGAAGAACCTAGGCTTCCCGCCATTAGAATCAGGGCCAAATACATCAATCAGATTATGCGACCCTTCTTAGATATTTAATTCATACTTATGATGTTTTACAAGTAGCCCATGACATATCAACAGATTCTTCATCTTCCGACGGGTTGTTACAGCATGGGTAGCTAAGGCTAATCGCTCCCCCATTTGGACTTCATGGCAATAACTCGTCCAGACTTTTTCTTGGTAGTTTTTCGACCCTTCACCATCTCTCTCGACGAATCATGATGAATACAACCATGACCTCTACTTTAAGTCTTCCCAGACCGTCCATCTCCCCTGGCCATTTTTTCTAGAAAAACAACAAAAAAACAACCCTAACAATATTAAAAAAGAAGAGCTGCAAGACGAATAAAAGCAAAGAAATGTAGAAATCATTGCAAAAATCCACCAAGGCCAGAGAAAAGATAAGAACGGTTGTAGAAATTTGAAAAACAAATAAGATAAAGTAACCCAAAGAAGAAAACCCAAAGAATATATAGACCTATCTCTCCAAACTCATTGTTTCGAAAAACAAGCAACATTCAATGGCAACTCACTACTTGTTCCAAAAGGCTATTATTCATCATTATCATTACTCCTTAAGAACACAGTCCTTAGAGTGCATTTATGGTAGAATCTTAAAAGTTTTGTTACAATGTTTCACTATTAAGCAAGACCACGATTCGGAGCAAGTTGTTAAAGAAAAAAGACCATAAGGACAAGATGTCTCGAAGAAAGCCACTTTGTAACTCCCCTCTCAACTTGAATTGGGGGAACATTGTTATACCACCATCTATGTAAGGACACATGGAAAGCCAAAAGGACACTTAAATAGTAAGCCAGTTGACAAAAAATCGAGAAGTTGCCCACAAGTCCTCCCTTCTAAAGAGACCATCCGAAAAAATGTAAGTCATCCGATACCCGGGTCTTCAGGCTTTCGTTGGGAACATGAAGTCATTGGTTACCAAACACTACGTGAGCTCAACTACTTTATACCATCAAGTCAAATTAAATGATAGGATATATCCTACAACAGACATCTTCATCCCATCGAAGACATTCGCCACATTTGTTTCGTAATAATAGCTAAATGGTAAGTCCAACATATTAATATCATCTTACATGGAACCCTCACCTATAAATACCTTTAGGAACGATGAAGAAAGAATCAACTCTCGAGATATACCAAGCCAACTGTCATCCCACCTCCAGATCACAACCTTGGCAGTTTCTTCACCATCACTCTTTACTATCTCCGACTCTTCGTCTCGATTGGGTGAACCAACCTCCATGACATCCATCACTCTCTTCTCATTCTCTCTTCCTTATTGTATCACAGTATCAACAAATACAATAGTGACTTAACTTAGTCTAAGTATAACAATTGCATGATTTTTTTTTTTTTTATAGTTTAGTAGCCTTGGGTAAGCAATCCACCTAATTTGAAGACAAAAAATGCACATAGCAAAAATGTGCGCATGTACATTCATCAAGGTAGTTAGTAGAGAATAGACAATATTTAGAAAGAAATTGATTGAACATAATTAAATACTAGCTTGGAGATTTATCATTCTTGTAGACCCCGAATGAACTTATTTTAATATTTAGTTAGGAAACATGAATTTAAAATTTTGAATTTCAATTTTGTTTGTTGTTTAAATCGTAAGAATGAAATGTATATAATTAAATTTTGGTTTTGGTTATTTTATTATGTTGAAATTGAGAATTTAATTTTATACTTTAATTTGATATAATTTATTTTTTAATTTTATAATATTTTCGATTCATTTCAAATAGTTAATACTATTATCTATAATGATTAAAATGTTAACATGGATTTTTCTTAAAAACATCAATTCCAACATAAAAAAAATACATGTCATCTGTTGAAACCATTTTTTATGTTTTTGAAAAACAGGATCGACTTTAAAAATATGGAGTCGCCACCAACCCTTTTTTTGTTTAGGTAGGATTGGATCACCTTGTAAAAAATAATTTTGGTCTACGAAATAGAAACAACAGGTTCGGGAGTCGATTATACACGAGGAAGGTTAGCACCCTCGTATGCCCAAAACTAGTATCAAATTGATTAACTAATGTCCTTATGTTGAAAATCTAAGTAATCTTTTTTGGAAAAGGCTGATGAATTCGAATTGAATCTCAAGATTCACTCGTGCTAAGGAAATAAAACATCACATCCAACACGTTAGGATATGACATATTTATGCCTCAATACCGAGATTATCTTTGATTTCAAAACGAGCAATTAAAAGGTTATTTAGTTATTTGGTCAAACAGAAAAATGCAACCCAGCACGTTAGGGCACAATTTCTTTAGTTTCCAAACACTAAATATTGACTTATTTCGAAAATCTTTCAAGTAATCAAAATGTATTTTATTTGATTTGTTTGGGATAAAAAACAACAACTAAAATTGGCCTATATAACCTAGAATTTGCATCATTATTGATAATAAGACATAGTGTCAAGCATGGAATTATAATACATGGCAACAATAACATATGAAGGAACAAAATTATATGAAAATACCAAGAAACCAAATTAATACACATACGATGGCAATACAACATATACTTTACAAATATCAACATTAACATTCAAAATCAATAAATTAAAAGACAATTTTAAAAGAATACCAAACAAATTGACATAATTCAAATGCGACAAATATATATATAAAAAATGAATAACATAAAGGAAAAACCATTTGCAACCAATGTTATACTTAATTATAAGTTATATATATATATATATATATATATATATATATATAAAAGTTTGGAAATTGCATGTAAAAAGAAAATCCAAATAAACCGTATACAAAATAGTAAATAGAAATAATATAAGTAATATATGCAATAAAACTTAATATAAGTAATTTATGTATGATGAAAGTTTTGAAATGAACAAAAATATGAATAAGATTAAAGCTTTAAAAAAGATATAAGTTATTTAACTAGATTTATAAGAAAAACTACACATATAGATAGCTTAAAATAAAATATATACATAAAGTAATAATATATACATCTTGAAGGAAAATTTTAATGTAAACTTATATACATTTATATGAATAAGTAATGTTTAAAATAGGCAAAAGATAATTTAAAACGAGGTATTTCAAAGACATGATATATATATAAACAAATTTAAATGAAAATATATGGATATATAAATATATACATAAAATAATGAAATGAAAATAATTTTGGTAAAATTTTATATGTAAACATTTATATATGTAACATAATGATGTAAAAAGAAAAATTTATATTCGATATTATATCAATTTCAAATCATACAAGTGCCTAAAAGAGAAATTAGAAATAAATATTTATATTTATGCAAGAAGATAAAAATGTATACAATAAAAGTATAAGTAAGTAATTTAAAACATATTAAAATTAATAAGATAATTCAAAATAATTTATTAAAACCAAAAGAAATCATTAAGTTTAAAGCAATAAAAGAATAGAAAAACTCAATTGAATTGAAGATAAAATTAAAAGGTTAATTTATAAATAAACAAAGCCATTAAACAGAGATAAGGATTAAAGTAAAATGCATGCAAGTAATCAGGGATTAAAAGTACAAATATTTCAAATTATCAAAACGCAGAGTTGAATCATGAACTAAAATGGAATCAACACCAAAATTCTGTGGTAAAATCTAAGGAAAGAAATGGAATAGAAATAGGACTCGATTGAATGGCAGCGCTAAGCAAAGGGATCAATAGCACAATTATTCCCTCAGATCCCTAAACACGCGAGTTTAGTGGAGCTTGGATCGGGTCATCGGGTTGAAACGGGTCATGGCCTATATGACACCGTTTTAGAACCACTGAAACAGGTCTTAAACGGTGTCGTTCCATGTATCTTAATAAAACCCTAAAAAAACTAACCTAATCTATCCGTCACTTTTAAACAAAGAAGAAAAAAAAAATTTAACTCTTCTTTAATATTCCTTTATCAGCCGATTTCAAAACCCTTCGATCGGCAATCCAAAACGCCACCATGTATGGCGATTGACGGAACTTGAAAGGGCCCAACCTCAGTCTTGAACCTCCTTACTTCGATTATGACGAAGAAGGCAGACCGACTCTAGGTAAATCTCTCTCTCTCTTTATTTACTTTCGCATGCAATGATTCAAAATCAAAAATCAAAGGAAAAAAAAGAGAGAAAAACTCAGAATCACCTTTCAATATTTTTTCTCTGCTTTTGATTGCGTATTTCTTGTGTATGGGTGCGTAAAAAACTCAGTGTACAATGCTTGGCTTTTTATAGCCGAAAAAATGAAATACACGTTTTTTAAAATCTTCTACTATATTCTACATTCTGCTATTATTTGTTGCTGCTATTGCTACTTTACATTGCGGTACAAGCGTGGAGGAGGCCGTTCTTGATCTTTGGCTGCTGCGTGTGCGTGGTATCATGGCGCGGATGCATGCGGGTGCAGCGTGGGGAAGGATGCACTCGTGCAAATAGAGGCGCTAAAAGATCCCAGAAGCCTCTGGAATTTCTGAAGTCTAACATTGGGTCAGATCATTTCTGCATTCGGGCCATTGGAACCTAACCTACTCCAGTCTTAAAATAGGTATTGGGCCATTTGGGTCTTGTTAGGAATTGGGCTAGGTTAGTTTTATTCAGGTCTGGGTCTTATTTGTAAATAGACTTTGAATTTTGGCCTACAATCTGAATTTGGGCCAATGTAAATTGTAATTAGACTTTCAATATTAAATTTTCATATTTATTTTGGCTTGTATTTAGGCTAAAACTGTAAATGGACTTTGAACCCTTAAAAAAACATTATTGGTTTATTTTGTTATTTTGGTTTTATTAATGGGTTAGTGGCCCAGATAAATTGGGCCTATTACAGTTGCCCCTCTTTGTTCATTGTCGTGTAACGAGAATAGAGCAAAGATTTCAAAAAGGGCCAATTTTGCCCTGTTTTGCCAAATCTTGACCCCTTTTTTCAGTGCTTTTCTTCTTTGAGTAGCTTCGTTCCATCCTGTTGCATCTTCAGAGGCATGAGAACTAGCGCTTCAAACCAACTCAAGGAATTTAGACATGTGGTTTAAATCTGCTCCCTTGCTACCTCGGGAAGATAAGATTCACCATTTTCAATTTGCCCCAATACTCTCAAGAGGAGACAAAATCTACAATTTTCAGTCAGCTTTCTTGCTACCTTAGGAAGTTAATACTATAATATTCAACTTGATCCCTTGCTACCTTAGGAAGATATGGCTAGTGGCTAAAATTTACTCCCCTGCTACCTCGGGAAGATAAGATTCGCCATTTTTGATCTACGCCACTGCTATCTCGAGGAGATAAGATCTACAATTTTATTTAGTCTACTCCCTTGCTACATCAGGAAGATAAGACCATAATCTTCAACCCGCTCCCTTGCTACCTCAGGAAAATAAGGCTAGGTGACTTGAGTCTGTTCCATTACCAATATATGGAGATAAGATTCGCCAAACTCGATCTGCCCCACTGCTATCTCGAGGAGACAAGATCTATAATTTTATTTAGTCTGCTCCCTTGCTACATCAGGAAGATAAAACTATAATCTTCAGCCTGCTCCCTTGCTACCTTAGGAAAATAATACTAGGTGACTTGAATCTGCTCTATTGCCAATACATGGAGATAAGATTCGCCAAATTCGATCTGCCCCACTGCTATCTCGAGGAGACAAGATCTAGAATTTTATTTAGTCTGCTCCCTTGCTACATCAGGAAGATAAGACTATAATCTTTAGCCTGCTCCCTTGCTACCTCAGGAAGATAAGGCTAGGTAACTTGAATTTGCTCCATCACCAATACATGGAGATAAGATTCGCCAAATTCGATCTGCCCCACTACTATCTCGAGGAGACAAGATCTACAATTCACCGATGTTGCTACACCGTCCTCTGAGGGACATGACCTGTAAACTCAGTTCCACATGCATATGTTTATGCCAAATGATCAGGATACTATGATCAGAATGAATCAAATGCTCCTAACCACATATGTTATGAATGATATGAATGCAAAAATGTCATGAAAATGATTTTATATATATATATATATACAATGGTTAGGATGCAATGATCAGAATGAATCAAATGCTCCTAACTAAATGATATTATGGATGACATTTGCCTGAATGCAGAATGTCATGCGAATGATTAGGATGAAATGATCGAAATGAATCAAATGCCCCTAACTAAATGTATTATGAACGACATTTGCATGAATGCAGAATGTTATGGGAATGATTAGGATGCAATGATCGGAATGAATCAAATGCCCCTAACTAAATGCGTTTTGCAGGAATGAATAATTTTATAAGAATGATCCATTTTTAAGTGTTGACATATTATACTGCCATCTTGTTCGGCTGGTATTCTTAACAGAAAACCCGAGAATAATTGCTCAACAGATTTGCCCTACTGTAACTTCAGGGTTCATTTCATTGTGACTTAGGGTACAGGATCTGAATCCTTTCCAATCTATCCCATCGCCATTCAAGGGTATATATCCTCTTCAATCAATCTTACTACTATTCCAGGGTAAAATATTTGTTTCATTTTCAATCCAACCTACCACAACTCCAGGGTAAAGGACCGTATACTCAAGGATATAAGATTTGTATCAATTTCCATCTATCTTATTGTAACTCAGGGGTATAAGAATTGTATCATTTTCAATCCATCCTACCACAACACGAGGGTAGATGATTTGTATCTTCTTTAGTCAATTACACCTTTCCTTGGTGTCATGACTAGATGAATGTAGGCTTCTCTTTTTCAAGAATAACCACCCCATAATGCCTGACGAACGTTATTTACTTTTTCATCATTACAATATTTTGACTGAAGAAATAGTCTCCACTTAAACTCCTCCTTCTCAGATATTTCAAACCTTAAGTCTGGTAAGTTCTAAACAATAGTCCTGCTTCAGGTTCTTGTATTATTTAAAAACCTCTAGAGTAATATGCGAAACTTCTTTTATGAAAGTATTACTAGTTCATTCATCATTATTTCAATGCAACATGCTTGTAAAAGATCATAACAATGAACGAGAACATAATTGATTTGGAGCAAGGATCGAAACAAAATATTGACTGAAAAATACTAATCTTTGAAAAGAACAAAGGAAAAAAAATAAGAAATTGATTGAAAATGCACATCTTGAAAGGAACAAAATATTCAAAGATTGTAAATTCATTATAAAATAAATACTAGGTGCCCCAGATATCGCAGCTTGAGCTTCTATGTACAAACTTCCTGAAGATCATTTTAAGCCCAGGATGTGTTTAGGAGATCTCGAGTGCTTTGTCAATGCTCCAAGATGTAGCATATCCCTTCTTTGTTAATTCAATTATAGCAAGATCACTGCATGCCCCTCTTTTGATCAAAATTTAAGCCGTCCTTTTCGAGTTTTCAACTCAAATTCCCTTTGGTCTCAAGGTGCCCTTTACGGGTTTTTACCTTGGCCTCTCCTTTATTTCTTTTTATTCATTTTTTATGGTCTCAAAGTGCCCTTTGCGGGTTTTCACTTTGGTCCCCTTTTTTTTTGAAGAAAGTCTCAAAGCGCCCGTTGCGGGTTTTCACTTTGGCCTCTTTTCCTCTTCAAGTATAGTATTTCTTGACTGAATTCGAATTTATAGGATTGGGTAGGCTTTTCCCATCCATCTCGGCAAAGATCATTGCTCCTCTAGAGAAAGCTTTTTTCACCACATAAGGTCCTCCCCAATTTGGCATCTATTTCTCTTTGAAATCTTTTTGTATGGGAGGATCTTTTTCAAAACCAGGTCTCCTTCGTGAAATTCTCTTGGGCGAACCTTTTTATCGTAAGCTCGCATCATTCTCTTTTGATACATCTGACCATGACGGATAGCCTTCAACCTTTTTTCCTCAATCAAATTCAACTGATCATATCGAGACTAGATCCATTCTACTTCATCTAATTTTAACTCTAACAAGATTCAAAGGAAAGGAATTTCCACTTCGATGGGTAACACTGCCTCCATTCCATAAACCAATGAGAAAGGATTTTCCCCTATAGAAGTCCTGACTGACGTTCGATAAGCATAACGAGCAAATGGTAACTTCTCGTGCCAATCTTTGTAAGTTTCAGCCATTTTCCCCACAATCTTTTTAATATTTTTATTGGCTATTTCCACTGCACCATTCATTATTGGACGATACGGGGATGAATTGTGATGTCTGATCTTAAATTGATTGCAGACTTCTACAATCATGCTATTATTCAAGTTTAACGCATTGTCGGATATGATTCTCTCAAGCATTCCATATCGACATATGATTTCCTTCTTTAAAAATCTGCTAACTGCCGATTTAGTCACATTGGCATATGAAGCAGCCTCTACCCACTTGGTAAAATAGTCAATGACTAGAAAGATAAACCGATGCCCATTTGAAGCTTTTGGAGAGATCGACCCGATGACGTCCATGCCTCACATGGAAAAAGGCCATGGGGAAGTCATAACATGCAAAGATGAAGGCGGTACATGAATTTTGTCTCCGTAGATCTAGAATTTGTGACCTATTTTAGCATGATTAATGTAGTCTTCTTCCACGGTAGACCAATAGTATCCAAATCTCATAATTTGTCTGGTCATTGTGAAACCATTAGCATGTGTTCCACAAACGCTTTCATGAACTTCCTCCAAAATTTTCTTAGCTTTTACAACATCTACACATTTCAACAACACTTGATCCTTTCTTTCTTTGTACAGGATTTCTCCATCTAGGACATAATCACACACCAGCCTTCTCAACGTCCTTTTTTTTATTCTCAGTTGCTTTATTAGGATATTCATGATTTCTTACATATCGCAATATATCGTGGTACCAAGGGTGATCATTTTTTTCTTCCTTCTTCACGTTATAACAATGAGCTGGGGCTTCGTGAATACTCATCTGAATGGGCTTTACATACTCTCGTTTGCTAAATTTGATCATGGAAGCCAAAGTAGCCAAAGCATCTGCCATCTGGTTTTCATCCCGTGGGAGATAGCTAAAAGTAATATCATCAAACTCTTTAATTAACCCTATAACTATCTTTCGATAATTGATCAATTTGGGGTCTCTTGTCTTTCATTCTCTTTTCAGTTGGTAGATCACTAGTGCGGAATCTCCATATACTTTCAATATTCTGATCTTTCGTTCTATGGCTGCACGCAGTCTCATGATACATGCTTCATATTCAGCCACATTTTTCGTGCAATCAAAATCCAATTTACATGTGAACAGATAATGATATCCATTTGGGGATACTAGAATTGTCCCAATTCCATTACCCACAGCATTCGATGCTCCATCAAAATTTAGCTTGCAAAGATGTCCTTCTGCAACATTTTCTTTGGTAGCTGCCACATACATAAACTCTTCATTGGGAAAATCAAAATTCAAGGGCTCATAATCTTCTAGTGCTCTACTCGCCAGAAAATCTACTACTGCGCTTCCCTTTACAGCTTTTTGGCTTACATAAACTATGTCAAATTTCGAGAGCAAAATTTTCCATATAGCCATCCTTCTATTCAAGGCATTTGACTCCATCATATATTTTAGAGGATCTAATTTTGAGATCAGCCAAGTCGTATGGTATAACATGTATTGTCGCAATCTCCGAGTTGTCCATATCAGGGTACAACATAACTTCTCAATTGGTGAATATCTCATTTCACACTTAGTAAATTTCTTGCTGAGGTAGTATATTGCTCTTTATTTTCATCCCGACTCGTCGTGCTGTCCAAGTACACATCCCATATAGTTATTAAATATCGTTAGATACAGTATTAATGGCCTATTTGGGCAAGGAGGTGACAATACTGGGGAACTTGACAAGTACTATTTGACTTTATCAAAAGCTTATTAGCATTCATCATCCCACACACCCGGGTTGTGCTTCTTAAGGAGACAAATATAGGATCACATTTCTCAATTAACTGTGAGATAAACCGAACAATGTAGTTTAATCTTTCAAGAAAACCTCAGACATCTTTTTGAGTGCGTGGAGGAGGTAATTTTTGTATAGCTCTGACCTTGTCTGAGTCAATCTCAATTCCTCTTTTACTAACTATAAAGCCCAGCAATTTTCTAAATTTAGCTCCAAAAGTACATCTTGTTGGATTGAGTTTTAATTAGAATTTTCTCAACTTCAAGAATAGCTTTTTCAAAACCTGGATGTGCTCTCTTCTGTTCGGGACTTTGCAATCATATCATCAACATATACTTTAATTTCTTTATGCATCATATCATGAAACAAGGTCACCAAGGCTCTTTTATATGTCGTACCCTCATTTTTTAATTCGAACGGCATCACCTTATAGCAAAACATACCCCACAAGGTTATGAAGGTAGTCTTCTCCATATCCTCAGGGTGCATCTTTATCTGATTATATCCCGAGAAACCATCCATGAAAGAAAACAACGAGAAGCCTGCCATGTTATCCACTAGAGTATCAATGTATTGCAAAGGAAAATTGTCCTTTGGACTAGCTTTATTTAAATCTCTGTAATCCACACACATCTGTACTTTCCCATCTTTCTTAGGGATAGGCACAACGTTGGCCACCCATTCCAAGTATTTGACTGCCTGCAGAAATCCAGCATCAAACTGCTTCTTGATTTCTTCTTTTATTTTCAGCATAATATCAGGTCTCATCCTTCTAAGTTTTTGCTGAACTGGTTTGTAATCTTCTTTTATGGAGAGACGGTGTACTACAATATCGCTTAACCCAGGCATATCTTGGTATGACCATGCGAAGACATCTTTGAATTCTTGAAGCAACCCCACAAGGTCTCGCTTCTTTTTTTCAGTTATGCATGTTTCGATCTTTACTACCTTTCCCTCTTCTACAGTCACAATGTCCACTGTCTCCTTGTGAGGTAGAATTTGTTTCTCCTCTTGTTCTACCATTCTTAACAAGTCTGAAGATAAGTCGTTGTCTCTATCATCTTCAAAGTCCTGAGATCCCTCTGAACACATGTCTTGCTCAAATAGCTATTCTGAGTCAATAGTAGCATCACTCATGTCGTTGATATCTGGGAACCTATTGGACGTTCAAAGGAATGTACAATGCATAAATTCAAGAGTAATTATTTATATTTTATGATTATGAATGAAATGAAAGAATAATTTGGAAGAAAATGAGAATGAAAGAATTTAAAATGAAAGAATATTTACTCCAAATAATAGCAAAATGTACTTTATTGAAATAATGATGTTTAAACATGAGCCTATTTCACAAAAGAAATCCTATTGTTTCTAGGCCTAAAGCAACAAGTGTGTTTGGAACATTACTATGAGTGTGCTCTAAGCAACAAGTGTGTTTGGAACATTACTATGAGTGTGCTCTAACTACCACAGGAATTCCTTCAGTAGTCCAATTGTCTAAAACACTTCCAGGTTCATAAGGGCAGATATCTGATAAGATTCTTCTTCCAACTGTACCTTCAGATATAACATTGATGTATACATTTCTCAACATTTCTTCAATGTCCTTTTTGTCATAACCATTTTTTTTTTAAAAACGGGGATCGACTTTAAAAACGAAAATGGATTCGCCACCAATATTTTTTCGAGGTGTGATCGAGTCACCTTGTAATTGATCATTTTAATAAAAAAACATTTTGATTTATGAAAACAAATGATTTTGGTTTACGAAGTTCGAGAAAATGGGTTCGGGAGTTGGTTACATACGAGGAAGGATTAGCATCCTCATAACGCCCAAAATTGGTACCTAATTGATTAACTAATGTCCTAATGTCGAAAATTTAAAAAATTTAAAATAAGATCCTTTTTTATTTGAAAGAAAACTTGAATAAATCAAATTGTACGCCAAGACCTATTTATCTCAAAGAAATAAAATGTCACACCCAATAAGTTAGGATGCAACATTTCAAGACATCGAAACTAAGCTAGCTTTTATTTGTAAAAAAAAATCCTTATCTCGAGACAACAAAAAGTCATATCCAATAAGTTAGGACACAACATCTCAAATTCCCGAGAATAAGTTTTTATTTAACTTTTTAAAAAAAGAGAAAGTAATAGGTTCTTTAGACTCGAAGAGAAAACCAAAACCCAATAAGTTAGGATATGATTTCTTTCGAACCTTAGAACGCGGAGTGTTTGCTTATTTTGAAAATCGGATAGAACATAATGCGATTGTAATAAAATAGAAAATGAATTTAAAATGTAAAACAATTTACAATGCTAGCTTGTATAACAACATGATGATGATAAAATATAATAGCAATGATAAAGGTAAAATACAATAAAGCAAGAGCAAGATAAACAAATGAAATAAAATAAAAAAAAAAAGAATAACAAATTGGAAGCTTTATATAGTAATAAAACTAAAAAATAATAATAGTAATAAAATGCAATAAAAATAAAATATATAATAATAATAATAAAATTAATTATAAATAAAATAATAATAAAAATAATAGTAGTAGTAATATTAAAATAACAACTATAATAGTAAAATACTAGTAATACTAAATTAGTAATAATAATAACCATAGTAATATAAATAATGAAAATGATAATAAAAGTATTGGTAAAAATAAAATGGTATTTATAATAAAATAATAGTAATAATATTAAAATTAATAGTGATAAATAAATAATAATAATGAAAATAGAATATTAAAAACAACGATAATAATAAATATAAAAATAAATATAGTTATAATAATAATGTATATAAAAGATAGTTATAAAGTTAATTAAAAAATGATGGTAATAATAATATTAAAAATAAAAATATACATAATAATAATAAATAGTGTTAATAATAAGAAATTTAAAAAATAAAATTATAACGAAATAAAAAAATCACAAAAAAATAAAAAAAAAGGATGGGATTGAACTTGAAATAAAAGTTTGGGGTGAATTTTGAAGAAAATAAAAAAATGAGGGACCCTTCTGCGCGGATAACATGGAGGGCCTAAAAGGGAAAATATTCCCTCCCTCCAAAACGCACAGCAACAAGGGGGACCCAATTCATAACCGAAGTAAATTATCGGGCAAAAATTAAAAATAATATAAACTTAATTAAAAAACAAAAATGCGGAAGGGCTAAAGCAGTAAATAACCCATTTCACAAAAGCACGCGGATCCTCCCTAAGCCGGGTCAATGCTGTAACATCCTAAATGTGGGCCTGTGCATTTATGTGTAATGTTATGTTTAATATGTTAATTTGAGGTTCAGTTAGGCCCAAAGAATTGGGTCAAAATTTCGGCAGCCAAGGTGAGCTAAGGGGGGGACAGCACAAGGCTATAATTTAGGGATTATTTTTGTTTAATTAATGAGGATAATAAGCTGATAAAATAAAGGGATAGTTGGTGCAAATGTGGCCTCTTATGGATGAGTGTTTTGATAGGGATAAGGAATAGAAGGATAGAGGAGAAAAGATAGGAGTTATCTTCTGAGTACAGAGTTGGCCGAAATTCCATCTCCTAGAGGGGGTGCCGAATTTTCCCAATTAATTGTTAATTATTGGCTATTAGGAAGGGCACTTTCGGGATTTGTAGGTAAGTGTCGAATTTCCCTATAAATAGGATAGTAGCTCTTCAAATCCGGCATTGGAACCCTATTCTTTTCTCTCATTCTCTGTGCCGAATTTTGTAGCCTCTCCCTCTCCAATATTCTTCTCTTCAATTTCTTCAAAAGCCAAAACCTTTTCTCCATTCTTTTTCCCTTTGAGCCGATTTCTCTAAAAAAAGTCGAAATCTCCATAGTTTTTCTTTATTCATCCTATTTGTAAGTTTTATTCTTCCGGCATTTAAATCTATTTCTCTAGCATAGCCGAATCTTCAAGCCTTTCTTTGTTTTCTTTTCACTTTCTTTTAAGCAGAAACCACATCAGTTCATCTTTTTTGGGATTTTTCATAAAAGCTGAAATCGTGAGATTTAGTCTCCTGAAGTTGCCGAATCTTCTTTAATGGAGTCTGCTTGTGCCAAAATATGAAGGAAACAATAGGTAAGTATTGATTTCGGATTTCATTGTTCTTTGGCTTTTCAAAGTCCTTAGCCGAATGGCTATTAGAAATTAATCTCTTATTTCACACTTCTTTTTGGCATTCCGGGATTTGAAGAAGGAGGCCAATCGCATAGATCTCTAAGTTATAGAATCGTGTTACTTTCGGGATTTCAAGGTAAGAGGATTTGTTTATTTATATCTATAAAATCGGGTAGAATACTAACCATGGCGAATATAGGAGAGGTCAATTTTAAGTAATTTTTTGGCTTTTAAGCAAAGCTATAGATTGAGGATAATAGATCCGGATAGTAAGGACATCGACTAAGGATAGTAGATTTCACGATATCAGGTGTGTAATACTTCCCCACCATTTAGATCTGTCTGTTAAATACATGTTTGTAAGTATTATATGTTGTGATAAATGCCGAAATCCCGGCATAAAGATGGAAGCCCAAAGAGGGTAAAAGCGAATCACCAGGTTAGTGAATATTCTGATGATATGTTATAAGTGTATTGATTTTTGTGATTGCATGGGGTGGGATTGATGACAAGAGGAAGTTATACGTTATATGTGTAGCAGTTTTTACCGTGATCTGATGTAGCGGCTAATGTCGTGAACTGTTATACGGGCTTCGGCCATTATATGTTATAAGGGCTTCGGCCATCATATGCGGATGAGCAGCATGACTACCATCATGGTGTGTAGCGGTGTGGGTCGATTGTAGAAATCCCCAATGGTGTGAACGGTTGGTACGGGGATGTGTAGTGGATGGAAACCTAAGCAAATGGGTTGGGCTTGCATATTAATTTTTATTATGTATATTAAACTGTTTGTTCTATTTTATGGGGTTAAGGCCCAAATCTAATGGTGCATGAGGGTTGCATACTGAGTCTCGTGACTCAACCTATTAAATTAACATTTCAGGTAGCATTTAGTGCATCGGACCGGGCTGGAGAGGAGCACCAGGTGGCCATGCAAAAGAATATGTGGATCCGACAAAAAGACTCAAGTTAATTATTTTTATATTATGTTTTATTTAATTGATTTTAAACCTCGTTGTAATAAGGCCATGGGCCACTAGTTTATATCTTGTTTTATTATGGGATAAATTATTTTTAGTTATTCAAACATTTATTTTAATTAAACTAAGGCATGTAATTAAGTTTGGGTTTTATTCATAAAGGCATATTTTATATAAATTACATTTGGGCTTTTTGACAACACGATTTGTTTTCCAAAAAATTCCTTAGTGACATACCAGATCCGGTCGTGGTGTTTGGGCCGAATTTGGGGTGTTACAAATTGGTATCAGAGCCCGGTTCAAAACTCGACTTTGGGGGTTTTTGGGCTCAGAAATGTTTTTTTAAAATGGGCTTTTTAAAGATAGAAGTTTTAAGTAAAGTTTTTTAGCTCAAGATGGCACTGCGTCTTGACCAAGTCCGCTGTAAGTATTCGAACTCTTTGTGTGATATATATATGTATGTGGGCTTAATGGGCTTTATGGGACGAGATTATTTAGATTAGAATCGATGGACTCTAGGTTTAGTGAAACAACTCCTAAAATCTCATAAGACTTAACTTCACTAAACAAACCCGTGAACGAGCCGCAACACTAGGGTGTGGTGACAGGCATATGCATGTCTAGGATTGGATCGAGGAGAGCTTGGTATTTAAGCGGTCTTAGTGACTCACCTCCTCTTCTCGGGAATCCTACAGTGCGTGGTACTGCTCATCTTAACCGTGAGGACTTGTAATCGGGCCAAAGTTCTCAACTAAAACCCGAAAGGGGCCGAACACCCTAGTTTGCAAAATCATTAATAAACCCCTTTTTTTGAAAAAAAATTACTAAATTACGCCCTAATTGTGAAAACTTCTCAAAATAGTTTTGATTTGAATTTGCAAAATTACAAAAATGCCCTTGGTTTAAAAAAATACCAAAACACCCCCAGATTGAAAATTTTCAGAACACCCCTGACTTAAAAAAATTACCAAAATGCCCTTGATTTGAAAATTTTTAAAATGTCCTTAATTTGGAAATTATCAAAATTTACGAAAATTACCGAAATACCCTCATATTTGAAAAATTACTGAAATACCTCTGAGTTGGAAAATTACCAAAATACCCTTATTTTGCCAAATCACCCGAAACCTTATTTTGGAAATTTACAAAAAACCCTTGTAGGTAAAATTACGAAAATAACCCTGGGTAGTGAAACGACGAAAATACCTCTAGGTGGTGAATGTAAGTTTATAAGGCTGTTTTTATGATTGATGTATCTTTGAATGTTGGTGAAGGTGAACTCTAGGACTAGGAAGTATCGACTTGAGAACTAAACCCGTAGATAGAATTCGAATTCGAAAGAACTACTATAGAAATGATTTTACATAAGACTGTTCACGGTTAATAAGTGGGAAGAATTAATTATTCATAAAATTCTTAATCAGATAAATGTCGATCGAAAGAATGAGTACAAGGGGACGAAAACGCTCCAGATACGAATAATGGTGCGTACCCTACCATAGTATACTAAGTGGTTATTTTAGATTTAGAATTAGAGTGCGCAGCGAAAGCAAAGTGGTGAGACTCAGGTAGAATGATTACTAGTTAGTTGGAAATTTCGAGGACGAAATTTCATTAAGGAGGGTAGAATTGTAACATCCTAAATGTGGGCCTGTGCATTTATGTGTAATGTTATGTTTAATATGTTAATTTGAGGTTCATTGGGCCCAAAGAATTGGGTCAAAATTTTGACCAAGGTGAGCTAATGGGGACAAAGACAAGGCTATAATTTAGGGATTATTTTTGTTTAATTAATGAGGATAATAAGCTGATAAAATAAAGGGAGAGTTGGTGCAAATGTGGCCTATTACGGATGAGTGTTTTGATAGGGATAAGGGATAGAAGGATGGAGGAGAAAAGATAGGAGTTATCTTCTGAGTACAGAGTTGGCCGAAATTCCATCTCCTAGAAGGGGTGCCGAATTTTCCCCATTAATTGTTAATTATTGGCTATTAGGAAGGGCACTTTCGGGATTTGTAGGCAAGTGCCGAATTTCCCTATAAATAGGATAGTAGCTCTTCAAATCCGGTATTGGAACCCTATTCTTTTATCTTATTCTCTGTGCCAAATTTCGTAGCCTCTCCCTCTCCAATATTCTTCTCTTCAATTTCTTCAAAAGCCGAAACCTTTTCTCCATTCTTTTTCCCTTTGAGCCGATTTCTCTAAAAAAGCCGAAATCTCCATAGTTTTTCTTTATTCATCCTATTTGTAAGTTTTATTCTTCGGCATTTAAATCTATTTCTCTGGCATAGCCGAATCTTCAAGCCTTTCTTTGTTTTCTTTTCACTTTCCTTTTAAGCCGAAACCACATCAGTTCATCTTTTTCGGGATTTTTCATAAAAGCCGAAATCGTGAGATTTAGTCTCCTAAAGTTGCCGAATCTTCTTTAATGGAGTATGCTTGTGCCAAAATATGAAGGAAACAATAGGTAAGTATTGATTTCGGGATTTCATTGTTCTTTCGGCTATTCAAAGTCCTTAGCCGAATGGCTATTAGAAACTAATCTCTTATTTCACACTTATTTTCGGCATTCCGGGATTTGAAGAAGGAGGCTAATCGCATAGATCTCTAAGTTATAGATTCGTGTTACTTTCGGGATTTCAAGGTAAGAGGATTTGTTTATTTATATCTATAAAATCGGGTAGAATACTAACCATGGCCGAATATAGGAGAGGTCAATTTTCGTAATTTTTTTGGCTTTTAAGCAAAGCTATAGATTGAGGATAATAGATCCAGATAGCAAGGATATCGACTAAGGATAGTAGATTTTGCGATATCAAGTGTGTAATACTTCCCCACCATTTAGATCTATCTGTTAAATACATGTTTATAAGTATTATATGTTGTGATAAATGCTGAAATCCCGGCATAAAGATGGAAGCCCAAAGAGGGTAAAAGCGAATCACCAGGTCAGTGAATATTCTGATGATATGTTATAAGTGTATTGATTTTTGTGATTGCATGGGTGGGATTGATGATGGAGGAAGTTATCGTTATATGTGTAGCGGTTTTACCGTGATCGATGTAGCTGCTAATGCCGTGAATCGTTATATCTGAGCTTGGCCATTATATG
Organism: Gossypium rotundifolium; assembly: GCA_025506655.1. Lineage (NCBI taxonomy): Eukaryota > Viridiplantae > Streptophyta > Magnoliopsida > Malvales > Malvaceae > Gossypium > Gossypium rotundifolium. The sequence continues at coordinate 31,210,317 of CP106733.1, read as the reverse complement.
TTATAAGGGCTTTACCATCATATGCGGATGAGCAGATGACTACCATCATGGTGTGTAGCGGTGTGGGTTGATTGTAGAAATCCCCAATGGTGTGAACGGTTGGTACGGGGTGTGTAGCGGATGGAAACCTAAGCAAATGGGTTGGGCTTGCATATTAATTTTATTATGTATATTAAACTTTTATTCTATTTTATGGGGTTAAGGCCCAAATCTAATGGTGCATGAGGGTTGCACATCGAGTCTCGTGACTCAACCTATTAAATTAACATTTGGTAGCATTTAGTGCATCGGACCGGGTGGAGAGAGCGCCAGTGGCCATGCAAAAGAATATGTGGATCCGCAAAAGACTTAAGTTAATTATTTTTATATTATGTTTTATTTAATGAATTTTAAACCTCATTGTAATAAGGCCATGGGCCACTAGTTTATATCTTGTTTTATTATGGGATAAATTATTTTTAGTTATTCAAACATTTATTTTAATTAAACTAAGGCATGTAATTAAGTTTGGGTTTTATTCATAAAGGCATATTTTATATAAATTACATTTGGGCTTTCTGACAACACGATTTGTTTTACAAAAAATTCTTGAGTAACATACCAGATCCGGTAGTGGTGTTTGGGCCGAATTTGGGGTGTTACAAACACGCGGGTTAAGAGGGGTAAAACGACGTCTTTTGGTCTATAGTAACCAGCCCCAAAACGGCGCCGTTTTAGATGCCTATATAAACAAAAAAATTTTAAAAAATTCATTCTTCCTCCTTTTTTAAAAAAACTACAGCAGCTCTCTCTCTGTCCCTTTCCCTTGGCGATTTCCAGCCATATGTCCGGCGAAACTCCAGCATCGGCGTCGCCGCTCGCCACCATCTCCAGCCACTATGCACGGTGGCTGAAACTCCCAAAACAGGTAAAATTTTCCCCTTTTTTAATATTTTAATATATATTATATAGTTAAAAAAAAAAGAACAAGATAGAGAAAAAAAATAGAAAACAACAGTATTCGAAAATGAAAAGAAATAGGAAAAAAAATAAAACCTCTACTGATTTGGTATTCTGGCTTTGTATTGATTTTGTGTATAAAGCACTCTGTATTATTTTTTCTCTCTTAAAAAAAAATCGTAGCCTCGTTTTTACAGATTACCATAGGTTTTTATAACCCAAAATAATTAAAGTACAGATTCTATTTTGCCATATTCGCTGCTTCTGCTGTGCTTTTCTTTCCTTTTGCAGGTTGATAACGTAGATCTCGGCAATGATGAAGGCTATCCGCGCGCTGATTGAGGCGCGACCACGGTTTATTTTGGGTACTTACGGCGCCTAGGGTTTTCCAGAAACCCTAAGCTTGTATTTCTGTTTTGAGTATTGGGCCCTTTGGGCCCCGTAGGTTTGGGTTTGGGTGTAATTGGGTTTTGGGTATCCTATTTTTTTGGTTTATTTTTTATTTTTTTATTTTTTTGGTTTTTTTAATGGTATGGGCCCGGGCAAAATAGGCCTATTACAGCTGCCCCTCTTTGTTTATTTTTGTGTAACGAGAATAGAGCAAAGACTATAAAAGGACTGATTTTGCCCGGTTTTTGCTGATCCTTGACTTCTTGGTCCTTGTCTTCTTCAAATGGCTTCCAACCCCACTGTGTAATAGCCCGATTTAGACCCTAATCAGAATGGTGATCCGAGTCAGAAAAATTTTTAAAAATTATTTTCTATGTTTATTATGTGTGAATTTATATGTGTTAAATTTTCGTATTTTAATTTTGTCATTTGAGTGCCGAATTAGTATAATGGACTTAATCGCGTAAATTGAAAATTTGATAGTTTAATGTGTAAGGACTAAATTGATGTTGTCTTTTTAAATGGAAGCATTAAAGTAACAATTTACCCATTTTAACATATAGTGGGTAGCAATGGACTAAAATATCCAGTAGCTTTATGTTTATAAATATATTATAATAAGGTTAAATTAGTAAAACATATAATAAGCTATATAATAATAAAATATAAGTTAAAAGTGATTGTCACCTTTATTTGTCATGACCGAATAGCAAAAACAAAAGAAAGAAATAAAAATCTTTATACATTCGGCACTTTGGAAGCTAAATTAAGGTGTGATTTTATTTCGGTTTTTGATAATTTTTACGTTTTTGAGATCGTTGCTAAGTTATCTACAAGACCCATGCTTGAATTTTTTATTTTGGTGAATATTTTGAATTATGTCATTGTTGAAAGCTTGTGATTTTTGTTGTTTGATGATGAAATATGAAAGATATGTTTTAGATTAACATGTTTTGTATTGGAGTTTTTGATGATTTTGAGTAATTAGGATTAAATTGCAAAAATAATAATTTGAAGGACTAAAATATGAAATAAATGAAATAAGTGGATTTTTTTGAGAGTGGGTAAAATTCGGCTCAACATGGGTATGCTAAAATTTTGTGTATTTTATGTTTTGTGTAATAGGGACTAAATTGTAAAAAGTGTAAATGTTAGGGATAAAATAGTAATTTGCCTATTTATGTGTTCTTAGACTAAATTGAATGAAATTATATAGAATTATTTTTATTTTAAATACATTTAGATCAAGAACCAAAGAAATCAGATTTGGATCGGAGGAAAACTAAAATCGTCGATCAATCGTCCTGTTCCAATTACCGTTGTCCGAGGTAAGTTTATAAGAAAAAAAAACGTACTAAATTTTATAAAATATTAAGTATACATGAAGAAATAAATATATGAATTTTTATTTGACTTAGCCAAATGTATAAATGTTTATGAGATTTGGGAACAAGTTCGATTCAATTGAGATAGGATGTTTGAAAAGCTTCGTATGAACCTTAAGGATTAGTTAAGATTTTCGACATATGAATTATGTGTAAGATGACTTTGTATCAGTGATATCGGGCTTTATGCCTAGCAGGCTTTATGCTGGTGTATAATATCGGGCTTTATGACTAGCAGACTTTGTGCCGGTGTATAATATCAGGCTTATTGCCTAGCATGCTCTATGCCGGTGTATTATATTATGCTTTATGCCTAGCAAATTTTACGTGAGCAACGGTAAAAGTAATCAAATGTGTTAAATGAGTTAAAGTGAATAGGTATGTGACAATTTATTACCTTTTCAGAAATAAGGTAAGTTGATTATTTGATATGTGATACAAGTTATAAATGACGTTAATGGTAATGAATATGTATATGAAAATCTATATGTGGATTAATGCATAAATATGTGATATTAATGTTTGATTTTTAGCTTATATTCGCCTAATGTTACATGAGGAATAAATTGAAATGTGAAATTCATATTGATATTAAAGGATTTATGTGCATTCGATTAGTAGGTATTTGAAATTTGAACCTTGAACGTGTTTATAGGAATATATATATATATATATTCGCAAAATAAGGTCTATGGGATATTAAACATGTTAATGAATCAATGTATGTTTGGAAATGTTATAATTTATGTGTAGATAAATGTTTGGTAATTAAATTTCATAAGTATGGCTTGGTTATACTTTAATAAATTATCAATGCCATTGAGATAATATTTGAATTAAAAATTAAGCTATGAATGAAGTGAATGAAACATATGTCTAAGTATATGATTGGTCATATTACATTTAATGATATAAATATATGTATGATATGGAAATGTGAATTTCATACTCATGCCAAAGTTTATATGTGCGTTTGTCTATATGGTAATAGAATGTGAAATTATGACTAAGGAAATGTGAATTGTATAAATGTATTATAATAGTACGTATTCGGTCAAATGAAATTTCTATTGATATTGAGTATGAAAGATGATTTTGGATAAAGAACGGATGCGTGTTTGGACAAAACTTAATTCATGTTTAGTTATAAGTGGATATTTGAATTTACAAGTATGGTTTGGTTATGTATTATTAAATTATTATTGTTTTGAGTTAATATTTGCTTATGACTTACTAAACTATGATAGCTTACTCTGTGTGTGTACTTGTACTTCTATTTATAGATTTTGGAGACTAGTTGCAGGCTCGGGGATCGTCAGCAATGTTTATCACACTATCGACTACTTTCGGCACTTTTAAAAGTTGAATTATAAATTTATGGCATGCATAGGCTATACTACTTTTCGAATATGGCTGAAGTTGTATATATATGTATAAGCCATGCGAAAATGGCTTGTCCATCTTGTTAATCTTGGAATTTATATTTTGGCTTGATGATTATGTTTGGTTGTGGTTTTGGTTGATATGGTTTTGGTATATATAAGTATGGTTATGTTTGATATTTTAATAATGAATTTATTGATTTGAATATGTTTTGTATTTGGTTTTATTGAGAAATGGGATTTTGTGCATGTGTGGCTAATACTTTGGTTTTATAATGATAGGTATAAAATTTGATTCATAGTGTACTTTTATTGAATAGACGAATATAAAATGACTTAATATAGTCTTGTGATTTGGAAAAAAAATACAATCCCTATCTGTATTTTAAAGTATATGAATTTAACTTGTTTATTTTTGGCAATTGTATTTGGGTTTTGACCATTTGAATAGTAAATTTGGATGCTTTGTTGTGTGTTTTCAAATTATTTTAGTTTATTAATAATTATTGTTTGCGTAAGAGATATACGTTTAAGACATGATGTTTATATATAATGGATGTGTTAGCTTATTAAAATTCTTTCATTAGATAAAGAAATGGAAAAGAATTATGTTGGTAAATAAATCACGATTTGGTATATATATATATATATATATATACATAGAAGTATATGAAGTGATGGGTTGATTTATATAAAATTTTATGTGCTTAGTTGAATATGTATTTGTTGAATTGGTCTTGACTATGAAGTTTGTTATATTGCAAATACGTAGTTGTATTATTCTTAACGTGATATAAAAATTTTGGATAATGCTAGGAATTAGTTCTATGTAAGAATATATGCTTGTAAAGGGATTTAGTAAGTTAAAAGTGGACATTGAAATATGCATTACTATATTCGGCTGAGGTTTTGTAAAGTTACTAAATGAATAGTACTTTAAGTTGTAAGGAATTAAGTTTGTTATTTTCTAAATGGTGCCGAATGGAACTTGCCAAAAAAACTGAGATGTGCTTGAATATCTTTATTTATTATATCTTATATATGTGTTTATAGATTGTAGTATTATATTATATTTATGGTATAAACAAATGCAATGTGATAAAATGATATGTTCGGTGCTTATTGCTTATGAATTATAAATCTGATTATGTATTTAGAAAGTACCGCCATATGATTTGCAAAGAGATTAATTTAGTTTTATTTATATTAATAATTATCTGTTTTAAGAGTTTCAATAAAATTATGCATATGATTATATATTCAGAAGTATGTTTCGTCTAGTAATACCTCGTAACCCCTTTCCGGTGACGGATATGGATTAGAGGTGTTACACACTGCAAATTCAGAGGTATTGGAACTTCATCTTTACTTCTTTGTAACTATTTCAATTTTAGAAGTATTGAACTATCTGTTTTAATAAGTCTAATAGCTTCAATCTGCTTCACTACAACTTCAGGAAGGCAATATCCGCTATCTTTAATCTGCTCCACTGCAAACTCAGGGAGATAAGATCTGATGTCTTCGATCTGCTTCACTGTAACTTCAGGAATACCAGATCTGCTATTTTAATCTGCTCCACTGCAAACTCAGGGAGACAGGATTTGATGTCTTCAATCTGCTTCACTGCAATCTCAGGAAGACAAGATTTACTATCTTTAGTCTGCTCCACTGCAAACTCAGGAACGCCAGACTAGTATCTTTGATCTGCTTCACTGCAATCTCAGGAAGACAAGATCTGCTATCTTCAGTCTACTCTACTGCAAACTCAGGGATGCCAGACTGGTATCTTCGATTTGCTTCACTGTAATCTCAGGAAGACAAGACCCGCTATCTTCAGTCTGCTCCACTGCAAACTCAAGGATGCCAGACTAGTATCTTTGATCTGCTTCACTGCAACTTTAGGAAGACAAGATCTGCTATCTTCAGTCTGCTCTACTGCAAGCACAGGGATGCCAGACTAGTATCTTCGATATGCTTGACTGAAACTTCAGGAAGACAAGATCTGCTATCTTCATTCTACTCCACTGCAAACTCAGGGATGCTAGACTATTATCTTCGATCTGCTTCACTGCAACTTCAAGAAGACAAGACCTGCTATCTTCATTCTACTTCATTGCAAACTCGGGGAGGTCACACTAGCATCTTCGATCTACTTCACTGCAATCTTAGGAAGGCAAGACCTGTTGTCTTTTAGTCTGTTCTACTACAAACTCAGAGAGACAAGGCTGATGTCTTTGATCTGCTTCACTGCAACTTCAAGAATGCCAGATCTTCTATTTTAATCTGCATCACTGCAAACTCAAGGAGACATGATCTAATTTCTTTGATCTTATTCATGCAACTTCAGGAAAGTAAGATCTGTTGTCTTCAGTCTGTTCCGCTGCAACTTCAGGGATGCCAGACTGAAAGCGTCGATTTACCCTACTACATTGTCCTATAGAGGACATGACCTATAGAATGGGTATATGCTTATGCCTAATAATTAGGATCCCTGATCGAAATGAGTCAAATGCTCCTATTTAGACATGCTGTGATATGTGAATGAAAAATGTCATGAAAATGATTCCTATTTAAAGTGTCATCACTTCTCAGGGTTTCATTTTTGTTTCTCTCGAAGTATCAATCATATTCTGCTCAAATAATTTGCCCCATGGTAATTCTGAGTCCACTCCACTTGAACCTTGAGACATAAAGTTTGTACTTCCCACTGCAACTTCAGGGGAATAACATTTGGTTTCTTTCATCCATCCTGTTACCACTCAGAGGTATGGAATTTGTATCATCTTCAATCAATTTGATCTGTTACACCATTCCCTGCGTGTAATGACCTGATGTATGTGCCTGAAATTTACATGAATATAGGGTATTGTTTTTCTTTTCCCGAGAATGATCCTCTTTTACACTTTAACATTGCTCATCATTTATCGAGATGGTATCACCGATGAAATGTCTTATCCAATAAAAATTCGAAGAGATAATCATCTTTCAATATTTCCAACCCTTAGGCTTGGTGAGATCTTAACAATAGTCCTGTTTTAGATTCTCGTATTATTTAGAAGCTTCCAAAGTAATATGTGAAACTCCTTTTATGAAATTATTATTAGTCCATTAATCATTATTTCAATATAAAATTCTTGAAAAAGATCACAACAATAGACGAGAAAAAATTAATTAGGAGCATAGCTCGAAACAAATAAGTTAATCAAAGATAACCAAGGCTATAAAAGAAAAAAATAAAGTAATCAAAGATAGCCCAGGCTATAAAAGAAAAAAAATAAAGTAATCAAAGATAGCAAATTCAAAATGGGTAAGATAGAAGCTAGGTGCCCCAGATATCGCAGCCTGAGCTTCTTTGTACAAACTTCTTGAGGACCATTTTGAGCTCAATACGTGTTTAGAGGATCCAGAGTACTTTGTCAATGCCCCAAGCATACATCCTCATTGTTAATTCAGGTATAGCAAGACTACCACATGCCCTATCTTTGATCAAAATTTGAGCTACCCTTTTTGGGTTTTCAACTCAAAACCTCTTTGGTCTCAAAGCGCCCTTTGTGGGTTTTCACCTTGGCCTTTCCCCTTTCAGGTAAAATACTTCTTAACTAAACCTGAATTCACTGGATTGGGCAAGTCTTAGGCATCCATCTCGGTCAATATCAATGCTCCTCCAAAACAAGCCTTCTTTACAACATAAGGTCCTTCCCAGTTTGGTATCTACTTTCCTCTGAAATCCTTTTGTATAAGAAAGATCTTTTTTAACATCAGGTTCCCCTCGTGGAATTCTCTAGGATGAACCTCTTTTTCGTAAGCTTGCATCATCTGACCGTGATGGATAACTTTTAAACTTTTCTTCGATTAGGTTCAATTGGTAAAACTATTTCTATTCCAATGTGTTGCCCCAGCGAAGGTTCTACTCGACGTTCGATAAGATAGAGGGTAAATGGTAACTTCTTTATGCCAATCTTTACAAGTCCCAAACATCTTTCCTACAATCTTTGTTTTATTTTTTTTTTGTTTTTTTCTTTTTGGCAACTTTTGTTTCTCTATGATATGGCGTCTGATCTTTGAACAGACTACAAACTTTTGACATTTTCCTTTTTAGCATTTTTTGTTGGTGCCTGATCTCCTTTTTTTTAGAATTTAATAACTATCAACTTTGTAACATTGGCATATGAAGCTACTTCGACCCTCTTAGTGAAGTAAATGACGACCACGACGATGAATCGATGTCGACTAGAAGCTTTTGACGAGATAGGCCCCATAATATCCATTCCCCATATATAGAAATTCTGTGAAGAAATAGATGAGGCACATAAGTCTTGCCTTCCTCAATTTGGCATTTATGACCTAACTGAAGCAATCTCCCTTTTATGGTGGACCAATAGTACCCTTATCCTAGCTATTGTAAAACCATTATCATGTTCTTTAAACACCTTTTTGGATCTCTTTTAAGATTTTCCCAAGCGTGTCTTGATATGATTGTGTGAAAACATCTTTGAATTCTTGAAAATAACTCAATTATGTCTTGTCTTATTTTTGTGGTGAGCTGGGATTCAATCTTCACCCTTTCCTAGGCTCGCAATGTCCACTAACCCTATATAAGGTAGGATCTGGTTTCTATCTTGTTCTACCATTCTTAACAAATTAGAAGATAGGTTACAATCTCTGTCATCTTTAAAGTCTTGAGGCCCCTCTAGACACGTATCTTACTCGAAGGGAGACTCTGAGTCAATAGCAATGTTGCCACATCGTTGATATCTAGAGACCTTATTTTAGGTTCGAAGAAAGATTCCAAAGAATAAATGATTCAAAGAATGATTATTTGTATGGTCATGAATGAAAAATGAAAAAAAATATTTGAAAGAAAGTCCAAACAAAAGAAAAAAAAAACTAAGAACAATTGTTTGTACAGTATGAAATAGAAAGAATAAAAGAATATTTGCTAAAAAAGATACATTTTATTGAAATAAAAATTTTGGACACAAACCTATTTCACAAAAGGGTTCTTATTGCCTCTAGGCTTAAGGTAACAAGCGTGTTTTGAATATTACTCTAGATTAGCTCTAAAAATATAGGGATCTCTTCCACAGTCTAATTATTCAAAACACTCCCAAGTATGCAAAGGCGTGGAAACTTTATTCTTCCCTCTTCGCTTTCGACTTCTTCAAGGAGTCACAACTTTCTTGTCTCCTCCTTCAATTATTACATTTACTGCCTCGTCAAAGTGATCAGGTTCTGATGAAACGTCGAACTTTACAATTCCCATTATAATGAACCTTTCGACCAACTTTTTAAATGTAGTACAGTTTTCAATTGAGTGACCTGTTATTCCCGCGTGGTACTCACATTGGGCATTCTCATTATACCATTTTGGGAGTGGAGGTTGCACAGGTTCCTAGTAGGACGGAGACACCACATACACATTAAAAAGATTCTAATACAGCTCCTTATATGTCATCGGGATAGGTGTGAACTGGAGCTTTTTCGTATTTGGCCTCGAATTGGATTCCTGCTATGAAGAGCCTTGATAGGTAGTGGTTACAGCCCTTGGCTGGCCTGCGGTGACTGATTTGGGATGCATGCTCAGGATACTTCATTTTCCTTGTTTCTCGGGGCTGATCTTTTGGTGCTTTCTCCGTGTCTATCCTCCCACTCCTTACCGCATTTTTAATCATCTCGCCAGACATTACTATATCTGAAAAGCTTATGGTGGCGCTTCCCAACATATGGTTAATGAATGGGGCTTTTAAAGTATTGATGAAAAGTATTGTGGTCTCCTTTTCTAAAAGCGGCGGCTGAACTTATAGGGCAAATTCCCTCCATCTTTGCGCATACTACCTAAAACTTTCATTTGATTTTTTCTCCATGTTCTATAAGGTGATTCTGTTAGGGGTCATGTCTGTTACATGACTGTATTGCTTCATAAATTCTTTTGCTAGGTCTCTCCAAGAATTAATCCTAGCATGGCTCAATTGATTATACCACCTAAATGATGCCCCCACCAAGCTATCTTGGAAATAATGGATCAATAGTTGATCATTATTAACATACCCAGTTATCCGTCTACAGAACATGGTAATATGGGTTTCAGGACAGCTAGTCCCATTGTACTTCTCAAATTCTGGTATTTTGAACTTGTGAGGAAGTACCGAATCTGGACCCAAGCTCAAATCTTTAGCATCAATTCCATGGTGATTATCAGTGTTTTCTAAGGCCTTGAACTTTTCTTCTAACCATCTACAACGGTCCTCTAACTGCTTTGGTAATTCAGTTCTCGTCCCTTCCCTCTCCGCTATATCTAAATCAGGGATAACAGGATTAGCAGAGTTATATCATGGGTTAGATCCTGAGCCAACTTGGAAATTCATGGGTACCCTAGTATCAGCTTGACCTTGTTGAGACCTAATTGTAACAGATGACCTTCGAGGATATGCTTAGGTTGTGTTTGTGCATGCGGTGGGGTAAAACCTAGAGGGTAATCCTCATTATCTTCTCCAGCATTAGTCATGGGACCTTTTCCCTTATCTATTGTCCCATTCAGTAGTTGAGTCATTTGAGCCACCATATTTCTTTGGGCTTCCATCATTTGTTCCATCATATCTTGTTGGATCTTTGCCAATTGCTCTTGCAGTTGGTCTTGCATGTCTCTCTGGAACTGTTCGAGTCTTTGATCTATATATTTCGTACTAGCGTGAGCACTGTAATGATGTTTAGTTTCCAGATTAACTTTTCCTTCTCACTTTCTCTCTTTTCTGAGATAACTTCAACTAATTAGGGTCCTTCTATGGATTTTAATGTATATGATGCGATGTAATGCAGATGCATGAATGCAAAAAGAAAGAGGATTGTTGATTCTGAATTTAATTCCATTAGAACAACTTTTCTAGAAAGTAAATTTCTTTACATAAAATGAATTACATATGCGGCCTTGCCCTCATATTCCAAGTAAAAACACCAATCCCCTTCTTCGCAAAAGTCAAATATTGCAAACTTCTAATAGATGCCTCCACTAGCTCCTTTTTACTTGGGATGCGACTCATTACTCACTTATCCTCGCAATGTTTGTTAGCCTCTTCAAGAAAGTCGAGACTTGGTGATTCTTGAATAGTCTTTGTCAGCTTGAATCCTTGGGCAATAAAGTCTTGTATTCCTTCACGGACTATCAGTCTTCTCTCGTTGTGTTTACTTGGACCATGTTCGGACGACCGTATTATAATTCACTTTATCAAGAAATCCATTTCTCATGACAAACTCTTCTATTTAGCAATCGAATTTGAATCAACACCTCTTTTCTATGATGCAATGCAATCAAAACAAAAGAGAACACGTTAGCACAAGAGAAATAAATAACAAAATAGGGCACCTATCTGGTTGACCACTAGGGTTTGGCATAGTTCTACCTAGGGTAAGCCCTTAGGTTTTCTACCTAGGGTAAGCCCTTAGGTTTTCTACATGTGGTTTAGCTCTAAAGTTGAGGTACCTGAACCATCAGATTCCTCGATCCTCACCCATTATAGGCTCATATGAACCGAGTTCAGTTTAGGGGAATACATTTCCCTATGACTGCACGGAGATGAAAATCTCACAAAGACATAGGTACGGATGTATCCCGAAAGCGATTCACTATCATGCACGAAGGTGAAAACCTCACGAAGGAGTAGCTTTTCACTCCCACTTAAAATGGTGTGACCACAACGGTCATGCAATGCAATGCAGAAATACTTTACAAGATTAGAACAACATGCAATAAAAAAGATCATAATTTTTCAAATCAAATTTTCAAATTTAAACCAAAGGACAGAAAATAATCAATTTTACGGCTTGACTCTCTTATTATGTCCCCAGTGGAGTCGCCAAGCTGTCAAAACCATTTAAAAAAAAAAAAAACAGGGATCGACTTTAAAAATAAAAATGGAGTCGCCACTAATCTTTTTTCGAGGTGTGATCGAGTCACCTTGTAATTGATCATTTTAATAAAAAAATATTTTGATTTATTAAAACAATGATTTTGGTCTACGAAGTTAGAGAAGACGGGTTCGGGAGTCGGTTACGTACGAGGAAGGATTAGCACCCTCGTAACCCCCAAAATTGGTACCTAATTGATTAACTAATGTCCTAATGTCGAAAATTTAAAAAATTTAAAATACAATCCTTTTTTATTTGAAAGAAAACTTGAATAAATCAAATTGTACGCCAAGACCTATTTATCTTAAAGAAATAAAATGGCACACCCAATGAGTTAGGATGCAACATTTCAAGACTTTGAAACTAAGCTCGCTTTTATTTGTAAAAAAAAAAAATCCTTATCTCGAGACAACAAAACGTCATATCCAATAAGTTAGGACACAACATCTCGAATTCCCGAGAATAAGTTTTTATTTAACTTTTTTTAAAAAAAGAGGAAGTAATAGGTTCTTTAGACTCGAAGAGAAAAATTAAAACCCAGTTAGTTAGGATACGATTTCTTTCGAAACTTAAAATGCGGAGTATTTGCTTATTTTGAAAATCGGATAGAACGTAATGCGATTATAATAAAATGGAAAATGAGTTTAAAATGTAAAACAATTTACAATGCTAGCTTGTATAACAACATGATGATGATGATAAAATATAATAGCAATGATTAAGGTAAAATACAATAAAGCAAGAGCAAGATAAACAAATAAAATAAAATAAAAAAAAAACAATAATAACAAGTGGAAGCTTTATACAAGAATAAAACTACAAAATAATAATAATAGTAATAAAAATGCAATAATAATAATATATATATAAATAATAACAAATTAATTATAAATAAAATAATAATAAAAATAATAGCAGTAGTAATATTAAAATAACAATTATATTAGTAAAATACTAGTAATACTAAATTAGTAATAATAATAACCATAGTAATATAAAAAATGAAAATGATAATAAAAGTATTGGTAAAAATAAAATGATATTAATAATAAAATAATAGTAATAATATTAAAATTAATAGTGATATATTGAAAATAATAATAATAATAATAATAATAATAATAATAATAATAATAATAATAATAATAATAATAATAAATATAGTTATAATAATATAATGTATATAAAAAGATAGTTATAAAGTTAATTAAAAATAAAATGATGGTAATAATAATATTAAAATAAAAATATACATAATAATAATAAATAGTGTTAATAATAATAAGAAATTTAAAAAAATAAAATTAATAATGAAATAACAAAAATCACAAAAGAAATAAAAAAGGATGGGATTGAACTTGGAATAAAAGTTTGGGGCGAATTTTGAAGAAAATAAAAAAAATGAGGGACCTTTCCGAACGCACGGATAACATGGAGGGACTAAAAGGGAAAATATTCCCTCCCTCTAAAACGCACAGCAACAATGGGGACCCAATTGAAAACTGAAGTAAATTATCGGACAAAAATTAAAAATAACATAAACTTAATTAAAAAACAAAAATGCGGAAGGACTAAAGCAGTAAATAACCCATTTCACAAAAACACGCTGATTCTTCCCGGGTCGGGTCAACGCGCAGGTTAAGAGGGGTAAAACGACGTCGTTTTGGGCTATAGTAACTAGCCCAAAACGGCGCCGTTTTAGATGCCTATATAAACAAAAAATTTTAAAAATTTTCATTCTTCCTCCTTTTTAAAAAAAAATCTGCAACAACTCTCTCTCTGCCCTTTTCCCTTGGCGATTTTCGGCCATAGGTCCGACGAAGGTTAAAGACCGATGCCACCGTCACATCACGTCGCCACCATGGTGGCGGAACTCCCAAAGTAGGTAAAATTTTCCCCTTTTTAATATTTTAATATATATATTGTATAGTTAAAAAAATAAAAGAAGATAGAGAAAAAAATAGAAAACAACAATATTCGAAAATGAAAAGAAATAGGAAAACTTTGTATTGATTTTGTGTATAAAATACTCTGTATTATTTTTTCTCTCTAAAAAAAATCGTAGCCTCCTCTTTACAGATTACCATAGGTTTTTATAACCCAAAATAATTAAAGTACAGATTCTATTTTGCCATATTTGCTGCTTCTGCTGTGCTTTTCTTTCCTTTTGCAGGTTAATAACGCAGATCTCGGCGATGATGAAGGCTATCCGTGTGCTGATTGCGGCACAACCACAGTCTATTTTGGGTGCTTGCGGTTCATAAGGTTTTTCAGAAACCCTAGGCTTCTGTTTTTGTTTTGAGGATTGAGCCCTTTGGGCCCCGTAGGTTTTGGTTTGGGTGTAATTGGATTTTGGGTATCCTGTTTTTTGGTTTTTTTTTGGTTTATTATTTTTTTAATGGTATGGGCCCGAGCAAAATGGGTTTATTACATTTTTCCTCTGGCATTCTTTATTCAGGGCGAATAATCCCTCCTGATACAAAAGTCTTGGAGATGTGAGGAATTATCATGGGTTCCCATTTGATTTCTTCACCACTCATCCGTGCCCTTATTCTCTCCCGCCTTTTTTTTTTAATTCCCTCATTCTCTATCTCGCATCTAGCTTGAACCCTAGACCAAAGTGGTCGTACTTGTCATTCAGCGTAGGTACCTCAATTCTTCCTTGAAGACGCCTCCCAAGTCCCTTTCCTGGTAAAGCTCCCCTTCCAATCATTAACTGTAGACCCATCCTTGTATTGTTGGATATTTTTGGCATCGAAATTTTGCTTCCCTCAGTGATGAATGTTGCATTTACAAATTCCAAAGATCGAAATGAACATTCGATTGCTGGTTACAGTAGCAATGATATCCTCCTCAGCATTTATCATTATCAACTGACCCTCTGATACTAACTTCAATTTCTGATGTAACGATGAAGGCACTGCCCCTGCCGAATGTATACAAGGTCTCCCCAACAGGAAGTTATATGAAGGTTTAATATCCACCACTAAAAAGTCCACCTCATATGTAGATGGGCCAATCAACAAAGGTATTTCTATTCTCCCCATGACTCTTCTTTTTGTGCCATCGAATGTCCGCACTATATTCTGACACCCCTTCATGTGCGAACTATCTACGGGTAATCTATTTAATGTAGACAAAGGTAATACATTCAATGCTGACCCATTATCTATCAGAACTTCTGGCAATGTGTATCCCTTACATCTGGTAGTTATGTTCAAGGCTTTAGTAGATCCCGTTCCTCTTGGGGGTATTTCGTCATCGTTAAAGAAGATGAAATTATCAGCACTTATGTTATTTACCAACCTATCCAGTTTGTTGATCGAGATATCATTAGTCACATGTCTTATTTAATACCTTTATCAGCGCACTTCGGTGTACTTCTGAACTTAACAAAGTTAGGATAGATATACGAGCTGGCTATTTATGCAACTGTTCCACCACTATACTCACTATGCCTCAGAAATTTCAAGAATTCTTTAGCTTCCTCCTTATTTACTAGTTAATTAATAGTCAACTCAGGTTCGACCATTTTTCCTTTCTTTGTTCCATTGTCGAAGCTTTTCATTTTGTAGGTTCTGTTCGGGCATTTACCAAGTCATAGAGTCTTCCACTACACGTGTGAGACCCTATATTTTGATCTTTAGTACTGGTTGAACCCTCCTTTCCCAGAACTGTCACATTACAATTGTAGTTCCAAGGGACCTTTTTATTATCCTTGTAAAAAAAAACTGCTGGTTTCTGAATTATAATTTTTGGTGTCTGAATCTCGACCTCATTTTTAGGTTGTGAAATAATAACATTAGGATAATTGACTTTTGAGCCCCTCGTCGTTGATTCTAAAGTGCATATGCACCCTTCCTCTTTAACCTCTTCATAAAATTCCATCTCTTTACTGTTCATCAGGCCTTAAATCAAAGCTTTGAACTTATCACATTCTTGAATTTTGTGCCCCATTTCATGGTGAAACTCACAATAGTTTCCCATCTCATCGTAACTTTCTTCTGGATTTGACATAACTACCCCCTTTCTGCCATTTCCTTCCAAACCATTTCAAATGAGTTTTCACCTCTGTAATATCTGCCTTAATCCTTCTTCTCGTGGTTCCATCTATCGTATTTACTCCACTATCAGTATGATTAGGTAACGGATTCTCTGCACTAGGAGCGTCATCAAACTTCACAATACCCATTTGAATGAATCTTTCGACTAACTTCTTAAAAGTAGTGCAGTTTTCTATCGGATGCCCTGTGATCTCTGCATGATATTCACATTGAACATTGGCATCATCCTATTTAGGGTATGGGGGTTGTAATGGCTTTAAATAAAAAGGAGCCACCATATGTGCATCAAACAAGCTTTGATATAACTCCTTATACGTCATGGGAATTGGTGTAAATTGGAGTTTCTCAACATTATGCTTCGTTCCAAATTCTTGTCTTGATGAGCCCTGACTAGCGGCCATCGCTTGGTTGACTTACAATAACAGATTTGGAATACCCCATATTTGCATTGTTCACTTTATTTTCCTTCTTTTGCGGGGCTGGCCTTTTGGCGTCCTCCCCTGCCTTTATCCTTTCACTTCTTATTACGTTCTTAATCATTTCTCCAGTCATTACCACATCTGAAAAACTTCTTGAGGCACTTCCTAACATGTAGGAGATGAACGAGGCCTTTAAAGTATTAATAAAGAGTATCATAGTTTCCTTTTCAAGGAGTGGTGGCTGGACTTGGATTGCTACCTCCCTCCATCTCTACGCATATTGTCTAAAACTTTCATTTGGTTTTTTCTCCATATTCTACAAAGTGATCCTGTCAGGAGTCATGTTTGTAACATGACTGTACTGTTTCATGAATGCTTGGGCTAGATCTCTCCATGAACTAATTCTGTTTCTACTCAATTGATTGTACCATTTAGCTGTAGCTCCCATCAAACTATCTTGGAAACAATGAATCAATAGTTGATCATTGTTAACATAACCTGTCATTTTTCTATAGAATATGGTAATGTGTGCTTCCGGGCAACTCGCCCTATTGTACTTCTTAAATTTAGCATTTTAAACTTGTAGGGGAGTACCAAATTTGGAACTAAACTCAGGTCTTTAGCATCAATCCCATGATAGCTATCAGCACTTTCCAAGGCTTTGAACTTCACTTCCAGCCACTTACAATGTTCTTCTAATTGCTTTTGTGATTCAGTTTTTGCCCTTTCCTCTTCTGCCACTTCATCCAAGTCAGGAACAACTGGATTATTTGAATTATTACCAGGGTTAGAGCCTGAGCCAGTCTGAAAATTCATTGGTATCGAGGCTCCAGCCTAAAACTATTGTGGCATTATCGTAACAGATGGTCTCTGTGGGTTTATTCCAGGTTGTACATGTACATGTGTTGGAGTAAAACTGGGAGGATATTGAGGATCTTCATTATTTTCCCTGATATTATCCATGGTGTCCTTCCCTTTGTCAATCCTTCCCACCAACAATTGAGACAGTTGAGCCATCATGTTTCTTTGGGACTCCATCATTTGATCCTTCATCTCTTGTTGAATCTTAACTAACTGCTCTTGTATTTGCTCTTGCATCTCTTGTTCTAATTTTTCTAATCTTTTATCCGTTAACTTGGTCTTTTTTCTTGTGCCGTAAGGATGTGTGTCTGGTAAAGTTTTGTCAGTTTCTAGGTTACAAAATAATTTTTAATTAATTAGGATCTTTCAATAGCCTCTAATGCATGAATGAAATGAATGCCAATGCAAATGCATGAGATGGATGCAAACAAAAGTGTCGATTCTGATTCAATTTCATTTAGAAAACTTTACCAAAAAACAAAATTCTTTACATAAAATCAAGTTACAAATAATGCTTCGCCCTAATACTTAAAGCTTTAATTTTCCTAAGTAGTGAAGCTAACTCCTATCCTCGATCTGACTGCGACTCATACTTCACACTCAGTATATCTGCTTGTACTGCCAAAGTCTGCAAGTAGTCAGCTATCTCTCGAATTTGGTTATAGCTTCTCCCATGATGTAATCCCTATTTCTAACTTGATTCTGAGAGTAGTGAAGCTCCTCTTTCCAACGCTCTTCATTTACCTCTAGGGACTCAATATGGTTTTGACAATTCTGCAACGCCATCTCTAAGTCTTCAATTTTCTTTTTCATTTCTTCGATTTTACTAAAGCTTGCTTTTGGTTCCATCAAAGTATTATGGTTTCGATGATAACAGAGAGACCTTTCCAACTCAGCCACCCTAAACTTTAGTTCATTTCTACCATTTTGCCTTTCTAACATTTGCCTTTCTAAAATCTCATTTCGGGCCTTTATTTCTTGAAATTTCTCTTCCCATTGTTCAGCCTTAGCTCTTTCCTTTTGAACCTCTTACTGCCATTTTCCCTAGCCCAGCGGTTCTCATTGATAGACGCATCTTCTTATAGTCTGTCTTTAAGCTATCCAAATCCTCTTCATCCTTATTTTTCCCTTTTCTTAACTTCTCAGATTTTGACTTTTGTACTTCTACATTTAACCTTAGGAGCATTTTTTCTTCCTCCAGTTGCTCAATCTTTTTCCTGAGCTCAGAACTCTTCTTTTCAAAGTCTTGTCTTATAATCTCTAACTCTGACGGGACAACTTGTAAGTATTCTTCCATTGATAGAACACATTCTAAATTTCATCCCAGAATATTATCATTAACCATTTTGTTTAACTACACATTATACTCAAGAGTCGTCATTTCGCCCATCATCACTCTCTTCATCCGACGAGTTTGTTTCCAAGCATTTGCAATTTCCCGAATCATTTTCTTATAATTTTCTCCCCTATAGGAAAATTCACTTTGAGCTAATCTGTGTGTTGCCGGCACAAACTGCCTGGACTTTTACTGTCTTGCTGCAAGCAAACGAGCATATCCAATGGCTCCCCAGATTCTAGGTAAAGGGACCCAATCAAAGCTTCTACATCTGTAAAGGATCTCATCAGGCACCATCCATGGAGCTCTCCATTTGGTATCCTCTTCTTGGAGATTCTAAAAAATTATCATCCACTTTTCTTCTGATATATCTTTCCGCCTTGGCGTAGCCACTTCTTCTTTTAAAGGTGAATAACTTTCACAGAAAGATCGATAAGAGACTTTATCTATCTTTCAAAAGTGACCATGAAACCATACCATCAACAACTGTGCACATCCTACCCTCTCCTGCTCTTTGACATGTATTTAAAGATCTGAAGGTCTCAGCAAGAATTGCAGGGACAGGTGTAACTTGCTTATCCAACAGATCAAATAAATCTATAACTGCTTCATCTATATGCCTTAGAGCTTTAGGGAATATGACTAATCCATAAATACTCAAAGCAAAGATATCAATTTTCCTCTTTACGTCAGGATGCACCAAGATCAAATCTCTCAAGTTCACTAAGGAATACATTTTCCCTCGCCCTTTTTACTGTATTCGAGCTGAAACCCACTACTCATTCATTCCAGTAATATTCATCAATTTCTTCACAAAATAAGGAACATTAGCAGCTCTAGTGTAACCTTTATCAACTTGGACCCTTGGACAGCGAAGTAAAGTGATGTACTCCTTCACGGTAGGCACCAAGTCCACCTTTCCAAAAGTAAAACAACTATATGCAGAATTCCAGAACTGAACCATAGCCCGAAACAAGTGCTTATCTACCTTGACATCAAGTAAATAAGAAATGTCACCATAGCTGCGGTAGAACATGTGTTTAGTGTTATCCTCCTAATGAGTCCAAACATCCCTCAATTCTTGAAGCTTATTTTTCGTCACACTGATGCGGTTAAAGTTCGACATCTCCGATGTGTATCCTTCAGCTAGACTATCCCCTTTTTCCAATTGCAACTCTTCTGACCATGTGCGAACAGCCGCATTATCCTCCACTTTATAAGGAAATTCGTTTTCCATAGCAAATTTTCTAACTTTATAATTGAACAGGAATTGACACCTCTTTAATATGAAATGACATGCAAATAAGAAAAACAAATCAAAACACAACAAGCCAGTATCACATGATAAAATCCAAAACAAGTAAAATATTATCAAACATTTATCTGGGTAACCGCTAAAGTTCGATGTAGCTCTACCTAAGGTGGGCTCTTAGGGTTCACTATACGTAGTTTGGTTCTAAAGAGAGGGTACCTGAACCAGCAAATTCCTCAATCTTCACCCATTATAGGCTCATATGGATCAAGTTCGGTTCAGGGGAATACATTTCCCATGGCCATGTGGAGATGAAAATCTCACGAAGCACATAGGTACGGATGTATCCCGGAAGTAATCCACTAGCCCATGCGGAGTGAAAACCTCACGAAGGCATAGTTTCTTACTCCTACTTAAAGGCGTAACCACTATGGTCATGCAATGCAGATGCAAGTATTCTACAAAAACTCAACATCATAATACCAGCAAATGCATCAAAAGAAACATGATCTTTCCAAAACAATTTCCAACTTTCAATCAAAAGGACAAAAATTAATCAATGCCTGACTCTCAACCAGTCCCCAGTGGAGTCACCAAACTGTCGAAACCATTTTTTATGTTTTTGAAAAACAGGATCGACTTTAAAAATATGGAGTCACCACCAAACCTTTTTTTGTTTAGGTGGGATTGGATCACCTTGTAAAAAATAATTTTGGTCTATGAAATAGAAGCAACAGGTTCAAGAGTCGATTACACACGAGGAAGGATTAGCACCCTCGTATGCCCAAAACTGGTACCAAATTGATTAACTAATGCCCTTATGTTGAAAATCTAAGTAATCTTTTTTGGAAAAGGCTAATGAATTTGAATTGAATCTCAAAATTCACTCGTTCTAAGGAAATAAAACATCACATCCAACACGTTAGGATATGACATATTTATGCCTCAATACCGAGATTATCTTTGATTTTCAAAATGAGCAATTAAAAGGTTATTTAGTTATTTGGTCAAATGGAAAAATGCAACCCAACACGTTAGGGCACAATTTCCCGAGTTTCCAAACACTAAATATTGCCTTATTTCGAAAATTTTTCAAGTAATCAAAATGTATTTTATTTGATTTGTTTGGGATAAAAAAACAACTAAAATTGGCCTATATAACCTAGAATTTGCATCATTATTGATAATAAGACATAGTGTCAAGCATGGAATTATAATACATGGCAACAATAACATATAAAGGAACAAAATCATATGAAAATACCAAGAAACCAAATTAATAAACATACGATACCAATACAACTTATACTTTAAAAATATCAACATTAACATTCAAAATCAATAAATTAAAAGACAATTTTAAAAAGAATACCAAACAAATTGACATAATTCAAATGCAAAAAATATATAAAAAATGAATAACATAAAGGAAAAACCATTTGCAACCAATGTTATACTTAATTATAAGTTATATATATATATATATATATATATATATATATATATATAAGTTTAGAAATTGCATGTAAAAAGAAAATCCAAATAAACCGTATACAAAATAGTAAATAGAAATAATATAAGTAATATATGCAATAAAACTTAATATAAGTAATTTATGTATGATGAAAGTTTTGAAATGAACAAAAATATGAATAAGATTGAAGCTTTAAAAAGATATAAGTTATTTAACTAGATTTATAAGGAAAAACATACACATATAGATAGCTTAAAATAAAATATATACATAAAGTAATAATATATACATATTGAAGGAAAATTTTAATGCAAACCTATATACATTTATATGAATAAGTAATGTTTAAAATAGGCAAAAGATAATTTAAAACGAGGTATTTCAAAGACATGATATATGTATAAACAAATTTAAATGAAAATATATGGATATATAAATATATACATAAAAATGAAATCAAAATAATTTTGGTAAAATTTTATATGTAAACATTTATATATGTAACATAATGATGTAAAAGAAATATTTATATTCGATATTATATCAATTTCAAATCATACAAGTGCCTAAAAGAGAAATTAGAAATAAATATTTATATTTATGCAAGAAGATAAAATGTATATAATAAAAGTATATGTAAGTAATTTGAAACATATTAAAATTAATAAGATAATTCAAAACAATTTATTAAAAACCAAAAGAAATCACTAAATTTAAAGCAATAAAAGAATAGAAAAACTCAATTGAATTGAAGATAAAATTAAAAGGTTAATTTATAAATAAACAAAGCCATTAAACAGAAATAAGGATTAAAGTAAAATGCATGCAAGTAATCAGGGATTAAAAGTACAAATATTTCAAATTATCAAAACGCAGAGTTGAAACATGAACTAAAATGGAATCAACACCAAAATTCTGTGGTAAAATCTAAGAAAAAAAATGGAATAGAAATAGGACTCGATTGAATGGCAGTGCTAAGCAAAGGGATCAATAGCGCAATTATTCCCTCAGATCCCTAAACACGCGGGTTTAGTGGATTTTGGATCGGGCCATTGGGTTGAAACGGGTCATGGCCTATACGGCACCGTTTTAGAGCCACTGAAATAGGCCTTAAACGGTGTCGTTCCGTGTATCTTAATAAAACCATAAAAAACTAACCTAATCTATTTGTCACTTTTAAACAAAGAAGAAAAAAATTTAACTCTCCTTTAATATTCCTCTATCAGCCGATTTCAAAACCCTTCGATCGGCCATCCAAAACGCCATCATGTATGGCGACTGACGGAACTCGAAGGTGCCCAACCTCAGTCTTGAACCTCCTTACTTCGATTACGACGAAGAAGGCGGACCGACTCCATGTAAATCTCTCTCTTTTTATTTACTTTCGCATGCAAAGATTCAAAATCACAAATCAAAGGAAAAAACGGAGAGAGAAACTCAGAATCACCTTTCAATATTTTTTCTCTGTTTTTGATTGCGTATTTCTTGTGTATAGGTGAGTAAAAAACTCAGTGTACAATGCTTGGCTTTTTATAGCCGGAAAAATGAAATACATGTTTTTTAAAATCTTCTACTGTATTCTACATTTTGCTATTATTTGTTGCTGCTATTGCTACTTTACATTGCGAATACGGTGTGGAGGAGGCCGTTCTTGATCTTTGGGCGCATCAGTGGTGGTAGATCATGCGGATGCATGCTTGGGGCGTGGGGAAGGGCGCACTCGTGCAAACAGAGGCGCTAGAAGATCCCAGAAGCCTCTGGAATTTCTGAAGTCTGACATTGGGTCAGATCATTTTTGCATTCGGGCCATTGGAACCTGACCTGCTCTAGTCTTGGAATAAGTATTGGGCCATTCGGGTCTTGTTACGAATTGGGCTAGGTTAGTTTTATTCAGGTCTAGGTCTTATTTGTAAATAGACTCTGAATTTTGGGTTATAATCTGAATTTAGGCCACTGTAAAATGCAATTGGACTTTCAATATTAAATTTTCATATTTATTTTAGCTTGTATTTAGGCTAAAATTGTAAATGGACTTTGAACCCTTAAAAAAAATTTTAGTTTATTTTTTGTTATTTTGGTTTTATTAATGGGTTAGCTAATAGGCCCGGACAAATTTGACCTATTACATTATTAATATGATGAGTTGAAAAGAGTTTTTTTTTAAGAAAAAATTAAGGTTAATTTTCTAACAAAAATAGTTAGTGATGTTAACTATTTGAATTGGAGGCGACACCAAAAGCCCTTGGCAAGAGCCAAGTCCCTCTAAAATGGGAAAATAACATTTTCTCTTCAATTTTTATGAAATTATAAGTTAGTAAATGATTAAATTGTACTTTGGCCTTTCAAAATGATAAAAGCATAATTTAATCATTTAAAAATTATAAATGTATTAACTAATACAATGACTAAATTACATTTTAATTCTCATAAAAATATATAATTTAATTTTACCCAAAATAATTTTTAGCTTCACCCTATATTTGAACTAGCTCATAAGATTATAAAAATAGTGATATTAGATTATATCAAATTAAAATATAGGGTAAATTACACAAATAATCATCTAACTATGAGAGTGATTCTATTTTGATCACTAAACTATTAAATAATTTTATTTGATCACTAATATTTTCAAATTTTGATCCTTTTATTACTCTGCCATTAAGTTTTCTAATATTTACAAATTTTAATAATTTAATCTTAACTCTAAAAATATTAAAAAAACAAAAAAATACATAAATATGTTAAAGAATGCATAAAATCTTTAAAATTTAAAATTTTATAAAATATGGTTTTTCTAAAACCTCTCTACTAACCCCAAATACCTGTTTCAGTTTTTAGAAAAACTACATACTCATACACATTCATCATCATCATCAACCTCGCAGCATGCTCCACTTCCATTCCCCATGAACCGATCACCTTATCTCCAAGCTTTCCCATAAATGTCTAAAAATTTTGTTTTCCTTTGCTTAATTTGCACAGTCCCTTCAAGCCTAAATAAAAAGCACCTAAAGAAGAAGGAAATCAAACCCAGCGCCGACTGAGGCCAGTAAACCCTCAGACACTGTTGAGCATTAGAGAAATCAATCCAAGCACTACATTATTTCATAAATACTATTTATAGGAATATAGATATCATGAAATTTAATTAAGCAATCTCAATTAATTGGTCATTGTTATGGTTTAAGAGTAGTCATGCAGGTATTGACGAAATGCAACTGTTACCATTTCATCAGTCACCAAGGCACTGATTTGATATCATCATGGTGAGATGACAGCCTACTAACTTCCCTAAATCTTGAAAATACTTAAAATTCTTTTCTTTTGGCCTGAAATTTGCCTTCGCCCTTAGTAGTTTTTCAATGTCAGGTTTTTAACCATTAACCCAAAATTCTGAAAGGGATACTGGAACTAGAAAGATACCTCTCTCTATACATTATTTTGTTTCATTGTCAATGGAGCTCATCTGTTTTAATTTTCAATAATGTATAGGAGATATTGTTATTTTAACTATGAATAAATTTTTGTTTTGGTAATTGGTGATTGATGTTTTGGAAATTTTAATGACTCGACCGACTAATAAAATAACACTAATAAACCTATATATATAAACATGTTATTCATAATTTAAATTAGTATAATAATAATTTTAGTTTTAAATTTTTATATTTTGATTTTGATTTTATATAAAAGAATTTATTAAAAAATCTAAATTCTTTTTAAAAATTGAAAATTATATAAAGTATATAAAATTATAAAAGATTATAAATATATATATATATATATATATTTATAAATACATAAAAAATTCTTGAATTGTTTACAAAATTTATAAGATTTTGAGTTTGACTATGATACAAAGATGATTCATTTTCAGTGTCATGTTTTTTTAAGATTAGGTTTTGATTTTATTTCTGAGCCTTGATTAATCGATTTCATGGTTGACTGGTAATTTTTGCATCGATTTTCAGTAATAAAATGACTTTTCAATAACCCAGCCTGAAGCAACAATGTGGAAGGCTACCATGTTGAGCGTTTAGTTTATTGAAAAGTTATATCAAAATTTCCTTTTTCTGCATGGCTGCTGTACACTATATTTTGAAAACACATGATATATATGTTAGTAGTTTCTGCTATTACCGATTTAGTTTATTTATTTAAAATTAGTTATTTTTAGGTGGTGACTGGGGTGAAAGTAGAAACAAGTTTTAGAGATTTAAAAATACAATTTTATCATTATATTGATTTATACTTTTTTAAAAGACTTGGAAAGAAATTTTATAAGGGGGAAGTCACCTTTGAATTCGTCCTTGGTCATGACTCAAATTACAGTCGTTAATTTTTATTATTTTCAAAACCTTATGCGGTAAATATATTATACATATGTAATATCATATTAGTTTTTATTTTGATATAATACTAAAAAAGTAACGCTATTTTAGTTCATGAATTTAATGGCTTTCATTTGAGTTAAAACTGAACTTTCAAATTTTGAAAAGTATAAAGATAAAAATTAATCAAATTGAAAAACATAAACTAAACCACAACTTACGAATAATGCAAAACTTATAGTAGAATTTGACCTAATGAATCTCACTTCCATCGTTTGAGTCGGGATTGAAATTCCAAAATTCAAAAATATAAAATCTAAAATTAACCATATTAGAGTATATGGATTGTATCGTAACTCCATAATACTAGGACTAATAACAAAATTTGACCTAATTTACAATATTGGTATAAAACAATATTATATTATTTAAAAAGTCAAGCAATCGAGCTTAAATTTTTAATTATTTATAACTAGTTATGTTGTAAAAGTAATTAGTTCTATCGTTTTCATTCATGTTTGAGTTTCGTTTTATTCTTGAGTATAAATATTAATGGCAAAGATACAATTATAAAATTTTAAAAGGTCAAAGTGAAAATTTTAATGTTAAAAGAGCTTAAATTAAATTTTTTATTTTTAAAACAGCAAGAATTGCGTTTTTTTTTTCATTTAACTAAGAGTTGAAATGCCAATTGAGTTTTAGCTCGATTGGCATTAGTATTGTTACCAGTGTAGGAGAACGTGGGTTTGAGTGCGCTGAAGCACATTATCCTCCTATTTAAGGGTTAGGGAGGAGCTATAGTAATTCTAGGCATTCTATTAAAAAGAGCAGATATGATTGATAATAGGGGAGAAACTAGAAAAAAATTTAAGGGGGCCAAAATTAAGTTGTTATTTTTACGATAGCAAGAATGTAATTTCACCATTTTAATAGCCTATATTTTTATAATTTTTAAAGGATTGAATCAAATTTTTATATTTTAGGGGGGCAAAGTGCAATTTTACCTTTACTAATTTAAAATTTTAAAAATTTTAAAGGGCCTAAGTGAAAAAAATTTCATTTTAGGGTGCCAACCCCCTAATTTCGCCCCTGATTGATAAGAACTTATAATGAGATTAATGTTAAAAAAAAAAAACTAACGGTTGAAATCAACTCCAATTGAATTATTAACTTTTGAGAGTAGTCAAAAATGCAAATTATCCATTTGACCAAGAAGCTAAAAGGACTGCAATTGAAGAATTAATTTTAGGAAAGGGCTAAAAGGCAATTTTCCCATTTAATAAGAGGCCGTTAACAATTTCCAATTTTGTCTTTTACTTTTGCACGAAAAGCAAGTGATGGGTATTGCAAAGCATCTTTTAAGGGAATTATTAGTTCAATTATTAAATTAAGTGATTGATGGAGTTGGTTCATTCCTTCACAAAAGCTCTCTCCTTCTCGGCTCTAAACTTCTTAAATCATATTAAATCTCATAAATTTATATAATCACTTATAAAACTTGATATTAAGTAAATATTTTTATTAAGAAATTTTTAGACGATGAAATTTTGTAACTTACTTAGATGGTTGTGCAATTTTTGACATATATATTTTGGATAGAGAGAGTTTGTTTTGTAGTATATATTTACAAGGGTGAATTCAGAAAAAATTTAGGAAGTAAAACTGAATTATAAATTTTTGAGCTATCAAATATAGATTTTATCATTTTGAAACGACTAAATAGAATATTTTTTATTTTTGGGACAAGAGTATAATTTGCCCTTATATCAATTTATAATCTAATTATCTATAAGGGACTAGAATTGTACTTTACCCTCTTGTATCTGCCTTTGTTTACACTCGTTAAAGAGCTTCTTTTTAATTTTTTTTTTTTTTGTTACTAAATGAGAATTTAGAGAGTACTTATTTGTTCTTTGTGAGTGATCTAGATGATATATAAGAGTGAGCTGCATGTTTGGTGAGTAAATTAAACTTAAATCATATTGTATACTGTAAATGATAATGATTTGCTATTTAAAAAAGTCAAGTAAATGTAATATAGTTCTATTTTGGGTAAATTACACCAACAGTCACTCAACTTTTGGGTAGCTAACAAAACAGTCACATAGGATTCATTTCAGTCACTCAACTTTCGAAAAGTGACAAAACAGTCCTTTTTGCCATTTTCTGTCATAGACGTCACGGTAAAGTGACAGGGCAGATAACGGCGTCCTTGATGTCAAAAGACCCTCCAGCTGGCTAGTTACTCTCAATTTAACAGCCTTACCAGCACTAATTTAAGGTTACAAAAAAAGGAGAAAAGGAGGAGAAGAAGGAGAAGAGGAAAAATAGAGATCCCTAAAGTGATTCCGGTGTGCTATGTGGAAACCCAGCCAAATTAAACACATCTTGGTCCAATGACAACCCAGGTAGGAGGTTTTTTGGGTGTAAGAAATTTGGCAGTGGATTTCGAAAACCATATCGATTTGTCACCTAGTTTGATCCACCATAAATGCCCCGTTCACGAATTGTGTTGTTGGGTCTTCTGAAAAAAGTGAGGACATTGGAGGATGCAAGGAGGAGGGAGAGAAAAACATGGTTTTTGGTGCTTGTATTTGTAACCGTGTTGTTGTTTTTTAAACTCTAAATCAGCTTATGTTGTTGTTGTTAGCACTAAAAACCAGCTTATGTTTTGTAACATTGTTGCTGGTATATTGTTGTTTATGTTGTTGTACATGGCTGCCGGTATACATGGCTAACCAGGTCATGTTGTTACTTACAAACTTGAAAGACTTGAAATAGGATATAATATGTGGTTGTTGCTTACAAAGTGTTTTGTAATATTGTTGTTGCTTACAACAATTAGAAAGTTGTTTTGTAATATTTGATTTCATTTCAAAGTTGCCAAACTTGAAAGAATGTTTGTAATAGGCCTAATTTACCCGAGCCCGATTAAAACCAAAACACAGAAAAAACAAAAAAAAATTCCAAATACAAAAAACAGTCCAATTTTTATTAAAGCCCAAACCCAACTAACCCAAACCTAGCCCAAACCAATTGCCTAAACCCTAGCACACTAGCCCAAAACAAAATAAACAAAAAAAATTAGAAAAAACCCTAGCTTCTTCAGCCGCCGCCGCCTCCAGTCCCCCACACGCGCGTCGCATGCCTCCGTACCGCCACGTCCTCCTCCATACCTGTGCAGGAAAACAAATGACAGCACAGCAAGAAAAACAAAAATTGTTGTATTTCATTTTCGTTTTTATTTTTGATTCGGCTATAAAAACCGAAAACAACATTAGTATTTTTTTTTACACACACAGAATCAATAGAAAGCAAAAAATATCAACAAAGGTTCTATTATCTTCTTTTTTCTTTTCTTTTTTTCTTTTTTCATTTTTCTTCTTTGCAAAACTGTCTTTACATATATATAAAGATTTTTTTTTGAAACTACATATACAAGTATTAAAATATAAAAAAAGGGAAAAAAAACCCACCTTTTTTGAGCTCCTGGCATGGTGCTGGAGGTACCGATGTGTGTGACGGCACTAGAATCCTCACTGGAGCTTGGCCGGGCTTAAAAGTTGCAGAGAAAAAAAAGAGGGGCTTCTTGAATTTTTTTTAGGGCTGTTGTAAAAATGAAGTTTTTTAAAAAATTTTAGGTTTTTATAACACATCAAAATGGCGCCGTTTTGGGGTTGAGAACCCAGGCACCAAAACGACACTGTTTAGGCTCCAAACCGAGCGCGCGACCCGACCAGCAAGGAAGATCCGCATGTTTTTAACAATTGGGTTATTTACCCTTTCAGTCCTTTTGCTTTTCTATTTATTTTAATTTAGTCCTTTTACTTTTTTTCTTATTTATAAATTTGACTGCAGAATTTGTTGCGTGTTTCAAATTAGTCCCTAGCTTATTGATGCGCTAGGGACACGTGTCCAGGGATTGGGCTTTTTTTCCCATTTGGCCCTCGCATGTTATCCGCGCATGCAGATTAGTCCCTTTCTTCTTTTAATTTTTTTTAGATTTGCCCCAAACTTTTGTTTTAATTTCGATTTACCCCTTTTTTATTTCTTTTGTTATTTTGACTATTTTATTAATTAATTTATTATTCTTATTAACTTCATCATCATCATCATCATCATCATCATCATCATCATTATTATATTACTACTACTAATATTATTATTATATTATTAAATTGATATATTTAATATTAAATATTTATTTTGTTTATTTTTTAATAGATCTTACTTATTTTTTATATTTTATTATTATCACTTTCATTATGATATTTTATTCATTTTTATATTTTTTATATATGTTTTCAAATGTTAGATTATTTATTTCATTATTTTTGTTATTATTAACATATTATTATTATTCTCATTATTTTTACCTAAATCCTATATTAGTTTTACTAATTAATTTATTTGTATTATTTTACTTATAAAATACTTAAATCTAATATCATATATTTGTTTCATTTACTCACTTATGTATTTATTTATTTATTTATCTCCTTAATTGTTTATTTATTATTGATATATATATATATATATATATATATATATATATATTCTTCTTGAATTTTAAATAGGCTCGTATTTTCGGTTTATTGTGTTTTGATTATTATCATTATGATTTGTTTTGTTGTTAATATTATTATCAATATTAATTGTTAATATTATCATCATTAATATCATTTTCCATTAGTAATGTTGTTATATCATGCATATTTGTTATTTATTATTATTATCATGATCCTTATGCTTTATTAGTTTTTTAAATTTATGTCGCATAATTGTTCTTTAAATATGAAATTTTCATGTTTAGCCATACTCAAATAAACCTAACATGTTATTTTAAACATTGCATTAATTTCTACCCAAATTCGTAAAAAAATGGGAAATTTTGAAAAAATAAATGCAATTTTTCGTATTTAGAACTTCGAAGAATCGTACCCTAACTTACTGAGTTTCGATCTTTCTCGTCGAGCCTAAAGAACCGACTATCTTTTTTAAAAATCAAGGCATATAAGTTAAATAAAAACTTATCCTCGGGAATTCAAAAATGTTGTGTCCTAACTCACTGGATGTGACATTTTGTTATATCGAGGTAAGGATTTCTAAAAATAAAGGCAATATTCTGTATTTGAAATTTTGAGAAGTTGTGCCCTAACTCACTGGGTTCCGAATTTTCATTTGACCCAAATAACCGAATATCCTTCTTAAACTTAAATGCATGAGTTTTAAAAGTCAAAAGACAAGCTTAGTTTCAAAGATTTGAAATGTCATATCCTAACTCACTAGACGTGACATTTTACTGCTTCAAAATAAGAGGGTCTTAGCATCCAATTTAATTTATTTAAGTTTTTTTTAACAAAGAGGATGTATTCTAAACTCTTTTAAAACTTTTGACATTAAGACGTTAATCAATCAATTCGATACCAATTTTGGATGTTACGAGGGTGCTAATCCTTCCTCGTGAGTAACCGACTCCCGAACCCATTTTCTCGAATTTTGTATGCCAAAATCATCATTCTAATAAATCAAAATGTTTTAACGATCAATCTCAAGGTGACCCGATCACACCTCAAAAAAAAGATTGGTGGCGACTCCATTTTTGTTTTTAAAGTCGACCCTGTTTTTCAACAAAAAAATGGTTTCGACAGCTTGGCGACTTCGCTGGGGACCAACAAGAGAGTCAAGCCGTAAAATTGAATATTTCCTGTCTTGTTGTCGAAAAATTGAAAATCTAATTTGAAAAATTATGATCCTTTTATTGCATTTGTTTGTGTTATTTCATATGATTGCTGTGGTTTGAGTCTCGTAGAATATTTTCGCATCATATTGCATAAGGACCGTTTGGTCTTACCCCTTTTTAAGTGGGAGTGAGAAGCTACTCCTTCGTGAGGTTTTCACCTCCGTGCAGGATAGTGGATCGCTTTCGGGATACATCCGCACCTATGTCTTCGTGAGATTTTAATCTCCGTGCAGCCATAGGGAAATGTATTCCCCTAAACTGAACTCGATCTGTATGAGCCTATAATGGGCGAGGATTAAGGAATCTGCTGGTTCGGGTACCTCAACTTTAGAACCTAGCCGCATGTAGAAGACCCTAGGAGCCCTCCCTAGATAGTATTGCAAGAAACGTTAGCAGTTACCTAGATAAGTGTTCGATTCTCTTTTATTTACTTTATGTTTTTTGGTTGTACGTTGTATTGACTTATTGTATTTTTGCTATGTTTGCAAGTCATTTCATATTCAAAAGAGTGTCGATTCAAGTTCGATTACTAAGTTAGAGAGCTTATCATGGAGAACGAATTTCTTGATAAAGTGGAAGATAACGTGGCTGTCCGTATTTGGTCAGAGAAAACTCAATTAGAGAAAGAAGATAGTCTAGCTGAGGGGTATACGTTAGAATTATAGGACTACACCCGTATCAGTATGAAGCAAAATAGCCTTCAGGAATTAAAAGAAATATGGGGTCAGTGGAACAATGAGACCAAGCAGTTATTCTACTATAATTATGGGGACTTGTCGTATCTACTCGACATCAAGGTAGACGAGCATTTATTCTAGGCCATCGCTCAGTATTGAAACCCTGCTTACAGTTGCTTCACCTTTGGGAGGGTCGATTTAGTGCCCACTATGGAAGAATATACAGCCCTACTGCGTTGTCCAAAGGCTCAAGTCGATAAAGCCTATTCCAGAGCTGCTTATGTCCCGACCTTTTGGAAAAAATTGATGAACATTACAGGAATGAACGAACAGTGGGTTATAGCTAGGATCAAGCAAAAAGGCGAATGTTAGTGCATCCTATGGAAGAATTTGAGAGATTTGATTCTAGCGCATCCTGATCTGAAGAAGATAGTCGATGTGTTTGCTTTAAGCATCTACGGATTAATAATCTTCCCTAGGGCATTAGGGTATGTAGATCAGGCGATCTCAGATCACTTTGACCGACTCGATAAAGGGGTCACACCTGTTCCAACAGTCTTGGCCGAGACATTTAGATCTTTGAATGCATGTAGGAGGTCCGGTGAAGGCAAATTTATAGGGTGTGCATAGTTGTTGTTAGATTGGTTCCACAATCACTTCTAGAAGGTGGATAAGGTTTCTTGTCGGGTTTTCTCTAAGAATTACTCCCCGTTAAAGGAGATAATGGCCACACCAAGAAGATATGGCATATCAGAGGAAAATTGGATAGCGCTCCTCCAAAATCTCCAGGAAGACAACGTCGAGTGGAGAGCTCATTGGTTGATTCCTGACAAAATTCTTTCTCGATGCCGGAGTTTTGACTGGGTCCCTTTGCTTGGGATTTGGGGAGCCGTTGGGTATGTTCCTTTGCGCACATTGAGGCAATACAGATCAAGACAATTCATACTGGTAATGCATAGGTTAGCTCAATGTGAGTTCTCGTACAGGGGAGATAACTACAAGAAAAGGGTAAAGGAGATTTCTAACGCTTGGAATCAAACTCATCGAATGAAAAGGTTGTCCATAGGTTCAATGAAGACTCCCAAGTACAGTAAACGGTGGAGTAAAAGAATTAACGGTAATATCCTCAGGCCGAATTTAGAAGGGGTTCAACCAATGGAAGAGTACTTACAAGTGATCCCATCAAAACTAAAAATCATAAAGTAAGACTTCGACAGGAGGAACTTGGAACTTGAAAAGAAGATAGAACAATTAGA
Organism: Gossypium rotundifolium; assembly: GCA_025506655.1. Classification (NCBI taxonomy): domain Eukaryota; kingdom Viridiplantae; phylum Streptophyta; class Magnoliopsida; order Malvales; family Malvaceae; genus Gossypium; species Gossypium rotundifolium. The sequence continues at coordinate 31,176,903 of CP106733.1, read as the reverse complement.
GGAAGAAAAAATACATTTAAGGCTAGATGCTAATGTTCAAAATCTAGAGGCCGAGAAATTAAGGAAAGAAAAGAATAAAGTCGAGGAAGACTTAGATAGTTTGAAGATGGATTACAAGAAATTGTGTCTATCAATGAGAACCGTCAGATTGGGAAAAATGTCAGAGCAATGGCGACAAGTGATCCAAGAAGAAAGAACCAAAGATGATCGATAGGAGAGAAAATTCCAAGAGGCTTAGGCACAGAAAAAGGCCCTAGAATGGAGTTTGTTAGAAGCCCAAAAGGACAAAAGAGAATTAAAGGCGAGAGTAGCAGAACTTGAAAAATCACTTCATCAGCATAGAAATCGTAATTCTGTGGTTGAATTGAGGGTAAGTTTGAACAAGATTGAAGAAATGAAAAGAAAGATAGAAAAACTAGAGTCTGCATTACAAAATTGTGTGCCCTGGGTAAAGCTTCTTGAGGTAAGTGAGGAACGTTGGAAGGAATAGCTTCACCATTTTCAGGATCAATTTAGGAATAGAGATTACATTACGGGCAAGGCCGTGGCTCAGATTCGTGAGGTAGCTGATCATTTACAGACTTTGGCAGTTCAGGCCGACATACTAAGCTTGAAGTATGAGCTAGAATCAGACCGAGGTCAAGAGTTAGCTTCGTTGCTTAAGGAAGTTAAAACTTTGAGCATTAGGGCAAAGCGATATTTGTAATCTATTTTATGTAAAGAAATTTTTTTAGTAAAGTTTTCTAAATGAAATTGAATCAGAATCGACGCCTTTTTGCATTCATTTCATGCATTCGCATTACATCACATCATGTGTATTTAAATTTCATGGAAAGATCCTAATCAGTTAAAATTATTTTAGAGTTAATCTGGACACCAACAAAAACTTATCTACCAAACATCATTACGGTACTCGAGCAAAGACTAAAGAAATGGACCAAAGGTTGGAGAGATTAGAGCAAATGTAAATACAGATGCTAGAGCAATTAGCCAAAATTCAACAAGATGTAAAGAATCAGATGCTAAAATTTCAAAGAAACATTATGAGCCAGTTAACTCAGATGCTAGCTGAAGGGTTGGAAAAAGGAAAAAGCCATAGGGTTGATTCCGGGGACAATAACGAGGACTCCGCTTATCATTCAGGCTTTACCCCAACAAACACCCCAGCACAACCAAACGCGTATCCACAAAGGGTGTCTATTAACATCACACTCTAATACTAGACCGGTACCTCAACACCGGTGAACTTCTTGACAGATTCAGGTTCTAGTCTAGGGGATAACCCAATCAACCCTATAGCGGAAACAAAAAAGGTGAGATCGGAGCTCCCAAAATAATTTGAAGATCGTTACAAACGAAAAAGGCAAGAGAGGAGCTCCTAAATCAATACTTTAAAGGCCCCGAGGAAGAGGGATAATGAAGTGAATAATGCGAGAATGTATAATAAGGGCTATTCAAGGCTGATTACCGTAAGCCAGCTAAGGACGGCAACTACTAGCTATCAAGTCCCTCCAAGGCAAGATCTTAATCCAATACCGAACTCAGAAAAACCTCAGTTCACACCCATCCCGCTCACGTATGGGGAGTTGTACCAAAGTTTGTTTGATGCACATATAGTATCCCCTTTCTACCTAAAACCTATACAGCCTCCCTTTCCCAAATGGTACAACGTGAATGCCCAATGTGAGTACCACGCGGGAATCACAGGACACTCAATTGAGAATTGCGCCGCTTTCAAAAAGATAATTCAAAGACTCATCAACATGGGTATTGTGAAATTCGATATAGAAAATTTGTTACCTAACCATTCTGAAAAAAGGGTAAACACGATAATCGAGAGTGCACGGGAGAGAATCAAGACAGATATAGTAGAAGTGAAAACCCCACTGAGGGAGATTTGGAAGAAAATGGTAGAAGGAGGATTAATTACCCAGGATTTAGGGGAGAAACCCGGAGAAGCAAGGAACTATTGTGAGTTCCATGATGAGGAGGGTCACGAGATTCAAAAGTACAATGAATTCAGAGCCATGGTGCAAGGCCTAATGGATAATAAGGAACTGGAATTCTATGAATATACTAAAGGCTCGGATGAAATGGTTAGAAATAGGAGCATCAATGCTATATCCGAAAAAGGAATCAGAAGAGAAAACTTATCAGGCATTCGCCCTTATGAGCCTGGGAGTGTTTTAAACAATGGGACTGTGGAAGATATCTCTGTATTTTTTAGAGCTAATTTAGAGTAATATTTAAAACACACTTGTTGCTTTAAGCTTAGAAGCAATAAGAATCCTTTTGTGGAATAGGCTCATGTCCAATATCTTTATTTCAATAAAAAATGCATTTTTGTGTCTCACTTTGAGCAAATATTCTTTCATTCCTTTATTTCATTCATACAACATAAATAATTATTCTTAGATTCATTTGTTCTTTATATATTCCTTCATACCTATAACATTTCCCTAGAAATCAATGACATGAGCAACGCTGCTACTGATTCAGAATCTACTTTTGAGCAAGATATGTGTCTAGAGGGATCTCAGGACTTTGAATTCGACAAAGATTGTAACATATCTCCTGATTTGTTAAGGTGGTAGAACAAGATGAAAAACAGATCCTACCTTACAAAAAGTCATTGTGAGCCTAGAAGAAAAGAAAGAGGTAAAGATTGGAGCCTGTATCACCACAGAGACAACGCGAGATGTCATTGAAGTTATTCAAAAAAATTCAAAGATGTTTTCACATGATCGTTTCAAGAGATTCTGGGCTACTAATATGTATGGATGCTGTTAAGGCTAAAGAATCTTAGAAAAGGTCCATAAAGGAGTCTTAATAACACATGCTAAGGGTTTTACAATGGTCAGGTAAATCATGAGGTCCGGGTATTGTTGGTCCACCATGGAAGGGGATTGTATCAGTTATACCAAGAAATGCCATAAGTGCCAAATTTATGGAGACAAGATTCCTATGCCTCATCCATCTCTTCATGGCATCTCCGTGGACTTTTTTTATGTGGGGCATGGATGTCAGTGGGCTGATCTCACCAAAAGCTTCTAGCGGGCATCGATTCATTTTATGGTCGTCGATTACTTCACTAAGTGGGTGGAAGCTGTTTTATATGCTAATGTCACAAAGTCGACAGTCAAAAAATTCTTGAAAAAGAGATCATATGTCAGTATAGAATGGCAAAATGACCACCATATCTGACAATGCATTAAATTTGAACAACAACACGATATTAGAAGTTTGCAGTCTATTCAAGATTAAAGCACCATATTGCCCCAAAATGAACGGTGCAATAGAGGCAACTAAAAAAAAAAAGAGGATCATGAAGAAAAATGATTGAGACTCATAAAGACTAACATAAAAAGTTACCATTCTCCCTCTATGCCTATCGAACGTCTATCAGGACCTCTACCGGGGAAATGCCTTTGTCATTGGTTTATGGAATGGAGGCGGTTTTACCTATTAAAGTAGAGATACCTTCCCTTCAATTTTTGTCAGAGTTAAAGTTAGATGAAGCAGAATGGATCTAGTCTCGATATGATCAGTTGAACTTGATTGAGGAAAAGAGGCTAAAGGCTATTCGTTAGGGTCAGATGTACCAAAAACGAATGATGGAGCTTATGTAAAAAAGGTTCACCCAAGAGAATTTCACGAGGGGGACCTAGTATTGAAAAAGATCCTCCCCATGCAAAAAGATTTCGGAGGGAAATGGATGCCAAATTGGGAAGGACCCTTATGTGGTAAAAAAGGCTTTCTCCGGAGGAGCACTGATTTTGACCGAAATGAATGGGAAAAGTTTGCCCAATCCAGTAAATTTAGATTCAGTCAAGAAAAACTATACTTAAAGAGGAAAAGAGGCCAAAGTGAAAACCCGCAAAGGGCGCTTTGAGATTTTCTTAAATAAAAAAAATAGAAAGGCCAAGGTGAAAACCCTCAAAGGGCACTTTGAGACCAAAGGGGTTTTGAATTGAAAACCCGCGAAAGAGCAATTCAAATTTTGATCAAAATATGAGGCATGCGGTAGTCTTGCTTTCTCCAAATTAACAAGAAGGAGAGACGTACGCCTTGAGACCAAAGGGGTTTTGAATTGAAAACCCGTAAAAGGTAATTCAAATTTTGATTAAAGGAGGGCATGCGGTAGTCTTGCGATGCCTGAATTAACAAAGAAGAAGTATGCTACATCTTGAGGCATCGACAAAGTGCTCTTGATCTCCTAAACACATATTGAGCTTAAAATGGTCTTCAGAAAGTTTGTACAGAGAAGTTCAGGCTGCGATATTTAGGGCACCTATTTTTTCCCCTCACCTATTTTGTATTCCAACAATGTTTGCTTTCTTTAATTAACCCATTCTTTTCAGATTTTGTTTCTGATAAATTTCAGTTTCGTCCATCATTATGATCATTTTCAAGTATTTTGCATTGAAATAACGATTAATGGACTAATAATACTTTCAAAAAAGAAGTTTTTTATATTACTCTGGAAGCTTCAAAATAATACAAGAACCTGAAACAGGACTATAATTTAGAACTCACCAAACCTAAGGGTTAGAAATATTTCAGAAAAAAGAGTCTAAATTGTGACTATCTCTTCGGATTTTTGTCAAGGATATCACCTAAACAAGAAGACATGATATTGAGTCAGTGATACAACCTTGATGAACAGTGAGCAATGACAACCTAAGCATTAAAAAGGGATCCTTCTCACAAAATGATATTTTGCATTCATGCAAATATTATTCATACATGGCCAATTAGGAGCATTTAATTCATTCTGATCAAGTCGTCCTAATCATTTGGCATAAGCATAGGCCCATGAAATCGATTCTACACGTCATGTCCCCTAGAGGACGGTGTAGCAAGATTGGTGAATCCAAAAATCTCATCTCTTTGAAGTAGTAGTGGAGCAGATTGAACTTGTAGATCTTATCTCCTTGAAGTTATAGTGAAGTAAATTGAAGATGGCGGGTCTTATCTTCCTGAAGTTACAGTGGAGCAGATTGAAGCCACCAGCCTTATCTCGTTGAAGTTACAGCAGAGCAGACTGAAGTCGGAGAATCGTATTTCTCTGACGTTGCAGTGAAATAGATTAGAGTTACAAATTATGGCAGATCTTATCTTCCTGAAGTTGCAGTGGAGAATATTGAAGCCATCAGCCTTATCTCTCTGAAGTTGCAGCGGAGCAGACTGAAGACAGTGAATCTTTTTTCCTGGCGTTGCAGTGAAACAGATTAAAGCTACAAATTATGGCGAATCTTATCTTCCTGAAGTTGCAGTGGAGCAGATTGAAGCTACCAGCCTTATCTCCCTGAAGTTGCAGCGGAGCAGACTGAAGACATAAATCATTTTTCCCTGGCGTTGCAGTGAAACAGATTACAACTACAAGTCTTATACCTCTGAATTTGCAGTAGGTCGAATCAAATCTATCATGGTGAATCTTATCTCCCTAAAGTTGCAGTGGAGCAAATTGAAGCCACGATTCTTCTCTACCTGAAATTGCAGCGGAGCAGACAAAAGATAGCAAATCTTATCTCCCTAAAGTTACAGTGGAGCATATTAAAGCTGCAAGTCTAATCTCCTTGAAATGGATCGAAACACTAGTTCCTATGCCCCTGAAGATGTAATAGGATGGAATGAAGCTACTCGAAGAAGAAAGGCACCAAAACAAGTAGAGACTCAGCAAGGCCGGGAAAAATTGGCCCCTTTAAAATCTTTGTTCTATTCCTGTTACACAAAAATGAGCAAAGAGGGGCAGCTGTAATGGGCCTAATTTTCTCAGGCCCGATTAAAACCAAACCAAATAAATACAACACAAAAAAAAACAAAATAAAATTCCAAATACAAAAAACAGTCCAGTTTTTATTAAAGCCCAAACCCAACTAACCCAAACCTAGCCCAAACCAATTGCCTAAACCCTAGCCCACTAGCCCAAAACAAAACAAAACAAAAATCAGAAAAAACCCTAGCTTCTTCAGCAGCCGCCGCCTGTAGCCTCCCATACACACGCCGCATTCCTCTGTACTGCCACGTCCTCCTCTGTACCTGCACAGGAAAACAAATGAGAGCACAGCAAGAAAAATAAAATTTGTTGTATTTCATTTTCGTTTTTATTTTTTATTCGACTATAAAAACCAAAAACAACATTGGTGTTTTTTTTTTACACACACAGAATCAATAAAAAGCAAAAAAGATCAGCAAAGGTTCTATTATCTTCTTTTTTTCTTTACTTTTTTTCTTTTTTTTCTTCTTTGCGAAACTGTCTTTACATATATATAAAGATTTTTTTATTTTTTTATTTTTTGAAACTACATATACAATTATTAAAATATAGAAAAAAATAGGGAAAAAACTCACCTTTTTTGAGCTCCGGCCACCATGCACGGCGGCGACGGATGGCGGCGACGGTGCCGAAATCCTCACCGGAGCTTAGCTGGGCTTAAAAGTTGCAGAGAAAAAAAGAGGGGCTTCTTGAATTTTTTTTAGGGCTGTTGTTAGAATGAAGTTTTTTAAAACATTTTAGGTTTTTATAACACATCAAAACGGCGCTGTTTTGGGGTTGAGAACCCATGCGCCAAAACGACGCCGTTTAGGCTCTAACCCGCATGCGCGACCCGACCCGCAAGGAGGATCCGCGTGTTTTTAACAATTGGGTTATTTACCCTTTCAGTCATTCTACTTTTTTATTTGTTTTAATTTAGTCCTTTTACTTTTTTTTCTAATTTATAAATTTGACCGCAGAATTTGTTGTGTGTTTCAAATTAGTCCTTGGCTTATTGATGCGCTGGGGACACGTGTCCAGGGATTGGGCTTTTTTCCTATTTGGTCCTCGCGTGTTATCCATGCATGCAAATTAGTCCCTTTCTTCTTTTAATTTTTTTTAGATTTGCCCCAAACTTTTGTTTTAAGTTTGATTTACCCCCTTTTTTTATTTCTTTTGTTACTTTGACGATTTTATTAATTAATTAATTAATTAATAATAGTAATAATTATTATTATTATTACTACTACTATTATTATTATATTATTAAATTTATATATTTAATATTTTATATTTATTTTTGTTTATTTTTTAATAGATCTTACTTATTTTTTATATTTCATTATTATCACTTTCATTATGATATTTTATTCATTATTTATATTTTATATATGTTTTCAAATGTTCGATTATTTGTTTCATTATTTTTGTTATTATTATTATTATTCTCATTATTTTTACCTAAATTCTATATTACTTTTACTAATTAATTTATTTGTATTATTTTACTTATAAAATACTTAAATCTAATATCATATATTTGTTTCATTTACTCACTTATGTATTTATTTATTTATTTATTTATCTCCTTAATTGTTTATTTATTATTGTGTTTATATATTTTTTCTTCTTCTTCTTGAATTTTTAAATAGGCTCGTATTTTTGGTTTTTTTATTATCATTATGATTTGTTTTGTTGCTAATATTGTTATCAGTATTAATTGTTATTATTATCATCACTAATATCATTTTCATTAGTAATGTTGTTATATCATGCGTATTTGTTATTTATTATTATTATCATGATTCTTATGCTTTATTAGTTTATTAAATTTATGTCGCATAATTGTTCTTTAAATATGAAATTTTCACGTTTAGCCATACTTGAATAAACCTAACATGTTATTTTAAACATTACATTAATTTCTACCCAAATTCGTAAAAAAAAGGGGAAAATTTTGAAAAAAAATAAATGTAATTTTTCGTATTTAGAACTTCGAGAAATCGTGCCCTAACTTACTGAGTTTCGATTTTTCTTGTTGAGCCTAAAGAATCGACTATCTTTTTAAATCAAGGCATATAAGTTAAATAAAAAACTTATCATCGGGAATTCAAAAATGTTGTGTCTTAACTCACTGGATGTGATATTTTGTTATATCGAGGTAAAGATTTCTAAAAATAAAGGCAATATTCTGTATTTGGAATTTTGAGAAGTTGTGCCCTAACTCACTGGGTTTCGATTTTTCATTTGACCCAAATAATCGAATATCCTTCTTAAACTTAAATGCATGAGTTTTAAAAGTTAAAAGCAAGCTTAAATGCATGAGTTTTAAAAGTTAAAAGCAAGCTTAGTTTCAAGGATTTGAAATGTCGTATCCTAATTCACTGGACGTGACATTTTACTGCTTCGAAATCAGTGGGTCTTAGCATCTTATTTAATTTATTCAAGTTTTTTTAACAAATAGGATCGTATTTTAAAATATTTTAAAATTTTTGACATTAAGATGTTAATCAATCAATTCGGTACCAAATTTGGGTGTTACGAGGGTGCTAATCCTTCCTCGTAAGTAACCGACTCCCGAATCCATTTTCTCAAATTTTGTAGGCCAAAATCATCGTTTTAATAAATCAAATGTTTTAATGATCAGTCTTAAGGTGACCCGATCACACCTCAAAAAAAAAAGATTGGTGGCGACTCCATTTTCGTTTTTAAAGTCGACCCTCGTTTTTCAACAAAAAAATGGTTTCGACAATTTTAATCTTCATTTCATTTGTATTTCTCAATACTTATATATATCAGAAAAGATAATACATATGAAAAAAAGCATTTGTATTTCTCAATTCTCACGCATTTGTTTTCTCAATACTTATATGTTAGAAGAGATAACTCAAATTGCATGGATCAATGCTCATATATTAAGATCAAAACGTCAAATTGTTTACAAAAGGTTAGAGGGGCAAATTATTGCCAAATTCTCCTACAATTGAACACAATTGAACATATGTGAATCGTAGGCAAATTTACAAAAAAAATTCAGCAACTATATGCGTAAGTTTATCAACAATAGCACTTATAAGCAAATTTACAAAAATTAATATGCCTAAGATAATAAATTAGTAGTAGGGAAATTTACACAATTCCAAAAAGTTAACAAAATAAGGTCTGTTCACAATGTCATCATTGGTTTGTCATAGATGACTCTTGAATAGGAGGCATCCATCTAACAATGGTTGGTTTCCTCTTGAATGGGAACTTTTCTCTTGGGGTAGTAACTTTTTGGTGATTGGGGCAACTTGTTGATGAGTTGGGGTAATTTGTAACTGAGTTGGGGCAACCTGTTAAGTTGGGGTACTTTTTTGCTGATTTGGGGTAGACTGTTGCTGAGTTGGGGCAACCACTTGGTTGTGAACACCAACTTTATATCTTTTAACCTACAGGAACAAGTGAAATCTGTCAAACAAATTCATAAATGGAAGTAATATTACTTAACTTAAGGCAAATGACTTACTGGTTCATTATGTTCTTTCCTTCTCACCTTAGTAGGTCTGCCAAGTGGCCTTCTTAGTATAAAAGGCAGTATTGGCAGCATGTTTGACAAAGAGACCTAATGTTTAGGGCCTCTTACTGGCCTTATAAAGTTGGAGTAAATTTGAAGCAGGGTTTGCTTGGTGTACTAGGTTTGTACATGGGTCTCTGGGAACTCATCTTTTAGATGAATGACAACCAGTGCATGCACGCAATGGATACCAATGAGATCCCAATTCTTATAAGATTGGGAACTCTCAACTAGGTCCACCACATCCTGGTTACTTGGACCACATTCAACTTGATACCTATCCTCACCAGCATGTGATGGAACACACCTAAAAAATAGTCACCATGCTTGGTTAAAAAAATCACTAAAACAACATTATGAGCAACCCTACCAACAATCATACACACATACACATACATAAAAAATAGTGACTACATGCATATTATTAAAAATACTCACTACATGCATATTAAAAAATAGTCAACAGCATGTATATTTAAAAAACAGTCATACACACCAACAATCACTGCATGCACATTAAAAACAGTCATACACATACACACACACCTAAAAAAAGTCACTGCATGCATATTAAAAAATAGTCAATAGCATGTATATTTTAAAAACCAGTTATACACACACACCCCCTAAAAAGCAGTCCCTGCATGCATATTAAATAGTCATACATGCCAGAAACCATACACAAACACACCCCCCTAAAAAATAGTTACTGAATGCATATTAAATAGTCATACACACTAACGATCACACACACACACACTCCTGCAAAACAATCACTGCATGCATATTAAAAAGTAGTCAACAACATATGACCATCCCCACCAACAATCATACACAGAAAAATTAAAAAATAATGCATGTATATTAAAAAAAATACTCACTAAAACAGCATGTGACCAGCAACATAAAGTCAGAATAAAGGCATCAAAAAGATTAAAAAGGGTAACTTTACCTCAATGAATCTTCGATATTTACATCCAGCTTTTTCCTGATATTTGGACACAACATTCCTTTCCATTTTTCAGCTTCTTCTTTCTTCTTGAAAATAAGTAACATAATCTTGTCATTACTGTTTCCATCATGGTCAGAATAGGTTTCCCTCTTGCTTCCAGTATCATCTACCAGTAAACAACATAAATGATTAGTGAATTGCTAATAATTAGTAAAAAAAACATAAAACATAGGGTTTTACATTGTTAAAGGATTCAGAAAGATTATTCACCAACATGTCATAATGGCTCCTAATTGAGAAGTGAGACATTGACCAGTGAGTAGAGTTCTTTTCCTTCAACCAATCATAGGCATGTTAATTGGTTTTCTTTAGTTCATCCATAGCATCCTCAAAATCCCTTGTAGTGTTTGCTCTAGCAGCTTCCAAAGCAAATATTTCAATTCATTTGTTTGGAAACCAACCTTCTTGAAATTGGCATGTAGGTGTCTAACATAGTGTCCTGTTTCTACATTAGGAAACAACATACATATTGCTTCTAAAAGTCCCTGCAATTAGAACAAATACAGTGTAATTCTTGGACAAACCTTAAACCCTAAATAGAAACAACATAAAAAATAAATAAATGGAGTTTTACCTTTTTTATTTGTCATACATAAAAGATATCTGGTATGAGCTCACAATTTCCAAGTCTATTTGCGAGCAACTCCAAGAACCAAAGCCATGATGCTTGGTTTTCACTTTCGATAGCAGCATATGCAAGAGGATAGATGTCATTTTTTGCATCTATCCCAATAGTTGCAAGCAAGTAGCCACCATAGTATCTCTTTAATAAACATCCATCTAAACCTATTATCCTCTTAAAACCAACCTTATAGCCATCTTTGCATGCCTGCAGATATACATACATCCTTTGAAACAACATGTTATCTAGATAATAGATTATTGTTGTTCCCTTATTTTGGGTCCTAACCTCTAAAAAATACTCATAAATATTCTCATATTGAGCCTTATGAGCTCTTTCAATTAATTTCAATACCCTAAGTTTAGCCCTCCTACATTTGGTTAGTGAAACTATGCAACATAAATCTCTTTTGACATCTTATTATAACGATTTCAGAGAATAATCAAGATCAGCAATGAATTTTTCTTTATAATGTTCACCTCTCTAAGCTGAGGTTACATTTTTATTTTTTTAGACTTTAGAACAATTATGGTTATAGTTTGAACTCTTAATTTTCAAATTCTGGTCAGTAAGGTCATTAGGGTTTAGTCTAGAGGCCTATATGAACCAAGAATATTTTTCACTGCAGACTGTATTTAACCTTTTTAGATCATTTTTGGGAAACTTAATAAAATAACAATTCAGCCTACCATACTGCTTGGTAGCTTCTTTTAGGCTGACTTTAAACTTAAATAACATTCCAACCTTAAGTCTAGGATCACTCATGTCATTCTTTAGGTTGAACTTAGGCCAATTTTGGCCATCTAAGTCAGATTCATTTGCACTATCTAACCTCCCAGAATCATCACTGTCATTCAGTTCCCCTACTTCTATATCATCCATGTTTAAACCATCTAAATTAACTCATTTCCTATTAGACACATCACTTTCAGATGCATAATGTAACTGATAAACCGTAAAAGTAACATATTTTAATCCCATTAGCATACTTTTGGATGATTTATCCTTTGATTTATGTAAAAAGGTGCTCTAAATCCTTTCTTTTCATGTTTTATACTTAGGAAAGCACCAAAGGATGGAAAGAACGAGAAATAGGCCTAAAACGGATCAAATTGGGCCAAAGTGGAAATCGACACGGCCTGGGCCCAAGACCACACGGTCGTGCCTCATTAAATTACCAGAACACGGCCTGACCCCGATTCACACGACCGTGCCTTATTGATAGACTAGAATACGGCCTGAGCTACAAAACCCATGGCCGTGCCTCATCATCAGACTCGACCACGGCCTGCAATCGAAGCACACGGGCGTGTCCCTACCATAGGAAAGAAGAGTCTCACTCGGATTAGGATACTTAGAGGCAAAGAAACATATTCCAAAAGCCTATATAAAGACCCTAGAGGCCAACCTTGAGGGGGACAGTCAGCTAGGCCAAGGAGCCGAGCCAGAAAGGTCAGATTTGTGGGAATCACTTGAAGATAGCTAGTTGATTCATCTCAAGAAGCCGGAATTCTACTCAAGATGGCAGATCTCTCCTTTAATTCCTTCAGGGTGTTTTAGGGATTTCTTATGTTTTGTTTTATCTTTTCTTCTGAGATGTTTTCTTTTATTATTATGAACTAAGCCCTTTAGATACCTAAAGGGATGAAACCTAAAATGGATCTTGTTATTGTTTTCTGAATTATATGATAAATACTTGATTTGTTCTTAATTATGTGTGCTTAATTCTTGTGTTAATTTTTCCGGGATATTGATTCAAGTTGGATGTGCTTAGGTGGTGGAGCAAAAAGTCCCTGCCTAAGAGTAGATCTAGCATAATTAAGCAGAGTTGATCGCGCGCCTAGAGATAAGGTGACAAGATTTTGCCGGATTAGGGTGAAACCTAATATGGGAGTCCATAGATCGAGTTAATGCAATTCTAGAGGTTTTAATTAGAAATTTCAATTAATCAACCTAGGGTTAGACGTTATTCGCCTCGAGAGAGGGTTTAATATAAATTAAGGAATCTTACGAATCAAGTCAAGTGAATAAATCGTCTGGTTCAGTGTTAGATAACAAGTGAAGTCTAGGTGGATTCTTCCTAAGGGTATCATCTTAATCAACTGAGTTTTCCCTACAGTATTTCCCCAATTCATTCTTTTTGTCTTTGCATCTTTAGCTTAGTAGTTAGTTAAATTTAGATTAAACAACAACTTCACTTATTTTAGGCTAGATAATAAACAGAAAGTTAGTATTAGTACTTTTAGTTCTTTTAGGTTAGACAATTCGGTCTTGCCTAAGCTATACTACTGTTCGATAGGTGCACTTGCCTTAAGTCATTGTCAGAGTTAGTTTCTAGGTGCAATTTACTTTTATTTTTAGTCTTGCTAAATTTTCTTTATTTTCCTAGTAGGTACCTCTAGTTTATGACTAGAAGGAACCCGAAGGACCACTAGTATCTGACGGTGATATTGAAGCTACCGTCATGAGAATCGCAGAGAAATTAGGCGAACCCTAAATTACACAGATGAAGAGCATGAAGGTAGATCCAATCCTACTGAAGGGATGGACGAGAATAATCCACCACCACAAGATGTGGTAGAAAACAATGTTTCCCGTACTATGTATAATTATGCTAAACCTCATTTAACAGGAGCAGAATCGAGTATTGTTAGGCCTGCTATAGCTGCTAATTATTTTGAATTAAAGCCTAACACTATACAAATGATTCAACAATTTGTTCAATTTGATGGTTTGCAGGACGAAGACCCGAATACCCATATAGTTAATTATTTAGAGTTCTGTGATACTTTCAAAATAAATGGCGTTTCTGATGATGCCATATGTCTTCAGTTATTTCCTTTTCATTAAGGAATAAAGCCAAGAAGTGGTTGAACTCGTTACCACGAGGGTCAATCACCATATGGGATCAAATGACCGAAAAATTTTTATTAAAATATTTCTCACCGGCCAAAACAGCCAAATTATGGAATGATATCTCTTCTTTTGTGTAGATAGATTTAGAGACATTATACGACGCATGGGAGAGATACAAGGATCTCTTGAGAAGGTGTCTGCACCATGGTTTACCCTTATGGCTCCAAGTCCAAACTTTCTATAACGGTGTAAACCCCTCAACGAGGCAACTAATTGATTCAGCCGCCGGTGGAACCCTGAACAACAGAACTCTTGAAGCAGCCTACGAGTTTATTGAAGAGATGTCATTGAATAACTATCAGTGGTAGGTTACAAGAACAAAACCAACAAAATCAGCCGGAGTTTTCAACCTTCGACGCAGTAACCATGCTATCAACGTAGGTAGAGATGATGAATAAAAAGCTTGATAGTTTGTGTTTTTCGCAGGTACATCTAGTAATGCAGTGCGACGCAAGTGGAACTGTGGCAAATCCTAAGTACCCACCCTACCAACCGGGCACAGAAAGTGAATAGATGAACTATATAGGTAATAATTTTAGATCTAATAATAACCCTTATAGTAATACTTATAATCCAGGTTGGAGGAACCACCCAAATATTTCATGGGGAGGTCAAGGAAATCAAGGAAATCAAAGACAACAACCTCCTCAAAATTTCCAAAATTAGCCCTATCCACAGGAAAAGAGGTCAAACCTTGAAGAGATGTTGACAAAATTCATGGCAGCCACAGATACAAGTCTCGAAAAAATTGAGACAACGCTCAATAATCAACAAGCATCAATCAAAGGGATCGAGAACCAAGTCGGGGAACTTACTAAGTTAGTTGGACAACTTACTAAGATAGTTTCTAAAATTCGATCAGAGATTCTTTCTAAAGGAACCGAATAGGTAAAAGCAGTTACACTGAGAAGTGGAAAGGAGTTACTCGAACCAAAAAAAAATACCACACGAAGATAACAAAAGAAAGGATGAGGGAGTTGAGGATGTAACTTCAGTACGCAACGAAAGTAAACCACAAATCCCATATCCAGCAAAGTTGAAGAAAGACCGATTAAATGCCCAATATTGTAAATTTCTTGAACTTTTTAAACAAATACATACTAACTTACCCTTTGTTGAAGCCATTTCACGAGATTGAAGCGTCACATAAAATTCTTAAAAGAGCTCCTAACGAATAAGAGGAAGCTTGAAGAAATATCAACGGTGGAGCTTAATGAAAAATGTTCAGCCATCCTCCAAAAAAAGTTACCAACCAAATTAAAAGACCTAGGAAGTTTTACTATTCCATGTTTAATTGGTAGTTTAAATATTAAGAAAGCATTAGCTGATCTAGGTGCCAGTATTAATTTAATGCCTTATAAAATGTTTAAACAACTAGATCTTGGGGAACCAAAACCCACTAGGATGATTATTCAGGTTAATGATAGATCTATTAAATATCCTAGAGGAGTTATCGAAGATGTCTTGGTAAAAATTGATAAATTTATTTTCCCTGTTGATTTTGTTGTGCTTGACATGGATGAGGACATTGAGGTTCCCTTAATTTTAGGACGCCCTTTTTTAGCTACTGCTAGGGCTATTATCGATGTAGGAGATGGTAAGCTTGCATTAAAAATAGGCGATGAGGAAATTATCTTTCAAATTTATGATGCCATGCGATATTCTAGAGAACAAGATGATTTATGTTATTTTGTTGATACTACTGATCATATCATTCAAAATTCATTACAGGAAATCATACATGATGACACGATGGAACTATGCCTTACTCAAGAAAAGGGGGAAGAAGATGAAGTCGATGAGCTGAATTGGAATACATCTTCATTTAGACATATGGAAAAAGAAAGCATTGAAATCAATAACGATCTAAAACAAAAACCTTCCATTGATGAGCCGCACAAATTAGAATTAAAACAACTACCGAAACACTTAGAATATGCATTCCTCGGGGACAATTTTAATCTACTGGTAGTTATCTCTTCAGAACTAGAACCCAAGGAAAAAGATGAGTTGATACAAGTACTAAGAGAATATAAAAGAGCCATAGCTTGGAAAATCTCTGACATTAAAGGAATAAGCCCATCGTTTTGCACCCACAAAATCTTAATGGAAGAGGAATACAAGCCATGTGTGCAACCTCAAAGACGATTGAATCCCAACGTAAAAGAAGCTGTGAAAGCTGAGGTAATTAAACTTCTAGATGCTGGAATAATTTATCCTATTTCTGATAGCAATTAGGTAAGTCCTGTGTAGGTTTTTCCGAAGAAAAGAGGCATGACGGTGGTAGCCAACGAAAAGAATGAACTAATTCCCACCAAAACAGTCACAAGTCGGAGAGTTTGCATTGATTACAAGAAGCTGAACGACGCCACTAGAAAAGATCACTTTCCTTTACCTTTCATTGATCAAATGCTAGAAAGGTTATCTGGGCATATGTACTATTGCTTCCTAGATGGACTCTCCGGCTATTTCCAAATCCCAATAGCACCTGAAGATCAAGAGAAGACAACATTCACATGCCCATACAGTATGTTTTCTTATCGTAGAATGCCTTTTGGGTTATGTAATGCTCATGTTACTTTTCAGTATTGCATGTTGGCAATCTTTGACGAACTTGTGGAAGATATTATGGAGGTACTTATGGACGATTTCTCAGTATTCGGTAATTCTTTCCATCTTTGATTTAAAACGAGTTCTAATGAGATGTGAGGAAACAAACTTTGTTTTAAATTGGGAGAAATGCCACTTTATGGTACAAGAGGGAATTGTATTGGGACATAAAATTTCTTATAAGGGAATCAAGGTAGATAAAGCAAAGGTCGAAACCATAGAAAAATTACCTCCTCCTAGCTCAGTTAAGGCTATTAGAAGCTTTTTAGGTCATGCAGGATTTTATAGAAGATTTATTAAAGATTTTTCTAAAATAGCTAAGCCTCTGACGAAATTGTTGAAAAAAGATACACCTTTTAAGTTTGATCAGGAATTTTTAGATGCATTTAATATCCTTAAAGAAAAATTAATAAATGCTCCAATTATAATTGCCTCCGATTGGAATCTTCCTTTTGAACTAATGTATGATGCAAGTGATTTTGCAATAGGTGCAGTTTTAGGACAGTGAAGAGACAAGCACTTCCAGCCGATCTATTACGCCAGCAAGACATTAACAGCCGCGCAAGAAAATTATACCACCATTGAAAAAGAATTACTAGCTGTGGTCTTTGCATTTGATAAATTCAGATAATATTTAGTATTATATAAAGTTTTCGTTTACACTGACCACTCCGCTCTTCATTATCTTTTAACTAAACCCGATGCAAAACCTCGACTCATAAGATGGATTTTACTCTTAGAGGAATTTGATTTGGAAATACAGGATAAAAAGGAAGCTGAAAACCTTGTAGCAGATCACCTCTCCAGGCTTGAGAACCCACATATCGAAGATCTCGATGGAAGTGAGATAAATGACTCATTCCTTGAAGAACAACTCTTTTCTATAACCAACTTCGAGGTACCATGGTTTGCAGATATTGCAAATTATTTAGCTGCTAACATCTTACCAAAAAGATTAACACATCATCAAAAGAAGCGATTCTTTGCTAATGCGAAAAACTATTTTTGGGAAGATCCTTTTCTTTTCCACATATGTGCAGATCAAGTAATTAAGAGATGCGTTACAAGGGCGGAAGCAAGCAAAATCCTGGAACATTGCCATTTAGGACCTTCAGGAGGACACTATAGTGGCATTAAGACAGCACATAAAATACTCGAATCAGGTTTTTAACATTTCAAAATATTCATCAAAATAAAAAATTTAAGCATGGGTCTTGAAGTATTCGAAGCAACGATTACAAAAACGTAAAAATTATCAAAAACTAAACAAAATACATACCCTAATTAAGCTTCCTTGTTTGCCAAAACTTTGAGCTTCAACTATGGTGTTTTTCTCACCTTATATTCGGCCAAAGAAGAAAGATAATGCATGTGCCTTTATTTTATGATGTTTTATATTTTTAACATATGATATAATATAAAAGTTTACTTATAATATAAATAACTAAATAAATAAAACATATTAATGCTCATTTAAACAACCATGCCATCCACTAAGGTTCTAAATGGCCAATTTGAATCATAAGACCTCATTCAAAAGAAGACAAATCAATTTAACCTCCTAATTGAATAGTTGGCCACTTTTACCACTTACGCAATTTAGTCCTTTTTGACTAATTGAGCACACAGACAATCAAATTTTTATACGAAACTTTCACACATACTAATTCACATATAATAAACACATAAAATAATAT
The DNA here is from genome assembly GCA_025506655.1 of Gossypium rotundifolium. Lineage (NCBI taxonomy): Eukaryota > Viridiplantae > Streptophyta > Magnoliopsida > Malvales > Malvaceae > Gossypium > Gossypium rotundifolium. Next base: position 31,158,732 of record CP106733.1, on the reverse strand, counting down.
TTTAAAATTTTTCAAACTCAGATTCGTGGTCCCGAAACCACCATTCCGATTAGGGTCAAATTTGTGCTGTTACATATCAAACGTATCGATCCGGTTGCGTACAGATTGAGGTTGCCGCACGAGTTAGACAAGATTTATAATGTCTTCCACATGTCAATGCTTCGGCGATTTAGATCCGATCCTTCTAATGTGATCAGTCCATCAGAGGTGGAAATTAAGCCCGATTTGACTTATGAGGAAGAACCGATTCGCATCTTAATTCGTGAAGTAAAAGAGTTGCGAAACAAGAAGATATCCCTGGTTAAAGTAATGTGGCATAAGCACGAGGTTGAGGAAGCAACTTGGGAAACTGAATAATCAATGAAAGAGTGTTACCCACACCTATTTGCTGGTAAGATTTTCGGGGACGAAAATTCCTTAAGGGGGAGAGTTGTAATAGCCCAAATACGACCCTAATCGGAAAGGTGGTTTCGGGACCACAAATTTGAGTTAAAAAATAATTTTATATTTTATTTAATATTTACGATATATGTTTGAGCATGTGCTAGAAAGTCGTGAGATAATTTGATTGTCTATATGTTTGATTTAGGAAAAAGGACTAAATTGTTGAGGTAGTAAATGTAGCTTTTATTTAAGCAGGATGGTTAGTTGATTTGTATTCTTGCATGAGTGGACTTGTATGGTAAATTATCCTAAAACAAATTGAGTGGACGGCATGATGATTGATTCTTATATTAAATTTATTTGTTTTAGTTAGTGGTATTATATTAGTATTATATAATTTGATTAAAATAAAGAAAAGAAAACATAAAACAAGTAGTGGATGTTCAACTTCCACCTTTAGTCTTTCATTGCCGAAAATAAGAAGGGAGAAAAGAGAAGCTTAAGCCTCCATTATTCGGTTCTTGCATGTTACAATAAGGTTAGCATTTGAACTTGATTTTTAAAAAATTTTGCATTTTTGAGTTCATTTACTTGAGTATTATTGAACCCATGTTAAAAATTTTGAGTTTGAAGCATGCTATAGATTCGGCCATTGATGAATAATTTTGATTTGTTATGCTTGATGGATGAATATTAAATATATGTTTGAAATCAACATGTTTTGAGTAGGAAATTTGAATGAGATGGAGTATGATGGCTTAAATTATGAAAATAAATAGTTGAGGGTCTAAAGTGCAATATGAATGGGTTGTATGGACTTGTATAGGGATAAAGAACATTCGGCCCTTAAAGACTAAATTAAAATTTGGAATATTTTGTGAGTTTTGTGTACTAGGGACTATTTTGTAAAAGTTGTAAATATTAGGGGTAAAATGGTAAATTTTATAATTATGAGTTTTTGAATTAAATTGAATGAATATGTGTTTGAATGAGTTCAATTTGAATTATTTAGATCAAGTACAAAAGGAAAAGGTTTTGGATCAGGGAAAAACAAAGTTGAATGAATAGTCGAAAGGCTCAATCCGTCAAATTTTGAAGTAAGTGTTTAAGCAATTGGAATTAATCAAATAACTGTTATAATGTAATGTATACATTCTAATAAATTAATGGATTTGATATCTTTCAAATGGATGAATGAGATATGGAATACTATAGTGTGTTAGCCGAATGTGGTTAACTATTTATATGTATTTGTGTATACCTCTTGAGTAGTTAAAAAGGAGCATACTAAAATTCAATTTAGTCGAATATGGTATGAAATGAGATTTAATATATATACTAGCTGGTTGTGTAATTGAACTATGGGGAAACTTGATATATCTGGGGTGGTTATATAATTATGAGATGAGAAGTAATTAATTATGGACCTTGATATAGGTGATGGTGTGATTGAATAATTATCTATGTGCTTATATGAATGAGGCCGAATGTGTTAAATAGACATAGTAAGAAAAGTTTGACTATAGTATGGGTATATGAGTATGACATATGTACAAAATATGGATATTTATTTATGTGTTTAATGTGTTCGAGAAGAGGAGATTTGTTAATGAGCACTGTGTGTGCGATTATTGACACCGAGCACTGTGTGTGCGAAATTGGTTGTATGGCACTGTATGTGCGGATAAACTAGTAATGGCACTATGTGTGCGATACATTACTAAGGAATGGCACTGTGTGTGCGGAAATGTTAAGTAACGGCTCTATGTGAGCGATACGTTACGAGAAGTTGGCACTAAGTGTGCGAAAATGTTAAGTAACGGCTCTATGTGAGTGATACGTTACGGGAAGTTGGCACTAAGTGTGCGAAAATGTTAAGTAACGGCTCTATGTGAGCGATACGTTATGGAAAGTTGGCACTAAGTGTGCAGAGTTACGGATTCATCCAAATATTGACTAATGAATGGAGATATTTAGAAATTGTACTTATGAAAATGATGCATGATATCTTGGGCAATATGGTATTAAATAGGTAAGTTACTCCTACTTCATGAAATTATAGGATGAGATGTATATATTAATTAAGGAATTTATTCAAATTGAAAATGTGGTATAATAATATGCGGTTTTGAGGCATATGAAAATAGGTAAGGTTTGCATATTAATCGGTTACATATGTATACGGTTATGAACTCTTTTATGATTGAATTGATTCATTTAAAGTTCGGTTATTGAAATGTTGTTCATAAAAACCATTGCTTATCACTTACTAAGCTAAGTAAGCTTACTGTTGATTTTATTTGACTATTTATAGGTCTTGAAGTTTAAGCTCGTACTCGGGGATTCTTGTTGAAGTCAAGCACACTATCAACTACTATTTTGGTACCTTATCAAAGTTGATCTTTTGTATTAATGGCATGTATAGGCTATGTTACCTTTGGAAATGTTGCAAATGATGTGTATATGTATTTGTGTATTTATGTATGCCATGCGAAAATGGCTGAAACATGATATTTTGGGTTTATGAGAGTTCGGTCATGTTAATATATTATGATGAAGGTATGATTCATGATGTTTATGTGATTGATGTTTGGTTATAAGAATGAATGTGTGAAATAAGGTTTGGTGTTTGTATATTTGGTTTTGATAATGGTTAATTCATCTTAATAAAGTGATTATAGCATGTACATATTCAAAGGATAGAGTTTCGATGACCTAATGAATTGAGTCTTTTGTTTTTAATGAATAAAAATGCCTCTTACATGAAATGGGTTATACAAATTAGGGATAAATAATATAATGTTTAAAGCATGCTATGGAAGTTCATTATTACCTATTAGGCATTTGGTAAAGACCATATGAATAGTGTATATTATGCACGAAATGTATATACATGTTTATATTATTCGATCTTTTTATATATAACTAAACAAGTAGTTTAATTTTATTACATGTTAGTTGATTTCAATATTTGATAAAACAAATGATAGGTACATAAATTATTTATTTGTAAATACTTGTTTGGGGTTATGTTATGTTAGGTAATGCCTCGTAACCTTAATCTAGCGACGGATAGGGTTAGGGGCATTACATTTGATTGGTATCAGAGCTACAGTTTAGTTAATTCTCAGACTAACGTAGCGTGTGTGAGTCTAGCTATACATGCCATTATTTTTATAATGTGATAGTGTGATGACTTCTGACAGTGAAATGTGTTTGTTTATTACATATAGTGATGAATCCTGATTCTGAGCGAGTTGTAGTGATGACGTCGAGAGTGGGGCACCCGCTCCCGCGCCAGGGACCGCGCCAGAGGAATCTCGACCAGCTACGAGTAATCCTGATGAGGGGGCTAGACATGCCTTCTATACTATGATGAATGACTGGTTCAGTCAATACATACGAACCAATCCGGCTGTTCAACCACCCCTGAATCTGAACATTTCTCCTGTAGTACTGATGGTACCCCCGATTGTCAATCCCGAAAGTGTAAATAAGCCCCCAGTTGATCGCATAAGAAAACACAGAGCTCAAGAATTTAGAGCCGAAGATGATGATGATGCAGAGCATGCCGAATTTTGGCTTGATAATATTGTTCGTGTTTTCGACGAGTTGTCCTGCACACCTGATGAGTGTCTGAAGTGTGCCATATCATTATTACGGGATTCTGCATATTATTGGTGGAATACACTCGTGTCAGTTGTTCCAAAAGAGAGGGTTACTTGGGACTTCTTTCAGATGGAATTTCATAAGAAGTATATAAGCCAGCGCTTCATAGACTCTAAGCGCAAAGAATCCCTTGAGCTTAAACAGGGTCGTATGACCGTATCTGAATATGAGCACAAGTTTGTGCGACTTAATCGCTACGCTCGTGAATGTGTTTTATCGAAGGCTACTATGTGCCGGAGGTTTGAAGAGGGTTTAAATGAAGACATAAAGCTTTTGGTTGGCATTCTTGAGATTAACGAGTTCGTTGTACTAGTTGAAAGAGCTTGTAAAGCTGAAGAACTGGGAAAAGAAAAACGGGAAGCTGAGCTTGAATCTAAAGATTTTCGAAAGAGATCTGATGATGGTAGCCGATCCAAACCTAACACTGAGATTTCTATACGAGAACGACCATCAGTGAGTTCCCGGGCTACATCAGTTACTAGTGTTGGCAATGAGAGATCTAGCAAACTTGAGAGTCAGTAGTGTGGCAGACGGAATTTCGGAGAGTGTTGAGGTAAATCCATTTCTCAACTTGTTACAAGTGTGGCTCACAAGACCACTTCATTCAGGACTGCCCGGAGATCGCTAAAAAGGGTACTACTCAGAGTGCGAGACCGAGCGGCACTACAGCTAGAGGCAGATCATCTCGTTTTGGGGGAGGTAGAAGTGGTGCACAGAGGGGGACTATAGATGCGATTGTTCGATCAGATACTCGTGTACCGGCTAGAGCTTACGCCATCCGTGCTAGAGAGGATGCCTCATCCCCAGATGTCATTAGCGGTATTTTCACTCTCTTTGATACTAGTGTAACTGCTTTGATTGATCCCGGCTCAACTCATTCGCATGTGTGTGAAACATTAGTATCCAGTAAGACTCTACCTGTTGAGTCTACTGAATTTGTGATTCGGGTTTCAAACCCCTTGGGTCGATGTGTATTAGTTGATAAAGTGTGCAAGAACTGCCCATTGATGATTTGAGACATGTGTTTCCCGGCTGATCTGATGCTATTACCTTTCGATGAGTTCGACATTATTCTCGGTATGGTTGATAGTTTACGATGCGGTAGTAAATTACAGATGAAAGACTATTGATTTAAGATGCCAGAATAGTGAGATAATTTGAATTAAGTCTGCAGATTTGAATGGACTACCTATTGTGATATCCCGATGTTGGCTCAGCAATATTTGAGGAAGGGTTGCAAAGCCTATCTTGCGTACCTAATTGACAACAAGATAACAGAAAAGAAGATCGAATCAGTACCAGTTGTTAGTGAATATTCGGATGTGTTTCCGGAGGAATTACCGGGATTACCACCGTTCATGAGGTGGAATTTGATATTGAGCTAATGCCAGGGACCACCCCAATTTCGATAGCTCCGTATAGAATGGCACTGACTGAGTTAAAAGAATTGAAGGCTTAGTTGTAAGAATTGATGGATAGAGGTTTCACCTGACCGTGTTTTCCTCCCTGAGGTGCGCCCGTTTTTTTGTGAAAAAGAAAGACGAAACATTGAGAATGTGTATTGACTTTCGACAGCTCAATAAGGTGACCGTAAAGAACAAATATCCGTTGCCACGTATCGACGATTTATTCGATCAACTTAAGGGAGCCTCAGTGTTCTCAAAAATTGATCTGAGGTCAGGGTATTATCAATTATGAGTTAGGGATTTAGATATGAAGACTGCTTTTGGACGAGATACGGTCATTATGAGTTCTTGGTGATGCCATTTGGACTCACTAATGCCCCTGCTGTTTTTATGGACCTGATGAATCGGGTGTTCAGACCATATCTAGATTAGTTTGTGGTTGTATTCATAGATGATATACTGATTTATTCACGAGATGAAACCGAGCATGCTGAGCATTTGAGGTTAGTGTTACAGATTTTGCATGATAAGTAATTGTACGCAAAATTCAGTAAATGCGAGTTTTGGTTGAAAGAAGTCAGCTTTTTGGGGCATGTCATATCAGCATTGGGAATTCAGGTTGACCCGAGTAAAATCTTAGCTATATTAGAGTGGAAACCTCCGTGAAATGTTTCAGAGGTACATAGCTTTTTAGGGCTTGCGGGATATTATAGATGTTTCGTGAAAGGATTCTCGATGATAGCAACCCCGATGACAAAACTACTGAAGACCTTGTTAACGGAAGCTTCAATACTCGTTCAGCCAGAGTCGGGTAAAGAGTTCATTATTTTTAGTGATGCATCTTTAAATGGACTCGGTTGTGTATTGATGTAGGAGGGTAAAGTCGTAGCCTATGCCTCGAGACAGTTGAAACCACACGAGAGAAATTATCTGACGCATGACCTTGAGTTGGCCGCTATAGTCTTTGCTTTGAAGATATGGCGTCATTATCTATTCGATGAGAAATGCCATGTCTATTCAGATCATAAGAGTCTAAAGTATTTAATGACTCAAAAGGATCTAAATTTGAGACAATGGCGATGATTAGAATTGTTGAAAGACTATGAGCTCGTGATTGATTATCACCCGGGAAAGGCTAATGTGGTTGCAAATGCACTTAGCTGAAAGTCGTTATTTTCTCTACGCGCAATGAATCCGGATATAGTTATGACTGAGGATGGTGCGATCATTGCTGAGTTGAAAGTGAGACCATTGTTTGAGCAGCAGATTCGAGAAGCCTAAGAGGGTGATGATGATTTAAAAACAAAGAAAAGTCATTGTGGCTCGTGTGCGAATTCAGACTTTCTGATAGATGTTGAAGGATGTTTACGGTTCAAGAATCGGATCTGTGTACCGAAGAACCCTGAATTAATTAGAAAGATTTGTGATGAAGCTCATAGTAGTATATTGTCAATTCATCCGGGTAGCCCGGAAATGTATAATGATCTGAAACAGCATTATTGGTCGCACGGTATGAAACGAGACATCTCAGACTATGTGTCAAAGTGTTTAGTATGCCAACAAGTGAAAGTTGAGCATCAAGTACCATCAGGACTACTTCAGCCGACTATGATACTTGAGTGGAAGTGGGAACGAGTCACTATGGACTTCGTAACGGGTTTGCCTTTGACGCCAAGTAAGAAAGATTCAATCTGGGTTATTGTTGATAGATTAACGAAATCGGCTCATTTTATTCCAGTACATACGGATTTCTCACTTGCCAAATTGGCTGAGTTGTACGTATCGCAGATCGTACAGTTACACGAAGTACCTATTTCTATTGTTTCATATAGAGATTCGAGGTTCACATCGCGGTTTTGGAAGAAACTACAGGATTCGAGCGTGTTATCCAAATACTCGAAGATATGTTAAGATGTTGTGTTCTTGAGTTTGAGGGTACGTGGGAACGATACTTGCCTTTGATTGAATTTGCGTATAATAATAGCTTTCAATCAAGTATTAAAATGGAACCTTACGAAGCATTGTACGGTCGGAAATGTCGTACACCATTATATTGGACTGAGCTAAGTGAAGGCAAGATACACGGGGTTGATTTGATCAGGGAGGCAGAACAGAAAGTTAAAGTAATTCGTGAAAGTTTGAAAGCCGCATCAGATAAACAGAAGTCCTACACAGATTTAAAACGAAAGGATATAGAGTTATAGGTGGGCGACCGAGTATTTTTGAAAGTCTCGCCATGGAAAAAGATACTCAGATTTGGTCATAAGGGAAAACTGAGTTTGAGGTTTATTGGGCCGTATAAGGTTATCGTGTAACACCTCTCACCCGTATCCGTCGTCGGATTAAGGTTATGAGGCATTACTTTACACATTCCAACTCAGCACAGTCAAAAAGATCATTTATCCAATTTAAAATACTTAACTAAAAGAAGTTGAATCCATACTTACGATATTAACGACTAGCACATAGATAAACATGCTCATATACCAAACGTATACTAGTAATTTGTTTACACCTCTTAACCGCCCATCTCACATGCATCAATTTTTTTCTTTTTAACAACTGAACATTAAAAGCACGGTTTATAAATACCTAGTTAATAAATATTCCTTCTTCTATCCTTAATCCAAGTATATATAATTCATTTGATCATTTAAAATCATATTCACAGAATATGCACATATACGCATATAATATGCAAAATAAGATAACGATCATGGCATTTAAACATTTATAAACATAGTCTTATAACACATTGATCTAATAATTTCAAGTAAACCCACTATACTCTACCAAAACCATGCATATCTAAATTTATTTGAGGAAACGTAGTCCATCACCGAATATAGCATTTAAGTACATTTTTCCATTTATTTCCCCCTATTGTCGAATACATAGTCCCTGAAATTAGTTCATATTTCCAAAATACACATCAAGGTATTGTACACCAAATCTTATTCAAACTTGTTAAACATATATATATATATTTATGTGTATATATATATATGTATATATATACTTACCGAGAGTTAACAAAATTCATACCTAATGATCGCACATTAATCATTCATACACAAATATACCTACTTAGCATGCAATATTTATATCACATCTTTATTCATCTTCCAAGCAAAACATACATCCATATTATATCAAAGATTGAAAGAACCCTCGAACATTAACATTTAAAACAAGCCAATTTTGCATGGCTTTTATACATTAACAAAATATCATTCGAATATTTAACTAGCTTATACATGCCTTAAGATCAAAAGTCTAAACATTAGAGGTACCAAAGTGAGTCGATAGTGTGAATAACTTTAGTGACGATCCCCTGAGCTCGTAGCTTGATCAAAATCTATAAAACAGAACAATGATCACACACAGAGTAAGCTTACTAGCTTAGTAAGTCTTAAGCAATTATAACATAGCATTCAAACATTCAAGCATTATAAAACAATTTGTTTATGACATTGAATACGAATAATTTAACCCAAAAGTTCACTAAGGCCAAATGTCATTACCATACTTACCATAACAATTATCATTTTCTTACCATAAGTATGTAAACTCATTGAAACACCTAAATACAATATGTATACGCATTTTCCAAATCAAATAAATATAACATACATATCAACCACATGTAATCATTTATACACATATGCAAACATATACAACCTCTTTCACATTTAGCATTTTCACATATTGTCGATTCTCCAAAAGCATATCCAAGATTAAATTCCATTATATATAAATCATACCCATCAATGGTAAGATCAATTACACATTAAAATCTTACCGAAGCTTCAACTATATCACATCTCACTTAATTCGAATGGTAATATAATAACTTACCTTATTCCTTGCAATTATGAAAACTTATACTTACCCGAGCATTTAGCTTATTGGAGTAATTACGTTCCACCTTGTAAATGATTTATGAATTCTCCATTTATAATACATCATCGGCATTAAGCCTGCTAGGCATCAAAGCCTGAAATATACACCAGCACTAGGCACCGCTAGACCCGAGGTGCGAAACTTAAACAAGCATTTAGCCTGCTAGGCAATAAGCCCAATAAAATTCACCGGCACAAGGCCTGCTAGGCAATAAGCCCGATATAGTTCACCGGCACAAAGCCTGCTAGGCTCGAAGCCCAAATATTCATATTACCGAGCCAACTCATTCACATTACACATTAGCAATATCACATATATCACATATAATTCACATCATTTTCACATAGTGAACTCAATTAATTCAACTACATTTCATTGCTAAATTACTTTAACACATTCGGCTTTGTCATATTTCAATCCACAAATTCATAATTCAGCATGTATACTAGGTCATAATCGATACTTATGGTATTAACTTGCTTAAAGACTTTCCTCGGATATCGTCGGACGTCAAGAACCAGCTATTCGTTAACCTTCGCCTTTCCCCGATCCAAGTCCATTTTTCTTTGTTCTTGATCTAAACATATTAAATTTAAGCTCATTCAAATATATTTCATTTCAATTTAATCCAAAAACATCTAAATGGGCAAATTACCATTTTACCCCTAATGTTTCACATTTTTACAAATTAGTCCTATTTGCACAAAACACAAAATATACAAAATCTCCCAACAATATAGCTAGTCCGAATCTTCCACATAGCCATACAAGTCCATGCATCTCATTTATTTTGCATTTTAACCCCTTAAAATTTTATTTTCTCAATTTAGCCCTATTTACTCAAAATTACCAAAAATCTCAATACAAAATATATTAATCTAACATATATCTTTCATAATTCATCAACTATCATCATAAAACTCATGAAATCATCAATGGCACATTTCAAAATATTCATCAAAATCAAAAATTTAAGCATGGTTCTTGAAGTATTCGAAGCAACGATTACAAAAACGTAAAAATTATCAAAAACTAAACAAAATACATACCCTAATTAAGCTTCCTTGTTTGCCGAAACTTTGAGCTTCAACTATGGTGTTTTTCTCACCTTATATTCGGCCAAAGAAGAAAGATAATGCATGTGCCTTTATTTTATGATGTTTTATATTTTTAACATATAATATAATATAAAAGTTTACTTATAATATAAATAACTAAATAAATAAAACATATTAATGCTCACTTAAACATCCATGCCATCCACTAAGGTTCTAAATGGCCAATTTGCATCATAAGACCTCATTCAAAAGAAGACAAATCAATTTAACCTCCTAATTGAATAGTGGGCCACTTTTACCACTTATGTGATTTAGCCCTTTTTGACTAATTGAGCACACAGACAATCAAATTTTTATACGAAACTTTCACACATACTAATTCACATATAATAAACATAGAAAATAATATTTTAAAATTTTTCAAACTCGTATTCGTGGTCCCGAAACCACCGTTCCGATTAGGGTCAAATTCGTACTATTACATATCGAACGTATCGAGCCGGTTGCGTACAGATTGAGGTTGTCGCACGAGTTAGACAAGATTTATAATGTCTTCCACGTGCCAATGCTTCGGCGATATAGATCCGATCCTTCTAATGTGATCAGTCCATCGGAGGTGAAAATTCAGCCCGATTTGACTTATGAGGAAGAACCGATTCGCATCTTAGTTCGTGAAGTAAAAGAGTTGCGAAACAAGAAGATATCGCTGGTTAAAGTAATGTGGCACAATCACGGGGTTGAGGAAGCAACTTGGGAAACCAAATAATCAATGACAGAGCGTTACCCACACCTATTTGCTGGTAAGATTTTCGGGGACGAAAATTCTTTAAGGGGGAGAGTTGTAACAGCCCAAATACGACCCTAGTCAAAAAGGTGGTTTCGAGACCACAATCCGAGTTAAAAAATAATTTTATATTTTATTTAATATTTTCGACATATGTTTGAGCATGTGCTAGAATGTCGTGAGATAATTTGATTGTCTATATGTTTGATTTAGGAAAAAGGACTAAATTGTTAAGGTAGTAAATGTAGCTTTTATTTAAGCATGATGGTTAATTGAATTGTATTCTTGCATGAGTGGACTTGCATGGTAAATTATCCTAAAACAAATTGAGTGGACGGCATGATGATTGTTTCTTATATTAAATTTATTTGTTTTAGTTAGTGGTATTATATTAGTATTATATAATTTGATTAAAATAAAGAAAAGAAAACATAAAACAAGTAGTGGATGTTCATCTTCCACCTTTAGTCTTTCATTGCCGAAAATAAGAAGGGAGAAAAGAGAAGCTTAAGCCTCCATTATTCGGTTCTTGCATGTTACAATAAAGTTAGCATTTGAACTTGATTTTTAAAGATTTTTGCATTTTTTAGTTCATTTCCTTGAGTATTATTGAACCCATGTTAAAAATTTTGAGTTTGAAGCATGTTATAGATTCGGCCATTGATGAATAATTTTGATTTGTTATGCTTGATGGATGAATATTAAATATATATTTGAAATCAACATGTTTTGAGTAGGAAATTTGAATGAGATGGAGTATGATGGCTTAAATTATGATAATAAATAGTTGAGGGTCTAAAGTGCAATATGAATGGGTTGTATGGACTTGTATAGGGATAAAGAACATTCGGCCCTTAAAGACTAAATTAAAATTTTGAATATTTTGTGAGTTTTGTGTACTAGGGACTATTTTGTAAAAGTTGTAAATATTAGGGGTAAAATGGTAAATTTTATAATTATTAGTTTTTGAATTAAATTGAATGAATATGTGTTTGAATGAGTTCAATTTGAATTATTTAGATCAAGTACAAAAGGAAAAGGTTTTGGATCAGGGAAAAACAAAGTTGAACGAATAGTCAGAAGGCTTAATCCGTCAAATTTCGAAGTAAGTGTTTAAGCAATTGGAATTAATCAAATAACTGTTATAATGTAATGTATACATTCTAATAAACTAATGGATTTGATATCTTTCAAATGGCTGAATGAGATATGGAATACTATAGTGTGTTAGCCGAATGTGGTTAACTATGTATATGTATTTGTGTATACCTCTTGAGTAGTTAAAAAGGAGCATACTAAAATTCAATTTAGCCTAATATGGTATGAAATGAGATTTAATATATATACTAGCTGATTGTGTAATTGAACTATGGGGAAACTTGATATATCTGGGGTGGTTATATAATTATGAGATGAGTAGTAATTAATTGTGGACCTTGATATAGGTGATGGTGCGATTGAATAATTATCTATGTGCTTATATGAATGAGGCCGAATGTGTTAAATAGACATATTAAGAAAAGTTCGACTATAGTATGGGTATATGAGTATGACATATGTACAAAATATGGATATTTATTTATGTGTTTAATGTGTTTGAGAAGAGGAGATTTGTTAATGAGCATTGTGTGTGCGATTATTTACACCGAGCACTGTGTGTGCGAAATTGGTTGTATGGCACTGTGTGTGCGGATAAACTAGTAATGGCACTATGTGTGTGATACATTACTAGGGAATGGCACTGTGTGTGCAGAAATGTTAAGTAACGGCTCTATGTGAGCGATACGTTACGGGAAGTTGGCACTAAGTGTGCGGAAATGTTAAGAACGGCTCTATGTGAGTGATACGTTACGGGAAGTTGGCACTAAGTGTGTGAAAATGTTAAGTAACGACTCTATGTGAGCGATACGTTATGGGAAGTTGGCACCAAGTGCGCAAAGTTGCGGATTCATCCAAATATTGACTAATGAATGGAGATATTTAGAAATTGTACTTATGAAAATGATGCATGATATCTTGGGCAATATGGTATTAACGAGGTAAGTTACTCCTACTTCATGAAATTATAGGATGAGATGTATATATTAATTAAGGAATTTATTCAAATTGAAAATGTGGTATAATAATATGCGGTTTTGAGGCATATGAAAATAGGTAAGGTTTGCATATTAATCGGTTACATATGTATACGGTTATGAACTCTTTTATGATTGAATTGATCCATTTAAAGTTCGGTTATTGAAATGCTGTTCATAAAAACCATTGCTTATCACTTACTAAGCTAAGTAAGCTTACCGTTGATTTTATTTGACTATTTATAGGTCTTGAAGTTTAAGCTAGTACTCGGGGATTCTTGTCGAAGTCAAGCACACTATCAACTACTATTTTGGTTCCTTATCAAAGTTGATCTTTTGTATTTATGGCATGTATAGGCTATGTTACTTTTGGAAATGTTGCAAATGATGTGTATATGTATTTGTGTATTTGTGTATGCCATGCGAAAATGGCTGAAACATGATATTTTGGGTTTATGAGAGTTCGGTCATGTTAATATATTATGATGAAGGTATGATTCATGATGTATATGTGATTGATGCTTGGTTATAAGAATGAATGTGTGAAATAAGGTTTGGTGTTTGTATATTTGGTTTTGATAATGGTTAATTCATTTTAATAAAGTGATTATAACATGTACATATTCAGAGGATGGAGTTTCGATGACCTAATGAATTGAGTCTTTTGTTTGTAATGAATAAAAATGCCTCTTACATGAAATGGGTTATACGAATTAGGGATAAATATGATAATGTTTAAAGCATGCTATGGAGGTTCATTATTACCTATTAGACATTCGGTAAAGACCATATGAATAGTGTATATTATGCACGAAATGTATATACATGTTTATATTATTCAATCTTTTTATATATAACTAAACAAGTAGTTTAAATTTATTACATGTTAGTTGATTTCAATATTTGATAAAACAAATGATAGGTACATAAATTATTTATTTCTAAATGCTTGTTTGGGGTTATGTTATGTTAGGTAATGTCTCGTAACCCTAATTCGGTGATAGATACGAGTTAGGGGCGTTACATATATGCTATCATGTGAAATATTTGATGTATGGGGTATTGATTTTATGGGTCCATTCCCTAGTTCATTTGGAAATAAATACATCCTAGTGGCAGTTGATTACATGTCAAAATGGGTGGAAGCCGAAGCTTTACCTACCAATGATGCTAGAGTAGTAGTTAAGTTTCTCAAGAAACTATTCTCTCGATTTGGATCACTTAGAGCTATCATTAGTGATAGGGGCACTCATTTCTGTAATACTCAATTTGACAAAGTCTTAAAAAATATAGAGTACACTACAGGATAGCTACCCCATATCACCCTCAAACCAGTGGGCAAGTTGAAGTAGCAAACCGAGAACTTAAACGCATCCTAGAAAAAACGATTGAATCAAATAGAAAAGAGAGGCATTAAAAGTAGATGATGCCCTATGGGCCTATAGAACAACGTTTAAAACCCCCTAGGAACATCCCCATACAAACTTGTCTACGAGAAAAGTTATCATCTACCATTCGAGCTAGAACACAAAGCTTTTTGGGCTATAAAATTTCTAAATTATGATCTTAAAACTGTAGGAAAGAAAAGAATGATGCAGATGAACGAGCTAGACGAATGGAGAGCTGATGCCTACTAGAAGTCGAAACTATACAAGGAGGCAACAAAGCGACGCCATGATGCTCGTATAAAGAAATCAAAACAATTTGAAGTAGAGGACTTGGTCCTGCTATACAACTCAAGGCTCAAATTGTTTCCCGGGAAACTAAAATCAAGATGGTCAGGTCCATTCATGATTAAAACAATCTTTCCCTATGGCACAATCAAGGTAACTCATCCCACTCAAGGCACATTCAAGGTAAATGGTCATCGACTCAAAATCTATAATGGTGAAGATTTTAGGGATATGAGAAAGGAGCTTCAGCTCTGCGAACTTTCTTTTAGAAAGGAAACAGGGTAAGTCTAGCTTAAGACTTTAAACGAGCGCTTCTCGGGAGGCAACCCGAGCACTAACCTCACTAACATTATACTCTTAATTTTGACATTTAATTCCATACTAATTAATCCAATAAAGCGCAGGTTTTTAGACCACACGGTCTTACACACGGGCGTGCCTATAGCCGTATGAAGCCAGGGGATGGACCACGGGCATGCTAGTAGCCGTGCAGGACTAAGAAGAATTTTTTTCCTCAACACAGGCTACGATAATAGTCTACGCCCATGCCGACTTTCCGTGGACGACACTGACTTATCACCAACGGGTGTCGTAATCTATAAAACAGGCGTGGGTGAACCAACACGCCTATACACACGGCCGTGCGACACGGCCGTGTGAATCGACACGCCCATGGTCCACCAGCGTGGGGAGCGTTAAATCCCAAAACTCTATTTAAATCCAACCTCCATTTCCTCTTCTTCTCACCAACTCCCCATCTTTTCTTTTCTTCCTTCCCTTTCTCAGATTTCTCCCCTCCCTATCAATTCTCTATACTCTTGAGCTACACCAGAACCATGTCAAAGAAGCGAAAAAAGCCAAGCGCAGTCTCCTCAAAGGAGACCGATCTACATAAGTTCAGGCCGGCCGCTTCAACTACTCGACAAGCCAAGGGTTTTTGAGACCATTAAATTTTTCTTCTATTCTTCTTGTTTCCTTTATTTTCCTTATCTATACTTATCTTCTACTTAATTCATTTTATTTTCTTTTAGTTTCTTGGTTTTAGGTTCTTAAGGCTACTAGGGAATCACGCACCACAGCCTTAGAAATCACACCCACCTCGCGAACCATCCAACAATAAGGGCTCCTCAGTCCATTCACCTTTTCTTATAAGTTTATTATGCTTTTTATTTTCCTTCACTTTAGCTTGCTTTTCTTTAAATATTTATTTCATATATTTTTAATCTTTATTATTAATTCATGGCTAATTCTTCATGAGCTCCCCAATTTCTTCATCTAATGCAGAGCTCGTTAGTAACCACCACACCAAAAGATGACACCTTCAAAGTATTTTTCACATCCTCCAAGGAATTCATCCATAATTTAGGAAGTGTTTCTTCTCCCCTTCTCTTTTGATTTTTGTATAACATGACTATTTATCTATCTTTGTACATTGAGGGCAATGTACATCTTAAGTGTGGGGGGTAAAAGTGCCTAACTTTTTGAATTATTCTCAAATCTCTGAATTATATCTTGTTCTTAAGAAATTTTCTCATATTACTAATTAGGATGAAATTTTTGATGGTTTATGATTCTTATTTATATGTTTTTGAGTAAGTTATAGTTAATTGTGCATTGATGATTTAAATTTTAAGATACTAGAGAATCAAGCTTGATAAGTCTATTTTTCAAGAATAAAAAATTTTCTAGGTTGTCAAACTGAATTTGAATGTTACCTTGAAGTTTGAAATTTATAGGGATTGATGTCAAATACCCATAATTTTTATGAGATTTGAACCTTATAGAGCATATATTCTTTTTCATGCTCACTTTATTGATTATGAGTGTGTCAACACTGAATTGTTATTCTAGAACTTGCCTCGATTATACATGTCAAGACCACATTATTGATTTGATATACTGAGATGATAAAGGCATCTAGATTTTAACCCACTCACTCCACTAAAAAGCCTACCTTCACAATTAACCCTTAGTAAACCCTTTGATCCTAACAACCCTTTTTATTGATTCACCCACTAATATTAACCCAAAACCCCGCTCGTATTTGTTATCAACATTCCTTTGACTACCCTTCTATCGAGACTTAATTTGATAAGTTGCTCAGTTATATTATTTCAGTTATAAAAGTTCTTTCTTATGCAATCTGTGCTAGCGTTATCTAAAAAAAATTAAAGTATATTCATTATTAGTTCTGTAAGAAAGTGAGCTTACATGTTTAAATTCAACATCTTGAAGAAGAAGCTCGTATTATTAGTATTTTAAATTTTCATGTGATGTAATTATTCAGGTTATCAGTTCATTTTTCTAAAGTTAGGTAACTTGTCAATTCAATCTCGATTTTAACCTTCCAATTTAGCCTTTATACACACCTTTAACCTAAGCCCCGTTACAACTCTGTTAAAGACCTTTTGATTTGTGTATCATCTCATATTACAGTGGTAGAGATTTGATTTTCAGGCAAGCCTATGGGATTAACTTTTCAGGTTCGACTTATGAGTGCTTTTTCCTAAACCTTAAACACTTCGAGTGCTTTGAGTGAATATTTAGTGAGGATGTCAATCCTTGTCAGTTTTGAATTAAAGGTAATTATTTAGATAAGGGGAAACACCTATGTTTTTGTGCTACAAATATATGACTTAGAATTGTCTGAATCTTTAGGAGTTTTTGAGTTAAATTATCCATGTATGAATTATCTATGAATTATGATTAGACATTGTTGATGAGAATTGTGAAATTATAGAAAGTTCATTTTAATTGTAAGTTGAGAATTTTTCTTGAGGACAAGCAAAAGCTTAAGTGTGGGGGTATGTGATAAACCGTAAAAGTAACATATTTTAATCCCACGTTTAGCATACTTTTGGATGATTTATCCCTTAATTTATGTAAAAAGGTGCTCTTAATCCTTTCTTTTCATGTTTTATACTCAGGAAAGCACCGAAGGATGGAAAAAAAAGAAACGGGCCTAAAACGGATCAAATTGGGCCAAAGTGGAAATCGACACGGCCTGGGCCTAAGACCACACGGCCGTGCCTCATTAAATTACTAGAACACGGCCTGATCCTGATTCACACGGTCATGCCTCATTGATAGACTAGAACATGGCCTGAGCTACGAAACATACGGTCGTGCCTCATCATCAGACTCGACCACGGCCTGCAATCGAAGCACACGGGCGTGCCACACGGGCGTGTCCCTGCCGCAGGAAAGAAGAGTCTCACTCGGATTAGGATACTTAGAGGCAAAGAAACATACTCCAAAAGCCTATATAAAGACCCTAGAGGCCAACCTTGAGGGGGCGGTCAGCTAGGCCAAGGAGCCGAGCCAGAAAGGTCAGATTTGTAGGAATCACTCGAAGATAGCTAGTTGATTCATCTCAAGAAGCCGGAATTCTACTCAAGACGGCGAATCTCTCTTTTAATTCCTTTAGGGAGTTTTAGGGATTTCTTATATTTTGTTTTATCTTTTCTTCTGAGATGTTTTCTTTTATTATTATGAACTAAGCCCTTCAGATACCTAAAGGGGATGAAACCTAAGACGGATCTTGTTATTGTTTTCTGAACTATATGATAAATACTTGATTTGTTCTTAATTATGTGTGCTTAATTCTTGTGTTAATATTTTCGGGATATTGATTCAAGTTAGATGTGCTTAGGTGGTGGAGCAAAAGTCCCTGCCTAAGAGTAGATCTAGCATAATTAAGCGGAGTTGATCGCGCGTCTAGAGATAGATTGACGAGATTTTACCGGATTAGGGCGAAACTTAATATGGGAGTCCATAGATCGAGTTAATATGATTCTAGGGGTTTTCATTAGAAAGATATTTCAATTAATCAACCTAGGGTTAGATGTTATTCACCTCGAGAGAGCGTTTAATATAAATTAGGGAATCTTACGGATCAAGTCAAGTGAATAAATCGTCTGGTTCAGTGTTAGATAACAAGTGAAGTCTAGGTGGATTCTTCCTAAGGGTATCGTCTTAATCAACTGAGTTTTCCCTACAGTATTTCCCCAATTCATTCTTTTTGTCTTTGCATCTTTAGCTTAGTAGTTAGTTAAATTTAGATTAAACAACAACTTCACTTATTTTAGGCTAGACAATAAAAAGAAAGTTAGTATTAGTACTTTTAGTTTCTTTGGGTTCGACAATTGGGACTTTGCCTAAGCTATACTACTGTTCGATAGGTGCACTTGCCTTAAGTCATTGTCAGAGTTAGTTTTCAGGTTCGATCATTTTTTATATAAATTTTAAGACTCGGCAAAACAATGATCAGTAACACATCATATTTCAGGGTTAGAAGTTTTGAGTTTTGTGATTAGGGTCAGTGTGTAGCTTGACCAATTATGCGTGTTTTCGCATTTAAGTGTCAGTATGGGCCTGCAGGTCTGGTGGTGGGTTGTGTGTTAGTTTAGTCTGGGGTCCCAGGTTCGAGTCCACAGGTGTGTTTTGAGGGAATTATTTTTTTATTTAGATTTGTTTTGTTTTAAAAGGTTAGATTTTTATTTTTATTTATTTTATCTATTTTATTTCTATTTCTATTTCTATTTTTGAGGAAATGAAAAGTTTTCATTGAGTGGTTTTCCAAAGTTTCTCTGCACTTTTCTCTTTCTCTTCGCTCTCCCTCTCTTCTCACGAATTTATTTTTACCTTATTGCGGTTTCGTTGTCTTCAATTGTTTCGGGTTTTAAAGGGAGATACAATTGAGTATCAACTAGAGGGCGTTGTGGTTCATCGATCATTTGGGGTTTTATCGCGAATTAAAGTGTGGGTTTGAACCTCTTTAAATTTATTTGCAAATTGTTGATTCAATTCTGTGAAATTCATTAATTTTGTGTGGGTGTTCAGAAACCTTTCCTTTCATTATCAAATTTTTGACTTGTTTCTGTGAAATTCGACTATGTGTGTGTGCTTTTGAAATCGACTAATTGAAAGGTCGATTATCGTGGAATGACTTGAAATTATGTGTGTTTTTTTATATTTTTAAGTTATCGAGGGCAGGGGATTGTTTCGGCATCAAATCCATGTTTTGCAACTTACTCTGGTCTGGTTTTGTGACCACACGGTCGTGTGCTTTTGCGAATTAAGGTTTCTAGGAAAATTTTGGTGTCATACGATCGTATAGTTAATTTTGGAGATTTAGGGATTTCTTTGTCGTTTTTCATACGGGCTTGTGTTCTGAACACACGGTCGTGTCCCGTGGGCACATGGGCATATGAAAATTTCACACAGTCATGTCTGCCCTGCACATTATTTTAGCACTAGTGGACAGAGAGTTACATAGCCTATTCACATGACCATGTCTCGGGTCATACGGGCGTGTGCCCTAGTCACACAGCCTTATGCCTCCTTTCACACTGGCATGTGTCCCTCCGCATGGGCGTGTTGACGCCCACACGGCCTTGTGGCCCTACTACACAAATTTTCGTTTTGTAGCATAACTTGATCGTTCATTTTCTTTTGTGTCGTCCAACGTTTTTTGGTGCCTCCATATGAGTGTTAGGGACTCTAATACGGCTTAGGGTCATGTGATTATTTGTAAATGTAGTGTTAAACTTTCATTTTGATCAAGCGTATTTGTAATGTGTTTTGTGAAATGAAACCTTGTCTGATGATAGGACCTGAGGAAATTTGGTATTGAGCCTGTGTATGTGTAAGAGCATTTTGATTCGGTACTCTATTTCTGTATGTCTGATTCCAAATAGTGTGCATTTTGCAATCGCATGGAACTTGGTATTTAAACTACTGTATATAAGCTTTGGTGTCTATGTGATTTCCGGAAGTCGTGCTTTTTGAATCTGAAAGTCTGTTTGCATACATACATTAGCATAAATTTTGGGTTTGGTTGCGAAGAAAAGGAAGTATGATCTATTCTGAGTTGGCAGTTTTCACTGTAACTCATCTGTACAGCGGTTTACCGCACTTTACTACACATGTGTCAGCTTTACTGCATATTATCATTTGAGTGGCCTAGTCTACATACATGGTGTATAGGGTTGGATGGGCCTTTCGAGGTCCTATGTGGTGCGCATTATTGGTTGAGCTTGATTAGTTCATATGTGGTGTGAATAGGGGCCGGAGAGGTGTTTGGCTGGATGGGTGGGTTTCATATTTATGCATTATGTCTGTCTATCTGATTGCGAGATTAATTGTATATAGATCGATGTGTTTCAATACTGATACGTTTGATTTTTTGTGATGACTATTCGTATATCAGGTTTCCATTGAGATATTATTGATTATGACACTTGACTATCGTGTTTCTGTAGTTTTCAAACTCACACTAAGCTCGTGTAGCTCACCCCTGAGTTTTCCCCTTTTCAAGTACTCTCGATATCTGTAGCTGGACTTGGTATTCTGGAGGTCTCAGAGGGACATGTTTCTGAACGGGCTTATAAAGTATTTTCTTTAGTTCTGAGTTTTAAATAAATGGTTTTGAAAACTGTGGTACAAATTTTGTGTTACATGCACTTAAGCGTTATTTGGACTGGATATTTTGTAATTTTGGGACTTTACTTTCTGAGTATTTTTATGTAACTTAAGTACTATTTTATATTCCATTTTGTTAAACTAGAAATGTTTCAGAACACTTCAGTGATTAATGTAACCTCTGGGATTCGGTCCAAGCTTCTAGGCCGGGTTTTGGGGCGTTACACATCACTACCAGACACATCTATACTAGACATTTCTTCTTCATTCACATTAAAATTGTCATCAATTAAACTTGCCAAACAAATTACTCATCAATAAAGGCAGACAATAACCAATACAAAAATAATTTAGTACAAACACAACCATTTCTGTCATGCACATGGCAGACAATAACCAAACACTTTAACCCTACACCTAGGCAATGACAGACAATAGCCAATACAATATAGAAGGTAAATAACAAATTTGATATTGCCACATACAATATAGTAGCTCAGATACAAATAATGGTAGATACAAACAATAAACAGTAGTTTTATAATGGCATTCATACATTAGCAGATGCAAACAATAAACAACAGTTTGATACAAACAATAAACATCATGCACATCGCATACCATACACATTATATGTCATCCACTTTAATAACCAAACCCTAATTTGTCATGCACATTAATAACAAATAAAATAAAATCTAAATAACCCTAAATTGAAATTAAAATCAAAATCAAAATCAAAATCAGAATCAAAATCAAAATTGAAATCGAAATAATCCTAAATTGAAATAACCCTAAATCTAAAAAATAAAAAATAAATGAAGAAACTTACCTGTTAAAGTGGATGTAACAACATTGGCAGCTTCTCTTCAATTGACCATTGTCGCTGAGAATCAAAAACACTGAATAGTTTCTGGTTTCTTCTTACAAAAAAATAACCAATCATTTTCTAACCCTATACCCTATTAATCAATTATTGAATCGATTTCTAACCCTAAACCAACCTTCTTAATCGATTCTCGAATTAGTTTCAAACCCAAACCAACCCAAATCACAATCAATTTTTTCCCAAATCAATTTTCTTTTTTTTTTTCCTAAATCCCTTTAATTAGAATCTATTTCTAATTTTTTTACCCTAAACCAACATAACCCTTCAATTTTTTCCCTAAACCCGCCCCAAACCAAGACTCATCAACTGCTTCACCGTGGCAAGTTAACTTGCCACATCAGCGATCCTGTTAACACACTAACGAAAAATGTTAATCAATGACTATTTTGTCACTTTTTTTATAACGTTAGTGATTGTTTTGTCACTTTTCAAAAGTCGAGTCATTAAAATGAAATCTAGGTGGTTGTTTTGTCAGCTACCCCAAAGTTAAGTGACAGTTGGTGTAATTTACCCTTCTATTTTTATCGTAACTGAATAGAATGATACCCAATTTCAAGGAACTTTCATGCACCATTTGTAATATAGAGGTTTAATATAATTTTGGGTAAAGGAATTTTTATTTGTTTAATATAATTTTGCTTTAGTTATTTAATTATTTCATTTCAATGTGTTGAGTAGAGGAAAGGGGTGAAGAATCAGAATCTCGCTTTCTTTTGGAGTTTTACTTTTATTTATTTATTTTGTGACACAAAATAACTTTTTAATCAATCAAACATTGGTTATAAAAAGACTTATGTTGTCATTATCGTTTCATTACAAAGTCTTTAACAGTTTCTTTTTAGCTATATTCGAGGCTATGATCTTGTCATATTTGTCACTATTAAGGTAAATGTTAATGCATGGGCATAGCTAGGGGGCTGGCATGGGCCCCCCCTCCTAAAATGTAAAATTACAATTTTGATCCTTAGAATTTTTTAAAAATTTTAAATTAATAAAGATAAAATTACACTTTGGCCCCCCTAAAATTATAAAAATTCTATTTAATCCTTTACAAATTATAAAAATATAAACTATAAAAAATTAAAATTTTATCTGGCTCCCCTAAAAAATTCTTCTGGCTTCGCCCCTGTGTTAATGTAAAGATTGTAAGGATTACTTCTGTTGTAAAATATTGTACATTTTTTAGGTTTTGTTCTCATACGTTTGATATTTGTTCCAATATAGTATCTATATTTAATAAAAGTTATATTAAACTTTCACTATTTAATTCAAGTTTTAGAATTGCTTTGATGGAAACTCATAATAGTTAATAATATTAGCAATTACCTTTCATCACATCAACTCTAAAACTTAAATTAAATCAAATTCATTGGACTATATTTAACAAATTAAACAAATTTACAATTAACGCTAAATTTATTTCATTAACATAATCATGAAAAATTCAAACATAATAATATTAGCAATTAACGTTCATCAAATCAACCCTAAAACACGAATTAAACACTAAAATTTAATATCTTTGGAAACTTAAATCGAAATTGAAGCCAAAAAAATTTTAGGAGTTGAGATTAAATTATATATTTTATAATAGTTAAAATACAATTTCACCATTGTATTGGCTTATATTTTATGACTTCCAAATGACTAAATTGGAATTCTAGTATTTTTGGGCCAAACTATAATTTTATCATATATTTACTTAAGATTTTATAAATTTTGAGAGCCTAAGAAGCAATTTCCCATATTAGGGGGTCAAGACCTGCCACCCCTAATTAAAATATATAAGTTTTGTCAAATACAAGTATCAAATTTAAAAAATATATATTACTTTAAAAAATTTATCAAACTTCAATATCCCAAAAAACCTCTAACAACATCGTATTTGATAATATCATGGGCAAGGTTGTTGGGTCGACAGCCAGAGGCCCAGAACCTGTCATAATTGGCCCATTCAGTTTGTTCTGAAGCAGATTTTTTATGGCCTTTATTTGGCCCAACCCTTACATATTTTTTAATCAAAGATCTCTTAGCATCCAACAATTATATTGGATTCTGACTAAATCGGGGAGGGGAGGTAAAGCTCTTGCAGTAATTTTTTTTTATTCATAACATTCAACCCGAGGTATTAATATTAAATTTCTTATCACTCCACCAAAAATGCTTTTAGATTTTAGGTTGCCTACAAGTTTTTAAGATTTTAAAGGTCAAACTCTGTTTTGGTCCATTTGTTATACACTGGAGGCTTAATTTTTGTTCTTTAATTTGACCTCTCTAATTTTATACTATCATTAGTTAATTTCAAATAATTTATACAGATAAAATTCTTATTAAAACATTTATATGGATTTTTTTATTAAAAACACTCTTAATAAAAATAAATAAATAAACTACCCCATAATTACTCTAAAATGATAACTTTTAAAAAAAGTTCTCAACTCAATATGATTGCTACCATTGTTTCTCTTGCTGATCTTCTCATGCCATCAAAACCGTCGCCCGAAAATCCATCAACGATCTGGATTACCCGCCGGTGAAGAACTCCGTTTCCAATCAACCTTTATATCTAATAAATCAAGTTCTCCATCAGATACAAACTTCAAATATATATTATTAATATCAACAACGATATACTCATAATTTATTATATCATTTTAAATTCTAATTATATCTGTTTTGATACCATGTTTATAATAACTCCTAACTCTTAATTTATAAATAAGAGTATAATAGGATATAAATTGAGTTAAGACACTATCTTTTTTTTTTTTTAAGAAAACAGAAAAGCAGAAAATGGGCAATCTTTGATTTGCTTTCCATAAGCAGATTTTACAGAAATGTTATGCTATTATTCAGAAATCCATCAGTGAAAATATTTGTTATTGATGTATTATAAGATTTCACTCTCACCCACACTCACAGAAATCTATCTCCAGAGCAAACGACAAAGCTTGGTTTTGATTGGAAAAAGCAAGCACGCCCATTTTAGCAAACAATATTAAAAGAAGAGGGAACTAAGCTTTAGCCTCCGAAATCAAATTGTAAAGAGGCAAAGAAAAACGAAACATTAGAAGCAAGCTAGTAATGTTGTACCTGAGCAATGGCGAAGATGAACTGGCGGAACCTGGGGGCATACGCAGATTGTTTCTTGAGCCTAGGAGACACCGGTGGGTAATCGGGATCGTTGATCGATTTTCCGGGGACGGCTTTGATGGCGAGGAATAAGAAAATCAGCAAGAGAAACAATAGCGGCAGTGATGTGAGGAAGAACATGGTAGAGAGTATAATATTTTTTTTCGTTTCTTTATTTAAGTGAATGGTGGTAATCAACGGAAGAGATAGAAAGAAGAAATGATTGAATCAGATGGGATTAATATTTAGAAGCTAAGTTGGTAATTTTGAATCGGATCACATTGGTTAATCAGAAATTATTTTAGAGAGTAACAAAAAACATGGTGTACGGATTGAATTAAAAACTAATTGATTTGGATTTTATATTTTTATTACTTTTTTAATTTTTAAAATTTTAATATTTATTTGTTTTTGAATCGAATCAAAATTTATAATTTGACAATTTCACCTATAATTTGATTTCAAAAACATTGATAATATCGCCATCAAAATTAAACCTTTGGTTATTTTATTATACTTAAAATTAAAATTTAATTAATTAATTTTATAATATTAATTAATTTTAAACAATTAACATCAATAAATATTGGTATTTTTCTTTTGGGATAAATTACATTGCAGATCACTCTAAAATGATGTAATTTTATTTTAGTCACTTTAATTAAATTAATTATTCAAATTGGACATTGTGATTAAAATTTTCGTTAATTCACTAATAAATTATTAAAGTGACAATTTTTTTTTAACTAAAGCTAAACATCTTTCTATAATTGTTCTAAAATGTTTTTTATTTGTTAAATATTTTTAAAAAAAGGTAGAAGTATTTCTGTTCTTAATCTAAACTGGTTTTCACCTTTCATTAAAAAAAAGTCGAATATGATGAAAAGCTATAATTATAATAACGATTTCATTTTTGACTTTCTTTAAATGGTTTCAAATTGATTTCATGGATTTTGCATTTCCCAAGTCTCACTATTTTATGTTCTTTTTGGAGGAAATTACTGAAAATACCCTCTCTCCCTTTTTTTTTTTAATTATTGGATTAAACTGTTTTCTTTTTTTTTTTTAAATTTACGAGATTAAACTAAAATAACGAAAACACCTCTTACTGAAACGTTTTTCTTCTTATCTATTTTTAGGGTTAGACTTTTTAAAAGTAGAATTAGGATTATGATTAGAATTTTGAGGATTTTAAGATTTAGGGTTTAGCATTGTGTAGGTGTTTAAGTTTTTTATATATATTCTTTAGTTTTTTTTATAATTTTTGAGATGTAAAGTTAATAATTATTTAATTTAATATTTACAAGCATCGTATTTACACCATCGTATATTTAAATTGTAAAATTCAATTCGATTCATAATCGAAACTCAAACTACTTGATTTGATTAAATCTTAATTTGTAATTCTTTTTCGATTTTTTTGAATGCAACTGAGTTTTGATCATTTTTCTATGGAAGGTTGAGGTCGATCAAATTTTTAAGTGCATTATTTTCGAACTTTCAATGCATTTTTTAATGGAGGTTGAGGTCGACCAGATTTCTTTCATATATATATATATATATATATATATCAAGATATCTGATGGGTGAGTGGGAAAAAGTGGGTAGTTGGAAGTGCTAGAGGGAAAACGTTTCACGTAGGACACGTTTTCAGTGCACTGTAAAAAAAAAAAGCATTGATTTAATAATACTATAGAAATGACAATGATTTATTAATTTTTTAACCACAATCTATTTGTTGATTTTTCATGCATACTCAATTTTTTTGTAATTTGTAAACACGCGTTTTTATTATACTATAGAAAATAATACAATATACAAATTTGTTTCATTTTTCCCGTACAGACTTGATTTAATAATATGAAACGACAACGACAACCAATTTTGATGCAAAAATGATATTTATTTAAAACATTTCATATCCAATATCGATACACTCTTATCAACTATAACTTAGTGTAAACAATTAAAATTTACATAAGAAATACAAAAAAAAAAAAAAAAACAAATCATTCATATCCTCGATCAGAATGTGTGCCACAACGAGGTGGTCATCAGTTGCGAGTTGGATTTCTTCTTGGTTCAAGTTGTATACCGACCTCCTCGCTTTCATCGTTGCATCTACACTCGGGTACCAGTTGTGGTCTCGGCCTCTCATCTTCATTTTCGTCTGTAATTGGTTGTGAAGATGCTCCACCTTGGTAGAACAATGATCCCGGAGGTGTTTGCGAAACCATTGGCTTAGGCTTATAACTATATTGTGTCTCATACACCAATAGTAGAACGATGGACTTCTGCTAGTTCCCCAAAAGTAGACGATCTATACATCCTCGTCTAAAACGTTGATGGCATCGACATGTAATATGCTGAGGATGGAGGTCTAAAAATAAAACCTGGCATCGATGTAGAAACAGACATATGTTGTGCAAGATGTGGTGCTTGTGTAAAAATGACGGGGTTAGTGAAAGCTCCAGAATAATTCGAGCCATACTGACAGGATGGTGGTGCAACCATTGGTGTCAGTTCTTGCATTGGTGTAATGGCCTAAATTCAAGGTTATCGGAACAATGGTTTCGCAACCATAAATCCGATTTAAAGAGAAATTTATTTTAATATTTTTGCATGAATATTTATATGATAGGAAAAACATATTAAAATATCGATAGAAAATTTTACCGATTTAGTGGTTAGTTAGAAAAAGGAATTATTGAAGGAATTGGGTAAAAACAAGGTATCGAGACCTTGATCTCATAAAATTGAGTAGAAAATATTTTTATAAATATTTATAAAATGTTAGTAATGTGGTATTAAAATTTCGTTAGAAAATTTTAACGTTTGGGTAGGTAATTAAATGAAAAGGACTAAATTAAAAAAAAGGTGTAAAAGTTATTAAGGATTGAATAGCTCAATTGTCAAATGAAAAGGGATCTAAAGAGCAAATAAGCCCAAAGGAGATATTTTAGGCGGCATAAGCTGAGAAAAAAATCAGGAGAATTATTGAAAGAAGGGTAAAATGGGAAAATAACAAAATTTATTAAATAAAACTAGGACTAATTTGAGATATCTAGAAATATCTTCATTTTTCTTTACTCTCATCATCCAAAAACGCCATAGGAGGGTTTTCTAAGCTGGTATATCATAATTTTTGCACCAAGTAAGTTAATACTTGCCTATTTCTTGTAATTTTGTGTTTTTAAGACTTTTACAACTAGGTCCTATTACTAAATTCATTAGTTTTTATCTCATGGATGAAATTGAAAGTTACCATGGCTGAGTTCTGTAAGTTTATGATGAAATATCATGAAATTGAAGCTTTAATTTGTTTATGAGATGATTTTATTAGGTAATTTCAAGTAATTGTGAAAATGTTTGGAATTAAAGTCTACTACTTAAATTATGATTCCCAAAGGTTATAAAGAAGTTTAAAGTGATAGAATAAAGTTTTAATTGAGATAAATCAGCTCAATTGAGAAGTTAATTGAGCAGGGACGAAATTATCATTTATTGAAAGCTTAGGGGGAAATTGGTAATAAGCAGTTTGAACTAAAACAGTTTTGGACAGCAGCAGTAGACTAACTTTGAAAAATCACCATAAATTGTAGAAATCGAATTAGAAGGTGAAAAAAATATAAAATTAAAGCTTATTGAGTCTAGTTTCTCATAGAAGAAATTATATAAGCAATAGATATGTAAATCATGAGATATAATGAATTTTGTGAGACAAGGTCAGAATGAATTTGGGTTCCCCTGTTTTAACTTTATAAAATCATCAAAAATTGGATAAAAATAATTATGGGCTTAAATTTATATTTTTAGAATTCTTAATGAGTCTATTTTCAATAGAAATAAACAGGAACATCATCCGAATCCTGTATGAAGAGATAATTAATTTTTAGTGAAGAAGGGTCAGAACTGTCAAACAGCAGAACAGGGGTAACTTTAAAGAATAAACTGTATTGATTTGATAAACCAAAAATTCTGAAAATTTTATGGGAAGAAGATATGTGAGTCTAGTTTCAGGAAAAATTAACGGATCTTAAATTAGAGTTCTGTAGCTCAAGATAAAAATAATTTAGTAACTATGACTCAAGTAGACAGTTTTGAATGAACTAAAAATAATAATAGAATTATTGAAAATGCTACATGTGAACATGAAATGTATTGAATTGATGATTGAATTTATTTATTTAGATCCGGAAAACTCAAATATGAAGCTAGATCGAGGAAAGGAAAAAGTCCCGGATTAGTAGTCTTTGGTATACGAACTAGTATCGAGGTAAGTTCGTGTAACTTGAATTATCTTCTTAAATGCTTGAAATGTATGTTATTGATATGAATATAATTTGAATGTTCATTGTATGAAAATTGATGAAACATTGATATACTTGATAAAAGGGAAGAAATCCAGTTGAATGAAAGGAAAATTCGATGGATCTCGAAAAGGAATTGACGGTAAAAGGATCTAGCAGGACGGGTGATCCTATCTGATATAGCCCTCCGAAGAATATGTGGAAAATGGATTTAGCCGGACGAGTAATCCGAATTAGGGTCTCAATTTAGCCTGGATGGTAATTCAGATCCAAGCTCATTAGAGTAATTGTCATTGCGAGGATTTAGCTCGGATGGTAATCCCGACAATACTCTATGAGTTTATATTCTGAGGATTTAGCTTTGACGGTAATCCATTGTAAGGATGAGGTTCGCAGAGTGTGCTCTCTCGAAATGAAAATGTGCGCACATGAATATGAATTGACGGACCTGGATTGTACACAAAAAGTGTACTTCTGAAAATCCATCGAAATTCCGAGTAATTCAACGGGATAAATATGAAAATATAACAAAGAAATGGAAATCATGGTATTGATGAGCTCATCAATCATGGTATATATTATTGATACATGGAAATTATTGAACTAACTTGAATGTTGAGCTTGTGTATGTTAGGGTAATAATGCATTGAATGGATATATGAATGTTCATTGTATTGTATTGAAAATGTTAGGTAAGTATAATTCTTGTTACATGGATTTACTAAGCACAAAGTGCTTATCCTGTTTCTTTTTCCCCTGTTTTGTAGTGTGAAAAGCTCGGAGGTCGGATTCGGTAGGAGATACATCACACTATCAGCCTCAAGATTTCGGTATATAAATAAACTTTATTTTGGAAATCAATGGCATGTATAAGCTAATAAAGTAATGTTAATATAAAATGAATGTAAGGTCAGCCATTGGTATGGCTAGCAAACATTGGCTTGGTATGTGTTGATGTTATCTTATAAATATGCATGAATCTATTTTGAAAATATGTTGAATTGGATTGGTTGATGTGGATTGGTCTTGGTTTAAAATTGCGGAAGGCTAAATATTTATAAAGGGCTATATTGAGTAAAAAAAAATCGTAAACTCGGTAATGCCTTGTACCCTATTACGACAACGAATACGGGTAGGGTGTTACATTTGTTGGTATCGAGCTACGGTTTAGCGGTTCTAGGACGAGACATAGCGAATACTGGATTAGCTATACATGCCATTTAAATTATTTTGATAGTGTGATATCTCCGACCATTTAAATTGTGTTTTCCTTATAGTAATGTCATCCGACCGAGCTCAATCTAAAAAAGTTGGGAGTCATGCTCCGCTTCAAGACAAAGAGAAGAAACTAGCGAGAGAAGGCGGTATAGAGGGTCAAGGGAGGAGGCAAAATAGCCTTCTTTCAAATGATGAATGAATGGTTTACTCAAGACATAAGAACTAACCCTACAGTGCAGCAAACTCAAGCTCCCCCTCATGTTCCTCCACCGGTTCCCGAGATTCCACAGGGTGCAGGTACTGAATCTGTCAGAAAAGGGAAAGCTCCAGTTGATAAAATCCGAAATATGGGGTAAGAATTTCGAAAGAAGATTGATGATGATCCTGAACGGGCTGAATTTTGGTTAGAGAATACTACTCGGGTATTGGAAGAATTATCTTGCACACCAGAAGAATGTTTAAAATGTGTCGTCTCACCGCTAAAAGACACGACTTATCATTGGTGGAATACTAAAGCTTCAGCTTGTTCGAAGAAGAAATTACATGGGAATTCTTCGCACCGAAGTTCAAAAAGAAATATATCACGAGATTCCTTGATCGAAAAGAAAAGAATTTCTTGAGTGAAACAGGCAATAGATCGATTCGAGTATGAAAGAGAATTTGTTCGGTTGAGTAAATATGCTCGAGAATGGGTACAATCGGAAGTGAAATGTGCAAACGATTCAAGAAGGGTTAAATGAAGAAATTAAGCTACTTATCGAATTCTTGAAATTTGAGAGTTTGCTACATTGGCGAGCGAGCTTATAAAGCGTAAGAATTGAGCAAAGAAAAGAAACAGTGAAAGGAAGCTCGAATTTTAGTAAAAGACCAATGGGAAAATCCCAATTTTCTGCTCCAAAGAAATTGAAAAGTACCAGATCGTTCTACCTCAACCATCGGGTATTAAGGCAGAGCGAGGTTCTCAACGCAATAATCCAAGACCTTCTACTCCATCGGTGACTAGTGTTGGCGTGTTGGTACCCTAAGCCGAGATGCCAATATTGTAATAAGGCTCATTTTGGTGAATGCCGATTTAAGAGCGGAGCATGTTACCGATGTGGTTCTTTTGACCATTTCCTCAGAGATTGTCCAGAAAGGGGTGAAAAAGAAGCTGAATATATATCGGAGCCAAGTAATCCATATTTGAGGGGTAGACCATCTCGACCATCCGGTAATGTCGATGGTAGCCGAGGAGCTACAAAAGATCGCAAGTAGGCACGAGACACGGCGCTTTCTAGGACATATGTCATGCGTGCGGAGAAGATGCCACAAGACCCGATGTTATTCTTGGTACATTTTCTTTACTTGATACTAATATTATCAGATTAATTGATCCGGTTCTACGCATTCATATATATGTGTAAAGCTTGCATGCGTTAAAGATTTATCTGTTGAACCTCATGAATTTGTGGTTAAAGTCTCGAACCCTTTGGCCAATCTATTTTGGTGGATAAAATTTGTAAAATTGTCCACCGATGGTAAGAGGTTATTGTTTCTGGTGATTTGATGTTATTGCCATTTGATGAGTTTGATGTGATATTGGGCATGGATTGATTAACTCAAAGATGATGCAAGAGTAAATCGTAAATGTAAATATATTGTGTTGAAGTGTCGAATGGCGAATTACTCGGGTTAAATCGATCGACGGAGGATTATCGATGTGATTTGATTATTATCGCTCGTAGGTATGTTAAAAGGGGTATGATGCTTTTCTTGCTTATGTACCGACACTAAGGTATCTCGAGTCAAAGATACGAGCGAAGGCGATGGTATGTGAATTTTCGATGTGTTTCGGAGGAATTACGTGGTTGCCACCGTAAAGAGAAGTGGAATTCTCTATAGATTTGATTCAGGAACTACTCCGATTTCCATAGCTCGCATCTGGATGGCTCCTCTGTAATTAAAAGAATTAAAGACACGTTGCAAGAACTTGTTGATAGAGGTTTTGCCCGACCGAGTCATTCACCTTGGGGTGCTCCGATTTGTTTGTGAAAAAGAAAGATGTGTCTTTGAGATTGTGTATTGATTATCGGCTGATTAATAAAGTAACTATAAAGAATAAGTACCGTTGCCGGATTGATGATTTATTTGATCGGCTAAAAGGTGCTACTATATTTTCAAAGATTGATCTCCGATCGGGCTACTATCGATTCTGGTAAAGGAGTCGATGTGCCAAAGACGACTTTCGTAACCGTGCACGGGCATTATGAGTTTCGGTTATGCCATTTAGGTGACTAATGCACTGCAGATTTATGGATTTGATGAATCGAATATTGGACCATATTTAGACAAAGTTCGTGGTAGTTTTCATTGATGATATTTTGGTCTATTCTCGAGATGAAGAAGAACATGCGAACATTTGAGAATTGTGTTGCAAATTTTGCGAGAGAAGCAATTATATGCTAAATTCAAGAATGTGAATTTTGGCTTGAGAAGTGGGTTTTCTTGGACATATTGTATTATTTGAAGGCATCGGGGTAGATCCAAGTAAAATCTCGATTATTGTCAATCGGAATCCACCAAGATCAGTCTGAAGTTAGAAGTTTCTTGGGTTTAGTGGTTATTATCGGAGATTTGTACAGGATTCTCTATGATAGCTTCTCCGATGACTCGATTATTGCGAAAGATGTAAAGTTCGAGTGGACTAATGAATGTCGCAGAGTTTTAACCGATTAAAAGATCTATTAACGAAAGCACCAAGATTAGTGCAACTGAACCTGTAAGGAATTTGTTATTTACTGATGATGCTTCATTAAATGGTTTAGGTTGTGTCTTGATGCAAGAAAGTAAAGTAATAGCATATGCTTCAAGACAACTTAAACCACATGAACGAAATTACCGGTACATGATCTTGAATTAGTCGCTATTGTATTTATTGAAGATATGGCGGCATTACCTATATGGTGAGAAATGTCATATTTATCTCGATCATAAAAGCTTGAAATATTTGATGACACGAAAGATTTGAATTTGAGACAGTATGCAGATGGCTTGAACTGATAAAGGACTATGATTTGATTATTGATTATCATCCGGGTAAGGCTAATGTTGTGGCTGATGCTTTGAGTCGAAAATCTCTGTTTGCTTTACGAGTTATGAAAACCCGATTGTCACTGACTGATGATGGTTCAATCATAGCTGAATTGAGTGCTAAACCAACATTTCTACAGCAAATATGTGAAGCTCAGAAAAATGATGAGAAGTTACAGGTTAAACGGGCACAATGTGAGTCAGGTACTGATTCTGAATTTCAAGTTGGGATTGATGGTTGTTTACTATTCAGAGATAGGGTATGTGTACCCAAGAATTCAGATCTCATACAGAAGATTTTACACGAGGCTCACAGTGGTATTATGCCTGTACATCCGAGAAGTAATAAAATGTATAATGATTTGAAGAAGATGTCTTTGGTGGCGGTATGAAACGTGATATTTACGAGTTTGTATCAAGATGTTTGATATGTCAACAGTCAAAGCGAACATCAAGTACCTTCGTGGTTACTTGACCAATTACTATACCGTAATGGAAATGGGAAAGAATCACTATGGATTTTGTATCGGGATTACCATTGTCTCCGAGGAAAAAGATGCTATTTGGGTGATTGTTGATCGATTGACAAAGTCAAGACACTTTATTCGAGACGTATGGATTATTCTTTAGATAAACTAATTTGAATTGTACATATCCGAGATTGTCGGGCTACATGGAGTGCTGTCTCCATTATATCGATAGAGATCCCGATTTATGTCTCGCTTCGGGACAAATTGCAAGAAGCTTTGGGTACTCGGTTGTATTTCAAGATCGCATTTCATCCTCGACGGATGGCCAATCTGGCGTGTAATTCAAGTATTGGAAGATATGCTCGATGTTGTACACTAGAGTTTAAAGGTAATTGGGAGAGGTATCTACCTTTGATTGAATTTGCTTACAATAATGATTATCATCCAGATTAAAATGGCTCCATATGAAGCTTTGTATGGTAGAAAATGTAGAACACCATTGTATTGGATGAGCTCAATGAAAAGAAGATACATGGGGTTGATTTAATCCGGAAATGTAAGAAAAATTGAAGGTTATTCGGGATAGTTTAAAAGCGACTTCGATCGCCAAAAATCATATGCCGATCTTAAACGAAAAGAGATTGAATTTCGTGTCGGTGACAAGGTATTCTGAAAGTGTCTCCTTGGAAGAAAGTTCTCGATTCGATCGAAAGGGTAAATTGAGTCCAAGATTTATTGGGCCATATGAAATTATAGAAAGAATTGGACCGGTTGCTTATCGATTGGCGTTACCACTGGAACTCGATAGAATTCATAATGTTTTTCATGTGTTCGTACTACGACGATATCAGCCGGATCCTTCACATGTTATTTCTCCAACGAAGTGGAGATTCAAGGATATGACTTACGGTGAAGAAGCTGGTCAAGATATTAGCACGAAACAAAGGAGCTTAAAAATAAAAAAATAAATTTGGTGAAAGTATTGTGGCAAAAGCACGGGATTGAGGAAGCGACATGGGAACCGGAGGAGGCAATGAGGAAACAATATCTAAACCTCTTTACTGGTAAGATTTTCGAGGACGAAAATCCTTAAAAGGGGGGGAGAGTTGTAATGGCCTAAATTCAAGGTTATCGGAACAATGGTTTCGCAACCATAAATCCGATTTAAAGAGAAATTTATTTTAATATTTTTGCATGAATATTTATATGATAGGAAAAACATATTAAAATATCGATAGAAAATTTTACCGATTTAGTGGTTAGTTAGAAAAAGGAATTATTAAAGGAATTGGGTAAAAAAAAGGTATCGAGACCTTGATCTCATAAAATTGAGTAGAAAATATTTTTATAAATATTTATAAAATGTTAGTAATGTGGTATTAAAATTTCGTTAGAAAATTTTAACGTTTGGGTAGGTAATTAAATGAAAAGGACTAAATTAAAAAAAAAGGTGTAAAAGTTATTAAGGATTAAATAGCTCAATTGTCAAATGAAAAGGGATCTAAAGAGCAAATAAGCCCAAAGGAGATATTTTAGGCTGCATAAGCTGAGAAAAAATCAGGAGAATTATTGAAAGAAGGGTAAAATGGGAAAATAACAAAATTTATTAAATAAAACTAGGACTAATTTGAGATATCTAGAAATATCTTCATTTTCTTTACTCTCATCATCCAAAAACGCCATAGGAGGGTTTTCTAAGCTGGTATATCATAATTTTTGCACCAAGTAAGTTAATACTTGCCTATTTCTTGTAATTTTTGTGTTTTTAAGACTTTTACAACTAGGTCCTATTACTAAATTCATTAGTTTTTATCTCATGGATGAAATTGAAAGTTACCATGGCTGAGTTCTGTAAGTTTATGATGAAATATCATGAAATTGAAGCTTTAATTTGTTTATGAGATGATTTTATTAGGTAATTTCAAGTAATTGTGAAAATGTTTGGAATTAAAGTCTACTACTTAAATTATGATTCCCAAAGGTTATAAAGAAGTTTAAAGTGATAGAATAAAGTTTTAATTGAGATAAATCAGCTCAATTGAGAAGTTAATTGAGCAGGGACGAAATTATCATTTATTGAAAGCTTAGGGGGAAATTGGTAATAAGCAGTTTGAACTAAAACAGTTTTGGACAGCAGCAGTAGACTAACTTTGAAAAATCACCATAAATTGTAGAAATCGAATTAGAAGGTGAACAAAATATGAAATTAAAGCTTATTGAGTCTAGTTTCTCATAGAAGAAATTATATAAGAAATAGATATGTAAATCATGAGATATAATGAATTTTGTGAGACAAGGTCAGAATGAATTTGGGTTCCCCTGTTTTAACTTTATAAAATAATCAAAATTGGATAAAAATAATTATGGGCTTAAATTTATATGTTTAGAATTATTAATGAGTCTATTTTCAATATAAATAAATGGGAACATCATCCGAATCCTGTATGAAGAGATAATTAATTTTTAGTGAAGAAGGGTCAGAACTGTCAAACAGCAGAACAGGGGTAAATTTAAAGAATAAACTGTACTGATTGGATAAACCAAAAATTCTGAAAATTTTATGGGAAGAATATATGTGAGTCTAGTTTCAGGAAAAATTAATGGATTTTAAATTGGAGTTCTGTAGCTCAAGATAAAAATAATTTAGTAACTATGACTCAAGTAGACAGTTTTGAATGAACTAAAAATAATAATAGAATTATTGAAAATGCTACATGTGAACATGAAATGTATTGAATTGATGATTGAATTTATTTATTTAGATCCGAAAAACTCAAATACGAAGCTAGATCGAGGATTAGTAGTCTTTGGTATACGAACTAGTATCGAGGTAAGTTCGTGTAACTTGAATTATCTTCTTAAATGCTTGAAATGTATGTTATTGATATGAATATAATTTGAATGTTCATTGTATGAAAATTGATGAAACATTGATATACTTGATAAAAAGGGGAAGAAATCCCAGTTGAATGAAAGGAAAATTTGATGGATCTCTGAAAAGGAATTGACGGTAAAAAGGATCTAGCCGGACGGGTGATCCTATCTGATATAGCCCTCCAGAAGAATATGTGGAAAATGGATTTAGCCGGACGAGTAATCCGAATTAGGGTGCGAATTTAGCTTTGATCGGTAATTG
The DNA here is from genome assembly GCA_025506655.1 of Gossypium rotundifolium. NCBI lineage: Eukaryota > Viridiplantae > Streptophyta > Magnoliopsida > Malvales > Malvaceae > Gossypium > Gossypium rotundifolium. The sequence goes on along the minus strand of CP106733.1, from coordinate 31,121,133 downwards.
GATCCAAGCTCATTAGAGTAATTGTCGTTTGAGGATTTAGCACGGATGGTAATCCCGACAATACTCTATGAGTTTATATTCTGAGGATTTAGCTCGGTGGTAATCCATTTGTAAGGATGAGGTTCAGGGAGTGTGCTCTCTGAAATGAAAATGTGCGCACATGAATATGAATTGACGGACCTGGATTGTACACAAAAAGTGTACTTCTGAAAATCCATCGAAATTCCGAGTAATTCAACGGGATAAATATGAAAATATAACAAAGAAATGGAAATCATGGTATTGATGAGCTCATCAATCATGGTATATATAATTGATACATGGAAATTATTGAACTAACTTGAATGTTGAGCTTGTGTATGTTAGGGTAATAATGCATTGAATGGATATATGAATGTTTATTGTATTGTATTGAAAATGTTAGGTAAGTATAATTCTTGTTACATGGATTTACTAAGCACAAAGTGCTTATCACATTTCTTTTTCCCTGTTTTGTAGTGTGAAAAGCTCGGAGGTCGATTGGTAGGAGATACATCACACTATCACCTCAAGATTCGATATATAAATAAACTTTATTTTGGAAATCAATGGCATGTATAAGCTAATAAAGTAATGTTAATATTAAATGAATGTAAGGTCAGCCATTGGTATGGCTAGCAAACATTGGCTTGGTATGTGTTGATGTTATCTTATAAATATGCATGAATCTATTTTGAAAATATGTTGAATTGGATTAGTTGATGTGGATTGGTCTCGGTTTAAAATTGCAGGAAGGCTAAATATTTATAAAGGGGCTATATTGAGTAAAAAAAAAAAATCGTAAACTCTGGTAAGGCCTTGTACCCTATTCTGACAACGAATACGGGTAGGGGTGTTACAATTGGTGTAGACAATGGACCCACCTCAGTAGCTGCTCCAGACCTTAGATGCTTAGGCGTCCGCCGTGGCCTCGTATACAGTTGCCTACCCCTCTCCTCTTCCCCTAGCGGATATGGTTTGCCATGGTGTCTAAACCATGGCATGTAATTCGTATTGCAGGCTAACTCCGGAGTGATAATGGCCTCGCAAGTAGGTAAAAACTCGTACCTATTGTTCCAAAGGTTGATATATTTTGCATGGAATGTAGGCCAATACTCATCCGTTCTCCCTTGTAAGTCAATATGATGTAGATCTTCGATGTCTTGGGGTGCTGACGGAATTATTTGCCTAAACCCGAACTGTTGCAACACTCTATCTGACTCGTGCATCTCCACCGTAGCGTACACTATCAATGGTACCTTCACGTACTAGATGTTGGGATTCACCAAGAATTCAGACGAGATGCATTCTTGAATTCCCAAATCAGAGTATGACGTCCATTCAAACTATATTAAAATAATAAAAATTTTAGTTATATATATACTATTAATTTTTAAATCAACTACGTTACTGTTATATCATTCAAATTTAAAAAATACATACTTTTGCTTCTGATCATTGATCTAATAAAAATAGTATATCTTGAAGCTCCTTCGGTAGTCTTACGTAAGTCGGCCCATGGTTCCACCTATTGAAATAATATGTTAGCACAATAATTTAAAATTTAAATAATTTTATTATGATAAATATATTATCTAATGAAATTTACCTTGTTACGAGTGAGAATGTATAAGGGTAGTCCGCTCGAGGACGTAAAAATGGCAACCGGTACCACGCCAATAATTGCAATAATAGCATGCAACCATCGATTTTAATTTTCTGTGGTTCCATCCCCCAACACATATCCTGGTACAACATCGCCAACACGGCTGATCCCTAACTGAGTTGGCCTGCTTCTCTAAAGTCCACAAGTTTTAGCAGCCACCTTAAATGGATAATATTTCACGACTTATCGGGCATTAGGAGACCCCCCGACGATCATAAGGATGTACGTCCAAGCGTGTTGTTCTCTTTGAACTTCACTCGGATCTACATTGAGCCCACCAAAATTTCTTTTCAATCAATTCATATCTATCCGGGCTCCATAAATTGTCTTTCAAACCCTCCCCAAAAGTTGCTCGCTTACGTCTCTCCAATCAGCAACAACAACTGTAATATCTCGGATTATGGCTTATGCATTTTTGCTTAATTATATGAAATAGCATGCCTTTGTGTGTTAAGAATGTGTTGTATGAATTTTGTGAACTTTAGAAAATAGGAGAGTGCCTTAGAAATTATTAGATTTTAAATCTAAAAGAGGAAGCTAAGCGGGGTAGCCCTAAGAGAAAATGTAGGGGAGTTATGACATACAAATGGGCTTGATTAAGTGGCTTGGAGGCACCACCTAAAGCCTCTGTAAGTGACTCCACAAGCAGGTGCAAATCGGCCAAGGATTCGAGTCACAAGGGAGACAAAATAAGAACTTTTATTTTGCGGCAATAAGGAGTAGAGGTAGACAGCATAGGGAGACTGAGGAAGGAGCTTTAGATGGGTTTGAATTCTTTTAAAATCCGGCCAAAGCTAAGGAGATAAATGTAGATTTATTTTAATTATTTTGAATGGAGGAAGAAGAGATAAAATAGGAGAAAAGCAAGGAAAGGCTAGTGTTTGAGTGTTAGCCGAAATTCTTAGCAAGAGTGTCCATCTTTTTACTTTGTTTTTCTTTTTCTTTCTCATCTCTTTCTCTAGCCAAATTTTCTTCTTTTCCTTTTCTTACAGTTTTCTTTTCTAGCCGAAATCTTCCTCTTCCTATATTCACCATAGCCGAAACTCCTAAGCTTCACACTCTCCCTCTCCACATTCTTAAAAGGCCGACCCACAATATTATTCTTCTTTTTCCATTGAAGCTGAATCTTCATTATTTTCCTAAGCCATTGCCGAAATTCTTCCACCTCATCTCTTCTCAGTTTTGGCCGAATAGCAACCAAGTTAGAGATCTCGTTTGATCCCTTCTCAAATCGGTTTGGATAGGTAAGTCTGCTATGGTCGAATCTCTGTTATTTCTCATTATTTCTTCTCTGTCGACATGTGTGGAACAAAAGCCGAAATTCGGCATTTAATCAAACATGAAATCGGTTCTTTTAGGAATTTCGAGATTCTACTATTGTCGACTACAAGGAAAGATCTTTCGGGACTTTTAAAGATCTAAGGTAAGTCATTCGGCCAAGGGCCATTTACTATGTTTTAATGTTAGATTGGATCTAACATATGCCTATAGGAATCTCGACATCACTAAAGAAGCAAGGATAAAATTCGGGATTTAAGGATCATAAGGTAAGTGGACATATGTAATTGGCCAAGGCTATATTTGGTGCTTTAGATCTATTACATATTTATTCAAAAGCCGAAAATTAACTTATGAAGTGATTTAGTGCTAGCCGATTTCAAGAAAGAGGCACTACAAAGTTTTCGGGATTTGAGGAGTACTCAAATCGGCAAGCAAGGTAAGATTTCGGTCATGTTTCCTTCGAGATTTGGCTAGTTAGCCGAATGGTTTTTTTTGCTAAAGTGTTTAAGGTTGGCGAATATAGGGATTAAGGTCTAAAAGCATTAGATCGGGTTTTTGGGATTTTAATAAAGCGCTAAGTAAATCAGGTGTGTACCCCACACTAAGCCTTAATTAATTTACGGCTATGTTTTGATAAATATGTTACTAAGAATATGTTAAGATGTGGCTAAGAGTATCTTGCAATGGTACAAAGTACTCGAATGCGTTTACCCTCCTACTATGAGTATGATATGATCTATGATGGCACATATGTCAATAGTGATAAGAATGTGAAATAAGGCATGATATTGCATGATTTGTTTGACATAGGGCATATGGGTGATATGTAAAGGGGAAGTGAATTGGTGGTTTCATACCCCAATATCTGAATGTGGTGACTTATGTCACGTAATTTGAATGTGGTGACTTATGTCACGAAATCTGAATGTGGTGACTTATGTCACAAAATAATTATCTGGTGGCTATGCCACGAATTTTATAAGGGCGATGAGCACATCGACTGCAGCGACTGCCTTCGATGGTGTGTAGCGGATGGAGGGTCGACTTAGTAGTCCCCACAGTGTGATGGTTGGTAGGGTGATGTGTAGCGGATGGTTATTTAAGTTTGGGTTCGGGTTTGCATCATTAATTATATATATAATTATGTATGATTTGGTATGCCTGAATTTAATTGAGACTTATGTTGGTTGTACACATTGAGTCTGTTTGACTCACCCCTTTGTAGGATTATTTTTCAGGTGACACTCAGTAATGGGCCGGGTCGGTAGGAGCTCAAGTGGTGGCCATGCTCAACTCAGAGAATATCTTATTTTTTTTAAGTATTTTGGATTTAATTTGGGTTTTGATTTGATGTGATAAGGCCATAGTTTGAACTAGTATGCATGCATTATTAATTATTTAAGTATGACACGATTTTTATTAATTCAAAGTTAAAGTCCATTTTTCTTAAGTATAAATATTAAATGTTTTAACACCAAATCAACACGGGTTTTAAAATTCGAGCCCAACCCAAATCAACTGTTTTCAAAAACACAAAAAAATTTAGCAAAGTTTCAAATAAGATTCGAATGGTTTTCCCTAGAAGCATGCCAGATCTGGTCAGGGCTTGTGGCCCGGGTTTGGGGTCTTTTAATTTGGTATCAGAGCCCGGTTCAAAATTAGGCCTTAAGGGCTTTTTGGGCCCAAAATGTTTTCTTTCTTTTGAAATTGGACTTTTCTAAGAAATAAGCAGGGTTTCTAGCATGGCACTTGAGTCTCCAGCCCGAAGTCCATCAAGTAAGTACTCCTAACTCTTTTGTGATTGTATGTGGGATTTATAGGGACGTAGATTAGTATATTAAGTTATTAAACACTAGGATTAGTCTACTTCAAACATCAAGTTACATAAAACTTAAAGTCAAACCAAACAAACCCGTGTCTGAGTCGCCGAGTTAGGGTGTGGCAACCATTGTGCGCATGTCTAGGATTGGTTTCAGTGGGAGCTTGGTATTTAAGCAGTCCTAGTGACTCACCTCCTACCCACTCGAATCCTACCTGGTGCGTAGTAATGGTTCACCCTAACCAAGAGGACTCAGCCACAGGCTAAACCCAATAACTAAAACCTGAAAGGGACTAGCCATATTTTTATAAAAACCCTAGTCATAAAATCACCAAATGACCCCTTTGATGTGTAGGAAAACTATTTTGAAAATAAAAATTCCAAAATATTCTCGATTTACTAAAATGACCTAAATACCCCTGGTTGAAAATAAAATTACTAAAATACCCTTGGTTAATAAAATTTCCATACTACCCACAGTTTTTATCAAGATTCTCTTACCTTACAAATATCCAAAAACTTTATTTTTACAAAGTATTAAGATACCCTGATTTGGAAAATTTACGAAATTACCCCTGATTTGCAAAATGACCAAATTACCCCTAACTTGAATAAATGACCAAAATACCCTTAGTAAGGAAAATTACCGAAGTACCCTCAAATTAGAAACCTTCAAAAATACCCTTGTTTTGAAAAGTCACCAAAAACCATATTTCGTGAAAAAAATTACCAAAATGACCCAGGCTTGTAAAATTACAAAAATACCCCTAGTGTATAAAATTACCATTTCACCTTTGAAATTTTTCCAGCAAGTATTTTAATTTTGTAAAATATCAACAATCTCTATTTTGCAACATTTTCAAATACCTTAATTTGGCAAAAAATTACCAAAATACCCCTATGGGATAAAATTATGGAAATACCCCTAGGTAGTGGAAAACAACAAACAACGACAACTACAACATTTCTCTGTAATGAATGCAAGTTCATGTATGCGATTGAATGAATGATCCGAGGCGTATGTGAATGAATTGAAAGAACTACCCTTAAAACTATTGAACATAAGATCATGCGTGATAAATCGGTGGAACAAAACTAATCTATAAAATTCTTTAATCAGATAAACGCAAATCGAAAGTATGAATTCTAGGGGACATGGTCGCAACGTGCGTGGCCGTGGTAGAGGCCGAATGACTGTGTTGGAGCCTATTAGGTCAGGACAAGGGTCCGAAAATGAAATGTCACCACCACTACCAGCCGTTAATGTGGAATATCAGGATCAGACGGGGGATGACGCAGATGTCACTGAGCGATCTTTGGGTCTTGGAAAGGGTGGTGGAGCGGTGGAGTCATGGGAGCTCAAAAGTCGATTACTGGTGACTCGAGCCAACGGACTAAGGTGTTCCATGGTGTATCGGTGTGGCTTTTCGATCTGTTGAATATTGGTTAGAGCGCATCGAGGCGATTATGGATGAGCTCGATTTAACTGTCGAGGAAAAACTGAAAGGGTTGGTGTCACTTCACCACGATGAGTCATATCAATGGTGGCTTACGGTTCGGGATGGTGCTACAGCTGAGGAACTCACTTGGGATTATGCTAAGGCGGTATACCAGAAGAAGTATGTTGGTACTCATTACGTCGATGCATAGAGGAAGGCATTTACGAAATTTGGTTCAAGGAACAAGTCCGTGGCGAATCTGGCTAAATTTCTAAGGCTGATCCGTTATGCTCGAGGCATAGTGTCAACTGAGCATGAGCGGTGTGTCCGATTTGAGGACGGGCTGAGGGGTGATTTGAGACTGTTGATAGCTCCACAGCAAGAGCGAGAGTTTACTGTGTTGATGGAGAAGGCTAAGGTAGTCGAGGGTATCAAGGATTCTGTAAGGCAGAACACCGATTGGAATAGGCAGAAGAGAGGCTTTGGATCTTGAGGTCTTCAGGAATGAGTAAAAGAGGCCTAAAGTTGATGGGTCATGAGGTCGCAGTCGCTTCTTGGAGGCGATTGTACTTGTGCCCAATGTGGGAAGAAGCATTTAGGAGAGTGTTGGAAGAAGGCGGAAGGATGCTTTAAGTGTGGGTCCAAGGACCACATAATTAAGGATTGTCTGTGAGAATCGAAGGGACGACCGAGAAGTCAAGGTCCTAACCAGTGGAAGGGTGGACAATGACCTCGGTGGGGCCGTGGTTGAATGATGAGGTAATGGTGCTAGTAGAGACCGGGAACACCGGTGAGGTGTTGGTAACACGGAGGCGAGCGATCGGGCTTGGTTTATCGCGGTTCATCGGAGGAGGACGAGACGCACGGACGTCATAACCCAGACGTTCCTTATATTTGGCAAGCCTTATGTTGCTTTGATTGATGTGGGCTCGACCCATTCTTATGTTGCATGTAGAGTAGTTGAAACTCTAGGAATAGCCTCGAACTATCTAGTAGAGATGGTCGTAGTAAGCCCACTAGGTCAAGCGTAGTAGTGAATAAGATATTTGAGAGTACCTTTGGAGCTTCAAGGAGCGGTATTTCCTACCGACTTAATGGAATTACCCTTTGGGGAATTTGATCTTATACTTGGCATGGATTGGCTAGTGGAGCATCGAGCTGTATTAGATTGTGTAGCTAAGCGAATGGAGTTAAGGACCCCAGAGGATGAGGCGGTAATTATGATAGGAGAAAGAAGGAACTACTTGTCTAACGTAGTTTCTGCTTTGAAGGCTGATAAGATGGTACGGAAAGGGTACAAGGTATTTTTGGCCTTCATTAGTGTTTTGGATGCAAAAGAAGGGGGATTTAGTGGAGTTAGAACCGTAAGGGAGTTCGTGGATGTCTTTCCAGAGGAATTACCAGGAATACCCCCGGACAGGGAGGTGGAGTTTGGAATTGATTTGCTATCGGGTACAGCTCCTGTGTCAATTGCCCCTATAGAATGGCACCAAAGGAGTTGGTTGAGCTCAAGGCTCAGATCCAAGAATTACTAGACCGTGGGTTTATTCGACCCAGTGTGTCTCCATGGGGAGCACCGGTCTTATTTGTGAAGAAGAAGGACGAAACTATGCGCATGTGCATAGATTATCGTCGATTGAATAAGTGACCATCAAGAACAAGTATTCGTTGCCAAGGATGAGCGACTTGTTCGATCGACCTAAGGGGTCATGATATTCTCAAAGATAGATCTAAGGTGCGGATATCATCGACTTAAGGTGAAGGAGACTAATATCCATAAGACGGCTTTCTGCACAAGGTACGGGCATTATGAGTTCTTGGCAATGCGGTTCGGATTGACAAATACCCCAGCCGCGTTTATGGACATGATGAATCGGGTTTTCCAACCCTATCTGGACCGGTTTATTATTGTGTTCATAGACGATATCTTGGTGTATTCGAAGTCTGAGGAAGAACACGATGAGCACTTCCGAGTTGTGTTGCAAGTGTTGAGGGAGAAGAAGCTCTACGCCAAATTCAGCAAGTGTGAATTTTAGCTTAAGGAGGTTACGTTTTTAGGACATGTGGTATCTGCTGAAAGAATAAGGGTGGATCCTCAGAAGATTGAGGCAGTTTTGGATTGGAAACCCCCTAAGTCTGTGGCAGAAGTTCAGAGTTTCTTAGGATTAGCATGCTATTATCGAAGGTTCGTGGAAGGGTTCTCGTCGATAACCACGCCTCTGACAAAGTTGTTGAGAAAGGAAGTGCCTTTCGTATGGACAAATAAGCAATAGGAGAGCTTTGAGAAGCTTAAGGGAGTCTTGATCGAAGCTCCAGTTTTGATCCAGCCTGAGGCAGGGAAGGATTTTGTAGTGTATTGTGATGCTTCCCATACAGGATTGGGAGGTGTCCTTATGCAAGATGGGAAAGTAGTCACTTATGCGTCTCGACAGCTAAGGCCACACGAGGTTAACTACCCGACGCATGACTTGGAATTGGCGGCAGTGGTCTTTGCTCTTAAGGTATGGAGGCACTATCTTTATGGAGAGAAGTCAGTGATCTACACAGACCACAAAAGCATTAAGTATCTACTGACTCAAAAGGAGTTGAACCTGAGACAGCGAAGGTGGGTAGAATTATTGAAGGATTATGATTGCTCCATAGAGTACCACCCGGGCAAGGCGAATGTGGTGGCGGATGCCCTAAGTCGGAAGGTAGTGTCGGATCTGAGGGTCATGCTCGCACATTTGAGCCTTTATGACGATGGAAGTCTGTTAGCAGAGTTGCAAGTTAAGCTGACATCGCTGAATGAGGTGAAAGAAAGTCAGTTAATGGATGAGGATCTAAGGGTTAAGTTACGGCAAGCACAGAATGGAGAGTTGGAAGATTATGGCATTAATGATGAGGGAGTATTGTGCTTCAAGGGTAAGGACTGTATGCCGAAGAATGAAGAACTTAGGCAGAGAATTCTTCAGGAATCGCATAGTAGCCCTTATGCTATGCATCCCGGAGGCGATAAGATGTATAAAGATCTAAGGAGCAGTTTTGGTGGCACGGTCTTAGCGAAGTGACCAAATTTGTTGGCAAGTGCTTGACATGTCAGCAAGTTAAGGCTAAACATCAAGTTCCATCAGGATTGCTTCAGCCAATACAAATTCCGCAGTGGAAGTGGGAGAGAATTACCATGGACTTCGTTAGTGGGCTTCCCCTTACGCCTACTAAGAAGGACTCGGTATGGGTGATAGTGGATCGGCTGACAAAGTCCGCGCATTTTATTCCAGTGCGGGTTGACTATTCCCTACAAAAGCTAGCAAGATTGTATGTAGCGGAGATTGTGAGGTTGCATGGAGTGCCGGTGTCAATTATCTCGGATAGGGATCCGAGGTTCACATCTCGATTTTGAAAAGCACTACATCAGGCTTTAGGCACTAGATTGGATTTTAGTATGGCTTTTCATCCACAGTCAGACGATCAATCTGAGCGAGTAATACAAGTGTTGGAGGATATACTAAGAGGCTGTGTGATAGACTTCAGAGGAAGTTGGGAAGAATATTTGCCTTTAGCAGAATTTGCTTACAACAATGACTATCGAGCCGATATTAAAATGGCACCGCGTCTGTTAGCTGTATGGATGGAAGTGTTGCACTCCTACGTGTTGGACGAAATTAGGGGAACGTCAGATTTTAGGTCCAAAAATTGTGGCAGAATTCGAGGAGAAGGTTAAGATAATTCGGGCTCGATTGAAGGAAGCATCTGATAGACAAAAGTCATACGCGGATCTCAAATGGAAAGAAATAGAATTTGATGTGGGAGATCAAGTGTTTCTTAAAGTGTCGCATTGGAAGAAGGTAATGAGATTTTGTCGCAAAAGAAAGCTAAGTCCAAGGTTTATAGGACCTTATCGGGTATTGAAGCGAATTGGACCGGTGGCATACCAGTTGGAGTTACCTCCGGAATTGAAGCAGATGCACGACGTATTTCATGTTTCTATACTACGTCGCTATCGATCAGATCCATCTCATGTAGTACCAGTTGAAGAGTTGGAGCTAAGACCAGATCTGTCTTATGAGGAAGAGCCAATTCAGATTCTGGAACGAGATGTGAAGGTGCTTCGGAGGAAGTCGGTCCCTTTGGTCAAGGTGTTGTGGCGTAACCACGGATCGGAGGAAGCTTCTTGGGAGCCAGAAGAAGCAATGCGATAGCAGTACCCCCACCTATTTTAGCCAGGTAATTTCGAGGTCGAAATTATTTTAAGGGGGTAGAACTGTAATATCCTGGATTATAGCTTATGTATTTTTGCTTAATTATATGAAATAGCATGCCTTTGTGTGTTAAGAATGTGTTGTATGAATTTTTTGAACTTTAGAAAATAGGAGAGTGCCTTAGAAATTATTAGATTTTAAATCTAAAAGAGGAAGCTAAGCAGGGTGGCCTTAAGAGAAAATGTAGGGGAGTTATGACATACAAATGGGCTTGGTTAAGTGGCTTGGAGGTGCCACTTAAAGCCTCTGTAAGTGACGGCACAAGCAGGTGCAAATGGGCCAGGGTTCGAGTCACAAGGGAGGCAAAATAAGAACTTTTATTTTGCGGCAATAAGGAGTAGAGGTGGACGGCATAGGGAGACTGAGGAAGGAGCTTTAGATGGGTTTGAATTCTTTTAAAATTCAGCTAAAGCTAAGGAGATAAATGTAGATTTATTTTAATTATTTTGAATGGAGGAAGAAGAGACAAAATAGGAGAAAAGCAAGGAAAGGCTAGTGTTTGAGTGTTAGCCGAAATTCTTAGCAAGAGTGTCCATCTTTTTACTTTGCTTTTCTTTTTCTTTCTCATCTCTTTCTCTAGTCGAATTTCCTTCTTTTCCTTTTCTCACAGTTTTCTTTTCTAGCCGAAATCTTCTTCTTCCTATATTCACCATAGCCGAAACTCCTAAGCTTCACACTCTCCCTCTCCACATTCTTAAAAGGCTGACCCACAATATTATTCTTCTTTTTCCATTGAAGCCGAATCTTCATTATTTTCCTAAGACATTGCCGAAATTCTTCCACCTCATCTCTTTTCAGTTTTGGCCGAATAGCAACCAAGTTAGAGATCTCGTTTGATCCCTTCTCAAATCGGTTTGGATAGGTAAGTCGCTATGGCGAGAATCTCATTATTTCTCCTTATTTCTTCCACATCGACATGTGTGGAACAAAAGCGAAATTCAACATTTAATCAAACATGAAATCGGTTCTTTTAGGAATTTTGGGATTCTACTATTGTCGACTACAAGGAAGGATCTTCGAACTTTTAAAGATCTAAGGTAAGTCATTGACCAAGGGCCATTTACTATGTTTTAATGTTAGATTGGATCTAACATGTGCCTATAGGAATCTCGACATCACTAAAGAAGCAAGGATCAAATTCGGGATTTAAGGATCATAAGGTAAGTGGACATATGTAATCGGCCAAGGCTATATTTGGTGCTTTAGATCTATTACATATTTATTCAAAAGCCAAAAATTAACTTATGAAGTGATTTAGTGCTAGCCGATTTCAAGAAAGAGGCACTACAAAGTTTTCGGGATTTGAAGAGTACTCAAATCGGCAAGCAAGGTAAGATTTCGATCACGTTTCCTTCGGGATTTGGCTAGTTAGCCGAATGGCTTTTTGCTAAAGTGTTTAAGGTTGGCCGAATATAGGGATTAAGGGTCTAAAAGCATTAGATCGGGTTTTCGGGATTTCAATAAAGCGTTAAGTAAATTAGGTGTGTACCCCACACTAAGCCTTAATTAATTTACGGCTATGTTTTGATAAATATGTTACTAAGAATATGTTAAGATGTGGCTAAGAGTATCTTGCAATGGTACAAAGTACTCAGGTACGTTTACCCACTCCTACTATGAGTGTGATATGATCTATGATGGCACATATGTCAATAGTGATAAGAATGTGAAATAAGGCATGATATTGCATGATTTGTTTGACATGGGGCATATGGGTGATATCTAAAGGGGAAGTGAATTGGTGGTTTCATACCCCAATATCTGAATGTGGTGACTTATGTCACGTAATTTGAATGTGGTGACTTATGTCACGAAATCTGAATGTGGTGATTTATGTCACAAAATAATTATCTGGTGGCTATGCCACGAATTTTATAAGGGCGATGAGCACGTCGACTGCAGCGACTGCCTTCGATGGTGTGTAGCGGATGGAGGGTCGACTTAGTAGTCCCCACGGTGTGATGGTTGGTACGGGTGATGTGTAGCGAATGGTTATTTAGGTTTGGGTTCGGGTTTGCATCATTAATTATATATGTTATTATGTATGATTTGATATGCCTGAATTTAATTGAGACTTATGTTGGTTGTACACATTGAGTCTGTTTGACTCACCCTTTGTGGGATTATTTTTCGGTGACACTCGAGAATGGGTAGGGTCGGTAGGAGCTCAAGTGGTGGCCATGCTCAACTCGAGAATATCTTATTTTTTTAAGTATTTTGGATTTAATTTGGGTTTTGATTTGATGTGATAAGGCCATAGTTTGAACTAGTATGCATGCATTATTAATTATTTAAGTATGACACGATTTTATTAATTCAAAGTTAAAGTCCATTTTCTTAAGTATAAATATTAAATGTTTTAACACCGAATCAACACGGGTTTTAAAATTGAGCCCAACCCAAATCAACTGTTTTCAAAAACACGAAAAATTTTAGCAAAGTTTCAAATAAGATTCGAATGGTTTTTCCTAGAAGCATGCCAGATCCGGTCAGGGCTTGTGGGCCGGGTTTGGGGTGTTTCAACAACTGACCCAGTTACTACCAGCCCATCCACCGGTAACTGAGCTATAACTACACGGCCTTGAGAGTGATAGTACACTCGCCGTATGGAAGATGGAATGTGTGTCTCGGGTCTCCACCTTTCCACCAATCCGCTTACAAGTGTGGGGTCCAATTTACACCCCTACCCATACGGACCACGTGCAAAAATCTCACATCTCTCAAGTATGGTTCGATTAAGACAATGGAGGAGCGAGTAGATTATGAATGTACGTCTCCAAAATCCGATCTTCAGACTACATATAAAAAAATACAAAATATTAAATTTCAGTATAACAATAAAATATTTAAATTAAATTAGATTAAATATAAAAAAATTTCCTATCATTTGCAATTAATCGATCGAAATGTGCTTCCCATCCAAACGCATTAGAGATTTTGTCATTACTAATTTTGAAAAACATGAAATAAATTATAATAGTAAAAATAATTTAAGAAAATCTTAATACAATTTTAATAAAACAAAAGAGTTGAGAGGAAATAAAAATTAAGAGGGGATTGAGAAAATTTTGAGAGATAGTTGAGATTGAATTGAAAAAATAAAAGAATTGTTTGGGTTTATATAGAAAAAATATAGCCGTTAGGGGGGGTTAGTCGTTGGGTTTCAACGGCAATTTAAGTAGTGGTTGGGTGGAGTAGCTATTGGGAGGGGTGACCATTGGGTAAAATGCTTCTAGCGGAAAGCGTTTCTATTATTTCGGTTTAATTCTGTAATATTTTAAAAAATAACTTAATCTAATTATTTTAAAAAATTGGTATTTTTCATAAATTCACTTGTATGCTTGGCCCTTTTCTCATGGATATTGAGTTAAATTACATAATCATTTTGATTTTTTATCTCATTTTGTGTATGAAACGTAAAATACAAATAAAGAAACGAAGAAATAAATCTATTGATCTGGGGTCAAACTTAATGGTAAGCAATGAGCTGTAATTGTATTAATTATTAGTAATTAATAGAATCATAAATGATTAGCTTCAAGTCTCTGCTTTTCCTTCTTCTTATTTCAAACTAAGCGTAATGATTTCTTATCTAAAATGGTAATTTTAAATTTTGGATTAGTTTAAATTCGAATTTTATTTATGTAAATTATGCTTAAATTAAGTATAACTCCTAATTTTAAAATAAAAGATGTTAAGTGTGTTGAATCTAATTTTTATAATACCAACTGAATCAGTGGCCAAGTTAAGAGGTTGGGAGGACTAAATGAATTTTTTTATTTAAATCTTTTATCATTTATAAATTCTAAATTAATAATGATAAAATTGTATTTTGACCTAAAAATAATAAAAAATTAATTTAATCCTTTAAAATTATAAAGATATAAATTATTAAAATCGTAAAATTACATTTTTATCATCGTAAAAATATATAATTTAATTCTGACCTCCTAATTTTTTTTTAACTTTACCCTGAAAGTTAAGTGATAATGCGGTTGATATTATTGTAAATAGTAACTTATAAATAAAAACTTTTTTCCCCTTATAAAAAGGGCATGGGTGGTGCCTGATATGCAAAGTTTTTTCTTTTTTTCAGCAAATTCACATTGAAAACATTTGATTTGTTGGCGGCATGGGTTTTGCGTATTTAAGGCATGGCATTGATTGCTCTTTATATAAAGGGCTAACCACGTAGCATTCATCCATAGAATGAGAAAAATGGGAAACTGGTTTGGGAGATCAAAGTTGAAGGTGACGCTATTGGAAGACGATATCGGGATGACGACGAAGAGCAGAGAAGACGGCGGTGAGAGTAGTCGGAAGAGCTTGGATGCAACGACGAGCCTTGTGAGGATCAAGGTGCGTATGACTAAAGCAAAACTCGATGAACTTAAGGCACATGCAAGTATGAGCGAAGGGGATTCGAGACTTGGTCGTTTGATCCTTAAGGAATGCTTGGATGGTAGATTGTGCCCTCGTGTTGTCGTTGGACAACCCCATGCGATGGTGAATTCAAGATCTAGGCTTTTGAGTATGAGTATTATAGATGAAGAAAGGATCTAAAATGAGAGTCGTAAGTGAAAAATGAGAAGAAAATTGGGTATGTTTTCATTTTTATCTTATCAAACAAATTGTAAATAGGTTAAAATATGTCATCAATCCCTATATTCTTTATAAATTTGGAATTTAGTTTCTATATTTTATTTTAGAAATTTAGTCCTTTTACTTTTTATATTTCAAAATTCAGATCTAATTGTTAACATTGTTAAATATGTTTCAATAAATTTGTAGGTGTAACATTTTAAAATAAAATAAAAATCTCTCAGTAACTATGAACTAAAAAATAATGGTGCAATGAACCTAAATTTAACAAAATAATTCTAATAATGTAATTATGAACTAAAAAATAAAAACCTAAATTTAACACAATAATTTTAACAATGATAACAATTGGACTTAAAATTTGAAATTTGAAAAGTAGAAATATTGAATTCTTAAAAATAAAAGTACAAGGATTAAATTTTAATTTTACAAAAAATACATGGACTTGTGTCCTATTTTAACCTTAAAAATATAATGTATGTTAGATTGAGTGGCTACTTTTATGCAGCTACTTGGACCAAAAAACAAAAAAAAAAGCGCACCTAAGCTACAATGGCTAGTTGGACCCTGCCTTAGCTGAAAATTATCAAGGATTAAGTTTTAAGGGTGCTTAAATATACTAAAATTTTGAAGCGAGGTTGGTAATTAATAGTAATAATGAGGGTTATTTGAATCAGATTGAGTTGAACTGGTCAATCGGATTAGGAATCATTTCAAAAAATAACAAAAAAAGCATCATGAATCGTATAGACTGAACTAAAAAGTTGTTGAATTAGATTTTATATTTTTAAATTTTTTTATCTTTAATAAGTTATTTATTTTGAACGAACAAACCAATCGAACTGAAAACTAATGATCTAGCTATTTCAACCACCAATCTAATTCTAAAAGTATTGATAATAACACCGCTACGAAGAAATTAATTACTTCCATAATTATTTTTAAATAAAATTATGGTTTTGATTCTTTATTATACTTAAAATTACAATGTAATCATTCTACTTTAATTTGATATATAATTTTCCACTTTTATAATATTATTAATTAATTTTCAACAATTAACATCAATTGATCTTTTAATTTAAAAGATAATGTGGTATATTTTAAAAAAAATCACTTCTAACCTAAAAAATCATTTCAGAGTTAAAATAAATACTTTTAATAAAAATTTGCATCAATATTTTTATGGAAATAGATAACTATATTAATTATTTAAACTAACTAATAATATAAACAAAATAAAAGGGTCAAATTATACCAAATTAAAATAGAAAAGTAAAAAGGGCAACCATCACTAACTTGAGAATGGAAGTTGGCTCGTTTTAGGAACTGAAGATGACATGTGTGTTGGATCTGGTGCTCTAATTGTAGTTTATTCGTTTGTAAACTTGTAATTTTTTTGAACTGATTGGTTGATAAAACAATTCATGGATTAATTAATATACTTTGCATAATGTCATTTTGTGGTTTTTGCATGCAAAGAAAAATAAAAGCAAATATTGGCTCACTAGTTGTCTAATATTTAAACTAATACCAAGTAGTATTACGTGATCAGATCGTAATACGGAAAGATAACTTATATTAGTAGACGAACCTAAATGTTCTTAGTCTCATCGAAAATGAGTAAACCGATTAAAAGACTAATATGTCGTCTATCAAGTCCAATTAGGGAGAGTCTTGTCTTGGACATCGGAGTGGATAAATAGAGACAAAAATATGACTGACTAGAATGATAGTACATCAAACCACTACACCAAAACAGACTTTTAGCGGCCTTTTTTTAGGCTTTTAGCGGCGTTTATAAGCGCCACTAATAGTATTTGCGGCGCTTTCAAAAGCGCCGCAAAAAACGCCGCTAAAACAAGCGCCGCAAAATTTAGCGGCGTTTATGAAGAAAAAACGCCGCTAAAGATCATGACTTTTAGCGGCGTTTTCCCCACAAACGCCGCTAAAGGTTAGGACTTTTAGCGGCGCTTTTCCCACAAACGCCGCTAAAGGTCAGGACTTTTAGCGTCTCTTTTCCCACAAACGCCGCTAAAGGTCAGGACTTTTAGCGACGCTTTTCCCACAAACGTCATTAAATGTCAAGACTTTTAGTGGCGCTTTTCCCAAAAAGGCCGCTAAATGTCCAGACTTTTAGCGGTGCTTTTTCTGAAAACGCCACTAAAAGTCACGAAAAATAAAAAAATATTATAAAAAAGAATAAAATTAAAATATTATAAAAATATTTGAGGAAAAATAGTAAAATTAAACAATTTTCAGCCTATAACATTTAAATCAAAAAAAAAATTCAAGCTCCTTAAGGCTTGTTGCAGCCTCTTCTCCGATCCTAGCCAACATTCGATCTGTTCTCTCTCCTTGTTGGTTAAACTCGGTAGTTCTTTGCTCGACATGATCATTAAGTGACGCAAATCTCGAAAAGATTGTAAATGCGCTTCAACTCGAGACACTAACTTAAGCAAAGAATCACCGCTGGACTGCGATCGATATATTGGTAATGTAAGAACGGTGACAATGAAAAAGATGATAATGAAGATTCTTTAATCCGAAATGTGGACTTTGTGAAAATGGTTGTACCGTGGATTTATATCATCTATCATGTCGATATTGGAACTCAAAATGTATCATTGTCTATGTACATTTAACAAATGTTGGAAAACAAAAAGGGTTACTCACCATTCGGTCCGCCGCATCTCCATCATGAAAGATTGTGAATTTGAATCGGTGGATCATTTACCTACAATGAGGTGTAGCCATGTGAATATTACATTAAAGATAAATCTATCACCAATGAAATGACTCAAACAATTCCATAAGGTTCCAAATCTATAGAAGAACTCCTCATGGAAGCCTATTTCATCTCTAAAATTTCTTCCTTGATGCACCCCATCGATATAAATTAAGTTTATCCAATATACTTAAATCAGATCAATATGCGATTAGAGCTAAAAGAAAATAACATTTTAAGTTTTTATTGCAATGAACATCAAGGGAGTACATATGTCTAAAATATAGAACCGTAAAATTACATCCCAATGAAAATGAGAAATTAAGATAAGAATCATTCGCAACCTTATAATTTGAAAGCCACTTTAAAACATAAATTACCAAAATATCAACTCTAATACAGACTACAAAGAGTTGTATAAAAGACATACATGGAAGCTCAAAAGAATTATAAGCATCTAGACGCAGTGCCCCTTAAATGTTGTTTAAAAATGAAAAGGAAAGGACCATATAAAGGTATCGGGAAATTGGATATATAATATTTTTTCTATCAAATGAATATAAATCAGTAAACTGAATATAAATCAAATGTGGGAACTCTACTGGTTGTTTCCAAACCCATTAACATATAATATACATCTAAGTCTAACATAGAAGAGAATTTATGCACCACATATAATAATTAATCTTTAATCACATTGGGCAGGACAGACTTCACTGGAACATGAATCAATGAACCAGAACTGATTAAAGTACTGATTTCAATGAACCAAAATTAACATGAATCACATTGTCTATTTTTCTTTTTAGTGTCTAATGCTGCCACTCGTTTAGTGTCTAATGGGTCCTAAAGAAAACATACTCATTCACTCGATTTTCATGACTTTGTTCTACAATATTACCAAGTCTTACACTTTTTTGTCTATAATGAGTTAAGTAGTTGTGTGGTTCATGGTAATAGGCGTGATTGATGAGTGTGGCCGATGACCAAAGGTGCCCACCTATGAAGATTTAAAGGGTTTGATGGGAAGGTTTAAATATATAATTTTGATGTTTAATGAAATTATTTAATGAAACAAATAGATATAAATTTAAAATAAAAACATAATAAAGTAATTAATTTTAAATTAAATGTTGAGGCTTTGGACTGAACCATGTAATGGACTAAGAACATTTCCCCTTAGAATAACCCAGTTGTCACTACAATTCTAGTCCCACTTTAATAATTTCAAGGTCAGATAATGGAGTAATTTCTAGAGTAAGAGCAATAAGCAATCTAGTTTAACAAAAACAAGTAATTCAGTATCTTGAACACCTTATTATTTTCTTTTATCTACTTTAACATTTCAACACATTATCTACTTTAACATTTCAATTAACAACATATTTAGACCTCAATTACAGCAATAAAACATCTCAATTTCTAAGAAATAAACAATTCAAATTACAGTCTGCAAGTTAATACAGTTAAGAGAAACAAGAAAGCAGAAACCCCAAATACAACTAAGCAAATAAGATTCAATTATTACAATTTAAATATAAAATAATAGAATTCAAATTTTTTTCTCATTATTTTTCCTGTAGTTTCTTCAAAACCAAACAAAACCCAGATTGGAAACTAACCTCAAATGCTTTGGAAAGTTGCAACAAAGACTCCGACAACCTTAGAACCGTGTATAATTGAAGAGCTGAGAAGTGTGCAGTAAATTGTAGTCTTCCTGTAGTCGTTTACCCCAATAATGTTCAAAAACCTAAATACATGAGCTAAAAAAAATGGATGTAATTAAATGATGTATTTTAGATTCGTTCTTGTAGATGTATTTCATTTTAGAGAAATAACGTAATGGATTATTTCAAGCACTGGAGTTAATATTTGCTCCAGAACAATGGCCATTGAATGTCACGGCCCCAATTTTATCCGCAACAAATCAGCTGCATAAGTTGGTGAGGTGATAGAACATTTTATAGATTCCAATAGACAGGACATCAACTCGGATAAAAGTTAACCAAAGACAACACATTTTAAAAGAGAAAATAAGAGAGCTATAGCTACTTACCCCTTCTGATGCCAAGTTGATCCAAAAAAGGCCCAGACTGCCTGACCAACATCATCATCATAATAATATATTTAGAAAACATCAACAAGATCCATCCAACAAGCCAAAATTTCGTACTAATGAAGATATATTGATGAACTTAGCAAACATCCACAAAGAAGACAAAGAACTCATTTTAATAGCCACAAGCTCAACAGATATTCTCTTTATCTACAATGTTCCTAAAATGTCTTCTTTCAATTCATCTAAAACAAATATCTAAGAATATAACATAAAATCTGATTTGATGCTATAATAGAAATAGTTGGAACAAGTACATCCAAGGGAAACATAAAATACTGAGCAATCACTTCAATCTATATAGGCGGAAGGCAAACTTAGAACTTGGACTTTCTATGTCTAAATTAAGTGCAAACTACTGATTGAGCTTACTGCTAAGAACCACGAATGTTGATTTACATTGTAATAGGAAGTGGAGCGAGCAAGGTGAAGCTAAGTAGTAGTTTTTGATGGAGAAAATTGACTCGCCAACTCGGCGAGTGCCATTAATGGAGACTTTTAGAGGAAATAGAAAAAATAAATTCTAGAGGTGAAACTAAGGGAATCAATGTTAAAACTGATGTTGAAACTTCATTTCGACAACTCATATTGTTTATTTTTTAAAAAATTAAAGGAAGGCTAAATTTGGTAAGATTGAACAGCAAACCAAACGTTAAATATTTCCAAAATCTTCCCCCACCAATTTTGTAATAATCACGATCCATCTCCCATAATAGATATGGAAAAATATAGATATATGCAAACCTTACCTTTTGATCAAATCCACGAACACCTTAAGTTCATCAACAGGCCACTCACATCCCTTAAATTTCCACAGACCGATTACGTATCATAGTAGCCACCTAGAAACCCATAAGTAGCAAAATCAGAAACAATACAACCACAACAACCAAAAGCCAGATGTCTCGACAACATGACCATAAAAGCAACTATACTAAAGTAGATTTTCCAATTTTATAATATATAGAAAATTAGAGTAGCAATGCCTACAAAATGTTCCATCTAAACAAAACTTAATCACAAGTCCAAGACCAATAAAGAAACCCAGTACATTAATCACAACTACTTCAATTTACTCTCTGTATCCCACCCACCAAACAGGCAGCTTCTTGTTTAGAGTTTAAATTATAATAATGATAACATAATAATATACTACTTTTGAAAACATCTGATAATTTGAATTTGCCAAAGACATTGTAATTACGTTATAATATATATACATATATATATGTGTCAACTAGGAGAATATGGGTGGTTCGCAATAACTATTGACCCCTCGGTCTCTAAAAATAGAAGGAAAAGGAATGCAACTGGGTATTATTGGTATATCATGTTTACGTAGTTGTAGAAATGGCGATGACCAAAATTTACCTGGAAAAATAAGATTGGCATTTGGTTGTCGCTTTAGAAACAGAACACACCTGCCATTTGTTGGTTATAAACATTCTTAATAATCATTCTAGGCTACCACAATGGCTATTCCTGCTTCTTATTAAGAATAGCCACCAAATTTTCTCCTTAAAATATCCCATCCAAAAACATAAGTATACATTCTAGAAATAAGCACACAGACAGGTATCCAAAAAAACAAGAAATTGATAATTTAGATACCAATTCTGACAAAAAAAACTTCTAAGAACTAATCTAGAAATCGGGGTATAGTTCGGAGCCAATTTGATTTTGAAAACCCAAGCTTAATTTGAGATAAAAAAAAATCAGCCCCCTAAAGCACAAATGGCGATTCTACTTCAGTTGAATTGAAGCCATGTTGCTTGGACTCGGGTATGAGTGACCGGCACTGATACCTTACACCATTTCAAAACTTTTTCATGTTTTTGGAGTCTTTGAAATATTTATATTACAAACAAACAAACAAATAAATAAATTGAAGCAATATAGCTTTTAAGGGAGAAACCTATACCTTGACAATGAACCGTTTAATTGCTACCCTTTTAGTTTGGCCGAAAGGATGTGATGCTTGTTCTTCTACAGCCGATTCCACCACAGATCCTGCAATGAAAAAAAGTTTGATTTGGTGGATTCATCGAGAGTTTTGAGAAGAGGAGTGGAAGAACAGGGTGACAACGGCGGAAGAAATTGGGGATTAGAAATGAGGAGTTAGGGATTAGAAATGGGTGTCTCGACTGAGGAGGGAAAGAAAAGAAAGGGGCAGTAGTTCAATTTGTGGCGTTTATCAGCAGCGCCACTAGCATAGCAAAAAAAATCCTAAGACGGCGACGTTTGAATACAGTTCGAAATATATTTGTGGCGTTTTTTACAAAAAAAGCCACTATAGCATTTTTTTGCGGCGTTTTAATAAAAAAGTCACTAATTTGGTGGAAATGTTTTGTAGCATTTTACAAAAGCATACTTATTTCTCAATTTTAATTTTTTCCTTTTAATATATTTTTTCTTTCAAAAATATTTTTTGGATTTTTTAATTTTGAATATTAATCTTTTAACTAAAATATTGACTAAAATATTAAAATTTAAAGTTTTAAGTTTTAAATTTTATAATTTTTATTTTTATAATTTTAAATTAACATATAAAAATAACATTTAATTATATGTGTACACCTAAATTTTGATAGCGATACATCACAAAATATATATATATATATATATATATATATATAAATTCGGTTTAATGTGTAATTGTAGATGTGAAATTCTATTTCGGTTTAAATGTATAGTCAATTGAAACTTTAATTTTGATTTAATCATACACAATTTTAAAAAGTAAATACATCATATATATTTATATATTGAATAAATATAAATATTATGCAATGTATAAATATAAAATGATGTTATATCAATAGTTGTGTTAATAATTTACAAGAACTAGATCAATTGCACATTAAACCATTGTTGATCATGTATGCTTTTGGGATTTAACCCATTTTGATTTATATTTTTAAAATAATAATTTATATTTATCTTATTTAGATTTGTATTATAAAAATCCAAGATACACAAATAGTTCACTATATTTATTCCTAAACCTTAAAAATTAAACCTTAAATCCCAAACCCCGAATCCCAACCCCCAAACCCAAACTCCAAACACTAAACTACAAACCTTAAACCATAAGCCATGAATCATAGACGCTACTTAATTAAAAAAATGGTTTCGACGCCTAAAATAAATTGATTCTTTATCATTTTACAAAAAAACCTCAAACCCTTAAACCATACTAGTTAGCCTAACCCCTAAAATCATAAACCACAAATGATTTTCTACGACATTTTTATCAAAGCCTTAAACCTTAAAATCCTAAGTCTTAAACACAAACCCTAAACCTCAAACACGTAACCCCTAAAATTATAGACCTTAAACCTTAAATCATTAAACCCTAAAACCCTAAACGCTTGTCATAATTACAAAATCTAATACATTAACTGTTCTTTCTAAACCCCTAACCCTAAACCAATAAACTATAAACTATAAACCCTAAACCCAAAACCATAACCCATGAACCATTCCTCCTAAACCCTTAATCCTAAACCTTAACCCCTAACCACTAACACTTAAACCTTAATACCGGTAAAC
Organism: Gossypium rotundifolium; assembly: GCA_025506655.1. Taxonomy (NCBI): domain Eukaryota; kingdom Viridiplantae; phylum Streptophyta; class Magnoliopsida; order Malvales; family Malvaceae; genus Gossypium; species Gossypium rotundifolium. The sequence goes on along the minus strand of CP106733.1, from coordinate 31,097,671 downwards.
ACTATACAATAAACCCAAACAACAAACTTTAAAACACTAAACCCATACACTAAAATAACAAACCCTAAACCATGAAATTAACATACTAAACATTAAACCCTAAATAAATTTTAATAACTTAATTTGTACCTTAATTGAAAACTTTTAAATTGTTTAGTTAGCAATTTGTAACTTTTCATAATTAAGTAACTAAAATGAAACTTTTTCATTGCTTATAAGTGAATGTATCAAAATAAAATATAATTCAAAGCAAGAATAAGAAAAAAATGAAAACTTTTAGCGGCGTTTTTCCAAAAGCGCCGCTAATGCCCAGACTTTGAGCGGCGTTTTACGTATAAACGCCGCTATATATCCTTTTTAGCGGTGTTTTTAAAAAAACGCCGCTATTGCTCATTTTTTGGCGGCGTTTTCCTTCAAACGCCGCTAATGTATAATATTTGCGGCGTTTTTCTTTAAAACGCCACTAAAAACGCCGCTAAAAGTCTGTTTTGCTGTAGTGAACTAGACATAAGAAGAATAGAACTTGAATTCGTTTATGAAATTATTCACTTGTGACATTCAAAGTATGGCATACCTTAATCCTGAGTGGATGATAAACTATGTATGCATGACTCGTATACTTCGATGTAAGTAAAAGATTTAGTTCAAATATATAAGGAATCTAAAGCTGATGCGTCGAGTATAAGACTTCTGTCATAGCAGTGGAAATCATAACTTGAAGTATGATAAATGATATCCTCAATTAGCATTATATGATAAATGAAAAGTAAACGTGATTACAGGTCGTTCGTCTTTTTGATGAGTGATTTGCTTTCTATTTAATAGTAATTAATTTTTCATGAAGGAAGATGTAATGGTTACCATGAGATAAAATAGGATCATATTGGGAGAGTGGATTTATCCCAAAGAGATTAACACTACGTTTGGTTCACTGTAATAGAATAGAGCTGTAATCAGTAATTCAATTGTTTAGTTGAATGGAATGGAATATAACTATAATAATATTCTTATGTTTGGTTGAATGAAATAGATGTTGTAATAGCATAAGGAAAAAAGCTAAAATGACCGAGTACCCTTAACATAATTTTTTAAATAGATGATTATTGTTATTGTTATTAAATTTTAATAGGATTATTTTTAAATATAATTTAACAAATAAATAATAAATAATTTAATCACATTTTAAGATAATTATTATATATAATAATATATAATTTAATAAAATTCTTAATATAATTATTATTAAAATATGAATTAATAAATAATAATAAATAATATTAGAAAAACAATATATAGCCTACTTTATTATTTTTAAACGCAATGTATATTTAAGGTGCTAGAATATCATTAGCGAAACAAATAATTTAATTATCCTCTAAACTAAAAAGCAAGCGATTAGAAGTAATAAATAGCTTGAAAATTATATTTTACATCCAAACATAATGTTCATACATTAACAAAAAGTTACATGATGTCATTAGCTTATATGCCATACTCTACATGTTAACTTTTACAACATCAAAAGGTTACAATAGTCTGTGGTATTCTATCATGTCATTATACCATCCAAATTTTACATATACAAAAAGTTACCAAAACATCACCAACACAACCGTGATTTTTAATGAGTAGAAATAAATCTTTTCACCTATTCCAATCGCATAGAAGAATGTAGACTTAAGAAAACGAGCATTTGTGTTGGATAGTCTAAAATTTTACTCAACGCAAGAAAGCGCTCATCCTTAGTTAACCTTTCTACTTCACCTAATGCCATATATAATTATTGGGCACTTTCTTGAAAAAGCATTTCTAGCTTCTCTTGATTTAACACTTTGGAGGCAATGCTCCTACTTAATTCAAGGCCAACAGTCCATATGTTTTCTCCCAATAACGTCGCAACATGTGAAGTAGAATAAATTTATTCACTTACATCAGAAATCTTTTCTTTTTTCATTTTTGAAAATGTGGAATCATCTTGGTTTGGCTTCAACGATTGCGATTGTGTAGCCGAGACATCCATCTCATCCAAGGAAACATCAACTTCGCATCCATGGTAAGTGCTTCCTTTTTCAGGATTCTTTGTCGTAGCTACATCCTCAGTATCTATTTCTTCAACAATATCAACAGCTGTTTGAGCGTCTTTCCCAATGTCTCGATTTTTTGTGTATATGGAAGTAATTCGGCCATAATAAGGGAAACTACGATGTCTAAATTGACCGGCTTCTTTATGACTCTATAAAAAAGAAAAAATCCACATTAGATATAAGTCTAGTCAAAACAAGATAATAAAGATAGGAAATAATTCTTACACTTATATATGAGTTCTACACAGCATCTTCAGCAACAACCATTTGTCTATGCTCGTCCTAACATAAGCTGCTATTGTCTTTTCCTCTGAGCATGTCGTAAACTATTGCCCATTCCTTTTTCAATATCCTAATCCTCTATTCAAGATTAGGTTTAGCCTTCAGCATAGCATGAGGCAAAACTTTTTCTAGCATTCTTTCCAACTCATTTAAATAACCAAATTTGAATCCCGTATCTGCGTTAAAAGTTCCAACATTGTACAAGTCAACCCTATAGGCAACCAACACAACATCTTCTTCTATAACCCATTTCCTTTTGGTTCCTCGAGAATTTTGGGAAGAAGTTGTAGTTGATTGTGAAAAGTTTGGCACAACTATCTTAAGAAAAAAATGTAAATTAAAATTAGGTTCGATATTATGATCAGAAGGTAGACATTTTATAAAATTATAACACATGATGAATCAAAACAAAATAAATTAAAGTTCTAATTCAACAAGTCTAGTACAATACATAAAGACAATACAAACAATACCAAAGTTTCATAAACTAGATACATAAAATAGCATCAACAAATTAACTTTCTACTATGTTGTATGCCAATGACCACATTTCTTATCCATTCCATTATTTCATATAAAAATGGGTATATTGGAATATACCATTGATATTTCTATATATATTCACACTTAACATGCGCAACCATTAATATAAATGCAAGAAATAGGAGAACAAAGGAAGTTACCAGAGGATTTGCTGCCAAACTTTGGAATAAGGTCAAGCAAAGGTTGCTTAGGAGTAATAATATGTAGAGCAAAGAGTTGAGAGGTGCATAATAAAGAACTGGAGTTAAATATCTTATCGTGAAATACGGTGTTCTATTCATGTTTTACATGATAACGCAGATCTCAAGTTTGAATCCTTGTATCTGTAATCTCTTATCTTAGACTATGATCTCTTTTGTGAGTGTGTGTATGCACATAACTCATATTATGCAAACAATATAGTTGAAATATGTAACACCTCTAACCCCTATCCTTCGCCGGATTAGGGTTACGGAGAGTTACTGTACAATCAAAACATTTAACATACATTTCATATGTGAACATACACACATTATAATCCATACATTTACAGACATATCATCCCTAAATCGAGCATTCGTGGCCCTAAAAATACCTTAGAAACAATTTAGGACCAACTTGAAAATATTTGGAAAGTTTAAGAAAAAGTTACAAAATTTTGACTACAGAGGTCACACAGCCGTACATTTCGATTCACTTATTTCATAGGATAATGTTCAATGAAAGTAGTTATTTTGAGAAGAATGAGTATAGGTTATGTTTATATTATATTCAATTATTTGATTGTTTGAGTTTTATTTGAGATACCTATGAAGGGTATATTGGTTGTAGATGGATGTTTAAATGTGTGTCAATGAGGGCATATTGGTTAGGTATTAAGATGTTTATTTAAATATGATTTGAGCATGTTTTATTGAGTTTTGTTGTTGTTAAAGGTCCCTTGTTAAAGTGCATTTAGGTAGTTGATTGGTTATGCTTGTATTGGTTTGGAAAAAGCTTGTTTTTAGGTGATTTTTAGACCACATGACCTGAAACTCGGGCGTGTGTCTCAGCCGTGTGTGATACACGACTTGGAAACATGGCCATGTGTCCCCTGTAGGTTCTTTTGCATATAATTCAGGTAGTTACACGGCCTTGCACACGACCTGGCACACAGGCGTGTGAGGCCATTTCAAGAGTCACACGGCCTGGCACACGGGCGTGTGGCTTGGCCGTGTGACCCAAGTCAGTGAGTTACACGGGTATTGACATGGGCTGGGACACTGCTGTGTGTCCCTGCTTCGAATGTCCACATGGCCGTGTGACCCCTGTAGTCAAAATTTTGCAACTTTTTCTTAAACTTTCCAAATGTTTTCAAATTGGTCCAGAATTGTTTCTAAGGTATTTTTAGGGCCACAAATGCTCGATTTAGGGACGATATGTGTGTAAATGTATGGATTATAATGTGTGTATGTTCATATTTGAAATGTATGTTAAATGTTTTAATTGTATAGTAACTCTCTGTACCCTTAATCTGGCGAATGATAGGGGTTAGGGGTGTTACATATTTCAACTATATTGTTTGCATAATATGAGTTATATGCATACACACACTCACAAAAGAGATCATAGTCTAAGATAAGAGATTACAGATATAAGGATTCAAACTTGAGATCTGCGTTATCATGTAAAACATGAATAGAACACCGTATTTCACGATAAGATATTTAACTCCAGTTCTTTATTATGCATCTCTCAACTCTTTCCTTTACATATTATTACTCCTAAACAACCTTTGCTCGACCTTATTCCAAAGTTTGGCAGCAAATCCTCTGGTAACTTCCTTTGTTCTCCTATTTCTTGCATTTATATTAATGGTTGTGCATGTTAAGTGTGAATATATATATAGCAATATAAATGGTATATTCCAATATACCCATTTTTATATGCAATAATGAAATGGATAAGAAATGTCGTCATTGGCATACAACATAGTAGAAGGTTAATTTGTTGATGCTATTTCATGTATCTAGTTTACAAAACTTTGGTATTGTTTGTATTGTCTTTATGTATTGTACTGGACTTGTTGAGTTAGAACTTTAATTTATTTTTTTCTGATTCATCATGTGTTATATTTATATAAAGTGCCTACCTTTTGATTCATAATATCAAACCTAATTTTAATTTGCATTTTTTTCTTAAGATAGTTATGCTTGACTTTTCACAATCAACTACAACTTCTTCTCAAAATTCTTGAGGAACCAAAAGGAAACGGGTTTTAAAAGAAGATACTGTGTTGGTTGCTTGTATGGTTGACTTGCACAATGTTGGAACTTTTAACGTAGATTCGGGATTCAAGGCCGATTATTTAAATGAGTTGGAAAGAATGCTAGAAAAAGTTTACCTCATGCTATGCTGAAGGCTAAACCTAATCTTGAATAGAGGATTAGGTTATTGAAAAAGGACTGGGCAATAGTTTACAACATGCTCAGAGGAAAAGACAATAGCGGTTTATGTTAGGACGAGCATAGAAAAATGGTTATTGCTAAAGATGTTGTGTGGAACTCATATATAAGTGTAAGAATTATTTCTTGTCTTTATTATCTTGTTTTGACCAAACTTATATCTAATGTGGATTCCTTTTTTTTATAGAGTCATAAAGAAGCTGGTCAATTTAGACATCGCAATTTTCCTTATTATAACCAACTTACTTTCATATACACAAAAAATCGAGCCACTGGGAAATATGCTCAAACAGCTGTTGATATTGTTGAAGAAATAGATGCTGAGGATGTAGCTATTACAAAGAATCCTAAAGAAGGAAGCACTTACCATGGATGTGAAGTTGATGTTTCCTTGGATGAGATGGATATCTTAGCTACACAATTGCAATCGTTGAAGCCAAACCAAGATTATTTCATATTTTCAAAGAAGGAAAAAAGAAAAGATTTCTGATGTAAGTGAACAAATTTTATAAATAATTTTAAGTAGCAAGTGTATAAAATATCATTCAAAACAGTCTAGTGAATATGTCATAAAATATCATCTCATGAACCTTGATTCACTTGATTAAATATATACTTTGAGAGTTTGTAAAATTTCTCATAAAATGGCATTTTGGCAAAAACAATAATTAATTACAAAAGTCGTTTGCAAAGTAGTTCTACACGTCACCCTTCCAGACATCATGCATAATACAGAAATAAGCAAGTGGCTCCCTATCAATAGTAACTTTGGCTTAGTCCCCTCCAACAGAATTTCTTCCTTCTATCAACACACCTGAGAATGAAAAGATAATGGAGTAAGTTCATACAAACTTTGTCAGTTCCATAAATAAATAAAAAACATAATCAATATACAGAGGTACCACTAGAAGACAAGCATTAATACTCATGATGTTACTCAACCTTTCATAGAGGTTCAGTCGTACTATTCACAATACGCCTAATATATTGGAAAATCGTGTTTGGAAAACGCAATGGAAAATAAATTTAGGGAAAAACTAGAGTTTTAAATTTTTTTTTTCAAAATAAGAACTTGG